>JARDYH010000004.1:141510000-144486416 GCA_029215795.1 Anniella stebbinsi | reverse complement strand
AATTGTTGCTGTTGTTCTTGTTAGTGGTAGGGAGGAAGGTAATGTGGATGCCTTTTTATATAAAAGAAATAAATACTCACTCATACAAAAATACAAGCACATATATTGTACTTCCTAACACAAGTTGTGATCATGGTAACTAGCTTAAGGTTGCAGTCCTGTGCATGTTTGGACAGAAAAGGCTCTACAACTCCCAGCATTCCCCAGACAGACATGATAGGGATTTTTTTTCTTCCTAAACACGCATAGGATTGCACCCTAAGTGCACAATTGTATGCATGTTTAGGCAGAAAAAAAGTCCTACAACTCTGACAGGGGAGTGCTGGAAGTTGTAGGATTCTTTATCTGTCTACACATGCATAGGATTGCACCTTAAATGGCTTTTTAAGAGGATTAGACAAATCCATGGAGGGTAGGTCAATCAACAGCTATGACAGATAAATGTAATCATGTTTAGGGACAGAGTACACCTCTGACTACTAGATTCTGGGAATAGGAATGGACTGACCAGTCTCTTTCTGGTATATGTTAATTTTATGTGTGCTGCTTCATAAGTTTCTGTGAATGAACAGCAACAAACATTCACATTTTTAAAATATTGTTCACAATTGTTCACAAAAATATGAAAAAAAAATGTGTGAAATTTGCCCTGAAATAGGCAGTTTTGTATGGATTTTATCCTAGAGTACACCTTTTTGAATGCATTTTGGTATTTTTCCCCTCCCAGTTTAGAACTGTATCACAATATTTGGAGAACTGAGAAAATCGAAGGATAACCATGGTCCAGTCAATGTATTATCATCCAGGATCTGAGAGAGAGAGAGAGAGAGAGAATCTTCCTGTATTCTGAGTTCAACCTTCTTAATGCATCAACCCTCAGCTTGTCAAAGTGTTCACTTTTGCTGATGCTATCCACATTGGCCCACATCACATGATCAGCAGCACCCACCATGGCTTAAATACAGCACAGTGGGTTGCTATACTGGCCATTATTGTGAATATTCAAGCCACCACAGGCTTATCAGGACATGTGGACCTGGGCAGGGTGGCTTGTTGCCATGGTTAACAGGCCATCCCAGAACCCTACTGCAGCCCATGGGTTCTGTGTGGCATGTTCTTCGCAGCAGCAACAAGCCAGCCTGCTCAAGTTCACACGGTGGATGCCCCCAATCTTACAAACTGGGCTGCTCTCAGGCTATTGTCCTTCTCCTCCACCTCTGTCCTTCTTGCTATGCATAGCAGCTCACAGATGGCAAGCCATCACCACTACATGTAACTGTTTTGTATCATAGCTCTGTATGCTGTTATGGGTGTATACTAATATGCCAGCTTTCTACCAATGCAATGTACATGGAAAAGAGTGGAAGGCAAATAGCTGCCAGGAAATCCTTGGAAAAGGCAAACTGCCTTTCATACATATTTAAATACAACTAACATGTCTTCCGGGGTTTGCAATTGCACTTTCATCGAGAAAGGGACTACATAGCAGGTAATGCGAGAATGATTTCCTATAAGTTACCCTTCTGTCAGTTGTTCCACACTTTACAAAAAAGCCTTACAATCATGCCTCATTATCAAACGTATTCTATTATTTGGGCACAGTATCAGTAAAAATAGCAGGCATTATCAATTCTGACATCACCTGTACATCCAGACTTGCAAAAGGCTTTGTCTGAAACATTCATCAATTAAATATACAGAGTTTAAAGCATTTTAGAAAGAAGGGTCTATCAATCCGGATTTCCTCCCCTCTGCAGACCATTCTTTTCTTCAGCACTTACTGCAAAATGCCCCTTGAGGGACATTAGATGTTGCACTAGAATATTAGCAGACAAGCAGCCTGAAAAGTAGAGGACATGATTCCTGATCAGCAGAAAGACCAATGATATATTTCTTTTGATTAGACTGAAATCCCCATTTATCTTCAAGGATAAGGGAAGTGAATCAGAGGCTTCTGGGAAATGGTAGATTTAAAAACTTCAGTAGTTGCAAATCAGGAAGCTCACCAATTGATCACTCACTATAACACTGCTGCATGAGATGGTCAGATGAATTTGTGTTAACTGTTTTGCTGCCAAAATTCTTGGAGCATTATAATTAAGGAATATTAATCTTTTTTTACTTGGGTTCACAAAAAATACTTTCTGAGGTACAGTAGAAATTAGGAACCGTAGAATCATAGAATAGTAGAGTTGGAAGGGGCCTATAAGGCCATTGAGTCCAACCCCCTGCTCAATGCAGGAATCCACCTTAAAGCATATCTGACAGATGGTTGTCCAGCTACCTCTTGAACACCTCTAGTGTGGGAGAGCCCACGACCTCCCTAGGTCATTGGTTCCATTGTTATATTGCTCTAATGGTCAGGAAGGTTTTCCTGATGTCCAGTCGGACTCTGGCTTCCTGTAATTTGAGCCTATTATTCTGTGTCCTGCACAGAGATCCTGGCCCTCCTCTGACTACCTTTCAAGTACCGCCTCCCTTTCTATTTCTTCTGTTCTTTTCGAACAAATTATACCCTTCAGTTGCTGTATTCCACTCATGGGAATCATCCCACCAAGTTTCAGTTATACCTATCAAGATAAGGATTATAAAGTCATATTGTTTTGAACAGTCTTTGTGTGTGTGGGGAGCAAATTCAGGGTTCTGAACAGTGGGGGCTATTGTACATCAAAATCTGTCTACCTTTTGGTGGCTGGGGCAGTTTTTTCAGTATATCAATAAAGTTTGTTTGTTTGTCTGCTGTATCTAGCAGGAATGGATATATTTGGGGAGCCCTAGTAGAAATATTTCCTAAACTAATAATAATAATAATAATAATAATAATAATAATGTGTGAATATTCAATTTTTCATGCCGTTGATGATATTATTTCCTCTAGTAGCAACTATTTAACACCATTCACATGCCTTTCTGCTGCTTCTTTTTCTTTTGTGGATTAGCCATGTAGATGGCTATGCCAGTCAGGTGACTAGATGATGTAATATGGGTACATAGTTTGAATATGCAATGATATCATTGAGAACAAGTGAAGCCATTGTCCCTTCATTAGTCACATGGGTATTTCCAGCCCAAGATCACACAGTGAATGGAACAATGCCACAATGCTATATAGCTATCTAGATCTGCTATATGAAGGTATAACTGAGGGAAAATGAAATGATTTGAGAGCAAGAGAATACTTAAAGCTGCAGGAGCTATACTAGAGTGACCAGATACAAAAGAGGACAGGGCTCCTGCAACTTTAACTGTTGTGAAGAAAAGGGAATTTCACCAGGTGCTGCATGGATAGAAATGACACCTGCTGAAATTCCAGTTTCAATGTAACTGTTAAAGATACAGGAGCCTTGTCCTCTTTTCCATATGGTCACCCTACACATGTAGCTCAGAGTCTGTGTGTTGTCTACCTCTGTTCTAGAGTCATTTTCTTCACCTTGGAAACATTGATGAACCTTCTATAAAGTTCAGCAGTGGAGTCTGTAGGGAGTGTCTTTGGCAGGTAGAGGGAGGAGAAATGGGTATGCTTAGGGTAAGGTGACCAGATAAAATCCAGGTCAGGGCTCATGCAACTTTAACAGTTGTAGAGAAAAGGGAATTTCAGCCAGTGTCATTTGTATGCAATTAGTTCCTGGTGAAATTCCCTCTTCCTCACAACAGTTAAAGTTGCAGGGGCCCTGCCTTCTTTTGTATCTGGTCACTCTAGTATAGTGCCTGCACCTTTAACTGTTGTGATGAAGAGGGAATATCACCAGGAACTAATTGCATACAAATGACGCTGGCTGAAATTCCCTTTTCTCTACAACTGTTAAAGTTACATGAGCCCTGACCTGGATTTTATCTGGTCAGCCTATTAGGGTGGCCATATGAAAAGGAGGACAGGGCTCCTATGTCTTTAACAGTTGTAAAGAAAAAGGAATTTCAGCAGGTGTCATTCTTATGCTTGCAGCACCTGGTGAAATTCCCTTTTCATCAAAATAGTTAAAGCTGCAGGAGCCCTGCCCTCTTTTATATCTGGTCATGCTAGGCAGGGCTCCTGCAGCTTTAACTATTGTGATGAAAAGGGAATTTAACCAGGTGCTGCATGCATGCAAATGACATCTGCTGAAATTCTCTTTTCTATGTAACTGTTAAAGATACAGCAGCCCTGACCTTCTTTTCGTATGGTCACTATGCATTATATTGTCTTTTCACCTATGGCTGAGATTTTTAAATCCTTCCCTGTCCCCCTCTCACCCAGGCAATGATCCTTGGATGTAGGTAATATGGGTAAGTGGGGGGGGGGGTAAGCTTTTCCAGAACTCCAGGAGGAAAGGAAAACTAAAACTTGTATGCTTTCTTAAAGCTATACATGCATGCAATCACCGCAGTCTTCTATAGCCCTTAATAAATTGCTCTACAGCTTCAATGAACTTCACAGAACTACCCGCTTGCCTCTATTGCCTCTGTTGCAGACACCCATTCTTGCCCTTTGCATTGACAAAACAGGCCAACAGCAAGCAAATGAAGAGAGACAAATCTTTCAGAACATGGTTTTACTTACAAGTAGCAAATTAATAGATAGTTAGCAAATTGTTATGGCCAAGACTCCTTTGGACTGCTGCCATCATATGAAAAGGGATAAAGAAAGAAAAACAAATTATTTATGATGAATTCATTCTAAAGGGTTTAAAGGAAGATTAAAAACATTGTGGGAGAAAAGGCAAAAATTATAACGTAAAATGCATATCATTTAACAGAAAATTAATCCTATTTACAACGGAGGCCTTAAATCCACGTTTAGATGTGTGTGTGTGTGTGTGGTGTTGTTATTGTTGTTGTTTAGCAGCTTGTCCTCAAAATTATGGGATCCAATCCTGGTTTTATTAAGACAATTTTTTCTTCTAAAATGGAAGATAATGAAAGGAATAAAGCCAGATTAATGTGAAGTGAACTTTTCAAAGAACTTGGGGACATTGAATGAAATACTTTTAAAATGCACTTCTCAGAAATAATCTGACTACTTTCCTGGTGAAAGAACAATTCGAATTACTTTCCTTAGAAATCCCACCACTCCTGTCCTGATTGGAAGTCATACCATGGTCGCCATGGCAGCCCGCATGGGAACAGCTTTACTGTGCAGAGGAAAAGGTAATCAGTAATCAATTACTTTGAAGTAATCAGTATTACATACCTCTTAACACATTACTTTTCAGATCCAGTAATCAGCAGTGTGATACAGCTGTTTCTTCAAACTACTTTGAGAACTATTTGTGCACCAGGTTTGCCCTTGGAATTTCTGTTAAGAGGTATCTCTGATTTCTGAAATAGCTAGATAGACAAATCACCTAAGCCAAGAAAGGGCAATCTTTTTGTCCCTGAGGGCTCACTGGTGGGTTGTGGGCTGCACACATCATGTACATACATGCATACATATATGCCCAGGTGAATACACACACTTTTCCTTATCTGCTCTCAAATGCACACTTACCCATGCTTGTGTAAGAACAGCCTCCTCCATGCCTCTTTACATGCAGATTCATCAATGTACATGGCTAGGGTTGCCAGATGCCCTGAGGCAATCTTGTACATGTCTACTCTGAAGAAAATTCCATTAACTTCATTAAGGCTTAATCCCAGGAAAATGGATATAGGATTTCAGTGCCGGACACTGAGATTCATACCTTTTCTACACATGGCATTTATTGTGTTCTCATCATTCCCTACTCACAGTTGTTTACAGATTCTTCAGATGATTGACCCTCCAATTTCACTACTGTTTTTAGACAGCACTTTTGGCAAGGTATTTTATTTATTTATTTATTTTTGAGCAGGAAAAATGTGGCATTTAATTGTGAAAGCAAAAGAAAACACTCCTTCCACTTGAGTCATGTGCTATTCCACTATATCACAGTGCCACCCAGAGGAAAGGAACCATGGTTCCTGTAGTGCTCGGATCTCAAATCTGCAATGAAACTGAAAGTAGATACAGTAGATTAACACCCTCTCAAAGAATGGCCCCTCATAGATGAGGACTGGTGTCTCATATGTACGGACTGGAAATGGTAAGATGGGATAAAACATAGTTGGGTAGGCTGCCCATTGTGGGTCAGGTTGGTAGAGCTTGGCTGTGGGAAGAAGAGGGAAAAGAGCACCACCGAACTGAAGAAAAAGGAGAGCGACGCTCTGGTGCTATACAAAAATATTTGTCTTTATTCTTGAATCTTATCCTCAGACTGCTCAACGAGATTTGGATAACAACTTCATCAGGAGCTACATGGAAAACAAGTATGGCTACAGTTTAAACAAAGATAAGATGTAAAATCACTTAAAATTAAACACAAAACAACACCCATATCAGATAAAACACATCTTTTTTGCATTCCTTTGCTAACAGCAAACAGACATGAATATTAAACATTTGTACATTCATCTAGAGATTTAACAACTGCACTGTCCTGAGAGAAACAAAGGCACTTCTCTGTAATTCTGTGATTGTTACCACATTGCAACAACAAAAACTAAATACAGAATAAAATATTAAAACAAAAGTTCTCTGCTCATTAAACGACCCAGTAGGCTCAGTCGTCTCGAAACTGACCATGGGACATACTGACTTGCAATGATGGGAGCTGTAGTCCAACACCTTTGGAGGGCACCAGGTTGGGGAAGGGCTGCTCTAAACAAAAAAGAGAAGTAGGTGGCCCTAAGTTGTTTGTCAACAGTTTTCCACAACCTCACAGTCACCTCTGCATATCATATTCTCCTTATGGGGGGATACAGTGTTAAGACTTGTGAGCCTTAACTCCCAATTCCCCTGCTTTTTGGTGCTTGGTTGGAAACTGTAGAGCCTTAATGTTGGTTTTGTAAACCGTAGGTTTTTTGTTTAATGAATTTCATGGCTTTTTGTAACGGATGTCCAGATATTATACAGTTGACAACCAAGCCAGTATCAGCCAGGGTGTTACACCATGTTGATGTCTGATATAAAATCAAAGCTAGTGTTACGTGTTGAACTCACTTTTAAAATTAATAAATCAACCAAAATGCTTGCATCTTCCTCATTTTTAAAGATAAAGGGATGAAACCTGACAGCATGGTAGCTCTTAAGTAGGGATTGAGCCATACCAAATTCCTTCTGTAATCTGCCACAGATTCACTGCCTCACTGACATCGGAGCCACCAGCCTCCATTGAAGAGCTAGGAAATGAGGGTTTTAGTGGAGGAAAGCCAAAGGCACTACAATCATCCTTAAAACATTTACCCAAACCTAGGCTGACCATATAAAAAGGAGGACAGGGCTCATGTAACTTTAACAGTTATAGAGAAAAGGGAATTTCAGCCAGTGTCATTTGTATGTAATTAGTTCCTGGTGAAATTCCCTTTTCATCACAACAGTTAAAGTTGCAGGGGCCCTGCCTTCTTTTGTATCTGGTCACTCTAGTATAGTGCCTGCAACTTCAACTGTTGTGATGAAGAGGGAATTTCACCAGGAACTAATTGCATACAAATGACACTGGCTGAAATTCCCTTTTCTCTACAACTGTTAAAGTTACATGAGCCCTGTCCTCCTTTTCATATGTCAGCCTACCCAAACCCAGGCCAAAGGCTTGCACATGATGAGTGCTGATTGGATCATTAATATAATCACACACACACACCATGTGCTCCAGTGGCTTGGAAGCAATTCCTGGGCAAAGGGCTGGGTGATTGAAAGCAGGAGTTGTCTTCTCTAAGCAAGCTGGGGGAGTAGAGGAAGTCCCAGGGCCAGCCCAAGACATTTTGCTGCCTGAAGCAATCCAGAACACACACACAAGCATCCAGTGCTCCTACTGGTGCCGGCCATTCTTCCTCCTCTAAATCAGCCTTCCTAATCTGGTGCCCTCCCAATTGCAATCCAGAACACACACACAAGCAACCAGTGCAAGCAACCAGTGCCAGCCATTCTTCCTCCTCTAAATCAGCCTTCCCAACCTGGTGCCCTCCCAATTGCCAGTTAAACATGTTGGGATGTACTTTTCAGTAAACCTGCTGAGTCTCTCCTCTTCAGCTGAATCTCTTGAGTCTATTCTAGGCTGTTAGCACTGTTATAGGAAAATCTACTAGGAGGCAGTCACTGGAGAGGAGGGAGGGAGTTAAGTCACTCAAAATGGCTGCTGAATTTATTTAAAGAGGCACAATTTTAATTTAAAATCCAAATAAGGATTATTTTTTTAAAAAAAAGAAAAGCAGTTCCACCAACTACAGTGAAGGAGGAAGTAGACCCTGCCACTGGATTAATTAATAAGGCTGTCCTAAAGTAAGGAGAGCTGTGCACAAATAGTCACAAGTCCTCAGTTCAATTTTCAGTTTCAGTTTCAGAGCATTCTTTAACCTTTTTACTTTAAACTGCCCTTCTGCCTTCAATATTGCACCAATCGTTTTGAAATTTTCAGGTAATGTAAAAACAACTTTTCTTTCTGGCACATGTTAATTTCATGAAGGTTGGTGAAAAATTGTCGATTTTATGGCTGTTAGAATGACCCCCCCCCCATTATCACTTTAACATGGTGGAACGTGGTTTTTTTTTTTTTACTGTCGTAGCATTAACAAGGGAATCACTACCGTGAATATATATATATATATATATATATATATATATATATATTCAATCACATCACAAAACCACCTGCACCTATGCTTATGAAATTTGGCTGGTGTAATCTCCTAACGGACTACTACGCCCATAAATCTAATCCATTTCTATCAAATACAGGGGGAACTATAGTCCTTCTTAATTTTCCATAGTATCAATTGGCAACATGAAGCCTTGGATTACTTTAACTTGACTTGGCTTTGGCACTCAAATCACAGCAGATGGCCCCTGAATCAGTTCAAGCTGACTAGGGCCCTTTCTACACCATAGGAGTGTAGAGGGAGGGAGGGCAATCCCAGAAGTACCTAATGCACACCACCGGTGCACAGGGAGTAGCCGGGGGCCATCCCAATGTGGTCCCATGCTTTGTAAAGTTGTCCAGTGTGCTTAATTGTTCTGAAAATATGATCCATGCAAAATATAGCTAACACAATATTCCTGAAACCAGCAAATTCAGTTAAGTTTTTATTCTTTAATTATTAGTCCAAAGTACATCCTAATCAGGGCAGCCTTTGTAATTACAATTGTTGCTCTTTCACATTATGTCATGTTCAACTACAGAAAAGATTGGAGGAAATCCAAAAAATTGTGACAGATAATACAGTATAATGGCTTTTGTGGAGTGGAGAGAACCTAAAGCTAGCTCACTGTCTTGGCTCTTGACTGATGCTAGCTGACTGGTAATGATGATTAGGAAAAGAAGAAAGGAATAGATGTCTTGATCATTAGCCATTCAAGTTGGAAAAGATTGTTGACTCAACATTTCATTCTAATCACTGAAATATCAAGGCATAGATAGTATTATTCCATCCTTTACTATTTTTCTAAGGAAGTACTTTTTTGCGTGCAGAATCAGGAAAAGGAATAATCAGTAAACAGAATAAAACCAGATAACAAGTTCGTCATTAAAAGCTTTTGTGATCAAAATGATTGTGAATACAATGGTTTTAATCTGGTATCTGAATTAGTTTAATATAGGCACCTCCCTCATTTGTCCAGAAGATCACCCATAATTGAGATGCCGTGTTGCACATCTTAGTAATTGGGCAGGTCTGTATGGGGAAATGTGGTCCTTCAAATTTCTAGGTCCCAAGCAGATTAGAGTTTTAAAGATTAACACCAACAAAGTTTGGAGTTTGCCCAAAGATGGAGTGGGGAAATTGTGCACTGAGGAGAGGGCTTCAGATCAGATATGCAAACTATAGGGAAGGGGGATTTGTTGGGTTAACATTTTCATATGAACTAATTCACACTTTCTAAACTAATACATGAACTGGAACTTTCTGAACTACTTCAGTGAACCAGGGGAATGTCTATATGGAGGTGGGTTGCCACCGCGATGAGCTAAAACCCTGCACTTTTGCTGCTGTGGGGTGGCAGCAGCTAATCCCGTTGCTGCAGCAAAAGCATGTAGTTCCGGTATCGGACCCACCCCCTTCTCTGCTTGGGCAGATGGCGACCAACGAAGGATCACCATCTGCCCGGTCATGCTTCTGCCACACCTCCAGAGTGAGACAAGATGGCGGATCTGCCATAATGGCCTTGCTCTGGGGAAAAAAAGTCAGGGCAAGTCCCCAACTTTTTTCCTTTGGAATTTCTAGGGAAAGCCCCATGGTGGCTGCGAATCTGCTGCTGCATCATATAACTGATGCAGCGCAAATTTGCGGCCATCAAGGGATTTGGGGATTTAAAGACAGCCCCTAGAACAGGAGTTTAAGTTTCACGACTTCTCAAAATGTTGTGATGCGGTTCTCTGATCGAGAAATGCAAATAAATGCGTATATTAGGGAAAATTGCACACAAAAATGCAAAAGGAGAAAGCACACACACACATGCATGCAAATATGAACTTCTCCTATTGTTTGCACTTTGGGATGAATCTCTCCCATTATATGCATTTCCCCCTATTATCTGCAATAGGATAAATGCACACAAACATGCACACACAAAAAGAAATAAATTTGTACAAAAAGCATGCAATGGGGAAAATGTATGCAGTAGGAGAAATGGTAAAAAAAGCAGTGCACATTCATTTTGCACTGACCTTTTACTAAAACAACTCTGCAAACTGATTTGGAAACAGAATGGAATGAACTTGTACTTCAAAAAGCTTAACAGGTATAGAAGTTCAAACAAATAGCTTCTCCCATTCCTAGCAGTCTAGTTTCACAACATCTACACAGTCTGGGCCCAATGAACCTTAGGGGATGCATCATCCCTTATGAACCTACTTGTCCCCTGAGCTCATCTGTTCCATGTTCTTCTTTCTTAATATAAGATCTATGAGGATGCAGAATAGAGCCTTTTTTCTGTAGGTGTTCATGGAGAAGGCAGCCAGGCAACCTCTTCTTGCCTGCTACCACTTACGCTTATATAGTTCTCACCGAGCGAGTAATGCTTTGTACCACTTCAGGCTGCATGTGGGAGTTCACATGAATGGATGTTCCTCCACTGAAAAACCTCAATCTTGCACATAGAAAATGAAATATCAAGGAGAATGATTCCAGCCTTGTCTTGTTCTTGAGATGTTAGGGTTTTGTTTTGTTATATTATGGAAAGATTTTAAAATTTTTATTATATGGAGAAGCATTCAACGATTTTGGTTCCCACCCTCAGTGATACAGCTCAGACACAGGTATACCTCCTCAGTGAGGAACAGGTCTTCCACAACAAATATATCCAGAACTGAGGTTCCACCCCGTTACTAGATAAAGGCAGCACCTTCTCAGGAGGGCATCTCAGTTGTGGATGGGTTCACCTGGTACCTATTTTGTTGTCCTTTTGGAGTCAGGTAAAACTTTTTTATTTTCCAAAGCTTTTTTTTTGGGGGGGGGAGCAATTTTGAGCCTGCTGATTCTTTACACTCATTTATAATTTTGTGCCTGTAGTTTTTCTTTTTGTTGTTGCTTAGTGGTGCTCTTCCACTTCCTCTTCTTTGTAGACCACTCTGGGATAAACTTATCCAAAACAAATAAGTGATTTTACCATTTCATTAAAAAAAAGGTGGCAGTCCTAACTTACCCCCCTTTGGGGGTGGTGAATCATGCTGGGATGCTCCTATTCCTCCTAGTCTGACTGATCAGCCTTGAAGAGGTAACCAGCCCAGTGTATTATTCTATCATACCCATTATAATTTTGAGGATATGCTTCTCCCCTTGCGAATAATAATGTGTTAGACAATGGAGGAATAGGAAGACTAGGCAGCAGGGACTAGGCAAACGAAACATATTGTAAACTTTCCTTTGATGAAGTCATATGGTGCATGTAATAGGTATAATGTAACAGGAAGAAAGATTTGGTTAGTGAGTCCAAGGGAAGATGCTTATTTCCAAAATAGGCAGATGCTGTTTTCTATGGAAACCAGCAAGCACAATATAGACTAGGTGACCTGCATTAGAGAATAGACGTTCCACCACCCACAGAACTGAATTACATATGTTAGAAAGGTTGTGCTGTATGTCCCCTCCCCCATCTCAAAATCTGTATAAAACATGTACTTTTTTGTAATCAGGCATTTCTCTGTCTTTTACTTTTACACTTTCATCTTCCTGTGAGATGCTTTTACAGATGTTTCAAAAAGGTACAAGGTATCTCCCTTGACACTCTATGTGGGTGGATTCCAAAGATGTTCACTTCCATCATATTCATTATTTTCATCCAGAACAGAGGGTGGCAACCCCTTATCCATGTACTAATGAAAAATATGAGCCTTGAGGCTGACTAAAGTGTTCAGATCAATGAGATTCCCGGAGTAGTTAACACAAGAAACTCAGAGATTCAGACAAAATTCTTTCAGAAAGTTCCTACCCATTCCTGATGAATCCCCAGGACCTCTGAAGCATATGAATATGCAAAGTACAAGTTCAAAAGAATGATCTAGATGTGTTTAGTGGCTGCAGGCAAACCTATCAGATCATAACACTGGAGGATGACCAATGTTAGATGTGGAAAGATGAGTGGCAGATGTATTCCTTTAGGCTGTCTGGAGTAGATGCTAGCCAGCACATCATGAAATCATACAAGGATGCCAATGGTGCGCAAAACAGAGGAGCCATCCTGGAGGATGGAAAGGTCAGATGCAACAATGAAAGGAGGCATCTTGGATCCATTGTTGGTTGCTTGTAAGAACAACTGGTTTATCCATCACAGGGATACCTATGCTTCCTTTTTTATATACTGTTTTTGCTATGAGAGACAACCGATAGACATCATAATGAGTATCTGAAGAATTCTTAGTCAGTGATAGCTTTGACCACTGTCACCAGAGATGAGAGCTTTGCTATCTGCTGCTTCCCATGTAAGCTAGAGGGTGTTCACCCTGTGGTTGAAAATACCTGGGATTGGCTCTGCCTTGTTCCGCGGTGCTTCAAAAGGGCTCATTCTGCTACTTCTGCTTTGACCACCTTCAGCAGTGCTTTGCTGTCTGCTGCTAATATCTAGGCCAGAAGATATTTCTCTCTGCTCCTGCTAATACCTGGGACTGAGGATGGTTCCCACCTCCCTCTGCAACTCCTTAAAAGGACTCACTCTGCTATTGCTGTTACTGCCTAAGCTGGTATATTTTGTTCTTGCTGGTAATTGAACTATTACATGTGTTATTTTTGATGTGATTTATGATGTATTTTCTTATTATGAAACTTTTTTCAATTGCCCTCTATAGATGTTATGAATAGCTATGCATTGTGTTGTTGCATGGTTGTTGTTGTTGTTGTTGTTGTTGTTGTTGTTGTTTTGCCTTGCTTTTGTTGTGAATCTCTTTGAGCACAAGCCAAAGAGGGACCTAGTATACAAATAAAGTAACTATGGCCCAAACGACACATAGGCTGAATTCGGACGACACAATAAGCAACTGGGGGTGGGGAAACAATCGTCAGTTGTATTGACTATTGTGTTGTCCGAAGGCTGCCATAGTCAACTCAGTGCTGATCCTAATCCACACCATAGTTGATTATGTATTACCATGTTGTGTGGGGAGTACCCCCTAGATGAACAACTGTAAAGTTGATTATTCCCCCACCATTGACTATCGTGTTGTCCGAATTCAGCCATAGTGTAGTGTGTAGCTGCCCCCTGCTTTTTACTTACTCACAAATAGCCTCATTTGAATTGGGATCACTGTGGACAAGGAAGAGAAGTTTAAACCTCCCACCTGATATTCCTCGCCCTGGGGGTGGGGGTTTAAAAAGGCTCTATCTTCTTCTGAAGCCTCCAACCTTTTCAGAGGCTTCAGAAGAAGATAGCCACATCACAGCCAATCCATTCAGAAGAGTCCCCCAAACTTCTGTGTAGCATTTTGGGGGGGGGCAGCTAGGAGGGCTGTTTTGGGGAGGAGGGGACAGGAAACTCTGATTCTGTGAGCCTTGTTGCAGACACTTAAGTCTGGTTCCAACCTAGTAACCATGTGGTCCTAGCCTTCCAAAATCACACATTTGGGTTCCCTCTCCCCTCCCCTCCTCTCATCTTCATGTAGTGCTTACTTGAGAAGGTTAGAGTTTAGGCCTCTGTCTTGGGGAACCTTTCTCTAATGAATAAATGCTGGTTGTGATAACTGCATACTCATGAGGGAGAAGAAAGTGTCTGGTCACAGCCACTAATACTACTGCTATGTATCTTACAAATCTAAGCTACACCATTCAGGAAGGTTCTGGGCCTCTTCCCTGGAATATCTGGCTTAAATCAAGCCTCATTTCCAGGGAAGGGATGAATAAGAAGAGGGAAGACTAAAGATGAGGAAGGAAGGAAGGAAGGAAGGAAGGAAGGAAGGAAGGAAGGAAATGGCTCAAGTCCTACAAACAGCAGCATATACATGAGGGGAAGAAAAACCTACTCCCTGAAATTTTCAGCAATCTAAGTGTGCCACCCACCAGGACCAATTGTTTATTTACAACTTTATCAGAATAATCTATATCCCACCTTTCTGCAGAAAATATAGCACTCAAGGTGGTTATATTAGAAATAGCCAAATGTGTAATCTCTAAATTGCAACTATACATCAGCTTGCATTCCTAACAATTTGAAATGTAGCTAACAAGACGGCCCTGAAATATATTTTTGTCCCTGCTAATAAAGTAACAAGTGATGTGTCAACATATAATCATGTAGCTAACAGCTCACAGGGAAACATTTTTTTAAAAAGGACTGGTACATTTTACACAGTATTTCAGGGTGTCAGGATAAGGCACAGATTTCCTTTAAAATAATTCAGATCATACGGGATTTCTTAGTCAGGAGTGAGTTTAATGGGGATGTGGGGCAACTCATGCAAATGTGGTATGAGTAATAACAGCACCAATGGTCCAGTATTCCTCTGGACCCTGAGTATTCTGCAAACATACTTTCAAAATCACCAGATCTGAGGATTCTTTGAAACAAAAATGCTATTCCTTGAGGCAGTTCACCATGCGTAAGACCAGAAATGTGGCATATGTAATACATTGCCCAGGTTAAAAAAAATATGGACAAGATATCTCAAGCTTTCCAGAAGAGAATTGGGGAGAATTGTAATATCAGGAATGAAGGAATGGGAGCCCTATTAGTCAGTCATTTCACAGAACAAGAACACAATGCCATGGATTGAAATTCTGGACAGTAGAAGTGATAAATATATAAAATGGTAAGATCCTAAGAAGAAAAGAAATAGAGTGGAACTTGAATCTTAAATCCTTAGCCCCTCAATGCCTCAGTGAGGAAATTCCCCCCTCTCATGCAATTGAGACCTTGCCTTTGAAGACACCCCCCTTCTGTGCAGTATGACACCTGGATCCTCCTTGACATTTAATCACAAGTTATGAGTAACACCTGTGTAGCAGACTGATAATTTCCATTGTATGATATATATTGTATTGCCTTCAACTATGATTCTACTCACCTGTCTTCAAATGTATGAGAACATCCAGACAGAGTTCACCGAAGGCTTTTTAAGAATTGTAAGTATACATAGGAAATCTTTGCAATGTGTATGATTATATAATACGCATGCAATTTGATGTATTTGATATATTAAATTAATGTATCGTCTCTTTAAGGGCCCTGAGAAAGGCCATAAATAACATGTTAGGCTGAAATGTGTTGGCCTTCTTAAAGAATAAAGCTATTTTCTCAGCATCTTGAGACTAGGGCCTCCATCACACCTTTTCTTTTTTCTCTGGTTTGCCTCTGCGTTTTTTACCTCCATTTCATAAGTGTGTCAAGGGCTCTATCACACACAGTCCCTTTCAAACATTGCATACCTGTTCATGTATGGGGTTGCCCAAGCTCATGGTCAGCCCAAACATTCTTGATGGAGGGTTGCCAAAAAAAAAGTAGGGGGCAGCTCATCTGGTTTGCAGGCCTTTTAAAAACAAAATTGAAGATTTTTATTATTATTTGTTTTTTTAAAAAAATACTAGGGAGGGTAGAGAAAATTTGGGGGAGGCAGACCATACCTGGCTGCAGGTTGCCGAAGGGGCATGTTCAGATGATTTGTGAACTGAAACAAAACTCTCATACAATCCTAGAAGAGAAGGCCTATCATTGGATTTCAGGAGTGGTTAGATGTGGCCTCCAGCTATATTCAAAATTGGGAAAAGGACAAACATCCCACACAGCAATTATTGCATCATGTTTGCCCATCAAGGGACCAAAACCATTCGCCACTATAGCGAGCTCAAGTACACTACAAACCACACAAGCCTGCTTTACATACAGACACAAATCAATTAAATGACTTTATTAGAGTGTAATCCTAATCCTATGAGTTCAATGGGTCTCGTTCCATAGTCAGTGTGTATAGAACTGCAGCCTTACTTGGCCACATCTGTGTGATGATACACTGATCCCCATTATGCCTGTTCAGATTATAAGGTTGTATTGCAAAACCATTTTTAAGTTTCAGATACATAACACCCAATTGAGATCAAATTGAGATCAAATTGATGTGAGACTGGCTACCTGCAACACTACAGAAAATTTTTTAGCCCTATAGAAGTAACATATTCAGTGCATCTAACGCAGGTGTGAAATGAGATTTATTCCTGATGAAACGTAAAAATCCCATTTTTGAGTTTAAAAAAATTCAAGAGCAAGTGCAAACATTACACTTATAATATTTATAATATGTAATAAAAAATTATGATGTAAAACAATATTTAAAAAAAACAATAACACCTAGTCTCAGAGCTGATCTACACTGTAGCTTGGAACATTATCAATAGTATTTTAAAACATTGTAAATAGGCGCGTTTTAAAATGTCTTAGGCCACATTACTGAGTACTCACATTACAGGAGAAAATTTCTACAGTTTTCAAAGCGGTGTGTGCGGTCTCACACTCTTCTGTCCGTCTCTTTCTGTTTCATTTTTTCAATGGGTTTAGGGCTAAGTATTGTGGGCGCTGTAGTTCACTCGCTCACTTCCTCCTTAGCCCCTCTTTCTTCCCCACCAATCAACAGCTAAGCATTTGGACATCAGAAAACGAAGCACCACCCCCAAGAATTACAAACGGTAAGGACGGATACATTATTTTACTTAAAACGATTTATTAAAAGTAAAAACTTATATAAAGCTAAAGTGAGTTTTAAAAAACTATGGGTATACATTGTTAAAGGGGGTGCGTCATGTGGCCCAAAGAGTTTTTGTAACACTTATGAAATGTTACAAAGCTAGAGTGTAGATCGCCTCTCAGATTACAAAAACAAACAAACAAACAAAAGGATAATGAACAGCTACATGAATTACTTGGGTTATATCCAGTGTTAGTCCTAGGCAGGATCTACACTACTGCTTTATAATGGTTTATAATGGTTTTGACAACTGTTCGGGCCGAGGACACATTACATATACCATTTCCAAACCGTTTTCAAAGTGTTACATCCTGCTTGGTGTAGATCTGGCCCTAGTCAGAGTAGGCCCATTGAAATGGATAGGACTAAAATTAGTAACAACTAACAAAAGTCCCATTCATTTTAATGGGTCTACTCTAAGTAGGAATAAGATTTATTTATTTATTTATCATTGCAAGGAATCCAAGGCAGCATACATAACCCTCTTCCTCTCCATTTTTCTCCTCACAACAACCACCCTGTGAGGTACATTGGGCTGAGAGTCTGTGACTGGCTCAAAGTCACCCAGTGAGCTTCCATGGAACATTGGATACAACCCTTTGAACTTATACTTGTAATGGAACATGAAGATGCAATATTATTCCAAACATCTGACCAGGCATTATAAAAGTTTGAAACATGCCTCTGTGCATGTTTTCAGCTTGGTTCATCGTCTCCTCCATTTCTACTCATGTAGAGTGTGGTTAGTGTCACATGTCAAAAGATTCACGTTGCTATCATTTCAATTTTAAATGGTTGTTTTGAGTGTTACATGCCACATTGACAATATTCAAGGACTTACAGGTATTCTTGCATTGCTTATGAAAGGGACCATTTTTCCTCCCTAAGCTGTAAATATTTTGAGGCATTAATTTACCTTTATACTGTTTGCATATGGAAGATGATGGATGTAATTGTTTGTGAAAAGGCACCCCGTAGGACACCTATCTCATTTCACCAATAAGGACTATAGGTTCCAAGTAATATTTCAGAAGAGTATCAAAAAGTCTGCCTAAAGTCCGAGAGGGTTGATCATATTCCAAGTGACCCAAAAGCTATTTTATATAACTAGCTTGCACAAATACCAAAATGACATTGTCACCATCTCACCAGGTTGCCTAGAAATTAGGGGTGTGCATCGGATCAGGTCTGATCCATGATCTGGAGCCGATCCAACCGAAATCGGATAAAATTATCCTATTCTGATCCTGGCTTCTGGATCGTCCGATCTCATCCGAACCAGTCTGAAAGGATCTGATCTGGTTCGGATAAGATCAGAGGATCGGACCTCCTCCTCCCCCTCGCGCTTCTTACCAGCCGGGGCTGTCCACTGCCGTCCGCTGCCGCCAAGCCCTGGCAAGTAAGCCCCCTCCTCCCCCTCACGCTCCTTACCTGCCAGGGCTCTACTGAGCACCCCGGTGCTCTACTGAGAACTAGGCCACAAAGCCTGTTTCTCAGTAGATCGCAGCAGCGGAGGGAAGCGGGCACCATGGCAGGTAAGTGGGGTCCTCGTCCTCCTCCCCCTCGCGCTCCTTACCTGCCGGGGCGGCCTCTTCCCTCTGATGCTTGGATCTACTGAGAAACAGGCTTTGCGGCCTGCCTCTCAGTAGCGTGCCAGGTGCCATCATCACCCGGCATGCTACTGAGAGGCAGGCCGTGAAGCCTGTTTCTCAGTAGAAGGGGCAGCGGATGGCCCCAGCATGTAAGGAGCGCAAGTGGGAGAAGGGACAGGGAGGGGGGAGTTAGGCCCCACTCACCCACCGCCATGTTTTTGCCATGGGCTTGCATTGGGGGAAACTCTCTTTCCTCCAATGCAAGCCTATGGCGAAAACACCCCAAATGGCGTCCGATTCAAAAATCGGACGTTCAATTTTTGGATCGGGTCTGATCTGATCCGAGGGACCTCCGATTTTGTCCGAACCGATCCAGTACAACATCGGAGGTCCCGATCCGGGTCCCGATCCGATCCGGGTGGTCCCTGCACATCCCTACTAAAATAGAGCAATTTCCAACACTTTTTAAACCAGGGTTCATACAATTGATCGAAAAGCCTTCTTTTTCTGCTTTTGAAACAGTACCATCTAGATATTATTCTTCACTCCTGGGCAAAAATATTCCTACCAGTTAAAGGGGGGGAGCATTATAATTTAGTTTATTTAAAGAACCCTCAGGCAAGACATGTTCTAACCAGGAAGCTAGAAACTCTGTAAGTTTAGCCTAGTCACTATAAATAGCTTACAGTTACCTACCCACCTACACACATGAAGAAGGGAGGGTTCAGTCGCATATAATTGTTGCGCTTAAGAGTTTTTGAAGTGTTGGTTTCCAAAGTCATAATTATGCCTGTACTTTTGAAAATGCTGAAAACATGGGGAAAACATAACACTACTGTCCTATTAGCTGCTCTATAAAAGAACTTATACAGTTCTTTGGTAAGACCAGCAAGCTCCTACGGGGAGTTCACACATCCTCAAACTATTTCAACCAAAGGCGTGTGAAGCACATTTCATTAGAGTGTGCACCCAGGTTATTTCTTTTAAAAGGCTGACATTTATTGAATATTCAATCATCAAGGACATTATTTTTATTCATTTATGTATTAAACACTGTAGACATGGTAGACACTGCTGCCCTACTCAGCATTCAGGGCCATTGCATGTGGTGGCTCCTCAAGCCCCAGCATTCCTCAGGCTTTGTAGTGATACTGGCTGGAGGAGGGGCTTATGATGTGATATTAGCCTTTGGTCAGCCTCTTTGAAGTGTGGCTCATGGCAGAGAGGCTCGTGGCAGAGCGATTCCTTTTCACTCCAGTGCCAAGAGCAATGGCGCACTGTCAGGGGTGATTGCAGCAGAGCAGCCAGAGGGCAACCGGAGGACTGTTCCCGCTGTGTCTGGATCCCTACTCAATGCTCCCATCAATTCAGTGCTTATTGCCTCAGATATTAGGGTGTGCCTGGGCACACCTGGCACACCCCTTGCAGACACCTATGATATTTTCAGTGGTATGGGAAGTGGAACATACTGGGCTCCACCTATCCCATTACTTTACCAATCGGCAAACCATAACATATAGCACTAAGTGCACTGCCACAGCAACATATATAGAAACAAAGGGAAGGGAAATCTTATTCCCCATACACCTGCTACTTAAGAAGTAGTCATTCCAATTCTGCTCCAGACCTGTCAGGGATAAATTGCACTGCTTAAACTGGGCTCAACATGGCCCCATCATTTGGGAAAACCTAGCAATTTAACTGTTGTAGCATTTAGAAGTCCATTCTATATATATATATATATATATATATATATATATATATATATCTAGAAATTCTATTATACCAGAATGTGAAGCAGGTCCTCTCTTTCTCTGAACCAAATGAAACAGTCTGTTCTTTCAAGCACACATGGGGAGAGTTATGTGTGCTAGTTTTGTTTGCCTCTGTGTAAGGGCACAACGTCCTGATTCAGAATCAGCGTTAAGGGAAGGGGGGTAAATCTGTTTCTCAACCCACTTTTTATGTTTATTTTTGTTGCAAAATTACACCCCTCTATTTTTAACACTCTGTGGGTGGGTGCATAATTTCATGAAAAAAATGGGTAGTGGAAAAGGTTTAACGCCCCCCCCCCCCCCGAGAACCATAGTCTCAATCCAAATTATGGCCACACACTTATACAGGGGGGCAAACAGTAAAGAAAACTATAGGTAAAGGAAACTAGCATGCATGGCTGTACCATGCGTGCTAGTCAAAATGTTCAGTTTGTCCTCAAGCTATCACGAAAGACTCTGTTAGATCTCATTTTCTATACCTGTTTCTGTTGAAAACATTTAAATAAAACTATGCTTTGACCCAAACCCTTTCTATAGCTTTTCTTGGGTTCCTGAAGACAGTTACACTTGGGATTGTGGATGAGTAAGGAAGACAACTTGTCCTCTCGATCCCTGTCCTTCTTGGCTGGTCACCCAGGGAGGAGATGCAGTTAGACTGCAACATATCATTAACACGTCTCTTAGAGAGGGGAGTTTTACACCATGTTTAAAAGAAGCACTGATATGGCCGCTTCTAAAAAAAAGTCCCTGGATTTCCTGGACCTTAGTGTTTACAGACCGGTATCAAATCTTCCATTTTTGGGCAAGGTGATTGAGAGGGCAGCTGCATTCCACCTCCAAGCAGTCGTGGATGATACAGATTTTCTAGACCCATTTCAAACTGGATTCAGAGCAGGATATGGAGTTGAGACAGCTACGGCCACCTTAGTGGATGATCTGTGCTTGAGTATTGACAGGGGGAGTATGTCCCTACTGTTACTTTTGCACCTCTCAACAGCTTTCGATACCATCAACCATGGTATTCTTCTGGAACTCCTGAGGGGTTTGGGAATTGGGCGCACTGATGGTGATGCTTGGGGATAGTTACTCCTCAAAAAAGGAGCTGTTGTATGGCATACAACAAGGTGCCATTCCATCCGCAATGCTGTTTAACATCTACATGAAACCGCTGGGAGAGATCATCTGGAGGCATGGGGCAAGGTGCTATCAGTATGCTGATGGCACCCAAATATATTTCTCTGTGTCTTCTCAGAATGAATGCTTGGCGGTGGCAATGGGCTGGATGAGGAAAAACAAACTGAAGCTGAATTCAGACAAGACAGAAGTGCTTACTGTCAAAGGCACCAACCTGGGTTTGGAGGTGTGTCAACCACTTCTGGATGGGGGTTACACTCCCCCTTAAAGACTGCATTCGCAGTTTGGGGGTACTTCTGGATGTGTCGCTCCAAATGACAGCCCAGATAGATGTGATGGCCAGGAGTGCCCACTATCAGTTTTGGCTGATACGCCAGCTGCCCCCTCTCCTAGAGTTAGAAGACCTAAAGGTGGCAGTGCACATGCTGGTAACTTCAAGGCTCGACTTCTGCAATGCCCTGTACATAGGGCTACCTTTGTACCTAGCTTGGAAACTTCAACTAGTTAAAAATATGGCAGTGAGTTTGATCACTGGTACACCTAGAGGTGACCATATTATACCAACATTAAAAGCACTTCACTGGCTGACAATTAGTTTCTGTGCAAAGTATAAAGTGATGGTTATTACCTCTAAAGCCCTACATGGTTTGGGTCCAGGTAACCTGTGCTATCCCCATTCCCCTATACAATCCATCCCACACTCTGTGGTCTTCTGGAAATAATTTACTACAATCAGCAAAAACTAGGCTTCTCTTCTGCCGCTCCCAGGCTTCCCAGGAGAGATTCAGAGTTTAAGGCAGCCATAGAGACTAGTCTCTTCTGGCAGACCTAACCTGATGAATTTTAAGAGGTCTGATTGTTAGTTTAATATTCTATCGGTTTTCTATGTTAGATTATATGGTATCTTTGTATTAAATGTTGTTTCCCTGCCTCGATCTAGAGGGAGAGGAGACTAAGAAATACATAAAAGTATTATTATTATTATTATTATTATTATTATTATTAGAAATGCAAACAATCGTACAAAGGAGTACATGCTGGATCAAAGGAGTTATGATGGATCAGACCATGGGTCCATCTACAACATTCTGTTCACACAGTGGCTGAATTTGGACAACATGATGGTCAATGGTGAGGTAATAATCAACCTTACAGTTGTTCATCTAGGGGGTACTCCCCACACAACACGGTAATAAATAATCAACTGTGGTGTGGATTAGGATCAGCGCTGAGTTGACTATGGCAGCATTCGGACAACATGATAGTCAATACAACTGACGACTGTCCCCCCCCCCCCAGTTGCTTATTGTGTTGTCCGAATTCAGCCAGTGGCTGACCAGCTGTCTATGGGAAACCCACAAGCATGACATGAATGCCACAGCTCCATTAACATGGAGTAGGAACTCCATCAAAGAAAAAGAAAGAAGCACCCAGCCTCTGCTTTATTGTTTCCCTGATTCTTTGACTTCCTCTTCACTAATCTACCATAAACAATAGTAAAACTTTTAATTTATTTAAACGGTCTTGAAAGCCTCATTATCACCTCATTCACTTGGCAGAGCAAGGAAGAGTCTGGTCATTTCTCTGGCACTCTGGCAGATGATGTCATTGCTCCTGCTCTGAAAAATGACCTGGATATGCACTTCCATGCATTCCCCCTCTACTCCACCACTGGCCCTGGCCTTGTACTGAGAAAACCTTAGCCTGAAACAATAGCCAACCCTCCCGGGTCGACATTACTGGCTCTCAGCACACTGTTATTGTGAGCATTCCATCAGTTTACATCTGAATTTCTGTTGCATGCAAAGTTATTGTTTTTAGAATCCTGACATTATTGGAAGTCCTTTTCTGATCTTGCATCATTCTCTGCTCTCTCAGAGTTTTGTTTAATTTAATGGACCATATCAGAATGCCCCCCTCTCTTTGTCTCTTTCTCCCCCTTTCTGCAAGTTAAGTGAGAGGATGCTGAAGTCAATATCCTTTCCTCAAATTTAAAGTGCTTCTTGGGAAATTTGCCAAATATGCTCTTGGGGACATGCTTGCCTTAAAAAGATGTTCCCAAAAATATGAAAGGGAAAGAGGATGGAGCAAAGTATCCACATCCTCCTCCCCTATAATAACCTGCATGTTGTATTAGGTTCTAGCAACGTACTGGGAGCAGGTTACCATATGTCTCATTGATTTCATAGGTTTACCTTTAGAATATTTATCATTACATTTAATGACTGCCATTATTTTGATAGCACATATCTTAAAAATACACTAGTATTCCAGTGTTGCATATTAAGGAATAAGAATTGCCTTGATAGACCTGGATAAATGGGGCTTTTTTTTAGCCTCCAACAGTAGACGGATACGTCTTTCGAAATGGTGTCATGGTGATACCCATTAAAGGACACAAAATACAATTGATTCAGTCCAACACAGTTTCAATGCCCTTTAAGCCTATTCAGCTGTTACTTGTATCCACAGGGTAAGTATGGTGAAATGGGCGTTGGTGGTACACATTTAGGTAACTCCCTATTTCATAAGTTATGCAGAACACGGTGATGGCAGGGTTCAGGAGATCATGATTGCACCAATATATCCCGAAGCCCTTTGTAAAACTCAGCACAACTGTTTTCCACATTGTTGTGATCTTCAAAGGACAGAACTTTTGTATCTCACCAGCTTGTAAAGTTCCATTCCATGAGGCTGAGGCAGCGTTTGGACAACACTTTAGTCAATAGTGGGTTTAGTTGTCAACTCAGAGTTGTTGTTTTTGTGGGTACTCCTGACACATGTTCCTACACAACTGTGGGTGTTTGGGGCTGGTGTTGAGTGGACTAATAGTCAACCCAACATTTGACAAACACAGAGGGAGATCCTCATTGCTCTCTCTCTTCCCTCAGTCCTCCTGGTGCTATCCCAGCAGCCTCTGTGAGTTGTGCTGGCTGTAGCAGAGCAGCCAACTCAGTTTTGGCCACTCTTGACTTGGAACTCTGTAGCCAGCTGAAAAAGTCAACTCAAAGGGGTGAAAACTGCACTGGCTCAGTTCGGACAACACAATAACCACTAGTTATGCAACTAGCCAACTCTGCAGCCAGTCGTGTTTCTCCAGTTTTTTAGTTTGTTTGTTTTTGATGAAAAAGTCAACCATGGGGTGGGTTTCGCCCAACAGATTATACAAATACCAACCATTGACTGCTCAACTCACAGTTGATGACTAAAACTGCCGGTGATTATTGTGTTGTCCAGATGCAGCCTGAGCCTGCACATATCTGTTAGGCCATCTGTGTGTGCCATCTTGTACCATTCAGGGCTTCAAGGCCACAGCAGCACTGCCAAATTGGGCTGAATGCATTCAGCTGAATGTTTGTGGGAACTTTCTGCCTCCCACTGCCAAATGCCTGATTGTTTTAGTTAGCTTGTGATTGACGATGATGATGATGATGATTAATTGCATTTATATACTGCCCCATAGCTGAAGCTCTCGGGGCGGTTTACAAAAATTTAAAACATTAAATATTAAAAAAAATGATATACAAAATTTAAAAAGCATAAAACAGATTATAAATACAATATCCATTGAAAACAACTATTCTGGGTCAAACAACAGCAACAAAACCCTCAACGTATGCTGTTTAATGCCTGGGAGAAGAGAAAAGTTTTGACCTGGTGCCGAAAATATAGCAATGTTTGCGCCAGGTGAGCTTCGCCGGGGAGATCATTCCATAATTGGGGAGCCACCACTGAAAATGCCCTCTCCTTAATTATGGAATAATCTCCCCAACGAGGCTTGCCTGGCGCCAACATTGTTATCTTTTTGGCGCCAGGTAATAAGGATCACCTTAGCTTGACTAAAACTTTTGGGGTATAAAATGGGTGGGGGGTTAGGTTTCAGTTGTCTCCATTTGGTCCTGTCCTATTGAAGACCTGTGCTTTGGTACGCATAAGCAGATCGCCAGTTTTGTTATTTTGCCTGGTAAATACTGTTTCCAAATATTGATGTGTTATCCCTTTCTATAAATAAGCTTACCACTATCATAATGGTATGTGTGTGCTTTATTTCAATTATGCCTTAGTACTAAGCCCAGAGCTTTCATCTTGGTTATTTTATTTATGACATTTCTATACTGCCCAATACTCTGGGCACTTCACAAATTAATTGCTACTGTTGAAGGTTTCAGTCTTGGGGCTTTAAGACAGAAGGTGATGGCTTGGGGCCTTGTTTCGCAAGAGTTGAGGGTGTCTTGTAAGGTCTGAGAGCCGCCTGGCTTATGCTGAGTTGGATACAAAGGAGATGTGCCCCTACTTTGCTGGGTTGGTGTTCAATCTGAGCAAAATTTTGTCCCTGCCTACATTGTCAGATGTTAAGGTACCACCCTTTCTCCCTTTACAAGAACCAATGAAATGCAAAATGAAATTAACTACCAAAACATCAGACCTAAGTCCATTACAATTAGTAAACTTTTTTGTCTCCTTACACTATAGCCAACCCTATTAATGACCTTATTATCATAATTAAAATGCATAATAAAAATCCAAAACTTATAAAAGAGAGTAAAAGATTCATTGACAAAACAAAATACATTTTACCCTTCATTGGACCCAGAAATGTAGCATCTTTGATTTTTTGTTGTTTCCAAACTTTATTTATTTATTTATTTATTACATTTCTTGGTTGCCTTTCAGGGCAGAAACCCTCCCAAAGTGGCTTACAGCAATAAAATGCATAAAAAGCAATAAGCAATTTAGCTGATGTCAATATGTAAATGTTGTTTATCATCATCATCATCATCATCATCACTTAGCCTGACTAAATCATTTAGCATCACTTTCAAATAGAATTTCAAACAGCCAGTTTCTGCATGTCGACTCAGAAATACGCATGAGCAACATGTCTACTCATAAGCAAGCAATACAAGGCTCAGAAGGAAGCAGGACTGAATCATTCAACAACACTTTCAAATAGCATTCTTACCCAGAAGTAGGGCTGTGCACAGATTTCACATTTTCCCATTGGCTTGCATTGGAAAACAGAAATGGCCATAACATTTTTAGTTTTTCCTGTCAATAAATGAAATTTGGAGAGCTGGCAGCTAGCATGGAGTTGACCGAATCTGCCAAATTTCAGACAGTTAGGACCACTGGCTTGAGGGCTAGTCATGGGTAAATTTGGTGTTTTTTTTTTCAAGAAAAATCTGTCGAAGCAAAAAGCTATATGTTTTTGTGCTTCCACATAATTTCATTGAATAAGCACACTGCTCCACTTTATCTATGCCATAGAATTCTATAACCCCCTTATTTGCCTTTCTTCTAAATTAAATAGCCCAAACATTGAAGCCTTTCCTTGCTGTTCCAGCAGCCCTTTTCCCCATTTGTAAAAGCAAACTTTTTTTGTTTTTTTTTAAATGCATTTAGACTAGCCTGGTCATATTCTTCTTATGGTCATTTGATGTACACAATGGAAAACAAACATCAGGCAAACACGCATCTAGTTTCTACTACATGTAAAGTTTTCCGGTCTTTCTTTCTTTCTTTCTTTCTTTCTTTCTTTTAAAAAAGGGCCATCATAGCCATCGGCAGTTCCAGCCAGTTACCTCTTAGGTGAGTATTTCAAGGCTGGCACAGCCTAGGGTGAGCATATGGAAAGGAGGACAGGGCTCTTGTATCTTGAACAGTTGCATAGAAAGGGGGATTTGTATCATGCAGCGCCTTATGAAATCCCCTCATCGCAACAGTTAAAGCTGAAGCAGCCCTGCCCACTTGACCAGGTATAAAAGAGAGCAGGGCTCCTTCAGCTTTTACTGTTGTGATGAAGAGGGGATTTCACCAGGTGCTGCATGCGTACAAATGACACCTGCCGAAATTCCCCCTCTTTCACAACTGTTAAAAATATAGGAGCCCCATCCACCTTTCCATATGGTCACCTTAGCACAGCCCTCATGAAGGAACCATACTGCATGGCATGGGCAGCAGATGCTGGCGGAGGAGGAGGGTAGCAGCAGCAGGAAGGGGGGTACCATGCAGGTTCTGCCATGGTGCAGGCAGGCTGGCAGAAAGGTGGAAGGGCAGAGAGAGAGAGAGAGAGAGAGAGAGATCCATTCAAGGCTGGCATTTGTGAAGAATCAGTTCCCCACTCCCAACCCCTCCTTTTCTCCTCCCTACTCTTAAGCAAGTTGTTACATTTCACAGATAGGCTCTCTGGGCTTCAGAAGCAGTCCAAAGTGATCGGAAGTAATTTGGATTGATCCAACCCACTTTGGACCTCTTTGGACCAATCCTGGTCCAGTTGGGATTTGGAACAATTTGGTATAGATTAGCCCATTTTTGGTTTGGAATTTGGATCTGGAACATCATGTCTATTCCAAGTAAGGAGGGCAAGCCTCTTCATATCTGTATGACTACTCAGAAGTAAGCAGGACATGCCTCTGTAGGACAAAGCTGAGAAGGAAAAAGACTGAATCATTTAGCAGCTTCCTCCCCTTGCCCTGCCCCCCCGCTCTGCAAATGAAAGTTCTTATACCCAAGCAGTAACTGCTTAGTGATATGTGATTTGCCTTGCTAAACACCAAGAAAGGGAGCCTGTTTCAGTTCTGATCAGGTGCAGATCAGAGACAGAGCTTTCCCTTCCCTTGCCGAGGGGGCAGGACAACAGAAGAAGCCTCCATGCTGAATGGGGAACCACTCCAGGTCTTATGAGGAGGTTCCACATCCCTGTTTTAGTACAAAGTGTTGTTGTTACAATTTGTTTCCCCTCCCCCAATAGATTTTGATATGGTGATTAAGTCTTGTGAATGATGTTAGGATCAGAGAGTGTGGGGTATTTGGGCCACACCCACTGTTGCCATGCAGCCCCTGCCATGTGGCATCTGAAGCAATGCAGCCCTCAGACCCAAAAGGTCCCCCAACCCCTGTTATAAATATCCCTACATGTCTCCAGACTGCAACTCAAAAAGTTCCAGTTCAACCCATTCTGGAAATATATTTTTTTCAGGATGCGCTGATCTACAATGTACATGCTAAAGGAGTCATCAGTTCAATTTGCTGCCATCATAAAACTAAAGACCTAATTTTCACTTCTTCCCATTAAAATAGGAGATGTAAATGTAAAGTGTCAATTGGCAGTTCGAAATCCGGTTGTAATCTGTTTGTGTTCCGTGGCTTTGCTAATCCGTTCCTTTATACATGGCTAATCTGCGGGGGGTGGAGGGTGTTTCTCCTCTAACTCTGAACCTTGCAAACTCTTCTGACACCTCTAATGATGGCACTTGTCGTCTATTAAATATCTACATGTTGTAATGACAGATTTCTGACACTGATGCTTTCGCATTCTATTTGGAATGACTCTTGACAGTTTTTAATGGATACAACTAAACCGATGTTGGCATACGTTAATTATAATATAATGCTGCAGTCATTTTGAGGAGCTTCAGGGGGTAATGATGGCATCAGCTGTTACGCTCAGCTTGAGTTTATTCAAACAAATGCAGTTCTTTGGGGGATGAATGCACTCTTTGGCATTTATAATTACTCTGTGGTATTTCTTCCAAAACTTTTCATTTACATTATAAAATAGTTCAAGTTTTCGTGTATACAATTACTTTTTGTTTTCCATTTCACAACAGCTTACATATGGTTCTCAGTCTCCCATCCAGACAACTTCTGTGGCTAGACCTGCGTAGCTTCACCAGTAGAACTGAATCATATGTTTGAATCATATGCACTCACTTTTATGGCCATGCTGTAAGGAGAGAATCACTGTTTCCAAGCTAGATACCTGCAGATCTCCTAAAGTCAAAGACCTCTGAAGGTGAGAAATTTGCCACACTAGGCTCCATTCCTTCATGAAGCAAGCTACAGTTCTGCCTTCTCACTGTAGCCACTGTGTAGACTAGTCAGAACCACTGGCAATGGATATATGAGAAATTTGTTTCAGTTTTCTTTTATTTATATATTAAAACATTTGTATCCTGCCCTATATCATTGGGATCGAAGGGTAGAGTTTTAGGCCAGAATTTTCCCAGTTTGTACCTCCTGCTGTTGAAGTCTGTTCATTTATGAGTTTGCAATGTAATTTGCAATGCATTCAACTGAAAAAAATATGCATGAAAAATGTGTACTTTTGAAAACTGTTCACAAACATGTTTTAATCAATGGGGGGAGATTTTCATTGTGCGCCCAAATGCATACCAATATTCAGGTGAGCAAAAATCCTCAAAGCTCGCAATCTGATAGGGACATGAGTCGGAATGAGCTTCAAGGTGGAATTCGAAGAACCTTGATGCGTTTTGCTGATTTTCATCTGATTTGAAATTATCTGATGAAATTATCTGCTTTTTATTTGCCAGCCTAGGCTTACTTTGAATTTTCTGTTGTTGTTCTTTTTAAAGCAAAGGATCAAATCAGTTCCCCTTTTGCAGCTTTATGAAAGTCTTGTTTGAATAAAAAATTAATTGTTAGCACACACAAAATTGCAAATAGGATGTGAACAATCCTGCAGTTAAGAATATTGTAATGTTAAATAAACAATTGTAATAATATGGATGTTCGAACAGCAGTACCCCAAGAAATTTTACTAGCCGTATCAAAGCTCTTTTGGTTCCCTTGAGGTTCCTTGAATATTTCAGTTAAGGAGTAATCCAAACATTGCTTTGAATTTCATGTCAGGAAAAAATCTGGTGACAACCTAGAGAGATGTGGAACCCTCCTGAGATGTGTAAGAATCTAAGAACATGACTACCCAACACACCCACCATTTGAGAGCAATTGCATCATGTGAGAGGTCTGCCTGCCCTGTTGAGAATTCCTCCACTAACAAAGGAACCTGGAAAGCAAGAAATCACATAGTAGTATGCACTGGTAGCCTTTCTCCATCCATTGTTCATTCCCTTTCTCATTCTCTTAAGCACAAAGTATAGTGCTATGCTGAACCCAACCCCTAAGTTTGGGAATTTTTCTTTCCTGGCAAAAGAGGCGTTATTTTTGCTGCCTCTTTCACAGGGAGGAGGATAATTTCAGAGGATTTTCTCCTTGGGGAGGAGGACAGAATTTCTACATACCTTTCTAAAGTGCAACCAGTTGTTTAGGGGATCTTCCACCCCCAGCACTTGGTGGAGCTTGGCAGTTCTTCATGAATGCCTATTGGAGACCATGTGACCTCACCGTCTCCAATAGGAATTCAGGAAGAACTCCTGGGCTACTGAAAGTGCTGGGGTATTATTGTTTTTTAAAAAAAACATAAAGAAATTGAAGGAAGACCCCTCAAAACTTCCTACACCTAAAAAGGTTAGGGTGACCAGATAAAATCCAGGTCAGGGCTCATGTAACTTTAACAGTTGTAGAGAAAAGGGAATTTCAGCCAGGGTCATTTGTATGCAATTAGTTCCTGATGATAGTCCCTCTTCATCACAACAGTTAAAGTTGCAGGCACTATACTAGAGTGACCATATACAAAAGAAGGCAGGGCCCCTGCAACTTTAACTGTTGTGATGAAGAGGGAATTTCACCAGGAACTAATTGCATACAAATGACACTGGCTGAAATTCCCTTTTCTCTACAACTCTTAAAATTACATGAGCCCTGACCTGGATTTTATCTGGTCAGCCTAAAAAAGGTATATGGAAACCCTGTCACCCTCCCCAAGGAGAATATTCTCACCTCCCTTAGTCTCTTTCACCAGCATTTTTGTTTTCCTTCCACCCCTCACGAAATGCTGAAAATGGAATAATCAAAACTTCAGAGAATCACTCAGAGTCTGCATTCCAGTGAAGGGTGGGAGCCATAGGCAAAATGGGCAGGGCCAAGGGTAAAAGGGGTGGAGCCAACATTCCAAAAATGGCAGCATATTTTCTCTTAAAGTTCTTACAGCCAGTAACTAAAGCCTTAGGAGAGATATGTCAACCTTTTAGAATTGGGGTGGTGGGGGGGGACAGACTGCACAAAAACTGGGAAGCCACTCAGTGATTGGTGGTGTGCTCCCCCTTTGCGAAGCTGTTGCTGTTCAGTGTAAGTTCCTGGCTCAGCAAACAGCCAACTAGTAGCCAGGGGGATGTCCAGCAGTGTTGATGATGTGTGGGAATAGACCTGGCTGCCATTTTCGTCACATGTTTTGGATGTGTATCGGTGTGTTTTGGCACTGAGAATGTGTAGGTTTTTTTTTTAAAAAAAATACAATGATATCTGTGCACAGCATTGCATATTCGATGGACTTCCTATCCAACCCATGTGCTGCTGTGCATTTGTGTTCATGCGCAATCCTCATGAGTCATTCAAAAAACAGCTCCGTGGCCACATCATCTGCATAGCCCCACCCACTTCTGTTGATCCACATGCGGAAACAACTTCATGGGGCACACGTGCTCCTGCAATGGCACGTCTGAAATTGCAGAAAACTTCACCCGTGTGTGTGCCCCATGAGTGCCGATATCGGATGCGGGGAAAGTCGCAATCACCCCTCCTCCTTTGCGAAAGGTGTAGATTAGGCCTAAGAATTATAATTAGTGAATTCCTGTTTCTTTAGTGATCTCGATTTATTGTTAAGTCTGTTTTTCTTGTTGTTGCTTTTATTTTTGTGAACTCTATTTCAAAATAAAATAACATGGGGGGGGGGAAGATTCTCAACAGGCAGAGCTCTTATGTTGCTGCTCTCATGTAACGAGCGTAAGGTGTAGCCAGGCTTTTTTTAAAAACCCTTTTGACTTCCCTTGAAATTTCTCAGATGTCACAATGAATGGAAATTTCAGTCTTTTTCTCATTCCTATCTGCTGTTAAAGGAACCCAATTGGTTCGACTCCCCCATGCCTAGCTTCCTGGACCCCACTTGCCGGGACCTTGTGGCTCCCGGCAGCTGCCCATCTTCCTAGAGGGGGTTTCCAGGAAGGTCATGTTGTATATATGACGGATGTAAAGGAGCCATTTATGCAACATTATGGGCGTGAAGAGAGCATGCATGCCTCTAATATTGCATGCATGGACCCTTTTGGGATGCCATTTATGTAAGATGACCTTCCAGAAACCCCCAAGCCACCACTGATGAGCAACAATGACTGCTTGCTTGGAGGACGGACAGCTCTGTAGCTTTGTCAGCACTTGCCAGGCAGTCCAGAAGCTCCTACTGCTCCACGAGCAGTGGCGGCTTAGTAAGCACCCAGCAAAGTCAGGTGCGGCCGACTCCATCCATCCCTAATGACTCTGAACCAGATCAGTGAAGATTGGTGACTCTGATTTCAGTGGGGCTATGAACATATTCTGGATTCCACTCAGAACCAGTCAGAACTCTAAAGGAGCTATACAAGGTGCTGAACTGTATCCTCAAAAGAGGTTCAGCAACTTGGATAGTTCCTTCAGACCAGTTCTGACTGAAACTCAGAATGGATTCACAGCCCTACTGAAATTAGAGCAAGCAACCTCCACTGGACCATACTCTGATCTCTTGAGGCAGTGGAAGGTGGAAGGGACATTATGTCTCCCTCTGCTTCTGTTACTTGAGGTAGCTTCTCACGCTGCCTAATGGTAGAGCTGCCTCTGCAGGCTACTATTTGAACGAGGCATATGAGCGCGTTCTCACATGCATGTACATCATTTGATTTCTCTACACTTGATGACTGAGTGAATATGGGAACTGAGTCCATTGAACACCACATGGCTTGAGCAGATGTACAATGTTGTGAAGGTTCTCTATGTAGTGGTAGGTAGATAATGGTCTATACGCACATGAAACCTTTACCAGATATTGGAATGATAAAGTGATTAATGACATGAAGACATCTGAAGTCAGGTGAAGTTCCTCATATTATTAGATATGAGATGTTCATGGAATGATTCTACAAAATCCTGTTCTTCAAATATGGAGTTGAACATTATTTCTGTTACCGTATTTCCTCGATTCTAAAACACACTTTCCCCCCCCCCATATATACATCTGGAAAAATGGAGCGCATCTTAGGATCGATGGTGTCCAAGAATCGCCGGATTTCTCCAGCACTGGTATGGGGTTGAAGACAGACCTCCACCCACCTCCACCTACAGTGCCTTCACAACGGGGCTCTGCATGCCCCCCCTAAGCGATTCAGCCTTCCCCACTTGCCTCTATCACCGTCACTCCGCACCGCTGGCACCGGCCTCCTTGGCCTCCAGCACTGCCTGTGCCGCCCTGGTCCTCGCCGCCAGCACCGCCCCAGTCCTCACAGCCAGCGCCACCCCAGTCCACGCCACCAGTGCCACTGGCAGCGATCTATCCAGTCTGGAAACACAGTGTTACTACAAAGTAGGCCATGATCCCACGAGATCTTGAAATCGAGATCTCGCGGGATCGTGGCCTACTTTGTAGCAATGCTGCGTTTCCAGGCCGGGTAGGCCGCTGCTAGTGGCGCTGGTGACGAGGACCAGGGCAGCGATGGAGGTGAGTGGGGAAAGGAGGAGAGGGACTCATGCCCGGGCCAGGCCAGCCTAGCAGGTCCCTGGGTGGCGAAACAAGGGGGGGTATGCACAGCCCTACCATATTTCTTCAATTCTAAGATGCACTTATCCCCAATATTACGTGTCTGAAAATGGAGTGCATCTTAGAATTGACGCAACACTTTTTTCCTGTCGGTGGCCCTAAAATTAAGGTGCGTCTTAGAATCGATGGCATCTTAGATTCGGTGAAATACGATATATTACTACAAGTAGACTTCTCTTCAGATATAAACAGACATATATTCTGTTACAATATAATAACTGAATGCTTTTTCAGGACAAATTTGATAATAAAGAGAGGTGGAGAGGGAGAATGCTTTGAAACAGAAAATATTATCAGCCAAATTATATATATATATATATATATATATATATGGAGTATCTAGGTCTGATAGGTACAGGAAAGCAGACATAAATTAGAGCAGTCAATTTTGTTGGCAGTGGGCCCTTTGACAGATTCATGACAAGATGGAAGAATAATTTTTTGGAAGAAAGAGAAGGTTGAAAGATTCATGATCTGAAATAGAAAAATCAGTTTTATAGTGGGAAGCTGACCTAGGAGATTTGTGATAGAAGTGTTTTTTAGAGAACTCTGAAATGGAAGGATTCAAGCTAAGAATAATTATGCAGCATGATCCAAGCTTGTTTAGTAATTCCCACTCCATTCAATGGACCTCACTTTCTGTCAGGGCAAGGTTGGAGCTGTGGTGGCAGTGGGCTTCAATGACTTTGAGGTCAGTGAACTGTACATGGAACTAGAATGCAGTAAGCTGAGTTCACTGTTCCATTGGCCATGCAAAGGCACAAAGCAGTCTCTCTGGATTTATTTAGGCCTCACTAATCTTGACATGCCCTACTGCTTCCCAGTCATGGGGCATAATGTTGCTTATCCTTATTTGTTTCGGCACATAAAGCCTGAAAACATAAAAGTCCATGGAAGCTCACTAGGCTAGGTCCCTGCCCATTCTCAATTTTTATGGGAGAAATGAAACACAGGTCTAAATTACAACTAAGCCAAAACTACTCATGGTTTTCCATGTTCTTCTCATGTGAAAACTTGCTACTCCATCTATGTTCATTTTGATCTGCATTGCATATGCCTTCACCAAAAATCAGTCACTTCATCCCTATAATTTAGTGCTTATGTAATGGTACCTGATGCTCCATTGCCCCATGTGAATTTATACAGTGATGATCCATGCCTCAAGTACTCCATGTATCGTTTTGCAACATCATTCCATGTCTTATCCCACCCTATCCTATGGACATTGCTGAACCACCACCTGTTCTGATTTATGGAAATAATTGCAGGAAGAATTCATTCCAGTCAATATTTTTTTGTGCAGAATTTACCCAGGTTGCACTGCCCAGAACCAAATGTGGACCCAAACACAATTGCCAAAGTCCATACATTTCAGAGCTCATGATGTAATTCACAGAACAACAACAACAACAACAACAACAAAGTATTTGAGAAATGTGCATGAAATTGTTTTGGACAATATGCACAGACACGCTTGAATCAATGGGAAAATTGTGTACACTTGGGGAAATGTGCATGGAAATTTGCAAGATTTTTTGTGCAACAACATGAAAACAATGCTCACAATCTGATGTGGACAAAAGTCAAAATGAGCTTTGAACCTGAATTTGAAAAGTGAGCTAGAGTTTTGCTGATCTGCACATCCCTATTGCTGACATGGAGTCAGGAACAGCTCCAAAGGAAATATCAGTGCATATATACACAAACACTGGAAACCAGACCTTTCAAACCCCCAAATGGATTGTCTATTGAGTAGGGATGTGTATCGTATCGTTGAAATGTACGATAACGATACGATAGGGTCGTTATCGCGCATGTGTTTAATGATGATGATACGATACAAAAACCTACGATAATCATCGGAGACGATAATTTTCAGGCGATTTTATCGTTTTATCGGACTGCCATAGAAATATACCTATAACTTCTGTATTTTAAAAGTTAGAGGCTTGAAACTTTGTCACAGTGCTTAAGGGGTATGCCTAAGTATGTGCATGAAATTTGAGATTGATCCCTCCAACCCTCGATTTTATATGCATTTATTAAAGATCATTTCCGTTCTGACAGAGCAGAATGACAGCTCGCCACGTGCTTTCATTCAGACCTGTCAGAACGGAAACGATCTTTAAAAATTCATATAAAATCGAGAGTTAGAGGGATCGATCTCAAATTTCATACACATACTTAAGCATACCCCATAAGCACTGTGACCAAGTTTCAAGCCTCTAACTTTTAACATACAGAAGTTATAAGCATTTTTCTTTAAAAATAGGGCTGCAAAAATATCATTTTTTCACGATAATTATCGTGAAGATGATACGGTTCACCTACGATATGAATGAAGACGATAATTTTTTTGGTCCGAAATGACGATAACGATAAACAACAATATTTTTTGGCGTGCACACCCCTACTATTGAGACCCCAAACTACTCACATGGGGTGGCAGAATTGCCACAGAAAGAGAGTCTTGTCCTCCACACTTTTAAAACAAGTGCCTCAAAAAGGAAAATCTTCAACTGGCATTTGCTAGTGTGTCCTTTCATAATGACTCTCTTTAAAAAATAAATTAAAAAATATCTCAGCATAGGAAATGCTTAATTTAAAGTTCAGCACTGTAAGCAAGCATTGTTATTTACAGTCCTGCTTACCATTAACACCTCCACTCCATTTCTTGAACTGAGAAGGAAATAATGAGCAATTAGTTGATGCAGACCCAGGAAACAGGAACTGGCAATGTTTCAAGACAAACACCACAGGTTAAAATAGAAATATTCCACACTGATCATGCTAAAAGAAGAAAAAAGAAAAGGTTACCCACACGATTGCTGGCATAAAATACAGGTAAGTGACAGCCAATGGAGTTTGTCATTTAAATGAGTCAATAAACTAGAAAAGACTTACAGAACCTGAGTTCCAGAACTGAATATGATGAGAAGGTATTTGCTGCACTGTCGATAAAGACTTCAAGGTGAACTCAAAATCCAGCTGCTATGCTTCCATTGGTGGCATTGGCAGGCAGTGTGGGCTTCTTACTGTCCAATTGCTCTTATTGGCCAAGGACAGTCCCTGCCCTTTTCTTACTGTCCCTGTTTCATTTGGGGTAGGATTTTTTTGGTATCGTTCTTGCACATGTGTACCTAGCACATCGATCACCCTCCCCCCCCAACCTGGGGATCTCCAGAAGTTTTAAGTACATTTCCCAGCATTTCTGACAACTGGTCATGCTCGCTGGAGCTAATGGGTGTTGAAGACCAAAACATCTGGAAAACACCCAGTTAGGGAAGGAGAGTTGGGCCATAGGGGGCTGAAAAGTGAGATATACATTAGGAAAAGAGGAAAGAAGGAAGAAAGGGAGATACTGCAGTACAACCAGCTGTTGCAAAGAAAATTAATACTGGATACAAAAGGGTGGTTCTGTGTCACCATCGCCGAGTAGTAATAGATGGTATGAGGAAGTGTTCAGCCAGTGATCCTTGATCTGAGAATAAGAATGTGTCCCTTTTTTATCTTCAAATAACTGAAAGGCTGTCACATAGGTGATGGAACAAATGTGTTCACTGTTGCTCCAGAGGGTAGGATTCAAATCAGTGGGTTCAAATTATAAGAAATGGATTTTGGCTAAATATTACAAAGACCTTCCTGAACATATGAATTGACAGTCAGCGGGACAGATGAGGGGTGTCCATCCCTCAGAAATCCAGTTCTTATTTGGGCTCAGCAGAGTTCCACAACATGTATGACTCACCTTGCACCTACAAGCTGAGCTGCAGGCTGTTCCCCAAACTCTGGGAATTTTTTTGCATGTATTTTTTTGAAAGGATCTGCTATTTGTGCAAATTTCAGAGCAATTTGTTCAAATTCTGGCCAAATGAGCATAATTTGCACAAATTGGCCTGACCTGTTGCAGATCAGGGTGGACGTTGCACTAGGAACCAAAATGAAGTCTGGGGGTGGAGGCAGAGGCTAGGAAAACTCACCGAATTTCTCTGACATTCCACAGACAGACTGTTTCAGAAGGTGGTGGATTCTCCGTCATTAGAGGTTTTCAAGCAGAAGCTAGATGACCATTTCTCAGGGATGCTGTAGCAGTGAAATTCCTGAATTTTCAGGTGATTGAACTAGATAATCCAACTCCATGATCCAGCTATGAAATGCTAGATGACACAGTATGGAAAAATATTGACATTGTTTGATGGTTGTACTGTAATGACTAGTACACGAAGGTTAATACAGCAAACAAGTCATTTTGGTGCTGGAATACAGGAACTCAATTTGAGTCCTCTTCTTCTCATGTTACCTCTGTGTAACCAGGGATGCTGCTGCATGATCTCTTTTTGCACCATGAAGGTAACATCAGAAGCCCAAGACCACACTGGAGGAGCCTATGCCAACATCAACTCTCTTGGAAACTGGGCTACAGTGGTGTGTGGAAAAGCCTCAGCATATGCTCATCCCATATGACCCAGGGAATTCCACATTACTTTCACTAGGTATATAGGAGATATACTGCAGCTGAGCTCCCATGGCGCACAAATAATGAAAGAGGGTCCAGAGTTGGGACAATCCAGGTGGTGAGATGCTCTCATATGACGAAAGGGTTAGGGAAGGATTGGCTTCATAAAATCTTTTCTGTCTGCATTTCACAGATTGTCAGATGCATTTTGTTCTGTCATCTACTCATTGACGGAATTGGTTCCCCCCACCCCATTTCCTGAATTTGCTCACATGTACACTTGCAAAAAAAAATTAAATGTTCTCTCATTTTAGTTTTCTGTTGGGTGGGAGGACACCTGCAATCTAAAATGGTAGTCCAGCTAGAGCTTTACCACATGATTCCTTTGATCATAGAGGTCACCACAACCAGTATCTTCCCCTCTCAATATATATATATATATATATATATATATATATATAAACATTTTTATACTGCCCATCAGCAGAAGCTCTTTGGGCAGTGCACAATTAAAACAACAACAACATTATGTTATTCACCTTAGAGAGGAGATGATTGCTTTCCACAAAAGACAAGAGAAGAAAAAGGTACTTTTTTATTAGATGTGACAAGTCTCCCTCCATCCCCCCTAGTTTTCCTCATATCAGGGTTTTATCTCCTTAGATAGAACAGATGAACTACAGTTTAACTAGATTAAAAAGGAACACACTTAAGACCGTAGTGACTTCAGCAAGTATTAAGTCAAACAAACATAGCATGACAAAAGGAATTAAAGAAAACAACCTGAAAAATTAAGGTTTTATTATTGGGTTTACCTTCTTCAGCTAAAATCACTTTGGAGTAACGATCCCCAAAGTATACTGTCACCACCCTGATGCAGCCGATAGAGCACCAGGCTTGGACCATGGACTTCTAGGTTCAGTTTATCATCTAGCCATGAAGCAATTTGGGAGACGTTATGGCAGGAATTATCTTTGAACATAACCTATTTCACAAGGTTGTGAAAAGAAAATGGGGCAAACCATGAACTCCTAGGATGAACCGTGTGAGTAGGGTGGGGAATAAATTTCCTCAATTTGCTTTTTAATGGGAAGTTTAATGGGAAGTTGCCCAAATTCACACATTTCAAACCAATATGCAAACCAGAGTGCAATTATCATATACAGTTGTCCATACAATATGCATGTACATTACTGAAAATAGCATAAAAATGCATTATATTAAGGAATACTGTTTGCAAAGCCAGTGTGGTGTAGTGTTTAGAGCAGGGATCCCCAACAGGGCTTCTGAGTGTATAGGCCTTTAACTGTGCTCTGGTGGTGATTTCTATGTATACCAGACATGTCTGCTAACAAAGCGTGAGAGACCAAGACGGTAGAGTTTGGTAGACACCCACCACCTCTTGGCCACCTGGACCTCGCTTGCCAAGCCACCGTGCTTATCAGACCCCCAATGGCTGAGCATGACATGTTCTGCAAGCGTCCTCTGGCTGCCCGCTCCCTTGCTCAACCACAAGGGAGTGGGCAGAAATTATGGTTTGTGTTTTTTTCTGTAACTTTAATGTAGCATAAATGGTGGCATTAAAGGGGCCATCTATTGAACATTACAGGCTTAAAATGGTCTATATGAAAATGAGAAATTGAGAGAAACCAAAACTGACATATGCAGCCATCCTTAGCCAAGATACATGTGTCCTAAACAGTAAGACAAGTCCGGAACCTGGTACTCACCGATAAGATTTTATAAACCGCCCAGAAAGCTTCAGCTATGAGGTAGCATGGAGATGCTTGCTAATGCTGCTGCTGCTGCTAACAACCCACCAGATATAACAGTTATTTTGCAACCGACCAGACGTAACAGTCATAGACAAAAAAGAAAAACAAACGTAGCTCATTGACATAGCAATACCAAATGACAAAAATGTTGTAGAAAAGGAAGAGGAAAAGAGAGAAAAATATACACCACTGGCCATGGAAGTCAAAGAACTATGGCAACAGGAAAAGATAATAATTATTCCATTAGTCACATCAGTCAACGGCATCACATAAAAAAAAACTATACAGAAAACCTCCAGAAACTGGGCCTACCAAAACACATCCACACCAACATCCAGAAAGCAGTCATACATTAAACATGCTCAATTATCAGGAAATTCCTGAATCTGTAAAAGACAGCATGACTTGGCACAGCCCATCATGTCTGTCTAGAAAAACTGCCACGAGCGAGAAAGAGATGAATAATAAATGAGGTTTGTCAACCCATAAGGTTTCCTGTAACCTCAGTGGAAATGTCCCTTGGTAGGGTGAAACTTGGCACACATGTAGATGTAGGGTGACCATATGGAAAGGAGAACAGGACTCCTGCATCTTTAACAGTTGCATAGAAAAGGGAATTTCAGCAGGTGTCATGTGTATGCATGCAGCACCTGGTGGAATTCCCTCTTTATCACAACAGTTAAATCTGTAGGAGCCCTGCCCTCTTTTGTATCTGGTCACTCTAGTATAGCTCCGGCAGCTTTAACTATTGTGATGAAGAGGGGATTTTACCAAGTGCTGCACACAAAGAAATGACACTTGCTGAAATTCCCTTTTCTACACAACTGCTAAAGATAATGAAGCCCTGTCCTCTTTTTCATAGGGTCACTCTAGGCAACCACCTAGCCCCCAAAAGTGTTGTTGCCTCAAAAAGAAGGCCAATAGAGCTCCTCTGAGTAAAAAACTCTCAATTACAAAGGAGGACTCCTCAGGAGAAAATGACTCCTTGGGAGCAATTCCCTTCTCCAGGAGCAGAGAGCCTGTAATGCATCGCAGCTGAGCCTTGGGTGGGGCTCAGAAATCTGTTACTATATAAGCCTTCAGTGGTATGGCTGCTTCTAAAAAAAGTCCTTTGTGGGCTTTAATAATTATAGATCGGTATTAAACCTTCCATTTTGGGACAAGGTGGTTGCCTTCCAACTCAAGTAGTCTTGGATGATACAGATTTTCTAGACCCATTTCAAACTGGCTTCAAAGTGGAATACAGAGTCGAGACCGCTATGGTTGCCTTAGTGGATGATTGTTGCATGATTATTGACAGGGGGAATATGTCCCTGCTGGTACTTTTGGAACTCTCAATGGCTTTTGATACCATCAACCATGGTATCCTTCCAGAATGCCGGAGGGGATTGGGAATTTAGGGCATTGTGTGTCAGTGGTTCTGGTCCTATCTCTTGGGTAGGTTCCAAATGGTGATGCTTGGGGATAGTTGCTCCTCAAAAAAGGAGCTGTTGTATGGTGTACCACAAGGTGCCATCCTATCCCCCAAGCTATTTAACATCTACATGAAACTGCTGGGAGAGGTCATCTGGAGACATGGGGTGGGGTGCTATCAGTATGATGATGATGACACCCAGATATATTTCTCTATGCCTTTGATAACAGTGTCAGCTAAGGATAGTGTGTCTCCTCTGAATGAATGCTTGGAGGTGGTAATGGGCTAGATGAGGAAAAACAAACTGAAGCTGAATCCAGACAACATGAAGGTGCTTACTGTCAGAAACCCTAACCTGGATTTGGAGATTTGTCAGCCAGTTCTGGATGGGGTTACACTCCCCCTGAAAGATTGCATTTACAGCTTGGAAGTGCTTCTGGATCCATTGCTCCAAATGACAGCCCAGATAGGTGTGATGGCTAGAAGTGCCTACTATCAGCTTTGGCTGATACGCCTGCTGTGCCCTTTCCTAGAGTTGGAAGACCTAAAGACGGTAGTGCATGTGTTAGTAACCTTGAGGCGTAACTTCTGCAATGTGCTGTACATAGGGCTATCACTGTACCTAGTTCAGAAACTTCAACTAGTTCAAAATATGGCAGCCAGGTTGGTCACTGGTATACCTAGGAGTGACCATATTATACCAACAATAAAATCGCTTCACTGGCTTCCAATTAGTTTCTGGAAAAAGTACAAAGTGTTGGCTATTGCCTTTAAAGACCTACATGGTTTGGGTCCAGGTTATCTGCGGGATCGCCTTCCCCTGTACAATCTGCCCCCCACACTTAGGTCCTCTGGGGAGTACTTACTTCAGTCAGCCAAAACTAGGCTGACAACTATTACCCAGAGGAGCTTTACTTCTGCCGCCCCCAGACTGTGGAATGGCCTGCTGGAGGAGATTCATCAACTTAACATTCTCTTTGAGTTTAAGACAGTTATAAAGACTAGTCTCTTCCGGCAGGCCCACCCAGATGGATTTTAAACCTAAGAATTTTAAGATGTCCTGGTTGTTATTTTAATATTGGATTGGTTTGATATGCTCTTTTAATTAGTTTCATGCATTTGATTTATATTGCATTTTTGTACTAATGTTTTTCCCCGCCTCAATCCAAAGGAAGAGGCGGGTAAGAAATAAATAAATATATTAGTAGTAGTAGTAGTAGTAGCAGTAGTAGTAGTCAGTTTCAACCTGGCCAATGCTAGAACAATATTCTTTTATCAGTTCCAGAGCCTTGTATCTTGTTTTCCTGATGTTGCCTTATGAGTGCTTCTGGACTGTGTATTGTATCTGGTTGCTTAACTGTGCTTTGACTTTTGCCTGTATTTTGACTACTCTTGCCTTAGCCTGATATCATCTTGGACTGAAACCTTTATGCTTGCCCATTTCCCTGCTCTTTGTGTTGCATTTTGGATTGCCTTATAATTTGCCCTAACTCTGAGTCTGAATCTGATTCTGCCATAGCAGGACACAGAGGTAGCTGCCCGCTACATCTATGCACCTTTCTCCTGTTTGGACATTGTCTCCATTCAATCCATTTCCACTGGGAGTAGATAATCAAATTGCCACTTCTGAAACCTTCAATCACATCCCTAGGAGAGGCACTAGAGGTGTTACACGTACTCAGAGGAGGTTGTATGCTGTATCTTTGCACAGTTCTAGCATTTCCTCCCTCAAATCTGACATATATTGGGATGCTTGAAGAATCCATTCTTTGTAAATTCCAATATGCACTCACCAATCTGCACCTTCTGGACTAATGTTCAGGTTAGAATATAGCTATCTGTTGGATTTCACACTTTTCCAAATGTTGTGCTTCAGTTCCTGGTTCAAAATGTATCAAAATGCATTTTGAAATATGTACTTTGAGTGGGGAGGGGGGGAGGAATATATTTAGAAATGTATACTTTTTAAAGAAGATATGTTTACAATTACATATTAAGTGCATTTTAATGCATGTATTTGTGTGGAGTTTTTTCAATTGCAGGTGAATGCAGAAATGGGATGGAGGTGACTTATGAATGAACTCCCCCCCCCCCCCAAAAAGTCACCAACTGGAATCTGGCATCCCTATATCACATTTCAAAAGATGAAATTGGAAGCCTTCACTTAAATTGGGATGAGGAAAAAAATAAAGGTTTTTCCGGTGGTATTTAAAACCAGAGAATGAACTTGGCGAACATATTTGTCTCTGAAAATGCAGCACCCCGTGATTCTATAGAAGAAGGAGGCATTTTAGCTATGCTTGTTTCACTTAAATCCACTTCACCTTAATGGGTGAAAACAAACACACAAACACACAGGGAACATGGCTATTAGTGCAGTCTTCAAAAGGAGTGGACTGCTTGACTCTGAGATGAGTTTTTACAAGCTGCCTTCAAATTTCAGAGCTGGCTTTATTGTTATCAGGGGCTCCAAACAGGTAAACATGTAGTTTGAATGCACCATTAAAATACAAGTGTGTTCACTGTAAATATTCTTTTTATTTCATAGTTCACCCATTTGAAATATGAGGGACCTAAGTGCAAGGGGGAAAATGATTCACTTTTTTCTCCCTGAAAACGCTGGAATTTTGGCAGGCCATTCAAGGAACCCGCTGAGCTTTGTGCTAACAATATTTATTTATTTATTTAAGACACCTTAAAGCCAAGTTCATCTAAAATAAATAAAACATGGCAGTAATAAGACTGGAAAAACCCAAATTACTCTAAAACTGAAATACACAAATCCAACATGATGGGCCTGTTCAGATAACATTCTAAGCCATGGAGAGGCCGCTAATCCTTTTGCAGCAAATGGTTAGTGAGCATGTTTAAACTGTGATTATGTAGCCACCATGGTTAGGAATGGTTCACATGACACACTCATTGTTCACATGACATGCTAAGCCATAATGTTCAGCTCAAAATGCTTAACCGCAGTGGCTTAGCTGTCGCCTAACCAGAGTCAGTAAAGTAAAAATCACAGGCGGTAAGAGCAACATAAATGCTAAACGGAGTAAGAGATCAAGATTTTTAACATTCCTAAGAAAAAATGGTCTTAGCCTGGAGCTGAAAAGACAACAGTATTGGTATTTGGAGAGCATTCCATAACCTGGGGGCCACCACCAAAAAGTTCCTCTCTGTTGTGGCCCCTTCTGCATGTCAGATTGAGAGAGTACTCCTAGTGCCTCTGTGCCTCTCAAGCACAGCTAGGCATGTGAAAGTAGGATTTCTTTCTTTTTAGAGATTTGCAGCCAATGATTTGACTGGTTATTTCAAAATGTAGGATGTATTGATGGAGCCCCCTTTGAAGGGAAACAGAATGTTGCTAGCATTTCTGGTTCTGTATTGCATTTTCCTGGAATTGCACAATGCTTTCATATATACTGTGATGTAGATTTAATCTACCATTAGGAAATTAGCTTGATCTCTTAAAACTTTAAGTGCATTTGGTTGGATGCAAACTAGTTAACACAACTTCTTTTTTTCTTTTAAAAAAAATAATCATTACTGGTTGCCATTTAGAGAATGGCAGGTGGCCAGCAAAGTACTCAATAAAGTATTCTATATATCCATCTCTGGCTCTTCCAGTGAATAAGTTTTGCCATTTTAAAAAAGGCTTTGTAATGCAAATAGTCTCTCTCTCTCTCTCTCTCTCTCTCTCTCTCCCCTTCTCCTCCTCCTCCCACCCTTGGGCTTGAGACTGTAAAAGTATATAAACAAACCTTTGATTATTTTTTTAAAAAAAGAACCTTTCAAAGCCTTTCAGTTGGTGGAATACAAGCAAGTAAACAGACTAAGAAAGCATGTCAAACAGGTCCTTTTTAAAGGGGATAATGGGGGCCAGTGCCTCAGAACTCACACATCGAGGGGGGCACATCAACACTAAACAAGAATACAATCTCAGAAGAGAAGGAAGGGGGGCTCTATTCAATATTCAGGTGCTGAGTTTCTCAGAGCCTTGAAGGGGGTTACAAGAAGGTGGGGTCCTCTGAGGAGCACCAGAAGGCCAAATAGGGACCTCACATGCTCCAGATTTAGCTGCCAGGTCTGAGGTTCTGCAGCTTTGTTGTAGAGGGAAGGCTAGATCGGAAACCAGGATGTACAGTTGCCATCTGCTGTGTGTAATGGCTGGTGTACTGTGATGTAAGGATGGATGTTGGAGAAATCCACAATGGAATCAAATGAGTTTGGATTTTTATGATTCCGCAGCAAACCGGCTTTTCTCTTGTCAGGTGGATTCTGTGGACTTGTTTTTCTAACCTTTGGGATTTTTTCACAGTTTTTTCATTAAAAAATGTTTTTTAAAAAAAACAACAGCCAAAAATGCACATTTCCCCCATAGCTGAAGCTTTAAAAGATCACATTTTGGGAGGATTTGCACATCTTGCAAATTTGCCCAAATTTGGAAACTGAAAAAAAAATCCGATTTCATCAATGGGCAGATGATGGAACAAAAGGCACCTGACGATCTGTAAAACACAGATGGGATGGATTTTACCCAGTCCATATATACCTACCATGATGTGCATGCATACCGGGTCACAAGGTTGGGGAGGGAGGGAGAAGAGTTCCAGTGCATCCTATGGAGATACCTGCTCGTCTTAAAGATAGGGACGTATGAATCAGAAAAAACCCGAGCTTGCCAAAGTTTTCCAAATCTACCTGCATTTTTGGGTGTATTTTTTCCACAGATGTACACATTTATTCTGCACATCTTTGAAAGGTCTGCATTCTTCTCCTATTGGTGCGCATCTTTCAGAAGTACACATTTGAAAGCACATCTTTCAAAGGTGCACATGCTGTTGAACACAGTTCTTTTCGTCCCTACTTCATATTGCAAGCTGAGAAATGTACAGACTTCGACTGCAGATTGCATCCAAGTCCATATTTCATCCGGGAGGTACAAAATGGGTAAACCCTGATCGAAAGCAAACTGAAATGAATTTCTCATGCATCTCTGGATAAACATGCCCCAAATGGCAACAGCAATTAATATCTCGACCCGTCCCCTGCCATTTACCTAGTACTCATCTGTACACTCACCTTTCTAATGTGTTTCTTAGGGTCATGCCACACTTCTGCATGTCTGTGCCTATTAGCTCTGCATAGAACTATGATGTGCTTTACAGACAGAAGAATGGATTATTAGGGAGGGGAGCTTCCCATCCAAACTTCATTACATTGAGAAATAACCTGATGAAGACTTGCTTGATGATTGCTGTGCTATTTGGCATGTCAGAGCACTGCTGAATAGAAATCCACATGAACAGTAAGTGCTTCAATGCCATTTTACATATAGGACAGAATATGATTATTGTATTACTTTTGGTCTAGTTATGTCCATGACAGCCCATTCTCAGAAGGCACATGGACTAATGAGTATGGTATTTTAGGATTGTTGGATGGTTTTTTCCCCCTCCATACAGCAAAGCATGATCATACTTGATGTGCTTCAAGTGGCGTTTTTCAGCCTCATAATGTTACCTCTTAATGGTAAGCGGGTAATTCAATGATCACTTACACCAATCTAGTCTCATTGAAGACAATGGGAACTTTCATTTTAAAAAACTGGCATTGGGCCAGTCAGAAAATTATGTCTTAAATAGAAGTGTTTCAAAAGCGTCATCTTGACCTGTATTCTCCATTGAAATGATTCTTTCGAACTGTAACAACAGGATACATGGATAATAGAGTATATCCCATAATAATTAAAGAGGATGTGTGTCTGTCTGTCTGTCACCAAGACCATTGTGCCTAGACATGTGAAACTTGGCATGCATCCCTAGATATGTGCATCTTGGTGTTATTTTGTTTTTTAATGCATTAAATAATTTAAAATAATTGAATTGTGTCCATGTGGTTGAAGCCTGTAGTTACATGTTCAGTCACTAGAGGCAGACTTTGTTAACCACTACATAGCTTTGTAGTCAATACAGTTTGAAGCCAGGGGAGGTTAGTAGGTTGAAGAAATGAATTTTCTGGCTTCTTCCTTACCACTACTGTGGGGCAGTCCTCCACACAGGGGAATGGATCCCTCCACAGGTGACTGTAGAGGTGCACCAAGGTAGGGTCATGCTAAGGGTGCCAGCAGGCATGGCTTCACTCAAACCGGCTGGGCACAACTTTGACAGTTGCATCAGTTTGCTTGTAGGCTTCGCTATATCAAACTATGGTCTACTATAACCTATTCTATGGTCTAGTCAGCCTCAGACAGCATGGTCAGCAGTCAGGAATGCTGGGAGATGTAGTCAAAACATCTGAAAGCCACTGTGTTTGGGGAAGTCTGGCCCCTGAGGGGAGGCTTAGTAATATACAAGAGCCTATACAACTTGGAATCTAGTAAGCTGACTACAGGCCACTAGTTATGCCTGGTGAGCCACTAGGGGCTCAACGTATGTCCTGTTTTTTGTTGCCTGAGATGGCAAAAATGGAGGAGTTGTCAATCACCTGGCTGGGCACATCATGTGGTTGGTGGGGTGCCTTTGGCATGGTAGAGTGCAAGTTGTTGGCCTGTTCCAGAGAAATGAGCAAGTTCTGCTGTTGGGGAAAAATGCATATGCTGTACTAAAAAAACCCCGCCCTTGGCCATGGGGAGGCAGTTGCGGGTGGGGGGAAGGGAGAGACGGGCCTACTTGGCATTGGTGGGCTCAAGGTGGCACTGCAGGAAGGGGCAGGCAGAGAAGCCCTTTATTAGGCGACTGTCCCCACTGCACTGCCTCTTCTCGATTTGTGGCTGCAATGAGAGGATACCGTCCTTCAGCGCTTCTCTAGCAACGCGTGGCTTTTACTGGCAAGGAAGACGGAAGCAGCAGAGAGGTCGACGTGGGGCTCCGCGCCTCTTCCCGGCGGCTAGCATGTGGATCGTCAGGAGACATCGGGCCAAGTAGGCCAGAGGTTGACTGGGAAGGCTCTCTGGGCCTTCCCTGGGGGCGGGGCTGAGAGCCGAGGCTGCCCGTCTTGCAGCGGCTGAGCTGGGTTTTTCCTCCTTTGTTGGAAAGGCAGCAAGTACTGCAAGCAGTGTGGCCCATTTTCGGCGCCCAGCAGGTCTGATGCCCATTTTTGGAAGCTGGGCATTGGGCTGGGTTGCTATAGAGGGGAATAGTGGGCTAGAAGGACCCATAGGGGGCCAGATCACCAAGTAAATCTCCATTTGTCTTGGCCGAAAGTAGAGCTTTCGGCCAAGAAGGGGTAGTGGGGGGCTCCAAGTCCAGTGGGCCGATGGGTTCCTCTTGCCTTTGCCTTCCCTTGCCAGTGCAGTTACAAATACAGGAGAAGGATAGGCCCAGGGGCCCACAGGTCTGATGAAGGTCTTCTATAGGCCCAGTAAGCCAAAGGAGCAAGAGCCCCAGGTGGGTTTTACCAGGGTTCATTTAATTTGAGTTATAGTTCCACCTTTTCTAGTTAACTGCCCTGTCTGTGCTAGTGGTTAGAAAATTGGACTGGGAATTGGGAGATACTGGTGATTGACCCTGTGGGGCCAACCCCCCCCCCCCCATTGGTCTGTTTAATTATATTGATCAAATATAGGAATAAGAGCCTGAAAATTCTAACTCGTTAGTATATTTAAGGGCATTTTCCTAAATTGAGAAGTGACTTAACCTATTTTTTCATTCGTACAATCTTGATCAAGATGCCTCCCAAGAAAGGACAAGGGGGAAAGAAGGGCTGGGTGCCCTGCCCTCCTGCCGGACAGGCCCGTGACTGTTCCTGATTCATCATCGAAGGACAAAAGAGCGCCAGATATAGCTGCAATCCTTGCATGCCTGGAAGCCGTGGAAAAGGATAAAAGGATAGTCCCAACAGCCAAATCAGCGCACGCGCCCAACACGTATGTAAGTTCCAGAACTACCAGGAAGCAGGCACAAAATGATTTATTATTATCTCTTGCAGCATGGTTAGATGTCCTTGAGGCAGCCAGCAGCTCACCTTCCATCCATGCAGCAGCAACCACAACACCAACCTTGCAGGGAAATTAGGTTTCCTGCAATGCACCAGCTCCGCAGCCTGCTCTGGATAGGGCAACTTCGACAAATGACGCCCCGACCACCGGGAATACTGATCAAGGTGAGCTGGGACAGGGGCCTGCCATCCCTGCACAGAACTGGGGTCCATACAGCCCATGGGGTTTGTTGCCATTGATATCTGGCTTTAGCTGGCCTTGGGCACAGCCACAGGAGGAGGGCAATACAGCAGGCGCAATGGTCCAGGATCTTCCTACCACCACTAGAGCTAGTGTGGGGATAGGCACACAAGAGGGAGCTAAGGCTCTGGAACCACTCACCAATTCAGTGCATGTGCAGACAAAGAACCCATTACAGAGGGTGGTGGAGGCAGGGACAAATGCAATAAGTGCAAGGGACTCCGTAGTAGGGGAGCAGCCCTTGACATCCCATAGGGGCTCGCAGGGTTCAGGGGTTGCCACAGGGGACACACAGGCGCCTTCAGCCCTATCAGCCTGTGCCTCAGTGTGGCGTGGCCTGGCAGAGCCCATCACAAGCTACAGAATGGTGGCCATTCTGTGGCACTGTTCTGGTGACAGGTGATGCCCGAGGGTCATGGGGGGGATAGGGCTTACCTGTGAGGCCAACTTAACTCACTCCACCTGGTGTCGTGCAGCCCAGGGGGGGAGTGACAAGAGAAGGCCGACCCTCCCCAAAAGGGTTATGGCCTGGGGGTGGCAAGACAGAGGTGTCATCCTCAGACATAGAATGTTTTTGCCCTAATTAGTAGCTGGGGTAGATCAGGGCCCACCCAGTCTCCCTTTGTGGTTCATTACTAAATGTGGCCAGTATTTACACCATATATACTTGTCTCGTCTCATTATTTCTCCCTTCCCTCCCCCCACCCCCGGCAATGCAATTTTTCAACAAATGTAATAAGTAGGAAAATATCGCTGCAATTTCGCTGGGGGAAATATTTCCTTGGTAATGCCCCTTTTTTGAGAAACAATGATCAACATTATTTTCAGAAATAATCTTCATTAACCAGAACATGTTGTTCTGCTGAGTTTGGGCTGGCGCAGTTTTCTGGATACAAAAGTTGGACTTCAATTCAAAAGAACTGAATTGAGATCCTTGGGCAATTTGTGATCTCTTGCCTGTAGTTTCTCTTTTGCAAAAACTGGTGTTTCCTGTCTGTCTTCTAGGGTTTATTTGAGGATGACTGAGATAGCACACTATGGTGCTCTAGAAATTATTAATCATCACACCATCTGGGTATCTATCTTCTCCCAACTATTTGTTTAGCTGTCATAGAAACTCTTGTACTCCAAACAGACTGTACACAGCTATCTGTTAGGCCAGCAGGCATCAAGCAGCTAGTGCTCTAAGCCATTCAAGATGATTGTTTTGTGCACAGTTTTCCTCTCACTTGGTGCACAGGTTCTAGATATCTTTCCTGTAGGTAGGACTGTTTTTACAAGAACTCAAATTGCAATGTTCTGTCAGTGGGAAGATGCCATTTTCTCACTTAGTGAACCTTTTTCAATCCTGTCAAACATGTGACCCACTTAGCTGAATGCAGCCCGGGAGCCATATATTATATCCTGCCAGATTCTTTACAAGGCTCCCTTTTCGTGAAGTGATCCACTAGCTGCTTTACATCCCATGCTCGTTTTAACAGTCCTGCACAGAAGGAAACAACATGAGATTTACTGAATTCCTGACGGTTGGTGGGTCACATGCTAAACAGGCCGGAAATATTGTGATTGTGACACTGTTGTGGAATTCATGGGCTGCTCTTGATCAATGCCTATTTATGAGGTGATCAATAAATTCAATAAATATGCCACTAGTGATGACAGATATCACAATTCCCTTCCCCACCTGCCTGTGAACTGCTTCAAGGGTTGTTGTTTTTCAACTATACAGGTTTCTCCCAGTTGCACCAAAGGATGACTCATCTAGCCCCCACAATGAGAAAAGACCCCCAAATGAGAACAAGTTTACAGTCTACCTTGGCAGGACAGTGCTGTACCATTTCATGAAGACTTCCCCCCCCCCCCTTTTAGAAGTGTGAAAACCTGCTGCGGAGGACCAAAACTGTTTTCCTTTCGGGTTGGTTGGTTGGTTTTGTATGTGTACCAAAATGTGACCAGCCAAAAGGTCAGATGTTTAGTTAAAGACTATTAGAATCAGGATGTTAGCTCAGCAAGCCAAGGGTTTGCAGGAGGCTTATGGAACTTGTTAGGGCTTTCCGGGACAGGGGGAGGATCCCGGGCTTTCCTGCTTCTGGGATCGTTCCCCAGCATGTATACACCAGCACGACATCCCAGAAGTCAAGACGGATGTTCTGGCGCAGCATGGGTTTTTTTTTCTTTTTTGAAGCAGGAGCTGGTTGCACAATTGCAATCCTGCAAAAAAGTAAAAAAAAAAATTAAAAAAAACTTAAAACAAAAGAGCCAGCAGCCATCCTGGGGATGGTGAAATTGCTCCCTCTCCGATGGGCCTGTGCATCTCTGTGCCCGTTTAAAGATCCCTGCTACTTATGGGGAGGAGGGAGGACCTGGGAGCACTAGCCACACTGCCTGTGGGATAAAAAAAAGTAGTCCATTAAAAATGGGATAACAATAGTCCATTTTATCCTGGGGAGTGGTCATCCCTGGTTGACCCCGGGATCCCCTGTGCATCATTTGGATGCACAGGGACGACCTCGAGCTGACCTCGGGATAAATGGCTTGTGTAGACATGGCCTTAGTCTGCGGAAGAAGAAATAAAGAAGTGGGCAGGAAGTTCAACAGAAGGTCAGTGATATAACGAAATTTGCAAAAAGGTTTTACCTGTATATTGATGCCAGAATGTCTGCAGATGAAGAAGGGAAAGAGGGTGTGCAGTGAGCAACTGAAAGTCAAGGAATGGAGTCAAAAGTTAGGAATTTGGAGCAAAGGTAAACAAGAATACCCCTCAATTGTTTGGAGAGGGGAAGGAACAGGATATTTTTATGACATCAAAGCCTGGACCAAAAGAGGGAGGGTGTGTGGATGAATAGATCAACAAGAACAAAAGAAAATACAAGAGAGAGTGAACACAGAAAGCAGCCCAGAGCCCAGAAAGAGCTGCTGTACCTGGAAAACTGGTTAAGAGAATGTTTGAATCATGACAGTAAGATATTGCTTGATTAAAATAAGGACGCACTCTAGTTAGTTTAGCTGGATGTGTTTAACTTAGTGATGTCATGGGCGTCCATTTTAGGCTTGAAACTCAGCTGCTTTACGTCTTTTCATCTTCATCACATGAGGCTGTGCATGTGCTGAAACAGTGCCTGTCTGTGACAATGCACTGGATGAGGCCTAATAAACTGAAGCTCAATCCACGCAAGGCTGAGATGCTCTTAGTCTTCTGACCAGAATTCCTGAATTCCATCTGAATGGTCATTCCAACTTGACTCCATATCAGATTGCAAGCTTTGTTTTCTATTTTCTGCATAGAAATACATGTGTATTTTCATGGATCAGTTGTGCACATCTTTGAAATTCTTCTCCCATTAATTAATGGATATTTGTGTGCATTTTTTTTTTAAAAAAGTGCATTTTTTTCACTTGCGTTTTTCACTTGCATACGGTCAAACACATTCTTCAACTGCAGATTGCGTCTGAATCCATGTTCAGTCTGAAAGGTGCAAAGTGGATAAATCCAGATCAAAGGAAAACAAACACATTTCTCATTCATCCCTCCCAGCATTCTTCTCACTTGATAAACATAAAAAAAACACTAGCATAATTTAGGAAAAGACGGACATTCCCTTCCAAGTTTCAGGCCACTTTCATTAGCCATACTGATATTTCTGCCCAATTGTGCAGTGTGAACATAGGCATAGTATGACAACAGAACACAGGATGCTGCTGCTTTGCAAGCCCAGCCCTAAGCATCAAATGGCTTTGAACATCAATTTTGGCTAAGCCAACAGTCTTGCGCCTTTCTTTTCACTTCAGGTGAACTATGTGCTATTTATTTATTTTTATTATTCTTTATTTACTACACTTTCATCCTGCTTTTTGGCCAAAGTGCTCATCTACCTGTACACTGCGCTCAACATCAAAGGTCCTCCTCTGGGTGCTTACTCCGAGGGAAGCTCGGAGGACGGCAACAAGGGAGAGGGCTTTCTCTGTAGTGGCCCCCCAATTATGGAATGATCTCCCCGATGAGGCCTACCTGGCACCAACACTGTTATCTTTTCGGCACCAGGTCAAAACATTTCTTTTCTCCCAGGCCTTTTAACAGTCTAAGTTGAGGTTTTAACTGACTTTGTGGCCAGGCTTAAAAGTTTAAAATATTGTTAATATCTGCTGTTTTATGTTTTATGGTTTTAAATTTTGTATATTGACTTTTAATGTTCAGTTTTTTTAATTTTTGTAAACCGCCCAGATAGCTTCGGCTATGGGGCGGTATATAAATGTAATTAATAATAATAATAATAATAATAATAACAATAATCAATTTTAAAAAAGTCATTGCCATCAGGCTTGCAAACTAATATGACAAGACACTCAAGGCAAGGGAACAGAGGGAACTGGACCAGGAGGGTGATCAGATTTTCAATGCCAGAACAAGGTGGTGAGCTGTAAGTGGACATTTGAATGTACTTTGGGCCAGGCTGACCTTCTCTTGCTGATATTTTTGCCTGAATAGCAATTGGTGGCTCCTGTTCCTTTGGCCCATGGATGGGGCCAGAGCATTCTTTCCTCTTACCTTTGTGGTTACAGGGCAACCATCAAGCATTCTTTCTGGGAGGGAGGGGGTGCGAAAACCCAGCAACTGCTCCTTCTCTGGCTGATGGATGGGCCAAGATGGTCTTCCACTTAGCTTGATGTCATTCCTGGGAAGCAGGGGGAAGCAGCCAGGTCCCCTGTGTGATGGCAGAAGCCAGAGTGTGCTTCCTTTCTGCTCTCCAGACCTAAGGTAACTCAAACATTCTTTTATCATCCAGAAACAGAAGACAAGGCAAGGAGAGTCACTGTAGGAATGCTTGGAGAAGGCAGGTGAATGGGAAGCAGAAGCAAGGAAGAGCAGCAGGTCTGCGTGATTTGGTGGTAAGATAGGAGTTCTGTACTGGGGTGGGCCATGACAAGTCTCCAAGAATGTTGAATCCTGATGCTGGCTTTCTCATAGGTAGGTGTGCATAGGATTGCAGAAGTGCCCCAGGGTCTACATTAGTAAGACAGCAGAAATTGTCCAGTTTCTGTAATACAACCAAAGCTTATTACTTGAGACTAAGATATCTACAATGCTAGGGTGACCAGATAAAATCCAGGTCAAGGCTCATGTAACTTTAACAGTTGTAGAGAAAAGGGAATTTCAGCCAGTGTCATTTGTATGCAATTAGTTCCTGATGAAATTCCCTCTTCATCACAACAGTTAAAGTTGCAGGGGCCTGGCCTTCTTTTGTATGTGGTCACTCTAGTATAGTGCATGCACCTTTAACTGTTGTGATGAAGAGGGAATATCACCAGGAACTGATTGCATACAAATGACACTAGCTGAAATTCCCTTTTCTCTACAACTGTTAAAGTTACATGAGCCCTGACCTGGATTTTATCTGGTCAGCCTAACAATACCCTTTCCTGAGAAGTTACTGTAGTCCCATCAAAAAGGCCCTTTAAACTGTTTTTTTTAAAATGAAAACAGGACTGCTTTAAAACAGAGAGGGAGAAATCCCTTATACTCCATTTGACTTAAGTTTGAATTGAGACAGATTAATAAAGACATAAGGGGCAGTCAGGGAATGACTGGTCAGCTTTTAAAATTGCATACGTTTTGTTAAAAAGCATACAGCTTGTACCTGATGACCCAAGGATATGCATGTTCTCAAATGCTGCATTAACAGAATTGTTGATGATGCACTGCCATCTCTTGGCTGTACAAATAACAAAAATGGAGGAAGGAAGGAAGGAAGGAAGGAAGGAAGGAAGGAAGGAAAGAAAGAAGGAAGGAAGGAAGGAAAGATGTGGCTATGTGAAAAAGGTAGGCTGACCATATGAAAAGGAGGACAGGGCTCCTGTAACTTTAACAGTTGTAGAGAAAAGGGAATTTCAGCCAGTGCCATTTGTATGCAATTAGTTCCTGGTGAAATTCCCTCTTCATCACAACAGTTAAAGTTGCAGGGGCCCTGCCTTCTTTTGTATATGGTCACTCTGGTATAGTGCCAGAGTGACCATTCTAGGTCAGCCTAGAAAAAGGGATAGTCCATTTCAATCAACAACATGGATTTCACTTCTTGGAGATGAATTACATAAAATTCACTGGCAAAAGAGCCTACCAACATGTTGGTTGCAAGGGGATTTTACAGTGCTTCACTCAGGGGAAAACACTAAATTGATTACAATGCTCCTCCAGAATAGATGGGGACAGGATGTTTCTCCAGAAAATTGATTTCTTCACATTATAAATGGAGGTCAAGAGGCAAAACAGGGTGTGAGTCTTGTTCCTCAGAGTTATTCAGAGCACAGACGTGATGTGCTAAATTTCCCTCCTGTAAATAGCTATGAATAGGCTGACCATATGAAAAGGAGGACAGGGCTCCTGTAACTTTAACAGTTGTACAGAAAAGGGAATTTCAGCCAGGGTCATTTGTGTGCAATTAGTTCCTGATGAAATTCCCTCTTCATCACAACAGTTAAAGTTGCAGGCACTATACTAGAGTGACAAGATACAAAAGAAGGCAGGGCCCCTGCAACTTTAACTGTTCTGATGAAGAGGGAATTTCACAAGGAACTGATTGCATACAAATGACACTGGCTGAAATTCCCTTTTCTCTACAGCTGTTAAAGTTACAGGAGCCCTGTCCTCCTTTTCATATGGTCAGCCTAGCTATGAAGAATATAGGAATCTTGTCTAGAGATGCTAGCAAAATTTTGTTTGAAGCAGGTGTTCATCCTCAGACAGGATATCTGAGGAAACTTGACAAAAGCCAAGAATAAGATTTTTTTAAAGCCTAACAGTAGGAATGCAGGAGCATCCCCCTGCTCCCCTGAAGAACATAAGAGCCAAGATGGATCAGACCAAGGGTCTACCTAGTCCAGCACTCTGTTCACACAGTGGACAACCACCAGCTGTCAACAGGAACCCACACGCAGGACACGAATGCAACATCACCCTCCCACCCATGTTCCCAAGCAACTGATGTATATAGGCTTGATGCCTCTGATATTGGACGTAGCACGAAGCCATCAGGACTAGGGCCAGATCTACACCAAGCAGGATATAACACTTTGAAAATGTTTTGAAAACTGTATGTGGAGTGTGTCCTGGGCCCCAACCATTATCACTACTATTATAAACCATTTTAAAGCAGTCATGTAGATCCTGCCTAGTAGTCATTGACAGCCTTCTCCTCCAGGAATTTATCCAATCCCCTTTACTTTAAACTCATCCAAATTGGTGGTGATCTCTACAGCTTGTGGTAGTGAATTCCATCATTTAACTATGTGCCGTGTCAAGAAGTACTTCCTTTTGTCTGTCCTGAATCTCTCACCAGTTAGCTTCGTAGGATGTACCCGGGTTCTAGTATTATGGGAAAGGGGGAAGAAATGTCTTCTGATCCACATTCTTCATCCCATGTGGACATTTTCAGCATAAAGGTATTACTGTGATGTGGCTGAAATGTTCCTCCAACTTCCTACCCTTCCTCTCTTCTTTTGCACCTGCTTGAGGTCACCATTTATTTTTTTATTTTTTTATTTATTTATTTATTTATTCAAAACTGCTTCTTCATGGGAATATGATCCTAACTAACTGGGAATCATATAAACAATGTGATGGACAGCATGGTATCCTGATGTAATCAGACTTTGGTGACATGATATCATGAAGCTAATTCAGAGCGAGGACAGATTGTATCCTAAATAACCACACACGGTACTTTGACTCAGGGCACCCTAGTGGTTTGCTTTTAGAATTTGCTTCCTTACAGCCCTCTGCCCCAATGATGCCTTATTCTCAGCCCTGCTCACTGTGTCTGGATTGATAAAGATCAAGGGTGCTTCTGGCCCAAACAGGGGAATATGGCAAACAGGAGGTGGGGATAGAATGGCAGTGAGGCGGCCTTAGATATTAGGTGGAATCCTATGCATGTTTAGATAGAAAAAGATTCTTACAACTCCCAGCATTCCCTGGCTAGTATGGTAGGACTCCTTTCTGTCTAATCATCTAAATATGCTTAGGATTGCGCCCTTAGTTGTTTATTAATATTGGACAACCTCCAAAGTCAGAGGGTGGGTACTATGTGTCTCAATCTGTCATTTGAATTATTATCAGTGGGTACAGGGAGTACGTCTTTTTCCTTGTGATTTATGGCAAACCTCCAGTGGATTTGTCTATCAATAACAAATTTTCTCTTCTAAGAATATGATCAGCAGGAATCCTGACAATGAATTTTCAGTTATGCTATAAACGGTCATCTGAGAGCTATTAGGGATACAAAATGTGCAGGGAAAGGTGGCGAAATTGCAAGCAATCCGTTTAATGGGGAGAGAAATTAAAAGTTATAACACCTGTGTGCCTTTTCAGTATTTTACTAGAGAAGGGTTTATTTTCCTTGCATAGCATGCACAGTATTCCTACTAAACTTTCAAGGGAAAACACCATTACATGTTTCTTTTACTTCACCAGCCCTCAATACAGCTTCAGACTGTTCTTCCAAGATATCATTGTTGCCAAAATGTTGCTGCAAGGGAGAAATCCTATCCCCCACCCCCATAGACATCAACTGAGGAATCCTAAAAAGCTGCAGATCTTCTCGGAGGGCAGAGACAGCTCCTTCCAGCCAGTGTGGAAAGCTCTGTGGTGGTTCCTTCTCCTGAGGTCAGCATCACAACCACTGGAGTGAAAGAAATGGGCATCTGGGGGTGGGCTAATGGGCAAGGTGGGGGAGAGGATGTGGATCCACAAGCCTCTCACCTCCTGTCTCTGCTCATAGCAAGGTTAGAGAGTTAGATGGTCTCAGAGGCCTGTATTACATAAAGTGCATCGAAGGAGGAACTGGAAGCAAAAAAAAAAAAGCCTCTGTCATTCTTCCCATCTTGCAAGGCTTTTAACAGCAGGACACAGAATGGATGGTGGGGCTCTGAGGTTGGAGCCCCCATCTAATGGGCATTAAGAGCCTATCTACACAGTCCCTTGGAACATTTTAAATAGTATTTTAAAACATTCCAAATAGGTGCGTTTTAAAACGTCTTAGGCCACATTACTGAGTACTCACGTTACAGGAGAAAAATTCTTCAGTTTTTAAAGTGGTGTGTGCGGTCACACACTCCTCTGCCCTGTCTCTTTCTCTTTCATTTTTACAATGAGTTTAGGGCAAGGCATTGTGGGCGTTGTAGTTCAGTCACCCACTTCCTCCTTTGTTCCTCTGTCATTCCCTAGCAAGTATAGGGCTAAGAATTGTGGGTGTTGTAGTTCACTTGCCCACTTCCACCTTAGCCCAGCTTTCTTCCCCACCAATCAACTGCTAAGCATTTGGGCTAGGGTGACCAGATAAAATCCAGGTCAGTGCTCATGTAACTTTAACAGTTGTAGAGAAAAGGGAATTTCAGCCCGTGTCATTTATATGCAATTAGTTCCTGGTGAAATTCTCTTTTCATCACAACAGTTAAAGGTGCATGCACTATACTAGAGTGACCATATGCAAAAGAAGGCATGGCCCCTGCAACTTTAACTGTTGTGATGAAGAGGGAATTTCACTAGGAACTAATTGCATACAAATGACACTGGCTGAAATTCCCTTTTCTCTACAACTGTTAAAGTTACATGAGCCCTGACCTGGATTTTATCTGGTCACCCTAATTTGGGCACCAGTAAATGAAGCACTGCCCCCATGAATCACAAATGGTAAGGAAGGACACATTATTTTACTTAAAATGATTTATTAAAAGTGAAACCGTTGTATATAACTGAAATGAGTTTTAAAAAAACCTCAGATATACAACGTTATAGGGAGTGCGTCATGTGGCCCAAAGAGTTTTCATAACCCTTATAAAACTTTAAAAATCTAGCGTGTAGATCGGCTCTAAAACTTTTAAGTTCAGAACAAGCACTTTGTTTGAATCAGGTCTTTTTTAAAAAAAAAATGGTGCAACCAGACACAAAATGTGCAGTTCTAAAAAGACAGAAAAATTCAAGCGATACCGATGGTGTATCGTATTAGTTGATGGAAGAAGAAGGAAAAGACTGAAAACAATATGAAAAGTCAAGTGAGTATCCAGGTTCCCCTAGAACTCCATACCTGATCAAGCATATTTCTCCTCCCCCTGTCAAAGACCCTCCCCACAAACTTCACTGTTTCTCCCTACATAAAGCATAGCAGAAACATAGCAGTAAATGGCAGTGTGGTGCCACAAAATATCCACAGCCCTTGTCGGGACAAAGTTACATGAAACATTGGTGTCTAAAATAATCGTGGATGAATCTATCAGTTTTGGATTCTCCTACATTTGAATTTTTTTTAAACTCAAGTTCTGTCTGTCTAGAATATGAATCAAAATTGACATCCATCCCTATTCTTAAAGTATAATCACAGCCCAGCAGCCTTTCTGGTCCCCAATGAAAAAACAAACAAACAAAAACAAACAAAAACCAGCTTGAAGCTATTTAAAGATGGGATCTGAGCTAGCAGTGATGGACCAGAGATCTTGGGGTTGTGGTGGACAGTTTGCAGCTGCTGTAAAGATAACAAACTCCACATTAGGCATTATTAGAAAAGAAACTGAGAATAAAACTGCCAGTATCATATTGTCTTCATACAAATCTATGGTGCGACCATACTTGGAATACTGTGTACCGTTCAAGTCATCTAAAAAAAAAGATATTGTAGAGCTGGTAAAAATGTAGAAAAGGGCCACTAAAATGATGAAGGGGCTGGAGCATCTCCCCAAGGAGAGAAGGTTACAACAGCTGGGATTGTTTAACTTGGAAAAAGGAGGGAAAGGGAGACATGATAGAGGTGAACAAAATTATGCATGGTGTGGAAAATGTGGATAGGGAGACATTTTCTTCCTCTCCCATCATACTAGAACCCTGGGTCATCCCATGAATCTAATTGGTAGGAGATTCAGGACAGATAAAAAGAAGTGGATTTTTTTCATCTTCTTCACACAACGCATAATTAAGCTATGGAATTCACTACCACAAGATGTAGTGATGGCCACCAATTTGGATGGCTTTAAAAGGGGGTTGGAAAAATGCTGCATGAGAAGGCTATCAATGGCTACTAGTCCTGAGGGCTATGTGCTACGTCCAGTATCAAAGGCAGTAAGCCTATATACACCAGTTGCTGGGGAACATGGGTGAGAATGTGCTGTTGCACCCATATCCTGCTTGTGGGTTCCTGGTTGATAGCTGGTGGTTGTCCACTGTGTGAATAGAATGCTGAACTAGATGGACCCTTAGTCTAATCCAGCAGGGCTCTTCTGATGTTTTCATATTCTTATGGTGTCAAATACAATAAGACAGTGTTCAAGGACAACATTATTGAGCTTTGAGAAGAGGGAAACCAGCTGTGTAGCACAGAACACCTGTTTTGAAACAGCTCTACCAGTTGCGACCTGCAAGTTAATTTTCTAGAACCTCCCTTGCAACCAGTTTCAAAAGAGGTGCTTGGTGCTCCTTGTGGCTGACAGCAGTTATTTATTTAATTAATTACACGACATTACATTTCTATATTGCCCAATAGCCAAAGACAAAGTTAGTTATCTGGCTGCTGAATTCTAAGCCAAACTGATGCTTCAGCACTCTATGGGGTGCCCCCACATTGAGCATATTATACTAGCTCAATTTGAAAGTTACCAAGGTATGTATTAGGGATGTGTATCATATCATTAAAATGTACGATAACAATATGATAAGGTCATTATCGTGCATGAGTTTAACGATAACGATACGATACAAAAACCTACGATAATCATTGGAGACGATAATTTTCAGGCAATTTTATCATTTTATCGGACTGCCATATACATATACCTATAACTTTTGTATTTTAAAAGTTAGAGGCTTGAAACTTGGTCACAGTGCTTATGGGGTATGCCTAAGTATGTGTTTGAAATTTGAGATTGATCCCTCCAACCCTCGATTTTATATGAATTTATTAATCAGATCAGAATGACAGCTCGCCACATGCATTCATTCAGACCTGTCAGAACGGAAACGATCTTTAAAAAATTCATATAAAATCGAGGGTTGGAGGGATCGATCTCAAATTTCATACACATACTTAGGCATACCCCATAAGCACTGTGACCAAGTTTTAAGCCTCTAACATTTAAAATACAGAAGTTATAGGTATTTTTTCTTTAAAAATAGGGCTGCAAAAATATCATTTTTTCACAATAATTATCGTGAAAATGATATGGTTCACCTACGATATGAATGAAGATGATAATTTTTTTGGTCCGAAATTACGATAATGATAAACAACGATATTTTTTGGCGTGCACACCCCTAGTAGGTATAACAACTGCCTGGCAGCAACCACTTCCCAAGAGAGATTGTAGCTTAACCTGATTTAGGTCTGGTCACATGAAACTGTAGCTTTCACTAGACAACTTTCATTTGCAAAAATGTTATCATTAACCAGCATTCATGGATCAACCCGTTGGTAGCTCTACCAGCTCCCTGGCAGTAGGGGGACAAGCTGGAAGGTGAGCCTATCACACATTTGCTGCCATTTAAATTGATTGATGGAATTCATCCCTAGTCACATTGAAGTCGGCAAGGTTAAAGCTTCTTAAACAGCGGCTCCATCTTAACTGGTCTGTAGATCACAATGGTATTGATTTTTTTTTAGCAGCTATTTTTTAAAGAAACAGTTATGCTGCCTGTGCCATCCAGCAGTCTACAGACATACTAGCAAATAAAACATATCCCAGTAAATTACAGGAAGAGGACGTCTAAATTTAACATATGGCGGAAAGCCATCTAGTGCACAGTAGGGAACATTTTTGCTCCCAAAACTATGACTTATCCAGAGAATTTAGAAATAAACTGAACGATTGTCAACAAAGATTTTTCTATCAGATAATCTATATCTATAAGATACATGTGGAACTTGTGACAGAATATCTGAATAGGAGCATTCGTCTTCAAGGTTCATGCCAGCCAGGTGTGCTCTGTTCAGGATGCTCCATTCCATTCCCCAAAGCCCTGCGGGTATCTGGGCTGCTCTAGGATCCCAGACCCTGATCAAGCTCATTTCTCCTCCCCCAATAGATTCCACTGCTTCTCCCCACAGAAACCATAGCAGAAACATAGCAATAATGGGCAGTGTGACGCTACAAAATACCCAATGTGACATTTCTAACACAGACCTTATTTGGGCAAAGTTGCATTAACGTTTTTCTTTCTCTCTTTTCTTTTACAACTGACACTCAATATTCCATAGCTACTGAGCTCCAGTTCTTATTGGGCTGTGTTTTGGCCCCCTTAGGTGTTTTGTTTTAAGGATTTTGGGTACCTCCACTAAGCTCAGGGTTTCTCCAAACATGCCCTGTTTTGATTTCCATCCTATTGAGATGCATCAGCTGAGTTCTCCCAACTTTCCATCCCACTCCCCAACAATCTCTAACACCTTAGCAGGATTAAGAAACAGAAGCAGAAAGGGTGCTACACGCATAGAAACATCTAGGGTAGCCATAGGGATAGTGGAATGAATGGGTGAACATGGGTGAAATAATACCTTTTACCTCCCTATTACCATAGTATTGATAGCCAGTGTGGTGTAGTGGTTAGAGTATTGGACTGCGAGTTGGAAGATATGGGTTCTAGTCCCCACTCGGCCATGCAAGCTCACCGGGCCAATAACAGACTGTCAGCGCAACCTACCTCACAGGGTTGTTGTTGTAGGGATAAAAAGAAGAAACTGTGTATGCTGCTTTGGGTTCTTGAAGGAGGAAAAACAGTGGGATATGAATGTCACAAATGGGTAAGTAAATAAATAACTGAGGTTATTGCTATTATAGCAGGAGCAGCAAATGTGAGACCAGCTTTTTCTACTTGGGAAGTTTCTTTAGTGTTTGGAAAAAAGACTGGAATTCCTCATCACTTTTTGTTGTGTTCTGTCTCTTCAAGGGGCAAGCCAGAAAGCCCAGCACAGCAGGCCATATGAGTAAACTGGAAGGAGCCTGTTTGTGGCTGGATCTGCATAATCTTCTCAAGAAGCTAGAACAACCCTGGACCTAGATTTGGCACTAATAGGCTGACCATATGAAAAGGAGGACAGGACTCATGTAACTTTAACAGTTGTAGAGAAAAGGGAATTTCAGCCAGTGTCATTTGTATGCAATTAGTTCCTGGTGAAATTCCCTCTTCATCACAACTGCTAAAGTTGCAGGGGCCCTGCCTTCTTTTGTATATGGTCACTCTAGGATAGTGCCTGCAACTTTAACTGTTGTGATGAAGAGGGGATTTCACCAGGAACTAATTGCATACAAATGACACTGGCTGAAATTCCCTTTTCTCTACAACTGTTAAAGTTACATGAGCCCTGTCCTCCTTTTCATATGGTCAGCCTAGGCAGTAACCAAGAGCAATGCTTAGTTTAGCTGTACTTATTTGCTTTTTTCTGCCTCCAATGTATGCCCTGGGTTTCCTCAATGGGAAACGAATATATTGCTGAGTTTGTGGTAGAAGCCTGGTGTGGGCTGCTATGCTTCTCACATATACAACAATAATTTCCAGCTTATTTGCCCATCATGTATGATGGGACTTTAGAGGATGTGTATGTGTACATGAGATCCAAAGAGAGGTTATGCAGAAAAAAGTGTGGGCTGAATTTTCAGTGGCTTTTACCGAGGGTGTTGTTGTTTTTGGTGGGGAGTTGGGGTATAAATTAGGGTGACCAGATAAAATCCAGGTCAGGGCTCATGTAACTTTAACAGTTGTAGAGAAAAGGGAATTTCAGCCACTGTCATTTGTATGCAATTAGTTCCTGGTGAAATTCCCTCTTCACCACAACAGTTAAAGTTGCAGGGGCCCTGCCTTCTTTTGTATATGGTCACTCTAGTATAGTGCATGCACCTTTCACTGTTGTGATGAAGAGAGAATTTCACTAGGAACTAATTGCATACAAATGACACTGGCTGAAATTCCCTTTTCTCTACAACTGTTAAAGTTACATGAGCCCTGATCTGGATTTTATCTGGTCAGACTAGTATAAACAAACTGCAACCTAGGGTGCAGCTGAGGAGGATTTACTTGTACGTAGAGCAGTGGGGAAGGTTTTGAATTAGTCATCCACAAATACATTCACCAGATTTGAGTGCCCTTTGGAGAAAAGAATGCCTAATAGCTTACTTCCTCTCCACTAAGCTCTCCCTCTCTCTGGCAGGATCTACACTACTGTTTAAAAATGGTTTATAATAGTAGTGACAACTGTTGGGGCCCAGGACACACTCCGTATACAGTTTTCAAACCGCCTTAAAAGTGTCATATCCTGCTCTCTCTCTCTCTCTCTCTCTTTCTCTGGCTGCATTCGGACAACACTTTAGTCAATGGTGGGTTAAGTAGTCAACTCACAGTTGGTTATTTTGTGGGTACTCCCCACACAAAATATTCCTACACAACTGTGGGTGGGTGGGGCTGGTGTTGAGTGGACTAATAGTCAACCTGGCATTTGACTGACACAGCCCCTGCCCCTCTCCCCTCCCTCCATTCTCCCTTGGTCCTCCTGGTGCTATCCCAGCAGCCTCTGCAAGTTGCACCAGTTGTAGCAGAGTGGCAGCCGCCGCTTTGGTCACTCTTGCCGCCTACCTCTATTGGCTTGTGTTTTAACCCACTCACCACACACCCCTCCACACAACACTTTAAACAACTGGCTTCGAGCTAAATAACTTGTAAGCCAGTTGTTTCTCTCAGTTGCTTATTTGGGTGGAATAGCATACCGTCAGTAGTTTGTGAGCAGCGTGTTACCCTCCACACAACACAATAAGCAACACAACTGATGGTTGTTTCCCCCCCCCAGTTGTTTAATGTGTTGTCTGAATGCAGCCCCCCCCCCCTCTCTCTCTCTCTCTGTGTTATCTCATCTAGGCTAACCAGATAAAATCCAGGTCAGGGCTCATGTAACTTTAACAGTTGTAGAGAAAAGGGAATTTCAGCCAGTGTCATTTGTACGCAATTAGTTCCTGGTGAAATTCCCTCTTCATCACAACAGTTAAAGTTGCAGACACTATACTAGAGTGACCATATACAAAAGAAGGCAGGGCCCCTGCAACTTTAACTATTGTGATGAAGAGGGACTATCACCAGGAACTAATTGCATACAAATGACACTGGCTGAAATTCCCTTTTCTCTACAAGTGTTAGAAGTTACATGAGTCCTGACCTGGATTTTATCTGGTTAGCCTAGATGAGATAACACAGAGAGAGAGAGGGGGGGCTGCATTCAGACAACACATTAAACAACTGGGGAGGGGGGAACAACCATCAGTTGTGTTGCTTATTGTGTTGTGTGAGGGTAACATGCTATGCAATGTGTCCTGTGTGCAGACATGTATTGTAAATAGTTGGTTAAACACTGTTAAGGAATAATAAATGTGCATAAACTCATCTTTAATATGTATGATGTGAAGTTAGAAGCAGGGGGCAACTAAAAACAATTAATCTTGATGGGTCAAAGAGCAAGAAGGTCTTTGCTTGTGGACAGAGACAGGGCTAGATGGACATTACTTTAGGGAATTCCAGAGGCCACACTCAGCCTCTCAGAAGGTCCTTCCCCACTGAAGACACCTCAGATGTTGGCAAGGCATAGAGAAGGGCCTCTTCTGAATATCTAAACCAGCCTCCCCAACCTGATGCCCTCCAGATATTTGGGGCTTCAATTTTCATCTGCCCCAGCTAATTGTCAGGAATTCTGGGAAATGTATTCCAAAATATCTGGAGGACAACAGGCTGGGAAAGGCAAATCAAAACCCAAGCAGGTTCATATCAGAGAACGTGGTCCTTCAGATGTTCCCATTTCAAGCCGTTTTGGACTTTAAAGGGCATGACCAGAATTTCAAATTGTGCCTAGTAGGCAGTGAAGCTGTTAGGGCTGTGGATTCACATGCTCGCAATAACTGACCCCAGTCAAGATCCTGGCCACAGCATTCTGAAACAACTGATGTTTCCAAACACTTTTCAAAAGCAGCCTCACATAAATTGTGATATAGTAATCCAGCTGAGATGCAGTACACACAAATAAGAATGCAGACAATTATCCCAATCCCTCAGTAAAATTGCCCAGTTTGGGGAGACTTTCCCCTGCCCTTCTAAGTTAATATCTCTATTATGGGCAAGGCAAAAGACCCCATGGGTGCTAAATCCAAAGGCATCCTACATAACAACAACCTCTGTGGTCTCATTGCATAACTGTTTATAAAGGCTCCCATAGGCATCAATAAGTAGGCACTGAAAGATAGGACTCAAGTGAATCTGTTTGTAATAATTATCCTTGTAACTGCTTGCAGTAATTATATCCTTGTAATTCTTATAATGCCTGATTTTACTATGGAAGAGGACACACAACCAGAATTAATTGTATAAGAAAACAAAGCCACATTACGTACAGAAAGCCACAAAGCTATTGTCCCCAGACAAACAATATTAACGTTGAGTAAAATAAAAAATTAAAAAAAATAGAATGGTATTAATTGCTCTATATAGCTCTGCTGTTCTTGGAGGGAATAGCTAGTTATATCAGAAAATGTCTGGGAGGAGGCGGCACTATGGAATCATTGTTCTTTATTATATATTCACATTTCCTTGAACAGATTAAATGAAAATTAAAGAAAATGTCCTGTCAAATACCAAATATGAAGTTGAACTGTAGTCAAAAGTGAAAATAAAATTGAACAGACACAATCATCTACTGTTATGTCATTCTGTGATTATCTTTGCATAAAGCAGATGGAATATTTGTCTTCATCTGATCTGAGGAAAACATCTGTTTTATTCAACTTGTCTGAAAATCTGTGCACATTCTGAAATTGGCACTTGTAAGAAAGAAAGAAAAACAAACAAGTAATAAGTAGACAAACATACAATAAAGAGTAAGGATGTGCATTGGATTCGGCCAAAGCCCAAACTGAATTGGGCCCCTCTGCACCACTTCTAGAGCTTCCTGATATGAAGTGGGCTGAAGCTGGACCTTGAGTGAGGCTTTGTTCGCAATTTGACTTCAGAAAAGCAGCCATGTCTCCAAAAATAGCATCTCTTTCATTTCACGTTCCACATGCTGATGAGAGGAAAGAGGCTCTGGGGAGAGAGGGAGTGGGTTTGAGTCATGGCCAGACCCACTTACTAATTCTAGAACTCATTGCACCAGGAGTTCTTCAATCACTGTGCTTCACTATGAAAAAAAAAAGCCTTAGACTGGTTTCCAGTCACCGTACTTCTCTTGCCCCTAATCCTATCCTTCTGAAACTTGGCCAGCTTCTTGCCTAGAGAAACCTCTATGATGTGTGCCATTTTCATACAAATTGCCCGAAAACAACAGGAGGAGGAAATGAGAAGCAAATCCCTCCAAGTAAATTGAGGATTCCACTTCCACAAAAACCATGGCACTTATCCTTCTTAAAATTGGAAGTTTTCTTATTTATGGCCATCTCTGTGCTGGCTGTCATTTTGTGTATGCTCCGTGCAGGCATCCTGCCCAGAGAGCTATGTGGGTCCTATGCTGTGTGAGCTCTCCCTTTGTGTGTTGGGCTCCAAAATGGAAGTTGTGATAAGGGCCCTTGAATCCCTGCATGTAAGATGTCTGAAGTCTGGGTCATTGATGCCTGAGCCACTGTGTCCCCTAGAGTCAGGGCAGTGTGACACTGTGTTGCATGTTGTGTGTGTTGAGGTGCAGGGTGGTGCGCTGGGGCTTGTCCTTGTGAGGTCCTAGGCTCTGCGTGTGGGTGGTTTCTGGACATTTTTGGTGGGTTTTGACAGTGTTTTTATTAATGCTGCAAGGGGCATATGTGTGAGTATTGCTCCATTTGGGGATTTCATAAACAGTGTATTTTCCTCTCCCTTCCTGGACTGAACTATTGCAACCATTCTACTGGCACAGTGGCAAAATCTCCCTTCCTCGCTTGTAATCAGAGTATGAGATTGCTTTGTTATTTTTCCATAATCTCTAAACTCCCTCCCACCACCACACACTCTTGCCCAGTAGTGCATGATCCACCCTCCCTCCATGTTTCAGAGATGGGGGCAATTGAGAGGAAAGGTACTTGGCTCATCCTTTCATCTTCTGTGTGACTGCTCCACAGTGCAGGAGTTTTGAAACATGGTTGCTAATTACTGTCAGGAATTTCTCCAAATAGTAATTCTTAAAGCTGTGCTTCTCCACTTTTTTGTACCTAATGATCTTAGATTCCTCATAAAGACCTTCTTAAGGAATTGTATACAGCTGCAAAGTCATGCATACCATGTAATTGGAAGTCTCCAAAGCATCAACTAAAGAGCAGTAGGAAGATTAAAAGTTGAGAGACAATGACTAGGACCCTATCTACACTACTGCTTTAAAATGGTGTATAACAGTTTTAAACCGGTTAATAACTGTTATTGACCGGTTTAACACTGTTATAGACTGTTTTAAAGCAGTAGTGTAGATAGGCTCTATGTATAAACTTACTCAGCAAGTGCAGCAAGCAAGGAACTTTAAGAAAGATATTATGGCAGCACTTCCCCCCATTTATTTCCTATGTTGAAACTCTTCAAACTTTTGATGAAATTCCAAACCCAATCCAGTTGCTTTGCTTTGTTTCTGATAGAGTCAGGGAGCCTATCTACACACGCAGGATAAAACGCTCTGAAAATGTTTTGAAAACTGTATCTGGAGTGTGTCCTGGGCCCCAACAGTTCTCAAAACTGTTATAAACCATTTTAAACCGTTTTAAAGCAGTAGTTAGATAGGCTGAGGCAGAGTCTTAAAGAAAAAAACCCCTCTATTCTAAGTGATTGGACCTGGTTACAATTTCACAGATGTCCTATTCCTGTTGGTACCCATTATATAAAATGTCATTTGCTCTGGAGAGTTACTTTATAACTTTGCCCCTCTAAGAAAATCATCCACAGCACTGCATTTCACAATGTATGCCTTCTGCTTTTCTGGAGGGATGATTTGACAATACTCCAGTCCATCAAAGACTTTGTATTTGCGGGTCTGGGGAGGTTGAAGATGTTTTCCACTACTTACTGAGATGACCCCTCTATGATCATCCTAGGCATACATTTCTTGCCATCATTCTCTGGTGCCAGACAAATAGACCCATTTTAGAACAGATCTGAGCTCTTCTTTCTGACACTGATGATTTTATCACTGCCCAGGTAGCAAAATTTCCCAAATTTGCCTTGGCAGCAAGAAAAAGATGTCCCAAGACCCAAACAACTTAGGGGGGTGATTCTGACCTCATGGGATATGTGTATTTCTGTGTCTATAAACACGTGATTGCATTGTACTGTTGTTTCCCTTTTACTCTTTATATATATTGTGGTGGTCTATGACTCTAAACAATAAAGTGACTACAGTTGCATATATTTCTGAGTAATGTAAACACACACAAAAAACATTAACTTGCATATGCTCCTTATATATGTTCCATAAATTGTATTCTTACTCTTTTATCAGGCACTGAGATCCTACTTAGGCCATTTCACTCTACATGTTCCATATCAGTTATAGAATAACAATTATAATTAGTAAATTTCTTTCTTTGTTTAGTGATCTTGATTTATTATTATGTATGTTCTTCTTTTTGGAATGTTGACAAGCACATGTGAAAGTGGCTAAATCTGCCACAAAATTTTGAGGAATATTTGCAGCAAAATGTCTGTGGGAATGTGAGGGATCAGCAAAACTTCTCAGGGTCAGATGAGACAAATCTCTAAATGGAGCTATTCTCACTTGCTCAAGTATTTGACCTTGCAGATTCCGTGGGTGGCACACAGCTATAATGGTCAAACTAGATGTAAAATGTGTGAAATAATTAACTAAGGCTCAAATTCAGAATGCCGCCAGAAACAGAATGTTGTCTTTCTCTAGGCTTCATATTTTTTTCTCTCTCGCCATGGATCTATTTTTTTCCCCTCCAAATCGAGTCAAGGGATGAAAAGCAAAGTAAGTATCATAAATAGATGTTTACCGTATTAAGGGGATAGCAGGCTTTACTGAAATGAACATATTTACATTCTTAAGCATTTAGGGACAGCCATTTTTTAAAACTCTTTTATGTATTACTATTTCTGGCACAACATCATGGGCTATGATGAGCCATTGATCAGTTTATTTGAACTAACCAATACGAACTTGCATTCCTGCATTCGTTTTGCTGATCCAGCATGAAACTCATCATTGGCAACCTCTGCTGATATTTTTTCACAAAATCAGCTACAACATTTTATCTGCATTAACTAAAGTGGTCCAACAAGCTCTTTTCTATAAGGTTTTGGTTCTGTTGCACAGCATTTTCATCAATTTAATAAATACCAGTAGCGTGTACCAGCTCAGCATCTTATCCATTGCGAGACAAGCATACGGTGCGACTGTTATTACAAGGTAGAACTAAAATGGTTGCACTAAGACTAAGCACAATGCAATGGAAAATGCCACTAGAGCAGTATTTGGCCTCACCTTCTCCCAACAAGGTGAACAGACTAGGAGGTGGTAAATCAATTAGAGGTGAGCGTTGACATGTCAAAGAGATTTGAGGTATCTTGAAATAGCAGCATGAGTTTTCAAGATGATATTACTGTGGAGCAAGTAATCCATTTATCATCTCTCAATATCTTTCTCCTTTTTCTTTTTTACTAGTCTATATTATATGAGCTTCTCTGAGATTTCAGACTGATCTGGGAAGTTTTGTGAGACTTATTGTGTAATGAGTTTCACAACCCCCTTACTAGCCATTCCACTGATTTCAATAAGATAGACTTCCAGGTGCATGCGCATACGATTACAGTCATGATGCCTTTTCCTATCCATGTTGGTTCAGAAATCAATCCCATTGATTTCAGTGGGGCTCAGCCCCTATCACAGGTGCCCAGCACTATATGTAGAAAATCAATAAATGTTCACTGTTGTTGCTATCACAAGGAAATTTGCAGTTTGAAAGATGTTTCATTTCCTCCAAACTCCCAGAACGAAGACACAAGACATATAAATTGGGTTGAATTGTGGGCCTCAGCCCTGGTCCGCCAGTGGATCCTACTGCTTGTGCGATGCGATATAGCGCATCTGAGAACAAGTGCTGAAACAGGGAGAAGGCGAGTTTATGGAAGGGGCAACCCCACCCCTTCCAGAAATGAGTCTTTCCATTCATTTTGGGATTTGCCCCAGAAGCACTATATTTAGGGTGTCCAGATCGCCCGGGGTTTCCCAGTCCTAACCGGGAAACCTAGGCCGATCCGGGCCAACTGGGGGGCGGCGGGGGAAAACCGGGGTGGTGGGGGGTCACGCGGCGGTGGCAGTGAGTGGTGACGAGCAGCGGTAGAGCCGGTGGTGGCAGAGCCCGGGAAGCGGCTGCCCCAGCAGGTAAGTGCCCCCCCTCGCACCTTGCGCTCCTTACCTGCAGGGGCGTCCCCTTCCCTCCGGTGCGCGAGGTGTGAGGGGGGGCACTTACCTGCTGGGGCAGCCGCTTCCTGGTCTCCTCCGCTGACACCGCCGCTGGGTCCTCCACCACCGCCAGGTCCTTCGCCGCCGCTGCCGGGCTCGTGAGGCCAGAGGCCGCGCGGAAGAGGGCCGGATCCGGAAGTGATGTAATTGGCCCTCTCCCGCCTCTTCCGCATGGCCTCTGGCCTTACGAGCCCAGCAGTGGCGGCGAAGGACCTGGCGGTGGTGGAGGAAGACCCGGTGGCGGCGACCGCTGACCCAGCAGGGGCGGCGGAGGACCCGGCACGGGCGGTGGAGGAAGAGAACCCGGTAGGTCCAGGCTGGTGTTTTTGGGGAGGGGTGGCTTGTTGGGGGGGGTTGTTTTGGGTGGCGGGGGTGGCGGGGGGGGGGACCGGGATTTTGGTTTCCAAAATATGGTCACCCTAACTATATTGCATCACACAAACCATAGAGGTCACTTGCAGACTGGGTCTGGCAGTGCTGGCCGTGCATGGAAGGCCCCAGTTGGATATTGCCCACTAATTGAAGAATATATTCTGTTCATTCGTGTTGGCATCTTTTCTACTAAAATGAGAGTCTGGACACCAGCCTCTTCCTGTATGCCTTGGATAGGGGGTCCCCATCACTGTTCTGAGCATGGAACCACTGCCCACACCCATTAAAGAGGGATCAATGAGGCCATGTCACCATCAGCAGCCCCAATGTAGTGAGAGTTTGAGAGTCAGCCTTCCTCAACCTAACGCCCTCTGGGTGCTTTGGACTTCAACTCCCATCAGCCCTATCTTACTCTAAGCTAAACAGTCTCAGATGCTGTCACCTTTCCCCATACAGGTGTTGATCCCCTATAAGGATCATGGGAGTTCAGTGATTACCTTATTTTAGTTGCCTTTTTCTGCCTTTTCCCCAATTTTACACTGTCCTTTTGTATGTGTGGTGACCTGAACTGGGCACAATATTCCAGGTGTGGTCACATGATATGATATTGGCAATTTTATTTTTGACTCCTTTTCTTATTATGCCTAACTCATAATTTGCCTTTTTTACATCAGTCACTAGTGATAACAGAGGATTCCATTTGGGGGGTGAAGCTCTATGGAGTTTCTTTCCAATTAGGCCCCACGGATTTCATTCCACTTTGCACAATTTCCCCCTGCCCCAGCTTCCCCCATTGTTGTTGTTGTTATTATTGTTGTTGTTGTTGTTGCTTGTGGGTCTTGAAATTTGCACAAATATTGGTGTATTTTTATTTGTTTATTGCCACACTTGTGCAACTGCACAGTATCACAAGTCTGCCTGTATCCACTATGTAGCCCCAAAGGCATGCTCCCCCCTTGTCAATATCCTTGTCAGTTTCATCCTCCCCACATTACTTTGTTTAGCCCAGCAGAACCATATTCTGTTCTTGTCAATCAACTTGTGAATCCCCCCTTTCGCTTCACTCAGGAAGTGATTTGGCAGCGATCAGTATCAAGTATGCACAAATTACCCACTCCCAGGTTGGGAACTGTAATTGTTAGTATCAAGGGGGGGAGCAACTAAGCTGACGCTTGTCACCCCTGGTGGTGGTTAGGCGCGGGCATCTAGAGGGGGAGGGATATCGGTGAGCATTCTCAGGCACCATTTTGGTGAGGGGTAGAATTTGAAGCCCAAGGTTGGGAGCCGTGTGGCACCAGCTGGGAGGTTAAGGCTTACCTCTGAGGCTAACCTGTCTCACCTGCTCAGAGCTGTGTGGCACAAGGGTGGTGACACAGGGAGGTCTCCCTACCCAAAGGGAGAGCCCATGAGGTGGCGAGATGGCAAGCGCCACCACATGGGATAGAATGGCTCGCCCGACCCAGGGATGGCTCTGGATGAAGCCATGATGTAGATGCCCGCTTAGGTGTTACCCTGTCTGCAGATCTTGTTGAATAAAATGTGGCCCATGTTTAAATTCCAAGCAGTTGTCTTGTCTCTTTATTTCGTCCTGCACTCCGCAATTACTCTTCAGCACCTCCCTGCTTTGAATGCAAGAACTTCTGAAGTTATTTAAGTTTTCTTACTTTCTTAGGCTTCAGTTTCCCAGAAGTCCTAATAAAAGGAAGCAAGAAATAGTTGCTTGAAATAAAAGGGAGCCTGCTTTTTGATACCCTGCTCCTCTGAATATCTACATGGGTTTGAGATTCTGAATTCCCTGGTTTGGTTTGGTTTTTAATAGAATGAAATAACTGCATTGGCTATCTGGGTTTCTTCTATTTTTTTTTCTTGTTTTTTTCAGCATTATTTTAGGCTAGAGCCGAACTGCAATTCTCACAATATTTTTCTGAGAAAATCTTTGAGTTGTCGTCTCCTCCTCCTCCTCCTCCTCCTCCTCCTTCTTCTTCTTCTTCTTCTTCCATGCCCACAACTCTCCAGGAATATCCTGAATATTGCATAATATTATCTAAATATTCTCTACCACATTTGGAGGCATTTAGGAATGGATGAATCTTTCAGTTTCTGTTAGTTTCTTATTTTTCCAATTTAAATTCAGTTTGTCCTAAACTTTGAGAAGTTTTCCAGTCTTAAATTTGGTCCATCGTGTTAAGTTTTTTATTAAGTTCACATTAAAATGTGAATGTATTCTTGTGCTCATTTCTATATGCATTTTCTTTGTATGGGATTTTGTCTAATCAACACAATTTTTTGCAAACACATTTCCCAATCTAACACATTTGTGGATGTTATTTTCACTAATATATGCATTTTTGTATGCACTTTTTTATTATTGGAGAACTCCATTGCAATATTCAGAGGAGTGTGAATTTTGAAGGATAAATTAGTTTTCATTCAAATATTGATTTCAATGTGCCAGATTAGAGAGGTTTACAGTAAAATGTGAACTAAATTAATTATTTCTCCATCCCTAGTAACTGCCACCATTTCCCCCCACAATAGGTCTGCCCCAGATGGGTATGACATTGCAAAGTTCTGAGGTGGGGAAAGAGGGGGATTGGAACCAAAACAACTTAGAGACCATTTTAATTATATCAGACCTTGAACATCCATGCACAGACATTAGATTGTACATAGAAAACTCATTTTTGATAATATCAGTAAAAAGGGAAAGAAAGATATTATAGTATTACAAGGCAAGAGAGCAAGAAATAGAAATCTGGAGCTCTTACGGATAAATCCCTAAACTGCAAAGCCAACGTGTGGCTTTAAAAAGAAAAAAAATAGCTCTATGAAGCAACATAGCACAAATCAGAAAAGCCATTTTATTAGTCCCTAGATGGGTTTAACTTAAGTACATTGGAGAGGACTGAATGGCAATGATGGTTATTGGTATTGCCATAAATGACTTCGCAACGTGCAAAGCAATGGAAGAACAAGCACTAGATCTTGCTAGAGATGGAGGGGGTGGGCTGTAACTGCCTTGCTGTGAACACAGTACTGGGCAATTTGAATCAATGATCTTGTTTTGCAGCTAACCCAGAGAAAATAGGGCACATTCGTAGCAACAATAAAGAATACCACCTCTGACTGACCTTCCCAGAAATCCATATTTTTGGAAATCAAACCAAGCTGGAAAAATTGATTCAGGTGAATTTAGATCAGTTAAGAAGAACATTGAACTAAAAGATGAGTTTCTGAGGGTTTCAGAATAAAACCCAAGTATGTGTATTTCTTTCACAGTATGAAATAAATTGGATGAAAGTGGGGGATCTAGAAATGGAGTTGTTGCATGTGTTCCTAGACAGCCACTAAACTGTGTCACTGTGTAGACAGGTACAAGAAATTTCGCAGAGTCAAAAGTGGGGAAATAAGGAGTGATCATGATGTACTATTTGGAGTCAACTATGCTAGGAGATGGAGTCTGAAAGGGCAGGAAACTGGAAGGACTAGAAACAGGAACAGGAAAGAACTTAGAGAGAGTTATAGAGCCATGATAAATCAAAGTTAATAAACTTTGCTGGAAATTGACTTATTCCCAGGGCCAGGAATAAAGAGGCAAGGTATGGTGTCAATTTATTGATTTTTAGAACTAGCTAAAAGGAAGCAAATTGAAATATTTATCTCCAAACCCCACTGGAGTGTGGGTATATTAATAATCTGAAAGTTCCCAGTTACTCTCCCCCAAGGCAGCCCACATGGCACCCACATTATCTTTTAGGCATCAGGTCAATTTCTCTCTCTCTCTCTCTCTCTCTCTCTCTCTGGCATTGTATGGGTTAGGAGGGTGCTATATTTTAAATAGTGCTGGGTCAAAACCTGCCCCCTATTTTTGGGAACTTTCTCCCTGTGAAAGAGGCATTGTTTTTTCTGCCTTTTTTGAGGGAGGGGGAAATTCAGAGAATTCTCTTCTTGGGGAGATGACCAGGTGTTCCACGTACCTTTTTTAAGTGTAGCCTGTTGCCGAGGAGGCTTCTTATTCTTTTTTTAGTTTTTTTTTTTTAAAAAACATAACAACAACCCACTTAAACTGGCATTTGGAGGAGCCCAGCAGTTCTAAGTGAATGCTATTGGAGACCATGTGACCTCTCCCTCTCCAGTAAGCACTCAGGAAGAACTCCTGGACTCCTGCAAGTGGGAGGGGCGTTTTGAAAAAAGAAAAAGAAAAAAAGGAAGACCCCTCAACAACTGGCTACATTTAAAAAGGTATGTAGGAATCCTGTCCCCCTCCCCAAGGAGAAAATTCTCCAAAATTCTCACCTCTCCCAGCCTCTTTTGCCTGAGTTTTCATTTTCTCCCCACCCCCCATGAAATGTCAAAAATGGAATGGTCAAAATTTTTGGCTCAGCACTAATTTTAAAACATTGGAATGGAAGTTCCTACTTTACTGTTTTAATTTCTATTGTAATTGTAAGTTGCATTCATTATGGTATTTATATATTACCTTTCATTGGTTTAGATTATTATATATTTTATTATTATTTTGTTTTAAATTACTTTGTAAACTACTATGAGATAAATATTATAATGGCCAATATAGAAATAGCTTAAATAATAAAGAAATAAAAGCAGGCTTCCTGTAAATTACTGCCTGTTGCAGGTGCAATACTTAAAGCAACTCCACCCTGACTCAGGGCCTCACCCCAAACACACCTTGATGGGAAGGTACCTTCATGGTAGGGTGACCAGAAAAATCCAGGTCAGTGCTCATGTAACTTTAACAGTTGTAGAGAAAAGGGAATTTCAGCCAGAGTCATTTGTATGCAATTAGTTCCTGGTGATATTCCCTCTTCATCACAACAGTTAAAGGTGCATGCACTATACTAGAGTGACCATATACAAAAGAAGGCAGGGCCCCTGCAACTTTAACTGTTGTGATGAAGAGCGAATTTCACCAGGAACTAATTGCATACAAATGACACCGGCTGAAATTCCCTTTTCTCTACAACTGTTAAAGTTACATGAGCCCTGACCTGGATTTTATCTGGTCACCCTACTTCATGGAGTCATGCCTTCTTCAGCACCCACTGAATCTATTAGTTATTAGTTGGGCTGTGCATCGCTTCAGATCTGAATCCCGAATCTAAGGCAAATCTGGGTGATTCAGAAGGCTTTGAAACAGCTTTGAAGCAGATCAAAACAGATCCAAATCAGTCTGAAGTGAATCGGCATGGTCTGAATCGGTTAAGATTGATTTGGATGGATTCAGACCTTTCTTCAAGTGCTGATAGCCTATCTGCGTTTGCAACATTTCTTTTGTTAGAGTAGGGAGTGGTGAGGAGGAGTTTGGAGGCGGAATTGGCTGTTTATGACAGCTTCATCCCCCAATCCTCCTGAAGTCTCCCAATTTTCTCCAACAGCCTCCAGTCAAAATGGTGGAGGAGGGCTTAAGGACAATCTGGAGGTTGAGCTTCCTTCATCCTTGCTCATGGGTTAGACTTGGTAGGGTGCTTTTGGGCTGGCTAGCTTAGGTTTCTTATTGGTGTGTGTTTAGGGGCATTGGTATTGGATCTTTCTTGAGCCTTCCCGCTTTACTCACTGTTATCTCTTGCCTCTATTTCTCTTTCTGCTTGTCTTTTTTTAAAAAAAATACACAATTTTTATATTCTAGTTGTTAGCCTTTAGTGTATTTGTTCCAATCCTCCCCCCTTCCTTCCCCTTCCTCCATTTTCACCTGAAAAAAGGCAAATTTTACCAGTTGATTGCACCAATACAACTGCACCAATCTCTCTGGAATTTGGAAGATATGAGCACCTTCACAGTGTCCATAAGGTATACAAATTGTATGTTTGTATCAGGAAAAATGAAAAACTTATAGCACTTTGCTTTGAGTTGTTTCCCTAAAAGAAAGCAAATTTTACCAGTTGATTGCATCAATACCACTGCACCAATCTGTCTGAAATTTGGCAGATATTATCTCCCCCATAACATCTATAAGGTCTCCAAATTTTTATCATGAAAAATAAAAAAGTTATAGGCATTTTCCCCCCAATGCAAGTCTATGAGAAAATGACAAATCTGAATCTTGATTCAGAAAGCCGGATCTCGATTCAGATCCGAAGCAAACTGAAACAGGTCCGAATCAATTCAAAGTGAATTGGGCCTGATTCAGACCCTCTGAATCAGGATCCAAAGCAAATTGGGAGGTCTGTGCACAGCCCTAGTCATTAGCCTTGACTGGGTAAGTCAGGCTGTCCTCATAAAGCCCTTGCACAGGGTGCCAGGATATTTGAAACCCAAAGCTGCCACCATAACAACACCATACTAAAAGAGGTGTTAAATACTGCACTGTACCTGACACATGTAGCCCTTGATGACTTCAACAATGACACCATTAATATTCAGCAATATGGAATAATGGCAGGGAGATGAAGAATTCAGGCAGAGATGCTTAGTGATGGAATAAGAGCTGTGAAAGTACATATGATTGAATAATGTACCTGTTTTCATCAAAGAAAAGTTAGATGGTTAACTGTCATGTGAAGCATTCATATTTTTCACACTGGTATTTCTACTTTGCAATACGCTGGTATATTGGAGCAATTTTCACAGATAAGTGGCTTTTTAAATTCTCCCACTGATATTGCCCTTTGGTATTGTATTTTGCAAGCACCTTACTTGTGCCATGTTCTTATTTCAAAATAGCTAACTAATGTGTATCTACTTGCTCTATCTATTGCTCAACATCTTCCACATTCAGAGCAGAGGCTGGCTAGGTATTGTACACATTTCTGGTCTGAGTAGTATACCTAAAATGCAGTTCCAGTCATCTAATGTGTCTCATTTTCAAGGCCTATCACCTTGAAGGAGGCAGTGATAGAACCACTCCTGAAAAAAACCCTCCCTTGACCCAGAGATCTAGGTCAACTATCGCCTGGTCACAAATAAGGTGCTTAAAAGAGCGGTGGTTGTCTTCAGCTGCAGGCACTCTTGGATAAAACTTGTTATGTCGATCCATTCCAGCCTAGGTTCAGGCCTCGTTTGAAACAGAATCAGTCTTGGTTGCCCTTATTGATGACCTTCTTTGAGAGAGGAATGAGAAAGTGCAACCCTGTACTTCTCGATTTCTCAACAGCTTTTGATACTGTTTAACATGGTAACAGCCTGGACCATCTCCGTGAATTGGTATTTGGAGGCACTGTCTTATAATGGTACAGCATTTACAGGGTCCAGGCTTTGATCCCAGATAAGGAGGGCAACCTAGAATTTGTGTCTGACACATGGATATAAGATCTTACAGGAATCGATCTCTCACAATTGCATTCTGCTGGAAAAGCTTGATTTTCCACTCCAAAAGAGAAAATTCACCTCTAGAGCTACAGCAGGGGCCACCCCCATCAGAGGGACCACCCCCACCAGACCAGCATTTGTCTACCTCTGCAATAATCATGTAAGAATGGCTGTGATGGATCAGACAGCAGTTCATTATTCCAGTATTTGTTTCTGTTTCCAATAGGAACCAGCCAGAAATAACTCCTGGGCCAGATCTACACCAAGCAGGATATGACACTTTGAAAACGATTTGAAAACTGTATATGGAGTGTGTCCTGGGGCCCAACAGTTGTCACTACTATTATAACCATTCCAAAGCAGTAGTGTAGATCCTGCCCTTGCATATGCAAAGCACATAATAAATCACAGAAACATGCCCCAGTCATTCTTACTTATCATGTAATCCTTGTAACAGTGCAAATGAGTTGACTCAACCCTGTGGGATTTTAGTTGATATTTTAAAATATTTTTTAAACTCAAGGAAATAGATGAGAGAATGGTGAATTAAAAATGGAATTGATTTACGTATAACACATAAATTGTTTTAAAGGCTCTCATTAATAGAGCAATTCTATCATACCTTCTCTGAATTAAACCCATTTTCTAAAAAAACCAACAACCAGATTATTTAATTTTAAATAGATATTTTAAAGGATTATTACTTAAAACAACCAATTAGCTTATCAATGATGATATTGTGTATATTGATGTAAGATATGTTATATGTGATGTGATTTATATACTGTATTTACTGTTAACTTCTAAAAGAAGAAAGCCACACTTAATTCAATAGGAATTACTCCCAGAGAAGAGACAACAGGATTTCACGCTGTCAATGCAATCCCATACATTCTACTCATAAATAAACCCTACTAAATTCAGTGAGGCTTACTCCAAAGTACATGGGTATAGGATTGCAGCCTAAGTATGACATGCCAAAAGTATGACATGCTAAATGTAATTGAACATCAAGAAATAAGTGGTCCAAGGAAGAAGCAAATGTACAGCTTGTAAATGGTTTTAAGAACTAATTGACCCTGTTGCTCACCTGGGATGGAGCTCAAGTAACAAGAAATCCTTTTGATTTTTCTCTTGGAAGAAAACCAGCACTGCTGTTTTAAATTGCTCTTATTTCCATGCTTCAGTTCATTATCTAGACAGCACTAGACAAGATGTGCTGTTCAGGCAGTGGCCTTGGAAGGATATGTATCCTGAAACGTTGGATATAAATAACTGTTATATACATATAGCAAATTCACCATTCACATTTTGACTGCAAAATGTCAAAACTTGTTTCCCTAAATAATATAGCCTATACATCAGGGATGGAGAACCTTCATTTCACAGACATAGTCCAGCACCCACCCACACATATTATATACATAAAATACACACATACATAAAATCCCCCTTTTGTTCTTTAAAGAAACTTTAATCTTAATCTCAAATGTCTTTAAAACCAATTTATCTTTAAATGTCCTTATAATACATTAAGTGTCTTTAAAACACATTGGCCGTGTCTTGAAGGCGCTTGCCTACTCGTTCCCTTGAAACCCCATGGCATCACAACTGCAGGGAAGGAACCCTAAATCTTGATTGCAGGAGGGAGCATGGGCATTCCAGCTGAAAAGCCCCGCAGCACCGGGGGCCATTCAGCTTTGTCCTGCCCTCTGCGCTGCCTTCCTGGTTTACCAGAACCTACCCTGTACCTCGATCTGTCCCTGGGAATGTCTCCAGTTTCAACTGGAAGCAAGGTCACCACTGGCAGACAGAGGAAAGAAGGTGGTGACATCGTGGCAGAGGAAAAAGCCATGGTAAGCAGGCAACTTTTAAATCACGCAGCATTGGGGGTAAAATTCAAGGTGGCTGCAAGTTGGTGGCTGCGTCATGTAAACAGTGCAGTGCCACCGCCCAGCCCCCATGGGTATTTTATTTATTTATTCATTTATTGCATTTCTGTACTGCCCAATAGCCGAAGCTCAAACTCAAAACCATAACTACAATTTTAAATCTAAAACTTAAACCATAATCTAAAAACACAACCGGAGTAAAACCGAGCACCAATACAAAGATTTAAATACAGGTTTAAAATTCAGATTTAAAACAGGAATATTAAAAGGCTAAGATGATAAAATGTGAAAATACTGAGGAAATAAAAAGGTCTTCACCCGGCGTCAAAAAGAGTATAACGTAGATGCCAGGCAAACCTCTCTAGGGAGCTCATTCCAAAGCCGGGGTGCCATAGTAGAGAAGGCCCTTCTCCTGGTAGCCAGTTACTTCACTTCCTTTGGCAGTGGCTCATGGAGAAAGATCCCTGAAGATGATCTTAGGGTCCAGGCAGGTACATATGGGAGGAGGCGTTCCTTCAGATAGCCTGGCCCCAATATGTTTAGGGCTTAAATGACCTGGACTGGCAGCAGTGAAGATGGAAAAGGACTAATGTAATGTGGACTCATTTCCAGTCCCTGTTAACAGTGATGCTGTCATGTTTTGTACCAGCTGAAGTTTCCAGAGTTTTCAAAGGCAGCCCCACATATAACACATTGCATTAATCCAAATGAGAGGTTATGAGAGCATGGATAACTGTAGCTGGGCTATCTCTGTCCGAAGAAGGGCACCATATATCAGCCTAAACTGATAAAAGGTGCTCTTTGCCATTGAGTTCACCTGTGCCTCAAGTGACAGTTCTGGATCAAAGAGCACCCCCAATCTATGAACCTGATCCTTTAGGGGGAATGCAACCCCCTCCAGAACAGCTTGAATATCACCTAGCCAGACAGATGAACCACCCACTAACAATACCTCCGTCTTGTCTAGATTGAGTCTCAATTTGTTGGCCCTCATCCAGTCTATTACCATGCCCAGGCACTGGTTCAGGTCATACAAAGAGCATTATCAACAAGCTAAAAAGAGCTACAACCCCCCCCCCCCAATTAAGGTCAGTAATGAATGACTATGAGAGCAATAACAAAATAAAGTATCTGTTTAACAAGAAGTGTTTTCACTTGCCAGCAGAATACAGGGGAGGATGCGCTAACCTCTTCGAACACTAAAGACCAAGACATATGTTACATTAATTGTGTGCCTAGCAGCTAGGCTTTTGTTTGTTTGTTTATTTTAAGTCTTGGGAGCCCAGAACTTCAAAAGCTGCTCTGCTCTCCATGCTAGTGTCCCAATCTGGATTGGAGACTCTGCACCTATTCCAGAGTGTGTGACATGGTTGCTAGACATATATTTAAAGTAATGTCTGTTTTGGCCCAGAGTTCCACATGCAGGATGCCGTCACCATGAAAGTCCATAACGTATTGCCCACTTGCCATCAACTGTGCATCTGAAGGCAATGGCACACCCAAAAGACAGGCAGCTTTACATGGGAGGAAATGGGGAGGAAATGGTCTTAAAGTAGACAGGGCCCAAACCATTTAGAGCTTTCAAGGTAGTAACCGGTAGGGATGTGCAGCGGATGAGGTCCGATCCACGATCCAGACCTGACCTGGGCAAAATCGGATAAAATTATCCGATCCTAATCTTGTTGATCAATCAATCTTTATTATTAATAGTCAATAGACCATAATATCCACCTTGTAATATTTAAACATTAATTTGAAATAGAAAATTCAACTACAGGGATTCCATACAGGGATCCCGTTCATCTGGATTGTCCGATCTGTTCTGATCCAATCCAAAAAGACCCGATCCAGATCGGAAAAAATCGGAGGATTGGACCTCCTTCTCCCACTCATGCTCCTTCCCTGCTGCATCCTTGCTGCCGTCCGCTGCTGCCCATTGCTTCCATACTACTTGGAAACAGGTCGAGCGACGGCACGCCGGGTGACGTCATCACTAGGCGCACCCTCGCTCTACTGTGGAACAGGCTGCAAGACCTGTTTCTTGGTAGTACTGAAGCAGCGGGCGGCAGTGAATGGCAGCAAAGAGGCAGCAGGTAAGGAGCGCAAATGGGGGAGGGGGAGGGAAGGGGAGGTCCCCCGTTACCTGCCGGCATCCCGCGCTGCCGTCTGCTGCTTCCATACTACTGATAAAAAGGCCGCAAGGCCTGCTTATCAGTAATACGGAAGCAGCGGATGGCAGTGTGGGATGCCGTCAGATAAGGAGTGTAAGTGGGGGGAGGGAGAGGGAGAAGGAGGTCTGCACTTACCTGCCGGGGCCGTCTGCTTCTGCTCGCTGCAGCCCACTGCCACCCACTGGTCCCTTCTACTGAGAAACAGGCTTCGCAGCCTGCCTCTCAGTAGAGCCCTGGGTGACGTAATTACCCGGCACTCTACTGAGAGGCAGGCCGTGAAGCCAGCCTGCCTCTCAGTAGAAGGGACCAGTAGGCGGCAGCAGACAGACGTGGATGGCCCAGGCAGGTAAGGAGCGCGAGTGGGGGGGGAGGGACAGGGAGGGGAGGAGTTAGGTCCCCACTCACCCACCCCCATGTTTTCCACATAGGCTTGCATTGGGGGAAAGCTTTCTTTTCCCCAATTCAAGCCTATGGCGAAAACACCTAAAATGGCATCTAATCCAAAAATTGGACATCTGATTTTCGGATCAGAATTAGATCTGATCCGATCCAGAAAGCTTCCGATCTGATCCAAGGCATCAATTCCGGTTCCGATTTTGATTCTGATTCCAATCCGATTTTTTTTACTGTGCACATCCCTAGTAACCAGCACCTTGAATTACACTTGGAAATGAACTGGCAACCAGTGTGGCTGATACAATAAAGGGAGTTGTATCATTCCAGCAATTTCCCCAGTCAAAATTTGGAGAGCAGTAGTTGTCCAAATATTGCATGCTGCATTACTTGATATTTCTGAGTGGTTTTTTTTTGGGGGGGGGGGAGCCCTATTTAGAGCATGTTACAATAGATGTTACTAAGGATAAAAATAGTAACCACCTATTTCAAAGGAAGCAAATAGATGCACTTAATAATGCTAATGTTTCTAGTCTTGCTCTAATATCAGAACATCATGTGGATGTGTTGGTGCAAACATTAGCTTTTGAAATCAATTAAATGTTAAGGGAGTCAAACCCTTCTTTCTTAGAAAAGCCACCCGAATATAGCTTAGCCTTCAGAAAGCAAATCAGATTCCAAGCTACAAAATGGATCTAGAGAAAGCCCATATGTACAACCCTTCCTTCTTATAGTCTTTAAAAATTAAATCAAGTCACAGCCAAACATATAGAGTGGCAAAGCACCTGGACACATTATGATACATAATGAGATAAATAAGCTTCTAGCTGCAATATCCAGGCCCTTGTTAGCCAAGATGTAATGAAAAATGTCAAATTATCTTGAACAGCTTGGAGAAAGGAAGCAGTTACTTACTGCATTATTCTATTGAGAGAGTAGGGTTTTTTATGTGAAATGAGCTATACCTTTGAGGGATTGTATTGCACCCATAAGTCCTGAACAGTTTCTCAAGGCTGAAGCTTCTATCTTAAAATGTGTTGAGTTTGTACCTGCATTTCCCATCTGCGATTGGTATGTGGCAAACAAATAGGGTTGTGCCCGGGGGGGGGGGGGGGGGGAGAGAAAAAAATGTTTTGATAACCATCACAGCTATAGAGCTAAGGTTCTACTTTTTTGGCAGTATTTCACAACAAATCAGATTGGCGACAGCACCAAAACAGACAAACCAACATTAGAAAGGAATTTTGGGAAACGGTTCACTGTCCCAAAAGCAGTACTTTTGCCCCGAACACAAAATGGGCAACATTTGGAATAGCTCTAGATACAAACCTGATCAATTCTCCTGTATGCCAGACTAAGATAACCAGAAGCATTCAAAAAGGCACTCCATAGAATTTAGCCAGAACAAAAAATTACAGAGGTAGCTATTTATGACAAATGTCCTTCTCATCTGCCCTTTGTCAGATTCTGCCTGTAATGAAAATCAGCCCTTCTTGCAATCTCTTCTTCTACACAACTTTTTAAGGAAAGGGCATTCTGCCCTCCTTCTATGTCTGCTTTCACATGTGCTTCTCATCAAATATTGTTCCCAGGAACAAAAGTACACGAATTCATGCTTGAAGTTTCTATTAGAACTATAGAAACGGACACTCAGCCTAACCTACCTCACAGGGCTGTTGTTTATTTATTAATTTATTTTATTACATTTCGATACTGCACCATAACCAAAGCTCTCTGGGAAGTTTACATAAGATTAAAACACTTTAAAATATATACAAAATGTAAAACTACAAAAACATACAACGTACACAGAAACATACATTTAGAACAACTATAAATAACTTTAAAAACAGATCTTGTTGTGAGGATAAAATGGAGAAGAGGAGGAAAACCATGCAAGCTGCCTTGGATTACTTGCAATAGGGAAAAATGGTAGGATATAAATGTAAAAATTGTTTTTAAAAATAAAAATATACATTTTAATATATATTTTTATAAGCAAAATCTACTAAAAAATCTGCAGAAGTACAAAAACTGGATGATAATTGTGTTCTGGTTCATGAGGTTGGTTTGTAAAATGCATACCAAAGGAATTTCTCCCCTAGCATATGTTAAAATAGGTCTATATATTATGATATGCTTTCCCATCAGCCATGTTTTAAAGCACAATATAGAAAAAAAATGTTCTATGAAGAAATGGAAAATGCTGAAAATGATTTTGACTGTATTATATTTTCTAATAATAAATAATCTCAAACCAAAAGTTCAATCTACCCATTTTTTTTCCTGTTGAATTAGGTCTTTGAAATGGCAGGATAGGCAGTCTTTAAGCCATAACACTTCTCAAGGTTGTTTACAAATCAAAAACAATTCACAATTTAAAATTATCTGGCACTGACACATGCACGCACACACCCAAATATTCCAACATCAATAGGTAAGCCAAATAACAAATCAAAACAGAGCATCATAATAAGTAAACCAGAAACAAAAACCACCCAGCAAGGATAACTTTCTTAACTGAATCTATGAAGGCAACAGTGAAAAATGTGTCTTTCCACACCCTTTTGAAAGGAGGAGAGACTGTGCCTATGACCTATGAGAGAACTACAAAAAAAGTTGATCTTTATGGGATAATCAGAAACCATAGCCAAATATCTCTGAAAGACAGCTTGCCTCCCACTTTCCGTAAATGTACCACTAATGGCAGGGATGGATAAATCTCTCAATTTCAGTTTATTTCAGTTTCTTACTTTTTCCAATCATTCATCTAGATTTTTGAGAATTTCTGCAGTTTTAAGTTCGGCTACTCCAAAATTTCAATTTTTTTAAACGAAGTTTGCATGAAAAGTCATATGCCCTTTTTTGTGTACTTTACTCCAAATACATGCATTTTGTATGCATTTCTGCTTAATATCCACATTTTTTTGCAAGTAGTTTTCATATTTGAACATTATTTTCCCTAATATACACAATTTAGTATGCATTTTAATGCATTTTTTTAAAAAAAATGAGAAATCAATTGCAAAATTTATTAATGTGTACATTCCTGAAAGATAGCTGAATTTCAGTACACAGTGGTTTGAAAGTGTGGAATTACGTAAATTCACATTAAAATGTGAGCTGAACAGATTTCTCCCTTATCCCTAACTAAAGGGCATGTTGAATGCATTCTGGGGCAAATTGTCAATTCATCAGGGCAACAAGTGTGGCTCAACAATCATGGAAAGTCTCTTTTGAGAAACAGAGAATGTACCCTAGAATATGCTACAAAATATTCTGCAGCATACAGTGGTTATATAGCAGACATGTATGGAGACTAGTAGATGTGAATGTGGAAAAAGATTAACTCCAGATAGAAAGTTTGATCATCACTGTATTGTCAACTCTTATCACTATATTGTCAACTCTCAAGTTGACAATAAATAAATAAAATAGAAAATAAGAATTCTAAACTTTCCATTAAAAAGAATGGACTTTGTTTTGCTTATAAAATTATTGGCAACTATATGTTTAATTATATATTTGAAATTGCATCAAACTTGTTTCATTTTGAAACTGGTAATAAATCTCATGCACTGTTTAGCTGCCTCTGAAATATCATAAGAACTTAATACTAATACCCACAATATTTGAAACTCTTGAAAAGATACAGTCCTGGAAGGCCTTATATATTCATATTATAAATCATTACCTTTCACCCTAGCAATCAGTTTGTCCAAATGTCTGAATGTCTACCATTTTGTGAAGGGTTTTATCTTGTACAGTAAGAGCCACAAGTATCTTGTAATCCTGATTAAATGGGGGTTATTTTTAATAAATGAGCACACATAAACTTGAGTTTTCTTGGATGGTACCAATAACAACTGTCATCTCAGTTGCAAATGCAGGTGCCTAACTTCAACCTTAGCAATCATACATTGATACTCTTAGACTATAAGCTGCATTAATATATAATTCAACCCAGGATCTGTATGGCATGAGTTCTTATCCTAGATTTCCTATACGTCTTCTTTCCAGTATTCAGGCATTTAGTGACAGATCAGAACTCACTTTACGTGAGTCCTGATGTCTGTAGGTTAAACTCTTAATTTGACATTTCAAAGGGAAGAGCTTTAGGATTAGCATTCCTTTGCCTCAAACTTTTGCAAAGTGGAGCAAGACTTTTTTCCTCCCAGTATCAAGGCTAAATGTGTAGACTTGGACCAAGCCATTTCCCTGAAAAAATTATCCCCTCTCCTTTGATCCAACCCATATGGGAGTTATATTTGAATCCATGATTTTGTACTCACATGCCCCTCCCCTATTTGGTTGTCTGCTTAATAGCTATTCCAAACCTAATTTATGTTCAGTTGGGAGCAGAACAAAGCCTTACTTGAGCTTTCTTTTTAGGGGTTGAAGTGTCTCAGTTGGCCTCCTCTGGCATACTGGTTTTAGGACACTTACTTGCCGGCTTGATGAGGCTGGTTCTCCTATAGCTCCCTCTTCTGGGCAGGATCTACACTAGTGCTTTATAATGGTTTAAAACAGTATTGACAACTGTTGGGTCCCATGACACATTCCATATTCTGTTTTCAAACCCTTTTCAACGTGTTATATCCTGCTTGGTATACATCTGGCTGCGGTCAGTATAGGGATGCTGGTGCGCTAGGAATGTATAAGAAATTCAGGATTTACCCAATTCACACTTTCCTGACCAAACACAGACTCAGAAGCAATCTGAAATTGAAGTCCATACATTTCTGGGTTTACACTATGATTCTTAGACCAATAAAATAAAATAAATCAAGAAAAAGCATTTGACATCATTTGTACATTTGAAAGATGCACATGGAAATATGCATACTTTTGAAAAATGCATACAAATACACTTTAATCAATGCGAGAAGAATGCATGCATTTCAATGATGTGAACAATTGCTACATACATTTGGAAACAAAAAATATGTATGAAACTATGCACAGATATTCATGCGAAAAGACAAAAACAAAGTTTGGTCTTGAGTTGGAACAAGCCAAGATGCAATTTGGACAACTTCAGCAATCTCAAGTTTTCCTGATTCACACATCCCTATGCTGCACAAGCACACTGATTTCTTAAATCTATCTCACTGTTGATCAGGGCAGGATCTACACTACTGCTTTAAAACGGTTTATAACTCTAGTGACAACTGTTGGGGCTCAGGACACACTCCATATACAGTTTTCAAACCATTTTCAAAGTGTCATATCCTGTTTGGTGTAGATCTGGCCCAGGTTTAAAAAGTTGATGGTGAGATTGATGTGTTTAAACATGCAATAGAGGACATAACTCCTCTAACTGTATCAGACAGCAGTATTCTAAAATACTCATTGTTTCTGCAAAAAAACTATTTCAATGTGCAGCATGGGACACCTTTCTCTCCTGGTCACCACTTCAGATCTCAGGACTCGTTACCCAAATGCCAGCAGCAAGAGGAAGAGGATCTTCTAGAAGAACAAGCAGGGATGGAGGTAGAAGTGGGGGGCAGATGTGCACCCACCCACCATGAAACTGCAGCCATGCACCAAGGGGAATCTGCTGAGGGTAAAGAAAGATGATGAAGTACACTTTTTTTTTTTACCCCAATCCTACAGTGGATTCTCTAGTTAGTTGTAAGGAATGAATATGTGTGTGTGATGTTGAAGTCTGAAAGTTGTTGAGTTTAAAAAAAGAGAATAACTGAATGTTAACAAGTCAGTTTCCCTTAACCATGCTTACAATGGACCCATGTTATCTGAAATATGTGTATTTATTTTTACTGTTAAATCACGTACTGCAGGATGAACAGTCTTTTCTTATTTGTAAGTAGTTTTACGTAGTTCTTAAACCTAACAGCAAAATGTGTTTTCTAAATATTTTCTTGACCATTTTTTGTGTAATTGCTTAACCATAGCAGACCTGTGCACAAATATGACCTGTCCAAATAGCAGTATTGACACGGAAACCAATCAATGACAAATATACTAAGAGGAATTCCTTACATGGAACTGTAAGGGTTAAACTTAAACATACTTGACACTTAAGAAAAAATCACTTCAGAACAGTGTCCCTATGACAAATAGTAGCAGTTAGGGGGAATATTGTGTTACTTACTTTTTGAGGCCTATTTGGTCTTACTCTCCCTCTTTGCACAGTCTTTGAGCTCACTACGGCCATGCCTACATAAGGGACATTTCCTGGGTCATCCATGTGCGTCCAAATGATGCACAGGGGATCCCCGGAGCAGGTAGGTATGACCCCTCCATTTTCCAGGGATAACTCATTTCCCAGACCCTTTCTACACCATAGGGGTGTAGAGGGAGGAGGGCGGGCGATCCCAGAAGTACCTGCTCCTGGGATCGTCGCTCTCAATACACATCATGGGTGCAACGTCTCAATTTCCTCCTGAGGTGTCGCATGTCGCACACACCATTCCCCCCCCCCCGATGATCTGCAAATAGCACACTAGCACTTCAATGAAAAGGTAAGTGGTATATATATATTTTTTAAAAAAACCAAACCAGGCCCCCACCCCCTCCCTGCCCTCCCAGAGGTGGCAAACTTGCTGCCACCACTTCCCCTAATGGGCACAGAACCAGGCAGTGTGGTTCCATGCTCATTGCTGCTGCTACACTTACTCACAAGTGAACGCGGCAGCACCTAGGATGGGCGGCCATATCTTCTGTGTTCCCCGGACCACAGAAGAATCGGGATTTTCCAGGGATCCCTTATCCCTGTGCATCATTTGGACACACAGGGACCAGCTGGGGGCCTTCACAGGCAAACATCCTGGTGTAGAAATAGCCCCAGTTATCTCCATTTTCCCTGTGATCCCAGGACCATCCCGAGGACTGCGGGTGGTGTGGGCGCCTGTCTCAGCTTCTTCCCTCTTCCCTTCAAGTAGCAGGGGACAGCAAGAGGGAAAGAGCTGGTCTGGGGGGGGGAGTCCAGAGGTATTGGGGGTGGGGGGAGCGGGGGAGCGGGGTCAGGGCTTTTTTTTTAAAAAAAAAATAACCCTTACGTTTTCGGAGGAGTGCAATCGCACTCCCGGCTCCTGCATTTAAAAATGATGGCAGGCACAACATCCTTCTTCCCATCTGGGATGTCGCACTTCCATTTAGAAGCTGAGGGATGATCCTGGAAACAGGTAAGTCCAGGATTGCAATCCTCCTTTAAGTATAGAAAAGGGTGAATGGCAATACTGCACCTTGGTGGTGATTTCTGAGGGTTTAAAAGTTGATTACCTTCATGGGAATGGGGAGGTGAAGCCTCATCTTGAACCTCTACTCTCCTGGCGACAAATAACTTTTTCTATGGGGCACTATTGTCAGAGATCTTGTTAATTAGTCCCTGGAGTATTGCAGCATGAGTTTCAACGGGCCGTATTAAGGCCTTTCAGTCCTGACTCACTGCCATCTCCTCCCATTCAGAAAATTCAAAATATGTTTTGAAGGCCTCAGAATTGTGCTGCAGAACTGACAGCAATCAATCATTTTCTGCAGTGCTGTGCTAGGCTGTATCATTGCCAGCCTTCCTGTTTTTCCTGTTTCTGAGAAGTGCCATCCTGGCTGTAGGAGGAATTCCTTGGTCTGAAAAAAGAGAGAGCGAGAAAGAAGTAGTTATGGCTTGAGGAACTTCATCATGTAACCAACGCCAAGGTGAATTAACAAACTCTTCCCCAATCTGAACAACCCAAGTTTGGAAGCAGCAGCCACTGCTGGCTGTGTTTCTTTTTCAACCAGGAACCCATTAGACCATACATCAAAGGCTACATTAGTGTGGTTTGAAATAAGAACTTGAAGTACCAGAGTAAGTCACCAGTAGCATACCAAATTCGCCCTGTTCATTCATGTCTTACTGTTCTGGAGTAGCTGTAATCCTTGCTTGTGGATCTGGAAATACAGAGGGGGATTTACACAGCTTAACCATTTATAAAAACCTTAGGTGGACTTGATGAAAGTAGTTTGAAAGGTTTAGTGAAGGATTGGCTACATAGAACACATATGAAGACATTACCATCTCAAAAATATGCTGAGCACATTGTTGTTTCCAATGCAGACATGGGCCGCTTCTACACCCATATGGGTGTAGAGAGAGGGAGGGTGGATGGTCCCGGAAGTAGCTGCTTCCAGGATTGTCGATGTAGTCCAATTGAAGAAGTGTGATGACCCAGCTTCCTCCTGGCCTATTGCACATCACACCCACCATTTTGTTTTTGGATCCATGAAGAGCGCACTTGCGCTCCAACGAATACCAGTAAGTTAAAGGCGGCATTTATGCTACATTCCCATCCCAGAAATGCCCAAGCCATGACTGTTGCACAAAATGGCAGCTTGATAAGGGACAGGCAGCTTTGTTGGGCTCCCATCAAGTGTGGAGCAGGTCCATGAGAACCCCGTGGCTCAGTGAGTGGGGTCTGAGAGGGCAGGCATAGGGATGTCCATAGACTCTCACAACATATCTAAATGGTACTAGGAGTAGTTTATCCTGAGACGCAGAACTTATTACAGATTCTGCATCAGTTTGCAGATTCTGCCAGTCCGCAGACTTCCTGGTGTGTTTTTGGTTTTCAGTGGTGAAGAAGGTGCCAGCTCATCAGGGAAGCATGTGCCCGCTCAACGGTGCCTGTGGACCTCTGGGCAGCTTGCGTCCTGGTGTGAGCAGGGGTCTGCTGAGTGGAGGGTGAGGTGGCAGTGGGTGAGTTTGCCTATCCCTATGTATAGTGTGCAATCTCTATTCACCAACCTGTGGCTGCCAGGGGAACACGGCTACTGGTTGGTGGTGGCAATCCACTCCCACAACCACCATGTTTTCTGATGGTATTGTGCAGACTGACACATACTCATCAGAGAGAGAGAAATAGTTACCATAGACAAATAAACACGGCAATGCCCAGGTCATGCACAATATAAAATATTACAACAACCAGAACTGGGGCTCTGACAACAGCGAAGAAAGGTTTAGAAAGCATTAGGATTCAGAAAGAATAGACAGAAGAGGCTCAGTTGGCTAGCTGGGGAAATAAGATGGCCTGATGTTCAGCCATTAAAGGCACAGTGATTTTGTCAGTGACAAAAAGAGGCAACCCTAGATGATATATCAAGGTCAGCATAAGTTTTAAACAATCTTCTCCTTTCCCATTCTTTCTTTACATATATATTACCATGGTATGATATTGAAGGAAGCATACAGATGATATGTTCCAATCAATGGCACTTAAGTAGGCTGACCATATGAAAAGGAGGACAGGGCTCATGTAACTTTAACAGTTGTAGAGAAAAGGGAATTTCAGCCGGTGTCATTTGTATGCAATTAGTTCCTGGTGATATTCCCTCTTCATCACAACAGTTAAAGTTGCAGGCACTATACAAGAGTGACCATATACAAAAGAAGGCAGGGCCCCTGCAACTTTAACTGTTGTGATGAAGAGGGAATTTCACCAGGAACTAATTGCATACAAATGACACCGTTGAAATTCCCTTTTGTCTACAACTGTTAAAGTTAAATGAGCCCTGTCCTCCTTTTCATATGGTCAGCCTAATTTAAGCCTTGTCCATATTCTACTCTGGTTTAATGAGACACCTGCTCACTGATTGTTCCATCATATTTATTTGAATCTGATGGAAATCTTGCAAGTTGTGCTAGAAATAAGAATAAAGTCTTCTTACCATGTGGATGGGTTGCCCTCTGGTTCAAATCAATATGTTCTTTGTTGCAAGGCAAACACAGCATGCTTCTATGTGCCGTACAGAACCATGGGAAAACATTAGTTTACCATAATAAATCTTCATCAGCAATACAGCAACAATGTTTCGCTAGAAACTCACATAAATCAGCCACTTAGTGGAAGCACAAACAGAAAGCTAAAGATCAGAACAAACTGCACCATTAACAAAATACCTGGGAAATAAAGCTATTTGCTTTGTATAACCTGAGAGACTCGAAAGGCTTGCCATCTTGAACATCCCCAGTTCATATTTCCAAGTGTGTGACAGGTCAGTGACAGAAACTGTAGGCACTTGAAGAACAGGAACAACTGTTCTCGTCACAAAGTGGCACTCGGAATGTCTACCTCTCAGGGAATTCTTCAGCGCACAGAAATTACTGTCAGAAAGGTAGTTGCCATCCCCACTATTGGGAAGCAACTCACATGTGGTTGTGTTAGAGGACTAGCCCATCAAATTTTGTTTTTACACTAAATGTATGTATTTTATCTTGACATTTTTCACATACAATATTGTTTTAGAATTTTATTACTACTGCTGGGCCAAATCCTGCCCCCTATTTTCTCTCTCCCTGTGAAAGAGGCATTGATTTTCCTTGGAAAATTTTCTCCTTGGGGAGGGGGAAAGCATTTCCACATACTTTTTAAAGTGTAGCCAGTTGCTGTGTGGGCTTCTTTTTATTTATTTTTAAAAGAAAACACCCCTGGCACTTAGAGGAGTCTGGCACTTCTTATGAATGTGTTTTGGAGACCATGTGACCTCGCCCTCTCCAATAGGTATTCAGGAAGAACTCCTGGGCTTCTGCAAGTGACAGGGGTGTGTATAATAATAATAATAATAATAATAATAGAAAGAAGCCCCCTCAAAACTGCCTACATGTCAAAAGGTTTTTGGAAACCTTGTCCTTCCCCCAAGGAAGGGTGACCAGATAAAATCCAAGTCAGGGCTCATGTAACTTTAACAGTTGTAGAACAAAGGGAATTTCAGCCAGTGTCATTTGTATGTTCCTGGTGAAATTCCCTCTTCATCACAACTGTTAAAGTTGCAGGAGCCCTGCCTTCTTTTGTATATGGTCACTCTAGTATAGTGCATGCACCTTTAACCGTTGCAATGAAGAGGGAATATCACCAGGAACTAATTGCATACAAATGACGCTGGCTGAAATTCCCTTTGCTCTACAACTGTTAAAGTTACATGAGCCCTGACCTGGATTTTATCTGGTCAGCCTACCCCAAGGAGTCTCGCTGACTCCCCTTCCCCTGTCAGATGCACTGAGTAGGGCAAAGCACAATGATCCTTGCTGCTTTGCTGAGCTGCCATTCTGTGGGAAATGGTGGCTAATCCTTTTAGGTAAAGGGATAATGGCGGCTGTAAATAGGCCCATTTATGCAACGTTATAGCAAAGATACCTACTTCAGATCTTTTACTCAACATATGAACATCTAAGGTTGTAGCAATTTTGAGAATGTATGGAGGCAAATGGCCGAACAGGGCGATCTTTTCATTCAACCCATTCTGGAAACTGCCCTGATGGGTTGATCATCTTGATTTCAGATGAAAAACGAGGGTTGCTTAAAACTTTCTGTGGTGATCAGCTGTGAATTCTTTTTAACAGCAGCATAGATGCAGATGAAATATTCAAAAGGAAAGCCACTGGTTTATAAAGACGGCATGAATCAAGAAGACATTAATATCTCTTCACTTAATTGTGGTTAGTCAACAAACGATTACAGTATTCATGAACAATGTGGGCAGTTGAAGACAAACAAGATCAGTGGCTTGAATCGGACTGAAAGTCATCCAGCAAAGTTTTATTTTCTTTTGTTTACCAAGAAATTCCAGTTTTTCATGAACTGGATCCTTCAAAACTCCTTCAACTTTATATATATATATATATATATATATATATATATATATAATTTGAAAGTATGACACATCTATACTGCCTAATAACCAAATTTCCTTTTCCTAGATGTCGCTTGAGCATGTGTGATTACTACATACTACCATGGGTGCTGATGACCACCGCTAATCTATGTCTTCCTAGAACTGTGTAATCAAAAAAAAGACATAGATGTAATTGCATTAGTGCTTTTTACCCTGTCCAATGGCATCCAACTATTTGAAGTGCTGAGCGGGGTGGGTGGGGAGGTAGGTAGGAATATGCTAACACAATGAGATCTGGTCACTTTCCCCCCCATTACACATTACCAGGGAGATACTGGGGGGCTTTACAGCTCAGCAGTGCCTATATGACTCCTTGCAGCATGTGTTTTGAGCCTCAGAAATGGAAGTGAATGGTGTGGGTAATTATCTTTGCTTTTTGATGTAATTCCCCTACTGCCAGAGCAAACAATCCTGGTATGAATCTTTGTGGAAGCAAATCTTTGCATGAGGTTTCTTCTGATTTCATAGTCTGCAGACATCTCTTGGGAGAAAGAATGCATACTTAGACTGTGTTTTACACAGTGTTTACAGAAACGGATTCTTTTTTTTTTTTTAAGGCAATGAATATTCAATGTTTCATCATAAAACTACACCACCAGATCTATCATTCCCTCTAGAGGCAAATTTAGAATGGTGGAGTGCCGATCTGTTCCAACGTAAAACAGGGCCACCCAAATAAGCTACTAGCTTCTATGCACTTGAGGGAACGTCTGTGTTCACAGAAGTACATAAGTTTGTGAAGGAAAAGAAAACGGCATTTTAAAAAAAATACCGAGGAACATATGAAAAAAAAATTAATTGCTACTGAGCCTAGAAAGAGAAAGATCAAAAGTGAGAAAATGGTTTAAAGAGATGAGAAATCAGGCAGAATATGTGAGTCTACTAATGAAGTAGACTACCACTGAGTGACAGCTGAAAATAAAGCTAAATATACAAAAATGAAAATAAAAAACAGTGATCATTCTTCTTAGGAGCAAAAATTCATAGTAACATTTTGTTGGTAGTCCCGCTTTTTTGTTGGAATACTTTATATGGACCCATACAGAAATAGCAGTGGTTGCATAGGGATACATGATCATCATGATATCATATTTAAAAGGAGGGAACAAAAGCACTGGCATAGAAATTTGTTTAATTGATTGTGAAGATAGATTTAGGTCCTCAATCTTAAATTTTGAGATATTCACAATATGACTGCCTTTCAAAAATTCTGATGATCAGATCTGCAAATTTATCCCACTGATATTCTTTTTATGGGAGAGGACATAGTCAATTAAAAGAAGTGACAAAGCAAAAGGGGGTTTGGATGTAGAAGTGTTTTCTGGAATGGGGACTGCAGGAGCTGATTATATATATATATATATATATATATATATATATATATATTGTGGTGTTTTTCTAGAAGAGAGATGTGTGAGAAATTTTCTCAGTCAGGTATTTTTATGGATTTACCCAGTTCACACTTCTCGAACATGGACCTGAATGCAACCTGTGGCCAGAAATCTATACATTTCCGACCTCATGCTGTTTCCACAAATGTATGCATGTTCGACAACATTGCACACTTTTGAAAAAAAAAAACCATGCAAATAAAAATGCACAGAAACATGCTTCAGTCAATGGGTCTATGCATCCCAAAATGTGTGCGTTTAAATTTACACACACAAGTGCATACATGAACGTGTGCCTTATTGTGTATGTCATGGAAAAAAATGTGTAAGCATTTCTGTATGGATATTTTTTTAAAATTGCAAATGCTAAAGTGAAATTGCAGCTGGCAGGGCTCTCCAGAGCAGCTGCTGGAGGTGGTGGGGATGCAGCAGTGGGCCTCTTGCCAGAGGTGGGGGTGGGTGGTGCAATTTGCCACTCTTCCTGCTTTGCCAATTGGTACAGGTGTGTAAGCCTGCCTAATGCTAGGGCTGGCCCTGGAGACGACAAAAAATAACTGATCCCTGCAGTTAGAGCAGCGCCACATTATTTTGTCTGCCAGCCATGTAATTCTGCCCTGAATGGTTTGCAAGTAAACTGCAGGTTTGAGGGCCATTTTACACATTATGCAGCAACAAACCCATCTTTGCTTTGAAGTATACGCTCGACACTCATGTAGCACTGTAATAGCACAATCCTGCTTGGAAGTACTTCCCATTATATTTATTGGAACTTACTCCCCTGATAAGTGTGTGTAGAAATGCAGCTCTAGATGCACACTTTGGTGAGGGGAGGGGAACCTCATAAAACACACATCTGAAAAGAATGTGTGAAGGGGCCTTGCACAGTTCAGTCTTTGAACTTAGCGATCCTTGTGGAAAAACAACATTCTATACACCAACCTTACCCAATCTGGTGCTCTCCAGACATGTTGGGCTTCAACTCCCATAATTCCAAGCTAGCATGGCCTTTGACAATCCAACACATTTGGAGGGTGCCAGGTTGGGGAAGGCTTCTATACACTTTGCCTCATTTATCTAAGGAAGCATCTATTATGCTTTAAGATTAAAATAGAATCCTTGCAAGATAACTTCAACCAAAGAGAGCATTAAGTTTAGTGAATGGCAGGGTTTGGTGCAAAAGTTATATCACAGTATCAGTGTTTAAACAGATTACCTCAGGGAAATAGGGAAAACATGCAAATAATATGATTTTATGTTTGTATTTTAGTTTTTGTGTAGCTCCTGACAAAGGTTTCACCACCGAAACGTGTCGAGCACACAGAGGATAAGACATAAGAAATAAAGAAAAATATATTTTTACATAGCACCAGAGCTTTGCTCTCCTTTTGTCTCCAGCCTCATCATATGTACCTGAGTGTTGCGATTTCATTTACTGAGCTGTTTTCTGGGAGATATATTTTTTTTTTTAAAAAAATCTCTCTCTGAAGGTGTGTGTGTGGGGAGTAGGCATGCTGTTTTCCTGTCAGAAAAAAGAGGTGTTCGTTCCTATAAACTGTTCAGTCTTCTGCCTCAAGTGAGGGGGTAAAGTCATGTTGGCAGTTTAACATTACAAGTGACATTTTTACAGGGTTAGTAGGTGTCAAACACAAGCTATGTCACTTTCCGCCAACTGAGAGGTCTGTTGCGGAAAAACTCAGATTAAAATAATAACGCTCATTATATTTCTCGGTGAAATGCTCACCGCATGTCAAAGTGGAATCAGAAAGTCAGGGAAGACCTCAGCACAGCAGCGTGCTATCGGCATGATAATGCAATTGGAGACCATAACATGTTGTAATGAGTGCTAATGAAATCATGTACGGAGGGCCTGAAAGGGCCAGAGAGTGAGGCATGAAGGAGGAATGATAAAAAGGGCTTCAAATGGTGGCTCATATTGCATGTAGAGAATGATCAATCAGATTAGGGCTGCTCAAGTTAACCAAGACAGGGAGAGGTGAGCCCCTAATGATAGCTCAGTTTGTCTAACAAGAGTTGATGATTAGTATGACAAGTATGGCTGAAATATCCACTGTTAATAAATAATCCTCACTAGTTACAAAGGAACACAAGTTATGAGGTCAATGGCTGAACATCCAGAAGCTCTCTCCTCAGCCCAAATTGATTGCTATAAGGGGAGCTTTTATCACAAGGAAGATACAACATGCAGTCAGTGGCCTTAGGTATAAAACAATGGGATATCTGAATGGGGATGTCTGGGAATATGTTTATGATCGTAAATCATGCAAGCACGTCCCATTCACAATCCTGAACACAATAACGAGCAGGAGAGCATGTCCTCTGGAAATTTTAACAAATTCTGGAATTTGCATTTCCTTTCAAAAAATGTGCATTTTTATGCTTTACACTAATGTGGGGAGCATGAATTTCTGGTGCACTTTTTTTAAAAAAGTGCATTTTTCCCTTTTGAACACCACATGGGGGGGGAAGCACAATCGAACACAAGAAACAAGGTAAGCTGTGTGTCACCGTGGTGGTCAGAGAATTGCAAAACCCCCTAATTTATCCATCCCTTCTTTGAAGCAGCTCTCTACAACTAAGAGGATAAACATATAGAACTGTAGCTTGGCTTAACTGGCATACCATTATTGTTTAGGTAAGAGCATATCCATTACTCTTTTTATAAAGCTGAGTAGTCCTAGATAAGTGGAAAACTTTTCTGAGGAAATACTAGAATTGTGGATGCCACCAAAAATAACTCCTGAAATGTCATTAGAAATCGTTTTTAGGAATTCTGAGGGAAGTCAAAAGAGTTTTGATGAGATTAGAGACATTTCCCAGGGGGGATTTGGCACAACTCTATCTGAAATCCTTTCAGCCCAATGATGACACATTCATTTGCAAAAAACAACAAATGTAATTACATCATTGTTGCTATTCCATTTAGGGTAGGTGGTATTTATGTTTTTATAAAATACATTAGTGTCCCTATAGCTGATTGTTCTAGAGCAACATACAATACAAACATAAGTCGAATCCAAATCCCATATAAATCAAATCAACTAAAAGCAGCAATCAAAAGCAGCAGAGGCTAAAACAGGCATCACAAGAAGATGTAGCAATATCACAGAGATAAAATAGCAGCAGAAATGTACAGTGGAATAAAAGGCCTGAGAGGATAAAAACACATTTACCTGGTACTGAAAAAATAACACAGAAAGCCCCAGGCAAACCAGTCTAGGGAGGATGTTCCATAACTGGTTGGCTAAGGCCAGCTCCTGGGTAGTCACCCACTATACCTCAGCATGTGAGGGGAGTCAGACCAGGGCCTCCAATGATGATCACATGACTTAAGTAGAAATAGATGGGAAGAAGGGGCCCTTGAGATACTATGACTCTAAGTTGTGGAGGTCTTTATAGATTAACACTCACACTGTGAACTGGGCCTGGAAATGAACTGGGAGCCAGTGAAGATGATCCGTTTTAAAATCTTTATGCTGGCTGCCAATTTTGTTTCTGGGGAAAAAATATATATAAAGTGCTGGTAATAGCCTTTAAAGCCCTATATAGTTGAAAGTACCTTAGGGAGCACCTCCTCCCCCATGTTCCAGCCCACCACTTAAGGTCCTCAGAGGATCTTCTGCTACAACTGCCTAATGAGAGATTGGTAGTTACATGCCAGATGACCTTTTCTAGGGTGACCAAATAGCCGATTTTCCCTGGAAATGTCCAGGTTTTTGTGCCCTTGGAGGGGGGGGGGCTCCAGGGAGAATTTAGAATATATTTAAAAACCTCTAGGAAAGCTGGTTGCAGGTCTTGCATTTCCAGGCCTCTGGAAAGTGCACAGATTGCCTTCACCATTAGCCTGTCTGGGGAATATTTGCATCTCCTCCCAGCCACACAAATGGCATGGGTGATCTATGCATTTTCCAGAGGCCAGAAAATGTGCGACCTCCCTCTCCCGCTTGCATTGCTGGGCTGGGGAGATTTGCTCTTCCCTGCCTGCCCAGGCCAGGCTGCCTGCCTGCCTGGCTGATGCGATAGGGCCCAGTCCAGGCCGGACTGCACCAGGCCTCCAGGCTGGCCGCCCACAGCACCCGCCCGCTGCTACGCCAAGTCATCTGGTTGCCATACCCAGCTGGCCAGCCAGGCACTGCCTCAGCCTCACCTGTCCCAGAATTCCCTAGTCCTGTGGGACTTCTGGGATGAAGTCCTAGAAGTCCACGCATCTGCCAGCAGCACTGCTAGTCGCCTGCGCAGCTGCTAGCCACTGCTGCCACCCATGCAGCCACTGGCCACTGCCGCCCGTTGGCTGCTGCCGTCCACTGGCTGTGCCAGCTGGCCACCGCATCACCAGTCCCAGAATTCTCTAGTCTTGCAAGACTTCCAGGAGCAGCCACTGGATGTGGCAGTGAGCAGCCTGGCAAGGCCTGGCCTTGGCGTGTGACATTGGCTGGACGGATGGACGGTGAAGGGTGGCACGTTGGGTGGGTAGGCAAGTCAGCCGGATGGCCAGATGACAGCAGACAGCCTTGACTGGACTGGACTGGCCTTGGAGCCCTGGCCTGGCCCTATAACCATGGCTGCCTGACCCTGGAAGCCCTGGCCCTGGAACATCAGTGGCACTGATCAGCATCAGTGGTTCAGCTACACAGTGTAAGTCATTTTCCTCCTCTTCTTTACCTGGTTTTTACATGGGAGTAAAAGTTTAAGCCTGCAGTCCCCTGGGAGTAGGTTCCATTGAACGTAATAGGACTTACACCTCCCCCGCAAGGAAATCAGATTTCGTTTCAATGCCATGCCTTACCAGGACTCTGAGGAAGGTGTTCCACAACTGAGCAACACTACAGAAAAGCCTATCTATGATTGTCAGCTTCTTAAGTTCTCAAGTCAGAAGCTTCCTGCTCTCAAGTTGACAGCTTATTGGCTGTCATAGAGAATGAGGGTCCCAGGGCAGGAGGGCATCTTTCTGAGGAAGGTACAACAACTACCAGGATTCCTGATCATTGCCTATGCTGGCTAGGGCTGCTGGGAGTTGAAGTCTAAAACATCCGGCGTGTGCCAGGTTGAAGAAGACTGTTTGAGAAGAACTGATTTCTTGGATGCTGAATCAATATCCTCTTTCACCAAGGATATACCTCCATGTTGGGTGGGGGTGCAAAGGGCTCTTTGTAGTGGGTGATTCAAGCATTGTGAATACAGATATAGGTTGGTGACAATACAGTGACCACATGGTGACTTGTCTGCCTGGTGCAAAGGTTGCAGACATCACCTGTCCTGTTGATAGGCTGGTAGATAGTGCAGAGTAGGAGTCCACAGCCACAGTACACATCAGTCCCAATAACAATTGGAAATGCAGTCGTACGAACTTCAAAGAAAAAAATGAGCTTCCAAGGTAGTCTGCTGAAAGCCAGGACCTTCAAGATAGTATTTTTAAAAATCCTACCTGTTCTACATGCAGGGCCAGCTATACAGTCAGACAGAGAAATATGTCTTCTAAACGGCCACTTCTCAAGCCCTGCCAGCTCACTTTGCATGGTGGGGACAGTTTTGGGGCAGTGTATAAACTGCCCTTTTTGTTACTTCTAAGCTGCCACTGTTTAAAACACACAGAGACATTTATTGCTCATTGGAAGTAATTGAAGGGAAATTGACTATGGCAGTTTCAGGCTGGCATTGCTAAAGCTAAGTGATCCAGGGGCATTTGGGAGATTTAAAGGGGGTTGTATCTGGCTGATTCAAGGCCACCCCGACTCCCAATATGCACCAAACATGCTCCCAGAATGCCTTGAATCACATCCAACCACCAGCAGAAATACTGCCACCACTATTCCTACACCTGGGGACCCTTCCGGGGATGTACGGGGATGTGCCATCTTCCATCCTATCCTAAACCCTCTGCACCAGCCCTCAGAGGAAGGATAGCGCTCTTGAGAATGGCTAAATTTCCTGTTCAAGGTCAGAGTTGTTCCAACTCAGATTTCTAAACTTATACCTAATATAACTTAATAATAAATTTCTACTAATAGCAGCATTTCCAATCAATGAAAGATTTTGTCATAAATTGAATAGTTTATTAAACAATTCTTATTTTAATTACAAAAGTGTATTTACATAGTATTTCTATGAAATTATCGTCTGAGCTAATATCCTTTTTTTCTTATGATGTGGTGGCTGCTGAAATGTTGACATTAAATTTGTTATGTAATTGAGAGCTCTGAATGTCTGTTGATATTTAGGTGTATAACATTGTTTTTTATTTTTTTTGGCTTTCAATCGGCAGTATTGGAAACATTCACAAAAGAAACAATTCACTTGTGATGCTTGTGTATGTGTGACAAACCAAACTGTTAAACCCCCCCCAAAGAATTGATGACTATACATTATATTTCCATTATCTCAAAAGGTGAGGCAAAAACTCATTGAAATATTGCAAGCAAATGAACTGAGAGAGGAAGAAAAGAAATTGCTAAATGGATGAAAAATGGCAGATACTTACAAAACAAATACAGGCATCGAGGGTAAACTGCTCCGTATCTATTTCTCAAATAATTAGATTAAAATAAAAGCAAAGTGTCATACAGTGTTTATAGTGATGGCAATAAGAAACAGATGTGGTGAATTCTAACACAAACGTGATAGAAGGGAAAAGCACCAATGGTAGTTGAAAAACTAAAAGAGGCGGGCTCTGGTGTTAATGTAAAAACGTTATTTATTCAATTATTTAAAAAATTCTTTAGAACAATCCTTTAGACAGCCCAACGTTTCGGACTGAAAACCATCCTTCTTCAGGAGCTATGTTAAAATAAGGGAAACACAACCATACAGATGAATGTTCTCTATTGGATATGTAATAAATAGATCTGCCCCAATTAATCAGCAACCTGTTTATTTCTTCAACTGTGTGATTGTGGCATGGATCTTCCCCCCCCCCACACACACACATCAGGAATACATTAATAAATATAAAACACACAGCTGCAGAGGGAAAGATCTCCACTGCACAAATGAATCAAGATAAGTGTCTTGAAATGGTTGTAATGTCCCTCTGAGAGACCTTAAAATACCCTGGCAATCTCCCCCCCCCCCCCCATCTCATTCATTATTTTTACTTTTACTTGCTGGTAGGAAACAACGTGGATTATAAAAGTTACAGTGCAGTCCTTTGCTTTTCTACTCAGAAGTAAGCCCCATTGAGTTCAAAGACGCTTCCTCTCAGAAAAGTGAATAAAGGATTGCATTCATACTTGGAAGTAAGTCCCAATGAGATCAGTCAGAGTTACCTCTGAGTAAACATTCACAGGAATGGCTGAAAGTTTTTTAAGATCACCTGGCAACTTCTCCCCTCCCCCATCCATTCATTGTTTTAAATTGTTCCCATTTTCCTCCAGGTAAAAACAAACATCTGTAGATATATATAACTTACTTGCTAGCCTCCATTCAGATGGGAAGGCTCTGATATTAGGTTCCTTAAAGCGTACACCCAGGGCTGAAGTGGGAAAATAAGGAGTCTGCCTTCCCACTCTTTGTGAAAGGCGATGGGAGACAATGCAAAAGAATCCACAGCTGTGATCACCTCTCCATTGCCCTGATATCCGTAGCAACAGGGCAGTAGGTGGAGTTCTTGTACCCACCCCTGCCCTGTTGCTATGGAGATGAAGGAGAAGGACACATTGCTGGGACGAGGTACCCACTCTCTGGCTCCAAACTCCATGTGGACAGAAAAGGTGGTGCCAGGAAAAAGGACCCTCTCACACTAGAGATGACTTCCTCCCGGCAATGCATCCTTCTCAGTTGGTGCCATGGCAACAGGGCGGGGTGGCGGCACTGCTAGAGCTGCTCCCTGCCCTGTTGCCATGGTACCAACTGAGAAGGATGCATCAGTGCCAAGCCACATTATCAGGATGACGTATGTTGGCGCTGACACATCCTTTGCTGGACAGGGATTGTGCGCCCTGACATGAGAGGAGACTGGTCCCAAGCCTCCCCACCGCAGAAGCAGGAGGCTTGGGGCCGGTCTTTTTGCATGTCAGGGTGCACGATCCCCGCTCCAGCAAAAGACCTCTCACCAACAACCGTGGGCACTGTGTCTTGTACTGCTGGGGGAGATTTTCATTTTAGGTCATTTTGTTAAGAAACTATCAAAATTCACTAAGTTCTTCATATTCAGGAAAGAACTTGAAAGGGGGGATTGAAGGCAAGAGAAGCAAAACTAACTGATTGGTCCATCCCCAAGTAAACCACCAACAATAGAATTGTGAGTGTATGTGTGTCCCTTTTTTCATCTATGAAGTGAGAGTTTGCAAGTTGGACTTTTAAACAAGCCAAAGTAAACATACAGTCAGCAATGCAGCAAAAGTTCCACTCATGCAAGTGTTCACTTTTATTAAGACAACAGAATACAAACTGTCCTGCCTCATACAATCAATTAGTCATCTTGTTCAATATATTGCCTGAGGTTGTGGGCAATACTGGGAGTTTCAGAGAAAGTATTGCCACAGGCCGATTGATAGAGGTCGTGACTGGAGGTCATGACACAGAACGTGCTTCCCGTTTTTTATATATAAACCACACTCCTCCCCTGAAGGCAGAGCTTTTTTGTAGAAGTATTTCATTTGATAAAAATATGAAAAGCTGACAGTTTCCCCAGGAAGCAGATTCATTGCTATTGTGATGAATATGGGTGTAAAGTGTATTTCATGACTATTGAGTGCCACATCTCTTTAATAAGGGTTTGTCTAAGTCAGCTAACCATTTTATTCATATGTTTTGGCAAAGCCTGGTAGTTGCCCCATTTTGGGAGGAGGTCATTATATGGATAAGTTTCGAATTGGAACAATGCACATGCTGTTTTAAATAATCTACCTGCTTCTTGGAAGTTAAAACTAGGGCTGGGAACAGATCTGGATCCAGATCCCAAATCTGAAGTGGATCGGGGTGATCCAGCTCTCCCAGATCCAGATCAGAACCGGATCAGGGGAGGTCCGGATCACTCCAGATCGGATTGCTCCGGATCTGGGGCCAATTGCCCTTCTGGGTGCCGGCTGCGCAGCCAGCACCCAGGGACACCAGGCCAGTGGTGAGTCCATTGGAGTCACTGCCCTCCCCCACTCTCCCTGCTTACCTGCTGCCTCCTCCTCATTGCTGCCGCCACCCACCACTGCCGTCCGCTGGCTGCCACTACTTCTGCTCTACCGAGAACCAGGCCACGAGGCCTGGTTCTCAGTAGAGTGGAAGCAGCGGCAGCGGTGGATGGCAGCGGTGACGAGGAGGCAGCAGGTAAGCAGGGAGAATGGGGGAGGGCAGTGAGTCCTTTTTCACATTGACTTGCAAGTCTATGGGGAAAAGGAAGGTCTCCAGATCGAGACCCAGATCTGAATCTGCTTCCAGACTGGATCGGGGGAGGTCCGATCTGGTCCAGATCGGATCGGACCTGATCTGGATCATCCGGATCCTGAGCGGGGGGGGGGGGGCTGTTCACAGCCCTAGTTAAAACATAGTCAGCCAAATGGATTCTTTATGTGCTTCTGCCAGTTAAAAGACTGCTATTACAACATTGGAAGGATAAATGCTCACCTCCTATAATGCAATGGATTTGAACAGGTGGTGTCTGAATATTTGGTCTGCTTTTGTTGAAGTTTATGTATAGTTCTTAGAAACCTGTATTTTCACACACACACACACACACACACACATCCCATCAGGTCGTATCATTGTATGCATCAAAACTGATATATTACAGTCTATGTAGCCACACTCCTTCCTTCCTTCCTTCCTTCCTTCCTTCCTTCCTTCCTTTGCTTTGTTGTTCCTAAACCTTTATACTAAAAATAATTTGGAAAAGATGCAGTGTGTGTGTATATAGCTCAGTGCTCCACCAGGCATTCTAGCTGTTGCATTTGTCACTAGCTGCAATTCTCAACCAGGCATGAGGGCAGTCCCCACATAGTGTGCTTTGCCGAATCTCATTGTGAGGTTATCAATAAATGGATCATTGTGTCTAGGCTATCCAGGAACAGGAGTAGTTGACACACCAACCAAAGTTGGTAAAGGGTGCCACTGAGATCATTGGGTCTCCAGTGACAAAGACGGATCCAGGAGCACCCGAAAACTATGTGCATGCTCCTTCAGAGGAAGCGAAACCACATCTAGAACAGGCAAATACTCTGCTTCCTTGCTCTAGGAATCACCCATCCACAGAGTTTCTGCCTTATCATCATTCAGCTTCAGGTTATTATCCCTTATCCAATGCATAACTTCATCCAGGCACCAGTTGAGAATGTACACAGCCTTTCCCAGTTCAAATGTCTGAGGGAAATAGAGCATGCCGTCATCAGTATACCAGTGACAACTTGCTTCCACCATCTTTATATAGATATTAAATATCTTTGGGGACAAAATTGTGCCCTGTGGCACACCTGAGTTCAACTGCTAGCAAGCCGAGGCACAGTCAAGCAATGTTATTGTCTGGAACCAACCCGCAAGTAAGAGCTGAACCATTGTAAAACAGTGTGCCCAGCTTTCAACTCACGGAGGCGGTGAAGGATGATACCAAGGTATATGGTATGGAAAAGCACTGATAGATTGAGAAGATGTAACAGGGCTGCACTCCCCCTGTTCCTCTCCCAAAGAAGGTCATCCCGGGTATCTATGGGTGGGTGGTTCTGAGGATCAGGAATTGTACTCTTCTGCAGGAGGTGCACTCCCTTTGAAAGAATAGGTCCATAGTTTGGGGGATGTTTCTAGGTCCCTCTGTCACTGGAGGCCTAGGTGACCTCAATGGCTTGGAGTACCCATTACTAGGGGTGTGCACACCAAAAAATATTGTTTATCATTATCGTCATTTAGGACCAAGCAAATTATCGTCTTCATTCATATCGTAGGTGAACCGTATCGTCTTCATGATAATTATCGTGAAAAAATGATATTTTTGCAGCCCTATTTTTAAAGAAAAATGCCTATAACTTCTGTAGTTTAAAAGTTAGAGGCTTGAAACTTGGTCACAGTGCTTATGGGGTATGCCTAAGTATGTGTATGAAATTTGAGATCGATCCCTCCAACCCTCGATTTGATATGAATTTTTTAAAGATCGTTTCCGTTCTGACAGATCAGAATGAAAGCTCACCACGTGCGTTCATTCAGACCTATCAGAACAGAAACGATCTTTAAAAAAATCATATAAAATTGAGGGTTGGAGGGATCGATCTCAAATTTCATACACGTACTTAGGCATACCCCATAAGCACTGTGACCAAGTTTCAAGCCTCTAACTTTTAAAATACAGAAGTTATAGGTATATTTATTTGGCAGTCCGATAAAACGATAAAATCGCCTGAAAATTATCATCTCCGATGATTATTGTAAGTTTTTCTATCGTATCGTCATCGTTAAGCACATGCACGATAACGACCTTATCGTATTGTTATCGTACATTTTAATGATACAATACACATCCCTACCCATTACCAACTTCAGCTCGTGCGACAACTATGTGCATTCCAAGGTACGGTTAGCCTAGCCACAGTAGTTCATGCTCTCGTAACCTCACAACTAGATTACTGCAATGCACTCTATGTGGGGTTGTCCTTGTGCCTGATTTGGAAGCTGGAGCTAGTGTAGAATGCAGTTGTTAGGGTGTTCAGTGGGGCAAAAAGTCATGTTCACATTACACCTACACTATAAGAACTGCACTGGCTGCCTATTAGCTACTGAGCCATGTTCAAGATTATATTGTTGACATACAAGCCCCCAAACAACTTGGGACCAGGATACCTAGCGAACTGCCCACCCCTATATATCCCTAGCCAACCATTAAGTTTTTCAGAGGAAGCCTTGTTGGTCATCCCATGACCAGCAGAATGTCACTCTATCAGTAGTTGGCCTTTTCAGTAGTTGAGCCCACTATCTGGAACACCCTCCCTCATTCAGTTTGGGAGACAGAAAATGTGGTATGCTTTAAACACCTCCTGTAAACGCACTTGTTGAAGCAGGTTTTCTCTGGCTTGTAATTAATCATAATTAATAGTGATGCTGCTCCTTTTTATTTAATTTTTCTTATTTTATGCTTCTACTATAATTGGAGCTGAAATAGTTTTTAATAGTGTATTTTAATGCTGTGATGGTAATATTGTTAGGTAAACTGCTTTATTCATTCAAGAGCACCCGCTTGCATCTGTGAAACCCATCACATGCTCCCCTGACTCTTGCCATGCCTTCTTCAAGCTAGCCATGGGTGATTGACCAGACGGATCAGGGGAGTGGTGAATGCATCATTGTGTGGGGTGTTTGTGACCAAATTATAGTTAGTGTGGATGCCTGGGTCAAGGAGTAAAAGCCTACTCTTTAAAACTGTACATAGACAGTAATGAATATTTTACATACAAGAATGAATAAAATCTCAGGTACAAATATACGTTTGCTCAATTGGCTCTCCAATAACAACAAGCAATAGACAATTAACAAATGGTAACTCCGGAATTGTGCAATCTGTTTCAACATTTCATCAGTGATTGAGTAGTAGTATTCAACTCTGTCACCCGTGGGAGAATAAACACTCCATTTGAAAGATATTCTAAACCCTATTCAGGAAGGCATAAAGTTTTATAAGGAGGCTTTGACCCATTTTGATGAAGAAATAAAAATCCTATTTAGGAAGGTATAAAGTTCATTTACCTATAAAAATAAAACAATAGTATAACATGTTATGATTTACCACACTGAGCTACTTATTTATCTCCATTTTATTTAGGAGTGTTTATTCTCCCACAGGTAACAGCGTTGAATAATACTACTCAATCACTGATGAAATGTTGAAACGGATTGCACAATTCCAGAGTTACCGTTTGTTAATTGTCTATTGCTTGTTGTTACTGGAGAGCCAATTGAGCAAACATATATTTGTACATGAGATTTTATTAATTCTTGTATGTAAAATATTCATTACTGTCCATGTACAGTTTTAAAGAGTAGGTTTTTGCTCATTGTTAAGCTCAGATGAGCCAATAAAACATTGATATTTGTATGAAATATTTCTACCATGAGTAGTGTGGTACATTTGAGGTATTGCCATTACCGTCTGGTCCTGTTTGGTTTGGTTTGGTTCATGCTTGTGAGGGCTCCTCTCCATGTTTGTTTGGGTCAAGGAGTATTCACATCATGGCCTCCTTCAAGAAATCAGGGGCCACACAACCACACCATGATGCATTCACTACTTCCCTGATCCATCTGGTTAATCCTCCATGGCTAGCTTGAAGAAGCCATGGGGCGATGGCCAAGGGTCAAGGGAGCATACACAGATGCAAGCATCTTGTCCACATTTCAGGGGCCCAAAACTGAAACTGATACCACAAAACAGGAAAAGACACTACACTGGACACCTCAATAGACACTGTGTCAAGTTGGCATGAAGGTGGGTAATTTTGTCCTCAAAATGTTTGGCAAACTTGCTACAGTGGGCTGCTCAGATAACATGTTAAGCCATGGATAGACTGCTAACCCTTTTGCAGCAAGTAGTTAGTAAATGGCTGCATTCAGACAACACAATAATCAACTGGGGGGGGGGGTGGAACAATGGTCAGTTGTATTGACTGTTGTGTTGTCCGAATGCTGTCATAGTCAACTCAGGTGCTGATACTAATCCACACCACAGTTGATTGCTTATTACCATGTTGTGTGGGGAGTACCCCCTAGCTGAACAACTGTAATGTTGTCTGAATGCAGCCAGTGTGTTTAAATCATGGTATGTAGCCACCATGGCTAGGAATGGTCACACAACAAGCTAAGTGATGGTTCACACTACATGCTAGGACATGATGTTTAGCTCAAAATGCTGAACTACTGTGGCTTAGCGTGTCATCTGAACAGGGTCAGTGAGTCTCTGAGGATTCTAATGCTAGATTCACAGGGGTAAATGAAAACACCCCCCAGACCAATCAGAAAAGCACAACTGGTTGGCTATTTCAGGACACAATGGCCCTATTCAGAAGACACCTTAAACCATGTCTTTAACCATGGTGAATAAGGCAAAAAGCCTTATTCACCATGGTTAAAGCCATTGTTTAAGGTGTCTTCTGAACAAGGCCAATAGAGGCAGCAAAGTTGGTCTTCTTCACCGCCTTCAGTGCCACAAAGTAGGCACAATTATGCACTCTCATGCATGTTTAGTCACCCACATGATGACTCTTGCGCAATTTGCATTCCGGATATCTTCTAACCCATTTCATCATCTGAAACTCCTCAGTAAATCAGGAGCCATCTGAACTCCACAGTGCTGAAGAAGGCACGCAGGAACAATTGTGTAAATGACCCTTCACACCTTGCCATTCCACAGGATAACAGAATTGTCAGCTCTGGCTATTGGAAAATCCCCCAGAGCATTCAGGAACCCATAAGTCTCTGACGGTGGACCATTGTAATGGATTCCCCATCTCTGCAGGAAGGAACTAGAAAAATGTCAGATTCTCCCATCTCTCGTTCAATCCCTGGCATCTCCAATTAAAAAAAGAAACATGCACTTGGGCAAGCTAAGAATTTTGGATACTTTTCCTGAGCACCACCCCTAGAAGTGGAAGTATTTCAATCATGTTCGTTAGCTTCTGTGGTTGACTGATTTCTTTACAGGCTTTATTTTTATAAATACAACAGCAACCTGCTCTTAAGCTGACAAAAGCAGTTTACGTTGGGTAAATATAGTGGAATATTATGTCATTCCAATGGTTAAGATAGGATATTGAAAGAGGTGGTGACAGTGGAGGATGGTGGGACCACTGTCAGTCAGAACCAGTCACAACTCTAGAGGGGCTGTCCAAGGTGCTGAACCCATTGTTTGAGATAGGGTTCATCACTTTGGATTCAGTAAAGGGAAGGAAGTTTTCTTTCTTGGTTTCCTCAATGATGTACAGATTATCTCCCTGAAGCTTGTCAAGGGTAATTAGCAATGCCACTAACTAAATACCTGCGCTAGTTAGAAAGAACTTCTTGTTCCTCATTAACCAAATTACTTTCAGGTCATACATCATATCCCTGACAATGATGCCACTTTCATGCTTAATTGCTTAAATAAATGTGTAATTAATGTTTAGTACTGGGATTACAGAACTGTCTGGAAATAACATTGCAGCAACTTAAAACCATTACATTCCTGTAGCCAATTGCATCCTCTCCCCCAAAAAAACCGCACACAGATTACTTAATTAAAAATATGAATGTGTAATTTAATTATATTCTGTGGGGAGTTCAGAAATGTTTCCATTAAATGAAGAAGTCTAAAACATTGCTTTATAAGCCACTTTAAAAAAAAGAATAATATTTAATATATGGTTTGTAAATTGGTGCTAAACCATGATCAAAACCTTGTTGCAGAATAATTAGTGCAATTTCCAAATTGCTGTGAGATGTTTACAAGTAAACCACCATAAATTCAGAGACGTCTGCTTCACAGAACTAACCAACCAACCAACCAACCAAATAGACATCTACAGTGTGGAAGAAAGCAAAATGAGATCCCCAACAGCAGGTAGTTATTAATACACAGTTCGAATTGTCTAATTAACGTTAGAATTTGAGATCAAATTATAACCTGTTCAGACTCATGTTTCCAATAGTGGCCATAGGACACTGGAGAAATTCGAGACAGACTAAAACATGTTTGGATTTCTAAGAATCTGATCTGCAGAATCTGCTGCGGACAGGTCTCCCCAGGCCAAACAGAGTCCATGGATTTCCGGATTTATTTATTTTTACTTTCCCCAAAATTATACAAATTCATTCACAGGAAAATCATGCTGCAAAATATACAGGGGGAAAAGTAAAAGGGAATGGGGGACAATGTGCTACATGTTATGTTCTAACATAAATAATGTAAATTGTTGTGAACTTTCTTATGGATTGTTTGCATATTTTTCTGCATAATGGGGGGAAAAATCAAATCCATCCATGGATGTCAGAACAAATGACACTGCACAATCTATCAAACAACAGTGGGATGGATTTTACAAAATCTGGACATCCCTAAGTGGCCATCACCATCACCACTGCCATTACCGTAATCAAGTTATTCATATGCCACTTTTTCATTCACAGTTACTGTAACACAGTTATTAAGGCGGAGTCAGCTGAATCGCATTATGTCAGTATAATCAGAACTTGGATGGCAGTAGGTTCTATGGCTTATATTGCAAAATGGCTCAACAGACTGATCAGAGTAGGAGAGGTGGGATTGAGGATGGTTCATGCCTCTTTTGAGATAAAAAGAGCAATAATTGGCTTATTTATAGGAGTTTAAAGTTTGACAAGTCCCCACCAACAGTTTGAAAGGAATTGTATGCTTTTTTCCCCATAGATGTACACAGGGCTTGGTTTATTGACAAATTTCTCCATTTGTACAGCATCTTTTGGGAAACAGGTTGTCATGTCAGGCAAGGGAGAAGGTGTAGTATGTGCTGCGTCCCCGAAGAAGTATAAGGTATTTATAGAACAAACTATGAAGAGCACTGGAGCACTAGCCCTAAAACTGGTGGTGTATCAACCATGTCCGTTAACTTCTGAAATTGACTGATTTATTTATAACCATTATTTAAAAACAACAACAATAACACTGCTCTTCAGCCAATAAGAGCAACTTACATAAGATAAATATTATCCAATACTATGGCCCTGTTCAGAAGACACCTTAAACCACAGCTTTAACCATGGTGGTTAAGCCAGAAAGACTGGCCATTTTCAGAAGACACCTTAAACCATGGTGTTAAACACAGTGACTAAGGCTTTTTTGTCTTAGTCACCATGGTTAAAGCTGTGGTTTAAAGTGTCTTCTGAACATGGCCCGGCTTTCAGGCTTAACCACCATGCTTAAAGCCGTGGTTTAAGGTGTCTTCTGAATGGGGTCATTGTCATTCAAATGGTTCAAATGGGCAGTGGAGTCTGGGGCAGTGATTGGTCTCTGGGTTTCAGTCAGAACCAGCCAGAACTCTGATGGAGCTGAACCCTATCCCCAAAATGGGCTCAGAAACTTGGATAACCCCATTACAGTACTGGGTTGTGTTCATTACAGTTCACTTCCTCCTGTCGTGTTCATAGAGTAGTTGGTTCTAGAGGCTTCTGTGAAGGAAGGAGAGGCCCACTCTCAGTTAGCAACATATCAGCTGGTGGTGGAGAAGGTGATGAGGGTCATTAACCTTACTGGTTTCTTCCTTTCCTGTTTATAGGGTATGCAATACAAAAAAAAAAGCACAGACCTGGAGACTGGTATAGTTTTCTTCTCTTTAAAAAAAAAGTAAAGGAAAAGAAGGGAGGAGATACATATCCCACAGATCAGAAAGTTTTCTTTCTTGATTTTCTCAATGATGTACATGTGATCTGATTGAAACTTGTCAAGAATAACTAACAATTAGGGATGTGTATCGTATCATTAAAATGTCCGATAATGATACAATAGAAAAACTTCCGATAAATATCCGATCCGAAATTTTTTAGCCCGATTATATCGAATTATCTGACTGCCATATAAATAAACCTATAACTTCTGTATTTTAGGCTTGAAACTTGGTCACAGTGCTTATGGGGTATGCCTAAGTATGTGTCTGAAATTTGAGATCGATCCCTCCAACCCTCGATTTTATATGAATTTTTGAAAGATCGTGCAACTTTTTGACAGGTCTGAATGAACGCACATGGCAAGCTGTCATTCTGACCTATCAGAACTTAAACGTTCTTTAATAAATTCATATAAAATCGAGGATTGGAGGGATCAATCTCAAATTTCACACACATACTTAGGCATACCTCATAAGCATTGTGACCAAGTTTCAAGCCTGTAACTTTGAAAATACAGAAGTTATAGGCATTTTTTTCTAAACAAATTCAGCTCTATAGAGCACAATGGGGCTACAAATTAAATATTGGATTTCCGATCATTATCATGAAGACGATACGATTAACCTACGATATTATCGGACACGATAATTTTTTTGGTCCGAAATTCCGATAACGATAAAATGCAATATTTTTGGGCGTGCACATCCCTACTAACAATGCACTAACCAAAATATTACAATTTTTTTTAGTACTAAACAGATTTTGTAGTAGTATGTCATATCAATCAAACAAACATACAAATAGCCAAAAGGGGTGTGTGTTTTGGTGGTTGATAGAAAAGCCCCAGTGTAATTTCAGAAACGGAGAAAAAGCAATTTCAGAATTAAAATTAAAGACTGATCTCTTCTGGCAGGTCTCCCCAGATGAATTTTAAGATGTCTGCTATTGTATCTTTTTTATATGTTCTTTCACCGGTTTTATGCATTTCATGGATTTTTTGTGCTTAAAGTTGTTCCGCGCCTCGATCCAGAGGGAGAAATGGGTAATAAATAATAATAATAATAATAATAATAATTATTATTATTATTATTATTATTATTATTAAAATGGAAACTTGCCTTTTGAGATTCATGAGATTGTAATGTATGGGATGGGAGGGGGCTATGCTATATGTTTGTACTAAGCCCCCCCCACCTCCCACTCCAAAATATGCTTTGAGGTCCTGTATCAGAACATAAGGCAATAAGGAGAGCTAATTTTTTGGTTGCCATTTGTGATGGAATATTTCATTTACCTTCAAGATGGCGACGTATCATCATACCTTTCTATATTAACTGATTATACTCTGTGCTCCATGAAACAAGATATTATCTACTTAAAAACTTGGGAAATGACTGTCACCATGGTAGGTGGAGTCAGAGAAAGGGCAGGGACACATGGAATGAATTTTGATCCAACTTGTTTTAAAGATTGGAGCCTATTTGCATTGTTCCATGGAACCCAATGGTAGCCACTGAGAACCAAATCTTCCTCTGTCGCCAACATAGCTCCACTACCCTGCATAACATTTGATGATCATACTAGAGTGGGTGTCAATGAGATAGAGTCCCAGAAAGAACTGGTGATTGTTGCATAGGCTAAGGAAGGTAGGGTGATGCAGTTCAATTGCTTTACCCGATCATTACATTTCTAATTTTTTTTAAAAAAAACAAGAAAATGAAAACTGTATGCAAGAAAAAAATGGCCGACTGGGTGCCTGGCAGTCAATCATCATTACTTTTACTAGCTATAATATTACACTGTGATGCATGGTACTAAAACTGGATTTTAGCCTTCAATGGTTTAGGGTCAGAATATATGAAAAAGCCTACCTGTGATGTATGTCCATCATCTGAGTTCCTGTTGCCTCCTAGGGCCTTTTGTTTAACAGTACCCAACGGAGGCTGGTGGCTCTGATTTCGGTAGCCTGTGAATCCATTCCGGTTTCAGGCAGAACCAAGCAAAACTCTAAGGAGCTATCCAAGTGCTGAGCCCTATCCCCTAAATAGGTTCAGCATGTTGGATAGCTCCTTTAGAGTTTTGGCTGGTTCTCACTGAAACCTGGAATGGATTCACAGCACCACCGAAATCAGAACCACGAGCCTCTTCTAGCAGCACCGCAGTTATGAAACCTCTTCCCCAAAGAGGTTAGTGAAGACTCTCTCACTCTTTTTTTATTGTTAATCACAGGTTTTATCATGCAATATATGTTTAGCTTTCAGTAGTCTATGTAGTGTATTCTTTTTTATTCTTTTTATTTGTATATTGTCCCAAGTGCTCACTGAGTGGAGAGGCAATCCAAAAACATTTCAACTAAATAAAAAAATACAATTGTCAAGTTATCCAACAGGCCTTGAAATGAGTTGTCCCTCATATCAATACTAGAAATAATTCTATTCCAAAGTGTGGTTGCAGAAACATTGGTGTGGATCCAGATTTACAGTACAGTTCTATACACATCTACTCACAAGTAATCCTCATTAAATTCAGTGGAGCCAACTCTGATGAAAGTGTGTATAGCAGAGATGGACAGATTATATCTAGATGCTTTTGGCTTCAACTCCTAGAAGATCATTCCAGTGTGGCCAGTGGTCAGGAATGCTGGGAGTTGATGTCCAAAACATCTGAAAATCTACTTTCTATCCACTCAGATATATAGGGTTGCAGTCTATGTTTCACTTGGGGCCCCTTGAAGTTAATGTAAAAAAATAGTTGTAATTAAATTGTTCCACCAATTTCAATGAGAACTAAGTGCTACCAACTTCCAACACAATCATATACATATCTACTCTGAAGAATTCAATAGGACTCACTACCAGAGATGTCTATTGGATTGCAATGCCTGTTTGGATCTGATAATTGACAAAAGCTGACTTCTAAGCCTACCATCAACCAAACACAATGGTTCCAGTGAGGTACAGGAAAGGGGAAATCTCAAATATGAAACCTCAAATATCCTAGTTGTTCCTATATCTTGAATGCTACTATCTACAACAGGAGAATTTCTGGACAGATTTGATTTTCCTCCCTGAGAATACAGGCATTTTTTTTCTCTTTCCCCTCTCAAGCTGATATCACTAGTCATCAGTACAACATTTAATCATATCATTAAATTAATTACAATGTAATCCTAATGATGAGCAAGAGAGATGAGGAGGAGGAATTTCCTGTAGTCTGAATCCCTTTTGACTTTTCACATTAAACCACAGCTGAAACATGAAGTCTACTTCTATATAACGTTTTTGTGATTGGTTCTTGATACTAACCAAGCAAGCTAAAACAGTACCTTCTTTGAAATTGAGTAATGTAGCACAGTGAGAGCTTTTCCAGAAAAAATACAGCAGTTAATTTGAAAGTTTTATGACAATGTGTTGTAATACTTATTTGAAAAAGCCTCATTCAGAAATTCATATGTGTCAGTGGTCAATCAGTTGCGGTTTGTTTTTACTAAGTTGCTACTTTGCTCTTTGAGGGTTTGCTTCCCGTTTTGCTTCCCGTTTTGCTCCTGTTCGTTGAGTTTTTGTGATTTTAAAATTGTGGTTATACTACTGCATCCTTGACTTTCTACGCAATGAGTTGATAGCTTCACAATGAAGGAAAGAGAGGCTGGAGATCTATCTCAATATGTAGAATAGGATAAAATTGGTTAGTGCTGTGCCAAAAATTTCAATTATTCAATTTTCAGCGTTTCAGGGGAGGAATGAAAATTCTAGCAAAAGAGGCTGGGAGAGGTGAGAATTTCAGAGAATTTTCTGTTTGGGGTGGGGGACAGGGCTTTCACTTTTATGTGTAGGGAGTTGTGATGGGCCATCTCTCTACTGTTATTTTATTTTTTTTAAACACCCCTGACACTTGCAGGACTCCAGGAGTTCTTCCTGAATGCCTATTGGAGAGGGTGAGATCACATGGTCTCCAATGGGTATTCATGAAGAAGTGCTGTGCTCCTCCAAGTGCCAGGTGTTTTGTGTGTGTGTGTGTGTGTGTGTTTTAAAGAATAAAAAATAGAAAGGAGACCCCTAAACATCTGGCTACACTTTTAAAAGCTATGTGGAAATTCTGTCCCCCCTCCCCAGTAGAAAACTCTTCAAAATCCTCCCCCACAACCTATGAAAGAGGCAGGGGAAAAAAAGCTTATTTCGCAGGGAGAGAAAAAGTTCCCCCAAATAGGGGGCAGGATTTGGCTCAGCACTAGAATTGACTGAATTAGTCTGAGACCATAGAAACAGATGACAAAGTAAGTTCCATTTAAAATTCCACATAAAGTAGACATGGGACAGAACTTTGAACTCTACTAAATCAGAACTATGGATTAAAATTAAAACTATTCTAAAAACAATGAAAATTGAAAATTGAGGAAGAACACACCAAAATGAGATTATATTTTTTCACAACTCAGAATCCCCGCCTCAGTTAAATGAGATGCATTCCAGATACCTTCCCCTAAGGTGGGAAGCCTTTACTGCAAAGGAAGATGTTCTCTACATCCCTTCCTGCACTGAAGGATTCCTAGTAGTAGAAGGTTTGTTTTTTTTTTCTTTCACATCCCAGTACTTCATTTTCTTTAATAAAAAGGTAAACAGCATTCTCTCATATTGGAATATAGCCAACATTCAAAATTGTAGTGAGGCAAATATTCTAGTGTTGCTGCCTCACGAATACATAATCTGTCTTGAACTGTTATGCCTCCAAATCTCCCGAGCTGAACCATTGATTCCATCTATTCAAAACCAAGTCAGGTAAAACCTTTCTGATATTCTGTTTTCATGGAAAATTATTTTTTCCATATTGGTGTTGACATTTTATACTTGCAAACCAACACACAATACTTGAAGAGTTAGGGATAGCTATGTCCATTCGTGCTCCTATGTCTAGTACCCTTTGAAGATGTTTCTGGTTATATTTCCAAGTCAATGCAGTGCCTGCACTGAAAATCTATATTGCAATAGTATATATTTTTTTTTAAAAAAAAATGAAACCAGAAACTATCTAGGGCTAGTGCCATTTATTCCACAAGGCAAATCTTGGAGGCTATCTTCACCCATTTGATTTATTCTGCAACAATAATTAGTCATCTTATTAAGCCAGTAATCACCTCAACACCCCACTCTGCTCTGATGAAATAAGTAGGAGTGGATTTTAGTATCCCTAAAATTATATGCAGAAAACAGCTTTGGGCCCATTCAATTATGATTGTATTTGCAAAACTCCAAATTACCTCACCCAAAATTGGCATTGAAACCACCTTTGATTTATAGAGATTTAAAACTGGCTATAATGTTCTTGGGTACCTAAAATTCTGGCATCGAGTTAAGTCTTGTACACAACCAACTAATTTTAGACTGTTTTTCTTTGGAGAGCCCAAATGAAGATAGTGCATTCCTATGGGTTGTGCCCTCACTGGACACAATTTTGGAGGCTATCAAGTTTCCAGTGCTGGCTACTGCCAGCAGGGTGGAAGAATCGACTGAGGTGATTTTCACCTCTCCATTATGCCTTTGTGTTTCCTGTAGGCAGGCTGCAGTGGTGTGATGCAGGGCAAGGACTTAGGAGGCCATAGGAATTCTTGTACCCTGGCCTCTCCTTTCTTCCCCTGTACCTGCTCATTGCAATGCCCCTTTCAGATTTCTCTCAAAATTTCTCTCTAGGCTGCTGTTCTGACCTTCTTCTTCTTCTTCTTCTTCTTCTTCTTCTTCTTCTTCTTCTTCTTCTTCATTACATTTATATACCGCCCCATATCCGAAGCTCTCTGGGCGGTTTACAAAAATTAAAAGATTGAACTTTAAAAGTCAATATACACAATTTAAAAGCATAAAACATAAAACAGCTAATATTTAAAACATTTTAAACTTTTAAGCCTTGCCACAAAGTCAGTTAAAGCCTCAACTTAAGCTGTTAAAATGCCTGGGAGAAAAGAAAAGTTTCAACCTGGCACTGAAAAGATAACAGTGTTGGCTCCAGGCGGGCCTCATTAGGGAGATCATTCCATAATTGGGGGGGGGGGCACCACAGAGAAGGCCCTCTCCCTTGTTGCCGTCCTCCGAGCTTCCCTTGAAGTAGGCACCCGGAAGAGGACCTTAGATGTTGAGCGTAGTGTATGGGTAGGTTCATGTCGGGAATGGCGTTCCATCAGGTATTGTGGTCCCAAACCATGTAAGGCTTTATAGGTTAAAACCAGCACCTTGAATCAGGCTCGGAAACATACAGGCAGCCAATGCAAGCGGGCCAGAATCGGTCTTATATGTTCAAACCTTCTGGTCCCTGTTACCGATCTGGCCGCTGCATTTTGCATAATGCAAGCATCACAGTTCAAAACTTGTGTAGGACCTCTCCCTGACCTTTTTATGTTTAAAATCATGGGGGACAACAAAGGAGTCTTGTGATGCCTCACAGGCCTCAACCATGGGTCAGAGCTGAAGTTCCCTGTCTTCACCTTCTAAAACTGACCTGTCACTATAAAACCCAGCCAGAACTGTACCATGTTCAGTGTTATCTAAAGCTACTGAGAAGTTCAGGAGAATTAATAGAGTTGTTTTTCCCATGTTCATTCTTGGCCTAAATAATTCAAGAGGACAACCATGTCCCAAAACCATGCCTAAACCTGTATCGGAATGGATTCAAATAATTACTATCCTCCATGACTAAACTTGAGAACAACACCCCTTCAGAACTTTGCTAAATAATGGGAGATTGGGCACAGTTCAGTAATTATTACAGATGGTAGGAACTAAATTTGTTTTTTTTCAGGAGGAGCCTAATCACTACCTCATTTAGGGCTATAGGCACCAATTCCTCTCTCCAAATAGCAATTAATTCTCCTGAAGTCTACACTTAGTAGATTTTAAAAGCCAAACTATACAAGAATCTAGAATACAGGTGGTAAAGATCAATCCTCCAAAAATCTTGCCCATGCCCTCCCAGACTGCGTAATGGCCTGCCGGGAGAGATTCGTCAACTTAACAGTCTCTCTGTCTTTAAGAAAGCCATAAAGACTGGTCTCTTCCAGCAAGCCTATCTAGTTGAATTTTAAGACTTTTACTGTTATTTTAATAATGTATTAGTATTATATGTTTTAATCAGTTTTATGTATTTCATATTTGTATTTAATGTTGTTCCCTGCCTCAATCCAGAGGGAGAGGTGGGTAATAAATAAATATATTATTATTATTATTATTATTATTATTATCATCATCATCATCATCATCATCATCAATAACAGCAAGATCAGACCATGTCCAAGCTATTTCCATCTCAGACTTTGTCAAAACACACAAACGATCAAACAAACAAACCATGCATCCAAGTTGGCACTGCTTAATTGAAGTCAAGGAAACAAGTTTGTTGAAATTAACTTTGTCAGGATTAGGCCTGTTACTTCTTACTTGCTTTTTCTGACACTGGGTTTCATGATAATATCGTTAATTAAGAACATAAAAAAGATCCCTGCTAGATCAAAATGAAGATCCATGCAGACAAGCATTTTTTTTCCAGTAATGGTCAGCCAGATGTCTTTGCCTATTATTTCTGTTAGTATTATTATTTACTCACTTGTTAATAGAGAGTAATCTAGGAAACAGCAGTCAAATTAGGAGAGCAGGTGTGCCTATGTCAAATACAGATGTCTCCCATAATTTAAAAAAAATACCAAGGAGAGTAAATCTTTAAGGGTTCCTGAAATATTTATTCTAATGAACTATATTGGGTGCCAAATAGCATAACATATAAAATGTTAATATTCTCTTGCTACAATAAGTAGGATAGTATAGATAATCAACAATTAGATTAGGAATGAAATGGGTGAGACATTGCCTGTGATGTCCTTCTGGATTTCCTCTGCTTGGCAAAAACACTACAGTTGAACAACCAGAACAAATAATGCTCCGAGGGGTTGCTTTCAGAGTAGAATCCCACCTGGAATTGGACCTGCAGGGTTGGGAAGAAAGAAGGATACAATTCAGTGCCATGTGTTGAGTGATGCTGAGACAGTGTCTGGTCAATTCTTCTAGTAAACATTTGAAAATAACAGAGTAGTGTGACTGAGACCTGGACCAGATCTACACCGTGTATCAAATCGTTACAATCCCATCATGGTAACACTATAGCCCTCTTGCACATTTATACCTCATAGGGCACACATTTATTGCAGTATTTTAGATAACATGGAACAAGAAGGAGGAAATAACACTAGGGATGGCACAAGGGTCCTCTTGGGTCTGCGACAGCAGCAATGTCTGGCATTTGGCACTCATGAACCCAAGGAGACGTGCCCAGTGTGAGGACAGATCCGCTCCCTAGCGCTCCCGAGCCCCTGAGAGCACTATCGCACCATGTCCACCCTTTGCGTTAATGATGACCATCATCAACACAGCAGGGGAAATATGCAATTTCCCTAACCTTTGGGAAATCGCATGTCCCCCACACCCACGGGGCCCTTAAAGACCCTATTATATTGACATGGAGTGGGGTGGGGGTAGAAACGTGCAATTTTCCCAAGGCTGGGGAAATAACACAATTTCAAAGCCTTGGGGAAATTGTACATTCCCCCTTGCCAGTGGGGGCGGGGGTTTGAAAGGCCCTATTAAAGGTGATACCCTTGCATTAATGGGGCCTTTAAGGTCCCCATCAGCATGGGGGGAAGCGTGCTTTCCAGAATTTCAGGGAAGTACGCATTCCCTTTGCTGCCTTAATGGTGGCCTTGGCAATGTCTTGCAGAGTCCGATCCGTGGAGGTGGGCTGCAGTGGTGGTGGTGTGAGTGCTCATGGGGCGAGCACTCCCCAAGGTCGACCCAACACTAAATAAGATTATGAAAGTGGTATATGGAATGTGTAATGTGCCCAGTTATCAGTACACTTCAATACCACTATAAAGCAGTAGTGTAGACCTAGACTTAGGTTTTACAAAATGCAGGTGAGATGGTAAATCTGTTTCTCAACTATATTGAAAGCCAGTCTACATGTGTAGCTACAGCCAGCCTTTTTTTCTTGTTTAACCTAGTGTAAGCACATGCAGACCTGATTTGGATCAGGACCACCATGTTCCTTGAGGCAAAGGTTTAACCCTCCCAGCTCAGGACTTGGTGTTCCCAATCTAAATTAAGGCCGTGTACACAGAGGCAGGGTCTACATTACTGCTTTAAAACAGTTTATAACAGTAGTGACAACTGTTGGGGCTCAGGACACGCAACATATACAGTTTTCATACCGTTTTCAAAGTGTCATATCCTGCTTGGTGTAGATCTGGCCTTAGACTAGAGTACAAAAACAATCAAGCCTCAGCTACACGCTGCATGATTAGCATACTGTGTAATTCAGTTCTGAGGGTGTTGTTGATCAGCCGTAGAATACAGGCTTGCTTTGCAGAATGTTCAGTCCCTGATGTCACTGTCTCCAGTTAAAATCATATCAGGTAGCAGGGGAGTGGGGTGGATAATGCACCTCCAATTTAATTCATGAGTCCAAACCAGAAATTGGTTTGGGAAATTTCAAGTTCTATCTGGCCCCCATCATGCTCAGGAACATATGGCTCTCGATCCTTCCACCTACTCCTGTGAGTATTCAAGCACCTCTATGTGCCTTCTGCTGCTGCTGTTTCAGCAGCCATGGCAACAGCAGGCCACTCTCTCTGCCCCTTTTCTCTCTCCATTATCTCCCCCACCCCGTCCCGAGGCGCTTTGTGAAAACTTCATTTTGAAGGATCCCTGGTGCCTCGGCTGTTGCCAAAGTAGTGTTCACAGCACCAGGGAGGAGGCAGTGGAAGATAGGAGTAAGTTCATTTACACCCTCCACCATTACAGGGTGTAGGTCGGACTACTGCAGCTCATCAGCCCACATAGGCCTGTTGATCTGGATGTGCCAAAAGAGGCCTGGCTGACATGGTATAACTATTGCTTCAGGCTTAGTTCCTCAGTCTAAGCTAACACTTTCCATTGCTAAGGGTATCTATATGGTCTCCTGTTCACCCTTTCCTCTCACCTGGATTGCCACTTTTGGCAACCTAACCATCTGCCTACCTTGACTACCCACCTGCTTCTGGCCTGTCTGATCTCTGGATGGAACTTGACTTCAGTCTGAAACATCTAGGCACAGACAGCTTGTGAAATCTCACAAGCTGTCATATACTAAAGATGGCTGTGTGGCATCTAAGAAATACCACTGCATGTCAATTATCAAGTTCTCTCCAATTCAAATATCACTGGATGCCAACCATTAACTATTTCCAAATATTTACTACCAGCACAGGCCAATTCCCAAATACTGTCAAATATCAAATCTTGAAATCAAACATCATAGGATATAAAAAACAAAATGGGCACATATTCAAAAGATTAGAGACTATCTGAGAATGTTAAGCATCTGAACCTTAATTTAGAGCAGATGGAAGGGAAGTCTGCTGAACTGAATATTGGTGTAAAACTAGTCCTGGATGGGGTTGCATTTCCCCTAAAGGGCCCGGCACACGATTGGAAGGGCTCCTGAACTCAGGGTAATCTATGGATATGTAGGTGTTATCAGTGGCCAGGTGTACTTTTACCAGCTTTGGCTGATTCACCAGCTGCTGAGGCCTTCTCTAGAGAAAGCTGTCTTGTCCCTCAATAATAAATGCTGTGGTTATATTCAGAATAGATCACATAGACATGCTCTATGTGGGGCTGCCCTTGAACTGGTGTGGCACGTAGCACAGAGAATGCTTGTAGGAACTAGGCTACTGCATCCTGTGCCTACAATAGCTGCCTGTTTGTTTCTGGTTCCAGGTGCTCATACAATTAATCTTTAAAGCTGCAAATGGTTTGGGAGCAGGCTCTCCGAAGGATCACTTATATCCATTGGAGTCTCTGTTCACTGGTCCGCCAGTGAAAGCTGTTTGGTCACCAAGTATCAGGGAAGGGGTCTTTACTTTGGTGGCCCCACACCTTTGGGATACTCCCCCCCAGAAAATATGTATGATTCTTTCTTTGTTGGCCTTTAGGGGAGCCTTAAAGGTGTCTGCCTTTGGATAATTTTATGGTGCTGTGTGTTAATAAACATGTCTGTTACTGCTATTGTTAAGAATTCTATTACTGTTGTTGCTAACGGTTTTTTTGTTTTTTGTTTTAATAACCTGTATTGCAGAGAGAAATCCTATGGGCCCTAGACAGTGTCTGGGGAGCCATAGGAGAGTTTGGATTCCTGGATCCATGGTCAGAGAAAGCACTCCAATCCAGGAGTCTGAGCTCACTGTGCCCCCTCCATCACAGCCGGCATGGAGAGAACTGTGCCACCTGCCTTTCTGAGCTTGGAAAAGCGACCTCAGAGAGGAGGGAAAGGGCACTCTTCTGTGGGTGGGGAGGGCAGGGGCCTGGGGAAGCAGGAATATGAGCTACCCCCAGCCCCCTTCCCTCCTCTTCCCAAAGCCTCAACTAAATGGGTGAAAATTAGGGGTGTGCATCGGATCGGATCCGATCCACGATCCGAATCCGATCCGACCCAAAATCGGGAAAATCCGATCCGATCCGATCCGATCCGACCAACCTCCGATCCGATCCGATCCGATCCGATGAGGTCCGATCCGGATCGGACGCCATTTTGAATGCTTTTTCCCATAGCCAAGTATTGTTTTACAAAAACGCCTATAACTTTTTCATTTTTAAAGATAGAAGGATGAAACTTGGGGACATTGTAGACTGGTTAGGGATAGTTATCTGTGAGAAATTTCAGAAAGATTGGTGCATGCGTTTTGTGGCAATTAATTTTTTAATAAATACCCAGGAATGCTTATAACTTTGTCATTTTTAAAGTTACAAACATGAAACTTTGCCACATTGTAGGAGGTACCTTGGGACCTATGTGTGTGAAATTTCAGAAACATAGCTGCTTGCCTTGTGTGGCAATTAATTTTAGAAAAATGGGTAGTAGTGGGGTAAATACAGTTACGCCTCCCATTTTTTTATTTTTTAAGATACAAACAGGAAACTTGGGCACATTACAGATACCACTTGCCTTGATATGTGAGTGAAATTTCAGAAACATTGGAGCTTGCCTTGTGTGGCAATTAAGTTTTGAAACAATGAGGAAAGAAACACCTATAACTTTGTCATTTTTAAAGTTACACACATGAAACTTTGCCACATTGTAGGTGGTACCTTGGGACCTATGTGTGTAAAATTTCAGAAACATAGGTGCTTGCCTTGTGTGGCAATTAATTTTAGAAAAATGGGTAGTAGTGGGGTAAATACAGTTACGCCTCCCATTTTTTTAGTTTTGAAGATACAAACAGGAAACTTGGGCACATTACAGGGAACACTTCACTTGATATGTGTGTAAAATTTCAGAAACATTGGTGCTTGCCTGGTGTGGCAATTAATTTTTGAAACAATGAGGGATTCATTGGACAGCACTTGCCCATAAGGATTCATTGGACAGTACTTTCCCATAGGGAATCATTGCATTGCACTTTCCCATAGGGAATCATTGCATTGCACTTTCCCACTGAGAAATACAGTTATGCCTCCCACATTTTTATTTTTGAAGATACAAACAGGAAACTTGGGCACATTGTAGACTGGTTAGGGATAGTTATCTGTGAGAAATTTCAGAAAGATTGGTGCATGCGTTTTGTGGCAATTAATTTTTTAATAAATACCCAGGAATGCCTATAACTTTGTCATTTTTAAAGTTACACACATGAAACTTTGCCACATTGTAGGAGGTACCTTGGGACCTATGTGTGCTAAATTTCAAAAACGTAGGTGCTTGCCTTGTATGGCAATTAATTTTAGAAAAATGGGTAGTAGTGGGGTAAATACAGTTACGCCTCCCATTTTTTTATTTTTTAAGATACAAACAGGAAACATGGGCACATTACAGGGAACACTTCACTTGATAGGTGTGTAAAATTTCCGAAAGCTGGGTCCAGGCATGTGGTGGCAATTAATTTTTGAAACAATGAGGAAAGAAACGCCTATAACTTTTTTATTTTAAAAGTTAGAAGTCTGAACATTGCTCACTTTGTAGATGGGTTAGGGGTAGATATGTGTCAGAAATTTCAGAATGATAGGTCCAGGCATTTGATGGCTATGGAATTTTTAGATTAAATGTTTCAAAAAATGTTCCACAGAGGCCAGGTCTTCCTTTCCTCCCCCTCCCGCTTCCCGCGAAGAAAAGGAAACACTGTCTCGTCTCGATCCCTTTGATCCTTGCTAGTATCCATTACAGGGCTCGTGTCTGCTTTCCTACTTTCACTTTTTTACTCAAGCAGACACGAGCCCTGTAATGGATACTAGCAAGGATCAAAGGGATCGAGACGAGACAGTGTTTCCTTTTCTTCGCGGGAAGCGGGAGGGGGAGGAAAGGAAGACCTGGCCTCTGTAGAAATTTTTTTGAAACATGTAATTTAAAAATTCCATAGCCATCAAATGCCTGGACCTATCATTCTGAAATTTCTGACACATATCTACCCCTAACCCATCTACAAAGTGAGCAATGTTCAGACTTCTAACTTTTAAAATAAAAAAGTTATAGGCGTTTCTTTCCTCATTGTTTCAAAAATTAATTGCCACCACATGCCTGGACCCAGCTGTCTGAAATTTTACACACCTATCAAGTGAAGTGTTCCCTGTAATGTGCCCATGTTTCCTGTTTGTATCTTAAAAAATAAAAAAATGGGAGGCGTAACTGTATTTACCCCACTACTACCCATTTTTCTAAAATTAATTGCCATACAAGGCAAGCACCTACGTTTTTGAAATTTCACACACATAGGTCCCAAGGTACCACCTACAATGTGGCAAAGTTTCATGTGTGTAACTTTACAAATGACAAAGTTATAGGCATTCCTGGGTATTTATTAAAAAATTAATTGCCACACAAGGCAAGCACCTACGTTTCCGAAATTTCATACACATGGGTCCCAAGGTACCACCTACAATGTGGCAAAGTTTCATGTGTGTAACTTTAAAAATGACAAAGTTATAGGTGTTTCTTTCCTCATTGTTTCAAAAATTAATTGCCACACAAGGAAAGCTCCAATGTTTCTGAAATTTCACTCACATATCAAGGCAAGTGGTACCTGTAATGTGCCCAAGTTTCCTGTTTGTATCTTAAAAAATAAAAAAATGGGAGGCGTAACTGTATTTACCCCACTACTACCTATTTTTCTAAAATTAATTGCCACACAAGGCAAGCACCTATGTTTCTGAAATTTCACACACATAGGTCCCAAGGTACCTCCTACAATGTGGCAAATTTTCATGTTTGTAACTTTAAAAATGACAAAGTTATAAGCATTCCTGGGTATTTATTAAAAAATTAATTGCCACAAAACGCATGCACCAATCTTTCTGAAATTTCTCACAGATAACTATCCCTAACCAGTCTACAATGTCCCCAAGTTTCATCCTTCTATCTTTAAAAATGAAAAAGTTATAGGCGTTTTTGTAAAACAATACTTGGCTATGGGAAAAAGCATTCAAAATGGCGTCCGATCCGGATCGGACATCTGGTCCGATCCGATCCGACCAGCCTCCGATCCGATCCGATCCGATCCGACCCCCCAGGTCCGATTCCGATCCGCTATCCGATCCGATCCGGGGGGTCAGTGCACATCCCTAGTGAAAATGCCCATCTAGTTGAAATGCAGAGGTGGAGATCGCCTCTGCCTTCTTCCTGCTGCATAGGATGCCCAACAGAGTTCAGAGGCTGATGGGCATCCAGGTAGGACTGTGTTGTTAGTATATTATTGTTATGGCCCACGTTGTGAGCTGCCTGGTGAAGGTAGATACCATGAAAGGTAGGATAAACTATCAAATAAATAAATAAATTCAGTGAGAGAAATTGGGGGGGAACAAATTTATTTCAGCTCTTGCCATCTCTGTTCGCCCACTGATGCAATGGGAGTGGGTAAGTGGCCTCAGTGGCACGGAGTGCCTTCTACCAACATAGGTTGGTGGCCCAGCTACATCCCTATCTGGACAGGGATAACCTGGCTTCAGTTGTCCATGCTCTGGTAACCTCCAAGTTAGATTACTGCAATGCACTCTACATGGGGCTGCCTTTGAAGGTGGTCTGGAAGCTGCAGCTTGTGCAAAATGCAGTGTCCAGATTGATAACTGGAACTAGTGGATTCGAACATATAAGACCTACTCTGGCCCGCTTGCATTGGCTGCCTGTATGTTTCCGAGCCCGGTTCAAGGTGCTAGTTTTAACCTATAAAGCCTTACACAGCTTGGGACCACAATACCTGATGGAACGCCTTTCCCGACATGAACCTACCCGAACACTACGTTCAACATCTAAGGCCCTCCTCCGAGTGCCTACTCCGAGGGAAGCTCGGAGGTTGGCAACAAGAGAGAGGGCCTTCTCTGTGGTGGCCCCCCAATTGTGGAACGATCTCCCTGATGAGGCCCGCCTGGCGCCAACATTGCTATCTTTTCGGTACCAGTTCAAGACTTTCCTCTTCTGTCAGGCATTTGGCAATATCTGAGGAGCCTGGGTTTGTTTTGTTTTGTTTTGTTTTTGTAGCTTTTTGAAGTGTTGTAGTGGTTTTTTTAAAAAAAATGTACAGATTGTGTGTATGTTGTATGTTTTTGCTGTTTTAATTTTTGTATATTGTTTTTAATTGTTTTTAATCCTATGTAAACCGCCCAGAGAGCTTCGGCTATGGGGTGGTATACAAATGTAATAAATAAAATAAAATAAATAAACATTGTCAGGGCTAATGACAATGACTATTGGTTCAGCAGGCAGGTGTACACTCAGCCTCAGTTCAGCAAGGCAGTGTGCATCCATTTGCACAGAGCTGATCCAGAAAGTGAGCCAACCTGTCTCTGTATGCAGAATTCCCTTCCTATATTGGCCATTTATCTTGAATTCCATCTGTTTCTCACAGAACTCTTGTTCTGTCAAATGGCATTAAAATACCATTATGTCATTTAAGATGGAAAAATTCTATTGCTGGTTGGGTGTTTTTTTTGAGGGGGGTATTTTGGTGTGTGTGTGTGTGTGTGTGTTTAAATGTTCCATAATGTTCCCATGTTTCTCACTTAGTTCTTGGTACTTTTCAAGCTGAAGCACATCTTTTCAGACAATGGAATGTTTGCAGGGGGAAAAAGGTGCTATTCTAAAAAGAGTCTGTGAATTGCTATTCATGGCTAGTTTCAGACTGATCTCAGAGATGTCTGAGTTCAAACAATAGAATGGTGCTCAGAGAGGAGAGGAGGAGAAAGGAGAGAAAGCTCATTTTTAATGGAGTTAATCCATAGCAGCATTATTAAATAAGTCTGGCACGAAAGATGCATTTTTAAGAGAGCAGTATTTTGCATTCTAAAGCTGGAAGTATTCACTTTCCTTCCTGGGAATAGTCTGTGGCAATGACTAGTTGATTCTAGCATGTCTTGGTTTGTGGATGATGATAGCTCCGATTTTGCGGCTCTAAATCCATTATGAGATTCAGTCAGAACCACCCAGAACTCCAAAGAAGTTATCCAAAGTACTGAACCCTATCCTCAAAATGGGTTCAGCATCATGGATAGCACCGAGTCGGGCTAGCTCAGGGATTGCGGACTGTTGGCTGGGGCGGGAGGGAATGGCAAGAAATTGTCAGGCCTCAAGCCCCAGCTGGATGCCCAGGACATCCCTAGGTGAGCCTGAGTTTACTTAGATGGAGTGGAGTTCTGGGGAAGACCAAAGGAATGGATTGACTTCTCAAGCAGGCCAGGTTGGTCCATAGGCCTGCAGTACAACTCCCCTGAATTAGGCAAACCCACAGGAGGGACCTAAATAGGGTCCAAAGTTGACAACCGTCCCTTGTTGTCTGTCCCTATTAATGACTATTCCCATGACATCTAAATGGAACCATAATGCTGTAAAATTCTGAGTTCTGGATACTGATGACAGACAACAGGAGATGGTTGTCAACTTTGGGCCCTGCTTGTTGGCATCCTAAAGGCATCTAGCTGGACATGTCTGGAAGGAAACTGAAGAGTGGCCTGGATGGGTATCATCTAGGACAGCAATTCTTATCTTCTCATGTTTCAGTATAGAGGCTCACACAGCAATGGGCTCTTAGTGCAAATTGCTTTGTTTTGAATGGTCATCACTAACCTTGAAAATAACACTGTCCATGAGCTACAAACTGCAATGACAGTAGCAACAACCGGCATTAATCCCACTACCCATAAATCTTCAACTGTTACTCCCAGCAACATTGCTAAAACAAAAACTTGACTTCACCTTGCACACTGCCATACTGTCTCCATGTCAGATACCGATAAATATTCTTTATGAAATGTAAAAGATGAATTTTCTGCTTAGAAAAGCAGAAGAAATGGTAAAGATGGTTTGCTATTCCTATCGTGATGGTTTCAAAATTGTGTTAAGAATTTGGATTAACTCTACTTAGATCAGAAAAATTGGGCTGGGTTTTCATCAATTCAGCTGAGAACAAAATCTGTTGAGCTCCATCTGCCTCTTTAATTGTCTCTTTATATGTTCTTTTAGTTTATAAACTTCCAAAGATGGGCATAGGGATAAACGCATATGGTGGTGACTATTAGTACAAACTACCATAGGAGAAATATGTCAAACCAATCTCCTTCTCTTAGCATGTTCCTGCTATGTAGGAGGTTATAATGTAGGCATTTTTTTTCTTGTGAAGAAGGCACTGGGATGAGCAATTTTTTTAACGAAAAGTGGTGTATGTATTCTGTTGACTCATTGCAATAACAATTGTAATTTTGTTGCTCGTTTATAATTTCTATAATACTATCCCAGATGTCTGTAAGCAGCTATATCCACCTTTTCTGAACCATTTGTGGTTTGAAAAGGAGAAATATGATCAAAGCTAATATGGAGGTGAATTTGATAGAGAAGAATCCCCCTAATATATGATATACGTGAATATAAAAAAAAAATTCCTAACCCCGAACATGATTGCGAGTATGTGTCTGCTGAAAGTGTTCACAAATTGCTTGGACTTGTGCTCACATTTGTGCAACTATCTCAGTTCAATTTTGTGCAAATTCCCCTGTAGACTGAGGCCATTTCTACACCTACAGGTGTAGAGGGAGGTCCTGTGGACGATCCTGGACATACCTGCTTCCAGGATCATCCTCTTCTTTCTAAACAGGAAGTGCGATGTCCCGGCTTCCTCCCGGAACATCGCACAGTTGCGCCTGTCATTTTTAATATATATATATATATATATATATATATATATATATATGGAACCGAGTAGAGCACACTTGTGCTCTTTCGACAAGGTTAGTAAAAAAAAATCCACCCAAAATCAGGGGGACTACCCCCCACACCGCCACCCTGGGTATGGCGGACTTGCTGCCACCCCTTCCCCTGCGCCGTGTGGCTCCTTGACTGTTTCCAGTGTCCATTTACTCATGGGCTCCCACACCTCCTTTGGTCTTGGGATGTTCCCAGGACTGCTGGGAAAATTGGGATTTCCCAGGGATCCCTTTATCCCATGGAAAACCCATGCCCGCCTGCCCTCCCCCCACCTCTGGGAGTCCTGTGTATCATCTGGACTCACAGGGAGCACCCAGGAGCAATCCCGGTAAAAAAGACCGGTGTTAAAACAGCCTGAATCAGCCCCACTTAATCCATGAAGGAAAGTTGTACAAATTTCACTTTCCATCACTGCTCAATTTGTACCATTTTCCTGTTTGTGCAGAGAAAATGTTTTACACTTTACTCTTGTCACCATTATTTGTACCAAGGGTGGCATTATATGAGGGCTCAACAAAGATAGCATTTAGCTAAATGGATGAAGAGAAGGACAGGAGGGCGCAACTGTGCAGTTTCGCTGGCCAGGATGCAAGCAGGGCAATGCACAGCACATTTGGTGGCATTTATTTCCATGTTTCCAAAAGGCAGGCATATGAGCAAAGGTTGAGGTTTTCGATAACTTGGTTTGACATCCATTTTCATGACAATGTGTTTGCGAAAAGCAGTCAATCCATTCAGATGGTTCTTTTCCATCCCACATTTAAGCTACATCTTGACATACCCCGAGGCAGTGAATGATCTCTGTGTGGTTGTGACATTGACTGGCATTGTGGAAAATACAGATAAAGCAACATTGCTGTTTGAATGTTAAACTATAGCACATTCCGATGTTATAATGTCAGCTAAAATGCCCAAGCATTTGGGGACATTTAGCTACCCTGGCTTCTTCTTTGTTCAGCTCCAATTTCACCCTTCATAGCCACTGAAGTCAAGCTTATAAGCGCCACAGAAACCAGACATTCACAACTTTTCCCAAAGAAACTGCAGTTCAGATGGTTCTTGCACCCCATTAACTTTTCAACTTCCATTTTTCCTTTGTCACAGCCATGTCTTTGCAAATCATCCCGTTCTGTGCCTCAAGAAGCAATAAGCAAGACCTGTTTTAGAAGCAATAAGCAAGACCTGTAGGGTACTGGAATCTTAAACAAAAGTCTGCTTAAAAAAAAAATGATTGTGGCCACTAATTTCATCCCTGAACAAATAAATTACAATGCGATTTAATTAGTTTTTCAAGCATGATGCTTTACTGGAAGGGTAGACAACCTGATGACCTCCAGATATTTTGGACTACTAATCTCTGGCCATTGGCCATGATGTCTGGGGCTTATACAAGTTGTAGTCCAAATCATCTAGATGGCACCAGGTTGCCTACCCCCTGCTTTACAGCACAAACAGAAAGGTCAGGTTCTGTCCTAAGTAGGGATGGATAGGAACTTTGTGACCAGCAGTGCATTTTTTCCCACAAATATATTCAAATTCAAATATATTCAAATGAGAACTTGCCTTCTCATTTACAAAATAGGTACTGAAAAAATGCACACTTTTCTCAAACTACTCATATTTTAAACCACCCATGTTTTAACCTATCGGGGAATTTTGCAAAAATCTGGGAATAGTTTGTGCAATTTGGAGGTTCAATAGGGATTAATTTTGCTCAGTTGTCCCATCCATGCAATTTTCCCATTCCCAATGAACAGCAATCGCAAATGCAAGCACACATTGAGGAGAAATGAGCAGCATGCTGATGTTAGGAGAATCTTGGCATGCTCAAACTCTGCTCATTCCCTCATTCCTAGTCCTAAAACATTTACAAAGTAAGGATTAGTGATGGAAAGAGGAGGATGGAAGATGCAAGGACGAGAGATCAATGTGGTTGGGCAGAGCTATATGGGGTGGGACAGTCCTAGACTGGTCCCAAATTGTTCAGGGCTTTGTACACTAATGTCAAAACCGTACATTTGGTGCAGAGGCATATTGGTAGCTGCTGTTGCAGATCCTTCAGCACAGATGTTATGTGTTGTCAATAACTTACTCCATTCAGGAGATGAGCAGCTGCATTCTGGTCCAGCTACAGCTTCTGAACCAATCCCATGGGTACTCCTAAAATCTCAGCTTCAACAATGCCAGGTTCATCATAGCCAAGCTGTCCCAGTTCAGGAAGAGCTACAGCTGTCAAGTTACCTGAATCTAGTTGAAGGCTCCCCTGGACACAAAAGTAATCTTAGAGCCTATCTACACAGTCCCTTGGAACATTTTAAATAGTATGTTAAAATGTTCCAAATAGGTGCATTCTAAAACGTCTGAGGCCACATTAAGGAGTACTCACGTTACAGAAGAAAACTTCTCCAGTCTTCAAAGCAGTATGTGCGGTCACACACTCTTCTGCCCCGTCTCTTTCTGTTTCGTTTTTACAATGAGTTTAGGGCAAAGCATTGTGGGCATTGTAGTTCAGTCACCCACTTCCTCCTTAGTTCCTCTTTCATTCTCTGAATATAGGGCTAAGGATTGTGGGTGTTGTAGTGCACTCACCCACTTCCTCCTTAGCCCCTCTTTCTTCCCCACCAATCAACTGCTAAGCATTTGGGCACTGGTAAACGAAACACTGCCAACCATGGATCACAAACGGTAAGGAAGGACACATTATTTTACTTAAAACAATTTATTAAAAGTAAAACCATTGTATATAGCTGAAGTGAGTTTTAAAAAACCTCAGGTATACAACGTTCAAGGGAGTGCATCATGTGGCCCAAAGAGTTTTTGTAACCCTTATAAAACATTATAAAGCTGGTGTGCAGATCAGCTCTGAGTGTCAAATGATTATGAAATCAGGAGAAACCCCAGATGTCAAACCAATTCCTTCAGAAGGAAAGCAACCCCATCTAGTACAGGTAATTGTTCTCCTGAATATTAAAATCACTCTCCCAGAGTGCCACCATCTTGCTGGCATTCAAGTGCATTATTATTATTAATAATGATAGTAATTTATGTACTTGGCACTTACTAAGAATATGTATGGCTGGTCTCCACACCAAGGGGCTTACTATCTAAAATGGACACAGAGAAACAACAGAAGAAGGGGGAAATGGAGGCATGGTTAAGCAGGGTGATGAAATGCGATTGCTTCAATTACATGGATTTGAGCTTAGTTACATTAACATATGCCGTATATGGGCATGACTTAAATTCCTCCAGGATTTCCCAGATGGCCACATGACCTTCCCCTGGCCTCATTCCTTTCTCCCAACAACCAATCGCTCTGTGATTTCCCAGCTTTTGTCCAGTGCTTTCCCTATTCTTAAAGGTTGCAATGTCTCTCCCAAGACTTCATTACTGGCAGGAAGAAATTGAAGCCCTCATCTTCATGGCGTTGGGGCGGCAGCACGGCGGCAGGCCCCAACCCACCCATCCCCGCATTGACGCTCCTTCCGTCCATCTACAGCGGAAGGAGTGCCAAGGTGGGCTTTCCTGCCGCCACCACCGCCGCCACGACCGGCCATCCAGGGCGCCTCAGCTTACACTTTTCTCCTCCTCCTCCTTTCCTCAGTTAGCCCAGCAGCTCTGGGAAGAGCGGAAGCACCATACACTTTGCTAAAAGGAAAAAGGAAAAGGAAAATCGCGGGAAGACAAGGGAGAGGGAGGGGGAATGGGGGGCGGAGGAGAAGCAGAAGAAATAAAGAACTGTTAGGAGTTCCATTCCTCGTTCTGCCAGGGGCTGGCCGGGGGGGGGGGGAGGAAAGGCAAGCCCCGAGGAGTTCACTTTCCACAGCTCTCTGGGTTGCTCCCTTTCCTCCTAGCAATGGGTGCGCGCGGAGAGTTTATTGTCGTTATTTTTCGCCCTCTCTCAAGAGACGGGAGGAAGAAGGACGACCCCCAAAATAAAGTGCCAAAGAAGCCGGAGGAGGAGAAGGGGGAAGGGTATCTAATTGTCGAACGGCCATCCTGCTGCTGTAGATGCCGCTGCTGCAACCGCGCCGCTCCAGCTAAAAAAGCCAGGGTAAATGCCCGACTTTTTTTACAGCTGAGCTTTGGGGCTTTGGAACTTTGTAAATTACCTGCCGCCACTCCAAAGCCACCGCGGGGGAAAGCGCCCGTCTAGAGGTACCCCCAGATAGCATATGCTGGTATTTCTGGCATTTTTCGCCCTTCCCCCTTTGCTTTTCATCCTTCCCCCTTTTGCCGTCAGCCACATCCGTCACTGGAATGTGGCTCCCAAGTGTTTCTCAAAAATAGAATTTGGCCTTCACGCTTAAAGAGGTTCTGCACCCTGATCTAAATGTTTCCCAGAAAAAAGAATAAGGAAGGTGAAGGCATCCTGAGTGGCAGGTGCAGACATGAGGGACAGCAATGCAACTTCTCAATCTCCTCTTAATGGTGCTGCATGAAGCCGGTCACTTCACCACGCTGGGAGCAACATTTAATCACAGTTATCAACACACATCATGATTTGCAAACCCATTTCAAACCATGTTTCCACATCCTAATTTGCAATCAATCCTTAACCACGGTTTAAATACTGAGGTGTAACACTTAGCCATGGTTTAAAGAAAACACATGAAATATGTCTAAGCCTTATGTCTCTCTCAGGCACATTTGACCTTTAGTCAAATAACAATAATAGTATGAGGTCATGGTTGGGCTTCCATTTTCTTCTTGGGTTCTGCACAGATTTTTAAAGCTCAGAGGAAAATTGCCCAGCTATCTCTTCTCTATAGCAACGGCACATGATTGCTTTGTATTTTATTTCATTTCTCAGCAAGGAGACTATCAGGAGTGAATTTGCACAATTGCACAAAGCATTGTAATGGAAAATGAGAAACAATCAAATGGAGACAAGTCTGCAGCATATTCAGGGTGTGCTTGCTTCTTTTGTGTTTCATTTAATTTCTTGACATGGAGGCTGAATTTGTGCGGCGGCACAAGGCATATAATCAAAAAAAAAGAGAGAGAGAGAGAGAAGAAATAGCTGTAGGCTAGTAGAACTGGACAAAATGATAGTCCTCATCTCAGATTCTGTGAATTTCTATACCCTTTCCCTCTCTCTTCCTCCTCCCCTTTTGCAGTACATTAACTTGAAACAGAAATATGTGCTTCTTTTAAAGCTGCTACATCATTCAACAACTGGGAATTTCAACCAGTCTAACTTTTCTCTCCTCCCCACATGGCAAGCTGCACCTGCCAAATGTCTTCATCTGCACACCTATGAAAGGTAAAGAAGCCCCATTCTCCATCGAATCTGATCACTGTCCTTTTAAACATATCTATCTTACAAAGAAACAAATACAGCTGGAATCTCATTTCCAAGAAAACATTTGTGTTGTTTTATCCACAATTTTTGTTATGTATTTATCTGAGCAATCAAACCAAAACTGTGTGATATCTATCCACAGGCTTCACTGACAACATATGCCTGTCCATAAGATATCCACAAACTCCATTACACCATCTCACTGTATTTATCATCTGAAGAGTTAATGTGAAACTACTGATCTGTAAATAGTCATGTGTTTCCTTTATAATCAGGGAAAGCTTCTTCTTCTTCTTCCTCTTCCTCTTCTTCAACTGCTCATAGCCCGTCACATACACTGTAAGCCAACAGTCTGGCTGAATTCGGACAACACAATAGTCAATGGTAGGGTAATAATCAACTTTACAGTTGTTCATCTAGGGGGTACTCCCCACACAACATGGTAATAAATAATAGGGGTGTGCACGGACCCCCCGGATCGGATCGGGACCCGGATCGGGACCTCCAATTTTGTCCCGGACCGGTTCGGACAAAATCGGAGGCCCCCCGGACCGGATCGAGTCCGATCCCGATCCAAAAATCGGAAATTTTTGGATCGGCCGCCATTTTTTTCCCCATAGACTTGCATTGCAATGCAAGTCTATGAGGAAAAAATGGCGGCGGGTGGGTAAGGGGGGGCCTAACTCCCTCCCCCCCCCCGGGGCCGTCCGCTGTGGACGGCCCCGGCAGGTAAACCCCCTCCCCCGCGCTCCCTACCCCCCCTGGGGCCGCCTGCTTCCATCCGCTGGCGCCCGCGGGCGCCAGCGGATAGAAGCGGACGGCTCCGGGGGGGGGTAAGCCCCCTTCCCCGCCACTTACCTTCTCGGCACGTCCGGCGCCGGCGGCTACTACCAGCGGGCTCCGCGGCCTACTCTCGAGTAGCGCGCCGGGTGATGACATCACCCGGCGCGCCACCCTGGAGCAGGCCGCGGAGCCTGCTGGTAGTAGTAGGCGCCGGCGCCGGACGGGAGCTGCCGGGCCGGGCAGGTAAGGGCCCCCCTCCCCCCTCCCCCCTCCGCGCGCCCCCTCCTCCCCCCTCCCCCCTCCGCGCGCCCCCTCCTCCCCTCCACGCACCCCCTCCTTACCTTTCCGGCCCGGCGGCTCCCGTCCGGCGCCGGCGCCTACTACTTCCAGCAGGCTCCGCGGCCTGCTCTAGAGTAGTGCGCCGGGTGATGACATCACCCGGCGCGCCATCCTAGAGCAGGCCGCGGAGCCTGCTGGGAATAGTAGGCGCCGGCGCCGGACGGGAGCCGCCGGGCCGGAAAGGTAAGGGCCCCCCTCCCCCCTCCGCGCGCCCCCTCCTCCCCTCCACGCACCCCCTCCTTACCTTTCCGGCCCGGCGGCTCCCGTCCGGCGCCGGCGCCTACTACTTCCAGCAGGCTCCGCGGCCTGCTCTAGAGTAGCGCGCCGGGTGATGACATCACCCGGCGCGCCATCCTAGAGCAGGCCGCGGAGCCTGCTGGGAATAGTAGGCGCCGGCGCCGGACGGGAGCCGCCGGGCCGGAAAGGTAAGGGCCCCCCTCCCCCCTCCGCGCGCCCCCTCCTCCCCTCCACGCACCCCCTCCTTACCTTTCCGGCCCGGCGGCTCCCGTCCGGCGCCGGCGCCTACTACTACCAGCAGGCTCCGCGGCCTGCTCTAGAGTAGCGCGCCGGGTGATGACATCACCCGGCGCGCCACCCTAGAGCAGGCCGCGGAGCCTGCTGGGAATAGTAGGCGCCGGCGCCGGACGGGAGCCGCCGGGCCGGAAAGGTAAGGGCCCCCCTCCCCCCTCCCCCCTCCGCGCGCCCCCTCCTCCCCTCCACGCACCCCCTCCTTACCTTCCCGGCCCGGTGGCTCCCGTCCGGCGCCGGCGCCTACTACTACCAGCAGGCTCCGCGGCCTGCTCTAGAGTAGCGCGCCGGGTGATGACATCACCCGGCGCGCCACCCTAGAGCAGGCCGCGGAGCCTGCTAGTAGTAGTAGGCGCCGGCGCCGGACGGGAGCCACCGGGCCGAGAAGGTAAGTGCCCCCCTCCTCCCCCCCCCCGCTGTCCACTTTCATCGGCGGGCGCCCGCTGGCGCCCGCCAATGGAAGCGGCGGTGGGCGCCAGTGGGCGCCCGCCGATCCGCCGATCCGCCGAACCGGTTCGGAGCTTTTTCGGACCGGTTCGGATTGGATCGGCCGATCCAGCTGCGGGATCGGAAATCGGATAATTTATCCGATTTCCCACTGGACCGGACTCGGATCGTGGATCGGGTCCGATCCAGTGCACATCCCTAATAAATAATCAACCGTAGTGTGGATTAGGATCAGCGCTGAGTTGACTATGGCAGCATTCGGACGACACGATAGTCAAAACAACTGACGATTGTTCCCCCCCCCCGCCCCAGTTGCTTATTGTGTTGTCCGAATTCAGCCTCTGTGTCTCTTGTAGCCCTTCATATATAAACCAATTGTGTGTGTATTCCTGTCTGTGGGTCAAACCAGGTGAGATGACGTGAGATATGGGATCAGATTTCCATATATATATACTGGGGCTCAGATCAGATTGGGGCCATGGAGCTGACTGGCTTTTATTTGATTTTTTAAAAAATCTGATGCAAAATCTCACTTTGTCTCCTCCAGTTTGGCCCAGATATAGACAGATATACCATTGGAATATAGGTAACCCTTGGCTGACCATATGAAAAGGAGGTCAGGGCTCATGTAACTTTAACAGTTGTAGAGAAAAGGGAATTTCAGCCAGTGTCATTTGTATGCAATTAGTTCCTGGTGAAATTCCCTCTTCATCACAACAGTTAAAGTTGCAGGGGCCCTGCCTTCTTTTGTATCTGGTCACTCTAGTATAGTGCCTGCAACTTTAACTGTTGTGATGAAGAGGGAATTTCACCAGGAACTAATTGCATACAAATGACACTGGCTGAAATCCCCTTTTCTCTACAACTGTTAAAGTTACATGAGCCCTGTCCTCCTTTTCAGATGGTCAGCCTAGGTAACCCTTTCCCCTTATGTATTTTCCTGATCTAAATTGATTTCACTTGAAGCTATATGACTTTCTTCATAGGACAAATAGCAACTTCTAGGGAGGATCTCTTCATATTTCTATACATATATTATCTCGGTAATCCTTAAACTTATAAAGTGAGTTGGTATTTTTACCACCATGGAGCATTCAGAATGCTTCACATATATTATCTCAGGAATCCTTAGACTTATAAAGTGAGTTGGTATTTTTACCACCACAATACAGTGGAGCAGGGAGAAGGAGTTGAAGCTGAGAGTCACTTGCCTAAGGCCATCTAGTAAGGCTGTTTTTGATGTGACATTTAAACCAGGAACTTCTTTGCTCACACTAGTCTAGATGTGTTCTTTTATCCCTGTTCTTTTTAAATAACATGCAGCACAATCCTATATGTGTCAACTCTGAAGTAAGCCTCACTGAGTTCAATGGGACATACTCTCAGGTAAGTGAGTATAGGATTGCAATCTTCGAGCTGATTGTCACGCCCATCACTTATCTGTCAATTACTGGATGGGTATGTGTACTTTAAGGTGATGATGGGAGATATCAAAGATCTATCCATGGCTGAAGAAAGATTTGAAGCAGGGGGGAGGGCTTCCTGGCTCACTGCCGGTACCCTTTAGTCATGCAATCCTTAAACTGAAGCTGTAGTCTTGGAATAGTTTTAGCACACAATGGATTCCTCAGCTAAATCAGGCCTCAGACACATTTTTTTTAAGTGCAGGTTTACTCAGTAGCAAGACACACTGTATTTAATGAGACTTACTCCCAGGTAAATGTGAACAGGACTACTGACTGAACTGACAAGTGAGCAAGGGAGAAGTGAGGAATAGGCAAAACTGGGAGCTGACAAAAAATAGAAGCTGATCACAGATTTACACACTGTGGGTGTTAAAGCAATTACTAGTACTTACTGAGAGTGTAGGACTATGACACATTATTGAAGATTTTGAAATATGGATCAGCAGCCAGGCACTTGCATGCTGATCAATTTCTGCATGTGAGTATAATATATACTTTGCATCTGGGGAAATAAAGGTTTAAATACATGTTGTGGGTCAATACACCCCAGTTGTTAAAATGAAAGTGGTGCACACCTGAGGGATTTTTCTCTGAAAGTACTGGAAAGAAAGTATGAAACCAGTAAAATCAGCCATTGTCTCTTCGAAAGCTTTTTTGGACACGTCTTTGACAACTCTTGTCACAGAGGGCTCTTTGTCAATGTGCAAATTGCTTTGTTTAATTAGTGATGGTTACTAAACGGACTTGTCTGAGTGAGGACCTCTTTATCTCTCCTGATCAATCAGTCTTTAGAGCCAATTATCCCTGAAAAGGAGTGATTTGTCCAAAGAAACAGGCATAAGGTCTCCAGATGTCGTCACAGACAATGTTCCTGTGCCTTCAGTAGTGGTTTAGAAGAGAGATTTTTGACAGGTGCAACTTATCATGGGCAGACTATGAAAGGTATAGCTTCCTCCTTGCCATCTGGTCAATTTAGGCCAGGCTTTCGCAACCCAGTGTCCTCCACATGTTTTGGATTACAGCTCCCATCAGCCTCAGCCAGCATGGCCAATGGTTAGGAATTGTGGGAGCAGTAGACCAAAGCATCTGCAGGGCACCATGTAGGAGAAGGGTGCTCTAAGCAGAGGAGAATCTCAGGTGTTGCTGACACAAACAAACAGACAAACAAACACAAACAAACAAACTATCCTTGCTCCCGCATCTTTAACAGTAGCCTGACACAAGGGTGATTATTCCAGGTGAATTGTTTCTTGGCATGGAAATAAAGGGATGGCAAAAGCTACTTCTGCTTCATTTTTGTGTGGTAGGTTGTTACTAAAGGCTCTGTAGCATGACCAAGAAAAATAAAACTGTCAACACTTAGAATCACTCATATTTATGTCAGATCCAGCATACCTTTGATGTGTTTCAAATAAAGAAAACCATGGAATTTCCAATCTGATAGCTCACCTCATTCTTATACAGGGCTAGCCAGTGCTACATGGGAAGTGGCCTTAGATTGAGTCAAAAAAATGGTCCATCTAGCTCTGTATTGTCGGCACTGTCTGGCAATGACTCTCCTGGGTTTAAGGCAAGGATTTTTCCAACCCTATCTAGGGATTGAACCTAGGATACTCTGTATGCAAAAAAAGTGCTTGATTACTAAACTAGAGTCCTCCCAATTATCCTCTCCCTTCCCCATTTCTCCTGAAATTCCAACCATGGCATGGGGAAAAGGATCTCCACTGGAGTCGAGTCAATGCTCTCTCTCTCTCTCTCTTTAACTTGGGAAGAAAATATGGGGAAGGTTTAACTAGGGTGACCATATTTTGGAAACCAAAAAGAAGGACAACATGGTTGGCCCCTAGGGGGGTATCCCCACCAACATGTTTGCCCCCAGGGGGCATGTCCAGCACCAAGGGGTCATGCCCACCTGAACATAGTCTTGGCCACATGTCTGATTTTACAGCACAAAATTAAGACAAATCTGTTCCACATAATATCTTAATGTTAACATCACTGAAATAACAAGTGAGACATCCCATGTATCTGAAATTAATGTCACTCCTACTTTTGCAGCTTTTGCTGTACTTTATTGCTATAATCTGTGTAATACATTCTCCCCTTCCCTCAAATACCTTTTCTAATTGTATCCTCACTCTGCTGCAAGCTGCTGTTTAACAGGGTTTGCTGCTGGCTGGCTGGCTTTTTTATTTTTAAAGTTCAATATTTTTTAAAAAAACTTGTGTATGATTTTCACAAGTTTTACTACTCTAACATTAGGGTGGGTGTTGTAGGCGGCAGACACTACTTCACCCATTCACACTTCTCCCTTATATACATTAGCTTCTCATAGCTTTTGCATTGGCACCACTTTTCACTTCCAGACTTGAACTCCTGTCTCATTCCTGCACAAACACACGACTCTGAGACCCTCTTTCTAATGCCCTGCATTGCATGCCAGCACCGTGGGGATAAGTTACAACAGATGTCTCTGGGTTGTCTGTGCAGCCTCTGTTGTCTCTCTCTCTCTAAGACATTGCAGCCAAACCAAAGCCTACAGCCTCAAACAACCAATCTCCCTTCCTCTTCCAAAGTCTCCCAACGGTCCAGCCAGACAACACACTTGTACCCTGTGACTGGAGGGAAGGGTGCCAGCTTATTGCTTGGTCACATCTGGTGACTCTTACTTTAAAAACCATCTCCACAACCAGCTGCATCTGCCTGCACCAACACTGGACTCTGAGACACTCTTAAATGGCTCTGTGTGGCATGCCAGCCTCTCAGGGCTCAGCTACAGCCATCTCAGAGTTGTGTCTTCAGTCTAACTCTGTCTCTAAGAGATATGCCAGCCAGTTAAAGCCGCAAATCTATTTTTCTCTGACATGCACTTCAAACGTTCTGCATTGCATGGCAACAGTGCAGACAGATTCCAGCTCACAAGTGAACAAAGTGAAGTGGAAGTGAAGGGATAGTGAAGCAAAGCAACAACATGCCAGGTTCCAACATCTGCAGCAACAGGGCATCTGCAAAGATGAGAGCCTCTCTCTCGACTGGCACCTCGCTGTTGGTCATGAGAGTTTTTCTCTAAGGATGACCCTTCATCGCCCATGATGTGGAACTCTGAGAAAAAGTCCTCTGTCCCATTCTGTTTTGCCCTGTGGGCTGCTTTGACTGACCTCTCCTTTCCCACATTTTGATCTGTGGGCATCTGCTGAGCTCCAGGTGCCCACTGCCCACCAAATCTGCAACAGGAAAGGTGCCCTGCTCGCCCAACCCTTCTTAGCTAAAAACTCAAGATCCACTTGATGCCAACAACTGAAACTGCTCAAGATGCAAGACACCAAAGAGGAGGTTTGACAACCTGAGTTTGAAGGGTATGGCTCCAGTGTTTGTTTGTTTTTAATTAATTTTAAAACCTCAAACTTTTTTTAAAAATCTAAAAATCAACAGATGAACAGATCGGCTTGAAGCATGGCATGACTAAAGCCCTACCTAAGAGCTATCATGGTGCCAAGTTCATTCTCTTTATCTTTAAAAATGACGGCGCTGCATAGTCCCATTGACTATGAAGTAGAGCTGCCCTTTGGGTGGTGGGGAGGATGGGAAACATCCAGATTTTTCTTCAAATTTCATAATTTCCTCCCTTCCCGGATTTGTCACCAAAAATCCTGACATGTCCTGGTTTTTCCTGACATATGATCACCCTAGACACCTCTCTCAGAGCACCATGGTCCTGATCTGAATTGGGGCTGCACAGGATTACACAGGAGTAAGTAAAACTATCAAGCATGGCTGCCCTATGAGTGATTAGTTGTTTTTTGTATGTATAGTTCATATAAAATGATGTACTCCATATTATTAATGTTGTTATTTTATTATTTTTATTATTTTAAAAGCATTGAATTAATACCAGACTTCTGAAGCATTTGATTCTGTCAGTCCAGCCAGTTTGGGTTCTCTTGAACCTCATTTGATTTCCTGGTTTCCTAAAATAATACACTTTTATTATCTCTTCCTCTGACCTTTCAGTTCAACTTTATAATCTCCTGACCTCAACTTCCTGATCACTAACTAAACTTTTGACCTCTAAACTAACACATACCATACACACTCACAGAGAAAAGGTGCAGGAGAGAGGGAGAGAGAGAGGGAGAGAAAGAGAAAGAGAAAGAGAGAGAGATTTAACCCCATCACATCTTTCACTCAAGGATGCATTTCTCACTCCTATTATCCACTTAGCCAGGCCACCTCTGGCTGACATGAGCAAACAAGATGGACAAAGGTCCTGTGTACAAGTGGTTAACCTCACTCCTTTGGGGATCTTGCCCACATCCTTGGGCTGTACAAATTGAAAAGTATCAATAACAACATGACAAACAGATGTTGAAAATACATTCGTTGTTAAAGAAGTAACTTTAGTATGATTTTAGTATGTTCTGTCTATTGTTGTAGATATGGACTTTTGGGAGGGCTTGAATGCTTTAAGAACCTGAGTCAGAACAAACATTGAGGTGGAATTTGAAGAACCTCACCATCCCTACATTTAAAAGTTAGCCTTGATTTTGAGTAAACATGAATAGGTGAAGGGTGGAGTTCTTTTGAAAGAGTAAGGAGAAAAATAATGGCATGCTTCCATGTGAAGTACATCTGGCCAGGAACAACAAAGATACAAGAAAACATGTTCTTAGGTTACAAGTATTTTTAATAAGTTATAATAGAACCAGATGTGTAATTAATTTAAACTGGGCTTCTGCAGAATTTCAAACTGTGGTTGATTTACATTGTATTTGGTGTCTGTTTCTTTCTTTTTAGCTCTGTGTTATTTTTAATTAGACCATTTGAGTCTCAAAACTGTTGCCCTGGGAATTTTATGCAGATATATATATATACCTCCAGACAAGTTCTGAATACAATATAATGAAGTGCCTGGAGCCTAATAAGTACATAATTCAGGGTCACAGGGCAGTATCTGAGTGGGGGAATATTCTGCTATGAAAATGGTTCTTTAAGCCAACATAACAGCAACTATATGGAAAATGTCTCTTAACTTCAGAAATAAATTGCTTCAGACAGTATTCATTATAGTATCCCCCCCCCATCTCTGTGACATCTGGATATTTGAAGTGTACAGCATGGGCCAGAAATTGTGTATATACAGGAAGGCATGAAAGTGAGTGTAGGGCTCAAGTTGCCTGTGCAATCTTCTTTTGCAACCTTCCTGTGTAGGCTCTCTTTCATTCAAGGTTCAAGTCAGTTGCATTGATGTATTCTAGGTGCATTGATGTATCCTAATAACATCACTATTGTTGTCTTCTGAAAATCCCTAAAATATGCTGGTGCATGAATTTGCTTGACACATATATGTTGCATTGTTGAAGTTCCTGACCTTCATCATTGACCTTGATTCCTCCACTTCTTAAAGGAAATAATTAAAAAGCTTTTGGTGGTGAACACACACACACACACACACACACAGTTATCAGTTTGGCCTCTAAAAGACAATATTAAACGTTGGGGGTTTACCTTTTCCTCCTAAACAAAATGAAGAAAGAAATAAACAGTCTGGTATAACTTCTTGGAAAACTCTTCTACAGGTTCATGACAAAATCACCATCATCATCATCATCATCATCATCATCATCATCATCATCACATTTTAAGCATTAAAAGTACTTTTAATACATTCTTTTAACAACATACAATCTGCAGTACCTACTGCAGATGGGGTACAGGGAGAGAAAGAGAGGGGGGCTTGTCTATGACCACCTCATGAATTTATGGCAGAGGTGAAAATTGAACTAGAAATTCCTAGCTCACAGTTTATACTCAGCCATTACACTACTACAGCTCTGCCAGTTCTATGGACCTGGTCTGTGTGGCAAATCTATGTGTGTTCGGACATTCCATCGTCTAAGAGACAGAATACATTTGATCTAACAAAATGAATAATGTGTGGTGCAATCCTATAGTTGCCTATTCAAGAGGAAGTTCTATTGACTTCAAATGGACCACCTCCCAGTAAATGGGAATAATGCAATTCTATGCACACTTCTCTCAAAGTACAGCCTATTGAAATCAGTGGCGATTTATGTTTTAGTGGACATTCAAACGGTTGCACTGAAAGGCTGAAAGTCTATGCACACTTGCCTGAAAATAGACTCCACTGAATAAAACAGGACTTACTTCTGAACAGGCATACAAATGGTTATACCATAAAACTGCTATGTTTGTTTTGTCACGTGGTATTGATGCAACACTGAAAATGAGCCTATGATAAGTGATGTGTTTGAGAGATAATCCACAAAAGGCACAGCAAGTGGTTTCTACATCCTCTTTAAACCTGAACCAACAGTATCTCCCACCTTCACATGTTGGCTGCAAAGGTGGAGAAAAAGTTTCTACAAGTTTCTTAGGAAGAGAAACTCTTGCGGGGAGGTTACCTTTCAGACAACAATGCTACATCACGATATATAACATCATACCCATCCGGCATCTATTTAGAAATGAAGATGGATGCCACTGGGATGTATCCACCATAGTTTGAAGCAGTTTTAAACTTTGGTTTTATTCTTTTGTATAACTGCAAGAAAAGAAAAGACCCTCTGCTACCTTGTTTGAAAAGCAACCTCTCCTTCTGGTCCAAAATTCAGGAATTTCTCCTCCCCATCCACCCATGTTTGCTGTCTTCAGGGGCTATTTTCATCCAGTGCGGTAGAATTGCTGGCAAAGCCTGGGCTGAAAAGTTCAAAAGAATTAAGATTAATCCTAATCACCAGCAGGGAGAAGAACAAAAAGGAAGAGAATTATGACAACGAAGTATCACTTAATTAAAATTAGTAAATATTTTCAAAAATACAAGTCCCTATATTATCTAGAGCTTTTATCCAGTGCCTTCCAAATGAATATCCTCTGCCAATATAAATTTTATCTTCTGCCAATTTCCAAGAAATTGACAGTATTCCATAAGCCTGTTCCTCTATTTGCCCAGTACTTCATCACTGTAGACTGGATATCATTTATTTATAAAACGAGAAAATCGTATCCTAAGGCAATGCACCACACAAACCTTTCATGTTTAAATGACAGCTATTGGAGGTACAAGACAGGATACAAAAATAATACTCGTGAATAAGAGCTTCCACTATAAGAATATATTAAACTGACACATTACCAAATCTCTTTGATGTTCAGCACCATTTATCAACTTCAAGAATATGAGGCTTTGAGTCGAAATGACTGATTTATTAAATATCTATGCCATAATATGTGTTTCCTATGAAATATTAAAATAATGAAATGTTACTTTTTTCTATATTTGGCACTTTTTTTATTTCTCCCCCCCCCCCACCACAAAACCAGTAATATCTTTTCTTATGAATCAATAGCTTTTTGTCTTATATGCTGGAGGGTTGTACTTCTCAGTCGACTCTTCTAGCAAAACTTCCATTAATTTCACTTTGAGGATTGATCTGTTGATGGAACACGCTTCAGATTCTTGTATGAAGTAAAAGGGCAGAAACCACTTGTAGAATGTGGGATGATGCTTCACTCAGTGAAAAGAGCACATACTCCAATGGAACGTGTAAGTGGAAGATGTTCTGGAATGTTCCAGGCGCAAATGAAATAGACCTAAAAATGCAGCGCCATTAGGTAAAAATGTACGTTTTGTCTAAAGTGAAATGTGATGTATACAAGGCTGAGCCAAAAACAATGCAAAAGCAGTGCTAAAACACCTATTCCCTTTGTTCCCCAGTACTCCTTGAAAAAGGTTCGCTTATGCATTGATTTTGCCCGCGCTTGCTCACTTCTCAGTTGCCTATGCTTCCCCTGAGTGGTGTCATCATGTGGCCAAATATGTTTGTCTTCATAAGAAAGCTATGTCATCTAATTCACTGTGTGATTGCTGAGTTGGGATGGGGGATCATCTATGTGTCCAAGCCAAGAAGCATTGCCTTCACTTTCAGGTGTCCTTGTTTGGAAAATGTGGTTTTATAAAGTAGCCAAATGGAATTGTCTATATAGTGTTAAGACTTCATCCCATTTCTTATGTGATTTTCATTGATGAGATCACCTATGGAATAATCCAAGAAAGGGGGGGGGGGAATCAAGAGCTGGTGTAAAGGGATTGCAATTGCAGAGTGCTTTCAAAAATTATTCCCACCTGAAATCACAAAAATGATAATTCAAAACCTTAGAATAATGATGATGATGATGATGATGATGATTTAAAAACCTGAGAATATTCAACATAAAGTAGCTGCTGATTTGAAAGGCCCTGCTTAGATAAGGCATTCATAGAAATACTGAAAGAAGTAAAAGGGATTTGAATAAAACTCATGACATTTCTCTGGGTGGTTTGTACAGCCCTAAGGGTTGACACCAAGTTTTGCCTAAAGCAAAATTCAAAGTGAAGTTGCTCAGGTGAAACATCCCTCTTTAACTACAGTGCCATACATTTCAGAACATGATTGAAAATAGGTAGAAATAATTTAAAGATATAGCACACACACACACACACGAGGTATGAGAAAACAAAAGGAAAACATCCTCATATGCTTTTGGCTTTGACCCTTTGAAGAACAATGGAAAGGAAGAAAGTGATACTGGGAATGGATTGTAAAGGAATAATGACTGAGGCTTATCGCTTAGAACCTTCCCCCTCCAAGTGAGATGAGGCTAAAACAAGAGAATTTGGCCATGAGGAAATTATGAGACAACATGGAAATGTGACAGGGTCCCTTCTAGCCCATGGCACACCACGCTATGTGGAGTGCAAATGAAATGATTGCTGGGCTGCCTCCATTGTTTAACAAACAGTCACTAAGGGTGCAATCCCATCTTGGTGTCAGAATGCTCTGAGGTTGGAGCACTCCAACATGTTCAAAGCTCTGTCAGGCTCCTGCAGGCAGAATGGAACTGAGGAAGGAGGGTGGGTGCATGCCACATTTCTGTTTCTTTTTGTTTTTAGCTTTTTCTGTCCTATTGTGAGCAATGGATGATGGGAAATAGTAATTTTGTTCCACCTTCAGGGCTGACCTAAATCTTACCCCATGTTTGGAGTGTAGTTGGGGACTGGGAGGGCTAGGATCCAGAACCTACCTTGCTCGACCCACACTATGCTGCTAATCTGACATGGAGGAAGGGAGGGGAGATCTGGGATCACATTCTCCCCTCTGAACAAAGAGCTTTCCCAGAGACCATGTAAGTGTTAAAGATACAGGAGGCCTGTCCTCCTTTTCATATGGTCACCCTGATAAAAAGTTGTATTTTTCCTCTTTACTTTTAATTCATTGAATTTAGATGCACAGCCAAATCATGAATGGATATATATATATGTCTATAAATTCAGTGTCAGTCCTAGCATAGAGTGGGAAGAAGAATTCCCTTTCTTGTTTTAAGACTTCATCGGGAATTTATGAAAAACCAAAAAAAAAAAAAAAACCCGAACAAGAAGAAAGAAACCCTCCAGAAATAATATACAATGAATTCATATCAAATGCAAACAAGCACCTTCTCTTTTCTATCTATGGAATTAGTGGAAAGGGGCAAGGCAAAAAGTGAAATAGTAAACCTTCTCAGATTCTGCTAAAATACCTATTGGCATATTACTAAATACCATGATATTTGAAACTGAATATAAGTGCAGCCATTTGTGAGATTGAATTAAGGAGAAACCCCAGAGGTTTATTTTATTTTATTTTGCTTTATTTTATTTCTGTCTCAATATCCTAAATGGTACAAATATTTTGCTTTATTTTATTTCTGTGGTAGACTATTTAATTAAAGAATTTTATTTCTGTGGTAGACTATTTAATTAAAGAGTTGACAATATTAATTTAAGGCCTAATAATAATAATAATAATAATTTATTTATTTCTGGATCAAGGTGGGGAACAACATTAAATACAAAATAGTATAAAATACATAAAACTGATTAAAAACATATAATACTAATACATTATTAAAATAACAATGAAAATCTTAAAATTCAACTAGGTAGGCCTGCCGGAAGAGATCAATCTTTATGGCTTTCTTAAAGTCAGAGAGACTGTTAAGTTGACGAATCTCTCCCGGCAGGCCATTCCACAGTTTGGGAGCAGCAGAAGAGAAGGTCCTCTGCGTAATGGTTGTCAGCCTAGTTTTGGCTGACTGAAGTAAATTCTTCCCAGAGGACCTGAGTATGGGGACAAATTGTACAAGGGAAGGTGATCCCACAGGTAACTTGGACCCAAACCATGTAGGGCTTTAAAGGTAATATCCAACACTTTATACTTTGCCCAGAAACTAATTGGCAGCAAGTGAAGTGATTTTAAAGTTGGTGTAATATGGTCACTCCTAGGTGTACTGGGGACCAACCTGGCTGCCATATTTTGAACTAGTTGAAGTTTCCAGACTAGGTACAAAGGTAGCCCTATGTACAGCACATTGCAGAAGTCATGCCTCAAAGTTACCAGTGTGTGCACTGCTGTCTTTAGGTCTTCCAACTCTAGGAAGGGGCGCAGCTGGCATATTAGCCGAAGCTGATAGTAGGCACTCCTGGCCATCACATTTATCTGGACTGTCATTTGGCGCGACGGATCCAGGAGCACCCCCAAGCTGCGAACACAGTCTTTCAGGGGGAGTGTAACCCCATCCAGAACTGGTTGATACACCTCCAAACCCAGGTTGGGCCTTTGACAGTAAGCACCTCTGTCATGTCTGGATTCAGCTTCAGTTTGTTTTTCCTCTCAGCCTATTACCGCCTTCAAGCATTCATTCAGAGGAGACACACTATCCCTAGCTGACACTTTTGTCAAAGAAATAGAGTAATATATTTGGATGTCATCAGCATACTGATAGCACCCCACCCCATGCCTCTGGATGATCTCTCCCAGCAGCTTCATGTAGATGTTAAACAGCATTGGGGATAGAATGGTGCCTTGTGGTATGCTATATAACAGCTTCTTCTTTGAGGTGAAACTATCCCCAAGCATCACTCTTCAGAACCTGCACGAGAGGTAGGACCGGAACCACTGAAGCACAGTGCCCCTGATTCCTTCAGGTGTTCCAGAAGGATACCATAGTCGATGGTATCGCAAGCCGCTGAGAGATCCAGAAGTACCAGCAGGGACACACTCCCCCAGGACCAAAAACCTGGGTGACTCCAACACCAGTTCCGAAACCCATTCTGTGAGCTCAGCCAGGAAGTCTGATAGGCAGCAGGTTGGCCGGTACACCAAAGAATCCCTAGTCTTTCCCTTTTCTTCAGACTCAGGTATACACACTCAATGTGATTAAATTCCCAGACAGGAAGTCTGGTCATGTTAAGGTTATCTTTATAGACCACAGCTACTCCACCCCCACCCACCATCTTTCCCTCACCTGTTCACTAACACAGTACCCAGATGGGAGGGCCTGGGCCCATGTCGGGCCACTGCCATATCCCATCCAGGTCTTTGTGAAGCTTGCCACACATGCACTGATATTACTTGATTTTCCATCACTTGAGTACTCAACCCTTGACCCCTCTTCATACATTACCTGAAGTAGTGTTTTTCTCCACTTGGCAGAGTGACATGCTTTTACACCAGCACCTGATCCTACAGGCATCCACTTAGTTATTTCTTCCTCCTCAAAAATTGGAGAATGTTAAGCAAATTGGCCATGACCAGATGTGGGTATATAGCACTTACTTTATATCAGACAATACCTGTTTACTATCAGGAACTCTGGAGTGAAACTAGAAAGCCCATGGGCTGAACTTCCAATTTTGAAGGGAATAGAAATGTGCATCGTTGGCCCAATGATTTGTAGGCGGCATTAAGCATCTGAATTGACCACATTTGTTAAAATACTAGGAACCTGGTCTTCTGCCTTTATGTGGTTGAAGTAGGCTGACCGTATGAAAAGGAGGACAGGTCTCATGTAACTTTAACAGTTGTAGAGAAAAGGGAGTTTCAGCCAGTGTCATTTGTATGCAATTAGTTCCTGGTGAAATTCCCTCTTCATCACAACAGTTAAAGTTGCAGGCACTATACTAGAGTGACCATATACAAAAGAAGGAAGGGCCCCTGCAACTGTTGTGATGAAGAAGGAATATCACCAGGAACTAATTGCATACAAATGGCACTGGCTGAAATTCCCTTTTCTCTACAACTGTTAAAGTTACATGAGCCCTGTCCTCCTTTTCATATGGTCAGCCTAGTTAAAGTACATTCTGCTGGCTGCCTTTGAAACTCTAGCTTCAGTGCTTCTTGCTTCTAGTTCATGCTGCCATTGACCCTTCAGTCTTTAATCTGGAGAGAAGATCATCTCGGTGTGGACTTGGTTGTGGCCTTCCATAATGTCCTGAGAACAGGCGGATTAGAAAGGACATGCTTGTTCCTCTCATTCATTCATTCATTCATTCTTTTCTATTCAACCCCATAACCGAAGTTCTCTGGAAGTTTACAAAGGCTTAAAACCCTAAAAATGCAATATAATGACATAATATAAAACCATTTACACACAAGCAGCAATCAAAATATCAGGGCCCATTATAAACCTCATCATGGGCTCTCTAACCCCTGGGAGTAGAGGAAAGTGACCAGGTCATTCCACAATCTGGGAGCGGCAGAAGAGAAGGTCCTCTGGGTAACGGTTGTCAGTCTAGTTCTTGTTGACTGTAGTAAATTCTTCCCAGAGGACCTGAGCGTGTGGGGCGGACTGTATGGGAGAAGGCAATCCCGTAGGTAACCTGGACCCAAACCATGTAAGGCTTTAAAGGTAATAACCAACACTTTGTACTTCGCCCGGAAACTGATTGGCAGCCAGTGAAGAGATTTTAAAACTGGTGTAATGTGGTCACCCCAGATGTACCGGTGACCAACCTGGCTGCCATATTTTGAACTAGTTGAAGTTTCCAGACTAGGCACAGAGGTAGCCCTATGTACAGTGCATTGCAGAAGTCGAGCCTCGAAGTTACCAGCGCATGCACTACTGATTTTAGGTCTTCCAACTCTAGGAAGGGGCGCAGCTGGCGTATCAGCCAAAGCTGATAGTAGGCACTCCTGGCAGTCGCATCTATCTGAGCTGTCATTTGGAGCGACGGATCCAGGAGTACCCCCAAGCTGCGAACACTGCCTTTCAGGGGGAGTGTAACCCCATCCAGAACTGGTTGACACACCTCCAACCCGAGGTTGTGGCCCTTAACAGTAAGCACCTCCATCTTGTCTGGATTCAGCTTCAGTTTGTTTTTCCTCATCCAGCCCATTACCGCCTCCAAGCATTCGTTCAGAGGAGACACGCTATCCTTAGCTGACAATGTTGTCAAAGGCATGGAGAAATATATTTGGGTGTCATCAGCATATTGATAGCACCCCGCCCCATTCCTCTGGATGATCTCTCCCAGCAGTTTCATGTAGATGTTAAACAGCATTGGGGATAGGATGGCACCTTGTGGTACACCACATAGCAGCTCCTTCTTTGAAGAGCAACTATCCCCAAGCATCACCATCTGGAACCTGCCCGAGAGGTAGGACCGGAACCACTGAAGCACAGTGCCCCCGAGTCCCAATTCCCTCAGGCGTTCCAGAAGGATACCATGGTCGATGGTATTGAAAGCCGCTGAGAGGTCCAGGAGTACCAACAGGGACACACTCCCCCTGTCAATACTTAAGCGTAGATCATCCACTAAGGCGACCATAGCAGTCTCAATTCCATATCCTGCTCTGAAGCCAGTTTGAAATGGGTCTAGAAAATCTGTATCATCCAAAACTGCTTGCAGTTGGAAGGCAACTGCCCTCTCGATCACCTTGCCCAAAAATGGAAGATTTGATACTGGCCTGTAGTTATTAAAGTCCAGGGGATCCAGGGAGGGCATTTTTAGAAGCGGCCGTACTACCGCTTCTTTTAAACATGATGGAAAACTCCTCTCCCTGAGAGATGCATTAATAATATATTGTAATTGTGATCTAACTGCATCTCCTCCCTGGGCAACCAGCCAAGAAGGACAGGGATCGAGAGGGCAAGTCGTCCTCCTCACTCGACCAAGCAGCTTGTCCATGTCCTCGGTACTCACCAACTGAAACTGATCCAGTGTAATTCTACTCGCGGAGTTGCTGGACACTCCATTGTCAGCCTCTGCTATAATGACAGCATCTAAGTCGGCTCTTATCCGAGAGATTTTATCTGTGAAATGATCATTAAAGGCATCACAGTGAACTACCGAAGGCTCTAAAATCGGGTTCAGGGGGGAGGGTGCCCGGGTTAGACCCCTCACCACCCTGAACAGTTCTGCTGGATGCGAATTCGCAGACGCAATGCATGCAGAGAAGAAAGCTTTCTTCGCTGCACATATTGCCACCCCATACGAACGAAGATGTTCTCTATGTCGTGTCTTATCGGATATAAATCGAGTTTTCCGCCATCGGCGCTCCAGTCGTCGTCCTTTCTGCTTCAACTCCCTGAGATCTTCTGTATACCAGGGCGCCCAATTAGAAGCAGGTCGGAAAGGACATTTGGGGGCGATCGTGTCTATAGCCCTAGTTAGGTCTTGATTCCATCTATTGATCAGGGCTTCTACAGGATCATCGACGATACCAGCCATAAATCCCTCCAAGGCCTTCTGGAATCCAAAAGGATCCATCAGCCTTCGAGGGCAGACCACCTTAATAGGTCCGCCACCCCTGCAGGGGTGGGTGGCAGCCGTGATACTAAACCTGACCAGAAAATGGTCTGTCCATGACAATGCAGAGGTATTTGTTAACCTCCGCCCACAGATCTGTCTGTTCGGAGCTGAAGACAGCATCGAGGGTGTGACCTGCTAAATGTGTAGGTCCAGAGACCACTTGGGATAGGCCCATTGTTGTCATGGATGCCATGAACTCCCGAGCTGCACCTGACAAGCAGCCTCGAATGGGATGTTGAAATCGCCCAGGACCAAAAGCTTGGGCGAATCCAACACCAACTCCGAGACCAGTTCCGTGAGCTCAGCCAGGGAGTCTGATAGGCAGCGGGGTGGCCAGTATACTAACAGAATCCCTAGTCTATCCCTGGCCTTCAGACTCAGGTACACACACTTGATGTGATTCAATTGCCGGACAGGAAGTCTGGTCAGGTTAAGATTGTCCTTGTAGACCACAGCTACTCCACCCCCCTGCCCACTTTCCCTCACCTGCTCACTAACAGAGTATCCAGCTGGGAGAGCCTGGGCCCATGTCGGCCCACTATCATCTCCCAGCCAGGTTTCTGTGAAGCATGCCAGGTCAGCCTCCTCATCTATAAGGAGGTCATAGATGATATTTGTTTTATTTTTAACCGACCTGGCATTGCATAGGAGCAAGGAGAGGTTCTGTGGGTGGCCTGGTTCGTTCTCCAAGATCTCCGGGGTAGCAGGGTGACTGGAAGGTAAGATGGATGTCAAATATCTATCTCTTCTTCCCCTATAATGGCACATCGCCCTGCTATCGCCATATCTCCCCTTGCCTTGCACAACAGATATTGCCGCTCCCAGACACATTTCAATTCAGCTGCACTCCCAGCCACCTCGAGCGTGTCAGAGGGGTGGACTGGGCCAGTGTTCTCCGCCTCTCCACAGGTGGGCTGGGGGCTTGGCTGGAGGAGATGCAGGGAGCCCCTACGCGCAGCTCTCTCTCCCTCTCCAGCCGGTGTTCTCTGCCTCTCCACAGGTGGGCTGGGGCTGCACTGGAGGAGACGCAGGGAGCCCCTACGCGCAGCTCTCTCTCCCTCTCCAGCCGGTGTTCTCTGCCTCTCCACAGGTGGGCTGGGGGCTTGGCTGGAGGAGATGCAGGGAGCCCCTACGCGCAGCTCTCTCTCCCTCTCCAGTCGGTGTTCTCCACCTCTCCGCCTCTCCGCAGGTGGGCTGGGGCTGCACTAGAGGAGACGCAGGGAGCCCCTACATGCAGCTCTCTCTTCCTCTCCAGCCGGTGTTCTCTGCCTCTCCACAGGTGGGCTGGGGCTGTGCTGGAGGAGACGCAGGGAGCCCCTATGCGCAGCTCTCTCTCCCTCTCCAGCCGGTGTTTGCATGAGGTTTGCATGTTGCTATCCTGTGAATTTAGAGGAGGTAGGGAAGTATAAGAATTTTGATTTTGCTTGAGAATCGTGCCAGCATGCCCCATTCGAAGCCCCAAATGCAAGTAGTGTAAGTGGTGTAAATAGACCATTTACACCTGTAATTTTGTGTAAATGAATCTATATATGGCCACCATTTGCACAAAAGGGCCTTTTATGTAAAAGGATGAGCCACTATTTCGTGGAAAATGGCAGCTCAGCAGAGGAGCAGGGTGCCACGCACCGCTTGCTAGGTGTTTGCAGGCCACCCACGAGGCACCTGCAGACCACCTGGCAGCTCACTGTGTGTAGCAAACAGGGGTTGGGGACTGACAAGGGTCTGTCAAGTGGCATGCGGCATGGGCAGGGGTGAGTTCAGCCAATCTTAAATCCAACTAAAGTTACATTTGTGCAAGCTCAGTTCCACAAGCGGTTGTGCCTTTTGCTGAAACAACCAGATGTGCATCACGCTTGCAGAGCAAGATATGCAACCATTTGTTAATCCTGCTTGTACAACTGATAGTTTATCTTGCTTGCTCACCTACTTGAGCAAACGTAATGTGCAACTGATTGTGAAATATAAATATTGGGTGGAACTCCACTGTTATTTGAGTCTGAGGAATGACTTTGATGGATGTCATTCCTTTCTATTGTTGCTGTTGGAGAGATTCGCCAACTCACTAGTCTTCCGGAATTTAAAAGATCTATAAAGACTTATCTCTTCCGGCAGGCCTACCCAGATGAATTTTAAAGTGTTTTATTGGTGTTTTATTGGTGTTTTAATGATGTACTGGTTTTATCTGCTTTTAATCAGTTTTTGTATTTTGTGTTTGGTGTTGTTCCCCGCCTCGATCCGTTGGGAGAGGCGGGTGATAAATAAATATATTATTATTATTATTATTATTATTATTATTATTATTATTGTAGTTGTTGTTTTATTGTTCACATTGTGTCATTGGGTGTTGAAAATCAATTTATAAACAATGCTAATAAAATTATTATTTTATTATTTTATTTATTTATTACATTTATATACCATACCGCCCCATGGCCAAAGCTCTCTGGGCAGTTTAAAAAAGATTAAAACATTGAACATTTAAGAAAAAAAGATATATAAATGTCAAAACCCGTAAAAAACAGAAAACAGAAAATATACAAAGATCTGGGGTCAGTTAGAAAGCTCAACATACGCTGTTAAATGCCTGGGAGAAGAGGAAAGTCTTGACCAGGCACCAAAAAGATAACAATGTTGGCGCCAGGCGAGCCTCATCAGGGAGATCGCTCCATAATTTTGGGGCCACCCTCTATAATAGAATGAACATGTGAAGATAAATAAATAATGGCTGTACATGTGTGAAGCACTCACTGGCATCAAATTGTGTTTTGCATCCGTTATATCATGCCAAATTGCACACTTCCCCTTCCTACATCAATGGTGGCTGCCACTGAGACAATATTGGGAACTGCACAATTTTGGGAAGTCCATAAATTGCGCACTTACCCCCCCCCCATGCCAATGGCAGCCTTAAAGAAAGGCCACCATTGGCATGGGGGAAAGTGCACAATTTACAGAGGCTCCTGAAATTGTGCAGTTCCCCCATTGCCTCAATGGCATTCTCCATTGACACAGGAGGGGAAAGTCCACAGTTTTGGTGGGCTGGCTGGCTGACAGGCAGCTGCAGAGCGCTTGCCGGGCCAAGCTGTACCTCAGAAGGGGATTGCATGGCCCACCCCTCCCTACAAGTACCTCTGCATATCATATCTTTATCTGCTTTGGAAAATGAGAATTTCACTGGCACTTTCCGCCTCTTCTGGGAACAATTTCCTTGCTTTTTGGTGCTTCATTGAAAACTCTATAGCCTTAACTTGGGGGGTTAATTTAGGGGTTTATTTATTGAATTTAATTGCATGTCTCTGTGTGGAAGATTAATCCTTTCCTTTCCCCTCCTGCCACAATTACAATCCCCTCTGTGTGTGTATAGGATTGCAGCCGTAATAAATTTCTAAAATACACATTGCTCCCCACTGCACTTTTTAAAATGAAAGCAGCTCTTGTTTTTCCCTATATCTAGGAGTACCACTCTGTTCCAAAACTGAGGGCTCTAAAGAAAGTGTTCTCAAATCTAAATATAAAAATTCAAAGTCAGTGAAACGGACGAGATTGCTATGCTGGCAGTTATCTGCAAAACAGAAAGAGAAAAGTCCTCAAGGCTATGCAATGCAGACATTCAAGAGTATGTCAGGAGTAACCTTTCAAGACCTATAAATCTGGATTCTAGGGATGGTTGGAAAACCTTGTATGTGTTGACATGGATAAAATCAGACTGGTGGTTTTGGAAGGCACTGAATGGAAGTTTTATTCTGTTTCAAAAGGTCATAGATTCTTAATTCATAATTATAAACTTAAATCCTTACTTTTTAAAAAAAATCTTGTGTGGGAGAAACCTCTCAAAAATTATATTGTAGTATTGTATTATAGTAGAATATGCACATGCTAGTTAAACAACGTATTTTCACTATGTGGGCCTTTCATTTTTACCACAGGCATGCTTCTTGGCAATTAATGCAGGACACGGAGGGGCAAATAAGAGTGGGCTAGAAAATAAATGAATTTTAAAATCTACAACATGATCTTTCTTTGTTGTGTCATGGAATTTCCCAAAGGCTTTTACTTTGCGGGTGAACGAGGGGGGAAATAACGAGATGAGATAACTGTATGTGGTATAAAATTCGGGCCATATTTATTAATGATCTGCAAAGGGAAACTGGGCAGGCCCTACTCTACACCAGCCACTAGCTAGGTGTTATATCAGGTGAAGCATTCTTTGTCTGGAGAGTGGAGTCAGACGATCGCCATACCCAGGCCATACCCCTTTTGGGGAGGGTAGACTGACCCATGCCACTCACCCCCCGAGCCACATAACACCAGTTGGAGTGAGGAGAGTCGGCCGAACAGGTGGCCTTATCCCCCCACTGGGGCCAAGGAGCCCTCAGCGGAAGGCCTCAGGTATCACCTGTCACCAAACAACAGTGCCACAGAATGATCACCATCCATTTCCTCTAAGCATGCCCACCCCTAACAGCCACAGGAGAATGAAAAGCCTATGGTTAATTGTTCACCCCCCACCGGTGCTAAAAACTTCTTGTAGGCCCCTTTGCAGATGAGCCAGGAATAGGTCATTGCCCAAATCGGTAAATGTACACCATCCTGTCAATAAGCTCCCTCCTTGTCTTGATACCTAAAAGCCTATATAACTTCTGGCAGGCCCTTCTAGGGCCTGCAGTTTCCAGCCTTCCTTCCAGACCATTCTGGGAGTCAGGCAGGACCACCATATTGCCCTTCTCAGCAATGCACCAACCATATTGATCCCACACCTACAGGGGGCAACGTACCAGACCTTGCAGGAATAACGTGGGCAGGAGGCACGCCCCCTGCATGCCACATCTGTCCAACCACTGGACATTGTCACACTGGCTGAACCTGAACTGTAGTCCTGCAGCCCAACTGGGCAGCCCTCCAACTAGCCTGGAAAACCTGCACTGGTTTTCACAATTCCAGTGATCTAAAGGAAGAAGATAAGCATGAGAACCAGAACTGGAAACTTAAATGCATTCCCAATGCTCCAGTAATGGACAGACACATGAATGGAATGCCTCAGACTCCATCTGCCCTCAGCATGTACTTTGTGAATGCGAAGTCCAGGCGACCCTAATGCATAAAATTGCGTACCAAAGCAAAGGTACACAGGAAAAGCACATGCAAGTCAATTTGTCACAGTCAAAATTGGCATGTTGTTAAGGTGACCCTATCCCTATGGCAGAGTAAAGGTCCACACTCTGCTTCCCTCATTGCTGGAGGGCACAGTTCATGCACTGTGTGGAGAAAAGGAGACACTCATACCGAGGCCCCTCTGGTCTGTCCTCACCTTTCAGGCTAAATATATAACTCAACAAAAGAGAATGAAATATCCTGGTGTTAAAGACTCAGCCAAAATTGTCCTCCTTAGATGACTCCACCAGTTAAGAGTTCTGCTTGCCCCGAAAGGAGGTAAGGGCAGCAGCATGGAACAAGGTAGCTACAAAAGAACCACGCACAGCTGGCCAGGTTCCTCATAACCCATCAATAATACTGCAAATAATGTTTGCCTAGTATATGCCACAATGGATGATTCTCTTGCCCAACCCTGTGGGGGGGCATCTAATCCTGAGTCCGTGGTGCTGTACTCTACACCTTCAATTGGACCAGAAAGCAAGAGCTGACCTCAGACTTCAAATGGTCATGGCTCACAGTCCCTTCCTCTGGGAATGGATACAAAATTGAAGATGATGTACAGGTATGGGCCATAAAAACTGCAGTTGCTTGGTGGACCTAAGGACATAAAATTCCCTGCCCGCCTTAATATAAGCAGCCTTGGTGCTAGGGGCTATGAAAAACATCTTAGCCTGCTGTGCTTCAGACCACCAGTCTCCAATGGTGCAGCTGGCTTATTCTCAAAAAACTCCAGGAGCAACTTCCTGAATCTTTGCACCTGGGTTTGAAATAGGGTGTTGGCAATGGCGTTGTCCCATCCAAGAATATGCATAGCCTGGATTGGATGGCTGTATGCCCGAATGGAAGGTGAGTGTTGATTGGCTGGTTGGTTGTGTAAGAGTGGGATGAACTAGAGAGCGAGTAGAGTGTATATATGTGTCTGACAGAGAGAGCTGACAGAATGATTGGGGGGAGATTTGAGGAGGATTTTGAGAGAGACGTTGAAAGGGATTTGAGAGAATTGAGAGATTGCGATAAGATTTTAGAGCATAGATTAAATAAGGAACAGTTTGTTAAAGTATAAGACTTCTGACTGAAACCAATAAGCATTGAAACTTTGTAACCGATACGCAATTGAACTGAAGTAACCATTAAGCTTGTTGACACGTAATTTCCTATTGATAAATTCTTGTTAATTCCATCTTCTGACAGGTGGGCACCCCCTGTGGTGCTGGACACCCCCCCTAGGGGCGGACATGTTGGTGGGGATACTCCCTTGAGGGCCAACCATGTTATCCTCCTTTTTGGTTTCCAAAATATGGTCACCATATTGTTGACTGTCTTGAGTGTATCCTGGGTACATTATATTGTGCCTACACAGAGGCTGGCCTGTAGGAGGGTGAAGTTCATGCTATCAATTCCTAACAAACAAACGTCATGCAAAGAAACGTTAGTTTGCTACTTTAATATACAAACCACAATAGCTAATGTGTTTAATTTTTTGGTATGGTGCATGTTTTATTTTTAAACTAATAATTACTTTCAAAATAGAACTAAGTCTGCTTTGTAAGAAGAATTAATGTATATACAAATAGCTCCTTTGCCCTCTCTAATCATTTGAATTGTTTGATACTGGAATAAGTTAGCCATGAAAATTCCTTGAAATTACCCCAGTTGCTTCAGGTGAGTAGCTTGTAGAATACAACTGTAACTGAGGTGTTTGCACGTCGACTGGATCCTCTTCGACTGGAAATGAACAAATAATTGTATGATTTCTATGCTTGTCTTTAGAAGTGATTATGCTCTTGGAGGAGCAACTAGTTGTTACAGCATTTGCTGGTATTCCTGACCTATGATCAATTGTTCACAAATAGAGTTGTACTCAATGGTGTCATTCTGCTAGTGCAAAACTTCTACTGCTTCTGGAAACCCCATTTCCAGTCTTGTGCAAGTGTCAAATACAATGCTTTTCTTCCACTTGTGCACGGCATTGCACAAAGGATTGTGCAAGTGGAATTAGCCATTGCACAAGTTGTGCTAGTTGTTCTGCTAGTACTTGTACAACCACTAGCAGAACAAGACCACCTCTTGTACATTGTCTTCTAGTAAATGTTGGATACAACCTTCAGATGTTGTTTTTCCCCATCTATCCATGTCAGCATTTACACCATCAAAAGGGAGTAGAGAAGGGAGCTCATTTCTTACTTAAATATCCGTGTACATTGCCAAAAGCTGATGCGAATTAGCCTGGATAAGCATAAAATCAGAGTCAAACTATAATTGCAGAGGAGTAAATTATATATATTATATTTGTGCTCCAGCTTTATGTGAATAATGCAATATAAGTTGCTAATTTGGCACTGCATCCATTATGAAACATATATGAGAGCTTAACATATTTGCCCATTTTATTACTCTCCAACATCCTGAATCTGCTGAATCAGTAACGTGCTGGCAGCCAGAGCAGCACTTTCAGTAAGCAGTGGCCATATTTGCAATTCAATTCATATCCTTAAGTCAGTTTGAGGGTCACGGCTTAGAGCAAAAGATTATCGGTTCCTGAAAATATTTGCTATGAAGGCAAATACAACACAATGATGGGGGAAATTTAGCCAGCTTTTACATAATTAGATACTGCAGTTTGCTGTTTCTAAATCGTGGGTGTTTGTTCAGCCATTTTGACTATTTAAGTCCAAATCTGAATTGACTCAAAGGTGACTTCAATGGTATTTACTTTCAAGTAAGCAGGTTTAGGATTGCAACCAGTGCCTACCAGAAAACTGATTATGTAGGTTATTTTCATTTAGTCCATATAAACTTGACCAGAAAACCTGACTTAATGTATGTAAGTGTAAGTATGTGGAATTAATTGTTTGTAACATATTCAAATTCCTTATTGCTACTGCTAGTCAGTTAGTGTAATGAAAATAGGACAATGGTTTTTGATGCTAAATTCCTCTGTGTTCGCCGAAGATAGGCTGACTATATGAAAAGGAGGACAGGGCTCATGTAACTTTAACAGTTGCAGAGAAAAGGGAATTTCAGCCGGTGTCATTTGTATGCAATTAGTACCTGGTGAAATCCCTTCTTCATCACAACAGTTAAAGTTGCAGGCACTATACTAGAGTGACCAGATACAAAAGAGGGCAGGGCCCCTGCAGCTTTAACTGCATACAAATTGCATATAAATTGCATACAAATACGAACTGCATACAAATGACACCAGCTGAAATTCCCTTTTCTCTACAACTGTTAAAGTTACATGAGCCCTGTCCTCCTTTTCATATGGTCAGCCTAGCCGAAGACATTTTTTGAAGTACCTATCTCTTTCTGGAAGGCAAGACTGTTGTTTATCTCTTTGTCCCTTACAAAAGCAGTCGCTGTATAAATCCAAGTCTGTCTTAAGACACTTTTATTTGATTGTATTATTTATTGTATGATTGAAATTTATATCTTGTCGGCAGAGCTCAAAGAGCCTCCAGGGATGCTTACAATATATAAATATTAATCCAAAGGTCCCAATCATTAGGGGTGTGCACTGGATCGGCTCCGATCCACGATCCGGAGCTGATCCAGGGGAAATTGGATGCAATTATCCGATTTCCGATCCCCCCTCTGGATTGTCCAATCTTTTCCAAACCAGTCCGGAAGGACCTGATCCAGTTCGGAAAAAATCAGAGGATCGGCGGGCGCCCACTGGTGCCCACCACCGCTTCCATTGGCGGGTGCCAGCGGGTGCCCGCCGATGGAAGCGGACAGCGGGGGAGCTTACCTGGGAGGGCGGTCCGTTTACATTGGCAGACGCCAGTGGGCACCCACCAATGGAAGCGGACAGCCCAGCCAGGTGAGGATCACGGGGGGGGCCTTACCTGGGGGGGGCATCCTCCTCCTTCCGTTGCGGGCTGTAAACTACTACGACCTAGGCCTCATGGCCTAGTTTACAGGAGAGCGCCAGGTGATGATGTCATCACCTCACACTCTCCTGTAAACTAGGCCGCGAGGCCTAGGTTACAGTAGTTTACCGGCAATGGACGGAGGAGGACGCCCCACCAGTTAAGGAGCGGGGGGTGGCATATCTGGGAGGGGCTGCCCGCTTCCATCGATGGGCAGCAGTTGGCGCCCACCGACGGAAGCGGACAGTGGGGGGGGCTTACCTGGGAGGGCTGTCTGCTCCCATCAGCAGGCGCCAGCGGGCGCCCACTGATGGCAGCGGACTGCCCAGCCAGGTTAGGATCATCGGGGGGAGGAGAGAGGGGAGGAGGGAGGGAGGGGGGTCCACTTACCTGCCGGGGCGTCTTCTTTCTTCACCTGCCAGAGATCTACTGAGAACTAGGCTTCGCGGCCTAGTCCTCAGTAGAGCGCCAGGTGATGATAAGAAGCATGAGGGGGGGGCTTACCTGCCAGGGCCGTCCGCTGCTATCTGCTGCTGCCCGGGTGGCAGCGGATGGCAGAGGACGGCCCCAGTGGGTAAGGAGAGGTAACCGCGAGGGGGAGGGACAGGGAGGGGGGAGTTAGGCCTGCACTCACCCGCACTCACCCGCCCGCCGCTATTGTTTCCCCATAGACTTGCATTGGGGGAAAGCTTTCTTTCCCCCAATGCAAGTCTATGGGGAAAACAAAAATGGCGGCCGATCCAAAAATCAGATGTCCGATTTTTGGATCGGGATCGGGCCCGATCCGGTCTGGAGGGCCTCCAATTTTGTCTGATCTGAGACAACATTGGAGGTCCCAATCTGGGTCCCGATCCGATCCGGGGGGGTCCCTGCACATCCCTACCAATCATTAAGATAACGCATAAAAACAAATAAAAACAAACTCACAGATATTTACAATGCTAGCTCCAGCTTTGATATCTTTGCAGCCCACTGGTTAGTATACCAATGGCAGTGGATATCAACACTGCAATCTGTAGTGGGCAGTTACAAGCTGCCTGATGTTGGGTGTCAGGTGCTTCGTAGACAATTTACAGGGCTGGCCCTGTGAATTGTAGACTGAAGACTTGGCAATTTGTCATGAGAAAATGTCTCTATTCTGTGCTTATCTCAAACTGTAGGCCGAAGGCCTTGACTTTCTGTGAGAATGAAATGTTGTTTAGAAAGGTGGGGGCTCTCTTGCTCACACTGTGGTGTCATCAAGAAGAGGTTGAACTGTGCCGCCCTGTTGGCACAAGAGTTTAGATTACAGGCCTGAAGCCCTGTCTGTCAAAGTAGCTCAAAATTAGCCAGCCTCCATCCTATATTAGCTACGTCCAAAGAGTAATTCCTTTGCTAGGAATTATCTCGTCTATCCTCTTGCTGCTCTGCTGCTGCTGTGAGTTACTATCTGATGTGGAATTGTGTGATGCACTCTGTACATGTTCTATTGCTGTGTGGACTTGGAACTTCTAAAGAACTCTGCCATGAAAAGTGCACTGTGGCTTTTCATAGATTTGGACTTGAGATTACTGTTCTGGATTCGTGTTCTATAGCCTGCTGTTTCTCTGCATGGAGCCGAAGTTACGGGCACAGAGAAGATAGAGGCTGATCGTTGCTGTTCTGAAACGTGTGTGTGAGAGACCTGCGAGAGGACCTTTCCTCAGTGCTAAAGCTACGAGATTTGGGAAAGGCCCCTAGGTCACAAAGGTTCATTCCCTGGCTTCTGGCTTCCGTGGTCAGCTCAGCGTTCCCTGACAGGCTGAGTGAGGATTTAGTTGCCAGTTGACTGATGTTCTACTGTCAGGAGGCCTAATCCTAGAGTCTTCCTTTGTTTCCAGAGGATTCAACGCAGCGTGGCCGCTCCTGATCTCTGGGGAGTGGGAGTAACTCTAAATGTCATTCCCTGAGTGTGTGCTGTTCGCATTAAGCTGTTCTCCCTGAAAGCTGTTTGGTCCATCTTCAGCTTCAAGTGTGTGTTTGCAGAAATGAAACCATATGCTTTGAATTCCATGTGATTACAATAAACGAAATCTCACTGTTAATGTTGTGTGTCAGTGTGCCTAAAGTCGTGAGCAGAAGCTTAGAGAGTTAGCTAGAGTCATGACACCTATCTTTTTAATTACACACAGTACCCCCAACATATTTCTTCTGGAGGGATTGTGGTAAACTCCAGACCCAGCTGCTTTTGCTGTCAGATAAGCACACAGCAAGGGGGGGGGCAGTCGGCAGGGCCAAAAACAACAACAACAACAACAAAAACCCACCAGCCTTAGAGTCCCATATGCTGACCCTGACCCTGTATGTTTAAAACAACAACAGTAAAAACTCTTAGCAAAAACAAACATTCCCAGAAAAAGCTTTTAAACAAGGAGGAGGGGGAGGAGGAGGAGGAGGAGGAGGAGGAGGAGCAAATGCAGAGCATCCATGCTGCATTCCTCCCTGGGGTACTGAAAGAAGGGCTACATCTACCCTAGTGTTCTGTATAGGTATTGAAGTGCACTGCTAACTATTGGGGCACATTACACATTCCGTAAACCAATTTCCTAGCATTATTTCTAGCTTTTTATTGCATATAATCCAAAATACCACAACCAATGTCAGCACTGTCTCTGACTTATCCAATTTTTCTCAGTAAATAGGTGTTTTTTTCTACAGGATCAGCCCGAGACATTTTACTACCTGAGGCAAGGCAGCAAATGGCACCCTCCACCCACCCAAGTCAAAGTGCAAAAAACCCAAAGCCAAGTTATTTTAGCACATGAAGAAGATAATCCCACAAACACTTGGCAGTAAAAATGCAATAACAAAGTAAATAACTAAAAATGTGCTGCCCTTTCAGGACATCCCAGATATGTGGCCTGAGGTGACCATTTCACTCTGCCTGGTTTTCAAAATGGCTGTAGACAGAGACATCATGTGGGACAAAAGATACATCCTAAGGGTAAATTTAAAGTGTGGTGGAAGTGTTTCGAACAATACATTCTCTGCCCTGAAAACAAATGCTTTGAATGCAGTGAATGTACATCAAAATAGCTTCCACCAGACTTATCTATAACAGAGGCCTCCAGTCTGGTTCAGGATTGCACCAGATGAACCTTTACCCAGAGCATCTTCAAACCTAGAGTAGATATGCTCAGCCTAGCAAGCCCACAGAGACATCCTTGGTCCAGAGTAGACTTCAACATGCACACTGCCAAAGCTGGTAGCATTTTGAGGTTTTATTTTTTAAGAAAATATCACTGACCCATTGATGTGGCTAGACTGGTGTAGATTAATGCATGATTTTATGAAGATAAATATGTTCTTCTTTTCATTAATGAATGGACACAATGAATATGTCCATTAATTAACAAGCATTTCATTTGTGTCATTCCAAAATTTAGGTATTAAACATTTCATTCCTCCCCCTCCTCAGCCAGTCATTCTGTTAACAGCCTTAACAATGAGTATATTCACAATAAGAGTATGGAGCATTTCATACATCACAGAGAGGCAAACATGAATTTGCCACAGTATGGAATATATAGGCAACCCGAGCTGCAGAGCTCACTCAAACTTTACATTTTTAGGTGACACATTACACATTGAAGAGTCTTTCATGGACTATGCATTTCATGGGGAGGGAAGAATTGTAAACAGTGAGGTCAGAAAGAAATTAAGGGAGCAATCGACGTAGGATTGTTTGGTTTCTGGGCTCCAAGGTTGGAAACAGACCTCTGACCTCAGAGCCCAGGCACCATGCTCCCCCTCCCCCTCCCCCTTGTAGCCAGTGTGGTTCTGCCTACATCTCAATACTCAGAAACAGAATGCAGAGATGGGAAAAGGGAATGTTCCTGAGGTGGAGGAGACTGAGGCTGTGACCATACAACTTTTCTCATGGCTGCCCCAGCCTCCTTCACTCCCCCTCTAAAATGCCACTGCTAGATGGGCAAACTAGCCTGTCTAGTAAAGTGCAGGGCAGTTAGAGAGCGGAGGCTAAGATTACATCTGTGCTGCAGCCACCCTGGCAGCCCCTGTGTTTGAAGGCTTCTGACTGTCCTCAGAGAATTATGCCCTAAATGAAGAAAGTACTGAGAGTGACAATCACAATATTAACAGCAGTCATTCACATTGTGGTTGATACTAGCGCTAGGTAAGACAATTAACACATGTAGTGTGTCTGAAATTCTCCATAATGCTCCATGCATCTGAAGAAATGGGCTATAGTCCACGAAAGCTTATGCCAGAATAAATGTGTTAGTCTTTAAGGTGCCACAAGACTTGTTGTTTTTGCTACAATAGAGTAGGGGTGTGAACCAGATCGGGTCCAATTCAGGATCCGGACCCGATCCGGGGGAAATCGATGTGATCCGAACAGGTCCGGAAGGACCCGATCCGGTTTGGATAAAATCAGAGGATCGGACCTCCTCCCGCCCCTCGCGCTCCTTACCTGCCAGGGCTGTCCTCTGCCATTGGCAGCGGACGGCCCTGGCAGGTAAGGAGCGCGAGGGGCGGGAGGGGGCTTATCTGCTGGGGCCATTCGCTGCTGCCCGTGGGTGGCAGCGGACAGTGGTGGACAGCCCCGGCAGGTAAGGAGCAGGAGGGGATGGAGGCGGGAGGGCCCCCCAACTTACCTGCCAGGGTGGCCACTTCCCTCCGGTGTGTGGATCTACTGAGAAGCAGGCTTCGCGGCCTGCCTCTCAGTAGAGTGCCAGGTGATGATGTCATCACCTGGCGTGCTACTGAGAGGCAGGCCGCAAAGCCTGTTTCTCAGTAGATCTGCGCACCGGAGGGAAGCGGATGCCCTGGCAGGTAATGAGTGCAAGGGAGGGGGAGGGGGAGGGGGCTTACCTGCTGGGGCACCCACTGCCGTCTGCTGCCACCTGCTGGTCGAATCTACTGAGAAACAGGCTTCGTGGCCTGGTTCTCAGTAGACCTGGCACTCTACTGAGAACTAGGCCACGAAGCCTGGTTCTCAGTAGATTGAACCAGCGGACGGCAGTGGACGGCAGCAGATGCCCCAGCAGGCAAGGAGCGCAAGTGGGGGGAGGGACAGGGAGGGGGGAGTTAGACCCCACTCACCTGCCCCCATGTTTTCACCATAGGCTTGCATTGGGGGAAAGCTTTCTTTCCCCCAATGTAAGACTATGGTGAAAACAGCTAAAATGGCGTCCGATCCGAACCGGGAAGCCTCCAATCTGATCCAAGGACTAAGTTCCCGTTCCAATCCCAGTTCTGATCTGATCCAGGGGGACATGCACATCCCTACAATAGAGTAACACAGCTGAGCTCTGGAATGTGAAACATGTTCAGTGTATTCTAAAATCTCAAGTATGAAGTGACCATATAACTATGCATGTATGCTGAAAGTAATATATTAGGCAATCTGTTCATACTCATTGATGGACCAAAAATATAGCATGCCTATGTTTGATGGTAATTATTGTCACCGAGTATAGCATTTTATTTGTTTATGTGTATATATCTTGTTGCAATGTCACCTTATAAATTTATGTCATTGTATATATTCAGAATGTTTATTAGTATTATAGTATTGTTAGATAATGGATATTGGATCATTGATGTCTTGTCAAAAACATTTAAAATCCTATTACTTGTATTCATTATGATGGTTCCAACTGTGCTTGCCAGCTAAGAATGAGAACTTACCAGAAAGCACAAATGTCTTCATAAACGGAATGGAAAGAACACGAGATTGAAAAAGAATAGAATGTGGGAGGTGGACAGATTTGTCCATCCCTATGTAGCAGTTGAAAATTGTGTAATGAGACATACATGAGTGATATCTTGTTTTGTTTCTTGGTGAAAATGCCTTGTATTCAAGGCATTTCACATCTTTCCAACCCATATTTTTATTCGCATCCTCTTTGTTCCCAACTCTGTACTATTTTGACTCTTGCATGTTAAGATGTATCTCTGCAATCATGATAAATGCCCTTCCACTGCATCCTGGCACTGGCCGCGGGGAGGAAGTTGCGAGCGGGGGGAAGGAGACGTGCTCTCTCCCCATTGGTGCATATTTGGCACCAACGGGCTGGGAGGCTGCGCTTATATAAGGCAGCTGCACCCAGCCTTACAGGCTCTTCGAAGTGCGGCTCCCTCCCTCCAACCCTTTATGCAGTGTGGGTTTTACCTGGTTGCCCTATTGGGGGCTGAGTAGGAATTTTTGGCACATAGTCTGATTTGCCTGGGCTATGTGTGTTTTTCACCTACTTCACGCTGTAAGTGTGGAGAGAGTGTCTTAGGAATTATAATATCTTGATCTTGGTTAATTTGGTCACATTTGGTTTAGGCTGTTAGGGCGGACATGCTTAGAGGAACGGGATGGTGATCATTCTGCGGCACTGTTGTTTGGTGACAGGTGGTACCTGAGGCCTTCTGCTGGGAGTCATGCGGCACCAGTGTGGGGGATAAGGCCACCTGTTAGGCTGACTCTCGTCACTCCAACTGGAGTCATGCGGCACTGGGGGTGAGTGGCATAGGTCGGTCTACCCTCCCCAAAAGGGGTATGGCCTAGGAGTGGCGATCATCTCACACCTCTCGCCAGACATAGGATGCGTCGCCCAATATAAAAACACCAAGCTAGGTGCTGGCGTAGTTTAGGGCCTGCCCAGTTTCCCTTTGCAGATCTTCAATAAATGTGGCCCAAATTTGATACCATGTACAGTTGCCTCGTCTCGTTATTTCCCACTTTCGCCTGCAAATAGCACCATTTAATAATAATAATAATAATAATAATAATAATAATAATAGAAGCAGAATTTCTACATGTTCCAACTGTATTAAATGAAGTATATATATATATATATATATATATGCAAGACGAATTGAAGACTACAGCCTCCAACATAAAAAAGAGTTAATGTCACTGGTGTACACCACTGAAATCCATAAAAAGGCAGCTGACACCCATTTCCTTAGGCACCTTAAGTCAGGGCACAGATTATTTTTAGCAGAAGCCATTTCTAGTCACAGATCCCATTGGGCTGGAATATGAAAGCAAATAAATATTCCAGGCTGTCCCTGTTGGCATGGGTTTTACTCCAGTGACCTCAGGGCTCCCTCTACCTCCGGGCTGACAGTAGTATGTATAGAAGCCTTGACAACATAAGTGCAGTTCATTTGAATTGCATGTCTTCAGCTAAATCTTTTTGGGATCTGCAGTTTTCAAATCTATGTGTCATTTCTTTGGTGTAACAATGTTAATAGGTGAGCCAGAAGATCCATTTCAGTATGTTTGGTGTTGTATTTATTTTGAATTTCTCCATTGCGAAACTGCACGGATACGGACTGCATTTGAGATAGGTGGTGTGTGTGTGTGTGTGTGTGTGTGTGTGTGTGTGTTGTCTGTATTAGTGCTCAAAGCCTCTTTCTCCTAGTATAATAGTTTAGTTAGTCTGCTGCTATTACCTTGTCCCAGTGGTCCATGGCCTTCTCACTAAGGTGGTAAACCTTGTTTGAGCTGCACCACTTCAAATTATAAGTGTGTGTGTTGGTTGGTTGTCACATGATTGAATGTAGGGTGACCAGATAAAATCCAGGTCAGGGCTCATGTAACTTTAACAGTTGTAGAGAAAAGGGAATTTCAGCCAGTGTCATTTGTATGCAATTAGTTCCTGGTGCAATTCCCTCTTCATCACAACAGTTAAAGTTGCAGGCGCTATACTAGAGTGACCATATACAAAAGAAGGCAGGGCCCCTGCACCTTTAACTGTTGGGATGAAGAGGGAATTTCCCCAGGAACTAATTGCATACAAATGACACTGGCTGAAATTCCCTTTTTTCTACAACTGTTAAAGTTACATGAGCCCTGTCCTCCTTTTCATATGGTCAGCCTATGAATGGTAGCTGATCATTGCTATGGCATTTTGTCAGCCGCTGCTAAACGCTACCCGCTAATACCCACGAGGCCAGTACTCTTCCAAAACTAATCAGCTCTCGTGCATTTTAATGAATCAGGATATCCAGCTGGAAACTTAACATTTATAAGGGAAGTCCTAGCAGACTTTATTTATTATGGTTTTGCTGAAACTTATGCACATTTATGAAGAATAGGAATATACACATGGGAAAACCAAGGTAGGTAAGCCACCTAAGGCTTTCAGAAAGGGTGTATGCCAGGGGTGTCAGACCTCTGTCTTTTCAAATTCAATTGTTGAGAAGGTCTTGCGGTGGGTGGGGCCAAAGTGGCAGGGCCAAAATACCAAAAAATACCAGAATTTATAGCTTGAAACTCAGTAGCTAACCCTGAGAAGAGGCATTTCAACTTTTTAGAATGGGGAAAAAGCACACAGAGACATGGAAACACCACCAAATAATCAGCAGTTGGGGGAAGGGGGTTGAGGACAGGGAAGAGGCTACATGGGGAATCCCAGATAGCAGTATTGGAACCCCAGCTGAACTGGATACACCCCTAATGTATGTCCACCATGTCCTATCAATACTGTACAGGCAAAAGCTATAATGCTCAGAGGATTGTGTTCTATGGCTTAGCTCTTCTCATGTAGGTTGGAGAATGCTAGGGATAGTGACAGTCTTTTAGGATTTGGGAGGTGTTGGTATCCCAACATGCAAATGTGGCTTCAGTTCTTCCCTGCTCCCAGTTCATTAAGGTTTACAATTTTCTGGACAAATGGCAGCACACTGCTCCAAAACTAGTAAGTTGAAGCCACAAGGCTAAATCAAGCACTCTGAAACATATTAGAAACTGTCTCACCTCCCCATGCAAAAGGCCAGCGATCTAGATGATAAATCTTACTGATAGAGTGTTTTGGGGAGAGTAGGGGTCCCTGTCATCTCCACCTGTCATCTCCAAACTCAGAGGGTCCATCCATAAAACTAGTTGCTCACTAGCGTAGTTATAGCACCTTTGCAAACTTCCTTTTTATACAGGACGTTAGAGAAATCATGTTGTAAGTCTGCTTTTGTCTGACTTTTTTATGGTTGTATATAGCAATATAAACTGACCTCATATTAGGGTGACCAGATAAAATCCAGGTCAGAGCTCATGTAACTTTAACAGCTGTAGAGTTCCTGGTGATATTCTCACTTCATCACAACAGTTAAAGGTGCATGCACTATACTAGAGTGACCATATACAAAAGAAGGCAGGGGCCCTGCACCTTTAACTGTTGTGATGAAGAGGGAATTTCACCAGGAACTAATTGCATACAAATGACACTGGCTGAAATTCCCTTTTCTCTACAACTGTTAAAGTTACATGAGCCCTGACCTGGATTTTATCTGGTCACCCTACCTCATATGAATTAGTTGAATGCCTCACAAGTCTGAGGGGGTGGGGTGGTAGAGAGCTGGTTCTAAGGAGATAGTACAGGGGTAGGGAATCCATGGTTCTACAGATGTTGATGGACCCCAATGCATATTAACACCATCATGGCCAGTTATCAGGGATGACGGGAATGGTAGTCCAATATTATCTAAAAGGCCACAGATTCCCCACCCCTGAAAGAAGAGCGAGGTGGGGGTTGTTTTTTGTTTGTTTTGTTTTTGCTTTTAAATTGAAACCACAAACACATGTCACCAAAACATGGAAAGGAAGTGACTTTCAAGTCTTGGGTATGTACTCTTCAGGGTTGTTAACTTTTGAGTTTTGTGTGAAGTAGAAATTTCCAATATTGCATTTTAATTCTGTTTCTGTATTCTGTTGTTGTTTTTGCTTGTTTGTTTTTTATCAGTAAAATGAAGATTTCTCCATTGAAATAAAAGGTGGGATCAATGTACAGCCATTTGCCTAAGCAAGAGTATTACCATTTTAGACAGCATGAAATTAGATTAATTTAAAACGTGTGACATTTTTGAAAACTTTCAGCGCTGTCATGTCCTATACACTATACTATAGAAAATGAAAACTTTAATCATTGGGGATAAACTCTTGAAGTCATTGGAAATGTAAGCCTAGAAACAACTTTTATGATTCCAGACAATACGTTTTTTTCTGTGTCTTTTTTTTTCTCCCCAAGCTCCATCTCTTTATATTTTGTTAATGTTAACATGACCCTTTAAAAACAATTGAAATCAATAGGGTGTTTTAGCACTATATAGGCTTTCTTTAAGATGAAGACTGATGTGTAATATGACTTTTATGTAGACAAGAGCAGTAAATCTTTCATGATTCTGCAGGCAGCCCAGCCTAATAAACCTCTCAGTGTAGTAAAACGGTAGGTCCGATTACTCTTGGAGCCCTGGGAATGTTACAATCAATTCATAAAATAGTCATAAGCCTATTAGAGGACAGTGCTATGCAGCCCTCTGTGCAATTATATTTTTGTGAAGTATTGAAGCAGAGCCTGGATAATATACATTGGTGAGCAACCCAGCCAAGAAGTTCTGTCCATTAGCATATAATTATGAGTGGGCTTTGCATTATGCACTATAGTTATAAATAGGAGCCTCTTTAGATCTGTATGCAAAAAAGAAAAGCATTCATTGAGTTCAGGAGACAAATACAGACCACAAAGCAATGAATGTATATTATGTTACATACGCGAAGCCTCCAGCCAAACCCTTGGCTGGTTATTTCAAAGCAATGCCTGATAACTCACTTCTTTTTCACCTCTCCTCTCTACCCATTATCTCTCTTGTTTTTCTTCTTCTCTCAGAGTCCTGCTCCTCCCCCACTGCGTTCCTTAGGCTGACCAGATAAAATCCAGGTCAGGGCTCATGTAATTTTAACAGTTGTAGAGAAAAGGGAATTTCATCCAGTGTCATTTGTGTGCAATTAGTTCCTGGTTAAATTCCCTCTTCATCACAACAGTTAAAGTTGCAGGCACTATACTACAGTGACCATATACAAAAGAAGGCAGGGCCTCTGCAACTTTAACAGTTGTGATGAAGAGGGAATTTCACCAGGAACTAATAGCATACAAATGACACTGGCTGAAATTCCCTTTTCTCTACAACTGTTAAAGTTACATGAACCATGACCTGGATTTTATCTGGTCACCCTAGCGTTCCTAGCACTGCAGCATTGCCAGGTCACTTTTACAGCACCATGCTTCCTCTAACCCTCCATTTCTAAGCTTTGTTGCCTGCCCCCACCTCTCTCTGTAGTGCAACCTTCTCTAACTTTTTATGCTTAATAGAAGTATAGATTCCAAAACGTGTCAGGTACTGGTCCTCCTCTATTCAGCATTGGTTGGTAGTTGAGTATTGCGTTCAGATCTGGGCACCACACTTCAAGAAGGATGCAGACAAGCTGGAGGGGGTTCAGAGAAGGGCAACGAGGATGATCAGGGGTCTGGAAACAATACCCTATGAGGGGAGACAGAAAGAAATGGGCATGTTTAGCCTTCAGAACAGAAGACTGAGAGGAGACATGATAGCACTCTTCAAGTACTTGAAAGATTGTCACTCAAAGGAGGGCCAGGATCTCTTCTCGATCATCCTAGAGTGCCTGACAAGGAATAATGGGCTCAAGTTACAGGAAGCCAGATTCCACCTGGACATCAGGAAAAACTTCCTGACAGTTAGAGCAGTACAACAATGGAATCAATCATTTAGAGAGGTAGTGGGCTCTCACAACCTAGAGGCCTTCAAGATGCAGCTGGACAGCCATCTGTCAGGTATGCTTTGATGTAGATTCCTGCATTGAGCAGGGAGTTGGACTCGATGGCCTTATGGGCTCCTTCCAACTCAACTATTCTATGATTCTATGAATCTGGTGTCCATGTTGGATCAAACAAGGGTCCATCTAGTCCAACATTCTGTTCACACAGTTGCCAACCAACTGTTGACCAGGAACTCACAAGTAGGACATGAGGGAAGTAGCACCATCCCATCCATATAGCCATCAGGACTAGTAGCCAATAATAGTCTTCTCCAGGAAATTGTCCAATTCTCTTAAAGCCATCCAAATTGGTGGCCACCACTGCATCTTGTGGAATTCATCTTGTGATAGTGAATTCCATAGTTCAACTATACTTCAACCCCTATCAATCCCAGCCATCATGGACCAACTCATCTGTGGGGGGACCAAGTTGGGCAAGACTGTTATAGGGTTTGAACAGGCTTGACTTGATTCTGCTTGAATGTCCGGGCATCCATGATCCCAAAACTTGGAGACCATCTAGGGCATTCTCATTCCTGGAGGGTTCTTTGCAAAATGTGATTATCTGCCTGAGGCATGGAATGTTCGCCCATGATTTGCTCCTGCACGTGGCTTTAAAAAGGTGAGCATTACGAATGCACATGTTTTGATGAATCAACTAACTAATTACAAAATTGAGCAACAGCACTACTGTTTGGCAATGTAAACTGAAATCATGGGGGCAGATCCAGATAAGGGACACATCGAGGGGCAAAGGGTTAAAGCCATGTACCCCCATGCCAGCATGCTGATCCACATCAGGTCCCCTGCACTTACTTTTGAGTATAAAAGGGGAGGAAAGGCATAGTTGCTAGCTACATCTTTAAAGCAGTGTAATTCTATGAATAAAATGCACAGAGTTAGTGAAATCAGAACTTCTATTATCTGGAATGCTAACCTGCAACATCAGGGTTAAATTACACATAATAGGCAACAAGTAAAAACATAAGTGTTTGGGGAAAGGTATTTGTGCTTTTCTCTGCAACCTCCTGCACTGCATAAAGTAAAACAAATATGTTATAGTGTATGCTGTTTTGTTCTTTTTTAATGTATACTTCTATAGTTCATCTCAATCTGGATTGACTCCAAAGCTCATTATTTATCTTATTGAGTTTGGAATCACAAATCTCACTCTTTTATTATCAAGGTGTGACTTAGAGATGCCATTTTTGTGTTTTTACTTTTTTATGTTCATAGAATCATAGAATAGTAGAGTTGGAAGGGCCCTAAGGCCATCGAGTCCAACCCCCTGTTTGTTGGTTGGTATGGATACCTTTAGGTATAAGAATAACATCTCCCATGGTGGTAAAGGAAAAGCAAAGCCTATCTCACCCAGGGAGGGACCCTTCCAGTGACAACATTATGGATTCAAGGGAAGAATCCAAAGCAATAGTCCCCACTGCTCCAAATGTAGGGCTATCTGTCACTTGTAAATCCAGCCATTTCAGTGTTCTATGGACTTCCGCTGCCCACCTGACTCAGCTCCCATTTGTTGAATGAGCTGTGGGTTTTCCCCAATATCCAGAAACATTTTGAGGGTTTTTTTAAAAAAAAAAATGTGGAAATAGGGATTTGTAGAAATTTTGGTTGCACATTATGTAGGATTCAGTAAAAAGTGGTGGGGAAAACTTAACCACTCCCCTTTCATAGAGCACATGATTCTGACCCAGATCAGGGCAACACACATATTCTAAAGAATACAGCGTGATTTGTCTCGCAAATCATTTGGTTCTCTCTGCTTTTTCACTGCTCCGTTTAAAATCTTTTTACAATGGCTCATCAGGGTCAAAATGACTTTAGATGCTGGCATTGCATGAGAAGGCTAAACTGCAGAGGGTTACATATTCTTACATGCCCACGAAGAGATTATAACTCTGCACTGCATAACATTTGTGTTGTGTGCAAATTACAACATAGAGTAAAAATGTAGAATTATAACACAGAGGCATTTCGATGCATACTTTTCCTATTTGAACAAGAACAGCAAAGGTTCACAATCAGGACCAGAACGAGATGGACTGAGCTTCGAGGTGGAACTCGGAGAGCCTCAATAACGTCAAACCTTGCTAATTCCCCCACCCCTAAAAGAATTGTTGATACATATCTTAGCCAGGAGCTGTTCCCCTTCACAACTCTTTTTTTAATTCTGGATGTGATAGGTTGACCATATGAAAAGGAGGACAGGGCTCATGTAATTTTAACAGTTGTAGAGAAAAGGGAATTTCAGCCGGTGTCATTTGTATGCAATTAGTTCCTGGTGATATTCCCTCTTCATCACAACAGTTAAAGTTGCAGGGGCCCTGCCTTCTTTTGTATCTGGTCACTCTAGTATAGTGCCTGCAACTTTAACTGTTGTGATGAAGAGGGAATTTCAACAGGAACTAATTGCATACAAATGACGCTGGCTGAAATTCCCTTTTCTCTACAACTGTTAAAGTTACATGAGCCCTGTCCTCCTTTTCGTATGGTCAGCCTATACTAGAGTGACAAGATACAAAAGAGGGCAGAGCTCCTCCAGCTTTAACTGTTGTGATGAAGAGGGAATTTCACCAGGTGTTACATGCATACAGATGACACCTGCAGAAATTCACTTTTCAATACATCTCCTAAAGATACAGGGGCTCTGTCCTCCTTTTCATATGGCCACCCTATCCTAGGATGTAATAACATATGTGGTCTGATGAGCTGTGTTTTTAAACACTTTTTATACTAGGTGAGAAAAATGGAAGGAAAGAAAGAATGAAAAGCTTCAGTATTTAGCCAATAGTTGCAGGGTAACCTTTTTAAATTTAGGTATGTAAACCTCTTGTATACATCCACATAATAAACAGATTGGGGATTTATTTAGATTGAATTCTTGTGTATGTGAGTGTGTGGTTTTTGCCTTTTGTCTTGTTACAAAATTTGATCCAAATTTTATTTCAGTTTTAGGAACAGCAGCACTCCAGGTGGGTTAGCAGCTTTAAGATGAATAAGTGGGCATGAAGTATGAGTCAGTAAACAATTTGGACTGAAGTTTATAGAGGCCACGGTATCCAATTTCTTTCTTTTTTTTTAGCTTTAGCAGGTGTTGCTATAACTGAGGAAACAAGTTAGTTTAGTATCATTATAGAAATATGAGCCATATTCCTTTCTTGTCAAGTAAATCAAACATAACAAGAGGAAAACAAGTTCTAGAACTACACAAGGATAGCAGGAAGATACAAGAAATATAAATTTAAAATACTACAGGTCCAAATTACAAGTTATATTGAAATCTTTTTTTAAAATGTGCCACACTTTTCCCACCCACCCCAAAAAATGATTTCCCAAAGCCCAGGTCTGAATTGGAAGTATTTATTGTGGGTAGGGGATTAACCTTCTCCTGTCCATATGATTTTTCTTCCAGCAATTATCCCCAATCTGGTATTTGAACCAAATGTGCTATTTTCAGTAAATAGCACTTTGGGGGCACAAACAGTAGCAGGGGAGTTATTTCTGATATGAAAATGGCATGACAGGGGAAGTGTGACACCTCTCCCCCCCATATGAAGTATTTCTGATCCAGCAAGAAAAGAGTGAGGGGAGGAAAGGGTTAACCTTCTCTTCTCTAAGTGTCATGATTCCCCTCAGCTACTTTTTGGGGGGAAGTAAAACAGCCAGCATTCAGCATACTTTTAGAAAAGCATGCTTAAAGTAATGTGTAGTTTGATTCTTAGTATTTCTATCCTGCATTCCTAGCAGAATTGGGCTCCTGAAGCAGCTAAGCAACCAAAGATTGCCCTTTTCAACTGGCAAGCTCAAATTCACTGAGTTGCAATTTGCAGTATAAAACAACAACAGTCATTTGGGCTCTAGCTACACTGCAAGTTTGTATTGCTTTTATACCAGCTTAACTGTCATAGTTTCCACTTAAAAATTCCTAGGAATTACATTTTGTTGAGGTGCTGAAAATTTCCCATTGAAGATGCGTAAAGATCTTTAGAGACACAACTAAAAGGTCCTCGAAACAGATTTTCTAAATCCCACCTAAAGTGTCAGGGCAATTAACTTCCTCCCTCAAGCTGGCCTGCATGATTTTCATATAGCCTCTGGAAGTCCCTATTCCCTTGGGTCCTGTATTCTTTCCATTGTTTCATATAGCTTTGTCAGTTCAACTTGTGAACTTTCACAATAGTTTTAATCACGTGGTGCTAATTACTTCCTCTTTAAAGTAAGAGTGATTGAAATGTTTATTCTGATTCCAAAGAAAAAGCCAGCACTATTGACTATTAGGGCCAAATCTGCTGTAAATCGTTGTTTCTAAAAATGAAAGTATGTAAGGTCAACACTGCCTTTTTAATCCTTGGGCTGGTGAAATAGGAATGATTTGTGAGGAAAAAAATTCTCTGCTTCCAAGGTCGACCTTGTGAGAGACTGAGAAAGTAAACACATTTGTTAAGAATGAAAACACATGTGAAAATACTTGTCAAAATGTATTGTAAATTGCAAAATAAATATGTTGCTGGAAAATTGCAAACACCATACAGAGTTAATAAAATAATGATACTTATCTAGTCATTCACAGCCTTATTCAGAAAGATCTCAGCCAGCATGAACTGATTGGAAGATCAAGCTGTTAAAACAGAATAATTGATGGTTGCCATTAAAATAAGGTCCCTACCTGATGTTTACAGTTCATTTCATATAACCAGTGCAATTTTAATCAATAAAAATAATGAGATCAATCAAAATTCAGTGTGAGTACACTTTGTTTCCTGGTAATATATTGCATGGAGCAATATTTATTTGGATTATAAATAACTATCACAAAGGATAAACAGGCCAATAGACAGGAATGTTGGTAACATATCTGTCAAGTATTCAGGTTTGAGAGGGAAGGAGAATACCCCGGATGCATTTCTAAAATATACTTTCTATCTAATTTGGGCAAGTGCAAAATCACAATAAATGTGTTCTCATTTGCAGATTAGTCCAGGAAGTGCAGCTCAGATCAGTTTGCTTTGAAATGTTAATTCAACAAAATTCGGAAGCATCCTTAGTTACCAGTACATGGCTAATTGTGGCCATACTGTTTCTACCCAGGGCAGATTTTAGCTGTTGCACCAGCTCAAGCTGATGAATGGTGCTTCAGGCTACAGAGGCAACATAACTCTCCAAATATAATTCCAGACTGTACACCTGATATTTCGAGGGAGTATGATCCCATGATGATATCATGCTCAATAATATCAAAACCCACTGAGAGGTCATTGGCTGCCTCTACACGAGACGTTTAAAGCTCTTTGAAGTCTCATTAAAATTTTAACCTCTACAAGAGCGGAGCGCAAATCGGGCGTAGAGGTGCTTTAAACATCCGATTATGCGCATTATCAAATGCGTGTTAAATAGCGAGTTTTATTTTGCTCCGGCCATTAAAGCGCATTTTGCCTATGTGAACAAGCGATTCTCCGCATTAACTACTTGTAAAGCGCATTTCAAACAACCGGTAAGGCTATCAGTTGTGCGCTCAATTACAATTATGCGCATAATCGGCTAACCAGGTGTCAAACAGAACCCATCTAGAGGGGGTCATTGTCTTTTTCATTGCATAGCTCAATCAGAAAGTCATTTCATTTCAGTTTTGATCAGGATTTACTCAGTTCATGCCTTCCAGACAGAACACAGACTCAAACGTAACTTGTAATGTCCGAGCTTGCAATGTAATTTGTGGACTAAAACAATGCATACATCAGCATGTCTACATTTGAAAAAATGTGCATGAATGAATGTATACTTTTGAAAAGTGTGCACGAATGGGAAAAGATGTGCACAATGCATGCGTACTGTACATTTGGAAAACTATGCATAAAAATACAGACAGATTTTCATGCAAAAAAAAAAAACCCACACACCACAGTTTGCAATTTGATACAGACTCAAGTTGGAACAAGCTTTGAGATGGAATTTGGAGAATTTGGTAAGCTCAGGTTTTGCTGATTCACACATCCCTAAGATCCATAATAAGGATGAACACCTTTCTGAAACAAAATTGATGCCCCATCATCACTGCTAAAAGTAATTCCCTGATGGTAGAGAATTTTGGTAGGTACCCTTTCTACATACAGTGTAGAAACACCCCCCCCACACACACACACACACTGCAAACAAGGCTATGAAATGTCAGGGTGGGGAAGGGCATGGGTATTGCTGTGATTGCTTTCCATATTCAACGCAAGAAGAATGTTTAAACTATTACTAGCATAAGCAAGCATAATTATTATTTTTCTGTTTTCCCCCTATATCATTAAAGCACATTGCACAGATGGTTTCCCATATCTAATTAATAAAACATGACAGGGTGTGAATTATCATGTAATCCTTCATGTTTCTGTGTAGCGTTCAGGTCATTAAATGTTTGCTTCTAAATCATATATTTTTTTTAATCTTTTCCTGAGGTCTCTTGCTTTAAAATTCAGGCTCTCTGCATAGGCTCTGATCTTATTTGGTTAAATCAGTGAAGAGATTTCACTTGACTTGGCATGTGTGTTGGGGTTTGGGTCAATGGATACCCTTCAGTATATGTTGGGATAAAATTATGCCCTGCTTCTGGAAAATTAGTCCAGATAATTAGGGTCTGATTATTAGTATCACTCAAATTAGAAATGTATGAACTGTGTAAAATCTGTCTGTGTTTTACAGTCTTCCAGGCACCTTCCTCCCCCCCCCCCATTGTTCGCCCATCAATAACATTGGATTCTTTTTGTTTCTAAATTTGTGCAAATTTGTATGCACAATAATGCACAAATTCCACCAAAATGCATAAATTCCACCAAACTCTGTAAATTCTCCCCAACTGCACATTTTCATGCTTTAACCCAGGGGGGAAATGCACATTTTCAGCTGGGATTTTATGCATATTTTTCTACTTCAAAATTTGTGCAAAATTCCTGAACGTAAAAAAAAAAAAAGTTCTGCAAATCTGTGGAATCTGGAATCTGTGGGTTGGACTCATGAAAATCTAATCTCATTTGGTTCAGTTGCAGATTTCTCTGACATCCCTAACTCAAATATTTAATGTTTTTTTATTTCATGAATTATGGCCCCAACTTCCTCTTATTACAGACGGCCTATTGCCATTATAAAATGACCACATTCTGTCTTTTTCAGAGGCACAGGACAAAACTAATCCAGAGATCTCAGTGCAAATACAATGCAGTTCTGTGCATATAAGACGTTGGCTCAGGAGGCTTCATCAGTCTACAAAGATCGTTAGGTCTTTATAATTATTTTGGATTCATATAAAGTCTTGACAGAAACTATTTTTGTTCTTTGACCATTCCTCACATTGACTTGGAAGAGCATTCCTATTTTATTTGACGAAGTAGGCTAATTATCTAGGGGTGGACAAACCAGTCCATTTCCGGTCTAAATTCATATTTATTTCTGTATTCCATTTTCCCCAGTGTATACATTTTTATGCAACTTCCCCTAAGAAATGTATTTTGTACATAATTTTTGAGCTGAGGACTACATTGCAAAATTTTGAGATGTGCACAGTTGAAGAATAATTTTGTTCCAATCAGTACATTAGTCCAAAAACTGCCAGTTAGGTCACTTGACTTAAAACTGTAGACCAAATGAAACTCTTCCCCATCCCTGTTACTATCAAAATGGATCAATTGGTTTCTAAGATTCCCCTCTGCTCACAATGCATATCCATTGCATGCATTACTCTAGCAATTTTATAGCAGTTTAACTATTATGGCTTCTGCTAGGAACGAGGGAAGAAATTCGGTACACATGTTAATGCAAACCTACCTAATTTTGAACCACTATGCAAACCAAAATTCAATTATCCTTCAAAATGGTACTTTTTCTCCAATCAAAAAAGTCTGTAAAATTGTACATAGTAGAAAATAGAACATTAAAATGCATTGTAAATGTGTATAAGCAAAAATCCATACAAAAATGCATATATTAGGAGAAACGTGCACAAATATTAATGTTCATGCAAACTTTAAAAAGAAATCTCAAGTTTGAGATGAGAAACAGCAAATAAATAAAATTGACAGAGGCATTACAGGTGTTTTGTAATGGGTTGTTTCCCCATCCTTTTTCGCAAATTAATCCTAAGGCCCAGAGGATATCCTGAGCAGGTAGGGGCAGCCAATGTGAAGGCCTCTGTTTGTATCCTTGCTGAATGAACCTGATGTTGATATGGTCCTCCTTGGGTTTCAGAGATCATACAGGATGGGGCACAAGGGAGAACTCTAAGATGTTTTGGGCCTTAGCCAATTAAGACTTTGCAGTTATATACTGAAGAAAATTATATTGGGTAATCATTTCATGGAAAGGATAGGAAACCATTTTTAAAAACTCATGTGCAACTGATACTATTTTTCTATCCTTTCTAATTCATTGATTGTCAGATCTCTGTGTCTTAGGATTAGTGGATAGGGTTGGCTAATGGTAGGTTTAATGCTTGATTTGTGGAAGATTTGAGATTCACAGTCACTTTGTTCCGTGTGATTAAAAGGCATGGAAGGGCACATTAAAATTCAAAATTATCCAGGTTGTTGTTGTTGTTTTTAAAAATGAATTAAGTGCAACTGTGTTGCCATAAATTGTGATGCATTATTTATTTTTTACACAGGTTTGTAAAATTTTATAATGAATATTCTTCTCATAGTATTCTTCTCATAGTATTTGATGTAGTTCGCCTTTCGTGTACTCTAAATCAATATGTACAATGCAGAGATGGGAGTGTTGGAGCAAATTTGCCATAATCATTGACCTCAGTGTTTTTGTCCCAGCACTGAGATTGCAGTAAAATGATATGTAAATGTGTAATAATATCTAGGGTTTTTTTTAACTGTCCCTCCCAGAACACCTATGTGGTGCCATTTCTCAGTTGTTATTCAAACTCTAGTGCAAAATCTACCTCTTCTATGATGCCTTTCACTTTACTCATAATCCCCAACTAAGAATTATTTATAACTCCATTTGTTGTGTTGATCTTTTGTTATTATGGGTGGGAAAACTTGTCTGTCCTGCTTTCTATAATGTCAAATGTTTCTGAGGATGAATTCATTCCATACTATTTCTACATCAGTTTGTGAACAGTTATTAAAAGGTCTTCATGAAAATTAATACAAAGCTTTGACTGCAATTTCCTCTAATAGACACTATTGTGAGGAAGAACTTTCCCCTAACGCATATCTTTATGTGAACCGTTTTCCTGATGTACACATTTTTAATGCATTTTTGGATCAGAGAATTGCATCACAAAATTCAGAGAAGCGGAAAAACTGAAGGATAATTGTATTCCATCTTGCATATTAGTTCAGGAAATCCAGATTAGATTGCTTCATGTTAAAATGAAAACAAAAAACACATTTTACCCTCATTCCTATTTGTTCCTCATGTGTCTTCCTTCCTCTCTCAGTCTAAATCTGGATAGTAAACACCTTGGGGCAAGGTACTATATTTTCGTAGTTCACTCTAACTGTGCAGTTGAATCCCTTTCGGCCCAATAACAAAATTCCATTTTGAAGAAGCTCTCAGCAGTCATACTCCAGTAGTGGGCAGGACCAAAGGCAAAGGGATCAGCGCCAGAATACGAAAAATGCCAGCATATTTTAGTTTAAATCTTTTACTGCCAGTAATGGTTAGGAAAGGCATTTAAAACTTTCAGAATAGGAAAAAAAATGCACAAAAGCTCAGAAACCTCCACATGAAAGGTAGTTGGGGGAAAGGTGATAGAGCCAGGGAACATAAAAACATAGGAAGAACCATGCAGGATCAGACCAAGGGTCCATTTGGTTCAGCTTTCTATTCACATGGTGGCTAGGGATGGTGTGACCGGGTGCAAGTGTGGACCAGCGCCCGAGTGCTCGCGAGCCCTCCACAAATTCTTGGGCATGGGTCTGCCTTGGCTTCTAGAATGTGGCCTTTCCTCCCGCTGCATCAATGGTGGCTGCCATTAGTGTGGTGATGGGAAATGTGCACTTTTACTCCCCTTGTTACAATGGAGGCCTTAAAGGTTCACCTAATTCAAGACCACAACCTGGTTAAATGCTCAAGGTTTCAAACTGAAATTCTTAAGAGCTAAGCACTCAGCTCTATCTAGGCTTGGATGGGCAAATCTGTTAGTTTCACTTTCTCCTCCCACATTCAAATTTGTAATGTCTCCATTTCCTTCCATCCCAAATATGAAGAAATCTGTGATTTTTTTTTAACTGAATGGAAATGAAATCCTCACTCATCCTTACTTTAAAGAACCCAAGTGGTTTGGGCCAAATATATTAGATGGTCTTATGGCAACTCACAATTGTCTTCATTTCAGATCCCCTTCTTAAATATGGGGGAATAATACTGACTGGCCTTATAGAGAGTTTGTTAAGAATCTGAATACTTGAAACATGCTATATAAACATTAAGGCATTATTATTTTAGTAGATGTGAAATCTATAGTCAGTTTCTCTATCAATAATTTATTCTAGTAGGATCTCTCTTCTACTCATAATACGTTCCCAGGAAGCATTCTGAATCACAAATTGTATCCTTAGGAAACCCTTTTCTCTGTCACATGTGTTAAAGTAAACAATTACTCTTTCCAAGAAAAAAAAACACCTTGAGGTCAACCATTTCAGTAGGATTTGGCCTTCAAACAAGACTTCCCACATGCTTATCTCTTTAGCAAACACACAGCTGAATAAACTAAAGTTCAACAAAGTCCCTTTCTCTGTGTCCTCTCTCTCTCTCTCTCTGGTCTCACCCTTGTCTGTTGATTCCCTGTTTCCAGTGACAGACAGCATCTGCAACAGAAGTCTTTCAGTCACTCAGAGGGAAAGTGTGCACTTTTGTAAAATTTGCATGGAAATGTACACTTTCCCCATTCAAAATCACTCAAAAATGCCTTGTCCCGATTCCCTGAACGTGAACATGGATTTGCATATTCTTGAATGGGTATCCACATTTGCAAAATGTGTATTTGAAAAATGCACAACTCTCTCACAGGGCACAACTTTCTCTAAATTAACAACTTTCTCAAAATCCAAAACTTGTAAACCACCCATGCTTTAGTTTATGAAGGAAATTTCTGTGCATCGGGACTATGGGAATTTAGACAGGGCTAGCCCTTCCATTAGGCAAAGTGAGGTGGTCGCCACAGGTGGCCGATGCTGGGTTAGCCTTACATATTGCTACCCATTTAATCCAATTGGCATAGATATGTTAAAATAGTAAGTGTGAAGTATTTAGAGCAGATTTCAGTGCAGAATTAAACCAAGGAGATTAGCATAATCATGAGGCACCAATGCCAGATTTCAAATGCCAGCCTCACCACTCATAACTGAAAGCTCACTACCTTTACAAAGGAGCATGTATTAAAAATCCCAATGACTGCTCTGAAAGGAAGATCGTGCCTTTGGGCAGCGTCCGGAAATAATACCAAATTGCTATTCTAATCCACAATGGAACATTTTAATAAGTGTGATAAATGACTCACAGAGGCTTTCTGGTTTCACTGTCAGTGAAATTAGAATAATGCCGAGGCTTGGCTGAGGTGATAGATGGGGAGACCATTTGTGGTAAACAGTTTGCAACATCAGAGCAAGACTGGCTTATCGAGCTCTCAGAAGCTAAATTCCTGACTATTTGTCACCTTGTAGCCTGCAGATATCAATGTTCATAAAACAAGAGCTGCACATCCTTTATCCACTAATATATTTCCACCCCACCCCGACCTGCCCCAAGCACATGGATTCTTCAGAAAAATATAAGAAAGGGAAACATCTTATAATGAATTTGAGAGCATTTTAACATTAGAATGGAGAAGGTGGTAAGATGTCGGAGAAATCCTAAATGGATTCAAATGAATTCAAGTTTCTATGAATCTAATTTTGCAACAGACCACCTTTGTCGGAGTGATGTGGATTCCACAGACTTGCGCTCTCGTTTTTAATTTTTTTTTGGGGGGGGGGAGTTGTGCAAATGAGCATTAGCAAACAGGACAAAATGCTTGTATGAAAATCTGATTCTGTCAATGGGCAGATGATAGAAAGAAAGACGCCTGTCAATCTGCAAAACACATATGGAATAGATTTCACAAAATCTGCACATCTGAGGTGGTGTTGGTGCCATGGTGGTGATGGTAATGCTTTAACTTCAGAGAACCAAAATGTTGCTGTTCAGACACCTAACATAATTATTTCATATTCACAAAGTGAGTGCTGATAAACCAAGTCTGTGATAAGCACCCTTCTACCCAAATAAGCTTGCAATCCTGCATATGTTTAGCCTTACTGAAGTCATTTAGGATTGCACCCACATTAGGTATCTTCACAATGAAGATGCAAGAGAGGTTGGTCTTACGAACGATTCAGGAGTACAGTTGCCACCAAGCATTCCTCTTTGGAAAAAAAAAACTGAGGAATGTAGAGGGAAGACTAGGGCATTTCAGAAGAAAGGCGTGAAAAAATACATAACATAAAGCACATTCAAATACAACAATCATTTACATAATTAGAAAAGAAAGAAAAGGGAGGAGGGATTTCACATTTCTAAATAAGCATCCATATGAAATTGATGGTTGAGTGGATACCCTCAAATGTAGCAAGAACAGGTAATTTTTCAGGCCATTGAATATTTTGTACTGGGTATGTATCCTTCCAAGCTCCTTTTGCCTTTGTCCCTGCCTTACACTGAAATCTGCCCCTCAAAGGTTTCTCTGGAATTGAATTTGGCCTTGGGCTAAAAGAGATTAATCACCCCTGTTGTGGAGCTTGGAAAGGTAGGCACTTTGAAAGACGGTTTCATATCCATGTTCAGCAGATTACCATATTTACTAGGTCGTGCAGGGTGCAGAGATTCAATCGTTACTAGAGTAGGAGCAGCAATGCCCAATTCACACATGTTCCAGATGTTTTGGTGTGAGGTGAATAGATGAAAAAATTAACTGGTTGAAAGAACAGAACTAGCATGTTCTGTATGCAAGTCTGCTGAAAGATGAGACCGATAAAAATACAAGGCCTAAAGTAGCAAGTGAATAACAGGAGCAGTGAGAGAATATGGTAGCATGAAAGAAAAAGATGAGAGAAGAGCACAATTCACGACAATGAGTGAGATTGCATCCCACACCATTGCATGCCATTTTGAGCACTGGTTCCAGCCATGCCCGATCCCCACCCAGCCAGAATGGCTTGGGAGGGGTCGGATTTTGCGGGCGGGAGGAAGAGACGAAAGAAGACTATACGCATGCTTGCCTTGCGTATAGCTTAGCGTGGGGGCGGAGCCAAGCCTATATAGCCTTGCCCTGCACAGCCATCCGGCCTCTTTTTCTTCTGGCCAGGAGACGGGAGATGTTGCTGGAAAGAGATAGTGTGCGGCCAGGAGGCTTGTCAGCCACCGCACACTCTTCAGGAGAGCTGGGGCTGGGTGGCTTCCCAGCCCTAAGGGTTTGGAGATTGGAGGGCAGGCTTGGAGGAGCTTCCACCCTTTCAGTCGCCCTCCTCGTAATTCCTCTGCTGTTCTTGCACTGAGGGTGGCGACAGAGCAGGGACGGAGCGTGCGGCCTACGAGGTGTTTACTCACAGCTGCATGCTTATTTCTGCTCGGAGGTTTTTGTTTTGCTTCAAGGAGCGAGGAGACAGTTTGCAGCCACGAGGTGCAAGCGCAAACTCATCGGGAGAGCTGGGGCTAGGAGGCTTCCTGCCCAAACGGTTTGGAGTTGGGGGGACGGGTTTTTTGAAAGAGTAGCTTGCCTGCCCTTAGCCCTCCCCGTGGAGCAGAGGGTGCCTCATACAAAGACTACAGTAGTATTCGTTACTCATGAGTAGGGGCATGGCTGGGATTACCTGCTGCTTAAGCGTCAGTTTTCTCTGGGGTCGGGTGGAGTGGTCTAGGCGGTAGTATTGCTTCTGGGGGGCTTTCTTTTGCACTCCCCTCTTGTGGGTTGGATTGCCATGCTTGGAGTGCTTTCTCCCCCCCACCCTCCCTCAAGAAGCTGCTGCGGGCTCAAGAAGCTGCTGAGATGCCCGCGGGCACCAGCTTGGGGAAGCATGATCCGGCTGGATCATTCCCAATTTCTTACCCTCAACGTCCAGTGTGGGGCTGGGAGGCAGAATCTGCTGGAGTGCCGGGGCTATAGCCAGGCCTCTACTCAGTAGGCCCCACTTTAACAGCCCTGGGGATTGGCAGGCCGCAGCATGGGCTCAGTTGGCCTAGCAGCCATTTTGTGGAGCAAAGGGATATTGGTAGGCAGGAGCCATTTTAAGTGGGGCTGCATTTAGGGTCTGGAAGGCTGGGTCTCTGCAGCGGCCCCACCTCCCTCAAAGACACACTAGCCTGTGCTTGTCAGCAAGTGTAGGCCAGGCATTTCTGCATGGACTGGGGCTATAGAGAGCTGCAGCATTTACAGTAAAATGGCTGTGTGGAACATTGATCTGACTCATTATAAGGCTGCCTCCTAATAATAAATAAATGTGAGGCAGTGCAGTGTAGTGGTTGGAATGTTAGATTGGGTAGACAGGCCATGATGAGCCGCTCCCGTGTCAGGATATGGCTTGCCTTTGTGGACCGGCTTGTCTCATCTACCCGAGCTGTGCAGCCCGGGCTGTGGATGACGCAGATGGTCTCACCAAACACTCAAGTGTTGTTTGAATAGGGGGCCGGGTATACCTGACCCCTGGGTTCAATGGAGTGGCTCGCCCTGATTGGCAGGCTAGTTGCCTGAGATTAATAAGCGAGATTCCCGCACGTTCATGCTCAGATCCATGGAGGGGAGAATCTCCATGTTAAATAAAGAGGCCCTAGTTTATCCCAAGCTCTGGTGTCTGTGTCTTATTTCGTGTGATTTCTTCTCCGCTCGCAAGCCCGATCCCCACCCAGCCAGAATGGCTTGGGAGGGGTCGGATTTTGTGGGCGGGAGGAAGAGACGAAAGAAGACTATACGCATGCTTGCCATGCGTATAGCCTAGCGTGGGGGCGGAGCCAAGCCTATATAGCCTTGCCCTGCGCAGCCATCCGGCCTCTTTTTCTTCTGGCCCCTCCCTCCCTCCCTATCAACTAGTATGGGATTAGCCAGTTGTCCTCTTTGGGGAGGAGGCTGAGTAGGAATTTTCCCTGGCATCAGTATGCAAAGGTTTCGCCTACTCCATACTGGATTTAATCTTTAGATGGAGGATAAATAGGTGAATTTAAATGATAGGCGGATGGTGCGGGAATTTTGGGGGGATGAGGATAGGAATGGTGAGCACTCAGGCACCTTTAAGGTGATTGGCAAGTCAGAGGCCCTGCTCCTCAGGGGCTGTGCAGCTCCCGTGTCAGGATATGGCTTGCCTTTGGGGACCGGCTTGTCTCATCTACCCGAGCTGTGCAGCCCGGGCTGTGGATGACACAGATGGTCTCACCAAACACTCAAGTGTTGTTTGAATAGGGGGCCAGGTATACCCGACCCCTGGGTTCAATGGAGTGGCTCGCCCTGATTGGCAGGCTAGTTGCCTGAGATTAATAAGCAAGATTCCCGCACGTTCATGCTCAGATCCATGGAGGGGAGAATCTCCATGTTAAATAAAGAGGCCCTAGTTTATCCCAAGCTCTGGTGTCTGTGTCTTATTTCGTGTGATTTCTTCTCCGCTCGCAAAAAGAAGCAACAATAATACCAAACTGATCATGCATAAATCAAAGCCCTTCCAGACTTTTGATCAACATATCACTAGATTAGATGCCTCCAACACAACCCCCACCACCACCACCACCATGATACCTAGTTATGCCTTTCTCTTGACAGCTTGAACTATGTGTAAAAGAAAATTTGGCCCTGGAGTTTTAAAGCAATTGGTCTGCATTTAGAATTCAGCACAGAAGCAATTGTGTCAGGGGAAGTCTTATGTGATAAAGAAAACTATTGTCAACTCAATGAGTAGAGATCCCCCAAAAGATACATCTACTTTAGATAGATAGATGATGATAGATAGATAGATAGATAGATAGATGATAGATAGATATGGATTTAAGTACAAGGATGATTTTCCTAAGTAAGGAGAGATGAATCTTCTGGTTTTAGGTGTAACAACTGCTTAGTACAGCATTTTCAGTGGGCAGGGGAATGAAAATGCCCTGCTTGTCAATAGAGCAATAATTTAGATTAATATTGTTGTCCATTCTGGAACATGCAAAGTCTACCTATTTGTGCTCTTCATGCTTCTGTTGGCTAAAACCCCTTGAGCAATTTGTTTGGCTTGTGGTATTAGTAAGTATTTTATTTAGTACTATTCAAGGGACCAGACATGTGTGGCCTTTGTATTTAATGAAATGACTCTCGTTACATTACACTGGACTTCTCCTTTGTGTGTGGGCTTGCCAACAACCCAATGCAATCAGTCGTTGCTAAAGCTGTGTAAACTAACTGCAACGCTATTTATTCAATGGGAAAAAAAGAATAAAAATTACATTGCATCACTTGCTTTCCCTATACACACAACAGTGCTTTGGTTAACAAATGATTATTAATAACGTGGGGAATTAGAGAGTGTACAAACAAGAATAGGCAGAAACCAATGGATTTCACACCTGCAGTGAATCCATGATTTATTTAGTGCAATCCTGCTCTGGGAAGGGAATAATAATAAAAAAGAAAACTTACTTCTTCAGGTTAGGTGGTTTATTTGATTTATTTGTGTGTATGCAGAAAATGAGATTCTTACTGCCCCCTTGGTATGTGAGATGAATAGATAACAACTTATAGCCCATCTCCAAGGCACAATGGTTAGACTATAAGAAGGTGGAATGGGAAATCTTTCTTGTATTCATTGCTGACTTATCTATAGTAAATTCGGATTTGTTTCATGTTTGTTGTTAGAAAATAATAATAATAATAATAATAATAATAATAATAATTTATTTCTTACCCACCTCTCCGTTTGGATCGAGGCGGGGAACAACAATATGATAAAATACATAAAACTGATTAAAACATGGCATACTGCTCTGAACTAGGGATGGGCAGTTTTGTCAAGTTTGATTCCATAGTATTTCTCTTCTTCTCCATCTCCAGGCCACGTCTGTGCCAATTCTGTGTATATGTCTGCTTTTCCTTATGGGGGAAAATTGTACATATTTTTGTGTGTTTTCAGAAATATGAATATTTTGGTACAGATTTTTCAAATTGTATGCATTTTTCTATGCATCCAGCTATTGACTAAAATGTATTTTTGTAATGTATGCATTTTGTTTTGCACACTTTTCAAATTTGTGCATTTTATCAGACTCATTTCTCCTGTTCCATGGAATGTATCAGAGGTTAGATGGAAATGTACAGATTTCTGGACATAAGGAGAGTCCACATCCATTTGCTGACTCTGGGAATCCACTGGAAAAGTTCTGATGGGGCAGATTCCTCACTTATCACTAAGCTTATCACAAATTACAAGCTTCTCTACTGGTTGGAGGCTTTGGGTACAACCCTAATGCTTTTCTCCATTATATGATGTTCAAGGTCAAATGCTCTGTCACTTTGAGCAAATCATTTGATTCGTAATGCCTTTACTGAATTGGTTTTAAGCTGACTCTCCCTCAATAAAGATTGCATTTGCAAAAACCAAAAAAATTAAAAACATAATGGACAGATTTGATTTTCGACACAAGTATTGTTGTTCTGCTACTCCAGAGAATTACCTTGAACTCACCTTATATCCATTTCATCCTTATTTACTTTCCAGTAGGGAGGGATGAGTTCTGAGTAGCTGGATACAGAAACTGTTACGCAATTTTTTTCAGGTGCCAAAATAATTATGAATGGTGCATTTAAATGGACATCACATTGAAACATGGTTGAACACAGATTTGGAATGGACCCTCCTTTTCTTTCAAAAGGCTTTCACTATTTAGAGTCAGTCTGAGACCCCTTTGGTTTGAAATGGGGAATAGCACCCCAATAATCCCTGCTTCCAGCCAGTTAGCACTTCCCTGCTTTTCACCTTCCCCAGAACCCTGTAATTCATCATTCTTTCAGTAGCTTCATTTGATTCCCATAGTAGAAGCACATCCATTTTTGGGTCCTCTCAAGCAGGTCAACTTCAGAATTTGAACTACAATTGTGAAGCTCCAAGTTTCAATCATGATTCATTAAGTCAAATCATATGGGCCCTAACCCACTCCCAGCACAGCTTGGGGGTGGTGGGGCAGTTGCGGCGGGCGCAGGAGGAGACGTGGCCCGGAGGCGCGCCATTGGCGGCCTCCAGAAAGTGGCGCCAAAAGGAGGGGGAGGAGGAGGGGGAGCCTATATAAGGCCGGAACTCCTCCCCTCCTTCGTCTTGTTTGCGCGGCTGCTGGCGGAGAGGCTGGCTGGCATAGCAGCAGCCTCGGCAGCAGCGCAGTTGGAGCGGCAGCAGCGGCCTGGGCTGAAGCGCCTTTCACGGGCTGGTGAAAGGACAGGAGCGCCGAGCAGAGCCGGGCGGTGGCGGCAGCCAGGGCTACCTCGCACAGCGGAGCGAGGCAGCAGGGCGAGGGGGGGCCCGGCTGGTCCTTCCCGGAGCTGAACGGGGCGCCGGCGCCGGCCCGGGCCACCTTGTCGGGCTGAAGTGGAGGCAGCAGGCGGAGTCTCAGGGCTGGGAGGCCGCAGGTTTGGGGAAGGGCCGGCTGGTCCTTCCCGAGCAGAGTGGGGCGGCGGCCAGGGCTACCTCACACAGCTGAGCAAGGCAGCAGGGCGAAGGGGGGGGGGCCGGCTGGTCCTTCCCGGAGCTGAGCGGGGCGCCGGCGGCGGCCCGGGCCACCTTGTCTGGCTGAAGCGGAGGCAGCAGGAGGGCTCTCTTGGCTATTTTGGGGGAGGAGGATAGGAGAAGGGGCTGGCTGGTTCCTTCGGGGGTTGCTGGGAGGCGGCGACAGAGGCCTGGGCTACACAGTCAGGTGGCGCTCAGGTCCTTAGGGGGGAGCTGGGGAACACAGGACCTCGATAAAGGGGGTTAGGCTGAGGCGAGCAGGAGGCTGAGCGGGGACGGGGAGAAGAACCCCCCCACTTTTTTCTACCCCCCCTACTCGATTGAGATACCCCCCCACCCTGCCTATTAGACGCGGCGGGTGGCTTTGCCCCCCCTTTTTTCCCTTTGGGAGTGCAAGCCCATTTCCATTCGCCTAGGGTCGGCCAATTTAGCCCGGCTGGCAGCTAATTGGTGGTGCAGAGGGCGGTTATCATAGCATATAATTTGAATGATACTGCATTTGCATTTATTGCCGGCTTGAGGGAGCCTGTGGGCTGTTGGGAAGCTATTGCCCTGCCTCTCTGAGTAACTGCCATTCGGACTTGCCCTATTGGTGGGTGAGGGGTAGTGCGGAGGGCGGTTAATTAGCTCCGCCCCCAGAATTTTGAATTCTATACAGTACTTGATACAGTTACTTTTGGTGGTTGACGGTTGGAAAAGGGAGTGGCTGGGCTATTGGCGGTATCAGTGATTTGTGATACACGAGGGGAAGATGGCTCCTCCTAGGGGGAGTGGAAGTAGAAAAGGCAAAGGGAAGGCGCCAAAGCCTGCGTTTAAGCGTCCTAGGGCGCGCGGGGAATCTTCATCGGAGGAAGAGGAGAGTCCGGAGGTTGCGGCAATATTGGCCAGGTTGCAGGCGGTTGAACGCGAGCGGGGATTAGCCCCATGCGCGCCTGCTGGTACGTTGGGTGGCCCTGATAGTGGGAGAGGGCGGCATATGACTAGGAAACAGAAGCAGGATCAACTGTGGGCTTCTGTTTCAGCACGTTTACAGGTGATTGAGTCCGGCAATGTGGCGTCTACTGCAGGTGATTCGGTTCAACAACTCCAGCAGCCGAGTCGTCCAGAGGCGCAGGTGGTGGTATCTGGAGGGTCAAGTCAAGCGGCAGTATCAAGTGACTCTGCGGAGGCTGAGACGCTGACGCCAGGCATGGCTGGAGGGCCTATGGCGAGGGACGCCAGCGGCGGTCGTACTCCAGGTGAGGCTTCCACCACACCTTACCCGGGTCCGCTTCCACCGTGGGGCCCGTCCCCGCCGTGGAACTGGTACCCGTGGGCCCCGGGCTGGGGATGGCCGGCAGTGTTTCAAGGGGTGGGCGCACCTCAGGTGGGGGGTGTGGGGACAGTACAGTCCACTACACAACTGCACACGACCCAGAGTCTGATGCAGTCCGGGAACGTGACTGGGGCTGCGGCGGCAGCACAGCAGGAGGTTTCTCAGGTGGTTGGAGACACGGTGGTGATGGTAGGTCAAGGGGACAAGGGTCCTACGGTAAGTCACACGGCGGTAACACAGACACAAGGGGAGTCCCAGGTGAACGCGTCGGCTTTGGCAGTGTGGCAGGGACCTGCTGGGGCGTCCTATCATTTGACGGCAGCGGGAGGTGTGGCACGTGACCCGTATGTGGGGGTGGAGGCTTCGGCTATTCCAACGGGCAGCACTGCTGCCCCGCTGGGATATCACTTGCTTCAGGCCACGCGTGAGAAAATTTGGAGGGGGGAGTTTGTCGATGTCTTTTCGCTACTCTTTCGTGAGACTGAGTCGAAAGACAAGGATAAGGCCACAGATAGGGAATTGGAGAGGATGCGATGGAAGAAGGTAGCTCGGACGTGGGCAAATTGGCTCCCTGGCTACCTTATTTATATGGGGGTGATACAACAGAAGTTCCCAGAGAAGGGTTGTATTTTGACTAAATATCTGGATATGCTCTATAGAGCATACACAGAGTACGAGGGGGGGGCGTGGCTTGCTTACGATGAATCATTTCGTATGCGGGCCGCGTTTGACCATTCCCTCCGCTGGGACTTGAAAGACAATGATCTGTGGCTACAGTTCATGACCCCGGCAAGGCCAGGGGTCGGAGAACGGGCTGATAGTGGACATCTTCTGGCCAAGCAGCAGCTTACTGCATCTCCCCGCGTGACAGTGGGGCAGGGGGTTCAATCCCGCCTGCTTTGCTGGGACTATAGTTCCCGAGGGGCCTGCACGCGCCCTGTGTGTAGGTTTCGCCATGAATGCCCAATTTGTAGGGGACCTCACTCCGGGGCTAATTGCCCAAGGTCCAAAAGGGGACGGGGAACAGGGGGGGAGGCCCCAGGAGGCCGTAAGCCAGGGAGTCAGCAGCCTCCTCCCAAAGGGCCCCAGTCCGGTCAGGCTTGAAACGTTAGTGCGCCTCTTGGCTGGATATCTGGGACCGGATGCCAGCTATTTAGAGGCTGGGTTTAGGGATGGATTCCGCATCCCTTTTGAGGGTCCTAGGATAGCTGCGTTTACACGGAACCAAAAGTCAGTTAAGGTGCTGGAACAGTTGGTTCAGGATAAAATAGTTAAGGAAGTTGCTGCGGGTAGGGTGTTGGGGCCTTTTAGTTGTCCCCGTATACCGAATTTGAGGGTTTCCCCCTTGGGCATCGTTCCCAAGAAGGCTCCCGGGGAGTACAGGTTGATTCACAACCTGTCTGCGCCTAGGGGGCAATCGGTTAATGATGCAATTCCGGAGCATTTATGTTCGGTACACTATGCGTCTTTTGACTCGGCAGTAGCTATGGTTAGGAGACATGGGCTAGGGGCTTTAATGGGCAAATGCGACATTAAGTCAGCGTTTCGCATACTGCCCATCCACCCTGCGGATTTTGACCTTCTGGGTTTTCATTTCCGTGGTTGTTATTATATAGATAGGGCCTTACCCATGGGGTGTTCGATTTCCTGTTCCATGTTTGAACGCTTCAGTTCCTTTTTGGAATGGGCTGTTCGGGAACGCACGGGATTGGCCGATTGTACTCACTACCTGGATGATTTTTTCTTCTGTGGTGGAAAGGATTCTGGGCAATGTAGTTATTTGATGGCGGAATTTGCTGCGCTGGCGGACGAGTTAGGTGTCCCCTTAGCTCACGAGAAGACGGAAGGCCCGGCAAACGTGTTAATGTACCTGGGGGTGGAAGTTGATTCGATTCAACGGTGTTGCAGGTTGCCTTTGGACAAGGTACAGGCCTTGGTGGCCCGGATCTCGTCTCTCCGGTCGCAAACAAAAGTGACTTTGAAGCAGTTGCAGGAGTTGGTCGGGCATTTGAATTTTGCCTGCAGGGTGGTGGCGCCGGGCCGAGCCTTTTTGCGTCGGCTCTGCAATGCCATGAAAGGCCTCACCAGGCCTCATCACCACGTTAGGGTGACGAAAGGGATGCGAGAGGACTTAGCTGTTTGGCTATCCTTTTTGGAAGGCTTCAATGGGGTGTCCTTTTGGAGAAGGGAGTTATTGTTGGAGGCAGACATGCAAATACATTCCGATGCCTCGGGGGCATTAGGTTTCGGGGTGATATGGGGCAACAAGTGGTGCGCGGGACAGTGGCCTGGTGGTTGGCTGGATTCAGGCACGTGTAGGGATTTAACTTTTTTGGAGTTTTTCCCTATTTATGTGGCAGCCCATATTTGGGCACAGGAATTGGAGAATTGCGTGGTGCACTTTTGGTGCGATAATCAGGCCACAGTCCAGGTTATCAACACGTTGTCCTCCAAGAACAACAGGGTCATGACACTAGTTAAGGCATTTACGTTGCACTGCCTGCAAAATAACATTCTTTTCCGAGCACGTCATATTCCTGGATTGGATAATGCAATAGCTGATGCTCTATCGCGCCAGCAGGTAGAGAAATTCCGGGATCTCGCACCTTGGGCCAGGGCAGTGCCGGAGGAGGTACCGGCTGCCCTGTGGGAGATTGGCAGGATGAAGTAGATCATGCGGTCTGGCAGTCCCTCGCCCCGAGCACCCGAGCGGCATATAGGAAGGCAGGTAGGGAATTCCAGGAGTTCAGGTCGTGCGCGAAGCTAGGGATGGAGTGGCCTATCCCGGTCGACCATCTATTGCAATTTTGTGTGGCAGAGAGAAGGAAGGGCAAGGCGGTATGCACTATCTCCGGTAAGCTGGCGGCCTTGGCCTTTTGTGCGAAGAGCCGGGGTGTACAGGATAATACAGCGGATTTTAGGATCAGGCGCGCCTTGAGCGGCTGGTCGCGTGAGCAACCAGTCAAGCCGGATTTACAGTCCCCATTATCGCCGGCCATTCTTGTTGGTCTACAAGCGCGTTGGAACTTACTCTGTGCGTCCCCTTTTGAGGCCGCTTTATACCATGCGGCTGCCTTGACTGCCTTTTTGGGGGCATTCAGAGTATCGGAGCTGTTAGCGGCTGCTAAGGGGGATAGGTCGAGCAGGGCTCTGCAATTTGCCGATGTCCAATTCAGCGCTGAACAGGTCTCCATCCGGCTGAGGCGTTCCAAAACCAACCAACTGGGAAAAGGGCAGACAATCTTCCTACATGCTGCCCCACAGGAGGAGTTATGCCCTGTTAGGGCTCTAACAATCTTCAGGGAGTTGAGAGGTATGGCGCCTGGATTCCTCTTTTGTCACGGAGATGGTTCGCCGCTGACGAAGTTTCAGTTTGCTGCCATCGCACGGCGGGCGCTGGACGGTCTGCAGTTAGCAGGTTTTAAATTCGGAACCCATTCATTTCGGATAGGGGCGGCCTCTACGGCTGCGGCCTTGGGTTTACCGCCAGTGCAGATACAGGCGATTGGCAGATGGCGATCGCATGTGTATCGCTCCTATGTTCGGCCCCTCCCTTCGGGGGGGAAGTGACGCATTCTCCCTTGGGGGGGGGAAGGGACGGTTGGCTGACCATACTCTGTTTGTTTCTAGATGGCCGGCCGGCAGAAGCCCCAGTTCGGGTTCTCATCTGTGGACACAGCTATGTGTTCTGGGCCGGACGGAGGGCAGCCTGTACTGCAGTTGGCACACAGTTGGGACTGAGCGGTGTGGCCGACATACAGTGGGCCGGCAGGCGGGGGATGAGATGGGACCAGCTCATCCCGATGTTAATGCAGCGGCGTGCGGCCCAACCCCCACCGCAGGTGTTGTTACTCCATTTGGGAGGTAACGACTTGGGGATGCTGAAGGGCAAGGCCTTGGTGCTGCAGGCGATCGCTGATTTTCAGCAGATTCGCAGTTGGTGGCCTGGGGTAGTGATCGTGTGGTCCGCAATTGTGCCTTGGTGCCAGTGGAGGGCACCGTGTGATCCCAGAGCCTTGAATCGGGCCGGTAGGAAGGCAAATGGCAAGATTTTTCGCAGCCTACGGGTGTGGGGTGATGGGTATGTTAATCATCCCACTATTTACCCAGCGCGGAGGGAGCTTTATAGGCCTGACGGGGTCCATTTATCGGACCTCGGGAATGATAGATTTTTGATGGATTTGCAGAGGGGTCTGCGGGATTTGATCCTGCGCAGATGGGGGGTTGGCGACAAAGCATAAGGCTTGTCACCCCCTGTGGCGGTTAGGCGCGGGCATCTTCACCTGGCAAGGGATAGGTGAGCATTCACAGGCACCGAGCGGTGACTGGTAATGCCTGAGGCTGAGCACCTGAGTGGTCTCGAGGCCCTGGTGGTGAGATAAGGGTTACCTTTGGGGCGGACCTTCCTCACCCGCTCGGAAGTCTTGTGGCACGGGCTGGGGGCGACACGGAAAGCCTCCCTACCCAAAAGGGGGGGCCAGGGGGTGGCGTGACCTGCACGCCATACACTGGCCTCGATTTGACTCGCCCTACCCTTAGGATGGCTTGGGCCATCAAGTATTGAGGATGCCCGCTAGTTTCCCCTTCTGCGAATTCATCAATAAAGTGTGGCCCATTTTAAACCCAATTTATTGTGTCGTCTTGTTATTTACTGCGCTCCGATTCCGCAATTGGGCTTCAGAGCTGAACTGTTTCCAGTGATGTGCTTAAAAATCAGAAAGCAAAAATGTATATTTGTATCTTCATAATGATCACAAGATCTCCAAATCTATACATGGCATTAAACGAAATAAAAGTTTGCATTTTTAAAAACTAAAATGGTACTGTTGCTGCATATTCTTTATGCCTTTATAACAGGAGTGCAGAACAACAGACTTGGGGCTGAATCCACCCCACCTACAGCCCCAGTTTGGCTCTCTGGGTTTCCCTAGATGGCCATGGCTCCCTTGTCTGGCTCCATCCCTCCTCCTACAACGACTAGTTATGGAGTAATTTCCTGGGTGGGTAGGTGTGCACTTTTTTCCTCATTCAAAAAGGTCAAAATGCCTTCCTACAGCTTAGCAACTGTCAGTAAGAACTTTAAACTAAAAATATGCTAGTCATTTTGTCTCTGCCTTTGTCCCTCTGCCCTCAAGTGCCTCTCTGAAATTGAACTTAGCCCTCAGGCTGAAGAGGTTCAACACCCCTGCTTTACAAGTATTGCCCAGCATTCATCACTATCATATTTGGTAAAAGATTTTCCACCAACAGTGGACTATTATAAGTAAGAGCAGCCCACCAAAAACAGCCCTGCAAAGTCTTCATCGTAATAGTGCATTACAAGCATTGTTCTGCCGACCCTCGAGATAAACAAACAGTAACGTCTTCGAAAGTCCAAACGTTGACAGTGCTAACACAACCCACCCTAGTGATAGGATTAGAGCAATCCGTAAGTATATTACAAGGATGTGTGGTGCTTAAGCAGGTAGCTTTTCAAAGACACACTCTAAGTAGCAAATTCAGTATCCCATTTAGGTGTATGAGGTAAACATATAAACTAATCCAGCACTATTTAAACTGACACACAAATACCCTTTAATCCACAGGAAGAGCTTTTCTAGAAAAGAGCCAACCATGACAATTCATTCAAGCGGCTGCTCCTGCCGCTATGATTCTAACCCAGGAGAATATTAAATAAAATCAGGAAGTAATGGAAAGGACAATTGTGTTAAAAGACCTGAGACACAGACCAACAGAGACTGATGATGCAATTACCCTTCGCCGGGGCTGCACTCTTCTAATGCGATAAGGGCCCACATAGTTCAACGCTAAGGATGAGGAGGCGAACAATAAGTCTCATTTTAAAGTAGATTTGCTTTGTGGCTGCTAAAATACTCTGCATCTCATTGATTAGAATGCCAAGGAAGTTCTACATCGTGTCACCATCTTTGCTGAAAAAGAAACTCCGAGAGCGGTGTTCAAAGGCTATTTAATGAGAAGTGCTGGAATTAGAGGATGTGGAATAAAGGAACTGAACAAATGTTCAGTTCTGTGCCATCAATACATGGCCAACAACAATGAGAATATTGAACATTTATAGGAGTGTATTAACAAAGACCTGAAAAATCCTTGTGTTGTTCCTCAAAGATGTAAAATAAATAAATAAAGGAAAAGCACATATTTAGAGTCAGTCTTGCCTTTCCAATGTATTTTTTATTTAAAGTTTTAATCACTTTATTAATACAGAGTAATGACCCAAGTCAGTAGGATCCCCTCATGTTTGACAGGGTCAATAATTTTTGCAGGAGACGTAATATGTGTTGGGCTGGTAAATCATCATTTCTGTCTTACTACATGTCTAGCAAAACTGGGGTCCCCAAGGGGTAGTGGGAAGGTTCAGTCTCTTCCAGGGGGTGCTGCAGAATGTTTGATGGTGCATTCCTGAAGTCCATATTGCAGTTTCTGCCTAGGAGTTCCAGATCCACCTAGGCCTTGGACTGAGCCTGCCCATCCAGGTTGGCTATTGGATCCTCCTAGGCAGGAAGGAGGATAAGCCTTGCTCAAGCAACAAGACTTTCCTGAGCTTTGGCATATTCTGAGTCCATTGGCTTGTCCTTCAGTTCCGACTTCTGGCTTGCTCCTTAATGCTGCCTCCTGGTTTGTCCCTGACTGGCTGGCTTCTTGATCCTGCCTTCTGGTTTGTCTTTCAGTTCTGATTTAGTCTGCAATCCTGACTACTGGCTGGTGCAGTAGTCCTGGATCCAAACTCTTAGCTTACCACAGACTGATGATAGTCTGCACCTCAGTGGATCTATGTACTTCTTCCCATATATGTGAATGATGCTGCTCTCAGGAACTCTATTGCTGTGAGGGGGGGAATCCAGTTTCACCGCTGATATTGGATAGCCTGGAATGTGTGTAATGTGTCTCCTGAGTGCAAGATGCACAGAGATGCACTGTGCCCCAGGGGTCCTTTCAATATTAAAGACCTCTCTCCACATCATCCTACCTGTCATTTTGTTGGTTGAATATAAAAAGAAATATCTACAAGAATCAGCAAAAAAAATAAATAAATGGGGGAAACAGAACATGCTCCATACAGGCAATTTTGAACAAGAGGAAAAAGAGAGATTAATTTGTGTTTGTCTGCTGCAGATAATTCTTTAACATCTGAAGCATACAAATTAGCCTTTCCTGCTGGGAACAGGAGACAGAAAAAGAAATAGTGAAGAAACATAGCGGCCATGTTGGCTTATGTCATGCCAACAAACACCCACACCCACACACTGGGGCAGCTGCTATTAGCAGCAAAAAAAATCTGCTACGGCCTTTGAAAGTTGTAGTGCCTATCCGTTTCTGCCTCTTCTGGCTACACCAATAGATTTTTAAAAAACTACTTTCGGTTAGATGACAACACCTCTAGGCACTACACAAATCACATCAGCAGACTGGGACAAGTCGTATGTTGACATATTATTTTCACGTAACATGATCAGCATTATCAGAAAGGCAACGTGGGAATGAGAGGATCTTCTCAGTTCTATTCCTTTATTATTCACTCTAACCAGGGTTCCATTGCTCCTGAATTTGGGAAAATTTCTAGAATGAATTCTGGACTAGAAATGGCATACTTTTTAGAACAGGCTTTAATTTCCTTCGGTTGATTGTCATCCTTTTTTCTTACCTATGTTACTAAGCTGCATATATGCACTGATATAACACCACAAGAACATAGTATTGTAGTGTGTTCCCAATGCATATATGCACCATAAGAACATATTCTTGTGGTGATTCTGTGTATATATTGTATTTATCAACCAAAAAGACAAAGGTACAACAGAGAGAATAAGGAATGGAATATGACCATGGTAGTCCATGGAGCATTCCTAATCTTCTAGCCATATAGGAGAACAGAAATGCTACATCTGCTGGGTAAGTGGACAAGACAAAGAAATAGCTATACTTATATAACACCCCAAACATGGGATCAGGTTACCCTTGCAATAATATTAGATTCATTGCCATTAGCAGATGGATACACCAGCAACATATTTAGGACTGAGGCAAAAATAATCTTGCACAGACTTGTCGAGAATCATCAAAGCAAAATACAGATGGTCATTAGGCTACCATGAACAATTGATGAGTGATTCGCTAGATAATTAATTGTTGCGAAGAAGCACTTCTGTTAATCAAAGAACTCATATGTACCAAGATGGTGTGTGACAGTTCCGCCCTTGATTAATGATGATAACATTTTTTAAATGTTATGAAACAATACCAAGGGCCCTAATGGAGAAAGTCTTCTTGCTAAAGAAAGAAGAGGGAATCGTTGCTTTCTTATTACCCATAAGCCCGCTACATTTTTCTTTTTAAAGGTCAATCAATGACAGTATGAACTTTTTCTTTCCCAATACTAAAAAGCAGCAATAAATGGCTTTCACCCATTCATGGTAGAACAAGTACACTGTTGGATAAGTTTTAATTCCAAAAATCACAGTAAGTGACCTTCTTTATAATATCACTATTGTTTGTCTAGACTTGAAGATTGCCTGTATGACAGTTTTCTTAAAAATTTCCACTATACGGATATTCCTTGTCAAGTTGTCCATCAAGATGTGAGTTGATATTAAAATGGTACATTCTTCCAAAGACGTTTGATATCAAAGTTCAAATATGGTCTGCGGTGACAGAAAGATCCATACCATCTAAGCCATATCAGATACTAGGAGGATCAATTTTTAATCAAGATAGGTAAACACTGAAGAAAAGGACCAAACCAGCTTAATTTCTTTGCATGTTTGACCAAATCCTGGCTTCCTTATTCATTTTAGCCACTCTCTGTTTAAATGAAACCTCAAGCCTCAGTCCTTCCAATAAAGCTCACATAGTCTAAAGATGTAAGTATTTTGTCATTTCCAGGCTTAGGGCTTTAAGGGCTAGTTCAGTTCATTTATTTACAGAAAGAGCACCAAACACCACTTGTGTGGGTATATACACCAGTTTTTAAGTCACAGCAATTCCCAAACTGTTTCAAATAAGGTTGAATGAGAATTTTGTTTTGGTTCTGTTTTGATAGGAATTTAAATTTGGGACAAAAAGAACTTGAGATTTTATTTATTTATTTATTAGAAACTGAATATAAGAAAAATTGAAACTGGCAAATTTGTCCATCAGGCCCAGGACTTTGAGTTCTTTGCTGTTAAAAGTCTTAGTTTGAATCCCTGCTTACTCATTGCTGAATTAGGTTGCTCTTTTTATTTTTTGGACAGGCTCCTCATCTTTATTATTTATTCATTTATTAAAACATTTGTATCCTATCCTACATCACTGGGATCTCAGGGCAGCCTACAGACAAAATCAAAACAATGTAAAACAATAAACAACATACACAGTTTAAAATATATGTAATTGTTAACAAATTAAAACCATTAGAATTTTTTTAAAGCAATAGAAACAATTAAAAACAATTAGAACTATGTGCTTCCATGGAGAATTTAGCCTTCAAAGGCCTTGCCAGTCAGGCCTCCAAGGGGGGGTGGTATTGCACAAGCTGGGTGCCACAGCAAAGAAAGCCCTCTCCCATGTCCCACCATAATGTATGTCTCACATTGGTGGGATGCAGAGCAGGGCTTCTCCGACAGATCTCAAATATTGGGCAAGCATATATAGGGAGAGGTGCTCCCTCAAGTACCGAGATCCCAAGCCATTTAGGGCTTTAAATGCCATTGCCAACACCTTCTGACCGGAAGCATGTAGGCAGCCAATTCACCAACATTGGTAGAATTTGCAAAAAGAGAGAACATAAGATTTTAAAAAAATCAAACATGGAAGGAAACAAAACTGCCAGAGTTGCCCATTCCTAGTTTCAAGTGAGCACCTTTACAAACAAATATGTCTTTATCTGGAACCTAAATGACAACTGTGTAGGTGAAAGTCAAATCTCTATTGGAGAGTAGTTTCCCTAGCCAAACTTAAATCCCAGATGTGATGGCACTTGGGAAGGCAGTTCTGGCTCCTGAACCATTTATGGCTTTGTAAACTGGTACGAATACCTTAAATTGGGTTTAGAATTCTGATCATGGAGGGCTTTACATCATGCAGGGAGGCTACACATACAGAACAGGCTCCAATCCTCAAACCTTCCTCTCCAACACGTGGATGGCAATGGGGCTGGACCAACTGGGACATGGAGGAGGGAGGCAGAGACAAGACAGGGACATGATGGAGGGGGGTGCCAGCAAGCATTGACTCACTTCCCCCCTCCAGTCATATGATATGTTACTGGCATGGACTAGGACCGCAAAAACATTCTCAGAGTGATCTAGGGGTGTCCTTCACCAGGAAATCTGGCACTTTTTGGGGGGCCCAACTCAGCTTGAATTTGTGAGCTAAGCCACTGCTTTTTCCCCAAAATTGTGTGTGGGAGGTTCTCTTTTTTGCATAAATTTGCATAAATTGCAGCTGCAATTTGTATAATTCACATAACTTTCAGCCACAATTTGCCAAAATTGTGCAAGTTGGGACTGCAATTTGTGCAAATTTCTATTTATGCAAATTTAAAAAAGGAAAATCTGGGAACTGGGAACAGATCTGCAAACTGCAGATCTGTTCAAGATTTGATTTACTGCAGAACCCTGATGCAGCTACATCACAGAGCATAATCAGAATGGCCTGAAACCATATAGCTACCCTACAGATTATTGCAGAGGCATGCAAAATCCATTATGTGTAGGCCATTTCCATCTTCCTCTGTGATCTTCAACACTGACGGAATGGAATTTCTCCCCCCAATTTCCCGAAGGTGCACTAATTTGTACTTACACAAATTCACACTTGTGAAAATGCCCAAATCTCCCCAGTATGCACCAATCCTCCCAAAATGCATATTTTTGCACCCTAGCCTATGGGGGAAATGCACAGTTTCAGCTAGCATTTTTTATTTTACATATTTTTCTATGACTAAATTGGCATAAAATCCCAGAATTTTTTTTGTCAAAAAAAAAATGGTTAGCAAGTGACTCAGGAAGTATGGTCTGGTGGAGAATCCGCAGGGTCGATTCACAGAAATCCAAATTCATTTAATTCCATTGCAGATATCTCCGATATCTCTCTTTCCTGGTGCCTGCCATTCCACCCACACAGAAACACAAACACACAATGCCCCCTTGAAACTATGCTAGATTGCATCATAGCAACATTCCAAAGATGGTTGTTGGATGTGGGGGGAGTATAAGCTGCCAAAAGGTGACTGAAAGAAAGAAAGGAAGTTTCTACCATCTAATCCCCTACTTCTAAAACTAACATAGGATTTTCACATACACATCAACAAAAATAATAATGGATTGGAGGGGATTTTGCCCACCACCGATCTCTAATATTTGAGCCAAAACTTTCAGCTCAACTCTCATAAAGGCCTACCTTTATTATAAAGTGTTATATAAATGAACATGATTATTATTATTGCCTTTCTAAAACACCTAAAAATGAGAGAGCGAGAGAGTTGTCAGGTTCCATGAAAACCTTTGTGCAACTTAGGTTTTCTTACAGAGTGGGACCAATGTTCTATTCTCCATTGGGACAAACATAAAAGAACTAGCTGTTTGGCTGGGGCGTTCATCAGCATAATTGTTCTGCCAGTTACAATTAGAGGAATTAATATGGTAGCAAAAGGTGACACATTTTTCATGGCTAGTGCATTCAACCTACTGTTGCACAATGGTAACCAGGAAATTACCTTGTCAATTACAATTAGGGGACTTAATGGGATGCTTTAAGGTCACTGATACTTCTGCCACATGGACTGAGCTAGAGAAACAAAGAGGTTATAACGTCAAACAATATTTTGATAAACCTTGTCTTACATAAAACCGTGGCTTAATTAGGTAGAATTCGAAAGCAATGAAGCATCTAGATCAAAGCTTTGATACAGTGTTTAGAATGTCTTGGGAAAATAATTTAGGCTGTGGTTTCCCAGGGTTCTGATATCTGAGACACACTTTTTCTCTGAATTAAAACTGTCCACACACTTCAGTCATGCACATACAAAATGTTTTACTTTTAGCATCTGTAAGAATTGCCCATTTTTCAATGGAGAATGCTCGTTTTCTTCATGATTTACTGTTTTGAGTGTGCCATCCTGACTGGAAAAATGCAAGCCCAAGAGCCCCTCTGAATAGGGATATTCTCCCACGCATTTACTTTGGGAGTGATTGAATGATAGTCACACCCAAAGCAGGTACAGAGCAGCATTACCTGCCCCTTAGCATTTCTGCCAACTGACTGAGTAAAAGCAAATCCTACTGGAGGCTCTGTCCCAATCTCTCTGCTCTGCCCAATGCCCTACATCCAGGAAGATATGCTATAGGGATTTTTTTGGGAGGGGGTGTTGTTTAACCAGGAATGCAATAGCTGCTTTTCCCGATCCAGCCCATTTTCCCACTGATTATTTCATGGTGTTGCACAGATTTGTTTTGTGTGTCATGGGGCAGTGGAAAACCACACGAGGTTCATGAGAACATGGGCCATGTGCTCCAGCCAGGTGGCTGCATGCTATGCTTGCTATTTCCATTGCTAGCAAAGGCTACAGGCAGGATGACTCTCCACCTCCACCTTTCCTATTAACAATCACTTCTCCATGCAGGACCTGGGTCCCTCCTCCTCTCACAGAGGCGATTCCAACCAACTGCCTTGTGAGCCAAATAGAAAGACAAAGTAAAGTGTCACCATCACCAAATAGTAGGCTGACCATATGAAAAGGAGGACAGGGCTCATGTAACTTCAATAGTTGTTGAGAAAAGGGAATTTCAGCCAGTGTCATTTGTGTGCAATTAGTTCCTGGTGAAATTCCCTCTTCATCACAACAGTTAAAGTTGCGGGCACTATACTAGAGTGACCAGATACAAAAGAAGGCAGGGCCCCTGCAACTTTAATAGTTGTGATGAAGAGGGAATTTCACCAGGTACTAATGTATACAAATGACACTGGCTGAAATTCCCTTTTCTCTACAACTGTTAGAGTTACATGAGCCCTGTCCTCCTTTTCATATGGTCAGCCTACCAAATAGAGTATTTTTTTTACTATTTGAATGATAGATATCCTTATTTCTCCCTATCCCTTACCCCTAATGTGTCATCTCATAAATTGAGATTATAAGCCTGAGAGTGGAGACTGTCAAGCTACTATCTTTGTAAGTGACTCTGGGAGTCTTTTTGGTTGTAATTACACATGGCAACATTTGGTTGTAATTACACATGGTAAACCTTGGTTGTCTGTATCACCATACCAATACATAAGGAGGGTATTACCTGGAGCTGAGCCAAAAATTATCTGCAGAGAAGTTTTGGCTTGAGTATTGGAGTTATGTGATTGTAAAAGCGGAGCCTGGTCATTCCCTTGCAATCGCCTTTTTTTTTCCAGTGGGGAGGGAGTCAATTTTATGTTAGTTTGGTGGGACCTATGTGGTAGTAGACTTATATGGCATCTTTAGCCCCCTTTAATTTGGTGGATAAGGACTTGTGTGGCATCTTTAGGCCCCTTTAGTTCGGTGGACAATGATTTACCTGGCATCATTAGCCCTCTTTCTTTCAATTCCCCCAATCCCCCCTCACACACAACTGCAATGTTTTCTCTCACAATGATGCAGCATAACGAACATATGGGGAGGTGGGTTAAAGGGAAAAAAGGGGAGATGTTCCTGCTGCCAGTGTTACAAAGTAAGCCGCTGTCTGCAAAACGAATGTAGAATCCCCACAAAAAAAAAATTTGAAAGGGAGTTTGGGGCCCATTTCACTCACCAATGAACCCAATATTTGAGAAGATTCTCCCTGAAGTACCTTTTGCTTAACTCTAGGTACATTTATCCTTAGCTCTGAGGAGAATGATGCAAAGGACCAAACTCCTGCCTAGTGGTAAAGAAAGTTTTACCACAACACACCAGGTGCAGGTCTGCAGTAAAGGGATCTGTATCCAGCCATTATTTGTACAAAATCATATTGTCTCATGTGTTTTCCTCCCCCTCTACTTTATAAACCTTTGATGTGTAAATGAGCCAAATGATGTACAGTTGTAAGCAACCACAAACTGAACGAATACATTTTGGTTTAACCATGCTTTTAAAAAAAAAACTGGACCAAAGTGTTTCCAGACAATCTCACAAATTCATTCCACAATCTTTGCCTGCTTTTGACTTCTTCGTTGTTTTAAATGCTGTAAGCTCATTGTCCCTGGCTAAAAAAAGAAAGAAAAAGGGTAATTGATTTGAAACTATAATGTGACATAAAATGAGATTCTCCTGTATTAGAAGACGATAATAGCATAATGAAAAATGGGAGAGTGTGTCTGTAAAGCTTGTAGAATTATAACTAATTGAAGATTTGGACTTAACAACTATGTAAGGCGTATTAAAACAATTGATTTGAAATGTCTACATGAGACTAATTCAAAGAAATAAGAATCTGGTTTCCCGACAAGCAGCTTAACAATGCAAGAGGAAATCAGGTTGCTGACAATTACATGGCTTTATATTAAACTACTGAGATATTTAGGAACATCCATTCACATCCATCGCTATTGGTGAGTGCAATACAAGAGTCAAAACAGGCTTGTAGAAAGCCAAGCACACACTTCCAGCCTTGGATAATGGCTCTCCAGAGGTTAGATTCACCTCCTGCTTTGGCTTTTTGCCTAAGACTGCAAGCACAGGTTGATTGTCAAGGACCTAATGGGCCAAAATATATGAGTGGTGGGATGCTCTTAAATAGGTGCATTGGATTCAGTTGAAACCTGAATCGACTTGGGCTGATTTGGACAGATTCAGGAGATATCTGAATGGAACCGGGGTCCCCTGAAGCAGACTGAATTTGAATTTGAACCTTCCTGAAGTTTTGTTATCAATTCAGATTTGCAAACTGTGATACATTTCATCCCAAACTCTTCATATAAGGAAAAAACCCAGGTGGGGAGATGTGACTGACTGCACTAGCTGACCAGAGAGAGAGAGGGAGAAAAAATCCATGCACATTCTTTCATTCACCATAATGCTCTAGCTCCTGTATCTATTTTACAGAGGGACCTACACTGTACACCAGTCCCATACAAATTGCTAAGACATGCACGGAGGAAGAAATAAAATGAATACCAATCAAACACGTATGACCCAATGTCTAGGGTTTTTCATGAGCCACAACACCTAGCATTTTAAAGTTACACACAGGCTCAATTCGGATGACACAATAAAGAACTGGTGTGGGGGAAACGATCATCAGTTGTTTTGACTATTGTGTCATCCGAATGCTGCCATAGTCAACTCAGCGCTGATCCTCATCCACACCACAGTTGATTATTTATTACCATGTTGTGTGGGGAGTGCCCCCTAGGATTAGCGTGAGGGTTAGGGTTAGTCAACCCACCACTGACTATCGTGTCGTCCGAATTGAGCCATCCTCTCTGAAGCTTCTGAGCTGCTCACACTGGATCTGTGGCCCTCAGACGTATCTGTTTTGGCCACACCAGCTAAGTGAGATGGATATCCTCTGAACATTCTTGGCCCCCTTCATGTTCCCAGGTGGTCATTACAATGCTGGCAAATCTCCAGACAGTCTCTTCTGCCTGCTGTCAATGGAACATTTGGGGCAGTCTTTGTGAGTTTTCACCAAATACGCTCTTTTGTATAGTTTGCCCATATGTGACCTTTAACTTGCATGTCAGAGTACATAATCATTTTTAAATATCTCAACACTCATTTGAAAATGGGTCAATACTCCTGAAATATTTCTCAACAAGAAATGAATTTAAAAGCAAGCCCTGCTAATTTGCACTCTTATGATTTTTTTTAAAAAACAGAAAAGTAACGGAAGTCATAACATAAATGCTGCTTAATAGTTTCCCTCTCCTCGCCCCCAAAGAACACTATTCACAGAGATCACAAAACTGAGATTAGTAAATAATCTGTTGGATTGGATTGTCCTTTAGGACAAGGATAATATGTCCTAAATATGTCCTATCACAGTGTGTAGGTAAAAAAAAAGCTTGCCAACTCCCTGATATATTTTAATTACATTCATATCCTACTTTTTTTCCTCTTTCAAGGAACTGGAAGTGGTTTACATGGTCCTCTTCTCCATTTTATCCTCACAACACGCTGTGAGATAGTTAAGACTGAGAACCGGTGTCTGGCCCAAAGTCACCCAGTGAGCTTCATGCCCAAATGGGACTAGAACCTGGATCTCCCAAGTCCCAGTCCAACACTCCAACCACAACACCACACTGTCTCTCTCTTATGTCATCCAATTGTAGAGAAGTTGCCATAACATGTATTTCCTGGCTTTGAAATATGAACCTCAATGTCTAGTAGTGCTTTTCTCAAATATGAGGTGAGCATTAAAATCCCATCATTCTTTTCCAGCTCAGATTTTAATAAGAACAATAAATAATTGAACATCTTTGTCATTCCCACCTACTCAATTTTAGCCTGATGAGTAGACTTAGCTTGAGTTCAATGCATTCTTCCATGCTACTACTTTAATGGCTCTTCTGTTGTATTGACAAAGCCTTCTATCTAATGTACCACATGACTATCATTTTTGGTGAAGAAGTACTCAGTAAATCTATTGATTATTAGACAAATATTATAAACAGTATGAACTAGGGGTGTGCACCAGATCGGGTCCAATCCATGATCTGGATCCGATCCGGGATGGATTGGATAATATTATCCGCTCCGCTCCCCAGCACCTGGATTGGCCGATCCAATATGATCCGATCTGAAAAGGACCTGATCCGGATCGTATTAGATCAGAGGATTGGACCCCCTCCCCCCACTCGCACTCCTCACCTACAGGGGCCATCTGTGGATGGCCCTGGTAGGTAAGGAGTGTGAATGCGGGGAGGGGGTTTACCTGCTGGGGCCATCTGCTGCCATCCACGGGCACCAGCAGGTGCCCGTGGATGGCAGCAGGTGCCAGCAGACGGCAGCGGATGGCCCCGACAAGTAAGGAGTGCGAGGGGGAGGAGGGAGGGAGCCCCACTTACCTGCCGGGGCGTCCACTTCCTTCACCTGCCGTAGATCTATGGAAAACTAGGTTTCGTGGCCTAGTTCTCAGTAGAGCGCCAGGTGATGATGTCATCACCTGGTGCTCTCCTGAGGACTAGGCCGTGAAGCCTAGTTCTAAGTAGATCTATGGCAGGTGAAGGAACCGGATGCCCCAGCAGGTAAGGAGGAGCATGAGGGGGGAGGGACAGGGAGGGGGGAGTTAGGCCCCCACTCACCCCCCACAGCCATTTTTCACCATAGACTTGCATTGGGGGGAAGCTTTCTGTTCCCCAATGCAAATCTATGGGGAAAAATGGCGGCCAATCCGAAAATTGGACATAATAATAATAATATTTATTTATAACCCACCTCTCCCTCTGGATCGAGGTGGGGTACAACAATGATATAAAACTCAAGGATCACAAAACAGTTAAAATTTAAAAAACAAGAAAAAATACATCATTAAAAACATCTTAAAATTCATCTGGATAGGCCTGCCGGAAGAGAGCAGTCTTCATGACTGATTTTTAGATCATTATTGGGTCCAATCCAATCCAGGGGACCTCCAATTTTGTTCCAATCTGAACTGGAACAAAATTGGAGGTCCCGATCCGGGGGGTCCGTACACATCCCTAGTATGAACACCTATTTGATAGACAGGTTCATTCTATGCATTAGTGATATTTTCTGCCAATTTCCTTTCTGATCAGCTACAGCTATAAACCGTATAGAATTACCTGATACATCAATTCTCTTAAAATTACCCCTATAGTCATGCAACATATCCTAAGACACTGGTTTTAAACAGAACCATAATGTATGTGTGCTATAAAGTTAACTGCTCTATAAAGTCATCCAATTCAATAGGCAAATGTTAAATTTAGATATTATGGGCCAATTATTTCCTAGCTGGGTATGCTACCAAAAGAAAGAAAGAAAGAAAGAGGGGGAAAAAAGAACAACCAAGTAATCCCCAGAATGAGATGAAAAACACATTGCAAGCCACAAAGAAAATAATTCAGGTACAAAGTTTAGGCAATTTAGATGTCACAAAACAAAGCAATGTAAAATTCTGCTATTCTAGCCTTTGATGGTCTTCCTATAATTGGCTTAACTTTGTGATGTGACATAAGGTAATAAAGAATTGAGTTTCCATATATAGAGTTGTCCATATAGTGAAAGATCAAGCATAATTACTATAAAAAAATACATGGATCAGGGTCTTGACTGCAACATCTTAGAAAGAAAAGAACAATACTTCTACCTGTATATAAGATATAGCCAGACAGATCACACCTGCTTTCCTTATTCCCTATCCCCATAAATTCATCTGAAGGTCTGAGTAGAGCAAAAGGCAAAATCCTCCATTGCTTGTATAATTGTTTATAAGGCTGGGCTGAAACCCTCTCAGTACACCATCCAATTCGTAAGCAACAATGGAATAATTTCTGGGATAGGGGTGGGGATTGACATGGAGGGGTGAAATTGGGGCCGTGGCAAAATGTACTGGCATTATCTACATTCCTCCCAGTATCGGCCAGCTCATGGCCATTTTTTTTTTTTTGTCAGAAGAACTGTACCTTGATTCTACATGATGCTGGAAATAGCACTGGTTAGGTCACTCAGTTTGCCACACACAGCCAAAATTAATAAAAGTGGCCCACCTTTTGCCTCTGACCTCTCCCAAATGTGAGGATCTGTTCAGGCAAGGACTGGCCTGAAATGAACCCCTCCTACAAGCACATTCACAACCCCATTCATGGGGAGGAGGAACTCACTGGAGCTCCTGCAGCTCTGGTTGTCAGGCAACTGCCCTTTTAATTTTCTCAAAATGCTTCATTCTGAGGGTCACTCGAGTAGTAAAAATGGAAGCCGCCACAAAAAAATTGCATCCACCAATCAATAAAAGCTGCAGAAACATCAGTGTATATGCCCCCATCCCCTAAACTAGAAAAGTTGAGGTGGTTTCACATGTTCTTTTATCCCATTCTTACCTCCAGTTAAATGCTGGACCTTCTTTGATTTGAAAATTTAGTTAAGACCGTCATATCAAATCAAGGAGATCATGAGAGGGGAAAGTGAGAACGATCCCACCATCAACCTGCATGTATTTATTGCATATATGAACAGGGTAGTATAAGATAGATACATACTTACATATGTATGTTAATTAATTGGGGAGTAAGGTGGTCTCAAACTGGGAAGAGATGACCTCAAACTGGATCTGGCAGCAGTCTGGTTCAGCCACCTTACCTCCTGTATCTCCAGTATTCTCCAGCAATCTGCTTCAAACTTGGCGAGGATAAAGCCCTACCTGAGCTCTATCATGATGCCAGGATTCATTTCTTTATCTTTAAAAATGACCATATATATATATATATATATATATAGCAAAAACTTTAACAAAATTCCTAAAAATCAACGGATGAACAAATCTGCTTCAAATTTGGCATGGCTAAAGCCCTTCCTTAAAGCTATCATGGTGCCAAGTTAAAAATTGTGGAGCTGTAAACATTTTTGTCCATTCTCATTAAAGTAGAAATGCCCTTTGGCTGGGAAAGATGGGAAAAATCCAGATTTTTCATCAAATTTCATAATTTCCCCCCTTCCTGGATTTGTTACCAAAAATCCTGACAAATCCGGGTTTTTTCCAGTCATATGGTCACCCTACCTCTTGATTCCATTAAAGAGTAGTATATGTGACTGAGATGACCTGAAACTTCTGCAGTGGCCATCCACAAATGCAAGTCACCACTTGATGCTGCAGGGTTAGGCTTCAGCAAAGGTCAGACCCCAGGCAGTTGGAATGTTGGTCCCAACAGACCTGTCTTTTTGTCCATGTGAGCCAGAAGCAAGTGCATAGTACAAAATAGACAGGGGTTGAGCTCCAGAGCAGTGAAAAAGGGACAGTGGATAATGTGTGTATACCTTTGAAATAGTACATACAAAAATGTGTACATTGGGGAAAATGAACACAAAAATGCCTTACTCAAAGGAAAAGTTTCTTGAAAAAAAAAGTGTACATTTGAAAAAGTGAATATATTTTGAAAAAAAATGAGCATGGAAATCCATTTGAATTTGCATGTGAATTAAAAGAACATTCGCAATCCAATGTGGGAATGGCACAGAACAAATTTAGCAATGCAACAATGAGAAACTGAATGAAACTGAGTTTGACAGATTCACCCATCTGAGATTAGCATTACAGGGACACGGCCCTGCCCTCTTCAGGCTTGGGAGAAGGGTCAAAACTCTGCAGGACAATGAAATGCCCTTGCCATTTATTCAGAATAAAGCTACAGAGATATTTGGATCAGGTGTTGCAATAAAAAAGAAAAGAAGGGGGGAAAAGATTGAAGTATTGTACTCAGTCCCTGACAACCTTGGCAAGCTGGATTTACTGCTAGAACTGGGAGCATCCATTGACAGGAACCCCATCAGATACGTTGTTATCAGGGCATTTTTGTGAATCTGAAATGTCCTACAGCTAGGATAACAGTCTAGTAACATCAGAAGGTAGAGACAGATAGAGCAGAGTGTCATCAGCATAGCTGTGATGAATTAGCCCATTCCACTGCAAGATTGAAGTCAGTGATAGATGGATGGCCGAGATTAGGTTTGTGAGCAGGCAATCTCTCGCAGAAAGCAGATTTCCTAGACAGATATGCTATAATTTTTAGGTAATTTCAGACCTTTAAGCTTTCCCTTATCTGCTCACTGATCCCTGAACTAAGGATATATCTATCAATGAAAGAAGATCCAAGGCAGACAGTAGTCCTTGGCTGGCAAAAAATACTATATTTAGAAACTTCTTACTATATAACCTGTAAATGTTCAAAATGTAAAACAGCAAAACCTACCATAATAGTCATAAGTAAAAACAAACACCGATATGACAGCAAAATTACAAAATATGAAAAGCAGTGAACAGTGGTAGAATAGCTAAATTATTATACAAACAGCAAACCCAGAAACGTATTTATTGATTTATTAACAATATTCATATACCGCTTCTCATTTGAATCAAATCCAGAAGCAATTTACAAAAGAATAAAAAGAAACAAAAAAGGAAAAGTTTACACATACACAAGTATCATGATGCTGGTACAAAGAAAGTTCATGGGTGAGAGGAAGCTAAACAAAGCAATATGTTTTCAGTAAATGACTAAAACACACCAGTGTTGAGCCATGACATACCTCAGAACAGCTATCATTTTATAGGGCAGGTGCTACTGTAGACAAGGCCCATCTCTGTGTCATCCCCAAACAGAAATCCATAGGCCATGACACAGACAACAAGGAACTTCACAAACATACAAGGAACTTCACAACGCTGATTTTTGGACTGCGTTTGTGCTCCCCCTTTTTGTTCTGGCAAAACTGGGATTTAGCATATGATGCAATCCTTATTCAGAACTGTGGCATTGGACTCCTTGTATAAGGAAAGTTGATACACCCTTCCTCCCAATTTCTATGAACATTTTCTACTCCCAAAATCTTCAACGATGTCTTGATTTTCCCCAGCCCACCCCAAATTGAGCAAAAAGAGCAGGGTCTGAATATTTTGTCCTAGCTCGGTTTCAAGGCCATTAGGGGAAAAAAAGAAAGAAAAGACTAAGAAAAATAATTTGTGGATACTGATTATAACCAAGCAGTTGGTTACTAATAATGAGACAACAACTATTACATTTTTTCTTTTTTTTAAAAAAAGGCTTTATTAATTAATGAATCATATTTGGAAACATTACAAGACATCCACAACTACTTAATTTAAAATAAAATCTTGATTAAAGACATTCTTAAAGTTTAGTTTAGATCAAAAGTTATCCCTTCTTCAATATCTGTGTAACATAATGGCTATGAGACTGAGCTAGAAATCAGGAAATCCCTATTGATGATGTATGGATGTCATTACATACATTCTGACTGCCTTTTGCATTGTATTGAAAATCCTCCTGGACCTGCAAGGGAAACAGATGTCCCCATGTCTGGCCCACATGGGCCCAGGCAGATACCCCCAGTGCTAGGACAGGCTCATGCCTAATTGCTCTCCAGCCTTCGAGAGCAGCTGGGTGTCGGCCTGCCCTAACCATGCTCCTTGACCCTTTCCCCCTGACTTTAATGCAGCGGGGGAAATACGCAAGTTCCCCAGCTTTGGGGAAATTGAATACTTTTGTACCCCCCTTGCCATGGATTGGGGGGCTTAAAGGCCCTATTAACAGGGCCTTTAAAGTACCCATCAGCAGGTGGGGGGAGAAAAACATAAATTCCCCAAAGCTGGGGCAATCAGGTATTTTTTTCCCTCCACTCTAATGGCGGCCACCTCATCTCCACCTTATCCTATATCATGTATAAAACATCCCTATATCAAATTTACATTATACAGAGTGTTACAAGTAGTACATTGGATAGATAACAGCACAACATGGGTGAAGTGTTACTACATTTTAAGTATGGGAAGGGAGAGGATATGAGGGCTGTTTTCTGCAGCAGTCCAATGTTTCTTATAATAGGTAGTTTCACCTTTAATACTTGCGTATTGAGAATAGGCTATTATATTTGAGTAACATGTGCCTGTTATACAGGTATAGATGGATTCACACAGTGCATAGTTCAACTATATAATTCACTCTGGATCCAACCCAGACAACTTTAAAAAGGGATTAGACAAATTTGTGGAAATTAAGGCTAGCAGTGGCTACTCTTCATAATGGTGATATATTTATTACTTCCAGTTTCGGAGGCATGGATCAAATTCCTCAAGTATCCTTACACAGGAGCCATAGTGATTACAATGGTTTGAAATAATTTTGCAAAGCTTGGATTTTTTTTTTTAAAAGGCAAACTTTTCATTTCCCCATAACTTGCATTCTTTTTGTGGCCTACAGATTTCACACACGGATCCATTAGAAAGAGATGAAGCAAATTTGCTAGCTCAGCATATTACTAGTGAAGATTTGGAACCATTAGATGTGTGATTCTTTTATACTTTTCCAGCAACTGCCCCACCCCAAAACAATCAGTGTTTCATCTCAGCGTGAAACACCATCAGATAGCATTGCATTCTGAGCACAAGAATAAACAAGGATTTCATGAATGAGAATGAATTTGAAGTAAACTTGCAGTGGAGAGCTTGGAGCTGAGAACAAGAATTCCAGGAATCCATTTATTCAAGGGATTTTTTCATAATGTTTACTTATCTGTTCTGCTCAGGAGTTGTTAATGAATAATTAACAAATTCTAAAGTGGGAATTCGAGATTACGCCTGGATTTTCATCAATTGGAAAGGTCATATCGAGCTAGATTAGGAACTTGGGTAAAATCCAACATCAATGCTACTTAGACCAGACCCATTGATATAAATGGGTCTACCCTAAACAGGACTTATATTGGATTTTACTCATAAGAAGAGTCATGCTGGTTCAGATTAAGAGTCCGTCTAGTATTCTGTGAATGGCCAACCAGCTGCATGTAGGAAACCTGCTAGTAGGACATAGATGCATGTCCTACTTATGTTCTCCAGCAACTGGGGATACTGTCTCTGATACTGGAAGTAATATACAGCTATCATGACTACTAGTAATTGATAGGCTTAGCCTCCATGAATTTATCCAATGCCTTTCAAAACCATCCTGACTGGTATCACTCATTGTATCCTGTGGTAGCGAATTCCATACATAACTATGAACTGTGTGAAGAAATATATCCTTTTCTCTGTCCTGCTTCTCTCACCAATCAGCTTCATGGAATAACTCCAGGCTCTAGTAGTATAAGAGAGGGAGAAAAATGGTTGCATACTCAGTGGCTCAATTCAGACGACACAATAAACAACTGGTGTGGGGGAAATAATCGTCAGTTGTTTTGACTATTGTGTCATCCGAATGCTGCCATAGTCAACTCAGCGCTGGTCCCCATCCACACCACAGTTGATTATTTATTACCATGTTGTGTGGGGAGTGCCCCCTAGGGTTAGCGTGAGGGTTAGGGTTAGTCAACCCACCATTCATTATCGTGTTGTCCGAATTGAGCCACTTTCTCCATACCATGCATAATTCTGTACAGCTCCATCAGGTCTCTCTTCACTCACCATTTTTCTAAGCTCAACATTCTCAGACTTTGTAACCTTTCCTCACAGGGGAGTTGCTGCAGCCCCTTGATCACTTTGGTTGCCCCTTCTTGCCCCTTTTCCAACTCTACGATATCGTTTTTGAGGTCTGGTGACCACAACTGTACATAGTGTTCAAAGTGTGGTTGTGTATAGGTGTTTTATAAGAACAACATGATCTGGCCATTTTATTTTTGATTCCTTTTTTAATTAATTCAAATGTGGAATTTGACTTTTGCACAGCAGCTGCACACTGGAAACACATTTTCACTGAGCTGTCCACCACAACCCCAAGATCTCTTTCTTTGTCAGTCGCTACTAGTTCAGATCCCATCAGCATATATGTGACGTTTACTTTTGCTGACATTGAACCATACTTGTTATTATGATGCTCAGTTTGAAAAGATCCTTTTAGACCTCTGTGTAATGCCAGATCCTCTCATCCTTAACCCAGACCTCACTGGTGGATTCCTAAGTTCAGTTCCTCAGCACAGAGGTCTCAAAAATATGATTGCCAGGTTGATAGTAACTAGAAATATGGGGGGGGGGGGTGCCATAGCTCTGTGTTAGATCATATGCTTCGCTCCCCTTATTCTTTCACTCCTGTTCATATGGCTTTAAGTAACCTTTAGTATAATGAAAGTATATGTTTTAGATACTATATTGAAAGTTTCTTTTCTCAAATGAAACATGATTGCAATTATTTGTGTTTATCCTAATTCAGAGGAAGGGGAGGAAGGGAGACTTTTTAAAAAGTTCATTTTTCCCCAAAAAATGTGTTGTTTTGTTGACTTTCTTCCTTCTTGACAGCACAGATGGCCTCCTTTTTCCTACACTACACCATCCTGCAAAGTTGCAAGTCGTTTTTTTTTTCCTTTTGCTGCTGAGATTAGATATATTAGTAAAAGGCGGAGGGGAGTCATGCCCAACAGAGCTTCATTTTATGCAAGTTCACATCTGAGCTTGGTCACAAGACATTGTCACTTACGCATTTATGTAGGGGGTGGCGAGATCCCTGTGATGAAATGTGCAGGCACATTGTCAACCGTACTTATTTTACACCTTTGAACTCCCCCACATTCTGTCCACTAAATCCTTTTCCCTGAAGCTTTTTTTTCCTTTAAGAAAAAAGAGAAAACCTGGACTCCCTTGGAGAGATTTAGCCATTAGCTTCCTTTTGTTAAAAAACAACAACAACCCACAACTTTCTTTGAAAGAAAAGCAACAAATTTTCTGCCAGAAAAGTAATCAGTCCTCAACTTTGCAATAGATCATATTCATGTCTGCCCAACCTTGCAGGGTCACCATTAGAAATTTTGATATGTGGGGAGTTCTTCAATATGCTGAAGATTAAGCTATAACAAAAATAATAGTCTATTAACTATTTCAAATTCACAGGTGTAAAATGAGGGCCCTCAATGTGGTCACTGTTGTAGACCATGCTAAAAATGTAGCAATCTTATCCACACAAGTCAAACATTCACCCATATTTTTATGCACTTTTTTCCCTTTGGCATACATACCTAATACATAGGTCCATTCATAGGGATATGTCTACAAGCAAAACTTGAGGTTGCCAACGTTCTCCAAAGAACACCTTAAAACTTGTTCCATCTCACGTACACATCAGATTTCAATCTTCATTTTTTCCCCACATGACAATCACTTCCAAAATTATGCATTTCCTCATGCACATTTTTCAGATGTATGCATGCAGTCAACCTCATTCTTTTTGGTCTACGAACCACATGGCTTGCTCAGAAATGTACAGATTTCATTGCAGATTACATTCAGTTCAGGAGATCTGAATTGGATAAACCTTGATAAAAAATGAACTGGAAGAAATTTCTTACATATCCCTACTCATTAAACAGCACTCAGTGACCCTATTCAGACTTCATGCTAAGCCATCATGGCTAAGCATTTTGAGCTAACTATGGTGGTTTAGCGTGTGATGGCGAGGGGACCTGACAATGGTGGTTACTAAACCATCCTGGCTATCACTCTGCAGCAAGGTTAAACGGCCCTGGGGTGGCTTACTGTTCCATGTGTCAGCCTCCCCAGTGGTTAAAATGGGCTCCAAGTGGTTTAGCGGCCATAACCATACAGACTAGCCTAGAGCATCCCAGACTTGCTCCAATGCTCTGGCTGCTGCAGACTTTCTCTATGGTCACTGCTGCATAGTGATGGATGGAATGGGCCATTTCCCAGCTTGATGAACTCTGGGATCATCGGCAGCAGGAGGCTAAGGAACGAACTACAATGTGGGGAGGAGCAAGTAAAGCATGCAGCCCCATGCAGTTCCCAGTCATGTGACAGGTGCACATATCATAGTTTTATAAGAACAGCATGATATTAATCCAAATCCTCCCCGCTCCATAGTTACCCTAATCACCCCTACCCAGTGGTATCTGAATTTGGCCAGTGTGTAGAACTAGTAAACTGGCCAAAATTAAGGTACTCCTTTATGTGTATTTAAAAAAAAAAAAGTTGGGGGAGGTTTTTTTAAAGTTGTTTCATTTCAGCATTGCTTTAAAGAGGGACTTCAGAACCATTTTCTCCCTTTCACCTATCCCTATTTGGAGAGGAGATACTCTAATTTTAAGGCTAATCCTTTTCCTTTGCAAAGTGACCACAAACTGGATCATGATCTCAGGTTTCGTGTAAGCTTTACAGATTCTTTCCATTTAAGCACAGAAAGCTTTTGCTAAATTTCAGCTATTAGTTGATTCAGATCTCAGGACCTAGAAGACTAGATTAGGGCTGCCTAACTGGATAGCTCTAGCACATTTTTTTTTTACTCAATCATTGTTTTGCCTTGAGTTTGAGCCAGATGTGCCTAGATAATAACGTACACAGGAAAACACAGTTTCAAGAGACTATTTATCCTTAAATCTTGGCCCTATGCATGTGTTTGGCATAATTTCAGGATTATAACCCAAATGAAAGGAAATGTTAAGGAAAAGCTGCCCATCTTCTCTTAATTTTCCTTATGGGTTAAATCATAAAGCAAAGTATTTTTTTAACTGCCCTGGGAGCTCTGCTGAAGGACAGTTGATAAATGTGTTCAACAAATGAATAATATAGGAATAAATGTGGTGGAGGCTTCCAAGATCAGTAAAAGGATCCTAAAATAATTTCTTCTCCTTTTTCTTTTGTATTTTCAAAAACTGGCAGGCATAAAAGGACACTGCATTTGTTTCTAACCTGGAAAAGTAAGTGGGTTGGTTTCAAAACTATATAATATGCTAATTGATATTAAATGTGGATCCTCTGAAGACATCAGAGGAGCTTGGGAAAGTGAATTGGGTAAACTTATTGATAATTCCAGCTGGAACTGGATTTATCTAATGTGTCCCTTAGTAAACACAAAAAAAATATATTGATCTACCTCAATATCTAGCCGGGCCCCTCTGGCTTTGAAAAAAAATCTAAAATGACCCAAAAATGGTTTCTCGAAATAATTTTATTTTTTATTTTTTATATAGAAATCAAATTTGTAATAATGCAGAAATGTAGCCTAATGTGTTCCTTAGTAAACACAAAAAATATATATTGATCTACCTCAGTATCTAGCCGGGCCCCTCTGGCTTTGAAAAAAATCTAAAATGACCCAAAAATGGTTTCTCGAAATAATTTTATTTTTTATTTTTTATTTAGAAATCAAATTTGTAATAATGCAGAAAAGTAGCCTAATGTATTCCTTAGTTTACACAAAAAAAAAATATTGATCTACCTCAATCTCTAGCTGGGCCCCTCTTGCCTTGAAAACTGAACCAGTGCCTGGCTGCGACAATGGACTGGATGAGGGCTAATAAACTGAAACTCAATCCAGACAAGACTAAGACGCTGTTAGTGGGTGGTTCCGCTGACCGGATGGAGGGTGTTCAACCTGTTCTGGATGGGGTTACACTCCCCTTGAAGGAGCGGGTTCGTAGCTTGGGGGTTCTCCTAGAACCATCTCTGTCACTTGAGGCGCAGGTGGCCTCAGTGGCACGGGGATAACCTGGCTTCAGTTGTCCATGCTCTGGTAACCTCCAAGTTAGATTACAGCAATGCACTCTACGTGGGGCTGCCTTTGAAGGTGGTTCGGAAGCTGCAGCTTGTGCAAAATGCAGCGGCCAGATTGATAACTGGAACCAGTAGGTTCGAACATATAAGACCTACTCTGGCCCGCTTGCATTGGCTGCCTGTATGTTTCCGAGCCCGGTTCAAGGTGCTGGTTTTAACCTATAAAGCCTTACACGGCTTGGGACCACAATACCTGATGGAACGCCTTTCCCGACATGAACCTACCCGAACACTACGTTCAACATCTAAGGCCCTCCTCCGAGTGCCTCCTCTGAGGGAAGCTCGGAGGTCGGCAACAAGAGAGAGGGCCTTCTCTGTGGTGGCTCCCCAATTGTGGAACGATCTCCCCGACGAGGCCCGCCTGGCGCCAACATTGTTATCTTTTCGGCGCCAGGTCAAGACTTTCCTCTTCTCTCAGGCATTTGGCAATATCTGAGGAGCCTGCGTTTGTTTTGTTTTGTTTTGTTTTTGTAGTTTTTGAAGTGTTGAAGTGGTTTTTAAATGTACAGATTGTGTGTATGTTGTATGTTTTTGCTGTTTTAATTTTTGTATATTGTTTTTAATAGGGATGTGCACTGACCCCCCGGATCGGATCGGATAGCGGATCGGAATCGGACCTGGGGGGTCGGATCGGATCGGATCGGATCGGAGGATGGTCGGATCGGATCGGACCGGATGTCCGATCCGGATCGGACGCCATTTTGAATGCTTTTTCCCATAGCCAAGTATTGTTTTACAAAAACGCCTATAACTTTTTCATTTTTAAAGATAGAAGGATGAAACTTGGGCACATTATACACTGGTTAGGGATAGTTATCTGTGAGAAATTTCAGAAAGATTGGTGCATGCGTTTTGTAGCAATTAATTGTTTAATAAATACCCAGAAATGCCTATAACTTTGTCATTTTTAAAGTTACAAACATGAAACTTTGCCACATTGTAGGTGGTACCTTGTGACCTATCTGTGAGAAATTTCAGAAACTTAGGTGCTTGCCTTGTGTGGCAATTAATTTTAGAAAAATGGGTAGTAGTGGGGTAAATACATTTACGCCTCCCATTTTTTTATTTTTGAAGATACAAACAGGAAACTTGGGCACATTACAGGTACCACTTGCCTTGATATGTGTGTGAAATTTCAGAAACATTGGAGCTTGCCTTGTGTGGCAATTAATTTTTGAAACAATGAGGAAAGAAACACCTATAACTTTGTCATTTTTAAAGTTACACACATGAAACTTTGCCACATTGTAGGTGGTACCTTGGGACCTATGTGTGTGAAATTTCAGAAACATAGGTGCTTGCCTTGTGTGGCAATTAATTTTTTAATAAATACCCAGGAATGCCTATAACTTTGTCATTTGTAAAGTTACACACATGAAACTTTGCCACATTGTAGGCGGTACCTTGGGACCCATGTGTGTAAAATTTCAGAAACGTAGGTGCTTGTATTGTGTGGCAATTAATTTTTGAAACAATGAGGGATTCATTGGACAGCAGTTGCCCATAGGGATTCATTGGACAGTACTTGCCCATAGGGATTCATTGGACAGTACTTTCCTATAGGAAATCATTGGAAAGCACTTGCCCATAGAAAATCATTGGAAAGCACTTGCCCATTGAGAAATACAGTTATGCCTCCCACTTTTTTATTTTTGAAGATACAAACAGGAAACTTGGGCACATTGTAGACTGGTTAGGGATAGTTATCTGTGAGAAATTTCAGAAAGATTGGTGCATGCGTTTTGTGGCAATTAATTTTTTAATAAATACCCAGGAATGCCTATAACTTTGTCATTTTTAAAGTTACATACATGAAACTTTGCCACATTGTAGGTGGTACCTTGGGATCTATGTGTGTAAAATTTCAAAAACGTAGGTGCTTGCCTTGTATGGCAATTAATTTTAGAAAAATGGGTAGTAGTGGGGTAAATACATTTACGCCTCCCATTTTTTTATTTTTAAAGATACAAACAGGAAACATGGGCACATTACAGGGAACACTTCACTTGATATGTGTGTAAAATTTCAGAATGATAGGTCCAGGCATGTGGTGGCAAGGTGTCTGCACACACCACTTTGAAGACTGTAGAAAATTTCTCCTGTAACGATCCCAGCGAGAGAGAGTGATCCTAGGCTCAGCCATTCTGCTTGAGTGAAAGTATCAAAGCAGACACGAGCCAAGTGCTACTTTGTTTCTCCTTTTGTAATGGATACTAGCTCAGTTGCAGCCAAGCGTGCAAGGATCAAAGAGATGAGAGAAAGTGTTTCCTTCTTCTTCCCGGGAGGCGGGAGGGTGCAATTGACAGCCCCAGCCTCTGTGTAAAAAAGGTTAATAACTTTTAATCTAAAAAATTCGTAGCCACCAAATGCCTGGACCTATCATTCTGAAATTTTACACACATATCAAGTGAAGTGTTCCCTGTAATGTGCCCATGTTTCCTGTTTGTATCTTTAAAAATAAAAAAATGGGAGGCGTAAATGTATTTACCCCACTACTACCCATTTTTCTAAAATTAATTGCCATACAAGGCAAGCACCTACGTTTTTGAAATTTTACACACATAGGTCCCAAGGTACCACCTACAATGTGGCAAAGTTTCATGTATGTAACTTTAAAAATGACAAAGTTATAGGCATTCCTGGGTATTTATTAAAAAATTAATTGCCACAAAACGCATGCACCAATCTTTCTGAAATTTCTGACAGATAACTATCCCTAACCAGTCTACAATGTGCCCAAGTTTCCTGTTTGTATCTTCAAAAATAAAAAAGTGGGAGGCATAACTGTATTTCTCAATGGGCAAGTGCTTTCCAATGATTTTCTATGGGCAAGTGCTTTCCAATGATTTCCTATAGGAAAGTACTGTCCAATGAATCCCTATGGGCAAGTACTGTCCAATGAATCCCTATGGGCAAGTGCTGTCCAATGAATCCCTCATTGTTTCAAAAATTAATTGCCACACAATACAAGCACCTACGTTTCTGAAATTTTACACACATGGGTCCCAAGGTACCGCCTACAATGTGGCAAAGTTTCATGTGTGTAACTTTACAAATGACAAAGTTATAGGCATTCCTGGGTATTTATTAAAAAATTAATTGCCACACAAGGCAAGCACCTACGTTTCTGAAATTTTACACACATAGGTCCCAAGGTACCACCTACAATGTGGCAAAGTTTCATGTGTGTAACTTTAAAAATGACAAAGTTATAGGTGTTTCTTTCCTCATTGTTTCAAAAATTAATTGCCACACAAGGCAAGCTCCAATGTTTCTGAAATTTCACACACATATCAAGGCAAGTGGTACCTGTAATGTGCCCAAGTTTCCTGTTTGTATCTTCAAAAATAAAAAAATGGGAGGCGTAAATGTATTTACCCCACTACTACCCATTTTTCTAAAATTAATTGCCACACAAGGCAAGCACCTAAGTTTCTGAAATTTCTCACATATAGGTCCCAAGGTACCACCTACAATGTGGCAAAGTTTCATGATTGTAACTTTAAAAATGACAAAGTTATAGGCATTTCTGGGTATTTATTAAACAATTAATTGCCACAAAACGCATGCACCAATCTTTCTGAAATTTCTCACAGATAACTATCCCTAACCAGTGTATAATGTGCCCAAGTTTCATCCTTCTATCTTTAAAAATGAAAAAGTTATAGGCGTTTTTGTAAAACAATACTTGGCTATGGGAAAAAGCATTCAAAATGGCGTCCGATCCGGATCGGACCTCGTTGGATCGGATCGGATCGGATCGGAGGTTGATCGGATCGGATCGGATCGGATCGGATTTTCCCGATTTTGGGGCGGATCGGATTCGGATCGTGGATCGGATCCGATCCGATGCACACCCCTAGTTTTTAATTGTTTTTAATCCTATGTAAACCTCCCAGAGAGCTTTGGCTATGGGGCAGTATACAAATGTAATAAATAAATAAATAAATAAATATAAAATGACTCAGAATTTTTTTGGGAACACATTTTATTTATAGAAATAATATTTATAAGTACAATACTTTACTAAGGGACACATTAGGCTACTTTTCCGCACTATTACAAATTTGATTTCTAAATAAAAATAAAATTATTTTGAGAAACCGTTTTTGGGTCATTTTAGATTTTTTCAAAGCCAGAGGGGCCCGGCTAGACATTGACATAAACAATAATTGTTTTTATGTATACTAAGGGTCACATTAGTCAAGTTTTCTGCACTATTACTAATTTAATTTCTATTAAAAAAATTAGGCCATTTTTCAGCCCATCCTACTCAACATCCCTGAAATATGGAGAAGATGTGATGAAATTGGCACCTTCTTTCATATGTGGTGGCTTTGCGTCTCGGTAAACCAGTTCTGGAGAAATGTCTTCAAAGAGGCTGAAAAGATTACCCAACAAAAAATTGACTTTTCCCCCCCAATTAGCTCTACTAGCCATTTTTGAAGGAAAAAAATACCCTGACAAATAAAGAACTCCTTAATTTCATGTGGTTGGCTTCTAGAATAATAATAGCATCTTCATGGACAAAAGAACAACCAGCATCACTTACTATATGGTGAAATAAACTCTGGTCTCTAGCATTGATGGAAATGCTGACAATACAGGTTAAGCAGTATAGATCTGAGACATATATCGATAATTTCTATGGAATCTGGGAGTCATTTATTAATTATGCTAATAGTAGGGCTGTGCATTGCTTCAGATCTGAATCCTGAATACGAAGTGAGGCAGGGTGATTTGGAAGACTAGAAACAGATCTGAAGTGAGTCGGGACAAGTCTGAATCAATTCAAAGTGAATCGGTTTGATCTGAATCGATTTGGATCGATTTGGAGATTCCAATCTGTTTTTAAGTGCAGCCAGTTTGTTTGCACTTGCAATGTATTTTTCCTTTAAATTAGGAAGGGGGAGGAGAAGTTTCCAGGGGAAATTGGCTGTTAATTGAGAGCTTCATCTCCCAATCCTCATTACGTCTCCCAGTTCTCTCCAGTAGCCTTCAATCACAATGGTGGAGGAAGGCTTAAGGACAATCAGGAGATTGAGCTTCCTTCATTCTTGCTTTTTGTGGGTTAGACTTGGTAGGAGTAGGATCAGTGTGTTTTGAGCTGAGTGGGTAGCTAAGTAGCTTAGGTTTGTGGAGTGTGTTTTGGTGGTCTTTCAGGTTTCCCTGTCCTCTCTAACTGTTAACTCTTGCATCTATTCTTTCCTGCTTCTCTTTAAAAACAAAATAATAACAAAAACATTCTAGCCTTTCTTCTTTAAATGTGTTTATTCAAACTTTCCTTGCCCCCTTCTTCCCACTTCCTTCAGTTTAGTCCTTCTTCACTGCTTGTCTTTAGCATTGCACTTTTGCCCCCCCTCTCTCTCTCGTGTGTGTGTTGGTGTGTTGGTGTGTGTGTGTTGGTGGGCTATAGCCTAGGCTGACCATCTGAAAAGGAGGACAGGGCTCATGTAACTTTAATAGTTGTAGAGAAAAGGGAATTTCAGCTAGTGTCATTTGTATGCAATTAGTTCCTGGTGATATTCCCTCTTCATCACAACAGTTAAAGGTGCAGGCACTATACTAGAGTGACCATATACAACAGAAGGAAGGCCTCTGCAACTTTAACTGTTGTGATGAAGAGGGAATTTCACCAGGAACTAATTGCATATAAATGATACTGGCTGAAATTCCCTTTTCTCTACAACTGTTAAAGTTACATGAGCCCTGTCCTTCTTTTCAGATGGTCAGCCTACTATAGCCTCTTACACAATCACAGTGTGTGGGCAAAGCAGCACATACACACACATTGTGTAAGCAGCAAATAATAATAATAATAATAATAATAATAATAATAATAATAATATCATCATCATCATCATCATCTTATCATCTTAGGGGCATGACCTCTCAAGTTGGGCTTGGCAGAGGAGTCAGAGGTGGACATGGGCAAGGTGACCAACAGCACCACCAGTAGCCAGGCTGGCTCACTTGCAGTGAAACTCAGGTAATCTTCTTCGCCCGCAGGTCACTTTTTGAGGCAGGGAAAAGTGTCCCCTTGGCATATGCAGGTGCTAGCAGCAGCAGTGTCCTGGAAGGAGGAGTACCACCATCTCCTTCTTTATTGGTAGAGGGGAGCCTGCTGATGGACCTTACATCAGAGATTTTGGATGTCCTCAGTGTGGTTGACGGTCAGGAGGAGGAGATCCTCAAGGATTTGGGTGGGAGGAGGAGCAGGCATAGGCAGAGACTCCCTCTCCACTATCCGATCTCACTGCTCCTGCTTGGATGCTAAGTTGATGGAGCAGCTGGTCTTCCTTAAAGTCAATCTGCCCCTCCTGGGATGCCCCAACCTCAAGGCCTTGGAGGAGTGACAGGCACACCCTTTCTTCCCCCCCCCCTTCTTATTTTGGCAGGCTTTTAGTCTTTATATAAGTCAGGCAAGCTCTTTAACTTATTATTATTATTATTATTATTATTATTGTTGTTGTTGTTGGCTGGGTTTACAGTTCAGTAACTCAATTCTGAAGGAAGGAACCCAAAGGACCCTCTTCCTAGCCTCTTTCATTAAGGGGATGCTCTGTATCCCTCTTTCCTATTATAGTCAGACAGACTCTATTATGATTATGATTATGATTATGATCATGGCTGTGCTTACCATGGAGTAAATTAGGCTGACCAGATAAAATCCAGGTCAGGGCTTATGTAACTTTAACAGTTGTAGAGAAAAGGGAATTTCAGCCGGTGTCATTATGCAATAGTTCCTGGTGAAATTCCCTCTTCATAACAACTGTTAAAGTTGCAGGGGCCCTGCCTTCTTTTGTATCTGGTCACTCTAGTATAGTGTCTGCACCTTTAACTGTTGTGATGAAGAGGGAATATCACCAGGAACTAATTGCATACAAATGACACTGGCTGAAATTCCCTTTTCTCTACAACTGTTAAAGTTACATGAGCCCTGACCTGGATTTTATCTGGTCAGCCTAGAGTAAATTAACTCTGAAGGACCCAGAAACTATCCTCCTCCTAGCCTCCCATTAAGGGGATGTTTCAAACCACTGTGCTGCCTTGCAGGGTCGGTTTGTGCATTTCTTGCTTTGACTCAGGGCATTTTGAATGTGCTGCTGTCATCATGAGTGAATCCTCTTCTACAACTTTATAAGAATCAGGCAGGCTCTGTATTTAAGTATATTATTATTATTATTATTATTATTATTATTGAGGTGTTTACCATGGAGTAAGATAAGGACCCTGAAAGGATCCTCCTCCTAGCCTCCTACCATTTGTGATTAAGGGGATGCCAAAGCATCTCTCACTGGCTCAATTCGGATGACACGATAGTCAATGGTGGGTTGACTAACCCTAACCCTCACACTAACCCTAGGGGGCACTCCCCACACAACATAGTAATAAATAATCAACTGCGGTGTGGATGAGGATCAGTGCAGAGTTGACTATGGCATCATTCGGATGATACAATAGTCAAAACAACTGACGATTGTTTCCCCCACACCAGTTGTTTATTGTGTTGTCCGAATTGAGCCACTGCCTATGTTTTGAACCATTGTGCTCACCCTGCAGGGTTGGTTTGTGTTTCTGGCTTTGAATCAAGACAATCCTTGGCTCACTTACTCATGCCCACATAGCTGCCTGCTTCCTGCCTGAACACCTGTGCACTCCTTCAATATTATCAGTCTAGTCCTGCATTGCAGGGCTGGTTGTGTTTTTGGCTTTGTTAGACTCAATTTCTGAGGCACATTGCTCCCAGCCAGGTAATATGTGTATTGAAGGCAGCCTGCTTTCCCTGTTTCTTCTCTGAATGGGAAGAGCCTGAGGATGTGTCAGCTTCAGAACAAACAAAAGAAAACTGAAGTAGGGGAGAATTGCACTTGTAGGGAGATGTGAGCTAGAATACACACCTTCAAATTACTCGTTGTTTTCAGTAGCTGTTTTGTTTCCTTGAAAACCATATTTTTAGCAGTGGATTAAAGGAAAACCACTGCACAGATCTGTCTGGAATTTGGCACACATGAGCACCTCCAGGGTCTCCAACTTTCATGTTTCTATCTTGAAAAAAAAAAGTTATAGGCATTTATTTTTTCTAATACAAGTCTATGGGAAAATGAAAAATCCGAACGACTCGGACATCTTAATCTCAATTCGGATTCAGATCCAAGGCAAGGCAGACCAGGTCTGAATCGATTCAAAGTGAATCAGGCTGGATTCAGAAGGTCTAAATCGGGATCTGAAGCAAATCAGGGGGTCCGTGCACAGCCTTAGCTAATAGTAATAAGGACATTACTGTACCTCCATCAACTCATGGAACATGCTGGAAAGATCTGCTAGGGTAAGACTTTGGGGGGAAGGGGGAATCTTTTTGATATATTTTCCTCTAGCTTTGAATATATACAATTACAATCAGTCCACTGTGTCAAGTTATTAATTTGGTTCAATGCTGATCATGTGTATCAAGTATATCCCATGTTTGATTTTGTGTTATGTTTCTTGTGATCGGATGTTACATCCTTTTGTTATAAATGTAAAAAACTCTCTCTCTCTCTCTCTCTCTCTCTCTCTCTCTCTCTCTCTCTTTATATATATATTTTAAAAAGCTTGCAAGCCAATGCCCATTTACCTTGGAGAAAGCCCACTGAAAACAGGGAGCAGCCATATGCGCTGCTCTAGGAAAGAATCCTGCCTGGAACCCTGGAGAACAGCTGCCAGTCAGAGTCAACGGTACTAGGCAACATGGACCAATGGTCTGACTCAGTATAAGGCAGCTTCCTAACACAACGGAATTTACTTTTGAACAGACATGTATAGGATTGTCTTGTAAAACTACGAAATGTTTTATGTGTACAAAAAGGATATATAACCAAAAATGATAGGCTTCCTTTAAGCCCAATGTACGATGAGTATGGGGCAGCTCTAATGTTATGCCAGCCTCGTGAGTACCAGGGTAATGATCCAAAATGCCCCCCTCAGAAATGGCATTAAGCTTAGGGCTGACGTACACATTATATGGAGGGGGGGTGAATGAGTAGAATTTTGGACCATACCACTTCAGACTTCCAGGGGGAGACTTATCTTTTTTGAATGCCTGCCCCATATCAAAACAACAACCCATCTGCATGTAGAAAACTTGCACACTATAGAGACAGGCTTAGCACAGCTCTTTTTCTGGTGTTTAATACATGCCGGAAGTGGCTCCTGCTGCTGTTGTTGTTACTCTCAGACTTTTTTATTATTATTATTTTGAATGTTAACAGTATAATAAAAGAACTTCTTGTCTCTTCAAGGGACCCTCTTCCCCTTTGTGTGGATAGTTCTACTTAGGGATGTGTATTGTCTCATTAAAATGTACGATAATGCTACGATAAGGTCATTATCGTGCATGTGTTTAACGATAATGATACGATAGAAAAACCTACGTTGATCATCGGAGACAATAATTTTCGGACGATTTTATCATTTTATCGGACTACCATATAAATATACCTATAACTTCTGTATTTTAAAAGTTAGAGGCTTGAAACTTGGTCACAGTGCTTATGGGGTATGCCTAAGTATATGTATGAAATTTGAGATCGATCCCTCCAACCCTCGATTTTATATGATTTTTTTAAAGATCGCTTCCGTTCTGACAGGTCTGAATGAACACACATGGCGAGCTGTCATTCTGATCTGTCAGAACTGAAACAATCTTTAATAAATTCATATAAAATTGAGGGTAGGAGGGATCGATCTCAAATTTCATACACATACTTAGGCATACCCCAGAAGCACTGTGACCAAGTTTCAAGCCTCTAACTTTTAAAATACAGAAGTTATAGGCATTTTTTCTTTAAAAATAGGGCTGCATAAAAAATTGTCTTTTCACGATAATTATCGTGAAGGCGATACAGTTCACCTACGATATGAATGAAGACGATATTTTTTTGGGTTCGAAATGACGATAACGATAAAAGATGATATTTTTTGGTGTGCACACCCCTAGTTCTACTCATATTCATATAAAGGGAGATGAGACAGGAAGCAGCGTCTTTCCTCCCTCAGCTGTCACCACCAATAGCCATTCCAGCAGGCTGTACAGAGGGAACTGAGCATGGAAGCAGGGCCATTCTACCAGCCCTCCTGAAAATCTAGTTACACTTTCCTTTTTCCTCCCCACCTCCTTTTCCTTGTGTGTCATGTCTTTTTTTACTGTAAGCCTGTGGGCAGGGACTGTATGTAAGCTGCTCCAGGATCCTTTTTGGCTGAGGAGCAGGAGAAAAGTACTTTAAATATGTAACAATAAATAAAACATTCAAGCAAATGCTGAAGAAACCCCTGTTCAGACCTTGCTGCTCAATGCTGGCTGTGATCGATGTCATATTCTGAGCACAGCAACGGTGCCTTCTGGAATGTCTAGAATTAGAACACTTTTTCTGGAGGTCCTCAACAGACAAGTGTCTTCTCTTCACAAAGTATTTGCTTAGGCCAATCCCTTTTTAATGATGATTCATCTAATTTAAATGGGCTGGCTTTTTTATAATGTAAGTCAAGAATCATTAAGGGTGCAATCCTATCAGGGTAGTTGTAACCCTCCAAACCCAGAGGCTACCAACTAGCCGGGAAACTTCAGTGTGGAGAGGGGGAAGGCCACATGATGCATAGGAAGCTGTGTAAAGGAGCTTCAGTGGTTTCCTTCCTTCCCCACCCCTGGGCATGCCCCCTTTCCCCCTCTGTACACTCTGTTCCTGAGTACAGAGAAGGAATGAGTGCAGAGAGAACCAAACTGGGTACAAGGTGGCTGGGAATGGGGAGCAAGCAGTTTGTGGGAACCAAGGTCAGAGCACTGGCTCTGACTTCAGTTCTCAGAAACCAAAAAATCCTCTGGCTATGTAGAAACTGCTAGATAATTTTGTGATTGGTTATCTAGGCCACTTACATTAGAGATGTAGCTGCTCTCACCCTTGTACAAAACAATGATCCAGCTCTGTCAAGTCTGAAGTATCACCTCAGTACTTTGTCTCTTGGAATCATTCAACCCGGGCCAGATCAACACCTCATGTCATATCGATATGATCCCATCATGGTGACACTGTATCCCTCTTGCACATTTATACCTCGTAGCACACACAATGGCATCTGTTGCAACAGAATACAAAGCAGGAAATAATGCTGGGAAAGCTGAATCCAGAATACATACTGTGCCTCAATGGTTTTCTGTGTACTTAAATACTGATTAAAAAAAATCAAAAGCATTAGTGTAGATCTAGCCCAAGAGTCCCAAGAGTGGGTCAGGATTCAGGCAATACAGCTTGACTGATGTCAGGCTATCATAATTCTTTTTGGTGAAAACCTTTAGGGACTGGCAAGTAAGAGACTTCCCAGTAATGGAAAGTCTCCCCATCCCAACTGTGTTGCACTAATATATTTTTTAAAATTATGCTATTTTTCATTAAGTAAGATGAATGAAGTCTATATGAAGGGGGTAGATAAAGCTATTTTTAAAGGTTTCTAAGGTGACTAAGAGCCAGTTTCTTGATGTAAATGTAGGATTTGATTTACAGAAAAATCTGATTTTGGAGTTTGAAAGGAATAAGATGATAGCAACACCAAGGAAAAAGGGGAAAAAATCTTTTGATTTTAAAAAAAGTGCAGCAAAGCTTATAAGAATAATTTGTTAGGGATAATTTACATCAGTTTATTGATCAAACAAGCTGCTGAGAGCAAAGGAATGAGGATTTAGCTGATGTCTGATTTTGTTTTTGAAATGTTAGTTGAATCAGCTTTAAAATGTACAAACAACTCCTCAAGTGCTTAAGAAAATAAAAATTATATAGCTTCAAAATAACAGAATTGTATGAAGTAGCTTTACTTCTCGGATACCAGTACCTGTGAAATAACAGATATGTGGGGAGAGGGGTTAGTAATAGGTTGCCATTTAGCTGGCATCTTTCACAGAACAGGAATTACTCCAGGAAAGGAGAATTGTGGAGGACTCAGGGGAGACTCACCCTCAAAGTCAGTTATTGGTTTCAATGTCAAAAGACTTACAAAAGAGTGAAGTGACCTGGAATGAGGATTTCCGGGCAAACAGAGGAAAGGTGATTGTCTTTTCCTGCTCAGTGAAGAAAGAGAGCTGAGGCATTTGGAGGGGTTTAAAGTATTTTTTATAAATGACACTCTCCACAGCCAATCATTCATGTGGTACTGTGCTACTTTGATTACATGTGGAAGGAAGGGAGACAGTGTGGTGTAGTGGCTAAAGTGTTGGACTGGGTCTCAGGGGGATCCAGGATCTAGTCCCCACTCAGCCATAGAGCTGAGTGACTTTGGCCATGTCTACACGGGGGATTTTTCCCAGGGTCATTCCTGGGTCATCCCTGTGCATCCAAATGATGCATAAGGGATCCCAGGAGCAGGCAGGGATGACCTCTCCATTTCCCCAGGATAACTGGTTTCCCAGGTATCCCGATTTTCACTGAAGTCCTGGAATGATCCCGAGGACCGCAGGCGGTGTGGGTGCCCATCCAGGATTCTTCCGGAGGAGACTCGTCAACTTAACAGTCTTTTAGAATTTAAGAAAGCCATAAAGACTGTTCTCTTCCGGTGGAATTTTGGAATGTTTTAAGGATGTTTTAGGATGTTTTAATGCAGTTTTAATAATATGTGTCATGTTTTAATTAGTTTTATGTATTTTATCATATTGTTGTTCCCCGCCTCGATCCAGACGGAGAGGCGGGTAAGAAATAATTATTATTATTATTATTATTATTATTATTATTATTATTATTATTATTCCCTCGTCCCCGTGAGTAGTGGGGGTCAGCAAGAGGGAAGGTGACAGTCCAGAGGGAGTCCAGGGGCATCGGGGTGGGGGGGAGCAGAGTTGGGGCTTTTTTTAAATAAAAAAAACCTTACTGTTTCAGAGGAGCACTATTGCATTCCCAGCTCCTGTGGCTTTAAAAACAAAATGGCAGGTGTGATGCCCCTCTTCCCTTCAGGGACGTTGTGCTTCGTTTAAAAGCTGGGGGACGATCCTGGAAGCAGGTATGTCTGGGATCACCCCCTCCCTCCCTCCCCCTACAGGAAGAGAAATAAAAAGGAGGAGCCCCCACCCTAGGCTGACCAGATAAAACCCAGGTAAGGGCTCATGTAACTTTAACAGTTGTAGAGAAAAGGGAATTTCAGCCAGTGTCATTTGTATGCAATTAATTCCTGGTGAAATTCCCTCTTCATCACAACAGTTAAAGTTGCAGGGGGCTTGCCTTCTTTTGTATATGGTCACTCTAGTATAGTGCCTGCACCTTTAACAGTTGTGATGAAGAGGGAATATCACCAGGAACTAATTGCATACAAATGACACTGGCTGAAATTCCCTTTTGTTAAAGTTACATGAGCCCTGACCTGGATTTTATCTGGTAACCCTACCCCACCCACCACTGGAATGTAGCCCACAACAGATCACCCCTAAAGGAGTGTGGCCTTTGACAGAAAATAAAAGTCCCCCACCTGTGGTCTGTGGCTACAGATGTGACATTAAGCTGGCAGGCGCAATGACCAAAGAGTGTGTTGTAGCTCTGCTGGTATGGGTCCTGGACTCACCTTGGTGCAAAGCTTTTGTATAGACTAGTTAGGTATTTCAGGATAGGGGTGCACACTCGAAACTCCCTTCCATTCAAAGCAGTGAATATCATTGGCATTTGAATGAATCAATTGATGCCTCACCTTAGGACATGCCTTATCATTGCAGGAAAGCGGAGCATGGGGAATAACGAGGCAGACACAAGATTTGGGTTTAAAACAGGGCCACATTTATTGATGAATTTGCAGAAGGGTAACCTAAGTGGGCACCTTCGATCAAGGTTAGCCAAGAGCCATTATATAAGATAGTGCGAGATATTCATGGCCAGGGCGTGGCGTGCAAACCAATTAACCTACTTAATACTCCCTCACTGTCTCACAGTATGAAGTAGGTGAAAAAACTCATAACCAATGAAAGATTATGAGCAAAAAAATTCTACTTAGCTTCCTAAGGACAACCGGCATTTTCATTCCCATAGTGTCTACAGGGAAGGGAGGGAGCCGTGTGTCAAAGAGCAGAGAGGGAAGGGGGCAGAGCACTTATAAAGGCTCCTGTTCCCCCTCCCCCTTCCTTATGGCACGAACGGAGGCCGCCATTGGCGTTCCTCCATGCCTCACCTTCCTGTGCAGCCCCGCAATGGCCACACGGCGCCCAGGCTACGTCGGGCACGGGGTAAGGCATATGGTGGTCCCCAGAGATCGGAATTATGATTCAATGATCCTCGTGAACCTACAAAGTAGCTGCCTTTGGGTGCGTAGCCAGCAGAACACTGAGCACCCATGGACAATCTGAGTCAGAGAAGAATTGGAGTGAGGAAGAAAATGGGCCTTCATAATACTGTGTGCTGGGAAAGTTTGCATCTCAAACCTGGTAATTATAAACTTCAGCTACTTCTCTGATCAAGCTACTGAGTACTCAGATCACAAGTCTGACAATGCTTTCCTTTTGAGACTGGGTGCCCATATGGCTTGTGGACACACAGTTCCTCTGCCACATGTCAAGGCAATAAAGAAAGGGAGAGCAGATGGTCTTGGCCATGCCTCTTTTCTTCCCATTGCAAATGCCAAGATTTCTGCTTGTGAGCTTAAATACTCGTTACTTATCTGTTTCAGGAGGAAGCAGACTTCCCCCAAACCCTCTCTTTCAAATGCAATGTGGGATCCTTTGTTGTCAGATGACACCAGTAACAACTTCAAAATGCTGCTTATCTATATTGCTTTGTGTTTGTTTTAACATCACCAACAAAGGCACAAGAGTAACTGTCAGGTGGCATAAAGAGGAGTGGCAAGGGCTAGATACTCTTTGATTAATGGAAAGGCGAGTTCAAGTTCAGAAACCACAGTTTTTTTTAAAAAAATAAGTCTTTCCATTCTAATTGCCCACCACTCTTTTTCCCTCTGAAGATAGGAATAATTTATGGCATATTTGTCTAAACAAGCATTCTCCATGATGGCAATTTAGAAGAGAGCAAGCCAGGGTATTCAACACAGTCTAGAGCAGAGTTGGAAATGCTCAATGCTTTCTTTCTTTCTTTGCTTTTTTCTTTCTTTCTTTCTTTGCATATTTTGTTGCAAATGTTCACTTGTTCATTTATGCTGCCCTTACTCCAAATCTGTTCACTACACAGCACTGGAAGATCATCCTGTTCCCTGCATGATCCCTGATTAGGAGGAATCAACGAAGTGACAAATTCAGGCTTGAGGAAATTGTAACCTCTTTGGAACAGTAACTTAATTAAAAAAAGTCAATATAATTGCTAGGGATGTGTATCGTATCGTTAAAATGTACAATGACAATACGATAGGGTCATTATTGTGCATGTGTTTAATAATGACAATACGGTAGAAAAACCTACGATAATCATCAGAGACGATAATTTTCGGGCGATTTTATCATTTTATCAGACTGCCATATAAATATACCTATAACTTCTGTATTTTAAAAGTTAGAGGCTTGAAACTTGGTCACAGTGCTTATGGGGTATGCCTAAGTATGTGTATGAAATTTGAGATTGATTCCTCCAACCCTCGATTTTATATGAATTTATTAAAGATCGTTTCAGTTCTGACAGATCAGAATGACAGCTTGCCACGTACGTTCATTCAGACCTGTCAGAACGGAAACGATATTTAAAACATTCATATAAAATCAAGGGTTGGAGGAATCAATCTCAAATTTCATACACATACTTAGGCATACCCCAGAAGCATTGTGACCAAGTTTCAAGCCTATAACTTTGGAAATACAGAAGTTATAGGCATTTTTCTTTAAAAATAGGGCTGCAAAAAATATTGTCTTTTCACGATAATTATCGTGAAGGCGATACAGTTCACCTACGATATGAATGAAGATGGTAATTTTTTGGGTCCGAATTGACTATAACGATAAATGATGATATTTTTTTAAATTGCACAATTTAAGTATATTTAGGAAGAAAGTTCAATAAAATGACCCACCACCACTGTCACCAGCAAATAGGGATGTGCTCACTGCCTCAGAATTAATTCGTAACTTCGAACATCCACAGAGCATTTGATCTTCCAGAGCAGGGATTGGCCACTTCTCAACACATTGATTAATATCAGAGCGGAGGAGTGCCCAATTGGAGATTCTAAAGTCTCTGAAATTATCCTACTGTTTTTCAGGCATCAGTGCTCTCTCTCTCTTTCTCTCAATCTCCATATTTGGAAGATGCTGAGTGGGGTGAGGGGTAGCTTTGATATTGACATCTGTGGGTAACCAATTGGGAATTGCTAAAGTGTTGTCCGTGACTGTAATTGGCTGCTGGTTCAGGGGGGGGGGAGCATGTTTCTGCTTGGACTCATAGAAGTCAATCATCCACAGTGTGAAAGTGCTGCTGGGCTGGCTGACTGGCATCTTGAGTGAGTAAGCTACAACACCTGAGTCACAGGCTTGCTATTCCAGTTAGACTATTACTCCTATGGGCTGGCTGAGCATCCAATGAAGTGGGGGGAGGTCCATCCAATGCATCTGGAGGGCACTAGGTTGGAGAAGGCTGGACTAGAAACATCCACCAGCAGCAGTGGAGCTCTCAGCTCTGCATCAGCAAAGTAAAGTATAAAAACTCCTTCCATAAATGTGCAGGGAGGGATTAACAAGTGTGTGTGTGTGTGTGTGTGTGTGTGTGTGAAGGGATAATGTTTTCAGGGGGGAATTGAAAAATTCCTAAAAATTCAAGGCATGAATGGACCTGTTACAAACTTGGCATGCCTGAAGCCCCACATAAGAGCTATCACTGTGCCATGTTTCAGTACTTTATCATTAAAAATGATAGCATTTTTAAAAAATTAATAAAACCACAAACTTAAAAAAAAATTCTTAAAAAATAAAGGCTTGAAGAGATCTGTACCAAATTTGGCATGTCTAAAAAACGACATGCAAGCTATCATTGTCCTGAGTTTCATCTCTTTAGCTTTACAAGTGAGGGAGATTGATTAATTCCCATTAACTATAGCGGTTCTCCAAAAACAGGTGGCTCTCTGATGGGTAATCCTACAGGGCAGAGTAACGGGAGCCGCTCAGAAATCAGGGCATAGAATCACCTCAGTGGAGCTCTAGCTTGAATTTAGAGGTGGAGAAGACCCACTCTGCACACCCCTATCAGTAAAAGCAAGCCCTCCTTGAAACGTTCTAAGCTTTTAGCTGTCTCCTGAATTCAGCCCCTGGTTTAGGGATCCCTCTTTTTTGCCCTGCCAATTTCGATTCAACGTTCTCCTCAGAGAAATGAAATTTCAGATCAACACCCCAGGAAAGGTGGAGGTTAAAGTAGGGGGTACAGAATCTTTTTCAGCCTGAAAGCTGAACTCCATTTCAGAAAAGCTTTTGCAGGGGGCTCCTCAAAGCTGGGAACCCCCAAATCAATTGGCAGCTGAAGAGAAAGGAGTGAAGCCAGGAGAAGGGGACATGATGTGACCTTGAAACTTCAGGGGTCATGGTTTGGCCCCCCAGTCTTGTGGTTCTACTTGCTGGTAGGTGGAATGTTTGTCAGCACTATTTATTTATTTATTTTGCTGCCTGGGAACCAGTGGACCAAGAACATTGAATCTAATGGGGTTGCTGGAGGGTGCACAGGGAAACTGGCACTTTCCTCCAAGCCCGGCTCCAATATACAGATGTATGAATTGTGTAAAATCTGCTCCATCGGTGTTTTACATAATTGTTAAGTGCCATCATCCGCTTATCAAAGGAATTGGGTGTTTTGTTTTTCTTTTAGTTTCTAAATTTGCACAAATTCACACTAGTGAGAATGTGCAAATCCCCCTCCAAAATTTGCAGATCCCCCATGTGCATTTTCACACTTTAGGTTTAGGGGGAAATGCAGATTTTCAGTCATTTTTTTAAAAATGCGTATTTTTCTATTACTAAATTTGCGCAAAATTTGGAAACATTAAAAAAAAAAAAAAACCAGTCTACAAGTCCACAGAATCTGCTCAACTGGGGAAAAGCTGGTCTGCTGTAGAGGCCACAGTCAGACACATCAAAATCCAAACGCATTTGATCCCATCGCAGATGTCTCTGACATCCCTAGCCCAATACTGGAATTGAGCCAGACTGAGAAAAAAAGTGTCTGTGGCCACCAGCCACAGGGAGGTAAGTTGGGGAGTTTGAACAGAAAGAAACAGGAACATTGGATTTGTTTGTTTTAAGGAGAGGGATGAGGAAGATGAAGACAAATTGGAAACCGACAAGAGGACGGCAGTGATGAAGTAAAGCAGGGAGGTGGAACAGCCAATGTGCCTTTTTTGCCCAGGCATGTTAGCATGTTAACATGTTAATATTTTAAGTAGTATTCTGCCAAAAAGTTCTTCCATGAAAATTCCAGCCATTCTCATTCAGTTTGGAGGAGAAGAAATTGCTTTCCAAAAGGAAGTCAACGGAGAAGAAATTCGGAGAAATTCTCATGGGTGTGGTTAAGGCTTCTTGTGCTTACCTTATGTGTGAGGTGGCTGAGGAGTGTGTGTGAGCATCCTGTCTTTCACTGTGCAATCATCTCTCTGACAGCCTGTAGCCTTCTTGGTTTCCTGCACATCCTTCCCGGGGGAAGGATTTATTCCTCCCATAGGACCTTTTCAGGTCAGGAAGTTCAGGCAGCTTGGGAGACTGCATAGCAATGTTGAGATGTGTAATAGAGAGTCAAATGCAGACAGTACACTTAGCCTCCTTACAGCCAGGAACACCACCAACACACATTTAAAATGAATTATAAAATGCCCTGAGAATGAGGCAGAAAGTTCTTTGCAGAATTTTCTCCACATTTTCTTCACTATTATTTCTGTGGTGGCTGCAATCCCTCCCCTTAATGTCCTGGTGTGATGCTAGGTAAAGGGGGATTGTGGAGAATACAAAATGGGGGGGGGGGTAGGCTGCCAATATGGTTGTTTATGTTGCCCTTCTCCACCAAACCCTTAGGAAAATAGAAAGAAGGAAGCTGTTCTACAATCCTTGCCACTGGTGACACCTACCTGTGAGAAATTGTTGGAGAAGTTCTTCTCCCCTTGGAAAATTCAGTGAACCTGTCCCCCAATTTCTCTGCCCAGAAATAGGGTGGAAAATTTCAAGGGGCCAATCGAGTACAGCTCTAATATTTAACATTTTAAATTTTGTTTTTTTTGTAAACTGAATTGATTGCTGTGTTGTTGTTTGGCTTGCTGGTTGAAGTGTTGTTATTGTTGTTTAATTTGGTTTTTAATATGTAATTGTATGGTTTTGTATTGGATTTGTTGTTGTTAATGTTGCCCTAGAATCTTGGGGAGGAAGGGTACATTAATACATTTTAAAAATCAATCAATAAAATAAATTTCAGATGACCAAAACGCCATGAGAGTGGTAGAGATTTACGAATGTAAGATCATCTGTGCTGCTTAATTGTGGACGTGCTGGGAATAGTGAGGGTGAAATTATTAGGTAATGTACTGTAATGGAGTTATTCTGGAACAGAATTCTAATAATATATGAATGTATACGACAAATGTTTGGTGGTGTTTTTTTTTTTTCAAGCTTGCTTCATAAATAAAATCCCAATTTGCTTTGAGCTGGTGGCCCTCAAAGTTCTGGCTTTCCTTCCTGTTGCCACTAATTAGCATCCTTAATTGTCATTCAGATGGGGGCGGGGGAAACACTCTTCAGCTTTTGTGATCGAGACTGTAACCCTTTCTTCCAGAAAATACATGAAAAACTTGAGCCGGGATGATCATCCGTACAATACGTCTCCCATCATGCTGAAATCAGATCCAGGGCTTCCCACTTCCTATTCGTGAATTTAACAATGATAGGGTTCCATCTAAGCTGATTAGATACAGTAACGAGAAGGAGAAGTGAAGTGCCAGAGAGCTTTTCCCAGCACACAGCATGTACCAATCATATATTACACTCTAAAATGCTTTTTCTGGGGAAAAGTGGAAACAACTGAGCCTAGAGTCTTCACAGTTCCTCTGATCAATTTAGGGCACTCTGTTCAAGCACTCCATGCTAGACATCCTTGATATAGCAAAGTATTGCCTGCACTCAGAACATAATTAAATAGAGTGCCATGACACTTTCCATAGCAGTGAATCTAACTCTGACATTTTATTATTTTATTTTATTGCCCAAAAGACAAAACAAAAAAACCTTGTCCCAATCTAGTGCTACTCAAACAAGAAGACAAATCGGTACTGTGAGATGTTTTGGGTTTTTTTATTGAAAGGAAAAAAAAGAAAAGAAATTACTATTCAAATACTGGTAGACTTGGGATAGTCCTAGATGGCTGGTGGCTACTCCAAGTTATTAGAATTCATGCCTGGGGGGGAGGCTGAAGGACACAGTTCATCATCTGCACTCCCCCTGTGCTGCCTAGCAGCTAAGCCTTGCAACTGGCCCTTCCTTAACTATCCTAGATATCAGGTGCAAAAAGGCCACTCAGTTTCCCAGCAAGGCTGGGCAGCAGGGAACTGTCAGTATTGTGGACTTTTAAAGATTTGTATTGCTAGTCCAGGTACTTGTCTGATCCCTTTCCTGCTCAGAGCACCCTTTTATAGGGTCAATTTTTTATTATTATTTTTTTTAGCTCGATGGTGGGTGGTGGGAAGGTGGTACCGTAGCCTTCTTTAGTGTCTTTTGTAACCATTGCTGTATTTGTATGTTAGCATTTTACAAATGTACAGGAAGAGCAGATGGAAAGTGAGTGTGTACACAAGCTGTACTAAGCTTAAGTGCTTCCAAATATTCTGCCAATTGCTTTTGCCAGCCAGAAACCTCTTGACTTTTCCCAACAAACTCCAGAGTCTCTCTCTAAAGCTTCCATCCAGATTTCAAAAAACAATTTCTTTCAGTCCCCACCCACAAATGTGTCGTGTGACATACGTTCTGCTAACTGGGAGTAGAGATGGATGGAACACATATTTCGGGTCTGTGTCAGTTTTCCAAATGTTCATTCATAAAACCATCCCATTTCTGCATTAATCTGGGAATTAGACTTTGCTCCACTTTTAAATCTGCAGAAAAATGAATATTTAAGTACATATTTTGAGCACACATTTCCCCACACATTTGGGTACATTTATTTTTGAGCCAATATCCAAAGGATATCTGTGTCCCAAAATGTACATTAGTTCAGGAGGTGAGGAGGAGGTTGTTTTGCTTCAAAACGTGGATCAAACAAAATCCTTGAGCTTCCCTAACTGTGAGTCGGCACTGGGTATCAAAGACTTTATAGGATTAGCTCCTGTTGTTCAACATGAAGCCTCAGGCGCTATAAAAACCTAGAGAGAAAGATGACTTTTAAATAGTTAAGGAGCATGCAATGTGCCTCTTTCTCCATATAATTAATTTTTTTTAAAAAAATAAAAGTAAAAATTGCTGAATTAAGAGAACATCAGAGCATATAGCAGCTACCTGTCTCATCATTATGATACTGTACCACACAATCCCTAAGTATGGAAAGTATCATACACCTGTATTTCTGTAGTTACAAAATAAGAAAACTTGCTCTCAAATAGAGAACTGTTTCAGTTTATTTCTCACCAGAATTCACCCAGTTCATACATCCTGTATCCTGGAACCGAACATGAACTCGAACACAACCTACGATCAAAGTCCATACATTTCTGAGCTTGCAATGTGATTCACAGAACAAAAAAAAATGTATTTGCAAAATGCATACGATTGAAAAATGTGCACATTTTAATCAATGGAAGAAAATGAGGACATTTGAAAGATGTGGACAATGGATAAGTTCATATGGAAAAGAATACACACAAGTTTCCATGTGAAAAGAAAATTGGAGCCATGTCAGTACAAGATTTGAGGTGGAATTCAGATAGACATGAGATCCAATGCTTCACACATCGCTCAAATCAATTGCTTCTTTTTTCATAGGTATGATTTTTCAACTTGGCCAGTCTGTGTGCTTTCCCCACAGTTTTTCCTTTTTAATGCCGCCCCTCAGTGCTGTAGTATTCATAATGTTGTACTATCCTATAATAGATGCTCTTCAGTGGGGAATGGGCTTTACTGGCAGGAGAATTTGTTCCTGGGAAGTTTCTCTTACACTAAATTAGGGGTGGATGGACTCACCACTGTCTGTTATTGTGGGGAGCTTGCAGGGCTGTCGCCCACCCCATTTGCCAAACCATGAGAGCTGCCGGACAACCCAGCGAGGGCCCAATGAGCACTTCAGGACTGCCCGTCCTCTTATGGAGCTGCCATTGTGTCTCTTCAAGGGGACAGGCAGTCCTGCGGGGCTTGGCCTCCAGGAACCCATTTACAAAGCCGCTGCATTTTACTACACCTGTTTCCTGAGAACAGCATGGTCCACGAGAGCAGTAGGATCTCCTGTCTCCTCAGCGAAGTGTCATTTTGCGTTAAAATGGCAGCTCAGGTATGAATAGACCATTTACACCTGCAATTTTGTGTAAACGGCCCCTCTCCTGCAGCCATTTTTGTAACATTACATTTGCTGAAAACCCTGAGCTGCCGTTTTAAACAGGGCCGTGCAGAGCTGGTAATATGCCCAGGCCAGATGGGAAGTGTGTGCCCCCCCCCCATTTCAAATTGCTCCTTTAGTATTTTTTAAATGTTTTTTTTAATGCCCACCAACATGTGCGTTCTACATAACACCTTCATATGAAACCTGTTTTACAACACCTCAATGTTGAATCAGGAATTAACATTTATTTTTAGTTGCTGTACAAATAGAAGCAACAACAATAGAACAGTCCTTCATCATTATCAAACATCATCATCATCCTCACACTCACAGTATCATCATCATTATTATTATCATGAATAACTATTATCATCATTACCTTGCCCTCCGCTCCAGAGATTATATGCCATGGAGAAGATTAAGGAAAGAGACGCATTAAGGACAACCATCGCAACTGAGGCACAAATATCCCTGCCCCGCATGCGGCATGGCCCTCTGGAGCTTGTAGTCTGACCGTGGTATTCACGACAGACAGCTTCTGCGCTGTTTCCGCAAGGCAGGCTCCTTGCTTCTCGATGGGCCACTTACACTATGGAAGCAGTAGCATAAGCTAAGGAAGGAACTCCTCATCAGAATGTGTCCCTCAAAATCGTGGGCCCCAGGCCAACTGTCCCCACTGCCCCACCCTTTTCCCTGCCCTGGTTTTAAAGCAAAATGGCTGCTCTCTGAGGAGACGGGCAGCCCTGCAGAGCACAGCATACTCAGTGAATGGATCCGGTAAATTATAGTGGCTCGGTGAATGAAATCCAGGAGGATGAGCGGGGGGGGGGGGTGAGGAGTTTGCTGGATTCCAACCTCCTCTCAGACTCCCACCACATCCCTACACTCAATTATTCAGGATTCAAATCAGGAGGTATTTATTCATTTTATATATTAAAAGAGGAAGTGTGTGGTATCTAGACAATGACTATAGACAAAGCTATAAGAATGGAAGGGAGGGAACACCCGGAGGGATTTTCACACTGCCCCTCCAGCTGCTGCAGAAAGTTCTGCAGTGGCTCCTCTTCCAAGGGCAGAGTCAGCACTAGGGTTGCTAGGTCAGCAGCATCTCATTCCCTGAGGCCTAGAGGGCAGGCCCTTGTGATGTCACAAGGGAGGGCCCTTCACTGACAATTGTGAAATTCTCTCTCTCTCTCTCTCTCTCTCTCACACACACACACACACACACACACACACACACTGTGGGTTTCCTGCATGCAGTTAAGTGCATAAGGGAAATTATATTGACTATTTATTTTTACGGAATTTGCAATCACAGAAACATGTACATGGTGCTTAACATTGATACTGTGAAAATGCATGTTCTGAGCAACTGTGGTTGCTGCTTTATCTGCTCGAAAAATTGGACACAGCTCAATTCATAACTGAATTGAACAAAAAACTCTGATTTAACTAGGGGAGATAGCATGTGTTTCCTGTTGTCTGTCCATATGTTCCCCATGTGAGAATACACCCATTCTACATATGCATTACTTACTGGGAGGGCAGTCACAGCATGAACAACCTGCGCAAGAGATGTAGATTTGATGAGGCTCAGTAATTGTGCCCATGGAAGGAATGTTTGGTGGAGAGGGACTAACATCAAGGAGTTGAGCATTTCCATCTGCCTCACCCCACCCACCACCTCAGAGTTTGATAAAGGTTGCTGCCTGAAGGCCAATGCTGGACAGCTGCATGCTAGGGATGGACGGAATCACCGTTGGATGTTCACCAAGCCATTGCCTCCACCCATCGCCATTTGTGGTACCGCACAAGCTTCTTTGCAGCTCAGTGAGCACCTGATGAAACTGCAAGCTCATCCACCCTCATCCATAAAGGCCCCATTTATGCACTGTGAGAAATACGCAACAATGGAGGCTTCAGCTGGGATTGGATGGCTGTCAGGTGCTCATCAGACTGCGGGGTGCTCGAAGAGTGGCCCCATGAATGGCCACGGCCCAGCGAGCTGGTTCTGGGGACTGATGCGGGAGAGTCTGTTAGACTCCCAGATGCAGTTGGGCACCCATGTTTATTTATTTATTTATTTTATTTATTTATTACATTTGTATACCGCCCCATAGCCGAAGCTCTCTGGGCGGTTTACATAGGATTAAAAACAATTAAAAACAATATACAAAAATTAAAACAGCAAAAACATACAACATACACACAATCTGTACATTTAAAAACCACTTCAACACTTCAAAAAAAACAAAAACAAAAAAAAAAACAAAAAAAACAAAAAAAAAAAACCTACAAAAACAAAACAAAACAGACCCAGGCTCCTCAGATATTGCCAAATGCCTGAGAGAAGAGGAAAGTCTTGACCTGGCGCCGAAAAGATAACAATGTTGGCGCCAGGCGGGCCTCGACAGGGAGATCGTTCCACAATTGGGGAGCCACCACAGAGAAGGCCCTCTCTCTTGTTGCCGACCTCCGAGCTTCCCTCGGAGGAGGCACTCGGAGGAGGGCCTTAGATGTTGAACGTAGTGTTCGGGTAGGTTCATGTCGGGAAAGGCGTTCCATCAGGTATTGTGGTCCCAAGCCGTGTAAGGCTTTATAGGTTAAAACCAGCACCTTGAACCGGGCTCGGAAACATACAGTGTTTGATTGCATCCATCAGGAGTTCGTCTCCATCTGCCATCTGTTATCCCTAATAGAGACGTAGGAATATCAAAAGGCTTGAAGGAGAACTGGCAATGTTTACCTCCTCAGGTAAGATAGGGTGACCATATGAAAAGGAGGACAGAGCTCCTGCATCTTTAAGAGTTGCATAGAAAAGGGAATTTTAGCAGGTGTCATTTGTATGCATGCAGAGCCTGGGGAAATTCCCTCTTCATCACAACAGTTAAAGCTGCAGGAGCCCTGCCCTCTTTTGTATCTGGTCACTCTAATATAGGTCTTGCAGCTTTGTGATGAAGAGGGAATTTCACCAGGTGCTGCATGCATACAAATGATACCTGCATTAGGATGAACTCATCAATAATATAGTCTATATATTAACGTTCTTTGTCCCTACAATCAATGATTCCCACCCCCTGACATTGCATACTAAAGTGTGCAACTGTGAAGTGACTGCATTTTTCCTACCCAACATAATAGAATCATGGGGTTTTTCATGAAATGATACACAAAATAGATGTAGCATTGTGGGAGTGAAATTTGAAAAGTGGTATTGGTTGCCATCTCGTTTACGATATGATGTCACTGGTCTGCTCTTCCCCAAGCTCCAGGAAATAGAATTTAATGGCAGGCCATGGGAGGAATAGCCATTTGACAGCAGGGAAGTGCTTCCATGCCAAGCTCCTCAAAGTAATCCTTGAGTTTCTCAGTTTTAAGATGAACCAGGAGAACTCAGCATGACTTTATGAACAAGAGCCTCCACATCATACTTTATCTTTAAACAAACATTTCTGGCAGCATTGTAGAACACATGGCAGTAACAGTTGGCCTTGACAAAAAGGACTCTTACATGTTTTCAGAATCTGGAATACAGATTCTTTGCCCAATAATTTACGGCAGCATTGTCTGCTGGTAGAAGCAACCATGTTTTCAATAGATAACCCAAGTTCATTTAAAGTCCTAAGAAGGTAATCAATGATGGCAAGAGCAATCTCTGATGGTCACCCATAAAGGTCCAGCAGTTTCTCCTGGACTTCAAGGTCAGCATCTAAAGAACTGCACAACCACAGGAAACATGTTATGGTTGCCCTTACTAGAAGCATTGTGAAGGCTACCCGGTGCCTGCACAACAATGCCAACTGGTTTCAGTTACGCTCTCTCCCTTGTTTCTCTCATAGTGCATTTCCCTCACTGTGGCAATATCAGAGTCCTCAAAGCTGAGGGAGATGAAAGGGAGAGCAAAGCCATTCCACTAACCCAGCTAAAATAATGATTATTTGCTTCACTCCCCTTTTCCGTGTGTGTATCATGTCTTTTTCAGTTGCAAGCCTATCTTGTTTGACTGATTATATGTAAGCCACTTTGGGAACCATTTTGGCTGAGGAGTAGCATAAAATTTTTTTTATAAATAAGCAAATAACAGAATGCCCGTGTACAATTACTTGTCCTTTTACGGCACCACTGGAATTGGTAACATTCGTCTGTGTCCGAATCGGGCTGCAATCTTGTACATATTTCCCTGGCAGTACATTCCATTGAACACAGTGGGACTTACTTCCAAATAGACATGGAGAAGCTTGCACAGCCAGTGACATTATCTGAGAAATAATGCTGTTTTAAAGATGAAATTAGCTTTTACACTAACAATAAAAAGAAGCCTCACACTCAAGATTCAACAGCAGTAATTTGAGAATTAGCTGAAACCCCTGACATTTAGGATTGCTCACCCCTGGCCCTGAAAATAGACCCCAAAACCTGAGTTTAAGGGCCACAGCTGGAGACCTGTTACCAGTTAGACCCTCACATGATGAGAGAGGGGGAAGAAAGAGAGAGTGCTGGTGGATGAGGAGGGGAGAGGAGAGGCGATCGATCCATTGGATCCATGGGCCTCTCAGCTTCCATCCATGCCCACAGCAAGGAAAGCATGTTCCATAGCCTAAGAAGCCTGTCTAACTTTAAATACTGCTTGGGAGACATGCAGGCCCTGTCACTGCACCTGCATAGCTTAGGATGGCTGGAGGGCTCCATGTTTGGAACCCTCCATCCTATCAGTATAATCCTATAGGATTGTAAACTAAGAGAGTTTACATCCCACCTTTCTATTACAATGTGTTCCACATACGGAGACTCTGGAAGGGTTTCTGGAAACATCCAGCATGGAGCAAGGAAGCTTGTGGAAGCACCCATTTTGCAACAGATGCCCTAGCTATCAATTACTTTGGGGGCAAAATTTAAAGTACTGGTCATTAGCTTTAAAATCCTAAATGGCTTGGTCTGAGAACACCTAAGTGACTGCTTCTTTTCATACCGGTTTGCATGATCCCTAAAATCTGTTGGGGAGACACCTATTTGTGTTCCAATAGTGGCAAAGGCACAGCCAATTGAACATAGGTGAGGGTCTTCTGTTTGGCCACACTGGATTGTGGAACTCTGTGCCTCAGGAAGTTCATTTGGTGCCAATGTGAACATCTCCTTTAGTATCCAAGCCATGGGAGTGTATGCAAATTTATTTAAAACATGGCTGAGGAGTAAAGAGATATATTTCCACTCACAATGCGTTCCATTCAAAGTATTAATTCCCAGCTCCATTTTTTATGAAATACAAAATGACTTTATTGAGGGCTTTCTTTTCATAGAATCATAGAATCACAGAATAGTAGAGTTGGAAGGGGCCTATAATGCCATCGAGTCCAACCCCCTGCTCAATGCAGGAATCTACCTTAAAGCATCCCTGACAGATGGTTGTCCAACTGCCTCTTGAATGCCTCTAAAGTGGGAGAGCCCACCACCACCCTAGGTAATTGGTTCCATAGTCATATTGCTCTAACAATCAGGAAGTTTTTCCTGACGTCCTGTGGGAATCTGGCTTCCTGTAACTTGAGCCTATTATTCCATGTCCTGCATTCTGGGTTGATCGAAAAGAGATCCTGGCCCTCCTCTGTGTGACAACCTTTCAAGTATTTGAAGAGTAATATCATGTCTCCCCTCAATCTTCTCTTCTGGAGGCTAAACATGCCTAGTTCTTTCAATCTCTCCTCATAGGGCTTTGTTTCCAGACCCCTAATCATCCTCATTGCCCTCCTCTGAACACGCTCCAGATTGTCTGCATTCTTCTTGAAGTGTGGTGCCCAGAACTGGATGCAATACTCAAGATGAGGCCAAACCAGTGCCGAATAGAGGGGAACCAGTACCTCATCTGATTTGGAAGCTATACTTCTATTAATGCAGCCCAAAATAGCATTTACTTTTTTTGCAGCCACATCACACTGTTGAATCTCATTCAGCTTGTGATTTACAACAATTCCAAGATCCTTCTCACTTGTTGTACTGATTAGCCAAGTATCCTCCATCTTGTAACTGTGCATTTGGTTTCTTTTTCCTAGGTGTAGAACTTGGCATTTATCCCTATTAAATTTCATTCTATTGTTTTCAGCCCAGCGCTCCAGTCTATCAAGATTACTTTGAAGTTTGTTTCTGTCTTCCAGAGTATTCGCGATCCCACCCAATTTTGTGTCATCTGCAAATTTGATAAGCGTTCCCTGCATCTCCTCATCCAAATCATTAATAAAAATGTTGAAGAGCACTGGGCCCAGGACTGAGCCCTGTGGTACACCGCTCATTACCTCCCACTAGTGTGAGAAAGTACCATTGATAAGCACTCTTTGAGTATGATTCTGTAGCCAACTGTGGATCCACCTAATAGTTGTTCCATCTAGCCCACTTTTCACTAGTTTGTTAATCAGAATGTCATGGGGCACTTTGTCAAAAGCATTGCTGAAGTCAAGATATACTATGTCCACAACATTCCCACAGTCCACAAGGGAGGTTACACGATCAAAAAATGAGATCAGATTGTCTGACAGGATTTGTTCTAGTAATCACTGCATTGTTTTCAAGGTGCTTACAGATTGACTTCTTTATTATCTGTTCCAAAATTTTCTCAGCGATGGATGTCAGACTGCTCTGTAGTTACCAGGTTCCTCCTTTTTGCTCTTTTTGAAGATAGGGACAACATTAGCCCTCCTCCAGTCGTCTGGCACTTCCCCTGTCTTCCATGATTTCGCAAGGATAATAGAGAGTGGTTCTGAGAGTTCTTCTGCCAGCTCCTTTATTACTCTAGGATGCAGTTTGTCAGGCCCTGAAGATTTGAGCTTGTTCAAAGAAATTAATTGTTCCATGACCATTTGTTTATCAATCTCAAACAGCTTGTACTTCACTTTTTCCAGGGGGTCATAGACCCGCTTTTGAGAGAAGACTGAGCCAAAGTAGGAATTGAGCACTTCGGTCTTTTCTTTGTATCTGTTACCAATTTGCCATCCTCATGAAGCAGTTGAACCATCATTTCTTTCCTCTGTTCACATTATTCACATATCTGAAGAAAGCCTTTTTATTGCTTTTAGCATCCCTCACTAGCCTCAGCTCCTTCTCAGCTTTAGCCTTCCTGACACCATTCCGGCACTTCTGTGCTACTTCTTTGTACTCTTTTTTGTAGCCTGGCCTTCCTTCCTTCCACTTCCTATATGTATCCTTTTTTTTATTTTCATGTCATTTTCATGTCATGTGGAGCCACATTGGTTTCTTCTGTTGTCTTCTGTCTTTTTTCCTTGTTGGAATTGTTTGTAATTGGGCCTTTAAAATTTCCTTTTTGTAAAACTCTCACTCATCTTGGACTCCTTTTCTCATTAGGGCCACTTGCCATGGGACCTTACCTATCATAGTTCTGAGTTTATTAAAAGATGTGTGTCTGCAGTAGGGATGTATGAGTATGTCACTTTTATTTGGAAAACGTGTGACCATGCACCTTTCAAAGTCCTGAACAAGAGCATGAACGTGCCTGCCAAAACAACCTTTAAATTGTCAAACAGGTGCTCACGTTCATCTTATTCCCAATTCCAATTTTGATTTGCACAAATTTCCTGAATCAGCCCACTTTGGTCTATGGAGAAAAATTGTGCAGATTTTAGGGAACTGTGCATACTACTGTTCTATTGCTGCTTGATTTGTGTCAGTTCCCAGAGCATCATCACACTGGAGGTTTAATGCACACGCACCGCGACTTTGATCCACTTTTTCAGCACTAGACTGGCATGACGTCATCCCCGTGGTGCTGAAAAAGGGGATCAAAGTCACGGCAAATGTGCATTAAACCTCCCATGCGATGACGCTCCCATTCACACAGAGCAAGTAGTGATCGCAAGGGCGAATGGGAATTAGGTACGAGACAAGCGGCAAGGCAGCGTTTGAAGAATCCTGTTGATCCCAAACATCGCTCCTTCACCCAGCTTGCAAGGACCTCTTCAGTACTGGAAAAGGCATGTTGTTGATTTAAACAAAAAAATCAAACGTGGATTGTATTTCATTATGGGGGAGGATGGGTTTGCTTCTTGCTTTAAGCATAACTGTAAAGAGGAGGAATGGGGGAGTACAGAGTGGATGAGAAATATAAAATAAGTGGACTCAGCTTGTCATCCCCAGAAGTTTAGATGATGGTACTATTTTAGAAGCAAGATAAAGGCTTGAATCCTAATCACGCTTACTAGGGAGCAAACTCCATTGGGATTTTCTTCTGAGTAGTAAACATGATTAGCATTGCACTGAAAGTCATGTAAAATGCTATCAAGTAAAAGAAGAACATGATGCAGGAGCAGAGAGAGCGTGCACACACATCCTACCTCTAGAGGCTGTCTTGCAGTAGTGTGTGGGAAGTTTGTGTCTGTTGCGGGAGGTATACACACACACACAGAGAGAGAGACCAAAAATAGCACATAAAAAGGTATGCTGCTGCTTCACAGAACCTGAATGGCAGCAAGGATGGATGGAAAGGAATGAGAGACACAGACCTGGTTCGCACAATCGCAAGGTGATCAATAAGCCTCAGTGATTTTTTTAACCGCCCCATGAGTGCTGGTCACATTTCAGAAGGATTGGCATAATTACCCTTGGCGGTGCAGCTTTTCAACCCAGCCAGTGAACAACAGCAATAAGCCACCCTAGCCAGGTTCGTATGACATGACAAGCCATGCTGCTGAGGGTAATCATGGTACTTCCCTTCCCAAGCATGTGACCAGCATGCATGGCAGGGGAAATAAGCCACGACTGTGTGAACTGGGCCACAGTGTCCCTACGCTATACACACCACCACCATAGCACCAACGCCAGAAACCCTAATAACTTTGGGAGGAAAATATTCATTATGTTCCCAACTGGGCATATTGGGAAAAAGAATCCCAATTTCAATGTATTTCAGAAGGGAGAAATGGGTTATCATTTTGGTGGGGTGTTATTTGTTTTATTAATACATCTATTATTATTACATTTATACCACAGCTTTCCCCCCCCCCTCTTGCAAGGAAACCAAGGTGGTGTACACAATCTTCTCCTCCTCACAGCAACAACCCTCTGAGGTAGGTTAAGCGGAGAGTCAGTGACTGGCCCAAAGTCACCCAGTGAGCTTCATGGCTGAGTGGAGACTGGAGTTTGGGTGTCCTGAGTCCCATTCCAAAACTTTAACCACTCGAACCACACTGTCTCGCAGTTATTTTATTTTATATCATTTAATTTGTATTGATATACCTCCCAACAGCTGAAGCTCTCTGGGCGGTACACAAAATCTTGTTCCAGCCAGGACAACACCAAGCTTTCTGGCATGTGCAAAGGACTGGCCAGGTGGCTAGAGCATGTTTTGAATATTGATGAATAATGGCAGGGTGCCACAGTAGAAAGGGCGTCCACCGATAATGCAGTGAGAGGGGCATGGAAGCGTCTACAGATTATCTGGCACTCTCACACACATATATTCACCCAAACACACTCACAGCTACTACCACTACTACTACTATGGGAGGGAAGCACTCTGTGCCTAAATGAGTGAATGCTACATAAATTTCCCATAACTGTTTCATTAGGCTAAATCCTAAACATTGCCCCTCATCAGCCCACTATTCTGGGCTATTAAATAGCAATGTGGCTGTGACATAGAGGCTACTAGAGCCTGTGTTTTGCCCATTGGGGAGATCCTTCCCAATAGGGAGGACATCCCTGTTAAGCTTCTGGTCAATGTTCTGCCAGAAGCATGGCAATGTAGTCCAAAATGTTGAGCGTGTACCAAACATACATATCCTCATCAAGAACTATGAAGAAGGCCAAAAGAAACAGAATGAATAGGCACCACATGCAGTTTCAGTCCACATGGGGGATGTGATGGATCAGAATAGCAGATTCCAAGGGAGACAAAATTCCGGATTATCCAGTGGCAGCTGGTGGCTCTGATTTTGATGGGGCAGTGCATTTGCTCTGGATTTCAGTCAGAACCAACAGAATTCTAAAGGAGCTGTCCAAGGTGCTGAATCCCATCTCCAAAATAAGTTCAGCATCATGGATAGCTCCACTGGAGTTCTGGATAATTTTGACTGAAATCCAGTATAAATTCACAGCCCCACCACTGGGATCATCCCAACATGAGTATATGGACACTAGGTCATAGTTGTATTTTTCAGCTTTTCTCTATAAGGACTGGACCACGGACATTCCATCAGATCCAGACAGTGCTATGTATCTTTACAAAGTGCTAGGCCAGCCTGCTCCAATGTGGTGGCCACCAGATACTTTGAACTACAACTCCCATCAACCCTGACCATTGGGTATGCTGGCTAGGACTGATGGGAGTTGTTGTCCAAAAGATCTGGAGAGCACTAGAGTGGGAAAGGCTGTGCTAGGGTATTTTGGAAAGTGCAATTATGAGTCCATTTACTTAAGAAATATGTTTTTGTGACATTATGAGAAAGCCAATTTAATATGTGTGCTGTCTGTTTAAACAATATTCGCTGTTCCCAAATTCTATCACTAATCATAACTGAATGATTTTTTTTCATGCGGTTTCTTATAAATTCCCTCAGATGTGGCCTTAATCATTATCTGCTTAATAGGCATTTTGAATTATTAATCATTATTCACTTGATAAATGAGTTACCCTTTCTCCCCATGAAAAAATATCATTTGATTTATTAGCAGATCCATAAATGACAGAAAGTTCTTAAAACTGCAGACCGGAGTTACATCAGATCCAAGTTAGCACCGTTAAAAGCTATAATTTGCACCAAGCAAGAGCAACACAGTTTTTCACTCACATTAAAATTTCTTTCTGAAGCTCACTAGAGTATGTCAGCATATCAGGGCTCTTCTAGGACAGCAACTCACATTATATTCCTGAATTCTAAAATGAGGTGAGGGAATAAATAGCCTTACACTTGCTCCTCCCCTCCAAATGTAAAATTGGAGAGAGAGAGAGAGAGAGAGAGATTTGTTTAAGATTCATATTTTATCCAGCCTTCATTTTCAAAATTGACTAGCCACCTGTTTTGATGATGATGCCATTGTTTCCAATGCTAAAGGTTGCTCTATTAATGTAATGCATCTATTTACAAAGCTTACCTCCCAGAGAGCCTCAAAGCAACTGAAAAAGCAGTGTGTGTTGAGGGTGGAGAGGAGACACATTCTGGTTCTTACAAAATTGGCATCAGATATGCTCACTGGTGGGGAGGAAAGGAGGAGTGAAACATCTTCTCTGCTTCCTTTTCCCCTTGTCATGCTCAAAACACACCAGCATCCTCTGGTAAGCAATTCTGAGACTTCAACGGTCTTGAACCAAGGATTGTGATCCCACAGATTGTTGGACAAGATCTAGATGGAATAACCGGCATCAGGGTTTCGGTGGTCAAAACTGGATCAGATAAGGCAGGATTTGGGACAACAGCTAGTGCAAATGGCTACGAGTGATGGCTTGCCCCTAAACAGCAAAGCAGACCTACCATGCAAGCCTCTCCCTCCTTAGCTGAGAAGATTGGAGCTTGGCACTCAAGCAATTGTTTCCAGATGCAGTCCATTTATTTCTTTATCTCCCAGGTATTCTTTTCCAGAGAGAAGGACCTTGGTGATGATGAAGCTGTGGATTCCACTACCTCATTTGAGATGAGAAGTCAGAAGCTTCTGGGGAACAGTCAAGTGGGAACATCTCAGCTTCTGGGTAGCTGCAGACTACTCTTCCTCAGGCTAGACCTTAAGGCAATTTAGGGTCCCCATGGCATTGTATTCAATGTTAATCATTCATTCATTTCAATGGGTTTACTCTAAGTAGCATTAACATTGGATACAACCCAGAGTCTGATTCAAATTCATATAGGTCTTTCTCTGCCTCTACTGTAAAGTTATCTTGAATCAAAACACCGGGTATGACTTCTCACATACAGATCTCGTGAATTTGGTGTTTATATATCCCTTTAGTTGTGTGGTTAGGGATTTCATTTATTCTGCATTATGAAGCAAACTCTCCTAATTTGCTCTTCTCTTATTGATATGTGGGTGAGAATACAGTTATTTTGCACCCAAAAATGCATACCTTAAACAATAATGGCATTTATTACAAAAAGGTATATGTTGGGGGAAATTGCATACAAAATTTGTAGGTTAGGGGGCATTGAGTGCAAATGCAATTTTCCATTATTATTATTATTATTATTATTATTTGCAGACTAATGCAGAAATTGGACAGAGTGGCCTTATGATTGAATACACTCAAAACTGACAAGCACAAGTTATAGACTGATTCACCCATCCCTAGTGTTTATCACTTCTGTGAGCAACTTCCCATCTTGACGTTACTTTAACATACATCATGTGATACCTATACTAGATTTGAGAATGGGAGGCATGGTGCATTCATGCACATGTGTAAGATGCACCCTCGCCCTTCATAGAGATGTGCAAGGTCCCATCCACAGTGCTCAAGGAACCCAAGGTGGCTCACATGGTCCTGAAAGCTCTCACAGCCAGTAACTGAGCCTTAGGAGAGACAGTTCACGTTTTTAGAATGAGAAGGAGGGAACCACGCAAGAGCCAGGAAGCCACCAAATGATTGACAGTCAGGGGAAAGGGGGGCTGGGTGAAGGGGGGACTCTAGAAGATTGGAGGTGGGTCCAACCTGGCCTGCAGGCCCAAGGTTCTGCACATCTGGTGTAAATGCTTCCTATAGCCACGTGAGGCTCCTTCAGGATCTCTCCTAGCCACACAACGGTGTCATGCTGCAGTTTGGAAGTTGGTTGAGTAGGAACAGGTTTTGCCAGGAATTCTTCTCCAGCTCAGATTTTAATCCAGATCAATTTAGTCACACTGTTGCCTTCTGCTTTAAGGTGAGCACTAAGAGTCCTTGATGTTCATATGCATAGAGCTTCTTTGCATCTATTTCACCCAAGACACCTCTGTTCCCTCTGAAGTTCTGCCTCTGTCACCATATCTATAGAGCTATCAGTAAAAGTCTCCTCAGCCTACATGACATTTGGAGTCTGGGACTTGACTGTAAAAAGAACTTGGGCAGGATCTACACTACTGCTTTATAACAGTCTATAATGGTTTTGACAACTGTTCGGGCCCAGGAGACATTATATTTACTGCTTTCAAATCATTTTTGAAGTGCTATATCCTGCTTGGCGTAGATCTGGCCTTGTACTGATAAGTTGCTTTTTACACCAAGCAGCTGGGTTCAGAATTGGCTCTATACTTCAAGGTGAGACTGGCAAAAAACAACAACACCTGTGCTGTTGTAAGTAATTTTATGACAAGTATGGAGTGGATTAAGCAGGTATTATCAGAAGAACCCTATGAAAGTCTTCTCTGTCTGGGTTTTTTTCTTTACTCCCTTTTTCTCTCACACAAATAACAAAGCCTGGCTAATGTTCTTTCCCACAAGCACACAATGCACTTGTTTTCCTGTCAGCCCTTCTTAACCCAGCCACTCTAGGGAAAAAATAAATAAAAGCAAGAATGTGAAGGGCTTTTCCTCAGAATCAATTAGGAAGGAAAAAACGGCTCTGTTGCCGAATAAAATTCAGGAGAGCAGAAAAGCAATAATTAATGTGTAAATATATATGCTACTGCATCACTCGCCATTTTTAATTTGTTTTTTTTCTTATAAGTTACCAAGAACTATTTTTTAAAAAGCCATGTCTGCCGCCATTGTGTGTTCATATCCATGTTTTGGTAGGGAGGAAAAGTATTTTTCCATGTTTATGTAGACAAAAGGCTGAGCCAGAACTACTGACCTAAATTTGGGTTCATTGTCACGAGTGTCAAAAAGCACATGTTGGGTAAAGCTGTCACATGATGCACAAGAGACTATTTGAGGAAAGATGCAAGAGTTCTGGCAGGCTAACCCTATTCCTCAGGAATGGTTCCTCTATTGTAGGGATGTGTATCGTATCGTTAAAATGTACGATAATTATATGCTAAGGTCATTATCGTGCATATGTTTAATGATGATGATATGCTAGAAAACTTACGATAATCATCGGAGACGATAATTTCCGGGCGATTTTATCATTTTATCAGACTGCCATATAAATATATGTGCCTATAACTTCTGTATTTTAAAAGTTAGAGGCTTGAAACTTGGTCACAGTGCTTATGGGGTATGCCTAAGTATGTGTATGAAATTTGAGATCGATCCCTCCAACCAGGTCTGACAGATCAGAATGGCGGCTCACCACGTGCTTTCATTCAGACCTGTCAGAACGGAAACAATCTTTAAAAAATTCATATAGAATTGAGGGTTGGAGGGATCGATCTCAAATTTCATACACATACTTAGGCATACCCCATAAGCACTGTGACCAAGTTTCAAGCCTTTAAAATACAGAAGTTATAGGCATTTTTTCTTTAAAAATAGGGCTGCAAAAATATAGTTTTTTCACAATAATTATCGTGAAGACGATACGATTCACCTACGATATGAATGAAGATGATAATTTTTTTGGTCCAAAATGATGATAACAATAAACGACGATATTTTTTGGCGTGCACAGCCCTACTGTGTTGGTTGCCAGTGAGTTCCACTTAAAGCAAAAACTGAGGTGAATACGGAAGTTCCAGTTCAGAGAAAACCTCTGCAGCATGAGGAAGCATAGAGTGCAATGCTATGCATGTTTAGACAGAACAAAGTCCTCCAACTATGCTCCCAGCATTCCCATCTTACAAGTCCCAGAATACTGGAAGTTGCAGGACTTTGTTCTGTCTAAATATGTATAGGATTGTGCCTTTAAAGGCATAGGACTATGTCCTTAAAGAGTTTGAGGAAGACTAACACCAATGTATTAGGGTGGTTTGCACATTACCTGATTTTTTTTCAAGTGTCCATCTCTCTCCATTTCAGCGAATAGATATCTGTAGAATTTCTGCCTGGACATTCAGTACACTGTGACAGGGGAACAGTGTACCTTGAATGGATGTGTAGAGTAGCAGCCCATCAATTCATCTGACACAATCTTGGTTTATGTTAATCCATATTCTCAAAATTGCTCGTCTCACATAATGATTATTAAATTCTGCATTCACTTTAGCTTTATCATACCACAGATACCCATGCCAACCAAATCTTAAATCATGTCCCTCTAATTCCAATAGTCTATTATTTTTCATCAAAATCCACTCCTTCATCCACATCAAGCAACAAGCAGAGAAATAAATCCTCAAATCTGGCAATCCCAAACCTCCTCTCTCTTTAGAATCTTTTAATATTTTAAACTTCACCCTTGGTTGTTTGGATTACCATATAAATTTAGAGATGTCTCTCTGCCACTGCTTGAATGGTAGCTCTGATGTTACAATAGGGATTGTCTGGAATAAATACAACATTCTTGGTAAAACAGTCATCTTGATAATTGCAATCCTCCCCAACAATAACATTTGAAGTTTATCCCATCTTATCAAATCTTGTTTAATTTCGTTCCAAACCTTAATATAATTATTATGAAACAACATACAATTTATATTTGACAAATTTATACCCAAATATTTCACCTTCTTTTCCACTTTAAAACCAGTTTTTTCTTCCATCTTTATTTTATCTTGTTTATTCATATTTTTGTATGTATCTTAGTCTTTTGTTTATTTACTTTAAATCGTATGAGATAATTGCAATAAATAATAAATGTTGTTTTTCCCTACATACCACACACATACAGCACACACACACACACACACACACACACACAAACACATGCACCCACACACTTCATAGAAAGGGCCTGAAATATCCTAGGCCTCCACACTCTTTCACTATCGAATGCCCTTGATTGTCCACAAACCATAATTATTTCAGTAGGAGTAAAATATCAATCTATCCGTTAGGCTTTTCAAATAAGGAAATAAAGACAAAAATGGAGCTATGTGGTCTGGAGCTCAATTCATTCCACTCTTCTTTAGCATTTGATTGCTACCAGCAATATAGTAGGTGAATATCTGTATTCATTGTATATTTGGATTATCATGCAGTTAGCTAATCACTAATTGAAAAAGAGGAAGCATAATCACCTTTCAAATAGAATAAGTCACAGTTATTGAAAGCACTATGTTACACTTGTCAGACTATTAAAATGTTGCCTCTTAAGCACTATGCACCACCGTCCTTGCTTGATCCCATTACCCCATGCTATGCATCTCACAAGCCTTAGTTTTTCCTGTGCATCCTCATTTGAAATGCATGGAAGTTCTACAGTCATTAAACTCCTTTCTGATTCTTTTCTTCATGTGCTCCCCTACTGTGCTAGAAGATCATTATTCATGCAGAGGCTGCCATGAATTTTCATTTTATTATATTTAGCTCTAAGTTACTGAGGTGGAGCTCTGGAACCTATACATAACTGCTCGGGCATTTAGGACACAGAAGGAGAGCCACAGCTATATACGTTAACAAATTATTATGCATGAAAGAGACCCAAAATCAATGATCCCTGTGCCTTGCATGATGAGGTGAACTTGCAACACCATGTGCTAATGTAAAGAGGAAGATTGAGGGTGTAGCCAAGAAGTCTTTGTTATCTTGAATAAAATGTGTCCATACATCAATTTCTCAGAAAAGAATTGTTCAATAAAGGGGGCATTTCTCATACATAGCACTTCAGATCTTATGTGTAAGAGTGGTCTATTGTGTCCTGCCAAGTAAAGATGTCTGTCTTCCAGATGGTACAGGCATAGAAGCTCATATGCCACTCTTTTCTGGTGCTCTCATAAAAACTTGAATAGCAGAAGCATGGAAATGATAAGGTGCTTACAATAGTTAAGATACTTACAAGTTTCACTCATGCTCCAAGAAGCACAGAAATGGAAAGTTAAGGCAAACACCTAAACTTCCATATCTGTGTGAGCAGAGAAAACTTTGTCTATTCTCACATATTATGCTCTTTTAGTAATTAGGCTGCATTTGTTTTGGCTTCCATCTCAATATTGGGGAGGGGGAAATGTATTGGGGGGGGGATTAACAGGTGCAGCAGCTTCCCAATCACTGCTATGGGCAGACTTGATGGGCTGCTACTCTACACATCCATTCAAGGTACACTGTTCCCCTGTCACAGTGTACTGAATGTCCAGGCAGAAATTCTACAGATATCTATTCGCTGAAATGGAGAGAGATGGACACTTGAAAAAAAATCAGGTAATGTGCAAACCACCCTAATACATTGGTGTTAGTCTTCCTCAAACTCTTTAAGGACATAGTCCTATGCCTTTAAAGGCACAATCCTATACATATTTAGACAGAACAAAGTCCTGCAACTTCCAGTATTCTGGGACTTGTAAGATGGGAATGCTGGGAGCATAGTTGGAGGACTTTGTTCTGTCTAAACATGCATAGCATTGCACTCTATGCTTCCTCATGCTGCAGAGGTTTTCTCTGAACTGGAACTTCCGTATTCACCTCAGTTTTTGCTTTAAGTGGAACTCACTGGCAACCAACACAGTAGGGCTGTGCACGCCAAAAAATATCGTCGTTTATTGTTATCATCATTTTGGACCAAAAAAATTATCATCTTCATTCATATCGTAGGTGAATCGTATCGTCTTCACGATAATTATTGTGAAAAAACTATATTTTTGCAGCCCTATTTTTAAAGAAAAAATGCCTATAACTTCTGTATTTTAAAGGCTTGAAACTTGGTCACAGTGCTTATGGGGTATGCCTAAGTATGTGTATGAAATTTGAGATCGATCCCTCCAACCCTCAATTCTATATGAATTTTTTAAAGATTGTTTCCGTTCTGACAGGTCTGAATGAAAGCACGTGGTGAGCCGCCATTCTGATCTGTCAGACCTGGTTGGAGGGATCGATCTCAAATTTCATACACATACTTAGGCATACCCCATAAGCACTGTGACCAAGTTTCAAGCCTCTAACTTTTAAAATACAGAAGTTATAGGCACTGGATCTGGAGATCCTGCTGTTGTGTCTATGTCCAACTCCCTGCTTCAAGGGGATGAAATCTCAGACAGCGATTCTCATCCTGGAGAAGGAATGCAACAGGTGGAGGAGTTGGTGCCAGAAGGAGAACTCTTTCCCATGGCAGACGCGGGAGATAATTCCCAAGGAGACGACCCTAATCGGCCAGAGAGTACTTTCTCTTCTGAGACAAAGGGTCAAAAGAATGCCGTGGCTCGAAAAAAGGCAAAGAGAAAGGACTTTTTGGCTAACCTTGTTTTCCTCTGACTTGCTGGAGGAGAGAGAAGGATCATCTTTTGTATAATAAAGGATTGTATTTTCCCTCCAAGGGTCTCTTTATTGTCCTCACCATTTTGTTAGAACTTACAGAGTCACGACACCTGCTTTTCCCCATAGACTTGCAAGTCTATGGGGAAAGGGACTCACCACCCTCCCTGCTTACCTGCTGCCATCTGCTGTACTGAGAACCATGGCCTGATTCTCAGTAGAGCAACGTCGCGCTGGGTGATGACGTCACCCAGTGCAATGTTGCTTTACTGAAAACTAGGCCTTGGCTTGATTCTCAGTACAGAGGACGGTGGCGGATGGCAGCGGACGGCAGCGCAGACCACGGCAGGTGAGTGGGGACCCCTTCCCTCTCCCCACTCACCCGCCGCAGTCCGTACTGCCGTCCACCGCCATCCACTGTACAGAAAATCAGGCTGGGGCTTGATTCTCAGTAGAACGACATCACGCCAGGTGACATCATCACCCGGCACAACGTCGCTGTACTGAGAATCAGGCCTTGGCCTGATTCTCAGTACAGCGGATGGCAGCGGAAGGCAGCGCGGACCATGGTGAGTGAGTGGGGACCCCCTCCCTCTTTCCCCTCTCCCCACAGCAGTGTCAGGCAGTGGTGGTGACGAGGAGGCAGCAGATCAGCAGGGAGAGTGAGGGGAGGGCAGTAAGTCCAATGAACTCACCACCAACCTGGCATCTCTGGGTGCTGGCTGCGCAACCGGCACTCAGGGACCTGGTAGGGCAATGTGTCCCGGATCTCCAGATCAGTCCGGATGATCCCGATTTGATCCGGATTCGGGATCCAGATTCGGATCTGTGCACAGCCCTAATAATTATGACCTTTTCCTGATTCCATAGTTCATTGACTTCCATGGCCAGTGGTGTATATTTGTCTCTCTTTTCTTCTTCCTTTTCAGCAACATTTTTTCATTCGGTATTGCTATGTCGATGAGGTATGTGTGTTTTTCTTTTTTGTCTATGACCATTATGTCTGGTCGGTTGCTGGGTATTGTCTTGTCAGTATGAATTGTTCTGTCCCAGTGTATTTTATGATCTGCATTTTCCAAGATTGTTTCAGGTGAGTATGTATAGTATGGTGTAGATTGTTTGATAAGATTGAATTTGATGGCCAGTTGTTGGCAAATTAGTTTTGCAGCTGTATTGTGTCTGTCTGTATAGTTCATTCCTGCCAGAATTTTACATCCTCCTGTTATATGGTCTATTGTTTCTTGGAGTTGATGGCATTTCCTGCATAGGTCTGTTGTTACACTGTTATTTTTTATGATGTATTTTTGATAGTTATTGGTGGCTATAACTTGATCCTGTATAGCTATTAGGAATCCTTCTGTTTCTGGAAATAACTCACCCTTCCTGAGCCATTCGTACGATTGTTCTTTGTTTATTTGTGGGTTCTGTATTGTGTTGTAATGCTTCCCATGGAGTGCTTTTTGTGCCCATTTTTCTTTTTTCTCTGCGAGTGTGGGTGGTCATGGTTGAACTTCGTTTTATAGTGCTCGTTTAAGTGGGGTGTAACTTTTATCTGCTGTTACTATTATTATCATTATTATCATTATTAAAAAATTAAAAAATCAAACTCATATTAATCCACTTCTATTTAACTTTATGTAGTTTTGCACTGACTTACAACAGCCCCCACCTCCATTTGGAACAATATCTGTTTCATGTTATAAAATTTAAGAACCCTTGAAAAGATTTCCTGCTTCCATCGAGAAAATGAATGATCTACAGAGGCGTTTACACATATGGTCTCCAATATGTTCACCCCCAAGTTGCACAAAAAAATCTGGTTTATCTCTTTACCTTTAATTTCCAATTTACTGTTTAGTATTTTTAATTACTATCTCAAAGGATATAATTATTACCGCTTTGTAAAAAAAAAAAAACTTTGGAGGGAAAAGAAGATCATTGCAACTGAAGACTCATAAGGGAACAAATAAACGAGATGAAAGCAGCAGTATACAATAGATTTCTGAAAATATTTTGTAAAGGAACTGTGAAGGAATGCAGTTGAAGTAACAATAAATAAATCCTAATTTGGTTCCCGGAACTTCCAAAGCCATTCCCCATTATGAAAAGATCCACATCACCATTTGGATCTCTTATTTTGTAAATGAATCAAGCTCAACAATTAGATTCACTTTTCTTTGCCACACTTTGCTAAGTGTTCATCCAACATGAAATATTTAATCCCGAAACCATCTTCACTTGCTTGTCCTTCTCTCATTCGTAGCATCTGCAGCCGTGAGCTTTCTCTTGAGGCTTCTTGAACTTAGATGAAAATAAAAAAAGACGTTTGTTCTTTTATATTTTTTTGTTTTTGAGTTGGCTAATTGTAAGAATCAAATGTCTGAAATGGTACAAAACATACATCAGAACCAAGTTATCTTGTGAATTGGAGAGTAGCTAATTCACACCACTCCCATGCCACAGCAACCAAGTCCAGATGCTGCATTTCCAATCTTGTCAGCAAGGTTAGGAAGGCCAGACATATCATGCCCTGGGAATGTGCTGCTGCAGACCCATATACTCCTTCCTCCTTCCCTTTTTTGAGATAACCATGATGAGTAGGGTGACCAGATAAAATCCAGGTCAGGGCTCATGTAACTTTAACAGTTGTAGAGAAAAAGGAATTTCAGCCAATGTCATTTGTATGCAATTAGTTCCTGGTGAAATTCCCTCTTCATCACAACAGTTAAAGGTGCAGGCACTATACTAGAGTGACCATATACAAAAGAAGGCAGGGCCCCTGCAACTTTAACTGGTGTGATGAAGAGGGAATTCTACCAGGAACTAATTGCATACAAATGACACTGGCTGAAATTCCCTTTTCTCTACAACTGTTAAAGTTACATGAGCCCTGACCTGGATTTTATCTGGTCAGCCTAACCTATATTAAAAAGGAAGGAGGGAAAATTCTATGTTGGTAGAGGAAGGGAGGGAGTGTACACAATACCAAAGCACATACCTGGTTTGTGGCTTCCTGACTATGATTAGGAGATTGGAAACATTGCATCTCCAATAAAACCCTGAAGTTTTCCCAGGACACATTGTCTACCAACAACAACAACAACAACAACAACAACAACAACTGTTTCCTTCTCTCCAAAATTACAGTTGATCAAGACCCTCTCCACACATTGAACATGCTGAGAAGATCCTCAGGACATGTGATCTAGCCTTACCCACTGCTGGAACCAGGCACTGCCTCCCCTGATAAATACCTGGTGGTCATTTGCGAGAAAGAGTTATTCATATGTATAGATATATACACTGAAAGCTCCTACACTTGAGGACCTCTCCATATGTACATTCATATGTGCAGAGAACTTCTCATAAGCATTCACTGGATTTTCTTGAGGGAATGGGGTATATGGTTCCAGTGGTGGGCCGAGCTAGCCTATGAGCCTCCTAGAACCACTCACAACATTCACTGGATGTACGGAGGGATTTGTGTGACCCCCCTTATATCTTCTGGAGCCAATGTTCTCCACTTGATTAAAGGTAATGCTGAATTTAAGCCCTGCACAAGTCTAAAAATAGGATATAACTGCAGATACTTAAAGCAAACATTATTTCTTTTCACTGTTTTACACATGTTTTAGGTGCACTTCTTGGATGGTTTTTTAATATATTTTTTATTTCAACATTTGTAAGCCGACTTTCAGGGCTAATCCTCTTAATGTGGCACACATCACACTAAAATGTAAACACCACCATAATGTTCATTAGAATATAACATAAAAGCGCTATTAGGACATTTTGAGTTTACACCTAACATATCTGATATTGCCAAACATTCCCTGTATGTATGTATTTCAGAAAATCCCTGCCCTACCTTTTAGTCCTAAAAGGGAGCCCAAGGTAGATTCCAGACTAAAACACAAGACAGTGTAATAAGAATAATAAAAATAAATACAAATACAATTCAATAAAACAGCAACAAGAGAAGTGTGCCTTTAAACACCTACATACACAGTATACAGTGACACATTAAAACAAATTGAAAACAAGGCGACATTTTAAAAAGTCTTTGCCACCCTTTAACACTTAAATGAGAGAAAACAAACATACCCTCTTTAGGGAAGTGTTGTAACTGAGAAGGCCATCTCCTGCCCTCCACAACAAACGTATCTCTGATTTTGTCAGGACTAGGGATATGTGATGCTGGGAATTCTGTTCTCTTTAAGCCCAGCAAGATTTCTCAGTGTTTCCATTCTGATATGTGGTGGTGGGCATTAGCAGATTCTTCCCCCCCCCCCCATTCTGGATTTTTAAAAATATTTTGGTGCATATTAAATAAATAGACCATATATATATATATATATATAATCCCATTTGTGTAAACTTAAATATGTAATAGCAGTAGTAACAACAATAACAAGCTGCAAACTGCTGTCGCCATTAAAAAAAACACTGAAATCTGTGTATTGGATTGACTTACTAAATATCAAGTTGATGCCAAGGGGGTTGGGGGATGGAATGAATGGTATGAAATCCACCAGCACCAAACCAGTAAAATTCATTGAAATTTCATCCCCAAAATGGATTTTTCATACATCCCTAGTCAGGACATGGATGCAGAAGAAGAATGCAATGCTTGAGCAAGTTCATGTGAGGAGATAATCCTTCAGATAACCCAAGGCTTTTTAAGATTTTATGGTCAATCGCTAGCACTTTGAATTGTGCCCAGAATGAACTGCAAGTCAATTAAGCATGTATTTCAGAATACAAATGTGCCCAGGTTTTATTGCTTGGATATATTACGAACCAAGAGTCATTTCCTTGGGAAGTTCTTTTCCACCTCAGAATGTAGAAAAATGGGATTCTTCACATCTCAACCAGTGAGTTTTCAACTATCCCTCAAGTTTCATCTTTGCTTTCGTTCAGCTCCTGGACACTAAGTTGAGCTCAAGGTGAACTGTGCAACACTGCCCAGAAGCTGATTTTAAACCTCCAGGGAATTAAAAGGATTCTGCCAACATTTCAAGCTGGAAGAGAAATCTCAGAAAACAGATGGACTTTTTCCGAATGCTCACCAGGAAAGGTCCCAAGTATCCAGCAAATTCTAAAGGGAGCCAAAAGGAGATTGTCGATCACAACAAAAGACCTCCAGTGTGAATTTGACAAACATGTTTGCATAGACATGTATCGAAGAGATATGCTTCTCAAAGGATCAGGATTGGCTGAGTTTCCTATCGAGTGACCACTTCAGCAAACCCAGCTTCGCCACTGCAAGATGTGTGAAAGGCTGTGGCTGTGCAGGGCTTTTCTAGGGATTGGAAACTATAACTCAGTGCATCCCTGTGTGTCAGCAAACCTGAAACAGAGACTCCAGCTGGTACCCAACTAGGGGTTTTGGCATTGCTCCCTCCTCGACCCTGTGCTTTCCCTCTCCTGGGATGTTGTCAAGTAATCCCAATGCCAAGAAGACAGCATGGGCTTTCTGGGCATCCATCCAGGGCCCAGAAAAATACCATTTGGCCCAATTCAGAAAGAATATTATTATTGTTTACATGTGATAACAAGACAAGTCCCCTGGCACTAGCCAACTTTGCTTTGTAACTCGAAAGCATAGAGCAAATTTTCTGACTTCACAGCATGTTAAAAATTAGTAAGAGTTCTTTTCTCTGATTTTTATCTTGGTATGCTTCTTGTATGCTTGTTGTAACAATTGGTTGAAACAATACAAGCTTTATCTACATAAATAATATATTAATAGATACATATGGTAATGGAACAGAGGTAGCTGAACACAAGTGGGAAAGAGAATTTAACATAATAATCTCAGAGGAGCAATGGAATTGTGTCTGTTCAAAAATTTATAGGAATGTACTAGACATGGCTTCTAGAGAAAATGTCTATAAAATAATACATATGTGGTATTATACACCCGCCAGTGTCTCTAGGATGTTCTTAGTGGTTATAATGGATAGGTGCTGGAGATGTAATGACAGAGAACCTTTTCCCCATATATGATGGCATTGTAATCCCAATGAGGAAGAAGAGAATAAACAGCATCAGAGAAATCACAGGCTATGCTGCAATTAACTCCAACCACCACCATGCTCTTGGGCGATATTAAAGATCAGATCCCTAGAGATTTAGGAGGAATGGTGAGTTCTATGTTCATAGCTCCATGGTTGCTCTTAAAAAAACCTTGGCGATCAACAGGCCATCTCTGTAGAGTGGAAAGACTGGCATAGTGATTACTAAACAAGTTCTAAGTTGCTACAGAAGAGAAGAATGAATTCCACCCAGACATTCCAAAACGAGTTAGATACCATTTATCAATTATTGGAATAGGTGATTTAGCGACTAAATAAGGATAGCCAACTCACCTGGATCTGATCCATTGGATGCTCCCCCCCCCCCCCCGTTCTTGCTGTCAGCCCCTGCTCATCAGGCCATGTGAGCTTCCTTTGAGGTTTGATGAGGCCTGGGTACTGCTCAGCAGCTGCCTGCCCTTGCTCTGGAAATTACTCATTTTCCCTTGTTGCATAAATGGCAGCCATAAAGGCCTCATTTATGCAAGAGTAAAGGCACAAACAGAGCATTCATGTCTTTACACTTGTGCAAATGGGGCCTTTATGGCTGCCATTTATGCAAGGGGGGGGATAAACGTGCAATTTCCAGATCCTCCATTGTCTGCAGCAATTTGGGACTGATCACAGTTGTTATTCTATAGCCAAAGGTTTTTGCTTGTTCTTGAAGGCATTCAAGATGAATAGTGGTCTGTATTTGGTCCAGAACATCTATGCTAACTTTGCTATCCTAAGGGTGCAAGCCTATGCATGTTTAAGCTGAAATACTACAACTCCCAGCATCCCCCAGACAGCCATCTAAACATGCTTGGGCTTGTGCTCTAAATTTCTTAACATGAAAGTTTAGAAACATTTTAAGGATGAGAAAGCTAGCCCTAGCAAACAACATCTGCAGTTGCTATAGCTGGCCACTATTTTAGGGAAATTAGGCTTCATACTAGGAGACTCAGACGTTCTATCTCTTCTCCAAATAGTGGCTTTTGTTTTCATTTCTTTAAAATGCTGGTGAGTGCGGAGAGAGAGAGAGAGAGAGAGAGAGAGTTGTTGAGTGAATTACAGGTCCACCTTCTAATTCTTGAGCATGTTTTACCAGTATCTCCAATCACTGTGCTTTCAGGTAGGGCAAGGATGGGACCATGAAAAGGCCATTCTTCCAACGCCACCAGGCCTCATTATAAAAAAAGCCTAAAATTGGTTTCAATTATTATAACTCCCTTGCCCCTGCACCTGTATTTCTGAATTTTTGGAATCTGCCTGGAGACACCTTTAGGAATTTGCCATTTCTATACAATCCTCCCCACCTCAACACATGCAAAAACAGGTAGAGGAATGGAAAAAAAACAGATCACTTACCTAATCCACAAAAATAAAATAAGATTTGGACTGCTCACATGAATCACTGTACCTGCCCTTCTGAATCTTTTCAGGTTTCTTATTTAGGGACACCTCTAGGCTGCCTGTTATTTTACAAAAAATGGTCCACGAGGACCATAGGAAGATAACTGCATCCCCTTTTGGATGCCCTCCATATATCAATCATGTTCTTGCAAACACACACATACCTGCTTATTAGGGACGTTGCAGGCGACTGGTTGAGGCCCAAGGCTTGGTGGAATCTCTCGATTCCACCCCGCCCAAACAGTAGTTTGCAGATCTCTACACTTGTCCAACTTGGTGCATGCTCAGACAGGAAATCGCAGCAGTTACCACTGCTCTGCTGAAAACCATTTTGTGGGAAATGGTGGCTGAAATGTTGCGTAAATGGGACTCTTTATGGCCGACATTCGCACAAAAGGGCCTTCTGCTTAGGATGTGTCTCTATTCTCCGCAAAATGCCAGCTTGCTGGAGAAACAGGATGCTGCGTGCTGCTCATCAGGTGCCCATGGACCATCCGGCAATCACCATGTACAGTGAACAGGGGCATGCAAGCAGCGTTGGTCTGGGGATGTTTGGCCATCCATAGTGCCTATTCAACAGAAACTCATCAGGGTCCATCCTCTCAGAAGGGAAAGTATCTCTGCAAATTTCATCCAATTCTGGAAAAAAGGTTATTGGCAGTTCCCTTTAATAAATAAATAAATAAATAAATATGCAGCACAAACAACCCTTCATCTATTTTTCTGACATCTGACAGGCATAATCACCTGTAAGGGGCTACTATGGCTTAAAACTGTTATAAACCATTTTAAAGCAATAGTGTAGATAGGCTCTCTGTCTGCAAATATCCAATTCTGACAAAGAAAAAAAAACAATTTATAGCATCCCCCTCCATGATAGTCAATGGGAGGCACAAAGACTCATATTTCCAAATCTCAGCTCAGGTTTGCTACATGGATCAAAGTGGATGACTCCGAATCACTCCATGCAATATCAAGCTGTTTCACAAACCACCAGAGCAGAATCTAAATGAATCTGGTGGTCATTTTTAAAACAAATGTTTAAATACATTTTGTTTCTTTTTTGAGCTGAGAACTGTGTCATGACAATCAGAAAAATGTGAAATCTGATGGATTGATATGTTCCAATCCACACATTAGTACAGGAGATGCATACTGTCAGCTTGCATTGAAATCCACAACTTTCCCCATAAAAATCTAATTGGCCAAATCTGATTGAGCTTGTTCTGTCCGGGGCCCTGTATCTTTTCTATTAAATAAGACATTCTTTTCTTGTGTGTTAGATGTCAAGTTTCAATTTCTTATTTCAGGTAAATTACTTAGTACTCTTAGCATGAGTAGCTAATTAGTGCACCTGAAATATATGAACAACAGCATGATTTAGAACTACAAAAAGCAAAGAAATGATGTTTATTTCTCATAAATAAGTTACTAGCAGCTATGTATTATTTATGTTACACAAATTTAAACAATGTATAATACATGAGGATAAATTTACGGGATTTGAAGCAAAAATAACTGAGCAGTCTCCAAAGACCTTTATTAATATTGCAAAACCAGCATTATTGTGTTGTATAATTGATTTTAAGAGATACATATTTCAACAGATATTTTAACCGTAATTAGTCAAGGTAAAATGTCATTAAGGCCAATGATAACATGGCAAAGGTGTGTTATGATTTTGAACCATACAGATGGTGAACCTGTGTGTTGGAGAGGACCAACACAGAGTTCAATGCCATAGAAGGCATTATCTGCAGGTCTCTTGTTACATGTGGTTCTGTTCCTAATCTTCAACTATTAGCCCCACATAAGGAAGAACATAATTATAAATGAAAGGGTTTTTCCCTCCATTTCTCTTCCCCATCTAATTCTGATAGTCCTCTTATCTTGTGCAGGGGATTCTGAATCTGATGGTATTGTGGGGGTATTTAGCCTTTTAGACACCTCTTGTTGATTTTAGACTTGATATCTTGCTGCTATTTGGGGGTTGGTGTGTGTGTGTGTGTGTTTTCAAGTTGTGCTGTTGATGATTTCTAATCATGGTTGGGTTTGATCTCTATGTGATTGTTATTCTGTTAGCTGCCTTGAATGCTTTATTGAAAGGCAAAAAGGTGAGATAGAAATGTTTTCAAATAAATAAATAAGCACATCATCAATTTGAATTGATGTACCGATTCAAAACTATTTCCCTGTTGTTTAATTTTCATTTCAATCCCTGAAATTGTGATCCTAAGAATACTTATTTGAAAATATGTTCCATTCAAATTAATGAGTAAAGTTGGATAGGTCTAGGAGATGGCTATACGCCTGAGTAACTCTTAAGATAATTTATTCCCACCAACTAAAATCACCAGTAGGTGATTTGAAGATTATACCTTACTAATATGACAGATATCATTTGCATCTACGTTATAATATTTTCCCCTACTTGTATTTCAGACTGCATGCAATTATGCTTCAGGGCACCCAGATCTCTAGGCAACTCACAGTTCCTACACAAAGAGTGGCTAATATTTTACATTTAAATGACCTATGTACTAAGCATGCATGCCAAATGCATATGTCTATGTGCTCCAGAGTTTAATTCTGCTTTATATGACAATGTGAGTCTACCCACATTGCTCTTAAAATGACTTATATTCTTAAAAACGTGATTTTTGAAGTTGTTTCATTACGTAGTAGGACACACTGAGCAGTACTTAACATTTCATAGTGACTGCTACCTCTGTCCTGAAAGCGTTCAGTGGTGTGACACATGGTTAACTCTTTGTCTGTTCTTGTTTAGTTTCTGTTTTGCAGGCTGCTTTACCTGCCCACTTCTGTCTTCGTAACTCAAGCAGCCTGCAAAACAGAAACTAAACAAGAAGAGTCAAGGAATTAACCCTGTAATACACCAGTGAACACAGAGGAAGCAGTAACTATGAAAAGTAAGTACTGCTCAGTGTGTCATACCATGTAATGAAACGACTTAAAAATCATGTTTTTAAACAGTATATCAGTCATTTTAAGGGCAATGTGGATAGGCACTGTAATGTATTTTGCTTGGTATTACAGTATATCATATACTTAATATGTTCAAGTTGCTCCTTTTATAATTGCAGTATAGTACGGGCAGTAATATGAAATAAATACTGACAGAATTTTTAAAAATCTACTTAAAAGCTGAAAACTGAAGGCTTCTTAATATAAATTTTGAAATACAACTCTCTCTCTCTCTCTCTCTCTCTCGTGCATGTTTAATATTTTAAGCAACTGGAAAACCTTTAATGAGTAGAGTTATTAAAACCTCTATTGTCTACTGGGGGATGATTAAAACCCTGTGATTTCAGCTCTTCCTCTAGTTATCTCAGATGTCAATGTGATTGATGGCAAAGCAGCCTTCCTTCCGTAATGTTTCAGGCTTTGTTGAATGCCTCAAAGCAGATAATGTAACTGCAGGAAAATGTGAAATGGCAGATAAAAATTTACCCCTACTCCTCTTGTTGATACAGTGTCCAAGTTACCCTTGTTTGTCCACTTTGATATTGCTGTTTGATAACATCCCAGGTGGAGTGACATGAGGAAGAAGCAACAGAACAGAACCTGGTCAGATATTGGAGAAAAAAACCTGAGGGAAGAGAAGATGGATCATTTGTTGTCTGATTAAGTAGTTGGTTTCATATTCCATCATCTCTCAGACTCTCCAGTCTAATAACACCCCAAAAACAGGAGTGAGGTTTTCCTCACAAGTTGATGATGCCTTCTTGCATGGCCTCACAGAGCATCACACGTTCTGTGAGGTGGATGCCATAGAACTGGAGTGGGTAGGAGGTAGATCTGAATCTACTAGTAGATCTTTGAGTGATCTGCAGTAGATTGGCATGGAATTATAACTCTTTTTGTTGCAACTAAATGATTTCCCCCACTCTAAGTTATAGTGCTGAACTGGAAAAAAAACCAGGAGCAGATTTTTCTAAAAAAGGACGCTGAGCTCTGTTCAGTTCTGGTACTCACAAAAAATTACTCAGCTCAGTCCGCTTTAATTCTTTTGTTATCAGGCTCTGGTCTGATGGCAATCATCATCATCATCATCATCATCATCATCATCATCATCATGTAGATCCTGCAACCCTGAAGTCTATTCATTTAGTTTGGTATTGTCTACCATGATTGCCAGAAGGTCTCCAGAGTTTTGGGCCGAAATTTTTCCAGCTTTACCAGGACATATCTGGGACATTTCTTATACAAAGTTTGTTGTCTAAAACTAGGTTAGAGTTTGACGTCTCAAGGTAACTGAGCCTTGCCCAGATGAAAACATCCAAAAGCTCTTACAGTATAAAGTCTGTCTATGATGTGGTGAATTTCTATGTCCAACATTCCTGTTAGTCACCACGTGAGTCATGGAGATTCACAAGCTGATAGTAGAGGTTAGCATAGTATGTGTTCCTAATTGTTCTGAGCCAGCAAGGCTCTTTCATCTCCATTGTGACCATAATATATTCTCTGGTCCTAACATGGAAAGGTGAAACATGGAAAGAAACCCGCCCTTCTTAGTACATGCCTTGTAGTTTCTTTAATGCTGGACCCAGTAATCAATCACATAAAGATTCAAGGAACTTGATTTTATGACACATTATCAATAGAAACTAAAGCTTATATTTAAGGAGGAAGCTGAATTCATATTTATTTAGTTCAGATATCAGGAATGCAGCATAGATCCAAGCAAAGTACCCCTGGGAAATGCTATTATTGATCAAGTTACAAATGGCCAATGGATCTATGAAGATAAGGCTCATGTATAGATGATCAGTGTGTGCATGCATATATGATTTGAGGTTTAACAGAAACCCCATGCTATAGGAGTCCTCTTTCACTATGATAGTATATTTTATACTGTACTTATGTCCGGTTCAACAGTGATTTCAGTGATGAGCACATTATTCAATATTCTATAATTTATGCCATTCCTGTGCAGGTACTTTGCAAAAGATCTCAGTAATCTAGGAATACAACCTTACTCTCTTCCCCAAATCTCACTTGTCTTATCAAAACTCTTTTGGCTTCCCATTAAATTCTTCAGATGGGGTGCTTCAAATTTTCCTTTATGGAATATCTGAAATTTTGCCTCAATGAAAATTTTGAGGGAAACTACAAGAGTCTATAAGCCTAGTCGAGTTCCTAGAATCTTACCTTCACCTGTTCTTCTTACTAGCCTATACATCAGTGTGTGTGTGTGTGTGTGTGTGTGTGAGAGAGAGAGAGAGAGAGAGAGAGAGAACTCAGAGCCTATCCACATTGCCCTTAAAACAACTTATATTCTGTTTAAAAACATGTTTTTTTAAGTCGTTACATTACGTGGTAGGACACACTGAGCAGTACATACATTTCATAGTGACTGCTTCCTCCATCCTCAAAGTGTTCTCTGGTATATTACAGGGTTAATTCCTTGACTCTTCTTTAGTTTTTGTTTTGCAGGCTGCTTGAGTTATGGAGACAGAAGTGGGCGGGTCAAGCAGCCTGCTAAACAAAAACAAAACAAGAAGACTCAAGGAATTAACCCTGTAATACACCATTGAACACTTTGAGGATGGAGGAAGTGTGATGCGATCTTCCCACTGCCTACCTTATAGCCTAGGTAGGTGACTTCTGATAGCCCAAATTGACATTTGCTAGCTTTGATGGTCAATCTTGCCTTTTCTATTGCACTGAGATCGCTGTCCAGGTGCTTCAAGTGCTGGGATATTGTTTTGCTGAATATGGCCACATCATCAATGTAAACCATTGCAAAGACTGACATACCAGAGAGCACAGAGTTCATCAGCCTCTGAAAGGATAATGGACTGTTCTGCAATCCAAATGGCAAAATGCTGAATTCATACAGCCCCTCTGGTATCACAAAAGCAGTTTTGCTGTGGAAGTCCTCCTCTACCTCCATCTGCCAAAAGCCCTTGCAGAGGTCTAGGGTGGAGATAATGGTGGCAGAACTGAGTAACTCCACCATATCATCCACTCTTGGCATCGGAAATGTCTCTAGGACTGTTATTTTATTGTTGGGCTGTAATCAAGGCAGAAATGGATGGTTCTATCATTCTTGGGAACAAGTACCACTCTGGACACCCATGGACTATTAGATTCTTTGATCAACCCCAATTCCAACATTTATTGCACCTCCCTTCTCATGGTGTCCAACGCCCTTCCATTGGCTCTATAAGGTGTGCATCTAGTTGGGGTATGGTCTCCTGTATTGATGGTATGGCAAAATAAGCTGGTTCTCCCAGGCTTATTGCTAAATACCCTTTCATAGTGTTGTAAAATAGTCTGTATAGCAGCTTTAACAGGCTCTTTTACACTGTCAGTCCAGGTGATTTGGTCCAGACCTCCCTCTGCTCTGCTGTCCCCTATTAAGTCAGGTATGCACAGCCCCTCCTCATCAGGGAACAGTGTCACTTGCAGGACCCTTTCCTCCCTGACCAGGCATGGTTTGAGCATATTGACGTGGACCATCTTGGTATTTCTGTTGTGCTCTGAGACAATGGTGTAATTCAATGGCTCAATTCGGACAACATGATAGTCAATGGTGGGGTAATAATCAACTTTACAGTTGTTCATCTAGGGGGTACTCCCCACACAACATGGTAATAAATAATCAACTGTGGTGTAGATTAGGATCAGCACTGAGTTGACTATGGCAGCATTCGGATAACACAATAGTCAAAACAACTGACAATTGTTTCCCCCACACCAGTTGTTTATTGTGTTGTCTGAATTGAGCCAGTGTGTCTCTCTTCTCACTCACAATGTATGGCCCCTCCCAGCTGGCTTGCAGTTTGTTCTTTAGCCGTGGGATGTAAGCCATCACCAAGTCCCCTACTTCGTATGACCTCTCCCTGGCATGCTGGTCGTACCAGTAGCTCTGACGTGTTTGAGCTGTGCTCAGGTTGGTCTGCACTACTTCCATCATAGACTCCAGTTTATCCCTAAAGCCTAAAATATAATCTACCACAGATGTTTTCTTTCCCTCCAGTTCTCCTTCCCAAGAGCTTCTCATCAGTTCTAGATGACCTTTCACTTTCCTCCCAAACATGAGTTCAAAGAGGGGAAAGCCTGTGGATTCCTGGGGAACCTCTCTGTATGCAAATAGGAAGCACCCCAAGTAATCATCCCAATTGTTTGGGTGGTCCTGCGCATAGGCTTTTATCATTGCCTTCAACACACCATTGAAGTGCTCAGTCAGGCCATTGGTGGCTGGGTGGTAGGCAGTGGTCTTCAGATGTTTCACATGACAGCACTTCCACAGGCTCTGAATGACCTCTCCCATGAATATGCTTCCTTGATCAGTTAAAATTTCATGTGGGAAACCTAGTCTCATGAAAATTTTCAACAACCCTTCTGCCACAGCTTGCGCCTCCACCGTTCTTAGGGGCTCAGCATTTGGATATCTCGTGGCATAGTCCACAATCATGAGAATGAAACTCCTTCCCTTGCTTGAGGGCTTAAAGAATGGACCCACAATATCCATTCCCACCCTATGGAAAGCCTCTCCAATGATGGGTAAGGGTTTGAGGTGAGTTTTTGTCTTGCAACCCTTTTTCCCCACTTGCTGACACACTGGGCAGTATAAGCAATATAGAGTCACTGCTTGCGCTATCCCTGGCCAGTAAAAATGGGTAGTCAGTCATTTTCTGGTCTTTTTAATTCCCAAGTGCCCCAAACATGGGATGTCATGTGCCACCCTTAGGAGATTCTCTCTATACTTCTGGGGGACCACAAGTTGTTTATTGGGTTCCTCCCCAGCTTGCAAGTTTCTTGGTACCCACAGACGGTATAGCAAGTTGTTCTCCCACACAAGTTGCTCTCTAACTGTGTCATCACTGGGTGTCACAGAACACTGTGCTTGCTGTCTTAGAGACTCTAGGCTGGTGTCTGCCTGCAATTCCTGTTTATACTAGCTAGGGTCAGACAGTGGTGTCTCTGCCCTAGGAACAAGTTCCTCCCCCACTCCTGTGGTTGCCTCGGAAACCGAGTCCCTCAGCTTCACAGCTTGACTGGTTCCTTGTTCTAGGCCTGATGAAATTAGGTTGGAACTTGCTGTCACGGGCACTGATTTGGCTTGGGTCCTGGTTACTATCAGAATTTTCTCTGTGCCCTTGCCCATAATGTCCCTTCCTAAAATCACTGGCTCCTCTTGTTCATTATTTAGGCCACTGTGAATTCTCCCTCTTGGCCTCTCCACAGTATGTTCACCTTAGCCAAGGAAATCTCCTCAGGTTTTCCATTTATACCTCTAATCTGAACTGTTTGGTGAGATAGAATGTGTCTTCCCTCCACCAAATCTGTTCTGATCAGCGTAATCCCAGAACCTGTATCCAATGTGGCTAGCTATAATGAGCCCTCCACTACCGCTTCTTCCTTCAGTTCTGAATTGAATTCCTCAATTCGCCCAAACTTGACACTACAGAACTGAACCTTTGTCATGGTTTCTGCTGTCTGAGGTGTAGTGCTTGTCCTTCTAACTGTGGTTGGTGAGGTAACTCTGGGGTTTTCAGGACAGTTAAACTGGAAATGCCCTGTTCTCCTACACTTGTAACACACCCTTGAGTTTTCTCTCCAATACATGGGTCTGTCACTTTTGTTCTCCTCATGACTCTTTATTTGAGGCTTAAAATCTTTGTTTTTTTAATTACAGTTTTGTTTTCTTCATGTTCTGTGTATGTGGAGCAGTAGTCTCTATAGCTTCTCACAGTACTACCTTCTCTGTTGATGGCTAATTGGTCTGGTATTTCTGCTGCTTCTTGAACCGTTTTAGGGACACGGTCTCTGACCATAAGCCTGATTTCTGGTGGTAACTGAAACAAGAACTGATCCAGGATCATCAGGTTCCTGATGCCTTCCTTGGACTCATCCTTAGCACTATGAACCCACTTATCAAATAGGTCACCTAGTTTCACACTTAAATCCAGGTATGATTTACCTGCCTGCAACTGATATGTGTGGAATAGCTTTTGAAAATGCTCTGCCCTTAGTCTGAATCTCTGATACACAGCAGCTTTATATTCCTCATAAATTGGTGATTTTTCTGAGGAAAAGCTGTGGTACACTTCAGCTAGTTCTCCTTTCACCAAACTGGGAATGGACCTCATAAACTCTCCTTGAGGTATATCCCAATTCTTAGCAGCCTTTTCAAATGTGGCTAAAAATACCTCAGGATCTTCTCCTTGGTTAAAAGCCATGAAGTCCCTAGGTATTATTCTGGGCATCTTCATAATCTCGATCTTAGCTTTCTCAATCCTCTCTTTCTTTTCCCACCTAACCTCATCTGTTTTAAACTGTTCTGCTTCCCTTTTAATCTTAGCCAATTCCAATTCATGGAATCCCTCTTTATCACTCTATTCCATTCATGCCTTTTCTGCCTCAAATTTTAGTCTCTCTGATTCCATTTTTAGTCGTTCTGCCTCCACAGAGTGCTGTTTTTCATTTTCCTCAGAAGCTAGCCTTATCTTTTTCATTTCCCATTTTAGGCTCTCTGCCTCCACAGAGCGCTGCTTTTCTCTATTCTCCAGTTCCAACAGTTTAATCCTATTCTGTTTTCTTAAAATCTCTAAGTGAGCAGGATCACTTGTAACTGGATTCTTATAATTTTCCCCTTCAGTAGGATCAGTTACTTGGTGTTTGATTAATATCACTTTTAGTTCTTCTGTAGTCTTTCCCTCATACGCAATTCCTAAATCTTTACACTTTTTAATCAGGGCATCTTTCTTCAAAGCCCAAATTTCTGCCATGTTCTGAGGTACTTTGTTTTCAGTTTCTTGTTAATTTTCTTGTTATTGTCTCCCCTGAGACTTGGTGTGTTTTACTCTTAGTTCTGAGATTCCTGTCAGAACTCTTTGGTCTTTACTCTGATCAACATGCACAGACCACAGTATTCCACTCAATAGCCCTGGATTCCTTCTTATCCCTCAGCTATAGCTAATACCTGTGATGTGCCCTGGATCTAATCAGATCCCACAACTTGCACTGGGTTATTCATTATCCTACCTCTGCCACCACATGTGACAACTTATCCTAGCCCCTTTGCTGCTGCTGCCCCTGTCCCGCCTTTACTATTAAGCCCCATAGCTCTACAGCCCAGCAACCTGGCCTCAGACAAGCATCAGTGTTCCCGCTGCCACCAATACCTTCTTCAGGTACACCTTAAATGACCACACCAGTTGGATGAAATTAACAAGTTTTATTAACATCAAGTATATTGCGTGCAGAGTAAGCTTATTGGTTTCAAGTATAATGCTTCTATGTTTCAAAATGTTTCTTAAGCTAAACTGTTTCCTCTCAATATCAATCAATCAAAACACCTCACTAGATACACTCTCTCTCTCTCTCTTTCTCTCTCTCTCTCTCTCTCTCTCTCTCTGCTTAACCCAAACCAACCCCCTCTTGGCAGCTCTCCCTCTGTCTGATATATATATATATATATATATATATTCCATTCACTCTCCAGCTCCTCCCATTTTCACACACTCCACCAATCCAGACATTCCAAACAACTAACCAATCAGCTGTCACTTACCACTCATTCCATACTCACCCAGTCCTGCAACTCTAAATAATAACTTTTGTAACACATTCACATTTCTAACAGTAGAGCATCACAGGAAGCAGTCACTATGAAATGTAAGTACTGCTCAGTGTGTCCTACCATGTAATGAAACAACTTTAAAAAATACATTTTTAAACAGAATATAAGTCGCTTTAAAGGGCATTGTGGATAAGCTTTCAGTGTAGTGCTAGGCATAGCAATTTGGAAGTTCAGTTAAAGAGCATCATGTGTCAAGAAGAGCCTAAACACAGAACTGCTAAACATATAGCCACTCTTGCCAGCCAGCCTGTTCAATGTAGAGCTAAACTGGAATGCTGGAATGAACCATTTCCACTGTGATTATGCTTACAGGCATCAGTGCCACCAATTCAGCTGGCTAGCTGAGAGGCAAGCTGCTCAACCATTGCTGAACTAAGTTGAAATGCAAACCTCTCAAAACGCATTATACAAAGGGGTCAGTGGAGAGCATAATGGATTCCCAGGACTGATTGAGGTGTACCATAAATCATACATCAGATAAAACTGCATTCTAGAACTCTCTCTCTCTCTCTCTCTCTCTCTCTCTCTCTCTCTCTCACACACACACACACACACACACACACACACATATACAGAGTGGAGGCTAGTGACTCTGATTTTGGTGGGGCTGTGAATCCATTCTGGGTATCAGTCAGAACCAGCCAGAACTCTAAAAGAGTAATCCAAAGTTCTGAATGTATTTTGGGGACAGATGGGTGAGACAGATAAATGGCTTGTATTTCAAATGTTAAACTGAACCTCAAGCACGGAGGGGGATTTTTTAAAATGCAAATTTATCTAACTTCACAAGCCAAACTTAGTTATCCTTCTAAATTCACACTTCTCTAAATTTTGCTTTGGAGTTCTCCAATCAAAAACTGCATATAAAAAAAATCTAAATTATGGAAATGTACATGCAAAAGTATGTATAATACTAAAACAATAACATGAATACGTTTGATTATAGAAATGGCTTGCAAAAGGCAAAATTCTATGCCAAATGCATTGAGTTTTCATGTGAACTTTTAAAAATCTTAAAATTTGGGATGAACCAAATTGAAGCTTGAAAAAATGAGAAATTAAAATAAATTGAAATCGATTGACTGATTCATCTATCCCTATCCCCAGGTATAATCAAAATAAATATCAAATCACTCATTCTTGGCTACATAAACATAGAAAATGAAAAAGCTTAATGCAAATGAGAAAAAATAAGATTATGAATTGTGTTTTGAATAAAAGTCAAGCCAAACCCAGAAATAGCATGCATACAATACACCCCCCACTCTCACTTTCTTTCCAAAGATTAAATTAAACTGAATGAGGAACTTGACCTCACCAAAGCTGTTTTACATTCCTCCACATCCCTAGCCTTATCTGGGTGTCTTTCCTCATGAATTTCTTCTCCCAATCCTCAGCCAAATAAAGCTCCTAGACCAGCTTACAATCACTCAGTGGGCTTACAATCTAAAAAGATAAGACACACAAGGAAAACAGGATGAGGAGGGAAGAGGAAAAATAACTAAAATTTCAGCAGGACTGGTGGAATGGCCCTGCTTCCCCTCTCATTTTCCAAGGGACAGTCAAAGTGGAGCAGGCCCTGAGGTAAATTTTGGCTGCTCCTGTCTTCCTTACTCCTTTCTCACAACACAATTGATCTCAGTTAGCCCTGTAGGGGATCCCTTTGCATAAGGAGGGAGAGGGGGGATTTGTCGGTTGGCCCTGCCCCCTCTGTCACATTCCCCAGGGACTGGCCTCACTGCCCTCCATACACTGAGGGTAATGTGTGTAGCTGAGAGGCTGCAATACTCATGAAGGCTGAATACGCAATTTAGAACTGTGATTACACAGGGTTGTAAACTCCATGGTGAGCCTACACAATTATTGAAGTTCAGCTTCAATGCTTGGTGGGTTGTGAGGCTGGGCCTTCAGGGATGTTGAGGAAGAGTAACAAGCACACACACCTCACACAATGGGGAACATGTGACAGGCACTACCTAAATAGGGCTTCAATCCTGAGTGGAGATTTCTGGGTGAAAAGATATGTCAGACAAATTTTTAGATGGACACTTTGGCTAGACTATGTCCATCGATTTTCCATGCCCTCCTCTCTCATTCTCTCTCTTACACCCCTCCTTCCTTTTCCATCCCACCAAGTGGCTCTGCTGGTGAATTCAAACTGAAAAAGTGTTCAGGCTTTCTCCTGAATCCACCAGCGGTAAAAGTGTGGAGCGCTTTGGAGCCGCAGAAACTGACTTCAACCCCAACGTCTCCATAGATGCTGAGCCTCAGCCCCCTCAATCCCCAACTGGCCCATGAGGGGTTTGGGAACAAAGCCCTATGAAGAGAGATTGACAGAACTAGGCATGTTTAGCCTGGAGAAGAGAAGATTGAGGGGAGACATGATAGCACTCTTCAAATACTTGAAAGGTTGTCACACAGAGGAGGGCCAGGATCTCTTCCCAATCATCTCAACGTGCAGGACACGGAATAATGGGCTCAAGTTACAGGAAGCCAGATTCCGGCTGGACATCAGGAAACACTTCCTGACTGTTAGAGCAGTACGACAATGGAACCAATGATCTAGGGAGGTGGTGGGCTCTCCCACTTTAGAGGCCTTCAAGAGGCAACTGGACAACCATCTGTCAGGGATGCTTTAAGATAGATTCTTGCATTGAGCAGGGGGTTGGACTCGATGGCCTTATAGGCCCCTTCCAATTCTACTTTTCTTTGATTCTATGATTCTATGATAGAGGTCTAAAGAGGAGCTCTACTCAGTGATAAAGCGGAGTCCCTGATTGCAAAGAGAGCTTAACGCATGTTCAAGTGAACGTGAGCAGAACTCCTCTTTAGACCTTCCTGTCAAGGAATGAAAGGGAAAAAAAACTTCTCTAAATAGAGAGTTTCTGTTAGAAATCCAATGTCCAGTCTCCACTTGCTCTCTCTCCAGATAGCAACCAAAAAGGAATAATTCACACACATGTTGAAGTCTTTCAAACGATTTTTTTTAGTAGAAAAACACAGCACCTCCAGTATAACATTCCTCCTACACAACCCCAACACTGACAAACAGTTTTTTACATATTTATACATTTTTACAGCCTCTTTCACACACATTGCATCAGCCAATAAAGCAATTAAGACTATCGTCACTCTTTATCTTTCTTGGTTTAGCTCCCTCTGCATATCTGCAACACCTGCAGATGATGTCATTTTTTTCTTTCCAGGCTCTTCTGCAGATTGTATTTTTTTTTATCCCTGACCCTTCCCACTCAATGCAGCAAGACTGGGAATGGAGCAGGGGGCAGGGCCTGTCACACATTGGGATGCTGGGGACAGCACAGCAGCTTCATCACTCTACCCCTCTTTCAGTTTGAGGGCTGAATTCCAAATGATCATGATCAGTGTTTGGGGGAAAGGGTTTGTGGCCAGGAGAACAGGGCATAGGCTTCTGGGAAACCTCAGAGGGCCAGATTGAGACCCCAGGCCTAAGCTTCTGCACCTCTGCTCTATACTCTTTTAGCTCATACAAGTTCAATCAAGTGTCTAAACAGGGTTAAAGAAGATGCAAAATGACAGCAAATGCATATTGTGATTGTTGGTTTGTTGGTTTTTATTTCATTTTCTATACCACCCAGCATAACAATTTAAATATACAAAATGTGAAAGCCATTTAAGTAGATTAAAAACAATTTCAATAACATACTAGACCTGTTCAAACAGCTGACATAAATGCCCCCACCATATGTTGTTAAATGCCTGGGAGTAGAGGACAGTCTTAACCTAGTGCCGAAAAGATGATAGTGTTGGCGCCTAGAAGGGCCTCATTGGGAAGTTTTTTCCTTAATTGAGAGATCGCTACTGAAAAGGCGTAGCTACACATTTGGAAGTCATTTCTACCTTTGGCTTCAATTCATGATGAATTAGCAATGGAATGAAAGGGCCTTGTCCATCCTGTTTCCAATTAATCCCAAAGCAAACGCTCACACTCCTATGAACACACACACACACACACACACATTGCTGCCTCCACTAAAATTAATGTGCCCTGTGTAACTGGGTTGGGGGGGAGTGGACATTCAGACACCATCTCCCCCATGTCAGCCCCCCCCCCGACACAGACGGTCAGGGGACCCTGCTGAATAGGCCGAGCATTACTGAGGGGTGGGGGAGGGGAGTCTCCTTAAAATCAGTGTGAGCAGAGACCTTCTGTTAATAAAAGGCAGATGCTGGTTCCAACCCACTTTGGAAATAAAAATATTTAAATTCAACGGGACCATCTTCTGATTAGACATATATAGGATTTAGCTGTACACTTCTGATGTTGGAAGGAAAGTATATCTGTCTCTGCAGACTAGGGGATTTCCTCACTATCTCCATAGGGCCCTTCTAGTTGTATTGTACCCTTCTGTGGGTCAGGGCTGGGGGAAGCACAGTTTGAGAATCTCTAAGTTCATACGTTGTTCCGTGGGACTGATACATCTTAATATTCCAATTAGATGCTGCATATTTTGTATTCATCCCATACATTTTCCAAAAAAATAAAAATGCAATGTGCATCTATTAAAAACAATGTAACCTTTAAAAAAGTTGTTTGAAGTGGGGAGGGGAATAACTCATTTTACAATCCAGAAGGGCTTACTTGCAATCTATGCGAATTTGTAACAAATGGAAACATGAAACGAGAATGCTTTGCTGAATAAGGAAAACCGACACGAGACACCAATTTCACATTTGCTTTGTGTCTGTCAGCAAAGAAGCAACAAGAACAAAGTGAAATTTGTGAAGGCACACACAGAGGTAGCAAAAGCTTTACAAAATAAGGAATTGCCAGATGCACAAAATGGAAACAAAGTTAACACACAGAACAAAATAACTATGTCAGTAACTGACAAAAGGCAGATATAAAAATAAATAAATAAAATCAGCGCATAACACAGTCAAGGGGCTCCTAAAAGGAACATTTGGGCAGTATCGATTATGTACAGTTGCTTGCGACGCCTCTGGATTTTTCTCAAAGCTAAAGAGCCATGATTGTTGTAACTTTTCCACATAGGGGGAGTCACTCCAGCCCCTAGCTTGCTCTGGTTGCTTGTTTTTATACCTTTTCCAGATCTGCAATATCCCTTTTGAGATCCAGTGGCCAGAACTGTACTTCACAATATTCCAGCTGTGGTTGCATAAAGGCACGCTGATAACGGTAGTTTAATTTTTGATTCCTAATGGTCCCTAAGATCAATATAACTTTTTAAAAGCAACTGCTCACTGGGTCAATGTGTTCATCACACTATCCACCACAACCCCAAGCTGCCAGGTCAATCACATTACACTCGCTTGTGTTGGGCAGTATCCAATGGTGTTGTTCCATGGAGCTCTGCTGAATCTGCCATTGTACAAGTGGTTGCCTATTACGCGTGCACAACCAGTTATGCAAACAGTTGCACAACTGGGTGAGCAAGCAGTAGCAACAAGCCGTAGAAACAGAATGTGCAACCAGTTGTGCCATTATTATTATTTATTTATTTATATCCCGCCTTTTGCCCAATGCCATGGATTGCATAATGGGTTTCACAAGAGTTACACACAACAGGCTGCAGAATGGATTGCGCAAGCATAATGCACAACTGCTTGTACAGATATAACTGCAGTCAGTTTCTTCTCTTGGGCACAGTTCAGAATCTCGTTTCCGCTCGCACAACCTCATTCACGCTAATGGAATGACACAGTTGGATACTGCCCATTGAACGTTTTAGTGCTCCAGTTTGAAAAGGCATTTTTGGAGAGCTTCACTATGGCTCTTTGCATTAACTACCCAAAATAATGTGGTGCTGTCAGGAAACGGGCTGCCTCACTGCTCACCACTATCTCCAGATCAGTTAAGAACTAGTTCAGAAGCATTGGTCTTAATAAAGATTTTTGGGTGACCCCACTGTTTACATCAAAAATGAATTTTGGTGTGTTTTAGCTTGAATCCTCCTCAAGCTAAATGCTTGAAGAATTTTGTTGGAAGATAAAATAATTATGACTAGCAAAATGTCTTGGGGGTTGAGAGTTGAAAAATCTCTACTCATTGATTCACCGGCCAGAGTTCCAACTGCCTCCTTCCACTGTCCTCTCTGATTATCCCTCTGCCTAGTTGTCTGGAGAGTTTCTAGAGTTTGCTATTTGACTGCATATGAAATCCAAGAAGAATGAATGATGGTATTCTGCCAGCATGCTGAGAACACAAAGGATCCTGAACAGAAGGGTCCTACTTTCAGTCCACTTAGCAGAAGTTTAACATGCTGGATAACATCTTGTATTGTTTGGATTAAATCCATCATTAAACATAAATGAGAATAAAAGACTGCAATACACAAATGTTCAAATGCCAAATGGAAACTTATATGGGAAATCTGTCACCATCTGGACTCAACGTGGAAAAGAAAATGGACCCATTTATCAAATTATAATTCTCAGACTGCATTTCACATCAGGATTTAACTGTTGATTAAAATGCAATAGATTTCAATTCATAAAAGTGAGTTTCGACAGCCTACAGTGAAGTCAGAGAAGATGTCGCATATTGTGCAAGGATTGTGAAGTCATCCCAATCACATGGATAGACACAATTTGCATAGGTCCTGTTTGTTTAGGATTTCAGGGCAATTATTCACATTCTACATTTTTACCTGTTTTCACATAAACTAGTTTCAGGTAAAATGGGAATATGAACAAGGGAGACATGCATATAATCAACCTAAATAAGGATTGCTCTCCATTTTGCATCATTCAGTGCTGAAAAGGAAGAGCATTATGAGTTCACAAATCCACTTTTTCACTTTGCGTAGACTTCTTTGGAATCGACCTGGAAGGACAGATTGGCTGAATTCGGACAACACGATAGTCAATGGTGGGGTAATAATCAACTCTACAGTTGTTCATCTAGGGGGTTCTCCCCACACAACATGGTAATAAATAATCAACCGTGGTGTGGATGAGGATCAGCTTTGAGTTGACTACGGCAGCATTCGGATGACACGATAGTCAATACAACTGACGATTGTTTCCCCCACACCAGTTGATTATTGTGTCATCCGATTTCAGCCAGAGACTTGTTCCAATCCAAAATTAGGGCAACAGCAACTTTCCTTCATGTATTATATTTCTATACTGGCCCATAGGAGAAGCTCTCTGGGTGGTTCACAGAAATTAAAATACATTATATAAAGTATCAAAATCTTTCAGTAAGGACAGAAAACAGATAGCATAAAGAACAGCAACATATATCTAAAACAATTTAAAACTATCAGCCAGAAATAATCCAAGCCTCAATCAAAAAGATTCATTATATGCTGCCAAATGCCTGAGAAACAAGGACAGTTTTAGCCTGGTGCCAAAAAGATGACAAATCAGGGAGATCTTTCCATAAATTGAGGGCCATCACCAAGAAGACCCTCTCTCTTGCTGCTGACCTCCAATCCTCACTTGGAGGAGGCACCCAGAGAAGGCAGCTGGACAACCATCTGTCAGGGATGCTTTAAGGTAGATTCCTGCATTGAGCAGGCGGTTGGACTCGATGGCCTTATAGGCCCCTTCCAACTCTACTATTCTATGATTCTATCATTCTATGACTACTGAGGTCAGAACTACACAGCTGATGCATGTTGCCAGCAAAAGCAGAAACCCAGTGTCTCCTTCCTCAACCTTTAAGGATATTTAGTTATAAAAAATGCACTATGTGAAATTACCGCATTCCATTCCACTGCATTAGCCTGCTTTACACCTGCAAAAGAATGAGATGATAGAACCAGGATGTGAGATGCTGGACTGTATTGAAAAATGGGTATACTTCTCCATGTTAAAAAACAAAATCTGCAAAGAAAACAATGTTGTGCATTGGTGTGTGTGGGGGGGGAGGGGAGAGTTCTAGTCTACCCCTCCTCCCTGCTATGACCCTTTTCTACTTCAGTATGATTTTAACACAGACGAACAATCAAAAATATGATTATCACTTTCAGTCTGTAAAAGCACAGCCCGTTCTACCGCTTATCCACTCTACTACCTTATTCTGCTGCATGTGTACACTAGGGGTGTGCAGCACAGGCCTGGTCCTCCCAAATATTTGGGGTAGAGCTCCGATGAGGTGATTCTCTGCTCCAGTTTTTGGAACGAGTCCATCTCCCCGCACCGTCAGGTTACTCATTGGTACATCACTCCATTTTCGGGTAACAGCTCTGTTACCGTCAATGGGAATTAACAAACACGTATACATCTCAGTCATTTTTAAAGATAAAGCGATTAAGCTTGGCACCCTGGTAGCTCTTATGTAGGGCTTTAGCCTTGCCAAGTTTAAATCAGATTCTGCCATCTCTTATATTTTTGGAATATTTTTTTTAAAAAAATTCCCCTCAAGCCACACACATCCTTCAGATGCACTTCGTCTTCTCTCAAGGGAGCTTGCAGAACTTTCAGAAACGAGGAGCCTCCCACAATAATCTAAGTCCCCTGTCTCCATGTGTACAAGAACACACACACACACACATGCTCACACACACAATCAATAACAAGCAAAGGGGAGTGTGGGTGGTACTACAAGAAAGAAGCAAACAGAGAGAAAAGAAAACACAGCCAAGAAAGCTGGCTCTGACTGTGTTGGGAGAGGGTGAGGTGTTTCTTCTAACGCCCCCCCCAAAAAAATTAGGTACACCCTTTTTCTGCTGCTGGTGGTCCTTCTGAAATGCAGGAGAAGTTGGGTGTGGGCGGCCTTGAGGCTCCCTCTCCTGCAAACTACAAGTCCAGCACCTGGGATCATTTTTCTTTGGTGGTGGAGGATCCCAAGTATGCTAGATCTTCAGAGACTGCACCCCCTTCAAGCCACCGGTCAGTGTCAGGCTGGCTGCAGCAGCAGTGTTAGTGTGGTGGGCAAGGCTCCCATGCCCCGTGCCCAGAAGCAGGCCATGCTGGACCAATGGAGCAAGGGCAAAGGGGGATTCAAAATGCCCCCAGTAGGAAGGTGCTAGGGAAAGCTGATGGCACTTTCCCATTTCTGAGATGTTCAGTGAGCCTCAGCTGCATTGTGAAAGAGCAGTGCGATGGGCTCTTTCTGTGTATATAATTCACAATCCCTCCCCCTGAGCAACGTGATTGGAGGGGGGACAGGGAGGAGACTGTCACTATTGGTTAACCACAGATGTCAATCTCAAAACTACCCCTCCCTCACCCCTCAGAGTTTTCTTAATGTGGAAGGGTTCAATTAGTTGTCCATCAACATGAAACAAGCACTCATTTTACCTAAAACTCCAACAGATAAGGGATCTCTGCAGAGTTCCAAACGATCTTCTAACTGCACCATGGATTTCCAACAGTTTTGAAACTGCCCCCTAACCGCACCATGATGTCAAAGGTCCATCAATGGTCTGTCAAAACTCCCCAAATTTGGGTGCGGAGCGCACACCCTTAGTGTACACCATGCCATAGTCTGAAGACAAACAGAGAGACCTCTGTTTGAGCCTTGTTTTCTCTAATCCCAGAATCAAACTTCAGGCTGAGTGTTTTTAGAGCAAGATTGATTTCTAGATGCACTGATGTGTAATCCTTCAGGTTAATCTCACAGTTGCTAGTTATTTATGAACATTCTCTAACATCACTTGCAGGCAAAGAATACTGAATGAACAATGTACAAAATTATTTTTTTCTGTTGCTATTTCTGCATATTCTCTAAAGTCCCTTAGGAAACTATGGGCCAATTAACAAAATGATTTATCAGATGATTCTCCAGCTTCTTTTTAGATGTACGAAACACTGTCCAGATAATGCACAGGCCTCAAAGACTGTTGGAGATTATGTATATTGACTGGAAAATGTGCACATTGCCCAGAGACTATGCAAAATGCAGTCAGAATAGGCACATTACCCAAGGCCTTTTGGGGATAATGCCCAACGGCTGGACCAAGTGCACAGTTCCCTCTGCATGAAAAGATTATATGTATGTTAACAAATGTGCACAATTAACTGCTCAACTCATATTACACCCTCCCCCCCACACACACACACTCAATCCATCTTATCTGCATAAAATTGCTATGTGCGCTTGGCACACAGAGGGTTTTCATAGACCTGGAAACTTTTATAGGCCAAATATATGCACTCCCAATGCCATTGAGCTCTCCTACCTCTGATTGAAGAATGTGGTACTTAGTGCAAACGTGAGTCTATATGCTTCCAAATACGTTAGGCAAAGAGACAATGCATAATCAAAAATTATGCACTGCTTGATTTTATAAAGGCATTCATTGTCACTTCACTTAGAGAAATATAGAGGGATGGTAGCAATAAGACACTCTCCAAATTACAGACATTAGGGAAGCAAATCACTAGATATGGAAGTCATAAAGAAGCCTAAGTATACATGAACCCGTGGAATAAAGGTATATACACAATTCACACAATTCACTATTTATAGTGTTAAAAACAACACTCCTGTCATGCACTTTAAAAATATCTCATTAAAATATGTACCGCAGGAGAATATCACTGCAAAAAAATAATAATAATCTCAGTTTAGCCAGGGTCTCATTGCTATTTTTAGACAAGCAACTATCTCTAAGCATCCTTCTCTCAAATGGGAGTGCCCATAGCTCAGTAGCAGAGCACTTACTTTGCATGCAGAAGGTCTCAGGATAAACACCTGGTGTCCCCAGGTAGAGTTAGAAAAAAAAACCTGCCTGAAACTGTAGAGAGCCGCTGCCAGTCAGTGTTGACAATACTGGACTAGATGGATCAATGGTCTGGCTTAGTAGAAATTCCTATGTTCCTGTTGTTCATTATACTGGCCTACCTCGCAAGGCCATTGTACAGATCATAGAGATGAACTCTATGTGAAAGACAGGACATACAGCATTTGGGGAAAAGAGAAAGCCCCCACTAATTTTGCAAATTATTGTGCTATTAATATTATTATAATTATTAATGTCATTATTAATTATATCATTAAAGTTGTTGTATTATTATTTATTCTTTTCTTCATCCCATCAGAAGTTCAGAGAGGGATAACCACATTATGAAGGTCCTGTTTTCAAATTATGTAGTTTGGTGGCATGAAGCTGCTGCAATATGGCTCTTTCCCATACTGCATGTTTTTTCCCCCACACTGCTAAGATAATGACCAGGTCCAGGCAACATGAGCCAAGCACCTGCGGTTGTTGCGTCGTCATGCGAACTCAGCAAGGATGGCTTATGAGAGAGTTAAATAATCTTCCCATAATCCTAAAACAGACCATGGGTTGTGCAAAGATTATTTAACCCTCTCATAACCATGCCTGCCGGGTTTGCATGACATGACAACTCCCCAAGCATGGGTTGTGTATTCAAAATGACAGCTGCATACACCCTGCACATGCCTCCTGGTGGGCTATGTGTCATATGAAAAACCCAATATGACAGCCTCCATAGCTCTACAACCAGTGAGAAGAGTCACCGCTTGCGATCCTCCCAATTGCAATATTTGCTCCCTCTCCCATAATAGTAGAACCCGGGGTCATCTCATGAAGCTGATTGGTGGTAGATTCAGGACAGATAAAAGCAAGTACTTCTTCACACAGCACATAGTTAAACTATGGCATTTGCTATCACAAGATGGAGTGATGGCCACCAATTTGGATGGCTTTAAAAGGGGATTGGATAAATGCCTGGAGGAGAAGGCTATCAATGGCTACTAGTCCTGTTGACTATGTGCTACCTCCCATATCAGAGGCACTAAGCCTATGCATACATTTGCTGGGGAACATGGGTAGGAGGGTGTTGTTGCACCATGCCCTGTTTGTGGGTCCCTGGTCAACAGCTGGTTGTCCACTGCGTGAACAGAGTGCTGGACTAGATGGATCTTTAGTTTGATCCAGAATGGCTCTTCTTACGTTATCTGCTTATGTTCTTAATATTGCCCTGGCTTCTAAAGGAGTAACAGTGACACCAGAATAGGGGAAAGCTGCAGCCTGAGCTCCTTCTATGATACTTGAGGCTCCTGAGGTTCTCCTAGCAGTAACAGAAGAAGTTGTGCAATACCACCCCCCCCCATGTTGCCAGTATATCATGAGGTGTGGGCTAAGTCCTTTAATGTGTGGTGAACTTTATATTGGAAGCAAATTTTACCAAAGATTGCATTCCCCACCGACCCAGTAATGAAAGTTTTCAATGTCAGGCTAGTATTACATTTAAAGGGTCTATTCTGTTGACTGACACCTTTTAAACCAATACAAAATTGCCCTAGGAAGCATGGAGACATCAAACCTCATTGTACAGCATCACATTTCATAGTTGGAAATGGCATTTAGGAGCACCAGAGGGGCTACATTGTTCGTACTCTTTAATAAGAATAAGGAGGAATTGTCACAGAGCAGCTGCACAAATTCATCTTCTGAAACCATTTAATCCCCTTTCCTCACTTGGCTCTGTAAAGTCACTGGCTGCTTCCCCGCCCTTAAGTTGGCATTCAACACTCTAATTACTGTAAGTGGTGAGAACAGCAAACATGACAGGTATACTAGCTAGAAATAAGATTTGGGCAGTGTGATTAAAAAAAAAAAAAAAACATGGCACCAAACCTTCCAGCCAATGGTGAGTGTGTGAACACAGAGACCGCTGCAACTCTGCCTTCATCACCAAGCACCTATGGAATCACATTGGGTGCGATCGATGGTAATGCTAAGGAGGGCTGAAAAATTTGCTCCGCTGAGTTTTTAAAATGGATTTATCTGATCTGCGCCTCCCAGAACCAAACACAGAAACAGACGCAATACACAGTGAGAAATGGTACATCTCCAGACCTGCAAAGCATTCTGCCAAGGGGGGTGGGTGGAGAAAGTGTCATACAACATGCACAGATGTTTAAAATGTGGGGGGGAAAACACTATGTACAATTTCTAAAATGTGGACAAACAACCTCTAGTGAAGTCAGTGGGGTATGTGTCCATTAAGTACATCCATTGACTGAAGAATTGAAAAAAATGCACACAAAATTAGGGATGAACCTTTTTTGGTTTAAAAAAAAAAGAAAGAAAGAAAGATCTGCACAGAACCAGGATGGAACAAACTTGGAGGTGGGAAAAGTCTGCAGAAATGGACTTGACACTTCCACCAATCTTTATTTATTTATCTATTTATTTATCTATTTGCTTAATCTATACCTTACTTTTCTACCAAGAAATGGCGCTCAAGGCCGCTAACAAAAATAAAAGACAACACTTAAAACAATAATTTTAAAAAAACATTAAAACAATCCCAAATGTGGTAAACTCAGTTTGGGTTAAACTACTTTGAGACAACAAGTGTGGGAGTCATAAAACTCCCATAAAACAATTTTTTCCCTCCCTAAAGCAACATTTTTCTGCACATAGAAAACTAGATGGCAGGGAGAAAGATTCTCCCATAACCCTTTTTCCCCCCATAATTTTTTAATTGCATTTTCAATAAATACAAACACACACACACACACATACACACACACCAGAAGACAAAGAGCATCATCAGATGGGGGGAAATTGTGTTTCCTTACTGTCGTTTCCCCCCGCTTCTGACCCATGATACTTCCTCTTTCTTCACACAGGAGAAAAGAAAAAGAAGTAAACAATGACCACGTGGCCCATTGAGTCGCCATTTTTATCATGCCGCTTTTCCTGCAGACAGCATGAAACGTTGGTACATTTCGTTTAAAAAAGGGGTCTATTTTGTGACAGAAAGAAGGCAAGAAGGAGCATGAGGCACGGGGAAGACAGAAGTTGTCGTCAAAAGGGCCCGTGAACATCCATAGGTGGGCAGTAATGAGCGTGTGATAAAACCTAGTCTGATGACGCTCAAAGAGAAAAAAACAAAAATAAAAAGCGTTAGTATCAATCCACAGTCCCTCTCTTTCTCCTCCCCAAGCTTGATCAATTTCAAAGATCTTCTTCTTCTTCCATCTTTTATTTTCTGATTCTATTCCAGGGTGGTATATTAATTTATCCTGTTTCATTCATTTATAATCTTCTCCTTTTCATGGGTCCCACAAATTCCTATAAGCTTTTGCCAAAGTTATTCTATTTGATTCTTCTTTTTCTGCACATAGAAAACTAAATGGCAGGGAGAAAGATTCTCCCCCAACCTTCCTCCTGACATCTAGACATCTCTATAAAGAGGTGTGAGTGACTTTTAAAAAGAAAGAAAAGAACAAAACTGGAGAAGTACCAACATGTAGCGTATTTCTTATTCCATTAATTCTGTTTTACTACTTTTCAGAAAACAGGAAAGGCCTACCGGGTCACTGCATCAGTCCCTTGAACTTTCCCACTCACCCATTAGGATTCCTCTGTCCATGATTATGATGCCATTCTGAAAACTTGTTAATAGGGCAGCCAATAACTACTGGACATAAATAAGATAAACAATGGCAAGGTTTGCACAACATTCTGAAAACAAGATTATGACCGCTGCAATTAAGCAGTTTGAAAATACACTGTGAAGTACGACGGGTCTTTCCTCTCAGCTCAAATATTTAGCATCATTCCAAATAGACCGAGTTCCTTAGACATACTCAATGTCCCATTTTTTAATTGGTGGGGGATGCAGGTTAAGATTTCACCCTTTGATTTCAAACTGACAGTGGCATGATAGAAAGAATAGGTATTCAAAGTTTCCTTCTGTGCTTTAAAAAAAATGCAGTGACATAGTTTCAGTGAAAGAAGTACATCCCTTGAATTTTACTGCAGTGAATACAACTGGCATAGAAATTGAAAGTGCCCTGGCTTATTTATCATTTAAATAGGAGTAATGCTGCTAAAGCGATTCATAAAACAAAACAAAAACAGGGGGATGACACTTATTTTTGTTTACTTAATATAATTTCCAGACTATTTCAAGTGGCACCATCTTGTTGCCGAACAATTAATTATGTGTAATGAATTATCCATGATATAGAACTAATTTATTTGCGTTCAAGACGGCTCTGCCCATCTTTTTTTTTCCAACAGCAAATTAGGTTATCTATTGAGTTTTTATAGTCAATATTTTATTCAGTAGTAGTCATCATCACCATAATATAGTGTTACTTCTGGAATGGAGATCTTATTATTTTCCAAGAGATATCACAGCGATTAATTGGGTCTTAATAATTAATAGCCTGCAGACAAGTTTGAAGATGCTTTTTACTGGGGAACTGCTAAATACCTCCCCTCCCTTCCCCACTTGTTAAATGAGGGAGAAGCAGCCTTGAAACTATTTACTTGCAAGTAGCTCTAGTGAAGGGGGAAAAAAATCTATATCTGAGAACCAAAGTGGGCTGTTCTAATCTTGTGACAGGATAGAAGTTTTGTGAGCCAAATTATACTTGTGCCTTTAGACCTGTCCTCAGGGACACCTGTGTAATCCCATTAAATTCAGTGAGCTTTTGCTCCACTGTAATTAGCAGGCGCTGAATAAACAGTTCTGTTGCTGATGCACAGAGAGTAATAATATCCAGCTCATTCCATCTCCGCGATCTGATGACTCTGCACCGTTCACAAGAGTATCAAAGAGACCAGAGAGCTTATTATAGTCACCAAAGTCAGCAGATATGGAAGAAGGGGGATGTATCTGTTGGAAAAGAAGCTGCCATTGGAATAACTGCAATTTTAGAAAGAGAAAGGGCACAGATTAAGCTGCACTCCCAAAATTGCAGGAAATGAAGGGTCCACACCAACATACATAATTTTAGGAGGGAGCCGCCTGTGGGCATGCCCTCAACACATTTTGTACGCAGCCCTTTTCTCAGTTGTGAAGTCAGTTCCTCCATCTTCTCAGAGGAGCTGAATACAAGTGTTGACTCTTTGTTCACTGAGGTTCAGCCTGTTCCTGATTGGTTCTGGCTCAGCTTATAAGTGGTATTGTAGCATACTCTATTTTTGTGACTGAAGCTGGTGTTTTATACCAAAATGTTTCACATTTTAAAATTAGGGTTGTGTATCGTATCATTAAAATGTATTATAACGATATGACAGGGTTGTTATCATGCATGTGTTTTACGATAACTATACGATACAAAAAAACTACGATAATCATCGGAGACGATAATTTTCGGGCAATTTTATCGTTTTATCGGACTGCCATATAAATATACCATAACTTCTGTATTTTAAAAGTTAGAGGCTTGAAACTTGGTCACAGTGCTTAAGGGGTATGCCTAAGTATGTGTATGAAATTTGAGATTGATTCCTCCAACCCTCGATTTTATATGAATTTATTAAAGATTGTTTCCCTTCTGACAGGAACACACATGGCGAGCTGTCATTCTGATCTGTCAGAACTGAAACGATCTTTAATAAATTCATATAAAATCAAGGGTTGGAGGGATTGATCTCAAATTTGGCACATACATGTAGCACATGTTGCTACACATACGTGCCAAATTTGAGATCGATCCCTCCAACCCTCGATTTTATACGAATTTATTAAAGATCGTTTCAGTTCTGACAGATCAGAATAACAGCTTGCTACATGCATTCATTCAGACCTGTCAGAATGGAAACGATCTTTAATAAATTCATACAAAATCGAGGGTTGGAGGGATTGATCTCAAATTTCATAAACATACTTAGGCATACCCCATAAGCACTGTGACCAAGTTTCAAGCCTCTAACTTTTAAAATACAGAAGTTATAGGCATTTTTTCTTTAAAAATAAGTCTGCCAAAAATATCATTTTTTCACGATAATTATCGTGAAGACGATACGGATCACCTACGATATTATCGGAGACGATAGTTTTTTTGGTCTGAAATGACGATAACCATAAAATACGATATTTTTTGGCATGCACACCCCTATTTAAAATCTGTTTGTACGTGTATGTGTGTGTTGGTGCTTAAAAAAATCAAAGCTATAACATTTTAAATTTTAGAATCATTAACATGTTTGAATGCTTGTATTCATGAGTTTCATTTTTGGAGTGATGTGCTGTACCATGCACATCCCATCACTTGCATATCGGTTAATTTGGATTGTACTAGGTATAGCAATCAGTAGGATATGGAGATGGGGCTGCGAAAAGGCTGCGATATTTGGAAGAAAATCCCGATGAAACCAAAGTAAATATAGTTAGGACTCTGTTGAAAGTCTGTGAACTTGCTGGGAGACAACTCAATGACTTGGGCTCTACACATTGTGACACAGCATAGATGTGTGAAAGCCTCCTGAGAAATGTCACTAGTCTTTCTGAAATACTTTTGACTTCCTTTGAAATCCCTCAGCTCATCCACCTGAGGGGGAGCTCTCCAATTCACTTTGGATTTTGCTTTGGGAGAAAGGAAAATGTCAGCTCTATTACATTCCACAGAATTGGAAGGATGGGAAACATTGTAAACTGCTGGGGGCCTTAGATCAAAGACTGAGGACCCACACTCTGCCATAGGAGCTTGCCAGTAATGGGAGCTGCTGCCTTGCTCTCTGCTATAGTTTGGCACCAAGGCAGGTAGCCAGATAGTTGAGCTGCAAGGTTTACTTCAGCAGTTACAACACTAGAGGACCAATACAGTTCTAGCCAATCCTATAAAGTGTCAGACTCTGGCATTTGTGTGTATAAATGTAACGTTGACTCCTGTCTCCTGATAGAGTGATGGGATGTCTGGTGCATAGATCCATCTGCTTGATCTGGATCTATATTTGCAACATGATGCTATGGATGCAGCTCCCTCGGGCAGTCCGTGATCCTGTAGTGTACTGTAGGCTGACCCTATGAAAAGGAGGACAGGGCTCATGTAACTTTAACAGTTGTAGAGAAAACAGAATTTCAGCCAGTGTCGTGTGTATGCAATTAGTTCCTGGTGAAATTCCCTCTTCATCACAACAGTTAAAGTTGCAGGGGCCCTGCCTTCTTTTGTATATGGTCATTCTAGTATAGTGCCTGCACCTTTAACTGTTGTGATGAAGAGGGAATTTCACCAGGAACTAATTGCATACAAATGACACTGGCTAAAATTCCCTTTTCTCTACAACTGTTAAAGTTACATGAGCCCTGTCCTCCTTTTCATATGGTCAGCCTAGTGTACTGTATTCCAGTAACAAATGAGGAGCCACCTGTACAGCATTCCACATGCTTCGTATTAGAGATGAGGCTTTTATAAAAGGAAGGAGCTCAAATTGTGAACACCCCTTTCCACTCTTTGAATAGTCTGGTCCCTTTTCAAGTTGGGCCTTCCTTCTTTGAGCTGTGACCAACAGAACATGGGGCTCATTCCTCCATCTCTGCTGATCTCCTGCTAGTCTTCCACAAGAGGGGAAAATACTTGCCATGGGGAGCAATGGCAGCAGAATGCAGGACAGAGGCCCAAGAGAGGCCCAATGGGGCCTCTCCTCAGCTAAAAATGACATGCTGTGGAGGATCTAGGGATTCATTCCTTGCATTCTGCAGATGGCCAGGTGCCTTTCTTTCTTTCCATTGTCCTCTCATTGGAGGAATTTGACCTTTCTGGATATCCTGAATTTGCATAGATTTGCATTTCCACAAATTTGCACTGGAGCAAATATGTAACCCACCACCACCAAAGGTGAAAATACTCCCTAAAATGCATATTTCCATGCTTTTATCCTATGGGGAGAATGTGTATTTTCAACCAGTTTTTTTTCTTTTACTTATTTTTCTTTGACTAAATTTATCTAAAATTCCAGAAAAGGTGTGTGTGGGGGGAGAAAATAAAAACAGCCCGCAAGTCTGCAGAATTTGTACAATTTGGGAAAAGCCAGTCTGCTGTGGAATCTGCTGGCCAGATTCATAAAAAATCTAAATTCATTTGATTCTGTTGCAAATTTCTCTGAATCCCTAGGAAGATCATGGGGTTCAACAACAAGACCTCAATATGACATGTAGCTCTTCATTTTCATTGGCTTACCCTCTGCTGTTTCTTGCCTGCCCTCTTCTATTACTGCCTCTTCTTGCCTTAAAGTATGACATTTTATTTCTTGGGGATGGGGCAGTTTGGCACGGGGGGCCAGGTGGAACATTTGAATCATCAGCTTGAAGAATAGAAAAGCTGACTTCATCTGAAGCGTGAGCAGGCAACAGTTGAAGCAGGTGTGCCTTCGATACACATAATCTTCACTAGCAGCACTGAAAAATGTGGAACGGGATGTCCCTTTCCAACTGCCTTGCAGAGCAAATGGAAATGGCTCCCCCCTGCATGTGCCATGCAGAGCCACTGAACGAGGTTGCTTATTTCTGACACATCACCCGTCACGCACAATATCGTGTTAAAAACGTGAACAGATCAAATGGCTTGATTGTGCTTTAAAGGGCCGCATCAGCAATTTCTCTTCCTAAAGTTTAATTTAAATTTAACACACTCCTATGTATGCTGCTAAACAGGAAAAGGCAGAAAAGGCAGAGATAAATTGTGTAATGGTTTCTCGATAAATAAGAACACGATGCAAAGAGTAGAAGGAAAATATGGGGTTTTTTTTCAAGCCCTGCTACTTCTATTTTCTGCATATGATATCTAGTCAGCTAAAGACATTATTCACTGACAGAAGCAATGGATTCAGAAATTGTCATAACGTCCTTAAAATTGATAGACTAAAATAAGAAGCTGATCTCCATCAGGACAAGCATGTGAAAAATACCCACAATTCATTTCCCAACCTTTCTCTGCCCCCATGCCAACAATTCAGGGTGGGGGTGGGGTGAAATGAAGAGGGTGAGGAGGGTGAGAATTCAAAGAAATTAGAATTTTTGGAGCGTGTGTGTGTCAGAAAGAAAAAAGAAAGAAAATGTATTTAAACAAAAACAAAGAAGTCCCACAGAAGTCAATGGCTTGGATCCAGATCTAGTCATACTCAGACAAGACCCATTGAAATCAATGGACTTAGTTAGTCATAACTAAGTGAACTCCCATAGGTATCAATGGTTCTGCTCTGAGTGGGTAGTATCCAAAGTTAGTCCAATGTTAGAGTAGACCCATTAAAAGAATGGGACTTCAGTTAGTAGGGCTAGCATGAGATACTTCCAGTATGTTTAAATCTGGATCTAACCCCATGTTTTACCACAAACAGAAAAGAAAATGAGATAAATTATTGGTGATGAAGTTTGCTTCACAGGTTTTCTGTCCTACATGTTACAACTTTTTCTTCTTTTTATACCCAATCTTATTTGTACTTAATGCGACGTAAGTTCCATTGGGCGACATGGAGCTAAAGCTAAAACTATTTTTTCCTAGGTTTGCAGCTAACAGAATTTGATCCTATACAAAATCAGAATCTATAGGCTAAACTATGTTGCATTGCTCATTTATTTAAAAAAGGGTGCTTCAGCCAGACCCTTTTGTTTTGAAGAAAAAGCACCTGTGAGATCCAAGTCCACAATGTGATCCTGATCTGGATCATAACCTTTTCACATACAATCTGCCCCCGAAGATGCTATTTTCTGCAAACAGACCCTTGAGGGCAGATAGCAAGCAGAGAGGGCAATTTTAAGCAGAAAACTGCTACAGTACACAAATCACGATTGAGAGCACATTCCAGATCAGGGCCTCACGGCTGCATTTTCTTCAGAATAAAAGTGGGCCAGTTTTGCTTTTCTTTTCTTTTTAAGGGCCGAACAACGTAACATGCAGTATGGCCCCAAGGCCCAACCAAAAATATAACAAAAGCTAGACGAGGTTGGATCAACATTGAAAACCACGACTTATTTGAAATGACTCAGAGAAATATTGCAATGGTCAGTTGATCAAATGACAAACATTAGTATGTTCAATGCAATAACTGAAATCTAGAGCTCCAGTTCATTCAGTAGTACTCCAAATTAAGTCAAGAACAAAAACTCCCAGATGCCTTTCACTTGCAATCTTCTTCCCTATAATTAATAGTAGCACTTAGCATTTATTTGGCACTTCAGAGTATTTGAAGTGCTGCACACCTAACAATATCCCATAAGTTAAATGCACATTATCTCCTTCAACTTACTCAGGGGGTGGGGTGGGGTCTGATGCCACCTCCAGAGATCATGGTATAGGTGAGATTCAATCGGGAGATTCAAACTGGACTATACTTTATCAGTCTCTTGCCAATCTTTTTAGCTTTCAGTTCTTTTGGAAACATTCAGAAGAATAACTTAAGAACTGCAAAGCCTTGTGGCATCTTAAAGACTAGCCCATTTTTATTATGCCACAAGCTTTTGTGGACTCTAGCTTATGCCATAATATATTCGTTAGCCTTTGAACTGTCCCCAAAGCACATTGCTGTGTTTGTTGCAACTGACTAACATGGCTACCCCTCTGAAGGTATTATTGGGTATCTCCACATCTTAATAAAAAAGACACATGGCAGAGTCATATACAGGGACACATTTAAAATGACCTGGATTTGGGAGAGTGTTTGGCGGAATAGCCAAGTAAGTGCTAAGATCAAATTAATGTTTTCCCCTCCCTGTTTGAGAGAGAGAGAGAGAGAGAGAGAGAGAGAGAGAGAAAGAAAAAGTAATGACTTTCATGAGCAAAGTAACATTGGGAAATGCAGCACCTGCTGTTCTGTATAGAAACAATGGCTCAATTCGGACGACACAATAGTCAATGGTGGGGTAATAATCAACTTTACAGTTGTTCATCTAGGGGGTACTCCCCACACAACATGGTAATAAATAATCAACTGTGGTGTGGATTAGGATCAGCGCTGAGTTGACTATGGCAGCATTCGGATGACACAATAGTCAAAACAACTGACGATTGTTTTCCCCACACCAGTTGTTTATTGTGTCGTCTGAATTGAGCCAATGATTTCCTTTCCACATCCCCAGCACACACCACCCATAGAAATTGCAACTAAATCTTTCATGACTGAGCTTTTCAGGCACTGTACTGTGTGTAGGATCCCAGAGTGTAAATGGGGAAGTTGACAACTTAGTCTACTAATCTATTGTGGACTATGTATACTCACACCACCTCACACCACCTCTTAAGGATGTTGGAGAAATCTATTTGTGGGTGGAGATGGACATGTTTTCCTTGGCTTGGTGTCTGGACTTCATTTGGTAGTAACTCTAGTGCCTGACTTCATCTGCAGTGCATCATGGCAGTCTGTGGATTTTCTGGGAATTTTGAACAAATTTCTGAGCATTGAGCATGGTTTTCCCAGTGATGAACATCCCTAGTCCCTCTGTAGACAAAAGAGGTGCATAACATGGTCCCTACTGACTGCCATGCAATAGGACACCTAAGAATAAACTTGGCCTGATATCAATAGTAGTTTCTGCTTGTTTCATTTCTAGTTTTGCCAGCTCAAACTACTGACTTCTGGGATCGTATTCTGCAGCACACTCCCTCCAGAGCTAGATTTTGGTACATCTGCACATTACCTTGTATGATCAAACTCTTATCAAGCAACTAGACAACAGGATTCAGAGCCAGCCAATTCATAAATATACAAACCTGCTATAAGCAGTGTGGGCTCAATGGTGCTCAAGATTAGGGATAGATGAACATTCTCTGACAGGTTTTTTGTTTGTTTGCTTTTATAAATTTTATATATTATAAATGCAGATCCATTAGGAAATCCATACATTCCTGAACTTCTGGTGCATTCCATGAAACAAAAAAAGTTGCATGTGTTAATGTGCATTAATGTGCACTTTTGAAAAATGCTCACAAACTTGCTTTAGTCAATGGGTCCATACATACAAAAATGCCTGCATTTGAACAAGACACACACAAAATGCTTACATGTGATCAATGCTCATAATAATGCATACAAATTTATGTGCATGGGGGGGAAACCACATGAAACCAGGAGAGAATAGGCTTCATGGTGAAAAAACTAGAGCATCAAAAAACTCGAGCTTGACAGATCCACGCACCGCTTCGCAAGATACTTATGTTTCTTGTACTTTGCCTATGTGAAAGCAATATGTGGGTCAGTTGTTCTGGCTTTTCAATGCATGATGTGTAAAGTCTTCCACTGGCTATTTGAAGGGGAAAGAGGCCCCTTTGATCCTACAGGTAACTTGAAAACACAGCCAATCTTACTGAAATCATGGTAACAGGCAGCTTCTAACTGTATTATGCACTGATGAAAAACATGTAGAAGAATTCTCACAAGGACAGCCACAATAGCTTCTGAAATGCGTTCCTGCAAAGGGGTGTTCAAAAAACAGGGGGAGGGAGCAATGCTTACTAAAAGGAAGAGGTGGGGGACATAACACACATATAATGAAGAAGCTGAAAGGTAGTGTGACAAAGCAGTTTGAAGACTACAAGCCCTCGCTGGCTTGCTGGCTGTAAAGATAATGTGTAGAAAAGGCATGGAAACAAACCAATGGACTTACAAAAGGAACCGCAGAAATGTTGTTAAAGCACTGCCAAGAACCAGGGTGCACCCAATAGGGAGGAAAGGAAAAAAATGAAGAGAAGCTGCTTCAGCAGTAACACTGGAGCCTTATTGGCAGTTTTACAGAGAATAGGAAGTACTGGCAAGACAAATATATTCTGCCTTCCATTTGGAGCCTTCCAGGGATGCCAGGAAGAAAAGGAAAAAAATAAAAATAACAAGTGTTATTTCAGGAGGACAGAGAGAGAAATACTCCTGCAAAACGAAAAGATTCTCAAAGAATTGTTGAGACAAATAATGACCATTGAAAAGTCCCGTAAGAGATCAGAATAGTGGATAGTCAGCGGTTTTTGCAGAAGGAGGGTGGAGAAGGCCTGCAGGGCTTGAACAGTGGTGGGGCTTTCATTGTGCATCACAAAAACAGAATGGCAGAAAAGTATGTTTACTATTCTTCGATCACTGTGTCTATGATTGGCAGTAGGAATGCTGCAAATCAATTATTTTTCTCTCTCTCAGTATGAAAATCACACATTTACTGTTGCAGGTAAGCATGCTGAACAGGCAGTAGATTTCAAAATATTGTTTGATCTGCAGATGAAGATGATAATGATAACCAGCAGGAGCAACAGTTTGGCATAGGTTATACACAATTAAGCCAATTGTGCACATGATGCACCCCAGAGATTCAGTTCTGCATTTTACTATTTAGAGACAAATCTATGCTTATGAATGGGAAACCTATAGATCATGATGATGATTTCTTTATTTATTTATTGCATTTTTATACCACCCTATAGCCGAAGCTCTCTGGGAGAGAGGATTGACAAGGGCTTCTGAGAGTTGAAGTCCAAAATATTTGGAGATCTGCCCAAGTATAGATATAAATGTTATTTATTTATTTTCAACATTTATATTGGGGATGTGTATCGATGGCCGATAACGATTCGATACAGTCATTATTGGACATCCGATTAACGATAACGCTAAACATTCCAGGAGGCCCTATCTGATCCGATCCAAAATCCATATGTCCGATCGGATTATCGGACTGCCAGTTTAGGGCCGGCCCTCCCTCCCTCCCCTAGCACTCCCTAGCACTCCTTACCTGCAGCCTTCTGGGCTGCCGTCCGCTGCCCTCTGCTGCTCTGGACTACTGAGAACTAGGCTTTGCAGCCTAGTTCTCAGTAGAGCGACGATGCTCTGGGTGACGTCATCACCCAGTGCGTCATCACTCTACTGAGAACTAGGCCACAAAGCATAGTTCTCAGTAGTCCAGAGCAGCGGAGGACAGCGGATGGCAGCCCAGAAGGCCTCAGGTAAGAGGGGACCCCTGGGGACCCCTCCCTCCCCCCTCACGCTCCTTACCTCTGGCTTTCCCTGCTGCTGCCACCAGTCTATAGTACTGTTAAACAGGCTTTGCAGCCTGTTCATCAGTACAGAGAGGCGCTGAGTGATGACGTTGTCACTCAGAGCCTCTCTGTACAGACGAACAGGCTGCAAAGCCTGTTTAGCAGTACTACGGACTGGTGGTGGTGGTGGCGGAGGTGACGGTGGCAGCAGCAATGACTGAAGTGGCAGCACCGATGATGACGGAGGCGGTGGGGGGGGCAGTGGGTAAGGAGCATGAGTGGGGGGAGGGAGGGAGTGCTGGCCACTCTTTCCCCCAATGCAAACCTACAGGGATAACACTATTATCATGTTGGAACTTTCAATATTTATCAGATTTTCGATCCCATCAAATCCAGGTACCCCCTGATATGATTGGATCCGAAATTTGTTTATATTGGAATTTTCGATAACGAAACGACACCATAATTTTTGGCCGTGCACATCCCTAATTTATATACTGCTCCACATCTAGACAAATTCTGAAGCAGTAAAGGAATAAAACTCCATGTTAAAATTCTTATACAAAAAAGAAGCAGAATTATGATAAAACCATGTCTGGTCAGTCAAGGAAGCCTTCCTGAAGTAAAGAAGTTTTTAGGAATCGCTGGAAACAGCACAGTGTTCCTGTCCTGCAGAGGCAGGAAGTTCTATAGAAAGGGGGCTACCACATTGAAGGATCTTCTCTGGGTGGACTCCAACCAGGCCAAGGTTCACCCATGGCATGGGGTGCACGGGGCCAATCAGGGGAAATGACCAGTGGAAGGAAGTTTAAGGACTTCCCCCCCCCCTTCACACCACTTCTCTGTTCTAAATCCCTCCTCCTGATGCTGCATTACATTTTTCATGCTTTCCATTTTAATGAAAAGAAAAAAATGTCCTCAGCTATTAGATGTTTGGGAACTACTGTGCAAAATTGGTTATTTTCAAAGTATACTGTCAGTGCTGCATCCTTCAACGTAACATGAGATGCAACCTGGGGAGATAAATCTGGTTTTTTAAATAATGTTACATATATTTTGAATGTATAGACCTCTCTCTTGAATGGAGACAAAATCACCTCAATATGGCATTTTCTGTAGCAACAGATGCAGCTATCATGTTTTGACAACTGAAAGGCCAGCTTCTTGTTTGCGTGCAATTTTTGGGAACGGGAAGAAATCTTGAGAACAACACTCAATCCTGCCACAATTTTGAGAGACTGCATTATTGCTACTATTTTTGTTTTAAAAGAATGTTGTCAGTGTTTCTTTTCTGTGTGAAGAGGGGGGGTTGTATTTTAAAGAGGTGCACTTCTATCCAGAGTGCTCCAACGGTGGTTTCTAGGCAACTGTCCAACTTGGCAGTGGGTAGTTAGGAACTATTTGAACCTTTCCTAAAAAAAAAAAGAAAAAAAAGGCGCTTCCGAGTAATTAACACCCTAATTGTCCAATTACAACAAGAACAGGAAGCATACAACACAGTAACAGAGCCACAAGAAGTGTTATTTGTCTGTCTTTTAGGCCACTGTAAAAACAATATGATTTTAAAGGATTTTTCATACAATCATTTTTCATACAATCATTTATATTTAAGATTCGACATTCCATATCTCAAAATATGGAATCACGTATATGTAAGAGATACTGAAGACTGAAGATGGGACCTTCTGCATGTAAAGCAAGGTATCTACTGTTGAGCCACGGCCCCTCCTCATGGATATGACATGTTTGCAAAATGCCCATTATGCCATTGTGTGTGTACAGAGAGTGAGGGCTTCCATATTTCAAAGATGCTGATGGCTTGGGAAGTGCAGCTTTGCATCCATTCAGATGTAACCCTTGCGGGATTTCTAACAGTAGGGGCTGGACCAACTAGTTATAGAAGACCAATTTGTTCTCATGTAATTGCACCAGGGCTTGAACAAGCAGGGAGATCCTAAGTAGGAAAGGATGAATCTATCAATTTTGTTTTCTCATTTCCCCCCTCATTTCCGCAATCCATCCATTCTGTCCTATTTCCATATCAGTTTATGACTTTTTTAAAAAGTCCATACCAAAAATTCATATACATTTTTGCACCGATATCACAGAACATATGTATTTTTGTATGCATTTCCCTAATATATGCATTTTGTAAGTAGTTTTTCTTTATATAATGCTTTTTTGGGAGTATGTTCCTGCATTATTATATGCATTTTGTATGCATTCAACATACACATTTTGTATGCACCCAATATACACATTTTTGTATGCATATTTTGTTGAGGGAATTGCATCACAAAATTCTGAGAAGTATGAATACTGAAGGACAAGCATGTTCTGGTTTGATTTAGGAAGGGAGAATTTGGTAAATTGACATCAAAATTCCCCCACTATTCCTAGTCCTAAATGGCTGGGATTTATCTTGGTGAGCTAAAATGGACAAGTATGTTCCCAAGTTATAGAAGCTTCCTTAGGTGCAGACAGGAATATGGGAATATCAATCCATGCACAATTGGCAGGTTGTATAAAGCCACTGGATTAGCTAGGTCTAGTGAACATGGTAGGCGTCTGAACTTGTCCTTTTGCATAGTCAACAGAAGAGTACCTTCTGCTTGATGAACTTCAGGCTCTGTGGATTTTCATACAAAAAGAAAAAAAAGATGAAACTCGCAATCAGATATGGACTCAAGTCAGAATGAGATTCAAGATGGAATTCAGCGGGCTTCAGTGAGCTTGGGTTTTGCTGCTTTGAACATGCCTAGGCCTGCCAACCTCATCCTCCTGGCCTAGCTCTAATGAAGTATCCCCAAGTATTTCACTTTCCCCTGAAGGATTAAATGATGGACATTCACTTATATGGGAGACAATAAAGGGGTGGATTAGATAGGGTGACCACTGTCAGGATTTTCCCAGATTTGTCCTGGCTTTTGTTCTATCCTTAGTGTCAGGGATTTTCTGTAATTTTCTATAATGTCCTGGAAAGACAAGCTTTCCCCCCTTTAGGGCCACCATTAGCATGGTGGGAGGGAATGACATGCTTTCTGGAGGTATGTCACCCCCCCCCCCTCCGCTCCAATCAGGGCCTTAATGGGGAAAGCATGTCATTCCTGGACATTATGGAAAAGGTGCCAATTGGAGCAGGTTGGCAGGAATGACACGCTTTGCTCCAATTGGGGCCTTTAAGGTGGCAGAGGGGAATGACATGCTTTCCAGAGGCCCCGGAAAGCTGCTTTCCTGCCTCCTTCCCCCACAGGTGTCCTCTTTTTTGGTTTCCCAAATATGGTCACCCTAAGGTGATATCACTGGGGTGGGGACTAAAGCCACTGTGTCTCTGCCCTGGTGATGCCAGCTATTGAAAATCAAGCCTTCTGCTCTTGACCTAGCCCCCCTTTGGGGTCATTTTCTCAGGGCCAAACTCAATAGTACACAGGAGTTGCATACATAGTGTACAAGGAGGTGAAAGTATCAATGGATACAGCAGGTTGGGGGAAGGGAGCAAGTTGCCAGGTATGGGAAAAAGAATGTTGACAGTTGATTTGATGGGGGGGGGGGAGTGAGGGAGGAGCAAGAAGAGGAAGGAGTCATGGCTCATGAAGAAAGTCTTCATGAGTGAAAGAAGAAAACACATGAAGAAATAGAGAATAAGCACAGGAGACAGCAGAAAGCCAAGAGTAGCAGATCTAACAAGAGAAAGAGAGCACTGGCTGTGAATCAAAAAGCCTTTGTTCCTGAGGGAATGAAGGATCTGTGCTATGTCAGACCTGTCTGAAGAAGAGAACTGGACTTTGGGCTTTGTGTTTCCTGAAGGGACCTCTGGAGATTGATGGAAAGGAGGGACATGACTGCAACAGATTTATTGTGTTACCAATTGTTGAAAGTGTATTTGTTTAAATGCTGGAAACATTTATCTCTTCTAGCATCAGTGCTATAGGTTTTTGACTCCCCTTTGTTTATTACTTGAATTCTGTACTTGCCTTTCTTTTATTTTATAAATTTGCGTTAATCTCACCCTGTAGTTGGATCTAATTACATATCTAGGAACCTGAGGTCCATTACAAATTTGGTGGCAGCGGTGAGACCCAGGGGAATCCTGGGTATTTGTAATTAGATTAATCTTCCCTACAGTATAATTGTTGTTCATTGTAATATACAGTAAGCAAAATGAATGATGAGGAGGGAGTAACACTTTCAGAAGCAAGAGGTGATATGCATTCATCACTTAGGTTGTCTACGCCAATATTTAATCCTGCACCATAGAGTGGAGAAAATCAAGAATGGGATGACTGGTTAGAGCAGTTTGAAATAGCAGCTGAATTAAATGGGTGGGATGAACTTAACAAGTTAAAGTTCCTAAATTTGTTACTGGTGGGGAAGGCTACAAGAGTGCACCATGGGCTTAGCAAAGGTTTAAGACAGGATTATAAACAACTAATTAAAGCATTGAAAACTTCTCTTGAGCCAGCTGGATATGCAGAGCTGCTTTCTTTAATTATAAAGATCTACAGAATAACTGCCTGAACTTGGAATTACTCTAAGAGAGCTGGCTGCAAAAGTTTTTCCTGAAACAAGTTTAGAAGTCTAAGATATTATAGCTAGAGATCAATTCATTAACAATGCTTTTACTGGAGAGACGTGCATTCAACTCTGATTGGGGAAACCTCAGCACCTGGATGAGGCCATTAAATTGGCCACAGAAATGGAAATGGCTAGAAAATTAGAAAATAGGAATTTCCAGGCTGTTGAAATTAAGGTGCATATGCATGCAAGCCCATTAGACAGGGACCATTTCTCATAAATTGATGGATATGCAAAGGATTGCAGAGATTTTACAGGACATTCAGAGTGAACTTGACCTGCTTAAAAAGGTTGTGGAAAGGCAGCCTCAGAGTCAAGGTAAATGGAGTACACAGATTAAGTTAAGGGACAGGCCACCTTATCAGGAAGCAAGTGAAGGATGTTGGCATTGTGGCAACTTGAACCATTTCTGAAGGGAATTCCCCCTTCAAAGGAGGCTTTCAGAACAGGGAAACTAAGAAAAGCAGTGGTTGGGGGCCTATTCATTGCTGACCAGTATGATGGTCAGCAATTACCGGTGGTAATTGCTGACCAGTGGTAATTGCTGAGGCTGCAAGCTTGGGATATTATTTGGAAGGGAAGTTGGCCTTGTGAGTTTCTTTCTAGTGGCAAGGGAAGCCACTCACAGGGTAATAGTCAGCACTAACTTTTTGAAGAAATACCAAGTTACTATAAATTTTGGAAATTGCTCTTGTTCTTTGCTTGGAAGACAGTTTCCCTTGTACACCATGAACAACTGTATGGAGGTGTGTGAAGTTGAAGGGAAGGGAAATGTTGTCATACCACCCAGGAGTGAGGTGGTTATTCCAGGTTGATTGAGAAGTAGAAACTGGAAAGATGAAGATGTCTTGTTTCAACCCAATCATACAAGCAAGTTAACATGCCTTATAGGATCAGCGATGAACAAGAGTAAGGATGGTGAAATTCTAGTCCCTATAGTTAGTATTTTCTTTTGGGAAGACATTTTACACTACGGAGAGATCATAGTTCTCTTCAGTGGTTGCATAATTTTCACCAACCTGAGGGTCAAGTGGCCAGGTGGCTAGAACTGTCCCAGTTTGACTATAAAATAGTACATTGAGCAGGAAAACAACACCAGAATGCTGATGCTTTATCACGTCAACCTAATTCATGCAAACTGGAGTTATCCAATGGTGGCCTAGATAATGTGAAGCATGTGAATTATGTTAAGGTCAAAGTGAACTGGCAGCAAAGCCAGCAGGCTGATCCAGAAATTAGAAAATTGATCAGCTGGAAGACAGAAGGTTGCTGGGAATTTCCTGAGGAAGGCCAACATCATCCTCAACTTAAAAAATATCAGACTGTTTGGCCTGAAATGATCTTAAAGGAAGGGATACTAATGTGTAGAGTACAGAGTACTGGGGAAAAGCCTGAACAATTTCAAGTGATTGTTCCAGGAAATGAGATTTCTAGGGTTTTGGAAGCCTTGCATGATTCCAACAAAGGAGGTCATTTATGAGTGGAGAAGATCATGCAGAAAGTACAGTCTCGTTATTTCTGGCTGGAGGAGATTCATAAAAGACTGGTGCAAATTCTGCAAAATTTGTGGCTCTTGAAAGGACCTAGTACATAGACCTCAGGCCCCAATGATCTCTACCCCAGCTGGTCAGCCTTTAGAAAGGATAGCTATGGATATTTTAGGTCCATTGCCCATTACTCCTCGAGGAAATAAATATGTTCTTCTAGTAGCTGACTATTTCTCAAAATGGGCTGAAGCTTATGCCCTTCTGGAACAGGAGGCTCAAACCGTGGCAAAGGTGTTTGTGGAAAGATTTGTATGTTACCATGGAGTTCCCCAATCGCTTCATACAGATCAAGGGAGGAATTTTGAATCCCAGTTATTTCAACAAGTGTGCGAGCTCTTAGAAATACACAAAACTAGGACAACACCCTATCATCCACAATAAAATGGATTGGTAGAACATTTTAATCGAACCCTTGTTAACATGCTGTCCTCATTGATACAAGATAATCAGCAAGAGTGGGATGAAAACTTCCTTACGCTATGATGGCATATCGCAGTAGTGTTCTGTCATCTACAGGATATACACCATACATGGTCTTATTTGGAAGGGAGATTTGCCTTCCTATTGATCTTATTTTTGGAACTGAGATGACAGAGGAATTCAATAATCCATCAGAATATGTAACCCGGATAGCAGGGTATCTAAGTACAGTATGCCAAGCTGTTAAGATGCATCAATCTGCAGCCATACAAAAACAAAAGGAGTACTATGACATTAAAGTGACTGGGCAAGTATATCAACCCGGAGAGCTAGTATGGGTATGAACACAAGCTAGAAAGAAAGGCCAATGCCAGAAACTGCAGAGAAAATATAATGGCCTTATGTCATCCATAGGAAACTTTCTGAAGTGCTATATGAACTAAGCCTGAGTCTGGGGAACAAACCTTTGTAATAAATTATAACTGGCTGAAACCTTATAATTATACTCAACAAAGGGAAAGGATCACAGGTCAAACATCTACAGAGACTGTTCAGCCCCAGGGCAGTCAGATGGGAAAACTCAACAACTCTATATCTAATGGTTTTAGAGAAGAACCAATTAAGAGTGCTGCCAAGTCAGGACAGGTGGGGTGGTCACCATGGCCAGGTGGTGATAGTGAAAGTGATGAAGAACAATCACCTTAGAGAGCAGATATTCAAGCTACAAATTCGCAAGAGCAAAATATGCCCCTTATCCAAAATTTGTAGGTAGACCACAGAGAGTATGTAGGTGTCCAAAATGGTTGCAGGATTATTCTGTTTAGGGTGCAAGTGGATATGAGGGTGCATCCCATTAAGAAGGGGGGGTTATTTAGAAGGAGGTGAAAGTATCAATAGATTCAGCAGGGGTGGGGGAAGGAAGCAAGTTGCCAGGTAATGGAAAAAGAATGTTGACAGCTAAATCCCTCTTCATCACAACAGTTAAAGATGCAGGAGCCCTGTCCTCCTTTTCATATGGTCACCCTACCTTAAGATCCCTGAGTTTTGATCCTGTGTGATCTCTGCCTTATGGCATTTTTTTGCTAGCTAGTAATTTAGTCGGCAGTTTATAAAACATTTGCTGGACTGGTAGCTATCAGTAGGTGGTGGTAATTGGGCCTTGCCTCACCATAAACTCTAGAAGGAGGAGGAGGAGGAGGAGGAGGAGGAGGAGGAGGAGGAGGAGGAGGAGGAGGAGGAATTGGCTTCTATTAGATCCCAGTTCATGTTGGCATATTAGGGAACACAGCAAAAAAGTGCCTTCTATAAGTTCTTTGTTGATGTTCAATTGCCCTTGTTACACAGTGAAATTAAGAGCTCCTTGCAAAGCGAGTGTGTCCTGTATATGTTAGGAAGCAGTGAGAGAAAAAGGGCTGGAAGATAGGAAGGACAGACGTGTGGATAGGGTGACCATATGGAAAAGAGGACAGGGCTCCTGTATCTTTAACAGTTGTGCAGAAAAGGGAATTTCAGCAGGTGTCATTTGTATGCATACAGCATCTGATAAATTCACTCTTTGTCACAACAGGAGCCCTGCCCTCTTTTGTATTTGGTCACTCTAGTTATACTATACTATGTTGTGATGAAGAGGGAATTTCACCAGGTGCTGCATTCATACAAATGGCACCTGCTGAAATTCCCTTTTCTATACATCTGTTAGAGATACAGGAGCCCTGTCCTCCTTTCCATATGGTCATCCTAGGTATGAAAGACAGAAGTAAGCAAGTTCCACTGAGATGAAAGAGAAACGACAACGAGAAGACAAAGGAAGTGAAAGAAAAGAAGGCAGGTGAAAAGAATCCAAAGAACAAAGACCACTCTGTGTGTAGAACGCTTGGTGTACACCTGTCCAATCTTTCAGCTCCTTTCTTGTAGGGGATGGTTTGTTTAAGTGAACATCAATACGTACTTATAGGTCCTGTTTCAAGGGTGGGTTTGTATTAAATGAAGAGTGCAGCATTGCATTTTTTTAAAAACTGAATTTTTTACTGATTCAACAAAACCTATATTCTCCTGCCTAGCTTCTCTCCTGCCCGACTGCTTCCTGAGAGTGCAGAGTCATTTCCTGGATGGAAGAGTATTCCCCCAATCATGGTCTTTTATAAGTGCCACTGACTTCCCCTTCCTATCTGATTTCTTGACTCTTTCCTTCTGCCTATTGATACATCTTTCCTTTTTTATTTTTTATTTTAATAAACAGTATATTGCAACTCCCATTTATCCCCCAAAGGTTAAACATAGTCTTTTAGGTGGTGTGGCTTCTGTACCAGGTGACCTGCCTGAGTTCTGAATTGTTTTGCTATCAGAGATCTAGTTTCTCTAAGATTATAAGTGGTATCATGGGTATCCCTGGAGTGTGAGGACATTTCAACGATTCCCCCAGTCTCTTTGGCAGGGATTCTAAAGTATCTCTTGCCTGGAGGCCAGACTGTGAAGTGGATGCTTCTTCCTCCTGGAATTGCTGTTCTTGGTCCTGGACTGGTTGGCTGCTTCTCCATAGATGTCGACTATTTCTTCTGAAGACTTGACCCTCTGGGGTCACCATCTCAAATGACCATGTGTTTACTTGCCTTTGTACCTCTGCCTCCCGCCATTCCTTGTTCTGTTGCCCTGCTGGCTGTATCCAGACTTGCTCAACATTGTGTAGGTCAGATAGATCTTTGGCTGACTTATCATAATAATGGGCCTGTCTGGGCGTTTGTTCTGCTATAGAGTCAACTTGTCTGTTGTGGATTTCTGGCTGCAGCAAATTTGCTTACACTGGGAGTAAGGTCTTTGTTCCTCAACCCATGAGACTCTGTGCTGGACTCCCATCCAAGCCCTGCAATGGGGTGTTCCTGTGGTCTAAGCCAGATAGATATGGATCTGTTCTAGCTATCTTGGCTTTGACAAAATACACTTTCTTGTCTTGACAGCTAACTCAGCTTTTCCATTGATCTAGGGATAGGCCAGTGATGATGTCTGATGGTTGAATTCCCATTGTACTCTGAAGTCCCTAAATTCTTCAGATACAAACTAAGGGCCATTGTCTGAAAATGGCACATCAGGTATTCCGTAATGAGCAAAGTGGCCTTTTAGCTTTCTAACATTTTTTTGAGATCAGGTATCTGGCAAGGAGCCTATCTCCCAGAAATTGGAATAGTAGTCCATTGTGATGAGTTCGACTTTATCTTGCAACTTGAATAAATCTACTCCTACCTTTTCCCAAGGCCTCTTTGGAATCTCATGTGGGTAGAGTGTTTCATTTTGTTGCCTGTCACCTGGAGAGTTGCCGATCTTGCATTGTGCCATGTAGGTTTTCAGCTGATCATCCATGGCTGGCCAATATATACATTGTCTTGCTGTCCTCAGACAGCTCTTGATTCCCACGTGTATCCTTTTCATTATGTCCAAGCGCATTGCCTCTGCAATGATAGCTCTGTTTGCTCTAAAGAGAATTCCATCTTGAACACTGAGCTCCTCTCATTGATTAAATAGGATGTAGCTTCCACTGGTAGCTGATGCTTGGTCTCCGGCCAACCGTCCATGACAATGTGTTTAACTATCTGTAAATTGGTGTCCTGCACTGTGCCTTCCTGTATTGCTTGTAGGCATGGCCATGAAATGGGTAGATATTGCAGCAAATTTATTGATTCTATGTCCTTTTCTACTGAACCATCTTCACTGGGCTCTAAGATATATGCTCTACTTAATGTGTCTGCCATTACTAGGTGCTTGCCTGGATGATTTTAGATGTGCACATCATACTTTTGCAATCTTATCAACATCCTGTGAAGCCTCTTCAGGGCACTCAATAATGGTTTCTGTACAATGGTTTCCAGTGATTTGTGATCAGACTGGACATGCACTGTCTGTCCAAAAGTGAGCTGGTGGAAGTGTTCCATCCCAAAAAGCATGGATGACAGTTCTTTTTGATTTGTGCATAACCTCTCTCTGTTTCAGACAGTGCTCTACTGGTGAAAGCAATTGGTTGTTGTTTTTGTAAGAGGGCCACTCCTAGCTCCTTTTGTGTTGGATCACATTTTAGGACTAGCTGTTCCCCTGGGCTGTAGTACTTCAGTACAGGGGTCTTAGTTCTAGTGTCCTTTATTTTGTCAAATGCTTGCTGATGACTCTCTGACCATTCCCACTCCACTTCTTTGTGTGTCAGCTGCCTGAGTGGCTCACAGTTGGTTGTTAAATCCTATGAGAAATATTTCCAGGTAGTTTACCATTCCTAAGAATTGTTGAACACCTTTCACATCCTCAGACTATGGAATCTCTCAGATTGTCTTAACTTTTCCAGGGTCCACTTTCAACCCATCTGCAGTCAGCAGGTGGCCAATGTAAGGTACTTCTTGCAGTCTTCATCTGGCTTTATCTTGATTCAGTTTGGTGTTTCTCCCTCTGCACCACTCTGCGCCACTCCAGGAAAAGGCACAATTTTTTGTCATGATCCCTTGTCACTTCCATTTCTGTATCTCCTCCCACAATTAGGGTATCATCTGCAATTATCTTCAGGCCTGATGTTGCCATCCCATCAGTGAAACCATAAAAAAGCTGTCCAAGTAACCCACAAACCTGTATTCAGTAAATAAACATCTGTTTGCACCTCGAGAGAGTTTAAAGCCTAGGAACTTTCCTCTAGACTAACACTTGGCTAAACTAAGTGAGGCAATTGTTCTTTCAAGAAAAGGGGGGGAAAATGACTTTTCCCTGAGGCCCTTTCTCTTCAAGGAGGATTTCTTGGAAGGAATAATAATAATAATAATAATTATTATTATTATTTGTAGCCCGCCTCTCCCTCCGGATCGAGGCGGGGAACAACAACAATATAAAACATAAAAATCACAACAGTTAATTTTTAAAAAAAAAAAACAAGAGAAAAAATACATTAAAAACATCTTAAAATTCATCTGGATAGGCCTGTCGGAAGAGGACAGTCTTCATGACTCTCTTAAATTCATGAAGACTGTCAATTTGTCTAACCTTTGGCAAGAGGCTAGTTGAGCTGACTGCCCTCTCCTACTTTTAGCTCCACCCATTTGAACCTATGGCAGACCCTGGGATATGCCAGCTCAGAAGTCTCTTACCTGTCTGAGGATTCCTGAGTTCCCACAGACTAAGAGTTGTCAATGATTTCACTGATAAGGTCTGGTGAAGATTCCTCCCTGGCTGGTGAAGGGCCTGGAAGAATCACTTCCCCCACTTCCTGTGTAAGCTGGGACATTTCTAGTCCTGTTTCTTCAGCTTCAGAATCCAATTCTGATTGATAGCCTGAAACTCCTTTTTCCACAGCAAGGGGAAGAGACCTGGTCTTGACACCTGGGATGCACTGTAGCTCTTGATTCAACCTGTGTTGAAACACTTCTGGGGCAGGGCTGATGCCCATTGGCATGCATAGCCAGCGTTATCTGCCCAAAAGGGTTGTAAACATGGCCAGGTAGCTCGATTCTTTGTCCAATTCTATGTGCCAAATTCCATTTTTCACATCAAACACCCAGAAAATCCTTGGCTCATGATAGAACATCATCAATGGTTCACAGGGGATAATGACTTCATTTTAATGCCTTATTTAAAGGTTTAGGGGCAATACACATATGGAGTTTTCCAGAGGTTTTCCACACAATGACCAAGCTACTGATCCATTCTGTGCTGATCTCTACTGGAGCAATCATAGCTTTGCTTTGAAGGCCTGCCAGTTCCTTCTTCAGTGGTTCTGCCAGTGCCATAGGAATTCTCCTTTGGGGGGTCTTTACTGGCTGTACTGAAGGATCTACCTCAAATTTCAATTTCTCTGCCAAATGTCCTTCCCCTTCAAAAACATCCCCAAACTCTTTCAGTATTTTCTCCATAGTCCAGGCTCTGGACTGGTTCTGCTCACTGGCTTGTATGGCATTCAGGATGTTCTCATGTTGTACCTGAAACAATTGCATGGCTTGGACTGCTTTGCTTCCTAGCAGTGATCTGTGGTCATTCCCTTCAACAATAATGAATGCTAGGTAAGAGAGTCTAGATTGTGAATCTTCAGCCTGCACTTCCCCACAGGTTTCAGGGTACTCCTATTGTACATAATGAGCAGTTGGCCACATGGTTCCAGATCTGTTTTCCTATCCATTAGAGCTAATGGCAGCACATTGCAGGTGGCTCCGCGATCCAGTTGGAAATGAAGTGGATGTTTGTTCAACAACATAGTGGCCAACAATGCAGTGGGGTAATAATAATAATAATAACAATTTATTTCTTACCCGCCTCTCCGTCTGGATCGAGGCGGGGAACAACAACATGATAAAATACATAAAGCTGATTAAAACATGACACATATTATTAAAACTGCATAAAAATCCTAAAACATCCTAAAAACATCCTTCCTCCCTGTATTCCCCACAATGTGGACACCATGATTCAATGGACCCAAAATGAGGCTTAAAACATCTTCACCGCTTTCAGACTCATCACTTTCATCCTGTATTGTTCTCACAACCAGCCTGTAGGGTTCTTCTCACTCTTGCACTGACTTTGGAAATGATTGGATTTGTCGCACCCTCTGCACTTCTGTCCATATGCTGGGCACCTTTCTTTTTTCTTTTCTTTTCATGTCGTTTCCCACAATATATACACTGGCTCAATTCGGATGACACAATAAACAACTGGTGTGGGGGAAACAATCGTCAGTTGTTTTGACTATTGTGTCATCCGAATGCTGCCATAGTCAACTCAGCGCTGATCCTCATCCACACCACAGTTGATTATTTATTACCATGTTGTGTGGGGAGTATCCCCTAGGGTTAGGGTTAGTCAACCCACCATTGACTATCATGTCGTCTGAATTGAGCCACTGTATCTTAGTCAGTCGTCTCTGGGGCTGCCAGCCCTGCTCATAGTAAAGACTTGATTGGGGTTGGCCTGCATGCACCTGTACCTCATGGGTGCCTTCTCATGTCCTAAGCCTCTCTTTAGTAGCTTCAGCTGCCCTAGCAGTGTCCCGACAATGAATCAGTGTTAAATCTGGCTCCTGTAACAGCCTCTCAGGGAGATGTTGGTCTGTGATCCCACAGACAATTCTGTCTCTGATGAGGGAGTCTGTGATAGCCCCAAAATTACACGTTGCTGCCACAGTCTTTAGTGTAGTAACATAAGCATCCAGTCTCTCCTTCACTACCCTGCTGCCTCATACAGAGCTGATATCATTCCATTGTTTCATTTTGTTAGATATGCAATAATCACCCAGCCCTTTATAGGGTGACCAGATAAAATCCAGGTCAGGGCTCATGTAACTTTAACAGTTGTAGAGAAAAGGGAATTTCAGCCAGGGTCATTTGTATGCCATTAGTTCCTGGTGAAATTCCCTCTTCATCACAACAGTTAAAGTTGCAGGGGCCCTGCCTTCTTTTGTATATGGTCACGCTAGTATAGTGCCTGCAACTTTAACTGGTGTGATGAAGAGGAAATTTCACCCGGAACTAATTGCATACAAATGACACTGGTTGAAATTCCCTTTTCTCTACAACTGTTAAAGTTACATGAGCCCTGACCTGGATTTTATCTGGTCACCCTATTTTACTAGCTGTTGCAGAGTACAAGTAGTAATACCAGCCTGAGAGTTTTGCATATCTCTCGCCCCTTTTCTCCAATCAGGTAATATAACAACTTTACCTTTTGCTTTTCTTCCTCTTCTATGAAGGAACGATTCAGTACTATTCAAACCCTTTTTTCCAGTGCTGCCAGGCTTGAGCCAGATTAGGCACAATGAAATCCAGTAATGCGGGAGCTTTCAAACCTCGCTCCATGATGCAAATCCTGAGCTGCTTTTGGTTGCTTCTGCTTCCAAATGGGCCCTGTTAAACTTCTGACATTATGTTTTAAGGGTGGTGTGTGTGTGTGTGTGTGTGTGTGTGTGTCTGCCTAGCTTCTCCCCTGCCTGATTACTTCCTGAGAATGCTGAGTCACTTCTGGAAGGAAGAGTATTCCCTCAGTCAAGGTATTTTATGAGTGTCACCAACTTCCCCTTCCTATCTGATTTCCTGTCTCTCTCCTTAGTTCTACCTATTGATACAGGTGTCACTGGCATACGAGTGTATACTGAAAATCCTATTCATTCTACAAGTCCTACATGTTAATAATAATAATAATAATAATAATAACAACAATTTATTTCTTACCCGCCTCTCCGTCTGGATCGAGGCGGGGAACATGTCCTTTCAACATGTTGAAAGTACATTCGCCTGAAGCCAAGTTTCATATCACCACCTTTTTTAGGCAACCATTGATCTGATTGATACAGCCATGATTTTTGAGGTTTCCATCTTCATGGAACTACTTCAGATCAATATGATAACCTTGGAACCCATGTGAGCTGCAGAAGATTCTGGGCAGCACACTAAATAGGCTGTATCAATGTTAGTCCTATTAGAGTAGTCTCATTGAAATGAGTGACACTTAATCTAGACTAACATTGGATACAACCCAATTCATGTAGGGTTCTGGCTGATCCTCGTGCGAACCGAGATTTTACCTGAAGGTATGCCAAGTTCGATTCTCTTGTAGTTGCACATTGTTAGTAGAGAGCAAAGTGGCTTAAACAGAAATTTTCCACCATTACTGATCTTCTCTTTGTGGAATTCCCAATAACCTTCTTCCTTGGCATCCCAGAAGTCAGTTGGGAAACCACTTTAATTGGGGAAAGAAAAGAGATGGGAGATGGGACTGCAAATACAGTCTCCTCTTTTGTCTCTATCTTTTTTGAATATTTGCAAAACTCCACATTGGCTATAATTTAAGCTGCCTACAGTACTGTGTGTAGGATGCTGCTAGGGTCTGGCACAATTTCAAAACAATGGAAAAGCAGGAAAGCTCAAACTGTCAACACCTCTGTGTGTGAGCAGATGCCAGGGCCTCAGCAGAGTTAAAACACAATGGGGGGAAGTGCTTCAACTGTCAACAGCCTTTGTAGAAGCAGATGCTCTGTTTCTGGCAGAGCTTATATTAAGTAATAAACAGGGTATGGCCCTCTCCTGAAAGTGCACCTCCCTTACCCCTTGCTGTGTGAACAGGTGTTGATTTTGCTATGCGTGTTGGCACTCTGTTTGAATATTTAAATCACCATACACTGGGACATACAGTGGAGACATAATAATACACAAAACACTTTGCTATGCTTTCATGTGTGTGTGGGCATGTCTAAGGTGTTAAGATGCAGTTGCTAAAGAAAACTATGAGTATCTGTCAAAATAATAAGGATCATAATCACCACCATCGTAAATCTTACTTCCACATTCATCAAGCTCATTTTGTTTTGGCTCTACTCTTAAATTTAATTAATTTCAGTTTAACACCATCGATAGTACAACATCGATGTAGCACATGCTTGGCAAATGAATGTGATTTCTAAGTATATATCAAGCTTAAGCAAAAGCCACGGTGAAAACTAACAAACTGTACAGCTCCATCAATATACCCAAAGTCATTCTGAATGTTCATTTCTCAAACAGCAGACCACCATCTGGATTCAGTCCTAGATGGATTCTTGAACTGGTGAGGTGAAGGATGCCAGGTGGGGCCCCAGGCTACCCAGCTCTGGACAATGGGGGTACTGTAGGAAGACCACCCACAATGTTGAGTGAAGCCTCTCTCCACCAATAGACTCATAGGGTTCTCATGGTTTCTACAGACTCTTAACTTCTACAGGGCTGAAGGCCTTGTTAAAATGGTCTGCCATTGCAGACAAATTGATACTGGGTAATTTCTGAATGCCCTTGGGGATTTTCCTGCCACTAGTGCTGGTAATCATGTTGAAGCCCTGGTTGATCTGTCTAATGGGGATATAACTAGAGCCATTGACACTATCACTGTTAACCATCCCCTCCCAGGACACAGAGCTCAAGCTCCTTGGTTTTCTGAGTCATTTAAGGCAATATAGTGTATGGATAGATGACTAGAACAACAGTGGAGAAATCCTAAGGTCAAATCCATCTGAATATGGTGTAGAGCCATCTTAGGTCCTCTTCTGTGGCAGTGAGAGCAGTGAAGAGATCTTCCTTCTCTGCTTCCATTGCATCAGCACAGTTAGGACTCGATTACATTCTGCACCCATGATGGGGAGGAGCAACAATCTGATGCCAACTGTGACAAGTTTGCGAGAAGAATGAAGATGTCTCATTCTACTCACAAGGAGTGCCTTCCAGAGATGAGGTGCTGCAACACTAAACTCTCTGTTGCAGACAGGTACTCCTTAGGCAAACCTCAGGAGCATGCAGCACCATCTGAAGTGCTCCTTTTAAGAACTTCAAGGACTGTGGAGGAACAGAAGGATGAGGTGATCCCTAGAGTAACTTTCTTTCTACATGAAGCTGATGGGAGAGGTGATCTGGAGTTTGAGGGTTGAGTCTCATCACCTTTTCCAGTGTTGCCAAGAGAGCTGTGGAAGTCCTAGACCAGTTTCAAGGTGCAGTAATGGACAATAATAATAATAATAATAATAATAATAATAATAATAATATTTGTTTATCACCCGCCTCTCCCTCCGGATGATGTGGATGAATAAACAAGCTCAATCCAAACAAGATGACAGTGGTCCTGTTGATCAGTATACAGAACAATTCAAGATTGGGAATATAACCTGTTCTAAAAGGAGAAGAATTCCCTCTGAAGGATTAGGTATGCAGATGTTGGATTATCTTGGATCTAGCACTGCTCCTGAGTGGTCAGATTGTTACAATGACCAGAACTGCCTTTGGTAGGGACTTGTGAGAATTTCAGTTCCGTTCAGTTTCAATTACGACTTACCAAATCCAGAAAGTTTTTCATATTCAGGATAAAAAGAATTTGGGGTTTTAAAATTTTGAATGCATGAAAAACTGAGACTGACAAATTCCATAGACTTTGCTCTTAAAAGTCTGGGTTTGAAGCCCTGTGTTTTCAACCAGAATTAGAGTTGCCTCCTTCCACCCACCCCCTCCCACTTATAGGCTCCTCATCTTTAACAGCTATTTCACAGGAGAGTGGGACATGGCCCTTTTCATGCCAGAAATAGATGTACCAATTGAATTTGGGTGGTGCAGATGGGTGAGAATTTGTTTCAGTTCAGTTTTAAGAAGAATTTACCCAAAACAAATGGCAAATCTCTTCATATTCAGGATAGAAAAAAACCTTGACTTTTCTTTTTCTTTTTCTAAATGTGTGCTTGAGAAACTGAAACTGATAAATTTATCTATCCTAGGTCACAATCCAGAGTGGGAAAATCTTTATTTGTTTTATTTACAGGTTGTCTATCCCTCTTGCTCATTGAAGCCTTGAGGCAACCAAGAACATACACAATGATGCATAAAAGAATTAAAAAGAGCACACTAATAAACAGATGGTACTAAATAAAAGTGCCAATTAATAGGGGAGAACAAAAGAATTTTAAAAATAAATGTCATTAAAACTAGGGATGTGCACTGGATCGGACCCGATCCACGATCCGAGTCCGGTCCAGTGGGAAATCGGATAAATTATCTGATTTCCGATCCCGCAGCTGGATCGGCCGATCCAATCCGAACCGGTCCGAAAAGGCTCCGAACCGGTTCGGTGGATCGGCGGATAGGCAGGTGCCCATTGGCGCCCACCGCCGCTTCCATTGGCGGGCGCCAGCGGGCGCCCGCCAATGAAAGTGGACAGCGGGGGGGGGAGGAGGGGGGCGCTTACCTTCTCGGCCCGTCCGCTCCCGTCCGGCACTAGCAGCTACTACCAGCGGGCTCCGCGGCCTGCTCTAGGGTGGCGCGCCGGGTGATGTCATCACCCGGCGCGCTACTCTAGAGCAGGCCGCGGAGCCTGCTGTTGGTAGCCGCCGGCCCCGGACGGGAGCGGACGGGCCGAGAAGGTAAGCAGGGGGTGCGTGGAGGGGAGGAGGGGGCACGCGGAGGGGGGAGGGGGGCCCTTACCTTCCCGGCCCGGCGGCTCCCGTCCGGCGCCGGCGCCTACTACTACCAGCAGGCTCCGCGGCCTGCTCTAGGGTGGCGCGCCGGGTGATGTCATCACCCGGCGTGCTACTCTAGAGCAGGCCGCGGAGCCTGCTGGTAGTAGTAGGCGCCGGCGCCGGACGGGAGCCGCCGGGCCGGGAAGGTAAGCAGGGGGTGCGTGGAGGGGAGGAGGGGGCGCGCGGAGGGGGGAGGGGGGCCCTTACCTTCCCGGCCCGGCGGCTCCCGTCCGGCGCCGGCGCCTACTACTACCAGCAGGCTCCGCGGCCTACTCCAGGGTGGCGCGCCGGGTGATGTCATAACCCGGCGCGCTACTCGAGAGTAGGCCGCGGAGCCCACTGGTAGTAGCCGCCGGCGCCGGACGGGAGCGGACGGGCCGAGAAGGTAAGCAGTGGCGGGGAAGGGGGCTTACCCCCCCCGGAGCCGTCCGCTTCTATCCGCTGGCGCCCGCGGGCGCCAGCGGATGGAAGCGGGCGGCCCCAGGGGGGGTAGGGAGCGCGGGGGAGGGGGCTTACCTGCCGGGGCCGTCCACAGCGGATGGCCCCGGGGGGGGAGGGAGTTAGGCCCCCCCTCACCCACCCGCCGCCATTTTTTCCTCATAGACTTGCATTGCAATGCAAGTCTATGGGGGAAAAAATGGCGGCCGATCCAAAAATTTACGATTTTTGGGTCGGGATCGGACTCGATCCGGTCCGGGGGGCCTCCGATTTTGTCCGAACCGGTCCGGGACAAAATTGGAGGTCCCGATCCGGGTCCCGATCCGATCCGGGGGGTCCGTGCACACCCTGTTAAGATTTTATTTGTTTAAATATAAAAGCAAATGTATTTTTTCTGTTACTAAGAAGAAAAGTAAAAGAGAGATGACTTGATATCTCAAGTACTCTGAACAGTTGCCAAATCAAGTGCAGCTGGTAAGCACCTAAAGACCAAGGTCATTTGGTTTCTTCCCTGTGTGCTGTGAGGCATAGCAACACATGGGGAGATATGCAACCAACGCTGTGATAGGTCCACAGTGCTATAAATGTACAGCATGTGGAGAAACAGTGTGGGTGATGATGATGGTGAATGTTAGTGGTAGGTTATGGTTGGTTGGAAGTATTGCTGAAGATATTAGAGGAATGTTTTGTTCTATGTAAATACTTGTAAGTAAACTTAGTATAGTAGTTTAAAACACTGCTGTGTCTGAGTGTTTACTGATTACCAGGACATCTGTCTGCTACCAGTGAGCTCTGCTGTTATTCCGCTGCTGTGTGCTTGCACTCTGTACATGCTCAGAGAGTGCAGTGCATCACAAACTCTGACAGGTTATGGGCCCAGTCTGCTAGGGCTGCTAGGGCTGCTAGGGCTACTAGGGCTGCTAGGGCTACTAGAGCTGCAAGGCTACCCAAGGTGTCCAGAGTGTCCAGACAGCCTAGAGGACTCTCTGCGTGGTGGCAGAGCGTTGTGAGAATCCTGGAAGTGAAGAGTGACTTCTCAAATCTGCAGTCCGGTGAGTGTCGTTGCTGAGTGCCTTGGAGGGGCTGAAAGCTGAAAAGCAAGCAAGACATCTGTGTGCAGTAATTTGAGATGGCAGCAAGTATGTCGGCAGCTAATCTACCACTCAATCGTCTAAATGAAAACAATTATCTGGCTTGGAGCATTAAGATGGAACAATATCTAAGGAGAGAAGGTTTATGGACGGTTGTCTGTGACCCTCCAGCTCAGCCAGATGAAGACGAGCAGAGAAACATAGAGAAAGCTTTGGCAAGCATTATCTTGTGTTTAGAAGATAACCAACTTGTTTATGTAAGGAGGCTGGTGTCCGCGCAGGAATGCTGGAAAACTCTCAGAGAGATTTATGTGAGAGAAACGGCAGCCAGCAAAGTTATGCTAACAAGAAAATTGTACAGAGCACAACTTGAACCAGGAGCCAGCATATCTGCACATTTAAGCATGATGAGGCAACTGTTTGCGGATCTGGAGGAGCACGGCATGTCTTTCACTGAGTCCCACAAAGTGTACGTCGTTCTCAGCTCCCTGGATGATTCGTGGGACAATCTTGTTTTGAGCCTGGAAGCAATGCAAGAATCCGAGCTCACGCTTCGTTTTCTGACCGGCCGATTGCTGGAAGAAGAAAAGAAGAGGCAAGAGAGGCAGACTGCCAAGCCTAGAGACACCCACGTTAAACAAGCAGCTTGTGAAGATAAGGAGAAAGTGTTTGCAGTTCGGCGCTGTTTTCGTTGTGGTTTGCCCGGGCATCTGCGGAGAGATTGTCCTAACCAAACGAAGGAGAAGGCAGCAACAAGCAAGAAAAAATCTGCTAAACCGAAGGTCTCCGTAGTTAAAGCTGCAGAGAACAACCCAGAATGTACCTGGTTGATGGACAGTGGTTCCAGTCAGCATATTGTGAACAACAAGAGTTTGTTTACAAGTCTACATTCTGCTAGCCGGGACCATGTTACATTAGCAGATGGCAAATCTTCAGCTGTGACTGCAGAAGGTTGTGTATATGTGCCATGTATTGATAAAACTGTAAGCAAGGTTCTGTGTGTGCCAAGTTTGGAACACAATTTGTTAAGTGTATCTTGTTTGGATAAGGAAGGATATTGTGTATCATTCTCAAACAGCAAGTGTGAAGTGAGCAAACAAAACAATGTTGTAGCTTTAGGTGTACTTAGGAACAATCTTTATGAAATGTTGCCTAAAGGTCTAGAAACATCTAGAAATGTAAATTCTGTTATGAATAACACACCTTTGCATAATGATTGTGTGCATTTGCTGCATAGGAGACTTGCACATGTTGGGTTCCAAATACTGAAAAAAATGCCTGAAATGTGTGTAGGACTGAATGTAAAAGCCTGTGACAAATATCTAGACTGTACTGCATGTAAGGTGGCTAAATCCAAGGTTGCTCCAATCTGTAAGAAGAGTAACAGAGTTGCCACGGCAGCATTTGAGATAATACATGCAGATTTAATTGGTCCTATGACTGCAACATTAGGAGGGGCAAAGTATGCTTTAATTCTGGTGGATGATTACACTAGATATGGTTTTTGTTATGTGATGAAAAACAAAAGTGAAACGTTTACTGTTTTCAAAGATTGGCTGAGTTGGGTGGAGCGGAAATTCTCTACCAAAGTAAAGCAATTGCAAACAGACAGAGGGGGGGAGTTTATGGCTGAAACGTTCCAAAAATGGCTTAGGCAGAAAGGAATTTCAGCAAGACGAACTGCTCCACACTCACCATGGCAAAATGGCGTTGCAGAAAGAAGGAATGGGGTTCTGCAAACAATGAAAGATGCCATGTTGACAGACTCTGGGTTGCATGCTCATTTTTGGGGAGAAGCAATGCTAACAGCTAATTACATTGCTAATAGGCTTTGGAGCTCAGCAATAGATAACACTCCATATTTCCTCATGTTTGGGAAGAAGCCATCCCTGGCTCATCTCAGAGTTTTTGGGAGTGATGCCTAGGTGAACATCCCCAAGGTAGCTAGGAGGAAAGGGCAGCCAAAAGCCAGGAAAATGAAATTCCTAGGCTATGCACCTGGTTCAAAAGCATACAGGTTTTATGCTGGAAATGGAAACATAGTAATTTCTAGATCAGCAAGTTTTCAGGAGCAGTGTGACTGGGAACGTTTGCACGGCAGTGAAGTGTGTTTGCCTATACAGGAAAACATAGGCAGAGCACCACAGCCAGTAGAGAGACAAACAAACAGTTCCACAACTCTTTCAAGTCCTAAGAAGGAGGAGGAAGAGGAGGAGGAGGGAGAGAACAGAAATGTTTTTATTCCCAGACGGTCAGAAAGAAGTACAAAGGGAATACCTCCTGAGAGATATACGGCCAATGAAGTACGAGTGTGTCAAATATCTTATGAACCAGAGAACTATGCAGATGTTCAAAGATTGTCAAATCCAGAGAAAAATCTATGGTATGAGGCTATGGATGAGGAAATGGAAGCCATGGCAAAATACAATGTGTTTACCCCTACAATGCTACCAAAAGGTAAAAAAGTGGTTGGTTGTAGGTGGGTGTTCAAAAAGAAATTGCTGATGTCAGGAGAGACAATGTATAAGGCTAGACTTGTGGCAAAAGGGTTCACACAGGAAAAGAATGTGCACTATGATGAAACCTTTGCACCTACTGTGAAGGCTGAGTCAATGAGAGTAATGCTAACTCTAGCTGCAAAATATGATTGTCAGGTGAATCATTTTGATATAAAGACAGCATATTTGAATGCACCATTACAGGAAGAGATTTACATGGCTCAAATTCCTGGTTATGAGTCAAATGTGCCAGGCTCTGTGTACAAATTAAACAGAGCTATCTATGGTTTGAAGCAGTCAGCAAGGAATTGGAACCAGTGTTTGCATGAAGCATTGGAGTCAATGGGTTTCAAAAATGGAATGGCTGACCCATGTTTATATACAAAAGGTGTCAACAGTGAACAAATGTGGTTGTTATCTTTTGTGGATGATATATGTTTAATTTCAAAAACAAAAACTCAGGTTAAAAAATTTGCAGAGCAACTGAGTAAATATTTTGAATTAAAGGATTTGGGTCCAATCCATGACTATCTAGGAGTGGAAGTCACAAAGCAAAAAGGGGCTTATGTGTTAAGTCAAAAACAGAAAATCAAAAATCTGCTTGCAAAATTCCACATGGAGGAATGTAAAAGTGTTAAAACTCCCATGGTGGCTGGTTTTCAATGTAATGACAGTGACACAGAATTTTGTGACAGAGACCTATACCAGTCAGCAATAGGAAGTCTACTCTATTTAGCTCAATGGTCTAGGCCAGATTTGGCTAATGCAGTTGGCATATTGAGCAGATTTGTGTCCAAACCAACGAATAGTGCCTGGCAAGCAGTTAAAAGAGTACTCAGGTACTTAAAAGGGACTATTGATGTGTCTTTAGAATTGAGACCATTGGACACATTATCACTCGAATGTTACACAGACAGTGACTGGGCTGGTGACAGTCAAGACAGGAAATCCACCTCAGGAATTGTAATAAAACTGGGCAACAGTTTAGTGGGGTGGAAATCCAGAAAACAACGGTTAATTGCCCTGTCTACCTCAGAGGCTGAGTTCTCAGCATTGTCTGAGGCTTGTACAGAAATAATTTGGTTCATCCAGTTGCTGAAAGATATGAAATTGCAAGTGAAAACTCCAATTAAAGTTTTTGAAGACAATCAGACTTGCATTCATATGGCAAAGTCTGAAAGGGTGAACGCAAGGAATAAACATGTTGATATTCGTTACTGCAACGTAAGACAAGCTGTACATGATGGATTGATTGAACTTGTGTATTGTAACACCGAGGTAAATGTGGCTGATGTATTCACAAAACCTTTGAATGTACAAAGACATGAACAATTGTCAAAACAGCTTGGAATGCTAGAATGTCAGACAGAATGAAAATGTTTGTTAGTTACAGAAAAAAGGAGGGGTGTTAAGATTTTATTTGTTTAAATATAAAAGCAAATGTATTTTTTCTGTTACTAAGAAGAAAAGTAAAAGAGAGATGACTTGATATCTCAAGTACTCTGAACAGTTGCCAAATCAAGTGCAGCTGGTAAGCACCTAAAGACCAAGGTCATTTGGTTTCTTCCCTGTGTGCTGTGAGGCATAGCAACACATGGGGAGATATGCAACCAACGCTGTGATAGGTCCACAGTGCTATAAATGTACAGCATGTGGAGAAACAGTGTGGGTGATGATGATGGTGAATGTTAGTGGTAGGTTATGGTTGGTTGGAAGTATTGCTGAAGATATTAGAGGAATGTTTTGTTCTATGTAAATACTTGTAAGTAAACTTAGTATAGTAGTTTAAAACACTGCTGTGTCTGAGTGTTTACTGATTACCAGGACATCTGTCTGCTACCAGTGAGCTCTGCTGTTATTCCGCTGCTGTGTGCTTGCACTCTGTACATGCTCAGAGAGTGCAGTGCATCACAAACTCTGACACACCCCTAATTAAAACCTTAAAATGACCTGATGGAAAGCCAGTGGGGGAGGAGTCAACTGCCAACTGGTGGCAGTCATTTTGGACAAAATGGCAACTTGGCCTCTTCTGCTAAGGGAATATTGCGTAAAAGGGCCCTTTACACAACATTCCCTTCCTGGAAGTTTCCAAACAACTATTTTGCACAAAATGGCAGCTTGCAATGAGGATGGGCTGTCCCCAGGAGTTCACCAAGCCCTGGGGTGATAGGTGACCAGCTCTGTCAGTGACCCATTGCTCAGCGAGTGGCGGTCCAGGGGATGGATGCAGGGGAGTCCATTGGACTCCTGGACTCTAGTGGATTTTCTCAGCATCACTATAAGAGGTTTAGACTGCCAGCAGACATTCCTATTTGCATATCTTAATGTAAGGTCATTAGTAGATGTATCCAGAGCACCAGCTGGTCTAACTGTAATTGATAACTTTCAGTGGTTGAGGCCTGAGGATCTGGATAGAGTGCTCTGCCAAGTCATTGTGCTTGTCCCTTGCTCTTCATGGCTTATTACATCTAATTGGGAAGGATATTTTTCTGGCTTATTCCATCTAATTGGGAAGGATATTTGTCTGGATCCAAGAGGTTGTAAATTCCTCCTTCAGAGAAACAGTGGTACTGGCCACTTTAAAGAAGTAATAATTAGGCCACTCCTGACAAAGTTCAACCTGGACCTGGAAGATGTTAACAAGTTGCCTTGGTATTTTTTAAAAAAGTAAACGTTGACTAAGAAATTCAATAAATAACAACAATTAAAGCCTGGTTGCCAATTTCCTCTTCCTGGGCAAAGTGCTTGAACTGGTGGTTGCCGGGCAGCTCCAGGCACTCCGGAATGAAATTGATTATCTAGATCCATTTTGGTTAGGCTTGAGGTCTTATTATTTATTATTATTATTATTTATTTATTGCATTTCTATACTGCCCAATAGCTGAAGCTCTTTGGGCGGTTCACAAAAATTAAAATGCCAAAGTACAATTCAAAGTATAAAACAAACAACAGTTATAAAAACACAATATAAAAGTACAATATAAAAGCACAACCAGGGTAAGACTGAGCAGCAATGCAGAGATTTATACAGGTTTAAAATACAGGTTTAAAACAGCAAAGTTAAAAGACTAAGATGATAAACTATTAAAATACTGGGAAAATAAAAAAGTCTTCACCTAGCGTGAATTTCCTGACAACTGAGGATGTTTTAAGTATGACTGCTTTCTGGATGTTGGTGTGTATGTATTTTGGTAGGCCCAGCTTCTGAAGGTTTTCTGTATAGTGTTTTGATGCCAATGACTGATGTGACTAATGGAATAATTGTGACCTTTTCCTGTTGCCATAGTTCTTTAATTTCCATGGCCAGCGGTGAATATTTGTCTCTCTTTTCCTCTTCCTTTTCTACAACATTTTTGTCAGTAGGTATTGCTATGTCAGTGAGGTACGTGTGTTTTTCGTTTTTGTCTATGACCGTTATGTCTGGTCAGTTGCAGGGTATTGTCTTGTAGGTATGAATTGTTCTGTCCCAGCATATTTTATGATCTGCATTTTCTAAGATTGTTTCGGGTAAGTATGTATAGTATGGGGCAAGTTGTTTGATGAGGTTGAATTTAATAGCCAGTTGTTGGTGAATTATTTTTGCAGCTGTATTGTGTCTCTGTCTAGTCCATTCCTGCCAGAATTTTACATCCTCCTGTTACACGGTCTTTTGTTTCTTAGAACTGATGACATTTCCTACATAAATCTGTTGTTACATTATGTATTTTTGGTCTGGTTTTGGAGTGGAAACTACCTCGCTCACCCTGTGGGATGGCCTTTGCCAAGATGGCCTTTGCCTGTTAATTCTGTTGACATCACAGTGATTTCTGATATCATTGATTATGGCATCCTTCTGGATAAGGTACCTGGGCTGGGTGTTGGAGGTACTGCATTGCAGTGGTTCAACTCCTACTTGGAGAACTGATTTCAGAGGGTCATGCTGAGGGATTATTGCTCTTTCCCTTGACAGTTATGCTACAATGATCTATTTAATCCCCCCATGCAACAGCAATACATGAAACTTCTGGGGGAGGTTACCCGGAGATATGGATTGAGGTGTCACCAATATGCAGATGACACACCATTCTATTTCTCCTTCACATCACATCCCAGGGAGACTGTAGGTGTTCTGAATCAGTGTGTTAATGGATTGGATTAAAGCCAATAAAGTGAACCTCTTTGCTGGATTGCCTAGAAAAGGTTATACAGAAGCCAGGCTGGTTATTAAAATGTTTAATGTGACAGAAATGCAAAAAAGATCCTGTTTTAAGAGCAGCAAATGTAATGATTACACTTGACAGGCTGGAAAAGAACTATATAAAGAACATGGAGCTGCTGCTGAAAACAGTAGTTCAATCATGTTGAGCTCCTCACTCCCTCTATACAATGTCTCGTTCAACTTACTGGAGTCCTGATGTCAGGACAACACATCCCCCACCATTCCATCTCTTTGACTGCTGATTGCAACCCATGGAATATGTTGACCTAGACATTCCACAGAGGAACACAGAACTTGACATGGAGCTGCAGTTTTCATTGGCAACCCTGTTCCCTTGTAACATATAGTTCTACCCTTATTTTAATTTGCTAACCTTAATTCAACAAAATAAATTTAGCATTGTTTCTTAAAGGAAGTTTTAAAACACACACACACACACACACTAATTCATTAATAAATAGTTGCTCACTTAAAATGCACAGTGATTATTAAATGATAGTTAAAAAAAACCCTTTTTAACTTAAATGTAAATCTCTCCTTCTCTTTGAAAAAAAAAGGAAATTCTTGTATATAAGTGATGCTGCACATCAAAGATAGAAGTATATGAAATCTGTTATAATTTCTAGTGAATCATCTCTATCTCTGGTACAGCTACGTGACAAGTTTTTGATCATATTTTAATAGAACCATGTTTTATACTTGCCTTCTCATTAAGCACGGTACTACAGCAGCATTGTAAAATAATAATGCAGAAACAGGAAGGGGGAATCTTATAATTTATTAGTCATTTTGAAATCCAGAGCACTGTGCAGGCAACTATCATTTAATAAAAGGGTGGAGAAATTGTTATAATCTAGTCGGTATAAGATATGTGTTATATTCATTGAACTATACAGATCATCAGTCTGCAAAATATGAATGTTTGATTAATGATGGGCAAAAGTCTGTATCAACAATCTGTCCTAGATTTGAACATATGGAACTGCCCAATAATGACTCTGGCCACTGGATCATTTACTCCAGTACTGTTTGTTTATTCTGCTAGGCAGGACCTCTTCAGAATTTTGTTTGGCATATATATATATATATATATATGAATGAGCTTACCAAAATCCACAAATTTCTTCATCAACAGAAAGAAGTTGAGGTGGTTATTTTAAAAAGAGAAAGAAAATAAATAAATAAATAAATATGGGAGAAAGCAAAACTGACAGATTCATCCATCCCTACTTCAGGGTCTCTTACAGGGACTCTTCCCAATTCCTGTTACCAGTTGAGATCCTTTTAGCCAGGGGTGCCAAATATTGAACCTAAGACCTTGCCTGTGGAAAGTACATGCTCTACTTCCAAGTTACAGTCCTTCCCCAGTCCAGAGATGTCTGTGTGTAGCAAGGCTAGGGTTGTGTGCCATAGCTTCTTGGAATTTTCTGCCTTATTCATAGGCAGAGAAATTGAGTGAACCAATTTTTCCAACAGGTTCTCCAGGTTGGGGCTCACCATTAAGAGTGGCAGTAGAAATGTCTTCCCTTTTTCTTTGTGTGTGTGTTGCCACTGGAAGTAGAAATAGCAGTGACTGTGTTGACAAGCTGACCGCCATTTTGCATCCTGCAGAATGTCCAAGACCTATCATTGTTCTGAATGCAAAGTTTGGAAGAATGTTTGGGGAATATATTATTATTATTATTATTATTATTATTATTATTATTATTGTCACAAGACCAGCAGAAACTTGGGGAATATTCTGCAATGAAGTCTTCTTTGCCTAGGTGCAGGTGAAAAAAAGAAAATTTTGGCACCGCCCTAGTTAGAGAAAGATGAGTCAGTTTATTTCCAGTCCACCTTATTTTCACATGTGTTCATTCATATAAGCCTATTATATTCCAGTTGCAACATTTGGAGAAGCACAAATAGAGTGAACCTTCTCACCATCATTATCATCACCTGCTGTTGTCCCTCATCCTCTTTCTCATAATCTCTATCAGTTGGTTGTGTGACAGGCAGAGGGTCCGTGAGGATGGAGGCAGTGTTACCTGCTGCTTTTCCTTCTCATGACTGCTCCAGTCTGTGCCAGGGCAAGAGGCAGGTGAAAAGGAGCAAGGCCAGGGGGCTCTTGCCAGTAGCCCTACCATGGTGGGCTATGGCATGGATCCTACCACACCTATCCTTGATGCTGCCCTTGTGTGCAGCACTTTTATTTATTTATTTATTTATTTACAACATTTATATCCTGCTCAATTGAAACAGATTCCAGAGGGGTGAACATAGGTATAAACAGTAAAAGAAATAAAATTTAAAAAGCAAATTAAATTTGTTCAATTTAAAAACAAAGGAACCAGAAAAACAGTGGCTAGTCAGTTGAGGCAGGCTTCTCGAAACAGAGTTGTTTTCAGCAGAAGCGGAAGCAGCCTAATGTTGGCACCTGCCTGACCTCCAGGGGCAGGGAGTTCCACAGAGAAGGGGCCACTACACTAAAGGCTCTTCTCCTGATGGATTCCAATCAGGCCATAAGTGCATGTGGAACCACCAGGAGCATGCTCTCCGACAACCGCAGTGATCCGGCAGGTTGGTAAGGGAGAAGGGGCTCTCTCAGGTATCCTGATCCCAAGTTCATCATGTTTTCTCTAAGACATACAAAAAGAAGAAACTGTACTATGTAATAAATCTACACACAGGAGCCTGAAGGTAAACGCAAATAGGGATGTGCACAGCCGAAATTATCTTATCATATCGGAAATTCCAATATAAAAAAAATTAAGATCTGATAATATCTGAGTTTTTTTGTATAGAATCGTATCAGATATCCGATAATTATTGGATAGCCGATATTTAATTCGGAGTATTTATCCCCATAGCGTTGCTTTTCGAGACAGAAATGCCTAAAACTTCTGTATTTTAAAAGTTACAGACTTGAAACTTGGTCACAGTGCAGATTGTCTATTGCTAGTCATGTGTATTACATTTCAGAGCAGTTGCTCAAACCCTCGATTTTATATGATTTTTTAAAAAAATGTGCAAGTTTTTGACAGCTGGTTGATGGGACCGCCCTGTTGCTTTCAAAGTACCACAATCTTTAAAAAAATCATATAAAATCGAGGGTTTGAGCAATTGCTCTGAATTTTTTCACACATGACTAGCCAGATCCCATCTTCAATGTTCCACAAGTTTCAAGTTTATATCTTTAAAAATGAAGAAGTTACAGTGGGGGGTGGGGCTTTGGGGGACCCCTTACAACTTTAAAATTCGAAAAGATAGAGACTTGGAACTTTTTGGACATTGCAGTTATTTTTTATGTGTAGCAACGTGTGCTAGACATGTGTGCCAAATTTCAGATCAATCCCTCCAATCTTGTATTTTATATGTATCTTTTAAAGAGCGTTCTACTTTTGACAGCTAGTTGACCGGGCCGCCCTGCTATCAAAAGAAGACTTGTCTGTTTTTTCCCCCATAGGCTTGCATTGGGGGAACTGTGTGCATAACTTTTTATTTCAAATGATAATGACTTGAAACTTGGGGAGCCAGGACTAGCAAGATCCAATCCGCAATGTCCAAAAAGTTTCAAGTCTCTATCTTTTCAAATTAAAAAGTTATAGGGAGTCCCCCAAAAGCCCCCCCCCCACTGTAACTACTTCATTTTTAAAGATAAAAACTTGAAACTTGTGGAACATTGAAGAAGGGATCTGGCTGGTCATGTGTGAAAAAAATTCAGAGTAATTGCTCAAACCTTCGATTTTATATGATTTTTTAAAAGATCGTGGTTCTTTGAAAGCAACAGGGCAGCCTGGCCAACCAGCTGTCAAAAAGTTGCATGTTCTTCGAAAAAAATCATATAAAATCGAGGGTTTGAGCAATTGCTCTGAAGTTGAATACACATGACTAGCAATAGACAATCTGCATGAGAACACACTTTCGAAAAATGGCAGTCCAATATTTTCGATAAAATCCAAAAATTATCAGATCGAAAATTATCGGACTCGATAATTATCGGAGAGATTTGTATCATATCATTATCGTTAATCAGATGTCCGATAATGCCATTATCGGATCATTATCAGACATCAGAACGATACGATACACATCCCTAAATGCAACCTTTTTTAAAACAAGCAATTTATTTGTGGTCCTATTACATCCCAACTCACGCATACAAAACAAAACAAATAAATAAAAAGCTTAGGGCAACCAAAGTCAGGGCTGCAGGGAACTTTGTACACATCCTCAGGAGGTCTGGAGAAATTCTGAAGAAAGTCTTTGAGGAGCAGAATATTTCTGTTTAGCAGAGAGTAGCAGAGGCTTCTCCTAACACTTCCTCATTAACGGATTTTTTCTATCCTGTTTTTCTTTAAACAGCTTTTGATTCTGCTTTGACCTGCTAGCAGCAAACCTCCTGCACAACGTAACGTAAAAAAGCAAAAAGAGATCCCTACATGCTTTTTTTGTTTTTTGTGCAACAAAATGCCAAAAACTGAAGGAGGGGGCAGAACCCTCTTGCTCCTGGCACCCCTCTGCTCTTCTGAGGGTGGGAGGTGGGTTTATGAGATCAAAAATGTTCAGTCTTAACTTGGGAAACAGCTGTTCTGTGGTTTCTCTCCCTCCTCCTAGCTGCTGCAAAGTTATTTTAATCCAAGGTGTTTACTTGTGAGTAAGCCCAACTGAGCTAGTGGGTTTGACTTACAATCAACCAGGTGTGCTGAGTTTACCATGCAGTTTTTGGAATATACTGCAAAGTCATGTTAAAGAGGCAGGAGGGCCTTTGAACATGTGCAAAGGACGTTTATCCTGCCACCATGCACATACCATTGAATCCTTGGGACAACTGCAGATTCTTCATGTCCCTTATCCCCACTGGGCGAAAACAGGAATGAATTCTAAACAGGTTTGAATGGAGCCCCAGATGCTTTCATATTTGAAATTAAAGCCCCTTACCCTAGTGGTGGCTGGTGGGGCAGAGGGCAGGCCAGATACTCAATATTCTACTGAGATTTTCAGAGAAAGGAGTGGGTGCACTCACCCATGCAAGGATCAGAAGGTACCGCCTTGTCGCTGCTGCTGGTCACCCCCACTCACCTTTCCTTAGGCTCGGCTTGGCCTGTCGAGCACTTGGCAGCCAGCTGTGCCCAAATCGCGCACTTCCCCCTTCCTGTGTCAATAGCAGCCAACATTGGCACAACGGGGGGAAGTATGCATTTTCGGGAGTATCTGTATATTACACATGCCCCCCCAGGTGCCAATGGCAGCCTTAAAGCCTCATTGATTCAAGGGTAAAAGCACGGATGCCCCAATGGTGCTTGTGACAACCCTAGCTCCAACGCACAGCCTGCAGCTGCCGATTGTCTAACTGGGAGCAAATGTTACTTGGTTGTGGGGGAATTCCCTGCTCCAAGTGGATGGGGCAGAGTCAGGGGCAGCCCCATTCACCCCAAATATAGATCCACCTCTGCCTGACCCTCTAACTGCTGTTTAGAACAGGCACAAGGGCAACAGGTGCAGCATTCCTCCAGTGTGAAGATGCAGTGATGGAGGAAGCTCTACAAGTTGAATTTCTGCATGTTACTGTAGTTGCTACAGTCACGGAGCCCATTTGAGGGAGAGGTAAAGGAAAGGTGGGATCTCTCTGGCTCAGTTTAGATGACATATTAAGCAATGGAGGGGTAAATAATAGGGGTGTGCATCGGATCGGATCCGATCCACGATCCGAATCCGATCCGCCCCAAAAATCGGAAAATCCGATCCGATCCGATCCGATCCGATACACCATCCGATCCGATCCGATCCGATCCGGCGAGGTCCGATCCGGATCGGATCGGATCGGCGGATCGGACGCCATTTTAAATGCGTTTTTCCCATAGCAAAGTATTGTTGTTTTACAAAAACGCCTATAACTTTTTCATTTTTAACGACAGAAGGATGAAACTTGGGCACATTGTACACTGGTTAGGGATAGGTATCTGTGAGAAATTTCAGAAAGATTGGTGCATGCAGTTTGTGGCAATTAATTTTTTAATAAATAACATGGAATGCCTATAACTCGGTCATTTTTAAAGTTACACACATGAAACTTTGCCACATTGTAGGTGGAACCTTGGGACCCACGTATGTGAAATCCCAGAACCGTGGGTGCTTGCCTGGTGTGGCAATGAATTTTTGAAAAATGGGTAGTAGTGGGGTAAATGCAGTTATGCCTCCCATGTTTTTATTTTTAAAGATACAAACAGGACACTTCGGCACATTACAGGGAACACTTCCCTTGATATGTGTGTAAAATTTCAGACAGCTAGCTCCAGGCATGTGTTGGCAATGAATTGTTGAAAATTGGGTAGCAGTGGGGTAAAATACAGTTTTGCCTCCCATTTTTTTATTTTCAAAGATACAAACGGGAAACTTTGGCACATTGCAGGGAACACTTCACTTCAAATGTGTGTGAAATTTCCGGAAGCTAGGTGCAACATTTTAGTGGGAAACGAACGTTTATTCATGGCATTTCACATGGGATTTATGGGTTGGTTTTAAGAGCTACAAACCTCTAACTCGCTCACATGGCACAGGACCTATGCCCGCTCAAACGCTGGAAATTTAACAAACTTTGGTGCAATGCTTTAGTGGGAAAACAAAGGTTTATGCATGGCATTTCACATGGGATTTATGGGTTGGTTTTAAGAGCTACAAACCTCTAACTCGCTCACATGGCACAGGACCTATGCCCGCTCAAACGCTGGAAATTTAACAAACTTTGGTGCAATGCTTTAGTGGGAAAACAAAGGTTTATGCATGGCATTTCACATGGGATTTATGGGTTGGTTTTAAGAGCTACAAACCTCTAACTCGCTCACATGGCACAGGACCTATGCCCGCTCAAACGCTGGAAATTTAACAAACTTTGGTGCAATGCTTTAGTGGGAAAACAAAGGTTTATGCATGGCATTTCACATGGGATTTATGGGTTTGTTTTAAGAGCTACAAACCTCTAACTCGCTCACATGGCACAGGACCTATGCCCGCTCAAACGCTGGAAATTTAACAAACTTTGGTGCAATGCTTTAGTGGGAAAACAAAGGTTTATGCATGGCATTTCACATGGGATTTATGGGTTGGTTTTAAGAGCTACAAACCTCTAACTCGCTCACATGGCACAGGACCTATGCCCGCTCAAACGCTGGAAATTTAACAAACTTTGGTGCAATGCTTTAGTGGGAAAACAAAGGTTAAACTTTATTATTTTAAACCTTCAGGAAAGGGAGGGGGAGGCTGTGTTTGTGTGTGTGTGTTTGACAGCTTGATCCACCAATTGTGCTTTAGAATACATGACTGAATCACCCAATCCTGTGAAGACTTTCTTCAGCCTCCAATCGCAATGCTGGAGGAGGGCACCAGTATATATTCTCTCAGCCCTGCCCTTCTGGCTCTTTGTGGGTTGAACGTGGAGGAGATTAGGGAGTGTTTTGGAGCTGTGTTGGAGAGACTGTATTGATTTGATTGCATTTGGAGGTGGTTTTGAGGAGTTTCTGATCTTTTACTTCAGCTTTTCTTGTTCTCTCTCTTGGCTTTCCTTTCTCTCTTGCCTTTCCTTTCTTAGATAGCACGTTTGTTTGTCTGTGAGTTCAGTTTGTCTTTGCAGTGAGTGTGTTTGTTTGTTCTACTTTCGCTTTCTGAAAAAAACCCAAAAAAATAATAAAAAAATATTTCTATCCTCTCTCTCTCTCTCTCTCTTTCTCTGTGTGTGTGTGTGTGTGTGTGCGCGCTTGTGAGTGAGTGTGTGTTGCTGGGCTGTGTAGCCTGCTGCTACAAACACAAAAAAAGTCAGCAAAGCACACACTTACACAAAAATAAATAATAATAAAAATAAAATGAAGCGTGGCACTCAAAGGGGGGGTGCTCCCAAGGCAGCATTTGGGAGAGGCCGCTCTGGGCATGGCGCTGCTGCTGCTGCTGCTGGGACCAGCAGCAGGCAGCCTACTTCCACACCCCCAGTTAAACTGAGGCGTTCTCCACTGGGGCAGCAGAAGCAGGCAGAGGCAACTCAAAGTAGTGCCTGCAGGGCACTCTTTCAGCAACATGAGGCAGGTGCTGGGAGCAGCAGTGGGCATGAAGAAGGAGCACTATATCCAGCTCCTTCTTTGGTGGGTGAGCCTGTGAACCCGCTGACTGATCTTTTCCCAGATCTTGTGGAAGTCAGCGAGGTTCAGAGTGAGAAGGAGGACTCTGATGTGGGGCAAGAGGAAGAGCAGGCAGCACCAGAGACTTACTCTCCACAATCCGTCCTCTCTTCCACTCATTCCCTTGCTCCTGAGGTGACACCACAGAGCGAAGGCGCCGGCAGGCCGTCTGTGTCACCCCAGAAGCGACAGGCAAGCAAGGTGTGGGACCACTTTGAGGTGGCAGTGGATTCCCGCTTTGCTGTCTGTCGCCACTGCAAGATGTCAGTGAGCAGGGGAAAAATGCCAGGCCACTTCACCACCACGAACCTCACCCGCCACATGCAGAGGCACCACCAGTCTGTTTTGCTTGGGACCGAGGCGGGCACCTCGCAGCAGACTGGTGCTAGCGGCAAGGGCAAGCAGAAGGCTCCTGCAACTTCTGCCAGCTCTCGACCTCCCATCCCCAAGAGGCTTCGCCAGGCCACCATGGAAGAGATGGGGTGGGGGAAGTATGGAGCCACAAGGTGGCGTTTTCCAGCGCCCAACCAGATCACCAATTGCATCGGTGAGATGGTGGCGTTGGATGACCAGCCATTCAGCCTCGTCGAGAACGCAGGCTTCAAGAGGCTGATGGCTCTTGTGGTTCCATACTACAAGCCGCCGTGTCGCACCACCCTGAGCAGGCGTGTGGTGCCCTCCCTGTACCAGGCATGCAGGGAGTTAGTTCTGGGTCGTCTGTGCCAGGCAGAGGCACAGAAGGTGCACTTCACTTCGGACATCTGGTCCAGCGAAGGAGGAGTGCACGCTTACCTGTCCCTGACGGCTCACTGGTGGGGAGCCTCAGGGCAGGAAGCACCCAGGACTTCTGGGACTGGGAAGGAGGGCTGCCGCTGGGCCCTCCTTCATACCGCAGTCATGGACCAGTCCCACACGGCGGAGGAGATTACGGAGGCCATGAACCGCATGGTGGCAGGGTGGCTGGGCGGGCACCAGCACACCCGCGGTTACATGGTCACGGACGGGGGAGCCAATATGCTGAAGGCGGTGCGCGATGGCGGATTTGAGGGCATCCGCTGCATCGCGCACGTCTTCAACCTGGTCGTGAGGGATGGCCTTGGAGGCAGCAAGGCCCCTCTCCCTCCCCAAATCCGTAATCTCCTAGAGAGCTGCAGGAAGGTGGCTGGGCATTTCCACCACAGCGTGAAGGGCAGTCGGTTGCTGCGGGAGAAGCAGCAGGAGCTGGGACTTCCGCAGCACCGGCTAGTGCAGGACGTGGCAACACGTTGGAACTCCACCTACCACATGCTCGAGCGTATGGTGGAGCAACAGCGTGTTGTCCACGAGATGTTCAGGGTCAGGGACATTGGCATCCAGGCCCCACTGTCCAGGCAGCAGTGGGAGGCCATGTCCCAGCTTCTGGTGGTCCTCAAGCCGTTCCTTGAGGCCACCGAGACCCTGAGCAGCAGCACTGCCCTTCTCAGCCAGGTGCTCCCCGTGGCCAGGCATCTCCAGAATCAGATGGGCGAGTTTCTGGAGGCCGGGGATGCCGTCACCGGCAGGCGCTTCCTGCCAGAGGTGCGGGAAGTGGTGACGAGGCTGAGGGAAAGCCTATCCCGCCGGGTCCAGCCTCTCTACAACGAGAGGCAGTACATGTTGGCCACCATGTGCGACCCGCGCATCAAGGATGGGTTATGTGGGCAGACTTCCCGGGCAGGTTGGGTGGAAATGCTGGTGACGGACGTTCGGGCGGCCCGGGATGCCAGGATTGGGCAGGCAGAGGAGGAGCCCACCGAAGCCCAGGCGCTAAGTCCGCTGAGCACCACCAGCAGCGGCGGCACCAGCACCACCACACCCAGCAGGGGGACAGGCCAGGGGTTTTGGGACAAGGCTTTGCAGGCTGCGGTTGGGCATAGAGGCATTCAACCCAGCCGCCGCCAGGATGACGCTGCAGCAGCAGTGCAGCGTTACCTGGCGGAGCAGATGGAGGACGGCTCCATCGAACCCCTGGCCTACTGGTCATCTCGGCGCCAGATGTGGCCTGATCTGGCGCGGGTGGCCATGGACAGAATCAGCTGCCCACCGTCCAGCGTTCCAAGCGAGCGGGTGTTTTCCATGGCGGGCGACGTGGTCACACCCCACCGCTCTCGCTTGGACGCTGAGATTGTGGAGCAGCTGGTCTTCCTCAAGGTCAATCTGCCCCTGCTGGGATACCCCACCCTCATGCCCGCGGGGGAGTAATTGGCAGGCACCCCCCATCCATCCCACACCTTTGGGCAGGCACCGGCAGGCCCTTGATTTTTTAATTCTTATTTTCGGTTAATTAATTTTCTTCACTTTAATTTACTGGCTGTGTTGTTTACAGCTCAGTAACTCAACTCTGAACGATGGATCCCGAAGGGATCTAGTTTCTTCTCCTAGCCTCTTACATTGAGGGGATGCACAAGCATCTCACACATTCTATGTTGTTTGACTTGAACCAATGTGCTTGCACGTGTGCCTCTGAAATTGGACTCCGATGGCTCCCTCCAGGCCTTCTGTAAGGTCCCACACTTCCATGGGCGTTTCTTCTTGTAAGACCATGTCAGAGGCTCATGAGAACTTTGGATAAGAAGAAGGCTTAATTTTATCGCCAAGGAACGCATGCACCTCTCTGACTATGAACGAAGGACGCGATAGGATTCCTCTTCCAGGCTCCTACATTGAGTGGATGACAAGCAGCATCCCACACTGTTTCTGACTGTGTCTTTTGGACTTATGTGGCAGCCTTGCAGGGCTGTCACTGTGTGTTGTGTTTATTTTGGCTATATGATTTAAAAAACTGCCTGCCCGCCTGCCCGCCTGCTAGGTTGCCGCCATTGTGAAGTAGCCGGAATGCGTGGGCTGGTCTCACGGTTCTATTGCTTACTTGTGCAATGCGCAAGCGCCTGGCATCATGCCCGCCTCTGCCTCTGCCTCTGCCTGCCTGCCTGCCCGCCTGCTAGGTTGCCGCCATTGTGAAGTAGCCGGAATGCGTGGGCTGGTCTCACGGTTCTATTGCTTACTTGTGCAATGCGCAAGCGCCTGGCATCATGCCCGCCTCTGCCTCTGCCTCTGCCTGCCTGCCTGCCCGCCTGCTAGGTTGCCGCCATTGTGAAGTAGCCGGAATGCGTGGGCTGGTCTCACGGTTCTATTGCTTACTTGTGCAATGCGCAAGCGCCTGGCATCATGCCCGCCTCTGCCTCTGCCTCTGCCTCTGCCTCTGCCTGCCTGCCTGCCCGCCTGCTAGGTTGCCGCCATTGTGAAGTAGCCGGAATGCGTGGGCTGGTCTCACGGTTCTATTGCTTACTTGTGCAATGCGCAAGCGCCTGGCATCATGCCCGCCTCTGCCTCTGCCTCTGCCTCTGCCTCTGCCTGCCTGCCTGCCCGCCTGCTAGGTTGCCGCCATTGTGAAGTAGCCGGAATGCGTGGGCTGGTCTCACGGTTCTATTGCTTACTTGTGCAATGCGCAAGCGCCTGGCATCATGCCCGCCTCTGCCTCTGCCTCTGCCTCTGCCTGCCTGCCTGCCCGCCTGCTAGGTTGCCGCCATTGTGAAGTAGCCGGAATGCGTGGGCTGGTCTCACGGTTCTATTGCTTACTTGTGCAATGCGCAAGCGCCTGGCATCATGCCCGCCTCTGCCTCTGCCTCTGCCTGCCTGCCTGCCCGCCTGCTAGGTTGCCGCCATTGTGAAGTAGCCGGAATGCGTGGGCTGGTCTCACGGTTCTATTGCTTACTTGTGCAATGCGCAAGCGCCTGGCATCATGCCCGCCTCTGCCTCTGCCTCTGCCTGCCTGCCTGCCTGCCCGCCTGCCCACCTGCTAGGTTGCCGCCATTGTGAAGTAGCCGGAATGCGTGGGCTGGTCTCACGGTTCTATTGCTTACTTGTGCAATGCGCAAGCGCCTGGCATCATGCCCGCCTCTGCCTCTGCCTCTGCCTCTGCCTCTGCCCGCCTGCTAGGTTGCCGCCATTGTGAAGTAGCCGGAATGCGTGGGCTGGTCTCACGGTTCTATTGCTTACTTGTGCAATGCGCAAGCGCCTGGCATCATGCCCGCCTCTGCCTCTGCCTCTGCCTGCCTGCCTGCCTGCCCGCCTGCCCACCTGCTAGGTTGCCGCCATTGTGAAGTAGCCGGAATGCGTGGGCTGGTCTCACGGTTCTATTGCTTACTTGTGCAATGCGCAAGCGCCTGGCATCATGCCCGCCTCTGCCTCTGCCTCTGCCTGCCTGCCTGCCTGCCCGCCTGCCCACCTGCTAGGTTGCCGCCATTGTGAAGTAGCCGGAATGCGTGGGCTGGTCTCACGGTTCTATTGCTTACTTGTGCAATGTGCAAGCGCCTGGCATCATGCCCGCCTCTGCCTCTGCCTCTGCCTCTGCCTCTGCCCGCCTGCTAGGTTGCCGCCATTGTGAAGTAGCCGGAATGCGTGGGCTGGTCTCACGGTTCTATTGCTTACTTGTGCAATGCGCAAGCGCCTGGCATCATGCCCGCCTCTGCCTCTGCCTCTGCCTGCCTGCCTGCCTGCCCGCCTGCCCACCTGCTAGGTTGCCGCCATTGTGAAGTAGCCGGAATGCGTGGGCTGGTCTCACGGTTCTATTGCTTACTTGTGCAATGCGCAAGCGCCTGGCATCATGCCCGCCTCTGCCTCTGCCTCTGCCTGCCTGCCTGCCTGCCCGCCTGCCCACCTGCTAGGTTGCCGCCATTGTGAAGTAGCCGGAATGCGTGGGCTGGTCTCACGGTTCTATTGCTTACTTGTGCAATGTGCAAGCGCCTGGCATCATGCCCGCCTCTGCCTGCCCGCCCGCCTGCCTGCCTGGAGGTGCCCATGCAGCTGTGACTTTGCCTCTGCCAGTGGGACTTTGCCTCTGCCACTGGGACTTTGCCTGGAGGACCCTGTGCCAACGTGACTTTGCCTGGAGGAGCCTATGCCACTGGGACTTTGCCTGGAGGACCCTGTGCCAATGTGACTTTGCCTGGAGGGAGCTGTGCCAAACTGTGACTTTGCCTGGAGGACCCTGTGCCAATGTGACTTTGCCTGGAGGGAGCTGTGCCAAACTGTGACTTTGCCTGGAGGACCCTGTGCCAATGTGACTTTGCCTGGAGGGAGCTGTGCCAAACTGTGACTTTGCCTGGAGGACCCTGTGCCAATGTGACTTTGCCTGGAGGGAGCTGTGCCAAACTGTGACTTTGCCTGGAGGACCCTGTGCCAATGTGACTTTGCCTGGAGGGAGCTGTGCCAAACTGTGACTTTGCCTGGAGGACCCTGTGCCAACGTGACTTTGCCTGGAGGAGCCTATGCCACTGGGACTTTGCCTGGAGGACCCTGTGCCAATGTGACTTTGCCTGGAGGGAGCTGTGCCAAACTGTGACTTTGCCTGGAGGACCCTGTGCCAACGTGACTTTGCCTGGAGGAGCCTATGCCACTGGGACTTTGCCTGGAGGACCCTGTGCCAATGTGACTTTGCCTGGAGGACCCTGTGCCAACGTGACTTTGCCTGGAGGGAGCTGTGCCAAACTGTGACTTTGCCTGGAGGACCCTGTGCCAATGTGACTTTGCCTGGAGGACCCTGTGCCAATGTGACTTTGCCTGGAGGGAGCTGTGCCAAACTGTGACTTTGCCTGGAGGACCCTGTGCCAATGTGACTTTGCCTGGAGGGAGCTGTGCCAAACTGTGACTTTGCCTGGAGGACCCTGTGCCAATGTGACTTTGCCTGGAGGGAGCTGTGCCAAACTGTGACTTTGCCTGGAGGACCCTGTGCCAATGTGACTTTGCCTGGAGTAGCCTATGCCACTGGGACTTTGCCTGGAGGAGCCTGTGCCACTGGGACTTTGCCTGGAGGAGCCTATGTGCCACTGGAGTCCTCCGATCCACAGCCGCCGCACGAATAAGGTAAGTGTGTGCACTGTGCAGTCAACGCAGGGACACCTGAGAGTGTCCAGAAGTGGGGCAGTGTGAGATCTTACTTCCGAGTAAGCAAGCAGACTGCCCATCTGCCCCAGCCACGGCCGCATGGAGGTGGCCCCTCGATTCACGTCGCCCCTACGACTCAGGTAAGAGTGCAGGCAGAGTGGCCATATAGAAAAGAAGGCAGGGCCCCTGCACCTTTAACTGTTGTGATGAAGAGGGAATCTCAGCAGGAACTAATTCCATACAAATGACACTGGCAGAAATTCCCTTTTCTCTACAACTGCTGAAGTTAGGAACCCTGACCTGGATTTGATCTGGTCAGCCTAACGTAGGGTGCTATTAGGAGTGAATGAATAACCCAAGGACAAAAGAAATGGTGATTCTCTAATGATCCGGTAAGCTGTGTCCTGCCAGACACAAAAGGATAGCCAATCCCTCTAACAATGGGCTCAGAAGAGTGATTTAGAAAGGGAGGGGTGCAGGAGAAAGAGGATTGCATCACAAACAAGAGAAGTGTGCCGGTGGGAGACTAGTTACTAGGACTTGTTTGTATTAATTAATACAAATCTTTATTTATTTTCCTTTCTTCTTTTGCAGTATAAAAGTATTTATGTAATATTCATTATCCCCCTCCTCTTCTTTTGCAGCCTATGGCACTCTCACTGCCACAGTGCCCGGGAAAGGAGAGACTTTGCCCATTACATGCCAGCCTGCCCGCCCGCTGCTGATGCCGCCTGCCGCCTTCCAGATCGTTCCTGCGAGGCGGGCCAGCCGCCTTTCTTGCACAAGCCATGGGACTAGGGTTCCTCCAGGAGAATCTCACCGAGTCCTCAACGCCCTCAGGACTATGGTAAGTGTTCTGTGAATGGGGGGGGGCACCTTCCACCTAACTGAAGGTTGGCTGTCTGCCTGCTAACTTCCGAGTGAGCAGGCAGCCCCGTGTGCCTGCTGGGGCGTGGGCACTCAGGACCGGGCACATGCCAGTCTTGGGTGGGAGGGAGCCAGTGGTGGAAAAGTATCATTTTTCTCATATTCTCCCCCCCCCTTCTTCTTTTGCAGCCTATGGAACTCTTTGCCACAGTGCCCAGGAGAGACGGTAATGCAGACTGCCCACCTGCCCGTCACTGCCCGCCTGGAAGTGGCATCTTATCAACAACGCCCTCAGGAGGACTACGGTAAGTGTTCTGTGAATGGGGGGGGGCACCTTCCACCTAACTGAAGGTTGGCTGTCTGCCTGCTAACTTCCGAGTGAGCAGGCAGCCCCGTGTGCCTGCTGGGGCGTGGGCACTCAGGACCGGGCACATGCCAGTCTTGGGTGGGAGGGAGCCAGTGGTGGAAAAGTATCATTTTTCTCATATTCTCCCCCCCCCTTCTTCTTTTGCAGCCTATGGAACTCTTTGCCACAGTGCCCAGGAGAGACGGTAATGCAGACTGCCCACCTGCCCGTCACTGCCCGCCTGGAAGTGGCATCTTATCAACAACGCCCTCAGGAGGACTACGGTAAGTGTTCTGTGAATGGGGGGGGGCACCTTCCACCTAACTGAAGGTTGGCTGTCTGCCTGCTAACTTCCGAGTGAGCAGGCAGCCCCGTGTGCCTGCTGGGGCGTGGGCACTCAGGACCGGGCACATGCCAGTCTTGGGTGGGAGGGAGCCAGTGGTGGAAAAGTATCATTTTTCTCATATTCTCCCCCCCCTTCTTCTTTTGCAGCCTATGGAACTCTTTGCCACAGTGCCCAGGAGAGACGGTAATGCAGACTGCCCACCTGCCCGTCACTGCCCGCCTGGAAGTGGCATCTTATCAACAACGCCCTCAGGAGGACTACGGTAAGTGTTCTGTGAATGGGGGGGGGCACCTTCCACCTAACTGAAGGTTGGCTGTCTGCCTGCTAACTTCCGAGTGAGCAGGCAGCCCCGTGTGCCTGCTGGGGCGTGGGCACTCAGGACCGGGCACATGCCAGTCTTGGGTGGGAGGGAGCCAGTGGTGGAAAAGTATCATTTTTCTCATATTCTCCCCCCCCCCCTTCTTCTTTTGCAGCCTATGGAACTCTTTGCCACAGTGCCCAGGAGAGACGGTAATGCAGACTGCCCACCTGCCCGTCACTGCCCGCCTGGAAGTGGCATCTTATCAACAACGCCCTCAGGAGGACTACGGTAAGTGTTCTGTGAATGGGGGGGGGCACCTTCCACCTAACTGAAGGTTGGCTGTCTGCCTGCTAACTTCCGAGTGAGCAGGCAGCCCCGTGTGCCTGCTGGGCCGTGGGCACTCAGGACCGGGCACATGCCAGTCTTGGGTGGGAGGGAGCCAGTGGTGGAAAAGTATCATTTTTCTCATATTCTCCCCCCCCCCTTCTTCTTTTGCAGCCTATGGAACTCTTTGCCACAGTGCCCAGGAGAGACGGTAATGCAGACTGCCCACCTGCCCGTCACTGCCCGCCTGGAAGTGGCATCTTATCAACAACGCCCTCAGGAGGACTACGGTAAGTGTTCTGTGAATGGGGGGGGGCACCTTCCACCTAACTGAAGGTTGGCTGTCTGCCTGCTAACTTCCGAGTGAGCAGGCAGCCCCGTGTGCCTGCTGGGGCGTGGGCACTCAGGAAGGGCAATCCTGGGTGGAAGGGAGCTGGTTGTGTTGAAGTGGTCAACTAATATTCATTCTTTTTTCCCCCCCTTCTTCTTTTGCAGCCTATGGCACTCTCACTGCCACAGTGCCCGGGAAAGGAGAGACTTTGCCCATTAAATGCCAGCCTGCCCGCCCGCTGCTGATGCCGCCTGCCGCCTTCCAGATCCTTCCTGCAAAGAGAGCAAGCCGCCCTCCTCGCACAAGCCATGGGACTTGGCATTCGCCCTCAAGGAGAATGTCACCCAGTCCCCAATGCCGCTGTTGGACTTTGCCCATTAAATGCCAGCCTGCCCGCCCGCTGCTGATGCCACCTGCCGCCTCCCAGATCCTTCCTGCAAAGAGAGCAAGCCGCCCTCCTCGCACAAGCCATGGGACTTGGCATTCGCCCTCAAGGAGAATGTCACCCAGTCCCCAATGCCGCTGTTGGACTTTGCCCATTAAATGCCAGCCTGCCCGCCCGCTGCTGATGCCGCCTGCCGCCTCCCAGATCCTTCCTGCAAAGAGAGCAAGCCGCCCTCCTCGCACAAGCCATGGGACTTGGCATTCGCCCTCAAGGAGAATGTCACCCAGTCCCCAATGCCGCTGTTGGACTTTGCCCATTAAATGCCAGCCTGCCCGCCCGCTGCTGATGCCGCCTGCCGCCTTCCAGATCCTTCCTGCAAAGAGAGCAAGCCGCCCTCCTCGCACAAGCCATGGGACTTGGCATTCGCCCTCAAGGAGAATGTCACCCAGTCCCCAATGCCGCTGTTGGACTTTGCCCATTAAATGCCAGCCTGCCCGCCCGCTGCTGATGCCGCCTGCCGCCTTCCAGATCCTTCCTGCAAAGAGAGCAAGCCGCCCTCCTCGCACAAGCCATGGGACTTGGCATTCGCCCTCAAGGAGAATGTCACCCAGTCCCCAATGCCGCTGTTGGACTTTGCCCATTAAATGCCAGCCTGCCTGCCCGCCTTCCAGATTCTGCTGTGGAAGGAGAAATAAATAATACTAGGTGCTGCAAGAGACCATGTGGATTGGCTCTACATCAAAGCAGCCTTCTGGTTTAGAATTACATAGTACACAAGAAAAGAACAATCACTTATCCTGCAAGATCCCTTCCCAGGCTAGGATCTGAATAATAGCTATTAGCTAGGATCTGAATAGCTATTACCTGGGATTAGCTACTAGTGCATTTGGTAGCATTCCTGCAACCAACACCTGTCTTGTCATGTAAATGTATGGGTCCCTAAAGCAATTTACAATCACTTTACATTTTACAAATGAATAAGTGAAACTTTCTTCCCTCATTACCAATCCACACCAGGCAGGCAATGTCCCCTTCCTGAAGGTTTAAAATAATAAAGTTTAACCTTTGTTTTCCCACTAAAGCATTGCACCAAAGTTTGTTAAATTTCCAGCGTTTGAGCGGGCATAGGTCCTGTGCCATGTGAGCGAGTTAGAGTTTTGTAGCTCTTAAAACAAACCCATAAATCCCATGTGAAATGCCATGCATAAACCTTTGTTTTCCCACTAAAGCATTGCACCAAAGTTTGTTAAATTTCCAGCGTTTGAGCGGGCATAGGTCCTGTGCCATGTGAGCGAGTTAGAGGTTTGTAGCTCTTAAAACCAACCCATAAATCCCATGTGAAATGCCATGCATAAACCTTTGTTTTCCCACTAAAGCATTGCACCAAAGTTTGTTAAATTTCCAGCGTTTGAGCGGGCATAGGTCCTGTGCCATGTGAGCGAGTTAGAGGTTTGTAGCTCTTAAAACCAACCCATAAATCCCATGTGAAATGCCATGAATAAACGTTCGTTTCCCACTAAAATGTTGCACCTAGCTTCCGGAAATTTCACACACATTTGAAGTGAAGTGTTCCCTGCAATGTGCCAAAGTTTCCCGTTTGTATCTTTGAAAATAAAAAAATGGGAGGCAAAACTGTATTTTACCCCACTGCTACCCAATTTTCAACAATTCATTGCCAACACATGCCTGGAGCTAGCTGTCTGAAATTTTACACACATATCAAGGGAAGTGTTCCCTGTAATGTGCCAAAGTGTCCTGTTTGTATCTTTAAAAATAAAAACATGGGAGGCATAACTGCATTTACCCCACTACTACCCATTTTTCAAAAATTCATTGCCACACCAGGCAAGCACCCACGGTTCTGGGATTTCACACACGTGGGTCCCAAGGTTCCACCTACAATGTGGCAAAGTTTCATGTGTGTAACTTTAAAAATGACCGAGTTATAGGCATTCCATGTTATTTATTAAAAAATTAATTGCCACAAATTGCATGCACCAATCTTTCTGAAATTTCTCACAGATACCTATCCCTAACCAGTGTACAATGTGCCCAAGTTTCATCCTTCTGTCGTTAAAAATGAAAAAGTTATAGGTGTTTTTGTAAAACAATAATTTGCTATAGGAAAAAGCATTCAAAATGGCGTCCGATCCGGATCGGAAAATCCGATCCGCGGATCGGAATCGGATCCGATCCGATCCGACACACGATCCGATCCGATCCGATCCGATCCGACCCCCCAGGTCCGATTCCGATCCGCTATCCGATCCGATCCGGGGGGTCAGTGCACATCCCTAGTAAATAATGTACTGACCGTGCGTTAGGCAGGAGGAGCTCCACAGACGACACTCTGCAGCCAGCGATGCTCGAAACCGGCAAATGCCCCGGCTGCTACGAACTTGCAGCGGCCATTTTGGTTGCAGCTTCTCCTCCGTGTGTCCTCCAGCCGTATCCCAGCATGCACCGTGAGTTTTGCCGGCTGCATAGAGCGGCTGGGGTTTTTTGGCTGCTCTAGGCAGCAGAACTCTATTCTGAAACAGAATAGTCCACGGAGAGAGGGGGGGCTGAATTCGGACGGGGCTTCGGGCTAAACAACATGCAAGCCCATTGTTTTGCTCCGTTGTTTAAAGTGCCTGATTAACGTACCGTCAGTTGTGTGTGCATTGTGTGCTGCCCTCCAGACGACGCAATAAGCAACACAACTGACTATTGTTCCCCCCTCCTCCGTTGCCTAATGTGTCATCCGAACTGAGCCTATGAGAATGTATCTATAGTTGATAGATTTGGGATTGTCTCACTGTCAGCTACACTGAGTTGAAGGGGGGCTAACTCAATGACAGAACATCTGTTTTGCATGCAGAACATCCCAGGTTCAATCCCTGGTATCTCCAGGTGGGGCTGGAAACATTCCTGCTTGAAACCCTAGAAAACCAGTGCCAGTCTAGACCAGTTTTCTAAACATTCCATCCAGAAAGCCATGGGACATTGCTTGTGTATAGGGTATAAAGTCATCCCAATGGCAAAATCAACAGATCCTCTAAACCACACATTAACAATGACAGCAGGAGCAACAACGACAATATCAAGATGTTTGGATGTTTTGGTTTGGGTGGAAAGCCTTCTCTCCATCATAGGCTGAATGAGTTTCAGCTGCTCAATTTTACTCTCTTCAAAGTCACTGATGGGTGTGAGAGAACCCTGCACATGGGGTTCTGCCAGCACATCTGTCTCTGAAGCATCTGTGCATCTCAGATTATGTCTTATTCTAAGGGGGGGGGGGAACAAACAAATGAAAAACCCTCTTGTTCCATGCCTATTAGATGCCAAAACATATCTTTAATAAGGTTTTGTCAAAGTCCAGATCTACAGCAAGCAGGATATAACACTATGAAAATGGAATTTATGGAATGTGTCATGGGCCCCAACAGTTGTCAGTGCACTGCAATACCATTATAAAGCAATAGTGTAGATCAGCTAATTGCTGGTGGTGTAAAACAGCAAATGCTTCTTTTAAACATATGTTTTGGCAATGCCCAATAGTTGCCTCTTTTGGGGAGGAGGTCATTATACAGATAAACCTTGTATTGGAACATTCTTTAATGTTTACTGATGTATGTGACCTCTTCATTAGCTACCTGTTTCCTGGAATTTAAATTTATGTAGCTACAGAGAGCTGATAGTGTCCATTGGTGCCAATGACAGTTCCCCCCCCCTCTCAAGCTTAATTGCCAAGCAGGGGGATTTTTCAAGGGGGATTGTAGGTGTGGAGAAAAGACTTAATTATCCCATTCACACATCCTGAAACACTTCCTCCCCCTCCAAAAAAAAAATCTTCTCCGGTATGGCAATTAAGCTTAGGCTAAAAAAAAAGTTTTCTAATGGTTTAGGAAGATTTGGGACAGGGTGCAAATTTATTTGTGTTATTTGAGATTATTTAGATGAGAAATTAACTGTCTGGCTTCATCTCCAATGACATTTAAATAAATCTTAATATTTCCTCCTCAATTTGCATGTATTAATCAAAATTAGCATATCCAGATTTTATTCAGATTTGTGTTCTATGGGTCTTGAAACACCCCTGGATGAAACCATCATTTAAACCAAAGTGATAAACATATTTAAACAGATCTTTTTAAAAGTTGTTAAAATTGTGGGTTGTACACGTCGAGTTCTGGTTTGCGACAAAATTGTACATCTTCATCCTCTTGTAACCTTCAAAGGAATTGTTAATTTAGAAGATTTTGGCATGGGGAAGCAGAATTTTACATGCACACAATCCTAGCTTTTGGACTACAATTTGAACTAGGGTCCGATCTACACCAAACAGGATATAACACTTTGAAAGTGGTTTGAAAACGGTATATGGTATGTGTCCTGGGCCCCAACAGTTGTCAATACCATTATAAACCATTATAAAGCAGTAGTGTAGATCCTGCCTAGGAGAATGTGAAATTTGAAAATATATTTATCTTAATGCTGTGTTTAGGAGCACTATGAGCCTCAGTAAGTGCCAAGACCCCCCTCCACCCTGCTTACATCACATCATATGACCAGCCCAGTAAGATTTTAATAATAGTAATAATAGTAATAATGATAATAATAATAATAATAATAATAATAATAATAATAACTCACACAGAGAGATGTGTTTGATGGGTGGGTACCACCCATCATGAATTACACCCCACAACAAAATTCCCTATGTACAGCCATCTTTACAAGTCTGTCTGATCTCCAGCTGCTGAGGAACTGAAAGCAATGGGACCCAGTTTTTGATGGGGCAATTAATCAAAGCAACAGCCCTTTGGGCTGAAAGATGTTCTTTTCCTACATGATCCAGATAAGTATTATACAAGGAGACACTCGGTACCTCTAGAACAAACAGAATCACAGGCATGCAAGCTAATTTCCCATATGGACAGCGAACAACAAACAAACAAACAAACAAAAAAGACACCCCCAAAAAACTGTGCCCTTACATTGTGCATTTCAGGTGGCCAAAGGACTTTGCACGCTTTAGTTCTGCCGTCATCACAACAGGCCGGCATTATTACCACCATACAACAGCTGGAGGGGTTTAAACTGGGAAAATATTACCTTCCCTCAGCTACTGATTGAATTCATGGCTGCTGCAAAATTGAACTGAGGGTTAAGGGCATTCCATTCCATAGTTCACATACTTAGCCACTCTATTAAACGATGTACTCTATGAAAGTACCAGTGGTATTGTGACGCCCTGCCTGCACCTGTGACACTCACCAGGCTACACAACAGGGCTGTCCACGCCACTCGCACTCAGGGCTTACTTCAACCCCCCCTCCTGTGCTTATGACGTGTTTGAGGGTCTAGGGCTACTGCTACTGCTCCCGTCCCGCCTTTATTCCTTTAGGCCCCACGGCTCCACAGCCCAGCACTCTAGCCCTCAAATCCCCCTTCTTCTGTCCGCTGCCACTAGTACCTTCCTCAGGTACACTTCCAATGATCACACCAATTGTAATTAACAAGATTTATTAACAGAAGTATATGTATGTCAATAAGCGTGATGGTTTCCTCAGGTATATACTCGTATTGGTTACAGGCACAATGCTTTATTTATTAATTTATTTATTACATTTGTATACCGCCCCACAGCCAAAGCTCTCTGGGCTGTTTACATAGGATTAAAAACAATTAAAAACAATATACAAAAATTAAAACAGCAAATACAACATACACACAATCTGGACATTTAAAACCACTTTAACACTTCAGAAAGCTACAAAAACAAAACAAAACAAAACAAACCCAGGCTCCTCAGATATTGCCAAATGCCTGAGAGAAGAGGAAAGTCTTGACCTGGCGCCTAAAAGATAACAATGTTGGCGCCAGGCGGGCCTCGTCGGGAAGATCGTTCCACAATTGGGGAGCCACCACAGAGAAGGCCCTCTCTCTTGTTGCCAACCTCCGAGCTTCCCTCGGAGGAGGCACTCGGAGGAGGGCCTTAGATGTTGAACGTAGTGTTCGGGTAGGTTCATGTTGGGAAAGGCGTTCCATCAGGTATTGTGGTCCCAAGCCGTGTAAGGCTTTATAGGTTAAAACCAGCACCTTGAACCGGGCTCGGAAACACACAGGCAGCCAATGCAAGCGGGCCAGAGTAGGTCTTATATGTTCGAACCTACTGGTTCCAGTTATCAATCTGGCCGCTGCATTTTGCACAAGCTGCAGCTTCCAAACCACCTTCAAAGGCAGCCCCACGTAGAGTGCATTGCAGTAATCTAACTTGGAGGTTACCAGAGCATGGACAACTGAAGCCAGGTTATCCCTGTCCAGATAGGGACGTAGCTGGGCCACCAACCGAAGTTGGTAGAAGGCACTCCATGCCACTGAGGCCACCTGTGCCTCAAGTGACAGAGATGGTTCTAGGAGAACCCCCAAGCTATGAACCCGCTCCTTCAAGGGGAGTGCAACCCCATCCAGAACAGGTTGAACACCCTCCATCCGGTCAGCGGAACCACCCACTAACAGCGTCTCAGTCTTGTCTGGATTGAGTTTCAGTTTATTAGCCCTCATCCAGTCCATTGTCGCAGCCAGGCACTGGTTCAGCACATCCACAGCCTCACCTGATGAAGATGAAAAGGAGAAATAGAGCTGCGTGTCATCAGCGTACTGATGACAACGCACTCCAAAACTCAGGATGATTGCACTCAACGGTTTCATGTGGATGTTGAACAGCATGGGGGACAAAACTGACCCCTGCGGAACCCCATACTGGAGAATCCACGAGGCCGAGCAATGTTCCCCAAGCACCACCTTCTGGAGCCGACCCCCCAAGTAGGAGCAGAACCACTGCAATGCAGTGCCCCCCATTCCCAACTCAGCCAGTCATCCCAGAAGGATACCATGGTCGATGGTATCGAAAGCCGCTGAGAGATCAAGGAGAATCAACAGAGTCACACTCCCCCTGTCTTTCTCCCGACATAGGTCATCATACAGGGCGACCAAGGCTGTTTCCGTACCAAAACCAGGCCTGAAACCCGACTGAAATGGATCCAGATAATCAGTCTCATCCAAGAGTGCCTGGAGCTGGCTCGCAACCACCCGCTCAAGGGCCTTGCCCAGGAATGGAACATTTGCTACTGGCCTGTAGTTATTAAGATTTTCAGGGTCCAGGGAAGATTTCTTTAGGAATGGTCTCACTGCCGCCTCTTTCAGGAGGCCTGGGACCACTCCCTCTTGCAAAGAGACATTAATCACTTCCCTGGCCCAGCCAGTTGTTCCATCCCTGCTAGCTTTTATTAGCCAAGCGGGGCAAGGATCCAATATGGAAGTGGTTGCACGAACCTGTCCAAGCACCTTGTCAACATCCTCGAGCTGCACCAACTGAAACTCATCCAAGAAAACAGGACAAGCCTGTGCTCTGGATACCTCACTAGATTCACCTGCTATAACACTGGAGTCTAAGTCCTGATGGATGCCAGAGATTTTATTCTGGAAGTGCCCAGCAAATGTATTACAGCGGGCCTCAGATGGTTCTACCATGTCCTTGGGGCCAGCATGTAAAAGCCCCCGGACAACTCTGAAAAGCTCCGCTGGGAGGCAGGTTGATGATTGAATAGTGGCAGCAAAGTATTGTTTTTTCGCTGCCCTCACTGCCCCTGAATACAGCTTACCATAAGCACTTACCAGTGTTTGATTGCATCCATCAGGAGTTCGTCTCCATCTGCCCTCAAGCTGTCTCCTGTTTTGTTTCATCACTCCCAGCTCCGGGGTATACCACGGAGCCGTTCGAGCTCTACACAGGAGAGGGCGCTCAGGAGCAATCATGTCAACTGCCCGGGTCATTTCTGCATTCCACAGATCAACTAGGGTTTTGACAGGAGAGCCAGCCCTATCAGCCAGAAAACTCCCCAGAGCCCTTTGGAAACCATCTGGATCCATTAGCCTCTGGGAGCGGACCATCTTAATGGGTCCCCCACTCTTGCAGAGGGGAAAAGCCGCTGTAAGTCTAAACCTCAGCAGGTGGTGATCTGACCATGACAGAGGGGTTGATATAAAGTCCCCCACTTTCAGATCCCCATCTCCATGTCCAGTTGAAAAAACCAGGTCTAGAGTGTGCCCTGCTACATGCGTTGGGCCGATGGTATGTTGGGACAGTCCCATGGTTGTCATGGAGACCATGAAATCCTGAGCTGCCCCAGATAAAGTGACCTCGGCATGAATGTTGACATTCCCCAGAACCAAGAGTCTGGGTACCTCAACAGTACACCCGAGACCACCTCTGTCAGCTCAGCTAGGGAGTCTGTTGAGCAGCGGGGTGGGTGGTACACCAACAGAATCCCTAATCTGTCCCGTTGGCCCAACACAAGGTGCAAACACTCCAGACCAGTAGTCAAATGGACAGGGAGCCTGCAGAGGGGGATGGAATTCCTATAGACCACAGCAACCCCCCCTCCCTGGCCCTCAAGTCTACCCTGATGCTGAACCAAGTACCCCGGTGGGCATAACTGGGAGAGACTTAACTCCTCCCTGCTCTCCCACCCAGGTCTCGGTTATACATGCCAGATCGGCTGCCTCATCCACAATTAAGTCGTGGATGAGGGAGATCTTATTATGCACGGATCTGGCTGTCGTAATTCACCAGTCTACTGTCTGGGAATCCAGCCAACCCCCTATCAAAGAATGTCCGGGAAGGACGCCAGCACTTAATGGTCTGAAGGTTTTTATTTATATTCCAGAGATTAATACCCCAGTCTGCATAGAGTGCCGAACTTACAATGCAAGGCAGATAAATCCTCAGTTCCGTTACCGAATTCAAAATCACACTAGAAAGTCCATAAAGTCCAGTTACCAAAGCCAGGGGTCTTGCCAGAGATTCAGTTAGTCCAACTGTCGAAGCCGAAGGTCAAACCAGGTATCAAAGAAGTCCAGGGTCCAGAGTCAACGGTCAAGCCGGGTGTTCAGTCCACAGGTTACAAGCCAGAAGTACGCAGGGGTGTCAGGAACCGATTACGTCGATTGTTCCCAACGAATCCTTGCTTCCTCATTCAAGCCTTTTATTCTTGCCTGAGCTTGTCCTCGCCCCTTCCCCCAGCTGTTTCCTATTCCTTTGCAATCTTATTTAAGGCTTGCCTCAGCTGTGCTCTGTTTTTGCAATCTCATGCTGCATCTTGTGGGGCGAGCTTGCTCCGCACGCTTCAGCCGCCGCCTCTGCTGGGGAGTTAAAAGACAAACCTCTTCAGGCCCAGAATCTTTCTCATTGGAGATAGGGGGTGGAAGAAGGTGGCTTTCCTGGGGCTCTTCTGAGGAACCTCCCTGCTGTTCCTCCTTTTCTGGTAAGTCCTGGGGAATGAGTGAAGCTGCAGTCTCTGCAACTTCTTCCTCCTCAGAGGAAGATTCTTCAGACGGACTCATGACACTGGCATTTAAAAGCAGCACCCGGAGGCCTGAGGGCTGGCTGATAAGGCAACCAACAAGCCTGTGGGTGTGAGGGGGCCATTAACTGTCTGGGCCTTGTTCCCCTAACCTGGCAAGTCCTCCTCACAATGCCATATCTCCCTCTACCCGTTACTACCCTGATTGTGCTCCCCTCAGATCCCCCCACCTGGTCCTGTATCCTCCCTCCCAGGCACATAGCTCAAGCCTGGGGAAAGGGGGGGGGGAAACAACAACAACAACAACAAAAAACACCCAAAGACAAAATCAAAAAGCCAGCAGGCAGGCAGGCACACTCCTCTCCTCCCCTGGCAGCAGGCCTCCCTCTCCTGCAGGTTGATGGCTTTCAGTACTTTCAGTTCATAACATTTACAATAGAAACTCTCACGTTCTATGTTTCTCCTGCCTACTCTACCCACTCTAAACTACACTAAACTCTTTCCCACAATCTAGTTCCACCCAAATAACAAAACACATTGGTCCTTCCTAACCTCTAATCTAGTCAACGATAAATGCTCTCTCTCCCTCACACTCTTCTCATACTCTCCTGTCCCACACTGTCCCTTACACTGTCCCTTGTCTTCTCCCTCTCAGCTCCTGTCAGCTCTCTCAATATATACACAGACACTCTCACACAGCCAGCCAATCCCGGCACTCCCCTGCCACCATCCAATCAGCACTCACACATGAACTCCCCCCCCCCTTATGCTTACCCAGTTACAACATAATTGTAAGTCTATTTACTTTCCTTTATGGCATTTTATAAACAACTACTTACAATTTTTGATATACACGGATCTCAACAGCAGCTGAACATCACAGGTACAAATCAACATTTTGAGGGGGAGGCAGTTAAGCAAGTTTCTACCATTGTGGTCCATTATGGACCCGATTCAGCCCCTTTCGATTGTTATTGACTTTCCATCTTTTAATCACTGTATTGCTCTGTGATAGCAGAGTTCAAGATGTGCTTCCGGTTATGGTTTCATAGTAGTTCTCTCAAGTTTCTTTGTGGGGCTCTATTCTTATGAATAATAGAAAGCCTTTCTTATGATATTTGCTCTCAGGAACACAGTTTAGCAGCTAAAGAAGTGGAAGGAAAAGAGTCGATGCCTAAACATTCATGGGATTTGTATAAGTTTAAGTAACTTCAATAGGAGCCTTTCCACCTACCTTTTGTTATAGGATGACGGACAGTTCCAGAGAAAGGCGTCATTAATGGAGTTGAGACTTGCTCCTTCTCTAGAGGCTTATTAAGAAGTGACAGGGGCGAACGAGCAAAAGTGAATTGAAAATGTTCCCCCCTCCTCCAGATGACAAATTTTGTATAAATCTTCAGAGGAATGTGTCATTCCCATCCATAAATGCAATTTTACATGATGTATAAATGACAGGCCGTCAATAAATCCATGGGGGTGAAAGCAACCGAATGGTTCAACAATATGTTTAGCTTTAAAAAGTTTAGCCTGATATAAGGAAGCAAATATCCAGTCACTTATGTACGCTTGCCAAGGCATGAAGTAGGCAGAGAGCATTTCAATTGTGAAATGGTTGTTGTTCTGACTAAACAGTAGGAGATATTTATCTGCCATTTTCTCCTTCACAAGATGACAGTTGTCATTTCAAATTGAAATTTACCACAAATCTGTACATATCTTTTTCTCCTGGGGAAAATAATAGGTGGCTGGGGTGGGCTGTGATTTTGGGATGCATTTTTCTCTTTTTCCAATGGGAGGAGCCATTTTTGAAACTTTTAACGTTTGCAGAGGTTTCGGAATTTAGGAATTTCAAGCAGCAGGGGAAATTTATGGAAAAGAAAGAAAAGTTTGGAGAAAGACACTGATACCCTCACCTATAGTGATAAGTCATCTTCCTATGGAATGTTTGAAGTTGTTCCCAGGCCATGAAGAATGTCAATAAAGGATGGTATCTCATTTTTTAAGCCTATGGATGTGGCTGTAAAAATGGGACAGCAATCTTTGTCCAGAAAAAGTCAGATATATGTAGATCTGGATGTATCCACTTACGTAATGGAGAAATATGGATTGTTCACATCACAGGATTTGGGAGTTCATAAGAAAGGATTGGCTACATATAGGCCATGAGCTGTGGGACCATACCCTGTGGACACCTGTTGTTCTTATTTTTGTTGTTATTATTACTGTATAAAATGGGGGGAGTTGTGGATCATTGCTGAAATCTGGCAGAGACGTACACATGTTTTCAAACTAAATTGGTCCATTTTAAGCCTCTGTAGCAGTTTGTCTCCAATTTTGGCAGCAAACTGACTTTTCCCTATTTCTTTGTGTCATGGCGGGGGTGTGGGAGGGAGTGTAGCCCACATTGGCACCAAGTGGGGGAATTGGTCTCCAGCCTCCCTGAAGTTGCTCAGCTCTGTCATAGGGCAAACTACGACTTCTAGAGACACCACCATCTTGTGGGTCTGATATTTGTCTCACATTGAAGATGTTTCAATATACTTTGTAAAGTTTCTTTTCAAATGCCGCTTGAATTTCATCTGAAGGAAAATAGTGAAATAGAATGGGATTGCTGTGCCCACTTTGAGGTAATGCATTATGATCTCTCACAGAAATACTTTGATCTCAGACCCTTCACAATTTTCTTTTCTTTCTTTTTTTACTTTCAACTACCATTGAAAATCATTCCCAGTGTGTTTTGCTCTAAAGTGCAAGAATCTTGCCAAAGTTCAAAGTAATGCATTTTAGCTTTGTTTCATATACTGAGTGTTTTTATTTGTTGTTTTATTTCTCCATTGATCTGACAAGGTAGAGACTTTGCTTTATTTTCTCCTACAAATGTGTTTTGACCCTCCTTATATTACGTAAATAGAAATGCAACAATAAAGGAGTATATAGCAAGTGAACAATGTTCCACAACCATATAGGTATGAGAAATTTGTTTCGGTTTACTCAGTCCTGGCTTGACCACAGACTTGAACCTGATCTGTGGTTGAAATCCATACATTTCCGAGTTTGCAATGTGATTTGCAGACCAAAGCAATGCATTGAATAGCATGTGTAGGTTTCAAAAATGCACATGAAACAAATCCATGTATTTGAAAACTGCACGCAAATGTGCTTTAATCAATGGGAGAAGAATGTGTACATTTCAAAGATGCGCACAGTTGATGAATACATTTGGGAGAAAAAATGCACATAAATATTATATGCATATTGTATTACATTTCAATGCCAAATGAACTGACTAATTTTTATGAAAAGTTAGTACATCAGTGGTATGCCAATTGGCAAATGACCGGCGCACATGGGAAGTGCATTTAAATTTAGCAGGGACAAATCTATTTCTGGACAAAGCTAGTTGTGTATGTTTTTACTGATAGTTCCATTTCTACATGGATCAAGATTTTTAATCATCTCAAAATACATATTTGAAATCTTAATTAATACAAATTTAAATGTGCATTGCCTCTCAAAGTGCAGTATCCAATAAAAAGTAGTGCTTGCTATCACAACACAATAGAAATACCTGAAACTACCTCTTCTGGAATGAGAGAAGAGGTCACAGAGGGGTAGATTCAAGTAGTTTTCTAAGGCCAGATCTACACCAAGCAGGAAATAGTGGTATGAAAGTGGCATGAAAGTGGTATATAAATGGCAGGAGCCATACATCTGCTTTATAGTGGTATTGAAGTGCACTGACAACTGTTGGGGCCCATTGACATATACCTCTATATCCTGCTTGGTGTGGCTCCTGCCTTTTATATACCGCTTTCATCCCACTATATCCTGCTTGGTGTAGATCTGGCCTAAGTTGTATTACTAGTGGCCATTCCTACTAGTGTGTTTAGAGCTCTCAGGGTCAAGACAGCAATTGCTTTAAGTCTGTATCTAGCAGCTATGCCTTTTTCATTCTTACTCTAGAGTAGGCACAGAGGGCCCAATCCAGGTCTCACAAGACTCTCTACCCCTCATGCTTGATTCCTATTCCAGATTAGATGTCTTGCATCTACCCCAGAGTTAAAATGAAAAAAGGCATAGCAGCTACAACTGAATTTAATGTAATGTCTGTGTTGGCCCTTAGGCAGCAAACGGCAGGAGCAACTTGCAACTCTCTAGATGTTTTGGTTTACAACTCCCATGATCCCTCACTATTGGCTATGCTTATTAGGGGGCTGTAGAACAAAACAACTGGAGGGCCAGAAGTTGCCCATCCTTGACTTAGGGATCATGACTCGATGGCTGTCTTGGCTCCACCCACCAGGTATGACCATTGAATGTATCCCTTTGCCAGTGGTGTTTATGATTTAAATTTTGCAGGTTGACAAAATAGAGGAATAGAATGAACTTCTGTGCTTTGTAACAGAGTTAGGAATTAGAAGGACATCAGAGAAATACCTGCCCCATGTGTAGGTCTCTTTAAGTGCTTCTTTATGCTAGCAGATGACTATGAAATATAGGAGCAGGAAACATATGGATCAACACAGGGTTTCTTTAAATCGTCCTAATTAGGACAAACTTTTAAGATACTAAACTGGATTTTTAAGATCCACAATATTACAGGAAAACACATTGAAACTGGTATCAACAAAGGAGAGGGGAAAGATGGCAGCAATAAAACAGAACATGTTCACTGCAGGATATAAATAGGAATAAAAACTTATTTACAGCTATTAGAGTATTATATAAACATGCAAAACCAAACCACAAAGGCATTGGGATGCTATTGACATTTTTACGGCCTATAATTTATATTTTAATTATTTATCAAAGAATTTAGGCAAGGGAAACATGAAACTATGGACCAATAGTTATTTAAATATATAATACAGGAGATGTATAGTTTATAAGAAGGTAATAACTAGGGGTGTGCAGCGGATCAAGTCCGATCCATGATCCAGACCCGATCTGGGTGAAATCGGATACAACTATCTGATTCCGATCCCCCGCAGCTGGATCATCCGATCTAATTCAATCTGATCTGAAAGGACCCGATCTGGATCGGAAATGATCAGAGGATCAGACCTCGGACCTCCTCCCCCCTCCCCCCACTCGTGCGCCTTACCTGCTGCCTCCTCGCTCCCGTCCACTGCCGCCCACTGCTTCTATACTACTGAGAAACAGGCCTTGCAGACTGTTCCACAATAGAGCGCCGGTGCGCCGGGTGACGTCATCACTTGGCGTGCCCTCGCTCTACTGTGGAACAGGCCTCAAGGCCTGTTTCTCAGTAGTACTGAAGCAGCGGGCGGCAGTGGACGGGAGCGAGGAGGCAGCAGGTAAGGAGCACAAGTGGGGGGAGGGGGGAGGGAGGGGGAGGTCCCCAGTTACCTTCCGGCATCCCGCGCTAGAATCCACTGCTTCCGTAGTACTGATAAACAAACCGCAAGGCCTACTTATCAGTAGTACGGAAGCAGCAAACAGCAGCGAGGGACACCGGCAGGTAAGGAGCGTGAGTGGGGGGGGAGGGCCCCCACTTACCTGCTGGGGCGCCCGCTTCCGTCGGCTGCTGTCTGCTGTTCCAATCTACTGAGAAACAAGCTTTGCAGCCTAGTTCTCAGTAGAGTGCTAGGTGATGATCACCTGGTGCTCTACCTGGCGCTCTACTGAGAACTAGGGCACGAAGCCTGTTTCTCATTAGATTGGAACAGCAGACAGCAGCGGACGGAAGCGGGCGCCCCAGCAGGTAAGGAGCACAAGTGGAGGGGAGGGCCCCACATACCTGCCAGGGTGCCCCCTGCGGTCTGCTGCCATCTGCTGCTGTCCGCTGTTCCAATCTACTGAGAAACAGACTTCGTGGCCTAATTCTCAGTAGAGCGCCAGGTCTACTGAGAACTAGGCCGTGAAGCCTGTTTCTCAGTAGATTGGAACAGCAGACAGCAGCAGATGGAAGCGGGCACTCCGGCAGGTAAGGCGCATGAGTGGGGGGGAGGGACAGGGAGGGACGGGGGGGAGTTAGGTCTCCACTCACACGCCCCCATGTTTTTGCCATAGGCTTGCACTGGGGGAAAGCTTTCTTTCCCCAAATGTAAGCCTATGGCGAAAACACCTAAAATGGCGTCCAATCCAAAAATCGGACGTCCGATTTTCAGATCGGAATCGGATCCGAACCAAACTGGGAAGCATCTGTTCCGATCCAATCCGAGGCCTCGGTTCCGGTTCCGGTTCCGATTCAATTTTTTGGGTCCATGCACACCCCTAGTTAATAACACACCCAAAACATACCCAAGATGGAAACTAATCCACTATAGTGGAATTCATGTACAGAACCAGGATATAGAATACGACAGCGGCATCAAGTCAAATCTGTCCCCTGTGGAAAAGAAACCTGGGGTATTCCTGAGAAAACATTTATCGGTGATTGCATTGTTAGTCTGGCTAAGAAAGAGATTCAGCAGAAAAAATAAAGATGTAAATCTTAAATAAAAATTAAACACCCTGCCTGGGTAGAAACCTTTGTGGAGTCTGGGAAGTAAATTACTCTTATGTATCTCTGTCCCTCTTGGAGGAAGAGGGTGATAAGGTTTCTAAAAGTGCTTTGTAAAATGTAAAGCCCACCAGCGGCAGCACAAAGCTGCTTTGCAGTAACAAAAGTTGTGCCATTGCAAGTTCTATATTTTTTTTAAAAAGCACCCCCCCCTTACACACACAGACAGATGCACATTATCCCTCTGTCCCTTTCTCTGCCTGTGAACATGGAGGTTCTGTCTCTTTGACTTATTCCAGAGCAAATTGAACTGCAATCCTCAACCTCATTTACAGTCAATCCCACAGAAGGCAAGTGAAACTAGTGGTAGCAGAAGTATAGGAGAGGTGGGAGATTCTAGTACCTCATACAGAGGCAGTTTCTACACCAGCCTTTTATTCCGCGATCGTCCTCGGGCTGTCCCTGTGCATGTAAATGATGCACAAGGACTCCGGGGAGGGGGGGGGGCATGGGTTTCCCCCGGGATAAGAAATCCCTGGGAAAACCAGATTTTTCCCGCAGTCCCAGGAATGTCCCAAGACCACAGGAGGTGTGGGCGCCCAACCCACCTGGTGCTCGCTTACTCGTGAGTTAGTGGGCACAAGGCACAGAGCCACGCAGCATGGCTCTGTGCCCATCAGGGGAGGGGTAAGCAAGTCCGCCATCCTCAGGATGGTGGGGTGAGGTGGGGTGTGGCCTGATTTCAGTGGGGTGTTTTTAAAAAAGTCTTACCTTTTCAATGGAGTGCAAGTTCACTCTTCCGGCCCTTTAAAAAAAATGGTGGGCACGACTGTGCGACATGCCAGGAGGAAGACAGGATGTCACTCTTCCTGTTAAGAAAGAGAAGGAGGATTCCAGAAGCAGGTACATCCAGGATCGTCCCTAGGCCCTCCCTCTACACCCCTAGGTGTAGAAAGGGCCCATACTGTTCAACTCCAGATGTGTGGGGAAGATTTTCTCTCCAAAGTAATAATTCAAGTGATCACCATTCAAAATAAATACATTGGTCAACGTGGGGTACATAAATTGATAGAGGACATTTAGGATGATATAGAATGAGTTCAAATTAATTGAATAATTTATTTAGGATGATTTGGGTGAGAAATCAACTTGTCCTCTGAGAAATTCTAGTAATTATGTCTAAATTTTCATATATACAATCTTATCTGAATCCTATAAATTCACCATATATAAATGTTGTGCAAAATAATGTGTCTGCTTTTTTGGCAGTGTAAATCTTTGGGGGGGGCTGTGCATAAGCAACCACCCTAAATTTCACACAATTTATTTATTTATTTTATTTATTGCATTTTTATACCGCCCCATAGCCGAAGCTCTCTGGGCGGTATTAAATATTAAATATTTATTAATATTAAATAGTTAAATATTAATAATATTAATTAATAATAATATTAATCATATTTAATAATATTAAATAATATCAATTGTTAAATCAGGAAATCCTTGAAAGAACAATCAATATTATCCCTTAAAAATCTTGGCCTCCCCCCACCCCCACAAAGGCTATTTGCAATTCTTTTTAAGCTGCAATGCAAGGAACTCTACTCAATTTCTATAGTGGATAGTAATGTGGAAGCTGTTGAGTTGACTAAGTTAAGAATAAGCTTTGCTGGTTGTTTTCCTGAAAACAGTTTGGAAGTATTTGGGGCATTACTGGATGAAAGGCTGTATAGATGTATTGATAAATGGATAGTTGATTTGTTCATATCTGCCTTTAATAATAAGATGAGCTGCTTGTGTACACACATGCCCACATGGAGGAAATTTAGTCTGAACTAAATTTCTCTTACCCAAGATATTACTAAGACTAAGATGAACCCATCCATCCAAGTGTACACTCCAAGGTACCAAACCATAAGAGACTCATAAATCAGTTGCACCCATATAACCCTCAAATGCATTTGCATCTGTAACCGTAAGTAAGGAATCTGGTGAGGCACCGAGACTTAAGCAAACACAGAAGTCCTGCGTTTTATAAAACGTAAGAATTTATTATTAACAACTTAACAATTAACACTTTGTGAGTCCCTGAGTTGTCTCAACTCCTAAATCGCTGTCCAACCGTTCCTGTAGGGCCCTGTGCATTGCCCGGGTAAACTTGATGCCGCTCCTGAAATGCTGTTCAACATAGCAGGCTGCCCAATTCCCTGCTCCTTACAGACCTTCTGTCCAACATCGCCTTCTCTTTCATATCTTCCCCAAATCCCTCAAAGACCTTCCTCCTTTCCTTTTTCTTCCTCCTCTGATTCCTCCTTCTGCTCTCTCCTAACCGCTCCCAACCGCCACTCGCTTCTATTCTCCTTCCATTACCATGACAACCATGCCACACATCCATGTACAAAAACTTCCAGAATCGCCTCCAGGACCCTTTAAACAACAACAAAAAATCCCCTGTAATTAATGGGAAAAGGCTATGGATCTTCCTCCATAAGTAAGAGCCTATGGATCCCACAGGCTGCAGCACCAAACCTGGACTTTCAGCCTGGCCTTGGTTGATATAAAATTCCTCTTGCCCTTTGTTCTGTGCCCAAGCTGTTTCAGCAATCCAGAAAGCTGTCTGGGCCTTCAGATGGACAAATCTGTCAATTTCATTTTCTCTTTGTCTCATTTTTCTCAATTCATAAGTTTGGTTTATCCCAAATATTCAGTTAAAAAAAGAATTTGCAGGGGAAAATGTTTGTATTTATTCATAATAATGATTTATTTGTATGCAATTCTGCCTTATATACACAATTTTGCAGCTATTTTCCCTAACGTATTTTAATGTTAGTTTCACTAATAAACACCTTTTGTGTGCACTTTTCCCAAATAGACATGTTAAAAAAATATTATTATTGAAGAACTCCACTGCAAAATTTGGAAAAGTGTGAATTTGAAAGGATGACTGAGCTTTGGTCTGTGTATTCATTCAAAAGTGTGAAATTGGATAAGTTCACATTGAAATGTAAACTGAATTAGTTTCTCTTCCATCCCTACCTGGGACTGAAAACCTGAAACAGGGGAGGTTGTCGTACCAGGTGGGTACAATGTATTGCAAGGTTAATAGTTATGCAGACCTGACTCAGCAGGATTAAAAAGTGGATGATACAATTAAAAATCTGCTCAGTGTAGACTGCCATTTCCAAAACATCAACAACACCTGAGAATATATAGAATCTCGCATTTATTATCTGCACACATATTGCATTTACTTTAAAAACTATTTCAAATTATGTGTCCTGACTGGCACTTAGAATTAGAAAAATCCCCAAATAAGATTTGAATGCTTTTGGGCCTACACATATGCGCTCTGGCAGCACCCTGCTGGCATGTTTTTAATGGTTTAAAATGTAGCCTCTACAGCAACTTAGCAAAATGACAAAGATTTATTTAAAAAAAAAGAAAAAAAGAATGAATTTTGGCTCATTGTAAGAGAGCTGATTGGTAAGCAGAGAGCAATGCCAGTTGACGTCTGACAGATGAAATGCAGGCTTCTTTTGTAACCTGATCATTGTTCCTACTTTTAGTAAATAGGATTTAAGCACCTGCTTTGCTCCTTCATAATTTTCAACATCTGTTGAAGGCTCCTTGTACTTTGTCATTCACCAACAGGCTCTCGTAATAGTCTCTGACTGCTTCATTTATCATTGTAACACATGGTACAGCATTTTGAACCGATTGTTTCAAAGATACAACTTAGTTGGAATCTTCTGTTAAATGCTGTGAGTATTGGGGCCAAGTTATCTGACTGCAGGGCAATTGGGACCTTTGTGGTTAAAGCTTGGGCCTATAGGTTTTAACACACACACACACACACACACACACACACACACACACACACGGTCTATAAAAAGCTCCAAATCTCTCTCACCAATTGTTCCTTCTACACTCCATTCAGGAGCCCTATTCATATGTCAGACCAATCAGCAAAACAGAACACATCGGTCACTTGTTTTATCCATTTATGAGTGGGAAACAAGGCAATGCTGACTAGCCTTCCCCCAGTGCAGGTAGGCTCCCACCCAGCAGATATTAGCCCTGAATGCGCAGATGCCAGGGGGTGAGTGTGTGTTTTTCCCACTCCTGTGTTGACAGGGCCAGTTTTGGGTCTCATTCAGGTCTAGTTTTGGGACAGAAACAACCTGGGTGGATGATTTTTATTGGGAACTCAACAGGGGAGTGCATTCCTTTTGGTTCTGCTAGATATTTCAGTGGCAGGCTGTACTGTTGACCACTGCATTCTTCTGGAATGTTTAGTTGGTATGGTACTTGGGGAAACCATTCTGGTCCTATCTAGCTGAACAGTCTCAAAAGGCAGTACTGCAGGGTTATTGTTTATCCCCTTGGTCCTTGTCCTATGAGGTGGCTCATGGCTCTATTTAATCCCCAGTGCGCTTGAATATTTTACATGAAGTCAATGAGAGAGATCTTCCACAGTTTCGGAGTTAGATCTTATCAGTATGCAGATGACACATCTGAATAGGGTTAGAGATCTCCTACCTCAGGCTCTTTAGTGTTTGCACGCATATTGTAGAGATGATACACACCAAAATGGAGGATGGAGGAAATCATGGCAGTAGTGTAGCTGGCCTATACAAGTTAGCCTGAGTATGCATTAGGGGTGTGCACTGGATCGGGTTCGATCCACAATCCGGATCAGATCCAGGGGAAATCGGATACAATTATCCGATTTCCGATCTCACCGCTGGATCGTTCGATCCAATCCAATCTGATCCGGAAAGGTCCCGATCCAGATTGGATGGATCGGAGGATCGGCGGGCACCCGCTGGCGCCCGCCGCCACTTCCATTGGCGGGCACCACCAGGCACCCGCCAATAGAAGCAGACAGTGGGGGGGGGCCTTCCCTGGCAGGGATGTCTGCTTCCATCGGCGGGCACCAGCAGCCGTCCACCGATGGAAGCAGACAACAGGGGCAGGGGGCTGTCGTATTACAACAGTTTTCAATCTGGGACTTTAGCCAAACCCCTTATCAAAGTATGTCCGGGACGGATGCCAGAACTTATTCGTTTGAAGGTTTTTATTTATACTCCAGAGATTAACCCCCTGGTCTGAGTCAAGTGCCGAACTTACATTGAAATGCAAAGCAGTCCACAAGGTCCATTTACCAAAGCAAGGGTCACATCAGGGATTCAGTCAGTCCAAATGTTGAAGCCGAAGGTCAAACCAGATATGAGCGGAGTCCAGGGTTCAGGGTCAACAGTCACGCCGGTTGTTCAGTCCACAGGTTGCAAGCCAGAAGTATGAGGGAGTGTCAGGAGCCAAATACGTCGGTTGTTCCCAACGAAAACCTTGCTTTCTGTTTTTCCCTTTTATATTCACCTGAGCCTGTTCTCACAGCTGTTCCACATTCCTTTGCAATCTCATTTAAGGCCTGCATCAGCTGTGCTCTGTTTTCTCAGTCTCATGCTTCGCCTTGTGGGCTTAGCTTTCTCCGCCCATTTGAGCTGCCGCCTTTGCTGGGGAGTTACTGGACAAACTCCTTCAGGCCCCGAGCCTTCCTCATTAGAAACAGGGAGTGGAAGAGGGTGGCTTTCCTGGGGCTCTTCTGAGGACCCTCCCTGCTGTTCCTCCTCCTCCGGTAAGTCCTGGGGAATGGGCGAGGCTGCAGTCTCTGCCACTTCTTCCTCCTCAGAGGAAGATTCTTCAGACTGCCTCATGACAGGGGCTTACCTTCCGGGGAAGTCTGCTCCTGTCTGCCACTGGCCACTACTGTGAGCAGGCTTCGTGGCCTGCCCCTAGGTAGCGCGCCAGGTGATATTATCACCTGGCGCGCTACTCAGGAGCAAGCCGCAAAGACTGCTTGCAGTAGCAGCCAGCGGCGGATGGGAGTGGACATCACCCAAAGGTAAGCAGGGGGGAGGGGGAGGGGGAGGGGAGAGGGGGGTCCACGGCCCGCTTACTTTCGGTGGCCGTCTTTCCCCCAATGCAAGTCTATGGAGGGGGAAAATGGTGGCCGATCCAAAAATCGGATGTCCGATTTTTGGATTGGGATCAGACCCGATCCAGTCCGGGGGGCCTCCGATCTTGTCCAATCCGATCCAGGACAAAATTGGAGGTCCCAATCTGGGTCCCGATCTGGGGGGTCCGTGCACACCCCTAGTATGCATTCATGTACATTTCATTTTAAAGCTGAGACATGAAGCCTATCTATGGTTAGGGGCAGACTAGATTGAGACAGATCAGGCTGACAGACAAAGAGGAAGAGGTGGAGAGGAAGAGGAGAAGTATGATCCCCAAATCCACCACCCTGTAACCCAGCAAACCTAATAAAGTCCAACCCAACAGGTATGTACTGTGATCTACCAGCTGTTGGATGTCATTACCCATGTTTGCAGTCTGATGAAGGCAGGAAAACAGGAAGCCTACAGAGTTTTTGGTGAACTACCATATGGGGCAGATAGGCTGCATTTGGCCTGTGAAGTTGAAAGCCATGCAGGCCTAGTTCACCTCATTGTTGGCTTGGCTCTGAGGACTCATGAACTGACACTGGACTCTGAAGGAGATGAAAGGGCATTAGGCTACAAATGAAAGATGCATGACCATCTTCCTCAAATGAAGAGTGACTTATAACATCCTTTATTCAAAACCAAATCTGAAGCATACTTATTTCAAACCAACCGCTATAGTAATCAATGGGGACTTCTTTGTAAATGTGTTTTGAATCATGTTGTTTGTCATCTTTTAAACTTTCTGTCGAGAGACTGTGGTTAAAACTTTAAAGTTTGCCTGCAGGCTACCACAATGGGATTTCTTTGTGTGCTTCATAGTACTGGGTGACATTTTTTTAGAGATTTTATAATGCAATTTTTTATGATGAGGCAAATGTTTAAAAATATACCCAAGGCAATGGCATCTCATTTTGTCCTACATTTCACTTCTTTATAATATGACTGTCATACAATTTCCTATTCTTTGGTCCATTTTACCTGGTTAAAATAATAGCAAGGTTAGTTGACTAAGAATAATGTGAATCATCAGAAAAATGTAAGTTTTCTCAGTTTGCATTCAAAACGTATATTTCATGTTTTCAGATTTTTGTTAAAAGAATCTGAACCATTTCTGGACTGAACTGGAAATGGGATGTCAGGATATAGTTTGCCAACTAAAATTACATTCAGTTTAAGTTGGCAGTGCTCTGAATTTCTAGAGCACTCAAATTAAGGCACAGCTGAATCATAGAAAGAAGGAATGCAGAAAGAAGGAATACCATCAGAAAGAGAAGAATCCAATTTCATTAAAAAACAAACAAACCCAAAACCCTCTGCTTCTAAATCATGGTAATGGTCATGATTCAACAAGTGACCTCCACAACTACAAGATAGCTTCATCACATTAGTTACAGTTCATATATTTAACACAATAGTACTACATGTGGCAGGGAATTGTCCTGGACCTTTAGAATGCTTATGAGAATGGTGTCATGGGTGAGTCCGGCATTCATTTGTACAAATGGATGTGTGATTTACTTGATATCAGTCCTTTCTGCCTGAGATATAACAAATACTGGGCAGATCATGAATACATTTGTAAACACTCATAAGTGATTTAGTTTATGCTGTAAATTCCTCCAAGTGTTAGACCCCCCTCCAATTTAAAAAAAATAGAGGACTTCCATTTGATGTAACAGTTGTACACACTTCCTGCCACTACTAAGATATTACTGATGGATTGGACATTTGAGCTTGGCTCTAAATGCACATTAGCCCTGCCAGTTGTACTCAGTTACATGGAGCAGAGGTATAGAAATGAACAATGATGTCAAGACTGGATAGAATCATAGAATAGTCAAATTGGAAGGGGCCTATAAGGCCATTGAGTCCAACCCCCTGCTCAATGCAAGAATCCTGATCTTGAGGTTGGAACTAAAGTTTTTGGATTACATCCTCATTATTCTTAAGGCAAATCCTTGGAGTGCCCAAATGTGTGGCCAGTGCGGCCCTGAACCTAGAAGCTGGACTTAGCACACTAAAATGCCAGGCCTGGATTCAAACACTCCATTTCTGGTTTTGAAAGTACCATGGGCTTTTTTTTACAACTCTTTGGTATCCCAGGTCCTCCTTGATCTGTACGAATCCCCCTGGACCAAATTATTGGTACTGAAAGTCAACTCAACAGGGCTCTCTGCTGGATATCTGCTAACACTCGATCTGGAAGGTCCCAAATGGACAATCAAGCAAAGACTACTAGACATGGACCTTCAGGATCTCCGCGGAGTTACCCTTGGCCCATGTTCCCCTCACTCTCTGGGCCTCCTAGAATTTGCTCATAATGCAGAGATGACATATTTGAAAAGGCTCACCGTACCAAAATACAGAAAGGCCTTCACTCTGGCCAGATTCAAAGTATTACCATCTAAATTGTTGGAAGGCAGATTAAAAAAAAAATCCCGTAGCCAGTAGATGTTATCCATGCAATAACCCCAATGTGGAGGACATTGACCACGTACTGTTCTTCTGTAATTTTTATAACGAGGCAAGGGACGATTTACTGCACCTTATTTTGCAGGGTTTCCCCGGGTCGTACCAGGAAGTTCCTAATGATTAATCTCCTTCAGGGTACAAATAAGCACGTAACCCTGCAAGTAGCTAAATTTCATCGTACTGCGATTGGCTGTAGAACCCAGTTGGTCTAAACCCACAAGGACTAATCTCGCGTGTGATATATTTTCTGTTGGAAGGACTGTAGACTGTAAATAAAGACTGACTGTAATCTCAACATTAAGGGAAGCTCACGCTTCTGTATGTTGAAGGTTTTCCCTTGTCTATGAACATTTTAATAGCTGTATATCTAACCTACTGTTAAATGCTCTATGGACTGTCAATAAAGATTGTTGTTGTTGGATTATATCCTGGTTCTCAGAGTTTCAGGGTAATGGGGAAAATATTAGAGTGAGAGGGAACAAGTTCTTTTCTGATTGGGCTGAAAGCTTTGGCTTGAGAGCTTTTTGCTTTTCTCTCTGCCACTATGCAGATTCGGCTCTGCACTGAAGTTTACAGGTAGGGATGTGCATACAAGCAAAACTTGATTTCATCAAAATTCTCCAGATTCCACTTCAAAGCTCATGCCATCTCGTATCAGATTGCAATCTTTGGGTTTGGTTTTTCCCCTTCTCCCATGAAAATTTGTGTGTATTTCCCCAAATATATGCATAAATTATGTGCATCTTTGAAATTTCCTTCTTGTTCTCCCATGATTAAAGCATGTTTGTGCACATTTTTCAAAAGGATACATTTTATCATGCATATTTTTCAAATGTTCATTTGTTATCAAACTTTTTTTTTTTTTGTCCATGAATGACATTGCAAGCTCAGAAATGTACCGATTTTGACCCAAGGTTCTGTTTGAGTCCTTCATCAGTCCAAAAGGTTTAAATTGGGTAAATCCTGATAAAGAATTAACTGAAAACAGATTTCTCATAAATTCCTACTTACAAGCACAGTCAGGTTTGTCCACATGAACATCCATGTGCCACATTTCCCTCCACCAGGGTTGCCTAGACTTTGAACCTATCCACCATGTTCCACCCCTTGATTTGTGACATACATCTCTTTAGCTTCCGTCTCTTCCCTCTGCACTTCAGGGTCTCAACAACAGGAGACATGTCTAGGTTTGGCCTGAATCTGAGGTAATTTGTCAAAGAGTCACACCTTTATTATCATGTAGCGCAGAGGTAAAGAAGCATGGATTTGGGGGCCATATCTTCCTTCCCCAGAATTCCCAAGATGTTCATGCCCCTTTTCCCTTGGCCTCACCCCTTTTCTTCTGACCACAGATAATTTGGTGGTTTCTCAGTTCCTGTACAGTTTCTTTCCCATTCTCCTAAGACTTACTTCTTGGCAGTAAGAGATTTACACTAAAATATGCTGGTATTTGGGGGGGGGGTTGGGGGGGCTCTTTTGCCTTCCACTTTGTTTACCACTGGAATGTGGCTCCCAAGAACTTCTTTGAAATATAATTCAGCCCGGTACAACTAGGGGTGACCACATTACACCAGTTTTTAAATCTCTTCACTGGCTGCCAATCAGTTTCCGGGCGAAGTATAAAGTGTTGGTTATTACCTTTAAAGCCCTACATGGTTTGGGTCCAGGTTACCTATGGGATCGCCTTCTCCCATACAATCCGCCCCGCACATTCAGGTCCTCTGGGAAGAATTTACTAAAGTCAACAAGAACTAGACTGACAACCATTACCCAGAGGACCTTCTCTTCTGCCGCTCCCAGATTGTGGAATGACCTGCCGGGAGAGATTCGCCAACTCACTAGTCTTCAGGAATTTAAAAGATCTATAAAGACTGATCTCTTCTGGCAGGCCTACCCAGATGAATTTTAAAGTGTTTTATTGGTGTTTTATTGGTATTTTAATGATGTATTGGTTTTATGTGCTTTTAATCAGTTTTGTATTTTGTGTTTGGTGCTGTTCCCCGCCTCGATCCATTGGGAGAGGCGGGTAATAAATAAATATATTATTATTATTATTATTAGGCTGAAAGAGGTTCAATACCCCTGATTAATGCTATGTTCTTATCTGTCAGCTTTTGAACTGATGGATTCACTCCCCAAGCAATTGGACTCATCACGTGTGAAAGTGAAAGGGCTGAAGGACTCGTGTGGCTGTTAAGACATGAAGATCATGCTCTTCATAGACTGAAACTGGAAAGAATCACCTCCATTGAAACAAAATAGAAAAAGCCTTAAAAGCTTTGCAGTGACAGACTTCATAGGCCACACAGTCTGTGTGAAATTGGATTCAGTGTGATTATTTCTGGGCAGTAATTCAGAGCAAATAACATCAAGAAAAACCTTGCGTAAATCCTGACAGAAAAAGTGGATTTAAATCAAACTAATAGCTTGCAAAACACATGAAATATGCTTTGTACCATGCCTTGGAGATACATGGCCAAATCCGTATTCAAAAAGTTATATATATAAAAAAACAACCCAGAGTGATTTGAAGAATAAATTACTTGTCATAGTGATCTTTAAAAATGCCAGAATTTAATGCAAAAATATAATCCTAACATTTATTGCAGCAAAAATAAATGTCATCATATTAGACTTAACTGGCTAAGCCTTGCGGAAGCATTTCCACAAAGTGAAAGGGACATGACAAGCTGTATTTCACATTTATTGGAATGAGATTTGGTCTTCTTTATCATAAGCAGTAGATTAAAACACTTTATTTTAATTTACTTCACAGTATTGAGGGAGGAAAACATTGACTCAGATAAGCAGCAGAATAACATATCCAGTCCCCAGTGATGCAATCAATCAATCAATCAACCAATCTCAAAAGCTAAATATGTAATTTGACACCACTTGGGTTTGCACTAGAATGCCAACAGTAATATAAAAGAGTTGTGACATATTGTGTGTTATTATACTGAATGACAAAATTCCTGTTTGGTTCAGTAGAATAACGACAACATTTAAATGAACATGTTAGCGGTTTTTGAAACTGTGTAGGGACGCCCTGAGTATCCATAGTTTTTTGGTTCCAGAAAAAAACAATCCACATATTTGTTTTTGTGGATAAATAACATCCCAAACATGCATTAGGTTTGAGAATATTGTCGTCTGATGGAGGATGGGTGGGTTGACTGGATGTGCAAGACAACATTTGCACATACGATGCAACACAATTCAGATCCACATTATGCTGTTTAGAGAGGAGTCAATGAACTATAGACAATAATATGCTTCTGACGGATTTGGATTGAATGCACGAGCTGTTCCACTGTTCCTACACCTGCAATGGATTACTGGATGAAATAATAATTACTTCAGTGAAGAATACTAATTGTGTGGTTGTCAGTTCTGTAAGCCCGTTCTTACTTGTGCTGGATGAACCATAAGTTTTCAAAGCTTTCCACCACCTTTCTCCTTCAGCTGATCTCATCAAAGCAATTTTAGCTGACACTGGCAACAGCTATCCATGACTCAAATACCTATGCAGAGCCAGGGCTAGCTCCAGGTTTGAGGAGGACCATGAGCAAAGTGCATGGGGGGCAGTGGCTTTTCATAGCATTGATAGGCCTCCTCAGGCTTACCAGGCAGTGGCAGCACTCCAGGAGTGGGTGGGAGGTGATATTTTAATTTCTCACAATCCGTAATGTCTGATGTAATGTCACTCTGCTGTGTCAGGATTAGCCACTACCGTGAAAGAGCAAAAGTGTGGGGTTTTGCTTATCATGGTGGCAACCTGCCTCTGTAGAGGCAGTCCCATGGTTGAAAACACAGGGATTCAAAGCCAGACTTTTCAGAGCTAAGCATTCAAAGCCCAATGCCAGGACGAATGTACGTATTCCTTTATTTTATTTTTGAAATGATGTACCACCAAACTGGCATATGCTCTCAGGAGAGTATACAATCATAAAACAAAACAAAACAAAACAATAACAACCAAAATAATCAATATAACAAAGAAAATATTAAAACATGAAAATATTAAAACATATTCAATAAGGAGCTAGTAGTAAAGTTAATAATCAAAGCAACCAATTAGAAAATAAATTCCAGCTGGAAGCATCTATTGGTACTGGTTTCTTCCACAATCTCAAGTTCTTTTTGTCCCAGATATGGAGAATGTGGTGACCTTTGGTTTCTTCTTATCAAAACCAAACTGAAATGGAATTCTCACCCAACCCGAATGCCATTACATATATAGCTCAAAGCAGTGATGTTGCTAAACCTCGTAATATAAGTTTGTCTAGCTTGTAATCCTTGGTGCCACATGAATTGAATGCTAGTTCTCGTAAAGGTTTTATAAGGCTCAGAATCTACAATTGATTCGGCACATATACAGAGAGTACTTTTGAATTTATATCTGTTCTTAGTCCAAGTCCTGCAGACAAATTCTGCTCGAAGCTAAGCAATGCCTACAAGGTGTACATTTAACATCTCCAGGAACAGTGAACAAGCCCAGTGACACCCACAAGTCTTGCGGGGAAAGAAGCTGCACATCTGCACTAGTGATACATATAATGTTTAAGTGTAGAGTTACTCTGTTAGTTACACTATGGCTATCATGCACACTGACCCTAGAACTAGATGAGTTCCACACATGGCCTTGAATTCAGAGATTTCTACTACTATCCTACATAGAAGGCTCTTAGCAGATGGACTGTAGGAAATCCATAGTTGTTTGTTTGTTTTTTGATGATATTTATGCATTGCTTCTAGGGATGGATGGACTCACCTATGTTCGGTTTTGCTGGACTGCTGACAAGTTGCTGCTGCCACTCCCCCTTCCCACGGCACACTGAGCTTCCCACAGCCTCGGCATTCACCCAATGAGGCAGTGAGGCCTCCTGCTGAACCTTGTGAGCTGCCATTTTGTGCAAGAAATGGCAGCTTAGGAATATCTGGGAAGGTTGGCTTGTACAAAATGGCAGTTGGGCATTTCCGGTAAAGTCATGTTGCATAAATGGCAGCCATAAAGCCGCTGGTTACGCATCATTACAGGCAAAAATGCTCCATTGACACTGTATTGATGTGTAAATGCCCCTTTATGGCCACCATTTCGATGACATGACCTTACAGGCAAGGGAGCAGGCTGCCTCGTTGGGTGCTGTCCGAGCTGTGAAGTGCTAAGCTAAAGGTTCTCATAAACTTACACCTCTCCCACCCTAGCATTTTTCTTATATGGCAAGCTGGAGGAGAAATGCTTCAATTTTTACAAACACCCCATCTGAATCTGTATATTTCCAAATCGCTCACAAAGCTTTGGAAAGGTTCAGATTCAATTTGGTCCATTTTGGCCCAAACTTCCCTGAAGCAGGCCAATTTGTTTCTGAAACTTGATGTATAAATCTCTTACATAATTTTCCTGGTCCTTGAACTTGAGAAATATACAGAGTTATCATTATATAAAGATGGCATTTTACACCCCATATACTGGGATATATAAAACAATGCTGTTTCAGTGGCATTGTCCCTGTGTTAAGATTTTTTTTGAGGAATGTAATCACTAATATTTTTAGAAGAGAGTAATAACCAATTTTAAATAAATAGTGCCTCTAATTGAAGCAAGACTCAGTCATATGGTTAATATTTTTAAAGAATTGTGAGGCATATTGTTAGGGAATCTGTCTGCTTTAGCTAAAATTATAATTGTCTAAAACTGAAAGTCTAGTAATCTTTTGTGCATTGTAGACTGATTTACAAAAGGACAATTGTGGGTAATGGAGGGTGGAGAAATAATGAGGTGACACACAGAAGTGGATTTTAAACAGGGCCACTTTATTAAGGATCTGCAGAGTGGGTTAACCTATGTGCGCATCCTAAATATTTCAGGGCAAGACATTCACCGTCTGTGAAGTGGCGCTTGCCAGTTCGCCACAACCCAGACTGCCCCTTATGGGGTAGGAAGGCCTTCCAATGTCAACCTCCCCTCGTGCCATACAGCTCCGAGTAGGTGAGGAAGGTTGGCCTTAAAGGTAACCCTTATCCCACTAGCTGTGGCCGTAAAACTCACAGCTGGGGGCCCTCAGGCATTACCAATCACCGAAACAGTGCCTGTGAATGCTCACCAACCCTATGACGCTCCTGATGCCTGCACCTACCTGCCAAAACGTAAACGTGGCCGAAACATTAATGAACATCACCTATTTAATACTTCTTGGCTGCCTTGCAGTGTGAAGTAGGCGAAAAAACCCATAACCGAAAGTGATTATGAGCCAAAAATTCCTACTTGGCCCTCATCAGAGTGACCGGCGAACTCACACTACCTACAGGGCAGGAGGGAGGGAGCCACAAAAAATGACGAGGAAGCAGGGATGGGTGAGCCTGCTGTTAAACTCGTTCTGTCCCCTTCCTGCCCCGAGGCACCACCGGAATAGCCAATGGCTGCCACCCATGCCACCTCATCACCCCACCCCCACCCGCAATGGCCTCCATGTGCCCAGGCACGCCAGGCCCATTGTGAAGCCATTTATCACACTCAGACACAAGGCTGAGTATGTACAGCCAGGCACCTGCCAAGGGGCCCATATTCCAGCCTAGACTCACCAACAAAAGCTCCCTGAACCTGCATCTCCTCTTCACCATTCCAACCTGCTTGTTCACCTGCTTCTTGCTCACTGTTCAGCCAACAGCGGTAGTGAGAAGGGTGAGGATTAGATGCCACGGCCTACTTGCTCACCAGCTCTTTGCCTATTGCACAAGCAAGTGGTAGCAATGAGGAGAAAGAGGATGAGGAGCAACAGCAGCGGTAGAAACAGCGACTCATTGAGGGAGGGGCCTAAATTCTCCCAGGCATTCAATGGCATATGATAGGGCATTTATGCCAGTGGCCCAAACAGGTCTTGCAGTTTATCAAAACTGTTTTTAGCTGTCTAAATTCTTTTCAATTTTGTATGTTTAAATGGTTATGCTGTATTCTATGCTGTATTTTATTATGAATTGTTGTAAACTGCCCAGAGAGCTTCAGCTATTGGGTGGTATAGAAATGATGATGATAACAACAACAACAACAACAACAACAACAATATTGAGGGTGTCCTGTCCAAGAGCCCTCCAAACCCTCAAACTGGCACTGAACGCCAGGCAGATAAGTGAACAGGACTGTTACATCTATGAAATAGAATTAGTAATAGGAAGAACATTTTCTGAGATAGGCACTTTTGTGTGTGTAATATACTAGAAAAGGATATATCTGATTTGCTGGAACTCTGAACATGAGTATTCCATATAGCAACAGTTTGTATTACCACTGTAAAGTATTGTGAATGAGAGAACCAATTGTATAATTTTATACTATGGAATTATTTCCTGCAACTGATTTTTTTGGACGTGATCCCAAGTACAGCTATGAGAGGAGATGCATGTCTTCAGTCAAATCAAACTAGATGTTGACGAGGGCAGTATTCTCTATTTGGGGCTGCTGGCGGGAAAGACATGTCTGTTGGGTTACATGTGGCACACAACAGGCTTCCTAACCTTTAAGCTGGCTCCACTGAAATCTCCTTATATCCCCTATGGGAAGTTAATCACTGCTGAGGCCCAAGAAATATCTGTGTGGGCAGAAGCACTCAAATATTCAGACTATGAGCATCTTCAGCCAGGAGGAAATGGTGTTTCCTTACAATCGCATACCATCACTTTTGCTTCCTGCTTTCTTCCGCATTGGGAACGAAACGCATAGGAAGTTCACTGCATCATCAAAATAACCTGCAAACATCCATGAGTGGTTAGTCGCAAGCATCCAATATAACGATAGTCTGAATAAGCTCCATGAAAATCAAAAGCATTGGAGCAGCAGTATGAGATACTGGATGATATACTTGTGGATAGCTTGTCAGGATCTGTGCAGTTAACTTTCAGAATTACAGTCTCTACACCAGCTCAAAATCTCAAAACACACTGCATAAAAGAATTCAGGATGTCACCTTTCAGTACCTCTCTGCCTATCATTGTAGCTTTTTAGCCCTGTTAATGATAAGCAACATAAATATAGAGGTAAGCAAATATAAAAAGAGTTCCGTATTTAACATACGTGGTTTAAAATGCATTTCTGGCCATTACTGGCATGCCCTCCCCTCCCCCTCAATACCCTCAATACCCAGTACAATTACACATTTAAATTTTGAAATATGTGCTGTGAAAATGAGGAGCGGCAACTTATAGGGATAATTACATTTCAATGTGAATCTACTTAGCACTCTTTGGTAATAAATAAAGCTCTCAAATGTCTAAAGCGTTGAAGTGTTTTGTATAAATATCTGAAATGCACAAAATATGTAATTACATACACAAAGCATATGCTGCTCCCAAAGAGTGACAAGTAATTAGAAGAATCTGATTATCACTCCCTCCTTTAACTTTTGAATCTTCTGATTCACGGGCAACATTTAACTGGCAGAAATATAACACTTAACAGCCACCTGAAGTATTTTAACTACCTTGCAAGTACATTCTAAATTCCCAGAAAATCTTTACTGAGCTTCTGACATTTCATAAAGTAATAAAATGTACACATATTTCTGGTCAAGTGCTTCTGTAGATGACGTGAACAAAATTATATTCCTCCCTTCTTCTTCTTCCCACTTTAAAGATCCCAATTGTATTCACATATGGGCTGGGGGGGGTGTCATTAAAAGCCAACCATGTTCATGAAGTAACATGGTATTTTACATTTCCTATAGTTTATCAAATAGATACTCTTTTGTATTCTGATTTTATGTTTCATTGCCCCCTGCTGTTGGATAAAGTTGCTGATTTTAAAGTCAACATATTTCTGGTTATGCCTTTGTTTGATGCGTTAAAGAGTTCTGAACTTGCAATGCCCCTTCCTGGATATGGCTTCAAATTGACTCTCTCTGTCTTGCCTTAAGGATTCAAATAGGAGATTTCAGTTGTACAGGGCAGCACGTAACCGGGTCCCATTGGAGATGGAACAGGAGGGAAAACAAACAGAAACATAGACCTAGCTATGTTAACAGCCACAACTTTATTGGTTAAAGCTTGGAATAATAATAATAATAATAATAATAATAATAAATAATATTTATTACTTACTCGCCTCTCCCTCTGGATCGAGGCGGGGAACAACATCAATACCAACAATATAAAATGCATAAACTGATTAAAAGCATATAAAATTAATAACATTATTAAAATCAATAAAGTCTTAAAATTCGACTGGGTAGGCCTGCCGGAAGAGATCAGTCTTTATAGCTTTCTTAAATTCTGGAAGACTTGTAAATTGGTGGATCTCTCCCGGCAGGTCGTTCCACAGTCTGGGAGTGGTAGAAGAGAAGGCCTCTGGGTAAAAGTTGACAGCCTAGTCTTAGCCAGCTGTAATAAATTCTTCCCAGAGGACCTGAGCGTGTGGGGCAGAATAGAACTTGGTGGGGTCCTGGGGCATGGATCCAGTCATTGGTCAGCCCACTTGCTGGCTGATCCCACAATCACTGCCAAGAGCCTTAATGGGGATGTGGGAGACATGGGCTCACACCATGGCACAGCCTGCTAATGTGAGCCCTTTTCTGCCATCCTGAGTGTGGCCAGATTGCAGACCCACACAGAGCTGGATACCACCCACCCCCAAGATCCCTTAAAGGGATCCCCATGTGGAAGCAGGGAGCCCACTCCCATCACCCCCTTACAGATGGTTCCAGCCCAATGCCTTCCACATCTACACAGTTGTGATTTGAAAAGGGCATTAGTAGCTCATCATCCTGTAAGAATCAACTATGTACAATAGCAATAATATCTGTGCAATGGAGTAGGTAAAATCAATGCACTGTGCTGTCAAGCGTGCAGGGGAAATTATTTACGAGCTCCATTAACTGGTGACTAACCTCCATCTATAGCAGGAAATACATTAATTTGGAGTGGGTGGGTGAGGAAGTTGGCAATGCCAATGCCAAAACCACAATATAGGCCTTGGGTGGACCAGCGGAAGATAGTTCTGCCTTTGGTCCATTCTGAAGACCCCGATTGGCTTTGAAGCCTCCCAGCAGTACCCTAATGTACAGTGGCACCATAGCTGAGCAGCCACCTACTCCAACCTCTCTTGTCCTTCGCACCAGGGGGCTTTCTACACATTGGGAAAGCCCCATGGTGGCAGTGGAACTGAGCCCCATAAGTAAGAAGACGCAGGGATGGCTTCAGTCTGGGATTTACCCCAACTTTTTCAAAGACAGTGATGTCAACATGGCATGTCTGCTGTGTAACATCACCCCATGAGCAATCTGGGGTCAATCTGGGGCGGAGCCTGGTGGAAAGCGACCAGCGATTGGTTGCCTTCCACCAAGAAAAAGCTGGGGGTGGCTCCAGGACCTGGATGGCTACCCAGAACCCCCATGCTCCCTCCTTGGCATTGGGATTACCCAACACCGCCTCTGGAGAGGGAAAGCATGGGGTTGAGGAGGGAGGTGGCACCAACCCAGTGTTGTGAAGACAGCCCCTGTGACTGCACACCCCAACAATTTGCCCTTGGAAGTTTATTTACATTTGTATTAGTTTTTCTGAAGAAGTGCTGAATTTGCTCAAGTGCCTCTTATTTTTATCATATTTGTCTTGCTACAAGTAAAATAACATGGGTAGGAGGGAAAGAAATGGAAAGCTACTTTCCATTTTGTACTTTCCTTTCATACTATTTTATTCTTAGCAGTGATAAAAGTGGATTACTGTTGTAATCTGACTCACACAATCCAACACAATTCCTATATGAGAAGGATCTACTTCTTTATGAGTTTATATGCATACTCCTGGTTCTCAATGAAGGTTGAGGGGTAGGATGTCCACACCCCAGGCTCTTTCCCATAACCCTCAATGTGTTCAACTCATTTAGTGCAGGAACCACATATGAACTGGCTCCATTGAAACGTATTATGCCCATGGTGATATGGGAGTTCAATTTCTGATATTTTATATCTGCTGGCTTCTTTACAGAAGCAAGTCATCCACTTGATGCTGCAATCATCAAATGATTGAAAATTCTTTTGTGAACATGGCCTGGAGTTCAAAGATGCTGAAAACATGTAGGGCATGAATCTAGCCAAACCTAAGCACTTTTAGTCCTAAGCACGTGCTCAAATTAATTCTATCTTGGTTCAAAGCAGATAGGGAAAAAAACCCTATCTGTGATAACATGCAGGCAAACTGGGGTGCAGGGTTATTCCTTAACACTCATGCCTAAACCCCACTGCCATTCTTGGCTGTAATAGAGCACCAACATTTATAAAGACCTCACTTTGCTATAACCAACTTGATTATTTGACCCAGGCCAGAAGATGCCTATAGAAGTCTATACAAAAGATCCAAAAAAGAACAACAGGACCACAGATAATTATGGGGAGCGAAGGGCTCTCCGAAATCAAAGTGGGCTACAATCAAAAAACAAACTGGATTTATGGAAATCAGATCAAAGAGGCATGAAGAAGCGAGGAGCCAACTCATGTTGGTACACCCACTGTGCTGGGCTATCTATGGAAAAAGGAAGGCATAATTGACAAATAAAAGCTATTTTGGATCTCCCAGATCTGACTTTAGTAGACAGAACCAGCACTTATTGAGAAGGAAAGGACAAAGCCATTTTCAATTTGGGCCAATCCTTGTCTGGTAGACCAGGCTTGTGAGAGCCAATCAGAAATTGTCAAAGGGAAGTAAACATTGTTGAATACTGGCTTATTAGGACCGGTTCTGACTCCCATAACATAGCCTGCCAGGATGCCAGGCATTCCATTAAAGCATTTATTATCATTCATACTTCATGGGGTTGGGTAGTGTCTTCTGATGAGTGAGATATTTTAATTCCTAAAAGGAATAGCATGTGCAGACTGTTTAAAGTAAGGTCTTAGGTCTTAAAGTATGGAACTAATCAAGTCAGTTGGCTGAATTATGAAATCCAACCAATTTCCTTCATATGACTTACTAAAATATATAAGTTGCTTCACCTGGAGAGTCATTAAAATCTCTATGATTTTACAGGAGGAAATTTTGCAGGAAGAGATTTGGCTTTGATGGACAATGTTAAGAATTGTCTAAGTCCTATAGAATTCTCAGTTGTGATTTACTTAAGATATTTATACTCAGGTGGTACATCCTTGCAAGGGCTTTTTAAAAAACAAACAAACAAAACAAAATCAACATAAAAATGGGAGTAATCATGTAACAAAACTAACCTAGCATGGGATGAAATTAAACAACAACTGAGCCTTTTTGGGGAGGCAGTTCGTTCTGGTTGTGGCATTTTGCATCCGCTGTAGTAGCAATGATACAGCCTTCTTTCTGGATATCTTGAATACTGTAGTCTCTCTCTCTCTCCTGTTGCATTCCATAGTTGTGTGACTATCATTATTTTAGTTTCTCAGTCATCTGTTTACTCATGAGCCTTTTTAAAAAAAGGTTTCTTGAGTTGGGAACGTTATTCTTCGTGTAATTTCTTTCAATTGCCATTTGAAGCATCTCATTATCACATCGATCACAATGTCTCAGTTTCACTGGTAACTCAAGGCTGATTCACACTTCCAAATTCCTCTGAACGATCATGTGGAGAAAGGCTAAGGGGAATCGCTGGCATACACAGGAGCCAACAGCCATTTCCATGACTACAGCTACTCAAGGCTTTCTCCATATGGTTGTGTACCTACATGCACAGTGTAGGTACTCAGCAATCAGTTCCAGGAGCCTTACTTTCTGTGCCACTGTGGCTGGATCCTTGCTGTGGTTGGTCATCACCAATGCAGGTCATCTATTATTTCACTTCTAGCCATGGAACTAGAGTGGCCATAACGCATTGCCAAAAAGTATATATATATATATATATATATATATATAGTGCCAATTGGCATAAGTTTTGCATATGCTAATTTATATGTATATATGCACATTTATAAATAATTAGTATAAATTAAATAGAAATACAATACATCTCATCATACTGGGGGAGGCTAAGACCAGTGTGCTTGCTCAATCTGCTGTCCATCTGCTACCTATTGATTTGATAGGCAACTTCAAGGCTCCTGCTCTCCCTCCTTATTCTTTATCTTGAAACCAGAGATGGACTGGACAGCCCTTCAAACAGAGAAGGGTTGCAGAACATCAGGACCAGGGGTCAAATCCAGCCCTCCAGCTTGGATTTAGCTTAAAGTAAGAGTTTTAAGCCAAAACATATATGTAATTTTGTCCCCACACCTTTTGCTTTTAGCCATGCCTACCACTGGAACATGGTCCTCAAGAGCTTCTCTGAAATGAAATTTGGCCCTCAGGCCTAAAGAGGTTCAACAGCCCTAAAATAGAAGATGCCTTCAAACATAAGACTGTGACTGGTTTCGGACAACACTTTAGTCAATGGTGGGCTGAGTAACCAACTCACAGTTGGTTATTTTGTGGGTACTCCCCACACAACATATTCCTACACAACTGTGGGTGGTTGGGGCTGGTGTTGAGTGGACTAATAGTCAACTAGGCATTTGACTGACACAGCCCCCACCCCTCACCCCTCCCTCCCTCCTCCCTCGGTCCTCCCGGTGCTATCCCAGCAGCCTCTGCAAGTTGTGCCATTTGTAGCAGAGCGCCAGCTGCTGCTTTGGTTGCTTTTGCCGCCTGCCTCTATGGGCTTGTGTTTTAATCCACTCACCACACACCATTAACACACTCACCCCTCCACACAACACTTTAAACAACTGGCTTCGAGCTAAACAACTTGCAAGCCAGTTGTTTCTCTCAGTTGCTTATTTGGCCGGAATAGCATACCGTCAGTAGTTTGTAAGTGGCGTGTTACCCTCCACACAACACAATAAGCAATACAACTGACTATTGTTTCCCCCCCTCCATTGCTTAATGTCCGAAACCAGCCTGTGTGTAGCAGCCCGTCAAACAGAAGGAAGTCCTCTGTAAAGTAGGCCATATGTCCACCCTACAGAGTGCCGGCAGCATCAACTATGCCTCCATACTCCCATCAAAACAGTGGCATCCCTAAACTTCCAAAAACTCTGTTCCTGCAAGTCAATGCAAAGGTGGAGGCTGCAAATTCTTTAACTTGCTAGCAGCAGAGCAATCAAACTCTTTGGTAAAAAATGGTCAGCATTTTATTCCCAGCCACAGGCTTGAGTGCCGTCGATTTCATAAGCTGTGATAGCAGAGAGAAGAAAGTGTCGGGGCTTATGTGGAAAAGCTGATAAAGCCATCAAAGCACTGTAACGTTAAGAGAAAATTTAATGATTCCCAATCATTCTCTCCCTGAATTGGATTACTCTGTGGACTTCAGAATGCATTCAAAACTGCTTACTCTCCAGATGAAGGCCTTCTGGTGCTGTATGCCAAGACAATAGAGATTTCAATGACAAAAAAATAATAAAAAAAAGACAGGCAGCAAGAGATGCCGCAGAATTGCAAAGCAGGAGAAAAACAGCTGCAGCTCATGAGCGCAGAGGTTCTATTAAAAAAAAAAAGTCATGTCATGCTGTTTTTCAGGAACAATAGCAGGGGGTGTAGGAGATTGTCCTGGTCTCTGATGGAGATTTGTCGAAGGTCCAAACAAAGAAATAAATAGCTAGAGGTTTTGCCATTGGGACTGTAATGGTTTAGAGGATGGGAAAGCGGGGACTCAGAAGAAAAAGAAGGAAGAAAAGTGAATATTAATGAGAACACGAGAAAGAGAAGAGAAAGCAAATGAAGACAGTAGCGGCAACCAAAGGCAGTTAAACAGTAAGCTTGGAGATAAAGAACATCTATATGAGTCTTTTTCTGGGAGGATGTGATTAACCATGAGGACTGAAAGGAAGCCATTAAAAATAGACCTTGCAAGTTGCCTGTCTCTTGCTGTCACCTTCTAAGATTCTGGCTGTTTAAGCCGATCCACTGAGACATTACACACACATTTTGTGGTTCATGGTCATATGGAGATTTTTTTTTTCAGAGATGATGTTAAAATTGATTATAAATAATATTTCATTCAGTATAAAAACAAAAAAACAGCCAAAGCTGGACCGTTTTAAGTCCCACCAGTTGAAGACAGCAAAAGGTGAACTGAACTATTGCAATGGAATCAAATGGCACAGTCCAGCCAAAAGCATGAGCTTTTAAAATTCTTTTGATCGCAGTGGGTAAGTTAAACATGTGCTTCAGCATCTTCTGCTCAAATAAATGGGATAGAAACATGCAATGTATGATCGTATACGTGTTTATCCAGACATTTACATTCCACTGTGTTCAGTGAGGCTTATGGCTTTTGATTGTACCCTAGAATATGTTCTCAGAATTATTATATTATTATAATAATATCTCTTTTCTCTGTCATGGTGTTTTTTCTAGACAGACATGACTGGCTTTGCCAAGTCATGCTGTCTTTTGCTGATTCAGGAATTTCCTTACTATTGAACATGTTTTAGGTATGATTGTTTTCTGAATGTTGGTGTGGATGAATTTTGGTAGGCCTAGTTTCTGAAGGTTTTCTGCATAGTTTTTTGATGTGATGCTGGTGATTGATGTGACTAATGGAATAATAATAATAATATCATCAACAACAACAACAACATTTCTATTCTGTCCCATACCCAAAGCTCTCTGGGTGATTTCCAAAAGATATTACTCTTATTGCAGAATTGATTTGATAGTGAAGGTGATCACCAGCTTTCAGAATGAAACAGATCTGGTCTGGTCATCCTGGATTATAGCTTACTCTAGGGCCAAAAGGGTCCCTTTCAATCCTGCTTAAGAATCCAGTTTACAGTTTGAGAATGCTGTTAGATCTGGTCTTTACTTTGTATGCCCAACTGGACTATATGTCATGCAATGCTTTCTACCAGCTTAAGCTAGTGTGTCAACCTCATCCCCTTCTGAAAAGAAGTACCTGGGCAGTTATCAACACCCAAGTAACATGATGTATGTGGGACCACCCTTCTCAGCTTTCTCAGTTGGTTCAAAATGCTTCAGTTGGTTCAAAATGCATCAGCTAAACTGCTGCCTGCCTGGACTATTTAGAACAGGGGTGGGTAGAAGGCAGATCTCCAGATGTTTTTGATTTCAACTCCCAGAAGCCCCTACAAGTACGGTCAAAGGTCATGAATGCTGGGAGTTTAAGTCCATAATATCTGCCCATCCCCGATTTAGAACACATCACACCAGTATTGGAACTGTTCCGCTGACTGTTTGTACATTTCTGGGTACAATTTAACTTATAAACCTATAAATGGCTGCACACTAGGGATGCCTTAAGCTTGGACTGGTGCTCCTATATGCACCCCCCCCCATACATACATACACATCTCCAGATCCCCTTCTCTGCTGAAGTTAAATCAGCAATGCATCTGTGGTGCTTCTAATGAGCACGTGTGTTTTAATGTTGCCAGTTTGAGATTTAATTATATTTACTCCAATATATTAACCATCTGGTTATGCTGTTTTAGGTTTTGCTGTTGCTGTTATTGTTGTAGTTTCTGTGATGTTTAGCTTCTTCAGATGAGCATTTTATCACACACTCACGACTGGCCACTCACAGATCTCCGCAGGTCGTTTTGATGACACCGTGTTCCTTCTGCGTGTCTCCCGTTGTCAGCCGCTCCTTCCTCCATGTTTTTCAATGTTAAATAATCCTCCAAAAACGCGTCTCTTCTGAACTATAGGGGCATTTGTCGTTATTTTGTGCCGTGTGCAGGAGAAGTTTCACTCTAAAATGCCTACTAGAGGGTGCTGTCCCACTACACTGAATGGGCCATGTGGTCGCTTCTCTTCCTGCTCTCTTCCTGCATATAATCGCAGCTCATTGCAGAAGCAGAAGAGATGCATCTTCAGAGCCAATTCCTCCTCCCTCCAATCTGACGGAGTTCAATATCTGATTCATTTGTTATATGTGTACTTTTTATATATATATTCGATAGGTAGCTATAAACTAACTTAGGGAGCAATCCTATGTCACCCAGAAAGCATTTGGTTTCTGGGCTCAAGAGGTAGGAAAGAAGGCTCTGACCTTGGAGCCCAGAAACTACATTCTCTGCCTCTCCCCCCTTGTAGCCAGCATGATTCTGATTATGTCTCCACACTTGTAAATGAAGTGTGGAGATGGGAAATGGGGTGTTCCTGAGGGCAGGGGGGAACTGGGGCATCAGTCATGCAATGTTTCCTGTGGCTGCGCCAGCCGCCTTCCCTCCCCCTCTGAAGTGGCACTGCTAGATCGGAGAAATCACCCATCTAGCAGAAATGCAGGCCAGCTGGACAGTGGAGGTGAAGAGTGCCTCCATGCTCTAGCTGCCCTGCAATGGATACTCAGCAGCCACCAAGTTTATGAGCTGCCAACTGTCTTCATAGGATTGCACCCTTAGGAGAGGTGGGCTATTTGTATTTGTGGAATTGTTGAGAACATGGAACTTAAGATGATGGTACAACTACATTAGTTAGAGCGGGGCTGGTCACAACGGACCTCTCGATTTGTTGTTAAATCCGTAGGTGATTTGCAGTAGATCAGTAAGGACTCCCAACTGCTTACCAAGAGCGTCAACAAAATTACTTCCACCCTAAATTGTACTTGCTGAAATGGAGAAAGCTTGGGGAAGCCAAGAGTGGATTGTTGCCTGGAAGGACTGTGAGCCCAGGAATAAAATACATTCCTGGGCTCAGAATTCCTTCATTCAAAGTACGTGTCTTTTGCACCAGGCTCCAAATGATGGATCCCTGGGTTCTTAGTAAAGAAAACAAAACAAACAAAACAAACAAAAAACAAAGTAGATGCTGCAACCTAAAGTCTGCCCACCCCTGAACTAGAGAATATAGCCACATTGCTGAAAGCAGCACTGATTAACCTCTTGTGTAGGAAATTGCTCTATAGCATAGCCAAGCCTAGATGCTCTCGAGCTCTAGCCCAGGAGTGGCTCAGATCCTCACTAGCTGTGTCACACAGATTGCCTGACTGGTTTATAAACCCATGGCCATGCTTAAGTATAAAGGTCATCCTTCCGCCTGTAAAACACCTTCTACTTCAATGAATCTGTGGTTTCATGGCATCTCTGCTAACAAGCTCTCCCCCCACCCCCAAAAAAGGATGAAGCCGATCATGAGTGGAAAAAAAAATATTCTAGCCTAAATCATGATCCATTGCACCAGGGGATTTAATAGGGCCTTGTTACAGATGAATGCATGTGTAATTTTTGCAGCTGCAATAATTTATCAGCAGATAATTATTATGGAAACTCTCAAGCAAGATCATTATTCTGAATAGTGAAAATTCTCTGTTAGGCAAGGAGTACATTTCTGGCAAAAAGAACTCCAGAAAGTAGGTTGGGTACCACATAAGCAGTAATCTGAGATGCAGTAATGGACGATAATGGGTCACACCACAATGGCAATGAAGAGGGGGGGGGAATATTGTCATGGCCCTCAGGGTCAGACTCTTCACCTTTAGGGGATGAGACCATGCACTCCAAGGAGGAGATGGAGTGGGGAGGGCATACCCTTAATATGGACTCACTCCCCAAGTGCATCAGAAGCCCATCCTGCCACCATCATTTCAGCCCAGGGTGGCCCTGGTATCAGTGGAGGCTGGTGGCTCCAATTTTGGCAGGGCTGTAAATTCATTCTGGGTTTTAGTCAAAACCAACCAGGTCTCTAAAGAAGCTATTCAAGGTGCTTAACCCTATCCCCAAAATAGGTTCAGCATATTGGAAAGCTCCTTTAGAGTTCTGGTTGGTCTCACTGAAACCCAGAGGGGATTCACAACCCCACTGAAATTAGAAGCAGTGACCTCCACTCCCTGGTATCATTGCCCTTCGTATCTGAGGATTCTAGCCAAAGTTGGAACCAATGCTGTTGGAACCAATGGTTGCTAAATCAGGAAACAGCCCTGAAACTGAAAGAAGCTCCCTCCAGTGGAAGCAGAGCTAGTCATTCCAGACTCAGCTACAGCCTTACTGAAGCCCAGTCTAGAGTTCTCTGCTGCTGAAGCAACATTTGAGCCTGCTCCTGTTCCAGCCAGCAGCCTGAGTTCCACTTCGAGGTTTTGCCTGAACTTGAACTCCTGCCAGAATCCCTATTCGGGCTTGTGATCCTACCTGAAATAGAACACTGAGAGACCTGTCAAATTTAAAATGGAGGGAAATGTCCCCCATGAAAGCTCCTCCTCCCTCAACTCTCACCACTGGCAGCCATTCCAGCAGTGGAGGCGGTTGGCTCTGAAGTGAATCCATTCTGGGTTTCAGTCAGAACAAGTTAGAATTCTAAAGTAGTTTTCCAAGAGTTCTGACTGAAACCTGGAGGGGCTCCAGCTGCCTCTTGCACTGACTGTGAGCTGTGAACGGAACCCCGATCCAATCCAGATCCCAATCTGTCAGGTCCAGATCGGGCCCAATCCGACTCAGATTTGGATCCATTCACAGCACTTCCTCCCACTCTCCCTGCTCTTTCTCTCTCTCTCTCCCTCCCTCCCTCCCCCCCCACTCTCCCTGCTTACCTGCTGCCTCCTCCGCGTTATCCTGCCGTCGTCCTCCCTCCTCGCTGTGGGCTGGCCACTTTCCCGCTCATGTTGGGTGATGAAATCACCCGCCGTGACCAGCAAATGCAGAGCTCTAATTGGCTACACCCTGGGCTGTTACACCAGTGTGGTGTAGTGGGTAGAGTGTTGGAGTGGGATTTAGGACTGTCAGGTCCTAGTCCCTGGTTGGCCATAAGCTCACTGGGTGACTTTTGGCCAATCACTGACTTTAAGACTAACCTACCTCACAGGGTTGTTGTAAGGATAAAATGGAAAGGAGGAGGATCATGTAAGCTGCCTTGGGTTCCTTGCAAGAGGGAAAAAGTTGGGATATAAATCAAATAAATAAATTAATAAATAAATCCCATATTAGCTAGAGACCCTTACGAATGGATGAATCTGACCATTTTGATTTTGCTCAGTTTCTCATGATTCCAATTTTAAATTTAGTTCATCCCAAAATATGAGAATCTTTTAAAGAAAAGTTCTTATAAAATTTTGATCACATTTTTGTGAGCATTTCTCCTAATAAATACATCTTGCAGTTATGTTTGCCTAATATACACATTTTTGCAAGCAATTTTTTTCTAATATAATGCAATATAATCATTATTTTATGTGTGTGTGTGTGTGTGTGTGTGTGTATGCATTTTTTTTTAATTGGAGCACTCCACTGCAAAATTTGGAGAAGTGCAAATTTTGATGCATAACTTAATTTCACTTCTCATATTAGTTTGAAAGTGCGAAATTAGGTAAATTTGTATTAAAATTAACACAATTAATTCTCTCATATCCCTAGTCCCAATCCCACCTTTTATCCTAGTAGCGCAACAGATATACCTGAGGTTTTCAAGTAATTTTTCATCCAAGTACTGGGCTGGGACGGCCAGGCAACAGAACTCCATCAGAAAGTTCAACTGATTTCAGGGGGATGTAGGTAGGAGCACTTTGCTTCCTTTGGGTTAAATCCAAATAAGTCACAACTTTTCAGATCAACCAATAGAATGATCACTTTTTAAAAAAAATATGCAAGAATTAACAAGACGGACAACAAAATCAGAGGCTTTGCAGAGTCCCTTTTGGGTTGTCTTACATGGTTAGTGTGCTGTGTTTGTCTAGGTGGAACATGTGTTGTGCAGGCAAATCTAGACTATTTGAAAGTGAATAGCAGCAGACAGAAAATTTAGAGGGAAAAAACCCTGACGTACAACTTCTTCATATCTATTTTTCTGAACCTGAAAAAAAAAAACCCTTCTTGTGTGGTAGAACCACCCTGACGTACAACTTCTTCATATCTATTTTTCTGAACCTGAAAAAAAAAACCCTTCTTGTGTGGTAGAACTACTCCATATTTCCTGCATACACCATCACGGTTGAAAATCAAACGAGTGTCTATTTCGCCACAAGTGTTTGCAAGCCCCAAGTTGTTAATGGTTTTTTTTTTTACTTGATGTTGTACGTTGTAAGTCCTGTGTAAAAATAAATGCCATGTATAAGTGGGTCCTAAATATTGAAGGAATTAGTCCATCAACTTGTATTCATTTATGGTGTCCTTGGTGTTAGGGATGGGAGAACCAGCAATTTTTGAGCTTGACTAAATTCCCTGAAAATCACTTCAAGGCTTATTTCAGCCTGCTTCCTTCCATTTTTGTTTCCAGCTTGTTCAAATGAGGAACATGCGCATTTTGCAGAGAAAAAAGTGTGCATCTCTGTGCACCTTTTCAAAAGGGCAAAATCCCCCCCCCCCATTGACACGAAGTGTGAAACAGTATATGTTTATTTACTTTTTGGGGAAATATATATTTAAAGTGTGCATATTTTAAATATGCATTTTTCTAATGTGACCACAAGTTTGGGAATTTGCTAAAAATATTTGGAGAAGATATGCTCCTAATTTGTGTTTGGGGCATTTTTGAGTAATTGAGAACTGAAGTGAAATTCTCAGACATCCCTACTTGCTGTTGTTGTTGTTTTGTTTGGAACGCTCACTGCTTCCATATTGCATATGAAGCTGCCTTGTACCTACTTAGCTTTATTGGTCCATCTATTATGAAACTTCGTTAATCCAAAATAGAGCTGCTAGGTTTCCAGCCAATTTCCAGATCCAAGTCAAGTGTTGACGATGACCTTTAAGGCCCTAACAGCCTCCTCCTATATTTACCTGCCTGCATGCTTAGATCATCTTCAGAGGTCTTCCTCAGGGTGTCTAATGAATGAAATCAGGTGGGTGCCTACAATTATTGTACAAGACAGAGGCTTTCTCAGTTTTAGTTCTCCGTTTATGGACTATCCTCCCCAAGGAGGCTTGCCTGGCACCCACAATATTATCTTTCCAGTATCAGGTCAGGAAATTTCTCTTATCCCAAACATTTTAGATTTTTGAACCGCACTAGAACTTCAATTAATTAACTTATTTAAACAGTAGAAGTTTTCCATGCCCAATTATCTGAGACCACTTTTAATTGGCGCTGTCAGGGATTGAACACAGGACTTTGTACATGTATCTGCTCTACAATTTAGTTGTGGCTCCAGAATTTGATAATATTTTAGGAAACGGCATATATGTATACACATTAAATAATAAACTTTAAGTAAGGATAACAGTAACATTTTCAAATTGAAAATGTTAAGTACTTCAATTTTTTCATGGTAATTTATGGATATTTTAAAACATCCTTGACCTTCACTGTAATGAAAGTTTCTTTCTTTTTCTTTTGGATGGCTTTGTTTAATTACCAAATTCTTTTGGATTGACTCATGCTAAAAAAGGATTTTTTAAAATGTTACAAGTTGAGTTCATTTTTTTATGTTAGTTCTGTTGAAATTGAGAAGCCCTTTAACAAATTGTAATGAAAATGTTTTCATGAACTTTCCCCTCACTATGTTCCCAGTATAAATAGTTAAGTTGAAATTTTACTTTCCTCTTCAAAGGACTTATAAGCCCCTTCCAACTCTACTATTCTATTCTAAGTCAAATTTGTACTCCTTCCCAAAGCCCCATCAAAGCATTTCATGTACTCCTTCCCAAATGTTGATCAAGGTCACAATATAATTTAATACAACAGGCAGAAAAAACCCTTTAGCAATCTATAATGATTTTTGGTTTCAGAAAACATGTGTTAAAAACCTGAAGTGTTTGTGTTTATTTTCATCTGTAAAATATTGGAGGATCTATTATTGACTGATGCCCCTGGAAATGCCACTAAGTATATTAAATTAGGCTGGCATATGTTACATGAGGCAAATATGTGGTGAAGAAAGAGAAGTATCTGGTGTTTTATTATTTATTGCAAATGAGGAAAACACAAATTAATTCCACTGCTGCTCTCCTTATCAAGAAAAGAAAGGCCTAAATCATATTTTCTGTGGATCATTGTGACCATAGATTTTTCACCTCAGAATTAGTCCCCAGTCAAAACAAAACAATATTTTTTCAGACAGCCAAACATTGTGTTAGTACCTAAGGAGCCATTGTGATTTCTGTTAATAACAGAAGGTAATAAATGCAATTTTATTACTTCCACGTCCATGCAACTGGCACTACGGTTGAAACTTTTAATTAAAATTCTCTCCAAAAAAATGCCATATCTGATCAGGTAGGATTAAACCTAAGAAATAGCCAACCCCACGCAAAGATCAACAGTATTTACTCCACTTTCAGAATAGAATAAAACCAATTGCAAATATCAGTACGGCACTTCATGGGGCAGGAGATGTCTACAGATGCAGAAGCATCTGTAGCCATCACATGGCCTACCCCCCATTTTAGATTATGTGAATGAATGAGCCTGGAATGCCCTGGAGTTGTGCCCTCTCTTCTTTTCCTGTCTGCTGAGATTCCTTCCTTCCCTTCTTGATTAATACAAACTATAGTTTGCTTTTACATCTAAACCAGCAAACTGAGCTTGCTCTACAAACCAGCATTGATCCTGGTTTACAGGACAGGTTCAAACCAGTCAGCTGGTCAGATGTAATGGCAAAGTATGGTTTATATTATTGTTATTTATTGCATTTATATACCGCCCCATAGCTGAAGCTCGCTGGGCGTTTTACAAAAATTAAAAACATTGAACATTAAAAAAACCAATATACAAAATTTAAAACCATAAAAAGCATAAAAACAGGTTATAAATACAAAATGCTGCATATCAGGGCTAAGATACATACTATAAATAAGTAGTGTGCAGCTTAGCCTCTCTTTCTTACTTATGTGTAAGTCTGCAGGGATCTGATCCATTCAGGATCAGTGGGCATGGATAGGGGAGGTTTAAACCTTTCCTTCCCAGCTCCTTGCTTTCCTAAATTCCACCCACTACCCAGCATGGAGGCTAAAGAAATAAAAAAAAAACCCCTCTCCATTGGTGCCATTGCAGGTTTCCCCCCTCTTTTTTGACCCCCCATGGGGTGGGAAGAGGTTTAAGAAAGTAAGGAACTGGAAATGAAAGATTGAAAGCTCCCCTACTTGTTTTGCACGTGATAATCCCAATCTGGATTGTGGCCCTATGCACTTGTGAGTAGGGTGACCATATGAAAAGGAGGACAAGATTTCTTTATCTTCATAAGTTGTATTGAAAAGGGAATTTCAGCAGGTGCTATTTGTATGCCTGCAGCACCTGGTGAAATTCCTTCTTCATCATAGCAATTAAAGCTGCAGGAGCCCTGCCTAGCATGATCAGATACAAAAGAGGGCACGGCTCTGTTGTGATGAAGAGGGAATTTCATCAGGTGCTGCATGCATAGAAATGGTATCTGCTGAAATTCTTTTTTCATCACAACTGTTAAAGATACTGGAGCCCTGTCCTCCTTTTTATATGGCCACCCTAGGAGAGAGAGAGAGAGAGAGAGAGAGAGAGAGAGAGAGAGAGAGAGAGAGAGATTCTATGGTTCATACTGTGCTGCTGACCTCTGGGCTCCTGCTAGTCATCCAAGCTTAGTACACATGTACAAACATAGCAGATTCAACCTGTGAGCTAGAATTATTAGTTCAAACGATGGCTTGTTGTGATGTCTGAACCCCAAACCATGGTGTATCCCTGCCTCTTTGCACTGCTGTGCATCCTGAAACAGAGGTGCCCAGCAAGAGCAGGCATGAAATAAAAGCACTCAAATGACTGGCAAAATAACCAGAAATAAGAAAAATAAATAATCCATGATTTCTTTGCTCTTCTGCAAGACAATTCGTGGCAGTTTTAATAATATGTGTCATGTTTTAATCAGTTTTATGTATTTTATCATGTTTTTGTTCCCCGCCTCGATCCAGATGGAGAGGCGGGTAAGAAATAAATTGTTGTTATTATTATTATTATTATTATTATTATTATAAACCCTAATGTCATGAGGCAGTCTGAAGAATCTTCCTCTGAGGAGGAAGAAGTGGCAGAGACTGCAGCCTCGCCCATTCCCCAGGACTTACCGGAGGAGGAGGAACAGCAGGGAGGTTCCTTTGAAGAGCCCCAGGAAAGTCACCCTCTTCCATCCCCTGTCTCCAACGAGGAAGATTCTGGGCCTGAAGGGGTTTGTCCGGTAACTCCCCAACAAAGGCGGAGGCTCAAGCGTGCGGAGCAAGCGTGTCCCACAAGACGCAGCATCAGATTGCAAAAAACAGAGCACAGCTGATGCAGGCCTTAAATGAGATTGCAAAGGAATGTGGAACAGCTGTGGAAAAGGGGCAAGGACAGGCTCAGGTGAATATAAAAGGGGAAAACAGAAAGCAAGGTTTTCGTTGGGAACAACTGACGTATTTGGCTCCTGACCCTCCCGCATACTTCTGGCTTGCAACCTGTGGACTGAACAACCAGCGTGACTGTTGACCCTGGACCCCGCTCATATCTGGTTTGACCTTCGGCTTCGACATTTGGACTGACTGAATCTCCGACGTAACCTTGCTTTGGTAAATGGACCTTGTGGACTTCTTAAAGCGATTTTGAGATCCTGAAATGGAGCTGTGGACTGCCCTGCCTTTCAGTGTAAGTTTGGCACTTGACTCAGACCAGGGGGTTAATCTCTGGAGTATAAATAAAAACCTTCAAATGAATAAGTTCTGGCGTCCGTCCTGGACATTCTTTGATAAGGGGTTTGGCTAAAGTCCCAGACTAAGAACTGTTGTAATACAACACCTGATGAGCATAAACCATGGCTTAGCATTCCATGTGAACACAGCTATTGTGTCCATTAGCATCAAGGCAACACGAGAAGTTATGGATATTATCAGATGCTCATGGAGCTAAAGCAGCAGTTTGTGTTAGTTGTTGGGGTCACACAATAATGTTATTTTCAACATTCTTGAACCTTCAAGAATTCTGGTCACAGGAAGTCAGTGAAGTTGGTGAATTCAAGACCTCTGCTGGGTGCCCAGCGATTCCTAAGTCAACTCTCTCTTCAATGACCTGGCTTCCTTCAAGGTACCTGGCTCTTTTGCTTTCTCTGCAATTTGTAAAATTATCAGTGATATGAGGCAGCATATAGGAATAGAAAAGCAAGATTCAGACTGATACCAGAAGTTAGAAATAATAGAAATGCTCTGCATGCATCCTTATCAGAGTTTTATTGTAAGCACGGGAGGAAAATAAGGCAAGTCTTCAGTCACCTATTTGTTTTATCTATAAAAAGATTCATTCCATAAAGACTAGTTATCTCTTGAAAACAAAATGCTTGTGAACGACTGCTGATAATCAGTATAAAGCCTGGAAATGTTTATCCAAAGCCTGAGTCTCCATATCTACCTATTTTATTTTATTTTACTTCAGACAAAACTTGGTTGCAACTTTGAAATGCACACAGAGAGAGAGAGAGAGAGAGGAGAGGGAGATTTCAATGGGGTTATCAAAATTATTTATCCTTCCCAAACAATTCCTTCAAATTATTGTTCAGGTTAGATGGCTATTTCCTTTTTTAAAATCTTTAACTCAATGAATTGGTCTTCTTTTGAGATCTGTAGAATTGAGCAATGACTTTAAATTCTAGCTAGAGCCTTCTTCTCTTGCTAAGCAGGAACAAGACAAATTTCTTCCTTTGTGTACCAGGAAATTGCCATTCCAGGATCACCATACTCTTGTGTGTGTCTTTGTAATCAAAGGCTATAACTGCCTTAGAATTCCTAAACATATCACCAAGTTACACCTTACTTTGAAGACAGAGCTGCTAGGCTCTTGGGGGGGGGGGTAGCTGGGGATCAAAGGGTTACAGACCCCCCATCCCCACCCTCTCACACTAGGGTCCTAATACCAAAATTCAGGCAGCTGTGTTGATCCATGTCAACAAAGCAATTCTAGCAGTTTTCATCTCCCCCATGAACAGGTCTTTTGTAAAGCTCAATTGCCCATTCAAAAGCAAGTCATCCCAAAACGCTTTGCATTACAACAGGGAACAATATCAATTCTGAGGAATGGGAGGTGGAAGATGACACCTGCGTACCTGCTAATAAAAAAATGCCAGCGCTGTGTCCCTGCAAGCCTGGCTCAACTACATCACTATTTAAAAATATCCCTGTGATGTTTTAAGATTTGCTATGTACCAGGGGGGGGGGGGACCTATAACATATGTAGCCCAGCATTATGCCTGAGTAAACACTCTGAAGCAGACTCACTGAGGTCAACAGGTCTTTCTCCAGAGTATATCAAAGGAGTTAAATGAAAGAGAAAACACTCTAAATTGCATTCACCTGGAAGAGGAAGTATATACACCAGCCAAATACTTGCCTTTGATGTTGCAACTGTACATCGCTGTACCATTAATTCAGAGTACTTTGGTATAAGTCACTATGGATGAGTTCAATATGTATTATTTATGTGACACTTTTGGGGGGTTCAGAGCACTTCATGTGCATGAAGAGGGTCAGTGTCACTTTGTGCTGAGATGAAAATGCCCCCTCGCCACTTTTGAGAGCCCATTTGCTGGTTTTGTTTTTTGTTTTTGGAGTGGGAAAAAATTAAGAAGTATTTTGCAGAGCAGAAGGTTATGGGGGAAAGCAGCATTAGGGGGCTTCCCATCCTCCTTGTGTTGCTTTGGGGGCATGGTAGTTTCCTCCCAACAATGCCTCAATAATGACGTTCCAACTATGTAATCTCCAGACAACATCAGTTCAGATAGCTCAGTGGGAAATGCATCACCCAAAAAGAAGACTAAAGATAGGCTAACCATACGAAAAGGAGGACAGGGCTCCTGTAACTTTAACAGTTGTAGAGAAAAGGGAATTTCAGCCAGTGTCATTTGTATGCAATTAGTCCCTGGTGAAATTCCCTCTTCATCACAACTGTTAAAGGTGCAGGCACTATACTAGAGTGACCACATACAAAAGAAGGCAGGGCTCCTGCAACTTTAACTGTTGTGATGAAGAGGGAATTTCACCAGGAACTAATTGCATACAAATGACGCTGGCTGAAATGCCCTTTTCTCTACAACTGTTAAAGTTACAGGAGCCCTGTCCTCCTTTTCAGATGGTCAGCCTACTAAAGAGGATGCCAATCTGCATGGTATTTGCACATGCAAATTTAGAAATAATAAGTATAATTTCAATAGAAATACAATATCTCACCATAGCATAGAAGAGTGACTAGAAGCCTATCTACACTATTGCTTTAAAATGGTTTATAACAGTTTTAAACTGGTTAACTGGCTTAAAACTGTTATAAACCATTTTAAAGCAATAGTGTAGATAGCCCTCAGTTACCTTTTTGCCTATTCAGTCTGCTGTCCGGTGCTGAGAACTTCAAGGCCTTTGCTCTCCCTCTTTATGGTTCTTTGACTTTAAACCAGACTTGGACTGGACAGCCCATCAAACAGAGGACAGCTTCAAATGGAGGACTACCCTCTGTAATGTAGGACACCTGGCCACCCTAGCATCCCTCCAAGTGAGGAATTGTAGGGCACATATTGCCACGTTTCCCAGTATCCCTCCCTAAGAATGGCTCCAAGGACATTTTCATCTTAACAAAATATTTCCTTGACAATTTTCACAGGAACAGACAAACATAGAACAGGTTTATCAAAGGGGCATATATTATGGCACAAGCTGTTCTCCACAACGTTTCTGGAATCCTTTTCTATGGAAGACAGAGAAAGTACAAAACAAGAAGTACAAAACCACTCAAGTACCTGACAGGCCACAATAGGTGGTAGTTGAGGAGGCCTAATTACATCCAAACAGTGGAAGCAGGTGGATGCAATGTCAATAGGGCTGTGAATCCGCTCTGGGTTTTCGGCAGAACTCTAGAGGATCTATCCAATGTGCTGAACCTATTTGGGGATTGGGTTCAGCACCTCAGCTCCTGACTGAACCCCAGAGCGAATTCACAGCACAACTGACATTGGAGCCACCAGCCTCCACTACATCCAAAGGATCACCAAGATTACACTGTTGATTTGTAAAAATGCACATATTGCTTTTATTTAACGTACAGAATAAATATGTTTTTCCTTCCTCTTCCTGACTTAGAAGGAAAGTATAAAAGACAGATACAGTTCCAAAGATGTAGTCATTTAACATGCAGTTCAGACTCTTTTCAAATATTTAAAAAGAAACATTGGCTGTTTAGAGAGCCCTAAAGAGGCACATACCTCAAAAGACAGAAGCCTAGATTTTACAAGAGTAGATCTCTTCAGACTTTTATGTGCATCCTACTCACCCTCCCCTGGTGCTGCATAAGCTGCTGGCCTAGAGATGTCACAAGAGTCTGAGAGGAGGATGGAGACCAATGGACTTCCCACCCTCCCCCGCATGGCCTCAGTTTGCAGACTTCCCTGCTTGCCCAACTCAGAGCATGCTAAGTCAGGTAAGCATAGCAGTCCCCGCTGGTATACTGAGTCGCCATTTTTCATAAAATTGGTGGCTTGGCCTTTTTTGTAAATAGCCATTTGCATAAATGGTGACCATATAGGGGCCATTTATGTAAAATTACAGGAGTAAATTGTCAATTTATACCATAATTTTGCATAAATGGCTGCTTAACCACAACCATTTATACAAGGGGATACTTATGAAAAAGTCCGAACTGCCAGTTTGACACAAAATGGTGTCTCAGTGAAGGATCAGGTGGCCACTCGCTGGGCAGCTGCAGACTGCATGCAGTGACCAGGGCTGACTGGTCAATGGGGGTCTGGCGAGCAGCACACAAACCGGACTACAGCCCATCCCAAGACTCTATGCCTTTGATGTACCCTTGTTCAACATTGACTAAGGGGCACCTTCACCTGCACATGATGGGGTTCCACATTATTGGGACTCCAGTGCTATCATTACCTGCTGTTCCACTTCAGACTCTGGCTGAGAGAGTCACGTAATGGAATTCTCTGTACGAAACAAAATCTCCACCTACAAAACTGGCCTTTTCTCCCTTCTTCTTCACAACTATTCAGTATGCAAAACATTACAGAAATATTTACACTATTACACCTGCAGAAAAATTATAAATGCACATTAAATTAATCACAGTTTATGTTAAGCTTTATCATGAGCACCCAGCCTTAGAGTAAATTGCTGTTCATCAGTCTTTGGTTCCTTAATCATTTATTTCACTGTCCAATTTATATTTATAGTAACACTATTACATTAAACTTGAACAATCTATGTACTCCACTTCATTAGATGGTTGACGTAAATATTTTATCACAGTCTTCTACCTGACATGATTGTGGCAGTATTATTGGTGTTGTGGTTAATATTATTTGGAGAAATATGTAATTGGGTCAGCCCCCATCTGAATTCTGAAGTGCTTCATATTGGCGGACGGTTAACCATACACTCCAACAGTCCCTCTTTAGCCGGGATAGCCCCAATTTTCACAGCCCAGGTCCAGGTAAATCACTATCCCAGAAACATCCTGGTTCTCTTCTAGAGCTCCTATTTTTGCTAGGTTTGTTTGCTTCCAAATCTCTACACATTCTTAAACAGTATGCATTCAGTCCACAGTTGAATTTACTAGGATGGAGGCGCTTACCTGACGCTCTTGCATCCTTCATATCTATAAGCACCATGAGAATGGGAAGAACTATTTGGTATGAAACAGCATAAGCAGCTGCAACAAAGGTGGTTGCTTTCTTCTTTTCATATGCAGACTAGGGATGGATGGATGAGTGATGTTCCAGATCAACAAGATTTGGCGAACATCGTCTCTCCACTCGCCTCGTGTCCAACTGCCATTTGCCTTCGCCATTCACTCTGAGCAAATGGAAAACATGCAACTGAATTGGAGATTTGCATACATTTCCTAATTTGCGCAACTTTCCTCCATAGAGCAAAATAGAGCCGATTCCGTCTACAGAGGAACTTTGAGCAAATTTGGAAATTTGTGCAAGTCGAAACAGGAATGAGCAACCACGAGCAGATGTTCAACAATTTACAAATATTTTCAGTGGGCGCTCGAGCACATTCACAGTCATGTTCGGGTTCAGCACTTTGAATGGGGCAGACTTGCATGTTTCGTGACCAAAGTGAAATTCTCACTACATGCCTAATTCAGGCAGGCATAGAGCAGGGGAGGGGAAGCTGAAAGAAACTGTTCTTTTCATTCAAAATGGAAACGCATAAAACTCTGGATGCCTGGAGACTAGAGTTTTCACCACCAGGATAGAGCTCCAATAAATGCAGTAATCCTAACAATAATGGGATCTTTAATTGAAGTGTAAATGATATACATCACACTTTCCCAGTTTTAAAGTAAGTCCTATCTTCTACATGGTAGGCTTAGGGTGAAATCCTGTGCATGTTTATATAGAAAAAAAGTCCTAAATTCCCAATATTCTAGGCTGACCAGATAAAATCCAGGTCAGGGCTCATGTAACTTTAACAGTTGTAGAGAAAAGGGAATTTCAGCCAGTGTCATTGGTATGCAATTAGTTCCTGGTGATATTCCCTCTTCATCACAACAGTTAAAGGTGCAGGCACTATACTAGAGTGACCATATACAAAAGAAGACAGAGTCCCTGCAACTTTAACTGTTGTGATGAAGAGGGAATATCACCAGGAACTAATTGCATGCAAATGACACTGGCTGAGATTCCCTTTGCTCTACAACTGTTAAAGTTAGATGAGCCCTGACCTGGATTTTATCTGGTCACCTTACAATATTCCCCAACCAGCCAGGGAATGCTGGGAGTTGTTGGACAATTTTTCTGTCTAAACATGCGCAGGATTGTGCCCTTAATTCCCTAACAAGAGGCATATCCGTGCATTACTCATGTTAATATGGCATTCATGGAGAAAGGGCCCATGGGTCCATACATTTAGTATCACCCCCCAAAACCATGCTATTCATTTCCTGGTTTGGCCTCAGTAATTGTCTTCCCCTATAAATGATACGATATATTTGGGTAGCTTCACAGAGGGCAAAATATAAGGGGACTTTGTCCCATATAGCTAAAAATGCAATCCTATGCACACATACCTGGGATTAAGTCCCATTTCCTTCTCTAACATTGATATTCAGTTTAAATTCTGTTCAAGGCAAACATTTTCCACATCACCTTGCTCATCATTTTTTTTTCTTTTTCTAAATCTCCAAATAAGGCTCCCAATGATAAATTCTTTATATCCTCAGAATAGTTTTATAATGAGGAAAAGAACAAAGAATGTTGTTTTTCTGCTACCTCAAGGGAAAGCGCAATGGCATAAAAAAAAACCCTCCCCAACCCGCTCCCCCAAAACAAAACATGAGGAAAAAGTGCTATAAACAACAGGATCCTAAATTAATTCAAGCTTTCCAAATTATTGTATAACACAGCAGTGTGCTCCTGATGCTGTGTTCACAGGAAGTCTTTGTCAGCATTTCCACTGCAAAGCCAGGCTTAGCTTCAGGCTGAATTCTGGCATTCACAGCCTCATTCCTGAAGCAAGGGACTTTTACCAAATTAACATAAATCCCTTTTGGCCATTTGTTGAGTCAGGAGGATATACGCACCATTTGTCGAGTCACAAGCGCGTGTATATATACACACACTTTTTTTTTTACACATTGCAATTCTTCTGATCTTGCACAGCTTAATAAGCCTTTGCTGTTTATTTCTTTTCTTTTTTTCATGAAATGAGGTTTAGACAGTGTCAGTGCTTAGAAGTGACCCAATTCTTTGTTTGCGGCGGGCGGGCGGGCGGGCGGGCGGGTGGGTGATGGATGTATCAGAAGGCGAACAAAATGGCCTACACCATCCTTCCCCAACATGGCACCCTCAAGATGTGTTGGACTGCAACTCCCGTGAGTCTCAGCCAGCATGGCAGGAAAATAGATTTGTCCAGCCTCTCCCATACATGGCTGTGAGCAGTTTGAGGCACACATTTTGCAGGATTAATTAAAAGCCATCATCTTTACATTTCCTTTTCATTGTGCCACATGAATCTATTGTCCAGAGTAGGCTGACCATATGAAAAGGAGGACAGGGCTCATGTAACTTTAACAGTTGTAGAGAAAAGGGAATTTCAGCCAGTGTCATTTGTATGCAATTAGTTCCTGGTGATATTCCCTCTTCATCACAACTGTTAAAGTTGCAGGGGCCCTGCCTTCTTTTGTATCTGGTCACTCTAGTATAGCTCCTGCAACTTTAACTGTTGTGATGAAGAGGGAATATCACCAGGAACTAATTGCATACAAATGACACTGGCTGAAATTCCCTTTTCTCTACAACTGTTAAAGATACAGGAGCCCTGTCCTCCTTTTCTTATGGTCAGCCTAGTCCAGAGTGGATGAAGTAGAGTCTCTAACCTAAGAACTGTGAGCCTGGAGTAGGGTGACCATATGAAAAGGAGGACAGGGCTCCTGTATCTTTAACTGTTGTATAGAAAATGGAATTTCAGCAGGAGTCATTTGTATGCATGCAGCACCTGGTGAAATCCCCTCTTCATCACAACAGTTAAAGCTGGAGGAGCCCTGCCCTCTTTTGTAACTGGTCACACTAGTATAGCTCCTGTAGCTTTAACTGTTGTGATGAAGAGGGAATTTCATCAGCTGCTGCATGCATACAAATGGCACCTGCTGAGATTCCCTTCCCTATACAACTGTTAAAGATACAGGAGCCCTGTCCTCCTTTCCATATGGTCACTCTAGCCTGGAGGGAAGTCCATTTTCAAATCTCACCAGCCATCAATTCACTAGGAAGTCTAAACTGGGCAACTATTTTTTTTTCCCACTTGAATTCAACACCCTCAAAATTGGACTGGCTACACTAGTTTAATTCCTGTTATAAGAATTATAGAGATAATAAATATGAAGCAGTGACTGCTGCTGTGTCAGGCCACATTGAGGAAGATGAGAGAGAGAGAGAGAGAGAGAGAGAGAGAGAGCAGCGCCGTTCCATCAGTGCTGATGAGAGACATCCCCACACCTTTCCCTCCCCATCCCTTTCTCCTTGTGTGTCATGTCTTTTTAGATTTATGTTACTGTCTTACTGATTATATGTAAGCCACTCTAAGAACCTTTCTGGCTGAGGAGTGGGATAAAAAAGTGTAGATGAATAAGTAGAACCCACGACATATTCCATATAAATAGGAGTCTAGGGTAAGGATGTACAGAATTGCTTAATCTGTTGCATCTGTGTTTTGCAGATGGTTAGGTGTCTTTCATTGACACTCCCCCCCCCCCGTTGAAGGAACCAGATTTCCTCCCCCCCTTCGGAAAAGTACGCAAAAATGTCTGCCCCAATTCACATAACTTTTGCCAGCACATAACATTTTTCTTAGCTCAGTGTACAATCAATAGAGGCTGAAGAGAGATCAGAGCTGTATAAAACGCTCTGTGTGTGTGTGTGCTTAAATGGCATACATATTAGTGTATTTTACAGCAAATTTAATATTTTTGCCTGAGTATGGCTAGATCTACGCTACTGCTTTATAGCAGTATTGAAGTGCACTGAAAACCGTTGGGGCACAATCCACATTCCATATACCTCTTTCACAGTGCTATATCCTGCTTTCTGGAGAGTCATAGCATGGGGGAAATTGCGTTTCCTGACAGTTGCTTCTCTGCCCACACTTCTGTCCCTCATTACTTCCTCTTTCGAAAGAGGAAGTAACCAGCGTGCACGTGGCCCATTCAGTGGGCGCTGCTTCTCCTACACACAGCAGGAGATAGCGGCAAGTTCCGTATTAAGAAAAAAGTCAGATTAAAAGAGGTCTATTTTGCTACAGAAAAATGAGCGGAAGGAGCAGGAGGTGTGCGGGAGGCAGACGTTGTCTAAAGGACGCACGCATATCCATTCATGGGCAGTAGCGAGCGCGCAATAAAACTTTCATCTGATGAGCCTCTTATTCCACACTCATAATGATTTGACAGCTAACCTAAATGTGTGTACAATTCCAGAAGTTTTCCACAAGTCCGCAGAAACCATATGACACAGAATATGCCGATCAGCTGTAGAAGCCCTGGTTCAAATTCATAGAAATCCAAAGTAATTTGAATCATTTTCGGATTTCTCTGCTAGTATAGGGTTGCCCCAAATGTCATATAGGCATCATGGTGTGTCACTGCATTGGTTACTGTCATTCGGCTTGCTATGTAGTGCCTAATTGGCTGCATGAAGTCACCTGATCTTATTTTTTATAGAGTTTAGTGGCCATTATAAAATCACAGATGGTGGAGGCTCTCCTTGTGCTCCTGCAACCTAGACCTTTTGTATGCATGAGCTAAAGGTTTTGAAAACATAGAGCATGATGGGAATTAGCAGTAAAAAAGGAGGCACCAGTTTCGCGGTGAACAATGATCCCCCTCCTGAAAAGTAGACATCTCATTTGATAAATTCCACCATTTAAAAAAAAATGAAGAAAAAGAAACCGTTATTTCAAAGAGGACTACTTTTTTAATCGCACAAGTGGTCTGCGTTTCTGAAATACTTAGGATGAAATTCATGCAACATGGCCTCTTTAACTAAGCTTTACAAAGGGATGTGGGCCAGCAGCAGCCTTGCCTCTAAACCAGGGGTGGCAAATTGTGGCCCTTCAGTTAGGCTGACCAGATAAAATCCAGGTCAGAGTTCATGTAACTTTAACAGTTGTGGAGAAAAGGGAATTTCAGCCAGTGTCATTTGTATGCAATTAGTTCCTGGTGTTTTTCCCTCTTCATCACAACAGTTAAAGGTGCAGGCACTATACTAGAGTGACCATATACAAAAGAAGGCAGGGCCCCTGCAACTTTAACAGTTGTGATGAAGAGGGAATTTCACCAGGAACTAATTGCATACAAATGACACTGGCTGAAATTCCCTTTTCTCTACAACTGTTAAAGTTACATGAGCCCTGACCTGGATTTTATCTGGTCACCCTACCTTCAGATATTGCTGGACTCGATCTCCTATCAGACCCAGCCAGCATGGCCAATCATCATGGATAATGAAAAGTGAAGTCCAGGGCAGGATCTACACTACTGCTTTAAAACATTTTATAACAGTAGTGACAACTGTTGGGGCCCAGGACACACTCCACATACAGTTTCCAGAACGTTTACAAAGTGTCAAATCCTGCTTGGTGTAGATCTGGCCCAGCACAATATGGAGAGCCACAGATTCCCCATCATAAAATGAAGCATTCCCCTTACAGAGACTGTTCTGAACAGCTGAACTTGCAACATGACACAGTCATTCCAGTAAGGGTACTTTTTCCTCCTCCTCATCCCATAATACACATTTTTGTTTCTTTTCCCCTTATAGTTCTCCTCCCCGTCTTGTGTTTCCCCTGCCCCGAATATTTTTATCCTCTTTTAACTACATTTGAATAGCGGGTCTCATGTTTTTATAAGCTGCTTCTTGATTTTGAGCCTATGGATTCTCCCGCTACAACCCTTCTCGAAAGAGTAAAGAATGGCAGCAATGCAAATTGGCAAGACGGTGGGATTTTTCTTCCAAGAAACAGAAACTCTGAGGAGCGGGAGAACATAATTAAATGTCACCCTCAGGGCAGAACGTTAAAAAACTTCATTTGGTACCATTACCGACGTATTCATTTTCTAATTTGGGACTCCAGAACATAAGATGAAGAGGGTTATATGATTGCTAGCATATGATGGGAATGAAGTATGAAACCTCAGCTTTTTCTTTTCTTTTTTTCTTTCCTGGATCAGGAAAATGGCTCTGAGAAAACCAGGGACCATAAAACAGTTACTTCCCCTGGCTGCTACAGCTGCAGACTGATTAAAACTCAGCAGGAATAGCTATAATAAACAAATACCACCTGCCGGAAGAACAGGTGTTTGTATTCTCATTTAGAAACCAAATGAAATGAGAAGATGCAAAGGGACAGAAGCAGATCATTGCCTAGGTTGGCATAATTTGTCACCACTCATCCTTGAACTTAATGCTATTTTTGTCATCCCCTTTCCAAGACTGTGCCACCGAAACATCAGTCGCATGCTCAACCAATGAAGCTGAAAAAAGTCCTAGAGTGTCATTTACAAAAGAGCTTCAATGTGGATGCCTGCAAGGCAGCGTGACCAGATAAAATCCAGGTCAGGGCTCATGTAACTTTAACAGCTGTAGAGAAAAGGGAATTTCAGCCAGTGTCATTTGTATGCAATTAGTTCCTGGTGAAATTCCCTCTTCATCACAGCAGTTAAAGGTGCATGCACTATACTAGAGTGACCATATACAAAAGAAGACAGGGTCCCTGCAACTTTAACTGTTGTGATGAAGAGGGAATTTCACCAGGAACTAATTGCATGCAAATGACACTGGCTGAAATTCCCTTTTCTCTACAACTGTTAAAGTTAAAGGAGCCCTGACCTGGATTTTACCTGGTCAGCCTAGGCCTAGGCCCATTTGCCTTCATGTGCGTTGTTGCTGGGTGTGTCTCAGATGCTCTTATCTAAGGGATCGGAGATTCACTACCCACCAAGTGGCTCCCCCAAGATGTGGTAATAGCCTCTAGATTAGATGGCTTAAAATAAGTAGACAAATTCATGAAAGACAGGTATCTTCGTCTAAATAGAACCTCCATGATCAAAGGCAGCATGTTTCAGAATAAAAGATGCTGGGGCAGCGGCAGTCTATTGGCCTTTACTTTCATATGGTATTTGTAGGCTTTTCAGAAACTTCTGGCAAGCTACTGTTTGAAACAAAATGCTGGGCAAGAATTATTTTTGGTCTCATCCAGGCAGGGCTTCATGTGCACGTTATTAAGGGCACAATCCTATACAAGTTTAGACAGAAAAAAAGTCCCTAGCTGGGGCATTTTGGGAGTTATCAGACTTTTTTTTCTGTCTAAACATGCATAGGACTGTGTGCTAATACATTAAACTTAGATACTCTCCCTATTTGCTCTGCAGCTAAAGGGAATATTGAGTCCATTTATGACAAAATACAATGGTTTACAAGATTGCAAAGAACCCAGTTTAACATCAAGACCCCTTTTCCCTTGGGAATGTTCTCTACACTTCAGTTGTGTACTAAATCAGGAACCATTTGCAGAGGAGTCTGCCCACACGTTTGATTTTTCCTCTACCTGCAGTGCCTGTGTGGTGCACCCTTCCCCCATGAGCCAGGCCGCATGAGCCTCCACAGAGTGTTCACAAGACCTCGGCAAGTGCTTGGTAGCTGCCTGCAGCGGCTGCTAAAATTGCACATTTCCCCCTTCCATGCTAATGACAGGCGCCATTGGTGCAAAAGGTGGAAGTGTGGAATTTCCTGAGTCTCCAGAAATTCTGCATTTCTTCCTTTCGCATGGATGGTGGCCACCATTAGTATGGAAGGGGGAAATGTGCAATTTCTAGAGCATTGGGAAAGGCCCTATTGATGCAAGGGTAAACATTTACTCTTGCATTGATAGAGTCTTTAAGGCCCCCATTGGCATATGGGCGAGAAAGTGCAATTTCCCGATTCCAGAAATTGTACATTTCCCCCTTCTGTACTAATGGTGGTTGCCATTAATGCACAGGTGAGAAGTGTGCAATTTCACCAGTTGTTGCAGACTGCTGCTGTGCACTTGCTGAGCCCTTGTGAGTGCTCAACGATGGTCCAGACTTGTTGCTAGGGCACCCGACTGGGTTCATGAGGACCAGATACAGGGAGATTCATTGCCTTCACAGACTCAGCCTGGAGCTCGGGACAACCCTACTTACAGCTGAGGAGTGGCAGTTCTCCTGACTCCCCCCCTCAACAAAGCTAAGGACATAGCAGCCAACTCACTGCTAAAGCAAACAACAAGGCAAAGCTAGAGAGACCCTGCTGAGAGTAAGCAACTACTGCAAAGAGGGAGAGAGAGACAGAGAGAGACAGAGAGAGAATGAGAGAGAGAGAGAGAGAGAGAGAGAGAGAGGAGAGCCACACTTGGTGAGATTGGGAGCTCCCAGTGGCCCTTCTGCCTTGAAAGAACACTGCCTTAGTAGTATGGGAGCCATGTGTGTGTGTCTCTCCTGAAGTGTTCTAAGGGTAACATCAGAAGTCTCAGGCCACGTGAAAGGAATCCACATCAGGCATCTTCTTCTTTTCCCAGATTTGCTCTTCCTGGGAACTGAGATAACTAGTGAATGGCAAGCTCCCTGGAAGCTTGCCTTGCATGCTTACTTAGGGCTGCCTGGCTGGCCTTCTTCCGGCCAAGCTGGCCAGGTGAGAGCTTGGATTTCCTCATGTCTGAGGCCTCCAGAAAGTGTGCAGTTCCCATGGCACACCATTATTGCACAATTCCCACAGTACGTTTTTGCTTTTCCCACCCCCCATGCCCATCGGGGTCTGAAAGGGCCTCTTAACACAATGAGCAAGGGAAGGGGGAGAGGCACAGGAAAGTGTGCTTTCGAGGCCTCTGGAAAATGCACAAAATCTCCTAGCCATGGTAATGGCCTGGCCTGGGGAATCTGCACACTTTCTGGAGGCCCGATGGGTGTAGGGGGAGGCGGACAAGGGATTTTCCCTTCCATTCTAATAGTGGCTGCCATTAGAGTAGAAGGGAAGAACACTTCTCCTTTTCCAGCACCCATCAGGGGCTGAAAGGCCCCCATGGGTGTGGGGTGGGTGGGAAAGCCTTAGGGTCTTTAAGAACCCAATGGGTGGGGTGGGAGGACTAACGCAATTTCCCTAAGGCAGGGGAAATAGTGCATTTTTCCCACACCCAACTGGACATGTGCCCACGTTATCACCAAGGAACCATGGGGCAGAAATCCACTTGGCATGTTTGCTGGGGCTTGAGAGAGCCAAGCACAGGGCATCCAGCAGGCTTGCAGGCCCCAGTGGATTTTTAACCCATCCTTAGAGACAACAGAAGAAACAAGAAGGAGCTGTGCTGCAAGGGTCATAGAATCACAGAGTTGGAGAAGGTCTTGTAGGCCATCTAGTCCAACCCCTGCTTGATGCAGGAAACTGAATGTTAGAGGAAGCCCAACAGATGCCTCTGCTTGAAGACCTCTGTTTGAAGATCCCACCAGTATTCTAGGCAATTGGTTCCATTGTCAAACTGTTCTCAATGTCAAGAAACTTTTCCTAATATTCGAAGGAAATAAAAGCTTCCATAACTTCAATCAATTTTATCTAGTCCTGTCATGTGAGCAGCAGAGAATAAGTCTTTTCCTTCTTCTGTGTGATAGCCCTTCAGGTGCTTTCAAGTTCTCCTCAATCTTCTCTTCTCCAGGTGGCTAGACAGGAGGAGAATCCAGGAATATTCCTAGGACTTGTTTTCCATACCCCTGACCATCTTCATTGCCCAGCTCTGAATCCATCCCAGTTTGTTGGGTTGCCACAACTTAAAGTGTGGTGCCCAGAACTTGGCATAGTACTCCAGACAAGGTCTGACTAACACAAAATAAAGTGGAATGATTACTTTCCATGACTCAAAAATGATGGTTCTATTAATTACATTAGCTTTCTTTTCTATTTTGTAGCCACAGCAATCACACTACTGAAACATGCTCATCTTGTGATGAACAACCATCTTCCATTGCAGCATTCAGTACCTGTTTGGCTTAAAAAGAAGTCAAGAGAAAATATTACCATAGCCAAGCATCACTTGTAATTTAACCCTTGCTGAGGAAGTAAACCTGCATCTGGTTTCAGAATTCAGATGGAGGCTCACAGGATTGAAGAACCCCATTGAACACTGTTCTTTTCCTGATACATATGTGAAATAATTTCTTTTTCTATGGGGTTTTTCAGTTCTCCATGCATAGGAGAGCTTTGACATGGAGGAGCATTCCACTACCTGCAGTCTGGTAGAGCCCAGACAAAGGATTGCCACCTGATTGAGAGCTAGACCTGAGAACCAAAGTTCACCATACCTCTTTCATCTATTGCTGAGTGTTGAACCTCTATCAATCTGAAGGCCAAATTCAATTTCAGAGTAACATTCTGGGGCCACATTCCAGTGGCAGGCAGGGCTGAAAGCAAAAGGGGATAGGGCCAAAAATACAAGTATCTTTTAGTTTAAGACTCTTACTTCCAGTAACTTAGCCTTTGGACAGGCATTTCAACCTTTAAGAACAGGGAAACAATGGTAAAAGCTGGGAAAGTACCAAATTATCAGCAGTTAGGGGAAAGGGGATGAGGCTTATGGAAAGGTGTGTGGCCATCTGAAGAAACCACAGAGTTGGATTTGGACCTCAGCAGGCCAGATTTTACCGATGGGCCTGATGTTTCCCACCCTTGCTCTACAGGTGCCACCATCCAGATACAGAGGTGGTGGGATATGACTCAAACCTTTCAGTTACGGATGCTCAACCCAGAGGCTTTATAAACACTGAAGCTATTTTTGATCCTAGAAAAGCATGTTTCACTCACGAGGCTATGCTGCAAGAGCAACATCTGCTGCCATTCTCAAGCAACTCAAGCATTTTCCTGAAGTACGTTGTTTGTGAGTGATGAAGTGAAAATAATTCAAGGGGAAAAAAACTACTACCAGCACTAACTTATCAAGTTGTTAAATTCACTATGAATTCTCTCTGTGCGCCACCTAACCCTCTGGCAGAAGAACAATAAAAAAAAGAATATTTGCTGTTCTCACTCTCATATATTTTCCTCTTGGGTTTTTTGTTGTTGTTGTTGTTTGTTTTGTTTTTTAACAAGTCCTCAGTGATTGTCTGTTTTTTCTTTTGTTCATAGGAACAAATGGGAATGGCCTAGGACCCAATGTACTGGCGAGTAGGGTTGGACAAATCTGTCCATTTCATTTTCTTGTAAACTCTGTATTTTTCCCCCAAAAAATGTTTTTGGAAATACACAATTTCTGGAGCACAACAATGATATTTCCAGATGAGAGCAGGCACTCCCACAGCTTCGTTGGGTACATGCTGGGCCATGAAGAAGCTCACGAGGTGTCGTGCGTGGGGGCAGCCAGGCAGTTGGGGGCTTAGCAGGTAACCAACAGAGCCAGACACAGGTGAGTCCATCCATCCCTGAGGAAGGGGAAGAAAAAGAGGAAAGAGAAGGTGAAGAAATATGATTCAACACGGACTCTCAAAATAATTACATTCAGTCTATTTTTCAAAAATAATTTTTAAAAGTAAAAAATAAAAGAAAAAAAGAATTGTGTGCTCCTTGCATAACCCAAAACATAAACTATTCCCTTAGTTTTCTCTCAAGTCTTTAACCTATCAGCTGGCTCCTAAAACAAAAAAGCAAAAACAAAAAAACAAAAATACTGTTAACTTGTAGAACTTAGTCTTCAAAACTGAAAGTCTTCAAAGTCAATTGAAGTAAGATTTACATTGACATCCTATTTAACCCTACTGGGGAGTGGGAATGTCCATCGCTGGAAATCTGGCCTTTTGTGCTCACTGAAGTTCCACAGCCTGCCCGACACAGCTTGCATTTCTGAGCCCAACTGCAGGTTTTCCCGGAACTCAGGGGACCTTTTGCATATATTCTTTTTGTGTTGGCCATAATTTGCACTAATTTGCATCATTTGCACAAATGTGTGCATTTTGCACAAATTATGGCTGCAATTTTCTGTAATTTGCATAGATTTCACAAATTACACAAGTTTGCGCAAACTGCATTTGCAATTTGCACAAATTTAAAAACACTGGAAATCCGCTAGCTGGCCCAACTCGCTGCAGACTGAGTCAGGCCAAGCTAGTGGAAGACAAACCAACATCCCGGGGGGGGGGGAGGGAGTCAATGAAAACTCATTGAGCTCCAACCCCCAACTAGATTCCTCAGACATCCTTACCTGGGAGCATTATCACATTGATTTTAATGTGGTGCGTATCTGTGCAAAACCCAGAGATATTGCTCAGCTACTGGATTCATTTTTGACAACGTTTTGTGCTCAGGGTTTAGGGCAGAAATGGCCAATGCTTATAGAAAACAATGAAGAAATCCGTAATTTCAGTATACCTCTGGCTGGACAGCAGCATGTTTCCTGCTCTTTCTAACTGAATCTTATTTCATATGAAAGATGATTCTATTTTATTTTGTAAACTTTCGAACATTTAAAAGTGCAATGTACGTGCATGGAAGTGAACAGAACACTCACTCTCTGCATGCCACTGAAGGCTGGATTTGGACTTGGGTGGGATGTAAGAGTGAACTTTAAATCAATATTAAGACCTAAAGGACTCTCTTTCCAAGTAATTCAAATGCTCTTTGAACTGTGGTGGTGGTGATGGTGGTGGTAGTAAAAGAAGTGTATACATTCTGGATGGGATACCATGTAGGAAGGTTCCCATGATCCATCGTGACACCAGGATACACCCCCCAAACTATTGTCTTCTTCCAACTTTGCATTCTGTGGCTCATTGTTGCAATGAAATGTCCCTTTTTTCCAGCAAAGAAAATGCATTTACTAACTCACATAATATTGTCTAGCATATACACTGAAAGCCCACCCTCAGGCTTAAAGTAAAAAATATGAAGCCAAATGATACAGGATGCATCAACTTTAAACTTCAAAACAGTTACTTCCCAATGTGTGGCAAAGCCTCATAAAACTATGGTTTGCGCTTCCCCTCCAAATTAGGTTTGCCAACCAGCTTCGAAACATGGTTGGCAATCCTGGCTTGGAAGACGAGAAGAAACTATATCTGCCAGTTTGGATTAATGGCAAACAATAGTTTGTCTTCACACCAACCAGGAATGAAATAGTTAAGTGGAACATGGAGAGGAAGAGTTTATGCAAGAGCTTAGATCTTGTTCCTGTAGCACCAAACAATGGTTTGGCTTTGTTTATGAACCAAGACTAAGAAATCAGATTGAACAATTTGTATTTGCCCTTTGAGTAACTTTGGGGCTTCAGACCCAAATGCCAAGGCAACATAATAAAAGTTAGTTTGATTCTTTTCCCATTGTGAACCAGCATTGCAACTACTGCCTTGGAAAGCATACATTTCTCAGTTTTGCAAAAAAGAAAAGAAAAAAAAACAAGATACAAAGAAGCTGATTAAATATTAAAATAAGATTCTTAAGGTGCAACTTATCACCATGGAATATCATTCCCATTGGGCTTCAGCTATATAACTGAATATAGCTGCACGGGCATCATTAGGGTGAATATGTAGAACAGTGGCTCATTTGCAGCCTAGAGTTTTCCTCCTCTAGGCTGCAAATCAATGCAGGATGTGTATCTAAAAATGTTCCAAAGAGCTATTAACTTAAGATATTTTGAGTGCCTTACTTTGCTAAGATGTCCTTTCATAAAGGCTGCTTTGCTATCCTACCTCTGTATATTTTTTGTATTGAAGGAAGGAAAGAAACGCTATGACCGTTTTCACTATTCAAGGTGAAATCATGGATTATCCCATTTTAAAAAGCTAAAATTGGAATTTGGATGTTGTGCAGCTATCACGGAGTGGTTTAACCTCTGATTTCCCTGAAGGACTGAAAAACAGTGTTACGTTTTCACATACAAGGCTCTCACAGGTATATTGCATCTCATCGATGGGTTTAGAGGCATTTTAACATGCAATTATAAAGGGGCTTGTACTGCAGCCACATTATAATTCTGAGCTCCAGCAGGATAGGGAGACAGGGGCAATTCACAGGTTACATTTAATTACATCTCCTGCTAGTGTTGAACGTTTAGTAAAGATGGTTTTGTTCTGCCAGTCTTTTGATGGTTAATTTGTAAATTATTTAATGGGTCCTCAGAATTGTTCTTCACACATTGACCTCTAACTAAAGCAGAGGTGATTTCAGCCTAAGGGCTGAATTCAATTTCGGAGAGAACCTAGGGGTAGGCTGACCATCTGAAAAGGAGGACAGGGCTCCTATAACTTTAACAGTTGTAGAGAAAAGGGAATTTCAGCCAGTGTCATTTGTATGCAATTAGTTCCTGGTGATATTCCCTCTTCATCACAACAGTTAAAGTTGCAAAGCTCTGCCTTCTTTTGTATATGGTCACTCTAGTATAGTGCCTGCAACTTTAACAGTTGTGATGAAGAGGGAATTTCACCAGGAACTAATTGCATACAAATGACACCTGCTGAAATTCCCTTTTCTCTACAACTGTTAAAGTTATAGGAGCCCTGTTCTCCTTTTCAGATGGTCAGCCTACCTAGGGGGCTGCATTGAAATGGTGGGTGGGCCCAAATCCAAAGAGATGGGGTCAAAGGCAACATACCCCCCCCAAAAAAAATGCCAGCATATTTTAGGTTAAAGCCCTTACTGCCAGTAACTCACCCTTAGGAGATTCATTTTTCAACCTTTTAGTATGGGGAAAAACCTGCACAGAAGCTGCAAAATCAACAAATGATCAGTTGCAGGAGGAAAGGGAGGGGACCAGGAGGTGGTGATGGGGTGATTTAGGGAACCACAGGGGGTGAGAGTAAGGCCCCCGGAGGGCTGGATTTGGCCCTGGGTCAGAGGTTCTGCACCCCTGAGCTAAAGTAACCACCTTATCTAGGAGGAACCACCATTGCACACAGGGTAAAAATGTGTAAGATATGTCTGCAAGTCCTATAGTACCATAATTAATCACAGGATGATCCAGTTAAACTTAAACCCTTCTAATTCCCATTGATTTCTATCACTGACATAAGTGGAAGTTAAAAATGCTTGCCTTTGGCTGGATTGTGCCTGGTGGACCAGGAAAGATGGGCAGTGGAAGAGGACCAAAAAAAATGGTGGGTGGAATCTCCTGACAAAAGCAGAGAGTCCTGCTGCAAGGGAGGTGGGACAGAGTGGCAGAAGTAATACTGGACATACTCAGAAACAGTGGAGTCATAGTAAACATTGAAGTGCAGAAGTTTATTGTGGCTGCCCCATAGCCATGGCTCCACGGAGAATATACAGTCCTTTTCTTGAGAGGGAGAGAGAGACAGAGAGACATCCTATTGTTCTGTTATTTAAACTCAAAGGAGCTAAGACTCCGGTTAAAAAATCCATCATAAAACAGAGACATCCAAGGACAAACAACCCACTAATAAAATCTCACAATTCAGTGTACAGGGCATGACTGCAATTCCATGCCTAGTTACCTGGGAGTAAGCTCCACTGAACTCATTGGGGTGCAGTGATACTTCTGGCTGAATAGGATCAACTTGTACGCCACATTAATATTTGACAAAAGCTCTTCAGCTAACTAAAATGCAACCTTCAGCTTTAAATTAAAAATGCAAAAGATATTGTAAAGATGCGGTACCGAAATGAAGTAGGAACCCCATCAAAGGGGAAAAGTAGTATAGTCTCTGGTTGATAGGGTGACCAGATAAAATCCAGGTCAGAGCTCATGTATCTTTAACAGTTGTAGAGAAAAGGGAATTTCAGCCAGTGTCATTTGTATGCAGTTAGTTCCTGGTGAAATTCCCTCTTCATCACAACAGTTAAAGTGGCAGGGGTCCTGCCTTCTTTTGTATGTGGTCACTCTAGTATAGTGCCTGCACCTTTAACTGTTGTGATGAAGAGGGAATTTCACCAGGGACTAATTGCATACAAATGACACTGGCTGAAATTCCCTTTTCTCTACAACTGTTAAAGTTACATTTTATCTGGTCACCCTACTGGTTGATCTCTGACATCTTATATGCCTATCAGTCAGAAATAATAGCAAAATTTGAAAGCCTCATTATCACCTCACCATCCAAAGCAAGGAGGTTCTGTCATTACCTTAGTGTTTTGGCATCACCCTTAGAACGAAGTACCAGAATTATCCCTCTACTACACCAGTGTCCAGAAGACATTTTGGAGGGTGTAATCCGCAGTGACAGATAAGGTTGTCTGTCACAAGAAACCCTGCCCTTTTTGGGCCCAATGGATCCCCGCAATGGACCTGGCTCAGCTTGCATTTGCAAGCCAAGCCATGCAGTAGTTCCAGAACCCCCCGGAAGTTCATTGAGGATTTGCACAAAATGGAGATAACAGCGGTGGAGTCCCCGGCAGGACCCAGCAGAGGGAGAAGGAGCCATTTGCACATGGCAGTGGTGGTGCCAGTGTTAGGTTGTGGCAACAGGAAATCTGTCATTGTTACCACTGTGCGCAAAGCCCTCAGGCTCTTCTCGTCAGTGCTGAGCACCAGAGGTTTACACACAGCTCCAGTGGGGGTAGTGGTGGAAGCGATGGCCATGTGCAACTGGCTCCTTCTCCCTCTCCTGGGTCCTGAGGGGGAGAAAGAGCTATTTGCACACAGCAGTGGGGTCACTGTGCATGAGTCTCACTTTCTCCAAGGGTCTGAGAGGAGAAGGGGAGACTCTCCCGCAGCAGCTCTGCCACTGAACATAAGATCTCATGCTCCCACCCCATTGCTGCATTAGGCCAGCTAGTGGAGGTCAAACCGGAGTCTGGGGGATTGAGCTGACAGAACCTCGCTGGGCTCCACCCCCCAGATGGATTCCTCCAACATCCCTAGTAACAGGCTTGCACTAACTACACTTGGTTAATATAGGCTGACCAGACCCCCCGGGGTTTCCCGGTCCTAAACGGGAAAAATGGGCCAAACTGGGCCGACTGGGCCCCAGGGGGCAACCTCCGGGAAACAGCTCGTTCTCCTCCCGCGAGGAGGGGGGGCGGCGCGGCACGGCTGGGGCGGGCGGCCTGCACGGGGCGGGCAGCGGCACAAGGCACTTACCTGCTGGGGCGTCTGCTTCCCTCCGGTGCTCGGAATCTACTGATAAACAGGCTTCGCAGCCTGTCCCTCAGTAGCGCACCGGGTGATGACGTCATCACCCGGCGCGGTACTGAGAGACAGGCCAGGAAGCCTGTTTCTCAGTAGATTCCGAGCACCGGAGGGAAGCAGACGCCCCAGCAGGTAAGTGCCTTGTGCCGCCGCCCGCCCCGTGCCCCAGCCGGTAAGGAGCGCGGGGTGGGCGGCGCGGGGCGGGGGGGGCGTGCGGGCAGCGGGGGGCGGGGTGGCGGGGGGGTGGCACGGGGGGGTTGTTTTGGGTGGGTGGGGTGGCGGGGGGGTCCGGGATTTTGATCCTCAAAATCTGGTCACCCTAGATTAATACCATGGAATGGATATAGATCAGCACAGGGGAGATGCTCCAGTGAAATCTAAAAGTTACTTTCATTTCATAACTTGCCTTGTAACCACATCACAGGAATTTTTTTTAGATTTAATATTACGCACAAGGGAGGGGTGATTTCCATTTGGACTGCAGTGAGTGTGGAGGGGAGGCTTAACCCTTCTCCCTCCCACCATGTTCCTGACAAAAATCTTGCCCCTGCACTGCTATTAGCAATAGAAAAAAAGGTCTCATTGGTGCTGATGGAAACCCGCCTACCTACCATGAATTGCAGAGTGGAGGAAGGGACTTTCCTCCAGGCTGTGGTAAACCCTCCCCCTCCTCATGCACTTTGGTCCCAATGAAATACACCCCCACCATTTTTAAATTTTTCAGGTCATCATATAGTTAAGGATGTCAGTGAACACTTAAAATATCAACCAGTGACAATCTGGAATGCGTGGCCGTTAAAATGAGATGATAGTATCTCAAATGCCAATATAAAATCTTCCTAACATGGTCAATTAAAAAGAGAGAAATTGTAACCTAATGTTTGATTAAAATGTATTAATGCTGAGTTATGTCTCTATTTGGGTGTTAGAAATGAGAAACAATTTACTGGGCTTTGTGTGTGTTCAACTAAATTATCTGGGGAATTGACTGTGGATTATGTCACACTCCTATGACAAAGGGTTTTTTTTAAAAAAAAAGTTTCTGGTTTCTTAAGTATTCCTCAGTGAACTGTTTGTCAGGTGCTGGGAACAGAAAATGAAGGACAAGTTATTTAAAACCATGCTGCCGCCTGTTCTTCATTTTTGAATCATGACCCTACAAACTTCTTAAGTGCTCAGAGAAACTAGCATAACTTTTAAAGTATTTTTAATGAAGATATCTGCATTCTGCCTGTCTTGTTTTAAAATGAACGTGTAATAAATAAAAGTCCCGTTTCTTTTGGAATATCTTTGTGATTAGTCTACTCACAAATTGATTGGTTGCCACTTAAGGGACAGTTCACACAGCCTATACATGCAGGCTTTCCACATGATTGGCCAAGGGAAAAAGCCTTATATCCACATACCTTCCTTGATGGCATGTATAACTTTTCATGAGAAGCACAGGCACTATCCCATTTAAAGCCCTCTACCTGAGAACATTGGATGCTACTACTAGTTGCAGTAGTATTGTATGAGACAACTCTATAGGCAGTATGAGACAACTCTATGGGCTGTATCCTTTGGCACCCCTACACAAAACAGATCCATTGAAGTGAATGGGCCTAGTTTACAAAGGACTGCCATTGGATACTGCCCTATATGTTTGCTGTGGGTAAAGGCTCAAGCAATTCTGGCTCTAGGTTTTTGAGGGCCCATGGGCCTTCAATGGGCCTCCTCCTTCAGTGAGAGGGAGGAGGTCCAGTCTCATCATTGCTACCACTTGCTTGCCTTACAGGCAGAGAGCCAATGAGCAAGTAGGTAGTGACATCTACTGCTGCTCCTTCTCACTACCACCATCACCTGGACAGTGTCTGGGCCAGAGTGAGAGGAACATGAACATGCTGGTGGATAAAATGGTGAGGAAGAGGAGAAACACCAGGAGGCCTTCTACTGGTCCTCAGCAGGTGAGCAACCATGCCTAACCTTGATGTCAAGTCTCACTTCTGCACCACATCCCAAGTATGTGACTAAAGTAGCCTCACACTCTTTCTCAGATGAAGTCTTCCTAGGGTCAAACTACATGTTCCATTACTTATGTAGCATGTAACTAAGACCTATCTTTTCCTTTAGTTTAGAGTAACTGCAGGCATTACCAATTTAGATAAAGACCAGTGTGCACCAAGAAGGGAGGATTAAACCTTCTCCACCCACACTTGCTTGTTCACCAAAATTCTACCCTACTGCACAGGGATTTTTTAAAAAAGAAACAAACCTCCATTGACTCAAATGGATACTTTTTTTCTTTTTAAAATTTCCACATGGGTGTGTGTGAAATTCTGGGAAGTAAATGTGGAGCAGATGGTACAATCCTCCATTCCCAATGTGTGCTTATCTCAATCCAAATTGTGGCTGCACAGAGTTACTCTAAAATAAAGGTAAGGCGCAACTGCATGGTATACAATCAACATAATGTGCATTTTGATCCTCAAATGTTGTGTGATCAGAGCTCGTTTAAAGTAAGTTACAGATACACTTCATTTTTTTCAAAGGTGCTAGTTCTTTCTTTATTCACAGTATTCAGATCAGACAAAATCAGAGGCGCCCTGGACCGGATCGGGCCAGATCCCGATCCAAAACTCAGATATCCGATTTTTGGATCGGCCCCCATTTTTGTTTTCCCCATAGACTTGCATTGGGGGAAAGAAAGCTTTCCCCCAATGCAAATCAAAGGGGAAAAAATGGCAGCGGGTGGGTGAGGGGGGTCCTAACTCCCTCCTCCCCCCCCATGCTCCTTACCTTCCGGGGCCATCCGCTTCCATCCGCTGGCGCCCGTGGGCACCAGCGGATGGAAGCGGATGGCCATGGGGGGGTAAGCCCCCTCCTCCTCCCCCTGCTTACCTGCCGGGGCCGTCCGCACCCCTCCGCCACTGGCCACTACTGCGAGCAGTCTTCGCGGCCTGCCCCTGAGTAGCGCGCCAGGTGATGACATCACCTGGCGCGCTACCTAGGGGCAGGCCGCGAAGACTGCTCACAGTAGCGGCCAGCGGCGGAGGGGAGAGGACAGCCCCGGCAGGTAAATGGACCGTGCCCCCCTCCCCCCCTGCTTACCTTCTGAGGATGTCCGTTCCCTCCGCTGCTGGCCGCTACTGCGAGAAGGCTTTGTGGCCTGCTCCTGAGTAGCGCACCAGGTGATGACATACCTAGGGGCAAGCCGCGAAGCCTGCTTGCAGTAGCGGCCAGCGGAGGAGGGGAGCGGACGTCCCCGGAAGGTAAGCCCCCTGCCCCCGTTGTCTGCTTCCATCGGTGGGTGCCCGCTGTCCCCCGCCAATGGAAGCAGACAGCCCCGCCAGGGAAGCCCCCCACCCCGCTGTCCGCTTCCATCGGCGGGCACCCACTGGCGCCTGCCAATGGAAGCAGCGGCAGGCGCCAGCGGGCACCCGCCGATCCTCTGATCTGGATCGGGTCCTTTCCGGATCAGATAGGATTGGATCGAACGATCCAGCAGGGTTATCGGAAATCGGATAATTGTATCCGATTTCCCCTGGATCGGATCCGGATCGTGGATCGGACCCGATCCAGTGCACACCCCTAATATTAACTCACTGCATCTACCTCTAGTTTCACCCCAGAATTGAATTTAGATCTCTACACAAAGAATTTTTCCTTTCCTGACTTTCCATATTTTCTGCTACATTAGGGTGACCGGATAAAATCCAGGTCAGGGCTCATGTAACTTTAACAGCTGTAGAGAAAAGGGAATTTCAGCCAGTGTCATTTGTATGCAATTAGTTCCTGGTGAAATTCCCTCTTCATCACAACAGTTAAAGTTGCAGGGGCCCTGCTTTCTTTTGTATATGGTCATTCTAGTATAGTGCATGCACCTTTAACTGTTGTGATGAAGAGGGAATTTCACCAGGAACTAACTGCATACAAATGACACTGGCTGAAATTCCCTTTTCTCTACAACTGTTAGTTACATGAGCCCTGACCTGGATTTTATCTGGTCACCCTATGCTACATAACCTCTAGGCAACGCTGTGGTATAGTGGAATAACACCATTATATGAGGGATTTGCATTTTGTTTGGGGATAAAAAAAATTCACATTTTCCCCACAAAAGTGCTCTTAAAAAACAGAAATAAAACTGGAGGATCATGGTGACATCTAAAGCACCTATAAATAGGCACAAATGAGTAATGATGAACACACATTAAAAGTCTTGTGTAGAGAAGCCCATACTCTTTGTATCTGTCCCACGAAGTAAGAGGCATAAGGTATACCCCCCCGAATCATTAAGATCTATCCATATTAGCTAGAAAGTTGAGTTTTGGTATTTATGTGGCTATTACAATCATTGTGGCTACTAGAAAAGTCCTGAAAATGGAACATTCTTTTCATGTAAGTGTTGAAGCTCAGAATGTTAATTTTATCTCACAACATAAGTGTGTGTGTGTGTTTATGTATGCATGTATGTGTATGTGTAACATCTGCAAATGTTAAGAATCTGAAACATTTCAAGGTGTTAGTAAACTCTTTAAAACTGCTTTAAAATGTAGATGTTAAAAACAAAAGACCACACACACCACACACAATACAAGGTTTGTTGAAGGAAAAGAATTCCTACCTTGATACTTTCAGAGTGAAGGACATTTCTGGTTTATCATTGCACTTTGATGTAGAAATAATCAACTTTGTAAACACGGTATCTGTTCATCCTTCTGTTTAGAAAAGATCTTGAAGATGCCAAGATATGGAATCATTCAGTCTGCAGCTGTAAGAAACAACAAGGTCTTTATCTACCTGCACAAAAATATTTCCATTCTCATCCTGATCCCAAGATCAGTGTGCATTCAGATGGGACACATTTCACAGGAGGTTCGTTCTTCCACTGAAATGGAACAGGCAAATCATTCTGGATGGGGGAGGTCTTAGCACGTCATGGTTTAGCATGTCATCTGAACAGGCCCAATGTGTAGATAATCAAAGGGGAAATTATTTGGAGGTTTGTTGTTTGGGGCTCAAACTGCACATCTGCCTAGTATTCAATTTGCAGCCTTGAGCAAGTCATTCATCTCCCATTGCAACATCAAGTGTTGGGATTTGAGACTCAGACCTCTACTTCTGCCTTGCACTCAGTTTGTGGACATGCTATCCAGGCCTGCCTAGCACATCAAAATGCCAGTAGGGATCCAACGAATGTAAAGTTAATTCTGTCATCTGCCAGGTTCAAACAGAGTCTGTTTAGACTACTGGACACAGGGTGGAGCTAAGTCCAGAAGTCACAAGAGCAAGACACCAGACTCCCAGTACTTAAATCAGTGCTGATCAAGTCAGGGGTTTATACCACCTGCCAAATGCAGGTATCAAAGCTGCACACCCCTATTCCCTTCTGTATCCAAAGGGAGCTCTGAGGACAAGGCTTACTAGGCTAAAATCAAATGTGATGCTCCTACATTGGGTAAGAACTTTGGGACACAAGTATACCCCCACCCTCCTGGCAGGCCCATAGTATCAGCATGCAATTCTGTGCTGGAATCACTCTCACAGTTTGTAGATCATGTTTTAAAACCCTTCATACCTCTCATACCATCCTATGTCCGTGATTCTTCTGATTTCATAAATAAAATAAAACCCATTAATATACATTAATATTCAAGAGAGAGATATTCTGATGACAATGGATGTAAGATCTCTATATAGCAATTTACTTCAGCAGGATGCCCTAACTGTCATACAACATACACTGGACAAGAGAATATAATAATAATAATAATAATAATAATAATAATAATAATAATATAAAAATTATTATTATTATTATTATTATTTCTTACCCGCCTCTCCATTTGGATCGAGGCAGGGAATAGCAGTAAATATAAAATATGATAAAATACATAAAATTGATTAAAAACATGATACACATCCTTAAAATGGGGGGGGGGAAATCCTAAAATATCCTAAAATTCCACTGGATATGCCTGCCAGAAGGGACTAGTCTTTGTAGCTTTCTTAAATTCTAAAAGACCGTTAAGTTGACGAGTCTCCTCCGGCAGGCCATTCCACAGTTTGGGAGCGGCACAAGAGAAGGTCCTCTGGGTAACGGTTGTCAGCCTAGTCTTAGCTGACTGTAGTAAGTTCTTCCCAGAGGACCTGAGCATGAGGGGTGAATTGTATGGAAGAAGGTGATCCCGCAGGTAACCAGGTAGGGCTTTAAAAGTAATGACCAACACTTTGTACTTTGCCCAGAAAGTAGTTGGCAGCCAGTGGAGCGATTTTAAAGCTAGTGGAATACAGTCACCCCTAGGTGTAATGATGACCAACCTGGCTGCCATATTTTGAACAGAAAAACATCCCCTACCCATTTCCTTCTCACCCTTGCAGAAATAGCCTTATGCAGGAATTATTTCCAATTTAACAACAAATTTTACTGGCAAATCAAGGGAGTAGCCATGGGATGTCCCATGGTTCCAGAGGTAGCCAATCTGTATATGGCAGAATACGAAAAAGATTTTTTCTCATCAGAGGGGCAATATTCAAAACATCTTCTGATATGATTGAGATATGTTGATGATGTATTTTCCATTTGGCGGGGGGATAGGGAAGATCTACAACAGTTTATAACGTGGATAATTTCTAAGAATGACAATACTAAATTTGACATCCAGATTATCACCAGAGAAATTCATTTCCTAGATCTACAAGTGAAGAAGGAGGGAGAACATCTTATCACCTCCATTTATAGAAAACCCACTGATGTTTCTGGATATCTTAGATATGACACTTCCCATCCCTATTCTTTAAGGAATAATCTCCCATATGGACAGTTTCTAAGACTTAAACATAACTGCTCCAAGGCATCAGATTTCAGACAGGAATCACAGACACTGCCTGTGCAATTAAAAGAAAGAGGGTATCCCGATGCTGTATTCACACAAAGCCTCAGAAAGGCAGGAAAAAAAATGAATATAACAGTCCCAGACCGAATCAACTGCAGTCTAACGTATGACCATATAACAAATCATCTGCAAGGAAGCATAAGGAGACACTGGCACATTGTCCAACATATCCCAGGGTGCCAGGAAAAACCTATGGTCTCCTTTAAAAGAAGCAGGAACATAAGAAATCTTTTGATCAGAAGTGAATACAAAGAACACTGCAGAAATTCATCCAATAATTTACCCGGTGCTTCCGTGCCCAAGGGTCACCATCCCTGTGGACACTGCTGCTATTGTACTAAATACACCCTCAAAGTCACAGAATTCAAAAATCCATCTGATCAGTAAAGATATTTTCTTAAAGATTTCACCACCTGTAACAGCCCTTTTGTCATCTATGCCATCCAGTGCGCATGCCCAAAGATTTATATAGGCAAACAAATTAGACCTCTGAAAAACGTCTAGGAGAGCACCTCAGCAACTTAAAGAGCAACAGATCAGGTGCTCCTTTAGTAGATCACTTTTCTAGGCTGATCCTATGAAAAGGAGGACAGGGCTCATGTAATTTTAACAGTTGTAGAGAAAAGGGAATTCCAGCCAGTGTCATTTGTATGCAATTAGTTCCTGGTGAAATTCCCTCTTCATCACAACAGTTAAAGTTGCAGGCACTATACTAGAGTGACCATATACAAAAGAAGGCAGGGCCCCTGCACCTTTAACTGTTTCAACTTTCACTAATTGGATACAAATGACACTGGCTGAAATTCCCTTTTCTCTACAACTGTTATAGTTATATGAGCCCTGTCCTCCTTTTCATAGGGTCAGCCTAGCTTACCACATTGGTAATAAGTGAGGCAATAAACATTGCCATCTAAAGCAGAGAGGTGGACAACTTTGGGAAGTCTGCAGGCCACTTTTGGAACTCCCATCTACAAATAAAAAAATGGTGGCCTAATGATACTCAGTAGCCACCATGGATGCCATTTTACACACACACATCCACATCGACACACACACACACACACACACACACACACACTATGAATTTGGGGGCAGCAGGAGCCACATGTTGCCCATCCTGATCCAAAAAGCCCAGGTTCTAGAATTACCTAACTGCATGACTGTTCCTACTTCAGTCCCTAAGACATCCTTCACTCAGGGAAGTTGATCTGTGATATCTGTAAATTTCCTCCTCCAATGTTTAATTGTTTACATACATAGATTAGTGGTGCTGCAAGTATTCGGGCAGGGGGTGAGCACCCATGCTCAAATACCTGTGGATAGAATCAAGGCAAGCATAACCCTGCTCTATGCCTGCTGTGAATAGAGTCATATTTGCCTTGATCCTAGGCTGACCATATGAAAAGGAGGACAGGGCTCATGTAACTTTAACAGTTGTAGAGAAAAGGGAATTTCAGCCGGCGTCTTTTGTATGCAATTCATACCTGGTGAAATTCCCTCTTCATTACAACAGTTAAAGTTGCAGGGGGCCTGCCTTCTTTTGTATACGGTCACTCTAGTATAGTGCCTGCAACTTTAACTGTTGTGATGAAGAGGGGATTTCACCAGGAACTAATTGCATACAAATGACACTGGCTGAAATTCCCTTTTCTCTACAACTGTTAAAGTTACATGAGCCCTGTCCTCCTTTTCATATGGTCAGCCTACTTGAGCCTGCAAGTTGCTGCCACCTCCCACTGCCCTTGGACAGGGCAAAGCTAGCCCTGCCATGCTACAGTGTGATGCAACCTGCTTCAGGTGGCACCAGTGGAAGGGGGAGAAAGGAATGGGTGTCTGCATGCAGCAGCAAGATTATTTAAAGCATTCAACCTAGTGGTGGGGGCATTTCAGGCAACAAATCCTCTTTGGCCAGCAATAGGCAATGGCCTTCTCCAAGAGGCAGCTGGGGCAGTGTAGCGCCTTGCCGTAAGAAAAGGGGAAAGTGTACCGGCAGGTGCTTTGCATGTGCTCAGTAGGAATGCTTGCAAAATGCTCATCCTCTTCCAGGATGCGCAGCAAGCAGAGAGCTATTTGTGCAACATTAACGTAGGCCTCCTGTCTAAGCCATTAAATGGACACATCACCAAGACCAAATATCGTCATCTACAACAGCTTTTAATTGTTGCTTTAGAGGTGGGTTTTTTTTAAAAAAAACCAAACTTTTATTTCTTATATTTATTTATGCAAACAACTCCATTTTGTCAAGTTGACATTGAAAATGGCATCAGTTCAAGTTTCACTTTGGATTCCCAGTCACATAATACCCAGGCATATGAAAATAAGCACTTCTTTAGGCCGTCTCCAAATAAATAATCAATCAATCAATCCCCCAAAGTTTAGTTCTATGCATTAAAATGCCTGGGGCATCCTGCAGCAGTTTGGAGAAAACGTATCTATATATTACCTAGGCAGGATCTACACTGCTGTTTTAAAGCGCTTTAAAGTGCTTTATAACAGTAGTGACAACTGTTTTGGAGTGTGTTCTGGGCCCCAACAATTGTCAGGACTGTTATAAACCCCTTTAAAGTGATTTAAAACAGCAGTGACAACTGTTGGGGCCCAGGACACACTCCCAAACAGTTGTCACTACTGTTATAAAGCGCTTTAAAGTGCTTTAAAGCAGCAGTGTAGATCCGCCCCTAGATGTTGCAACGTGTTGATACATTAAAAAGGAGGGAGGACTGAGAAAACCTGCTCAGAGTTCTTTACTTTGGAGACTCACTGAATGAAATTTAGTTTATTTGCTTAACACTACACACTGCTAATGAAATCTAACAACCATGGAATGGTGGTGCTCTTTCCCCTCAGACATGTGGAAAATGTACCCTTTGGATTTATTAATTTTTTTCCATTTATTTGCTTTTTTATTTTTATTTATTAAAAAAAACAATTAAATACAGAATCTTACCCAGGAATCTCTGCATAAGAAATAATTGGGGATCCTACAGAGCTAGCGTAATGACCGGAGGGGACGAGGAAGATGAAAGGATGGATAGCTATCTTGCAAAGTAGCTCCCTTTGTGTTTCACAGTACCAAACAGAGTAATGAGATGATAAATAATTAAATGTATGAGGCAACTACCATTGTGAAACCATCCAGGGGCAAACACCCAAGGCTCCGCTTTTAAAAAGTAGAGCACTTACCCTGACTTTTTTCACTTAGAGCGAGGTGATGACGGCATCTGCCATTTGGCTCCTGGCCCAGAGGCTGCAACAGAGGCAGGCCCCAGCCGATGGCAACCCCTGAATGGCTGGACAGGGAGGAGGGGGTGGTCCAGAGAGCCAAGTGGCCGCTGGGGCACCTCCTCGACTCCCCATATCTTCCAAAGAGCTGCATCCTCCCGAGAGCTGCAACCATCCACGGAGAGCAAGGTAAAGGAGGAAGGGGACCTGGGAGGCAGGTGCCGCTCTGCCGCATCACCAGATGGACAGCACTGGGCCTCGGCACATCCCTCCCCAGTCCCCCAGTCCCCCACCACCCTTACCCTTACTCTCTGCAGAGGGCTGCTGCTCTCCCCTCCTCCCCACGTGGGGCTGGGCCTCAGTGCATCCCTTCCCGGTCCCCTGCAGCCCTTACCTTACTCTTGTCCCCGTTGCAAAGTTCGGCAGCTGCTTCCTTTCCCTCCCCCTCTAATAGCCTCATACGGATCAAGGCACGATGGAGAGATGCCTGACTGCCTCTTCCTTTCCCTCTAATGGCCTCAGCAGCAATAGTAAGGAGAGGAGAGCTGCAGTAGGGAGGGAAGGGGCTTCGAGCTCCATCACACCTACTGTTTCCCCCTGGTTTGCATCCACAATTTTGACCTCCATTTCTTTACTGTGGCAAGTGCTTGTCCCTGTCATGATTGTAGCTATACTGGGGGGGGGGGGCTCCCTTTTAGCTTGTTTGCTCTCCCATTATTGTGCCTGCCCCACCCCTTCTCCTTGCCCCTCAACTTCACTGGTTCTTGTCGGATGTGGGAGCCTTCCCCCACCCCACTCTGGCTTTGTTGTCTACCATTTTACCACTTTAGTGTTTAATCGGCTGGGCACCATTTCTGCAGGCAAGGAAGGTGGGGGAGCAGCAGAAGCCCATTCAACCGGCTCAGTTCATTTGACAATTTATGCTGGAGAACCGCCCCACCCTCCTCTTTCATCAGCAAGCACAGGTTCAAAACACACGCCCCCAACAAAAGAAAAAACCGTGAGGAATGGCAATACACGGGGCAGAAGGGCGCTTTTATCCTGCATGGAAGAAATAAACCAGATTTCCCCCACTCCGAAATAAGATGGAAAAGGGAGGGGAAGAGGCAAGATGGGTGCAGGACAGTGATGACATTGTGCGAGTACCGTGTTGCAAAACCACAAGCCAGACATGACAAAAGTGTGATAAAACGCTGGTGTGATGGAGTCCTGGAGCTGGATCCAGGCACAATGGAGAGGTGCTTGGCTGCTGCTTCCTTTCCCTGTGATGGCCTCAGCAGCGACAGTGGTTAGTTATCTCCCAGAAATAACCAACACAAATAAGCAATTGTGTGCAGAATTGACTATCTGCACAACTGTTGATTCTTGTGTCGTGTTTCAGGCTCCGTCAACTATTTCACAGGCCTACAGAGTCGCAATGCAAGAATGGCACAAACCACTCTTACCCAGTGGGGCTCTATAAGCATGTGTCAACCCTCCTGGGAAGAGTGTGAGCAGCCACTGATCAGTGGCTTCCCACGCACTTCCCAGAACATGTACATGCCTCCCTGGGTGGGGTGCCACGATGGGCGGCACATCACATGTTCCCAAAGATATGCAAATCTCCTGCCCCCCCAATCCATTTGGATATCGGCTCGAGGGGATGCAAAGAGCTCCTTCCCTCCCCTGAAGCCAATATCCAAATGGATCATGGGGCAGGAGGGCGAAGGATATATCCCATGGCTTGATGTGTAACATCAAGCAACATGAGATATCCTTCCACCAATATCGGGGCAAGGTGCACAAACATCTCCTGCCAGAGATGTTTGGCGCCTCACCCTCGTTCACCAGAAAGTGGTGGTAAATGGGGATGGGGGAATGCTACAATTTCCTGCCAATTGCAGGAAATCCTAGCATCCCCCATCCCCATCCGCCACCACTGCAAGCAGGAGGAGATCCTAGCATCCCCTGTCCCTGTCGAACAAGGGTGGGGTGGAGGAGGATGCTCTTCTGACAGTCGCAGGAGGAGCATTCTCCATCCTGCCCTTGTTTGCCATTTGTGGATATGGGACATGGCTGAGGACGCTCTGCTGACTGCCCTATATCCACAAATGGTGGATGAGGACGTTCCTCCTGCAGCTGTCGTGAGAGCATCCTCCTCCGCCCTGTGAATGGGGAAGGGAACTGAGTATACTAGGATCTCCTTCACGGGGCAAGAGATCCTAGCATCCCCCATTCCCATCCCCATTAGCCACCACTTCCCCACAGTGGAGAAGGAGCCACTGGAGAAGGATCAGGCGACAGCAAAAGCAGGTTGTTGGTGGCTCTCCTGCATCTTCCTCCCCCACCCCCTCTCCACCCTCCCCACTGAATGGCAGCACTCGTTCCTGCTTTCTATATCAGGAGAGCCACCTGCCCGCCCCTTCAGCACAAAGAATGTTCATAGTGCCGAAGGGGTGGGCAACCCTCCTGCATCTTTCTTCGTGGCACCCCGATATGGAAAGTGGAAACCAGTGCCGCCATTTGGTGGGGAGGGTGGAGAGCGGGTGGGGGAGAGCAATACTCAACCAAATATTAATAGTCAACTCCATGGTTGACAATTACCATGTCGTTTTGGGGCTACCCCCAAATAGTCATCCGTGGAGTTGACTATTAACACTTAGTTGACTACTGTGTCATCCGAACACAGCTTATTTCTCCCTTATTTTTCTCCAAAGCATTGATGAGAACTTCATATCAAGTGAAAATAGCACCTTCAGAGTGGCATTTCCCCCCCACCCCCACCCCACCTCCGGATTGTGGCAGGGAGAGGACTCTGACAGCCTTGTGGTTGTTCAGACTTTCTTGCAGATGCTATTTGCTCAACAAAAACCTACAAAACAATCACAGACACACAATTAATGTCACATGAAACTTGGCAGTGACACTTTTCTTATGTTAGGGAGTCCCAAAATTTTAAATACTGTTGTGTGCATTTAGATTTTGGGATTAGAGCCTAGAATCCTAAATGGAATTCATGCAGAAATAGAAACGTGGCTTTGGTCGATTGAAAAAAAAAATCTCAATGAGTTTGCTATGTAGACAGACGTAGCTTTTGGATGTTTTTTCCTACCATTCTGTTCAGTTCTGTCCATGATGCCCAGTGTTGTGAATTTTTTTTGCCTTGTGATCCTCTGTAGTTTTGGATTAGATTAGCCTGATATTTGACACATTGCATCTGGCATAGAAGGAAAGCCTTTCCCTCTAAAATGTTATACTCACTCTGAGGATAAAAAGTCCATTAAGATCAAATATCATCTCTCACCAAAGGGAAGTGATAGAGAGAAAGAGAAAAATATTCTAGTGAGAAAGAGAGTGGATATAAAGGGAATGGATGATGAGAGGCAAGAAGAAACGACCTAAATGTGCTGACTAACAGCAGTTCTGTGACTAAAAGGCCAGAAAATACATTTTGAAATAAACAAAGGGAAATGACAGTAATGTCGTTCGAGGAAATAGACAAAACTCTGAAGAATTCTCATCTGCCTTCTAGCAAAAGATGACATTGAAAGTCGTTGGACGTAGGTTTAAGCTCCTGTCAATGTGTAAGGCTCTAAGAATTAGTAGCCATGGTGGAGGGGCATTCTGTAAAAGCAGGCAGAAACATATGAAAAGAAATGTATTCAGTATATTCTATTAACATATTTGCTGCAAAGGCAAGAGAGTGGGGGGAAACCTAGATGGAATTAATCTAAAGATAAGCCTACATTAAATGACACTATTAGTTTTAAAAGTGGCCTTTCTGTTGCAAGCCCACAAGAGGAATTCAGGGAAGGCAATTGGAAAGATTATGTTTCTTTCTTCCAATAACCTTAAAGCAGCCTGATACTTGCAAGCCTTATTAAAGATTGAAGGTTGCTTCTCAGATCAATGAGACGTTGAAGAAAAAATGCACTATGATCATAACATATTTGCATATATTTTGAGAGCCTGAAGTGCAAATGATTCCCTTTTTCTGAAATAAATAATGAATTCTGACTTGGACACAAAAAATGATTCCAGACCATCAACACATGATCCACAATAGTGAATAAAATATCACAAAGGGCCCCATGTATGACGTAACTGATTATGCCAAACTACTTTCTTGCATTCACCATTTAAAACACGTTGTTTGGCAATTTGATGGGAGAAGGATGGCTGAATATGAAATGGATGGAAAATCCAAGTGTGTATCTCAGAGATATGTACCTAGTGATGCTTGAGGAATTAGATCTTTGAGAATTCTGATATGGAGGGATCTGATCTACATTTTGTAAACTAACGTGTGAATCAGAATGTAGTCATTCATCCTATTTCCTACTTCTTCAAATGTGACACCGTTCGAGGCTGGAAAAAAACCTAGAGAAGTATGAAAATTTTGTTTGGTTCATTTTTTTGATAAGAACTTAATGAAATTTGCCAATTTCTTCATAAATGTACTGGAAAGAATTTCAGATTTTTAAAAAATGAAAATATAAAACTGAAAAAATTCATTCATCAAGGCCCAGGTCGTTGAGTGCTTTGTAGAGGTATGAGCTTTGACTTCGACCCCAATTTGCTGCTTCAGAAAAATGGCATGCTTCTGTTTGGACCAACTTGTAATCAGTCTGCTTTGACCCAATACTCAACCCAAGTCATGGTTTGGACAAACCAAGGCTTAGTGCTTCCAGTGAATGCTGGAATGCCATTGTTTCACTCATCTGCTGCTGCTGCTTCAGCACTCCCCCATCCCCATTAACTAGTTACTGCTCCTTTCTTCTAGTTGGAGTAGTCACATGGTTGATCCCAAACAATCAGGGTTTTCGGGGTGTGGGATGATAGCACTACACTGCATAGCTCGTTAGATACAGCTGAGTGATTATATCTGAAAGGAGAAACAAAAACAAAATGGAAAGAGAGCCCCCAATAGAGGGCAATGCAAATGAATAAGTGAACATTTTCACAGGCTTTGTCAAATAAATAAACAGGTGAAGGCATTTGTCAAAACTGCTGAGAACGTTACCAATAAAGAGTAAGGAAATTCAGCTCATCCTGCTTCATTCATCTTTTAAAATTCTTCCAAATGGTATTCAAAAGGAGGGAGGGGAGGAAGGGAGATGATGATAGCACTTCAGTGAACTATATTATCATAAGGAAGGTGTAAACCACTTAGAAGTGAACAAATAGGCACATTGTACTGTGAGGTTATCCCCGACCACCTGCTGCTGCCGCCCCTGTCTCACCTTTGCTATTTAGGCCCCACAGCACCACAACCCAGCAACCTGCCCTCCAGATAATTTATTTGTTCCGCTGCCTCCAGTACCTTCTCAGGTACACTCACAGACCACACCAGGAGATGGAATTAACAAAAAAATATTAATAAGATATTGCGTGTCAACAAGCTTAATGGTTACTTCAGTTCAATTGTGTATCGGTTACAAGGTTTCAATGCTTATTGGTTTCAGTCAGAACTCTTATACTTTAACAAACTGTTCCTTATTTAATCTATGCTCTAAAATCTTCTCTCAATCAAACACTCTTCTCATCTAATAATCCTGCTCAATACTTTCAATAATTTCAAATTTTCCCCACATAAACAATCTCCAGTCAGCTCCTCTCTGTCAGACACATGTATACACTCCACTCACTCTCTAGCTCCTCCCACTCTTACACAGCCAGCTAATTCAGGCACTCCAATCAACCAGCCAATCAACACTCACCTTCCATTCAGACACACAGCCAGCCAATCCAGCCGCTCCCCCACAACCAGCCAATCACTCTATACTTACCAAGACCTATAACCACAAACAGTAAGTACATTTTGGCCTAGTTATTTACTTTACCTGTTATTATTCTTAACCCCCTTTAAAGATATAAACAAATGTATATCACAAACAATAAACTTTGCAATATATTTGCAACCACAAACAGTAGGACATCACATGTACCCATTAAATTTACTTAACATCTAAGCTTCAATACAAGTGCCTCTTTTGTGTCTAGCCAAGGCTGAAGATGTGAAAAATTATAAGAGAGAAAAAAGAACTATTTTAGAATTCAGCATGCAGGGGAAAATGAATAGCAATTTGCAAACATTATCAAAGTGTTTGGGCCACATCCAATGTTCCATAAGCATCCAGATGCTTAGATGCTGAGTGCCATAAAATGACTAAAAATAATTCATACACACTCCTACACACACATATCATACCGGTGATTTTTCCCAAAGTACATATATTGTCTTAAAATGTCTCAAGGTAAACAACCACTTTCAGGATTTCAATTGCTATTATAGTTAGGGGTGTGCACGGACCCCCGGATCGGATCGGGACCCGGATCGGGACCTCCAATTTTGTCACGGATCGGTTCGGACAAAATCGGAGGCCCCCCGGACCGGATCGAGTACGATCCCGATCCAAAAATCGGAAATTTTTGGATCGGCCGCCATTTTTTCCCCCATAGACTTGCATTGCAATGCAAGTCTATGAGGAAAAAATGGCGGTGGGTGGGTGAGGGGGGGCCTAACTCCCTCCCCCCCTGGGGCCATCCACTGTGGACGGCCCCGGCAGGTAAGCCCCCTCCCCCACGCTCCCTCCCCCCCCTGGGGCCGTCCGCTTCCATCCACAGGCGCCCACGGGCGCCCGCGGATAGAAGCGGACAGCTCCGGGGGGGGTAAGCCCCCTTCCCCGCCACTGCTTACCTTCCCAGCCTGTCCGCTCCCGTCTGGCACCGGCGGCTACTACCAGCAGGCTCTGGAGCAGGCCGCGGAGCCCGCTGGTAGTAGCCGCCGGCGCCGGACGGGCCGGGAAGGTAAGGGCCCCCCCTCCTCCCCTCCGCGCGCCCCCTGCTTACCTTCCCGGCCCTGGAGTAGGCCGCGGAGCCCGCTGGTAGTAGCCGCCGGCACCGGACAGGAGCGGACGGGCCAGGAAGGTAAGGGCCCCCCTCCTCCCCTCCGCGCGCCCCCTCCTCCCCTCCGCGCGCCCCCTGCTTACCTTCCCGGCCCATCCGCTCCCGTCCAGCGCCGGCGGCTACTACCAGCGGGCTCCGCGGCCTGCTCTAGAGTAGCGCGCCGGGTGATGACATCACCCGGCGCGCCACCCTGAAGTAGGCCGCGGAGCCTGCTGGTAGTAGCCGCCGGCGCCGGACGGGAGCGGACGGGCCGGAAAGGTAAGGGCCCCCCTCCTCCCGCCCCTTCCTCCCCCCCCCCGCTGTCCACTTTCATCGGCGGGCACCCGCTGGCGCCCGCCAATGGAAGCGGCGGTGGGCGCCAGTGGGCGCCCGCCAATCCGCCAATCCGCCGAACCGGTTCGGAGCCTTTTCGGACCGGTTCGGATTGGATCGGCCGATCCAGCTGTCAGATCGGAAATCGGATAATTTATCCGATTTCCCACTGGACCGGACTCGGATCGTGGATCGGGTCCAATCCAGTGCACATCCCTAATTATAGTCAAGCATAGAAGACATTGACAGGCTCATACATATATGTATGGCTCTTGATTCCTCAGCACTGGATGACCGGCAACTGAATGCATGAACTGATGCCATTGAAGACATTAGGTGACATGGAAGTTCTACCTGCATGTTATCACATGGTATAAAGTTATATGAACATAAATTTGGGAACCAGTCTTAAATAGCTCAGTGACACAGAGGCTGAATTTGGACAACACATTAAGCAACTGAGTGGGGGGGGGAACAATTGTCAGTTGTGTTGCTTATTGTGTCGTGTGGAGGGTAACACGCCGCTCACAAACTACTGACGGTATGCTATTCTGCCCAAATGAGCAACTGAGAGAAACAACTGGCTTGCAAGTTGTTTAGCTCGAAGCCAGTTGTTTAAAGTGTTGTGTGGAGGGGTGAGTATGTTAATGGCGTGTGGTGAGTGGGTTAAAACACAAGCCCATAGAGGCAGGCGGCAAGAGCGACCAAAGCGGCGGCTGCCACTCCGTTACAACTGGTGCAACTTGCAAAGGCTGCTGGGATAGAACTGGGAGGACTGAGGGAGGAGGGAGGGTGGGGATAGGGGCGGGGGCTGTGTCAGTCAAATGCTGGGTTGACTATTAGTCCATTCAACGCCAGCCCCAACCACCCCCAGTTGTGTAGGAACATGTTGTGAGGGGAGTACCCACAAAATAACCAACTGTGAGTTGGCTACTCAACCCACCATTGACTAATGTGTTGTCCGAATTCAGCCAGATACTACATCTCATTGGGTTTCTCTGTGGATAGCTTCATAATAGGGATGCTACCAAAATTATCACCTAAGTTTCTTCCCAGATATTGGAGATCTGAATTAACTGGTCTTGTTTTCAAAGTGGAACCAATGCATTAGGAATCCTATATCACTTCTTCTCCCCCCGCCTCCTCAGTATCATAGTGATGTACACGTGTACATTGCTAAAACACTGCAAAAAATATCTTAATGTGATTGTACATGGAGTTCTTTTGATATTTGTTGTGTGTGCCATTGTGCAGCAGTGTACATGACTAGCTGCAAAACATTCCACAAGAAGAATCTTGAGGCAATCAAGCATTCAATCATCTCAAGAGTGCTTTCTTGAAGTGTTTTAGAAATGCACATATGCACAACATGAGCATAGAGTGCTGAGGGATACAACTACATTGAAGTAACTGAAAGCTGTGGTAAATTGCATATGCCTCAATTCTAGAATTAATTTTATGATTTTTTTTTGTAGTTAAACTAGAATTCATGGGGAGTGAAAGACAACAAAGAACAATGAAATAATGGAATGATGGAACTCAGGAATGGGAAGTGGTGTGGAACAGGAGGTGTAGCTTTTCTTTTTAAAAAACAACCTGATTAAGTTGTAAAGAAAGTGATTTGTTGTAATCTTCTATATTTTTAAAACAAGAAGTTTTAAATGTGAGTAGAAATGTTTACCTGCTCCAAGAAGCATTTTAATGCTATAAAATTGTGGTTGTTCCATTTTAGGTCTCTGCTGCTGTACATGTTATTGGAATTCTCTGGTTTTATTGTTGTTGGTTTTTATGGTGTGATTTCTAGGGGTGTGCATCGGATCGGATCCGATCCACGATCCGAATCCGATCCGCCCCAAAATCGGGAAAATCCGATCCGATCCGATCCGATCAACCTCCGATCCGATCCGATCCGATCCGACGAGGTCCGATCCGGATCGGACGCCATTTTGAATGCTTTTTCCCATAGCCAAGTATTGTTTTACAAAAACGCCTATAACTTTTTCATTTTTAAAGATAGAAGGATGAAACTTGGGCACGTTATACACTGGTTAGGGATAGTTATCTGTGAGAAATTTCAGAAAGATTGGTGCATGCGTTTTGTGGCAATTAATTGTTTAATAAATACCAAGAAATGCCTATAACTTTGTCATTTTTAAAGTTACAAACATGAAACTTTGCCACATTGTAGGTGGTACCTTGGGACCTATCTGTGAGAAATTTCAGAAACTTAGGTGCTTGCCTTGTGTGGCAATTAATTTTAGAAAAATGGGTAGTAGTGGGGTAAATACATTTACGCCTCCCATTTTTTTATTTTTGAAGATACAAACAGGAAACTTGGGCACATTACAGGTACCACTTGCCTTGATATGTGTGTGAAATTTCAGAAACATTGGAGCTTGCCTTGTGTGGCAATTAATTTTTGAAACAATGAGGAAAGAAACACCTATAACTTTGTCATTTTTAAAGTTACACACATGAAACTTTGCCACATTGTAGGTGGTACCTTGGGACCTATGTGTGTGAAATTTCAGAAACATAGGTGCTTGCCTTGTGTGGCAATTAATTTTTTAATAAATACCCAGGAATGCCTATAACTTTGTCATTTGTAAAGTTACACACATGAAACTTTGCCACATTGTAGGTGGTACCTTGGGACCCATGTGTGTAAAATTTCAGAAACGTAGGTGCTTGTATTGTGTGGCAATTAATTTTTGAAACAATGAGGGATTCATTGGACAGCACTTGCCCATAGGGATTCATTGGACAGTACTTGCCCATAGGGATTCATTGGACAGTACTTTCCTATAGGAAATCATTGGAAAGCACTTGCCCATAGAAAATCATTGGAAAGCACTTGCCCATTGAGAAATACAGTTATGCCTCCCACTTTTTTATTTTTGAAGATACAAACAGGAAACTTGGGCACATTGTAGACTGGTTAGGGATAGTTATCTGTCAGAAATTTCAGAAAGATTGGTGCATGCGTTTTGTGGCAATTAATTTTTTAATAAATACCCAGGAATGCCTATAACTTTGTCATTTTTAAAGTTACATACATGAAACTTTGCCACATTGTAGGTGGTACCTTGGGACCTATGTGTGTAAAATTTCAAAAACGTAGGTGCTTGCCTTGTATGGCAATTAATTTTAGAAAAATGGGTAGTAGTGGGGTAAATACATTTACGCCTCCCATTTTTTTATTTTTAAAGATACAAACAGGAAACATGGGCACATTACAGGGAACACTTCACTTGATATGTGTGTAAAATTTCAGAATGATAGGTCCAGGCATTTGGTGGCTACGAATTTTTTAGATTAAAAGTTATTAACCTTTTTTACACAGAGGCTGGGGCTGTCAATTGCACCCTCCCGCCTCCCGGGAAGAAGAAGGAAACACTTTCTCTCATCTCTTTGATCCTTGCACGCTTGGCTGCAACTGAGCTAGTATCCATTACAAAAGGAGAAACAAAGTAGCACTTGGCTCGTGTCTGCTTTGATACTTTCACTCAAGCAGAACGGCTGAGCCTAGGATCACTCTCTCTCGCTGGGATCGTTACAGGAGAAATTTTCTACAGTCTTCAAAGTGGTGTGTGCAGACACCTTGCCACCACATGCCTGGACCTATCATTCTGAAATTTTACACACATATCAAGTGAAGTGTTCCCTGTAATGTGCCCATGTTTCCTGCTTGTATCTTTAAAAATAAAAAAATGGGAGGTGTAAATGTATTTACCCCACTACTACCCATTTTTCTAAAATTAATTGCCATACAAGGCAAGCACCTACGTTTTTGAAATTTTACACACATAGATCCCAAGGTACCACCTACAATGTGGCAAAGTTTCATGTATGTAACTTTAAAAATGACAAAGTTATAGGCATTCCTGGGTATTTATTAAAAAATTAATTGCCACAAAACGCATGCACCAATCTTTCTGAAATTTCTCACAGATAACTATCCCTAACCAGTCTACAATGTGCCCAAGTTTCCTGTTTGTATCTTCAAAAATAAAAAAGTGGGAGGCATAACTGTATTTCTCAATGGGCAAGTGCTTTCCAATGATTTTCTATGGGCAAGTGCTTTCCAATGATTTCCTATAGGAAAGTACTGTCCAATGAATCCCTATGGGCAAGTACTGTCCAATGAATCCCTATGGGCAAGTGCTGTCCAATGAATCCCTCATTGTTTCAAAAATTAATTGCCACACAATACAAGCACCTACGTTTCTGAAATTTTACACACATGGGTCCCAAGGTACCGCCTACAATGTGGCAAAGTTTCATGTGTGTAACTTTACAAATGACAAAGTTATAGGCATTCCTGGGTATTTATTAAAAAATTAATTGCCACACAAGGCAAGCACCTATGTTTCTGAAATTTCACACACATAGGTCCCAAGGTACCACCTACAATGTGGCAAAGTTTCATGTGTGTAACTTTAAAAATGACAAAGTTATAGGTGTTTCTTTCCTCATTGTTTCAAAAATTAATTGCCACACAAGGCAAGCTCCAATGTTTCTGAAATTTCACACACATATCAAGGCAAGTGGTACCTGTAATGTGCCCAAGTTTCCTGTTTGTATCTTCAAAAATAAAAAAATGGGAGGCGTAAATGTATTTACCCCACTACTACCCATTTTTCTAAAATGAATTGCCACACAAGGCAACCACCTAAGTTTCTGAAATTTCTCACAGATAGGTCTCAAGGTACCACCTACAATGTGGCAAAGTTTCATGTTTGTAACTTTAAAAATGACAAAGTTATAGGCATTTCTGGGTATTTATTAAACAATTAATTGCCACAAAACGCATGCACCAATCTTTCTGAAATTTCTCACAGATAACTATCCTTAACCAGTGTATAATGTGCCCAAGTTTCATCCTTCTATCTTTAAAAATGAAAAAGTTATAGGCGTTTTTGTAAAACAATACTTGGCTATGGGAAAAAGCATTCAAAATGGCGTCCGATCCGGATCGGACATCCGGTCCGATCCGATCCGACCATCCTCCGATCCGATCCGATCCGACCCCCCAGGTCCGATTCCGATCCGCTATCCGATCCGATCCGGGGGGTCAGTGCACATCCCTAGTGATTTCTCCTTTTATTGATGTTTTAGATTAATTATAAACCATTTTGAGCAAATTGGATGGAGTCGTGATATAAATTTACTTAAAAGTGTATAAAGACTTACAATTATATAGTGGTGGGCTTGTGTGGGTGGATAAAGGAGACTTGAAAACAAAAGTTAAGCAAAATGTCAGAGAATGGAAATGAATGAGGAAGAGGCCATGATGATTAAGTACTAAATAATACACAAAGGTCAGGTTTCCATATATCACAGTGCTACACAGCAGGGAATAAGTGGATTAGGTGGACAACATGAAAAACTCAAAAGTTCTCTTAGCAGAATTTGGGGGATTTGCAAAAGGATCCATATAGTGGGCTCTCTTGATGGGAAGAGGGAAAAGTGGGGTCTGTTAAGGGAAAGACAGAAGGTGCACACATTTGGCACTGGGATTCTAGAAAGGTTGAAGCAGTGTGAATTTCTCTTGTACTGCACCCAAAATTTCCAGGAGTCCAATAGAAAGTGCAAATGGGGGTGCTGTCGGCTGGGGTGGGATCTCTATATGCCTCTGTATCCTGTGCATTTGCCTGACATTACCAGCTTATGGTACCAGCCGTTTGCCAGTTCTGATTAAACTTGATTCCATTAGATGCGACAAAGTGAGATCAAAAGAGGCAAATATATGAGAGTCTCTTTAAAAAACCAGGCTGGCTGTTATTAAGCTCTGTGCTGTGTAGAAACAATGCTTCTGGTGGTGGTATTGCTTACTGCCAAGTTGGTCAGTACATAATAAAAACTGTACTCCAGGGGTAGCTCTGTTACTATACAAGCCTATAGATGTCTACTCAAAGTAAGTTTCACTGAATTCAATGGAACTTACTCTCAGGTAAGTGAGGTGTTCATGTTCACGAAGATTCTCTGAACATTTGGATTGCTGCTCATCTCTCCTTGATTTCCACAGTAGTTGTGATCTCTGTTTGCACAAACAGGAAAATTGCACAACATGAATGTGACTCAACATGAACATTGTTTTGTGCAATTTCACATTCACATAAATTTCTAAAGTTTTGCAAATTTCTCCCATAGACTAAAAACTGTGAAATGGTACATTTTTAAGTTGCACAATTGAAAACCTTTTCTCATCAAAATTTGCATATTTTTCAAATATGAGTGGATGTATAATGTCCTCTCCAGGAAAACTCATCTGGCAACAAATTTGATGCTTAGCAACATATTACTATTGATTGTTTTAATAAATTTGTTTTTCTTTCTTTATTCACCCTGCTATACTATTGCTTTTTTACTATTTTAATACCTAGCTTTATTGTATTTATTGCTGCTTCATCATTTTATGTAAGCCACTCTGGGATTCTTTTATAAACTGAAGAATGGCACATACTTGCTTTAAACAAACACATACATACATACAGTAGGAGGGGGAATACAGTTCAGTGTGGTCTTAAAAACAACAACACCTTACTTAAGTTAGGGAGGGCAGCTGAGCGGCCATAAGTTGGAGAGCAGCCAGAGTGGTTGTCCTGCTTTGAGGCTGGCAAGTGCCTTGTTCAAGGCTCAGATATTTCCAGGAATTCCAAAGAGAAACCAGTCCAGTCCAGGGTCATACACAAGATTCCAAGTATGGTTAGCAAGAGAAGGCAGAGGCAAGGTTAAAGCAGTCCAGTCTGCAGGAGACAGTCATGCCAAGCGTCAAAGCCAGTTGGGGGTTGTCCAAGAGAGTGGTCCAGGTAGATTGTTGAGGGTCTAGGAATCTGCAAGGTATGGATTTGCAAAGCAAAACATGAAAGTCACTGTTGTTTGCAGCAGAGAGTTGGCTACAGCCATGGTGATTTATAATTGTTCATTAATCAGCACAGCTGGCTAATTAAGTCAACTATGTTGTTTTTAAGAGGGAGGCCCCACGGTGTAGGTGCCTGTCATTCTTTTGCTGCTCACACCTGAGCCTATGCCATTCAAAGGGATGATTGATCTCAGGCTCTGATTCCTGCATTTAGGGGAGTTCAGGAATGGCACTGGAGGGACCAGGTTGCTCTTCTAATTGTTCCAGGGGAGGGCTATCAGCTGAAGCCTCCAGTTCAGCATGTGGCTCTGGCTGGGGCCTGTTTGCTGGCTCTCTCCCTCTTCTTCATCATATGAATCCTCTTCCAGGCATAACAGTGGTAGAGCATATGTTTTACATGCATTAGGTCCCAGGTCCATTACCCAGCATCTCCAGGTAGGGGTAGGAAAGACTTCTGCCTGAAACCTGGTGAGCTGCTGCCAATCAGTGTCAACAATATTAAGCTAGATGAACCAGTGGCCTGGCTCAGTATAGGCTGCTGCCTATATTCCATCGTGTGCAACAGAAGTGCCATTCCAGCAGCAGAGAAAGGGATGATCCAGTGTGGCTGCTCATTTGCTTCCAGAGGTCCCCGTGTTTGGAAGCAGAGAGCTTCACTGTCAACACTGTCCTATGGGCAGTGTTTCATAAGTGGTGTGGACCAGTGGGCATTTGGGAGATGTCAACCTGCAGAATCCTAAGCCACCTCATTCCCCTGGAGCTGGTATTATTAATTCCCTTACTTTCTGGTCAGTGTGGTCCATGAGAGAGAGAGAGACGATTTAAAAAAAAAATGAATTGGAAGAAAAACAAAGCAGAACTGGTTGCCAACCCACACATACCTTCCAGCCAGGTGGAGCTTTGGATGTGGCAATTGCTCCACCATAGAATTTCCCCTCCCACAACCATAGGATTGCTCTGTCAATTGAGTGCATTAGAAAGACAAGACAAAACAGCCATCAAAAGATGCAGGAAAAGCTACATAAATATAGTTTGCCTGCAGTGCTAACGATTACACCCAATTTCCTCTCTCCAAAGTGAATCCAGTCAATAGAGGATAGTAATATAAGCAAATAATTGCACATTTCAAGCAAAATGGGGAAAATCAGGTTGGAGATAAAAATACCCCTGCCATAGAAGAGGTATGAAATTGAAGAGACGGGGGGAAAGGCAAAAGACTACCTTTGTGTTTGAAGGACATTATCTGTTAGAATCAATAAAACAGAGCTCCAGTTGAATCAATAAATGTTAGTAAATTAACACTTCAAATAGTGCATTTCTTTTACAAACACAAATAAAATTTACCGAATCCAGGTGAGTAAACTGCTTTCAATCTTGGTACACTTGAAAGCAGTATGTGTAAGGTTCAAGTAATTAAAGCATATTTAAGTGAATTTAAGAGGAGTTAAAATTGCATTCCTATGTACATATATCTCTGTGTGGTGTTTCTCAAAGTCTGCAATTAATGAACAATTGCACTCTTAAGATTTAAGAATGCATTCTACTGAGCAACCAAGAGAAATTAAACTGTTCCTCAAGTCATATTTTGTCTGAGGGCATCATTTTTTTTAAAAAGGGCACTTACTATAGTTGTTGAAACGTGACTATCATGTCAAATTAAAGCACGCACGCACACAGTGGCTGAATTCGGACAACACAATAATCAACTGGGGGGTGGGGGGAACAATAGTCAGTTGTATTGACTATCATGTCGACCGAATGCTGCCATAGTCAACTCAGCGCTGATCCTAATCCACACCACGGTTGATTATTTATTACCATGTTGTGTGGGGAGTACCCCCTAGATGAACAGCTGTAAAGTTGATTATTACCCCACCATTGACTATCGTGTTGTCCGAATTCAGCCAGTGTGTGTGTGTAGAAACACACGCGAAAATAGGGGGAAAAATAGAAAAACTCATGTTAGTGCTATTGGGGAGAAAGGATAGTAGAGTTTAGAAGCGTATACATTTGTGCATTCATTCATTCATCCCACTTAAGAGTTTCCCTGTTGTTGAAGCTTTCAAGGCAATGTACATAATTACAAAATAAAACACAGTAAAGTCAATAGCATCCAGTTAAATATAACCCAAATTAAAAGCAGCCGCGCAAATGCAATTTACAATAGCCATGACGAAAACCATGACAGCCTCAAATACGGAAAAGGATCTCATAAAATAACAAAGGAGATAAAAAAACGGTTTTAAAATGCAACTAGGCAGTAAAGCGAATAGCAAGTTTGAAACCATGAGAGAATAAAATAATCTTTGACTGGTGCAAAACAGCAACAACAGAAAACAAACAAATAACGAAGTAGTCACTCAGTGGGTCTGTCTGGGAAGGGCAACCGCTGGGTTGTTTCCAATGTTAGCCATGCTTAGAGTAGACCCATTGAAATGAATGGGTCATAAGTTAGAGTAGGGGTAGGAATCCTTTTTGGACCCATGGGCATATTTAGAAATTTGATAAACTGGCATGGGTGCCTCATAAAACAGGTGCCATGGAAGGCATGGCTAGTTACACAGGACAAGCAACCTGCCCAAAAGACTATCTACACTACTGCTTTAAAACGGTTTATAACAATTTTAAACCGGTTAATATTAACCAGTTTAAAACTGTTATAAACCCTTTTAAAGCAGTAGTGTAGACAGGCTCTGAGTTTAAGGCAGAGGTAGGATCTGAGCACTAACACACACAACACTTCCTTTGAAAAGTTTACAGAAAGCAGTTTCACAGAAGGCAAATCCTTTTTCTCTTCCCCCTCTCTACCAGACAACTCATTCCCCCCTCATCTCTTTCTCTCTCTTGTCCCAAATCACTCTCTTTGCCCACGCCCCTTCCAGCTTACCAGAGAGCCCTCCCCGCCCCTCTTTTTGGCTGGGCATGCCACAGCCACCTACCACCTTCATTGCTGAAGGACAACTCGGAGCCCCCATATCTGGTCCAGAGGCATTAATGGGAAGTTTAGACAGCAATAGCCCACTCTTCATTTTGAAGTGTTCCCAACTGCCATTAAGAAAATTATAGGGGCATCGGTGGGTACCAAGAAAGGTGTCTGGGGGCACACTGGTGCCTGCAAGCAACACATTGCCTTCCCCTGAGTTAGCCTAACATTGGATACAACTGACTGAAAATGCCTGTTTATGGGTGACCGAGGCCAGATCTACACGTCGTCCTCAATGCGCCCTCCCTGCGCCACAAGCTGCTTTGGAGCACTGCATTTTGTATAGTGTGGCTCAAGCCTCGGAGGCTCTGCTTGCGCTCTCACCGCCGCCACCGCCCTTTCATCCCGGCCGGTCCCAGGGAGGGAGGAGGGAGGGTTGTAAACAAAAGCTAGCAATTGGAAATCCCTCTCCCAATCGCTGGCTTTTGTTTACAATCCTCTCCCCTCCCTCCTCCCTCCCCGGGACTGGCCTGGATGAAAGGGCGGCTGCCGCCGCGGCGCAGGCACAGGCAGAGCCTCCTAGGCTTGAGCCACACTAGGCGGGGTGAAGCGCTCCGAAGCGGCTTGTGGCGCAGGGAGGGCGCATCGAGGACGACGTGTAGATCCTGCCTGATACTGACTCTCAGTATGCAGGGGTATTTGGAACAGGACTTCTGATTACATATCAGGGCATAGGTAGGAACCTGTGGGAAGACCTGGTCCTTCAGATGAGTGTTGTGTTGAGAATTGCTTCCACATTGCGATTAGGTCTGTGAGTGCTGCTGAAGCACCAGTCTCTTTACTGGTGCTTCAGCAGCCCTCACAGACTTAATCACAAGCTGAAGCACCAGTAAAGACTCTGAAGGTTGAAATAGGAAATCTGCATTGGGAAACACAAACTGTTTTGGGAAAGCCCCAGAAGAGAAGTACTAACTATATTGTTGAACCGCTGCGAACCTATGTTGAACTGTCAACCACAGGAACCTGGTTTAAGGTGTGTCATGTTTCTTACAGAATCCAAGGCAGGATCTACACTACTGCTTTCAAACAGTTTATAACAATAGTGACAACCGTTGGGGCCCAGGACACACTCCATATACAGTTTTCAAACCATTTTCAAAGTGTCATATCCTGCTTGGTGTAGATCTGGCCCAATTCTTACCTGCTAAACCCCAAGGTGACTGCAAGGTGACCCAGCACTGATAAATCTCCAGATGTTGTTAGCCATGTGTCAATGTGACTGCCATAGACTACAAAGTTTAGTATGGAGGGTACAACACTGCTGTGTAGCACTGACTCCAGGGCAGAGGGTGGGGAGACTTGAGCAAGGTTCCCTCCGTGGAGGACACTCCTCCTCTCCAAGGCACTCCTGACCATTTGCTTGCCCTTCACCTCTAGCCCAGTCCACACAAAGAGAGAGCGTGAGAGCACAAGGGAAGTTGAAGATGCTATCCCATCTCTTCACCCTTGGGGTTGCTTACAGGTAAACAGGCAGTGGCAGCCAGATGGAGGAGCAGCAGATCAAGGGGTTCCAGAGAGAGGGGCAGTGAGATGTGCCTTGGGTCAGTAGTGGTCAGTAGTGCCTCCTCCTTCCACTTGTCTTCAGTCCTGGCTGCACAGGCACACTGCTGATTTATATAGTTATTAGAGAAGTTTTTAATTCTGAATAAATGGATTAGAATAATTATTTCCATATGTTTGATGCAAGGTTTCCATTGCTCTGTCTGATCCTATTCATGGACCCACAAATACCCTCCCTTAGATTAATATATAGGTTGTACTCCAACCAGGCCCCCTGACATCAGTAGTCAGAGCTGATGTCTTGATATTCAGTAGTCCAAATGAGCTGCCCTTTTGATCAAGCAAGGACAGAAGGCCACATTTGGTAATATACCAGCCTTGTCCAATCCTGAGGTTTTATGCTACCAGCTAATTACAGGGGATGTTATTTGACACCCCCATTCCCTTCTGTGACTGACAGAATGATAAAACATAAGCTCATTATGCTTGCCACTCACTAGCTCATGTCATGAGGTTCCTGATTTAAGCCTTAGCCTCTAATGACCTTTTTTTGAGGAAGTGCTAATTGATGTCAGATAAATCTTTCACCCTGAAATTTAAATTCATGTAAAATGAAGGAGAAAATCATTAATGACAAAACAGAGTAACTAGCAGGTGTAGCAATGAGAAAATGAATTCTTCCAGCTAGTCAAATTTGTGTTTCCTTTCCCCTCAATTGCTCCATTCTGCAGCCCTTATAGTAAACAAACAGAAAACCCTGAAGAAATTGGGAGACCATGTTACTGTCAGAACAGGAAGCAATGAAGCAGGTGACTGTGGTGATTATGAAATGCTCACCAACCATAGTCTTTTTTACAAGTAGGAAATAATTAGCCTAGAGTGCCTCTTCTATTTTTATGCCAGGTGGGTTTTCATGACATGACATAACTCTCCTCAAAGGATGTCAATGCACTTTATTAACTACATTTGGAAAGTGAAGCCTAGGAAATCTTGGGAGAGGAGAAAATGTGGCATGAGCTCTTGACTCAAACTGTTTCTCCTCAGAACGTATGAATAAACACCTGAAAAGGACCTATATCATTGGGACCATGGTAACCTGGCTGAAGGGATCCTAGAGGGCAAATAAAGAGCTTGGCATGTTTTTGCAGAAATGGCCCACATTTCAAACCCCCACTGCCAGACATTCTCTCCCTTTCAATATGGTTTATGCTGCTAGCATGAATAATCAATATGTGAGGCAGCTTGGAGCAATGATTTGAGGTGTAAATTCAGTCTGAGGGGTTTACTCCCACTTTCTTCCAGTGTATATTTCAGCTACTTCTGGGAGGGGGATAGATTTCATGTAATGTCAGAAGGTAAAGTTTTATGAATATGAAGTGGTGGTTTTAAAGTATTATTATAAGGTCCTACTGTGCCATTTGTAGTTCTCATATCATGAAGCCAGGCTTTTCCCTTCCCACTGGGTGGCTCTTTCATAACCCTGGCCAGATCTACACCAAGCAGGATATAGTACCATGAAAGTGGCGTGAAAGCGCAATGAAAGTGGTATATAGGCTGACCATATGAAAAGGAGGACAGGGCTCCTGTATCTTTAACAGTTTCATAGAAAAGGGAATTTCAGCAGGTGTCATTTGTATATATGCAGAACCTGGGGAAATTCCCTCTTCATCACAAAGTTAAAGCTGCAGAAGCCCTGCCCTCTTTTGTACATGGTCAAGAGACAGAGCTCCTGCAGCTTTAACTGTTGTGATGAGGAGGGAATTTCACCAGGTTATGTATGCCTACAAACAACACCTGCTGAAATTCCCTGTCCTTTGCAACTGTTAAAGATACAGGAGCCCTGTCCTCCTTTTCATATGGTCACCCTAGTGGTATATAAAAGGCAGAAGCCACACCAAGCAGGATATAGTGGTATATGGTATTCGTCTATAGGCCCCAACAGTTGTCAGTGCACTTCAATACCGCTATAAAGCAGTAGTGTGGCTCCTGCATTTTATATACTGCTTTCATTCCACTTGCATAGTGCTATATCCTGCTTGGCGTAGATTGGTCACCTGTTGAAATGGCCTAGTGATAATGGATAGGATTAGTCATCGGGATATATGGAATGCCCCTGAGAAATGTTTCTTGGCTCATGAGAAAAGTCTTTTCTTTGTCTTGAACTTCCTCAGAGGTTTTTGTTTTGTTTTCCAACAGAAACTTCTACATTTACCTCAAAATATTTTTATAAGAAAACTGAGCACTTAGTTCATACATTATAAAAACACTACAGCTATGTAGCTAAAGTAATGTAAATGTCAAGCTGTAGGCTGACCATATGAAAAGGAGGACAGGGCTGATGTAACTTTAACAGTTGCAGATAAAAGGGAATTTCAGCCGGCATTATTTGTATGCAGTTAGTACCTGGTGAAATCCCCTCTTCATCACAACAATTAAAGTTGCAGGCCTATACTTAGCGTGACCAGATACAAAAGAGGGCAAGGCCCCTGCAGCTTTAACTGTTGTAATGAAGAGGGAATTTCATCAGGAATGAATTGCATACAAATGAAGCCGGCTGAAATTCCCTTTTTTCTACAACTGTTAAAGTTACATGAGCCCTGTCCTCCTTTTCATATGGTCAGCCTACCAAGCTAAATCCTGCTTACTTGATCCACCACCATCACCACCCACTTTTTGAGGGAGAAGAGTTGTATGAGACAGGATGTATGAGACAGGATGATCTAGTATTGGCATACTTGTCTTAACTTGTAAATTATTTCACTGAATCAGCTGGCAGCAGCAACTCCAATCCCCGGGTTTTATTAATCTGGTCTACTATGTGTTGAGGTTCACCATCAGCTCCGGAATTCCAACAAGATTGCAACAGAAGGGTGACCTGAGGCATGGTTTGAGAAAGTCAGTTAGAAAGTCAGTTAGCCTTAAGTGAGAGGTCAGAGAGAGAGAACTGAGTTGAGTTAGGTTAGCAGGGAGAGAGAAAGTGAGAGGAATTAGGGGGCAGTGTTAGCGGATTAATTAGTGAGGGAGAAAAGTTATTTAAAACCGGCTGCTTCTACAAGATAAGTTTAAAGCTCTTTCAAGGCGCTTTAAAAAATTTACCTCTACAAGAACGGAGAGAAAATCGGGCGTAGAGGCGCGTTATCTCTCCGATTATGCGCATTATCGAATGTGCGTTAAATCGCGAGTTTTATTTTGCTCCGGCCGTTAAAGCGCATTTTGACTATGTGAACAAGCGCTTATGCGCATTAACTACTTGTAAAGCGCATTTTGATCATCCGTTAATGCGCTTTGTCGCCTTTTGCCGCCTCTCGCCGCCTCTCGTGCAGAGGGATTAGGTGTAAATGCGCTTCAGCGATTATGCGCATAATCGCCTAACCGGGCGCAAAAGCGAATCCTTGTAGAGGGGACCACCGAGATGTGCTGTTACATTTTTAGAATTATTATTATTACTCTTTAACAGTTATTGTTTGTTCTGAATGTTGACCTAGTAAATAAATGAAGAAATAAATAAATACATGTCTATTCTTTTAAACACTGACATTCAGGTACGGCTGGATTTCATGGTTGGCATACCTCATGTGCTCAGGATCTGAACAGGACTGTTTTACTGCTCTCTATATATCAGTAGGTGGTGGTAGCTGGTGCTTTGGGAAATCCTGGAAGAAGTCTGGACTCAGTGACCACTAGGAGACAGAGTCTTACAGGGGACTCCTAGAAGAGCCATGCTGTATCAGACTAAGGGTCCATCTAGTCCAGCACTCTGTTCACACAGTTGCCAAATAGCTGTCAACCAGGGACCCACAGGCAGGACACAGTGAAACAACACCCTCCCACCCATGTTCCCTAGTAACTGGTGTAAATAGGCTTACTGCCTCTGATACTGGAGGTAGCACATGGCCATTAAGACTAGTAGCCATTGATAGCCTTTTCCTCCTGGAATTTATCCAACCCCCTTTTAAAGCCATCCACATTGCTGGCCATCACAACATCCTGTGGCCGCGAATTCCACAGTTTAACTATGCACTGTGTGAAGAAGTACTTCCTTTTATCTGTCCTGAATCTCCCTCCAATCAGCTTCATGATTCCAGTAGGACACACTTAACTCTTCCATAATCATAAACTTTTTTTTACCTTTCAGCAAGGCAGAGACAGAACATGAGACCTTTTGTGTGCAAAGCATGTGCTCTACCATTAAGCTAATGCCCTTCCCTGATTGTGGAAAAGTACAGCTGTAGAATGTGGCTATTTATTCCATATTTATTCCAATCTCCAACATTTGGCACATATTATTCACATAGCTGGAATATAATAAGAAAATAATTCTTGATGATCATATATATATATATATATATATGTATATAAAATGTAAGTCAAACAGAATATCACATATCTTCCGGTAATTCTATAGATTGAACTTCAAATACTAGACCAATATGTTCTTTTGCAATTGAACAAGAAATACATGCCCATCTTGTTTTTTGTGGGTGTTGTTTTTTGTTTTTTTACATATTTTACAAGCAATATGTTTTCCATCTTGTTCCAGCAGAACTGTGCCAATAAGTGTAACAGTTTTTGAGGTGTAATGTACTACCTGGCAAAGAGTAATAGTTTTCTCTTATATTTCTACAAAGTGATAAATTGTTACTGTTAATTATATATTTCCCCCCAAGCTGAAATTATAGAGTGCCTAAGTGTTTGTGGCTAACAAACAGGGGTTTCCCACATTACTATTCTAATACAATTTGGCACGATGTGTTCCTTACTGCCAGTTATTATTTTTCTCACATTCAGTTATCTCCCTCCACTGAAAATGTTGTTTCTATCATTTTTTTTACAAAACTTAATATTTGCAAATACTCAAACTATTGAAGGTCTTGATCATTCACAATGATTCTAACAGAAGATGTCCTTCCATAAATTTAGATCACCAATTTTTACATTATTGTTTTTGTGAGTTCAAGGTAGGGATGTACAAAACACACACACCATGCTATATAATTCGCTTGTCTCATCAGAACTTTCATTCTCCCAGGAATCCTTACATTCTGGCAGGAGCATCCAATTCATCTTGAAATTTTACTTTAAGAAAATCGGATCCCACTGTGAGAGGCAAATCTTATTTCAGGGAGCCAATGCGCCAACTCCAACAACATGCCAGGCAGGAGCTCTTGGAGAGATGGAGAAGTGCTAGGCTTCAAGCCAAAAGCCTGTTCCTTTAAGGCTTTCATTCTGAAGGAAAGGGTGAAGTCTGGAACTGTAGCATAAAAGGATTCAGTTTGTTCTCAGATCTTGTTGAAGCAAGTTGCTCACTAGGAGCTCTCATGGTTGCTGCAACTTCCTGCCTGCTTTGCCACTTCCTGCCTGCTTTGCCATGACTCCTGCCTTGACTACTTGCTACCCTGCCACTTGCTACCTGCTGTTGATCTCTGTGGTTTGTCCAGAACAGGAGAGACAAATATAGGCTGACCATATGAAAAGGAGGACAGGGCTCATGTACCTTTAACAGTTGTAGAGAAAAGGGAGTTTCAGCCAGTGTCATTTGTATGCAATTTGTTCCTGGTGAAATTCCCTCTTCATCACAACAGTTAAAGTTGCAGGCACTATACAAAAGAAGGCAGGGCCTCTGCAACTTTAACTGTTGTGATGAAGAGGGAATTTCTCCAGGAACTCCCTTTTCTCTCCAACTGTTGAAGTTACATGAGCCTTGTCCTCCTTTTCATATGGTCAGCCTAGACAAATACAATTTTAAAAAGTGAATTTAAACTTTGAAGGGAAATGTAGGAATAGGGCCACGAATCAGAATGTGTTCACTGTGGAATGATACACTATGGTTCATTATGGGTTAAAGGGAGTGAGAGGTGAAGTTCAATGAAGGAGTGGCCATCTCCTCTGGGAGAGGCATTTCAGTTTTCTACTTCATTATGACTGCTGGTCTTTCTTTCATACTATCTACACCAGGGATAGGCAATGTGGTAGTCGTGGGCACCAACGCATCTCCTGACACTTTTTTTTTGGTGCCCACCAAGATACCCTACCTCTCCAACTTAAGAAAAACCAAACCAAATACATTTTCTTACCAGCAGTTGGGATCACTAGAGAATAGATTTGTGTTAGCAGTGAAAACTGTGAGTTCAAAGGAGCTCTTTAATGTGTTAGGGCTCAGACCCCACCTCTGCCTTGTGCTCAGTCTTTTGGCAGGTTACTTGCCATTAGCAATCATTTTGTGGAGATGCTCAGAACAGTTTTTCAAATTGCCAAATCTTACCCACAGCCCAAGAAGGTGGCCTATCCCTGATTTACATGGTGTCAGAGTGGGATTATTTCTTGATCCAACTGCAATGAATAGAGAATGGGGAATATGTGGATAATTAAAAGGAAAATGAACAACAGAAGAAAAGTTTTAAAATAAGAAAAAAGAACAGATCAGGGTACATCCACTCCAAAGTGAAAGAGAAAAGAAAAAAAGAAGTCCTAGTGAGAGAAAGCAAAGGGAGAGACACTGGAATAATCAAAGAGCCGAGTATTAAAAGATACAAGTTTGTATTAGGGATATGCACGGATGCAAAAAAATCAAATTGGAATCAGAACTTCAGTTTTTGTAAAGTATTGATACTAAGCAGAACAGCTAGGAATTTACTCCCCCCTCCCCTGCTCTTCTCTAAGAGATAGTAAGGACAGCCCAGGGCAAAGAAGAGGGAGGTCGAAAGTATATTTGAAAAAAGCGCATTCCTTAATAGAGTTTTGAGCCTCATGTGAAGAGACAAAGAACTGACTTTTATCCAATCAGCAGTTGCTTGTTCTATGATATATGTGTATACTTACTCAAATCAATAAGCAAGTCCCTGAGAAGCACCAACTAGTAATATTCATGTTCTGTTAACATGTGATAATGCTAGCCAATGAAATAGCTCAAAATTAACAAGTACTGCCTTCCTTTGTTCAAGAAGAGAGACCAGAAAGAAAGTAGTTGCATTCTATGGCTGCAGACATGAGAATGACTTGATTAAACTTTTTCCTCTCACCCTGTGTGCTTAATTGGGCAAGAGCGCACCGGGCTGAACCATAATTACTCTCCTTTTGGGAGTCATCAATTCCATATCGGAAAAATTGGAGGACCGTCATCTCACTTCTGATACGATACCAATACAAAATCAGAATATCCGATAATGATATCGGACCGCCATTTTAGGTGTTTTCCCCATAGGCTTGCGTTGGGGGAAATAAAGCTTTCCCCAATGCAAGTCTATGGGGAAAACACTGGGCCGGCCCTCCCTCCCCACCACTCGTACTCCTTACCTGCCGCCGTCCCGCGCTGCCGTCCACTGGTTCCTTGTACTGAGAATTAGGCTTTGTGGCCTGGTTCTCAGTAGAGCAACGACTTACCGGGTGATGCCATCACCCGGCGCGCATCGCTCTACTGAGAACCAGTCTGCAAAGCCTAATTCTCAGTACAAGAAACCAGCGGATGGCAGCAAACAGTTGTGTGGGACGGTGGCAGGTAAGTGGGGACCTCCCCCTCCTTCCCTTCCCCCACTCGCTCTCCTTACCTGCCGCCATCATCCGCTACCTCCTGCTGCTTCCGTACTACCGATAAACAGGACTTGCAGCCTGTTCCACAATAGAGCGATGGCGCGCCGAGTGATGACATCACCCAGCGCACCATCACTGTATTGTGGAACAGACTGCAAGGTCTGTTTATCAGTAGTATGGAAGCAGCGGATGGCAGCGAGGAAGCAGCAGGTAAGCAGCGCGAGTGGGGGGGGGAGAGGGAGGGGGGAGAGGGAGATCCCCACTCACCCACCACCATGTTTTCCCCATAGACTTGCATTGGGGGAAAGCTTTCTTTCCCCCAATGCAAGCCTATGGCAAAAACATGTAAAATGGTGGTCCGATTCTCTGATTTTTTTCCCGATATTAATTGGATTGAAAAAAATCAGATTGGGAGAAATCGGAGCTTCTGCAGCCAGCATCGGAATTGGACGTCGGAAGTCCAATATCCGACATATCGTAGTCAGATTGGACATCGGATCTGATATGATGCACATCCCTAGTTTGTTTACCTATGCTACCTATAACACAAATGTATCAAGTTTTTTTTAAAAAAAATTAGTTTCAAAATTCAAGCACTTGTCCCAGCTGGACTAGGAGATTTGAGAAACACAGGATGGCTTCTCGGTTGATGTAGAAAACATAAATACATCAAGAATGCTCTTGGCCATGTCTACACCATGCAGTTATCCCAGGATCAGCTCAGGAGTGTCCCCGTGCATCCATATGGTGCACGGGGATCCCAGGGGTAACTAGGGATGGGCAGAAACTTTCCCTGGGATAACTGAGATCTCAGTTATCCCAATTTTTCCTGCGGTCTCAGGATGATCCCAAGTTCTGCGGAGGTGTGGGCACCCATCCTGGCTTCTTCCTGCCTCCTCCAGCTTTTGAAATGGGCATGGAGCTGTTCAGGGGGCTCCATGCCCTTTGGGGTTGGGGGGCAGCAATTTTGCCATCTCTGGGATGGGGGGTTGGGTGTGGAGTTTTTTTTTTTAAGTATCTTTTCCCCCAGATTGGGGCCGTGCAACTGGGTTCCTCTTCTTCTTCTTTTTTTTTTAAAGGCTCCCGCAATGTCCCTCTTCCCTTTCAGGATGTCACACAGCCGTATAGAAGCTGGGGGAGGATTGTGGAAGCAGGTAAGTCCGCGATCCTCTCCCCTCCCTCCTGCTAAACCCTTAGGTGTAGATGAGCCCCTGGTTTTTGCAATGGGGGACACTGCAGATTATATTCTCCCCTGCATTTACTTTTCACTGTAGACGACCGAAGAGATTATAAGAAAGTAAAGAAAGCAGCAACAGCAGTCTAACCTCAATGTTAGACATGGAGCAAAACCATTACCAAAAATGTCTGCAGGTGATACAGCTTGGATAGAAAGCTTCCAGGAATATCGAACTGTGCAAGAAGAGGCAACCTTCCTGGTTTTTTATATCGAACCCCCTCACACACACACACACACACACACACAGGAGGATTGCTTCAAAGAAATCGAGTCCATCTTCAATATTTCCCACATAATGCAGCAGCAAGTCAAGCACCAAAGGAACTAACTGCAGTCCAGGAGAGCCTCCTATAAAGAGGGAAATATCCTGATATCTCCGTAGTATCAACATGATCTGAAAGAACTGTCACCCCACCTGAAAGACTGGAGCTTGAAAAATCACTAGAATAATAATTCATTTCAGTATATTTCAGTAATAGTTGGTTAATTTAAAGTTAATGAAGGAGTAAAAAAAAGGGGGAGAATGGCATGATATATAATGGTTCTTTATTGGTTAAAGACACTGTAGAAATGAGAGGTGGAGTTTAGTAAAGCAGGGCCTACAGTATCTTCTCTTTGTAGGGATGCTGGAGAAATTCAAGATGGACTAAAATGAGTTCAGATTTCTGAAAATCTGATTTATGGAATCTGTTGCAGACAGGCCTCCAAGGACTTTGGGGTCTTTTTTTTTTTACTTTCCCAAAATGTATGCAAATATATTTGTAGGAAAATACAAAAGTTTCTGCTACGACATATGCCATGCTGGAAAATATACACAGGGAAAAGTCAAATGGAATGGGGGATAATCCACTAGATGTTATGTACTAATATAAATTACGTATATTGTCGCAAACCCTCTTATGGAATTATTTGTGTATTTTTCTGCTTGACGGGGCAGAAACTCCGAATCCATCTGTGAATAGACACCAATGTGAATGACACCACCTAATCCATGAAACACTCACTGGGTGGATTTTACAAAATCTGGGCATCCCTGCCTCTGTGAAAGACACATCAGTGTGTACTTCATCATGGCTGCTGGGCTTTTTTTCCCATGCTTTCTACATACCCAGTCTGAATCAGGAACCCTGCACCAGTACCCTGCAAAATTCACCCAAACATCCCACTATTTGCCTCTAATGATGTTGCTTGCTGCAAAAAGCCCCTGCAAAATGTCAAAAAGCCACCAGAGTGGGGTGACCCAGACTAGGAGGACATTCCAGATCAGGGCCCAATAACTGCTCTCTCTCTCTCCCTGGCCTCATCTTCACACTGACGGCAATGCTGCGCCCTGACGCCTCCCTGGCGTCACGAGGTGCATTTACGCCCATTACGGCAGTCCTGACATAAGGGGCGCGATGGCGCCTTTTCTTTTGTTGCCGCCCGCACCACCGAGCATTCGGCGGCACACCTGGAGGGGGGACTGGGAGCCTCAGCTCCCCTACTCCCAGGTAAGTGGGTGGTTTTTTTAAAAAAAGCCCTCACCAACTTTAAATGGGGGGGAGGACTGCCGCTAAGTAAAAAAGTCACGTTTAAAGGCTGACTTTTTTAGTTCGTGGCAAAGGGCCTTTGCCCCTACATGTCTTCGCATTGGCAACTGCGTCATGTAATGCAACTGCCGCCGGTGCGAAGGCATGTCGACGGAAGCTCTCCATGTAGAGGTACCTACCCCCCTCTCTTTCAGAATAAAATTGGCCAACTGAAACACTTTTTAAAAGTGTATTTACTGTAATAGTGTGATACAATGACTGACGAAGTCAAGACAGCCAAGCAAATGATAATAATTCACTGAGATCTGCTTTTCACTTGGGATACCCTGACGCTGCACAGTGAGATATGATGCACACACACACACACACACACACACAATGGTAAGAGGAGCTAATTAATTAAGCAGGCTTGAATTGAACAGCATGGCATGGTAAAGTAGCCTACTTCCTCGCTCCTTCTCCCCCACCCCACCCCTTACATTACTTTTTGTGCTGTGGTGACTAATGTTTATTGATCCCCCCCTTGTGAGATATTGAAAGATTCCTCCACAGGTTCCCATGCTGTTTTAAAAGCTCCTGCTAAAGTCAGCTCCTGCTGATCTACATTAAAGGGCACCGAATGATATCCACTGATAATAGCCCCATTAAGACATCACCCCACTGTGTATATTTGTGAATGGAGATTTTTTTTTCTTGTTAATAGATCGGAAGTATCTTTTTCCCCTTCCAACATGGCAAGCACTCAAGCAATTTGACACCATTTACTTTAACAAGGGGAAGTAACTAGACTCTGGTTTGGAATTAAAACTCTCCAGTGGAGAATTCCTTTTTAATGAAATCCAAGAAGATCTCTCTCTCTCTCTCTCTCTCTCTCTCTCTCTCTCTCATTTAAACACAGTGTTGTCTTCAAAGTTGTCACCAAGATAGTTAACATAAGAGTAGCCTTATTTCCAATCTAGGGATGTGCAGACCAGCAAGACTTGAGCTCACCAAAATTTTCCAAATTTCATCTCGATGCTCATTCCTACTAGGGTTCATATAGGCTGACCAGATAAAATCCAGGTCAGGGCTCAAGCAACTTTAACAGTAGTAGAGAAAAGGGAATTTCAGCCAGTGTCATTTGTATGCAATTAGTTCCTGGTGAAATTCCCTCTTCATCACAACTGTAAAGTTGCAGGGGCCCTGTTTTCTTTTGTATATGGTCACTCTAGTATAGTGCATGCACCTTTAATTGCTGTGATGAAGAGGGAATTTCACCAGGAACTAATTGTATACAAATGACACTGGCTGAAATTCCCTTTTCTCTACAACTGTTAAAGTTACATGAGCCCTGACCTGGATTTTGTCTGGTCACCCTATCACAACAGTTAAAGTTGCAGGAGCCCTGCCTTCTTTTATATATGGTCATTCCAGTATAGTGCCTGCAACTTTAACTGTTGTGATGAAGAGGGAATTTCACCAGGAACTAATTGCATACAAATGACACCGGCTGAAATTCCCTTTTCTCTACAACTGTTAAAGTTACATGAGCCCTGACCTGGATTTTATCTGGTCACCCTAGTTCATACCACATTGTGAGCTCTGGCTTGTTTCTTTTCCCATGAAAATCTGTGTGAATTTGTGTGCATATTTTTCAAAATGTGCATAGTTTTGTTTGTGTGCATCTTTGAAATGTATGCATTCTTCTCCCATTGATTAAAGCATATTTGTGTACATTTTTAAAAAGTACACATTTTTTCCATGCACATTTTTTCAAATATAAGTATGCTGTTGAATGCCTTTTTTTTCTTTTTGGCTGTGAATCATATTGCAAGGTTGGAAATATACAGACTTTGACTACAGATTGCATCCAAGTCCACATTCAGTCTGGGCAGCCAGACTGTAAACAGGGACTGGCCAATGAGACCACATTAGGCCCATCATTTTCCAGCTTCACTGGCTGCCAGTCCAGGTCTGGGCCCAATTCAAAGTGCTGGTATTAACATTCAAAGCCCTAAATGGTTTGGGGCCAGGTTATCTGAAGGAACGCCTCCTCCCATATGTGCCTGTCCAGACCCTAAGATTATCTTCAGGGGGCCTTCTCCATGAGCCTCTGCCAAAGGAAGTGAGATAGGTGGCCACTAGGAGGAGGGCTTTCTCTGCTGTGGCACCATGGAATGAGCTCCCTAGAGAGGTTCCCCTGGCACCTACATCATACTCCTTTTGATGCCAGGTGAATATCTGTCATGTTTCCCAACACCCCTCGCTTTATTGGGTGACAATAAAGAGGTCTGCCATGTAATCCACAAAACTTTATTCAGGTAATAAACATCTCCTCCCACCTGAAGGGAGTCTATAGTTCTAGGAACTTTTCTGTAGGCAAGATTATGCAAACTACGCAAGACAATTGTCCTGTCAAGAAAATGGAAAGTCCTTTTCCAGTATGCTAGAACTTCAGGGAGGCTGGTTCTGAAGAAGCCTTTGACGAAAAGCTAGCTGGGCTAACCTTCTCTCCTCTTCCTTTCTCCCTGCCTGCTTTAGACTCCAGCAGATTCTCGGATCAGCTAAGCTTTCAGTGCCCTCTCCCTCGGAAGAACACTGACTCCCAGCTTGTGGGTTGTTAACACCCTCAGAGATAAGGACTGACAAAAGTTCATTCCCAGCTGGTGAAGAGCCCACACCCCACACAGGCTGCTATGTTGCTGGCACCGTCTCTTCTGCATCAGAATCTGACTCTGATTGATTGCCTGAAAATCCTTCTCCCAGGCCATGGGGAACTGGCTTAGTCACAACAGACCTTCTTATTCTCACAATATTTTAGCAGTTTATTATCATAGTTTTTAACTCCACTGTTTAAATTTGTATTTTAAATCTGCATTGCTGTGGGGTTTTACCCTGGTTGTGTGCTTATATTGTATTTTTATATCCTCTTTTTAGACTGTTTTGTTGATGGTTTTAACTTTTGTGAACTGCCCAGAGAGCTTTGGCTATTGGGCGGTATATAAATGTAATGAATAAACAAATAACCGGGTAAAATCATGATAAAAAAGAACAGAAATAAATTTCTCATACATCCCTTATCCAGTCATCAAACTCTCTTCTTCTGAAACGGGGGATCAATACATCACAAATATTTCAAATCGAGGTTAGGAGGCAGGGCTTACACATTTCATTATGGAGCCTCATACCTTTTCTACCATAATTCGAGTACTGTTTCTAACAACACTGCATCTGCTGACATCAGCAAATGGGGAGGGCATGTATTCCTACATTATTACCAGTTTGATACAAATGGAGCTGTTAAAGAGTGGGACAAGTCTGATACATTTGGCATGTGGCCATATGACTGATAGACAGTAATGACATGTTTGGTTTCATGGTTTGGTTTCATAGTTAATATCAGAATTTCAGAAAAGAGACCAATGAAGTGTGGATACTCAGCAAGGTATTCCTTTATCAAGTCTAAGGTTAATAAACTCTTATGCATAGCTACACAATACATGGTTGGCCAAATGCTTAGTTTGCCTCTAACTGGGGATTTGGTGAGATTTGAAGTCCATCAAGATTCAAAGATGTTGTCTGTAGTGAGGCAATAAGTGAAAGAGAAATGGCACTTTAACTGAAGTGAAATATTATGGTTATTAATTTCATTGCTGTACCAACTTGTTAAAATATAGAGGTTATTATGTTTACTAACTGGAGAGTACAACTGGAGAGGAGAAGACAGCTCTTTGATTTGCACAAGGGGTGTGTGTTTCTAATGACTGCCTACTCCAAGCTAGCAATTTCCTGCAATTTGAAAACAATGACTTTCAAGCAGAAAAGGGCATCCCATTTGCATTTGAATTACTATTGACACAATACATTTAAGTGACAAAAAGCAATGGCACACTTTCAAATTTTGTATTTCTAGGTGCAAGTACTGCAGAGTCATTATTTTGTAGAGCAATCCCTCTAAGAGGAATAAATACAGCAAGCTATTATTTACCGTGTGGCTTAGTCTAATTTGTGAATTAAGGTAATTTTCTTTTCTGGTAGAAACAGAGTTATTTTGTTAAGGCATCATCCACTAACCATTTCTCCTGCACAAGTCCCAACGAAATTAATTGGAGATGTGCAAGAGGCAAAAATGTGAGGTAAATATGCAGGTGCATGTTGGGTGAAACTAGACTAGAGACATTTCTTGGCAATGTGGGGTGTTGGGATTGTATTCCTATCTTGTTACTAGTTTGAGACAAATCTAACATTCCTGCTTGGAGAAAAAAAATAGGGGAATTGATAAATGTTGGTTGTCTTGTCCAGACTCTTTGGGTTTCCTCCCAAATGCTGCATGTGTTTTTCTTCAGGGGAAGCCTCTAAATTTCATTTGAAAATTTGCATAAGACTATATCCAAGTAACAGCCTAGGAATGTGTGGGATGCCTCTGAGAAATCATCCTAGTCTCCTTGAAACATCTTTGGATTCCCTTGAAATTTCATCAAATATTTGATGGGCAGGTTGGGGAGAAACCTCCCAAATTTGCTTTAAATTTTACTTTATCCAACATTTTCTCTCTGTGTGTGTGTGTGGGCGGGGGGGGGGAATCCTCCAAAGAATTCTTCAAAAAGCAAAAAAAAAATGTTAAATTTTTAAGGAAGGATCTGCACATCCCTACCATTTGGTGGTGGTGTGATTTAGTTGTGCTTCCTTTCTGTGTCAATTGTGCAATAGCAAACTCAGTTTAAGTAAATAATAGATCAAGTGGCCTCATTTCTAAGCAGCTACCATATCTATAATAGCTAAATGCAACTAACCAATCTACTAAAAGGGCATTCTCTGTCACTCTGGAACCTTACAAATGAAAATATTGTGATAGCGGAATTCACTAACTGGAGACTGAGTGACTCCTACCTCCCATTCTGAGTCATTGCATGCCCAGGTTCTTCAAACAATGGTTTCCCTAAAATGAAATCCGTACAAGGACGCATTAAACAAGCAAGGGAGTTCACACTCCCCACCCCTTTTGATTGCACTCTGAAAGTTTCAAATCACATAGTCTCTGCTGTCTGTCAAATGCATGCTGGGAATAAACCTCAAAAGATAAGGTTGTTCAAAGACTTGCTTTTCTAGGACATATCTTAATAGCACAACCTAGCCTATTACACCTAGTACCTGTGGTGCAAACCCGCTCAGTGTCAGGCATTAGTGTTCTAATTGCCCTTAAGTGCAGCCACCCATTTAATGCTTTGACATTGGGGTTTTATCTGTCATCACCCACCACTACACAGAGCTTTCATAGGGATGGAAACGTTCAATGAATACGGACTCATAGTACTATGGTTTCCTTTTCTGTTCTATTTTATGGCACTCCTGGAAGAGAGTTGTTCAAATATAGTCATGTGCGCATTTACAGAGATGGAAGCCCCTTTTTTTATTTCCATCTCATTATAGCAATAACCAATTCTCATCTCTCTCTCTTTACCAACTAAAGCCAGTTTGTCTTCCACATTGCCATTATGCGTATCGTCAGACGGGGGTGGGATTTTTGTGTTTCCCTACCATCACTATGGCCTCCTGCTGCTGTCCCACAATAGCGACAATCTCTTTACACGGGGAGAGAAAGAGGAAGCAGCAACGACCACATGGCCCATTCAGCGGGTGGCGTTTTTATTGCGCTGCTTTTCCTGCACAGAGAAGAAAATGGTGGCAACTTCCATTTAAAAAAAAATAAGTCACATTTTCCAGGTCTCTTTTTTGTGACGGAAAACAAGCAGAAGGAGTGGGAAGTGTGTGGGAGATGGATGGCAGCATCTAAAGGATGCATGACAAACCATGAGTGGGCAGTCATGAGCATGCAATAAAATGCTCATCTGATGACACTCTATACCTCTTCCACCTTGGTCCAAAATAACCACCCAACATGTAAATATTGACTTAGAGGGTTCAAAGCATTTCACATACAATTTCCTGTTGCGATCTATTTGAGGACCATACAAGGTAGATGCAGATGATGCAGATGGGGGGAGCCACCTAATGAGTTCGTGACAAGGGCAATAGTCAGCAGAAACTGTCTGAGCCATAGCTCAGTCTCATGACCGCAAAGCTACGCATGCAGATTTAGGGTGTGAACCACAACTCTGTTGAGCTTTAGATGCTGATTTACAGGTCAGTAAAACACACTGTGGCTGGGCTGATGCAAGTAATTGACGTTCCTTGCTCTCAGTGTACAGTTTCATGTCAGATATATACCCTTGTCTGTCTAATGACCCCGGGAGTCAGGGTTATAGCCAGGCTAAGCCAACTTTCTTCCTAGGTGGAGCTGCCACTTTTCAAATTGGAGATACAAAAGAATGGTGAGAATATAATCTGTATATTTTAGTATCTATGAATCGTTATTCCTTTATTGAGAATGCCCACTGTTAATAATGTGATTGTCACTGGCCAGATCTACACCAAGCAAGATATGGCACTTCGAGAACAGATTGAAAACTGTATACGGAGTGTGTCCTGGGCCCCAACAGTTGTCACTAATTTTATAAACCATTTTAAAGCAGTAGTGTAGATCCTGCCACTATCAGTACTCTGTCTGTCTGTCTGTCTGTCTCTCTCTCTCTCACACACACACACACACACACTATAGATACATGATAGAAAGATAGATTGATAGATAGATATTCCATGCATCTGATGAAGTGAGCTACAGTCCATGAAAGGTTATGCCAAAATAAGTTTATTTGTCATTAAGGGGCCACAAGACTTTTTGTTATTTTTGATGCAATAAACTGACCCCAGTTTAAGCCCTCACACAATCAGCAGAATGCTTGAACAGATCTAATATAACAAACTATTTAAGGTCACCTTAAATTACACCTTACTCCAACATTGTTATCTTTTCGGCGCCAGGTCAAGACTTTCCTCTTCTCCCAGGCATTTAACAGCATATGATGAGGGTTTTGTGTTGTTGTTGTGCTTTGACCCAGAATTGTTGTTTTAAAGGATATTGTACTTATAACTTGTTTTTATGCTTTATGGTTTAAAATTTTGTATATCGGTGTTTTTCATGTTCAATGTTTTTAATTTTTGTAAACCGCCCAGAGAGCTTTGGCTATGGGGCGGTATATAAATGGAATAAAATAAATAAATAAATAAATAAATTAAGCATCCTCCTATTCCCCCCCCCCCCGGATCACTTCAACACAATAAGGATGCTGTTGTGGCGGTGGGTGGAAAGGACACCACTGATGCTAACTATAGATCATCAAGATTTTATTGAAGTCATGAAAATATAATGCCTCTTTTTTGTTATCCTCTGTTGTAGCTTCCTGTGCAGATATAATTACTGGATTATATTCATCATCTTTGATACACAATACATATTAAATTGCAGTGTTTTTAACATGCATACTGAACTATGAGTTCATTTATTTTGAATAAACGGGACAGTCAGGGCTGTCAGCTAGTACAAGTTGTTCACCAAAAATATAATAATGCATTTTGTGTGTGATGAAATGCAAAGAGATGCTGAACAGTCACCCGAATATCAGTGCAGAATTCTTTTAAGCAACGCTCTGAATGGTGTGGGAAACAGAAAATGTTTCTTTCATGGATAGTAAGGGTGTCATGTTAAATTAATTGTAGTTCCATTGTGGTGTGGTTATTGAGGTGTCCTATGTTTATGGCTCATTATGTACCCCATTAAGGAAGCAAACTTTAGCATTTATTTTGTTTGTCAATGAGTGGGACTGGTCATTTAACTGTCTCTGATGCTTAGCTGAATACTTGCACCTGTAGTACATCATTTCTCTCATTATTGTTATTAAAGGGGTACATAATACATTCTTGGTCGTTTTTTAAATGTTTTCTTTTTTTCTAGGGGAAGGTAGAGCCAACGTCTGTATTCTCAACAGCCTTTCTATTTTCTTAACAGTGGTGAGGAACCTGTAACCTGTACTCTAATCTCTTATGGTCCTCAGGGCTTGCTCTGGTAGGGTGACCAGATAAAATCCAGGTCAGGGCTCATGTCACTTTAACAGTTGTAGAGCAAAGGGAATTTCGGCCAGTGTCATTTGTATGCAGTTAGTTCCTGGTGAAATTCCCTCTTCATCACAACAGTTAAAGGTGCAGGGGCCCTGCTTTCTTTTGTATATGGTCACTCTAGTATAGTGCCTGCACCTTTAACTGGTGTGATGAAGAAGGAATATCACCAGGAACTAATTGCATACAAATGACACTGGCTGAAATTCCCCTTTCTCTACAACTGTTAAAGTTACATGAGCCCCGACCTGGATTTTATCTGGTCAGCCTATGCTCTGGACTCTCTGAATGCTTTGGGGCTGCTCCTTGCAAAACTTCAGGGTGGCAGAGAGAGAGAGGGAGAGGGAGGGAGGGAGGGAGAGGGAGAGGCTACATCCACTTTTGGCTCTGGCTCTGGTTCCATAACTGTGGCCCTAATTGACTTTTCTCAAGGGTCAACAGCCATATATACCACTCCAGCTTTGGAAAGTGTTACAGGCAATGGAAATATATTTGCTCTGCAAACTGATTTTGTTCCATGTACAGAGGCTTAGGCGGACAAGATAAAATCTAGGTCAGGGCTCATGTCACTTTAACAGTTGTAGAGAAAAGGGAATTTCAGCCAGTGTCATTTGTATGCAATGAGTTCCTGGTGAAATTCCCTCTTCATCACAACTGTTCAAGTTGCAGGGGCCCTGCCTTCCTTTGTATATGGTCACTCTAGTATAGTGCCTGCACCTTTAACTGTTGTGATGAAGAGGGAATTTCACCAGGAACTAATTGCATACAAATGACACTGGCTGAAATTCCCTTTTCTCTACAACTATTAAAGTTACATGAGCCTTGACCTGGATTTTATCTGGTCACCCTACAGAGGCTCCACAATAAAAAAAATGGTGTGATCCAACAGAAGAGCTTCAGAATCAAGAAGCATTTGTTCTTCAAGCACAGGGTTGGGGCATTCATTTTAAAACATTTGCAAGGGATGAAACATGAAAGTGTGAACTATTCAAGAGATAGGGCAGGATCCAATGGGGTTCTCATGTCTCCACCAATTTTTTTCTGCCCCACCGCTGGCGTAGCACATGCCACCCACCGCTTGTGCAGTGGTGATTTAGTGCTTCCAGGGCAACCTGGAATGAGAGGAAACACTTTTTTTCTGGATGGAGGCAGGTCAGAGGAGTGTCTCTGCTCATTTTGGAGGTTCCCCTAGGAAGTGCTAAATTTCCTTTGCATAAGCAGTAGATCTCATATGTGCAATGCAGTTGGTGGGATCCCCCGTTTGCAGAAGGGAATTGGCGGGGCAGAAAAGAATCAGCCAGAGCTGAGGTGCCCATTGGATTTCTGCCCACAGACTGTCATGGACCAGCAATTCCCTGTTCTATGAGTGGATGGGAAAACAGGCAAAACAGTGTTTTCCCCACCCCCTACTTCTTTTTGCTTCCACCAGGTGGAAATCTTTTATTCTCTTTCTGTCTCACAAAACAAGCCTGAAAGCTATCGGGTATCTACTTTAGGTAGTGTGTGTGTGTGTGTGTGTGCATGTGTGTGTGTGTGATTGTGGGTCGGCGGGTGGGTGTGGCTATTAGATGTGGGGTTAGTAACCCCAAAAGAGAAGAGACCACAACATTTCAAATAGCAAAATATAAAAGTTTACTGAAGACAAATGTTCATGGCAAGACCAGGATTTGGAGAATTTTATGGCTCCTTCCCTGCAGGGTCTTTTCTGGAAAGAGCATCTGAAATGTTGTTCTCTCTTTTAGGCATATGTACAACAGTCATTTTAAATCCCTAAAGTTTCCAGGACCACTTCTGAAACTTGACATTAAAGTTTTGCATAGTCAGGATCAATTGGAAAACATGGTGTAAATTCCTGTTCATATCCACAAAGTCTGAAGTTGTTTTTTTGAATGGGATGGTAATTTCTCACTCATGACAACATCATACTCAAATAAGCTACCGGATGCTTTACGGTCCCCTATTCTTGTAATAAAACAGCTCCCAGTTCCATAAGGACAGGGAGGAGCATAGATAGCTGTAATGAAATAAACAAATGAACTACAGTTTTTTTTTTTAAAAAAAAAGGATATACAGTTGTCAACATATAATTCATATTCTCCATCCCACCCTCATGGTTTATCTGCTTTGGCAGAATGATAACATGCTCAGCCCAATATGATCAAAGGCTGAGCCAGAACCTAATACTCTCATGAGTAAAGATGATTTAAAAATTACAGATGAAAAATGATTTTTGTGTTCCCCATGAAATGCTACAGCAGCACTGATTTTGGGGAGGGAGGCATTTCCTCTCTTTTTTAACCATGTGTAAGTGTATACCCTATTTACCAAGGAAGGAAGCCATGATGTCATTCTAATTTCAACATGATACATTTCTTTAAATGAACTAAAAACTTTGGTACATGCATTTTGTATCTAGTATGCAAGTTGCAACTTTATAAAATTCTTTTTAAACTGCTCTTATTCAGATAGCAGATGAGAGTTGAGGTCCAACACATATGGAGGGCACCAGGTTGGGGGAAGGATGCTCTAAAAATAAGTAGGGATGTCAGTAGCTGGGAAATCTGGGTTTGTTTGGGGGTTTTTTTGGCTCAGTTGAGGTTTGCAATGCATATGACTTGTTTTGAGTCTGCAAGCTGAACTTTTTGCACAGTTTTGAAGGTTCTGCAATTTGTGCACATTTCTGAGCAATTTGTGCAAATTATGGTTGGAGTTGTGCAAATTATGCAAATTTGTTTCTGATTTGCATAATGTATGTAAATTTAGTTGTAATTTGCATGTTTTGCATAAATTTAGCTCCACCCCAAACAGATTTCTCTGACAGCCCTAAAAGTAGATAAACTGATTAATGATGGAAAACTAATGATGGCAAGACGACCATCATTAGTTTTCCACAACCGCACCATCACCTCTGCATATCATATTCTCCATATCTTGTCTCTGCTTTAGCAAAATGCAAATTTCATTTGCACTTTCTGCCTCCTTAGGGAACACAATATTTGCTCAATTTTTGGTGCTTCGAAGAAAGTTGTATAGCCTTAACTATTTTTGTAAACCGTACTTTTTTTGTTTATTGAATTTCATGAGCTTGCTTAATGGAGGAACTGAACTGCAGATATTATTCAGTTGGTAACTAAGCCACTCGCAGGCTGGACCTTATATTAGTCAACATCTAATATGAAATCAAAGATAGTGTTATGTGTTCAAACCCATTTCCAAATTAATAGATGGACCCCAGAAGTTATGCCCTCTTTGAAATAATAGACAAAGGCTAAAGTCCTATACCCATTGTACACAGTGAAACTTGTTTCTGAGCAGATGCATACATGATTGCTCTGCAAATGAAAGGAAAGTCCATTATAACCAGTGGAACTTTTTAAAAACGCATTTCAGATTGGAATGTACAATAACTTAATTAATTAATAAAATAGCAAAAAAACAATTGCTTCCTTTACGACTTTCCCAAAATTGGTAGCTTCTTTGAACCAAGGGTCATGAATTTGCTTCGAAACAGATGCACATGGAGGGTTTCCCAACAGAATCCCACACCTCAGGCCACCAAATAGTTGTGTAGTGGTGTGGGTTTCCTGATTCTCATGGGAAACAGGATGGGAAGAGCTAAGAATGCATTTTCATTTTCTCATCTACATTCTTAGCAGTGCAAAACAGGGGACCCATATTCATTGCTTTTGAGATTCAAATGGAGAATCTCTTGGGTAGATCTGAGAAACCTACTGAGATCTTGAATCAATCAAGCTCAATCATGCTTGGTGCCACCATCTTTATTTCCCCAAAATGCATCTTTGCACATTCAGAGGTACATTGTGAGGAGAAAACATGACTGCTGTTTCAAAAAAGCCAACCAAACCATCTTGTTCCTGGCTCCCTACTACATTTGATAGTTTTTGAGTCTTAATTTGTCTTTGTGGCGATACCCCACATTTCTGTCTCCTTAGGTATGTATGTGGTTAGTGTGCTTGGAGAGTGCGGAATGTTGGACTGAGTGGGTGTGGCTGGTGATGCTGGAAAAGGGAGGGGGAGGAGTGTATATTGTGTGAGGGAGGGGTTTGTAGTTAGAGAGTGTTGGTTGGGTGGAGGGTAGCTAGGTGAAAGATAAATGTGTTTAGCTGTGTGTGTTCTGGTCAGAAGTGTGTGAACAGTAAATAAATAGGATTTAGAATTATTAAGATTATTAGAAGTATTAAGAATAGGCAGGTTTAAATTGAATTTGAAAGAACTGTAAACAACAATAAACCTTTTCTTTTATTTTTGCTACCACAAACCATGTGTCAGCTTGGCTTTGTCACCTGCTCTATTAGTTTAATTCAGAAACACATAACATTAAACCTTTCAGCCAATACAATCACAGAAGAACCTTTTCAAATCCTCAGTACCTTTCCCACTCTGCTATAAGGGAAAAGTGGTGTTTCTTATACCCTTCCCTCTGGTGTTTAAGTGGTGGTGCTTAGCCTGAGAGGGGTGTGCTCGTCTAGGCCTAGTGTTTGAGGCTGGGGAGGCACAGTCTTGATTACCCATCTCTTAGTGCCTGCAAAGTTTGGGGTTGTTATTTTTCTCTTTTTATCAGTCAATGCAGTGTTTTGTCGTAAATTCTTAACTCTTTGCCACCTTTTTGTCCTTCTGGAACTTGGGAGGGGAGTAGGCTGACCAGATAAAATCCAGGTCAGGGCTCATGTAACTTTAACAGTTGTAGAGAAACGGGAATTTCAGCCAGTATCATTTGTATGCAATTAGTTCCTGGTGAAATCCCCTCTTCATCACAACTGTTAAAGTTGCAGGCACTATACTAGAGTGACCATATACAAAAGAAGGCAGGGCCCCTGCAACTTTAACTGTTGTGATGAAGAGGGAATTACCAAAGGAACTAATTGCATACAAATTACACTAGCTGAAATTCCCTTTTCTCTACAACTGTTAAAGTTACATGAGTCCTGACCTGGATTTTATCTGGTCACCCTAGAGTGGAGGAGACTGGTTGGAAGAGAAAACTGAATGAAACTTTGATAGTTGCTATGGCAACAAATTGCTTTCTGTCAACAGTCTTTTCTCAGCTATTATTGGCTCCAGGCGAGAAGTTTACTTGTATGACCATAGAGAGATAACTGGAAAGTTTAATATGTGATGATCCTGCAGCTTCCCCCTCCCCCTCCCCAACACACAGGACACTCAAACACTCATTTTTTATAAAACAACGAAGGAGCAGAAAACAGTCTATATACATTTGGGTTTTGTGCTCTGGATTCACTTTTGCCCCAAGCAGGAGGTTGTTTGTTTGTTTTCTCATTTTGTTCTTTCTCCCTCAAATGTTTACCAGACATGCTCATGGTATGTGCATTGAATACTTCTCTCTGGCACCTGAAAATTCCAGAAAGATCGGTCATTTCTATTTTATAATGATCCACCACCCAATTACCACTTAACATGGTGGAATGCATTTATTTATTTATTTATTTATTTATTGCATTTTTATACCGCCCCATAGCCGAAGCTCTCTGGGCAGTTCACAAAAATTAAAACCATGAAATCATTTTAAAATATATAAAACAAGGCACAATCTAAAAACACAGAATAACATACAATATAAAAACACAACCAGAATAAAACCAAACAGCAGGAATTAATACAGATTAAAATACAAATTTAAAACAGCAAGGATTAAAATTGAGTTAATTTAACTGTTAAAATACTGGGAGAAAGAAATGCCTTTGGAAATTCCTTTAAAAGAGGTAAAGAAATGCCTTTAAAAAAGATGTAAAGAAATCAAGGAGTATTTCTTCCTCTCATAATGCTCTGATGTCCAAACCAAATCAGAATTGCATTTCTTTGTCAGGTCTGACAAAGGTCCAGAAATTATTCCAAAATGTGGAACAAATCTTCTGTACTATCCCAGTAGGCCTAGAAAGTACCTGAACTGCTTTTTAGTTTTAGGTACTTCCAAACTTTTAATAGCTTCCACCTTGTCCAACAAGGGGCCTATATGTCCACTCCCAACTTGTGTCTTAAGTGCATGACATCATGTAATGCAAATGGACAATCAGTTGTACAGCGAGTCCCGCTTTGTAAATGGTAGTCAACATTGTTCTTAAGTGTTTCACATGCTCATTCACATTCTTGCTAAAAATTACCATATCATCCATAGTAGAGGTGTCTGTAGCATTTAACAGCTTGTTTGTTAACCTTTGAAAGGATGCAGATGAATTCCCCAATCCAAACAGTAAAATGTCAAACTTATGTAACCTCTCAGGTGTCACAAATGTTATTTTGGGCTTGGCTTATTCATCCAGTCACGTTTGCCAGAATCCCTTACACAAGTCTATAGTCAGGATTCTTTTGGCAGGACACAACATATCTAACAAGGTGTCTATTCATGGCATGGGGGATGCATCAGGTTTTGTATGGAATTTATTTCCTATAGTCCACACAAAATCTGATAGTGCTATCTGGCTTAGGCTGCCTCTACACGAGAGATTTAAAGCTCTTTCAAGTCTCATTAAAATCGGGAGTTGAGGCGCGTTATCTATTTGACTATGAGCATTATCGAATGTGCGTTAAATAGCAAGTTTTATTTTGCTGCGGCCCGTTAAAGTGCATTTTGACTATGTAAACAAGCGATTCTCTGCATTAACTACTTCTAAAGCGCATTTCAAACAACCGGAAAGGCCACCAGTTGAGCGCTCAATTACCTCCCGCATACAGTCATTTACCATAAAGCGCTTCCGAGAAGATGCGCATAATCAGAGAACCAGGCGTCAAACCAAATTCTTGTAGAGGGGGTCTTAGACACTAATACTACATGAGATGCCCTAGAACTATGTTCATATAAAACCAGTGTTAAAAGAACTGCACTGGCTGCTTTTTAGTTACCACCTACCAAGTCACGTACAAGTTTATGTTATTATCCTATAAAGCCCTAAACAATTTGGGATCTACCTAGCAGACTGCCTTTCCTTATATACACCCAGACAACATTTACAATCTTCAGAGGAGATCTTGTTGGTCAATCCAAAACGAATGGAACGTCACCATGAAGGACCTCGACAGCAGGCCTACTGTGTAGCAGCACCCACCATTTGGAAAAAACTCCCTCATATGGTTTGGGAGGTAGAAAATATAACATCCTTTAAATGCCTCCTGAAAATATATCTTTACAAATAGGCTTTCCCTTGGTGGTAACTTATTTTGGTTATATATGACATTTTAAAAAACTTTCAAAGCTTTCTTAATGGAGGCACAATCGTGCCTCCATTGTTAAGGGCCGTCAGTAAAAAACACATTCCGCCATGTTAAAGTGATAATTGGGGGGGGTCATTCTAACAGCCATAAAATCGAAAATGTTTCACCAACCTTTCTGAAATTTATAGGTGCCAGAAAGAAATGTTTGTTTTACATTACCTGAAAATTTCAAGAAGATTGGTGAAAGATTGAGGGAAGGAGAGCAGTTTAAGGTAGAAAAGGAATACAAACCTGTCTCCCTGCTTTTGTAAATTTACTTCTGGGTTGAGACTTTTTGTGCTCACAATTTGCATAATTTCTAGAGCCTTATTAATTAATCCAGTGGTGGGGTCTTCTTCCTCCTTGACTGTAGTTGGTGGAAAGCTTTTCGTTTTTTAAAAATTCCCTTTGGTTGACTTTTAAGGACTATTTTAACCTCTCCTTCAAGTCAATGAGGCGGCCATCTTCCCTCATAACGCGACACTGACACATGCTCAGTAGCGTCGCTCTCCCCCCTCCCTCCTGCCTTAGAATGTGGGGTGGGTGAGTGAAATGGCCGCTGCCTCTAGCACAGACCTTTTGAGTGAACAAGAAGAAGAGCATCTCTTTTCTCTTCTGGAACATGCATTCCTTTGGCTCTGAGAGTATTTTGGGCTATCTTCATAAGGCCAGTTTGCTCTTTTGCTCCCTGGTGAAGCAGGGTGTGGCTCCTCTGGATCCATGGTAACCTGATCTTCAGATCTCTCCTGGGAATAGGTAGCTATACCTTTCTTTTAATTTCCCTCTTTTCTAAGAGTTTGGTCCACACTGCTATAAAGTTGAAAGCTTCAAACACTTCATTTAATTAGTTTGGGCTGGTGTAAGTTTTAAGTACAATGTTGAAACCTTTCAAAGTGCTTCTGGGCCTACAACGTTGGTTTCGGCCTAGTCACCCTGTTTTTTTAATAAGGTTTAGAAACAGTTGAGGTGTCGTTTATTTTGCATACTGTACACATACTGTACACTCTAATCCTTGCAGTCTACACTGGCTCCCTCCTTGATGTGTTTTTGGAAGCAGACAAACCCTTTTTTGTTCCAGCATGCCTTTGGCAAATAATCTGGACCTCTGTCTATACCTTTGGCTTTTAAATTGTTATGTATTTAAAATGTTTAAAATGCTTTAATATTGAAAAGTATTTAATTATATTTTTAACTTTTGTATATTTAGGTTGACCATATGAAAAGGAGGACAGGGCTCATGTAACTTTAACAGTTGTAGAGAAAAGGGAATTTCAGCCAGTGTCATTTGTATGCAATTAGTCCCTGGTGAAATTCCCTCTTCATCACAACAGTTAAACTTGCAGGCACTATACTAGAGTGACCATATACAAAAGAAGGTAGGGCCCCTGCAACTTTAACTGGTGTGATGAAGAGGGAATTTCACCAGGAACTAATTGCATACAAAGGACACTGGCTGAAATCCCCTTTTCTCTACAACTGTTAAAGTTACATGAGCCCTGTCCTCCTTTTCATATGGTCAGCCTAGTATATTCCTATTTATAGGTTTAGCTGTATATGTTTTAGTTTTGTAAGGCTGCCCTGAGGCCCAGCATTGGGCAAAAGGCAGGATACTACTACTACTACTACTACTACTACTAGTAATGTTTCAGATTTCACTTCTGCATCTGATGTTCTTTTGCATTTACTTTTCTTTATAAACCATTCATATCATAAGACTTCTTGTGTGGCATGTTTTCATTGGTTTAACAAGTTAAAAGGGGTATTCACTGTTTTCATGCTTATGTTATAAAATCTATTTTCAACAGGCCTAGTAACTTCAAGAGTAACAGAGTTGGGGAAAATCCTCAATCTCTTTGCTATCAGAGGCACTGAGTAAGGGACCCCTGGAGATAATTTAGACTGACCCCAACCACAAAACACTATTCCCCCTTCTGAAGAGATCTGGACCACAGACTACTAAAGACAAACAAAGTAGCAGGCCCTAATAACAGTTCTCATGTGGCCATTTGCCTTATGAGGCAGGTGCTCTGCGGGCTACCAAATGGAGGGACTAACAGGCCATAAAGTTGCCTGGCTGGGTCTGCCAGAAATCCAGCCTCAACACTCCTGGAAGGTCCATGTTCTATAGCACCTGCTGTCAGATGAACCTGAGGGAATCCCACCCTCCACCCCTGGGTTTAATTTACTGGCTTCCCCTGGCTGGACCTTGCAGGAAACTATAGGGACAGACAGAGCAGGCATTCATAGCACACATAGAATGCTGAGACTGGCAAATCTAAAAGCAAGTGTGTTGCTTTTCAAGAACCAAGGAAATTCAATGGCTCTTACTTTTGAGTAAATATCTAGGGATGGATATGCAGCCTGTGCAAGAACTGAGTAGGGTGACCATATTTGGGAAACCAAAAAAGAGGACACCTAGTGGGGGGGGCAGGAAAATGGCTTTCTGGGGCCACCTTAAAGTCCCCAATTGGAGCGGAGGAGGGGAAAGCATGTCATTCTCACCCCACCCCACCGCTCCAATCAGGCCCTTTTCTATAATGCCTGGGAATGGCACGTTTTTCCCTTTTAAGGCCTTGATTGGAGCAGTGGGAGAGAATGACACACCTCCAGAAAGCAAGTCATTCCCCCCTGCCACGCTAATGGTGGCCTTAAAAGGGAAAGTGTGTAATTCCAGGTCATTATAGACTATTGCATAAAATCCCCCCTGACACTGAGGATAGAACAAAAACCAGGAGAAATCTGGGGAAATCCTGACAGTTTTTTATTATTATTTATTATTGCATTTATATCCCACCTTTTTTCCGCCAAGAAACCCAAGGCGGCATACATAATCCTCCTCCTCTCCATTTTATCCTCACAATAGCAACCCTGTGAGATGGGTTGGGCTGAGAGTCTGCAACTGGCCCAAAGTCACCCAATGGGTTTTCATGGCTAAGTAGGGAGTAGAACCCAGATCTCCCAGCTCCCAGTCCAACACTTTAGCCACTAGGCCACACCCTAGTGGTCACCCTAGAATTGAGCCATGCCAAGTTGGAAGCAGATCGGTTCATGCCTTGATTTTTAGGATATTTTTTTAAAAAAGTTTGACTTCAATTTTTTTTCTAAAATTCAAGGCATGAACCAATCTGCTTTCAACTTGGCATGGCTAAAGCCTTACTTAAGAGGTACCATGGTGCCAAGTTTCATCTCTTCATCTTTACTTTCTTTCTTTTTTTTAATGTACTGCTCAAGGCCCTAGACCCCAAAGAGGAGTATTGGGTTTGAAGTTTTAAAAATTCCTAAAGGCATAAACAGATCTGCTTCCAACTTGGCATGGCTCAATCTCTACTTAAGAGCTACCATGCTGTCAAGTTTCATCCCTTTATCTTTAAAAATGATGGAATTGTAAGCATTTTAGTTAATTTAAAAAATTAAATTGAAGTTTTAAACATTTCTAAAAATCAAGGGATGAATGGATCTGCTTCCAACTTGGCATGGCTAAATCCCTACTTCAGAGCTACCATGGTGCCAAGTTTCATCTCTTTATCTTTAATTTCATTTTTTAAACTTGTACTGCTCAAGGTCCTGGACCCCAAAGAGATTTCTGTTTGAACTTTAAAAAATCCCTAAAAATCAAGGCATGAACGGATCTGCTTCATACTTGGCATAGCTATATCCCTACTTAAGAGCTACCATGATGCCAGGTTTCATCTCTTTATCTTTAAAAATGAGGGAGATGCAAGCATTTTGGTTGATTTATTAATGTTAAAAGTGAGTTCAACACATAACACTAGCTTTGATTTTATATTGGATGTCAAGATGGTATAACATTCTGGCTGATGCTGCCTTGGTTGTCAACTGTATAATATCCAGTCATCCGTTACACAAAGCCATGAAATTCATTAAACAAAAACCCTACGGTTTACAAAAACAATGTTAAGGCTCTACAGATTCCAACCAAGCACCAAAATGCAGGGAAATTGGGAGTTAAGGCTCACAAGCCTTAACACCACATCCTCCCTAAGGAGGCAGAAAGTGCAAGTGAAATTCTCATTCTCCCAAAGCAGATAAACCATGAGGACAGGGTGGAGAATATGATATGCAGAGGTGACTGTGGGGTTGTGGAAAACTGATCACGAACAACTTAGGGCCACCTACTTCTCTTTTTTTGTTTAGAGCAGCCCTTCCCCAACCTGGTACCCTCCAAAGGTGTTGGACTACAACTCCCATCATTGCAAGTCAGTATGTCCCATGGTCAGGAATGCTGGGACTTGTCATCTCAAACACCTGGAGGGCAGCAGGATGGGGAATGCTGTTCCATACCCTTACCAAATACAGGGTCTGCCCAATACTTTTCTCTCTCACACATCTCACATATAGCAGCACTCTTGATAACAAAAGGGGCACTATTCATTACAGATCTAGAACCAGAGCATGTGCCAGGCACTTCCAACTTTTGGTCAATATCCTGCCTTTCAAAGAACCAATATTTTTTTTCTTTAAATGTATTTATAAAAAATATACTGTTCACTCCCCACAATCCCTGCACAATACATCATCTCATCAAAGCAACAGCGGAGCAGAAGAGGTTTAGTTTGGCTGTCTTGAACACCTTTCAGATGAGATTAGTTTGCAATCCTATACCTCTTGGGAGAAAGCTCTAGTGAATTCAGTGGCACTGGCTTCTGAGAAGACATGTATAGGAGTCAACCTTCTCCAACCTGGTGCTCTCCAGATGCGTTGCACTGTAACTCCCATGTTATGTGTTATGGGGAAGACAAAAATCAATTCATACTTAATTTTAAAATAATACTTACACATGAAAGTATTAGGTGGTAGCTCTGCCTTTGATCTCCCACTGCTGAACAAGTAAGAGAAATCTTTTATCTGATATTCAAGGAACAGATATCCTATGCCATGTGTTGAAAACTAATGTTGATGTCTGAAGGGCTATCTGGATTAGGTATTCAAGATTCATTCATTGAGTTTCATTTAGTTTTGACAGTTTATTTAAAGTGATGCAGCTCTTTTGTAGTTCCTTGATTGATCACATATCTTAATGCTGGAAAACATCATACTTTAGTACAGATGTGGGCAGAAAATAGATCTATCCTCATGATGTGAACATCAATTTGCGGCATTCCTGATAACTGCCCATGCTGATAGGGGCTTTTACAAGTTGAATTCCAAAACATCTGGAGATCTACATTCTGCCTTCCCTTGTTATTGAACAACATTCCCCAACCTGGTGCCTGTGAGATGTGTTGGGTTGCAACTCTCAACATAAGGAGATGCTCTAAGAAATGAGAAGTAACTGGTCCTAAGTTGTTCATCATCATTTCCCACAACCCCACAGTCACCTCTGCATATCAAATTGCATATCTAGATTTTTGAGATGACAAGTCCCAGCATTCCTGACCATGGGACTTGCAATGATGGGAGTTGTAGTCCAACACTTTTGGAGGGCACCAGGTTGGGGAAGGGCTGCTATAAACAAAAAAAGAGTAGTAGGTGGCCCTAAGTTGTTCGTGATCAGTTTTCCACAACCCCACAGTCACCTCTGCATATCATATTCTCCACCCTGTCCTCATGGTTTATCTGCTTTGGGAGAATGAGAATTTCACTTGCACTTTCTGCCTCCTTAGGGAGAATGTGGCGTTAAGGCTTGTGAGCCTTAACTCCCAATTTCCCTGCTTTTTGGTGCTTGGTTGGAATCTGTAGAGCCTTAACATTGTTTTTGTAAACCGTAGGTTTTTTGTTTGATGAATATTATGTTCTAACTTGTTGTATTTGATGGTTTTAATTGTGAACTGCCCAGAGAGCCTTAGCTATTGAGCTGTATAAAAATGTAATAAAATAAATAAATAAATAAATAAACACCTTCTCCACCTCCTTAAAGATACCTCCCAATACCTTCTTAATAACTCTGTAAACTGGGTACCATAAAGAGGCATTATTCCCAGTATCAATGCAATGTTGAGCTAAATTTCTTCTTTTTTTCTCATTGGTTTTGTAGGATATCTGTGGATCCCATCAATATGGACAAAATATCTCTCTATCTGATGGAGATATATTTTCAGACCACCTTAACTGTTCCAGACTGCATTTCTTCAAATGTAGTGCCATTATATCAGTTATTTCACCCCCTTCTAGTTTTTCTCCCTTCTGGCTAATGTGTGTCTTCGTTATTCCCATGTCTAGAGAGCCGGTGTGGTGTGATGTAGTCATTTAGAGCGTTGGACTGGAAGTTGGGAGACCTGGGTTCTAATCCCCACTTGGCCATGGAAGGTCACTGTGTGACTTTGGGACAGTCACAGACTTTCAGCCCAACCTACCTCACAGGGTTGTGAGGATAAAATGGAGAGAAGAAGGATTATGTATGTCACCTTTGATTCCTTGGGGGAATGAAGGTGGGATATGTTAAATGATGATGATGATGATGATGATGATGATGATGATGATGATGATAACAACAACAACTAGAACCTCCAGGTGGAAATAGGGTTTCAAAATATTTAAATAAACCACTTCGATGGATTCTTCAACGTAGGTAACCTATCACTAATTTGGTAAGGACCTTTCCATGCAACTTTTAATTTGTCCTTGCCTAAGAGAAGAAAAAATAAATCTAATCTCTCACTTCAAACACTTTTGTCTGTGTTGTCCTGTTTGCCAAAAAGAATGTACCTCCTATTTTGTAGCTGGCTTGTTGTTTGTCCCAAGCTTTTGGAGTCAGAGGTGTACTGCCTCTGAATATGGAGGTTCTACTTTGGGTTGACACGTAAATTTCCAGCATGTCTTCACAGGATGTGTGAAGTATTTCCTAAATATTTATTTGGGGGGAAATAAGGTGAACAAAACTAACGTGCTATTGTGGTTTTTCTGAGATTCTGTGACATTTTCAAGGTTGGGTATCAGCAGACTGATGAATGATCTGGCTACATTTCATCAGGCAACTAATGAACTATTTTTGTTTGTGTGTGATAACTTAAAACCCTCCTCACATGCCAAGATGAAAATATTATTATGTTTTCCTGTAGAAGCATACCATGTGAAATGAAGAGTGTTTCTATTTTTAGAGGAACACAAATTTGCTTGGAGAGAACAATGCAGTGCCCTTCAATACAGTCCCATTACCATGGTAGAATTGAACGGCATTTTCCCAAGGTATGGGATTGTGGCAGGGTCTACACTACTGCTTTAAAACGGTTTATAACAGTAGTGACAACTGGGGCCCAGAACACACGCCATATACAGTTTTCAAACCATTTTCAAAGTGTCATATCCTGCTTGGTGTAGATCTGGCTAATGATGTCACAAATGCACTGATCTTCATCAGGTGCAATTCAGCTTCTGTGTGGAAAATAGTTGAGATGCTGCACAACAAGAAAACTTGATTTGCGGAAGCTTTACTGTGATCTTTCATGAGTTTCTTCCTTTGCCATTAATAATAATAATAATAATAATAATAATAATAATATATTTATTTATCACCCGCCTCTCCCAATGGATCGAGGCGGGGAACAACACCAAACACAAAATACAAAAACTGATTAAAAGCAGATAAAACCAGTACATCATTAAAACACCAATAAAACACCAATAAAACACTTTAAAATCCATCTAGGTAGGCCTGCCGGAAGAGATCAGTCTTTATAGATCTTTTAAATTCCTGAAGACTAGTAAGTTGGCGAATCTCTCCCGGCAGGTCATTCCACAATTACCTCATTCATGCAGGCAGATCATTTCTGTAAGCAGTTGACTGCAACAGAGGGCAAGCAAAGGTAACACATGAACTACTTCTTTGATTTCAGGTTACTAATGTCAAGCATTTTCCTGCAACTAGTAGTATCTAGATAGGGACAAGTATTTCCATGGCAGAATGGCAGTATTTAGATATGAGAGAATAACTAGAATACAGCTAAGCATTGTATTTATGGAGAAATAGCCTGTTGCACATGCTACCAGAATTGAATTTGGATCTTCCTGAAGCTTCATGCACACAATTCAGCACTTTGGAGAGATGCAGAAAGGCAAATAGGCAGTCTGCAAAAAAACACTACTTTGCTTTCACATTTCCATAGATGAAAAATGCTGAGGTGCCAGGAGGGCAAGGAGTTAAATGCCTGACAGCTTTTATGACCCTATTCCGATGACACACTAAGCCACGGTGGTTAAGCATTTTGAGCTAAACTGTATGGCTTATTGTGTTGTGTGAACCATGGCTTATCATGTCATATGAACATTCCTAACCATGGTGGCTACATAACACACTTACTAACCATTTGCTGCAAAGGGGTTACTAGCCTAACCATGGCTTAGCATGTTGTCTGAATAGGCCCAATGTCTAATCACAGGGAACGGTTTACCAAAGGCTCTCCAATCATGGTGCTTGTGGAGAGGTGTTTTTGAGTCTTAAAAAATCCATTGCTCAAAGCTGTTCTCTTCTCTTTCCTAGTTGTCAACAGCAACATTTGAAGAGTTGGGGAGTGAGAGAGAAGAGTAGTTTGTTTGTGCTGTGGCTTATGAACCTCTCTGATTTCTTTATCTTTCAACCCTCATTCTTTGACCAATCCTCCTTATTCCAATTCTCTAGTCCTAAACCTATTCATCATTCATTCACACACCCTGATCCTTAAGTTTCATTTATCCTTGCTGTTGTGTGTTTGTTACCTCATTCATCTTTTTGACTTTAGAACTTTTCGTATTTAGAACCAGCAGGAAATGCACCTCAAATTTCACATTAGCCAAAATTAGATAGCAAATTAGGGGTTTGCACAGGAAGACACTTGCTGGGTCAGACCCAGTGTATCCTGCTTCTGTAGAGACATCCTGCTTCTGTAGAGACAGAACTGGCCCTATGAATTTAAGGCCTGCCCTAGTGGACTATATTGTATGAATTCATCAACAGAAACACCACCACTGCCCCATCCCCCATGCAACCCCCACACCCTACATTTGCTCCAGAGGGCTAAGGGTGAGGAAAGAGGGGGGCATATACTGTTCTATGAGCAGAGATTTCTTTGCCTGGTGTTGGGTGGAATTCTATGCCCCCATCCTTACTGGCTGTAGCCTCAGACTATCATGCATTGATCAGGAGGTCTGAAGGGGGAGGGGTTATTCATGCATTCAGTTGAATGTGCTTAGAATCCTTCATGTCATCAGGAACCCTCATGAAGCATTCATAATCACATGGAAGATCAAAGCACATTTATCTGATAATTCAAAGAACTCCCCACCCAGATTCTAGAGTAAAAATGAAAGAGGGGGCATAGCAGCTAGACACACATTTAATGTAATGTCTGTTTTGGCCCTGAGAACAAGTGGAGGTGAATGACTGTGTAGGGGTACTGTGTCTGAGCTACTGTGGCCAGCCATTGTAACTAACAGCTATAGTTCAAGACAGAGAGAGTTTTGCTAATCCTTTAGAAATTCATTGAACATCCTTCAAAATTCTTCAAATTATTCTATTCCTCAGGAAGAGCTTTCAAATTTCTTTGTTAGGCATGCTCGGCATTGTCTACACCGGTAATCCTAAAGTACACTGTTGGTGAGTCAGCTTTTAATGGATGCTCTTAGCTAAGCATACCATGTCTCTACAGCTGCAATTTACTGCTTCATTTTCTGTGTGTGTGTGTGGGGGGGGGGATCTGCACAGTACTGGCAAGCCAACAATCCATTGATGGCTTCCCATTTTAATCTAACATACAGTAAGTCACGAGAAGCCAATATGTGTATGTACCAATAAAAGAAAAGCCAATTGTTATGCATTAAAGAAAGAGAAGGCTTCCTCACAAATGAACTCATGTGATTTACTATCATCAGACATAATTCATGGCCATGAAATATACATTTGTTACTGCAATCAGTGTATTTTCCAGCCCATAACTTAAAACACATGTGTCAATATAAAGTGACCGGACCAATATAATTTAAATGCAAAACAGCTTCGCTCACAAGAAACTAATATGATTTATTCTTGCCAATAAACACTATTGCCATCAGCCTGTTTCGCTATCAATCAGGCCAATGGACTATATGCACCGATCAATATAAAACAACAATTTGTTCATCCTGTCTACTGCTCCTGTTTTTCTCAGCTGAATCTAGACTACGTTAGTTGCACTTTGTTCCCATTGAAACCGATGGGTCTTAAGTTAGTAATCACGAACTAAAGAAAACAGCCAATCCACTGTGGAATCCACAGGTTGGCTTCCTAGAAATTGGATCTCATTTCAACTTGTTGCAGATTTCTCTGACATTCCTACCCTCAAGCATCCTATTCTGAGGGATTCATGGAGATAGGGATCCTTGGAGTAGAGGTGTTGGAGGGATCCATTGGTGGGGGGGAGTGGAGCTCAGTGAGCTTTCAGCTCACCCCCTCCCTCAGACTCTGACCTGACATCCACCAGCCAGCCCGACTCAGCCTGCACCAGGTCAGGCCAGCTGGAGGATCTTCTACCCTGGTCTGGCGGCATGGCAGTAGCTGGAGGAGGATGAGAAGGGAACACCATAGTGCTTCCTTCTCATCCTCCCAGCTCTGCTACTGCCACTGCCAAGCAACGGACCCTCCCTCTGAGATTGCCCCCAACAGAGAAAGAGGATTGGTTGCTTAGCAGCAAGAACATCCTTCTTTTCTTCTTTTCCTTGCAGTTATGAAAGGAAAAGGAAAAAAGAAAGGGGGGAAGTTCCTGGATTTGGGGATGAAACCCCCAGTTTGGCTCGCAAAGGCAAGCTGACCTGAAGGTGTGGTGGGAATCCACTGAGCCCTGAAAGAGTCGGAATTTCCTGCAACAGACACCCCTACGATGAAGGCATCACGGAGTCCCCAGCTTCAAGCTTTTGTGGCTTGGGCTTGCTCAGTGAATGATTTCTACGTGTTTCTCTCCATGACTGAAGTTTGCCTGGATGTGAGGGGACAAGTAACAGCCCTTTGGATTCAGGCACTGGACGCTTACAGGTCCAATATATGCTAGGAATGCACATGTGAGGACACATGCATGCACAGAAATAGTCACAAAATGTTGATATTCGGATGACAAATCATTTGGGCATCCCTCAAATACCGAGATGTTTTGCCTGTGGGACAAACTACACATTCTCTTTGAATTTTCCTTAAAACATAATCCAGAGGCAACCAATGGATGAACACCTCCCTCCCACACACATGCATATGTACAAACATCATTTTTGCCCCCTTTTCATGTTTCTGTTGGCTTTTGTTGAAATACCCCATGTGTTCCACCTGAGAAGCCCCCCCTTCACTTTAATTGTTTCTAAAGTGTTGGTGACAACCAAATACATGTAAAAGTTTTGAACTAAAAAAGGGCACTAGTTGATTGTTTGCATGTGTGGGCATGTAATTAGTAGGAAAATGTTGTATTCCTTCATCAATGCCTTCAGTAGCATCCCCCTCATAGCCATCCAACCCATTCTTTCTTTCTCAGGTCCCCTCTACAAGGATTCGCTTTTGCGCCCGGTTAGACGATTATACGCATAATCGCTGAAGCACATTTATACCTAATACCTCTGCACGAGAGGCGGCAAGAGGTGGCGAAGCGCATTAATGGATGAACAAAATGCGCTTTACAAGTAGTTAATGCACATAAGTGCTTGTTCACATAGTCAAAATGCGCTTTAACGGACGGAGCAAAATAAAACTTGCGATTTAACGCGCATTCGATAATGCGCATAATCGGAGAGATAACGCGCCTCTACGCCCCATTTGCGCTCCGTTCTTGTAGAGGTAAATTTTTTAAGCGCCTTGAAAGAGCTTTAAACCTCTCTTGTAGAGGCAGCCTCAATCTCTCTCTGCTTCACTCATAAAAAAAATATTTGCTTACAATGAGAGGTTACTGGCAGTATAAAGCCATATTATAGCATACTTCTTTTCACAGGATCATGACATATATTCTTCTCACTATTGTTTCACTGAGGACTGCACCTTTATAGGCAGAGCTTTTCATTAAAATAAAAATGGGAGAAAAATAGGAGACTATCTTCACTAATAATAATAATACAGAAACATGAGATTAATCCAATAGTTATCAGGGCCGAGGAATGTCAGCAGGGTGTGGGGGGTACACTGTAGCAAGGCCCAGGAATCTGGGGAGCAGCAGAAGCTAAATCCCCATTACAATAAGGGGGGAAATGAGCCTAAATTGTAGATCATGCTTGAGGATATTTATGGAAACATATTTCCCTGTATCTATTGCTGGAACCAATCAGAAGTGGTGTTAGAGCAGAAAAAGCAACTTTTTGAGTCACTGGTCCAGGTTAGAACAGTGTGTATGTGCTTGTCTAGTTAAATTAGGGCTAGTAGTTTGAGAGATAGAGAGATTTGTGCTTATCTGTTCTCTGAACAATATGTTCCCTGAACAACTACCAGTCCCAGAATTCCTTGTGCATAGGCAGGAGAGGGTGGCAGCTGGTGGAAGCAACAATGCTCCATTATAATCCTGTAAATTGGATGCCAAGGAAAGTGGGAGCCAGTGCTACTGATTTGCACACCCCAAATATGTGTGGCTTACAAACAAAACCCCATCCAACTGAAACTAATTTTCAGTGAGGTGTGCATACTCGATGGCTTGTTTTGCACATTGCCAGTGACTGCGATAGAAGCTGAAATGGCCCTCTTCTTCACGGAGCCGGTGCGGCAGTGCAGCGGCAGTGCCTGGCGGCACAACCCATATTGATGCTCCTTCCACCCATCTACAGCGGAAGGAGCGCCATGGCAGGTTTTCTTGCCACCGCCATGCCTGCGCCAGCCCAGCGACAGCTGGAGGGGTGGCCGCCTTCTTCCACAGGAAGTTTATTGTTTTTTAATTTTTAAAAAAGTGGGGAGGACTGTGGAGGTAGTGCAGTGAGCTTATGGCTCACTGATCCACTCCCTTTCCTGCCCAGCCCTATCCACTCTAAATAAGTCGGGATAAATGCCCGACTTTTTTAGAGTGGAGCTTTGGGGCTTTTCTCCGCAGTAGCTTCGGAGTGGCGGCAGCATCATGTGATCCACCTGCCTCCACTCCGAAGTTACTGTGGGGAATAGCGCCCATCTAGAGGTACCCAGATTCAATATTTAGCTCTCATCAAAAACTGCACACATTCCACTGTGGAGCAAAAACAGTTAAGCTAGCTAGCCCTAGTGTGATTTTACAAGAAAAATTAACTTTAGGGAGATAATTCGTGATTTTGCTTTGAAAAATGCCAGAAAAATAAAGCTTCAAAATGAATTGGTCTATATACAGATCTAAGTATAATTAATCTGGATCCAAACCCAAATATTTGCAAACGTGTCGGATCATCATCAATCAAAATATTGACTGGAGAATACCTTTAGTAAGACCAATCAAATAAGTTACCAATTGTCAGCAAGGTTTGTAGGGCTCTTTTTTAAGCTGGATGTTCTGTAAAAACAACAACAACAACGCAAAGTGGGCATGGCAGAAGAAAGCCTCAGCGTGGGCCAGGGTGTAGTTTCGGAAATGTAAAAACGACAAAGACTCATGTAGCACTTTAAAGTCTAACAAATTTATTATGACAAAAGGTGTTGAGATTTTGCTGAACACAGTTCCAGCATTCTAATCCATTGGGTTCTAAATATTCCACTGAAAACAAAGGAATGCATTTATCAGATTTGTGAACCCCCCTCCCTTCAGGGCAGTGTGCAAGGGACTATCCCTTCCTCCATGCAATGAAGCTGATATATTTCTGTAGTAAAGATATGTCTTCAGTGTAAAGCACAACACATGTGGGTTGACGTACACCCAGGAGATGACTCCACATCACCACCACTGCCCTTACCTTCCTTAAATGGGTTCCCTGTGGTTATTGATTCTTCCTGGCTTACAAGTGTGAATGTGTATGAATTGATGGCATAGTGATGTCAGGGAATCACATACACCACCACCACCACCACTACCCAAAAGGGTGTAAGCTAAGTCTTAATTTGTTCTTGACGTTTTAAAGCAGTTATTAGGTGCAATAGTCACTGGGACTATTATATCTAAAGTGACACCTTTAGATGCATCAGGGACTGTAGGGTACAGAGACTAGCATGTTCAGTCTAGCTATACCTACATTTATAGATAATATGCTTGTGCATACACAGGCACACACATATTAGAACTTTTTAACTGTCAGGCAAGTTGGGCTTGTGAGCAGAGAGGTATCATGAAGATGGGCAGGTCAAAGGCAGGATCAGGCAGTATGAAAAACAGGACATTTGAATGCCGCCAGTCTGGTGCTTCATTGAAGAACCAGACGGCTGCTTTTTCTGGAGGAAATCAGAAGGTCTTTGCCTCTTTTACTGCATACGTTTCCAGGTCAGGAGAATTGTGGGTTGTTACGTGAGTTAGAATTGCCTACAGTTGCCTGTTTTTGTCAGGAGCATTAGTGGTGCAGGTAGCAGGAAACTAGGCAAGTAATTCCGTCGGCCTTGAAGGAAGCATTCATGAGGGCATTTCTGAAGGCACCCTTATTAGACCCAGACAAGTCAGTGCCCAATATTTCCATTCTGGGCAATCTTCTCAATTGAGTGGTAGCCAAACATCTTCAGGCATTCCTCAATGACTATGATGATCATTTCAATCCAGCTTCTATCCTGGGGTTTGGACTGAAATGGCCATGGTTACCTTTCTGGATGACCTTCACTTGTATAACCAAAGCATGAGTTCATCCAGAATGGTTCTTGTGGTCCTCTTGGTGTCTTTTGATGCCATCAACCAGTGATTCCTACAGGCAGTGGTGGTGAAAAGGAGAACCCAGGGTACATTGTCAAGAAACCTTTCACGTCCACCACTCTCTTCCAATTAATTCATCTGAGCGCAAAAAAACAATGGGAAAAAAACTCAATTTCTTCCCACCCAGTCCCAAACCCACACATACATGCATACCCAGGCATATGAAATTCTACCTTGGTTTTCACAGCACTGCATAATATGCTAATTTCTAATTCTTTCTTCTATAGAAAGTAAGTAAGTAGTTTATTGCGGCCTTTTCTTGTCCAACCTCTGCCATAAAATACTATGGCTCCAGTAGGAAATGCTCCATTCTCACATTATCAGCACAAATACATAGCAAATTATAGTAAATTTTCCATTTACATAACACTGCAGAATATTCAAAGTGTTTCATGGCCAGCATCCCAGTATTCCTTACCACAAATCCTGTAGAGCAGCCTCCCTAACCTGGTGACCTCCAGGAGTTCTGATAATTTTCCATGCTGGCTGGAGATGATGGGAGTTCAAGTCCAAAACATCTGGAGGGCATCAGGTTGGGGAAGGCTGCTGTAAATAGGTGAGCATTATGTTCCACGTGTTGCAGGCTCAGTGATGCTGAAAGATAGTGGTTTGCCTAAAGCCATGTAGTACGTTTAAGGCTTAGGCCATTAGATTGAACGGAAGACTTCTGATTTCACTACTCATATGCTTAGTGATGACACTATTTCAGCCTTAAACGTCCAGAGATTTTAACCAAAATTTGAGCCTATGATCTCAGCCTTGGCCTGTGGCACTCTTTGGGATGTCCATCCAATGGCAGATGCTGCCTCATCGTAAGGGTAGTGGTCTCTAATTAATGTTAGAACCCCCAAACATTCTTCACAAAAGCATTCCTGTGTGCTTTCTATTTCTGAATGTCTGAATAGAGCTTAAAATGGGGAGCTGGCAAATTCATGGAGGGTAAGGCCACTATCAAAGGGTACAAGTTTTCATGATGGCTCTATGCAAGTTCTGAATATTGGTTTCTGGGAATGACAGTGGAAAAGGGCTATAGTTCTCTCATGTTCTGCTTGTGGGTTTCCTGTAGGCAACTGGTGGGCCACAAGATGCTGAACAAGATAGGCCTCTGGTTTGATCTAAGAGAGCTCTTATGAATTTCCCAGCAATATAAGATAAACATTACTGAGAAATCTGTTAAATTCAGTGTGCTCAATTTGTCTCTATAGAATACTCGGGCGCAACATCCAGGAACAGGCGATCCGGCAACTAACATGTTAAAGAGGAACGTTCTGGCCTTCTTTAGAGTGAAATAGAAATAGACTGGACAAATAATGAAAGATGGTCTCCTATCTCTATATTGTGTGTAGATTATATTGTACTAACTGAAGCAAAATAATATTGAGTATTAGAGGCAAGCATCTGAACAGCATTAGGTTCATAGGAACTCAAATGAGAGTATATAGCATTTGAGGGAAATAGCGTCGCACAACGATTCTGAATAAAATGCAATTTGTTTGCTGAAAATGACTCTTGTCTGGCCTTTCCTTTATAATCTTTCCTGACAGTAGATATTCTTATCTGCAGTTTAATCTGCCAGCCTTCCCTAACATAATGTACATCTTGCAATTCCCAATTTTACCACAAAAATAAACTTTCTCTATACTCTCCAAATGACATGAGGGGAACAGACCAAAATCAGTTCTTCATATTACTCCAGAGAATTATCATGCTAGAGAACACAATCTTGTAACTGGCTGGGAGAATGTGAAATATGCAGCAAGAGTGAAGGATTCCCCTCCACCACCACCTACACAGACATCCCAAATGTACTTATAGCAAAGTGTGTGGCTTATCATCAAGAAACAGAGGGACAGGTTCCTTAAAACAACACATTAAGAGCACAGCCTCAGTATTTTATGTGGCAATTGTGTTTGCTTGTGGGTGGGTCTCCTTCTCCTCCTCCTCCTCCTCCTCCTCCTCGTCCTCCTCCTCCTTTCCCAAATCTGGGTTCATGTAGTATTTTGCTGGAACTGGAACATATGGCCTGAAGTGCAGCAGGCAGAAGGTACTCCCCTGTTGACCATGCAAGGGCAGAAGATAACCTAATTGTAGGGGCTGAAGTTGCTCACCTCTCGTTCCTTCTCTGAGGTCAGAGAACCCATAGTTGGGGACATATATAACTTTTTCTGGTGTACAAAGGCTGGCACTGAATGGGAGACACATGTTTTGCATGCAAAAGATCCCAGGTAATGTGCTTTTTCTGTGCTTTGAGCTAACTGCAGTACCCCATTCTACATTTTCTCATCAAAGAGGATTATCAAAGTCCTAGCAACCAGAGAAAAATGGAATAAAAACGTCTCATGGGGATAGGTAAATAAATGTTCACAGTCTTTGGCGTTCTCTTGCATTTCATGCATGAATTCAGTGCAATGAACAGATCAGCAAATGTAGTTTTCAACTGGGTAAGTGAGATTTGTTATGAAAGTGGAAAGATACAGATGGCATGCAATTATTCATGCTGCCTCAGAAAGCAGCTATGACGACACTATTAAAATATGAGCATTGATTAGTGTGCTCATCATGATTTCTGGGGGGGGGGGGGGGAATAAGCACTTGAAATGAAATCCCCAGTGATTTTCCAAAGGCTCAGTGGTGCTTTCAGTAACAACAAGGTTAAGAAGTCAATGTAATTAACTGTGGGATCAGATGACCCAGACAAGTCTTTTTCCCCCCTGCTTTTCCCAAAGCTCAGCTAATGTAATGCGTTGCTTCCTTTTTCATTACAGCCACTGAGTTTTTCAAAAGCCCTCACATGGCATGACATAAAAATTCCAGATATTTCTCTGCATTGTACAGAGCTGTTGCAAAACAAAGAAATTAGTGGAGGCTGACTTTTTTTTTTGTCTTGGAGAAAGATTGCATAAATAGGTGAATTTGGATGAGTACAGCAGCAAATATTGAGGGATTTGATCCTGATTTAGTTATACTCAGCAAAATCAATGGGACTTCAGTTGCTTAGGGCTAACTGAAGTCCCAGTGATTCCAAAAGCTCTGCTCTGGTTATGACTAAATCGGGATCTTACTCAGGGCTGCAGCCAAAACAAAAGCCCTGTGTTGAGTTCCCCACCACTTCCACAGCACGTGACTCAACATACCCTATGCCAGAGACAGCCCAATGATATGAAGCGGCAGCGGGGCATTGCACAGCACATTGGCATCAGAATACAGGGTAAGTTATACAGCTTCACTGAGGTCTATCAGCTTCAGTGTACTGTAACATTTAACTCTGTCCTTAAATACTGGCTCAATTCAGACGACACGTTAACCAACTGAGAGGACTTAACCCACTGATGGTGTGTTAAAAAGGCAGCCTCAATTCGGACGACACACTGCAGCAGGGGACGTATTCCGGTTACTTCACAATGGCGGCAACCTAGCAGGTGGGCAGGCAGGCAGGCAGGCAAGCAGAGGCAGAGGCGGGCATAATGCCAGGCATGTCCCCCTGCTGGGTGTGGTGGTGCTGCTGCTGCCGCTGCTGGTGGTACTCTGCAGACTCAGCGCCTCGGCTTCGGTGGGCTCCTCCTCTGCCTGCCCAATCCTGGCTTCCCGGGCCGCCCGAATGTCCGCCACCAACATTTCCACCCAACCCGCCCGGGAAGTCGGCCCACACAACCCATCCTTGATGCACGGGTCACACATGGTGGACAACATGTACTGCCTCTCGTTGTAGAGAGGCTGCACCCGGCGAGATAGGCCTTCCCTCAGCCTTGTCACCACTTCCTGCACCTCTGGCAGGAAGCGCCTGCTGGTGACGGGATCCCCGGCCTCCAGAAACTCACCCATCTGATTCTGGAGATGCCTGGCCATGGGGATCACCTGGCTGAGAAGAGCAGTGCTGCTGCTCAGGGTCTCGGTGGCCTCAAGGAACAGCTTGAGGACCACCAGAAGCTGGGACATGGCCTCCCACTGCTGCCTGGACAGTGGGGCCTGGATGCCAATGTCCCCGACCCTGAACATTTCGTGGACAACACGCTGTTGCTCCACCATACGCTCGAGCATGTGGTAGGTGGAGTTCCAACGTGTTGCCACGTCCTGCACTAGCCGGTGCTGCGGAAGTCCCAGCTCCTGCTGCTTCTCCCGCAGCAACCGACTGCCCTTCACGCTGTGGTGGAAATGCCCAGCCACCTTCCTGCAGCTCTGTAGGAGATTACAGATTGGGGGAGGGAGAGGGGCCTTGCTGCCTTTAAGACCATCCCTCACGACCAGTTTGAAGACATGCGCGATGCAGCGGATGCCTTCAAATCCACCATCGCGCACCGCCTTCACCATGTTGTCTCCCCCGTCCGTGACCATGTAACCGCAGGTGTGCTGGTGCCCGCCCAGCCACCCTGCCACCATGCGGTTCATGGCCTCCGTAATCTCCACCGTGTGGAACTGGTCCATGACTGCAGTATGTAGGAGGGCCCAGCGGCAGCCCTCCTTCCCAGTCCCAGAAGTCCTGGGTGCTTCCTGCCCTGAGGCTCCCCACCAATGAGCCATCAGGGACAGGTAAGCGTGCACTCCTCCTTCGCTGGACCAGATGTCCGAAGTGAAGTGCACCTTCTGTGCCTCTGCCTGGCACAGACGACCCAGAACTAACTCCCTGCATGCCCGGTACAGGGAGGGCACCACACGCCTGCTCATGGTGATGTGACATGGCGGCTTGTAGTATGGAACCACAAGAGCCATCAGCCTCTTGAAGCCTGCGTTCTCGACGAGGCTGAATGGCTGGTCATCCAACACCACCATCTCACCGATGCATTTGGTGATCTGGTTGGGAGCTGGATAACGCCACCTTGTGGCTCCATACTTCCCCCACCCCATCTCTTCCATGGTGGTCTGGTGAAGCCTCTTGGGGATGGGAGTTTGAGGGTTGGCAGAAGTTGCAGGAGCCTTCTGCTTGCCCTTGCTGCTAGCACCAGTCTGCTGCGAGTTGCCCGCCTTGGCCCCAAGCAAAACAGACTGGTGGTGCCTCTGCATGTGGCGGCTGAGGTTGGTGGTGGTGAAGTGGCCTGGCATTTTTCCCCTGCTCACAGACATCTTGCAGTGGAGACAGACAGCAAAGCAGTAATCCACTGCCACCTCAAAGTGGTCCCACACCTTGCTTGCCTGTCGCTTCTGGGGTGACACACTAGTCTGTGGTGTCACCTCAGGAGCAGGGGAATGAGTGGAAGAGAGGACTGGAGAGCGAGGCTCTGCTGCTGCCTGCTCTTCCTCTTGCCCCACATCAGAGTCCTCCTTCTCACTCTGAACCTCGCTGACTCCCACAAGATCTAGGAAAAGTTCAGTCAGCGGGTTCACAGGCTCACCCACCGAAGAAGGAGCTGGCGATAGTCCTCCTTCTTCACGCCCACTGCTACTCCCAGCACCTGCCTCACGTAGCTCAAAGAGTGCCCTGCAGGCACTACTTTGAGTTGCCTCTGCCTGCTTCTGCTGCCCCAGTCGAGGATGCCTCAGTTTAACTGGGGGTGTGGAAGAAGCCTGCCTGCTGCTGGTCCCAGCAGCAGCAGCAGCGCCACGCCCAGAGCGGCCTCTCCAAAGTGCTGCCTTAGGAGTACCCCCCCCTTTGAGTGCCACGTTTCATTTTATTTTTATTATTATTATTTTTATTATATAAGTGTGTGCTTTGCTTACAATTTTTGTGTTATGTAGCAGCAGGCTACACAGCCCAGCAATACACACTCACTCACAAGCAAGCACACACACACACACACACACATACAGAGAGAGAGAGAAAGAGAGGATAGAAATATTTTTTTATTATTTTGGGGGGGGGGGGTTCAGAAAGAAAAAGAAGAACAAACACACTCACTCCAAAGACGAACTACAGATATTTTACAGACAAACTGAACTAACAGACAAACAAACATGATATCTACAATAGAGAAAGGAAAGGCAAGAGAGAAAATGAGAGAGAGAGCACAAGAAAAGCTGAAGAAAAAGATCAGAAACTCCTCAAACACCTCCAAATTCAATACAGTCTCCACCAGCTCCAAAACCAACACTCCAATCTCCTACTCAATCAACCCACAAAGATTGAGAGAATATATACTGGGTGCCCTCCTCCAGCATTGCGATTGGAGGCCGAAGAAAGTCTTAACAGGATTGGGTGATTCAGTCATGTAGTCTAAAGCACAATTGGTGGATCAAGCTGTCAAACACACACACACACACACAGCCTCCCCCCCTTACTGAACGTTTAAAATAATAAAGTTTAACCTTTGTTTCCCACTAAAGTATTGCACCAAGGCATCTGAAATTTTCAGCATATGAGGGGGCATAAGTCCTCTGCCATGTGAGCGAGTTACAGCTTTCTAGCTCTTAAAACAAACAAATAAATCCCATGTAAAACGCCGTGAATAAACCTTTGTTTTCCAATAAAGTATTGCACCAAGGCGTCTGAAATTTTCAGCATATGAGGGGGCATGTGTCCTCTCCCATGTGAGTGGGTTTCTGCTTTCTAACTCTTAAAATAAAAAAGTTACAGCACATTCTGTTTCAATGTATGTTGAAAAAAGCCATTTAAAAGCATCCAATCCACCGATCCGATCCGATCCGGATCAGACCTCGTCGGATCGGATCGGAGGGTATATCGGATCGGATCGGATTTTCCGATTTTTGGGGTGGATTGGATTCGGATCGTGGATCGGATCCGAACCGATGCACACCCCTAATATATATATATATATATATATATATATAATCAGAATAGTTGTTTTAAATGGATATTGTATGTAAACTGTTTTTTAAATTTCGTATATCGGTTTTAATGTTCAGTGTTTTAAATCTTTGTAAACATCCCAGAGAGCTTCGGCTATGGGATGGAATATAAATGTTAATAATAATAATAATAATAATAATAACAACAACAATAATAATATATTTGCAGCTGAGGCATTTTGAATCCTTTCAGGATCACAAGGGTGGTAATGTTTTGTGAGCTGACATCCAAGCCCAAACACCAGTCTGGATATATGGCTGGATACATGACTCAGCCACAGCCAGTGTTCTCCCATGAGAGAAAAAATGCCAGTGGGACCAGGACCAGGATCTGAGGACCTTCCTGAATGGGATGACAGGCAAATCAGAAGCTGTAAGGGAAAAATAGTGGTGCCTAGTGAGCAATGCAGCAGCTGGGGCTATGCAGGCATCTCAGAATGTTGTATGTATAGGGTTGGAAGCAGAAGCAGTCATTAGTCTCTACCTTATTGACTGCCAATAAAAGCTTCAAGCTAAAATATGCTGGTGTTTATTCGGTATTTTGTAGGGCTGTGAACAGCCCCTCCGATCCGGTGCTATGGGGAAAAGGACTCACCGCCCTCCCCCCACGCTCCCTTCTTACCTGCTGCCTTGTCGCTGCCACCGCCATCCGCCGCTCTCCGTAGAGCAGAAGCAGTGGCGGCTGGCGGCCGGCAGCGGTGGCAATGACGACACGGCAGGTAAGTAGGGAGAGTGGGGGGAGGGCAGTGAGTCCAATGGACTCACCGTCGGCCTGGCGTCCCTGGGTGCTGGCTGTGCAGCTGGTGCCCAGGGACCTGGAAGGCCAATGGGCCCCAAATCTCCGGATCAATTTGGAACTATCCGGAATGATCCAATCTGGAATGATCCAGACCTTCCCCAATCCTGTTAGGATCTGGATTCAGGAGGTCTGGATCACCCCAATCTGGTCTGGATCTGGGATCCGGATTCGGATCTGTTCACAGCCCTAGTATTTTGGCTCTGCCCCCATTTGCCTTTGGCTCCACCTCCTTTTACCTTCCACCCCACCTACCACTGGAATGCCTGAGAGCTTTTCCAAAATGGGATTTGGCTCTTGAGGTAAAAGAAGTTCAACATCCCTGATCTACATCATAACTGGCCAGCTCCTTGCAAGTGGTAACCCCACCTGATGCAGATCCCACACCGATTCCAGGCCACAGTGCAATGGTATTGGTTATGAGGGAAAGAGACCTAGTCTGAGTTTCTGTAAATGGTCAATTAAGACTTTCTTGGTTAGGGTGACCAGATAAAATCCAGGTCAGAGCTCATGTAACTTTAACAGTTGTAGAGAAAAGGGAATTTCAGCCAGTGTCATTTGTATGCACGCAGCACCTGGTGAAATTCCCTCTTCATCACAACTGTTAAAGTTGCAGGGGCCCTGCCTTTTTTTGTATATGGTCACTCTAGTATAGTGCCTGCACCTTTAACTGTTGTGAGGAAGAGGGAATATCACAAGGAACTAATTGCATACAAATGACACTGGCTGAAATCCCCTTTTCTCTACAACTGTTAAAGTTACATGAGCCCTGACCTGGATTTTATCTGGTCAGCCTATTCTTGGTGCTTCAAGAATTGTTTGTTAGAGGTTAACTCTGATCCCAGTCTATGTTCCTCTCTACCCCATACTTCCCTGCAATGTAAGTCTGTTGTGGGGAGGGTGGTGTCCGTACATATGAAATGCATTTTCCCCTCAGTGTCATGTGGACCTAATAGCAACACCTTCCTTTTCACATGGGTGTTTTCAGAATGTGAAATGTAGGGCTACAGAGGTACCCATTGATGATTCGCTGCTTTCCTACTGGACCAATAAAATTGGAAAAGTAGTAAAGTAGTATAATGGATCCAGGCATAATTCAGTTTGTCCTTTTTTCTCCAGTAGTTTTTTCACGCACTGTGAGTTCCATTCAGTAAAGGGTGAGGCAGGCCAAGAAATCTTGGGATTTGATCCTGTTTTTTGTTGGGTTAGCTGTGATGATGGATGTCGACTTCCTGTTTCCTCTTTCCAGAGCAGCCCCTTAGCTCCCTGAAAATGCTACAGAAAGAGTCAGAGGAGCCTGTTGAATGGAGAGAGCTGTGGTGTGAAGGGGAAGGAGGATATCCCAAAATTGGGCAGGTATATCTTTAACAAGTGGAGTGCTTCCTCTCACAGAAGATCCTTTCCTCTGTGAGAGGAAGGGTTCTCCACCTCTGGTATAAGTAGGGTGACCATATTTTGGAAACCAAAAAGGAGGACAACCTGCTCTGCCCCCAGGGGGCGTGTCCCACCTGATCACATGCCTGATTTTACAGCACACCATTAACACAAATCTGTTCTACATGACATCTTAATGTTAAAATCACTGAAATAACAGGTGAGACACCCAATGTATCTGAAATTAACTTCACTCACTCCTACTTTTGTAGCTTTTGCTGTACTTCATTGCAATACATTCTCCCCTTCCCTCAAATATATTTTCTTATTGTATCTTCACAATGCTGCAAGCTGCTGCTTAACAGGGTGTGCTGCTGACTGGCTGGCTGGCTTTAAGAAATAATAATTCAATTTTGTTGTGAACTTGCTAAAATACAACAGATGAATAAATCTGCTTGAAACTTGGCATGGTCAAAACCCTACTTAAGAGCTATCATGATGCCAAGTTTCATCTTGTTATCTTTAAAAATGATGGATTTTTTTTAAAAAAAATAATTTTAAGGCTTCAATTTTTAAAAAACAAATTCCTAAAAAATCAATGGATGAACAAATCTGCTTGAAACTTGGCATGCCTAAAGCCCTACTTAAGAGCTATTATGGTGCCAAGTTTCATCTCTTTATCTTTACAAATGACAGAGCTGTAAGCATTTTTTGTTGATTCCCATTGACTATAAAGTAGAGCTGCCTTTTGGGTGGGTGAGAGGATGGGAAAAATCTGGGTTTTTCTTTGAATTTCATAATTCCTCCTCTTCCTGAATTTGTTACCTGGTTCTTCCTGACATATGGTCACCCTAGGTATAAGCTCGTTCTCTGCAGGTTATTCTACATGGTCCTAACTACTGCTTCTACTTCCAACTCTACACACATAACATTCTCAGAGATGTCTTTATAGCCTCAGCTGCTGCATTCCCCACTAAGCACCTGAGGAGGGCAGATCCTAGATCCAGCCCTGCTGTATAATGTACAGATTGGAAACACATGGGGCTGCTATACACTCTCTATCTATTGTGTGATGCTTTAAAATCTCTCTCAATTATTCCTTCACCGTTCTATTCTCAGAATAATAATCTGGCATTCATTTGGAAAAGCCCTAAGGACTATTACATTCTTGGGTGGTATTATAGGTACCCCAAGCCCCAAGGTTAAAAAATGAGGTGTATTCACACTTAACCCATTTTCACTTAAAAGTTTCCTACGCTTGTTCCACCGTTTCTGTCTATTTCCCTCCCCTTCTTTTATTATTATTCCACTTCTTGTAGATGAATTGATCTTCAATAGAACACATTCATTTCTGAAAGGTTTTGGCAGATGGCTCACCTTTATCCTCATTATTCCATTATCATTTCTATTCATCATTGGAAATAGCATAACTGTCACATTTTCAAGGTACAATAGGAGTAATTCATAGCTGAAATATTAAGTAGCTGAAGTGGAAGGTCTGTGATGAAGCTAAATAGGATTTTTTTAAAAAAAAAATGGATAAGGACTTAAACACTTCATGTTGTCTTTTTGTGGCTGGACTGGAGGTGGCCAATTCTTTATTTTGTCATGTAGAGATATCATGCTGGCAACGGATTGTTGCCACTTTTACAGAGGAATCCTTTATATATGAAACCAGCTATCCTATTTAAGGCCAAAGTAGATTTGAAATTAAATGGGTTTTTGTATTTACTATACACTTTAAAAATGCAAAGAGCTTCCACTTTGTGTATATGTCAGTGGGTGTATATTAATTATCAGGATCATAGCAAATGGGGAGGGGTGATTTAACCCCTACCTTCCCTACCACAGTCTCAAGAAAAAAACCCTCTTCTGAAGCTGCTATTTGGCAATGGGAGGAAATCCTCCATGGGTGCCAATTTTTTTAAAAAAAAAACCATGCAGATGACATGCATGTTTAAATACACTGATGTTAAATGCATACTTGAATTTAACATATTTGAATGTCAGAATAGCCTTTCCCACTTGGATGAGGGTCTTTACTTCCGTATCAGCTACACATATGAGGCCAAACCTGCACAATTTGTGGTCCCTGAAGCCAAATACAGCTCTCTTTCCACTCTTGCACTTTTTGGGAGTGCAAAAGTGGAGAGGGGGAATTTCAATGCACCTGGAAGGTTACAATACATGGGCTAGTGGGCTATGTGTTTGGTTTGGGAGATCATGCATTCTGAAGGTCTCTGTAAGCCTCTCTAAGATAATTTACTATGCTTAGGCCTCTACTTTCCCCAAAACAAATGAACAGGCAGCTGTTTACATCTGAGAGAAAGTGGGGTTAGAGGGAATGGAACTAAACTTGTCCCTTCCTATCACAACTTGTTGGTGATTTAGGCCAGATCTACACCAAGCAGAATATAGCATGATGAAAGTGGTATGAAAGCAGTATATGGTATGTGTCTACGGGCTTCAACAGTTGTCAGTGCACTTCAATACCTCTATAAAGCAGTAGCGTGGCTCTTGCCTTCTATATATTGCTTTCATGCCACTTTCATAGTGCAATATCCTGCTTGGCGTAGATTGGGCCATAGACACCTCTCAACGTCTCTTAGCTTGTAGCTCTCTTCACAATCAATGAGAACCACTGAGAATCTAGCCTTTTCATAGCATTGCCTTTTCAACAGCATGTCTTGGTCACGCTACAATGTGACAGAACCTTAGAAACTGCCATATATTCAGTAAATGATATACAAAGACTCCTATAGTGTGAAACAGCACTGCATTCAACAATGGTCTGGATCCTTGCAAAATAAATAAATGACTGAAAAAAATAGGTCTTTGGCCATCCCTTTTTTTTTTTTTAACATATATCTAGATAGAATGAAATCAATTGGGGAAAACACTCATGGTCATCTAGTTCAGGAAGTGTGGAATCTATCAACCTCTTGATATATTTTAATAGTCTCAATAAAACTAATTTCCCTTCCCTTGACATTCCATAGATTCACCTCTAAAATTTGCCAAGGGGGTGATGGAAATTCTAGATCTTCTGTCTAAGCTGAGAGATGCATTACAAGAGTTTGACATGCAACCTTTGCATTTCTTGAAAAACCACATGCCCTGACCATGCACATGTCAAGCAAAAACAATACCCATGCTAACAAGGCTGGGATGCTTAAAAACATATGCCCTTCACATTTCTGGATTAGTTGAACTATGAACCATTAAACAATATAGTTCTGACTGGCTCTGTGATGAGCTAATTTGCCTTAAATGTCACTTGAACTCTATGCAGTGTGTTTAAAATATTTCCCCTTCACTTTGCCTATTTCAACTGAAGATGAAATTAAATTGTCCAGATTATTCTGCATTACTTATTCCATCATATATCCTGACTATTTAATTGGATCTGCAATAGAGGGAAATGTAAACAGTTTTGATTAGACAGTTCTATTACCTGTCACTCTATTGCAATTAATCACCAAATCCCTTTCTAGTTTTAATACAACAGCTACTGCTATCTGATGTTCTTTGGATAAATTTCACTGGGTTATATGGGTTGCTCATAAGAAATGGAACTCATTGCAAAATCAAATTTCAAAAGCTACCGACACCTTGTCATTATTAGCTATAAATTAGTACCAGGGAAAGTTTAGTTCCTTCTTTAGTTGTCATTAAAATGGGTCTTATTTCCCTCCCCTTTTTTCCCAAGGAGTGAACTGCAGAAATTTGGTGCTCGCGGGAGCACGTCATCCAAATCTCTCTCTCTTTCTCCATTTCCCTAGTGAGCTCCCATTGTGGCTCTTTCATTCTCATCCTCCCTGGATAAATACTCAGGATCCCTTCTCTTTCCCACCCAACCTACTGCTTCAAATTGCAATCACTCTCTCACACATAATACGCATCAGCTAAGTTTTTCTTTGAAAATTGCCTGGAGAAGAGAGTGTTCCTGATCACGGGCTGAGTGGCCTTCCATCACATGCAGGCAGAGGGTTCTATCAAGCTTTGAATCCCAGAACCCCTTACATAACATCAGCCTCTTTAACATCCAGCACCCTGCCCAGAAAAGTAAAGCAAGAAAGCTCCCTTCTCCTCTAAAAAGAACGCCTCTCCTCCTCCTCCTCCTCCTCCTCCTCCTCCTCCTCCTCCTCCTCCGCCTCCTCCATACAAATGCACACTTACACACACACACACACACAGAATGGAGACTACAGAGGATATAACCTCGTCTCATCTTGCAAAACTCTCTCCTCCACCTGGGGATTGTATTGGATTCTGGATGTAGCTGTAAGTTGAAATATCTGTCTGGATTGGAGGACAGAGGATTGAGAACCAGGCTTGCAATCCACCCCCAGAAAAGAGGAGAGAGAAGGAATTTGGTGACCCAACCACAGCCCCCCAGGATGCACAATGGGTGTTCCATGCCCTTTGTGCCAGGTTGCCATTGATGGAATGTGAAGCAATGTTAAAGACAAAGGGATACCTTTGAGCATATGCAGAGTGTCTTTGTCCCATCACTAGAGTTACTACAACTGGTTCAAGCTTCCTATGCATTTAATAGCTGCTGTACAAATACAATAGGTGCAGCCTTTATCCAATAAGAAGGTGCAGTTGTCAATGAAGCTCTGCCTGTTGAATTTCTGCCTGCTTTGCAGCTGATTCAGTCACAAATCTTCTTTAAGGGAAGGAGGGAACCCAATTAGGTGGGTCAGAAATTATCACCATCACCATCGTCATCATCATCATCATCATCATCACCACCACAACATCACCATCTTTTTAGTTTTACTCCGGTGCTTTGGCAAAATCCATTGATGGAGGAAATCCTTCTTTATAACTCACGTAGTGAATTTTAGGACCATTCCCTGAAAACTGTCAATAGCCAAATGATAACACTGTCATGGGAACTAAATACTTTAATTAGGCTTCTCTTCTTGCAGACAACAGACCTCAAGGTAGAGAAAGTCAAACACGGCAGAAACATATAAAGGAGATTTGATGGCCACATTTCCCAAATGTTCTGAAGAACTGCAAAACAAAAGCATACGTCAAAAAAAGAAAAGAAAAGTGAATTTGATCATTCCTAATCAAATGAGAGGATAGATTAAAGATTGTGGATGTTAATGAAAGGCACTCCCTTGATGTCCAAAAATAGACCTCATGCAAGTCTTTTAGCCCAAGAGCTTCGAAAATCTGTAGTTTTGAGCATCTTGCATTGGACAAGGCGGAAAACTAGATGCAGAAACAGGAGGTACACATGCCTCCTGTCATTGGTAATGCTAATATACATGCTATGGTAGGATAGTGGGAACAGAGCTCAACAAAGCTCTTTGCCTGTTCCTTCACATGTAGGTGGCAGCCATGGGGATGAATTGTCCCCAATATTCTTATTGTGTATCACAAATGGTTACATTTGATTCACTTTTTGTCCCCTCATATTGTCATTCTGGACCAACTGCATCATTTCATTGCAATGCAGAGGTTAACTAATAACATCCCCATTCGAACAGTGAACTGCAATGAACCACATCTTGCCAAATTCTCAGTCATGAAGGGCCATCAAAATGATATATAGTCCTTTATTTTCCCAATACGGTACACCAGGCAAAGCAGCCTGGTGTCACACCTTAATGGAGTGTAACGGCCAATCATCCATGCCACAATTCATTATATGACCAATTTGGAAAAATCTGGGGTTGGCTGCAAGTGGAGGGTTAAATTATTTTCATTTCAGTGTAGAAGCAGAAAGGGCAAAGAGACACACATTTTCTATTGAGACTTTTAAAATGTGTCATTTTTAATGTTTTTACAGTTTGTAATGTTTTTGCTTTTATTATTCCTGGGTTGTTGTTGTTTTTACTGTTGTACACCACCTTGACGGCTTTTTAGCAGAGGATACAGTATTTAAATGTAAATAATAAATATATATCAAAGGCAAATGGTTAAAACATATTTAATATTAAGTGTTTGTTGAAATTGCAATTCCATCTAATACATAACAGATCTACACCAAGCAGGATATGACACTTTGAAAAAGGTTTGAAAACTGTATATGGAGTGTGTCCTGGGCCCCAGCAGTTGTCACTACTGTTATAAACTGTTTTAAAGCAGTAGTGTAGCACCTGCCAGAGTGTAAATCAGAAACCATTCTTATGTGTTCATTTCAATATCTTATAGGAAAGGGATTTGTAAATTGCAGAGAACCCTCTGTTTGAATCATTGGGCACATTTTGAATCAGGTAACTAGAATGAGGACCATTCCCTATATTGGGTCCCCATTTCCTTCCAAAACAATCACTTGGGTAGGCCTTGTTCATCCTTATTATCCTGCCGTTTTCCTGTTACATTATTAACTATGACCTTGACTTCTCCAACTCTATCGCAGCCACTGTTCCGAAAATCATTTAGGGTGTAACCCTATGCATGTTTAGACAGAAAAAAGGCTGACAGCGACAAAATGCACTCTACTGCAATGTGTTCTATGTGGGGCTACCCTTGTATGTGGGTCGGAAGCTTCAGCTAGTGCAGAGTGCAGCAGCAAGGGGGCTCACTGGGACACACAGCTATGCTCACATAACATCTGCATTAAAAGAACTGCACTGCCTTTTAGCTACCAGCTGCCTATTAGCTACATAAAAGTTGATATTATTGTCATAGAAAGCCCCTAACCAATTTGGGACCAGGATATCTAGCGCACACACATACACACACACATACATACATACATATATATCCAATTGACCTTAAAGACCATCAGAGGAGGCTTTGCGGGTCATTCCAAAATCAGCGGAATGTCGCCATGCATACCTCAACAGCGGGCCTTCTCGATAGTGGCGCCCACCCTTGGGAAAACCCTCCCAATGCAATTTGGGAAGCAGAAAAGGTGGCATCTTTGAAACACCTCCTGAAAATGCACTTGTTCATCCAGGCTTTCCCTGGGTTGTAATTAAATTAATCATACTGTTCCATCCTACTGCTCCCTGTATTGCTTTTATTCTAATGGGAATGGTTTTAATATTGTGCTTTCATATTGCATTTTAAATGTGATTTAAATATTTAGATGTGAACCACTTTGGGATTTTATTATATGTAGCGATATACACAGATCACAAATAAAATCAATAAAAAGACCTGCATGGCTGGCTGGGGCATGCTGGGAGTTATAGACCTTTTTCCGTCTAAGCATGCATACGGTGTTGCCTTTAAGGGAACAGGCAATGGCAGGGGGTAGCAGACACTAAAATCAGTGCAGGCACAGAGGCATATACCTCCATTTTTCCCTTATTCCCAATGTATACATAAGGGGCAGGGCCCAGAGGCACTGGGGATAAGGAAGTTAGATGTGGCTGCAGCTGACTGACCCAGCTCTTCTGCTTTCAGTGCTGAGCCATTAAAAATGCAAACATGGTAAAAAAAAAAAAGTATGGGGAGCACCTTGTGGGCTCTCTGGTGCCCATGAGCCTTGACATTTGCCCAACCATGACGCTGGCTTGGCCCTATGCTGAAATGGCCTCATAGAACAGGTATGTAGGTCGGGGGGAGGTTTTGGGGGGGAGAGGGTTTAACCGTCTTTCTCTTCCTTTTAGTGATGCTGTCTAGGTTTGTGATTCCTTGGTTCATAAAATTCTGGGAGGATAACATTATCAATGGCTACACATTATATATTATCTCCAGTATCGGTGGCACTATTCCTCTGAATATCATTTGCATGGGAACTTGAGTAAGGCTGATGTTATTGCACTCAGGTACTGTGTGTGAGCTTTCCATAGGTATCTGGCTGGCCACTGTGGGAACATGGTGCTGGAGTAGACAGGCCGTTGGTCTGATCCAGCATAGCTTCTCAAAAGCCCATTCTATTAGGCTGACCAGGTGGCTCGGGATTTCCCGGTCCTAACCGGGAATCAAGGGGCAAACCGGCCCAACTGGGGGGCGGGGGGGCAAATCGGGGTGGCGGGGGGTCACGCGGCAGTGGCAGCAAGCAAGGAGCGGCGGTAGACCCGGCGGCGGAGGAGCCCGGGAAGCGGCCACCCCAACAGGTAAGCATGAAGGGGGGCACTTACCTGCTGGGGCGGCTGCTTCCCGGGCTCCTCCGCCGCCTTCGCTGCCGGGCTCGTAAGGCCAGAGGCCGCGCGGAAGAGGCAGGAGAGGGCCGGATCCGGAAGTGACGTAACCGGCCCTCTCCTGCCTCTTCCGCGCGGCCTCTGGCCTCCTTGGGGCTCATCGCGATGGCGATGAGCCCTGAGGAGCCCGGACGCCCGCGCCCGCCTCTTCTGCGTGGGCGTCCGGGCTCCTCGGGGCTCGTCGCCATCGCGACGAGCCCCAGAAAGGCCAGAGGCTGCGCGGAAGAGACGGGAGAGGACCGGTTACGTCACTTCCGGATCCAGCCCTCTCCCGCCTCTTCCGCGCGGGCGGCGACGGACGACCCTGCGTGGCCGCGCGGGCGACGGAGGACCCTGCGTGGCCGCACGGGTGGCAACGGAGGACCCCGCACGGGCGGCGACAGAGGACCCCGCGTGGGCGGCGGAGGAACCCGGCGGTAGGTCCAGGCTGGTTTTTTTTTGGGGGGGTGGCTTGGTGGGGGGGTTGTTTTGGGTGGGGGGGGGCAGAGGGGACCGGGATTTTGATTTTTAAAATCTGGTCACCCTACATTCTATGGAACCTTCCATTTAACACCTTAGTCCTCATCCTCACCTGGAACAAAGTTTATGTGCTGTTGCCCTGGTTTCCCCTTTTCTCCCTTCCTCTTGCTGCCCTCTCTTTGTTGCCCTCTTCCCATCAAACTTTAGGATGGAAACGTTTTGGGGCAGGGAAATGTCCTTGTTTACTTTAATTGCTGTGCACCATGATAGCTGTATAGTAATGAAAACAAGGACCTGTTTTTAAAATCTGTTCTCATAGGGAAACAATCCCTGAAGTTGCCCTTACCTCTAATTTGTTTACATACTGGAGGAATGAATTAGAGATTGAAGTGTGCCGGAAAAAAAAGTAAACTCATCTCTATCACAAAGGCCCTACCCCACTCCCAGCACAGCTTGGGGGTGGTGGGGCAGTTGCGGCGGGCGCAGGGGAGACGAGGCGTGGAGGCGCGCCATTGGCGGCCTCCAAAAGTGGCGCCAAAAGGAGGGGAGGAGGAGGGGGAGCCTATATAAGGCTGGAACTCCTCCCCTCCTTTGTCTTGGTTGCGCGGCTCCCTCCCTCCCTTCCCTGTTGGCAGTATGGGAATGAAACTCCGGTTGTCCTTAGGAAGCCAAGTAGGAATTTTTTGCTCATAAGCCGTCATTGAGGATGTGAGTTTTTTCGCCTACTTCATACTGTGAGACAGCAAGGGAGTATTAACTAGGTTGATTGGTTGAGTTAATTTGGTCACATTTCGGCGGTTAGGCGCGGGCATCTTCACCTGGCAAGGGATAGGTGAGCATTCACAGGCACCGAGCGGTGACTGGTAATGCCTGAGGCTCAGCACCTGAGTGGTCTCGAGGCCCTGGTGGTGAGATAAGGGTTACCTTTGGGGCGGACCTTCCTCACCCGCTCGGAAGTCTTGTGGCACGGGCTGGAGGCGACACGGAAAGCCTCCCTACCCAAAAGGGGGGGGCCAGGGGGTGGCGTGACCTGCACGCCATACACTGGCCTTGATTTGACTCGCCCTACCCTTAGGATGGCTTGGGTCATCAAGTATCGAGGATGCCCGCTAGTTTCCCCTTCTGCGAATTCATCAATAAAGTGTGGCCCATTTTAAACCCAATTTATTGTGTCGTCTCGTTATTTACTGCGCTCCGATTCCGCAAAAGGAAACACTGCTTGTAATCTGTCAGTGAAAAGAGACAAACATTGCAGATGTGAAACAACTGGTTTGAAAACAAAGGCTTCAGAATGCAGTGAATATCTGAATCACTTCCCACATTCAGTTTTCTACTCTAGAGAAAGTTTGGGAGTCCCAATCAGGACACTAGTGGATATGGGGTGTCTTTGATCTTTTTTTTTTCACTCTGGAGTCAGAATGGCACAGACGCATCACAACTCAGGACCACAGCGGTGATGGAAAGTCACCCGATCCCTCCACCCCATGCTACACTTCCTCTAGTGTAAAAAATGTTATCCCACTGGCTTATGGAAGTTAACATTTTAAATATTTGTGACCCTGTATCCTCATGCTCACAGACTGACCTGTTTAGCCCACATAAATGTTTGTGTTCAGCATAGCACTGTGACACCTACTGCTACCTCATGATCGCTTGACCTTGTGGCCTCACCCCTCTGAAAGAATTCAGCAGCCTCTGGACCTATGTACATAAACAGGGACTGGTATTCTTGGGTCTTCTGAGTCTCAGGATCAGGAGAAATCTTTTCCACACTGTTTGTATCCAAGCTTGACATTGTTGAAGCTCTCTCCTCTGCTCAGTAGCTCTGGTGGTGTAAGGATTAGAGAACTGGTGCCTCACCTACAAGGTTGGTAGTCTCACAAATTACCTTTAGACACACCTCATTTCTGGTCCTCTGGGCCATTTCTACTATTAGGCAGAGTAAGGTGGCATATCAGGGAGCAGATGCCGAGGGGCACAGAATGGATAGGACTGCATCTGCCATCTCCTCTATTCTGTGCCCTCAGGTGCAGGGGAGGATGTTGTCTTGATGCCAATATGGAAATAAATTCCAAATGTCAGCCTGGTCAGCCTTTGTATCTGGAATGAGGCTAGGGAGGCACTATCTTGTCCTTTGTTTGGGGCTGCCCCTGCTGGTTCTACGGTGCTTGACTGAGCACACGGGCACTGGCCCTAAAGCTGCACATCCCTTAAAGTAGGGGTGTACAACCTGGGGCACTCAAAGCCTTAACTGACTCTCTAGACTGTTGCCAATCCCCCATCCACCAATTTCTTGCCAATTGTACCATTGCTATCAGCAACCCAGGCTGCTTCATCTAGCAAGGAAGGAGTGATCCACATGAGGATCTCAAGCAATCTTGATAGTTCCCTCCTGATCCAGATTGTTCCCCTTTGCTGAAAAGAGTCATCTGTATTGTTGGTACCAACAGTAGCTACCATTGAGGAAAGAGTTATCTGTACTGGGATTGATGGGGGGGGGGGGTGGATGTGGCCTCTGACCCCCAAGACAGAATCATATCTGGATCTCAGGACCAAAAAGCTTGTGCACCCCTACCTTGCAGGATCAAAAGAACATTTAGCAATATAATTTGACACACATTCAATAACTTGAGGCAGTGTTAGCTAAGGATGCTGGAAAAATTCAGGATGGACTAAAAAGAGTTCAGATTTCTAAGAATCCAACCTGTGGAATCTGCTGTGGACTGGCCTCCTCAGGCGTACGGAGTCCATGGACTTATGGATTTATTTATTTTTTACTTTCCCAAAATTTATGCAAATTCATTTGCAGGAAAATCAACAAGTTTCTGCTGAGACGTATGCCATACTGGGAAAAATATATGTGGGGAAAGGTCAAATGGAATGGGGGGAAATATGCTAATTGTTACATACTAACATAAATTATGTAAAATGTTGCAAACTTTCTTATGGAATTATTTGCATGTTTTTCTGCATAATGGAAAAAATCTAATCCATCTAGAAACAGACACTGGAACAAACGACACGGCGCAAGCCACAAAACACATGCAGGATGGATTTCACAAAAACCAGACATCTCTAGTTGTAGCTACTGTATAGGACAGGAAACCTCAACCTTTTTGAACCTGTGTGCTCATTTGGGAACTTCAAAAACTGCTGTGCGCACCACTGCAAAATGGCTCCCATGGAGAATATGGCTACACACATAATGGCTGCCATGAGGGCCTGCCTAGTCAAAAAGTAGGAGTAGGGAGAGTAATAGTGAGACTGGGAGGTAGGAAGAAATGGAAAGAATTACTTCCTGGCCTGCCCAGAGGAAAGGGAATGAAGAGCTTTATGAGTGCCATGTGAGGTGCCTGCAGGTGCCGAACTGGGCACACTTGGCGTAAGATATATAGGTTCTATTGTTAATGTTTTTACCATGACTATGTGGAACTGTAATATAACTACTAGTTAGGCTGACCATATGAAAAGGAGGACAGGGCTCATGTTACTTTAAGAGTTGTAGAGAAAAGGCAATTTCAGCCAGTGTCATTTGTATGCAATTAGTTCCTGGTGAAATCCCCTCTTCATCACAACAGTTAAAGTTGCAGGGGCCCTGCCTTCTTTTGTATCTGGTCACTCTAGTATAGTGCCTGCAACTTTAACTGTTGTGATGAAGAGGGAATTTCACCAGGAACTAATTGCATACAAATGACACCAGCTGAAATTCCCTTTTCTCTACAACTGTTAAAGTTATATGAGCCCTGTCCTCCTTTTCATATGGTCAGCCTACTACTAGTACCAATGCAACACTGATATAATTATACATTTTTTCAGATAAGGGCAATGGAAAGGAAGTGAAAGTCTAGACCTTAAACATAAGCCGATGGAGAGATACAGCAGCAGTCCAGAAGATACAAGAATACTGTTCTTCATAAATTATTAACATTTTACTAACTGAAATTTGAACTGCCACTGTAAATGAATCTAATCTAAATTGTATTAATATTTAAGTATAGCAAAACTAATTATCCGATAAAATTGTTTGATTAATAGGTTATTCTGAGTTTGTGTTATGGGTAGAATGGCTCGTGTCTGAAACTAACACTTCTGTGGTATGCTGAATCTATACTTTTATTTTTTCAGTACATTCATATGTGCTGAATTGTCCTATGAACGGCTGAACACATATCCACTCTGAGTTAGAATGCTTCTTGAAAAATTAGATATCTGTGCTGTGTTATTCTGCATCTCCCAAACTAATGTGCAGATTGGAACTTAGTTATCAATAAGCTTTTGCATTTTTCAAACATTGCAATGCAATTCACAGCTTGAAAAATTATTCAAAATATGTGCATATATTATTTTAAAAAAGAATATACATTTCAAAATATGTTATCTAAATTAGGGCTATGCACAGCCCACTGATTTTCCTTGGAGTCTGATTCGGCGCTCCCGAATCAGTCCCAATTTGGCTCAGGGTCCGAAGCGGGTCTGCAATGCAAGATCTATGGCAGCCTTCCCAAAACTGATGGTATCCAGATGTTTTGGGCTACAACTCCCAGCATTCCTGACCATTACCCATGCTGACTGGGGCAATGGGAACTGACATCCAAAACATATGAAGGGCACCAGGTTGCAGAATTCTGATCTGCTTGATGGGAAAATGAAATGGTAGCAGCCAGGTTGTGACCTGAAATAAGCTTTGTTACTGTCACCAGCAGCAAGGGGTGGGAGAGAAAAAAGAGAAGAGGAAAAGCAAGTAAAAGGCAGAAACAAGCAAAAAACCAAATGGGAATAATGAATAAGAAATAAATGGATTTTAAATGAATGAATTTTAAATGTTGATTTTCATAACGAATGATTGGAACAATGAAATAAAAACATTTCCTGCACAATACCAACAAAATATAAATAAATACATACATAGAATTATCCTGTTGCATGAGAACCTGACCGAATGAATAGGATTTGGTAGGCAACAAGTATTATACTTCAGACTTGGATTATGCTAAATAAGTGTCTCAAAAGCCTCCCTCAGGAGTGTTCTGAGCTCACACATTCCCTTGGTAACTATAAGTGCCTGGAGCCAGCCCTGTCTATCACAATTCCCAGTTTCATTGTGTCTAGTCCCTGAGACAACAGTGCCATGTTCTACATTGAGGACTTCTTTACAGTTCAGAAGTATCTCTGACTATTTTGCTATCAAGAACATCTCCTAGCTGCCATTCAGGTGGCTTCTATTTTTAAAACCTCCTACATAGATTCTGGTCTCCTCAACAGATTGGTTTCAACAGGATCCAAAGATGTAAACAAAGAAGTAAAACTAAAACTGAATAGCTAAATACAGAATATGAAGACTAGCCATAATTAGAGTTGCCAGGTAGGGATGGAAGAACCAGTCACTTTCTAGTCCATGACAGTTTTGTATTCGTGTTCATTCATAAATTTGTTCCGTCCTGTTTCCACATTAATTTGTGATTTATTATCATCATCATCATCATCATCATCATGAAATAGTCATAGAAATCCACATTTAAATGTACTTCCTCACTGTACATACTTCTAAATATATTTTATCCTAAAATACACAATTTTGTATACTTTTCGTACATTTTTAGGTGAAAACAGCATCATAAAATCAGTCTCTTCACATTTTTAATGTAAAGCAGCGATGGGAGGCTGCAACTCTGATCAGATGAATGGTCTGGTGGGAGCATTGCCCTTGGGACATTTTCTGCTCAAAATCCTCTCCCCACAGCTGCTTTCCCATGGGGAAAATATAAATATGTGGACCTATATCTTTTTTTTACAAGTAGAAAAGCAACTTGGGAGCCATCTGAGTTAAAAGATTATCATAGCGGGAAATTTTAAGCAGCCCAACCATGCGCGCATGGACACACACTCATACACATCATGTTTGTCCTGCTTTGATCAAGTTCACAGCCACCTATAGCTCCTTTCTCATTTTTTTAAAAAAAGCCAAAATGCTGTAACACACATCTGACATATAACATCTACTTTGACGCTTTGACACACCAATTAGGGACCTTAGAATGCAAGTCAGTGCAGTGGAATGCCCCCAGTTTAGACATTGCCTGGAACACTCACATCAGCCTCCCTACCTTCTGATTCCCTCACCTTCTGTTTGCTAGCACATGAGTGTTAAATTTTTTTGGCCATGAACAATTGGGTTCTGATGTGAAGCCAATACCCATCCGTCTTGTTAAAAAAAATCACACCAGGGTGGCATGCTAATCTTGGTCTTTGGGGATGGAAACAACGGACAATAGGCTCCAAACCTTCCTAGTGACTTCTGACATAGTTACTATCTATTGTGGTTGTTTTCAAAGCGGCGTTGTGATGAATCTTTTTGTTTCTAGGGGATGTATATGGGGTTTTTCAATGGGAAGGTGCTTCCCTAAAAGATCATTTGCTCAACATCAGTGGAGGCTGGCGGATCCGATGTCAGTGGGGCAGTGAATCCGCTCCAGCTTTCAGTCAAAACCTGTCAGGACTCCAAAGGTGCTCTCCAGGTGTTGAACCCATTTTGGGGGTTGGGTTCACCACTTTGGATGGTACCTTTAGAGTTCTGGCTGAAACATGGAGTGGATTTAATGCCCCGCTGAGATCGAAGCCACCAGCCTCCACTGCCCACCATCATTAAACTGGAAATACAGCTCATTGTGCAGCTCAAAGTGAGTGGTGGCTGTTTTCTAGGACGCATTCAGTTCGTGGAGCAATGGCACCAAATAGGTTCTGCATGCACAGACTTGGACCCCCTCTACAAGAATTCAATTTGATGCCTGGTTCTCCGATTATGTGCATCTTCTCGGAAGCACTTTATGGTAAATGACTGTACGCAGGAGGTAATTGAGCGCACAACTGGTGGCCTTGCCGGTTATTTGAAATGCACTTTAGAAGTAGTTAATGCGGAGAATCGCTTGTTTACATAGTCAAAATGCACTTTAACGGGCCACAGCAAAATAAAACTCGCTATTTAACGTGCATTCGATAATGCGCATAATCAAATAGATAATTTGCCTCAACTCCTGATTTGCGCTCCGCTCATGTAGAGGTAAATTTTTTAATGAGACTTGAAAAAGCCTTAAACCTCTCGTGTAGAGGCAGCGTATGTTCCTGGAACTATGCCCAAGAATCTTCTACAATGCTGAGGGGTTCCGTGGAGTCATCAGTTTGGAAAGGAGGATTTACTAAATGTAGAAAGTTTAAAAGCTACTGACCTACTTACTGAGATCTTTCTCACTTGATCTAATCCAGATATCCTTGGCTTCTTGCCCACATTGCACTAAAACTCCTATATCCTGCCCTTAATTGAACACTTAAAGGGAAAATCCAAGCAATTTGCCAAGATTCGGATGTTGAAATCCCTCCCTTCTCTCTGAAGTCTCCAGTATGATTGGGCAGCACTGTTCCTGAATGCCAAATGTCAGCTCATCCCCTACTTCATTTCCCTGACAGACGCTTCTCATTTCCTCCTCCCAATGCTGAGTGTTCCTGCCAGGTGGAACTCCTCCTGTTTGATTTGAACAAAATCAGTCAGGATCTCACTGCTTAGAGTTTGAATTTTTAAAAAACGTGAATGCCCTTAGATTTGGTGTCATTCCGCTTATATCAAAATACAAATGCACATCTCGAGGTATTAAGCAAAAGTTTTCTAAATGTACAGGGATTATTTGTGCTGCCTGAGCACAAAAACTTTTTTAGTTGGGGTCCTTAACAACAAAAATTGTCAATATTTTGGTGTTAAAGAAATGAAGATTGACATATAGTCTGTTTCCTGGCTGCAACTTTATGTTTTTAAAAAATTAGCCTGCAGTGAATGTTTAGATTTGTGTTATAAACATCTAGAAGTTTTTTTAAAAAAACCACAGAAAACAAAAAAAACAACAACATTATGGTCTGTAAAAGTGCTGAGAGACCCTTCTCTACAAGTACACTGGGGAATATTGTGGAAATTAATACATTATGCACTTTCTTACAAAGGTATGTTTTTTTCTCGCTGTCTGCAGAGTTAAAGGGCTTTCTCCTCTTCAGTTTATTACTGCAGTGACAGTGATAAACAAATCAAAACATATACAATTGCCTGTAAAAAGTTTTTTTAAAAAATAAAAAAATTGAAATCTAGACTCTACTCTCACATTGACAATAAAATTACTGTGAGTCTCATCTCTATGGGATTTGATCCAAACTAAGAGCGTCATCACATGGGGGCTGGGGGGAGACAGCATGTTTCCTTACCATCACTTCTCTGCCCATGCATTTGTCCCTCATTACTTCCACTTTTGAAAGAGGAAGTAAACAACGTGAATGTGGCCCATACAGTGGGCTGTTTTGATCACGCTGCTTCTCCTGCACACAGCAGGAGATAGAAGCAAGTTCCATCTCAAAACTAATTCAGAATTACCGCGGGGTGGGTTGTTGTGCGAAGAAGGCTAGGATAGGCAGGATGTGCGTGGGATGCAAATGACGTTGTGCATAGGACCTGGGAAAATCTGTGAGTGCCCAGTATTGAGTGTACCATAAAATGCTCATCTGATGACCCCCTAAAAGTAGTATTTGACCAGTCAATAAGCCCTGATCAATTCATTGGCCATATATATTGGCCATATAATAATAGAATTGTCTGGTGGCTGGACAAAAGATATCTAGCCAACAGGCAGTGTCCAGTTTGTCCACAATGTGGGAACTAACAGGAAAGAGGAAAGCTAGTACCCAGGGGAGCCTGATTTTTTAGTGCCAGCTGATATAAAGACTGCCTATGGATGACTGGGGCAGAAGTGAGAACTTCAGTAAAAAAAAAAAAACACAACAACTTGCAGGGTGTGGTTGCAAGATCTGAGGCAGAAATGAGCAAGTTGTGCCCCTCCAGAAGTTTTGGCCTTCTTTAGCCAGCATAGCCAGTGGTGAGTTGTAGCCTGGAACATCTGAGTTGCAAGCTGAAACAAATAACACAGGCTGCCTCTACAAGAGGCATTTAAAGCTCTTTCAAGGTGCATTAAAAAATTTACCTCTACAAGAACGGAGCACAAATCGGGCGTAGAGGCGCGTTTTCTTTCCGATTATGCGCATTATCGAATGCGCGTTAAATAGCAAGTTTTATTTTGCTCCGGCTATTAAAGCGCATTTTGCCTATGTGAACAAGCGATTCTCCGCATTAACTACCTGTAAAGCGCATTTGAAACAACCGGTAAGGTCACCTGTTGAGTACTCAATTACCTCCTGCATACAAGCATTTACGATAAAGCGCTTCAGCGAATATGCGCATAATTGGCTAACCAGGCGTAAAGCCGAATTCTTGTAGATGAGGCCACAGACTAACTTCAAGAAGCAATTATAAAGCAAGATCATAAAGCCTACATTCTTTCTGACACCAGGAGCCTGCTCCTGTCAGAAATAGTGGCAAACATGACCCCAATAATGAACTTTAATATACAGTGCAGCCTAGATAAGCCAGCAACATGATCCTGGCTTGGGAGGGGCCTGGGAAAGCACATGCTATGCCCTTGATCCCTCCTATTCTGGATGTAATCCAATGGCTTCAAGAGTATTTCATTCATTCCTAGACCATCTCCAGACTAAGGGAAATTGCATTGTTTACCCGGAGCCGTTCTGCTTCCTGGTCCTTAGCATTACTGATATGAGCTGATTACAGCAGAAAAGAGGGGTGACAAGGTGGAAAAGCCTGCTGTTTCTCAAGGTCCTTTAAAGGATTGAATTGAGGGAGAGCCTCCCTCTCTGCCTCCCTGGCATGTGTGCAAAGGAGGGGAGGCGAGGTCTACTGTACTGTTGCCTCACAGGCCCCAGGAAAGTCAGGAGCAGACATAAGACCCTCAGCACACTTACTAGGGAGTAAACCCCACTGAACTTAAAGAGGTGTACTTGGCGGGTGGGGGAACAGATCTGCCTCCCTTTGTTGCAGGGAGGCATTTTACCCTCTTCTCCCTTGATCACAGATGCAAAAAAGTCCTTCCTCAGCAAGTTAATTGCCCAGCCCCAGCTTTACACACTGACAATTTAGAGCTATTATGGTTTATTCCAGCTTTTCTCTGATCTATTTTATAATGGAATAAGGGGGAGAAGTCGCAGGAGACATCCTGGCTGATGCCGACGTCATCAAAACAATGTGTGAACTTCCGGGAGTGGCCAGCCACAAGCATGCTTTATTTTGCTTGTGTGAAGAAGCCTCTACTGACTAGGAAAGCAATATTCCTAACAATTGGCAGGCCCTGTTGAGATTTTGCCAGATGCTTTATCTAGAAGCCTTGAGCAGTACACCATCAACTAAATTAGCCCTGGGAACTATCATAGCTACACCGTTCAATAAACAGGACAAAACGGAACTCTAGACATAGACAAGAGAATTTATGCACCGCCGTCTCAAGCTACACTTGCAGATGGGTTAGACTTTCATCTTAGTTTGGTTTTTATAAGAACTTACCAAAACTCATAAATATATTCATATAGAAAGGATGGAAAGAATTTAAAATTGAGGGGAAATGAATATGGAAGAAAGGGAAGTCCATCCTAATAGAAGAGGGCTAAAACCCTCAAATGAAGGGTTGAATTAATATAAGAGCTGCAAAGAACAGAAATAATTATGCAAATTAACAATGTTACCATCTTCAAGAAGGCTCTAAAGTCTTCTCTCAGATCCTTCACAGTAAAAAAGATAGAAGACAACAGAAGAAACCAATGGGCTCCACAAAAAGCTTGGAGAGGACCTGAAAATAACAAAGGATACATATAGGAAGTGGAAGGAAGGCCAGGCTACAAAGGAAGAGTACAAACAAATAGCACAGAAGTGCCGGAATGGTATCAGGAAGGCTAAAGTCAAGAAGGAGCTGAGGCTAGCGAGGGATGCTAAAAGCAATAAAAAGCGAGAAGGATCTTGGAATCACTACTGCTGTGAATTTTGGCAGCACAGTAGGGGGGGACTGCACTGGGGAAGTGGGAGGCGTACATGTGGCCTGCATTAAAAGGAAATAAAACAATAATAAGCAAGCATTATTATGTTGCCATCACATTGGCAGTGAAAAACTGGACCAATCCTAATTTCCTTAACTCAGAAGTAAATCATGTTGAATTAAATTGACTTCCAAGTTAAGCCTGTAGCCAAAGGTCACATGCTGTTTTCAAAGTTTTGTGGATACCCTGTGAAGCACTGTAAATTAATTTACTTAACTCAGTTTTTTGCCTTCTATTGATCCCTGACCTCTAACATTAACCATGGCTGATGCAGATATAGATTCTTGTTTGGCAGCATTGAAAAATGTAACCCTGATCTGGCCTTTTGTTTCTCACATTCTCTTTTTCCTCACCTCTTGTGTTTACGTAAGTACCACTCAGCTGTCCTTCAACTGGCAGGATGAAAAGGATGACAGAAAATAAACATATATTCAGTAGGGCTATGCACCCCAACTCACTTTGGAGGTTGTTTAGAGCCTCCAAAATCACCCTGATTTGACTCAGGGTGCTTTAGGGGATGCCCAGCTTGACTTGGCACCAAAGCTGAAGTGAGATTCACCCCACCCCGAAGTGGGTCAGTTGCAAGGCCAACCAAGAGTCCACTGGACTCCCTGCTCACAGCCCCTTCCCCCTTGCCCCCTTCCCCTTTGCCCCCCCAAACCCAGAGCCATTGCTTGGGTTTACATTTAAATCACGTCCTTTTCTCTGAGAGCCGAGCCACGATTTAAAATTAAGATCACAGGGCTCTCCGTTTTACTATATCTATGGCTGCAAACTACAATGAAAATTTAATACAATGATAAAATAAACAGAAATAGATGGTCAAACGCGTTTCAACACTTCTTGTGTCTTCCTCAGTGACCTCTGCTAAAATTCAACATATAAGAATAAAAACATACATTAAAATCAAATACAATGTTTGGTAAGAAAGGGAAAATGCAATTTAACTAAAAACATTTATATCACCTACCAGGAATTACAATACCAAATACTGCATGTCCAAATATTATGGCCTGGGCACACTAATATATATACTGGCCAGACAATTGTGGCTATATATATTAGTGTGCCCAGGCCATAATATTTGGACATGCAGTATTTGGTGTTGTAATTCCTGGTAGGTGATATAGATGTTTTTAGTTAAATTGCATTTTCCCTTTCTTACCAAACATTGTATTTGATTTTAATGTATGTTTTTATTCTTATATGTTGAATTTTAGCAGAGGTCACTGAGGAAGACACAAGAAGTGTTGAAACGCGTTTGACCATCTATTTCTGTTTATTTTATCATTGTGTTAAATTTTCATGTTCATTTAAAGTGTTTGCTTATATCATGTGTTTATGAGTTACAATTCATTTATAGATTATTTACTATTTTAAACATCATTCCTTAACTGTTTGTCTGGATATCATTGTTTGTTAAGGAAAAACACCCTTTGTTTTACCTCGCAAACTACAATGGACATAAAGAGGAAATGGCCCTTTACAGCTGCCATAGATATAGTAAAAACAGAGAGCTCCTTTCGTATTTCACCAGATTTCTGTCTGGGAAACCAGCCAATCAAACCCCTTATCTACGGAATGTCCGGGAAGAAAGTCAGCAAACTTGAATGTTTTGTGTTTTGATTTATTTCCAAGAGATTAACCCCAAGCCTGCATGGAGTGCCAAATTTACAGAGTAAGACAGTAATGTCCAAGATTCCCAGTTCAAGGTCCAAGGTAGTCAGGGGCTAGGCAGATATATCACAAGTCCAGAGTCCAGGGTCAAGCCAGAAAGTCCACAAAGTCCAATTGCCAAAGCCAAGGGTCAAGCCAGATATTCAGAAAGTCTAATTGCCAAAGCCAAGGGTGAAGCCAGATATTCAGGAAGTCCAGGGTCCACAATCCAAAGTCAAGCCGGGTATTCAATCCACAGTCTATGAGCCGGAAGCAGGCAGGAATGCTAGGAGCCAATTACGTTGGTTGTTCCCAACGAAACCACTGCTTCCCCCTTTGAGCCTTTTATGTCTTGCCTGAGCTTGTCCTCGCCCCTTCCCCAGCTGTTCCATATTCCTTAAGCAATCTCATTTAAGGCTTGCATCTGCTGTGTTGTGTTTCTGCAATCTCATACTACGTCTTGTTGGACAAATTTGCTCCGCATGCTTCAGACGCCACCTCTGCTGGGTAGTTAAAGGACGAACCTCTTCAGGCCCAGAATCTTCCTCATTGGAGACAGGGGGTGGAAGAGGGTGGCTTTCCTGGGGCTTTTCTGAGGAACCTCCCTGCCCTTCCTCCTTCTCTGGTAAGTCCTGGGGAATGGGTGAAGCTGCAGTCTCTGGAACTTCTTCCTCCTCAGAGGAAGATTCTTCAGATGGAGCCATGACAGCTCCCGTGATCTTAACTTTAAATCATGGCATGGCTTTCAAGGAGGAGAACATGATTTAATGGTATGTCCTGGCACCAGTGGCTGCAGCAGTGGAGGTGGGATGTTACAGGTGACCATGGAGGGTAAGAAGGGTAGGGAGGGAGAGGAATCTGAGTCTGGTGAGTCCAATGAACTCACTGCTGGCTTTTCTGGGCAGGAGGTGTGGAATGGCCCACTACTGCCCCAAATCAGCCCGAGGCACCTGAAGGGCAGCAGTGCCAATCTGCTTTAGCCTCAGGGTGCCTCAGGCTGACCTGGTATCAGCTCAGATTTGGGACAAGGTGTACCAAATTGACCTGTCTCACCTTGGATTCAGAGATTTGGCCTAAGGTGGTGCACAGCCCTAATATTCAAAGTGATTTGTTTCCCCAGTTTTAATGTTGATTGTGAAATTTTGTTCCAGTGGCATATAAATTATCAGCCTTTGTTTGGACAATATTTCATATTATCTAGGATTCTATGGCACCCACATAACATCTGTTTTACTAGTAAAAGTAGGCTGGAGATAACTGGAGGGAGGTAACGAGTGGGGTAGGTAACGAGTGAGGTCCCACAGGGCTCAGTCCTGGGCCCAGTGCTCTTCGACATTTTTATTAATGATTTGGATGAGGAGGTGCAGGCAAAGCTTATCAAATTTGCAGATGACACCAAATTGGGTGGGATTGCTAATACCTTGGAAGACAGAAACAAACTTCAAAGTAATCTTGATAGGCTGGAACGCTGGGTTGAAAATAACAGACTGAAATGCCAAATTTTACACCTTGGAAAAAGAAACCAAATGTGCAGTTACAAAATGGGGGATACTTGGCTCAGCAATACTACAAGCAAGAAGGATCTTGGAGTTCTTGCAGACCACAAGCTGAATATGAGCCAACAGTGTGATGTGGCTGCAAAAAACGTAAATGCTATTTTGGGCTGCATTAATAGAAGTATAGCTTCCAAATCGTTGAAGGTACTGGTTGCCCTCTATTCAGCACTGGCTAGAACTCATCTTGAGTATTGCATCCAGTTCTGGGCACCACACTTCAAGAAGGATGCAGACAAGCTGGAGTGTGTTCAGAGGAGGGCAACGAGGATGATCAGGGGTCTGGAAACAAAGCCCTATGAGGAGAGACTGATAGAACAGGGCAAGTTTAGCCTGGAGAAGAGAAGATTGAGGGGAGACATGATAGCACTCTTCAAATACTTGAAAGGTTGTCACACAGAGGAGGGCCAGGATCTGTTCTCAATCATCCCAGAGTGCAGGACATTGAATAATGGGCTCAAGTTACAGGAAACCAGATTCTGGCTGGACATCAGTAAAAACTTCCTGACTGTTAGAGCAATAGGACAATGGAAGCAATGACCTAGGGAGGTGGTGGGCTCTCCCACATTAGAGGCATTCAAGAGGCAGCTGAACAACCATCTGTCAGGGATGCTTTAAGGTAGATTCCTGCACTGAGCAGGGGGTTGGAAGCGATGGCGTTATAGGCCCCTTCCAACTCTACTATTCCATGATTCTATGATAAATGGTTTCTACCACTCTACTGATTTTTTTAAAAAAGATTAGAATGTATTGATGTAAAAAATCATAATATTCTAGTGTGAACCTTTATCATAATGCATGATGGATGCCTACAGAGAAAGAACTGGTATTAGTTCAAATCAAAGTGAGAAAGTCTGCCCTAATTCTCAACTTTCCCTTTCCTCACAGAAATTAGGAATATAAATATTTTCATAACTTTGCTCCTTCAGAGGCTGAAATGATTTTTTCTTTTTTTATTGTGAATTTCAAAAAAATACAGAACAATAAAATAAAAACAAATAGTGAAAAAAGAAAAAAAAACATTACATATACAGCGATGTCATCATTTTTCATCGCATGTTAAAAAAGAGAATTATACATAGGTTTCAAAAAAATCAGACCATATAGCCATATATTTATCCATTCACAACTTGCGCCTGTATATTACCCGTTCAAATGTTGATAAGGTTATTAAGTCCTCAATCTATTGCATTATGGGAGGTGAGCATTTATCCGTCTAATATACTAGTATAAGTCTTTTAGCTGTCATGAGGCTTTCAAAATCCATTTGCACTGACCCTGTGTTAGTTTCCAAGGAATCGGCAGACAGTTTAGAAAGGCATGAACATCCTTCCATATTAAAGATTGATTCAGGACAAGATTTGTCCTTATTTTAACCTCCTCCCAATAGGAGGAGACTACTGAGCACTGCCAAAACATATGAGTTAAAGAAGCATTAAGTATATTACATCTCCAACAATTATGTAAATTAGATAGACCCTTGTTGAAAAGGCGTTGTGGGGTCCAGTAGACCCAAAAAATGATGTTTAGCTGAATAAGACGTAGCCTAAGATCCATAAAACTTCAGATACAGTCTCTAAGGCAACAGTCCATTGATAGGGCAAAATAGGACACTCCAATTTTCGATTCCGATCTTGTCTTAAACTATGAGTACTATATTTATTTACTACTACTAAATATTTATATATGTGGGTTCTGGATCGACGTGTCTGCTCAGCTACTATAAGTGTTTTTAACAATAATGGAAGCTCTGAGGCCGTAAAAGCAGCTGGCCCAAACCTAGATTTCAGGAAATGTCGCAATTGTAAATATTGCCATTCAGCCATAGCAGGTAAATTATATTTAACACACAAATCAGAAAATGGCACAAACTCATCATCTGAACCTATTAATTGATCCAAAGTAAAGATTGCTTTATCCATCTGTGTCTTCCACAAAAAAATTTTTTTTCCAATTTTTTAATCTGAATCTGCCCATAAAGTCAATTTTGCATGAGAAAATGGGTCAAACTGAAATTGATGCTATACTATGCACCATATCTCTCTAGCAGCCAAGATTGTAGGAGGAGGATTATTTAATCTAACATGTCAAGAACCGAGTGCCATACATTTAGGAAGCAGTTCTAACCATAAGGATTCCAAAACTGACCAGGATGGCATATCTAAGCAAGCTGGAGAAGACCAAAACTTAGTACAGGTCAATAAATAGGCCCGATGATACAAAGCTAGGTCTGGAAAGACAACCCCCCTTCTTTGATCGGAAGTTGCATGTGTTTCAAAGATATTCAAGGTGGGGAAGAACCCCCTAAAAATTACGAAACAAGGCATTAAGTTGTTGAAAATATTTGCCAGGTATAAGTAATGGAATCCCACATATAACGTAGAGAATTCAAGGTACAATATTAATCTTAAGTGTGTTAACTTTACCCCACAAACTCAATTTTAATGGTGCCCATCTGTCTATATCAGGTACAATACCCTCAATTAACTTATTCAAATTTATTTTAATCAATTGGGATATATCTCTGGGAATAAGCATTCCCAGATAGGCAATAAAATCAGGACACCATCGAAATTGTCCATAAGCCAACACACTGGAAGATATACTATCTCCTAGCTTAAATGTTTATGAATATTCTGTGTCATCACACCTATTCAGCCAATTGGTGCCATAGCCGCCACTATTGCAAGCACACTACAATATAGATGAATCTACTAACTCCCAATTAGCCTTTGGATGTCTTATACTGACTGATATCCAGAAAGAGAAGTTGGATGGACAATTTAAGATTCATAAATCAATATAACGGGCACAAATGAAAACAAGTATTCCTGCTGTCCCTCAGCATGGAGGGAGGGTAGTCACAATTATCACAATGAAGACACTCTGCCACATATCAGGAGGTGAATAAAAATACCAGTGGAGCATTATAAACTACTGATTTAGTTTGTGTTGTTTTGGCCATTACTGATTGGGTGGCACCCTTTATTATCTAGTTACTAAACCTGTGATTTTAGCATCCTAGTTTTAAAAGAGATCTATTTCCCAATCTGTTTCCCTCCAGATTTTTTGGACTATAATATTCCTTAATATTGGCTATGCTGGCTGGCATTGATGGGAGTTATAGTCCAAAACATCTGGAGGGCAGCAAGTTGTTTATCCCTGGTTTAGACAAAATGTGTTTATTTATGCATTTGTGTTATTTCACAAATAAGGCAAAAGTTAAAGTTCAACAACTGTAGCAGACACGGGGAGAAAAACTGTAGAGAATGTGACATCCTTTTGGTAAAAAATAAATAAAAATGAAGTAGAACTGAATAGATTCATGTTGAAAGAATGAATGCAGAGATGATTTAACTGATGGAATAGGGTGAAATATTTGACAAGACTATGGCAAATGTGTTCCAGAAAAAAGAACCTGAGAGACTTGATAAAATTCATATTGTTCACAGAAGTAAAGGGAATGCAATTTCTGACAATATCTACTTTGTAGGCAGAACAAAGACTGTTGCCAAAATTAATTCTGTCCACACACTATTCTTCTTTCTTATGGAAATATGAATAACAACTTTTAGACGGACACCCTTGATTGTTACCCAATTTATGGCTTTTGCAACTGAGTATGAAACTAATGGTGACAGAAAAATGATAATAATCCAGGGAGATTTTTGAAATCCAGTGCAAACTATTTCTACTTTTAAGGAACCAATGCACAGACCTGTCAAAGAGGAAGGACACAATCCTGCCCGTGTGTGAACTTGGACACATGGTAGTTCCCTGAGATTTTCATTGTTTCAAATGTATGAAAGGTCGATCCTTGTTGGCTTCACCTAACAGTTAAAAACCTGGCACAGTCCTAATTTCTTTACTCAGGAGTAAGTAACATTGAGTGTAACTTAGAGCTTCTCTATATGAGCGATTTGTTGCACACTCATGACTAGCCACCCATGGAAGTTTGTGGGTCCTTTTATGACACTGTCAAGCTCCAGCACGTCTCTCACACCTTCCCCCTGTAATCTCACTTTAAAAAAGATCAGAGATAATGCACTATTTAACATTCTCACAGGATATCCCTTGTGTAAAGTAGGCATTCATCTATACTACATCCACTAGAAGGTGCTGTGTCATTGAACTTTATGGAGCATTGCCCAGAGGAAAGTTTTCACTGACAAATCACATGGTCAGTGTTGGCTGCTGTCTAAAGGTGCCCGTAGTGAATGTAGAAAGACCCAAGGGGCGGGAAAGCCTGGTAAGGGTGCAGTTTTTTCCCCTTAATGTAGAGATTGCCTTACTGAATGAAGTTCAGTACCAAAGGAATGTGTTCTGTATATATCGTAGAGCACTGGGAACTCTTTGTAAAGAGCAGGATGCAAACAAAGGAAATAGTAACACTACTTATGACTTCCAATAATAATTTCTCCTTTGATTATCCTAACATCAAAAGATTAAAGCCCAAATGTTTTCTCTTTCTCAGATTTCAATGTGCATCAGGGCATATATATCTATATATATATCTCTATCTATCTATCTATCTATCTATCTATCTATCATCTATCTATCTATCTTTCTTAGGGATGTGCACGGCTGAAATTATTGTATCGTATAGTTATCTAAAATTCCGATATTAAAAAATTTCAGGTCTGATCATATCGGGGAGGGGGAGGGTACCCGGATTTGATTGGATCCGATAAATTTCGGAAGTTCCGATCCGATTACAGTGTTTTCCTCATAGGTTTGCATTGGGGGAAAGAAAGCTTTCCCCCAATGCAAGCCTATGGGGAAAAACACTGGACTGGCACTCCCTCCATCCCCCCACTCATGCTCCCTCCCCCCACTTGTGCTCCTTGCCTGCCGCTGCCGCCAGTCCATCCTACTGCTAAACAGGCTTTCTGGACTGTTCCTCAGTAGAGAGATGCGCCAAGTGATGACGTCATCACTCAGCGCGTCTCTCTACTGAGGAACAGACCGGAAAGTCTGTTTAGCAGTACGACGGACCGGCGGCAGCGGTGGGGAAGGCTGCAGTAAGAAGCACAAGTAGGGGGAGGGAGGGAGGGAGGAGGGATCCCCAGGGGTCCCCACTAGGGATGTGCACTGGATCGGATCCGATCCACGATCCGAATCCGATCCAGGGGGAAATCGGATAAATTATCCGATTTCCGATCTCACCGCTGGATCGGCCGATCCAATCCGAACCGATCCGAAAAGGTTCCGATCTGGTTTGGATGGATCGGCGGGCACCCGCCGATGGAAGTGGACAGCGGGGGGGAGCTTCCCTAGCGGGGCTGTCCGCAGTACACTTACCTTCCAGGGACGTCCACTCCCGTCCGGCGCCGGCTGCTACTGCGAGCGGGCTTCGCGGCCTGCTCCAGGGTCGCGTGCCGGGTGATGACATCACCCGGCGCGCCACCCTGGAGCAGGCCGCTAAGCCCACTCGCAGTAGCAGCCGGGATCGGACTCGATCCAGTCCAGGGGGGCTCCGATTTTGTCCGATCCGATCTGTGACAAAATTGGAGGTCCCGATCCGGGTCCCGATCCAATCCGGGGGTTCCGTGCACACCCCTAGCCCCACTTACCTGCGGCCTTCTCTGCCACCAGTCCATCCTACTGCTAAACAGGCTTTCCGACCTGTTCCTCAGTAGAGAGATGTGCCGAGTGACGACATCATCACTCAGCGAGTCTCTCTACTGAGGAACAGGCTGGAAAGCCTGTTTAGCAGTAGGATGGACCGGTGGTGGCGGCAGGTAAGGCGTGCGAGGGGGAGGTAGTGTGAGTGGGGGGAGTGAAGGAGTGCCAGCCTAGTGTTTTTCCCCATAGGCTTGCATTGGGGGAAAGCTTTCTTTTTCCCAATGCAAGCCTATGGGGAAAACACCAGAAATGGTGGTCTGATAATCCGATATGTCCGATAGTTATATATAGCCTCCTTAGGAATGTATCATTATCGTTAATCGGATGTCCGATAACGACCTTATTGGTTCATTATCTGACATTGGAACGACACGATACTCATCTCATGTATATATATATATATATATATATCGCCTTCCCTAAGCCTTTCCCACTCAACAAGGAAAGATTTCCACTGCAGGTAGGAAATTGGAAACCCATGATGCCAGAACCTTGTTTTTCGGCTATCGCTACTGTCAAACACTATAGATTTAATTGCATGTCAGCTGTCAAGCATTGCCAAACATGAACTATTATTGCAAACACTGAAATCAAGTATCACTGAGATCAGCCCTTGAACTGCTAGCAAATATCCGGAGAACAGTTGGAAAATATCCAAGTAGCCCGGGAATATCTACAAAATATCCAGAAAATCACAAATAATTTTGAGAATTTGGAGGGCACAGTCTCATGCATGTTTAGACAGAAAAAAGCATACAATTCCAAGCCTGCCCCAGCCAGCATGCTGGCTGTAGTAAGCCTTTTTTTTCTGTCTAAACATGCATAGAACTGTGCTCTAAAATATTATAAAACTGTGCAGGACAATCCTAACCTTGATTGTCAGAGCCTCCAAGATATCCAAAGTTCTGGCATGGAGTGCCAAAGGGATCGATGAGTGGCTTTAAAAAAACAACAAAAAAACTTCCTTTCCCATTTTGTTCTTTTGTGAATTATTTCCCTCCTGCCAATGTTCCCCAGCATACTGCCTCTGATACGAGAGATATCATAGAGCCGTCAATACTAGTAGCCATAGATAGCTTTTTGCTCCAGGAATACCAGTGTGGTGATATGATTGGACACTGGGGGAGTTTTGGATCCTGTGAATCCAAAACTTCCCCCACCCACCCATGCCACTCCACACCCCCAATCTGCACCCTTTTAGGGAAGATGTAACAAAACAATGACATCATCAGGGCATGACCTTGACATCTACACCCCACCCGGCCTTGACTCCCATGAGAGGATTGTGTGGGCATGTTTTCATCCTCCCTCCCAATCCCCTTTCCTTTTGTGTTGTGTCTTTTATATTGCAAATCTATGGCAGGGACTGTCTTATTTCTAACCTTCGTAAACTGCTCTGAGAGCCTTGACTGAAGAGCGTGATAAAACTGCTTATTATTATTATTATTATTATTATTATTATTATTAGCAAAGCATCAGCAGCATCTCTACCAATGTCAGAGCTCCAATGTCAGGGACTTTCTTAAGAGGCTGCGAAGGGGACTGAGGTCGATCTCCTCCTCTGAGGGAAGGCCTGTCTTCTCCACCCTCAGAGGGAGAGATCCAATAGGATGGCAACCTTAATGGATTTAATTTCAAATGTTAATTTCAATTGTTTAATCTAGATATAAACACGAGAGGGTGTCCATTATTTTTATAATCCAAAGGCAATTTCTGTTAAAGATTAGTCAACCTGCATAATAATAAGTTTAAAACTTGTTAAGATTTCTGGAAGTATGGGAAAGTGTTACAGCTGGTCCCATAACCCTGATGAAATGCTTCATGTGAATTAGCCACAAGAACTCCCAGCAGGCAACACAATATATTTTATTATGCTTTATATGGCTCAAACAGAAGAAATTATTCAGTGCAATAATGCAGATTAGTTTCAAAGTGACACAATTGATTGTGCTAAAACTAAGGTCAGCATTCAGAATTTGCAGGCGTTAGAAAACTAAACTCCTGGTTGAAAAAGGAAATCATTATGGTGGCCTTATTATTTTATTGGGCAAATGACATTTTCAAATCTGTAACTGAGGGATATGTTAGAAAAGTCTAGAACACAGCTTTCCACCAGAAATGTCAAACATAATGATAAAGACAAAAGTGTCTCAAACAAATGTAAGTCACAGAAAGCTGTTAGGAGGCTGATCGTTTCATGGGTTTTCAGGATTTAATTGTTTGTCACCTGCATTTGCACTTGCAGAATCATTTACAACATTAAAATGCGCAGATACTAAGCTAGAGCTCTATCCTACTGTAAGAAAATAACAACAGCAGCAGCAAGAACAGCAGCAAGAACAGCAACATTCAGAAAGCAATCATACTTAAAACATGTTCAATAGTCATGACATTCCTGAATCATGACTTGGCAAAGCCCATCATGTCCATCTAGAAAAACCAACATAAGCAATAAAGGAAATTAATAATAATAATTATAAGAAGAAGAATAAAAATGCTATAGTGGGTAAGTGTTCCAAACTGGCAGAAAGTTTGCAAATATCATTGCCCGAACTGTGGAGTTGTTATTTTATTGGTTTTTAAAGCCAAGGCTGTTGCGCAACTACAGCAATTATTTCGATCCACTCTGCAAAAATCATGTATATACTTCTCCAGGTAAATGTCCCAACTATGCAATAGCAGCATGAAGGAAGGTGAAAATTGCCACTGACAAATAGATTCTCTAAACCCTATTAAAGAGATCCTTTGAATATTATTTGAATCAGTGAGACTACCCTAGTGTAGGTGGCCTCTGAAAGGTGTCAGAAGTTATTCACCCTATAAGAAAATACGTGCTAATATATACGGCTGGAGCCTTCTACATGGAATGGAAATCCTGAGAGAGCTCAATGAATGTATCTCCAGTGAGTCACCTGCAAATTTGCAGTCACCTGCACAACTCCATTCACAGAGCCAACACTGCTTTTAGATAAAAAAAGTATCATATGCTATTATTGCATTTTAATATAAAATACAGCTCTATTAAAGTAATTAATGCAAATGGAGACAGTGTGGTTAATTGGAGCCTTGTTTCTGTCAAATCTTGAATATAATTATTTGTTGCTGGTTGTTCAATCTGCAAGACTAGTTTTATTATACTGGTAGCGCATCTTCACTTTAAACTATTCATATCACAAATGCTTGGTCATTCGCTTAGGGAGCAATCCTAAGTGAATAGGATTGCGCAGTTACCCGGTTCCAAGTTCACAGACAAAACTCCGAAGTGAGGGCCAGGAAACCACGCTTCCCCTACCCCTCCCACTCCTAGCCAGCCCAAAGAGAACTGCACCAGCTACCTCTCCGTGCTCACAAATTGGAGCTCAGAGGTGGGGTCAAAGAGGCATTCCTGGGGCACGGAGAGAAAGAGACTGGGGAAAGTCCAACAATAAAATTGTGTTCTGCATCCTGAGACTATTGTCTTCTCCCAGCCACCCCAGCCTCTCCCTTTCCCCCTCCAGGAAGCCTCCCTTAGACAGGCCTCCTCCCTCCTTGCATCAGTTTGCACCCTTAAAAATCTATGATTGGAACCCAGCGGCCTCTATGGGGGGTGTCTGTGTATCTACTGGGCTTCCAAGTCCCTTCCCCCTTTCCAAATGTAGTCCATTCTGACTAAAAATTACTGTTGCAGTTGTTCGCCTGATGAACAGCTTTTTCAGTTGTATTGGAACAATTTGATGCAATGGCTACATTTTTCTTTTTTTAACCGTCTTGTGAGGGGTGAAATTTTGTGGGAGGAAATGGGTGGCTTAACCCACCCACCCCCATCCTAGAGCACAACGGTCCTGATCCAAACTGGGGCTGTGTATGTTTACAACAGAGTAGGAAAAGTGAGCACGCATAGCTCCACTATGTGTTGTTACCCAAATACCCTCACTTCTAAGCCCTATTAAGGAGTGCTGAACCTGAACAGGGCAAACGTTTGGGCAGAAAGAGAGCTCCAGCCCTGCCCCTCTCCCTCATCATGCCTCTTGCTCTCAACTCGTAGAAGGCAGTCTGAAGAGGACAGCCTCCTCTATCTGAAGAGGTTCTCCATGTGAGCCGGAACACTGGAACATCTATGCTTTGTCTTGTGTGGAGAGCTTCCATGGATACAAGAGGATCTCCTCTTCAAACCGTCACCCTTTCTGAATTCAGCACTACAGACATGACGAGGGAGAGGGCAAGACAGGAACACTCCTTTCCCTCATGTGTTACCTGAATAGAGCTCTAGCTATTCAAGTTTCTGTTCATCCTAGCCTTGAATCGAATATCCAGGCCTGCAAAATCTCTATGGTATGGGGTGTGATAGCACCCTTCCCAAAGATTGGGGGCAAATATTTGAGTGGGGGTAAGCTGAACGTGTTTGGGGTTGCTTTACTGTTACCTACATTTTTATGAGGGTTTCTTTTATTTTCCTTCCTCCTACATACCAAGCCAAACTGTCCCTGTCATCGATAGGTCAATGCAGAGCTTTGCAGCTGGAGTGCTATTCCTACGCACGCATGTGCAGGAGCCAAAATGCCCCACGGGAACTACACCATGCATCCCATAATACAGGTCCATTGCACGTGTCCTCTATTTGCATAGGAATAGCTCAGTGCCAAGATGCCACTTGTAGCAAAGGTTTCATTTTAAGTGGAAGGCAGTGGGGGAAGAGAGAAGAATTCCTTCCCACTTCATAAAAATGTAAATAAAGTAGTAAGCCCCCCACCCCCCGCCTTTGGCTTTAGTTCATTCCCTTCCTTTAAAAATGCTGCAAATGTAGCCATTTAATGTAAAGCACTTTTAAGGACCATTCACACAGCAGGAAAGAAATGAGGTCAAAAACTCCTTTACGAATAGCCACACAGCTATTTCCAATTGCCCATGGAGCCATCAGGCATGCTGCTACAGCTGGCCCTCACCTCAGAGGAGGCCCAATTACTATGATTTAAGCGTTCATGCTGTGCTGAGAGCCTTTTACATTAAATGCTTTTATTCTATGAAAAGAGAAGGCAAAGAGAGCATTTACTGCGTTAACATATTCCAGGACCGTTACGCTGTGTTATGTGGCCTAATGTAACTGCATTTAGGATGGTGTGCATTTGGCGATCCTGTGGAAGTGCAGAAATACCACAACATTGGCATTGGGTGCCAAATTCAGCTCTTTGGGAATGTGCATGGCAGCTGCCTGGTGAAGTCAGTATATTAATTGACTACATTTATGAGACCCCTTTGCTTGAAAGATTCAGGATACGTTAGGGTCAAACTTCACATTAGGGTCAAACTTCACATTAAGTAAAAGCAGCTATGTCTTCTTCTCTTTTACTAAAAACTCAATACAGTGGACCTGAACTGGGTTGGGACCCTAGTGTGGGAGTGGGTGGTAGGGTTCTATAACCACCCCCCCACACACAATCATTACTGTGGTCCTGATCCATATCAGGGTTCCTTTACCTGTAATGTATGGTAGGTTGGATGCAGACTTAATAATATACAGAGTAGAGCCGTTGAAATCAATGAGCATTTAAAGTTAAGCCTCACTGGCTTCAATGGGACTACTCCAAGTAAAACTAAATCAGCATCCAACCCATTACTAAAATTGATCCATTTCTTTGAATGGATCACCTGGTGGAAATCTAAATTGCAGGCATGGGCAATTCAGTTCCCTCTCTGATACAGACCCGAATCACAGTGGGAACAAAGGATTAAAGCCAGCCACCCAACCCCAACTCCTAAAAAATATTGTATATTTCAAGATTATACAATTATATACAATAATTCATTCATGGTTCTCCATCCTTCATTGGCAGAACTTTCTGTCCCTCTGAAGTAACTTCTCACCCCACCCCACCCCACCCCACCCCACCCCACCCCAGTAATACTATGAGTTGAGGACACACACTGAGCCTATCTACACCAAGCAGGATACAACACTTTGAAAACGTTTTGAAAACTGTCTATGGAGTGTGTCCTGGGCCCCAACAGTTCTCAAAACTGTTTTAAACTGTTTTAAACCACTTAAAGCAGTACTGACAGTTTTGAGACCACAGCTGGTTCACTGACTTGTAATTGTCGTTTTGGAGGGGGGTGGAGAGTGGTGGAGGAGTTTGTAGGGGGAATGGGTTGTTAATTGACAGCTTCATCCCCCAATCCTCCTGAAGTCTCCAGCAGCCTCCAATCACAATGGTGGAGGAGGGCTTAAAGACCATGAAGTGATCCAACTTCCTTCCCCCTTTCTCATTGTGGGTTAGAGATTTGGTAGGGATAGGAGGGATCTTTGGGCTGGGGAGCGGAGGCTTGTGTTTGGATATACTTTGTGTGTTTACTTGGCTGGTTTTCAGTTTGTGTTTTTCTGCATCTTTTCCCTCTTCTCTCACTGTTATGTCCCTTCCTCCCCTTTTCATATTTGGGTTGGGTAGCTTATTTGGTTGGTGGGTGTTAGGTTTTTTTCTTTCCCCTGCCCTTACCTCACTGTTATCTCCTGCCTGCTTCATTCCCCTGTAAAGTTAAAAATTTAAAAGATATATTTAAAAAGGTGTTTTTGTTGGATTAGTCCTCTTCCCATCTGTTCGTTGAGGCTTCCCCACCCCATCTCACTGTTCTAAGTTTTGCTTGTTAGCATTAGCAATATTATTAATTCTTTAAAAAATCCTTTTCCTATTTGGGCTGGGTAACTACTAGTAGCTCTCACTTTCTCTGTATGTATGTGTGAGTGTGGCTGTCTGTTGGCTCCAGCCAACTGTGTTTGGCAAAGCAGCACACACACAATACACACACACATGAAGGGCATGGCACAGCATCTCACGCTGTCGCTCCCTATGTATCCAACTTTCCAACCACTGTGCCACCTAGCAGGGTTGGTGTGTTTGCTCTGGATTTGAATCCAGAGACAGCCCTTGGTTCACTGACCTCAACTCTTTCAGGAAGGGGATGCTTTCTGCGCTCCCTCTGTCCTGTTACAGAGCCTGTCAGCAGGCTCTCTCCTGATTGCTCTTAGCATGATGTTATCATTACCAGTATTATTATTACGATCGTTACCATCAGCATTACCATTGCGACTGTTATTGGCTGCGATGCTTACTTTGAAGTAAGTGAGCTCGGGTGCACTTTGAAACAATCCCCCCCCATGCCTACATTTCCAACTCCCCAACCACTGTGCTGCCTAGCAGAGTTGGTGTGTTTGCTCTGCATTTGAATCAAGAGACAGCTGTTGGTTTACTTAACTAGCCTATGTGATGAAGGGGATGCTTTGTGCAATCTCTCCATCCTCTTACATCCAGTGGGCAGGCTCTATCCTGATTGCTATTAGCATGAAATTATTATTATTAAAGTATTGTGCATTTCTTAATTTGAATCAAGATGATTCTTGGCTCATTGACTCATGCCCCATTGATGTGTCTGCCTCCGCCTTCATCCCTGCCACCTGCCTGCCACTTTGCTCACCTGCCTGCCTGCCTCTCTGCGAAAGGTTGAGGAGTAGCCAGATCTTGCTCACTTCTCCCACATTATCAGCCTGGTGGGTTCGGCTGTGTTTGCTTTCACCACGGCATGGCTCACTTACTAAAGCCACACGCTTAGAGCTCCTTTTTGTCAGTCTGACTTGCAGACCTGCCTGCAAGAGCAGACCGCAGGGTTAGGGATAAGGGGATTAACCAGCCATATCAAGGGCGTGGCAAAGCATCTCTCACTGCCCATGTTTCCAACCTCTGTCCCGCCTGGCAGGGTCGATGTGCCTGTGTTTTTTCATTTGAAATTGAGTCAAGGCGCAAATCATGCAGTCACATCTCAGGTCAGCAGAAGCAGGAGTGAATCCCCTCCTGTGACTCCACTAGAACAAGCAGCAATCCCATTCATTCAGCTGTTATTATTATTACCATCATCATCATCAGTAGTAGTAGTAGTATACGGCTTAGTGCTTACCCTGGAGTAAGTTTCTGTGTTTTTCTTGATTTTAATCAAGACAATCCTTGGCTTAGTGATTCATGCCCCAGTGTTGCCAGCCTGTGACTGCTTTGCCCGCCCACCCACCTACCAGCTGGCCTGCTTGCCTCTCTGCCCTTGGGGAGATATTAAGGAGTAGGCACATCCTGCCCGCTGGTCTGGTCCTGCCTGGCAAGGTTGCTTTGTGTTTTTGACTTCGCTTTGACTCAACCCTTGGCTCACTTCCTCTTCCCCACATGCATAGCTGCCTCTGTCTCTGCCTGCGTGTTAGGTGCCAGAGCACCTGCCCACCTCTCCCATATTATCAGTGTGGTCCCACCGCACAGGGTTGATTTGCTTCCAGCCGGGTGATGTGTGTATTGCAGGTACCCTACTTTGAATAGGAACTTTGGCCTGAGGGGATGTGTCACATCCCGAACACACAAAAGAAAACTTAAGTAAGGGGAGGTTTGCACTTGAAAGGATAGTGTGAGATGAATACACTTCCAAATTTCTCTTTGCTTTGAGTGGCTGCTTTAAGTGGTTCAGTTTGCCCAAAACATATTTTTTTCACACTGGCTTACAGGACAATCAGTGCACACATCAGTCTGAAATTGGGTACATGTGAGCTCCTTCAGGGCATCAGTAAGGTGTCCGACATACCTCTTTCTCTCATTAAAAAAAATGAAGTTATAGCAATTTGTTTCCTTACAATCACATTTTCAGCAGTGAATTACAAGAAAATGACTGCACCTATCTGTCTGAAATTTGGTAAACAGGAGCACCTCCAGGGCATCTGTAAGGTGTCCATCTTTCATGTTTTTAACTTGTAAAATTAAAAAGTTATAGGCATGTTTTCCTCCAATGCAAGTCAATGGGAAAATGACAAATCCGAATGATTCGGAAATCCAAATCTTGATTCGGATTTGGAACTGAATCAAAGCGGATCGGGTCCGCATCGATCTGAAGCGAATTGGGCTAGATCGGTATGTCCGAATCAGCATCAGAAGCGAATTGGGGGGTCCGTGCACAGCCTTATTAAATTCCCAAATACTGCAACAGCTCTCCACTTAAAATGAAACATTATTGAAACCATTTTAGATTTACATGGCTTTAGACAAGGACAATTGATGAGGGCATTTTTATCGATTTGTCTGAGCATTTGATTTAATATTTGAGGGAGATAAAGACAAACACACATCTGGCTTTCTTCTGGCAAATCAGATAAAGCTGTTATATCTGTGTGGCAGAAGGTCAGTTAAGAATAGCTAATTAAGGAATGCAAACTGAATTGGTATTACATGACATACAAAAAGACAGAGGGTGGGCTATGGTTTTCTCTTTAAGACAGTGATCCTAAACACAGACATTGAACCGCACGAGACTTATTTCTCAGCAAACATGCTTCAGAAGTTGCTATAAGTCACCAATGTACCCTACACCCAGTTCCCTGGGTCTACAAGAGCCTTGACTGGGTTGCTGAGCAGCAGCAGCACCTCTTGAGTTCTCTTGAATGGCAGAAAATGCAAGGATCCCCTTCCCTTTGTGCCAGCTTCTACCTTCTGCATTAAATGAAAGAGGTTACTCTCAGCTCCTTCCCTGATGCTTCCACATGGACTGGGGAAAGCAGAAGTGCCAATAGAAATACATGCTACTTCTTGCCTTCTCCAAGGCCCACATTAAGTGAAACAAAATCATTGTGAAAGTTCAAAGCAAATATCTAAAATATTCGCTCTCCATCTTTGCACATCTCTGGAGTTTTCTCAGAATATTTCCTTGGAAAATCTAGTGGCATTCACACTGAATCCTAGTGGAATCACAGACTAATAGTCCATTTCCGGGCTTGGTTGTAATACACTGAGGCCAGAACTACACCAGGCAGGATATAACACTATATTCCTACACAACTGTGGATTGGTTGGGGCTGGCGTTGAGTGGACTAATAGTCAACCTGACATTTGACTGACACAGCTCCCAACCCACTCTCTTCCCTCACTCTTCCCTCAGTCCTCCCAGTGTTATCCCAGCAGCCATTGCAAGTTACGCTGGGTGGACTAGAGTGGCAGCCACCTCTTTGGTCGCTCTTGCCCGGAAACTCTGTAGCCAGCCAAAATAGTCCACTCACTCCTGCAAAAAAGTCCACTGAGCATGACTGACAACATGCTAACCAACAGTTGTGCAGATAGTCAACTCTACAGAGCATTGGTTATCTCAGTTGGTTATTTTGGGAAAATAGTCAACTGTGGAGTGGTTTTTACCCAATGGACAACACAATAACCAACCGTTGACCACTCAACTGTCAAATGACTATTTAAAATGACTATTTAAACCACCATTGGTTATTGTGTTGTTGGAACTCAGCCTATGAAAGTGGTTTGAAAACAGTATATGGAATGTGTGATGGGCCCCAATAGTTGTCAGTGCACTCCAATACCATTATAAAGTAGTAGTCTAGATCCTGTCTAAATTCTTCTCTGAACATTACATTGATATTAATGATATTATTGATGATACTATGTCGACAAATTACCTTCCTTTGTCTTAGTCACTAATTACTTCTGCTGAATGAAGACGGAGAACCCAATATCCAAAAGCCCCTGGAAGACTCTGCCTTATAGAATTGTTATCTAGATGCCAGAACACTCATTTCATCATCATATAACTAATTATCTTCCCAGTGAGGAAGAAACATTGTCAGCATTTCCATAGCAATTCTAGAGGCAAACTAGGAAACAAATGCTTTGCCTAATCCTGCCTCCATGGTCAAATAAACAAGATGATAGATGTAGAGAGAGGGGACAGACTTTGCTTCATAAATTGTACAGTCTTCTAAAATAGAAAACAGGCACAATTAAATCTGACACAATTTTTGGCTCTGAACACCTTTGTGAGCTACCAACTTATGCTAATATTATGTTCTTCTCTGACTATCTTTTAGTGGTAGGTAGGGACTCTTGGTATCTGTACCCCACTCCAAACCTGGAACGTGTGTGACCCTGTTCAGAAGACATCTTAAACCATGGCTTTAACCATGGTGAATAAGGCCTATGTGTGTTCTGACCTCAGGGACCTGAGATGAGTGATGAGAATGGAGGCCTTCAACATAAACTTTTATTTACATTTCTACAGGATTACTACTGAAATAAAACAGAGTAAATTAAGAAGCATTTCTCAAAGTTCTGTCTCAACGACTTCCCAAGTTTTCTATTATTCAGTTTCTGACTTATTTCTTTGCTTTATTGCTGAATCTTCCAACCTTAAATCTCAGTGAAGCCTGGAATGCATGACATTGATATAATTTTCATATAATTTCAGACTATAATGATAGTTATAAAAGTTGCACGACTCAAAAGCAAGCCAAACTAGCTTTTAATTTGTAGGAACTGACTTGCCCCATTTTATTCCCTTCATCAAAAAGGTAAGGGGATTCATATTTAATTTTAGACAGTCAGCAGCAAATCCATTATGATTTTCGAATTTGACTGGATTGTTAATTCTAACACTCACATGTTGCTAGTGATCTCCTGACTTAGTAGTGTCAAAGGTTCCAATGGAATGACCATGGAAATTGTTTTGATATCTTGTTGTACTAAGAGCCATTGTTTTTCTAGACTTGGTCTTTGTTGACCCAGCATACTTTTCTACCTTACAACCACAGGACAGGAGAATTGCCATATATTGTTCATAATTTTAATTTTTTTTACTGCAAAACCAGCCTTCCACTTCAGCATATAATGGGAATCTAATTCTTCATTAGGGTGTCCATATGGAAAGGAGGACAGTTTTCCTCTATCTTTAACAGTTTCATAAAAAAGGGAATTTCAACAGCCACCACTTGTATGCATGCAGCACTTGGCGAAATGGCCTCTTCATCACAACAGTTAAAGCTGCAGGAGTCCTGCCTTCTTGACCAGATATGGCCACTCTATTCAACCTGGCAACTGCCTTTTCACCTTAAGTATAAATTACTGTAATGTACATTACACATATACAGAAGCTTCAGATGATGCAGAAAAATCCGGAGATTACACAATGTTCTGGTTACAAATTGTTCGTGTTCTATCACAATCTTTAAGACTCAAGCAGAAATTGACATGACAGTGTCCCATCTAGAAACACATGTGACTAAGACCTGACTAGCATTACCAGCATAATTCCATCATATGACCTCGGATTAGATCAGCTAAGAATGCCCACTCAGCTATACTCTTATACATCTTTATTTATTATATTTTAATCCACTCAATAACCAGTGTTTTCTGGGCAGAATACAAACAGTTAAAAGACTAAGGTGCCGTACAAACAATTAAAAATGTGAAATACAGTACAAATCTTTATAATAATAGAACACAAAATAAGCAACACACCACAAAAAACAACAAACAGCACAGGAATTGATAAAAACAGCCATAAAAATCTTGAACGTGGCCTCTAAAATGCCTGGGCGAAAAGAAAGGTTTATCCTACCACTGCAAAGATAATAATGTTGGTTCCAGGCAAACCTTTTGTGGGAGGTCATTCCAATTGTGGAGTGCCACAATTGAGAAGACCCTCTCTCTTGTAGCCAACCACCCTGCTTCCTTCGATGGGGACACTCAGAGGAGATGACTGAAGGGTCTAAGCAGGACTGTACTGGAAGAGATATTCCTCTAAATACTCTTGTCCCAAGTTGTTTAGGACTTTAAAGGTCAACACCAACACTTTGAATTTGGCTCAGACATGGACTGGAAGCCAGTACACCTGATGAAGCACTGGCCTCACATAATCATTTTGGCCAGTCTCAGTAATTTAACAGTTCTGTTTTGAACGAATCAAAGTTTCTGGGCCATCTTCAAATGTAGCCTCACATACAAAATATTGGAGTGATCCAACTGGGAGGTTACCAGAGTTTGGATAACTGTCCCCAAGCTGTTTCTGTCCAAAAAGAGAGTGTCACAGCTGGCATATCAATCTAAGCTGATAAAAGGTGCTCCTGGCCACTGAGACCATCTGGACCTCAAATGGCAATGATGGATTCAAGATCACTCCCAAGCTGTATGCGACATCTTTCAGGGGGAGTGCAGCCCGTTCCAGAAGAGATTGAACACCTCTCAATTGACGCAGCCTCATAGTAGGGCCAGTCTTGCAGGGGCTCATTGTGTCATGCTTTCCAAAACCTCTTGCTTTATTGGGAGACAATAAAGAGGTATTCCACATAATCCACAAAGCTTGATTGAGGTAATAAACATCTCTTCCCACCTGAAGGGGACTCTAACTTCTAGGAACTTCTCTCTAGACAAAATTAGGCAAACTAAGCGAGACAATTGTCCTTTCAAGAAAAAGAGAACGCCTTTTCCCAGTACACTTCAACTTCAGGGAGACTGGTTCTGTAGAAGCCTTTGGCGAGAAGCTAGCCGGGCCGACCTTCTCTTACCTTCCTTTAGCTCTGCTTGTTTTAGCCTGTGGCATACTCTAGATCAGCTAGCCATTCAGTACCCTCCCCCTTGGAAGAATCCTGAATTACCAGAGCTTGTGGGTTGCTTACACTTTCAGAGATAAGGTCTGCCGAAAGTTCATTCCCATCTGATGAAGAGCCCATGAGAGTCACCTCTCACACTCCCCGTGTAGGCTGGCATGTTTCTGGCGCCGTCTTTCCTGCTTCAGAATCTGATTCTGCTTGATCATCTGAAACTCCTTCTTCTAGCCTAAGGGGAACAGGCCTAGTGATGACACCTAGTACTTTTCCAGTTTGTCCTTACGTATGTTTGCACCAAGCTGAGATCCCTTGTTTTTGTTGTGTGCCCGGGAATGCTAGAACACTTGATGGTGAGTGTAGTTAAATAGCTGCCAGGCACCTATTGATTGGAGAGCTATACTTAGCTTAGGGCAACCTTCCCCAAACTTCAGATGTTTTAATAATAATAATAATAATAATAATAATAATAATAATAATAATAATTCTTACCTGCCTCTCTGTTTGGATCAAGGAAGGGAACAACAGTAAACATAAAATATGATAAAATTCATAAAACCGATTAAAAACATGGTGCACATTATTAAAATAGCAATAAAACATCATAAAAATATCCTAAAACATTATAATCATATCTTCTAGGTGTACATAGTAGAGATATCTTCTAGGTTTGGATGACATCTCATCTAGGTTTGGATGACATCTCACATCCATTGGCTGGGAGCTGCAGTGCCAAACATTAGGAGGGCACCAGGTGAGGGAAGATTGGCTAAGGAGGCCACCAGTTGCATAACCCTGCCCTACTGTTATCTATTTAGCTTTATCCACAAACCATATTTGGCCAATACCTTTACTAGGCCAGTAGTGTGCAAACTTCCAAGTTCTCCAGAACTTTTCAACTATTTCGCCACAGTTATTCAGACTCGAACCATACACTCCACAACCAGCTTATATATTAAAACCCCGATTGCCGCACGACAAGTAAAATTGATAGTATGTGGCAGGGGTGGGTTCATTCCTCTACCCATCCACTCCTCCCAACACCTTGTGGGTTCCAAACCTGTATTTCTATCCAGTCCAAACTGGGGGGGGGGGTAAGCTGCTGAGAATAGGCAGGGGAAATTACAGTTCTGGCGTCAGTGTTATATGTACCGTTTGCTTTCTCTGCTCTACAACTGAGATCTGGATTTCTTGTTAAATCAGACTGCTATTCTTTTAAGCTCTCACCAATCCATCTGTGTTATCTTACACAAAATTGGGTAATGCAATGCTTTTACAAGACTAATCCTAACCAGTATAGAAGATATACTACTTTGGCTCCAAACACTTGCTGAGCAAGATCCCTCTTCTGACGATTCCACTTTATAATGTCCTCTTAATCCCATCAGAGAACATTAAGGCCTTGGTGTTATGCTGCCAGCTGATTTATCTATGGGCGAAACTAAAAAAGCAAACAAAACACATTTGGTTCCTTGCAAGAATGCCTTTTTTTATTACCTTAGAAATATTGCCAGCATGAGACCTTTGGCTCAGTGAGAATGAGAGAATGATCTGGAAAGGGTGGTAAACATCTTAGTTATTTCAAGGATAGATTAGTATAATTCCCTATGACACTCTGGTACCCCAGGCTCCATAAACATGATCAAATACCTGTAGTTGTAAGGGAATAGCATGAGTGCTTCCCCCATCTCTTTCTGCAGTATTGTATACACGTGCAGTCTCATTCAGCTCTAATGGCAGCCCACCCTTTAAGAGCCTCGGGAGCGCAACTGGGACACCACCAGGCTTGCAACCCAACAGCACTTCTGTGATGCATAGGCACCATTTTAAAATGTATGTGAATACAATGTATATGCAATCTGAGGCACAGTGAGAAACCACAAGATGTAGTGATGGCCACAATTTGGATGGCTTTAAAGGGGAATTAGACAAGTTCATAGATGATAAAGCTTTCAATAGCTACTAGTCCTGATAGCAATATGCCACCTGCAGTAGCAGAGGCTTTAAAGGGGGATTAGACAAGTTCATAGATGATAAAGCTATCAATGGCTACTTGTCCTGATAGCAATATGCTACCTGCAGTAGCAGAGGCATAGAGATGTGAAGTCCCAGAAAAAACACGGACAACATTGGGGAAAAACAGGTTTTTCCATTTTTTCCTGAAGCCTTCTCCCACCCCCTCCGAAAAATTGGAAAAAAATGAAAAAATGGATTATGAAATGTTTTATTTTAGCATGATGCATGAAATGTTTAAGACAAGCTGTTTATATATTTACTTCTCCAAATGATTTCTAAAAACTATGTACAGTATCAGATTATCACCATTTCTGTGCACCGAGGACAAGCAAGTCCTAGGTTGCAAACTGAGACTACAACTCTCAAATGTAAGAACAAGATGCATTTCTGCCTTTAGGGGGCACTGCCATTGAAGCAGAGACTGAGGTCCCCTCCACAAGGATTCGCTTTTGCACCCGGTTAGGCGATTCTGCGCATCATCGCTGAAGCACATTTACACCTAATACCTCTGCACGAGAGGCGGCGAGAGGCGGCGAAGCGCATTAACGGATGTCCAAAATGCGCTTTCCAAGTAGTTAATGCGCATAAGCGCTTGTTCACACAGTCAAAATGAGCTTTAACGGCCGGAGCAAAATAAAACTCGCGATTTAACGCGCATTCGATAATGCGCATAATCAGAGAGATAACGCGCCTCTACGCCCGATTTGCGCTCCGTTCTTGTAGAGGTACATTTTTTAAAGCACCTTGAAAGAGCTTTAAACCTCTCTTGTAGAGGCAGCCTATAACTGATAGTGATAGCTTTAACTCAGAAAATGAGTCTGATTAAATTCCATGCATATTCATTGAATCTTGGTCCCCCTATTTTCTCAGTTCTTTTTATGGGAATGGGTGATATATGTCTTCTTGACATTGCGGAGGACTAGCAGAGATATAATTTTCTTCATTCCTAATATTGATGGTTTCTTCTGTGTTTTTTTTAATTGTATTTTGCCTGCCCCTCATAAACTGGCAAAACCAAAGAGGTTCCTTACAGTTCAGGAGCTTGTAGCGCCATTTGTTTTTTTTTTAAAAAAAGAAAAGGTAAAAATTTAAAAAGTAAATTCAATTTGTAATAATTGCTTGAATACACTATACTTTTAATATACCAAATGTGATAATTTTATGCCAAACCAACCTGCACATAACTACATTTTATGTTCCTAAAGGAACAAAGTGATTTTCAATCAGTAAAAAGTGCTAATACTGCATTTTTCCTGAAGATTTTCATTTTTTTTCCCCGGAACAAAATGGGGAAAAAAACAGTTTTGTTCCATGGCTTTAAAATTTCCAGAAATTTTACATCTGTACTATGTACACCAGTTGCTGGGGAGCATGGATGGGGAGGGTACTATTGCACTCGTGCCCTGTTTGTGGATTCCTGTTCAACAGCTGGTTGGCCACTGTGTGAACAGAATGATGGACTAGATGGACCTTGGTCTGATCAAGCATAGCTCCTGTTATGTTCTTATGTATCCAGTGCATCCCCCTGTGTATGTGCCAATATACCCAACGGTAGGGGGAATTCCAAAGTGTAAGAACTCCAAATGTATGTACTGATTAGGGATGCCTGCCCCTAGTGGCTGAAGATGTTACTGCAGGCTTTTACCACGTAGACATATTAAAAGTTAACATTTTAAAAAGCAAAGCTGATGTACACACTCCTAGGGTCCCCTTCTTATGAGTGCCAAGTTTCAAGTGTCTAGGTTTCACAGCCTTGGTACTCTGGTGCTGATAGATAGATGGACAGTGGACAGTGCTGCACAGTGGACAATGTTTCAGTGAATTCAATCATCTGTCAACGAGCCCCAACGAGCCCTATCAGTCCCTGACAGGAAACCCATCAAGGTCATGTGTTTCTGTGTGGAGCCTATATAGAGATGCTTCACAACCTCGCAGGAGCCTCTGCAATTTGCAGGCCTGCCCTCTATCCCAATTCATACTTCATAACACAATAGGAACCTAAAATAATATGAGAAATAACTGCAATTGGACTATAGGGAGACTTCAGGAAAGAAGCAATATTCAGCTTTTCCCCCAGCCACAATTGATTCTTTTTTTCAGAAATGAGAAATAATTTGGGCTGAATTATGTATTCTTGGAAACTAGGTGCCTCTTGGGGACTTTAGAAAGATCTGTAGATGTCAAGAAGGTCCAAACTCAGGGTCCCAACAGATTCTTATTAATGTTTCCCCCATCTGAATTTCTCCCCAGATTTGGACATTCTGAATTACTTTGTCTTTTTTCCAGGTAGCAGTAATACATTAACATTTTACCATTCTTCTATTTATTTCTGGACTTTGTTCAGAATGCTTCACATAAAGAGTTTGCTGAACACTTCAGTTCATTGCAGATTTCAGGCTGTTACTAACGCGCAGAGGTGTATATGTGCATCATGTAAGCACTGAAGGATACCATCAAGATCAATAGCCTCTAAGGGAATTTTGAACAGAAAAATGTGCATGTTTTGTTTCCCCCAGAAAAGGGGCTGTGTATGTGCCAATTAGAATTTACCAAGTTAAACTAGAAAGCAAGAGAGAGGATTGTAGGGAAGAACCAAGCCAGAGAACAGTGAATCAGAACGGGAGACCTCTACTCATACCCTAGTGCACATCTTAAAAGAATTTTACTTTAAGTAGATTTTTAATTATTTTTCACTTATACATTGCAGGTTCTGCACCAAGATAACATAAATTTTGCAATAGAAAAGCTTGATTCTTGCATAACTTGTATATATTATGCAAACATAAAGGATTTTCTTATTTTGCATAATTTATACTGCATTTTAATTGGTTTGCATAGTTAGGGAATTATTTTGCCTATTCTGCTTCCGCTGGTTATGAGGAGTGAAAATGTGTTTTTCAGCAACCCCTCTGACTTCCAAGATTTCACCAGACATTGTTCACACACTTTCCAAAATCTCCTAGGAGCAATAAGAACTAGAAACTTTTAAAAAACTTTATTTGTAAAACTTCTTTAAAAATGAAAAAGAGGCAAAATTTTGCAGCCAATAATCGTATTTTCTGTCTTTGCGGCATGCCTGCACCACTGCAGCATAAGCACACAGTCCTGCTTATATGCACACATGGCTTGGAGTCATCTCATCTTCTGTCCATGTGGCATACCCAGCATCATTTAAAAGAACACTGCATATGCTCTCTCATCCAAGACAGAAACAACTTTGCTATTCCACCCAGAATGAAAACGTCATTGTGTAAGCTCAATGGCATATTAAATGTGCATTATTTAGTATTTGCATTCTCAGTGTTTCTTTCCTGAACAGCAATGCAAAGTTAATTAAAAACATTCCCCGTTGAGAAAACTTCAGTTTCATCTACAATTTAAAACAATTAATTAACTTTTGTATGCTCTCAGGTAAGTCATGCCTCTCACTGAGCGGATCACTTTGTGAAGATGAACAGTCTTATTGGTGCCATGGGAACATGTCCCACAGGCAGCGAAATACACAAAATATACCATGAAAAAGAAACACCAGCCTTTAATGGCACCAAAAACAAAATTTCTTATAGTCTTTATTATAGTGCTGCAAAGCAATTTTGGCCAGTGATGGAGACTGAGGAATTGCAGTGTTTCTTAGATTTTGACTGCCAACCAACCCTGGTTTTGTTGTGTACTTCTGCTAGGGCAAGATTCAATCATTGGCAACCTTTGCTTGAGTTCAAAGTGCCCAAGGCTGCATACTTACTCATCCGCTTACTCATCACCCCAAAGAGAGGAAATGCATCACCAAAAAATATGATGAAAGAGGACAATGGGTTATGTAACATGTGTATATTATAGGCACACTATAATTTAAATAGAAATGCAATACAGCTCACTATACTGGGGAAGATTACAAACAGGTGATATGTATACCTGCTCAGTCTGCTGTCCAAGTGCTAACCGTTGATGTGCAATGTCAAGGCTTTTGCTGCCCCATCTTTATCTTTAAATCGGATTTGGACCAGAAAGTCCTTCAAATGGAGCAAGATGGGGAATCTCTAGCCAAAGGGGCGAATCTGGTCTGCCAGACCATCACAGCAAGCATGTGTGGCCTCAGATGGTGCCCTACCTGCTCGCTGAGGTCCCACACCCTCAAAAGGGAGAAAGGATGGCTTCACTCCTCCATTCCCTTCTCCATTGTGCTGCACTTTGCCTAACAGTAGGTCTGGCCTCCCAAGGGCCTTTAACCCACTATGTACCTTAGCACCTTTCTCCCACTAGAGCAAGCACATGGCAAAGGCCACTTGGAGGTCTAATTCTGCAGGTGGAGGCTTACAGTTTGAGCGATCCTCCATAAAAAAAAAAAAATCCCTTTCATAGATAAATCCCCCCCACACTGATATGCACATCAAATATCACTATATTGCAACCTTCCCCAAATGGGTGCCCCCCAAATGGTTTGGACTAGAACTCCTGCCATCCTTGACCATTGGCCATGGTGGCTGCGTCTGATGGGAATTGTGATCCTTACACTGTTACATTGTATTAATTTTGGGGTTGGTTGGTTTTTTTTAAAAAAAAAATAATAGCATTATTTAAGGCTACAGTCCTATATCCATTTTCTTGCCAACCACCATTGAACTCAATGAGTTGACACGTATAGGACATGTGCTTTTTAAAAAAGAAGGAAAGAAACATCCAGCTCTATCCCCAACATACCAGTTCTCTATTATTTTATTTCTCAGTATGGAGGAGAAGTTACTCATGCAAACCCACCTGCAGTCTGCAGTAGTACAGTACAGGTATTACGGGCCAACTCACCAGAGGGTTCCTCTAGTAATACAGCAAGGCTCACATGCTTCACAAGGCGGTACAGGAGGACAAAAACATGCACTGTATGTTCTGCTCCCAGGCACCCCATCCTATAATTATAGAAGTTAGTTTGTATTAGCAATTAACAAAAACTCTTTTGGTTTAGAATGCTATGTGAAGGGTTTTCCATTTTCACTCATGCTCCCAAAGGACAGGGAATTGCAGCTTTAAGGGCCATGCCCTTAAGAGATGTGTCATTTAGGCAGTATAGATATGGTATAATATCCTATGTTGTGGTTAGCTTCTTCACCACTATGTCAGATCTGGATGGCTGTCAGTATCAAAGTGATGGGCCTTAGTCCTATATTTGTCTGTTTACTAGAATAGACATGTGGAGCCTGTACAACTGAAAGTGCACAGGAAGAGCTCTTTACTCAGCCAACTGAAGCTACTATTCCATGCTATGAAAATCCAAGTGGCAACCAATACCATTCTCATGGAAAGAAAGAGCTGTAATGGATCTTGACAGTCATCTAGTCCAACCCCACCGCCCCACCCCCGCTCAGTTCAGGAGAGCCACCGGTAAAGCATTCCTCCTTACCCCTCCTTTACATCTCCCACATAGGCAGTGGCAGTGCCAGGAGAAAAATTCAGGGGGGGAGCACAGAAGGGACAAAGTATATTTCGAGGTGGGCAGGCTGTGTCCCACATGTTAACATCTCCAAAAGAAAAATAATGGTATATCTTACACTAAAACTGCCATCCTAACCAGATATTCTGAAATGAGTCATATATGATTAATTTAGGTTTGTTTTTTTCCCCAAACAAGGTAGAATGACTACTCTTAGTGTAAGGAAAGTAAGAGCAAACTGGGATACCTGGGCCATGTACACCTAAGAAAACCATTGTGTGTTATGGTGCAATCTCATGCATGTTTAGACAGAAAAAACAGTCCTGCAAGTCCCAGCATACCTCAGCCAGCCATGCTGGCTAGGGGATTATGGGAGTTGTGGGATTTTGCTTGTTTAAATATGCAGAAGGTGGTGCCTTTAACTCATGTGAAATCAACATGACTACTAGAATAAAATAGGACTTGCTTTTGCTGCCCTGATGCTCAACACACTTACTTAGGAGTAAGCACCATCTGGTTACAGAAAAGGACAATATATTTTATTCAAAAATTAAAAATCAGCGTCTGTGACCATGTACAAAGTTTTCCCATGGAAAACCTGTCTGGTTCAGTGTTGTTGTGATTATTTGACTGGGACTGAAATGCAGTTATAGAGGACTGAACGAGAGGCACTCTGTGTGCCAAGGGCATTAATCATGATGAAACATCCCATAGCATGCTATTTCTGCAATGCCTTCAACAATAACCCCTACTCCTTCCTTTTCTCTACCCTCTTCTTTTTCAGGATGTAATCTTATGCATACTTACCTCAGAGTAAGTCCTACTGAACTCAGAGGGACTTACTTCTGAGTAGACAAATTTAGAATTGTGCTATAACTCTGTTTTTAAGGTGACACAAGACCCCCCCTGCCATGTTTACCAGAGGAACCACTTGCTGATTGCTACATCATATTTGCTTGAAAAGTGGGGTTGGGCACCCTAAAATAAGCAGGGGCAAGTGGGAATTGCTTTAGCATTCCTGTCATGTTGCAGTACCTGAAGCTGGATGGGAAAAGGTGCCTCTGAATCCACTTAATCCAGGAAGGGTCTTGGGGCCTTGCAATTCTTCTTTTCCTTCCCCTTTAAGATTCCAGCAGGCTCTGGGAGAGGAAATAACACGTTCACTTCAACCTCTCCTTTTCTCTCCCAGATCATGCTGGAGCATGGCATGTATCTTAGACATGAACAAAGATACGATGCATCAAAGCATTGGTAATGGACCTGATGGCATTTGTCAATTGGGTGGAATATAAATCTAAGTAATTAATTATATAATTAAAATACTGGCTTTGAGATTAAATTTACAGAGATCTTGGGAAGGCAGCTGAGGCTGCAATCCTATGCACACTAATCTGGGAGAAGGCCCAATTTGGCAATTGAACAGAGCGGGTCTGACTTTTGAGTAAACATGCATAGGATTATGTGAAAAAAAATGTAAGAACTGGCACAAAGCAACTCTTACAACAAATCTAACAAGGGCCAGTCCTGTCACTCGCCTCACTGGATGGCGCACTGGGGGAGGATAGCTCTTATTGGGCTCGATCCCCAGCACAGATCTGCCTCTATGAGGATGAGGCTGCTGCAGTGTACACATGAGCCAGCCTCTATATTGCACCTCTGTGAGAGAAGAGAGGGTGTGTGGCTGAATTCGGACGACACAATAAGCAACTGGGGGGGGGGGGGAACAATCGTCAGTTGTATTGACTATCGTGTTGTCCGAATGCTGCCATAGTCAACTCAGCACTGATCCTAATCCACACCACAGTTAATTATTTATTACCATGTTGTGTGGGGAGTACCCCCTAGATGAACAACTGTAAAGTTGATTATTACCCCACCATTGACTATCGTGTTGTCCAAATTCAGCCTGTGTGTGTATGTGTGTGTGTGCTCACAGCTTCCCCCAGGTACGGACCCAATCCACAGTGTCCAGAAACGATGAGCAAGAGAGAAGAGGCAGGAACCGCGGTTGCCTTCCATTGCTTGCACATATGCGTGCGTACACACATGCACGCAGGTAACATACAGCAGGTAACATATACACGTTCCAATCGCTCCCCCACCCCACCCTCATGCCCTGGAAAAGGCACAGGGACAGCTAGTATGGGCATCCCCCCTGCTTTCTCCTTGTTGTAGGAGCAGGGACTCAATATATCCCACTGGCGCAAGGTAGGCAGCTACTCGCTCCCTCATTCACCACAATAGCAGCAGCAGCAGCGCAAGGCTCAAGCGCCTGCGCCACTCTCCAATGGCTCTTTCCCGCCAAAACTGGGCAGCAGTAGGGGGGAGGAAAGGAGTCGGGAGCAGCCAGTCCCACCGGCTGAGGGGGCAGGGCTGGTTCCTCCAACTTGGAGGAAGACTGTGAGTGCTGAGGCTCCCTTCTTTAGCCAACACTGTCCTGGCTAATTACTGGAGTCCAGCAACTGGGGTGGCAAGCTTGTTGGGGGAGGGGGCTTGTTCCCCTTGCCCCTCCTTGGCGCTGTCACTGCACGTGAGATCATGGTTAACTTTGCAATCCTGAAATAAACGCCACTAATGGTATGTTTTTATTTAATTCATTTATTGAATTGAATTTATTGAACCCATGAAAAAAAGTGCATACAAGAATAAAATACAGATTAAATACACAAATGCGTAAGCAAAGGAAGAGGAGGGCCCAAGTGCTGTGACTCTCCCCAGGGCAAAAACCAGCACTTGGCAACAAGAGAATGCAGACCGTTAGTGCTGTAAATGAAGGCAGGTGGTGCTCTGGGGAGCAGCTGGAGGCAGGGATTTCCCCACCTGGCCTATTGTGTTCAACACCCACATTGCTAAGTGTGGGGTGGCTGCAGGGGGCGGCGCCGGCGGGGGGGGGCAGCAGCTGTTAGAACTTTTCAAAATTCCATTTCCCCCATATTAGCTACATTTGCATGTCTTCACCAATCCTCTTTCAGAGCTCAGTTTTTAGCATCGCTTGTGTAGGCACTCTGGGTGGGAAAGACTTTTAAAAACAATTGGGATTTTTCACCATGAAAGGAATGCGGAAGTACCATCATGAACATCCACACTCCGTTTTGCAGTGCAAACAGCTTGGCTCCACTTCTGTCTTTTTGGAGGGGATGGAAAGCCTAGGGCCTCCTCCACACGGGGCGTTTAATGAGCCTTGAAGGCTCATTATAAATTTTACCTACACACGAGCGGAGCGCAAAACGGGCGTACAGGCGCGTTATCTCCCCGATAATGCGCATTTTCGAACGCGCGTTAAATAGCGACTTTTATTTTGCTCCGGCCGTTAAAGCGCATTTTCGCTGTGTGAACAAGCGATTATGCGCATTAACTACCTGGAAAGCGCTTTTTGGGCATCTTTTAATGCGCTTCGCCGCTTCTCGCCGCCTCCCGTGCAGAGGGATTGTGAGTAAATGCGCCTCCGCGATAATGCGCATAATCGCGGAACCAGGCGCAAAGGCGCATTCTTGTGGAGGGGGCCTAGGAGGAGTTTGCAAGGGGGAAATGGGCTGTTAATTGACAGCTTCATCCCCCAATCCTATTGAAGTCTCCAGCAGCCTCCAATCACAGTGGTGGAGGAGGGCTTAAGGACCATGAAGTGATCCAGCTTCCTTCCCCCTTCCTCATTGTGGGTTAGAGATTTGGTAGGGATAGGAGGGATCTTTGGGCTGGGGAGCTGAGGCTTGTGTTTGGCTAGACTTCGGGCGTTTGCTTGGCTGGTTTTCCTTTTGCATTTTTGTGCATCTTTTCCTTCTCCCACTATTATGCCATTCCCTTGTCTTTCTATATTTTATTGCTTCTCTTAAAAAACAAAAAAACAAAAAATAAGATTTTAAAAAATCCCTTTCTTCAGGCTTTCCCCCCTGCCCCATCTCACTTTTATCTGTTGTGTGTTAACAATATCCTTTAAAAAGTCATTTTCATATTTGGGCTGGGTAGGGTATTTGGTTGGTGGGAGTTGGGGGGGTTCTTCCCCCCCCCCTTATCTCACTGTTATCTCCTGCCTGTAAAGTAAAAAAAATGAAAAAAATATTTTAAAAAAATCTCTGGACTGAGTTTGTTGGATTAGATATCTTCCCATCTGTTCAGGCTTCCCCACCCCATCTCACTGTTCTAAGTTTTGTGTATTAGCATTAGCAATATGATTAATTCTTCAAAAAATCCTTTTCCTATTTGGGCTGGGTAACTACTAGTAGCTCTCATTTTCTGTGTGTGTGTGTGTGTGTGAGAGAGAGAGAGAGAGAGTGCGCTTGTCTGTTGGCTCCAGCCAACTGTGTTAGGCAAAGCAGCACACACACAATACACACACATGAAGGGCATGGCACAGCATCTCACTCTGTCGCTACCTATGTATCCAACTTTAAAACCTCTGTGCCGCCTGCCAGGTTTGGTGTGTTTGCTCTGGATTTGAATCCAGAGACAGCCTTTGGTTCACTGACCTGGACTCTATGAGGAAGGGGATGCTTTGTGCAAGCTCTCTGTCCTGTTACAGCCAGGCTGCAGGCTCTACCTGATCATTACATTAACATAAAGTTATTATCATTATTTTTATTCAGTATAATTGTACTAATTTGCTGTGCATTCACTTCATTCAATCAACTCTGAAGGAAGTAACTGAAGTGGCTCCCAACCCTAACCCTCTTTGACTGAGGGGATGCCTTGCACGATGCCTCTTCCCTCTTAGGCAGGCAGGCAGGCAGGCTCTATCATCCTTACTCCTCTTGCTGTTCTTATTGCAATGCTGAAGCTGCTCTCCAGGCGAGGCGCGCGGGGGCTTCTGGCACTCCGAGTAGGGCTGGCTGTGGAGTACGTAAGGGGAGAGGTCAGGGACGAAAGTGGTTCCCTCCCAGCATGAGATGGGGGTATTCTGGAGCTTCAGGGCTTCCTGGGGGATGCGGCTGACATTCATCATTCCGTAGTTGCCTTTCGCCTTGGGCTTGGTGGGATCCTTTAGCTCCATGGAGAAGCACCAATTGGAAGTTAAATTGTGGCAAATTGAGCCTTTCCAGCCCTGATAAGTAATGTGGAACAAAGGAAATCGACTGTGGATCTCCTTGATAATCTGGAAGGTGACACCGAATTAGCCGGCCCGAGATGATGGGCATTGCAGTCCATTTCGCGAGGTTGGGCAAGGCTGAGCTGAGCGTCGCTTGCATGTCAGGAAGGGAAGTGGTGCACCCAGGAGGAAAGTGTAGCTTCCCCCGCAGTAGCAATCGTGGGGAGTGGAGCAGCTCTCTGTTCATATTTCGCTATGATGTAGAATGAGCAAAGTTGCTCAGAGAGAGAGAGAGAGAGAGAGAGAGAGAGAGAGAGAGAGATACTGTGAAATACTTTTTGAGTTTACGATACAGGAAGGATTCAACCTTCGGATTTCATAGGTTACTGAAATTCATCATGACCATATACAATCTTAGTGAAATGCACATGGCATTTTCCAGAGTAACATAAGAAGATCAAAGGCCCTATTTAGTCCAGCGTTTTCTGCACACAGTGCCCAACTTTCCAACCGCTGTGCTGCCTACCAGGGTTGGTGTGTTTGCTCCAGATTTGAATCCAGAGACAGCCCTTGGTTCACTGACCTCGATTCTTTGAGGAAGAGGATGCTTTGTGCAAGCCCTCCGTCCTGTTACAGTCGGTCAGCAGGTAGCATGAAATTATCACCATTATTTTTATTCTTGTTCTTATTATTATTATTCAGTATTATTGTTCTTATTGGCTGTGCTTTCACTTCAGTCACTCAACTCTGAAGGAAGTAACTGAAGTGGCTCCCAACACTAACTCTCTTTGACTGAGGGGATGCCTTGCACGATGCCTCTTTCCTCTTACAGGCAGGCAGGCAGGCAGGCAGGCTCTATCATCCTTATTCCTCTTGCTGTTCTTATTGTTTGCGCTTGCCCTGGAGGACGTGAACTGTGATGGACTTCGAAGCAATCCTCCTCTTCACCTCCCATGTTAAGGGCAAGACAAAGCATCTCTCACTGCCCATATTTCCAACCAATGTCCTGCCTTGCAGGGTTGGTGTGTCTGTTTTTTTATTTCAATCAAGGCACAACTCGTGCAGTCACATCTCATGTCAGATGTTGACTATCAGAAGAATCAGCAAGCCATTTTATTTAATCAGTCCTGTTGTTTGTTATTGGTATTATTATTCTTGTTACTGCTATAATCATCACCACCACTTACTGTGCTGCTTACCCTGGAGGAAGTGAAGTGTGAAGGACTTTGAAGCAATCCCCCTCTTCACCTCCCATATTAAGGGGATGCCAAAGCATGTCTCACTGTCCATGTTTCTCACTGTTCACCAACCCTGTGCCACACCACAGGGTTGGTGTGTGTGCATTGTGCTGACCTCTCTCTGCCAGCCTACCGCCTCTCTACCCTCCTGGTGCCTGCTTGTGGGATGCAGCTGGGCTGCGTGGTTCAACCCCACAAGCCTATGGCCTAACTGCTCCAGGGCTCCATGGCCTCAGCCTTCTGCTACCTCTCCAACTGTGTGCCATCTTGCATCGTTGGTGTGTGTGTTTCTTAATTTGAGTCAAGGCGATCCTTGGCTCACTGACTCATGCCCCATTGATACCTCTGCTTCCATCCCTACTGCCTGCCTGCCTCTATACCTGCCTGCCTGCTTCTCTGTGAGATGTTGAGGAGGAGCCAGATCTTGCCTCCCTCCACAATATCAGCCCAGTCCCGACATGCAGGGGTGGGTGGGTTGGATCGCTTTGCTTTCACTGCAGCTTGGCTCATTTACTAAAGCCACAGGTTTAGATTTGTTTTGTCAGCCTGACATCCAGGCACCCTGCCTGTCTGCCTGCAAGAATGTGCCGACTAATCCAATATTATCTCAGTTTGGTCCTGCCTTGCAGGGTGGGTTTACTCCCAGCCATGCAATGTGTGAATTGCAGGTATCCTAATACTTTGAATGGAAAGAGCCTGAGGGGATCTGTCACTTTCAGAACAAAGAAAAGAAAACTTAAGTATGGGAGATTTGCACTTGAATGGATACTGTGAGGTGGCACATGCTGTTTTCTGAGTGTCTGCTTTCAGTGGTTTGCCTGAAAAAATCCTATATTTAGCAGTAGATTACAGGAAAACCCCTGCACAGATCTGCCTGAAATTTGACAGACATGAGCAGCCCTAAGTCAACTATATGCTCTCCAACTTCCATTTTTCTATCTTAACAAATGAAACCTTTATGGGCGTTTAATTTGTCCTATGCAAATCTTTGGGAAAATGATAAATCCAAATGATTCAAACATCGGAATCTCAATTCGGATTGGGTCTGAATCGATTGGGTCTGAATCGATGCCAAGAGAGTACCGATAGGTCCGAATTGGCATCAGAAGCAAATCGAGGGATCTGTGTACAGCCTCGATTGATAGTATGGATGGTAGGGCAAGTAGTAGTGTGGCCCCCAAGCGAGGTTCAGTGGGGTCTGCGCTGGCATGCTGCACACCTTTCATGGTCGGAGGGTTCTTCAGATACAGGACGGGGAGTATGGCCCTGCTACAGGGCTGCAAGAAGTGCCATTTGAAGAGGCGGCATGGCTGTAAGAGCAAAAGGGTGTGCTATGTGGGGGCGGGTAGGCCAAGTGCGCTGGCAGGGACACGGGGGGCAGCCCATGGCCAGCGAAGGCAGCAGCACCACCGTACGGATCAGTCAGCTGGCCTCAGGGCACTTGGGGCGGCAGGGGCTGTGGCCACAGAGTTCTTGGGCTGGAGAGGAGAGTTTTCTTTGCAGCAGGCACATTTTCATGGAGGAGGGCTGGCAGAGGGGCGGGGGCCTGGCTGGCCCTCTCACCATCACCAAGAGAAGAGGCGCAGCCAGCCGAAAGACCCTCAGGGCTGTGGTAGCACAGGGCCGCCCACTGCCTGGGTAAAGCAGAAAGAGCAGCGCACTCTTGTCTGGAGTCCGGGGCCGCCCTGGGCACGGCCCGCAGCACGGATGCAATGCTGAAGCTGCTCTCCAGGCGAGGCGCGCAGGGGCTTCTGGGCACTTGGAATAGGGCTGGCTGTGGAGTACGTAAGGGGAGAGGTCAGGGACGAAAGTGGTTCCTTCCCAGCATGAGATGGGGGTATTCTGGAGCTTCAGGGCTTCCTGGGGGATGCGGCTGACATTCATCATTCCGTAGTTGCCTTTCGCCTTGGGCTTGGTGGGATCCTTTAGCTCCATGGAGAAGCACCAATTGGAAGTTAAATTGTGGCAAATTGAGCCCTTCCAGCCCTGATAAGTAATGTGGAACAAAGGAAATCGACTGTGGATCTCCTTGATAATCTGGAAGGTGACATCGAATTAGCCGGCCCGAGATGATGGGCATTGCAGTCCATTTTGCAAGGTTGGGCAAGGCTGAGCTGAGCGTTGCTTGCATGTCAGGAAGGGAAGTGGTGCACCCAGGAGGAAAGCGCAGCTTCCTCCACAGTAGCAATCGTGGGGAGTGGAGCAGCTCTCTGTTCATATTTCGCTATGATATAGAATGCGTAAAGTTGCTGAGAGAGAGAGAGAGACTGTGAAATACTTTTTGAGTTTATGATACAGGAAGGATTCAACCTTTGGATTTCATAGGTTACTGAAATTCATCATGAGCATATACAATCTTAGTGAAATGCACATGGCATTTTCCAGAGTAACATAAGAAGATCAAAGGCCCTATTTAGTCCAGCGTTTTCTGCACACAGTGCCCAACTTTCCAACCGCTGTGCTGCCTACCAGGGTTGGTGTGTTTGCTCCAGATTTGAATCCAGAGACAGCCCTTGGTTCACTGACCTCGATTCTTTGAGGAAGAGGATGCTTTGTGCAAGCCCTCTGTCCTGTTACAGTCGGTCAGCAGGTAGCATGAAATTATCACCATTATTCTTATTCTTGTTCTTATTCTTATTATTATTCAGTATTATTGTTCTTATTGGCTGTGCTTTCACTTCAGTCACTCAACTCTGAAGGAAGTAACTGAAGTGGCTCCCAACCCTAACTCTCTTTGACTGAGGGGATGCCTTGCACGATGCCTCTTCCCTCTTACAGGCAGGCAGGCAGGCAGGCAGGCAGGCTCTATCATCCTTATTCCTCTTGCTGTTCTTATTGTTTGCGCTTGCCCTGGAGGACGTGAACTGTGATGGACTTCGAAGCAATCCTCCTCTTCACCTCCCATGATAAGGGCAGGACAAAGCATCTCTCAATGTTCATGTTTCCAACCACTGTGCCACACCACAGGGTTGGTGTGTGTGCATTGTGCCGACCTCTCTCTGCCAGCCTACCGCCTCTCTACCCCCCTGGTGCCTGCCTGTGGGATGCAGCTGGGCTGCGTGGTTCAACCCCACAAGCCTATGGCCTAATTGCTCCAGGGCTCCATGGCCTCAGCCTTCTGCTACCTCTCCAACTGTGCGCCATCTTGCATCGATGGTGTGTTGGTTTCTTAATTTGAGTCAAGAAGACCCTTGGCTCACTGACTCATGCCCCATTGATGCCTCTGCCTCCATCCCCACTGCCTGCCTGCCTGCTTCTCTGTGAGATGTTGAGGAATAGCCAGATCTTGCCTCCTTCTCCCACATTATCAGCCCGGTCCTGAAATGCAGGGTGGGTTTGGATCGCTTTGCTTTCACTGCGGCTTGGCTCACTTACCAAACCCACACGTTTCGCTCTGTTTTGTCAGCCTGACATCCAGGCAGCCTGCCTGTCTGCCTGCAAGAATGTGCCGACTTCTCCAATATTATATCAGTCTGGTCCTGCCTCGCAGGGAGGGTTTGCTCCCAGCCATGCAATGTGTGTATTGCAGGTATCCTAATACTGTGAATGGAAAGAGCCTGAGGGGATCTGTCACTTTCAGAACAAAGAAAAGTAAACTTAAGTACGAGAGATTCGCACTTGAATGGATACTGTGAGGTGGCACATGCTGTTAGCTAAGGGGCTGCTTTCAGTGGTTTGCCTGAAAAAAATCCTATATTTAGCAGTAGATTACAGGAAAACCCCTGCACAGATCTGCCTGAAATTTGACAGATATGAGCAGCCCTAAGTCAACTATACGGTCTCCAACTTCCATTTTTCTATCTTAATTAAACCGTTATGGGCGTTTAATTTGTCCTATGCAAAACTTTGGGAAAATGACAAATCCAAATGATTCAAACATCGGAATCTCAATTCGGATTGGGTCTGAATCGATTGGGTCTGAATCGATGCCAAGAGAGTACCGATAGGTCCAAATTGGCATCAGAAGCAAATCGGGGGAACTGTGTACAGCCTCGATTGATAGTATGGATGGTAGGGCAAGTAGTAGTGTGGCCCCCCAAGTGAGGTTCAGTGGGGTCTGCGCTGGCATGCTGCACACCTTCCGTGGTCGGAGGGTGCTTCAGATACAGGACAGGGAGCATGGCCCTGCTACAGGGCTGCAAGAAGTGCCATTTGAAGAGGCGACACGGCTGTAAGAGCAAAAGGGTGTGCTGTGTGGGGACGGGTAGGCCAAGTGCGCTGGCAGGGACACGGGGGGCAGCCCATGGCCAGCGAAGGCAGCAGCACCACCGTACGGATCAGTCAGCTGGCCTCAGGGCACTTGGGGCGGCAGGGGCTGTGGCCACAGAGTTCTTGGGCTGGAGAGGAGAGTTTTCTTTGCAGCAGGCACATTTTCATGGAGGAGGGCTGGCAGAGGGGCGGGGGCCTGGCTGGCCCTCTCACCATCACCAAGAGAAGAGGCGCAGCCAGCCGAAAGACCCTCAGGGCTGTGGTAGCACAGGGCCGCCCACTGCCTGGGTAAAGCAGAAAGAGCAGCGCACTCTTGTCTGGAGTCCGGGGCCGCCCTGGGCACGGCCCGCAGCACGGATGCAATGCTGAAGCTGCTCTCCAGGCGAGGTGCGCGGGGGCTTCTGGCACTCCGAGTAGGGCTGGCTGTGGAGTACGTAAGGGGAGAGGTCAGGGACGAAAGTGGTTCCCTCCCAGCATGAGATGGGGGTATTCTGGAGCTTCAGACTTCCTGGGGGATGCGGCTGACATTCATCATTCCGTAGTTGCCTTTCGCCTTGGGCTTGGTGGGATCCTTTAGCTCCATGGAGAAGCACCAATTGGAAGTTAAATTGTGGCAAATTGAGCCCTTCCAGCCCTGATAAGTAATGTGGAACAAAGGAAATCGACTGTGGATCTCCTTGATAATCTGGAAGGTGACATCGAATTAGCCGGCCCGAGATGATGGGCATTGCAGTCCATTTCACGAGGTTGGGCAAGGCTGAGCTGAGCGTCACTTGCATGTCAGGAAGGGAAGTGGTGCACCCAGGAGGAAAGCGTAGCTTCCCCCGCAGTAGCAATCGTGGGGAGTGGAGCAGCTCTCTGTTCATATTTCGCTATGATGTAGAATGCGCAAAGTTGCTCAGAGAGAGAGAGATACTTTGAAATACTTTTTGAGTTTACGATACAGGAAGGATTCAACCTTTGGATTTCATGGGTTACTGAAATTCATCATGAGCATATACAATCTTAGTGAAATGCACATGGCATTTTCCAGAGTAACATAAGAAGATCAAAGGCCCTATTTAGTCCAGCGTTTTCTGCACACAGTGCCCAACTTTCCAACCACTGTGCTGCCCACCAGGGTTGGTGTGTTTGCTCCAGATTTGAATCCAGAGACAGCCCTTGGTTCACTGACCTGGACTCTTTGAGGAAGAGGATGCTTTGTGCAAGCCTCTGTTCTGTTACAGCCGGTCGGCGGGCTCTATCCTGAATCTTATTTGCATGAAGTTATCACCATGATTGTTATTTGCATGAAGTTATTACCATGTTAAGGGCTGGGCAAAGCATCTCTCACTGCCCATGTTTCCAACCAATGTCCCGCCTTGCAGGTTTGGTGTGTCTGTGTTTTTATAATTTTAATCAAGGTACAAGTCATGCATTCACATCTCACATCAGCAGAAGCAGTTGTGACTCCCTTTCTGCAACTCCATCAGAACAAGCGGCAATTTAATTTATTCAGTGGTTATTAATGATCTTATTATTGTTATTATTATTATTATTATCCAACGTTTATGTTTCTAACTTAAAAAAATAAAAACGTCATAGGCGTTACATGTTTCCTATACAAGTCTATGGCAAAATGACAAATCCAAATGATTTGGACATCCGAATCAAAGTGGATCGTGTCCAAATCGATGCAAAGCGAATCAGGCTAGTTTGTTTAATATTCAAGTTTTTATTTTTTTTGCCAAATTTTTTTTAAAAAACATTTAAAGCACACACAACACATAAGCACACACAACACATACTCCATCAAAACAACAAAAACTACACAATAAAAGAGGGTAATCAACAAAGTTACAGTGAGTTCTGATCTTCTTCACAGCAAAGGCTTACAAATCTAATTTTTCCTCTCTGTCTAATCGTTAACCCTTTCTTATTAGTTGAATCCACAGATGAATAAATCATTTTTCTCCTGCTCCATCACATATTCTATAAGAGATTTCCATTCAGTTCTAAATCTAACTGTTAACTTATCTCTAATTATTGATGTAAGTTTTGCTATCTCTCCCATCTCCAATAATTTGAAAATCCAATTGTCCATTGTAGGTAACATTGTATTTTTCCAGTTCTGTGCATATAAAAGCCTCGCAACCGCCGTCAAATGAAAAATAAATGTGGAACTTTAGTTTATCTTCTCTTCCATTAGTCCCAAAAGAAAGTATTCAAGTTTCAATTGTATATTAATCCTTAGTGTCTTCTACATCAAAGAATGAATTTGTATCCAGAAAGAGTTGCTATTTTACAAGTCCACCATACATGGTAAAAGGTTCCTTCTTGATCTTTGCAATTCCAACAAGTTCCAAAGACCCCCTTATATATTTTGACTAATTGCGATGTAGATATGTAACATCTATACATCAACTTATAGAAGTTCTCTTAGTCTGGTACTTAGTGTAAATTTTAAAATTTTCAACCACATATTCTCCCACTGGTCCATTGTTAAATTATACTAGAAATTTTGTTCCCATGTTATCATACAATCTTTCACCAGTTCGTCTTCCGTCTCATATCTCAACAAAAATTCATATATTTTTGATAGATCATGTTTATCATTTGCACATGAAGCCTTTTCAAATTCAGATTTTGTTTGTTCAAATTCCCACATTTTTATCTATTGTAAGCCTTTCCGCAATTTGTAAATAGGAAAACCATTGACATATATAACGTTATTTTATTAACTCCTTTCTTGTTTTTAATTTATGTTCCCCTTATATCACATCTAATACATCATGATATGTTAACCACTTGACAATTCTCTTTTATAATTTGCTTCTTGGGCTGATATCCAAAGTGGGACCCTCTGACACAATCTAGGTTTATATTTGTTCCATGTTCTCAAAACTGCACGTTGCACATAATGGTTATTAAATTCTATGTTGACCTTAACTTTGTCGCACCACAGGTATCCATGCCACCCGAATCTCAGTTTATGCCCTTCTAATTCCAGAAATCTTCTATTTTCCAACAGTATCCAATCTTTCATACATAACAAACAGGCAGAGAAATACACTTTCAAGTAGGGATGTGCAAGCCCAGAAATATTGTATCGTTATCGGAATTTTGGACCAAAAAAATTATTGTCTCCGATTATATCATAGGTGAACCGTATCGTATTTCTGATAATTATAGGAAATCCGATATATCATTTCTCCATTTTGCCCTATAGACTCAAGAGTTGATTTTTGAGTCAGAAAGGCCTAAAACCTCTTAATTTTCCAAGTTACAAGTTTAAAACTTGGTCACAGTGCAGACTGAGTGTTGCTAGTCTTGTGTGCCAAATTTTAGAACAATCGGTGCAAGCGTTACTCAGAAGTAAGCTTTCAAATACACTGTTTCAGGTGGCTGAAATGTGGTCCTTTTTCAAGAGACGTGGGTGTAGAAGAGATAAACTCTGGTGTTATGAAAATACTCTACTCAGTTTATTGCAGATAATGTTAAAATGTCCACATGCTCGATGTTTCGGAACCCTGTCCTTCATCAGGAGCTGTATACATGATTTAAAATACATAAAACAATATAAGTTTGGCGTGAGACCCTTGTATCTAATATTGCTTACTCCACATAGCACTCTCAGTCCCCTCCATATCACATATTCTCAAAAGCCCAGTACATACTAGGGACCACCTTATAAGGAAATAAACTGTATTTACAAACCAGTATGTAATCAGAATTGTGCCCCATTTTATCAAAAGCCCTCACTTTCAATATATGTGACACCTTTGTCTAATTTTTGCTCATTCTTAAGATGTTCTTCATTGCTGTTGTTTTTAATTTCCAATCTGTTTCTAATTCATTTTCATATACTACTCCACAGCAAATGACTAAGCAAATGATTGCTCTTACAAGTCTTAGACTAACCTGGACATTCCACGGGCACTGCCCTAGAGTTGTTCTTGTTGTTTCGAGATGCCTGTTATGCTGTTATGCTCCTTACTGCACCAATTTTTGAAGTGTGTTCCTCTCCTCCTACCCGCTTTTTATCAGCTTCTTATCAGGTGCCTTGTATGGCCCCTGATAGGCTTACAATCAAATTGCCTCGTGATGTCAGTGGCCAAATTCTGTCAAAACTCACTTCCCCTCATCCTATGTTCTCTCCTTATTGGAACTCAGAGTTTGAAGTTGTTCCATTCCAAGGAATCATTCATCCCCCTTGCAGTGTGTGATTGAAGCTGCAAAATCCAGAAGAGTTCCCTCTTACTTAAAACCCTTTCATCCCCCTTGGTTTTCTCGATGCCCCAGAATCTTAAGGACTCGGCTTGATGTTTCATTTCTTGGAAATGTTTAACCATTGGCGCCCCCTCTCTGTTGTGTCTAAGATTGCAGAGGTGTTCACCAACCCTGACCTTAAGGGCCCATGTTGTTTTACCTATGTAGATCTTATCACAGGGGCAAGATATTGCATATATCACATTCATGGAATTACAGTTCAAAAGGTCTTTTATGAAAATCATCTTCCCAGTTGTTTTGTTCAGGAACGACACGGTCTTTTTTGTGTGTTTGCAACAGATGCAGTGTCTGCAGGGATGGAACCCCTGGGGTTTCGGTAAAGAAACCAGTGTGGATTGTATGTCCATTTTAGGTAATTCTTTTGTGTAGTCTGAATGTACAAGACAATCTTTCAAATTTTTTGTTCTTTTGTAAGCCACCATCGGTCTCTTATCCAATCCTGGTAAGTCCTGTAATAAGTACCATTCTTTTTTGATGTAGGTTTCCAGTTTTTTTGTGACTTGATCATAGGGTAGCACACATGGTATAATCCTGTCATTGTTTTCACAGTTCCTTGTATCTTTGTGTGATTTTAGAAGTTCATCATGGTTGACATTCTCAGCCCTGTACATAGCCCCTTGTAAAATCCTCTCTGGATATCCCCTGTGTTCCAAGTTCCTCTTGAGATGTTCAGCTTCTTTTCTATACACTTCCACTTTCGAGCAATTTTGCTTGAGACGTTTATCTTTTCTACACCCACGATGCATGGTGTTCTTCCTTTTTGTCTTCGCTACCTTTTTCAAGAGACATCCAGTACTCATGGGCATCTCACAGATGACCTTGAGGGGATTCATCTGTGCCCAATTTCAGATGCACAGCTGCTGATGTTACTTGGAAGTAAGCTCTCAACAACATGCACTGTTTCTGGTAATCGACTCCATGCTGCTGCTGTGTGCTATAATAACTCCTAATTTTTTAAGATCTAGTCCTTAAAGTTGGCAACCTTACCGAAGGGCTGTAGGGAGTGGACTCATGGCAGCACTCCACGATGAGAGCATACGTCAGTTTGACATAGCTTCTCTCGATGTTGGTGTCGAAGCCAGAATGCACATGCATGTCATCAACCCACCAAGGCAGGCTGGGCAGGCACAGTGGCTCAAAAAAGGCAATGCGTGAGGAGCTTCTGAATCCCCTCAGTAATGGAGGCTAGGAGGAGGAAGACGATCCCTGTGCACAGACGGCAGGCAGGCTGATGCAGGCAGGAAGTCATTTTTGGCAGAGGTGGGCACAGAGGCAGAGGGCCAGTTGGATCTGTCCCTGAAAGCGGCATGGACTCTTGGGTGTCACCACAGGAGCAGGGCTAGAAGAAGACCTTTCTTAAAGAGCCAGCCTTAGCCAGGCAGGGCCTCATTGGGGCAGGAGATACCCCTGCAGTGCGCCAACCTGGAGGATCCCACAAGCAGCACCACACAGACAGTCAGGAATTATGCTCTGCAGAAATTCCTCTGCCTGGTATAGTGGACCCACTCCACTGAACTGAACCAGTATTACCCAGACAGGGCCTCATTGGGCCGGGAGATAACCCAGAAGTGAGGAAACCTGGAGGATCCTAGCAGATATACATGTGCTGCTGCCTTCACCTCATCGTGCTTGAAAAATGACCCAGTCTGCCCGCCATCCCCATGCCATGCACGTTGGCTGGAGCAGAAGCAAATAAAAGTCACGTTCGGGGAAGAGGTGGGCACAGTGGATGGAGTGGAGGGAATAGTCACGTTCTGGGTAGAGGTAGGCACTGGCTGAAGCGGAGGGAAATAAGAAAGTCATGTTCTGGGTAGAGGTAGGCATATTGCCTGGACCAGAGTCTCAAAAAAAAAAAAAGGAAATGCGGGAGGGGGATGCTTCAGCAGTCCCTCACTAACATAGTCCACGAGGAGCAGGCCCAGGGATGTAGTGACAAAAAATAATAATACAGGAATCTCTCAAGGCTCACTAAAGCAGTCCCTCCAGGCTGAAAACATTGAAAAATAATGTGTGGGGGACAAACCTACAATAATGTGCCCAGCGTGGTTCAGTGGGGTCTGCGCTGGCATGATGCACATCTTCCGTGGACAGGGGGGTGCTTCTGATACAGGACGGGGGAGCGTGGCCCTGCTACCGGGCTGCAATCAGTGCCATTTGGAGTGGCGGCATGGCTATAAGAGCAAAAGGGTGTGCTGGGTGGGGGCGGGTAGGCCAAGAGTGCTGGCAGGGACACGGGGGGCAGCCCATGGCCTGGTAAGGCAGCAGGACCAAACGGATCAGTCAGCTGGCCTCAGGGCACTTGGGGCGGCAGGGGCTGTGGCCACAGAGGCCTTGGGCTGGAGGGGAGAGCTCTCTTTGCAGCAGGCATGAAGGCATGGAGGAGGGGTGGGGCCCCGGCTGGCCCCTCCCACCATTACCGAGAGAAGAGGCGCTGCCAGCCAGAGAAACCTCAGGGCTGTTGCGGCCCAGGACTTCCCACCGGCTGGGTAAAGCAGAAAGAGCAGCGTGCTCTTGTCTGGAGTCCGGAATCGCCCTGGGCATGGCCCTCAACAGGGATGCAATGCTGATGCTGCTTTCTAGGTGAGGCACAGGGGCTTCTGGGCACTCCTAGTAGGGCTGGCTGTGGATCACGGAGGAGAGGTCAGGGATGAAAGTGACTCCTCCCTGGCATGAGATGGGGGTATTCTGGTGCTTGATGGCTTCCTGGGGGATGCGGCTGATGTCCACCATCCAGTTGTTGCCCCTCGCCTTGGGCTTAGTCAGATCCCTAAGTTCCATGGAGAAGCAACAATTGGAAGATAAATTGTGGCAAATGGAGCCCTTCCAGCCCCGATAGGGAATGTGGAATAAAGGAAATCGGCTGCGGATATCCTTGATAATCTTGAAGGTGACATCAAATTAGCTGGCCAGGGATGATGGGCATTGCAGTCCATTGCGCGAGGTTGGGCAAGGCTGAGCTGAGTGTCGCTTGCATGTCAGGAAGGGAAGTGGCGCCCGCAGGAGGAAACCACAACTTCCTCCGCAGTAGCAATTGTGGGGAGTGGAGCAGCTCTATGTTCATATTTCCCTATAGTGCAGAATGAGCAAAGCTGCTCAGAGAGAGAGACCCTTACTTTAAAATACTTTTTTAGTTTACAGTACAGGAAGGATTCAACCTTCGGATTTCAGAGGATTATTATTATTTAAGGATACAAATATACAATTAAACTAAATTATTAGTGTGCTGTATTTCCTTCATTTGTCGTTACAATGTCCATATAGGCAGTGCTGAAGCAGGTATACACTGTTGTACATCCGGTTGTGATGCATATTGAACGAATGTCCCCCATAAAGCTTTGAATGATGTTGACTCTGGTTTTCCCTGGATTTGGAATAAATCAGAAGTTATTTTCTCTGATATTGCCACGGGCCAAATATTACGATACCACGCTGATAAATTCAAATTGTCCAGTTTTTTCCACTGTTGTGTAATTGTTTGCCGGGCAGCAGTCAACAGGTATGTTATTAAAGCTATACATTTCAGTCCAATATTAAGTCCATTATATATTGATCCATTTTTTGTGCATGAATTTGTGAACAAAACAAAAAAAAACCATGAAGAAAATAATAAAAATAAAATAAAAATAAAAATATAAACACATACAGCCACATACTTCAAAAGCCTCAGTTTCAATTATCACAATGTCTAGATAAGTAAAAAGGAGGAGGGAAAAAGGTAGCATAAATTACGCATAAGTGACCACAAAGGCAGACCAAATGTCTAAGTAAATGATGCCTGTATGCCGTTCTTTCAAATGTTGTTAATGCTGTTAAGTCTTCAATCCATTGCATTATAGATAGTGTGATTTTATCTTTCCAATGTTGTAAAATAATTCTTTTGGCAGTCAAAAGGGCACGAAAAATCCATTTCTGTTGACCGTGTGTTAGTTTCCAAGCAGCTGGTACGTAATTTAAAATGACATGTACATCTGAAAATATTAAAGAGCTTTCTAATGAAAAATGTATGTGACTGATAATTTCCTCCCAAAAGGTGGCAACTATTGGACAATTCCAGAACATATGAACAAAAGAAACAGTAGGTATGTAGCACTTCCAACAATTAGTTGATTTAGACAAACCTTTATTAAACAGATGCTGTGGTGTCCAGTATACCCGAAACAGTAATTTTTGCTGGATAAGACATAACCGGAGATCCACTGAGATATCTGATATGGATGGTAAAACAATGGTCCATTGTTTTGGTAAAATAGGACACTCTGATTCCCTATTCCTTTCCTGCTGAAGCCCCATTGTATCATATTTATTCACTAATAATAAGAATTTATGAACGTGAATTGTGGGCCGATTTACCCAGTCAGCCTCAATCAATGTTTCCAATAGCAAAGGAGATTCTGAAGCAAGTGAACGCTACTGGGCCAAATAAAGATTCTAACAAATGTTGCAGTTGCAGATACTGCCATTCCGCTGCGGCCGGTAATTTAAATTTATCACACAGAGCTAAGAATGACAGGAACTCATCAACTGCACCCACCAATTGGTCCAGGGTAAAAACCATTCTATCTGTCCATTTCTGCCATATAAACATTTTCTTTCCTATTTTTAAATCTGGATTTCCCCATATGGTCAGTTTGGCATGAGAAAATGGATCAAACTGTAATTGAGGTGACATTATACACCACACATCTCTAACTGCTAGTGTTAGATATTTAAAGTATCCATTTAAAATATGAGCTACTAGAAAGAACTATTGCTGTGGTCCATATAGCCAGTGTTTAATAACAAAAGTATACAGATTTAATATGAATTATATATAGTTATTATACAAGTTGGTACATTGAAGGAGGGAGGAATATGATAAGGGGAGAAAAAAGAAGAAATGGAAAAAAAAGTAGAAGAAGAAATGAAAAAAAAAAGGTCTGTCATGACACCCAGACTTCTTATCAAAAATAGCTGAGAATAAATGAAAACAAGCTCAAATACTCTGGCTAGCAACCAAGTCAGTAAAAACAAACTGGAGAACTCTGGCTAGCAAACACATACTAGCTGATTAATTTCAGGTTGATCGTTGGTTTTAATTTTAATGCCAATGAGAAATGACTCTGCTGCGTCAGGACTCTGAAATCTCTTCATCTGGCCTTTGAAGGAAACAACAAATGGCAGGATATCTTATATAATATTGAATTTTGGGAATCTGCCTTGCTAGGCTTCTCTCACCTTGGTAAAACTGCCTTCTTCTGTCACTGACTTCCTTGGTGTAATCAGGGAATATCAATATCTTCTCATTGGTGGGACCTCACCGCAAATCACCTCTTTGTCTAGCTGTGCGAAGCAGATAATCTTTGGTAGACGCCCGTAGAAACTGAACTATGACTGTCCTGTTCTTGGACCCCGCATAGAGCCAGGGACGCGATATGCACACACGATATCAAGTGGGAAATCAGGAGGCAATGCCAGTAACTCAAGAAGGAATTTTTCCATAAACTTAGCCAGGTGAAGATCTGTCGGGAGGTCTTTAAGACCCAGACTACACAGATTAGCCCTTCAATTAAAAGCTTCTATCTATGCAACCCGTATTGGTAGTATACTATGTGAGACATTCATAGCAGTTTCATGGGCAGAGACCCGATCTTCAAGTGCATCCACATCATTATTATCATTATTATTATTATTATTATTATTATTATTATTATTATTATTTATTACACTTATATACCACCCCATAGCCGAAGCTCTCTGGGCGGTTTACAAAAATTAAAAAGATTGAGCATTAAAAAGACAATATACAAAATTTAAAACCATAAAACAGCTGTCATTAAAACACTTTAAAACATTTTAACTGTTAAGCCTGGCCACAATGTCAATCAAAACCTCAACTTGAGCTATTAAAATGCCTGGGAGAAAAGAAAAGTTTTGATCTGGCGCCGAAAAGATAACAGTGTTGGCGCCAGGCGGGCCTCATTGGGGAGATCATTCCATAATTGAGGGGCCACCACAGAGAAGGCCCTCTCCCTTGTTGCCGTCCTCCGAGCTTCCCTCGGAGTAGGCACCCGGAGGAGGACCTTTGATGTTGAGTGTAGTGTACGGGTAGGTTCATGTCGGGAAAGACGTTCCATCAGGTATTGTGGTCCCAAACCGTGTAAGGCTTTATAGGTTAAAACCAGCACCTTGAATCGGGCTCGGAAACATAGAGGCAGCCAATGCAAGCGACTCCCATCTTTTGAAGACGAACATGAATCAAGTCTACAGATCCTTGGAGACTATTTATAGAATCCTGTAACAGTTTCAGCTGTTCTAGCTTTTTTGATTGAGCAGATAGCTGTAAATTAATGTTTTTTTATCCAAGTAAGTAGCTCCTCTCCCTCCTCCGCAACTTTAGAAACTTTAGAAACCTTTGGGGGGGGGGATTTGGTGGCGTAGGTGGTGTCCCTGTGCTTTCCTTCCCCTTGGTTGTCGACATGGCCAAAACCCACCTCCGAAACACAAGTAGATAAAATATAGAAAAGTGAAAGTAGAAACTCAAACAAAGTTAATAGTAAATACCCTGTCTCCTGGAAGTTTTCTTTAAGCTGAAACTCGGGAGAGATGCAGTGGAGATCTGATCACACCACCATCCTCAACCGGAAGCCCAGTCCATTATATATTGATAATAAAAACAATTCTGGATCATATACAATTGTTTCTCTAGTAATAATCATTATTTCTCTGTGTACTGATCTCCAGAATCTCTGTATATATGAGCAAGACCACCATAAATGAAAATATGTACCTTGTATCTTGCAGACTCTCCAGCAGAGGGGACTGCAAGTTTTAGTAATGTCTGCTAATTGTACTGATGTTCGATACCATCTATGCAGTATTTTCAAGGAAGTTTCCTGAATAGAAGTTGATACTGATCTAAATGGTCTATTGCTCCATATTTTATTCCATCTACCTTTGGCTATTTCCCTTACAAAATCTCCTTCCCACACTTTCCTCAAGCCCTCTAAAGATACTATACCCATCCCTCCTTCCCCTACCGTAATATTACTCACTCTAATGCTGTTAAAGATCTGAGTGCATGTATCTTTGTGTTAGTATCCCTATGGAGATGGGATAATTGGGCTTCTTGTAACCATCCCAGGCCTAGTTCTCCTAAATCACTTCTAAGTTATTCTAATGTTTTTGGTTTATCCTGGGCATAAAAATCTTTCAGTCGAAAATATCCTTTTTTCCATTCAGAAACCTTGGTAACAATAGTTGTATCTAGCTTACCCAGATATGATTGCATTGGAGTAAGGGGGGACCACACTGGGGACAGCTAGCTTGCCATTTTTTCCAAAATTGTAAATATAGTCTTAGTGTATGGGTTTTGGATATTATTTAATTTCTTTGCTTTTATAGGTTGAACAGGTAATGCCCATAAGGGGCCTTTATTTAACATTTCCTCTTCCAGACGTATCCAATTTTTATTTGCTTTCATAATAATACAGTGAAGCTGCCGTATTTGGAAAGCTTCATAGTATATTGCTAGATGTGGAAGTCCCCAGCCAACATTGCCTGATTTTTTTTATAATATAATTTTAAAGCCAGGCAGGGTGCTTTTGCTTGAAAAATGAATATATTAATTTGATTTTGCCACGACTGCAATATTTTTGGCTGGAAGAGGATAGGGAGAAAATGGAATAGGAATAAAAACCTGGGAATTAAAAGACATTTGTATTGCTGCAATTCTCCCAAGAAGTGACAAATTCAGTTTCTCCCATTTCTTCAGATCAGTAGTCATATTTTTAGTAAGGGGACCATAGTTTATTTTAAATTATTAATTTTCCTAGGAATGTATATTCCCAGGTATCTAAATGAAGTTTGACTGATTGGTGATCCTAGAATGCAACTGATAGGATACTGATGATTAGGAAGCACATTATATGACAAAATAGTAGTTTTTTCATAATTAACTTTTAAAGCTGCCATTAATTTAAATTCTTCGAGTTCTTGCCTTAAGTTAGAGACTGACTGGTAAGGATCTCCCAACAAAATGATCATATCATCCGCATACATGTTTATTACCTGCTGTTCCCCCCTCTTCTATATCAAACTATACCTGGATGTTGCGGTATTATATTAGCCAATGGTTCCAAACAAGGGGCAAAGAGCAAAGGTGACAAGGGGCAACCTTGTTTTGTTCCTCGTTCCAAGTTAATAGGTGAGAAGCTTATGTTATTGGTTCGAACTGTTGCAATATTAGCATTATATAGTTTAGAAACTGCAGATATGACTCTAGTTCCCAGTTGATAGTAGTTTAGGACTCTTAATAAATATTGCCATTCCAGGCAATCAAAGGCCTTAAATATATCAAGTGATAGTAATGACAGTGAATGACCTGTTTTAGTTGCATAGTAAATAATATTTAAGATCCGTCGTATCAGGTCCGATATATGTCTTTGAGGAATAAATCCAGTCTGGTCAGTATGAAGGAAGTTGCCCACCAACTTGTTTAACTGTTGGACTAAAATAGATTAGAAAAGTTTTTGATTCTGGTTTAATAATGTAATTGGACGATAGGACCTTATTTTTGTATTATCTTTCCCAGGTTTAGGTATAACTATTATCCTGGATATTTTCCAAGTATCTGGAGGGTCCTCACCATGCCAAATCTTGGAAAAAAGCTGAGTAAGTTTAGGGGTCAATATTACTTAAAACTTTTTATAAAAAAAGTTTTATAAAAGTTTTTCCAAATCCATCTGGTCTAGGACTTTTATTATGTTTTAAATGATTAATGGCTTGCTCCACCTCCTCTATCTGTATATCTCCATTCAGCATTTTTTTGTTGATTTTCACTAATTGGGGTAATTCCACTTCTTTTCAAATATTTTTTATAAATTATGCCCCTGGTGAGATAGTACGATAAAGCTGTGCGTAAAAGTCTGGAAATAAGGTGTTAATTTCCATCTGATCAAACAATAGAATATCATCATTCTTATTTATAGAGTGAATTTTAGATTTTATTTGTCTCCTTTTAAGTGCATTGGCTAACATTTTGGAAAGTTTATTACGAGAAGAGTAGTATTTTTTGTTTTAAATATAAAAGGGATTTAGCAATGCCTGAGGTGTCTATACTTTCCAATTATTTCTTTTTGGCTTCTAAATCCTTAAGTACTTTTATAGACCCTGTACGTTTATGTTTAAATTCCAGGACTGTTATGTCTTTTAATAAACCCTGCTTAATTGGGTCTAAACAGTTTTTTATTTTTACACTTTCAGCAATACATGTTCTACAAATAGTAGCCTTCATGGCATCCCAAATTATCTTTGGTGCTATGTCCGGCTCCTCATTTAACTTAAAGTATTCCTCAATGGTCTTCTTAATAGTTAAAATAGAAGATTGTCTAATCAAAAGATTACTATCCAGACACCATACTGGGTGATAACGGGCTTTGAGGGTTTAATGACAAGCCTGTTTCAACTGCAGCATGATCAGAAACTACTCTGGGAAGAGTATTTAACAATATAAGATTGGGAATCCATAACAGGGAAACCAAAATATAATCTAGCCTGGAAAATGAACGAAACCTGAGGGGAAAATATGAGAAGTCTCTTACTGTCGTATTTCACCTGATTCCTTTCTGGGAAACCGGCCAATCAAACCCCTTATCTAAAGAATGTCCGGGAAGAAAGCCAGAAAACTTGGTTTGTTTTCAATTTATTTTTAAGAGATTAACCCCAAGACCACATGGAGTGCCAAGCTTAACGGAGTAAGACAGTAATGTCCAAGATTCCCAGTTCAGGGTCCAATGAAGTCAGGGGCCAGTCAGAGATATCATAAGTCCAGAGTCCAGGGTCAAGCCAGAAAGTCCAAGAAGTCCAATTGCCAAAGCTAAGGGTCAAGCCAGGTATTCAGAAAGTCCAGGGTCCACAATCCAAAGTCAAGTCGGGTATTCAATCCACGATCTATGAGCCGGAAACAGGCAGGAATTCTAGGAGCCGACTACGTCGGTTGTTCCCAACAAAACCACTGCTTCCTCCTTTGAGCCTTTTATGTCTCGCCTGAGCCTGTACTCGCCCTTCCCCAGCTGTTCCACATTCCTTACGCAATCTCATTTTAGGCTTGCGTCTGCTGTGCTGTGTTTCTGCAATCTCAAACTCCGTCTTGTTGGACGAATCTGCTCCGCATGCTTCAGATGCCGCCTCTGCTGAAGAGTCAAAGGACGAACCTCTTCAGGCCCAGAATCTTCCTCGTTGGAGACGGGGGGTGGAAGAGGCTGGCTTTCCTGGGGCTTTTCTGAGGAACCTCCCTGTCCTTCCTTCTCCTCTGGTAAGTCCTGGGGAACGGGCAAAGCTGCAGTCTCTGGAACTTCTTCCTCCTCAGAGGAAGATTCTTCAGATGGGGCCATGACACTTACCCCTGGGTTTAGAAGTCTCCAATAGTCAATTAAGTGAAAGTGTTTCAACAAAGGATCCAGATCCTTCCCACCTCTATATTTATCTGATCGAAAACCAGGTTTCCTGTCCAAGTCTAGATTGCAATACCGTATTCAGGTCTCCTGCTACAACTAGTTCCCCCATTGCAAATTAAAGTAACTTTTTAAACACTTTAACCAAAAATGAATATTGCTGTACATTAGGTGCATATATAGAAGCTGGTGTAGTGGGTTGACCATCAAGTTTTCCCCGCTAAGAATAAAAATCTTCCGTCTGAGTCCCTTTTTCCTTATCCACCTGCTACTCCTCCAGCATGGCTAGTCCCAATTGCTACATACTGTGAGCCAAAATATGGATGAGGTAGGAGTTTTTCCCCTGTCTCTTCTGCTTTGAATGTTTCCTGCAGAAAAACGATGGAGGGCTTACGAACCCGAAGATGATCCAAAACTCTCTTCCTTTTGATCACATCCCCCAATCCTCTCTCACCTTGAGAGTAATTAAATGTTTTTTTTTTTTTTTAGTATAATTTTTATTCATTTTTCAACAAAACAAACAAACATACACATAATACATAATATAAAACAAACTAACTCCCTCGACTACCCCCGTGCACCCCCCCCGAGACCTACTCCCATTCATTCATCTTCCTTCCAGAATTTTAATGACTCTTTTGAAGGCGACTGTCCCTTTCCCGATCTTAAAACATATTCCAAAAAGGGATTCCATATATCTCCAAAATCACTCTTACTGGACATTCCCCTCATTATTTTCATTTTACATGTCAACATATCATTCAATGCTATATCCCAAATTTCTTTATACCAATCTTCTATTTTATAACTTCGTTGCCCTTTCCAATTTTTAGCAATCATTATTCTAACGGGTGCCAGGAGGTTGTTTACCAATTCTCTATTAATTATATGCTTATTCCTGCTATCCCATATTGCTAGTAGAGCTAGCTTCGGGTTTAATTCCAATTTACTTCCAATTATATCACTTATTTCTTTAAAAACCTTTTCCCAGAATTTTTGTATTTGTTCACAGCTCCACCACATGTGAAAATAGGTCCCAACCTCCTGACATCCCCTCCAACAATTCTTAGACACTTTTTTATCAATCTGGTGAAATCTTACAGGTGTTAGATACCATCTCCAAACTATCTTATAATAGTTCTCCTTAATTCTAATCGACAATAATTTCAACATTCTTACATTCCACATCCTTCCCCAATTATCTTCATTAATTTTTTCCCTAATATCTTCTTCCCATACCTCTTTTATAATCTTAAGTGAGTCCTGACTTTCCCCCTCTATTAAAATTTTATATATCTCGCTAGTGAGTCCTTTTTTAGCTCTGGCTTCCTCTTTTTTTTCTATTTGTTCAATTAAATCTTCAAATCTGGTATTATTTCTACATTTCTTATTTTTTTTCCTCCATTCCTCTGTCCATTTTACCAGTTGCAGAGACTTAAACCACGCTATCTTCTGTCCTTTAAACAAATCTTTAATATACTCACTATCTTTCATCTTTCCCATCCAATTCCTTAGCTTAAAAATATCTTGTTCTTTCAGTCTCACTTCCATCTCTGATTTTAATGCTCTTGGGAAGTTTCCCACTACTACAACTGGGGCTAGCGGAGAATCTCCTGGTATCAACTTCCCCCTATACTTCTCCCATATCGACATTATATTTTCCAATAATGGGTTGTCCAGTACCTTCCATTCTTTCTTCTGCATTTTGGTAAAAAATATATTTCGCAGTTTACATTCTATCTCTACTGTTTGCGATTCCAGCCATTCCAAATCTTGCTCCCCTAAAATAGCATGAATAACATATCTTAACTGATTAGCAATATAGTAATTCTTAATGTTAGGAAGTCCTAAACCTCCTTTCTTTTGAGTCTTATACCATAACCCCTTATTTATCCTAGCTCTTTTATCCCCATTACAATATGCATTAATCATATTTTGCCAATTTTTAAGCTCAGCTGCTGAAATTCTAATAGGTAGCATTCTAAACAAAAAATTAACCTTAGGTAATATCTTCATTTTAATAACCGCTATTCTACCAAACCAAGAATGTTTTAATTTTCTATAAATCTGTAATTTCTCCCCTACCTCTTTTCTTAAGCTTACAAAATTAAGTTCCTCTATTCTTTCTAATTCTTTATCTATATTAACTCCTAAATATCTTATTATATTTTTATGTCTTAATCCTAACTTAGCTTTACATTTCTCCATCTCTTCCTTGTTATAGTTATACAACATCATTTCTGACTTCCCCCAATTAACTTGTAATCCTGTAATTTCCCCAAATTCTCTCAAATGTTTCTGAATCATCTCCCCACTTTCTAGGGGGTCTTCTATTGTCAATAACGTATCATCCGCAAACATATTTACTTTAATCTTGTTTTTTCTTCCTATCCCCTTTAATCTTTCATCTTCCCTAATTACATTTGCTAAAATTTCTATAACTATTGCAAATAAAATCGGTGAAAGTGGACATCCTTGCCTAGTTCCTCGGGCTAGTATTATTTGTTGCGTTAACCCATCATTAACCATTATTTCCGCTTTATTATTTTTATACATCTGATTTATCACTCCCATAAATTTATGTCCAAACCCAAATGTTTTTAATATTATTTTTAACGCTGGCCATTCCACGCAATCAAAGGCTTTGAAAATATCCAGAGCTAATAATCCTGCTTTTAAGTTTCTTTTTTTTATAATATTTATTATATTTATAACTCTCCCAATTAAATTCGGCATTTTCCTACCTAAAATAAATCCGCATTGATCATTTTTAATATATTTAAATATAAATGTACCCATTCTTTTAGCCATAATTGCTGAAAATATTTTTGCATCCTGATTTATTAAAGATATTGGTCTATATGACGCTGGATCTGTCAAGTCCTTGCCTGGCTTCTGTATTAATACAACCAGGGACTGGTCCCACGATGGCGGGGTCATTCCTCCTTCTATTATATTATTGAATAATTTTTTTAATCTAGGTATTAAAATATCTTTAAATATTTTATAAAATTCCGGCCCCAGACCATCAATCCCCGGAGACTTACCTCCTTTTAGTTTTCCAATAATTCCCTCAATTTCTTTGTCAGTAACCAAGGCTTCCATACACTCCCTATCTTGATCATCCAGTCTTATTTTCCAATTCCTTTCTACATATTCCCGAATCTTTTCTTGTGAAAGCGCCTCTGAAGTATATAAATCTTTATAAAATTCCTGAAAAATCCTTAATTTATCTTTCATTACATTACATCTATTCCCTAACTTATCTCTTATTGTCCCTATCATATTCTTAGCCTTCTCTGACTGCGTGGATCTAGCCAGCAATCTGGAATTTCTATTACTAAATTCAAAAAAATCTCTCTTTAAATATAATAAATTCTTTTGGACCTGTTCTATTTCTTCTTTCTCCAATTCCTTTTTTTTAGCCTGAATTAGGGCATATAATCGCTTATCTTTTGACTGTCTCAGTCTCTCCTCTAAACTCCTTATCTCTTCTTCAACCTTTTTATTAAGTACTTCCTGTTGCTTTTTAAGTGTGGACATTTCCCTAATACAGATCCCTCTTATTACTGCTTTCATCGTATCCCATAATAATCCTTGCGAATTAGCTCCTTTTTCATTTATCTGCCATATTTCCTGCAGTTCCTTTTTTAATTTATCCACTATGTTTTTATTTTTAAAAATTCTTCCGTCCATTCTCCATCTCTTTGCTTGTTTATAATCCTTCTTTAACTTGATGTCCATCATCATTAGAGCATGGTCTGTGATCTTAATTACTCCAATATCACAATCTGTTAATTTAGGTACCATATTCTTTGATATAAAAATATAATCAATCCTTGAGTAGCTCTTAAATCTAGGTGAATAAAATGTATATTTTCTTTCTTGCCCTTTTACAACTCTCCATACATCCATTAATTCTTTCCTCTCCATTAATTTAGCTAATTCTGTCTTACCCTCTCCTCTACTATCTCTTGTTATATTATCTCTATCTTTCCCTTTATCTAGTACCATATTAAAATCTCCAGCCATCACAATATTCTTTTTCCCTAAATCTCCCACCATATTAAATACTTCTTTAATAAAATCAATTTGTTTCCCATTTGGAGCATAGACGTTTATCAGCACAAATTCTTCCTCTTCCAACGTACAGTAAATTATAAGGATCCTTCCATTCTTATCTTTCTTTATATTTTGAATATTAACACCACATTTCTTCGATATTATTATTGCCACACCTCTCGCTTTAGAAGTACCAAATGACTTTTCATACACTCCTACTTCCCTCATTCGTAACTCATTAGCCCCCTCCTTTATCTGATGAGTTTCCTGCAAAAAAATTATATCTATTTTTTCTCTTTTCAACAATGTTTCAATTCTTCGTCTTTTAACCACCGTTCCTAGCCCCTTAACATTTAGAGTTGCACATCTCAATCTATTCTCCATTTCTTACTTTCAACCACGTCATTAAATTGGTCTCGGTCAGTGAAACACATACCCCCCCACCCTTTTCCCCCCCCACACACACACCCATTTTTACCCCCCTCCTCACCAGTCATCTGGGCTCTGGTCCCAATTATTTTAGAACTCTTCAGGGGGGGGGGAACACGGCCCAACCCACAGAGCAAAGTCCGATCCTCCCCTCCTTTTTTACTCTTTCCCCTCTAATCCCTTTTCATTGACTGGAACCTCCAACCGCTCCTTCTAGTTGATCTGTGGAACCTCCAACCGCTCCTTCCACTTGGACTATTTCTCCCAGATCCTTGGCATCGATTATGCCCAACTTCTCCAACAACTCGATTCCCTGCTCGCACGATGTTATTCTTTCTTGCTTCCCTTGCCAGAAGAATCTCAAAAATACTGGGTATCCCCAGTTGTAGGTTATCGATTTCTTCCTCAATGCTGCTGTACAAATTTTGACACTCTTCCTCCACTGGACGGTGTGCGCCGATAAATCCTGATAGATTTCTATTGCTGTTGCTTGAATCTTTGGTTGAGCTTGTCGTCTGATTGCCTGCATAAATTTTTCTTTTTTATAATAATTTGCAAATTTAACAATTATGTCCCTTGGAAGCACTCCTTTACGCTTAGAACCAACTCTATGCACCCGTTCGAGATCAGCTTCCTGCCAGGCCTCATCTGGAAGTTGTACTTTTATCCATGTCAAAATAGTATCTCTTAAATCTTTTAAAGTCTCTCCTTCTTGTTCTGGATATTTTCTAATGTAGATCAGTCATAATTCTAACCAGTTGAGGTTTGGGGCCTAAAATTCTCTGATTTTACAATATGGAACATTGTTAACACGATTCTTGTAACAATACTCATGAAGATGAAGTAATCAGCATTATATAAAAATTTGTGTTCTAAATTAACCTCGTTCCCAAAAGGGAATCCCACCACCACAAAAATCCTCACCCCACTCTTCCCACCCCTCCCCCTCCCCCAAGTTAACAGCTGTAAGGAAAAGAAGAATCTTACAACTTGCGGTATAAGAAATATTCCTGAATTGCTGAAATTCATCATGATTATATGCAATCTTAGTGAAATACACATGGCATTTTCCAGAGTGACGTAAGAAGGACCAAAGGCCCTATTTAGTCCAGCAATCTCTTCACACGGTGACCAACCAGCTGTCTATAAGAGGCCCACAAGCAGCGCATGAATGCAACAGGACCCTCCCACTCAATTTCCAGAAACTGGCGTTGAGAAAAGCATTCTGCCTCTTACACTGGGAATAGAGCTTAGACATCAGGACTAGTAGCCATTGATTACCTCATCTTGCATGAATAACCAAAGAAGTCAGGTCCCTCTTTCAAGGAGCTTGCAATATTTCCAAAATCTACAGAATTGCCTTTATAACTATAGACAATTTTGGATATGGATACCCTCCCTTCTGGATTTTTCACTACACTAACATTTGCTGCTGCTGCTGCTGCGTCTTCTTCTTCTGCTATACGTATTGATTTGCTGCCTTTTCCCCCCATGTAGGGCTATTTATTAATGTGCGTATTAGGCAGATAAAATATAGCCTGCTAGCTAACCAGAAATCTACCGCCGTTGAACAGAAAGAGGAAGAACTCTTGTGAAGAATGGCTCTCACAGGAGACATTAAAAGCAAAGGAGAAATTGGTTTATATTTCTTTGAGATCTGCTGTTGCATTCTGCAAAGCGCCATTTGGAGGTTTATGCTTTCTCTTGGGAGGTCACAACACTTGCCATTAAGTACATTTGTACTCTACCAAATAGTCTTCAAACCAGATCCAATTGATCAGTCAATTTGTATAGAACTGCCTTGATCGGTCAAGACAGTTCTAGGATTTGCGTTGCAGCATTTACCTCGGGTTCGCAGCAATTGTCTTAGTGTGGCTTGCCGAGGCCCTCCGCATGAGCACACACTCTTTCTTGGCAAGGAGTGATCTGCTTAAAGGGAAAGAGTATTGGCCAGGAGTCCAAGTCTCCTCCTTGGTATTTAAGATTTGCTTGGCATGTCTGTTAGCATCAAGAAAAAAATGAATCTGTCCATCTCAGTTTTGCTCAGTTTCTCATTTTCCCAATCATAAGTTCATTTTTGGCCCATTTCTGCATCAAATTATGAATTTGGCCAAGAGAGAGAGAGAGAGAGAGGTGTGTGCAAGAAAATTCATACACATTGCCATGTGCAGTTCTTCTAATATACACAGTTTGAACACTTAGGGCACAACCTTACTGGGTTGATGTTCACTAGAGCGAAGCCTCTGCTCTTAGAAGCTTTTCAAGTATCCAGTGTCTTGCCAGGCTGCTGCTGACAGGGCAGGAGAAATGATGGAGGCAATTTTCACCTCTCCTTCCTTCTTTTAACATTTTCTGACTAGACTGATCTCAGAGTGATAGAGAAACATGTAATGGTGTTTTCTAGATAAGGGTTTTATTGTGCACTCAACGTTCCCCAGCAATAGACATTTACTGCTGCTTTAGATATCGTCATCAACTTTCACCATTTTCCCCATTCTTTCCAACCATTTCCCTGTTTTTGGCAGATGGGGGGTGGGGGAATGTGGTCTTTTTTGAAATTGCAAAACAAAGTGCAACTCCCCACCAGTTTAGTTTCATTCCACTACACCACAGTACCACCTAGAGGTTATGTAGCAGAAGGTTCAGAAAGACAAGAAAGGGGGGAACCCTGCGTGTAGGTTTCTGCTTTTCATCCCACAAAAGAATTGGAACATAGAAGTAGCAAGTCAAAAAGCCTCATCTGGAAAACACAGCACCCCTGGCCACCTTGAAAATATAAGGTAAGCTCAAAAACACCACCAAAAGAAATTCAAAAGGAATTCTGAAGTGCCCTCAGAATGAGACATACATAAACCTCTTTCACAGGGGAACTACATAAACTCTTTCACAGCAGAAGAAAACTTTCAGAAATTTGGAAGACAGACAGCACAGCACTATTATGGGCTGTTTGTTTCTCTAGGTCTCCTGCCATACAGGGGTGGGGCTCCTTCTACATTGGAGTCCACCATCTGCTTGCCCTGATGTGTCTTCATCAGATTACATAAATTCCAACGGTCCCCCAGCTCCTGTATCATTCAGATCTGGGTCTGGGTCACTCCAGGATCAAAGATATGAGTATATCTTTCTCTGAATTAAGAATGCAGGTTGCTCATTGCTAGCTTTACCTCTCCCATTCTTCCTCTGTTACTCTGACCTATCTCTCCTCTTCCTTTTCTTTCCCTTTTCTCTCTTCCATTCCAGTGATGTTTCCCCTTACTGTAAAAATTAACTGTGTCATCTGTCGGTACTTTTTTATACCACGGTTGGTTATTCAGCCAAAATAACCAATGCAAATAACCAACACTGTGCAGAGTTGATTTCTTGAACAGCCATTGATTATCATGTCTTCTGTGAGGAACCATTGACTATATCGTCACACACAGTTGGTTATTTTCAGCAACTACAGAGTCCCCTCGCAAGAGTGACTAAAATGGCGGTTGCCACTCTAGTCCAGCTGGCAGAACTTGCAATGGCTGATGGGATACCAGGGGGAGGACTGGGGGGAGAGAGGGTAGGGGTTGTGTCAATCAAATACACTGTTGTCTAATAGTCAACTCAACACTGGCCTTAATCCACACCACAGTTGATTATGGTTAAGTTGTGTGGGGAGTACCTCCTTTATAATCAATCATGAAGTTGACTATTAACCACCATTGACTATTGTGTTGTCTGAATGCAGCCTTTCTTTCTCTCTCTCTCCCTGCATGTATCTGCTGTTATTTTGAATTACAGGACTTTTCATAGGACAGAAAGAAAAGACAGATAAAGCAGCCTAAAGCTCATGTGCTATCCTCTGAAGATCTAGCGGCATAAAATAATACTCCTTTTTGTGTCTTTCTTTCTCTTGGAAATTAGGTTAAAAAATGACAGTGATTTACAAATCCTCAAAGTCTACAGAAGAGTCTCATATCTCTTAAATGTGTAACGATTAAGATAGTCACGTGGAGCCATATAAAAACTGGTTACATGCGCTGAAATGAAAACTCTTGTGAGCTGTGCCACTATTTAATAAACATTACATTTCTCCCACTTCGCTTTCAATCTCACTGGTATATTTTTCCCCCCTGAGTGAGAGGAGTATAAGGGGAAACATGGTACTTGTCAGCTTGCATTTATACTGTGCATTCATTCTGTCCTTTTTAATAACATCATTTCTGATTGATTTCTCCCCCACACACACACACACCTTCCACAATGAAATCATATCATCACCATGTTACAGAACAATGTGAGGCTGGAATTCCCAACATAATTACTCAGAAGTCAGTCCCATTGAAAAAAGTGCAACTTCCATCTAAGTTAACTGGCTTAGCATTGGTCTGTAAAAATAGCACTGCACAGCAAGGAAAGTGATGCTTCTTCTGAACTGACTAACAGATCACCTGACAGACCCAATTAAAATTACTTGATTTCATTCAGCATGAAACAGATTACAGAATTTCAGGAAGCAGATACTTCATTACAAATAACAAGTTTAGCTATTATGATGACAGGTGTGTGTGTGTGTGTGTGTGTATGTAAGAGAGAGAGAGAGAGAGAGGCTGAATTGGGACGGCACAATAAGCAACTGGGGGGGGGGGGGAACAAGCGTCAGTTGTATTGACTATCGTGTCGTCCAAATGCTGCCATAGTCAACTCAGTGCTGATCCTCATCCACACCACAGTTGATTATTTATTACCATGTTGTGTGGGGAGTACCCCCTAGATGAACAACTGTAAAGTTGATTATTACCCCACCATTGACTATCGTGTTGTCTAAATTAAGCCAGAGAGAGAGAGAGGGTGGAAACTGTATGTTGCCAAGATCACTGGGTGATGTAGGATTCATAGCTGCCACCGATGAGTGGGCCAACTTGTGTCTGGGGCGAAGGGCATTTAGTGCCTCCAATGCAATAACATCCCCAAGAGTAGTGCTATAATATTCCCAATAAGGGTATGCATCCTCTCTGATTCCAGTGTCTCCAGTAGTCCCAGCCTTCTAACCCACTCCATACAAGCCTGCCCATGTCTTCAGCTCTTTGACTGAAGTCCTCCTCCTTAGCAGGGATGAGTTACGTCCGTACTAAGCAGAGATCCTTTTCTGCAGTGGCAACCCAACTGGGGAATGCCCTCCCTAAAGAGGCACAACTTGTGCTGACATGTTAATCTCCCTGGCACCAGGTGAACACTTTTCTGTTTGCCTGGCATTTCAAATGGCTATGTTGTTTCAATCTGCTTGAAGTTTTTATCATCTTTTGCTGCCCTTCAGCCTGTAATAGTTATGAAGAATATCCGTTTACTGTATTTGCATTTGGTTTAAGTAATTTGTGTGTCTATCGTACATCACACTGGAATCCACTGGCTGAAGGCAGTTTAGAAATATTTTAAATTAAAATGTATTTAATATTTACTTACCCTTCCACCTTCATCTGCATAATCCAGGTCTGCGCAGTTGCAAGTCACCGGTCTGAACACACCCCACCTGCTATGAACTGTAGCCTGCTAAGGACTCAGTAAACCTCCTGTCTTTGCAGCCTACCTGGCACTGCAAAAATCAAGGGCTGTCAAGTATCTATCAGGCCACAATACATGACTAATTGACTGGATTTGGCTTGGCAGGTAACGAAGTATATAAATCTCGCATTATGACTAGTGATACTGACGAAACGCAGAATTAGGCGGCTTGCGAGCCAAATCTGCTAGTTTTGTAAAGTGATGTTTAGGTGACTTGGATGACTATCCAACGAACTTTGTTACTCAATTTGAGGTTGATTACACTTCCTGGAATGCCAAGGTGTGGTCACACAGCTATTCCAGGAAATGCCTGCCAGGCTGGAACATTGTACCTGAAGAGAACCACATGGCTACAAGCACCAAAGGAGCTTTTCTAAGAGCTCCATCAGATGGGCGTTTCATTGCATGCTCGTTACTGGGGGCACTCACGGCTTTTCGCAGGTCCATCTCACAATATCGTCTGCCTCCCACACACCTCCCACCCCATCTAGGCTTCTTCGCGGGATGAAAAAAACATCCCAGGAAGTCTGACTTATTTTTTGAGATGGAGTTTGTCACTATCCCCTGCTGTGTGCAGGGGATGCAGCGCGATCAAAAGAGCCCCCTGAATGGGCCATGCATACATTGTTTACTTCCTCTTTGGAAGTAAATGAGGGAACAAACGCACGGGCACGGTAAGCGACGGTAAGGAAATGTGATTCACCCCCCCCATGTGATGACGCTCCCTAGCTCTCAATACTTAAGAAAACCTCCTTCCATGGCGTATCAGCACAGCTTGCACTTTCTTCAATGGTCATGTGACTACACCAAAGCATATCACCTGGGGTGCTTACATGGGCATTGCTGGGCTGAAACACTATTTCTGAAGAGAGCTATGCTTGCACACATTACATTTCAAGGAAGGTCCGGTGGGGGGTGGGGGAGAGACTGATGCAGGCAGGACTGGAGTGTCTGACCAGTGCGCAAGGAGGAGATCTGTGCTTTTGTTGTAGTTCATATACACAAAATGAGAACTTGAAATTATGGAGATTTTTTTTCCCCTGAGGTTAGACAGAGGAATTCAGAACATGGCTAGGAAATGACTATTACTTATGGGACCCGTCACTAATTATGATATATTGGAGTCTGTTTCTTGGTCACACGAAAGTGTAAGGGAACCTTTAGAATTTTGTGTGTGTGTGTGTGTATATATATATCAATAGTAACCCATCCAGATATCTACAGAACCCACCAAAGCACAACAACAGCTGTTGTTGCATTGGGAAGGGCACAGGAACGACGTTCTCAATATATGAAGAGGGAAAGAAGACAAAAGAGTTTCCTGAGCTTTTGAGTTTCATGGGACAAAAGAAGCAGGAAATTAAAAGCAGACTGCAGTAACGGATTATTACTAGGGCAATTGAATCTGGTAGTCTGTAAAATGGATGCAAATGACTGCTTATATTTGCATCCTCTGATCTGCTCTATCTTTCTTGCTATGTAGGACAGGGATGTTCCATCCTTAAACACACTGGGCAGGGTGGGGGTGGGGGCGGAATCCTACTGAGACTCTACCTGGCTTCTGATATTTCAGCAGTCCTTGCCCAAACATTTTCAAATGCATCTTCATTGCCATAAAGACTGGAGTCAAACTTCACTTTGCTTTAAATACTACTTTTTTTCTCCCCCCCCCTTTTTTTTTACTTTTAAGAAAACACAGGGACCCCAATCCAGATCATGATCCTAGATGAGGGGAGGGAACTTTAATTCTTCAATCCCTGTTGTGGTCCTGATCCCAATGGGATGCACCTGAAATTTACACGGCCAAAAACTGATTTTTTTTTTTTATAATTGAACACTTTTAACAATATAAACTAAGTGCAGGGGGTGACTTGGATCAGGACTACAGCAGGCTCCTCTTCCCATGCTAGGATCTCAATCTGGATCAGTAAAAAAGGAAACGGAAAAGCTATAGCTACTCACCACATCTTTAAAGTAATGAGTTTCGCCCTAGAAAAAAATTAAAAAGAAGGGATATTTTTGATGCTGAGTTCTGTGGCTCTTGTGCTGAATCTCAGAATACACACTATAATAGAGGTCAATTTACAATCCATCCAAAGACAAAAATGCCCTATGAGAATTATGCAAATACTGAAAATGCAGAGCCCAAAGATAAGGCATTTCTTCATCTCCACCATTCACACAGAATCCTTGAAAGGCAGAGAACAGGCATGTCAAGTGTTCATATTAGTAAAGACAGAGATTAATGTGGGAGACATCAGCTCAGTTCAATTCAACAATATTGTCTAGTTGTCATAGAGAAGTATTGTACCTTCCTACAACAACTAGATAAGCAGCAGATACGGAACCCCCCCCCCCCCTCTGTGCCTGGACTATATCATTTCAGATTGGCAAAACAGTGGAAGCTGGTGGCTCCAATTTTGGCAGGGCTATGAATGTATTCTAGGTTCAGTCACAACCACAATTGGTAATATAGGTCGTGTCTTAAACCAAAGTCAAACATATAAAAAAGAGGAGCCCTCACTCAGAAAGCATACACAAAAGTAGATCCAACGTAAAGGAACAAGACTATGCTGCCAGATGTAACAACAAAATTTGCTAGTGCATTATCAAATACCGATTCTACACACACAATTGTATCAAGCGAACTGCAAAATCAATAATCCTTTAATCTTATGGGGAAATGTTAGTCAAACTATTAAACCCCAAAATGTAAGTCATGGAATACATGCATGTATACATCCACAAATAGCACTATGTTACAAATTGCACTTATTGGTATAAATTTTTTAAAAAACAAAAAATTTAGAACATGAAATTGTGAAAAGCGTTTATGGCATTATACTAAACGGCACTTATATACGCTGTTTCCATCTTCATCAGTAGCAAAACATTTTCAAATTTCCTGAGAGATAGGATTACATCACAATATAAACAGAATGGCTTGACTTGAGATTTATGGCCTCTGACTCTCGTGGTAGATTAATCTCTAGAATGGATCTAAAACAAGTAGATATTGGTAAACATTATATAACAGATCAATACAAAAGTTTATGCTGACCATAGTGGATTGTAATATATGTTATTACCTTTCTGAAGCCAAGTTAATGGGACATGCATCCTGAAGTATATCCAAATTGGATTCTCATCTGTAACAATTAATAAAGGCTTAACTAAACTTGCTATACTTAATTTCTTAACCAATTTGTAACCAAACAGCCCGTGCAATTCAGGAAGAAAATGTATAGATACCTGTTCCCAGCATCCACTAAAAATAATAAAGTCTAAACTAACAGAAAGGAGCCTGAAAGAATGATAATCACCCAATTTAGGGAATCATTCTTGTCAGTTGGAGAATCCATGTGAGAGCTTAAACATTACTCAAGAGCGAAATGAAGACAGGCAATTGAATCAATCAAAGAAACAATCAGAGCAGAATAAGGCAGGATTAAAGGAACACAGAGAGATCCAGTTTATCATTAAGCCCCATGGGGGTTAGGGACTTGTGCATCCAAAATGACTCTCTTTTTAAAAGTACATCATTGAGATTAGTCCGCTGCAAATGTCTATGTGTAATATGTTCCAATGCGAAAAAATCAAATGACTCAGCTGAATGTGAAAATTGTAAACAGTGGGCTGTTAAAGGGGCTTCCAAAACCTTATTACGAATGTGACTCCTATGTTCCGTTATTCTCACTCGTAGAGGTTGACTGGTTTGGCCAAACTTTTGACACGGACATCTAATAATGTAAACGACATGTGATGTAGGACAAGAGGTGAAAGACCTCAGTTGGTACTTGTGATCATCAACGGGGTTACAAAACTCTCGAATCTGTGCCGATTGTTGATAGCACAAGCAGTGCCCACATTTCTGGTGCCCTGTAGTATGTGATGTCGGTATAGTGGCACGTCGGATATCCGAATGTACCAACTTGTCACCCAAGTTGGGAGTTCTACGAAAGCCAACTACCAGGGGACTGGAGCACCCCAGAATGTCCTGAACAAGGTGCCAATGATTACGGATGATAGATTTAATTTGAAAAGTTAGTCTGTGATATTATGGACCAAAAAAGTTGATTTGTTCTGGTTATAGCTTGAGGTTAAAAAAGAGCTTGTCTGGGTATGGAATCTGCCTTAAGTCTAGAGGAGGTAAACACCGGAATAGGATATCCCCTGTCTCTAAGTTTATGGGAGAAGAGATCCGCTTGTTGATTATACATAAATTCCAAAGAACAATTTATTTTGAGGCGTAAAAACTGCCCATAGAGAAGATTTGTTTTTAAAGATCTGGAATGATGACTGGTGAAATGTAATATGGAATTTCTATCCATAGGTTTGGTGAAGTTCCTAACTGAGACAAGTTTATTAACCCTGTACAGAGACATCCAAAAATGAAATTTGATGTAAATCCTGATGACATGTAAATTTCATGTCATCATTGACATTATTTATCCATTAAAAAAAATGGAATTTGTGAACTGGAAGAAAAAAATAATAAAATTATCATCAATATATCTTCCATAAAAGCTAAAATATTGATAACATGGATTATTAAGTGGGTTTAAGATGATGGAATTTTCCAAAGATGTCATGAACAAATTTGCGATACTGGGGGCAGCTGGGCTCCCCATAGCAAATGTGATGTTCTACTGTTTAGAAATGAGAATGTGTTACAAAAGTTATTATTTAGAGTTGCAAGTCTGGGTGAGTATAGAATGAGTGGTAAGTGAGTGCTGATTGGTTAGTTGTTTGGAATGCCTGGATTGGTGGAGTGTGGGAGAGTGGGAGGAGCTAGGGAGCTGACAGGGTTGTTTTGGGTTGAATTGAGGAGGGGGTTGATTGTGGGGTGAGCAGAGAGAGAGAGTATCTATTGAGGTATTTGATTGATTGATATTGTGAGAGGAAACAGTTTGGCTTTGGGAACAGTTTGAAACATATAAGCATTATACTTGAAACAGCTACGCAAATGAACTGAGGAAACCAATAAGCTTACTGTGCACGCAATATACTTTATGGTTATAAAACTTGCTAATTTCATTCAACTGGTATGGTCATTAAAGTGTACCTGAAGAAGGTACTGGTGGCAGTGGGAACATAGATGCTTGCCTGAGGCCAGGTTGCTGGGCTGTAGAACTGTGGGGCCTAATAGTAAAGGTGGGAAAGGGGCAGCAGCAGCAAGGGGCTAGGATAAGTTATCACAGCAACCCCCTTAGTTTGTAGAAAAAATTGTGAATCAAATCGAAAATAACTATTTTCCAAAATTATATCTACCAGATCCATTAAGAAATGAGTAGGTGGATGGCTATTTGTATGTGCCGCTAATGTTTCTAATATAACCATTCTAGCGCCTTCACGTTGAAATACTGTGTACAAAGAGTTGACATCTAAAGTTATCAAGCAGGTGTTATGATCCATGTGTAGTCCCTCTATTTTTTGAATAAAGTCTTTGGTATCTTTGATATATGATCTGGATTTGGATACAGCTGGTAACAAAAAGGAATCTATGTATTGCACTAGGGGTTCAAGTACTGAGTTAGAACCAGAGATAATAGGTCTACCCGGTGGAGGAAAACCTGTTTTGTGTACTTTGGGTGAGGTGTAAAACACCGGAGTTCTCGGAAATAATTCAATCAAAAAATGGGTGATCCGTTCATTAATCTGTTCATTAATAAGGCTTCATGGACAACAATACGAATGGTAAATTGAATGTCTGAAGTGGGGACTTGGGCCAATGGTAAGCAGTTGGAACGATCAGCCAATTGTCGCGAAGTCTCTTGTAGATAATCCTTTTTATCCAACAGGACGATGGCCCCGCCTTTATTCGCTGGTTTAATAACCAAATTTCTGTTGTCAGAAATACATCTTATTATATCCCGGATATAACGCAGATGGGGCAGTGATGGATGGTTCACCAAAATGTACTCTTGAGTTTTAACAATCTAATTAACTTGAAAAGATCCACCCTGGTACTTAGAGAATTGTACTGAGGAGTGGGTACGAATGAAAGTCCTTTGTTAAGGATGCAACTCTGTTCTTCCATGAGATGAAAAGTGGACAAATTAGTAACTAGATTCGTCTCCTTCTTGGAGGATCACCGTAGTATTGAGCGCCTCTGTTGCGTTTTCGCCTGGACCGGCACGGAATGGCGCCCTGATACAAAAAACATTCTTGAATACTACGATGTTCATCCTTACCGGAGGTATCCAAAGACTCTCCCTGTTCATCGCTATATTCAGAGTCCGATAGAAAACTAGATGTTTCTTGAAATGGTACCCTCCGATAGGTAGATTTAGTTTTTAGCCAGGGATAAACATTTTCGTTGGAATAATTCAGTTCATCTCTTTTAATTTTTTTTAATTTTCAGAGCTTTGAGATTGTGTCCATAAATAGCCAGTTCATGGTCTAGCCAATTCATGGTCTAGCGTTTCCATCCATTTACAAAATTGTTGGATTGGCACAGCCTCACCAAAGTCAGAGTCACCAACCTACTAACCCCAAACCCCAGATCCATTTACTTGGAAAACTGGCATGTTGTCTACAGGTAGTAATTCTTTGTTTTTAATGGAGAATTAAAATTTCAGTGTCAACTCCAGTTGGAATCACAGTGTTAGTAAATAGTAGTTTCGTGACTGCCTTACCCACACAACTTCTCAGAATATCTTATTAGAAAGTAGAAGTGGTATTTAACAAGCTCTGTAGAATGGAATAAAGAGAATAACAGAGTAGCAGCCAGAGACCGCAATGGTGTCATTCTGTCATTGGAGCCTGGTGTTATAAATCATTAGCGCTTTGTTTTGCAAGGTTGCTTATTTGTTTGTTACTTTAGAATATCTGGATTTTTAAAATCTACGTCTAAAATTCAAAAAGCAAGACAAACAGACAAAAATAGAAACTTTGGAATTCTCTCATCCTAGCCTACCTGTGTTTTCTCTTTCAAGTTCCCTGAGACAGAATGAACATTGTCTGTCTGTCTGTTTTGTTTGTTTGTTTGTTTTTGCCATTGTTCTCAAAACCAGTTGTGCCCAGCTGGATGGAAAGCATATAATTTGTTTAGCATTCGAGAGGCACAGAGCCATTTCATTGCAAGCTTTTGCAAACAGACTTTCCCCCTCTTAATTTACTGGCGTTTTCAATGAGGGATAAGAAACTGTAAGAAACTTGAGAAGAAGCCATCGTATGCAGGCCCATGGTCAGCAACTAGTCCCCCCTCCCTTTCTGGAGGGCCTTTTGCAAAGAAAATGAGGTGTTGTGAGCCAGCAGCTACAATGGCCACCCACCACAAAGGTCCGGCAGCACAGTTTTCACCTGTTTTCTCACATCTACAAGAGACTCAGAGGTGACACAAGTATAGGCTGACCCTATGAAAAGGAGACCAGGGCACATGTAACTTTAACAGTTGCAGAGAAAAAGGAATTTCAGCCGGCGTCATTTGTATGCAATTAGGACCTGGTGAAATCCCCTCTTCATCACAACAGTTAAAGTTGCAGGCACTATACTAGAGTGACCAGATACAAAAGAGTGCAGGTCTATACTAGAGTGACCAGATACAAAAGAGTGCAGGTCCCCTGTAGCTTTAACTGTTGTAATGAAGAGGGAATTTCACCAGGTATGAATTGCATACAAATGACGCTGGCTGAAATTCCCTTTTCTCTACAACTGTGAAAGTTACATGAGCCCTGTCCTCCTTTTCATATGGTCAGCCTACACAGGTAGTAACGCCCTGTGGGCAGGAGAATGGACTAAAGCCAATGACTTCCAGTTGCTGACTTTACAGATCAATCCTATGTACGTGTCTGCACAGAGATAAGCCCCATTGTGTTCAATGCGACTTATTTCCAGGAAAGAAAGCTTAGGTTTTAAAGATGTAACCACTTGCAAGGGTGGAGAGGGAACAGAAAAAAAGGACAGGCTGATTATAGGGGGGGGGGGCTTTTTTCTCCCACTAAATTTGTTTCCAAGAACAACAACAACAACAACAACAACAACAACTCCTTGGGAAAATGATTTCCCCCTCCCAAACTTTTCCAATTTTCCCACTGCCCCCCCTCCCCTGCAAGTCTTGTCATCTCTAATCGGGTTGCAGCCTTAATCAAGTTCCAAAGTAGAATCAAACTGTGCCACTTTCTGTAAATAACTTCAAAATCAGAGCAAGTTTAAACACATTTTAATTACCCTGCCTTTCAATTTAAAATCACAAATTATATTTTAGTATCAAATATACCAATATGGTAAAATGTATTTATAAAATTCTGCCATTTGGCTCCCAAAGCTCCCCCCATACAGCTCATAATCACCCATTAAAAACACAGATATTTTTAAAAGGACACAATTAAAACATAATTCACAGTAGGGGGAAGGGGGAAGGGGTTTAAATCAACAAAAAGTCGGGATAGGGGAGAGAGAGATCTTAAGAGAAAGCCAAAAAGCCAATGGGGAGGGAGCCAACCAGGTTTTTTGAGGTACAGAGTTCCATAATGTAGCCACTGCCAAGATACAAAATGGACAACAGAAAATTCCAAACTTCCAAGAATAATTTAAAATGTTCAGACAAAACACTAGAATTAGCAGAAGCTATATTAAATAAAAGAGAGGATGGACAACATTTTTTTTCTGCTCAGGGCCAATTCCCTTGGCAGTAATCTATTATGGGTCACATGCTGGCCACGGGCAAGGGCTAGGGTGACCATATGGAAAGGAGGACATCGCTCCTGTATCTTTAACAGTTGCATAGAAAAGGGAATTTTAGCAGGTGTCATTTGTATGCGTAAAGCACTTCGTGAAATTCCCTCTTCATCACGACAGTTAAAGCTGCAGGAGCCCTGCCCTCGTGACCAGATACAAAACGGGAAAGAACAGACCGTTCTTGTAACAAGTCTGAACTGTTTGCAAAGGGCTTTTGTCATTTAGCCCCCTGCTAGTTGCCTACCCATGGCTCAACAGAAGAGATAAGGCACTAACAAATTCACTTTTGCGCCACAAACTATGGAAGCTGTAAATTGTTACTTCAATTTTGCCATATGCTAGTGCTGTCTATTCCAACAGTGTACAGTGCTTGGCAGCAGTGGTATGAAGGCAATGTTTGTGAGGACTGAGATTTCTATGCAAAGGATGTTCGTGCAACTTGTGTGATCAGAGCTTCCACCCACAGTGGATGGCCACATAGAGGCTGCATCCGGACAACACATTAAGCAACTGAGGGGGGGAAACAATCATTAGTTGTGTTGCTTATTGTGTTGTGTGGAGGGTAACATGCTACTCACAAACTACTGATGGTATGCTATTCTGCCAAAGTAAGCAACTGAGAGAAACAACTGGCTTGCAAGTTGCTTAGCTCAAAGCCAGTTGTTTAAAGTGTTGTGTGGAGGGATGAGTGTGTTAATGACATGTGGTGAATGGGTGAAAACACAAGCCCAAAGAGGCAGGTGGCAAGAGCGACCAAAGCGGCGGTTGCCACTCTGCTACAACTGGTGCAACTTGCAGAGGCTGCTGGGATAGAACTGGGAGGACTGAGGGAGGGTGGGGAGAGGGGCGGGAGCTGTGTCAGTCAAATGCTGGGTTGACTATTAGTCCACTCAACGCCAGCCCCAGCCATCCACAGTTGTGTGGGAATATATTGTGTGAGTAGTACCCACAAAATAACCAACTGTGAGTTGGCTACTCAACCCACCATTGACTAATGTGTTATCTGAATGCAGCCATTGAGTCAGACCACTGGTCCATCTAGCCCAGCATTGTCAATACTGATTGACACTGGCTACCCAGGTTTTACCCAGGAGTTTTTTTGTGCCTTATCTGGAGATGCCAGGGATTGAACCTGGAACCTTCTGCAAAGCAGATGCTCTACCACTGAACCACAGCACACCTTGGAAGGGCTCTCTTCTACTCTTCTGGAGGAGTCTTATCAGTTTTGCATCCTGACCCATTTGAATTTTTTCAATCTCATGGTTCCCCCCCATCCTGAATATGAAGAAATTTGCAGATTTTGTTGCATTCTTATTTTAAAAAATGAACCAAATTAAACCCTCGCCTGTCCCTACTCTCCTCCATGCTGAGCAGCAGAAGAGATGCCTGGCATCTGTTCTCTGCCAGCACAAAGCACTTCTGTGTTGACCATACAGCAGGAGAAGCATTTCTATGCATGGGCAGCTTAGAAATGGAGTGTGGTGCCTGAGGAGGGACAAAGCACAGCCTCCCTCCTGGGCCAGAGCGCCCCATTGCTCTGGTTTATGCTGGCTGGCCAGAAAGAGAGGAACCATATTGAACAGCCAGCATAAATATCATTCAGCCAGTTCCATAGAGATGAATAAGAATTTGGTTTCCATCGTAAATAGTGCAGATATGTCCCATTCGCGGTCCTGAATGCGGATACGAGCAGGAGCAACTTTTTTTTTTTTGAGAAATGCTCACAATTTCCTGAATTTGCAAATGTGTTTGATTATTTTTTTTAAAAAAAAAAAACACATTTTCACAATTTAGTCACTATTGAAAAATATGTACAAAAATGTGCACTTTACCCATCTGCAATGCACACTTTTCCCATTTGAATGAGCCAAAAAAGAGATAAAAAAACAAAATTGGGAGTGAGCCAAACAGAGCTTCAAAACGAATGTCAGAGGATTTAGGCAGAGTCTCCCATCCCTACCCTTCAAGGTAGGCTGACCAGATAAAATCCAGGTCAGGGCTCATGTAACTTTAACAGTTGTAGAGAAAAGGGAATTTCAGCCAGTGTCATTTGTATGCCATTAGTTCCTGGTGAAATTCCCTCTTCATCCCAACAGTTAAAGTTGCAGGGGCCCTGCCTTCTTTTGTATATGGTCACTCTAGTATAGTGCCTGCACCTTTAACTGTTGTGATGAAGAAGGAATTGCACCAGGAACTAATTGCATACAAAGACACTGGTTGAAATTCCCTTTTCTCTACAACTGTTAAAGTTACGTGAGCCCTGACCTGGATTTTATCTGGTCGGCCTACTTCAAGGAGCCCATAGAATGTCAAATGTCTTCTTGAAGGGTATCCGTGTTTGAGGGGGCTCCATTCTTTTTCAGATTCTGCCGTGCCTATAGCTTCCCTCAAAAAAAAAAAGCCTTGATTAATGGTTCCCTAGGAAATGCCTTCCTTGCTTGCAAATCTATGCAAATCTGCAATTAGGGCATGCATCGATTATATTTGTCAAATCAGTCAGGCATTGTATCTGTGTAAAGCTGTGATAAAACCATGATTTAATAATGAATAATTGATGATTAACTAAGCCTGTTAATTAATGAGAAGGCGTATCGATCGGCAACGTTCAAATAATAATTTAAACACACAAATGCACTTTCGTTGCACATAGGGTATCCCTTTGTACTTCCCTTCCAAGTAGGCGGACGGCATGGTTTGGAATCGGATGGCCATGAAAGCTTTTCTCAGCTCCGGGAATGTTAGATCTTGCAAATATTGTGCCCGATATTGTTCTTCCTTTATCTGGCTGTACCATATAGAGAAGGCCTGCCGCTGGCTAGCTTGGACATTCTCAAGGGTATCTACCTCATAGAATCTATTTCTGATGCTCACCTTGTCATAGGCTGACAAATTTTGGGCCTCCTTAAAATAAACTTGTGACAATTCCATCCAGCTTCGTGCCCACCCAACCACCTTTCCTGATCTGCTCTGTGAAACACTGTCTGGGTAAACTATTTTCCTTCATACTCATCATTTTCTTCCCATAGAGAATAATAGCCTTCTGTATTCTGGCTTTAATGGAGGGAAGATCTACTTCCATCCTTAAAAGGGCCCTGGGCACCCCAACTGGGAGAGGCAGCAATTCTTTCAGCACCTTATTTTGTATGCTCTCCATAGCAGCGGCGACTTCCTGCCCCCACAGTTCTGCCCCATAGAGCTATTGCGGGAGCACTTCTGCAGAGTATAGCTTCAGGACGGGGACCACCTGCAAACTGCCTTTATACCTTGCGAATGCTAATATGGCTTTGGCTGTTCTCCCCACAGACAGTTTCGCTGAGTCTACATGCCGTTTCCAGCTACCATTGCAAGAAAAGAGCACCCCTAGTGATTTAAAACTTGTACATCACTGAGCAATGGAAATACCAGCAGTAGAAAAAGGGGGGAGGGAAGCTAGAAATGGCTACAAAATTCAAAAAGCTAGGAATAACTACAGATCAATTAATGAAATCTAGGAATGGCTACAAATTGTTCATGAACTGATTTAGGATGGAAAGTTGTTACTCTTGTTGTTATTTTGTTTGTTTTCTGTCTCAGTATTTCAGATATAAATTTCTGAAATTGTCTTTCTGGGACTTCTTTGATCTCATCTTTATGTCAAGCATCCTGGGTTGAATCCAATTAGCTTATCTCACTGATGGGATGGCTTCTGTCAGCAGAATGAAGAGGAGGAGATTCTGCCTCCCCCTAGAGCACACTATGTGCCCTCAAAATCTGCACTGGATGTTTGGGGAGAGGGCTGCCGGGGGGGGGGGGGGGGAGGGAGACTAGGTAGTCTCGCCATGTGAGTGAATGGCCCATAAGAGTGAATGGCAACAATTCACTCACCTATATAGGAGAAAATAAAGGAAATATCATTGGGGTGAGGGAATTAAACCTGTTCCTTGAAACTGCTGGATGAAGTAATTGAGAATCTCTCTCTCTCTGCATAGGCTTAGCTAGCATTCCATTTCTTGGTCACACTAAAATGATGGATTCCAGCTAATGTTGTTACATGTTAAAGCACGCATACACATGTCACAACCTGTGAAATGAAATTACAGTGTGGGCAAATGAGGGCAAGGATAGTGAGGACAAAATAAAAATAAAAATGGGGCACTCTTTCCATCTCCATGCAGACAGAAACAATGCAATGAGGGCTACAAATGAGAGGTGTTCCCTGACACCCAGCCACCCACCCACACACACACAATGGATGCAAAACAAGGTAAGTTGTCTCATACCAACTTTAGTTAAGAGTTAATTGTAGATGGATTTTAAAACAACTTCTCTCTTGGAAGAATATTTTGCACCAAATATTTCTAACCCCTCTTCCTGAGGAAAGTTCCTTTATCAAGAGAGCAATCCATCTGATACCCTACTTAAAGCCCCTGAAATCCTATTTACTTCCTTTAAAAACCTTGTCCTAAATAGTATTTTAGACACGCTGTTCAATTTTTGTTCACCTAAAGCAGACAACAGGATCAACAGATAACGTTAGAGAAACAAGGTTGTGCATGTTTCGTTGGAGAAATTGAATTTTCTTCTTTGCCGTCCATCCTTTTTATATCCACTTATCTCTCCATCTATTGCTTTCCTGTGTTTCCATGTCTCTCTTTTAATACAGGAAACAGATTTCTTCGCTTGATGAACAAGCACTGCCAAAGCTCATATACTTTGATGCCTGAACACCTTTTGCAGTAATAATGAAAACTGCCACTTCCTAACAGGTGTACTGTTAACTCAAGTGAAAAGAAAAAATTCAACAGCTGATTTATGGACTGCTAAGGCATAGTATCAAGATGGGGTTTTGGGTTGTTTGTTTCCTTGCATATGAAAGGCATTAATGATATTATGAATAGATTAGAGAAATGCTCACTTAGTGGCGCAAATGGCTGAAAGCAGCAACATGACCAAGCTTGCCAGTGTGGGCTTGGAAGATTGAAGTGTCCAAATGATGGAATGGGATTGGCGGGAAAGCATTGGCATAAGGGAAGATTTTCAGCCTGAGCGCCACAATCCAACCTGGAAAAAGTCTCAGGGCTCCATTCCACCTGTGCAAAGGGCCAAAGGCAAAGTGAGTATTACTGATTTTAAGCTTACTCCAAAGTAAGCAGGATAAACCTCTGCATGTCTTCTCTGGTGTAAGTAGAATTGAATTGCTGAGCAACATTTTCAAATAGTATCCCAACTAAAAAGCTTCTGCATGTCCATTCAGAATTAAACAGAACTGGATTGCTCAGTAGCACTTTCAAACAGCATCCAAATACCGATTCTGCATTTCTACTCAGAAGTAAGCATGAGCAGCATTTATACTCAGAATTCAGCATCACAAGCTTCAAAGGGAAGCACTGAATCACTCGGAAGCTTCCTTCCCAGGCTCCACCCACTCAGTTGTAGGGCGAAACTCTTATCTCTGATCAGCAGCTGATCAGAGATAAGAGCTTTTCCCTGATGAGAGAGGGGAGTAGGTGGGCCAGAGAGGAAGCCCACACAGTTTGTATCTCCAACACAGTCATAGGGGCTGCAATGTCACTGGCTCTTTCTTCTGCATTTAAGTACCCCTTTCTTTAGAGAGGATCAGAACATTTTCAGTGTCATTTCTAAATAAAAAGTTCCCAGAGTACAGAGTTAGATTCAGACTTAGTCATATTTAGAGTAGACCCATTTAGGACTCACTGGCATCACCATGGCTTGACCATAGGTCCAGGGTCCTGCAGTCTGAAGAGACACCTTCCGAAACAATAAAAACTGACACTCAGAGGTGGCTCCTTCTCCTCCTTTCCACTCAGTAGTAAAAGGAAGCACTCTGGCAGCTGGCCCTTCCAGACCATTATTTATTTATTTATGATTATATTTATATCCTGCTTACATTTTATCCTTACAACAACCTTGTGAGGTAGGTTAGGCAGAGAGTCAGTGACTGGCCCAAAGTCACCCAGTGAGCTGTATGACCGAATGGGGACTGGAGCCCGAATCTCCCATGTTCCAGTCCAGCACTCTAACCATTACACCACACTGGCTCCTTTAAAGGAAATGTGTGTGTATGTGTGTGTGTGATTTAGCTTTAAGCAGCAGCAAGCTGAACCAATCAAATGCTGCCAGAGGGTGGGGAATAGCCAATTTGGCCACAATAGCAGCAACAAGACCACCCCTTCACGATTCCTGTGTTGGCTATATGTTATGTAGCAAATAGGAGGGTTGGACTTGAATAGGGAAAACCCAGGTTGAATTCCCTTCTGGGTGACCCTGGGCCAGCAAGTCTTGATTCGGTGGGCAAACACTCTCTCTCAACCCTCCCAAGGATGTTGTAGGGATAAAGTGAAACATTTAAAAGTAACAAACAAAACAAAAAAAATGGGTGTGATGCCATATGCTTCTTGGAGAGAGGGCAGGATACAAATGTTACTTTCGTTGTTGTTATTATGTTGTTATTCTTTCTAAATATTACTATTCAAATGTTATTCTCTAGTGCTTACTTACCAGGGTGAAATCAAATCCTTTTCATCCTGCTAGTGATGAAACTTGTGAAATGGTGGGTTTCTGAAAGCTTTCCCTGAAGGAGCAACAGAACAGAAAATTCATACACACACACACACACACATGCACAGTACTTATATAACACTGATGTCACGAAATCTTTATGCAATTTACATAAAAAATACGCCAAATACAATATAAAAACCAATGTAAAACCAATAATAAATACATTAAAAATGTTCCAAACTAATAAAACAGAGCAGTGTGATTATAAGTCAGGGAAAGCCCAGGTAAACAACTGGATCTTCAAAAGGCGTCTAAAGCTCAGTTTCTGCCTCTTGGACCATACATGGGAAGAGTGTCTCAGAGGTAGATGCCATCACTGAGAAGGTCCGCTTATGAGATGACACACTGTTGGTCATAGCATAACCAATAAGGCCTGCTCAGAAGATCTGAAGGGGCCATTTGGCGCATATAGGGGGAGACCATTTGCTAGGTATACTGGCCCCAACTTATTTAGGGCTTTGAGTGTCAGCAACGAAGTCTTGAAAATAGGTCAGTAGATAATAGGCAGCCAGTGCAGGTTTTGCTTTTGTATTTAATGCAGGTGTATATAGCTAGGTGCCCCACTGAGCATACCAGCTGCTTCATTGTGCACTAGCTACAGCTTCTGAACCAGATGCAGGGGCAATCCAAAATGGCAAATTACAGTAGTCTAATCATAAGTTTACCAGGTGTGTGTGCGTGCGTTTGTTCGTGCGAATGTGAATGAATGAGGGAAAGAACTGAACATTATATACAGGCATGTGAGTTGTCAGCATATAAAGTCAGACAAGATGTAGCCTATATGCTTTAAAGATGTGGGGCATTTAAAATGGCCTTATAACTTAACAGTGTATAAATTGCAAGATGATTTCTTTTATATATATATATATAGCTCAGGCTAGAAACTGACAATGTCTCATTTGTAATAAAAGATTTATAGTTATGGAAATTAACTCGACTATATCAAGATGTTTGAAGAGATTGAATTTCTCTTTTTATAACAAGATTAATAAAATAAGAAATTGAATTAGTTATGACATGTGCTGCTTTAGAATCTCTGCTGAAGGACTAAAAAGTTTTTTTGTAAAAAAACCTAAATGTTTTATAATGGGATATTAATAGTTTACTCCTTAAATGCATTAACAACAGATGTGTGCCACTTTTATTGGGTCTTTGGAACATATCACAACTGCTTAGTTCCCCAAAGAACAAAGTGTGAATGGAAAAGTTAAGAACCATCACCGCAGAACACCCACTGTATTCTCTATGCATGCAATAGAGGATCCTTCTTCTCCACACATTGGCCCCGTTCAGAAGACACTTCAAACCATGGCTTTAACCACAGTGAATAAGGCTTTTTGCCTTATTCGCCGTGGTTAAAGCCATGGTTTAACGTGTCTTCTGAAGAGAGCCAAAGGCCCAGCCTTCAGCCAGGCTCATGTTATCCTAGCTGTCCTGCAATGTATCTCACTATTTAAGTGAATGTCCCTAACTATTTGTGTGGCCAGAAAGGAGCAGGCTGCTGGATACCGCTGTGTATTGCAGTGCAACCAACACAATCTTCATTATGTTACAGGCCAATCAGCAGGGAAAGCTTTTTGGATTCCTGTCCCATTCACATGCAAGTCCACATGTGTAGAAGGGGATGGATTGTGCCCAGGTTTGTTTGGTTTTTCTTTAGGGTTCCAATCCCTGTGTATTCAAACATGTTAGGGCTGAATTAGGGTTGCCACCTTATTTTACTGACAGGTTCTTCATCTTTAACAGCTGTATGGCAGGCAGGTACAATATGGTCCTCTCCATGCTGGGAAATTGTCCAGTGCAGATGGGTGAGAATTTCATTTCAGTTTTGATAAGAATGTACCAAGATTCATAAATTTCTTCATATTTGGGACAGAAAAAACTTGAGTCAATAATAATAATAATAATAATAATAATAATGATAATAATAATAATAATAATAATAATAATAAACTGAAACTGAGAGATTTATCCATTCCTAGATATATATAATCCATCAGTCATGGCTAGTCTAGTTTACTAATATTGTGTTTCATATAGAGTTGTTACAGAAGTCCTCCTAGAGTGAAATGTGAGGCAAATTTGGAGGACTCTACTCAGATGAAATGTATGCAGGAATTTGGGAATAAAGTTAAAAGAATTCTGATGGTATCAGCGCGATTTCTCAGGGAGGTTTCTATTTTCTACATGCAAGCAATAGGGATGGGCCAAATTCTCACATGATTTGAATCACAGCTACTGGTGGTGACAATCATCCTTGAAATCAATCTTGAATTCCTGCCTTAGCTGTGCTGGATTTTGAGGATGGGATTGAAGATGTGAGGCTCACATAATTGAATCCTTGTCCACACGCCAGGGCCTGATTAAGATATGCTTGGGCCCTACGCCATGTCAAGATTCAAAGGTCCCATACCATGAAAATAAAGGGCAACGATTGCATTACTTTACAAGTCTGCAAAGTTCACATTTTAAAAATTGAGAATTCAACAATGCTACACAATTGCTCCTTCCAGGTGTCCCCCCCCCACTCCTCCAGTTGATTGGTGGCAGTTCATAGGCAAATGGTGGCTCTCTACCTCATCCTCTGGCGCTTCTGCTGCCCATGTCCACCCTGTTTCTGCCTCCCCTGTGTAGCCTACAGTGGGGACAAAGCTCACCAATGCTGGAGCTGCCTCTAGAAGACCTGCTGAATTGGAGTGAGCAGGAACAATCCCCCAGCCAGCTTTCACAATCTTTTATAGAAGTTTTTTTAATAAAAAGAATAGCAAACAAGGCGCCCGTGTCTCTGTCATTCCCATAATTGTATCCATTGAAAATTCCCAGTGAATAATAGTCAAAGAACTCTCTTCTGTTCTAATTAATTCAACTGGATATGTTGGCTTCCAGTTAACCAAAGGCCTGAATGGTGGAGTGTGTTCTGCTTCCTACCAAATTACACTAGAAGAGAAGATCGAAAACAGCGCTACAGTCGTTAAAAATGTGATTTTCTCTTAAGTTCACATTGGACTTGGAGTGAAACTGTAGTTTGATTTCTCCTGGTCAACTCATGTACTTGGTATTATTAATTAAAAAGAGTTGCCCTACTCTATTAAGGCTCCCCACAGACTAATTATTAAAGTGCTGTGGACCATCACAAACCTACAGCAATTGAAAGCCACAAAAAGGACTTGCTTATATTATGAGTCCTCCATGCCCAGAAGATTTTTCTTCTGCACTACAGAACATGCACAATGGGACGTCGATTGCCTTCTCTATTGCTATTATGCCACTGATGGAAAGAGAGGAAGAGCGGGAAATTGCTAGAAATAACATACATATTCATTAATGTTTTCAACATCATTCTTGCGAGTCAAATTCCCTACAGGTACAAAAAGTCATCTTGTTAAGTTGCTGTGGTGGTGGCGAGTCCCCTCCCCTCTTGTCTTACTCAGCCTGACTCTATGGAACAGAGACAGATATCTCAACCTTAATACATAGTCATTAAGCAGAAATGTTTGGGGAAGGTTAAAAAAATCTAGTTAGGAATGACTTGTAATTATAGATGTTGTAGTTGTTATTGTTGCTCAAGTTCTGACCCAGTTTCAGAGGTCAAGAAGAAATGAATAGTTCCGGGGCAGGGTTACAAGAACTTCTACCACTTAGCAGCTGCACGGCAGTCACAGTAGTTGCTATATGAAAAAGTTGTGAAACCCTATACACGCTGAGAACAAAAGAGCAATAATAAATATTTTCTGAGAAATATAACACAATACAAAATGTTCTCTGAGTGGAAGCAATCCTAGATGGAAACTGTGAGTACCTCTTGTGGATACTAATTGCAACTGTGTTGCTCATACTCAGCCCAGTTAGAGGAGACAACTGGAAGGGAACAAGAAAGATCCACCAAGTCAAGAGAAATTTCACAACCACTTTCCTGAGGGACCATTAGCAGGAATCAGGAACTTTTCAAAGCCTTCTTTCCAGGCTTACAATGGCTTTTCAGAAAGTAACACTCAGCTGATCTGTTGTCAGTCTCTTATCCTCAAGTGTAAGCAATACTCCATGATCAGGGAACAACAGGGTAGAACAGAGAGGAGACTGGCTAGATAAAAGAAGGACCAAGCAGAACTATGGATGTACGAATCAGCAAAACCTGAGCTCTCAGAACTTCTCAGAATTCCATCACAAAGTGCTTTCTGACATGATTCTATATTGGATTGAAAGGTTCCCCCCTCTTTTCACACAAAATCGCTGCGTATTTCCATGCATACTTTTCCAAACATATGTATCAATTGTGCATATTTTTAAAATGTACCCATTTTTCAATGTACCCATTTTTTAAAAATGTACACCCACTGTTGACTACTTTTCCCCCTTTTCTTTTGGTCCATGAATCATACTGCAAGCTCAGAAATGTACTGAATTCCAGATTGTATCTGATTCCATGTTCGGTCCAGAAGTTGTGAACTGATCAAAAATGATTTGAAATGAATTTTTCATATATCCCTAAGCAGAACTATAGAAGGGCAAGGTGAAAGGAAGGTGGAAGATGCCTTTAACCACCTGTGCTTTAAGAATGTCCTTTTTCACAAGAATGTATGCCTGAGTGTGCACTTTCAAACATGCAACTTTGACACTGGGGCCAGATCTACACCAAGCAGGATATAGCACTTTGACAGCAGTTTGAAAAAAGGTATATAGAATGTGTCATGGGCCCCAACTGTTGTCAGTGCGCTTCAATACCACTATAAAGCTGTAGTGTACATTCTGCCTTGGAGAGATCTTTTAATGCGGAGCACCCAAAAAGTTCAGCATCTTAAGTTTTATGGGATTTGGAAATTAAAGACGCAGTTGCTTAACTCAGGAGCAATTTATTGAAATAAATTAAAACACTCACTCAAGAGAGCAGACTGGGGCAATGGGTTACATTTCACTTATATAAACTGATGGTTCTAATTAATTTCTAATTAAAAATATGAAAAGCAATTGTTTAGTATAATTGACTAGCAGGTGGGGTAGGGGGTGGTGAAAGAAGAAGCCAGTGGAAGCTGGTGGCTCCTATTTCAGCAGGGCTGTGAATCCATTCTGTGTTTCAGTCAGAACCATTCAGAACTCTAAAGGAGCCTCTAATGTCCTGGACCCTATTCCCAAAATAGGCACAGCACCTTGGATAGCTCCTTTAGAGTTCTGACTAAAACCTGGAGTGGATTCACCACCCCACTGAAATAGGAGACACCAGCTTCCACATGAAGGAGCCAAGGCAGTGTAGAGATGGATGTGGAGAATGGTAGAGAAAGGAAACAGACTGAACTTGTGAACAGAGAAATAGGCATCTCCAGCAGGTTTCTTATCTGGAGACCTAGAAGTCTGGGGAAATGATAGAAAAGTAGTTGGGAAAAGCTGGCTAGGTTCCCCAGACAAATGGAAGTAATGAAAGAATGGGGAGGGGGGGAGGGATCCAATGGAGGCTGGTAGCTCCGATGTTGGTGGGGCTGTGAATCCATTCTGGGTTTCAGTCAGAAACAGACAGAACTCTAAAGGAGCTATCAGATCTGCTAAACTATATCCCCAATGTTCAGCACCTTGGAGAGCTCCTTTAGATTTCTGACTGTTTCTGACTGAAACCATTTATAGCCACATCGAAATTGCAGCCACCAGCCTCCACTGGGATGATCTCTAACAAGCCAATGGGCTTGCTGGGGAGAAATTAGTAAATGGTGTGTTTGTTACTTCTTGGCATCTATGCAGGTTTTGGGGATGCAGTGGAGGCAATGGGGTGCCCCAACAACCAAAGAGAGAGAGAGAGGGAGGGAGGGAGGGAGATGAGAGGAGGGAGGCGGTTTCACAAGACTCCTCTTTTATGAGAGAGTGAGGCTTCTTTGGATCAAACATCCTAACTATTGGGCTCACAGGGTGCGATTTATATGTCCAAAATATGAGCTTAACTATTCAGTTCACGGCATCAAATCCTGTTTCTTCTGGCTCATTGAAACTAAGACGGGTTCTAGCTGGGAAGTAAACTGACAATCTTTTCTTCCTCCCAGCTTAAACAGGAGGGTAAAAATTAACAGGCTGCCAAGTATTTACCTGTTGGCTCTAGTAGGCTGGCATTTGGAGCTTTAATTGCACCTTTTGAAGTGCTCTCCAAGGAGGGGAAGAGGTCGAGGGCTCAAGTCTGGAAAACAACGGCCATGTCAGAGTGGCGATGGCTTTGTATCACGTGCACCGTTCTGTTTTAAATGTCAGCCTGGCTTTTAGTATGGAAGACTCTTCCTGTGTTTTCCCAAGCAGGGATGAGCCCCCCTTTTCCATGTCAAAAGAGCAGAATATTGGGGCGTCTGGCATCATGTGTTTCCTCATGTTGGGCCAACGAACGATGTTTGAGATGGTCAGGATTCTCCTAACATCATCTTGCCTCTCCCCCCAACCCCACCTCATGCCCAATTCCTGTTAGCGGTTGCAATCGTAGCTCCCTCTGCACAAATGGGGAAATTTTGAGGCAAATTTGAAAAAGCTTTGCTACTCTGCAGAAACATTTATACCATTTTCTAAGTAATTCGGGGGGGTGAATTTCTCAGAGGGATTTTGCATATTCCCAATGTGGTCTTTGGCTTTCATTAATGCTCCTAGCTTTACAATGATTCTGCTACAGTTCATTATATGAGAATAAAAACACAGAATGGAATACCCTCGAATCCTATGAAGAATCCCAAATCTGTTGCATTGGGCAGAGATCTATATATCCTGTCATTCCGGTGACTTCAGTAGTGATGATCTGCCAAGTCAAATCATTTCAGAGGGGCCAAAAAAAATAGTCATACTCTGATCCATTGTCATGAAGATGTCAAATAAAGTGTACTTTGCGCGAGGAGGATTATTTAGCAGGAAATTAGATTTCTATAGCTCTTCCTCATCATTCCTGCAGTTGACAGCCTTCTTCCAGATTACAACGCTAGTAATTTCCATAAAAGCCCTCTATCTATTATCAACAGAACATCATCCATGTAAGTGTAGAAAAGTGAGGAAAAGAAGATTGCTAAATCATTATGTTTTCTTCTGGGTAGTTTAGGTCATTATATACAATACGTTAAATCCATTGAGCTTTAGTGAAGTCACACGGGGGGAGGGGGATGCACGTATTCTGCCTTGAGTTGATTAGAGGAAGGGCAGGAAAGCAATGTGCAAATCCATCCTAACTGCCAGTGGTTGGAGAAAAGCAAGAGACTAACAGTGTTTCTGCTTAGCGCTTAGTGGAAGCCATGTTTCCCAAGCACTTTCACACACACACACGTCCATGAAACACGCCTCTCCTCTTCAACAGATTTTTGGTCAAAGATCTGTACGTTAATTATCTGGATTATTCTCACTGTAGATCAGGGTGAGACTGAGCAAGGGCCACTAGCCAACTAGAGATTTCATGGCAGAGGCGAGTCAAACCGTGGGTTTTCTGATTCGTAACTCAGTTGCTTTCTTCCCTAACAGTACACTGGACAGACAACTGAAACCAGTGTCAGCTCCAAGGTTTTGAGAGCCCTTTGGCAAGGTACCCTCAAAGAGCCCCTTCCCCGAGTGAGTCTGCCTTCTTGCTGCCATTGTCCCCATTGCTACCACTTGGTTGCTCCCAGTGAGCAAGTAAGTAGTGGCACCTCCGGCTCTTCCTTCTCACGACCCCCATTGTCTGGGTCAAAGTAAATCTGCAGGTAAACCTGCAAGTGATGAAGTATGAAGAGGAGGAGCGTGTCCAGAAGGCTTTTGTCAATGGGCCCTTGCTGGGATACGGCCCCTTGACAAGTGCCCATTGATGACGCTGGGTCTGCCTGAAATTCTGACTGTGCTCAAAGGACAGGCACCACAGCAATGGAAAGAAGGTGACCAAGAATGCTGTAAGAGGATTCCCAGGCCACCAGCAGGAGAATGTGAAGAGCTTCAAGGAATTGAAACTGTATCAGAAATTCTTAATTTGCATCATTTCTATTATTTTTTGCGAGTGGCTTTGAATCTCTGTGGGAAATGGGCAATCAGATAGCTTAACGGAGGTGACTCAATTGTAAAGTACAGAAGGTCCAGTTAAATACCTGGTATCCATAGCTGGCTCTACCATGCAGGAAGATGAAGCCCACCACTGACTTCTCTTCCCATCCCCCACCCCACCCCCATTTCTGATATTCAGCCCTGGCGCATTAGCTACAAGGGAATTCTGCCCGCGACAGAAAATACAATATTTAATGTATATCCGAAGGCATGAATTGTTGCCTGACTGATACAATGAGACTTTTTCAAGCAGTGTTCCTCCAGCATCCCTGATCATTGGCCATAAAGGCTAGGGCTGATGGGAATTCGATTCCAAAAGTTATGGAAGGCTCCAAACTGGGGAAGGCTGTTGGCTTTGGCATTGGGAGAGACTCCATTTTGTTCCCTGCTAAATGTCCTGGGCTGACACTGGTGGTGTCCCCAATGATCTCTGACAACAGGCTTGAGAAAGACCTCTACGTGGGACAGCAGGTGCCAATCAAAGTATATAGCACTGTGTTATATGAACCAATAATCTGACTCAATATGAAGCGGCTTCCTATGCTTACATAGGCAGACAGACTCTTTGATGGGGTGAATCTCTTTGCTGATGGAGAAAGCTCCATTACTCAAATTAAAACCTGGCATGACAATCAGATGAAATAATAGCAATGAGTGTTGGGCTAAAAAGAAACCTTGAACTGTGGAGAATGAAAATGCCTCCCTTTTTCTCTGATAAACTTTGTTGGGAGTAAGTCAATAAGAAATGTATATTTAAGTGGGTTTTTTTTAATCAGGTCTGATTAGTCCACATGCAGAGTTTTGACAGTAAAAACAGCTTGCCCTTAAACATGAGAAGTGCTATGCCAGTATCGTCACACTGAGGGGAATGAGTCAATGACCACTTACCATGGGGTAGTTCCAATGAACCAGCAGGAAAAGGGGTCTCTAAATGACTCCATTAAAGCCAGAATTTTCAAACAACTAGGAAGGGGGATCCAACCAGCTCCTTACCTTCATTCCACATCCTTAAATCTTAATGGTGCATTTTGCAACCTAAACCTAATTTAAGCTCAGTTCTTACCAAGATAGTAAATCTGTGTTTAGGGGCTGTACAACTTCAGGTTAGGATTGGGGACGACCCTTAACTGAATGCTCCTCCATACAAAAACAGTTCCTGCACATACAGAACGTGATGTGTGGATAGGGATGTATGAGATATTCCTTTCAGTCCATTTTTTATCAGGATTTACCCAGTTTGCACAGTCTAGGTTGCATGTATGGACTCAGACACCATCTGTGGTCAAAATCCGTATGTTTCAAGCTTACAACGACAGTCACGGACCCCCAAAAAAGCATTGGGCAGCATGGATGGAAATATTTGTAGTGGAAAAATCAACAGGACATCCTAAGAAACCTCAGGGTTGCATTTACAAGGTCTTATTCTTTCTGTTATATATATATATATATATATATATATATATATATATACTGAAATGTTTCATTTTCTTCAATGCAGCCTCAAGACTCCTTTACTTCAGGAAATGTACCGGGAACTCACCACTCAGATTCTGTTATTAAAGTTTGGAACAACTCCCTCTTGGGAATCTGCCTTTGCTTTGCTGTTAAATATGGCAGGGTCCTATTTTGGGGCAATTTCATCTTGTTATTAGGCACCTAAGAGAAGCAGAAAAGTTATATATATATATTTCTAATTAACCTTCTGGAAATCATGGACACTAAAAATTCTTTCTGAAGTGAGATGGATCAGGCTATAAGTTTCTAATAGCAACGTCAGAACTAGCATTTAGATTCCTAAAGAAGCAGCCTCATTTCCTTGCATCACTTTCCCATAGGAAGTTGACAGACTAAAGTGAGGCCTTTGGTTTAACTTGCCTGTTTGCAATTCTCAGTTTGTATGCGTGATGGGTTGTAACATGGGTATCTCCCTTGAACTTTGGGATATCAGAATTAAATTTGGTAAATTTGGAAATTGGGGCACAGTTCTACATTTCATTTTGAAAAACCATTTTCTGTCGCAGTAGTACAGCTTCTTTCTTTTTTTCCTGAGGTCTGGTTTTTTTCTGCCACTGCATGTGGGAGCAGCAGGAACTGTGTTGGTGGATTACATTTTACATCCTCCACAATTCCCCGGAAATAGCATCATTCCATGGCATGGGGTTGGGGAGGGACTTGAGGTCACCACAAGAAAAATGCGGGCAAATACTCAGAGAAAATTCTGCTAAACCATCCCCACCCACACCCACGCCCACACCTAGGCAGGTGAGAAAAAGAAAAAATGTTTGCCAAGAGAATTCAGTTTTGTTGTCTTCTAAGCACCCAGATTCCTCTGGACAACCACTGTTTGATGCTGAATGATGGGCTAGATGGATTTTGGTCTACTCCATCAAGGCAGTTCCCACATTGTGGTTGTAGTGTGGTCTTGATCAGTGGAGGCCGTTGGCTCTGATTTTGGTCCATTCTGGTTTTTAGTCACAACCAATCAGAACACTAAAGGAGCTATCCAAGGTGCTGAACCTATCTTGTGGATAGGGTTCAACACCTTAGATAGCTCTTTAGAGTTATGGCTGGTTCTGAAACCAAGAATGGATTGACAGCCCTACCAAAATCAAAGCCACCATCCTCAACTGGTCTTGTGCTCTATTAATTAGCATTTGGATTGGGGAGACCTCAGTTGCAAATTTGACTCAGTAACCTAGTGCCAGTCACTACTTCTCAGCCTAAATTACCTTACAGAATTACTGTGAAGAAAGGAGGAGGGACCATGCATGCTGCCCTGAGCTCACTGGGATCATATAGAAAATATTTTAATTAAAAAATAGTTAAAATTAGGAATGCTCAAGGGTGTCATTTGATCACCATTTCAAAGTGAATCCATCTGCACCTCTCAGACCAATTTGCACATGATCTAGGGATGGGGGAGAAATTCGTTCTGTCCACAAGGTAATTAGTGATGGGTGAACTTATCCCATGTAAATTTGTTACTTACTCAGAAAGTAATGGATTCATCCATGTGAGCTTGCATGAGAGTTCTCCATTAATATAAAATCATGTTTTGAATATATGAGTTTTTGCGCATGTGCAATCTCAAGGTGCCTCTTCAGAGTTGTGCTTTGGAATTGCATAGTGTGGCGTGACCTCATGCAACACAACATTATGTGACTCATTCTGATCGGTTGTTTCCATGTGGCCAGCCTGCATGATAATGCCATGTGATTTTTACTCACCCTCACCGATCGCTAGTATGAAGATGGACCCACAGAGTCCTCCTTCTCCTCCTCCGTGGATGCAGAAGTGCAGTGATAATGACAACAAGTGAAGCAGGTACTGAGATGGCTTCAAGTAAGTTTTTGGAGGTCTAGATGACAATTGAGATGGAGGAATCTGTGTACTACTTTACCGCAAATGCTCCGAAACTTGCAATCAATTCCAAACTTAGTGTATTCTTAACAGGTCCATCCAGGCTCCCTAAAAAGGTGAGCGTTATCAATGAATGAGTTTCAACCAATTGGCTGCATCACAAATTTTGAACTTCCTAATATTGCATTTTCCAAACTACTTTGCAAACCAAAACTCAGTTATTCTTCAAAACTCTCGCTTTTCCAGATTTTTCAGTGTATTTCTTCAGTCATAAAATGCATAGAAAAATGTGTGTATTGTAGAAAATAAGGTTCAAATATGCATTATATTTTTTAAAAAAAATCACAAAAAAGTGTATGTGTCGCTTGCCCATCCCCCAGGCTTCTTCTCACGAACTCTGACAAGACAGTCAAGACGGTGAGACTCCTGTTATTGGCAAAATCACACGGATTACAAGCATGGCGGTTTCATTTTTGCATACATCCACTTAAAGCTGTTAACGGCCAGAAAGCTTTAGGCTCCAGTCTTGCCATGATCCTTTAGGCAATCACTCGGAGGAGAGAAGTGTAGGGTTATCCCCTATCCTATCTGAGCGTTTCCAGATGCCACACATGCTAACTCTTCAAAAACATGGCTAGAGCCCAAGGAAGTGCTCCAGGGCACAGTGCTGCCTGGAGCACGGCAGAGACAGATCGGTCTAGCACTAACCACAACCAGCCTGCCAGAAACGCTGAGCTGATCAAAGGAAGCAAGTCCCCAGGGATCGAATCTCGTCGGCCTAGGAAACGACCCCTGCACATACTTTAGTTCCAGGGGAAGTTCTCTCACAGGCCACACACACACAATGCAGAGCAAACACAAGTCCAAGTCTAGGAAAAGCCTCAGAGCAGTTTCCATGGCACAATCCTTAGAAATTCCAAGTCTAAATAGCAAATGAGAATGTACAGAGTACTTCCAAAATCTCCAAACAGGTAGAATCCAAACATGAGGGGTTTCAAGCAAAGCGTCGAAAGATGAACTCAAGCAAGGGTTCTTTACCCTTGCTCCTCCTCTTATAGACTGGAAGTCTGTCTTCTTCCAAGCCACTTGACAGACAGATCCTCATACCTGTAACCCAAACCCATGTGCCAACAGGGCGGCGTTCAACCTCCTTTTGATGACGCTACAAAGTGAGTGACAGCTTGTAAGAGAGGCCCCCTCCTTTTCCAAGGCCTCAGCTAGCAACTTCCCATGAGAAAGAGAGAGAGATGATAAGCTTACAGAGAAGCAGACTTTCTTAAAACAATCCCAAATTCTTCAACTTTGAATTCACAAGGCCTCCAGGCCTTGTGATGCCCAACACTCTGTTAGACAAATTGCATGCAAAACTGCATGTATTGAGAGAAATGTCCAGGAACATGTTTTACATTTTCATGCAAACTTTTTAAAAAAGCAATTCTCATTTTGAGATGAGCCCAATTTAAGATTGGAAAAATTAGGGGGGGAAATTATATTCACCCATCCCTAGTTGGAACACAATTATCCTTCAGATTTTTCACTTCTCCTATTTTGCAATGTAGTTCTGGGCTCAAAAACCTTACGAAAATGCATGTTTCATGATAAAGTATTTTATAATGTTTATTTGGGGTGGAAATACATTTAGAAATGTGCATTGTGTGAGAAAATATATTCAAACATAGATAGATAGATAGATAGATAGATAGATAGATAGATGACAGCTAGATAGACAATAGATAGTAGGGGTGTGCACGGACCCCCCCGGATCGGATCGGGACCCGGATCGGGACCTCCAATTTTGTCACGGATCGGTTCAGACAAAATCGGAGGCCCCCCGGACCGGATCGAGTACGATCCCGATCCAAAAATCGGAAATTTTTGGATCGGCCGCCATTTTTTTCCCCATAGACTTGCATTGCAATGCAAGTCTATGAGGAAAAAATGGTGGCGGGTGGGTGAGGGGGGGCCTAACTCCCTCCCCCCCGGGGCCGTCCACTGTGGACGGCCCTGGCAGGTAAGCCCCCTCCCCCGCGCTCCCTACCCCCCCTGGGGCCGTCCGCTTCCATCCGCTGGCGCCCGCGGGCGCCAGCGGATAGAAGCGGACAGCTCCGGGGGGGGGTAAGCCCCCTTTCCCGCCACTGCTTACCTTTTAGGGCCGTTCGCTCCCGTCCGGCGGCGGCGGCTACCGCCAGCCGGCTTTGCAGCTTGCTCTCGAGTAGCGTGCCGGGTGATCACCCGGCGCGCCACCCTGGAGCAGGCCGTGGAGCCCGCTGGAAGTAGCCACCGGCGCCGGACGGGAGCGGACGGGCTGGAAAGGAAAGGGCCCCCCTCCCCCCCTCCGCACGCCCCCTCCTCCCCTCCACGCACCCCCTGCTTACCTTCCCGGCCCGTCTGCTCCCGTCCGGCGCCGGCGGCTACTACCAGCGGGCTCCGCGGCCTGCTCTCGAGTAGCGCACCGGGTGATGACATCACCCGGCGCGCCACCCTGGAGCAGGCCGCGGAGCCCGCTGGTAGTAGCCGCCGGCGCCGGACGGGAGCGGACGGGCCGGGAAGGTTAGGGCCCCCCTCCTCCCCCCCGCTGTCCACTTTCATTGGCGGGCGCCCGCTGGCGCCCGCCAATGGAAGCGGCGGTGGGCGCCAATGGGCGCCCGCCGATCCGCCGAACCAGTTCGGACCCTTTTCGGATCGGTTCGGACTGGATCGGCGGATCCAGCTGTTGGATTGGAAATCGGATAATTTATCCGATTTCCCACTGGACCGGACTCGGATCGTGGATCGGGTCCGATCCAGTGCACATCCCTAATAGATAGATATAAATATAGATATTTTTATGTGGATTTTTTTTAAAAAAATGCTGATCAATCTGGAAATGGAATGGAACGGACTTATGCAAAACTGATATGGAGCAGAAATAAAATAATCTATCCATCCCTTGTTGAAATGTTCTATTCAGTGTAATGTAAATACTGATAAAGGGTTTCTCTTGACCTCCATTTGGAGTGTCAAGTTTTTAAAGTGATGCTTACTTGTTTGCCATAGGACTTCTCTTTTGTCTCTTCTCTTCTCTCCAGCTGCCTTTGTAAGTCAACATCAGTTGAAAAAGCTACAGTGGAGAGGGGCTTTATTTACTGAGTTACTATAAACCACCACCTGGTACTTTGCATAAACTACATGGTAAATCACAGCAACTCTACCGTGTTATTTCACAATAACACAGTAAATAACCAGCATCATCACCATAAATTAGACACTCTCCACTGACAGGGTTATCAGTAATAGCATCTCAGAGATGGAAGGGGGAGACCTACTCCTGGTTTCAACTGTGAAACTATTGTTGAGTATTCAAGCTTGATTGCCTAGTGACAATATTTCCAGCTGCTCATTGAAAATGAGTTTGAATAAAGACTGGGAGAAGAGCAGCTTCAATATCTGACAGCCGTTTGAATGGGAGAATATGTTGGGTTGCCTGGTTTGGAAATAAATGAATAATAGACAAATTTCTAAAATATTAGAGCCATGCTTTATTCCTTGCCCCTCTGCATAGGGCATATGGAGGGTGGGGAGGTGACAAACGAGGATTGACAGTTGAGAAAGAGGAAATAGCAGGAAGGAGATATAACAAATAAGCAACAGAGAGGAGTAGGAAAGAATGGGGTAGGTGGGAAAGGCTACTCACACTAAGGACAGGACTAATTTACATAGGCCTGAATAATTTGATGGATCTACTGGAAAGGAATGTCATCAGCTGTACTGTTTCAGGCCATGGATTCAGATTATGCTCTGTGATCTAGCCTGGGTTGCAGGGTTTTTCTATTGTTTTATCTTTAGCAGGGATCAGGTTCATCAGGGAAGCAAGACAAGAAGGCATCAGCACCATGGAAAGCTCTAAGTGGGACTGGAAATCATACAGAGCTGTCTGTATGTTGCTCCAACAAGGAGCAGAAGACTGAACCTTAAGTGGGAGCTTGCCTTCCTATGGGCTGATTAGCTCCACCTCTACACTGACTAACACTTTATCTCTTAAAGGGGCCTAGTCTATTTTAGCAGCCTTGAGCTGTGATGTGACAATATAGGAATGGCTATAGCATGCAAGTGTCCTCATGGCTGGATTCCTCAGAATCTGAAGATGGCAAGTCAACCACATCTGGATGCAGGGGAGCAGATACCTGGGAAATTCCTGATGAACTAAGTCATATGGAGGTTGAAGCATCATGATGCCTTTCCATGATGGATCCTCTTCCCGAGCTCTTAACTCTGGAGTCCCTTTGCAGGATAAGGAGTTGGGATCTTGTGGTTTCTTGGAAACTTATCAGGGGTCCTTAGGGCTGAACTACATAATGCACCCAGTGTTGTGCAATCATAGAGCTAAGAACACAAAAACAGCCATGCTGGATCAGACCAAAGACACATCTAGTCCAGGATTCTGTGCACACATTGGCCAACCAGATGCCTATTGCAAGACATGAATGAAATAGCACCCTCCTGCTTATGTTCCCTAGCAACTGGTATACAGAGGCAAAATCAAATCATTTCCCTTGAAAGACAGCTTCCTCACCTCTGCCAATCTTCCTCTGTGACCTTCAGCTAGAGAGGAGCATTTGAGTATGTTGTTGGGCATAGACTTTGCTCAAGCATGTGAGCAGCAAGGCCAAAGGATCTGGCATTTGATAAAGTGTGTTTAAACACATAAGGAATGGGAGCACTCCAGCACCACTCCTTTCCTTCTTCTGAATGTCTGAAGTGGAGAGCCTCCTCTGTCTTCAAGGACTCTCCATGCAGTCCAGCGTACTGATTACCCAGTGTTCTGGATCACGTGGAAAGCCTCCGTGGACAGAGGAGGTTCTCCACTTCAGACAGTCACACACACCCCACTCCCCATGTGGAGAAAGGCAGGGCTGGAGTGCTTCCCCTCCTCATTTATTTATTTATTTATTTATTTATTACATTTTTATACTGCCCCATAGCCGAAGCTCTCTGGGCGGTTCACAAAAATTAAAACCATGAAATCATTTTAAAAATATAAAACAAGCCACAATCTAAAAACACAAAATAACATACAATATAAAAACACAACCAGAATAAAACCAAGCAGCAGGAATTAATACAGATTAAAATACAAATTTAAAACAGCAAGGATTAAAATTGAGTTAATTTAACTGTTAAAATACTGGGAGAATAAAAAGGTCTTCACCTGGCGACAAAAAGAGTACAAAGTAGGCGCCAGGCGAACCTCTCTGGGGAGCTCATTCCACAGCCGGGGTGCCACAGCGGAGAAAGCCCTCCTCCTAGTGGCCACCTGCCTCACTTCCTTTGGCAGGGGCTCATGGAGAAGGACCCCTGTAGATGATCTTAGAGTCCGGGCAGGTACATATGGGAGGAGGCGTTCCTTTAGATAACCTGGCCCCAAGCCGTTTAGGGCTTTCAATGTTAGTACCAGCACTTTGAATTGGGCCCGGACCTGGATCGGCAGCCAGTGAAGTTGGAAAAGGACTGGCGTAATATGGTCTCATTGGCCAGTCCCCGTTAACAATCTGGCTGCCCTGTTTTGTACCAGTTTTGTACCAGTTAGACAACACACTTTATCTGAATAGGGCTTATACACAAGTACTGATAAGGTAGCCCCATTGATTTCAATTAAACTTACTGCAGGTAAGTGGATATAGGATTGCAATCTTAATTGTGACTTAAGTTCTATTGATTTCATTTGGATCAGGGTCAAAGGTCCCAGCCCGGTCATCCGGTCAAATGATTTCAATGGGCTCAGTTTTCCTAATGTTCATCTTAGACACTGAACCTCCTGTGTGAAGGTAGCCAAGAAGGACTTGTCCATGACAGCAATCGCGGCTCCCTCCCTCCCAGTATGCAGTGTGGGTTATCCAGTTGCCCTTTTAGGGGCCGAGTAGGAATTTTTTCATGTAGCCTGATTGGCTTTGGTTACATGTTTTTTGCCTACTTCACACTGTAAGTCTGGAAGACAGTGTCTTAGGATTCCTCAGGGTGGTATGAATTGGTCACATTTGGCTTAGGCGTTAGGGGCAAGCACGTTTAGAAAACAGGGATGGTGAGCATTCTGTGGCACCGTTAAGTGGTGACAGGTGATACCTGAGGCCCCAGCGGGGGGATAGGGCTTACCTGTGAGGCCAACTCACCTCGCTTCACCCGGGTTTCACACCCCGGGGGGGGGAGAGCGACACAGGAAGGCCTCCCCTCCCCAAAAGGTATAGGCCTGGGGGTGGCGAGTAATGTCTCACCACTCCGCAGGCTTAAAATGTTTCGCCCGTTAAAACTCCTATTAATTATATGGCGTAGAGCGGGCCCGCCCAGTGTTCCCTTTGCAGATCTTAATAAATGCGGCCCTGATTTGAAACCATACCTTTTGTGTGTAGACTCTTTATTCCCACTCTATTCGCCTGCAAGTGCTTTACAATGTACAACGTTCACGTGCAAAGTATTCATGTAAGTTGTATTGTTTTGAGATCTTCTGTAAGCTTTAAGTGCTACTGCTGACAGAAGTGCCTTTGGACCATTTACTGACCTTATTTACGAAGGCATCTGACTACACTGTTGTGATTTTAACGTCGGCTTATTTTATATATGCTTTCTTTTACTCTGCACTTAGCTTCCCCAACAGCTTTTTACTGAACATCAAGGTGATCATTTCAGAAAAAATATATATGTAAATTTAATGTCCCTGGTGATGCTGGTGGATACTGTGTTGGATAGGCTGACCAGATAAAATCCAAGTCAGGGCTCATGTAACTTTAACATGAGCAATTAGTTCCTGGTGAAATTCCCTCTTCATCACAACAGTTAAAGGTGCAGGCACTATACTAGAGTGACCATATACAAAAGAAGGCAGGGCCCCTGCAACTTTAACTGTTGTGATGAAGAGGGAATTTCACCAGGAACTAATGACACTGGCTGAAATTCCCTTTTCTCTACAACTGTTAAAGTTACAGGAGCCCTGACCTGGATTTTATCTGGTCACCCTAGTGTTGGGTGGTGCATGAGTCTTTCAGGCCTTCTACATGGCTGCCTATAAATCACCCAACCTGTGCAGTATTTTGGCCACTGAATTTAGTGAAGGGATTCTTCTAGAAATAGTTATTTGTGTGGCTATGTCTGCATTTAGACAGGCAAGATTTTCTCTCTCTCTCTCTCTCTCTCTCTCTCTCTCTCACTCTCCTATTTGCTGGATATGATCTACTTGTAGCCATTTCCCCAAACTATTATTTCTGCCCTATTAATCACCAAACATGCACAGATTCAACGGGTGTAAATCCACATAGCTCAATTGCTTCTCTATCACTTTCCTCCCCTTTGCCTCAAATGAGAATTTAGAGTCCCATGTTTGTGGCCATGAAGGAAAGAAATACAACTTTATTACAATGAAGAGAAACTAGTAAAGAAATGCACAGTTCCACACTCAAGTCCTGATGGTCTTTTTAGGTACAAATTAAATGAAATGCTTTGCTTTCTTTTCACCACCACCTCTGGTTTTCCCCGCTTTCTTTCCTGGTCATTGTTCTCAGAGTTGCTTCTGGCATTAGCTGCATCGTTAACAATGGGAAATAACAGAATAATCCTGAGCTTTAAATAGATGTGTACTTGTAGACCTCTTTGGTAATGTCTGGAGGCTTAATTGAAATTAAAATTGATTAGTTAATTGAATTAATATTTAAATAGGAGTTCCTACAGCAGTTAGGGAATACAGAGAGAATGTAATCTCCCCATTGTACTTGCCCTGCCTGGGTTTTATACCATTTCTCATTTTGAAACATCTTTGTCTCAAGCATATATTAATTCATTAAACAAAAAAACTATGGTTTACAAAACAGCATTAAGGCTCGAAAGTTTTGTATAAACACATTTTAAGAAAAAGCATTGGCTCTTTGAAGTGGATGATATTGACCAAAAGTTGAAAGTGCCTGGCACATGCTCTGGTTCTACATCTGTAATGAATAGTGCCCCTTTTATTATCAATCATGCTGCTGTATGCGAGATGTGCATGAGAGAAAAGTATCGGGCAGACCCTGTATTTGGTAAGGATACAGAAACGCATTCCTCAACCTGCTGCCCTCCAGATGTTTGAGATTACAAATCCCAGCATTCCTGACCATGGGACATACTGACTTGCAATGATGAGAGTTGTAGTCCAACACCTTTGGAGGGCACCAGGTCAGGGGAGGGCTGCTTTAAACAGAAAAAAAGAGAAGTAGGTGACCCTAAGTTGTTTGTCAACAGTTTTCCACAACCTCATAGTCACCTCTGCATATCATATTCTCCATCCTGTCCTCATGGTTTATCTGCTTTGGGAGAATGAGAATTTCACTTCCACTTTCTGTCTCCTTATGGGGGGATATGGTGTTAAGGCTTGTGAGCCTTAACTCCCAATTTCCCTGCTTTTTGGTGCTTGGTTGAAAACCATAGAGCCTTAACGTTGTTTTGTAAACCATAGGTTTTTTGTGTAATGAATTTCATGGCTTTGTGTAACAGATGACCGGATATTATGCAGTTGACAACCAAGCCAGTGCCAGCCAGGATGTTACACTACGTTGACATCCAATATAAAATCAAAGCTAGAAATATGTGTTGAACTCACTTTTCTGATTAATAAATGAGCCCCAGCGGTTATGCTCTGATGATACTCATTTGAACTTTTCAATAACCAGTGTCCGGAGATAAAAGCTTTTTATGACTCCCTCATGAAAAGGAAGCATTTCATGTTTTGTGTCTGTATTTGGAGACAATTTGAAAAATTGTTCTACTGTAATTAAAAATCCCTGATTAATTCTGGAAGCACACAAGATGATACAGGAAAATATTTTATATTAGAATAACATACAGTTTACTATGTTAATTAATATAGCTCATTTTATGCTACATGCTTTTGCTTCCTGTTTGGATCTCAAAGTAGCATGTTGTGATCAAGTTTCCAGCCTGCACAGGCTGCATTTCCATCCATGGAGAGCGGGGAGAGAGAGAGAAAGAGAGAGAAACATGCTACTGAGCATGCCCACACTATGGCCAACTATGACTGCCCGTATAACCTCTAATGGGTGGGAAAATATTATTTAAAATAAATTAAAGGGATTTTTTTTTTTAAAAAAAAGAAAAGCTATTCCATCAAATAAAAGATTAAAGGAAATGAAAATATCAGGATTTTAATTAGGTAAGTTGTAATTTCCTCACAAAAGGTAGATAAAACTAATCACCAATGTAAATTCTCAGATACATTTTGATTGAGATTTTTTTTTTAACTTTTCTACTTTAAACTGCCCTTTTCTCTCAATCTTTCACCAATTGCCTTGAAATTTTCAGGCTACGTATAACCAACATTTCTTTAGGGCACATGTAAATTTCAGGAAGATTGATGAAACATTTTTTATTTTATGAACGTTAAAATTATCAACCCCCAATTACCCCTTTATCATGGTAGAATGCTTTTTTTTTTCCTGTCGGGCCTTAACTAAGTGAATTCACGGCCCTGCATTCTTAAATGAAGTGACATTTCTTAATCTGTTTTATTTTAAGCAAGTGTGAGGCAGAAGGATGTAACACCTAATATATTCTGATGGATCTTTGTGCTTTTTTGATAGTGTTTTTCTATTCTGCACCAGCTCTCCATTTGTCTTTATTTGCTCTGAGCTTCCAGAATCTTTCAAGAGCATAGAACGCATACAATGTTCCTGTGTCATTTCACAAGCTTATGAAAAGGAACACAAAATTCCCCCAAACATCTATAACTTTGACCAGTAAATTACTGAAACTTCAAATCACTCATATAACTTCAACATCTGCAAAATCTTTATGGCATTCCCATTACATTTCCCTTGATTTCTAGAGTCCTGTTGTTGCATTTCAGTAGTAACTCCATAGACAACTACCATAAAGCACCGCACAACAGTGCTGAAGAACTGAAGTTGTGATCATTATCCAGGCTTCAACTTACAATGTTTAACTTTTAAGTATGGAAATTTCACCAAGAGACATACAAATTGAGCATCCAATTCTAAACTCCAGGTGTGGGTGAAAGAAAAAGAGCCCCGGAACTATAAATGGGCAAAAATAAACAAACACAAAGGAAACATAAAGAAATACTGTGCCAGATTGTGGACTCATGCATATGGTTTGTACTGTTGTACTTGTCCCTCAGCTGAACAAAGTCAGGATCAGGCTTTGGCCTTCTGTCAATTAAGGTACTTCATAGAATCCCAGGGCACAGTCCAACGCTGCCCAACCACTAGAGAGCTGGCTGGTGATTCTGGTCCACGTGGGGTCAGCCCTGCCACTTCTGGATCCTACTGCTTGTGGAACCACAGTTGAGTACTTTGGGAGGCAAGCCCCCATATGAGCAGAAACACTGGTTTCTGGAAGGTCAGAGGGTCGGCGGTCAGCTCATTTTGGGGGCTTGCCTCCTGAAGTGTCAAATCATGGTTCTTCAAGTGGTAGGAACCGCTTGCAGACTGGAAGTGTCAGGACTGGCCATGTGCAGAACAAAATCAGTGGCCAGCTCCGCTAGTGGCTGGCCAGCATTGGATTCTGCCCCTAGTGGGCAACAATTATTTAACAGCAGCCTAATGAACAAAAGCTGAAGGGTTAACAACAATGACTCGCCCTATTGCATCTCAGGTCAAGACACAAGCAAAGAGCTTTTTTTAACCTTCCCTTTGCCAGCAAGAACAGTAGCAAGCCCGTTGGCAGAGCCCTCCCATTTTTAAGCAATTCAGCCATTCGCTTACAAACATGTGCTAGGAACTCGTTAGCTCCCCTTTCTCTTTCACCACCACTAAACAGCAACACAGCCCCTTTCCAAGCTCTTATGCACTTTATCTTCTAGAAAATCATACTTACTTGAGATGTACAAGGTGCAAACTCTGACATGATAAGGGTGGGGGGAGGTTCCTTGGGATTAAGTATTATGCTGGGGACAAGGTAGGAAATGCTTGTATTCTGATTGGACTCTTGGGCCTACAGTATCCTGCCTCTAGCAAAAATGTTCTGTGGTGACCTTTATGACTGCCCTTCTTTTCAGTGGAGGCTAGTGACACTGATTTCGGTGGCGCTGTGAATCCATTTTGGGTTTCAGTCAGAACCATCCAGAAGTCTAAAGGAGCTATCCAAGGTGCTGAACCCTATACTCAACTCTGACCTCGGAGCAGGGGATCGGAACGCCAACCCTCCCTGCTCTGGCACAGGAAATATCCCATAGAGCTGCGTGCAAGTGGACTCTCAAAATTCTCCATCCTATTTGTGGTTAGAGAAATTGGGGAAACAATTTCATTGAACTTCTCCAGGGGGAAGAGAAATTCTTCAACAATTTCTCATTCATTGGCAAGAATAGTAGAGCTGTTTCTTATTTTTTTTTCCTAAGTTTTTTGTTTGTTTGCTCTGCAAGTAGTAACAGCATCAACTGTGCTGGTAACCTGCCTCCATCTTGCATCCTCCACAATGCCCCATATACCTAGCATCGCCCCAGGACATTGCAGGGAGGGAATGCAGCCAACATACATACACATACTCAATGTTGAAGAAAATATGGAGAAAATTCTGAAATTCTTTTATTTCTAGGGTGTAAGAAAAGAAAAATCTCAGGAATTTCCTGAAAGTTTCCTTTCCTCTTGAAAGAGGCTCCCGTTTTCCTTCCTTATTCTCAGGGCATATTATAATTAATTTTGAATGTTTGTTGGTGGTGTTTTTGACCTTAACTAATCACTGTGAGGTGGCTGAGGGTACTGTCTATATTTTTCTTTCTATTGCATCTCTCACCATTGGTCTACATTCTCTCAGCCTGCATGCACTTCCTGATCTGAAAAGGCCCTATGGGAGGAATGAATTCATGGTGTTTTCCCCTAGGCAGGAAGTGCAGAAGCCAAGGAGGATACAGGCTGTCAGAGAGATGATTGCAAATGAAAGACAGGGCACTCACAGACACTCCTGAGCCATCTCATAAGTAAAGTAAGCACAAGAACCTTGAACCAAACCTATGAGAATTTCTCCAAAATTTCTTCTCCTTTGTATTCTTTTCCAGAAGCAATTTCTTTTCTATCAAACTGAATGAGAATGATCAAAATTTTCATGGGAGTATCCCACTGGTGGCTGTTCAAGGTTGGGAACTCAACCTTGGGGACAGGGGGGCATTTCAGTGGGCAGGAAGGGAAGGAGATGGGAGAGGCCAGGATACATGTTATCCTGAACCTTCTGCAGCCTCCTTCCCTCCCCCTCTGAAGTACCCGGCTAAATGGGCAAAAAAGCCAATCTGTGAAAAATGCAGGGCGGGAGAGCATGGAGGTGAAGCTTGCCTCCACCTTTCCTTCTGCCCTGCGTTGAATGATGGGAAGGCACCGAGGTTTGGGGTTTACAATCGTCAAGAACAGAACCCATAACATTGTGCCCTTAGTTGATAAATTGATTAATCAAAGCTTTTGCTCGTTAATTGGTACAGACCAGTTTTATTCAGAAAGCGAACAATTAAATGGCAGGGATGAAAGGTAATGGCATATTTGTTTATTTATTAGGCCATTTTGCTCTTCGTGTGTTATTGTTAAAATGAATGACAAGGAAAGATTAAATACAGTCTTCCTGTCTAGCAGTGACTGGTAACTTTAACGAATTTAGAGCTACACTGGCACTTCCAATAACTCTGATTGCCGATCCTGAAATGTTGGTAATATGCAAACTTGTTGAAATGCATTTAAATGACATCAGTTTAAAGGAAGAAGATAGATCAACTCATCAGTCGACAGTATAGAATGAATGACAAAAACATATTTTGCAACAGTGCTTCAGACCTCAATTGTATATCCATTTACTTGGGAGAAAGTCTCATTGAACTCAATGGGCTTACGTCTGAGCAGACATATAGAAGTTTGATGTTAGAGTTACAAATACCTTAAAAATCCACAATTAACAATGGCTCAATTCGGACGACACAATAAACAACTGGTGTGGGGGAAACAATCGTCAACTCAGCGCTGATCCTAATCCACACCACGGTTGATTATTTATTACCATGTTGTGTGGGGAGTGCCCCCTAGATGAACAACTGTAAAGTTGATTATTACCCCACCATTGACTATCGTGTCATCCGAATTGAGCCAATAACTGCACTGATTTTTTAAAAAATCATTTTGCAGAGGAAGGTTTATTTCTGGAGTGTATGTCTGCTGCCTCCAGCCATCATTTAGGCAGTACATTTAAGAGGTTCCATGCAGAGAGTTATTAACTCTCGATGTGTGTACATATTTCACCTGCATTATGGTTCAATAAGCAATCAATACTCTTGGTTAAGTAATTGGCTCAAAGTTACAAATTTAACGGTTATTATCACGGACAGTTACCATGGGCAACTTCCCAGACAATAAATGCTAAGGCATGGTGAGTTTCCCAAAATTGCAATGCCTGCTTATTTTCATAGCCTTCATTAAACTTTATGTATAGTCAAAAACCATACACTGACAACTTCTTCTACTTTTTTTTTTAAAATGGAAAGCTATTAATATTTATGTACTTTCATTATTGCTGAAAAGCAAACATCTTCTCAGTGGTCAGATGAAGTTGTTTGCAAACTCCAAAAGATGCAACACGGGTTCATGTATTATTAATCCAACTCATAAATTCTCATACCATCCAAAATAGCCTTAAACAATATCTGCTAAGCATATTCTGAATTCTTGTTCCTGCGTCTAAAAAAAAGTTCTGGACAACAGCTAGGTGTCATAAATTTTGATGGGAAGATGCCTCTCCTCAACCTCCCTAATTTCTCTCAGAAAATGATAAGAGTTTTATAGCCTAAAGCTATCTAGAAATATTATTATGCAACCATCTTGAGAAACACACACACACACACACACACACAAGATGGAGGTGAATGAAGACAAAAAGTAATAAGGGAACTTTTTTAAAAAAGACATGTTTTAATAATATGTTATATAGCATTTCTAAACAATAACAGTTCTGAAATGTAGTTGTTGCAATATTTATGACATTTAGCAATAATTTCTAAATGTTGGCTTCAGACTTCCCAGTGGGATCCTAGAAGCTTTATCGGTAGAGAATCAGGTGGCTGCTGACACTACTTTGAACATTAGCCAGCTCAGAAATTACAACACAATTTATTTGCTAGTCATATCCTATTCTGTCCTCACTCCAAGGAGCATGTGGAGTATAGATTGAATTACCACATTTCATCCCTTCAGCAAGGTAAAATAAGGTAGGATAGGATAGAATGGGACATGGAGACCCAGTCCAGGTGCTGTCATCACAGTGCTGAGTAGATACCGCTCCGCTGTCAGATCTTGCAGTATTGGAGATGCAGGGTTGCAGCGAGTAATCCAGATAAAGGGAGGCAGTGCAGGCTTTCTGGTGGCCATTAGGCTCACCGGGCCTGTCCCATGCCCCCTGCCAATCAGGGGTCACATCTGCCTGGCCAAACCTCTACCACGACTCTGAAGCAAGGATAGACATTGGATGCACCATACTCACATCGCTCTGGAGAAAAAAGTTGGGTTAAGTCCATGACTTTTTTCTCCACAGCTTCACCAGAAAACCCCAGGGTGGGTGGGTGCGTGGTGGTGGCTGCATAGTATTATCAATGCAGCACCACTGCGCGCCCACCCTGGGGCTTTACATGTGTTTAGACTGTTCCCCAATCAGAATAGAACAGGGTGCAGAACCTTTATCAGGTATACATCTTAATAAGAAACATGTATGGTGGCTTGCACACCAATGATTATTATTTTTTCTTTAGTTCGGTCTATTAGCTATTGTTTTTACTCTGCAACTAGCTGACCTGGTGGTATTATCTAGCTTTCTAAAACCATTACAGAACTTGAGATTAACTGAGGTATGGTTTGCGAAGCATTGTGTACTTCATATTGAGGATTTCTTGATTCATTATATCTCATTTGCTTCAATCCAATCATTTCCTGCTGAATTACCTATGTTGCTTACACACATTTCAACACTTGAGGTCAGAAGTGAGGAGAAGGCAGCTACATTGTTATAAACATGATTCTAGAAAGGGCAAAGCCTTGTGGAAAAATATATATGATAGAAACTGTTTTCTTCCCCTGTTCTTTATTTTTTTTATTCACAGGTATGCATGAAGAGCAGAATGACCTCCATCTTCACAGTTTCAATATAATAATAATAATAATAATAATAATAACAACAACAACAACAATAAGAATAATAACAACAACACGGAGAAGCTGAACTTGAAAAGCACAGTATTATGCAGTTGGCAGGAAGACAGATTAAGCTGAAATAGCAGATGCCATTGCAGAAAAATTAGGTTGCTATACAGAGTGATTGAGCAGATTCAAATGATAATGAATGGATACAGGCAGGATCCGGAAACATAATGAAGCAATAACAGTTATATTTTACTCCTTTTTTACAGTAAGGAACAACAGCACTGTGTTGTGAAGCAGTCACATTTACATAACTACTGTGGCCATTGTGTCCTAGGGAAAGTTTATATTGCATCCTGTTCATTTATTGACACAGCCCAGACCCCCGTTCTGGTCATTCACAAATGCTGATCCTGTTCAGACGACATGCTAAACCACAGTGGTTAAGCATTTTGAACTAAGCCACAGTGGTTAAGCATTTTGAACTGAACATTATGGCTTAGTGCCTCATGTGAATAATCCCTAACCATGGTGACTACATAACCATGGTTTAAACACACTCACTAACCATTTGCTGCAAAAGGGTTAGTGGCCTAACCATGGCTCAGCGTGTTGTCTGAGTAGGCCCACTGTGTGTGAGAGTTGTGTGGGATAGGGAGGCGAGGAGGAGAAACAGAGAGAAAATCCCACCCCATATTCTTCCTCTCTTGTTTTCTCTCACACACACACATCCCACCCCTTTATTTACACACAGAGACAAACAGGAGTATAGAGATGGATGAGGGGGGGATTCACAAATGCACAGCTGAGCAGCAAGGAAGATGGGGCATGGCTGAGCAGCATGTGCTGCTCAGCTAATTGTCAGGAACACATGAACAGTGGGGGGAAGTGGGCTGCAAGCATGGCCCTATTTCCCCATTGCCTTAGGTGTGCACAGAACATTAAAAGGCAAACATTTATTGAAGACTTAGTCCTAAAGGACATAATTTTTATTCGTTTATTTATTAGATACAGTCGACACTGATGCCCTACTCTATGTTCAGCTTGCCTGACCATGGCAGGGCCCAGCATTTGTGAGGCATTGTGGTGACACTGGCTGGAGGAGGGGCTTATGAGGGGATATTAGCCTGCAGGTTCCCTCCTCCTGGCCTCTTTGAAGTGTGGCTCCTGCCAGACAGACTCCCAGCAGAGCGATTCCTTTTTGCTCCTGCTGCCGGAAACAATGGTGTGCTGTGTCTCGATCCCCCTCTGGATCCCTACTTAATGGCCCCCTCAATTCGGCGCTTATTGCTGGAGATATTAGGGTGTGGCTGGGCACACTGGGCACACCCCTTGCACACGCCTTATGCCTATGTTCTGCTGATTGGTGGGAGGTGATGCCATGGGGTCACATCAAATTAAAGAATAGGCTGCATACAACCTGAAGGCAATGGCCTGCCCACTTCTGAACTAGAGATAGGAACCAATGGCATATTTCTTGGAGAGTATGCATATTGACTGGAGAATGTGCGTATTGTTTGGAGAATGTACATAATGTAGTTGAGAGATACCCCTTCCCTGAGTCCTGTTGGAGAGTATACATAATGCCTGGAGAAAGTACAAAAAAGTTGTTGAGATATGAACATTCCCCAAAGCCTGTTGGAGAGCATAGGTAGGTTCATACCAAGAGAGGCACTCCATACGTTATTTCAGTCCCAAAGCATGTGAGGCTCTGTAGGTCAAAACCAGCACCTTGAATTGAATGTTAATCTTATTTTGAAGAAGGACTGAATTTCTGAGGATGTTAGAATCAAGTGGCAGATAGAGTTATGTCCGCTGCTGTTGTCTTGTAGGCCTGACTCCAATCTATGCATGTTGCTGCCTGGTGTGCAGGCTTGATACCATACATTAGAGATGTATATCATTTTTGACAAAAGCCTGAGCCAAACTGGGACACTTCGGACTATTTCTGGTATTTCCCATGGCAAAGCGAGCTTCCTTCTGAAATTACCAGAACCAAAGCTGGATCCTGCATATGGCTTCATTTGCAATTTCATTTTTGAAAGGCAGATACTGTATCTCCAGAATATAGGTCCACCTTCCAATCATAAGGTTTCCTTCCTATTTGTAGTTTTCTGGCAGGCAGCTGGTTGCCTACTTTGTGAACAGAATGCAGCGCTGTAAAAACTCAAACCCCATTTGTATCTTTGACTTTGCAAGCTAGCATTCTCCTTTGTTAATTAAATATGGTAATTACATAGGATATGGTTGCATGGCTTCTTCCTTTTCTCACTAACTGAACAACAGTGAGTATCATGGCTTAAATTTACAAGCCATGAAACTCCATATATATATATATATATATATATATATATATATTGTATATCAACTGTCAAGACAAGGCAGAATACACCAGTATATATCGTTTTACTTCCTGGAACATTTGAAGGAAATTATCCTGAGGACAACATAACTCCATTATGGAAAGGTTTTGGTGATTAGAGTGCATGTCAAATTTTTTTTTTAAAGCAGCCTCATAAATGTCTTGAGAAGCACATCTGCAGTTCTTTCTTTTACAAAGTGTTTATTTAGCAGCTCAATGACTGAAATATTATTGGCTCTGAAATCTCTGGATACTGCAAAAGCAATTAAGGAAGAACCAGTTTCACTGAAGGGGCAACTCCAATCAATTTATTTATTCACTTTTAATTTGACTCTGTTAGCTGGGAAGCATCAATATACCTTATTGCTGGACTGACTTGAAGTTTTATGCCCCAAATTTCTTCCTTTCTCTGTTATAGGTGTATGAAGTTCATTCTTTAGGGCTAGACTGTGTTACACATGCTCTCTCTAATAAGGGACATCAATGTAGCACCTCAATTGCAATGCTATGTTACACTGGATCTCCTGTGGGCTTTGATTTTCAAGTGGGGAGTGGGATTTCAAGCATTCTATTGTGGGGCAAAGTTTCTGTCCCCAAAGAGGAGCTTTTCAGATTTTTGCAGATGATAATACTAATACAGAAGCCTTCAAATGAAACGGCATTGAGGAGACTCATGACATCTTTGTAATATTTGGAAGAGAACTATCTTCTATCGCTTCGGCGATGGGGCAGTACATAAATCGAATTAATAATAATAATAATAATAATAATATAATAAGAATTTCTCCTTAAAGTCCCAGAACACCAGAATTTATTTAATCAAGATATTTCGAGATAGGCCCATCCTCTTTTAAAAATTACTGTGTTGAGATATCTAAAACCATTTTAAAACAGCCCAAAGTATAATGTGACCGCGCCCACGGAGCCAATTCCCGGAACTTCAGAACCTGCTGACGCGATAAAGCGTCAGCGATATCATTCTTGATTTCAGGCACGTGTCGGGCCCTGAACCAAATGTTATGGGACAAACAATGCAACGTAAATGCCCAGACTAATCCCATCACCCTGGGACTGCGTGAGATCAACGTGTTGATGACCTGCACCGTGGCCTGATTGTCGCACCAGCAATGAACAACTGAGTTGGCCATTTCTGTCACCCATATGTGTGCTGCCACACAAATGGGAAAAAAACTCTAAGAAAGTTAAATCTCTGCAGACGCCGTTAGTTAACCAATCAGAAGGCCATCTCTCAGCGCACCACCGATCCAGCCAAATTACTCCGAAACCTAGAGCGCCGGAGGTGTCAGAATGGACCTGCATCTCAGCTTCGAGAAGCAGGTCCCGTCGCCAAAAGGACAACCCGTTATACTTATGTAAAAACAAAACCCAGATAATCAGGTCTTGCCGCATCTGGGTTGACACGCGGCCTCTGTAGTGCGGTGAGCGAAGGCCCTGCATGGCTGTGCACAAGCGCCTGATAAAAGCTCTCCCTGGTGCTATAAAATGGCAGGCAAAGTTTTAATGCCCCACTATCTCCTGTAGCTGGAATAATGTCACTTTGTGCGAGCCACTCAATACGTGTAACTTCTGGAGAGGTGTCTGCAGTGTCTGTGCCACGGAATCCAATTCGATTCCCAGGTAACGTAGGGTAGTAACGGGGCCTTCCGTCTTCAAAAGTGCCAAAGGGACCCCCAATTTGTGTGCCATCTCCTGAAACTGCTGCATCAGGAAGTGGCACTGGTCAGATCCCCCCGGACCAATGAGTAAAAATTATCCAAGTAGTGAGCCACATCCTCGAGTCCAGTCCTGTCTCGCAACGCCCATTCCAAAAATAAACTGAACCTCTCGAACATGGCACACGAAATGGAGCATCCCATGGGTAATGCCCTATCTACGTAAAATTGATCCTTAAAACAAAATCCTAACAGATCGAAGTCATGGGGATTGGTGGGCAATATGCGAAATGCAGATTTTATGTTGCATTTTTCCATCAGCGCGCCTATTCCGCTCTTGCGCACTAGTGCTACTGCTGAATCGAATGAAGCATATCTAACAGAGCATAAATGCTCTGGAATGGCATAATTCACGGACGCTCCCCTGGGGAAGGACAGGTTATGAATTAACCTGTACTCCCCAGGTGCCTTCTTTGGTACCATGCCCAGAGGAGACACTCGCAAGTTGGGTATGGGTGGTTTATCAAAGGGGCCCAGTACCCTCCCCGAACTCACTTCTTTTGCAATTTTTTTTTTCTTTTCCCTGCACCATGGCATCCATAGCCTGTATGGACTTCTAATTTTTTGTTATGGAAGCAAACCTTAATCCTTCATACGGAATCCTAAAACCAACAGTAAAACCAGCGTCTAAATACCCTGCATCCTCCCTAAGCGGGTAACGTGCCAACAATCGCCTAAGAGGTACAAGCTTAATTGGGCTGGGGCCCTTTGGGAGGCGGCTGTTGTACCCCGGGGCCCACTGGTTTCTTGAAATTGGATCCCCCCCAAAAGGTGCCCCTTCCCCTCTTGTCGGATGGGCAGCTATGCGCTGGGTGGATGCCGCCACAAACAAGGCACTCATGCCTGTATTTGCAGAGGGATCTTGTGCAAAAACCCCGGGAGCTAAATTCCCAACTGGGCGGGCGGAGTTGAACCCCCCGCCCCACCGACCCACTCAATGTGGTGGCGGGTTGAGGCTTCTCCAACAGGTGACCGCTATCAGCCTGGTCCCCTTGACCCGGTTTGGCAGGCGTCATATATTGCAGCCATAGGTCATTGTCCTTTATATCCCACTGCAGAGTGCGGTCAAAGGCGGCCCTTCTACGGAATGATTCATCATCAGCCAACCAGGCCCCGCCCTCATATTCCCTATACGCTCGATAAATTATATCGAGGTATTTAGTGAATATATATCCTTTTGTAGGGAAGCGTTGTTGCAAAACGCCCATATATGTTAAGAAACCCGGTAACCAATTGTTCCAGGTCCTGGCTAACCTCTTCTTCCATAGCTTCTCTGCTTCCCTCTGTGCCGTTCTATCTTTATTCACGTTCTCTGGTTCCTGAAATAATAAGGAAAAAATATCTATAAACTCCCCTTTTAGGATCTTGTCCCTTGTGGCCGGTAAGAGATGGTAACCCAGAGGAGCCGCCGTGTTCCCAGTGGGAATTGCCGACTGCTCCGCTCCTGCTAAGGGGTCCCTGTCTGCCATAATTGATGTGGCAACTGAACCAACAGGACCCTGCCACACCTCTGCGCAAGCCACCACGACAGCTGTCACCTGAGCAGCTGAGGTCCCCCCCACTGGGACAGCCCCTATGTCAGAACTTGGGGTGACCTGTGTTTGAACTGAAGTGTCCACCCTTGACTCCGACGTCGCCTTAGTGTCACTTACTGTACTAACATAACCGACTGCTGACAAACCCGAGTTAATAAGCTGCGATGGTGCCGTGTCTAAGCTACCCCTATCGCTTCGGGCCGGTGTCGGTCCACCCTCCCCCATGGTGGATGGAGGCGGAATGTTCACCTGCGGTGTCCCCACCAAAGAACCGCCCAAGTGTGGTGTCGAGTATGCCATCCCAGACATCCATGGGCACCATCCCCAAGGAGGGAAAGCACCCATAGTCTGCACCGGGGAATATAAGGTGTTCAATAGCTGCTCACCTGGTCCCTGAGATGGAATGTTCGGGACTGCAGACTGAGGTAGCACCAAAGGTCGTGCCTGTTGACCATCCGTCACCTGAACGCCTTGTGACACCACTGCGGAAACCTGCCTGTCGGTCGACTGGCTGGAGGAAGCTTCGACTACATCCAATCTGGAAGTGATAGATGACAACAAACTTTCTGACTTTTGTTGCCTGGTCTGCCGCTGTGGGGTGGTCAATAAAACCGTCTGAGCCTGAGCTGTTGCGCTAGGTATAATGCCCCTCCCTTCCTCCAGCGATTGCAGCCGCGCCAGAATCACTGCCAATTCGGGGTTAACGTCCTCGTCGGAGGAAGAATTGCTCCGAACACTAAGCCGTTTTGCTGGAAGATGCGTGGCTTTCCCTTTCCCTTTCCTTCCACCGAGGCCCTTCCGAGATGACATGTTGCTTACTAATGACTAAACTGAAAGAATTAGTTATAAATGACCCTATGGCAATGCAATGGTGCCCACGATGGCAACTGGGGATTTACTTGTGGATACAGGAATGAAGTAGAGCCAAGGCACCACCTGGCGGCAAAACTAAGGAATCACTTGTGAATACAGAATAAAATGGTGCAATGGCACCACCCGATGGTCAGACTAGGGAATTAATTGCACAGAAAGAAATAGCCCAAAAAACACCACCCAGTGGCTCAAGAAATAAATGAAACGCTCCTTCCCCCCACAAATGCAAAAAAGCACGAGGCCCTGCCCAACTACCAATGCCTCTGTAGGAGGTATATCAGAGCATCTGCTCAGGCCAGTTCGCAGCCTGCAATGAAACCGCACCCCCCCCCTAATTGTAAGGGTGCAGCCTGTCGCCACCCGTCCCTGGAATGAAATTGAAGCCCAGGCCTGTTAGGGGAAATAACCCCCCCCACACACACACACACACACACTGTGTGAAGGCGCACAGGTCCAAACCCCTCACCCGGGCTCCACAGAAGTCAGCCAGGCGATTGCCAATTCAGTTTCTCCCCCCTCCCTGCCAATCGGCCTTCGCTACTCGCCTGTCTGCCTCCCTGATAGCCCTTCCCCAGCTCTCTCCAACCACTTTGCAATCAGCTGGGGACGGCCCAAACAGGGCTTACTGCCGGATGACCCCCGCTCCGCAAATGTGAGCGGGAAACGCGGCGCTCGCTCAGCCCGAGCCCGGACCGGCAGCTGCTAAGTCCGCGCTAACCCAGGGAGCGGCCCAGCCAAGCGCGCCCCACCTGCCTACAAATAGAGGTATGCTCCCGCCCGCAGCCGCCGGCGGGCCGATAACCGTGGGGGAAAATCCCCTTTAATTGGGCGCGTCCGCGCCTCTCTTTTGCTCGGGAAGGGGAGGAGAGGCCAGCCGGCCACCCCTTCGACCTGGGGGCAGATTGCCCTGAAGAGATCCCACTGCCCGGCATTGCTGATAGGTCCCTCGCCGCCGTACGCCTCGCAAATGAAAAAGGGGGGCGCTCGGCTCGCACTGCTCCCCGCTGTCCATGCCGTCCTTGAAGCTGCGCCAACCCGAAGAGGGCAGGCAGGACCGTTAGGCGGCAATTTAAGCCGCTCGTCCCCACCCCGCCCAGTGGCACCATCCGGACGCTCCAATCAGGAGCGTCCCCCTCGCCGCTATGCCCCCCCACCTGCAAATATCATCCCCCACCCAATTGGGCTGGGGATTTCACTTATGAGCATTAAGAGATTCTGTTTTCTTAAATATTATCACCTGCTTTGGTTAGTGTGATTGATGGTTGTTGGGTCTCCTCGTATTATTCTCTAATTAGCCTGGGCAGCTGGCCAGCGGTCTTGCAGGGTATTTAGTAAATATTTCACCATTTGCATCAAAGTTTTCTCCCCACACAAGCTGGCTTCTCCTTTACAGCCCTTCCGTTGGCAGCAGTAGAAAGCAGTGAAGAAATATCTTGGGTAACGCTCTCCCTTCTTCGCCCTTTTTTCTCCCTTCTCACACCTTATCTTCACTGTTTCTCTTTGCAGAGTGGAGGTGGATAAATGAAGAGACAGACACAGATTGGGTTTAAAATAGGGCCACATTTATTTACAAGATCTGCAAAAGGGGGGACCTATAGGGGCATCCATTTGGGCCTTTCCCAGGCCCACATCCTCAGTCGGGCGAGCCATTTTGGACCCCTGAATTGGCGATGTGCAGATCACCCTTTCATGGGCCCCCAGTTGGGCACGGAGACCTTCCGGTGTCGCCTCCCCCCGTACCGCAAGGTTCCGGGTAGGCGAGAAAGGTTGGTCCCAAAGGTAATGCTTATCTCCCAGCCAGGCTGCGGGGCTCAAAGCTGAGAGCCTCAGGAATTACCAGTCACTGCAACAGTGCCTGTAAATGCTCGCCAATCTAAATTCCGCTCTGGATGCCCCTACTTTTCCACCATGGGGAGCGTCAAGCGACTTGGTTAGTCACTCCCCTCCCCCCTAGATAGAATAATACCCAATATACCCTTCTGCAGATCACGCAAGAATAGGTCATTTCCCATGTCGGAAAGATGTACGCCGTCCTTTCTGTAAAGCTCCCTCCTAGACAAGTCTATCGCTAGGTGTCGTATGCTAAAATCTCCATGAGTTACCAGGTCCCTGAAAATTTCTACGTTAACCTTCTTACGGGCCTTCTCCATGGCCCGATGATCGCAACCTTCGCGCCAGTTGAATCTGAGCCCTTTTGGAGGTTGTTGCTGGCCCACCAGCTTTCTACTGCCTTCTTCTGCTCTACCGGCCCCACGGCCGCCCTTGTTTCTGTTGCAGTTTGACGCTGGGTGCAGCCCACTGCAAATTGGGCACTCATGCCGATATCTACATGGGGACCGTGAACACACTCCCCGAGCACTATATTCCCAACAGGGCAGATGGTATTGAACCCCCTGCCCCGCGCTCCCTTTTTGGTTGGAGGCGGGTGGCAGCTTGGCAACTATATGACCGCTATCCGATCTCTCGCCAAAACCTGGCCTGGCCAGCGTCATAAATTGCAACCATAAATCCTGGTCCCTAACATCCCATACTAGTGCGTGATCGAAAGCTGCCTTATGACGGAATGCCTCATCATAAGCCAACCACGCCCCGCCTTCATATTCAGTGTATGCCCGATAAATTACATCGAGATACTTGGTCAATATATAACCACGTTCTGGGAACCATAACTGAATCACTCCCATGTAAATTAAAAAACCTGGAAGCCAATTGGACCATGTTCTAGCAGCCCTTCTTCTCCTCAACCTTTCCACTTCCTTCTCTCCAAGCTTCTCTTTTTCATTGCTCTCCAGATCTCTGTAGAGCAGCAAAAATATATCTATGAATTCTCCCCTCAGTATTTTCTCACGCGTTGCTGGATGCAAATGATATCCTAAAGGGGATGACATACTTCCCCTGGGGATTGCCCTTCTCTCTGCTCCGGCATAAGGATCCGAAACCTGGGAAACTGACTCAGTCCCCACAAAAGATATATCCCCTGCAGGGCACTGCCACACCTTTGCACATGCGAACCCTGTTTGTGATTTTGCAAGGCTATCAGTGCTCTGTGGTACCTGGGTAGTTACTGCCGCTGTCACGATCGGTGTTATGGTGTTTACCGGTTCAGTAGACCTGTTCCAGGTCGTTGCATCCCCGGTGGGGACAACTGATGTGGAAGGTGTACCTACTCCTACCTGCACAGTCTGTGTCCCTGGCCCAACTACGCCTGTTACTGGCAGTTGAGGCCATGCAGCCCCCGTAAACCACGGGAACCATCCCCAAGGCGACATGGGACCCATTTGTGGATGAGGATATTGCCTATCCGCACTAGGAACCACCCCTTGTCCTATATCCATACCTGACGTTGGATTGCTGAGCAGTATAGCTGGTGACTGTGCTGTTCTCACTGTGCCTTGGTTCCCCTCCGTGTTCCCTGGTGTTGTTGTGATCGACTCGGTCCCTTCCTCTTCCAAGGGCCGTTCCCCTTCCAAGGGCTGATGCATCTCTGGTTCCTTGCTAGATGCTGCCTCCATTGCGTCTAACCTATTGGAAAGAGACTGCAAAAATTCAATCTGAGCCCGCTTTCTTGTCTGATGGGACCCTCCCCCCGCCCTTTGGCTGTGTTGCTGATCCAAGTGCTGGGTCCATCCCTCTTTCCTTCTCCATGTCTTGAATTCTGGATAGCATCTTTGCTATATTAATATCTAATTCTTCATCAGAAGAATCCTCTCTACTCCTGCTCCATTTTGCTTGACTGTGACTAGCTTTTCCCTTTCCTTTTGGACCTCCTACACCTTTTTTAGGGGGCATCTTGCTATCTGCAATGGAACTGCCAAAACGTGTTTAAATGAAAATAATAATAAAACCCAGAGCCCCAGCAATTTCTGGATAGTGTATCAACTGTAGGCTTTTGGCGATTATACTTTACTCCAGGATCACACCCAGCGCTCAATTATCGTTCACTGGGCTCCTCCTGTATTTATATATATATATATATATATATATATATATATATAATTTATTTTTTATTTAATTCTAGTTGCTGCTGTCGCAAAACCCCAATGCTACTGTTCGCTAACGCCAGAAAACCAAACGCTCGCACGCCAGTCGCTACTGCCTGAACAGGCCTCCAGGCCGCCCCGCCCGCTCCTCACGGCCGTCCTACCCCTGAGTAGCCGAGAGACTGTGTATCTCCCCAAAGGAGGCAAGTGCGCCCCACCCACGCTTTGGGAACGTTCCTGCCGAAAGCCCCCAGGAGGCCCACCTAACCGTTAGGCTTCCCCAACCTAATTTGATTCCGCTGCCGCGTGGTGCCGCCCCACACCTTTTTACCGAGCAGCCGCTCAGCTAAGCGGGCAGATCTAAAATTGCCTTTCCCTGCAGCGTGGCGCAGCCCCACGCCTCCACGCCGAGCAGCCGCTCGACTAAGCGGCCAAACCGACCCCCTACCCCACAGGCCGTTCCGCCACTCTGCGTCCCGCCCACGCCCTCCACCCGGCGGGGGAGGGGGGGTGTTTTTCACTCGCCGCGGCTTCCTCTCCAACCAGCCCTAACGCCCGCAAAACCGCTCCTCCGTTCTAGGGCACGCTGGGAAGCAGCGTGCTCTCCTCCTCGTTCTCAGGCAGCCGCGCAGGAAACGAAAGAGGCGGTTGGGAGGGGTAAGGTCCCTTAAAAAGGGGCTCGAGTCCCCTCCCTGCCCCGTGGCACCAAAACTGCCCTCCAATGAGAGGCAGCCACTTGTCTCTTCCTCACCCCGCCCGCAAATGCCTCCTCGCGTCCAGGCTGTGCCGGGCGCGGCAGAAAAGCCATTCTCTTTCTTTACTATCTGTTTGTCTGTAGGTTTCTGCCGCACAAACCATCCCCCCCAAAATAGCTGATGATAAAAAGCTAGTAGCTACTAGACAAATTAAGTTAAAATAAATAAAAAAATTAAAAGTTAAGTTAAAATAAGTAAAAAATTAAAAGATTAAAAGAGCATATCCACCCGGCTCCTCAGCGTGCTGCTTCTCAAGCGGTTGCCGGAAGCGGAAGTGCCAGAGCGTATTCAACACTCACTCAAACCGTTATCATCCTCATCCATATCATCATGGGAAGGCGGCACAGGCATCATTATATCCCCTTCTGAAAGGGCAGGTAGGGAATCAAATATGCCTCCTTCATTGTTGCGGAGAGGTTTGTCATCTCACCTATATGGGTTCTTTTTTTTTTTGTAATAATTTTATTAATTTCAACATATGACACAAAAAAATACACAATACTTATAAATCCTCAACAACTCCCTGGGCTCCCCTTCCCCCGAGACCTTCTTACTCTATTGCTTATAAATTTTCCCAAAACTGCATTGATTCTTTAGATGGTGTACAACCTCTCCCCTTTTCTAAAACATATTCTAGAAACATAGCCCAAATCCTTCCAAAATCATTCTTTTTAGTTAATCCCATCTTAACTTTCATTATACAGGTTAATCTATCATTAATAGCAATATCCCACACTCCTTTATACCACTCTTCCATACTATAATCCCCTTGTAGTTTCCAATTTTTAGCTATCATAAGTCTTGCTGGTGTCAGGAGATTATTTATTAATTCTTTAATATTATTATTATTATATTCTTTATCAAATAACCTCAGTAAAGCTATATTTGGACTTGCCTCTACCTTTTTATCTACTATCTCATTTATCTCCTTAAAAACTCTCTCCCAAATTTTTTTAACATGTTCACAAGTCCACCACATATGGTAATATGTCCCCAGTTCCTGACATCCCCTCCAACAAAAACTTGAAGCCTTCTTATCTATCTGATGTAGTCTTACAGGAGTGAGATACCATCTCCAAATTATTTTATACTGATTTTCTTTTATCCTTATTGAAAATAACTTTAAATTTCTTGATTCCCATATCTTTCGCCAACTGTCCCTAGTGATCTGAATGTTCAAATCCTCTTCCCAGATTGTTTTCAAGCTATCTTGCACCATATCCTCCTCCAATAATATCTTATAAATCTCACTCATTAAACCTTTTTTACTTTTACTTTTATTTCCTCCCCCTTCTCTCTAACCTCAATTAACTTTTCAAAACTTGTTTCCTTTCTACACTCCTTATTTTTCTTCTTCCATTTTAATGTCCACTGTTCCAATTGCATACTCTTGAACCATAAATTTTCCTGACCCATTAAAATTTCTTCTATTTGTTTTTTATTAGTCATTTTTATTACCCAATCTTTCAGTTTAATTATTTTTTCCCCCTCAATACTCCCTCCAATTCTCCTCTCAAATTACCTGGGAAGTTTTCCATCAAAACCACTGGGGACAGAGGGGAAATTCCTGGCATTAATTTCTTCTTATATTTTCCCCAAATTTCTCTAATATTTCTTAAGATGGGATTTTCTATTCCTTTCAGTTGAGTCTTTTGTATATTACTAAAGAAAACTACTTATAACGTGCTTTAATTGGTTGGCAATATAATACATCTTTATATTCCGTAAACCTAAGCCTCCTTCCCTTTGATTCTTATACCATTTTGTTTTATTTATTCTTGACTTCTTGTCCCCATTACAATAATTATTTATCATACACTGCCAACTTTTAATTTCTACCTCCGTTATCTTAATTGGTAACATCCTAAACAAAAAATTAATCATTGGTAATATCTTCATTTTAATTACCGCTATTCTACCAAACCATGACAGCTTAACCTTCCTATAAGCCTCTAGCTTCTGTAATATTTTAATTTTTAATCTACTAAAATTTATTTCCTCTAACGTTTCTAACTCTTTAGAAATATAAACTCCTAAATAACCCAATATATTTTATCCTTCAAACCTAATCTTCAACTTAATTCTTCCTCTTCTACTTTATCATAATTAAAAAGCATCATATTGGATTTTCCCCAGTTTATCTGCAACCCTGTAACTTCTCCAAATTCCCTCAAATGTTTTTTAATTCCTTCTATATTCTCCCCCGGATTTTCTAATGTCAGTAAGGTATCATCCGCAAACATATTAATTTTTATTTTATCCTGTTCTCCTATCCCTTTTAATCTCTCATCCTCCCTAATACCATTTGCTAACATTTCAATCACAATTGCAAATAATATCGGGGAGAGAGGACACCCTTGTCTAGTACCTCGGGGCTAGGGTAATCTGTTGTGTTAAGCCATCATTTATCATCACCTCTGCCTTGTTATTTGCATACAACTGATTAATCACCCCCACAAATCTTTCTCCAAAGACGAATATTTTTATAATAGTTTTTTTTAAAATATATTTTTTATTGATTTCAACATACACATACACATAATATAAACAATAATATAAAACAAACTACCCCCCTCAACTACCCCCCGTGCACCCCCCCGTCCGAGACCATCTCATAATCATTCATCCTCCTTCCAAAATTTTAATGATTCTTTTGAAGGCATTTGTCCCTTTCCCGATCTTAAAACATAATTCAAAAAGGGAGTCCATATTTCTCCAAAATCACTCTTCCTGGACATTCCCCTCTTTATTTTCATTTTACAAGTCAACATATCATTCAAAGCTAAATCCCAGATTTCTTTATACCAATCTTCTATTGTATAACTTCGTTGCCCTTTCCAATTTTTAGCAATCAGTATTCTAACGGGTGCCAGGAGGTTGTTTACCAATTCTTTATTTATTATATGCTTATTCCTACTATCCTATATTGCTAGTAGAGCTAACTTCGGGTTTAATTCCAAACTACTTCCAATTATATCGCTTATTTCTTTACAAACCCTTACCCAAAATTTTTGTACTTGTTCACAGCTCCACCACATATGAAAATATGTCCCAACCTCCTGACACCCCCTCCAACAATTCTTGGGCAATTTTTTATCAATCTGGTGAAATCTAACAGGTGTTAAATACCATCTCCAAACTGTCTTATAGTAGTTCTCCTTAATTCTAATCGACAATAGCTTTAACATTCTTCCATTCCATATCCTCCCCCAATTATCTTCATTGATTTTTCCCCTTACATCTTCTTCCCATACCTCTTTTATAACCTTAAGTGAGTCCTGAAATTCTTCCTCTATTAATATTTTATATATCTCACTAGTGAGTCCTTTCTTAGCTCTAGCTTCTTCTTTTTCCCATGATTGTTCAATTAAATCTTCAAATCTAGTATTATTTCTACATTCCTTATTCTTTGTCCTCCATTCCTGTGTCCATTTTACCAATTGCAAACACTTGAACCACGCTATCTTTTGTCCTTTAAATAAGTCTTTAATATGCTCACTATCCTTCATCTTTTCCATCCAATTCCTTAATTTAATAATGTCTTGTTCTTTCAGTCTCGCTTCTATCTCTGGTTTTAATACTCTTGGGAAGTTTCCCACTACTACAACTGGGGCGAGCGGAGAATCCCCTGGTATCAACTTCCCTCTATACTTCTCCCAGATCATTAATATATTTTCCAACAATGGGTTGTCCAATACTTTCAATTCTTTCTTTTGCATTTTAGTAAAAAAAATATTTTGCAGTTTACATTCTATCTCTACTGTTTGCGATTCCAACCATTCCAAATCTTGCTCCCCTATAATAGCATAAATAACATATCTTAACTGATTAGCAATATAATAATTCTTAATATTCGGAAGTCCTAAACTTCCTTTCTTTTGATCCTTATACCATAACCCCTTATTTATCCTAGCTCTTTTATCCCCATTACAATAAGCATTAATCATATTTTGCCAACTTTTAATCTCAGCTACTGATATTCTAATAGGTAACATTCTAAACAAAAAATTAATCTTAGGTAATATCTTCATTTTAATAACCGCTATTCTACCAAACCAAGAATGTTTTAATTTCCTATATATCTGTAATTTCTCCCCTACCTCTTTTCTTAACCTTACAAAATTAAGTTCCTCTAATCTATCTAATTCTCTATCTATATTAACTCCTAAATATCGTATTATATTTTTATGTCTTAATCCTAACTTAGCTTTACATTTCTCCATCTCTTCCTTGTTATAATTATACAACATCATTTCTGACTTCCCCCAGTTAACTTGTAATCCTGTAATTTCCCCAAATTCTCTCAAATGTTTCTGAATCAACTCCCCGCTTTCTAAGGGATCTTCTAATGTCAATAACGTATCATCCGCAAACATATTCACTTTAATCTTATCATTACTACCTATCCCCTTTAATCTTTCATCTTCCCTAATTACATTTGCTAAAATTTCTATAACTACTGCAAATAAAATCGGCGAAAGTGGACATCCTTGCCTAGTTCCTCGGGCTAGTATTATTTGTTGCGTTAACCCATCATTAACCATTATTTCCGCTTTGTTATTTTTATACATCTGGTTAATCACTCCCATAAATTTATGTCCAAACCCAAATGTTTTTAATATTATTTTTAACGCTGGCCATTCCACACAATCAAAGGCTTTGAAAATATCTAAAGCTACTAATCCTGCTTTTAAATTCCTTTTTTTAATAATATTTATTATATTTATAACTCTCCCTATTAAATTCGGCATTTTCCTACCTACAATAAATCCACATTGATCATTTTTTATATATTTAAAAATAAATGTACCCATTCTTTTAGCCATTATTGCTGAAAATATTTTTGCATCCTGATTTATTAAAGATATTGGTCTATAAGATGCTGGATCCGTCGGATCCTTGCCTGGCTTCTGTATTAAGATGACCATGGACTGATCCCATGATGGCGGAGTCATTCCTCCTTCTATTATGTTGTTATATAATTTTATTAATCTAGGTATTAAAATATCCTTAAATATTTTATAAAATTCCGGCCCCAATCCATCAATCCCCGGAGACTTACCTCCTTTTAGTTTTGCAATAATTCCCTCAATTTCTTTCTCAGTAACCAAGGCTTCCATACTCTCTTTATCTTGATCATCCAGTCTTATTTTCCAATTTCTTTCTACATATTCCTGTATCTTATCTTTTGAAACCACCTCTGAAGTATATAACTCTTTATAAAATTCCTGAAAAATTGTTAATTTATCTTTCATTAAATTACATCTATTCCCTAATTTATCTCTAATTGTCCCTATCATATTCTTTGCCTTCTCTGACTGCGTGGATCTAGCCAGCATCTTGGAATTTCTATTATTATATTCAAAAAAATCTCTCTTTAAATACAACAAGTTCTTTTGAACCTGTTCTATTTCTTCTTTCTCCAATTCCTTTTTCTTTGCTTGAATTAGGGCATATAACCGTTTATCTTTTGTCTCTCTTAATCTCTCCTCTAGTCTCCTTATCTCTTCTTCAGCGTTTTTATTAAGTACTTCCTGTTGCTTTTTAAGTGTGGACATTTCCCTAATACACATCCCTCTTATTACTGCTTTCATCATATCCCATAATAATCCTTGCGAGTTAACTCCTTTTTCATTTATCTGCCATATTTCCTGCACTTCCTTTTTTAGTTTCTCTACTATATTTTTATTTTTAAAAATTCTTCCATCCAATCTCCCTCTCTTTGCTTGTTTGTAATCCTTCTTCCTTTTCATCTCCATCAACATTAATGCATGGTCAGTGAACTTTATTACTCCTATATCACAATCTATTAATTTTGGTACCATATTCTTTGATATAAATATATAATCAATCCTTGAATAACTCTTAAATCTAGGTGAGTAAAAGGTATATTTTCTCTCTTCTCCTTTTAATACTCTCCATACATCCATTAATTCTTTCCTCTCCATTAGTTTAGCTAGTTCGGTCTTCCCCCCACCTCTAGCATCTCTAATAATGTTATCCCTATCTTTCCCTTTATGAAGTACGATATTGAAATCTCCTGCCATCACAATATTTTTTTTCCCTAAATCTCCCGCCATATCAAATACTTCTTTAAAGAATTCAATTTGTTTCCCATTTGGAGCATAGACATTAATCAGCACGAATTCTTCCCCTTCCATCGTACAGTAAATTATAAGGATCCTTCCATTCTTATCTTTCTTTACACTTTGAATATTAATACCACATTTCTTCGATATTATGGTTGCCACACCTCTCGCTTTAGAAGTACCAAATGACTTTTCATACACTCCTAATTCCCTCATTCGTAACTCATTAACCCCCTCCTTTATCTGATGAGTTTCCTGCAAAAAAATTATATCAATTTTTTCTCTTTTCAACATTGTTTCAATTCTTCGTCTTTTTACCACCGTTCCTAGCCCCTTAACATTTAGAGTTGCACATCTCAATTTATTTTCCATTTCTTACTTTCAGCCATATGATTAAATTGATCTCGGTCAGTGAACCACATACCCCCCCTCCCTTCCCTCCCCCCACACATACCCTCATTTTTACCCCCCTCCTCACCAGACCTCTGGGCACTGGTCCCAATTATTTTAGAACTCTTCAGGGGGGGGGAACCCGGCCCAACCCTCAGAGCGAAGTCTGATCCTCCTCTCCTTTTTCCCTTTCCCCACTAATCCCTTTTCATTGACTGGAACCTCCAACCGCTCCTTCTTCTTGGACTATTTCTCCCGGATCATTGGCATCGATTATGCCCAACTTCTCCCACAGCTCGATTCCCTGCTCACACGATGTTATTCTTTCTTGCTTCCCACACCAAACAAATCTCAAAAATACTGGATATCCCCAGCTGTAAGTTATCGATTTCTTCCTCAATGCTGCTGTGCAAATCTTGACACTCTTCCTCCACTGCACAGTCTGCGGGGAAAGATCCTGATAAATCTCAATTGCTGTTGCTTGAATCTTTGGTTGAGCTTGTCTTCTGATTGCTTGCATAAATTTTTCTTTTTTATAATAATTTGCAAATTTAACAATTATGTCCCTTGGAAGCACTCCTTTACCCTTGAAACCAACTCTATGCACCCGTTCGAGATCAGCTTCATCCCAAGACTCATCTGGAAGTTGTATTTTTATCCATGACAAAATTGTATCTCTTAAATCTTTTAAATTCTCTCTTTTTTGTTCCGAATATTTTCTTATACGGATATTTGCTCGTCGATCCCGATCCTCCATAGCAATAAGGCGTTGTTCATGTTGAGACAGCTGCTCATCCTGCTTCTTGCAAACTTCAGCCAATGCTCTCGTGTCTATCTGCAGCACCCCAACATCCTTCACCACTTGCGTTAAACCCGTCATAAGCTCCGTTTGCGTATCGTTGATGCGCTTGGCCAAGCGCTCTTCGAGACCAACGAGCATATTTTTGATATCAACCTCATCCATTGGATCTGGCTGACCTCCTCTGGTAGTCTTTGGAATTACAACCGGCTCTGCAATTGATAACGCAGAGCTTTTTACAGGAGATTTCTTTGCTGGCTTCTTATCTGGGATGTGTGGCATATTTTGCTCCTCCAAGCGCGACAATCTCTGCCAAGTACGATCTGAACCACGCTCTTTTGTGGATCTAACCCAGGCGGGGGTGGGAACAGAAGATTTCTTCTGTCGTCCCTCCTTCTTTCTCATGAATTATCCCCCCCCCCCATCTGCCTGGTGCCTCTTGTTCACCTAAGCCAGTCAGACTAGACTTCAATTTCACTGGGGATTGACATTGATCATCTTCTCAATATTCAGTTCTATTTCACCTCAGTCTCCCTCCCAGTAACCTAATCAGCCAGTCTGCCTTAAATCCTCAATTATAAGTCCATAAATCACCTCGGTAATGACATCGCTTCTTTACTTACAGTCCAATCGCGTTAGTTTCACTTTTAGAGCCAGAAGATTCTTGCTGCTGCTCTGCTGTCCCTCAGATAATTAATCACTTCCAGACAATATAACACACTCTTTTGAGAGTCTAACCCAGGCGGGGGTGGGAATAAAAACTTCTTATATCGTCTCTCCTTGTTGCTCGTAAATTATCCCCTCCCTCCGTCCGCCTGGATCCTCTTTCTTATGCCACAGCCAGTCAGCCTAGACTTCAAGTTTACTGGGGATTGAGATTGTTCGTCCTCACAATATTCAGTTCTATTTCAAGTCCCATCTGCCTCCCAGTAAACTAATCAGGTAGTCTGCCTTGTATCATCCATTAAAAGTCCATAAATTACCTCAATAATGCGTCGTTTCTTGTTGCCAGTTCAAAGCATCTGGTTTCACTTTTACAGCCAGAAGGATCTTGCCGCTTTTCAGCTCCCACTCAGATAATTAATCACTTCCAGTCAACATAACATGCCTTTATTACTCTCTTGAGACTCTTCTATAAGGAATTAGTGCTTAATTCAAAGCTTTTTTAAGGAGCTCCGAAGATCTACGACTTCACCCGGTCGCGTTCATGGCCACGCCCCTTTATAATAGTTTTTAACGCCGGCCATTCAACGCAATCAAAAGCTTTAAAAATATCCAATGCTATCAATCCTGCTTTTACATTTCTTCTTTTAATACTATTTATTATGTTTAAAACCCTCCCTATTAAATTTGGCATTTGCCTCCCTGGAATAAATCCACATTGATCCTTTTTTATATAATCATTTATAAAAGTATTTAATCTTTTTGCCATAATCGCTGTAAAAATCTTAGCATCCTGATTAATTAAAGAAATTGGTCTATAAGAAGCTGGATTCATCAAATCCTTGTCCACTTTCGGAATTAAGATTATCAACGAATGTTCCCACGATGGCAGGGTCTCTCTCCCTTTATTATATTATTAAATAATTTCTCCATTTTTGATAATAAAATTTCTTTAAATATCTTATAGTACTCCGGCCCCAATCCATCCACTCCTGGAGATTTCCCTCCTTTCAATTTGTCAATAATCCCCTCTATTTCTTTTTCCGTCACTAAAGCTTCCATATAATCCCTGTCCTTATCTTTTAATTTTACCTTCCAATTTTTCTCTACATATTCTTGTAATCTCATTTGTGGAATCACCTCTGAAGTATATAATTCCCGATAAAATCCCTCAAAATTTTTTAATTTATCCTTCATTAAATTACATTTTTCCCCATCTTATCTTTAATTGTCCCTATTATATTTTTTTCCTTCTTTGATTGCGTTGCTCTCGCCAGCATTTTAGAATTTCTATTACTATACTCAAAGAAATTCCTTTTCAAATATATTAATTCTTTTTGAACTCTTTCTATATCATCCCCCTCTAATTCCTTTTTTTTTTGCTTGGAGTTGGGCATATATATGCATATCCTTAGTATTCCTAAATTGTTGCTCTAATTCCTTAATTTCTTCTTCAATCTTTTTACTATGTGCCTCTTGTTGTCTTCTTAATTTACATGTTTCTCTAATGCAAATACCTCTCACTACTGCTTTCATCGTGTCCCAAACCATCCCCTGCGAGATTATCCCTGATTCATTTATTGTTTTCTTAAATATTATCACCTGCTTTGGTTAGTGTGATTGATGGTTGTTGGGTCTCCTCGTATTATTCTCTAATTAGCCTGCGCAGCTGGCCAGCGGTCTTGCAGGGTATTTAGTAAATATTTCACCGTTTGCATCAAAGTTTTCTCCCCACACAAGCTGGCTTCTCCTTTACAGCCCTTCCGTTGGCAGCAGTAGAAAGCAGTGAAGAAATATCTTGGGTAACGCTCTCCCTTCTTCACCCTTTTTCCCCCCTTCTCACACCTTATCTTCACTGTTTCTCTTTCTCTTTCTTTACTATCTGTTTGTCTGTAGGTTTCTGCTGCACAAACCATCCCCCCCCAAAATAACTGATGATAAAAAGCTGGTAGCTAATAGACAAATTAAGTTAAAATAAATAAAAAAAATAAAAGTTAAGTTAAAATAAGTAAAAAATTAAAAGATTAAAAGAGCATATCCACCCGGCTCCTCAGCGTGCTGCTTCTCAAGCGGTTGCCGGAAGCGGAAGTGCCAGAACGTATTAAACACTCATTCAAACCGTTATCATCCTCATCCATATCATCATGGGAAGGCGGCACAGGCATCATTATATCCCCTTCTGAAAGGGCAGGTAGGTAATCAAATATGCCTCCTTCATTGTTGCGGAGAGGTTTGTCATCTGAATTTATTTCCCATATACTCTTAATCTCCTTTTTCATTTTCTCAACAATATTTTTGTAACTTAAAATTTTAGTATCTAATCTCCATCTTTTTGCTTCTATATAATCCTTCTTCACTTTGATATCCATACTCATTGCTGTGTGATCTGAAACTTTAATTACATCTATTTCACAATCCATAATCTTCGAAAGCACGTTCTTTGACACAAATATATAATCAATCCTAGAGAAATTCTTATATTTTGGTGAATAAAAAGTATATTTTGTTTCATCCCCCTTTATTACTCTCCAAATATCCTTTAATTCTTTATGTTCCATTACTCTTGCTAAGCCCGTTTTCCCTATACCTTTTAAATTATCTTTATCTTTCCGTCTATCCATCACCATATTGAAATCCCCCGCCATTACAATATTTACATTCCCTACATTCCCTATATTTCTAAACACTTTATCATAAAATTCCACTTGCTTTGCATTTGGCGCATATACATTAACCAAAATATATTTTTCTTCCCCCAGGAGACCATGTAATATAATAAATCTTCCCTCCGCGTCCTTTACCACCTTAACAACATTAAATGCAATTTTTTTAGAAATTATTATCGCAACCCCTCTTACTTTAAAAGTCCCATATGCTTTCTCATATATGCCCATGTCCCCCAATTTTAATTGATTTCTTCCATCTTCTTTTTGATGCGTTTCTTGTAGAAATATTATATCAACTTTCTTTTTTCTCAAAAGCCCTTCAATTCTCTTCCTTTTGATAACACTACCCAACCCATTTACATTTAAAGTTATTAATCTTAATTTGCTTCCCATATCCCCGTTTTTGGTTTCCCCTTCCGGTCTCGTACTGTGACACATTTAACCCCCCTCCCTTCCTCCCTCCCCCCCTCCCCCACATATACCCCCACTTCCCCCCTTCATATCCCGGGTCACCCCGCGCAATGGTTCTTCTTCCTCTCTTCTTAGAACCCACTGGGGGGGGGGACGGCAAACACCCAACATGGAACCCAAACAGAACCCCCTCTCCCTTTCTTCCATTGTTATCCTTCTTTAAAATCTCTCTCAGTCATAAAGCACTTCCTCCTGCTGCCCCTCCTTCTTCTATATCTTTATCTTCCTCCATCAACCCCAGGGTCTTCAGCAATTCCAGCCCTTGCTCACAAGAATTAATTATCTGTTGTTTCCCCTTGTAGATGAATCTCAAGAAGACAGGGCACCCCCAACTATAAACAATTGAATTCTTGCATAAAATGGTTGTACAAAGCTTCACACTCTTCCTCCACTGGATGGTCTGGTAACAAAGATCCTGAAAAAATCTGAATTGGTGAAGATTGAAACATCACTTGCCCAGCACTTCTGATAATCTGCATTAATTTCTCTTTTTTGTAAAAGCTGGCAAATCTCACAATTATGTCTCTTGGAAGCGTCCCACTTCTTTTGGGGCCCACTCTATGGACCCTTTCCACATCCTCTTCAACCCAAGATCCCTGGGGGTCTAATCCCATTATCCATTGCATAACATTTGCTCTCAGACTCTTCAGGTTTTCTGCTTGCTGTTCAGCAAAAAATCTTATGCGAATATTCATCCTCCTATCTCTGTCCTCCATAGAGATTAGCCGTAGATCCAAATCTTGTACTCGCTCTTCCTGATGCTCCAATTTATCCCTGTTTTGCACAATCTGTTGCTCCAACGATTCATATCTGTCACTTATCTTTTGAAAACTCGTTTGCAATTCTACTTGGGAGGACTGAATCTTCTTCACCTCCACCATCATTTCCTGCTTGTGCCGCTCCATCAAGCCTAAAAGATTGGCCTGAAACGTCTCCAGGGACAATGCTTCTGTTTGTTGTTTCATTGCCTTGGGAACTGTTCCTGGCTTAGAGCCATCTTTCATATTGCCAGCTACAGATGCCTGCTGAGCATCCTAGCCATTCGCCATATCTGCGGCCGAATTCTCTGAATTCCTTCTGCACAGACGAGCCCAATTGCGATCAGAGGGGTGTTTCCTTTCTCTTGTCCACTTTTTACCATAGATTTTTTCCTTATCCACCCCTCTGTCTGACATCAGACATTCAGCCTGCAGTGCAGTTTAATGGCTTTTTATTAGCTTTATCCAGGCGTTTGCTAATTACTAATTAGCATATAATGTCTCTAAGCCACCATAAGAAGCAATTCTTTTAAATTTATTTCAGTTTATATCAGCAGAGCCAAGTTCTAGTCCCGTCCGACTCCCACAACTTTAAAACGCCAAGCCGATGATTCATTCACCTCCCGTCCACTATCTTATCATTCTTTATTAGCTCCCATTGCCATCACTTATCTTGACTTACTATTTGAAGATCTCTTAATTAGGATAAAACGCTTTTACATTAAAGTCCTCCGGGAGAGAGTCAAAGTCCGTCTGCTCACTCCATGACCGATGCTCCGCCCCCCATGTTAACGCATCCTGAAGCTGGGTTCAGACAATCAGTGGGGGAAAGAAGCCCCAAGCCTTGCATGCTGCTCAGTAAATACCCTCGCCGCAGCCCAGGTTGCCATGTCATCTAGACCCGTCAAGGCAGACGTGGCTTCCAAACCACCCCACAGGCCAGGGCTTGTCATCGGTACTTACCTGCAGAGCACGGGGTGGGAAAAAGAAGCCATGGTGGCTTCTTGTCCTCCGCTGATCATCTGAACCCAGTCACAGGGTTTCAACTTTTCTGACCAATCTAATCATTACCTCAGCAACATTTTAAAGAAGAAAGCTTTGAATCTAGGGGCTTCCACTTGTGGCAGAGCTTGAGACCCTGAAAGTCGCTGACTGAACTAGATGAACAAACTGGCTGACCTAGTAGAAGAGAGCTTCCTGTGATCCAATGAGATCCACTATTGAGCTGTAATCCTTTTCCCCATGGAGTTATAATCTTAAAGGATACAACCCTCAACCACACCCTGTAAGACAGGCTATTTTAAAGGCTTCTACTCAGCATCAAAGATGGTTTGAAACGGGGTTACCAACTTTAAGTCATGAAAATTCAGGACAAAACTACCCCTGGTGTAGGGGTGGGCAACACACAGCCCAAGCCCCCATGGCCTCAAACGTTAACACACAGCTACAGGGGGGGAGGGGTGAAACCCTACAAAGACTCAGAAGTGCCAGATGTAGCTTGTTTTCAAGCAAAATATGCAATTTTGGGGTCTCCATAGCAGTTTGCTGCTGAATTTCGGAGGTAAATTGTTGGGTTTTTTCCTTCTTTTTTTGCAAAATATGACAGCGTGTCAACAATAGTACAGCCCCAAGGAGCAGGGTGTCTGGGGCCTAGAATTGGCCCCCAGACTGCCTAAAGTCACCCACCTCAGGTTAGAGTATTGGCTAGAACAGGGGAGATCCAGGTTCAAAGCACCAATTAGCCCTAAAGCTCTCTGGGTGGCCTTGGCCAGTCCCTAGCTCTGAGGTTGAATTACCACACAGGGCTCTTGGGATAAAATGGGAGGGATAGAACCAAGGAAGCAACCTTGAACTCCTTAGAGAAGAGGCAGGATCTAAATGCAATATCTAAAAATAAGGGTCATGGGAAAAGATGGAGTCCTCTATACTCTTAAACAGGATGGATAAAAATCAATGATTTTTTAAAAAAACAATGGATTTTTTAAAATTTAAATTGGATTTTTTTAATAGAATGCTTTTTGAGGAAAAATCTATCTAAAAATAGTTTTCTAGTTAAGATACATTATAGTCCAAAGGTTATTCATCATGAAATAAGGATTAGTTTTTAATTATGTAGCATGAGGCTATACATTCATGCAATGTTTATATTTTTTGTTAAATGAATTCCATTAATGCATTCACACTGTCATGCTCTTCCAGAGGTTTCTGTAAGATTATTGGGCAATTTTTCTATCTAGAAAATATTATCACAGATGCTTGGTTTTACAGTTCCCAAAACTGTGACTTTGTGTCTGCAGAGATCACAATCCCATTGTTCCTTTGCAAATCTATGTACACAGAATCAACGCCATGCCTCTTAAGTGCTAAGTTTCAAAAAATGAACTGCATAGATTGTTGGGAGTGGAATAGATCTGCACAAGAAGCAAAGTGGGAGGAGGGAGGGGCAAGCAGTAAAAATTAAAGTGAAACCTTTTGAGCAGAATACGCCACAAGTCCCAGTTTAGGAATATTTTAATGACGTTCCTCTACCTAGGGGTAAGGCAGGCATGTGTGCAATATGCAAACACTGCAACAAAGAAATACAAGGCCTGGTGGCCCAAATGAAACAACATCTTGAGAAGTGCTGTCATGAAGATGACAAAAGGGACATGTTTGAACAAGAATCACAGAGCCTCAGGCCCAGGGGCCAAATCTAGCCCTCCTGGGGTCCAATTCTGCCCTCCAGGCTTTCTCAGGTGGGCACACTTCCTTCCCTGGCTCCCTTTCTCTCAACCATTTGTTAGTTTCCAAGCTGTTGTGCAGTTTTCCCCCCATTATGAAAGGTTGACATTAGTTACTGGCACGAAGAGCTTTAAGTTAAATATGATAATATTTTTGGTATTTTGCCCCTCCTACCTTTTCCCTTTGGCCCCGCCCTCCACTGGAATGCCCCCAACAGCTTATCCAGAATGGAATTTGGTCCTCGGTCTGAAAGGACTTTTGCAGCCCTGGCCTATCTGGTCTAGTATTCTGTTCCCACAGTGGCCAACAAGATGTCCCAATGGGACGCCCACAAGCAGGACAACAGGCCAATAGCACTCACCTGCTTGTATTCACTAGCAACTGTCATTCAGAGGCAGTTCATGTATTCAGAGTTCAAACACTAGGTACCCACACATTCACTTCCTCATCTCTTTCTCTCTCTCTTCAAAAAAGAAGATACTTCCTCATCTTAAAAGAGATATTGTTTTATTCAGAACAGCCATACCTGTAACCTATGAGTAAGAGAGATGTATACATCTCTACATGGACACACATATCATACTTTAAAAACACTGAAAATTTACAGTACTTTGTGCACCTCATTCCATTATTTCCAGTACTTGTTATATGGTTTATAACATTTATAATACATTTATATGATTTCTCACCTATATGGGTTCTTCTTATGTGTTGCAACAGACTATCATTTCAATTACATTTCTTTCCACAAGTCGTGCATGTATAGGGCTTTTCCCCATCGTGGACTATGCTATGTCGCTTCACACCGTCTTGTCTGGTAAATGTCTTGCCACATATGTGGCATTGATGAGGTGTTTTTGCTCTGCTTTGATTCAAACTGAAACACACACAATATCACACCAAAAATGGAAACCATCCCAAAACAGAATTAACAGATAACAATGGTTATAGAAAATCACTCTGCCAAACAAATGAATAGTATGAGGAGTCCTACTTTAGCTCCACAAATATTTGTAACAGCAGCTAAAGGTATTTTTAAATTTCCTTGAATGCTTCAAAGATACATTTTGAAACCATGGGATGCAAAACACAGAATGTTACAAAATGGATAGTTCGTCTCATTACAGCACATGTTTTAGGAAAGTGGTAGCTATCCAACTATAAAAGTTAAAGACAAATGTAATACATGCACTGTAGTTCACAGGATTCATAATATGGTCATTATGATCAGCCATCCCTTCCATATGCCACTTTCATAGTGTTATTTTTGCTTTTTCTTACGCATTATCCAAATTACTGCAACAAATGTCATTGTGTGTCCAGCAATGTATAAATGTGCAAGAGGGATATAACGTTACCATCATGGGATCATAATGATTTGACACTATGTGTAGATCTGGCCATTCTTAGTTTTCAACATGCTATAGTCTCAGATGCTCCCAGACCATGACTTAGGGCTGCCTTGCTTTTTAGCTGGCCCTGCTTGTCTCTGCCTTTAGCATCAGCCTCACAAGCTGCAACATAGCAGGTGACGTTTTTCCTGGAATGTAGCAAAGTGGTGATAAAAGCTTCACCTGCTTAATTTCCAGCTGTTGGGCTGCTGGTAAAAGCAGATAAGCAAAAAAGGTGGCAGCCTTACAGTGGGTGCAGTCAGCCAGATGCAAGTGGCAAACATCACTGTTACTTTGTGGAAATAATGCTCTAGTCTAGTGTGAGAGGAGTGACTATCATGACCCAGAATAATGTTTTTTAATAAAATATTACTGGGAAAAATTGGCTCTGGGTAACTAAATGGCAAAAATTAGGGCTGAACTGAACTGACAAGGACCCATAATCAGCCATTTTGCTCACCTCAAAACCAGCTGTTTTGTTTTGGCTACATTTGGGGGAGAAGTGAAAATGTTTCGGGGGGGGAATTGGAATGCCCATCATTTTGTTTGTTTTTCACCTCAGCCCTGTTCTGAGGTGTTTTTTTGAGTTTTGGGACATAAAAATGACTGCTCCCTCATAAAATGGCGGCCTCCATATATATCATGGTCAGTGAATATATGCAGAAAAACACACACTTTAACCGCATGTGTGGATCATTTTCTCCATCAGTTCATTTTATTGGAGAGATGATACACTCCAAAGAAAGAGCAGTGATTGAAGCAGACTTGTGAAAAATATAAAATCATAGTATCCTGTTCCATGCAAATATATTTTTAAACCTGAACTACTATTTAAAAACCTTAGTTAATGTTTGCATTGCTAAATTAGTTTTTAGAAAGAATACCTGGGGGGGGGGGGGACCATAATGGCTTCATTTGAACACAGACCCAGAAGTTTAAAAAGGTCTGTTTAAAGTTTAAAATGACAATAATACACAGGCAGAAAAATAAAACAAAACATCAGCATCAGTAGATCAAACAGCTCATTGACAATTCAATACGTTTTAGGGAAAAATATAACAATAGCACATTTAAACAATTAAACAAATACGTTTAAAAGAATAAAGCAACAACACCTCAATAATAGTTCAGGGCCAGCCCTACGATTAGCCAACTGAGGCAGCTGACTTTAGGTGTCATGAAAGGGCAGCAAATTGTTAGTTATTTGGTTTTTATTGTACCTTTTGCTCCTGGGAGAGGAGCACTTGTAGGATTTTCTGCCTCAAATGGTAAAATCACATGGACAACTGAGGGTACTATGCCTCTTTCTTTGGTGGGGAAAGACATTTGCTGTTTTGCCTCCAGCAACAAAATGTCTTCAGCCAGCCCTGATAAGTCTTCATTACCCTCTGAGATAAAATGCCATTGCCACAGTGAAAATGAAAGTGCTACATGTGATGTATTCTTTAGCATTCAGTAATCTCTTCTTTTGTTGTGATTATTTGAATTTTCTAAGACATAAAAAATATGTATTCAATAACATCTCAGAATGATGATTAATTCTTAATAAGAACAAGAATAATTCTAGGAACAATTATAACAATATGAAATATGCATCTATTCAAGTGAAATAATTTGGAGCTTTTCTACATGTGGCTATTGATTGGCGGTTTATCTGCTGTATCTATTTCTGGTTTCATTGCAAAACTGAGAGCAAAGCACTACACAAAGAGCATTTCCTTTCCTGCTTTTCCACTCCATAACCTCTAGGTGGCATATCAGAACAGTGCAAATACACAAGTGAAAAAGGCTGATTCTGTCACATTCAGAATTAAATGCTTCATTTTTCTTGCTCTAAAAAAAAGTTGCCGAAAGTGCTTGTTAGACAAAGAAGTGAAACTGGAAGGTCTAAAGAAGCTCTGAACAACTGTGAGTAGGGAATGACAAGCATACGATAAATGCCTCATGTAGAAAATCCCAGAGGCAAGAAACCACACCAATACAATACAATATCACTTCCACTGGGTCTAACACAGATCCAATACTTGCCAGTGCCACTATGGCACAAAAATGGTGATCAAAGGCATGGATCTTCATAGATCATCATGATTTTCCATGCTATGCTAGCAAAACCAGCATCAAATTGCAGAACATCTCCATGGACCCAGACACAACTGATGATTTCTTTGTAAAGACTCATGATATCCATAAAGTCCCATGTCTTAGATCCATACTTTTGTACCATGGCAACACTAAAAAGTGCTGGAGCTATTATTTTTATGGTTCAGGTCATAAGTACAGATGTGATTTGTGATGTGATGGAGGGGGGAGGGTGATCCCCTGTAAAAAAAATCATGCAAATTCAAGGTGATCTGAATTTACTGCTCCCTTCCTCAATAGACTAGAGGAAAAATGCCCCAAGCCTATATTAAAGAGTTCTGCAACCTGGGGCTCTCCAGCTGTGTTGGGTTGCAACTCCTATCACCCAAGCCAACTTGGCTAATGCTGTATGGGGATGATGGAAATTGTAGCCCCAGACACCTGGAAACCACCAGGTTGGGGAAGTCTGCTATCCTCTAGCATGCACTGTAGCTGGCCTGCCCCTCCCAAAAAAATTAACATGTGGCAAACCTGCCCCGACTCCCAATTATATGCCATTGTAGTAAACACAGAAGCTTCTCTCATGTTTGAAAGTAACTCCCAACCCCCAACCTTGGACCCCTTCTGTGCTAAATCGATTGGGATTAAAAGACCATAAGAGTACAACATCTTGAGTAAGAACAAGAGACTAAAGAGAAAAGCTGTTTTTTTTTGTATTAAAGTCTTGAAAGAGCACTTCTCTCCAAGAAGGAGGGAGGCTTCCAATACTAGTGATCTGAACCCTTTCATGTCCCCCCCGCCCCCCGAAAAACTAAAGTCAAGTTCCCCTTTCATCGGCCTGAAAAGGGAAGAGAGCCTACTCCAATTTAAAATATTTAAAGAAACTCTTATGAAAGTTGAAAAGGGGCCGAGCTGTTTCTTTGTGAAAAGAATCCTTAAGGGTATACAAAGACCTACATTGATATTTACCTGATATAATATTTTACATAATAAGTGTCATGAGGATATGGATATTTTTGGGAGGGTTTTGCTTTTCTTTGGTGTACTTTCAAAGAGCACATTCTTAAGAAATAGAGCTTGTTCAGCTCAGAGTGGCCAGAGACAAACTCATCTTAGAAGGTAAGAACCTATTCAAATGTTGAGACATAACATGTGGTAGAGTCGGAACAAGGCCACGATATTCCAGATGTGGTTAGGTCACTTATTTGAACAGCAAAAATTGCCTGGATGTGAAAAGCTAGCCCTTGAGAAAGATGGATGCAGTTAGTTTCCATGCTTGATTCAAAGCCCTGGCTTTAACCTTTAAATCCCCAAGGGGTTGAGTAGGCTTGTTGTCCACACCCAGTATGGTGGGCCAATTGCCAGGGCCAAAGGACCCTGTAGAAGCCACTAGGCTATCAGTCACCCTCACTTTTCCTTGTTTGTTTGTTTGTTTGTTTGTTTTAATTTATGACCTGGTACTGTAAAGAGAAGAGCCAATAGGCCTGTTTAGATAACACACTAAGCGGTGGTTAGGCTGCTATCCCTTTTGCAGCAAATAGTTAATGATCATGTGTAAACTGTGGTTATGTAGCCACCATGGTTAGGAATGGTTCACACAACATGCTAAGTCATGATTCGCATGACATGCTAAGCCATAATGTTTAGCTCAAAAACTTTAACCACCATGGCTTAGTGTGTCATCTGAACAGGGCCCTTGTGTATGCAGAACTGTTATTTAACCTCAGCTCAACTAGCAGAGGGGCTGATGATGCTAATGGACGCCCAGATTCCTCTTCAGAAGAAAAACCACCATGGCTTAGTGTGACATCTGAACAGGGTCAAATTCTCAAGGCCAACTCAGCAGAGTAGGGGCAAGACCTAGGACCCAGAGGCCCTGTCTAGGTACTACAATGTTTTCCTGATTATATATAAGCTACCTTGTGGCTGAGAAGCAGAATACAAATGATATAAATAAACATATATTTTTCTATAGCTATTGTCTGTAATGGTTGACAACACATTGATTTCTTAAATTTAAGAAACATCCTCATTCTAGGTCACTCAGAAAACCTATTATTCTATTTACTATAGTTGTTTGTTTGTAGTTGTTGTTGCTTATTAACATTTATATACCTCCTTTGTTTGTTTGTTTGTTCTTTTGCTAAAAGGCCATTAATGTTATTTATTATTTAAAATAATACTGCTAGAAAACACAGGCCACTGAAAACATCAAAACAATCACATCATTTAAAAAGCTAAATTAAAGAGATGTGTCTCTGTACCCTTTCTGAAAGCCAAAAGAGAGGGGAGCAGTCATCCTTGAGGGAGACCTTTCCACTATTGGAAAGCTACTTTTTCCCACATCCTTGACAAATGAACCTCTTCAGGTAATGGCACCCTCAGAAGGACTCTCCTGAAGACCTTAATAACTGGACACGTTCATAATGAGAGAGGCAGTCCCTTAGATTCATTTGTGACATTGCTAGTTGGGCTTTTCATCCCATCTAGCAAGGGTGCTTAGGTGGGGAGGGGAGGAGGCTGAATGAGGCTCAGTGTCATGGTCCCCATTCCCTCCAGCATTCACACATGCTGGCAAATTGACACGGGACACCCAATCAGTGAGACTTCTCTTAATTAAGGAAATCTCACTGTTCCCTATTGCTTGCTGATAACAAAAAATCTCAGATGTTGTCCCGTTGAGGGACAACATCATGATGAAAAGCTTAATGGTTATGCATTTCAAAAATACTTAAAGCTCATCGATGGTCAGAAAGCTTTAGGCTCCAAAATAACATACAGTCAAAACGCTACTCAAAGCCGACCCAGGGAGGGGAAAGAATCCTGATACGCTCCTTCAGGCATTCTCAAAGGGGAATTCTTGAAAGGGTTAACAAACCATCCCAAGGGAGCTGGACCAAATGTGGCCACATGTTGGTAAACTCAGGGAACATGGTCAAAGCCTAAACAAACTCACTGGGTGGGTAAAATCTCAGGCACAAGAACTCCCGTGCATGAACTGTAGCACCGGGACTCTCTGCCACCTGATTCTGGAAGGGAAGAAGTCCAATGGTCAATCCTAGCTTGCTGTATGCTGAGCTCACCTCACATAAATCCCCCCACAGCAAATGCAAGCTCATGTCTATGAAAAGCCTCACAGTACTTTTCATGGCATGGTCCTTAGAAATCCAAAGTCCAAATAGAAGAGAATCCATGTGAAGAGTGCTTTCAAAGTCCCAAATGATGATGGATCCAAACGGGGGGGAATTTGGGCCATGAGTCAAGAGAAGATCCTAGCAAAGCTCTTTGCCTTTGCCCTCCCCCCCCCCAACTTATTCAGGGATTTCAGGCCTGTTCAAATCACTTGACAGACCGGAGCTCTGGCCCATAAATCATCCCTATCTCCAAACAGGATGGCACTACTCAGCCCACCAAGATGACACTACAATCTGAGTGACTCCTTCAACAAAGAGCCCCCACTTTTCTAAACACTATCAGTTCCCCAGAGAAGCCTAGCAGCTTCAAGGCCGAGACACTCCTGTGAGAACTGACAGAGACAAGCTTGCACAGACATTCCAAACTAGTTCTCAATAAATCTACTTACAACCCTTGCATGAGACCTACACCTGACACTCAGGATAAATAGTATCCTGGCCTCTGCAGCTGCCTCCTTCCCTACCTACCAGAACATCTGCTTTCCCCTCTCTCTGATATCAATTTTTGGACCTTGGAGATGCAGCCAACATGGTTCTCTCCTTACTGTGGGGGTCGGTCTCTGATTTCCTCTTCAAGGGTGGAGAGCTTTCTCCAACAGCCTCAGAGTGGGGGATCTGAGCTATCCTATGGTTTCTGGAACACTTGCCAGGGACCATACAATTGCTCTCTTAAAGTGCCTGTTGTAATAGAAAGTCGAGTTGATTTGGCAGCCACTATATTATGTACCCAAATGCCCAAAACCATACAACGTTTTAGGGCCTTTCAGAATGACAGCTATCACAAAAACATTTTCCCCCCACTATGCCTTAGCATCATGCGACATCCAGGCCATTCTGTGGAAAGAAAATGGCAGTTCTCAGGAGGCAACCCCCCACAAAAATCCGCTGCTGCCATGGGAGAAAGTTATTCCATTCCCAAACCAGAGACGGATGGGATAATGAAAATAAAACCATTGGTACAAATCCATTACTCCTAGCATTTCTTCTGTATCAAATGAAATCAGCTCAGTTGGGTTCAGCTTTCATTTATTATGAAATGAATGCATACCCCTATATCAAACAACAATCATGTGAGTGCAATAGATTTGGCCTGTGGGATATAACCTGACAAAAAGAAATGCTTCATTCAAAGTCGGACGAAATGACGTTTTATTTTCTTCTTCTTTTTTAATGCAAGTCCACAGAAAATGACACCACAGTGTTAAGGAGGAAAGAAATCTCTGCCATTGCAGGTCTACAGAGATGGCTTTATAGTATGGGAAGAGGTAATATAATGACAGTGTTACTCTGTGACCGTTTTTACAAGGCAAGCAAATGCAAAATGATATCAGGGCAATGCAGAAGATACTGTAAAAACAGGATGCGGAAGCCAGAGAAACGAATCTGCTATAGAAATAGCAAAATTGATTCCCACACTAAACTATATATTGCTTTCATATGTCATACTTTCTGTCCGTCTGGCTTAGATGGAGCCAGACACGTTAAAGTCTCTCTTTTTTCTATTGTTGTTTGAATTGCCTCGCTCAAGGACAGGTAGTTACAATGCCCGCGCACAGCGGTAAGCTGGCATTTAGCACTGAGATATATTTGCTGGTTTTGCTCACTTCGGATCCAATGCATTTGTGGAATAACTAACAATGCAGCTCCTACATTAGCAGCACATTTCTCTTTCAAAGCTGCTTTTATGCTCCCTTTGAGAGACTACATTTCCAGGTTTGCACAATAACATGAAAAAATGATATTATTAGACGTACATGGACCTTGAAAGAAAAAAAAAAGATCTGCACAGTCCCAATCATATTCATTCAAAATGAAATACATCCCACTGAGTTAGGGTTAAGACATTCCAGTTCCCCCAAATCCAAGCAGCTTAATCTGCATATTATGTCAATCTTTTACTAATTATGCAAATCAAATAATGGTTAGAGAAAAGTTAAACAGTCCTCTATTGTTTTTCCATTCTCTCTCTCTCTCTCACACACACACACACACACACACACAAACAAACACAGAGAGCTCCAAATGGGTAATTGAGCCTACATGCATTTGCAAGCAATGTGTAGTTGATCCCTAAAAAACAAATTATATGGTGCAAAGTGTCTGACAGTGACATCATATGTGTGTCTACTCAAAAGTAAGCTCACTGAGTTCAATGGAACTTATGTTCATGTGTTATAGGGCTATAGTCTAACAGCATAATCCTACGCATGTCCACTCAGAAGTAAATCCCATTGAGTCCAATGAGACTTACTCCATCCCAGGTAAATGTTTTAGGATTGCAGCCTAAATCTAGTAAACTGGCCCTCAACTCACTGGCATAACAAGAAGCATCCTTCATCTCTTCTTCCTGTACTTCAGCATGGAAATTTCTTATATTCCATCAAGGACGTCTTTCTGATTACACCTGAGCCCCCCCCCCCCAAATGAAGGAGGCAATGGGAAAAAATGAGGGAAGCAAAGGTAAAACATTTGGGGGAGTTGGGAGAAATAATACTAACAATAAACCTGGGAAGGGTTACCATGAAAAGTAGTCTCAGAGGCAGCCGCATTTCTTTGGATTCTTTCTTTAAACAGCAGGTCTCTGCTACTACCTACAACTACGCACCTGCACTCAGCCACCTGGGGAGTTCCTTTCTTCAGTGCCTTTGTAAGAACGATGCTCTGTCAGAAGGATGCAGCATAGTTCTATGTTGTGTTTTCCAGTCTGTGTAGTTTGCGTGTGGGTGTGTTGCAGCACACAGTTTTTCCAAAACTCCTGCACAAGCACACATTTTTTTTCTCGATTAATAAAGGTTGATTATTCCATCAGAAGGCATATGCAATGGGTGCTGCTGCTGGCTCTGGCTGTGTTGGGAGAAAAAGAGAGGGAGAGGTGTTTCTTCTAGTCCGCCCCCCTCCCCATTCCAGTTCCTGAAAGTTCTGCAAGCTCTTTTGAGAGAAGATAAAGTGTATATGAACAGTTTAACTCTGGCTGAATTCAGGCAACACGATAGTTAATGGTGGGCTAATAATCAACTTGACAGTTGTTCATCTAGGGGGTATGCCCCACACAACATGGTAATAAATAATCAACCATGGTGTGGATTAGGATCAGCGCTGAGTTGACTATGGCAGCATTTGGATGACACGGTAGTCAATACAACTGACAATTGTCCCCCCCCCCAGTTGCTTATTGTGTCGTCCAAATTCAGCCTCTGTGTGCGTGGGGGGGGAATAGTTTGAGGGGGGGAATTTAAAAAAGAATCCTAAAAATCAAGGGACAAAGAGGTCTACTTCAAATGTGGTATGGCTAAAGAGCTACTGAAGAGCTACCAGGGAGCCAAGTTTCATCTCTTTATCTTTAAAAATGACGATGTATGCATTGCGAGTGGAGAAGAAAACACAAGAAATAAGACACAGACACCAGAGCTTGGGATAAACTAGGGCCTCTTTATTTAACATGGATATTCTCCCCTCCATGGATCTGAGCGTGAACGTGCGGGAATCTCTCTTATTTATCTCAGGCAACTAGCCTGCCAATCAGGGCAAGCCATTCATTGAACACAAGGGTCGGTAGAACCGGCTCCCTTATTCCCACAACACTTGAGTGTTTGGTGAGACCTACTGCGTCATCCACACCCAGGGCTGCACAGCTCTGGGTAGATGAGACAACTAGGTCCCCAAAGGCAAGCCATATCCTGACACGGAAGCTGCAACGCCCCCAAGGAGCAGGGCCTCTGACTTGCCCCCACCATAAAGGAGCCAGATTGCTCACTGTTCCTATTCTCATCCCCCCAAAATTCCCACACCATCCACCTATCATTTATATTCACCTATTTATCCTCCATTTTAAAGATTAAATCCAGTATGGAGTAGGCGAAACCTGTGCATACTAATGCCAGGGAAAATTCTTACTCAGCCTCTTCCACAAAGAGGATGACTGGCTAAACCCATACTAGTTGATAGGGAGGGAGGGAGGGTGGGGCCAGAAAAGAAGAGGCCGAATGTCCACGCAGAGCGAGCCGTTATAGGCTTGGCTCCGCCTCCGCGCCAGGCTACACACATGCCTTGCATGTGTATAGTCTTCTTTCTTTTCTTCTTCCCGCCCACAAAATCCGACCCCTCCCAAGACGTTCCGGTTGGGTGGGAATCAGGCTTTTTGTTAATTCCCATTGACAGTAAAAGCGTGGTTCTCTGAAAATGGATTGGTTTTGCGACGAGTAATCCGGCGGAGCAGAGAGAAGGACCCCTTCCAAATTTCAGGGAGGAGCAGATGCGCTCTGCACACCCCTAGTTATTTGTTATATTTGTGCCCCAGCTTTTGTGCCCACAGCTTCTCTGAATTTTAAAAAATAATTCCTTTGCCTTACTGGAGCTTTCTGCTTTGGCGTTCTTTCTGGGATTATGATTGGCACTATTATATGGGCTTCCACGGACAGCCACATGGTTTGAAATTGAATACTTTGTCTCTGTGTGCTCCATTCATTTTAATGAGACAATGCCATCTAGTGGTGTAATTATAGCACAATGCCAGGTTTACACACTGGGAGATCCCACTATTTCCCAGATATTAGCACATTATCTCTGGGTTTGTTTGTTTTTTTAAAGTGAGAGGATAGTGAGGGAAACGTTCTGGCTGCTGCCAATGTCATGTAATGGACCCACAAACTTCCATGAGTGGAAAATCAGAAGTGTGCAGGAAATTGCTTATTTAGAGAAATTCCTAATCACATGTCATTAAAAAAAAAAGGTTCCCATTTTGATTAGCTGATTTCTTCCTTATATCCAATAGTCTGTTTAAACTTTTCCCAAACTGGTGTTCCTCCAGATGCCTTTGACTACAACTCCTATTCCAGCCAGTATGGGCAATGGTCAAGGATGATGGGAGTTGTATTCCACAATATCCATAGGGAACCAGGTTGGGGAAAGATGCTCTATTTTCTTTTAAGTTCTTCACTTTTCACCCTAACCTTTTACTTCCTCTGATATTAGGTTTGTATATATATATATATATATATATATATATATATTAGATAGAAATCTTTAGTTGTCTATAGTTGTATTAAGAGATTTACAAATAGAGTGAATTCATTATTGTCTCTGGATTATCTTACAAGTTAAAATTGCCTTATTTGAAAATCCTGAAATCATTGGTACCTATAATTAACTGTTCTTCCTTATACTCCAACTGATGGGGGGGGAAAGCTCTCCCAGTAACCTGAGAAATCCCAGAGGTCTCTGAAATGTAGGTTGAAAAATCACAGGATTAAACTAGTCAGATAACCTGTACTGAGGCCTAGACATATTTCTTAGAATGAAAACATTTCTGATTTTGAGTCAAGTTTAATCATCAAGATTAAATGCCAGTATCTTCTTGGGATATCTTCCCATCTACTGAATGGATGGCTTTGACCTTTATTGCTTTCATCCATTTTGTGAGATCGCCATCGCTTCGTCTTGTATGTTCATCTTAAGCCTAGACCATAAATTATGTATAGCGAATGGCATTATGAGATTTGATCATTCCTTGATGCACCTTAGGGAAGAAACATGCAGCCTTTTATACACTAAATAGACTGACAAGAGCTAGAAGCTACAAGAGCATCGCTTAACTCAAAATGATAGAGAATAGCAGTAAAACACCGGTAGGGATCAAAAGGCAAAGAGCGTCTTCAGGCCCAGGTCTTTGATTCTCAGCGTACTGAGCTCCAAATCAATAAATCAAAAGTTAAATGTTGTGAACTGGCATTACAAAGATGGCAGTGGTTAAAGAGGGAGTAAAGATTGAGGTGACTTACCTTTAAACCCTGATGCAATGGGCAGCTTTTTCCATGATAGCTTTCTTCCCTGTATGAATGCTGTACAGCCTCCAATCATTTCAAAGCAGGCTTCCTTTGACTTTGTGCAACAACGGTAACTATTTCTGGCAAGAAGAGAGAACGACTAAACTAATACTATTTTAGGGTGACCAGATAAAATCCAGGTCAGGGCTCATGTAACTTTAACAGTTGTAGAGAAAAGGGAATTTCAGCCAGTGTCATTTGTATGCAATTAGTTCCTGGTGAAATTCCCTCTTCATCACAACAGTTAAAGTTGCAGGGGCCCTGCCTTCTTTTGTATATGGTCACTCTAGTATAGTGCCTTCACCTTTAACTGTTGTGGTGAAGAGGGAATATCACTAGGAACTAATTGCATACAAATGACACTGGCTGAAATTCCCTTTTCTCTACAACTGTTAAAGTTACATGAGCCCTGACCTGGATTTTATGGTCAGCCTATACTATTTAGTGTTTATATTTTTCCTCAGTGCTTCAAGAATGGCCAATCCTGGTGATTCTGCAACAGCCCTGGAAGGTAGATCGGTATGATCAGCCCACATCGTAAGAGAAACTGGTTTGAGGCTGAAAGATAGTGGATCATCCAGTGAGCTCATGGCTGAGATCAAATTGAAATGGCTGGGCTCAAATATGAATCAGGTTTAGTGCCTTTACAGTAGGGATGGGGAATGTGTGATCCATAACCGATATTGTTGGACTGCAACTCCCATCATCCCTCACTACTGGCTAAGGCTCATGGGAGCTATAGTCCAACAACATCAGGGGAGTCAAGTCAATTTTGTACTTGGAGGCACTAATTCACCCTGCTGCAACAGTGTGCCTGGCAATTCTCCTGCATACCCCAATGGTGGCTTCTTCATGTTTTAACAAGCCAAATGGAACTTGAGAAGATGGACACCTAACTCATTGCTACCTACACACAGTCAGAAAATTAGATACATTCAATTTAGAAGATCTCCTAGAGGACATATATGACCCAGATTGAGACTACCCTCCTGTCCAAGGAGATGCAAACAATTCAACCTTTTATAGAGCCAGAGACACTCCAACAGATCAACAGAGACTGAAACAGAGTACAACAGTCACAAACCTCTCACTCAACTACCCAGGGGGTCTCCCTTTTCCCCCTTCCCCACATCCTTTACCTTAACTTTCAAACTGAAAGGCTAAGCTGCAAAATCCAACCTGTCTTATGCTAGTTTGGCCAGTTATCTTAAAATCTCTCTTTTGGATCAATCCCTCTCTCCTAGACTTTTTTTAATCCACCCACATTTTTCTATTACCCCAGGAAACGGGCTTCTACTAGTTTCACTCCTCCAGTTCTCTTTGCTCAGCACCGTTCAAATGCTGCACTGTGTACTTGAGCAAACCAAAGCCATTCGTATCTGTCTCAGAGATTCCCGGAGAATTGCAACACCCTCCCCCCTCATCTGATCTTCTGGAATTTGATATAAAAAGTCTTCTAGCCACCAAAGAATTACATGGGAACATGAAGCTATGTATTTATTATGAATATCAAGATACTACAGAATAACTTCAGATCATATTTGTATGTGTGTGTCTGTGTGTATGTATGTGTGATATACATTTTGACTCAAATTTTATATGAAAGGAAAAGATGAGAAAATTTCCATGGGAGTCTTTATGGGCTGAAAAAGTAGTTTGATCTACAATCCAGGGAAGCTAGATTTGCTTGAATTTTGTTCCTCTGGTTTTCGTACGAATAGCAGGGCAGCTCCGTGAATAAACAGTCCTATATATCAGCAGTTCGTTTCCCAAGCACACTGAGCTAGGCAAAAATTCAGATTATATTCACAGAACTAATGTTCCTAGGCTGCTTTGTAGAGAAGGAAGCATTGCCAAACAAGTTTTACAGACAAATTACAAGTTACTGCAGGTGTGGGCTCCTTGATCCAGATTGGCACCACAGCCAGGGGCAAAGGGTTGATGCCTCCTACCTCTCATGCTAGGTATCTGGATTGGATCCCCTGTGCTTAGTTCTGAATGAAAGAGGGAAAAAATGTAGCTTCCAGCTATGTGTCTAAGGCAAGGATGGGCAATGTATACCCCTACAGATGTTATGGCCTAAAATTCCCATTAGTCCTAGCCAACATAGCCAATGGAGAGGGGTGAGGGGAGCTGTAGGCCAAAGCAGCTGGAGTGTGGCAGAGCAATGTATTGTTTGACCGTCATTTAGCATTACATATTTCGGCAGCTGCAAGGTTGTGCTTTCTCTCTTCCCCATGCACCATGATTAGAAGCTTTTGATTGTGGTTAGCAGCGAGTAGAGGTTGCCATAGGGATGGGCGAACTTTCCCATGTCAGATTTGTCAGATGTTCGCCCCACCGCTGCAAACTCCTTTTGGGGCTTGGTGAGGCCCAAGAAGCACTCGGCAGCCATCCACCCCCCATTCAGGGAATTATGTATTTCCCCCGTTGCATAAATGGTGGCCATAAAGGCCCCGTTTGTGCAAATGGGGAAATGTGCAATTTCTGGAACCCCCACTGTGCGCAACAATAGTCTCTAGAAATTGCACATTTTCCCTGTTGTGTAAATGGGGCCTTTACGGCCGCCTTCTACACAAGGAGGGAAATGCGTAATTTCCAGCAACATCTCTAGCCATAGTTTCCAAATCCAGCAAACTATGGTTTACACACATAATCTCTAAAACCAGTATAGCAAACCATGATGAACCCATACTTTGCAATCCTGGTTTCAAGGCAAAGAATGGTTTGTGCAAGCCATTGTTTGCTGGTTTTGGATGCAGTGGTAAACCTTGCTTCTGCCACCGTTACCGTTCTGTATTTTCATTAGACAGGTGTTTTCCCCTGTCTAGCTGAGGCATCAGGGAAGGGGAGGGATGTAGCTGGGGAAACTTGGGGGTACAGCAGAAGCCATCCCCTCCCTCCATGCCCACCAGCTTGCCCCTTTTCCTTCCCTCCAAGGTTGACTTTGTGACCGCAGAGAGGCAACCAGTGGAGTTCTCTCTGCCCCAGCTGTAAAGGAGGGGGGAGGGGCAGAGAGCTCGGATTCTTGGATCTGAGGTGGGTATGCTGCTGTCTCGGACCTCAGATCCAGGAATCCGAAATACCATATGCTCCTTCCCCGACGCTGTCTAGGGACCTTAATTGTGTCCAAGTTCAAGCTTTTTGATAGTTTTCCCATTTTCTACCCGGCAGAACTTTTCCCCCCCAGGTTTTGCTGCTCCACATAGTTCCTTCCATGAGCCTTCATTGATTTCAGTGGCATTTATTTTTGAGCAGCTATGTCTAGAATATATGACACACCATCTCACGTGCAGTACAGATATCCGCTACAAATGGGCAGGTCATTAAACCAGAGTGAGCCTTGCATGGGGCCTGTGTGTGCCCGTGAGTGTGTGTGCGTTATATATCTAATGATGGGAAGAAGTGGGAAAAGTTAGCATTTTTGCCATCCTCTGCAATGCATTCATGCAGCTCTCTTTGAAGCTAGCCCCGTGTGCCATCCTGAGGCCAGAGCCCATTGTCCTAGGCATTGTAAAATAGACCATATGGATTGAATTTCAATATATATTCCAGGTGTGTGACAGTGTGTGGGAGGGCTATGATTACTGTGAGAATGTCAACTTGCCTCCCCCCCCACGTCTTCTTCCATAGGACTGAAAGGGGGGGAATCTTTTCTGACATAATGGTAAAATGCAGTTTTTGTCTTATTAAAATAATTATCTGTATCTGGGAAATTTAAATACACACACGCACACCCAGATGTATGAGACATTTCTTTCAGGTTCTTGCTGGACCGAATTTACCCAGTTCGCACCTCCTAGAACCGAACATGGACTTGAATGACACCTGTAGTTGATGTCTGTATAATCCTTTAAGGGCACAATCCTATGCATGTTAAGACATGGGGGGGGGGGGGAAACTCTGTCTAAAAAACTGTCTAAACAAGACAGTTTAGACTTTTTCTGCCTACACATGCATAGGATTGTGCCCAAAGGTAAGTTAGGCTGAAGGATGTGACTGGCCCAAGACCACTAAGACCCTTTCTACATCATTGGAGTGTAGAGGGAGGGAGGGAGGGAGGGAGGGAGGGAGGGAGGGAGGGTGATCCCAGAAGTACCTAATGCACACCATCCGTGCACAGGGACCAGCCAGGGGGCATCCCAGGCAAACAGCCTGGTGTGGAAAGGATGTAAGTTTCAGGGCTGAGCCATAGGCAGAACCACGAGCAAGAATTGTGTCAGGGAGTCAGAGTCAAGAAATGAAGCCAGGAGCTAGAGCTAAGGAATACACTGAAGCCTCCCAGAGTCAGGAAGATTGCTGTTGCTCAATCCAAAGCCCCATGCCAAACAGGAAACCCATAACAGCTTTTCCTGTCAAGTCAGGCCTAATAGCTGAGCTGGTTGAGTGAGAGCAGTCCAGAGCCTTAGAATACTTCACTGCCCTGGAAGATGCACCGAATTTCAGATCTTTTTTGTATTTAAAGTTTTTTTTATTATTTAGAAACATAGATAAAACTCAAACATTACAAACACCAACATTACAACATACAACATAAAAATGGACTTCCGAATTCCTCCGGCACACACACACACACACAAACATACACACGCACACACACACACACATATATAAATTTTCTTTTATGCCTTGTCAAAAAAATAAAATAAAAATAAAGGTTTAGTGAATGGATTCAGATCTGATGGATCAACAAACTCTGCACACAAAACTGAGGGATGGAGGTGGATGGACTTCCAGGTCTTAGCCCACATGATTCATGAATTTGTTACTGCTCAACTTGTTCTGGAGGGGGTTGCACGCCCCATAAAAGATCAGGTGCACAGTTTTTTTTTTCTTGGTAGGATATCGAAGAGATCCACAATGGAATCAAGAGAGTTCAGATTTTTATGAATCTGGCCTGTGGACTCCATAGCTGACTATTTTTTTCTGTGTCCAAAGATTGTGTGTGTTTTTTTTACTTTGGGGAGAGGGGATTTTTCGCAAATTTCCCTTTGTGTATAGAGTTTGTTTACACTTGCACAAATGTGAGTTATTGGCATTGTACACTTGCACTACTGTTTATTAGCGCAAGTGCAAATTAGCTCAAATGCGTATTAGCGCAAGTGGAACAAAATCCTCATACATCACTTTAAAAAAGTGTTCCATGAATGAGCAGATGACAGAATGAAATACACATGACAATCCATGAAACACAGATGGAATGGATTTCACAAAATCTCTACATTCCTCGTTCCTGGATCCGTCGTTGTCACCGGTGGTTTGGTAGCTAGAAATGCCTTTTATCATCTTCAGCTGACGTACCAGCTGCACCCCTATCTGGACAGAGATAGCCTGGTGACAGTTAGCCATACCCTTGTAGCCTCCCAGTTAGATTATTGCAATGCAGTGTACATGGGGCTACATTTGAAGATGGCTTGGAACTGAACATCCATTCAAAATAGAGCTGCTAGGCTTCGAACTGGGAGTGGTAAATGTGATTGTGCAATTCCAATGCTTCATCAACTACACTGGCTTCCAGTCTATTTCCAAGCCCAATTGAAAGTGTTGGTGCTGATCTTTAAAGCCCTAAATGGGTTGGGGGCAGATTTTCTAAAGCAGTGGTGAACAACCTGTGGCCCTCCCGATCTTTTGACCTGCTGCAAATCCCATAAGGCCTAGCAAACATTGCCAGTGCTGAGGGTCTATATGAGTTGTAGGACCAGACAACTGTAAGGCCACACATTGCCCGTCCTTGATCTAAAGGAACATCTCCTCCTGTGCACGCTTAGACCTCTTAAGGCTTCTTCAGAGGCCCTCCTCTTGATGCTTCCAGCAAAAGAAGCTAGGCAGATGACTACAAGAGAGAGCGCCTTCTAAGTTGTTGCTCCCTATTTATCAAATGCCTTTCCCAAGAATGCTCTCAATGATGCTTACATTGTTATCTCTTTGTTACCAGGAGAAAACTTTTACTGTCATTTTTAAAGAGATTTTAGTTTTAGTTTTCATGGATGTTTTCTTCTATCTTTTCCTTTTAAGAGAGATTGTAAAGAGTTAGGAATTTTTAGACATTTAGGACTGGTGGTGGTGGCTTTTTTAACTCTTTTCATACAACTTTCTACATCTATTCCTGTGCTGTTCATTAGTTTATGTTGTATGTTATTCTTTAGATACCCAGAGAGTATTTGTTAAAATATCATCAATAATAAATACAAGATAAACGAGTAATTCAAAAACATTTTTTTTCTAAAATTGACACTTTAATTCATGAAAAGCAGACAGGAGATTCCTTCCAAAGCAAAGGGTTTGCTTATCCCTAGGTTGAAGTAAAGTGAAAATTGAGGCATATTTTGAGATTCCTGCTTTTACAAAACATATGAGGCAAGTTTAAAGTAAGTAAAGGAGTATCTATAAGATTTGTGATACTTCTTAGCAAGGACTTTGTTCTTCGCACTTATTCTTCTAATAAATTGTGAATTATGAATAAAACTGAACTCCCCACAAGTATCTTAATAACCAGGTCCAGCCCTACCATTAGGCAGAGTGAGGCAGTTTCCTCATTGGGCAGATGCTAGGGCGCTCGCTCTCTCCTTCCTTCTAAACGCTCCGTGAGGAATGAGCTCCAGGACATGGGTCATATACTTTGCAATCCCTCTCCCTAAACAACGTGATTGGAGGGGGGACAGGGAGGAGACTTTGGCTATTAGTTAACCACAGATGTCAATCTCAGAAGTACCCCTCCCACCCCTCTCAGCTTCTTCTGAGTATGGACATGTTCCGTTAGTCATCCATCAACATGAAACGAGCCCTCACGTCGCCTAAAAAAACTTAGGATCCATACGAATCCCTTCAGGGCTCTGAATGATCTTCTAACCACACTGCGGGGTTCTGACGGTTTTGAAACCACCCCCCTAACTGCACCATAATTTCGGAGCTTCGGCGGAGGTCTGCCATACCACTAGATTTTTGGTGAGGAGCACAGACCTTTTAAGGCTTTTAAAAAGGATCAAGCAAATTCATGGAAAATGAAGCTGTCTGTGGCCATGAAGCTACTGGCCATGATGGCTATATACCACCTCTGAATACTAGTTGTTGGGGAGCAACATCTAGAAAGTGTAATTCCCCTGATGTCTCAATTGTGGATGTCCCATGGGCTGACCATTGTGAGAAACAGGATGATGGCTAGGATAAGCCTTTGGTCTGATCCAGCAAGGTTCTTTGTATGTTCTGACAATTATTTCCTGGGCAACCAGATCCGAAAAGCTGTTGCACATTTCCTGATCACATTCAAAACTGACTGTCCTTCCCCCAAGCCCTCAAGTCCCACACCAGCCTGTGGGTGTGACACATCATTGGCTGATCTATTTACATAGAGGAGATCTTGACAGCTTGTAAATCAGCATCCATTGTTAGCGCTGAAGCTGTGGCAAAACTAAAGGAAGACTTTGAGGAAGAGGGCAGTCGGACTCTCACAATATTTTGTGTATCTGAAAGTATTCCAAAACACAATTAAACTGAAATACCTTTTGTATCAGTGGCACTTCCTTTTTCTTTTTAATTCTTCCATTCTTGCCAGGCAATCAACATTTATACCCTTGAGTTATGCAGCACATAATGTCAAATCTAAAACAAATCTCAGCATCTCCCTTTGCATTTCTACATGGCTTTTCCCCCCCTGTCAGCACATGAATACAGAAAGCAAGAATCATCAGCACCACTGTCTGTTAAAGGTTAAAAAAAATCCATGTATATAATAATTATTATTATTTCTTACCCGCCTCTTCCTCTGGATCGAGGCGGGGAACAACATCAGTACCAACAATATAAAATACAATATACAATACATAAACTGATTAAAAGCATGCAAAATTAATACATTATTAAAATCAACAAAGTCTTAAAATTCAACTGGGCATGCCTGCCAGAATTGATCAGCCTTTATAGCTCTCTTAAATTCTTGAAGACTGGTAAGTTGGTGGATCTCTTCCGGCAGGCCATTCCACAGTCTGGGAGCGGCAGAAGAGAAGGTCCTCTGGGTAACAGCCTAGTCTTGGCTGATTGGAGTAAGTTCTTCCCAGGGGACCTGAGCATGTGGGGCGGATTGTATGGGAGAAGGCGATCCCTCAGGTAACCAGGACCCAAACCATGTAGGGCTTTAAAGGTGATAACCAAAACTTCGTGCTTCGCCCAGAAACTAATTGGCAGCCAGTGAAGTGATTTTAAATCTGGTGTGATATGGTCACCCCTAGGTGTACTGGGGACCAACCTGGCTGCCATATTTTGAACATATATGATACATGAAATCTGAAAAAAAAGGTTTGTTTGTAATACATATTCTTCCAAAGATTTACTTCTCCCACTCCACTGATTATACTATTTAGTACATATGTTTGAGTGCATTCTTTTAAAAGTATTTCTCATGCAATTCAAATTTCACTTTTGTATCTCTGAATAATGTAAAAGCTAACATGGATCTCCAATTTGACCATATATTTCTGATGTGCTAATGCTTGCTAATGGTTTTAAGTGAAACAAGAGTTTCAAAATCTGTGCTAGATGTTAATTACGATACATTTGATGCATGCTTAGTTGGGATTACGTCACATCACACAGGAACAGAGGAAGCTGCTTTATACTGAGTCAGACCATCTAGCCCAGTATTGTAGACACTGACGAGCAGCAGTGGCTCACCCGGGTTCCAGGCAGGAGCCTTTTCCTCACTCCACCTGGAGAAGCCAGGGATTAAACGTGAGACTTTCTGCATGCAGAGAATGTGCTCTGTCTCACTCAGCTATGGCCCCTCCCCTGAATTCAACTTCTCAGCACACCTGATTAGGAATAAACCCTATTTTTTTCCCTCCAAACATCTGCAATTATTGGAATACTAGGGCTGTGCACAGCACCCCCCCCCTTGACTCGGAGGCTGATTCGGAGCTTACAAATCAGCCCAAATTCAACTTGGGGCACCTTGGTACTGCCTTGGCTCACTTTGGATTCAGTTCTGAATCTGAAGCAGGCTAGCTGTTGTGGTTGCCCGGGTGCCCTGGTGTCCATGCAACCCAATGGCCTTTCAGGCCGCCTTACAAGGTCTATGGCAGAGGGGCTCTCCCGGAGGATGGGCAAGCACGGAGGCTTCAAGTAAGTCCCTCGGGTGGGCAGGAGGGGAGGGGGGCGACAGCTGGCCATTGGACCGAATTGGCCCAAAGCACTTCATCTGCTTTAGTCTAAGTCAGCTCAGTGTGGTTCCATTCCATTTCTGCATTCAACCGTGCGTTGTTATTTTAAAATCGCTTAAAATATTTAAATTAATGTTGAAATGTATGTTTTCTGCTAAAATATATACTGAAGTACATATTTCAATATAGTTTAACTGCTAGGCATTGCATCGCACCAGGGGAAGCTGGTGGCTCCACTGCCGGTGTGGTGGGGAATCTGCTCTGGGTTTCAGTCAGAAGCAGTCAGAACTCTAAAGGAGCTATTTGAGGTGAGGAACTAAAGGATAGCTCTGAGGGAACTATCCCACGACCAATAATCATTGGGCGGCTTCCAGGATTTTGTTCAGTTATTCCCCATTCAAATTGCCTCGCTTATCTAAATTACTGGCAGGAAGAATTTTTGGTAAAATATGCTGATATTTGGGTCATTTTGACTCCCTCTTTGCCTTCACTCCTGACCCCCTATGCCTTCATCCATGCCCAGCACTGGAATGTGGCACTGAAAGATCCTCCAAACTGGAATGTGATGAAGGAGGTTCAACATGCCTGGTTTAAATGGACCAATACGTGGTCGGGGTCCATGTTTTTAAGTGGTAATACTTTATGTCTGGATGTGTGCCTGCTCTCCCATGCTCATTTTGCACATTTATTAACAAGCGTTATTATATACAACAATGCCAAAAGTCTGCAGGGCGATCCTCTTCTCACAAGAGAAACTGACCCGATGAAAGGCTGCTCCTGGAACCTCTGACTGCTCAGAGGAGTTATGAAGGCAGAATAAAACAAGACAATGTACAGTCACATATAAAAATCATGACAGCCATTAAAAATATAACAATTGATCCTAATAATAGCACAGAAGTAAAATCTTCAACCTATTCTCAACACTTGTGCAGAAAACGATGGTCATAATTGACCTTCTAAAAGCCTAAAGACAAGGCTTGAATTGCATCTAATGCTTATACTGTAATAATAATAATAATAATGATAATAATAATTATTATTTATTTCTTACCTGCCTCTCCGTTTGGATCAAGGCGGGAAACAACAATATGATAAAATACATAAAACTGATTAAAACATGGCACTCATAATTAAAACTGCATTAAAACATCATAAAAACATCCATAATGCAATGTTCCCCAAACTTATGCCCTTGACATGCTATGGACTTTAGCTGCCATCAGGCAGCATGGCCAATAGTCAGGAATGCCAGGAGTTGTGGCCCATTGGTCTTGGCTTTTTTTTTTTTTTCTTCTTAGCTTAATCACCGTCATGTGGTGAGAGGGTCTATTTTTATGAAATACAGCACCTGAACATAGCTTTGTGTGCTTCGAAGAATGGGGTGGAAGGGGGGGGATTCCATTGGCACCAATGAGAACTTTTTCTCCTAAAGGGCCCAGCCACATGAGGGGGTGCGATTTTCAATTGTACCATGGCTTCAATTGTACTGCACTGTAAGAATCCGCACCCCACAGTAATTAAACTAAAAAACCCTCTATGCTACACAATAAGTGTAAGGCTTATTCCCAGGGGAATTCCATCCATTAAGTGGGTGCCACCTCTGAAAAATGTCTGCTGTTTGAGATCACCGATCTGCTCCCCAATGGAAGAGGGATTCGGAACAGGGACTTTCTCTGAGTACACACAGGAATGGGTGAGGGAATGGGTTATATGGGAGGAGACCCTCCTTAAGTTATTGAGAACTCAGATCATTTTGGGTTTAAAATGTCAAGTCAGTGCCAGCACTTTGAATTGGGTCCAGAAACTACTGGCATGGCTCATTTCTGTGACATGTCTGAAACTGCATTCTATGCTCTCTTGGTGCAGTTATGCACTGTCATGAGGGGGGAAAAGACACTGACCCTTTGCAGAAAGCCCTTAGCTTATTTCTCTCTCTCTCCCTGGTCTTTTTCTGGTCCCTTCTGAGAATCAGAATTCAGTCTTCATTCCACATCACCCCCTCCTTCAGTCAATAAATAAGTGGTGGGTTTTTTTTGTTTTTTTTTTTTTGCAGGGATTCAATTCTGAACTGATCTGCTTTAACAATTCATGAACAAATAATGTTTTGGAAATACTGAACTGGGTTTCAGAAGACATGCCTTTGGGAGCATTCAACTACCATCTCCCAGATCATGTCTGTTATATCTGAAGCAGTAAGTTTATATACACCAGCTGCTGGGGAACATGCATGGGAAGGTGCTGTTGCATCATGTCCTGCTTTGTTGGTCCCTGGCCGACAGCTGGTTGGCCACTGTGCAAACGGAGTGCCAGACTAGATGGCCCCTTGTTCTGATCCAGCGTGGCTCTTCTTATGTTCTTATCTGTCAAATTTCCCTGCACTTTCTCTTCTGAAGAGGAGGTGTAGTGATCCTCTAGTATCAGCCTTTCTGCTAGCTGAGATGGGGTAAAATAAACACAGTTTCTAACTGTTCATGCAGATGGGAAATCTGATTGTGTTTCTGCTGCTGCTTTTTTGACAATCCCACATGCCCTGGAACCTTCTAGCCAGACCTTAGCCCTGGAGGCAGTTATGGTCAAAATTTTGCAGTGTCTAAGGACAAAACTAAATAATGTCAGCAAAATCCAACTAAATTAATGCCTGTTTCCTATAAAGCAGAGGCAGGCTGAGGGATTGGAAATGCATCATGGGCAAACAGGAGGAGAGAGTTGCCCCATTACCCTGTACTTTCCGAACCACTTAAAGCGCAATCCTACGCGTGCGAAATAATGGCCTTTTCCCTCCTTCAAACGCTGATTCTACACAAAAGTCAAGGGAATTGCTAGCCATGACTCCTCCATCCCTGTTTTTTGTTGTTGTTGTTGTTCTGAAGCAGGTAGCAGTGAGTAAAAAAGAAAGAAAGAAAATACAGAACAGTTAGAAACAGAGAACAATAACTTGAACTTTTTTTTCTCCGAGTTCATCTGTGTCTCAGCCCATTAAACTGGAAGTGTCTGTGCTGTCAACTGAGGTGTGAACAGAGATAATTATACTAATTGTGCTGGCTGGGAAAACAGAGCACAGAGGGAGAGACAGAATGATTTGCTCATACATGGCAGATGAGAGGCTCGACTGCACATCAGCTTCTCGGGCTCTAAGATGCCGTCATCCACTCCGGATCTGAGTAAGGTGAAGGGAGAGGGGCTGAGGAACACCGTGGGAGGAAAAACTGCCATATGTCATGGTTTGAATCAGATCTGAGGCTGGAATCTAATTTAGTGAGCTGTTTGAGCGTTCTTGGGCCTCACAGCACTCTTCAAGTGCTAGGGTTGCTGGGTCTCTTGAGGCTCAATTTTTGGGGGGAAGAGCCGGGGAGCCACTGGTCACTGGTCACTGGTGGCTTCGATTTTGATGGGACTGTGAATTCATTCTGGGTTTCAGTCAGAAGCAGACAGAACTCTGAAACCTAGCTCCACAAAAAGTTCAGCACCATGGATAGCTGCTTTAGAGTTCTGGAATGGATTCACAGATGCCTCGAAATCGGAGCCTCCACCTCTGGGAGCTAAGGGGTGGTACTTAGAAGATCAGAGCAGAACCTGGTAGGATGAGGTGGAGCCTGGAGTAAAGAGAAGAAGGCACATGGGGGCAGAGCTTGGCTGTCCCTAGTGGCTTGATGAAGCTTGACAAATATAATAATAATAATAATAATAATAATAATAATAATAATAATAGCAAATGGTTTTATGCCAAGCCAAGCCCCCCCCCCCCAAAAGTCTGATTCTGTTCTCTCACTCTGGAATTGGGTTCTCTCACCCTGTTCTCTCACCCTGGACATTTTTTAGTCAGAAGTAAGTCCCACTGGGTTTGCAGTCAAACTCAGGTCAAACTTTAGTTTCCACAGGCACTAAAAGGAAACTAGTATGTGTAAAGTCAGCCCTTGTGATTGCTAGGCAATATCAAGCCTGAATTGGCAAGATCTGGTCGACAGTGCATTTCTCCTGCTTTCTATTGTTCAGACCAGTGGAGGCTGGTGGCTCCAATTGTAGTGGGGCTGTGAATTCATTTTGGGTTTCAGTCAGAACCAGACAAAACTCTAAAAAAGCTATCCAAGATACTGAAGCTATTTGAGGTTATGTTTCAGCACCTTGTATAGTCTCTTTACGTATCTGGCTGGTTCTGACTAAAACCCAGAATGGATTCACAGCTCGACTGAAATTGGAGCCGCTAGCCTTTATTGGTTCAGACTGCATCTCAAGTCCTTACTCTATCTCCAGTTCCAGGCTCCTGGTCCAGCTTAGGTCACAGTCCGCTTGCTACACTGCCAGCTCAAGCTTGCAGCCCCCGCAACTGACCACAATGTCACAATGGCAAGCGATCACTCAAAGTCTGGACTTGGGTATAGCTGTTCCTCCCAGATGCTCAGCCTCCCTTGGAATGTGCTGAGAAAGAGAAAGAGAAAGAGAGAGGTGAAGCAGGAGAGAGAATGGATTGGATCCCAATCTAGTCATTCTTAAGGTCAGTGAGCTTTAAATATTACTAACTCTGATTATATCTGGATCCAATCCTGTGGATACAGCACCCAGCAAGAGATACTGCCAGAGAGCTACAATGGAGACACACAATATATTGCCCTGAGAACAGAGAAGTAATATGCAAGTGACTTGGACCAGGGGCGGGGGACTCTAACAGGTAGGGGGGCATCACACTGCCCACACAAAGCAATGGGCTCTCTCTGAATGTAATTTCAATGTGAGTTGGTTCTGAGCCATTTAGGTAACTTAAAATTTTGCCCAGAACACAATGGCTCAATTCGGACGACACAATAGTCAATGGTGGGTTGACTAACCCTAACCCTAGGGGGCACTCCCCACACAACAGGGTAATAAATAATCAACTGCGGTTTGGATGAGGATCAGCGCTGAGTTGACTATGGCAGCATTCAGATGACACAACAGTCAAAACAATTGATGATTGTTTCCCCCACACCAGTTGTTTATTGTGTCGTCCGAATTGAGCCAATCAGTCTGCAAAAACCAAAGTGAGCACATCTGCCCATGTGCATGCTTGCTCTCTCTGTCTCTCTCTCTCTGTCTCTCTGTCTCTGTCTCTCTGTCTCTCTGTCTCTCTCTGTCTCTCTCTCACTCTCTCTCTCTCACACACACACACACTGAAGGAAATGAAAGAACCCTACAAATTGTATACCCGTGCTTTGAATTTGGAAGTGAACTAGTTTGTCACCAGAGGCCACAGAACGCTTTCCATGGAAATGTTTATGAGAGAGCAAAGAAAGGACATCTGCCTCTGGAGAGGAGTTAGATGTCCATGGATTGAAAAAGGAAACGGCATGAACATAACAGGTTTTAGAGTTAAAAGAGAATCTAAACTACTAGCAGACTGAGGAGCAGAACACACTTTGCGATGCTCAAGATGTCAGGTGGGCAGGATGCCTCGTGTGTGAGAAAGAGAGCCAAAAGGAGTGGTTCATGCCTGGTTCTCCTCAGCTCCAGCTTGGCTCCGTGGAAGGGGACGTTGTCCAACTGGAGTTGCTTGGGACTAAAAACAGCCTTAGTACTCTTGAGCACATCCCATATTAGTTCTCTTACTGCAGGCATTTCTCCAGCATGCCAGCAGGAACACTTGATTGCTCTGCACCCTCCTCTGTATGTGGAAAGCAACATGAAAAGGGGAAAACACCAAGAGCAACCGACAAGACTTTTGTTAAAAGCATAGTTTTGCTAACTGTAACAACAGAGTTTGGATCAGGACTTTGGCCAAACAAAGCAGTGTTCGAAAAATAGGGAAAAGGGACAGGATTCTGTCCATTTACATTAAATCGCATCTGATGGTTTCAAACTATATTGTTGTCAGCTAAGCCTAAGCATAGCTATAACCTGCTAAGAATTAGAACCAATGAGTTTCTTTATTTCTGTAGTGATCAAGTCATATTCTGATGAGTGTTCTTTTATATGACCTGTATTTTTACTTTAAAATAAAACATATAATCCATGGGAAAGGGAAAGGACTGTCCTATATTTTAGCACACGGAGATTTCATTGAGCCTGGTGCACCTACTTGTAAGTATGGGTGTCAATCGCTGGGAAATCTGTGTTTTGTTTTTTAACTCTATGAAATCCTATGCTGTGTGTGAATTGATTTCTGTTTGAATGCTGCACTGCAGGCTTTTCCCCAAACTCTGGGGACTTTTTCTTTTCTTTTCAATTTTACATATTTTTCTCCAGTTCTGCAATGTGTGCAAAATTTTGAGTTATTCGCACACATTTGTGAAATTTGCACAAATTTCAGGACCTGCCCCCCAAAATGCATAAAATGTCTGGAAACTTCAAACTGGCCCAACTCGCTGCAGATTGATTCGGGTGCTACAGCAGGAACTGGAACGATGTCCAGGGGGCTCAACCTAGAAAAACCCATAGATCTGCATCCCCCAAATGGATTTCTCCAACATCCCTACTTGTAAGTTTCATTTTAACTTTGTCTAATTTAGATTCTTCCAGAACATCAAGGGAGAGTGAACACGCACAAAGGGTTGAGCAGGATCATGGCGGGAGGCTGTTCCTCTGATCTATGTACATTCAGTTGTGTGGAATCTTTTATACGACTACACACCTTGTGGCTGGGAGCCTTGGTAAAGGAATTTCTCCAATCACAGAGAGGCCTAAAAAGGTGCAATTGTGCAAACATCAACTCCATGCAAACATTCAACTGAAAGAGTGTAGATTTGGGATGTCCTCATCCTGTTCACTATTAATTCAGCCTACCTACTGTATGTTACAAGAATAATAGGATAATGTCTTCAATGTATACCATGGTACTTTATTGATCAACACAAAACAACATAATTATTGTTCCTATTTATGGTGTTGATAAGTACTGAGCTTCATTTTGAGAGGAAAAACAGAGAAGAAATACTGAAATTAATGGATTTTTTTTAAAAAAGGCAGGTCTTTGTCCCTGGAGGGCTTACAATATAAATTCCAGAATTGGTTTGACAATAGAGAGAATGGCTTTCAATGCATTCCACAAAAGAAACAAATGCATTCAACAGCATGCACATATTTCTGCTTTAGTTAAGGGGGGCATATGTACAAAGAGGCATAGATTTGAAAAACACATACAAAAATGTGTATATTTGGAAAACACGTATGGATTTCTGTGCAAAAACAGGGGGAGAAATCCCTAGTATAGAACCAGGATGGAACAAGCTTGGTGGCGAACCTCAACAAGATCAGGATTTAGTTATCTGCCTATCGCTAGTTGAGAGCTGCTGAAAAATGTCTCCCTACATTTATGTTCATTCTGTATTGTAAGGATTACAATAAGACCTTGAACGTTCCCATTCTTGTATTTACTGTGTTGTATTTTATTTCATTACCACCTTTTAGTTGCATGCCCAACTGTAGCTTTGATTCTATAGCTTGCGTGTGTGTGAAGTGTTTTTGAATGTTGCCATGGCCAAAAGCAAGCATTTGATGCTGCCGGGCATTGATTCAGCTGTCCAGAGACAATTTAATGAAACCCAGAGAGCTGTCAGTTACCAATATACATCAGTGGTGTTGTTATTAGTTTAAGCGTTAGCTTTCCACCTTTCAGTCACAGAGATTCCATTTTCCAGATTCTTGAGCTTAGGTAGAATCTGGCCAAGATCAAGTAGAACATGAATGTGATGTCTAAAAGAACCAAAGAGCCCATAAGCCATTAACAGAGAGACATACTAATGTCACCTGAGTAGCTATTTGAAGTGCTTCAAGGAAAAAAATGCTTTTAGTTCTGTTTGTAAACGTCTTTTATATATGTTCACCAGAGTAGTTCCATCTATACTGAATATCTTCCTACTTGGGCTGAAGACAAGAAAATAGTGTATTTGTATCCCTGCAGAAAATAACAGTGTCGTTATTATCCATGGCATTGATACTGATCCCTAATCAAACACGTTTTGCAGTTTTAGTCCTTGAAAAAAACTGCGAAGCTGGTTTGGCCGGAGATGATAGTGGGACAAAAGACTGTAAGTGGTGGTGGGGGGAATGCTCCCTCATATCTATTTCTATTTGTCTATTTATCTCTTCCAATATTCTACATGCTAATAGCAGAGCCTGAGCAAGACATGCTGTCTGAGGTGAAGAACAAGGTGGCGCCTCCTTAATTCCATGTACAAAAGCTGACTGGACTGGTAGCTGAATCTTATTTCATAGAATCATAGAATCATAGAATCGTAGAGTTGGAAGGGGCCTATAAGGCCACTGAGTCCAACCTTCTGCTCAATGCAGGAATCTACCTTAAAGCATCCCTGACAGATGGTTGTCCAGCTGCCACTTGAATGCCTCTAATGTGGGAGAGCTCACCACCTCCCTAGGTAATTGGTGCCATTGTCATATTGCTCTAACAGTCAGGAAGTATTTCCTGATGTCCAGCTGGAATCTGGCTTCCTTTAACTTGAGCCCATTATTCCGCATCTTGTACTCTGGGATGATCAAGAAGAGATCCTGGCCCTCCTCTGTGTGACAACGTTTCAAGTATTTGAAGAGTGCAATCATGTCTCCCCTCAGTCTTCTCTTCTCCAGGCTAAACATGCCCAGTTCTTTCAATCTCTCCTCATAGGGCGTTGTTTCCAGACCCCTGACCATCCTTCTTGCCTTCCTTTGAACATACTCCAGCTTGTCTGCATCCTTCTTGAAGTGTCGTGCCCAGAACTGGACACAATACTCAAGATGAGGCCTAACCAATGCCGAATAGAGTGGAACAAGTACCTTGCGCGATTTGGAAGCTATACTTCTTTTTTTTGCAGCCACATCACACTGTTGGCTCGTATTCAGCTTGTGATCTACAACAATTCCAAGATCCTTCTCACTTGTAGTATTGCTGAGCCAAGTATCCCCCATCTTGTAACTGTGCATTTGGTTTCTTTTTCCAAGGTGTAGAACTTGGCATTTATCCCTATTAAATTTCATTCTGTTGTTTTCAGCCCAGCACTCCAGTCTATCAAGATCACTTTGGAGTTTGTTTCTGTCTTCCAGGGTATTAGCGATCCCACCCAAATTTGTGTTGTCTGAAAATTTGATAAGCATTCCTTGCACCTCCTCATCCAAATCATTAATAAAAATGTTGAAGCACACTGGGCCCATGAAAGAGCCCTGCGGTACCCCGCTCATTACCTCTCCCCAGTGTGAAAAGGTACCATTGATAAGCATTCTTTGAGTCCGATTCTGTAGCCAACTGTGGATCCACCTAATAGTTGTTCCATCTAGCCCACTTTTCACTAGGTCAATAACTGTGGATGGGACGGTGCTCTCCAATGCACTTGAAGGCAGCAGGATAGCTTTGGGGATTCAGGGCAGGCTGCATGGCATACAGCTCTTTCCTCCAACACCTTTCTGCCAGCACCTGCCTCCTGAAGCAACTGCCTCACTCTCCAAATGCCTGTCCTCATATAGCTAAGCTGCAGCACCTACACTACAAGAGAGAGCTAGCTGCAGATTTGGGGAAATCCCAAAGTTTGCAAGAGTAGCAAAACAAACAAAAGCATTAGGAAGAAAAAGCACCCTACTAAGGACAGAGTATGATCAGTGGATATGGAATGCTGACTGTCTGTTCAGAAACAGAAACAGAAAACCAGTGGGGGGGGGGGAGGGGAGGCAGAATGGAATGGAGTATCCTGAACAGGAGCACTCCTTAATGCAACATTTTGTAGCAGGTTCTACTAGATAGATAATAAAGATAAAGATATATACTAGGGTTGTTTATCAGGTTCTACTGAATCCTGAATCCAGAACAGGTGAAGTGCTGGAAGATTGAACATGGGCGAATGTTCCCATCTTCAAAAAGGAGGAGGGGAGGAAGGTCCAAGAGACTACAGACCAGTCAGCCTGACATCAAGACCAGGTAAAATTCTAGCACAGGTTCTGAACAGGCCAGTCTGTGAGCTTCTAGAAAATAATGCATTGATTCATGTGTTTATAAACATGGGTTTATCAAAAATAAGTCATGCCAGACAAGCCTTAATTTTTGATGCTGTTTTTGTTGTTAGTTACTATTCTGACAGTCCATCATGAGTCCACCTAACTCAGTTTTGACTACATTGAACGTTAGTGACTCTCCCGAAGTCTCATGTTTCTCTTTCTTGTCTCCTAAAAATGAGAACTTTTGAGAACAGATCAGAAAAATGATTGTGGGGGTGGGGGCAAGGGCGTCTTTTCCCAGGCTTCCCTGGAGATGGCTGGGATTGAACCTGGGGACCTGCATCATATATAGTGTGTGTTCTCACAGTGCACACTAATGCTGGGCTTATTCACATAGCACAAATCTAACGTTGAGCATGTGTTCTAGTTGCAGGATCCATGGAATAGGTACCTTTAATGACCCTTCATTCAAAAATGGTTTTCAATGTGTAATAAGGTGGCACATATTGCACCGCTCACATCATCCTTGTGTGCTGGAAGCTGAGCTGACTGCATGATGGACAAATCAGATGCCTTCTCCACTCTGCTGCCCGCTCTTATGCACATTGGATGCACTCAGCACTCTCATCTGGTTTTCAGTCATGAACTGCCTTTCAGTACTGTCAGGAGGTACAAATGAGGGATGTCACAAATGATTTTCCACTCCTTCAACAAGAAGTGCACATTTGCTGCTGAGGATACGAATCCCAAGCAAGCAACAGGGTTGCAAATAGCAATTTTGTGTGAAATAGCCAGGTCTTTCCTTTCCTGGTCTTGGGAACAATACATGATGATAAAGACAGGGTTGGTGCTTTTGAATGGGGAACAATGCATAAAAATTTCAAGTCTGTGCTTTTGGATGGATAATGTCCAATGATCAAGTCAGGGATATGCTTTAATTTTGAATGGAGAGCAATGCACAGAAAGCCAATTGCACCGCAAGGATAATAAAGCTGTGAAAAACACTGGGAACATTATATCGATTAGTACAAACATTGTGTGTCACAGATTAGGCCCATATGGATTTTGTAAGATCCATTCCATCTGCATTTCATGGATTGTCAGGTGCCTTTTGTTCCACCATGCACTCATTGACAGAATTGTATTTTTTTCCCAATTCCCCAAATTTGCGCGAATTCACATTTGCACAAATTGCAAAAATGTGCAATTCCCTCTGAAATGCATAAATCCTCCCTAAGTACATTTTTTCATACTATAGCCCATGGCAAAAATGTGCATTTTCACCCAATTGTTTTTAATTTTACATATCTTCTATGACATTTGCATACAATTCCAAAACGTTTTTTTTAAAAAAAAAATGGTTGGTAAGCCCACAGAATCATAGAAGATTCAAACTAATTCATAGAAATCCAATCTAATTTGATTGATTTCTCCAACATCCGATCACTGTCCCAAACATGCAAAACCAGTGTTCAGAAAGGTGAAATCATCTATGAAAAGAAAAAGGAACTCTCTGCACGTCTCTAGTACAGGTTTTATTATATCCAGATATTTGCAGCTGAAAATTTAGAACCCCCTACACGTTTCTTTTCTACTTCAACGACTATTTGCTTGAGAACTAAATGTTAGCAACAATGTGATGAATAAGCTACGTCATCAAGTGTGCCTTACAAAAATAGCAACAGAAGATTACAACACGGAGAACTGCTCTCCACAGAGAGAAAGCTGGCAGCACAGAGATGTCATTTACCAATGTCAGTCTCATTTCAATAACCCCCTGAACCTGCTAATTGTCTGAAAACCTCTGAGCTCTACCTTGTGTAGTTTTCCTATCTCCAAGTGCTTCCATCTATCACTGACAGTGAGCTCACTCCAGCCTGCTCTTTGTACTTGGAAAGCATCCAGTCACAGAACTGTACAATTTACTTTGTAATCTACTAAAGGGATGGCAAGACAGTGCATATTCAGCATGGCATCCAGTTTTCTTAGTACATGTAAAAGTTCCAACTGTATCTCTACTTTTGGGAGGTTGTGTCCCTTCCCTTAGCCAATCAATGTTACCCAATTGTATGCCATACATTGGATTGCATTGATATGGCAGAAGCTCTGGAGAAACAATCCAGTTCAAGCTCCACACATCAATAATAACAAAAGATAAATTAGTTTAACATAACCAATTAGCCAATATTGTAAATCTCACTGATATCCCCTTTTCTACCCCACAGTGATATTTTTTTCTCTTCTGATCTGTTGTATAATGTCACTTACAGGGTATAAGAAAAAGAAAACACTTTTAGAATAGAAGCCAATGTTCACATGAATGTGTATGCTACAGTGTTATACTTTTATCAGTAAATTAAACAATTCAAGGTTTGTATCCAGATCCTATGTATGGTAACTTGGAAGTAAGCCCCACTGAGTGCAGGCCCAGGTAAAGGTTCAAAAAGTTGCAGCCTTAATTACGTCAACTGCATGATTGGGGACACTTTTAATCAGTGGGGCTGTACATTAAGGGTACTGATGAATAAGCAAGTCATTTTTATCTCCCTGGAAGACCTATATGGCATCCATCATGGGGCATATTTACTTACAATCATTTGAGCCGCAAAGGCCTTAGCCCCAATTCATATATCCTATTTAAATGATAAAGTTACTGGAAAGTGAATGTTACCTTTCATTTTCACCTGGAGAACTATTTCTGAATGAGTTGAGATATGCTACCATATCCTGGAGAATTTCAGTTTTCTATGGATCTCCAAAGCACAGTAAATCTCAGAACTCAATGTCATGGGGAGAAGAGACAGGTATACCTTCAGATTATATATTTCCCACATAACAATGAAAAAGTTGATAAAGATTAGATGGTAAGGTGCAGCTAGGCCTGGATTTTGGGACCAAAGTCCTGGGCCTTGTAGCCCACCCAGAGAGTGGCAGGTGATGGAGACAGTGGCAAACAGCTGTGGACCCAGCACCTGAGCCAGCGTGGGCAGGTGAGGCCCATCACACTTGACTCTGCTCCCTGCAGCATCATTTCTTTCTTATTATTCTTTCAAACATTTTATGGTCAGGGGTGGTTTGTCAAACCTGTACATGATTACAGGTGCTGATTTTATTATTTTTACTTTCAAAATATGTTGCCCTTTCCTATAACAAAATAGTACTTATTCCCAAGTTATTGTAGAAACAATTGTAAGGCATGGAATGGGGGGGGGGGGAGAGAAATGTTTAATGTGTCCTTTACAATTTAAAGAATACACATGATAATCTAAAGGGTGGGGGAATTAGACCATTAAGTCTAGGATCTAAAATTACCCAGCTTCCTCACTGTGTTTTTATCTTCTTCTGCACTATCCATTGCTTCCTTGGCAACTTTTCAGGGGGGGTCTCAATGAGATCAATAAGGCTAGATATCTCCCCAAAAAGACATCTTGACTACCAGTATCAGCCAGCAACATACACAGAACATACACAGACACAAAGAAGTATTTGGTGCATCCTTGCTGTACTATTGGTTTACCAAAGGTAACATCAAAGCCTAATAGGCCTGGCTAATGTCTGGCATGAACTGATAAGAAACAAACTGGGGACTTCTGAACAGAAATCAATGGGGAATGGGTTCCCTGAAAGTAGGAAGTTTAAAATACTATGAGAGCCCAGCCTCCTTCCCATGTTTTACATGATAATTTAGGATTTCAGGACTTCCGGTGTAATGGTGGAAGGCTGAAGTCTCCCAGCCTTTGGCCTGGGAAGAACAGAGTGATTTATTTACCGTCTAAGCGGCTGCTGGATGGATTTAACGACCCCAGATCAAAGGGGTTTTGGCTGGAGCAGGTCGTAAGTTGTCTTGATAATCTCCAGAGCTTCAAAACTTGATGGAGGTCACTTTGCCGGGAGGAGAAGCGGGGAGATAAAGAGACCCGAAGTCTATCGCTCATGAATCACACTGTAACCTTGAGAAAGGGTAAAGATCTTTCATCATACATTCCCCGAAATTGATTGGATATATAACAGCAAAAATTAACGGAAGTCGGGGGGATTTCAACACGATAAGATAAAGAGCAAACAACATACCTGGTGAGTGGAAACAGACTTTTTGTATAAGGGACGTGAATAAATAAATATTTCTGGAAGAGGGAAATCTCTGTAAGTTGGATGGAAGTTTTGATTCTAAGGAGAGGAGAAAAAGAGGCTTCTAACTAGCAGAGAATGGAAAATTACAGATTGCTAGACCCAATCAACATGCCTCTGTCTGGGCTTTCCACCAGAAGATAGTTGCCATGGAAATGCAGAATTTAGATAAGAAAAAATCTATTTGCTGCAGTCATGGCGCCATCTGCTGATGAAACAAATATGACAATGCTTTTGAAACAGGAATAAATTTACTCTAGGGGAAAATATCTGTTGGTGTGATTTTGACATTTTCTGGGGGGGGGGAAATACAAGCTGGACTCAATGGAAAAAGTGAAATACGTTATGGGAAAACATAAAAAAGAGTTGGAGGACACTCAAGTTGATGAAAGGAACCCAAGAGAGAAGGGAGGAATTTCAAATAAGTAATACTGATGGAATTAAAGGATTTGTTTGATACATAATAATATCTCAAAAATGGATTACAAATATTTATCATGGAATATAAATGGACTAAATTATCCACAAAAGAGGAAAAATATTTTATCATCTAAACAAATTAAAACTGGATATTATCTGCTTACAAGAAACTCATATTAGAAAAAAAGATACAAAATATCTGTATAATAAAGGTTTGGGAGAAGAATTTATTTCTGCAAGCACAAAGAAAAAATCAGGGGTGGTCTTGTACATTAAACCCCATTTAAAACCAGAATTAGTTGTATCTGATGAACGTTTTGTGGGTGTAAAAATCATTGTAGATGGAGTGGAAATTATGGTATTGGAGGTGTATGCTCCCAATGAACAAAAAGCCGAATTTTATGAACGATTTTAACGCAGACTGGAGGACATTTCAAATGATAGTTGGTGTGTCTTGGGTGATTGGAATGGAGTGATAGCACCACAAATGGATAAACATTCGGACAAAGATATTAAAGGTCAACAGGAAAGTGTCCAAAAAGTTTTTTTGATCTGGTGGACAGTTTGGGTTTGGTTGATGTATGAAGACATAGAAATGGTGACTCTAAGGAATATGCCTTTTTTCAGATAGACATAAATCCTTTTCAAGAATAGATATGATTTTGATGTCTAAGACAACACTTACAAAAGTAAAGAGTATAGAGATTTTGCCAAAATCTTTTTCAGATCATAACTCAGTACTGATGGTTTTCAAAAGAAAAATAAGTATGTTCAGATGGAGATTAAATGAATCTTTACTACAAAATAAAGCGGTGGTGGAAGAAGGCCAAAAAAAAATCAAGGAATTTTTTGAGTTGAATTTGAATAAAGGGGTTAACCAAAGTATGGTCTAGGATACAAGCAAAGCTTTTATAAGAGGATATTTTATTCAGAAGAATAGTCAAATCAAGAGGGAAAGACAGGAAAAAATGAAAGTCATTATTGATGAGATTAAAAAGATGGAAGAGGAGTTAAAGAGCACACCAAGAAAGGCGGGGATCAGCCACCAGATCAAGTTATTGCAACAGCAACTGTCCATGTTGAGGATTAGAGAAATGGAACGGAAGTTAAATTTTGTAAAACAGAGAGAATTCGAAGGTGCAAATAAACCTGGAAAATGGTTAGCTTACAAACTGAGGAAAGAAAAAGAAAAAAAAGGTGAAAATCCAGGATGGTGATACAGAAATAATGGATGATGCGAAGATACAAAGAATATTCTGGCAGTATTATTCAACTTTATATAAGAAACATGAGACACCATTGGGCAGAATAGATACATATGTACAAAAACAGAACTTGCCTAAAATGTCTTTGGCAAGGTTAGGGTTAGGGTTAGAGATCACTATAGCTGAAATGGTCACAGCTATAAAAAGAATAAAATTGGGGAAAACACTAAGACCAGATGGTCTACCAGGTACATATTACAAATTTTTTTGAGAAGGAACTATTATTACCTTTGCATAAATATGATGAACTCGATTTTGAAAGAGGGGAAGATACCAGAAACATGGAAATCAGCATATATAACGTTGATACCCAAAGAAGGTCAGGACTTAACTTTGACTAAAAATTATAGACCAATATCATTGTTGAATAAAGATTACAAGTTGTTTACATCAATAGAGGCGGAAAGGTTGAAGTGTGTGTTTCGGGAATAAATAAAAGATAAACGATAACATTAGAATTGTATTGAATATTGTAGAATACTTGGATAAACATCCAGAAAAACAAGCGGCTTTGATTTTTTTGGATGCGGAGAAGGCTTTTGATAATCTTAATTGGGACTTTTTGTTTAAAGTTTTGGAAGTAATGGACTTTGGGTCTAATTTCACAACATGGGTGCAGTCAATTTATACTGAACAGAGTGCACAGATCATTATTAATGGAGATTTGTCGAAACTGTGCAAGAATGCAAGAGGGACTAGACAAGGATGTCCACTATCATCTTTGTTGTTTATTTTGGTGTTAGAAGTACTGAACAGAGCAGTAAGACAAGAAGAAAAAATTGGAGGAATAAAAATTAGAAAAGAATCCTACAAGTTAAGAGCTTTTGCAGATGATCTTGTGTTTACTTTAGAGGACCCATTGAGTGGAATTAAAACTTTAATGAATAAGTTGAATGAATTTGGTGTATTAGCAGGTTTCAAAGTTAACAAACAAAAAACTAAGATATTTACAAAAAATATGTGTAAGCAAGATCAAATAAAGATGGTAGAGAAAACAGGTTTTAATGTAGAAAAAAGGTGAAATATTTGGGCATGAACTTGACAAATATGAACTGTATGTTGTTTCATAATAATTATGTTAAGATTTGGAATGAAGTTAAACAAGATTTGATAAGATGGGACAAACTTCAAATGTCTTTGATGGGGAGAATTGCAATAATTAAGATGAATGTTTTGCCAAGAATGTTGTATCTATTTCAGACAATGCCTATAGAAACTTCGGAGCTACCATTCAAGCAGTGGCAGAGAGAGATTTCTAAATTCATTTGGCAATCCAAAAAACCAAGGGTGAAATTTAAAATATTACACATTGCGAGAGAGAGAGGAGGTTTGGGTTTGCCGGACATGAGGATGTATTTCTCTGCCTGTTGCTTGATGTGGATGAAGGAGTGGATGTTGTTAAAAAATAGAAGATTACTGGAATTAAAGGGGCATGATATAAGATTTGGTTGGCATGGGTATCTGTGGTATGATAAAGGTAAAGTGTACGTAGAATTTAAAAATCATTATGTGAGATGAGCGATTTTGGGAATATGGATCAAACATAAACCCAGACTGTGTCAGAAAACACCACTATGGATTTCCTCACAGGAGGCTCTTTACAGAAGAGAACTGGCAAGCACGACTAAATGGTTGAAGTATAGTGAGATTTTAGAAATAACAGAAGGAGATGTCAAAATGAAATCAAGAGAGGAGTTATTGAGTGAAGGAAATGCGTGTCAATGGTTCTCATACTTACAATGATGGAAAGGTTCAAGACAGATAACAAAAACTTGGCATTTTGAATGTACAAAATCTGAATTTGAGAAAGTTTTATGTACAAATGATGATCATGTTATTTCAAAGTCATATAAGCTTTTGTTAAAGTATGAGACTGAAGATGAACAGATAAAAGATTGTATGATAAAATGGGCTCAGAATTTTGGATATAATATTACTATGGATCGATGGGAGAATATGTGGTTGAGAGGTTTGAAATTTACATTATGTGCCAGATTGAAATATTTTTTTTTATAAAATGATGTATAGATGTTATATATCTCCATCAAAATTGGCCAAAATGTAGAAAGGGACATCGGGAAGATGCTGGAAATGTGAAGAGCAGGAAGGAACTTTTTATCACCTATGGTGGACGTGTAAAAAAGCAAAATCCTATTGAACACAAATGCATAAGGTGATGCAAAATGTATTGAAGACCAAAATACAATTACATCCAGAATACTTTTTGTTGGGGATAATAGATGAACAGTTGACACAAGGCTATGGAACCTTATTCTTATATATGACAACGGCAGCAAGATTAATATATGCCCAGAATTGGAAGAATGAGAAAGTACCAACACATGAGGAATGGCTGTTGAAAGTTACAGAATTGACGGAAATGGCAAAACTTACAATGATAATAAAAGATAAAACAACAAGTGGTTTTATTGAGGAATGGAAACCCCTGATAGACTTTTTAAAAGAGAGAGAAGGGAAGGATATATTTGCAAGCGGATTCAGTGATTAAATTGGAAGAAAAATAATTGACAGAAGTCGGGAAATTCGCTCACTATGTAGAAACTTTTGCTTGTTGGAGAAATTCGGAAGTCCATTTTAATGTTTAATGTTGTAGTGTTTGTATTTGTGTTGTATTATTGTTTGAAAAATAAGTTTTAAAAAGGATGATTTGGAATTTCACATGATGATTCAGGAATGAACAGTGGAGCTGGCCCCTCCACCAGCACAGACGGACTAATTATGAGATTAGGCAGCAACGCTAGTTGCATTTGCCCTTAAATGCCGGCTAGAAACCCTGAAGGAACTATCCAAGGTGCTGAACCCTGACTAAATCTCAGAATGGAGTCACAGCACCACCAATATAGGAGCCACTAGCCTCCACTGTTGTAAATAAACAAATAAAAATGTTATTTTGTAAACTAAGGCCTGGTGAGAGGGCTTCCAGTGTACGCTAGATAGTCAATAGGGATGACTATCAAAGAATGCCAAAAGCCATGGAGATGGTAGGGGCAGGAGATAGTGTTGAGATGAGGTGTGTTAAGATGAGGCTTATGCCAAAGAAAGGCTTTGCTGTAAAGACAGGCCTTAATTTGTCCAGAGAAAGAGAAGCTGTTCCAAGCACTGGGAGAAGGCAGTAGAAAGGAGAAGGTCAAGAGGACTGCCAGTGGGTGAGCTCATATAGAACAGAGAGGATGAGAAGGATTGTAAGGAGATCCAAGGGAGAACAAATAGGCCTGAGTGACATCATAGCAGAACACCATGGGACCCTCAAAATGTGTCTCTTTCCTGTAACATATGAAGGACAGAGATCACCAGAATAGTTCCTATGCTGTTGAGATACTGTATGAATTGGAATGCAGCCAAGTACAGAGTGGAGTGTTTTTATGAGAAGAAATAGTGCATGCCCACACAACCATTTCCCATAGCAAATGTGGAATGTTGACTCTTGCAACTGAGAACAGGAAGCCTCGGCATGTGCAAAGTTCCTAATGTCTCCCAAACAGCTAGGCACACTTTGGGTACAGTGACTGAATTTCAAATATGTCAATAATGCAGTTTTAATTTTAAAATATTCATAAACACAGCATCTCTTTTACAGGCCTAATACCCTTTCGGAGAAAATGGCAGTAATGTTTTGTAAGTCTTCAGCAGTTTGTTAACACATTTTAAGCACTTAAACACATATAAAAGGGCTATGTTCGCAAGCCCCTATTAATGTTTTCTATTCTATTTACAGACTTTAATTGTTTGTACACATGCATATTATTTATAGGATGTAAATAATTCTGATGGCAAAGCAAGTAAATTCCCATGTTTGCTTCAAGGAAGCAATTGGGTAAAAACAGCAAATTACACAATCGGTTTAAGAAAGAACTTTGCTGAAGTTGATCTTGACATTTAACTAATTGCACATGTGATAGCAAATTTCGAGGTAGATCACAGAAGAATTGTGCACCCTGTGAGTGCAAGAAAAAAGGGGGGCTTTTGAGTTCACTACTGAAGCTATATTAAAATATTTACCTCCAACTCCTGCAGTACCAAAGCACATAATGTCTTTATATTTTTGCACAGTGCAGAATTTATGTAACATTGGCTAACTGCCTGTCAATGTGACAGAGGGGGGGTGTATCTGGGGTGACTGGGCAAAGAGGGTCGGCTAGGACACTGAATCAAGCTTTGATTATGTTCTGAATCTGGATGCTGCCATAAATTGATTAAGCTTGGCCAATTCTGCCCAAAGAAGAGGAGTGCACAGAGGTCATCTGTGCCAGTACAGACGACTCTTGGCAATGACGGCTCAGAAAGAGCCAGGTGATAATCCCCAATTGAGGGCCACTGGTGGCTTCCAATCACCTCAAGCACATTTCTCTACCTTGCTCACTCACTCACTCACTCACTCATAGCAGCACACTCTTAGTGAAGGGGGAAAGACCCATTCCAATCGAAGCACAGAATGAGCCAGAAGGCATTTGCCTGCCCAGTGACTTGGTGATTGACTCACAGGGATTCGCTGAAACAACATGGAAGGGTGTGGCAAGGAAAAGCCTCCAACTGAGTCCATTGCACAGATAGCTGCTTGCCCAGAGGGAAGTGGAGAATGCCCCCATGACCCAGGAAGGGTCCCCAAGAGGCTTTGTTGGTGGTGCCTGGGGCCAAAGTGACTTCTGCTTGAAAAAATAGTGAAGATCACTGCTGTAAAGGCTTCCAGGGAGGTTGGTAGCTCCAATCTTGGTAGGGCAGAGATTCAATTCTAGGTTTTAATTACAACCAGCCTGAGGTCTAAAGGAGCTCTCCAAGGGGCTGGAACCTATCCCCCAACTGGGTCCAACACTTTGAATAGCTCCTTTAGGCTTCTGGCTGGTTGTAATTAAAACCTAGAATTGAATCTCTGTCCCACCAAGATTGGCGCTACCAACCTCCCTGGAAGCCTTTACAACAGTGGTCTTCACTATTTCCCAAACAGAAGTCACTTTGGCCCTAGGCACCACCAACAAATCTCCGCTCACCAAAATTGGAGCCACTAGCCTCGCCTGAAAGGCTTCCTAGGTCAGGCTACTGATCTGAGCAGCTGGACTAGTGCTACTGCTGTTCCTTGTGTTGATTATAGACTCCTTCTGCTTTGCCCAACTCTCATATTGACAGGAGCAAAGTCACCCAGTGAGTTTTTCCTTTTCTTAATCTTAAAATGTATCCATATAGCACAGGGAGAAGATTCCTTCAAACTCTGAGCAGGCATCCTTACCCTTATTCTCCTCCTCCAGTACACTTAACATGAGTTGGTAGGCGCTTGAGAAGACCAGGTTCTCCTCTCTCGTTGTGATCTATTTCTTTTCTTTTTTTCAGAAATCCGGGATTTTAATATAGTCAAGACTGGGGAGCAGGATGTCCCCACTGCAAACAGAAGAGGGTAAAATCATTTTCTTTTAATTTACAAATGTATATTCTTCTGCATACCAAGAGAGCCCCCCAAGCTTGTAGAAACCACAAACTTATTTTTGAATGCTCCCGCTTTGCTTCCAAACCTATTGGAACACAACCACCTCAGTTTGTGATGATGGTGGTGGTGATGGTTACAATGGGTATGATTGCTCCCAATATTCTGCTCCTCCCCCAGTGGTCCCCATCAAGTTCTGTAGCCTCAGTATGGATGAGAGTTGGGACTGAGGGTAGGGCTGGGTTATTCCATTTCTCTCCTGCCCTAGCTGTTTCAAACTTGATGGACTTCTTGAAATATAAGCATGGCAATGCATCCTGTTAGATATTTCACCTAGGTCATTTCCCACACTTGCAGGAATGAACTATTTTTCCATATTCCATTTGTTCTTATGTAAATATGTATGACAGATGGAAATCCCAATAGGGAGCAATGGCATCCCATCCCAATTGACATCACATGCTACAAGCTTGCTCTAGGCTACTGAGGAATGCAAGTGGAGAGAGAAAAAAGTGTCATGCTCACATCTATCTTTTTTCGCTCCCGATAAAGACCTTAAAAATAAATTGATGGAGCACTGGTGAAAATATAAACATATTTAATACAGGCACATTTGAGACCTGCATTTTACAGATATTTTGCTGAAGGATGGGAAACTAGTGACTTTGGTCTGGTTCTTTTTTGATAAGAGTGGTAAGGAAGAGTTATTGTCAGCAAACTTGGCCACCTCACTGCTCACCCCTAACTCTATATCATTAATGAACAAGTTAAAAAAATATTAGTCCCAGTACAGACCCTTGAGGAACCTCACTATTTGATCCATCAGTTGAAAGAATGGAGCGTCTATTCCTGCTCTCTGCTTTCTGTTCTTTAACCAGTTACTGATCTATAAGAGGGCCTCTCCTCATATTACATGATGGCTAGGTTTGCTCAGGAGTCTTTGGTGATGGGGGAACTTTATCAAAAGCCTTTTGGAAGTCCAAGTAAATAGTGTCTACTGGATATCTGCTGTCCACGTATTTATTGATACTCTCAAAGTACTCAAAAAGATTAGTGAAACAAAACTCGCTGTTGCAGAAGCAATGGTGTGCAAATGTAGACTTGTCCCAGGCTTAAATATGGCCCCTATTGCCCTGAAATCGCTGCTGCAGTAGCAACAGGGGGGGGGGGGGAATGATAGTTGCAAAAGTGCTAACTGAGACTGGCCATTGTGAACATTACATCAATATTTTATCAGCTTCACTCGCTCTCAGTCCATTTTTGGGATCCTAATTTGGTTTAGACCTTTAAAACTCTCATGGCTTTGGAGGTTCATATGAGAAGAATTATTCTTCTCATATGGGCCTGCCTGGACCTTGAGGCCATTGACTAAAGCTCTTCTCTGGGTGTCCTCATAACTGAGACATGGTGGGTGGCTATGAGACAAAGGGCCTTTTCAGCAGTGGCCTCTCAGTTGTGAAATGTCCTCCACAGAGAGGCTCACTTGGCACCTACTTTAATGTCTTTTCAGTGCAAAGGCCTTTTTTATTTCTGCAGGTTTGAATTTGTTCTTTTTTAAAAATGCGAACTTTTACATTATGATGTAATTTTAGTATTATTGTTTAGCTCTCTGGTGGTTACATTCTTTTGGCTCTCTGTTTATTGCTGCAGTTTTTCTATCTCTTGATTTCTGATTTAAAACAATTAATTTTGATTGTATAGATGTTGTTTTATATTTATTATTATTTATTTTCAATATTTATATACCATTCGATTATCTAACACAGATTCCAGAGCGGTGAACATAGGTATAAACAGCAAAAGAAGATTTAAACAGCAAATTAAAAGTGTTCAATTTAAAAACAAACTAGAAAAACAGTGGCTGGTCAGTTGAGGAAGGCTTCTTGAAACAGAGTTGTTTTCAGGAGGCATCAGAAGCAGCCTAGTGTTGGCACCTACCTGACCTCCAGGGGCAGAGAGTTCCACAGAGAAGGGGCCACTACACTGAAGGCTCTTCTCCTGATGGATCCCAATCAAGCCACAGGTCAATGTGGAACCACCAGGAGCATGCCCTCCAACGACTTCAGTGATTGGACAGGTTGGTAAAACAGAGAGGGCGTTCTCTCAGGTATCCTGGTCCCAAGTTGTTTAGGGCTTTGTACACCAGTACCAAAACCTTTAACCTGGCCCGGAAGCCAATTGGTAGCCAGTGCAATTCCCTCAGCAAAGGAGTTATATGCTGAAAAGAGGCAGCTCCTGACAACAGATGAGCTGCTGTGTTCTGCCCTAGCTCCAGCTTCCAGAGCAATCCTAAGGGCAGCCCCACATAGAGTGCATTGCAGTAAGCCAGTCTTGAGGTTACTAATGCCCATAGCACTGTGGCCAAGCTATCCCTGTCCAGGAGTGGCTGTAGCTGGGCTCAAGCGACAATGACGGACCTAGGAGTACCCCCAAACTACAAACCTGGTCTTCCAGAGGGAGTGCAACCCCATCCAGAACAGGCAATGAGCTTATCTTCCAGACTCGGGAACCGCTCACCCACAGGGCTTCCATCTTGCTGCTTCTTAATTTTTTTTGTTTTATAGTTCCATGATTTCTGTTTTGGTTTTATTTTATACATCACCGTTATTGGACAACTGATCAAATTAAAACATAAAAAGCAAAGCCATTGAGTTCAATGGGGCTTACTCCCAGGAAAATGTGTAGAGGACTGTGGCCTCAGATAGGGTTGTATGTTAACCAAACCGCATCCTTCCTTTTATTCTCCTCTCCTCTCCTTTTCCAGTTTGGTGCTCACTAACCTGGTCAGCATGATCATGTCTAGAAAGGGAAGCAGCTGCTACCACGTCTGAATTTTAAAATGGACCGAGCAGAAACATTATGGCCAGTGCCTCCATCCTCCGTCCCTTCCCATCCCTCCATAAATACCAAACTCCCTTGCCTTCTCATGATGCAAGGTTCTGTGTTCTCCCTCTGATGCCGCAATGTGTCAAGAGCTAATGTGAGCTATAACACAAATTCACTGTGCGCCAAGGGAAAAGCCGGATTCCCTTTGGTTCTACACGACAGATTTGCAGGCTTCATTACATAAAATCAAGTTTCAAAGGAAGCTTTCTTTCTATAAATCAGCGCATTCCTGCATTGTTTTGCTCCCCGATGGACAGGAATAACAATGCCAGCAGAACAGCACAAACCGCCTTTATTCGTCTTAATGGCAGACTCACTTCAAAGCCAAGTGCAAGCGACTTCAATGCTAACACAGTACGTTTGCCTCCCTCAAATTTCCACCTCCAGATAGAAAAATAAACAGAATGCACACTGCGTACAACTAGCCTTTGACACAAGCTTTGTAAAGAAGTTTTCTTTACTCCAATGTCTAACTGCAAAATATAAATAAAATACACAGAATATATGACTCCGAGAAACTTAACATTGGAATACCAGCAACTTATTTATTTGTATTAGTGTTTCCCCAACATTAGATATCCAATGCATACCCTTTTCTGTTTAAAAACTGGAGCCACACTTTAGTCTTACAATATTTAAATATTTTAATTACACACACACACACACAATTTCAAAAAGGAACTCATTGTGACTTATAACAATAAAATGGCAAAACAATATATCAAACCTGATGTAGTTCATGTGGGAGGGCGTTCCACAAAGTGGATGTCTGCACTGACAAGGCCTTGCTGCTTCTCAATGCCTGCTGTGATAGCCGGGTGATCTGGAGCAAGGCCTCATATAGCCGAAGCTCTTTGGGCGGTTTACAAAAATTAAAAACATTGAACATTAAAAAACTGATATACAAAATTTAAAACCATACAGAGCATAAAAACAGGTTATAAATACAATATTCATTTAAAAACAACTATTCTGGGTCAAACAACAACAACAACATGCACTGTTAAATGCCTGGGAGAAGAGGAAAGTCTTGACCAGGCGCCGAAAAGATAACAATGTTGGCACCAGACTAGCCCCGTCAGGGAGATCATTTCGTAATTGGGGGGGCCACCACTGAAAAGGCCCTCTCCCTTGTTGCCACCCTCCGTGCTTCACTCGGAGTAGGCAACCGGAGGAGGACCTTGGATATTGATCGTAATGTACAGGAAGGTTCGTGTTGGGAGAGGCGTTCCATCAGGTATTGTGGTCCCAAGCTGTGTAAGGACTTATAGGTTAAAACCAGCACCTTGATTCAGGCTGTTAGGGGTTTTAAAAGTTAAAACCAGTGCCGTAAATAAAAAAGATGCATTATATATTGCCTCCATCAGCTCACAGAACAATGGGCAGACATCCAATTTGCAACTGTGGGATAGCCCAGTTATTATTGCTTCCTTGGATCCCACCCTCCTCTTTGCCCGGCCAGATGTAGGAAGGGATCTTTGCATATTGGGAAATTGTGAGGTGTCTGCAATTCCACCTGGGCCTTAGCACATCTGCATCAGAGGATTGCAGCGCATCCATGCTCCTTCTCTCGTCCCTAGGGCCCACAACATGGTTCCGTAGCTTAAAGCATTCTGTCTCAAATTTTGAAGAGAAGAACAGCAGACTGCTTGAAATGGTGGCAAAGCTCTTTCTCCTCTAAAAAAAAACTAAAATGAAAACTCATAGCCACACTGGTCCTGTTCAGATGTAACTTGGGGAAGGGTGGTTAGGCCTATATGCTCTATATACAACATGCTAAAACGTCATGGTTAAGACACTTAAGCATCATAGCTTAGTGTGTTGTCTGAACAGGCCCATTGTCTTTAAAGGAAAGCTCACCCTGACTGGAAAGTTCTGAGAATTTCCCCCGGAGGTCACCTATATTAGGCTGACCAGATAAAATCCAGGTCAGGGCTCATGTAACTTTAACAGTTGTAGAGAAAAGGGAATTTCAGCCAGTGTCATTTGTATGCAATTAGTTCCTGGTGAAATTCCCTCTTCATCACAACAGTTAAAGTTGCAGGCACTATACTAGAGTGACCATATACAAAAGAAGCCAGGGCTCCTGCAACTTTAACTGTTGTGATGAAGAGGGAATATCACCAGGAACTAATTGCATACAAATGACACTGGCTGAAATTCCCTTTTCTCTACAACTGTTAAAGTTACATGAGCCCTGACCTGGATTTTATCTGGTCACCCTAACCTATATCCCCACTACCTTTACAGAGGAATAAATTTTCCTGTGAAAGGGGAGGGCGATTAGCCTGGAGGCTAGCAAGCATAGTCTTCACAAATCCATTTGTTGCATGTTAAGCTCTTACTACTGCCACATGCCAATGAAACACTTTATGTAGCATATGCTCAATACATATGCACTATCCTGTAATAAAGTCACACTGTTAGTATAGTTCATAACATTTTGTGACTGCTCTCGGCCAGCCCAGATATTTTTCCAATATTGCAGGTGGATGTAAAATTGATGTTGCTGGATGCAAAAATGAGAATAACTGCTTTTAATAAGGCTTAATACTTTGACATTTCAAGTTAGTATGTCAAGCCATTTGAAATAACTACCAAAATCAATTACATTATTAGTACATAAATTACTTTCTGGATGGACCTCAGTAAGTCTTATGCTGAAGTCCGTCGTTTCATTTCACAGGCGCTTTGCCTCACATATCCTGTACATCCGCACTGTTCAACTTCTCGTTCAACAACCCATTTTCCCAAAATTTTCCCGAAAGCCCAATGTGACTGCTCACCAATTGGTCAATAAGCCTCCTGGTTTTGCTGCCTGCCTTAAACAGGATCATTTGCGACTGTATACAGAGTGTGTGTGTGTGGGGGGGAGGTTGTCAAGTATTTGAGAGGCTGCAGTACATGGGTCATGGGTGCATTTGATGTGGTGGCTCACAAACTGTGCCGGTCTGACCTTCAGCCATGGGACTAAATCAGGGATGTGGAACCTCAAGCCTGGGAGCCAAACCAAGCATTCCAGGGGGCCAAATCCAAGCCTTCAATGTTCCCCAGATGGCTACATCCCATCCCCATAGCTCCACATCCTCCCCCCAACCACTGATTGGTTGGTGGCTTTCCGGCTTTTGCACAGGGTTGTCCTAAAACCTTGAAATTCCCTCCCAAGGCTTGTTGAATGGCAGCAAGAGCTTCAAGCTAAAATGTGCTGGTATTTTTTAGGTTTTTTGTCACTGCCCCTTTTACCTTTGCCCTCACTCATCTTTCCTTCAGTCCCACCACCACTGGAAAACCTCTCTGAAACAGATTCGTCAGCCCTGGACTACGCCTAGCAGGTAACTCAACTTAGGGAAGGCCAGACTCACTTCCGTCCATCCTCGTTCAGCACTCACCAAGCTGCTGCCCACTGCCCATGCCAACGGAGCTCCCAGAGAGTGCCCAGCAAATGCTGCGGGGCTGTTCGTCCCCTCCCAAAGGAAGTGAGACAGCTGGCTACGAGGAGGAGGGCCTCCTCTGCTGTGGCACCCTGGCTGTGAAATGAGCTCTGCAGAGAGGTTCACCTGACATCTACATTATGCTCCTTTAGACGCCAGCTGAAGACCTTTTTTTATTTTCACAGTGTTTTAACAATTCTTTATTTTGATTTTTAACCTGCTGTTTGTATTTTAAATCCCTTATCAATTTTTGCATGGCTGCTCAGTCTTTATCCTGGTTGTGTTTTATACTGTATTTTAAATTGTTTTTATGCTGTCATTGTTTTATATTTTGAATGGTTTTTATGGTTTTAATTGTTGTAAAGCACCCAGAGAGATTCAGCTATTGGGCCGTATAAAAATGCAGTAAATAAATAAATAAATAATAAGAATAAGTGAGCTTCCATTTTTCCTGGAATGTAATGTTGCATAAATGGTGGCTATGTGGAGCCCAGTGAGCAGGGTCTGGGGGTCAGTCAGACTCCACTCCTTCTCAGACTTTTGCGACATCCCTAACTCAACTTCTCCAATTTGTGCCTGTGTGACCTCTCTGGATGTGAACACAGAAGTAGCTAGAATCATCATAGAATCATAGAATAGTAGAGTTGGAAGGGGCCTATGAGGCCATCGAGTCCAACCCCCTGCTCAATGCAGGAATCCACCTTAAAGCATCCCTGACAGATGGTTGTCCATCTGCCTCTTGACTGCCCCTAGTGTGGGAGAGCCCACCGCCTCCCTAGGTCATTGGTTCCATTGTTGTACTGCTCTAACAGTCAGGAAGTTTTTCTTGATGTTCAGCCAGAATCAGACTTCCTGTAGCTTGAGGCCGTTATTCTGTGTCCTGCACTCTGGGATGATCGAGAAGAGATCCTGGCCTTCCTCTGTGTGACAACCTTTCATGTATTTGAAGAGTGCTATCATATCTCCCCTCAATCTTCTCTTCTCCAGGCTAGAAGAAACCATGGAAAGATAAAGAACACGTGAAGTTCGTTACAGTGAGCCAGGCATTTGTCCACTACCATCTGCACTGACTGGAAGTGGCTCTCCAGGATTTCGGGCAAGGAGCTTTTCTAGTCCTCCCTGGAACCTTTTGCATGCGAAGGATGTGTCCTACCATTGAGTTATAGGCCTTCCCAGGAATTGTGTGGATTGCAAGTGCTGAACAGAAAGAGAGCAGGATTGCAGTAAAAATGTTGTGGCACTTGGCAGAGGATGCCATCTTTGGGCTGATATTCCAGATACTGTTGCTTGTTGTATTCTGTAAGTCAGATCTCATGCCCATACCCTTGAAAATGTTAGAACACTCCAGTGTATCATCTAGAAACCCATTAAATGGATCTAATGACCTTGCACACACTTGGTGGTTATTAATGGGGGGAAATTCATCTAGGAAACATATTCATTTCCAAAACAAGCACTACAGCATTGCTACAAGCTGTTTGGAGCTATAAAAAAGAGAAGCAATGCTCACTGTACCAGGAAGCACACCAGGATTCTGCGTCATCTGCTTCCCTGTAGCCACTGAACCCCTCACCAGGAGTACAGGCAGCAGTTCTTGCAATGAAACACTGCAAAGGTGGGCTATCCCAGCCCACCATGACCAGAACATCCCCAGCCATACAGCACCCCAAATATGTGCTGGCTTGGGCCAGCTTGACGAGAACATTCCTGACCTTGCAGCATGTGACAGCGCTGAAAACTCAGGCTTAGTCAGCTGACTGTAGTTGAACTACAGAATTCACCACCCCAAGCTGTAGTGGTGGATGCCAACTTGGACCATTAGAGGATAAAGCTATCAATGGCTACTAGTCATGATTGCTATGTATATGGTGGTGTAGTGGCTAGGGTGTTGGACTGGAAGTTGGGAGATCTAGGTTCTAGTCCCCACTTGGCCAAGGAAGCCCACTGGGTGACTTTATTGGGCAGTCACAGAGTCTCAGCCCAACCTACCTCACAGGGTTGTTGCTGTGAGGATACAATGGAGAAGAAGAGGATTATGTATGCTGCCTTGAGTTCCTTAAGGAGGAAAAAAGGTAGGATATAAATGTAATAAGTAAATAAACAAAAAACTCCAGGATCAGAGGCAGTATGCCTCTGAATACCAGTTGCTGGAAAAGGTCCAACTGCACTCATGTTCTGCTTTTTAGCTTCCCAGAGGCAGATGGTTGGACACTGTGTGAAAAGAATTCTGGGACAAAATGGACCCCTGGTCAGCTTCATCATGGGTCTTCTTATGTTCTTATGACCCAATCTTGAGCTCTGAATGACAGGCAGTCATGGCAGGAATTGAAAAGTGGGGCATGCTGTGGGGATGAATGGCAGCAGCTTCTGCCCTTTTCTGATTGGTCAGCCTCTTCTCTACACTTGCAGAGAGGAAAGCACCACATTCTGAGCAGGAGCCTGCCCCCATGGAGCCCTTGCATCCCTTACCCAGAGGCAGAAAAGCAGAGAAAACTCCTGGTTGATCCAGCCTTCATCAGGAAGTTGCTAGCCTTGCTTATTCAGGGAAGGGGCAGTGGGGGAAAGCCCTCTGAAGAAGAGAAGAACTAGGTACATCCTGGTGAGGGGAAAGCTTCAGAGTAGATCCGCAGTGATGGCAGGTCATTTATATGATGCAGCCACCATCGTGGAGCCATCCCAGAGCATTCCCCTGAAGCTCCTATTTGAAAAAGTTGGGGACTTATCCCGACTTTTCCCACTTGGAGCGAGGTGACGACAGCATCTACTATCTGTCACCTTGCTTTGGAGCTGCGGCAGAGCTCTGCCTCATCTGATGGCGACCCCAATAGGTCACCATCGGCTGGATAGGGGAGGGGGCGGGCCAGCGAGCCGAATGGCCGCTGGAACGCCGCCGTACTTCTCCAGTGTGGCAGAAGGACACCACGCTGGAAAGGCACATAAACGTTTTAAAATAGGCAAAAATAAGATTTACGGCAGCTCCTTCCTACAAACCCCACACTTGTGATCCTTGCCATGGGGATAATGGGAAGGAGTGCAGATGCGGGGGGGGGGGGGGTTGAGGGCTTGTGGCGCCAATACACCACCATCAAGACATGGCCCTAGAAGAACATTGAGGCAATCCTGGAACCATCCCGAGACTCCACTCAGTGTTGGATTCGAGTCATAGCCACCCTGCAACAGCTCCTAGGTTCGTTATTGTCACTATTCCTCCATCTCCTTGGAGTGCTAGGGCTGATTCTTTCCATTTTATCCAGCTGGCATTTCATTTACTTCCTGAAGTGGCATGAATGCTAACCACCATAATTTAAAACTATTATTAGAAAGCTTAAGTTCCCAGTTAATAAAAACCTTTATATGATGCTAATCATGGGTTTCAGACCTATAAACCCTTAAAGGGTGACATTAGAATTAGCTGGCAAGGGAAACTTGCTAGATGGAAGTGTAAATACAGGCTGTGAATAAAGGCACTAATTCTGCTACCTACTCAATTGCTCCCTACCATTTTCATCCCATATCACATCAATCAGCATTATCTTGGTTTCAGTTGAATAGTGAGCCCCTTTAAGTAGAATAGTCAATAGAATAACCTTTATTCACAGCCAGATTCACATCTAGTGCACACCTGTCACATCCCTGCATTTCTAGAAACTCTGCAGCCATTACTATCGTGGTACCGCTCAGTGCCTATAGCCTTGGGTGTCTCCAACATCCCTTCTGAGACTGCCTCATCAAGTGCAGCTGGGTTTTTTTTTGTTTTTTTGAAAAATAAAAGGCGGAAATTGTGATTAAAGGACTATATTGGAATCACATATATTTGTCAAAATCTCCACTGCACACCCTCAGAACTGTACAACCCCCATGGATATTGTAAAGATGCATTAGCTGAGACTTGTAACTGTGTGACAGTGAAACCAGTCTCTTGAGTCTCAAAGATGATGAGTGACGTGGGGTGGAAAAAAATTCAGTGCTTTTTTTAGGGCTGTGCAAGCCTCGGGCCTCAGAGTTCTGAATCTGAGACACGGAGGCCATTTTAAGGGGGATACGCCATTTTATGATGGATCCGCCATTTCCTGGCACAGTCCCAGGCCCCCCTACAGTCTACAACTCCCAGCATGCAGTATCTGGGAGGGCCCAGGAGCAGAGGGTAGACCTGTCTTCGGTGCCACCATCGCCTGCACTTCAGGACGATGGTGTGTGTCTTCCCGTTGCCATTGCATCCTTCCCCACAAGATCGCCAGCTTCTCCATGAGACATCTCACAAGATCGCCGGCTTCTCTGTGAGAGATCTCGTGAGATCGCCAGCTTCTCCGTGAGAGATCTCACGATATTGCCCGATTCCTCGCAAGAACCACCCTAAAATGGCCTCTGGGCCTCAGATTCGTAACTCCAAGACCTGAGGCTTGCACACCTCTAGTTTTTCCCCACATAATATTTTTCCTGTTCCATAAGTTCATGAGTAACAATGGGTGTGTGCCAATTTCAAATGATGCATTAGGCAGTTCCAAAGTTGAATTGGGGTGGGCAAACTTGCCAGCGCTCGCCTTGGCAGGTGCTAGTCCTACTACCACTGCTGTCCACTGGATTCCCAGACCCAGTCGGGCGCTAGCAACACCCCTCATTGTAATTAATGTTTTTCAGGTGATTATCCTTAGCAAGGATGTCAGAAAATGCATACATGTCTCAGAGTGAAATGGAACTCAGAAACAGTGATGGTGAAACTGAAAATGCCTGAGCAACCTCCTTGGAAGAGAACTGAATGACTGGCTGTCAGCGTATCATGCACAGTCCTTTGGGTTGCTAAAATTAATGAGTGTGTGAACAGTTTTCAGTAACATTGCTTTTCCCCCCTTAAATTTAAGCAATGTAAATTTAAGCAAGCATATGCTATGGTCTTTACATTTTACAAGTACTACAATGAAAAAAAAAATCTTCATCGTATAACATTTAAATCACATTAAGGGTGCAATCCTTAGCCAGGAAAAAAAGATTTACAACTACCAGCATTCCAACTGGCTGGTGGATGCTGGAAGTTGTAGGACCTTTTTCTGTCTCAACATGCAGAGGATGGCACCCGAATTTCCCCTCCCCCTCAAATATTTTAGGTCAAATACTTGTGATGTATTGGGACAAAAAATAATAATGTGTGTGTACATGTGTTTTAGCTATGTTGTTTACTAAATACAGGGAAAATAAATACGTTAAATTATATCTCCCTGGGGAAGGGGTGGGCAACTTGTGGCCCTCCCGATGTTTTGAATTCTAGCTCCCATTTGTTCTAGCCAGCATATGGATAATGGGAGTTGTAAGCCAAAGACCTGGAGGGCCATAAGTTGCTCTAAGGCATCAGAATATTTTCCAATGCAAACTGATTTTCTTTCCCTATGCAAATGACCCCATGCAACTTAACCTAATTTGCATTAGAAAAAATTCTGGAAAATTTAAAATTGGAAAATTTTCCAGAAAACCCATATCTCTGATGGCATTCTTGCTTAATTAAAGCTTCTGTTACCATACATTGGAAGCTTTCATTAAGATGGGCTGCATGAAAGCAGTTATAGATTTTGAGGTTATAAACACCCTCAAAAAGGAAGAGAAATCAAAGCAAGGAACAATAATGAACGGGATGGGGGATGGACATATCTATTTGTTTTGCTTCCTATAACATTCACACTTATTTCAGGCACTCTTTTGTTCCATCCTGTTTCCATGTATGTTTACAAAGGATTTTATTAAAGGTCTGCACAAAAATTCATATGCACAAAATCCACTAATAAAGACCTTTACATGCAATGATCTCTTGTATATGCCTTTTTGTTTGATGTTTTCCTTATGTACACATTTTTGCATGCGGTTTTCTCTACTGTATGCATCTCCTACACCTTTTTTTGAACCGCATCGCAACATTTGGAGAAGCAAGAAAGCTGAACATTAATTGTAGCGAATTAGAGAGGATCGAGGGCAAATTTGAGTCAAAAATGAAGCAAAACTAAATGCGAGATATGTGCATTTGAGAAGAGCAAATAAGGTTGGTTCATTTCAAAATGCAAATCAAACAAACTTCTTTCCCCTCCTGGTGGTAGTGATGGTGAACAAAGAGGAGGAGGAGGAGGAAGAAGAAGAGGAGGAAGAGATAAAGAAGGCAGAAGAAAAATATGACAGGAAAAGAAGGAGGTTTGGTAACTTTATCAATAATATATACATAAACATGTAATGGTTAGTGGAGTGGGATGTGTAGATTGCAAATGCTGCAGAACACACAAATGAGTTTTTGGCTTTGATTGCCCCATCCCCATAGAATGCATAGAATCTTTACTCTCAACAGAAGCCTACATATGTAAATTGCTATGCCCATAAGTTCCAGTCATACAGTTTGCCTGCCACACAAAAAAAGATATGGACTGATTATGTGATCAACACATCCTTGCAAAGGCATTTGCACATGTAGGGCCCTAACCTGCCTGCTAGGGCCATATATAGAACTTGGGACCAGGAAACCTGAGAGAGTGCCTTCTCTCTTGCCAGCCTGCCCAATCACTGAGGTCATCACATGGCACGCTCCTGGTGGTTCCACATGGACCTATGGGCTGATTAAAGTCACCAGGAGAAGAGCCTTCAGCATGGTGGCCCCCTTTCTGTGGAACTCTTTGCCCATGGAGGTCAGTTATGCACCAACACCGGGCCTGTTCAGACAACATGCTAAGCCATGGTTGGATCACTAACCTTTTTGCAGCAAATGGTTAGTTTAAACTGTTTTTATGTAGCCACCATGGTTAGGAATGGTTCACACTACATGCTAAGACATGGTTCATATGACACATTAAGCCATAATATTTAGCTCAAAATGCTTAATGACCGTGGCTTAGCGTGCTATCTGAACAGGGCTACCGTGTTGTTTCCAATCTCTCTCTCTCTCTCTCTCTCTCTCTCTCTCTCTCTCTCTCTCTCTCTTTAGGATACTAATGGTTTTGTAACTTTTACTGTTTAATTTTTTATGCTTTGGAATCTATTTCAGATAGGGAATCGGTATACAAATTTTGTAAATAAATCAATATGACCTAGCTGAAAGTGAGATCAGAAACTTGCATTAAGAAAATAAAATACGGAGCAGGAAGGAGACGTGGAAGGTAGTTAGAAAATCTGCGTAGAATTTCGATGAGCTACTTTAGTACACTTATGTAAGTTTTAATATCGTCCTTAATAATAAAATTCATTTAAATCCTAGACATTGGGTTATCGGTCTCTCCGCTTCTCCTAGGAAGTAATTGAGCACCTGTGTAGGGACAATGGGAATCGAGGCATTTGGATTAGATTGCTCTAACCATGCATCATTTATTACCTTCTTCTGGTTGCCCCCACGTACGCACATGCGCACACACGTCACTCTTACAACTTTGGTAACCTTTGCCCCCATGATGTGGATAATAAGAAAGAGAACCCCCTATTCTGTGTTTCCTCTAGCTCAGCTCCGCAAAGCATTGAACATTCTGTAATACCATAGAGGAGGCTACTACTTAGCTTGATGGCAGCAACTGAAGAGCTTTAGAAATGCTTTCTCTTCCATGAATTCTTTGCTGCAAAGGACAGTGAGATGACTCATCTGCGGAGAGGCGAAGAAACTAATGTGATATCTCCATTGTGATGCAGAATGGCCACCACTTAACCAGCAACCCAGACACAAATGCATTATTCATCGATTAGATTATACATACATACATCAAGTGCTTCAAAACCAAAGATGACAGTCTGGGGGCAGAATATTTTTCTCATTATATCGAGCTTCCTTTTGTTAATATTTGAAGGCTGTTAAATAACATTACTAAACATCCCTTGCATAACACACACACACACACACACACACACACACACACACATCTCTTTAGTATTTTAATAAATATTTAAGCTGTGCATTTCATCACTTCACCCTTCTCTCCCGAGTTAACTGGGGGAAAGCATTGTGATATTATCTAAACACTACAGAATAGCAAGCCTTACAAGGTGAAATCATTATAGGTTATGCAGTGGGAAGACTAGACTCCCAAATCTTTTATAAACTTGCAAAGTGTCAAGAAGCATGTAGAGAAGGATGGTTTGTTGATTATAATACACCTAGACATTTTTTTAAAAAGCTTTTGGCAAAGCCTCTCAACTGATGTAGCACTATTGAAAGGGAGATTATGCTACTGTAATGTGCTCTATGTGGAGGTACCCCTTGGGTTGCCAAGGTAGCAAATGGATCAGGCACTTATTTCACTGGTGTTATGTAAACTGCTCTGGCTGTCTACTAGTTGGAGAGCCATGTTCAAGCAGTGGAGGCTAGTAGCTCTGATTTCAGCGAGGCTGCAGGTCCATTCTGGATTTCAGTTCGAACCACCCAGAACCCTAAAGGAATTATCCAAGGTGCTGAATCAAACATTAATTTGATTGTCCAGATAGTATTGTATGTAGTGATTGACAAATCTGCTAATTTCATTTTATGGCTGTAATTTCAATTTTTACACCATTTGCAGCTGTAAAGCACTTGCTATACATAAATTGTAGCCATAAAGCATGTACAACAGGAATTTATGCAGAAGTAAGAGTGAAACTGAGCATGCCCTGCATAACTTTTCCAGCAATTGCTGCTATGGGCTTTCATGGGGTAGAAAAACCTTAAGGACTTTTGAACTGCTGTTCAGAACTTCACTAAAACCAATGAAAGGCATACCTCCTTGAGAAGACAGAACCATGTGCTCTTCACAGTTTGAAAGAAATATATGATATGCTGAGATGCAGTTTAGAATAAAAGTATAAATCTGACAGATTAGTTTGAAATTTTGCACAATTGTAGACCTAATCAGATTTCAAGTTTTTAGCAGTATCAATTAAGTTAATTTTCAGCCCTTTTTGGGTGCTCCGTAGAGCTACAGAGTGCTAGAAGGGTCCAAAAGGCTTTCCAATAGCCACTCTGGATGCATTTTTGTTTCATTTTTTTATTATTTTAGGGGGCTGAGGGGGGCACATGTTGCTCACCCTCGGTTTAGGGGATGTAAGTGTAAGAGATAAATCACGGACAAGGGAAGAGTTAAGCATTCCTCACTTGCCAGTTGCTTCTCCCTTCCAAATTGATCCTTCTCCAGTTTTTAGATGATTGACAGAGAGCCAGTTTCCCAGACTGAAGCCTGCTACTGAATATGACCTTGGTTAAGCAAGCAAAACAGAAATCCTAATGTACATCTGGTGCTATATATATAGTATCTATCTATCTGTTCGCTCGAAGAATGTGAGCTCCAAAAGAGTTTATTTCTCTGCTTTGATTTTATTTTTTAAAACAAGCAAACAAACAAAAATGGAGTCTCATTACCCTGACAAAACAGGGGGAAATCAATGTGTTTTCCCTTATAGAAAGAGTTGGGTCCCCAGATGGCTTTCGCCAACCTGGCCAGCTCCATTATTAAAGTAGTTCTCATGTGTGATGTGAAACAAAGTGTTTCTAGTTACTACACACTGACAGAAACGATTTGTGCAATGGGGAAAAATACTTGCAAAGGAAAAATTTGCACACAAGGGACTCAAAACTGAAGTACATGAGCAAGCATCAATGCATAGCTTATAAAATATGTAGCCCTGCTTGTGTGCACGTTTACAATGCTGTGGTGTGGTGGTGTGTTTTTCGAACCACATAAACAATGGGTGGTGTGAACAATTCCTCTTTTCCTCTCAGAAGAGAAAAAGAACAATGCAGCATTGCTTATATAGCTGGCACAGAAACCAGAGCCACATAACTATGACTCAATTGAGAACAGAAATATCCTTCAATATCATCAAAGAATCATAGAATTGAGACCAGCCTTTTAATATCTACAGCAAACCTGAAATGATTCACCATTTTGAACTAATATTTTTAACACTGTCAAAACATGTTGGCATAGCATTAATAGTGACCTATCTTGCTTTGTTATCAATTGTCATTATTTGCTGTCGTAGACACCATCATCACATAGCCAGATCTGGGTGTTATCCCATCATATATACCATGAGTGGGCAACTTGTACCCTCCAGATGTTTGTGCTTACAACCCCCCATCATGCCTCACCATTAGTTATGCTAGCAAGGGCTGATGGGAGTTTCAGGCCAACAACATCTGAAGGGCCACCACTGATATACCAAAATCCATCTCTATGAGTTGGTGCTGTGTTGAATCCTGCTCCCTATTTTTGGGAATGTTTTCTCTCCATTTGAAAGTGGCATTGTTGTTGTTTTGTATGGTTTTTTTACCTCTTTTGCGGGAACAGAGAGAACTTCAGATAATTTTTTTCTTTAGGAAGGAGGACAGCATTTACACATATCCTTTAAAAGCATAGATGGTTGTTTAGGGGTCTTCTAAGACCCCCTCAAAACTTCCTACAGTGTGCAAAAGTGTTTAAAGTTATTTTTCTGGGCATTAAGTGTTTATTTGCTCCAAAAACACTATATAACAGAATAAATACAAATAAATATTAATACAATTAAAAAGAAATGAGAATTCCTTGTGTTTTCCAAAACATTATTGATATTGTGTGAGATGACAAGAAGAAGAACACAGGATCCTTTCCCAAACCTCTCCTCATGGCAACCCAGCCATTCCATGTACAGTTTCATTCCATGTACTATATGTGTTAAATTCCACCAGCAGCACAACCTGATGCAACTTAATGAGGTCACTACCTTGAGGGATGAAACAAATCCAGTGAAGTGCTTGCTCGATGTCTGGAAGAGTCATGTGGCACCAAAATACACACTTCAACCATGAGAAGAAGTCTTACAAGAAATGGTCCGGTAGGGTGCGTTGCAGCAAAGAAACCATTCTTGTGGAAAGGCAAGAAGCAGGAGAGATTGCAATATGTGAAAGCCCATGAAGCAAGGAGTGACAACCTGTGGCAAAATGTCTTATGGAGTGATAAGTCCAAATTTGAAATCCTTGGTTCACAAAGACGCCAATATGTCAGAAGAGTTGGCAAGAAGTGCATTGACGCCTGTCTGCAGTCTTCTGTGAAACAGGCAGCTATGTCATGATGTGGGGGTACATTTCAGCTGAAGGTGTAGGGGATCTGAAGGGGATCTACACTACGGCTTTATAGCAGTATTTAAATGCACATTCCAGATACCGCCTTCATAGTGTTTTTTTATTATTTCACATTATCCAAAATACTGCAACAAATGTAACTGCATGTCCCATGAGATATAAATGCACAAGAAGGGTATAGCGTTACCATGATGGGGTCATAATGATTTGACACAAGGCAGCCTCTCTGGGTTTTGTGCCCCATGAAGTAAGAGCTGTGGATAGTGGCATTCTAAGGCATTCTGATCTTACATCCAGCTGTTTCAGAGACATTAGGAGTGCAGTTTGTTCTATTCTTGTTGTCACATTCATTTTCTCCTTCTCAGATCTCTGGACTGTGCAAAAAAACTGTGCAGTTGCTCACTTGTGGGGATAGCATGGTTTTCTGGGCTGGACAGAGCTCAGGCTCAGCCAGTGTGCCAACATTCAGTGCTTGGGCAGTTGCGGTATGTGGTGGGACCATTATTCCAGAATGACCTTGGTTTGCATAAAGGCAAAGCCCTTATCTTACAGGCTTTGGGTGATCTCCAAACTACACAGCATCAGTGGCCAGGGGTGGTGATTGTGCTCTCCTGCCTGATTCCCAGAATGGTCTGCAAGGACAGCAGGAGCCCATGGGCCCTAGATAGGGCCTGCAAGAATTTAAATAGAAAAATCACCATGGGCTTGTCTGGATACAGTGATGAGATTAACTTGCCCTTGGAGATTTCACAAGTAGGGAGCTCTACAGATGGGACAAGGCCCATTTGACAGATTTGAGCAATGACCAAATCTGATCTGCAAAGGGTCCAGTGAGGAGTCATTCAGCACAGGTGGAGTGGGTGAACGACTAAGCAATAGGCTTGTAGTCCTTCTGTGGCTGGTAGGGGTGGGCATAGTTAGAGGAAACAGGGATGGTGACCATTCTGAGGCACTGTTTTGGTGACAGGTGATGCGTTAAGACTTCAGCTGAGGGTTTTGTGGCCCCAGTGAAGGGTAAGAGTTACCTGTGAGGCCAACTCCCCTCCCCTCCCCCGGTGTTTGCGGCCAGAGGGGTGAGATGAGAAGGCCTCTCCTCCCCAGAAGGGGTAATGCTGGGGATGGCAATATTAGACATTACCCACCAGACCTAGAATTTTTCACCCGATACAATGCCTAGCTAGATGCTGGCGTAGATTAGGGCCTGCCCAGTTTTCCTTCGCAGATATTAAATAAATGTGGCCCAAAATTGATACCATTTGTATGTGTCTTGTCTCGTTATTTTCCACCTTCCTTTCGCCAGCATCCACCACCCATAGCTCGCTTTGTCCTGAAAACTGAAACAGAAGAATACTTGATGCTATCCTATGAATGTGTGAAGCCATATGGGAGTTAAGAGATGCTACAGAATTTCACCTAGACTGAATTATGAGTGGAACAAGGAGTGTTTTTCTACAGTCAGCCCAGACCTTTGAGGTGAAAAGGAGGATAGTTGGAGAGGATGAGTGAAGGCTAGTGCTGACAGATGGGGTACACTTTGAGCTGGGAGGAATGCAGGAAGAAAGTAGATGAAGTGGAAGGTGAGGTTCAACAGAGCTTTAAGATTTCAGGAAGACACAGAATTACAAACAGCCTCCATTCCTCTTACTTCCCTTCCCCAGTTGTTAACCCTCTTTACAGTCTTCACTCCCTCTACTCTGCTTTGTTGTATTCTGCCATACACATGTCCTAGTTAAACTGACATGCAGGAGAACTGGAACTCAGGGCAGATCAAACCCACAGAACAATAAATAATGGACGGAGATCCCCTCTCTTCTTGGCTTCACTGCTACAGGATTCCACACTGCATTCAGAAAATAGCAGTTTTTTTAAAAAATACTTTCTGTCTCACTCACAGAGAGCAGCTAAAAGAAGATAGCTAGAGAGATACTACTGACTTCAATAGTATTGTATTTTTTATTTCTGTTAAATTAATTAAAATGCTCTATATAAATGAAAGCCAAAGAAACATTTCCCCAAATTACAAATGAAACTATGAATTTGCAAATAATATCTTCCCACTATTGAGATGACAGTAATAGAGAGAGAGAGAGAGAGAGAGAGAGAGGTAAGGGGCACATTAAAGCCCCCAGAATTTAAGGACTGCACAAGTTCAGCAAGTTCTCGATTGTAAGTATTTCCGCTAGTTACAGTGATGAGGACTGGTAAGCATATAGACTTAGAATTCGAATTAATGAATTACACCTCCTTCCTTCCATCCCTGGCTTTAAACCATGAGTATATGCATCTTTCTCCTTAAGGTGTACTTGGCCTTTTAGGTGGCAACACTTCATGGTTTTCCTTCAGTGGATAAGTTCCATTGCTAGGAAAGTAGCTCTCGAGACCATGCCAAAGGAATCTATGAAGGAAGTGTGGTGGACTTCCCACCACTTCACCTCTCAGACAACAGTCTGTGGACTGCTGTGCTTCTCTGACTTGCCCATTTATGGAAATGGCATCCGTAAAAGGCCATCTATGCAAATTTACAGTCATGAATTATCCATTTACCCTTGTAATTTTTCATAAATGCAGCTGCCATTTGTGTAAATGGGCATTTACAAACAAACAAAAAAGGACAAATCGCTAGGAGTGTGCAGAGCGGGTCTGTTCCTCCCCAAAATTTGGTGCAGAGCTCTACTGAGTGCATTCTCTACTTTGATTTTCAGAGGGGGTCCATCTCTCCATACCACCGGATTACTCGTCGGAAAACTGCTCCATTTTTGGAAACTGTGCTACTATCATCAATGGAAATTAACAAATATGCATTAAACTCTGTCATTTTTAAAGATAAAGAGATGGTACTTGGCAACCGGGTAGCTCTTCAGTAGGGCTTTAGCCTTGCCAAGTTTGAAGCAGATCCCGTCATCCCTTGATTTTTAGGATTTTTTTTTAAAAAAGAAAATCCCCATCAAACCATTCCCCCCCATACACACACACACACACACACACACACTTCAGATGCACGTCATCTTCTCTCAAGAGAGCTTGCATACATTTCAGAAACTAGGAACCTCCTACAAAAATGGAAGTCCCCTATCTTCAGCTTGGGATGCGCTCTTGCCTCCAGGGGAGCTCGGAGGTGATGACATCTCAAACTCTCACTCAACCTCCTCCATCACCTCCTTCTCAATCCCCACAATTTCCTCCACGTCCAGATCCAGACCCTCCTCCTCCAAATTGGGCAGTGTTGGCACCAGAGATGTGGTGAGGGGCCTTTTGGAGGCATCAGGAACCCCTCCACATAAGTCTTCTCCTTCTCCTGCACCTCAGTAGCAACAGCAGTGGTAGAATCAGCAGCAGAGAAAAGGGTGCGCCTAATTCTGACCAGACGGGAAGTAGAAGAAACACCTTTCCCTCTCCCAACACAGCCAGAGCTAGCAGCAGCACCCATTGCAGGATAGAATAATAAACCTTTATTGAGAAAAAAGCTGTGCTCATGCACGAGTTTTGGAAGAGAAATGTGTGCTGCAACACAAACATACACACACAAACTAGACAGACTGTAGAAAACACAACACACAACTCACAAAGGATTGGGGTTTTTTGGATTTTTATATGTATTTTTAGTGTGAGGGTAGTAGACTAAACACACACACACACACACACACAATATAACAGAAGGATAGGAAAAATAAAGAGATCTTATTGTATTCTTTTATATGGGGGTAGCAGTAAAACACACACACACACACACACACACACACCAACAAAGCGGGAGTGAGGGGTGGGGTGCTTTGAAGCAACTTGGATTTCAACAAGAACAAACACTGACAGAGACAGACAAACTGGGATTTAAAGAAAGGTTGGAAAGATAAAGCCTTTTTTCTTAATTTTCTTTTTAAATTTCTCAGTGGGGGTACTAGGGTAGAATGAGTATACACACACACACACACACACACACACACACATGCAATAATGCGGGAGTACTACAAGAAGACAAATAAAAGCAGACAGACACAGAGGGTGCCTCTACAAGAGCGATTTAAAGCTCTTTCAAGGCGCATTAGCAAATTTACCTCTACAAGAGCGGCGTGCAAATCAGGGGTCCAGGCACATTTTATCTCCAATTATTCGCATCTTCGCATGCACTTTAAATAGCGACTTTTAATTTACCGCCGGAGTAAGAGCGCCTTATGTCCACGTAAACAATTTTGTGAGGAGGTGCATTAACGATCAGATGGTCTTGATGTCATGTATAGAACTGCCCCTTTGCTGGGAAAACCTCCCATGGGGCCAGATAGAGGTGGTTTCACGAGAAGTAAAGGGGGTAGGAAGGATGTGCGCATGTGCGCATAAATAGCTATCAGCTTAGACATATCGTCCCCTTGCTTCTTGCTGGGTTCCTGACATGAGCTGTGTATGTGTGTGTGTGTGCTCACTGGGAAGAGGAGGGGGAAGGAACGAAGCAGCATCCCCCTGTCTGTTTTGGCGTGTGTGTGTGCGAGGCATATTCCCATTTACTCTTGATCAGTTCACTTGAAATGCCAATTGAGCGAAGGGGGGGGTGGAGAGAGAGAAGCAGCCCTGACTAAAAATAAGTTTTCAATGGGTGCTGGAGGGGAAAACTTATGGGGCACATTCCCATTTACTCCTGAGCAGTTCTGGGAGGAGGGACAACTTCAGCTGGTGGCGAAATTGGAGGGGAGAGAGGTAGCCAAACAGGTTAACCACATCATTCCCTGCATGTAACCTAGGTAACCAAAGGCGGGAGATTCTGGTAGGTGGGGAGAATAATGGGTGCAAAACCTGTTTGGGCAGTTTCCCTGGACAACGTGCATTACTTTCAGCAACATTTGCATGCATGTCAACAACTTTAAAGTGACTTTCATACAGCCAGTAATGCCTCTCATCTATAGGTATTAGATGTAGAAGCAATTGTCAGGAGATGCGCATAATCAGGCAACCGGGCTTCAAAGAGAAATCTTGTAGAGGGGGCCAGAGAGAAGCAAACCCACCCAGCCAGCAAAAAAAGAAGAATAAAAGCAGGAGGTATCTTTTGCTGACTGAACAGCAGCTAGAAATCAAGAAGACACCGAGAAATCACAGCTAATTTGGACCAAACAAACACACCTCTCTCTCTTTCTCTCGCCTTCCTTCCAAATGCTCCACAAGGGATAAGTTCCAGGACACGGGTTATAGAATTTGCAATTGCTTCCCCTAAGCAATGTGTTTGGAGGGGGGACAGGAAGGAGACTGTGGCTTTTGGTTAGCCACAGATGTCAATATCAAAACTACCACTCCCTCACTCCTCAGTGTCTTCCTTATATGAAGTGTTCAGTTGGTCGTTCATCAACAATTGGGCTTCAGGCCTGTGGGATGACCTTTGCCAGGAGAGGGACAAGGGGAGTGCGACCTTGTTGGTTCTGTTGGACCTCTCAGCGGCTTTCGATACCATCAACCATGGTATCTTTCTGGATAGGTTGTCTGGGCTGGGAGTTGGAGGCACTGCGCTGCAGTGGTTCCGCTCCTACTTGGATGGCCGATTCCAGAAGGTGGTGCTGGGGGATTATTGCTCTGTGCCATGGCATTTATGCCATGGGGTTCCACAGGGGTCTATTTTATTCCCTATGCTGTTTAACATATACATGAAGCCGCTGGGAGAGGTTATCCGGAGATGTGGGCTGAGAAGTCATCAATATGTGGATGATAGCCAGCTCTACCATTTCTTTTCATCAAACCCAGGTGAGGCAGTGGCTGTTGTGAATCAGTGCCTGGGCACGGTAATGGACTGGATGAGGGCTAACAAACTGAGACTCAATCCAGACAAGATGAAGGTACTGGTAGCGGGGGGGTCGTCTGTCTGGCAAGGTGATGTTCACCCTGTTCTGGAGGGGGTAGCACTCCCCCTAAAGGATCGGTTCCGTAGTTTGGGGGTGCTCCTGGATCCAGAACTGTCACTTGAGGCACAGGTGAACTCAGTGGCAAAGAGCAGCTTTATCAGCTTAGGCTGACATACCAACTGCGCCCTTATCTGGACAGAGATAGCCTAGCTACAGTTATCCATGCTCTCATAACCTCTCTTTGGATTAATGCAATGTGTTATATGTGGGGCTGCCTTTGAAAATGGTCTGGAAATGGTACAAAACAGGGCAGCACGTTTGCTAATAGGGACCGGCCAACGAGATTACATTACGCCAGTCCTTGTCCAGCTTCACTGGCTACCGGTCCAGGTCCGGGCCCAATTCAAATTGCTGGTACTCATATTTAAAGCCCTAAACGGCTTGGGGTCAGATTATCTAAAGGAATACCTCCTCCCATATGTACCTGCCCAGACCCTAAGACCATCTACAGGGGTCCTTCTCCGTGAGCCCCTGCCACAGGAAGTGAGGCAGGTGGGCACCAGGAGGAGGGCTTTCTCTGCTGTGGCAACACGGCTGTGGAATGAACTCCCCAGAGAGGTTCGCCTGGCACCTACTTTGCACTCCTTTTGTCTCCAGGTGAAGAACTTTTTATTCTCCTAGCATTTTAACAGCAAAATTAACTCAATTTTAACCCTTGCTGTTTTAAATTTGTATTTTAACCTGTATTAATCTCTGATGCTTGGTTTTATCCTGGTTGTGTTTTTATATTGTATGTTATTTTGTGTTTTTAGATTGTAGTTTGTTTTATATTTCTTAAAATGATTTCATGGTTTTAATTTTAGTGAACCGCCCAGAGAGCTTCGGCTATAGGGCGGTATAAAAATGCAATCAATCAATCAATCAATCAATATGAAACAACCCCTCACATCGCCTAAAACACCTTTGGATTCCTACGGATCCCTTTGGGGCTCTGAATGCTCTTTGAACCGCACAGTGGGTTTCCGGCGGTTTTGAAACCGCCCCCAAACCGCCCCGTGATTTTGGAGGTCTGTTGGACACCTAGATTTTTGGTGCGGAGCGCACACCCCTACAGTGGCAGCTCGGCAAGGGATTAGGCACCTGCACACCACTCACTGGATACCTGTGGACCACCTAGCGGCTCGCAGCCCACAGCAAGCTGGATTGGGCAGCCAGTGTGGGTCCGACCTGCACTATGGTGAGATCACCCTCCCTATGGTACCTCAGGCAGAGAAGCCAAGACCACGTTTTGATAAGCCTGAAGTCTTCATATCTGCTAATTGGGAATTTCCAGGTCTCCCAGTGAAGGAAGGCCAGTGATTGCAGCTGAGGCGCTCTTCCAACAACGTCTTCCTGGGCTGTGAGCAACTTCCACCAGCCTGTTTCCCCTAATTTTACACACTGTTCCTGCTCCCTCCCAGAGCTTTATAGCAGCAGCTTGATGAGTCTCCGCTATTGCTACCACTTCAGTTTGCTGCCTCAGCTTCACGTTTCTCCCACAGCTGTGGTGTTCCCCCCCCCTTTTTAGCTCAAGCCATTAACGGGCAGTGCTCCATTTTAACTTTATACTCAGATCCAGCTGCCAACTGTCCCTCTGCCTGGATATTTTTGGCACGAGATGGAGGATGACTTGATTTGCAGAGCCCCAGCCGGCTGCTACAATTGTTAAGAATAATGGCCTACAAAAAGCATGTTCGTATGTTTTTATTTGTTTTTATTGTAATGTTTTATGATTTTATATTGCAGCATATTTTGTGTTTTTATGCCTTTCATATATTGCCCTGATACATAAGATGAAGGATGGATTAACGGTACTTTTAATAAATAAATAAATAAATAAATGAGCAACACTATGTCTCATAACTAATGCTTGGTACTAGTGCATTGCTGTTTCTCCCCACCTCTGAGGGCAAATTTGTATTCAGATGTGTGCCCACATTGTTTTAAACAGGGCTGCTTAGCAAAGACAGAGCAGTTTGTCGCCATTGTGTGGATTACTTAAGTTTCTTGGCATTCATTGGGAAATAGCCCATTCATTTTGGATGCATTTTGGATTTGGCCCTGAACCGCTGAAATTACTTATAATCAGAGTTGGTCTGATCCCTTGCTAGTGTGCCTTTTGAAAAGAATTAATTTCACAATTGAAGGCTCCTATGAAGTTGCCCATTGCATCTCTGAATGCTTCACTGCTCTGGCTTTGCCTTCTTCCAGTAGGAGACATTCCCAGGCAAGTGACACATGCAAGTGAACATCCCTCCTGACTGGCCAAACGGTCCAGCCAGGGATTCATCTGCAGCAACACAGAGAGGGAGAAGAGGATGTCCTTGGCATAGCATGCAACTGCACATCATATCACTGCTGGGGAAGTGGGGAGCTCGTCACTTATTCCTGGTGCCAAGTTTTAAAAAAATTGCCTACTCTTTACTGACTTTGGATGGCTTGGTTAATTTCATTTAACATTTGAGGTAGTTTAATCTGGTCACATTTGTTTCTTTGATATCCTAGTTGGCAGGGATGTGTAGAGTGCAGCAGGTAGGATTAGAGAGTGGTGAGACCCTGAGGCCATTCATTCATTCATTCATTCATTCCTTACATTTCTCTACCACCCTATAGCCGAAGCTCTCTGGGCAGTTCACAAAAATTAAAAACCATTAAAACACATTATACAAAGTACAAAAAGCAAGGCATTTACATCATACCATATAAACAGATAACACCCCCCCCTCACTCACTGACAACATACACCTAAAAACAATTGGTTAAACTATCAGCCAAAGACAACCCTCGACCAAATTTAAACTCATTGCATGCTGCCAAATGCCTAAGGGAAGAGGGCAGTTTGAACCTGGCACTGAAATGATAACAAAGTTGGCACTAGGCGGCCCTTGTCAGGGGGATTGGCCATTCCTGAGACTTGTCACTTTGGGCCAGTTCTACACCATGTGTCAAATCATTACAATCCCATCCTGGTTTATATCCCCCTTGTGCATTTATACCACGTTGGACACACAATGACATTTGTTGCGGTATTAATGTGGAATTAAAAAGCAGGAAATAACACTATGAAGGCAGTAAATGGAATGTGTGATGTGCCCCAACAGTGATCACTACATGTCAATATTGCTATAAAGCAGTAGTATAGTTCTAGCCCTGGTGGAGGGCACTTGGAGGCAGTGGTCTGAGAATGCTGCCCTTCTCGTTGGACTGTGTGGCTTAAGGAAGGCATGCGAACAACTAACAAACTTCCATTCGGAGGTAGAATATATTGCCCCATTTGCTCACAGGCAGTTTGCCTGATCTGACCTGAGTAAGGTAGCATCTCACATAGGGATGTCAAAGGAACCCGTTTGGGGGTGGAGCTCACCGAGCTTTCATCAGCTCAGTCCCAACACAGACTTTGGGTCATTGCAAACTGGGCCCACTCAATCTGTATCAAGTCAAACCTGTCTGTGGATTTTTCTTTTCTATTGTTTGCATGAAAAGAAATTTGTGCGAATTATGCAAGTTGCAGCCAAAATGTCTTTTTATGCATTTTTTATATATATAAAAAGGAAAAGTTTCTGGATTTGGGGGGAAACCTGCACCGCTCAGTCCTCAAATGTGAGCCGAGTCAGTTGCTCAGAGGGAGTCTGTCGATCCCCAAAAGGGCCAGGTTTCACAGTGATGGACGCCCCTAGTTTCCCTGCTGAAGATTTTGATTAATTATTAATGTAATGTATCCCTGTTTCCATCCAAGACTTTTGTCTCATCTCTATATCATTACCCCTGAAAATCCAAGGTGTAGACTTTAAAATTCAAATTTGGTGTGAATAATAACCCTGCAATTTTAATTCAGAAAAAAGAAAAGTGTGATTCCACTGTCTGAAGTTTGGACAAGGAGGAATAAAAATAAGAAGCAAACAAAATTTAGATAGATTAACCCTCAAAGGATTGGCCTCCCTTTGCCATACAAACTCCAGGCGTAGGGGGACAAATCTAGATCGGGACTGCAGCAGATGGGGTGGGATGGGAGTGTAGGAAGAGGCAAAGAATTATTTCCCACATTAGAGCCAGATCAGGGCCACCCACACTTGGAATGTGTTAAGGAAATCACCTTGCACTCAAAGCCAGAACTATCTAGCTCAGTTACTGTACAGTTTGGCCCTCGGCTGGTCACAAAAATCTGGCACTCCTTTAAATAAACCCAACTAATTGCCCTTGTTGCTTCTAGAACATCTATATGATGCCACATCTCTCACTTCTTTCAAATTCATTCTCAAAACTCACTTTTAAAAGAAGCCTTTGGCTGTACCCCCATGCGCAAACACACAGACACCCGTGTACAGAAACGAAATATTTGGTAGTGACATCTGCACATTTCCACTCCATTATTCTAGCCTTCATCTCCTCTGCAATGGGACAATATTAATGAGTGAATTCAGGGTGCCACATGACAAATACGACAACTTGTAAATACAAGCTGCACGTAAACTTATCATGAAACGAAAGGAAATAACAGCTCTGATGTCGCTTACACAAATGAAGAAATGAAGAAAGGCATTCTACCGGTAGCTAGAGACCTTGGTAATCTTCCTTTGCTATGTCGTCCTGCTTTAATATACCTTTAATTTATTTTGAAGAAAGCCTCCAGCTTCCATCTATCCAAGTACATGCATTATAGAAAATGATATGGCACCTGAACTTTTCCTTAAGATAAATTATACTTAGACTCCAAACTGTGCTTTGTCTCTGAATATACAGTGGATGCCATAATTTGAAGCAAATGATAATGTCGTAAGGTATTAAGTCCATAACCTTAGAAAAATCGGAGCCCAGTTGCCTACTTGACTAACAAGTGCAAAACAAGCTTACTGAGCGGAGGGCTCTGTTGTTTGGCAAGTAGTCAATAAAACTGTACCTTATGACTTTCTCTCCTAAAGGTTCTAATCAAAACAATTTATTTCAGGCATGTAAACTCTTGCTTTTCACAATGTAGCTATTGTTAGGATGCAGGGAAAGCCTCAGAAACAGCCACGGCATCATTCCACTAAGAGTCCCAGAGCTCCCCCATCTGTCTACAAAACAGACAGATTTCCTTGCTAGTTCAATCCAGCATGTCAGCCCCAATAAAAAGATGCAGCTTCCCTCATCTTTTACTAACCGCTACAACCATTGCTTCAATTTATAACATCTTCCTTAATCTCCAATATTATATTTCACAAACCACTATGCATATAAAATTATTATTATTATGTTCTCTCTTTCTCGCTCGTGGCGTTTTTTCTAGACGGACATGATGGGCTTTGCCAAGTCATGCTGTCTTTTATTGATTCAGGAATTTCCTGACGATTGAGTATGTTTTAATTATGACTGCTTTCTGGATGTTGGTGTGGATGTATTCTAGTAGGCCCAGTTTCTGGAGGTTTTCTGTATATATTTTTGATGTGATGCCGGTGACTGATGTGACTAATGGAATAATTGTGACCTTTTCCTGTTGCCATAATTCTTTGACTTCCATGGCCAGTGGTGTATATTTGTCTCTCTTTTCTTTTTCCTTTCCAACAACATTTTTGTCATTTGGTATTGCTATGTCAATGAGGTATGTGTGTTTTTCTTTTTTGACTATGAACGTTATGTCTGGTCAGTTTCAAGATATTGTCGTGTCTGTATGAATTGTTCCGTCCCAGTATATTTTATGATCTGCATTTTCCAAGATTGTTTCGGGTGATATTATTATTATTATTATTATTATTATTTCATCTCTTTCTCGCTCGTGGCAGTTTTTCTAGACAAACATGACGGGCTTTGCCAAGTCAATCTGCACATGACACTAAAGACTTCTAAGTAAAAAATATCCAAATGATCAATTAAGAACAACACTAGATATTGCCTCCCCCCCCCTTCTTTTTAAATGTTCATTTCGTTGTGGCATTTACAGAGCACAGGATGCTGTTGTGAATAGTTCTGGACTCAGTGGGTGATACTGGTCCAGACACGCTCACTCAACCTAGAGAGCAATCCTAAATCGGGGGGTGTGACGTGTGATGGATGATTTGTTTCTTCTAAGCACTATTGTCTTCATGCATTCAAGGTTGGGGCAGGGAAGACTTTTTTTTTTTGAAACAACACAATTTTTAACATATATAGTATGTGGGCCTGATCCAGAGAAATAGAATCATAGAATAGTAGAGTTGGAAGGGGCCAATAAGGCCATCGAGTCCAACCCCCTGCTAAATGCTGACATCCACCTTAAAGCATACCTGACAGATGGCTGTCCAGCTGCCTCTTGAATGCCTCTAATGTCACAACCTCCCTAGGTCATTGGTTCCATCATCGTACTGCTCTAACAGTCAGGAAGTTTTTCCTGATGTCCAGCTGAAATCTGGCTTCCTGTAACTTGAGTCCATTATTCCATGTCCTGCACTCTGGGATGATTGAGAAGAGATCCTGGCCCTCCTCTGTGTGACAACCTTTCAAGTATTTGAAGAGTGCTATCATGTCTCCCCTCAGTCTTCTCTTCTCCGGATAAACATGCCAAGTTCTTTCAGTCTCTCCTCAAAGGGCTTTGTTTCCAGACCCCTGATCATCCTCGTTACCCTCCTCTGAACCCCCTCCAGCTTGTCTGATCATTCTTGAAGTGTGATGCCCAGAACTGGACACAATACTCAAGATGAGGCCTAACCAGTACCTCAGGTGATTTGGAAGCTATACTTCTATTAATACAGCCCAAAATAGCATTTGCTTTTTTTGTAACCACATCACACTGCTGGCTCGTATTCAGCTTGTGATCTACAACAATTCCAAGATCCTCCTCGCTTGTAGTATTGCTCAGCCAAGTATCCCCCATCTTGTAACTGTGCATTTGGTTTCTTTTTCCCAGGCAGGACATTGGACAGGGCTTTGGATTCAGCAGAATCAACTGAATGCCCTGTTTGTCTTTTTCTGCAGGGAACACCACCTGCATTAGATGTGGAGCTCTCTGCAAAACTTCTGCGAGCCTCTAGGGCAGACAAGCAATCCCACCAGTAGAGGGCCACTTCCACCACATCCTAAAATCCATAGTTTTATGGATTTTAAAATAATTAAAGGACCCAGAAGGATATTGTAATTTTAACTTGTTTTTATGCTTTATGCTTTTAAATTTTGTATATTGGCGTTTTAATTGTTCAATGTTTTTAATTTTTGTAAACCGCCCAGAGAGCTTCGGCTATGGGGCGGTATATAAATGGAATAAAATAAATAAATAAAATAAATAAATTTTGTATTCCATTGAGATTTCTGACAGACTGTGTTATTTGTTTGCAACTCCTGACGAAGTACCTTAGGGCCCAAAACGTTGAGCTTTTGTATAAGTCGGTCTATTCTTCCTAAAGAGACGAATTACCTTTTAAATGTGGATATAAGCATTAATTTTTTTTTACTTCATTCAACAACAGAGTTTGTACTTCTCTTTTTCTTCATCCGTCATACAGCATTTGCCATGCAATAAAATCATGCAAAACCAAATTTAAAATACAGTAATTCAAGCTCCCCCACAATCAAAGCAAACTCCAACTGAGGAATCAATTAACCCTGGTCAGGTAAGAGGAAAGGCCTTCATCTAGCTGCATATGAATAGCAGATAGTGTTAAAGGGTGGGTCATTCCTGAAAAGCTCAGGGAAGAGAAGACGAAAAAGAAGATATGGCCTAAGGTGTTTCTGCAGGCCTTACATCATAAGATCTGTAAGCCCAGGCTGTTTAAGGCTTCAAGTTGACTACCAACGCTTTGAACTAGGTTCAAGAAAAGATAGGGAGCTTCTGCATTGAAGATGAAAGATATGTTCTATGTTACCTGCATCATTCACTGTCAAGGGGTGAGCCACAAGACTCACTAGCTGTGGTTCCTGGACTTGCATCAAAGGTAGCCCCACACAAAGCACATTCCATAGGCTAACCTACAGATTACTAGAGCATGGGTGGCAGTGGCTAAATCACTCAAATGAGGAATTGTACATTTAAACAGTGGGAATGGGCCCTTGTCCTGCAGTCTTAGGCTGACCATATGAAAAGGAGGACAGGGCTCATGTAACTTTAACAGTTGCAGAGAAAAGGGAATTTCAGCCAGTGTCATTTGTATGCAATTAGTTCCTGGTGAAATTCCCTCTTCATCACAACAGTTAAAGTTGCAGGCACTATACTAGAGTGACCAGATACAAAAGAAGGCAGGCCCCCTGCAACTTTAACTGTGGTGATGAAGAGGGAATTTCACCAGGAACTAATTGCATACAAATGACACTGGCTGAAATTCCCTTTTCTCTACAACTGTTAAAGTTACATGAGCCCTGTCCTCCTTTTCATATGGTCAGCCTATGCAGTCTGCTAAAGACACAAACTAGGCAGTCTATTTCCCAAGGAAGTCAACACCATCTGGGGATGCCCATCGCTGGGAAACCCAATTATTTTTTTACTTCATGGAGTCCCAAGGCATATACAGCTCAGTTTGTGTTTGTGAGCCGAGCTATGGGCTTTCCCCCAAATTCTGGGAACATTTGAGGTGCATTTTCTTCCCTGCAGGTTCTGCAATTTGCACAAACTGCTAAGAAATTGGTGCAAACTGCTAAGAAATCTGCACAAACTGCTAAGAAATTGGTGCAAATTGCAGAACCTGCAGGAAAAAAAATGCGTAAAATGCCCAGAAAATCCACGAAGTGGCCCAACTCATGGCAGATCAAGTCATGCTCCACAGCAGAAACCAAAACGAAGTTGGGGAGGGCAAACCTAGGAAAACCCATTGAACTCCATCCCCAAAATGGATTTCTCCGGCATCCCTAACAGCAACATTTCCAATGGATCTAATTTTAATGGAGCTTAATTGTACCCAGAAAGAGTCACCACCACCACCACCACTGGCTAAATGATGATAATGATGATGATGATGAGAAGCATACTTTAGATATAGATATGAAACAATTGTATATTTAAAATGTTCACTTACTGCCCTACTTCATCAGTTGCCAAGTGGTTATGAAGAGATAGGCTGCATTCGGACAACACCTTAAGCAACTGAGGGTGGGGTGGGGGACAATCGTCAGTTGTGTTGCTTATTGTGTTGTGTGGAGGGTAACACGCCGCTCACAAACTACTGACGGTATGCTATTCCGCCCAAATAAACAACTGAGAGAAACAACTGGCTTGCAAGTTGTTTAGCTTGAAGCCAGTTGCTTAAAGTGTTGTGTGGAGGGGTGAGTGGGTTAATGGCGTGTGGTGAGTGGGTTAAAACACAAGCCCATAGAGGCAGGCGGCAAGAGCGACCAAAACGGTGGCTGCCACTCTGCTACAACTGACGCAACTTGCAGAGGCTGCTGGGATAGAACTGGGAGGACTGAGGGAGGAGGGAGGGTGGGGAGAGGAGCGGGAGCTGTGTCAGTCAAATGCTGGGTTGACTATTAGTCCACTCAATGCCAGCCCCAACCACCCACAGTTGTGTAGGAATATGTTGTGTGGGGAGTACCCACAAAATAACCAACTATGAGTTGGCTACTCAACCCACCATTGACTAATGTGTTGTCCGAATGCAGCCATATTGTCTACAGATTTGTGCTTAAACATTTAGAATAATCTCCATATAATATGCCTTAATGCCTTACTTAATGCTCCTTATCTTCTGATGTCTGAAATATTCAAGAGGGAGGAACAACCATCCCCCAGTCAAGACTGGTTTGTGCCTGTGCCTCTACCACATATGAAACTTTTCACAGCCTGGAGGTAAGGTAAACACTATGCATGTCTTGCCCAGAGAGCTTCAGCTATTGGGCAGTTCAGAAATCTAATAAACAAACAAATAATATTATTGACTTTTGATTGCCAAAGATGAAGCTGCTCTTAAAAAGCACATGGAGAGGGAACACTAAAAATGTTGGCAAATCAAGCCAATCATCCCTAAATTCCCCTAGAGTTCTTCAACATCTTTCAAGTTAAAAACACCCTTGCTCCTTGCCTCTAATTAAATTATAGGAAGTGTATTAAAGGAAAATATTCTTGGATTCTATCTGGATTTGGATTAGGTTAGTTTGTTTTTCCCTTCTCAGTTCATGAACTTGTTTGTTGTACTGTGTCTGGGTACACTGACAGTACAGAACGTCTTTTCTATACCTGCACAGTTTATATTTGTTTATTTATGTCAGTCCAGCCCACACATCCTCCCACGTTCAAGGTGCTGAGAACGTAAAGTCATAGAAGTAAAACACCATGCTTAAAAACAACAAAAGTACAGAGTGAAATTCTACAAATATCAAAATTGTCATTTTTACAATCCATTATTATCAGACTAAAGGAAGATTTAAAACAGAGGTAAGCAGACAAATGTGGCATTTTTTTTTCAGGGTCACAGGCATATTCTTGCTCCCCTTCCTGAATTCTCACTTTTCTTGACCACTTCCCTAAATTCGCTCATGTCCACCTTCCTCTCTTCCATTTTCCACACAAAGTTTCTCTCTTCTTTCTTCCTCTTTCTGCCACCTTTCTGTTGCTTCTGCTGCCTACTCTATGTTTCCTCCCTCCCCCCAACCACTACCGCCTCCAAATTCTCCACCCCACAGCCAAGAAAGCAGAAAGTCCACACATTGGGAGGAAACTCTGTCTGCCAACGTCCTGTTTCCTGGCTCTTGAGTATGGACGTAGGGAGACGTGGTGGTAGCAAAAGTGAAGTTGGACGTGAGGAAGGTAATGGGGCTGAGAGTGTTCTAGTAGGTGCATTCAGGGGTCTTGGTGGGGGCTACTGCACCTGCAGTCACCATGTTGTCTTATTTAGAACAATGTATTTTGCATTTCCCCCCCTCAAAATACTAAAAGTGAGCTATTCTCCTGAACATTGTTAGGGGGGCTATTCCAGATCACTGTAGCCACAGTAGCAACTGGCTTCCACCTGCCCAGCATTGATGTACATCCTGATGCAATCAATGTGCATCCAAGGCAGGTTGCTGCTCTCTAGATGATTTGGACTTCAACTGCCATCATTCCCATCCAGCATAGCCAATGGTCAGCAATGCAGGAAGGTGTAGTCCAAAACCTCTGAAGGGCAGCGGGTTGATCTGAGGCTACAAACCTACACCCATTTATGGGAAGTAAGCCTCATTGAACTCAATGAGAATTACTTCTGAGTAGACTTGCACAGCTGTGTGCTTTTATTGAACCTTTGACTGTAATGGCTATGGGAGATACACTTTCCTAGATAATTAGCTTATAAATTAGAGGAACACATATGGAGCCAATTCATTTTAGATGCATTTAGATCCAGGATACATAAGATGTTCTGGAAATAGCAGCTTCCCTGAAGATTACTGGGGCCGGAGAGACAATTGCTTTTGTGGTGTTGAACGGGGACTTCAACCAGGTCTGCAAATAGTGATCTTGAAACTCTTCTGGCAATATTTGTTTTATTGTGGGGTGAGACACCACCCACTAAATATTCTCACTCTGCTCACAATTAATTATGTGGCATTTGAATTAATTTCCTGATGTTGTACCAATGTGACCGGCATTCATGAGACAGGGCCGACTGTTCCTGTTGGTGCATGCTTAGAAATGAACCCTTTCCATGGTCTTGCAGAAACTTCCATTTGGGCTGTGACATTTTTTTTAATGGCCTGGATATTTTCATTGGCATTATTGTAGCCCTTTGCATGATGAAACTCTGGGAAACATACTGTTCTTCTAACAACAGGGCATGCCCCTCTGCCAAGAAAGAAAAGTGTACCTTTACAAAAGCCAGTATGTATGGACAGGAAATGCATGGAGGGAGCTGTATAGATTAGACTCATGTATCCCAGATCATTTGGACACAACAGCAAACAATAATAACTCATGAACAACATTTTACAAATGCCATATCACTTTTCAAGTTATCCTTAGACCACTGTTGTTTCAGACTTGTGGCCACCTGTTTTGGTTTGTGTGTCTTATTTTATTAGTTTAGTGAATATTTTCATGATTCAATAAGACACTCTCAGGGATATTCTATGGGGTAGGAAAAGGGTAATGTGAAGTGGAAGAACCGCCAGAGCTCATGTTTTGCTGCAGTGGATGTTTTTCTATTTTATTTTATTTTATTCCTGCCATCACATGCCCCCATTTCCTCCCCATTAGTTCTAATGGGAGAGGAAATAAATAATCTAGCTCCATGGCTGGTATAAGCTTTCCCCTTTCTGGCAGTGCACTGTGGAAGTAGGAGGCTTTGGATTCACATGATCCAAAGGCTTCCCCAAGCATGTGTTCTTTCTGTCATTGAACTTTTCTACACAAGGCTTTTACTGTGTACTCATGATTTCTCACTCATGATAGTTTGTGGGTCCTTTAAATGATCTCGTCATTCTCTAGGGCCATTCCCATTCTTTGCGACCACTAGCTTAGGGTTTTTTTCTTAACAGGGGAAAGTGTGGTATTCTTTTCTGGATGGCTTCTATAACACCATGGAAATCTCATGGAATTGTACAATTCCTCTATACCATAGCACCACCTAGTGGTTGTATAATGGAACATTCAGAAAGGCACCAGGAAGCATGTGTAAAGGACCTGATCTTAATCCTGCAAAGAATTCAGAAGCAGAAGCCTTGGTAAAAGTGTGAGTTAAAAACTTCATGTAGAAAAGCCCAGCAACTGCCTGAAGAGGGTGATACTGCATAAAGTATACAAATAAATAGACCAGGTTCAAGTTCTGCCTCATCATGTTAACTCAGCTGCTAGCCTTGTAAGCATATTACTGCCACCATACCCCAGATTCTGAGTAAAGAATGTAGTTCAGACAATCTAAGTACAGCAGTGTGTGTTACTGTATCTGTGTGCTTGATAATCCAAACTCAATGCCTCTTCCATCTCTGCCATACAAGAGCATGTGGGTTCGAGTCCTTAACAGCACGATCTTGTGCCTATCTATTCAGAAGTAAATCCCATTGAGTTCAATTGGGCTTACTACCAGGTAAATGGAAGGGAACAATCCAAAGCATGGTGGGGCAGGGCATGCTGGGAATTGTAGAACTTTTTTTCTGTCAAGACACGCATAGGGTTGTGCCTTTAATTAGCAATTGAACCACAGGTAGGATTACAAATATAAAAGGAGGGCTGTGCTGAATCTTTAAAAAGCTCTACAGGTTTTCTGAAAGCACGTTTTGTTATGTTTTACATAACATTGTAAATAACCACAAACTATCATTAGTCTATGGTTAAAAAAGCAATTTCTCACATCCTACTGTTCATGAGACTGATGTAACTGCTAATGCTATGATTTTGCAAATATCTGTGCTATGATTTTGCAAATATCTGTGGAGGAATGCAATACAAGGAAAGGAAATGTGGAACCAGGGTTGGCATACCAGTGTCTTTCACCTATTTTCATTCAAAGGTGGTGGGGGGGGGACTAAAAATACTGAAAGACAAAGGGAACAGAGTTTGTAGCAGTAATGCAATTTTAACATTGGATTCAGTTTTTAACAGGATCCATATAATAGTTCCTATCTCTAGGCAGAATACAATGGCGCGCTTACACCCCTACCGATTCCTTTCTGCTCCGCCGATTCCCTCCTTCAAGTGGTGAGTCTCACCAATTCCATTCTGCAGGTGGATCTACCACAAGGAGGATTTAGCACTTCCTCGGGGAAGCCACAAACTGAATGGAAACGTTTGTTTCTGGAAGGAGGCAGGTCGGCAGAGCTCCCTTATGGAAACTCCCCTGGCGTGTCTCCTTCCAGAAATAAGCATTTCCACTCATTTTGAGTTGCTCCAGAAGCACTAAATTGCCATCGTGCAAATGATGGGGGTTCACTTCTGTAGCAGAATTGTGGGTTAGAAGAGAATCGGCAGGAGCAGAAGTGCCCCATCCGATTCTGCCCCATAAATCCCCACAGAGGGCAAAATTATCATATATATATTTTCAGTCAAAGGTTCACTTCTGAACATGATGCTTATACACGGTTATATCTTTGAACATGTAACATGTGAACTGCTAATTTGGTTGCTCTGGGCTGGGTCACAGAAAACCCAGAGTCCCCCTTCTTGGTTTCTAGTGCCCAAAGCTCCAAGCTAGGATGAAGAGAAGAAAGCTGTAGAAAGGGAGACTATTATTCACACAATGGAGCATTTGAACATGCACACCTCCATATTGGCCCGCCAAAGCTTTACCACTTGATTTTGCAACTGAACGCACAAGCTGGCCCTTAAACGATAACCAGGTAGTTTCAGAAGCAAAGTCATTTCTTCTGTATTTATGTTGGTTTATTGGCCCATTCAATAACCTTTTTTTGTCCTATCCTGTCACATCTGAGAATTCTCAGTGGAGAGCTGCGATATTATAGGCTGTGTTGTTGAAAAAAGCTATCTTGGTTTTGCTTTCAGGATGATACATACATAATGCTATTTGTGTTAGCCTGAGGACAACCCAGTATGGTAGGCGTAGGAACGGCAAATGGTGCAACAGGGAATAGAAGACATGCAGATGAGAAGAAAGGAACAAAAGAAAATGGAGGGAAATGTGAAACACTAAGAAGCTTTGAAAGTCACACGAGAGGAAAGCAACTGGCTGGGAAAGTTTAAACATAGCTAAAAATAAGCAGAGCTTATAACAAAAATAAAATAAGACACTGGTAATCAGTACAGTATGTTATTTGCCATGATATATCCCAGAGGTGTTAAAACTCTTTCAGCCCATGAGCTGTACTCAGTTCTGGAGAAGCTCTTGGGAGCCACATTCCGGGGGTGGGGGGGCAAGGCAAAGAAGAGGGCAAAGTGGGGAGGTATTATTACTATTATTTATTACATTTAAATACCACCCGGTGCTCTACTGAGAGGCAGGCCGTGAAGCCTGTTTCTCAGTAGAAGGGACCAACGGGCGGCAGTGGATGGAAGCGGACGGCCCAGGAAGGTAAGGAGTGCGAGTGAGGGGGAGGGACAGGGAGGGGGGGTGTTAGGTTCCCAGTCACCCGCCCCCATGTTTTCCGCATAGGCTTGCATTGGGGGATAGGTTTCTTTCCCCCAGTGCAAACCTATGGCAAAAACACCTAAAATGGCATCCAATCTGAAAATCGGACGTCCAATTTTCGAATTGGATTTGATCCGATCTGGAAAGCCTCTGATCTGATCTGAGGCATCAATTCTGGTTCCGATTCAATCAGATTTTTTTTTTACTGTGCACACCCCTATATTCCAGATGGTTCTTCACACTAAGGCTTAAATATTTACGAAATTCCAAATAGTACAAACAATTCTTTGAAGATTACTTATGTACATGTCTCAGAGAAACACAGACTGGGGCACTAATAATAATAATAATAATAATAACCCACCCCCGTCAAAACCCTCAGGTTTAGAATCTGACATTTCAAAACATCAGGTTTCTTCTTTTCCTATGGAAGCAAACAAAATTATTGAAAACTCCATTAGGGATATTTTACGATCTGGGCTTAATGGTCAAGATTCAGGCTAGCATACAGAGCTATCCACCACCCACTTCTGTATGGGCAAAAAAGTCTTTCTGCAGCACACTTCAAAAAATCTGGTCCGTAAGTCTGCAGAATCTGTGTGACTCTACTATGGAACCCAGGGCATGGGTTAAATTAATAGAAATCTGAACTCATTTGATTCCATTGCAGGTTTCTCCGACGTCCCTAGCTGATGGTAGTAAGCAGCTGCCCTACTTCCTTAGCAGCAAGCTTCACTTGTGGCAGCAGAGGCCAGGGGTGGCTGGGGCAGCCCTATGCAAGCATGCGCCAATGACATTGCTGACATCGCTGATTGTCTATACAGTTCTGCCCCGGCTGTCAGTAAGAGCTTATCACTAAATACCTATGTATGAAAGTATGCAAAGACTGGGCACTTAAATATCAACGGATCAATGCTGATACACTTGGAACATAAGGACTACTTTGCTGGGAGAAACCAAAGTCCATCTAGTCTGACATTTCCACCAGTCCGATGCAGGGCACAAAGATGCTGACAACCTCATGATGTTTATCACCAGGATCTACTGTACAAAGGTGAATTGCCTCTGAACATAGAGGTTCCATGTGCCCTCTGTAGGCATGTGAGTAGTGGCAAGAGTGAGAAGATGGAGCAGCATCATAGCTAGCAGCTCGGGCCATTTTTCTAGTCCTTCTTTAGAGCCAAGCAAGTGGTCATCACCACAGGATAGTAAATAACATAAGTAAATTATGCATTCCACATAGTTACAGAATGGAGTTACGGTGCAATGCTATGGAGGTCTACTCAGGACTTACTCCTAGGTAAGTGTGCATAGGATTACATGTTCTTTCCCAAACAAACATTACAAACCTCCCTATATCCATTTTACTATTTCTTTCTGGAGGCCAGGTCCACCTTCCAGTATTGACTTATTTATTCTTAGCAGCATCTAAAACGTGTGTCCTGTAAAAGGTTTATTATTGAACAGAGCTGAGTGGGCCGAAACATAATTGCCAATGGAATGTTCACCATTAAAAATATGATATTTCAAATGTCAAGGCAATTTTAGGAGGAACAGGTTCTGGAAAATATAGATCAACAATTTCAGGCCACTGTTATAAAACAGTTGGATGCTGGAACTGAAATAATGCCCAAACTATCTGACAATTATAAAGCACTCATAAAAATTTGAGCATATAAACCATCTTGCTATCTTGACACCCAGAAGACCTTAACACAGTGGGAGCCCAATTTAATTTATAAGGGCAGCTGCTGAAGTACAAAAGAAAAATAAAATTTATATTGGGCGTTTAACATTTTTTGATATAGTAAATCCTCGTGCAACGTATTGAGTGTATTATATAAAGGCTGACTGACTGAATCACTGATGTATCAAAATTGTTAGGAAATTTTCCTTCTCTGTGAACTATAAACCTGAACTTTGGTACACAAGTTATCCCCAGCCATCTGGATTACTAGATGAATTTGAAAATAAGACATTTGTACATCTCTTGATCAAAACAGGGAACATGAAATGTTTCATGATCCAGTCATTCTTCCTTCCCCATTATTTGTCCCTACAACAGGTAGTGGGGGGAATTATCTCCTGTTGGGATGGGACATGTGAATTTCTAAGGACTTTAGGGTTTATTTTAAGGCCCTTTCCACACAAGGCAAAATGCCTGAGTTGGATGGCAGCTGCTTCCTGTGAATCCGCATAATGCACAGGGAGTACCGGGGGGGGGGGGTGCACGGGATTTTTCCTGGTTCTCAGGAACCAGAAAAATCCTGATTCTTCCATGGTCCCGGGAAGCTCCTGGGACCACGGAAGAATGTGGCCATGCACCCTGGTGCAGCCGTGCTTACTCATGAGTAAGTGCAGCTGCACTGATGGCCACAAAGCTGCAGCACGTGGCTCCAAGGCCATCAGGATTGGAGGGAAGCGAAATCACCATCCCCAGTATGGCGGGGGGAGGGGGCATGATCCCACAGGACATTTTTTAGTAAGAATACTTACTCTTGCAGGGCAGCGCCCGTGCGCTCTCTGTGGATCATTTTAAAAAATGGCCGCCGCCCGGGCAGTTGCATTTCTGATGTGGGTTGAGCACGCCAAACATGGAAGTGGCTACTTCCAGGTTCTCTTGTGCTGGGCCCTCTACACCCCTTGGTGTAGAAAGGCCCTTACTGTAGACAAGGTGGCCATGGGTTCTCTTTTCTCTCTCTTCCTCTTAGACACATTTCTGGCCCTGGGAATGGCACTACATCATAATGTACTGGTGTCATCAGTGGGTTAAAAAAAAAAGGGCTTCTCCCCATGGGGCTTGAGCATATTTTTACTCAAGAACCCCATCCCCCTAGGAATGATGCTCCATTATCACATAGCATTGTCCCCATGGGCATTCCAGCCCTCATTCCAAAAGCATTTATCAGCTGCCAAACGCAGGCAAACTGCTACATGGAGCGACAGCTTAGCTTTGTTTAAAGTTTCTTAAACGGAGGTAAAAGGATAATCCAGGCAGCGATCGCTGTACATGATGATGCTTGAATGGGGTCTGCTGCTGCTTCAAAGCATCGTTACATTCTGGCAGCTGGGAGGTAATGCCACAGGAAGGGCTGGCTCTAGGATAGACAGCGCCCTGGGCAAGGAGGGCTGTTGGTGCCCCTTCCCATGGTCAGTTTTGCCGGGTCACCTAGAGGATTTAAGGGGCTGGTGTAGGTGTGATATCATGGAGGACAACATTGATCGCTCAACCACTGGGTTTCCATTTGCACAAGCCAAGGTTCGAAAAGCCACATTCTGAGAAGTGCTAGTATACTTTGAAACACAGCAGAATTAGCATGGCTTTTACTCATAATATTTTTTTGTGGTTTGTAGCCGTTCCTATCCTAACTTGTAACCTCCAAGTTAGATTACTGCAATGCACTCTACATGGGGCTGCCTTTTAAGACGGTTCGGAAGCTGCAGCTTGTGCAGAATGCAGCGGCCAGATTGATAACAGGGACCAGAAGGTTCGAACATATAAGACCGATTCTGGCTCACTTGCATTGGCTGCCTGTAGGTTTCCGAGCCCGATTCAAGGTGCTGGTTTTAACCTATAAAGCCTTACACGGTTTGGGACCACAATACCTGATGGAACGTCTTTCCCGACATGAACCTACCAGTTCACTACGCTTAACATCAAAGGTCCTCCTCCGGGTGCCTACTCCAAGGGAAGCTCGGAGGACGGCTACAAGGGAGAAGGCCTTCTCTGTGGTGGCCCCTCAATTATGGAATGATCTCCCTGATGAGGCCCGCCTGGCGCCAACACTGTTATCTTTTCGGCACCAGGTCAAAACCTTTCTTTTCTCCCAGGCATTTTAACAGCTCAAGTTGAGGTTTGATTGACATTATGGCCTGGCTTAACTGTTAAAATGTTTTAAAGTGTTTTAATGATAGCTGTTTTATGTTTATGGTTTTAAATTTTGTATATTATCTTTTTAATGCTCAATCTTTTTAATTTTTGTAAACTGCCCAGAGAGCTTCAGCTATGGGGTGGTATATAAGTGTAAATAATAATAATAATAATAATAATAATAATAATAATAATAATATCTTTTGGCAAGCATTCTTCATTTTAGAAGATCCATTATTTTTATCTTTTAAAAATAATAAAGAAAAAATATAAAAAGAAAAGGCATCCAGCTGACCTCTCACAGCTCATGGCTTGATTTTAGTATTGTTTCTATCGTGCTTATCGTGTTTACAGTATTTGAAGGGTGAAGAGCTCAGTAAGGTTGCCTCAAAGCAAGGCCAAACGTTCCTCTGATTTTTCCCTAGCACAAATGATATCAAAGTAGAAATTGAAAAAGAAAATTCAAAGCTGATTGAAAGAAGGAAAAAAAGGCTACAGAGTTTTGCTTTTTACCACCCTAGCTCACTGCAGACAGTACATTAAAAAAAAACAGCCACGGAGCTCAGCTTGACACCCCCTCCAGTTCTGCTTGCTCCCCCTCAGCTCGGTGCCCCAGGTGAGCATCCCCAAGCTTGGCCCTGGCCACAAGACTACATGCCTTAAGAAGCAGCCTGTCATAAGACGGAACGGAGTCACACAGGCCCATTTCCAATGAACAGAGTCCATCACGGTAGACTTTGTTCCAGTGATCATTATCAGACAAAAAAACCCATGGAACTTAGGAGATTGAAATAAGGAACTGAAATGCCATCTCAGCCACATGAATGTATTATGCCAAGCTGATTTTCCCATTAAAGCCAATGAGATGCAGTCAACTCACATTAAATTCAATGGCAATGAATGCCACCGCTCTCGTTCTCGCTCAAGAGGCGCTCCGTTCTGTAACACCCTCCTTGTCATCATCAACAAAACACATCAATCCTTGCCCTCACATGTGCTGCATTGTCTCCAGAATTTGTACAATGACTAACATGACGACACTGTAAATGAAACCGGATATTGTCATTATCGCCATTCAGGTCAGCCAGTGCTGCCAATCAGTGGCAATGTTCTGCTTTGGAGTTAGCAGCTTGAGTAAGGATAAACAGATGTGCCTTGTTGGCGTCTGTTGTTGTGCCATTGGATGGAAGTGGCACACATTGGCTGAATTCAGACAACACGATAGTCAATGGTGGGGTAATAAACAACTTTACAGTTATTCATCTAGGGGGTACTCCCCACACAACATGGTAATAAATAATCAACCGTGGTGTGGATTAGGATCAGAGCTGAGTTGACTATGGCAGCATTCGGACGACACGATAGTCAATACAACTGACAATTGTTTCACACACACACACACACACACACAGAGTTGCTTAATGTGTCGTCCGAATTCAGCCATATTTCTTTCACCTGCTTCCACTTTATCATGGAGATTTTCTTCAATTATTGTCAACTTTTGTGTTTGCTCAGTTGGCCTTTTGCATCCCCCTCCCCCACCCCATTTACAGATTATGATACATACCAGCACACACATGTTTGGAATCACTACTTAGCTGAATCACCAAATTCTCTTTCAATATATACACTGCAGAAAACATGTTTGTTTCACTCTAGTTCGCACCTCTTCTTGCAACCTCCTTCTCATCTTTCGCTTGTGTCTTACTTTCTAGGGATGGGCGAACTCACCTGTGTCTGATTCATCAGACGCTAGCCCTGCCACCACCAACCCCCCCCCCTCTTGTTGGACACACAAGCATCTTTTGAGGCTTGGTGAGGCCTGCCAAGTCCTCAGCAGCAGTTCACCTTCACTCCGGAAATCACATATTTTCCCCCATTGCGCAAATGGCACCTTTATGGCCACCATGCAAGCAACTGGGGTGGGGGGGTGGGGTGGGGGAAAGCACAATTTCCAGAGCCTCCATGGAGAGAATTCACACCTTTATTCTTGTGAAAATGGGGCCTGTGCAGCTGCCACTTACTCAATAGGATGAAATATGTAATTTCCCGAGCCTTCATTGTGATGCATAATATAGGCTCCGGTTGAGGGTGGACAGCTGCTGAGCACTCATCGGGCCTCACAGGCGCTCAGAGTGCAGGTCTGCAAACATGCCACAGGCACCTGACTGGGGTCCCCTCTACAAGAATTTGGTTTGACACCTGGTTGTCCAATTATGCACATCTTCTCGCAATCGCTTTTACGGCAAATCACTATACGGGGGAGGAGGTTAAGCACATAAAAGTTTGCCTTACCAGTTGTATGAAACATGCTTTAGATGTGTTTAATGCGGAGAATCGCTTGTTTACATGGTCATGAGGCATTTTAACGGCCGGGGTAAATTAAAACTCGCTATTTAACGCGCTTTCGATAATGCGCATAATCGCATAGAAAAAGCGCGAGCCCCGATTTGCGCTCCGCTCTTGTAGAGGTCACATTTTTAATGCTCCTTGAAAGAGCTTTGAATCGCTCTTGTAGAGGCACCCTGGGTCTGGGGGGGGGGGGCAGATGTAGTGGAATCTGTTGGACTTCTGGATTCAGCCCTACTTTCAACGAAGAGCGGATAGAAGGCAAGGTATGCCAGGTTCAGGAAGTTTATTCAACCTTGTTTCCAACAACTCAGTCAGTATTACACAGCTGTTTTTATGCAAAAGTTGTCAGATCCAAACCCAAGCCTCAGCTGTGAGTTGTTAGTGACTGCAGCTGAAAACGTTCTCCTTGTAGTAAATCTCCTATGTGTAAGTAGACCTTTTCTCACAAAGACACTTCTGGCTCAGTCTAGCAGTCCTTCTGAGTTCCTGGCTTTTCAGGCAGTGTCTCTTCCAAGGGCTTGTGGGGGGGGGGTGTTCTCTGAGTAGAATCCAAGCAAAGTCCAACTTAGAGTAGACCCATTGAAATAAATGGGACTTAAGTTAGTCAAACTTAAGTCCCATTCATTGCATTGAGTCTGCTCTAAGTTGGACTTTGCTTGTTTTCTACTGCTTCCAATGACTGAAGCAGGGTCCTTGTCTCTCACAGGTGATGCCCTCATAGTAGCCACCTCTGAGGTCCCAGGCTCCTCCTGGTTTAGTAGCAGATCCTGGGCACTGCTGGGAATGGATGGTTCCTGCTCCTCCAGCTCTTCCTTTGAGGAGGAGTCTTCCAGGTAGGAGCAAGATACCTAGCAGGTAATTTTGACCAGACTACAAGAAAAAGCCCAACTTCCGTCAACGCATTACGCCCTTTTCCCTACCTCAAACAAATATGAAATAAAGCATTTCAGCTCTAATAGCCAATCCTTTCTAACTCTTCCTGACCCACTTTTGATAGTTTATCACATGCAAGGCAAATAAGTGTTTTATGATATATTATTTAAAAGAGGCTTTTTAAGGCAGTGAACCCAGAAATCAAAAGATTTTATAAAATTGCCCTTTTGGCCATTAAAAGGGTTGCACAACACATTATTATTTTTTGCTGGTGGTGGAATTTTCAATTTGCTAGGCAAATGCACAGCGTCTATTTAGAGGTAAATGGCCTGGATCTTACCCACATGCATTCTTCATGGGTAGAAGGAGAAATGGGCACAATTAGGAAAAAAAGTGGTATTTTCTAAAGAAGAAGAAAGTTAGTAATCAGGATTTTTAACAGACACTCTAATGTAAGGTTGCAAGCCTTGTTTTGTACAGAGGCCATCATGAAGAGAAACATTAAGGGCCCTGGTGAAGATCAGGAAAGCTATTTCTGATCAGCTGACAAACTTTTCCTCGGGTTTATGAAGGTACATTGTTCTTGTACTAGCCTCACATATAGCTTTGGTTTACATATGTTATATTCAGAGGAGATCAACAGGATAGACTCTAAGGAATGGGTGAGAAATTTGTTCCTTTTGCATCCAACTTATCAAATTCACACTTACCAAGCCTAAACATGAGCTGGAACACAAGAAAGGGGGCAAAATCCATATTTTACTGAGCTTTGCTATATAGTTTGCAAAAATATGTATGCATTTGAGAAAGTACATCCCCAAAAAAGCACACCAAACTCTGGAACGGTGTCTTATATATATTCTCCAAAATCCACATAAAAATACTTTATTTATTGGGGGGGGGGAAATGCATACATTTGAAAAAGTGTGCAGAAAATTGTGTGCATCTAATGTGTACAACATGTACAAAATGTTCAGATTTTGAAAAATGCCACCAACATACATACAAATGTTCATGCAGACCAAACAAAATAAAATCACAATCCAACATGGAAATAGGATGGAGCAAATTTAACAATGGAAAAATAACAACCTGAGCAAAATTGAACTTGACAGAGTCATCCATCCCTAACAGATGATGATCTAAACCAGCTGGAGTAGATGTAAAAACAACAACAACAACAACACCCTCTTATCCTTCTGTCCTCACCTGTTCATTCAGTTTATGAGTCTCCTTTTAGCCAAAGCTCTCAGGGCAACATACACAGCAAAAGCCAAAATAATAAATCGAATGGTAGATCTAATAATAAAAAACATTAAATAAGTATTGTTTTAAACGGAGCAACAAAACCTTAATTTAAAAAGATGAATAACTAAGCAACTAAAACATGGAGAAGATGATTTTAGCATTAACAGTTAAAAAAAACTTTTAAAAGGCCTGGGAAAATAAAAAAAAAGTATTTATTTGGCCCTTCAATGTCAAAAAAGAAGGCTTCAGGTAGACTTCATTAGGAAGGGCATTCCACAATTTTGGGGGCTACCACCAAAAAAGCCTGCTCTTGTTCCTTGACAGAAAACAGAAAAGAGTACATGGAAGACAGAAATTCAATTGATGCAGATTTGTTTTTAGCACTGAGACCTGATTGCTCATCGAAAGACTGCACTGTTGAATGGCTACTTTTTATTAAGCTGTTAGATACAGAGTTTTTGTGTGGGGACAGCAACAATAGGTGAATGCAATTCACTCTGGTGAGTTATCATATAACCAGGAAGAAACAAGGGCGCAAGGTGGGTGAGCATCCAAGATGAACACAGAAAGGGGGAGAAAAGTCTCAGGATGGTATTCATTTCATAAGGGGTCTGATGGTTTTTCCCACGTAAATTTTTGGACGCTTACATCGAATGGCATAAATAACATAAACACTGCTGCAAGTTGAAAAATGTCTTATGGTATATGTAATACCATTGGATGGATTTTTGAATGTGGTGGTTCAAGATGTATATTTGCAATAGCTACAATGTCCACATGGGTGATGATACCTAGGCAAGGATGCAACTGCTAAAATGTTAGGTGGGCATTCCCTGTGGTCACTCCTGACCAGCTTATCTCTGATATTCCTTGTTCTTCTGAAAGAAACTAAAGGCTTGTCCTGACAACTAGGGATATGCTGTAAGACATTCCAATGTTTTCTTATGCTCCCATTCTATTACTTAGGGGAACATCATTTTGGGGAGAAGAAACATCTTCTAACAGATCTTAAGTTTTGGACACTGGAAAAACTAACCGTAAGGATGAGAAGCAGCTGCTGAGAAAAGAACTGGAGTAGAGTTTGAAATTAAATACTCTGTCTCAGCAGGAGCTAAATGAGGAGTTCAAATTTTTTTATATACCACTCCTGTAACTGCCTGGAAGTTTTGAGACATCCCCTGGTGTTGGTAGCTCAGTCCAGATATGTGAAGACCTCGAGTGAATTGTGGTGCCATGGTAACACCTGCATGAAACTCAAAGGCCTTACTTGCAATGTGCTCTATGAACACAATGTGCTCTATGAACTCTTTAGATGTAATATTGTTTTATTGTTTATAAGCATGCACAGGCCATGACTGCAATGTGCTTTTTCAATTGTAACAATCTTAGATCCGTGTTGCCTCATTCATTTGTTCATATATGTATCGTTAAAGCCCCCTGAAGAAAACGTGTTGAGCTTTTTTATAATAAAATTGTCTACAGCATCTTGAGACTTTCCTCCCCGTTTTTGAGTTATCATATAACCATTTAGAGAGTCTACATCAGCCTTCCCCAGTGTGGCTCCCTCCAGATGTGGTGGCCTATAACTTCCAGAATCAGGGGAGGGGTTATGGGGAGTTATAGTCCAACACGTCTGAAGGGCATTGTGTTGGGGAAGACTGGTCTATATCATCCTGCCATGAAGTGAGGAAGATCTTTGTACTTCCCTAATGTAAGCTGCTCACAATGAATACACACTGCAATTCTAGCTAATCAATGGGATAAACCCATCAGCCTTAGAATGTTGCTCAACCTACTTTGATGACAGACAGATAGAACTAAGACATAGTAACTTGAAAGTAAGGGCGCCATCAGATGAGTGTTTTATCGCATGCTTGCTACTACTCACTTATGGATGTTCACACGTCCTTTAGATGACGACGTCTGCCTCCCGCGCACCTTTTGCTCATTTTTCCGATGCAAAATAGACCCCTTTTAATCCAACTTTTTTTAAAAAAACAGAATGTGCCACAATCTCCTGCTGTGTGCAGAAAAAGCGGTGTGATAAAAACAGCCCCTGAATGGGCCATGTGGTCTTTGTTTGCTTCCTCTTTCCTCCTTGAGAAGAGGAAGTAATGAAAGATAAAAGCAGGGCAGAGAAACGATGGTAAAGAAACACGATTTCCCCCATGTGACGATGCTCCTACTCTCACTGATTTCAGTGTGCATAAGTATACCATGTAGTCCCAGAGCCAGGCAGGATTTATTTACCCCAGTGAATGCAAAAGCTTTGTGAATATTTTTTGTTTATATATGACATAAGTGTCTCAGAAAAATGAATCTTATAAAAGTCCAGTGGGGGGGGGGCTGCGTGATGACGTCATCAATATGGCTGCCACGCTATTATGTAGTTGCCACATTTAAATATGCATAACTTCTCACCCGTTTATGCTACAAAGATGAAAGTTTTTCTGAAATGTTTGAAATTTAATGACAAATACTTTTTGTAGTTGCACATTTTTGTTAACTCCATTAGTTTTTGAGATAATTTCATTTGAACGTATAAAATCAGTGTTCACATTGGTTATGTGTGACATTTAACCATAATTTACTCAAAAACTATACGACTTTCGGAAAAAATACTCAAGCACAAAAAAGTTGCATTTTTTAATGAGGATTAAGAAAATGTATAATAACATGGGGTTTACCCCAACGCTTAGGGAATTATGAGTGATATCTCATTAAACTTCCACTTTCTCAGGATTGTATGATTTTACACTTTATCATACAGGGCTTTCATTTCAAAAGTATCCACCTTAAATATCTCTCGATCTGATGCACAGCTCATTTTGAACATGTTCAATTGTGATTTTTACAGTTGAACATGTTCAAATGTTCTTTACAAAATTTCAAATAGGACGAGTATGATGATATATAAAAAAGACAATTTATTAGGTTGAATTGTTTTTAACAAATGCTTTTAAAATAGTCAGCAAAAATTTACAATTTACAAAATAAAAACTATGTTCTGTGAGAAGGGTTAACAAATACATTTCATTGGATGACCTCTTCACTTTCATTGGAACTGCTATCATCACTGTCAAAATCGCTTTCCTCATCTTCTTTTTCACTGTCCTCTTCTGTGGCTGTTTCAAGATTTTCTGGGAGTGTCGGACCACCGTACCATTTTATGTGGTACCTGCCATTTTCCAAGTACCAGCCATGTTCAGTAGGATCGAGCCCATCATCAGGTTTTCTACAGTCTGCTCATTTCCACAGCCATGACTCTGAATTGCTTCTTTTAATCTTTTGGATCAATGCAGGTTTAGATGTTGTTGGGTCAATCCCTTTAACTTTGGAGAATGCTTTAGACTGGATCGTAGGTGTTGTTCTCTCCATAAATAGACTGTATCTTACTTCACTCACAGAGGAGTATCTAGGGTGGCCGTACATGGCACAGACAAATTTCTCCAACCCAGCTATCTTTTCTTTGGTTAAGTTAATGACTCACCTAGCTGGCTGAAAATTTCTTGGAATTCATTATTCTTATTCATGATTTCAAACGGTTTAACTTTTCCCTGTCTTGCACATGCAGCTGTGAAATCAGTCCCTGTAAAAGCGTGGTAGCCAGACAAGGCCTCTACCAGATCATGTCCAAGCTCCTCTGTGATACAAGTTACACTGATCATCCTTCTGCTGTTATTAGAAGACATATCACGATCAAACCAAACCCGAAAGTTTAGGAAGTGCTTTTGATGGTAAATTAACAGAACCAACACATCAGTGTCATTTGTTCTAACCAGGATATTCTTTGCCTGATCACTACCACGTGATGTATGTTGGATGTGCTAAATAATCCTTGTGTCTACCTTTTGATGATGGCAAGCAAGATCAGGCACCTCTGTTGCCTCAACGCTGACATCCTTGCTGGTGTATTTGTAACGCACAGTCTCTGCTCTGACAAAGAGAATTTTGCCAGCCAGAAGTGAAACATACTTCTGATTTTTCCACTCATTGCATAGGAAAGATGTAAGTGATGTTTTAAACTGCTCATTCCGAAGTGCATCAACTGCCTTTTTTTGGGTCTTCTGATCTGCGCCTGTTACTTTGATATCACTAGTTGGTACAGTTGTTCGCTGTTCATGTTCACAAACTTTTATACTTTGATATATACGGAGCTCTTGCACATAAATTACTGGAGAACATTACTAGTAGTACACCAGCTAAGGAAGTGCACCTGGTGTTTGACACTTATGGCTATCAAAGTATAAAAGATTGTGAACATGAACGGCGAACAACTGTACCAACTAGTGACATCAAAGTAAATGCATTTTGGAATGAGCATTTTAGCATTCCGAGAACCGCTTCTCTCTCCCCTTTTTTTACTTTAGTGGATGCTCTCCTCCCCTTGGGTTTTCCTGTAACTTGAGCCCATTATTCCGTGTCCTGCACTTTGGGATGATCGGGAAGAGATCCTGACCCTCCTCTGTGTGACAACCTTTCAAGTATTTAAAGAGTGCTATCACGTCTCCCCTCAGTCTTCTCTTCTCAAGGCTATACATGCCCAGTTCTTTCAGTGAGTCTTCATAGGGCTTTGTTTCCAGAGCCCTGATCAGCTTGTCTGCATCGTTCTTGAAGTATGGTGCCCAAAACTGGACCTAACTGAGACCTAACCAGTGCCAAATAGATGGGAACCGATACATCGCCTGATTTGGAAGCTATACTTCTATTAATGCAGCCCAAAATAGCATTCGCTTTTTTTGCAGCCACATCGCACTGTTGGCTCATATTTAGCTTGTGGTCTACAACAATTCCCAGATCCTTCTCGCTTATAGTATTGCTGAGCCAACTATCCCCCATCTTGTAACTATGCATTTGGTTTCTTTTTTCTAGATGTAGAACTTGGCATTTATCCATATTAAATTCCATTCTGTTGTTTTCAGCCCAGCACTCCAGAATATCAAGATCACTTTGAAGCTTTTTTCTATCTACCAGGGTATTAGCTATGCCACCCAATTTTGTGTCATCTGCAAATTTAATAAGCATTCCCTGCACATCCTCATCCAAGTCATTAATAAAAATGTTGAAGAGCACTGGACCCAGGACTGAGCCATGCGGTGCCCCACTCGTTACTTTCCCCCAGTGTGAGAAGGTACCATTGATAAGCACTCTTTGTCCAATTCCGTAGCCAATTGTGGATCCACCTAATAGATGTTCCATCTAGCTCACTTTTAGCTAGCTTGCTGATCAGGACGTCGGTACTTTTTCAAAGGCTTTGCTGGAGTCAAGATATATTATGTTGAGCATGATGAAAAGAAGAACAGATCTGGGTGCCATCCATACATTGATGGCACCAAGCTCTAAAGCTCTGGATGACCTCTACCAATGATTCCATATAGATGTCAAGTGTAGGAATATTTATTAGGAATAGTTTTGGAATGTCTGTGCAAGCAGGTCTCTGTAAAAAGTTCCCATGAGAGCAACTTGCACACTCCCTGTCTCAGCCTTGAGGCTGCTAGTTCTCTGGGAACTTGGGAGTGTTTTGGAAAGGTGGGGGCCCACTTATTGAAGGAGTAACTCAGATGGTAGTGTCACCTTAGTGGGTTGTGCAGTCCCACCCTGTTGGCACATGGGCATGGTTTACAGGTCAGAGGAGCTGTCTGTCAAGTGGCTTTGAATAGGATTATAAGCAGGGCAGCAAAGCTGAAGACCTTGCTAGGTTCCATCTTTTGACACAAGGCCTGAAATCCCTCCTATTTTGGGATTCCATCTCCGTTTAGGATTTTGAAAGCACTCTGCACTTGGACTCTCTGCTATTTGGAGTTTGGATTTCTAAGGACTGTGCCATGAAAAGTATTCTGAGGCTTTTCATAGATGTGAACTTGCATTTGCTGTGGATTGTGTGTTTGTGGCCAGACTCGGGTGGCAGGGAGTCCGGCAGTGCTTGCAGTAATGCTGGGCTCCTGTGCCTGAGGTTTTACCTTCCCTGTGATCATGCCCACCTGGTCAGCTCAGCGTTCGGCAGGCTGGGTTTGCTGATGCATGATCTCTCTCTCTTTACTAGACTCAGGTGGCAGGGAGTTTGCCAGCGCCAAGCCCAATGCCTGGGAATTTAACCTTCCCGAGATCTTGTGGGTGTGGGCCTTGTTCCTGGAGTTGCTAGCACATGCAGCATCTGGAGAAGTTCCCTTGAGATGGTTTTCTCAGCCTTTTAAGGATTCCCCCCCCCCCCGTGTGATTGCCTGAAGGATTGGGTCAGGAATGGAGCCTAAAGCTTTCTGACCATCCATCAGCTTTAAGTGTGTTCTTTGGAGTGTGCCTGTTACCACGTCAGTTTGCCAGCATGTGAGAATGCCAGAGGGAACAGGCATTCACGACAATAGATGAGAAGCGTCAGCACGGAGGACAAAAGGGGACCCCGTGGAAGACCGTAGCACAAGCACCTGGGCAATGAACTACACACTCACCCCAGCACCACCTTCTGGAATCTGCCTACCAGGTTGAAACTGAACCTCTGAAAAACCGCTTCCAACCTGGGCAGGGTCTACACGACTGCTTTAAAACGGTTTATAACAGTAGTGACAACTGTTGGGCCCCGGGACACACTCCATATACAGTTTCCAAACCGTTTTCAAAGTGTCGTATCCTGCTTGGAGTAGTTCGGGCCCTGGATGGATTACCTAGAAGAGTACCATAGTTTAACAGTGTCAAGCGCCAGTGAAAATTCTATTTTACTTCATTTTATTTATTTTAGGAGAAGCAAGAGGGGCACACTCCTGCTGCCACTCTCCGGAAGTGGGTCACCCACTAGGGCCGTTAAAGCCATTTCTGTTTCAAAGTTGGGCTGGAAACCAGTTTAAAATAGGTCCAGAAGAATCAGTGTCATTGAGGAATGTCTGGAGCTCAGCCAAAACCACCTGGCTATGCTTGTGCAATACTTTCATACCACCAGAAAGTATCTCTAGCCGCAGGTAACTGCCCTTGCATTTCCAGCTTTTCCTAATGTAGGCTGCAGATGTAGATAACTTACATACCAGAGGAATTAAGCACACTGGCTTTGTGGAATAGTGCAAGCAATTCCTCAGCCCCTTACGTCCGACAAACATTAGGGTGGTCACTTGAGAATGGCCAGAAAAGAGGACACGCAGCACCACAAAAGAGGACAGAAATTTGTATGATGTGTTAATATGCTAATTTATGTGTATATATGTGTAACTTCATTTCTTTCTTTATTTTATACTCCCCAATAGCAGAAGCTCTCTGGGCAGTTCAGAGTTTAGAAATAATTGTTATTAACTTAAATAACAATACAGCGATCTCATCACAATGCGGAAAACTGCGACTAGGTGACCTCTCTGCCTTGCTCAATCTGCTGTCCAGGTGCTGCTGATGGGCAATTTGAAGGCCCGGCACTTTGGGTTCTTTATCTTTTAACTGGACTTAGACTGGACAGCTCTCGAAACAGACTGTCCTTGAAAACAGAGGACTGTCCTTTGTCAGCCCTACAAATAGAGGACTGTCCTCTGTACAAGAGGACATATGGCCACTTTAACAATAGTTGTCAGCCTGCCAATGTTTTATTGACCCACTAGCTAAATGTTGTTCTTTTGCGGTCTTTAAATACAGGAAACTCCAAATCATGGCAGTTTCTGTCTATGACCTGCCAGGCTGGAGGATAAGCAGAGAGTGATTGTGTGTGTGTGTGTTTGTCAGTGAGAAAAGAGGAAAGTACAGGTGAGTGCAGAAGAAACAAAAGAGGAACACAGTTTAGGAAGAAATTTATTTTTCATGTTGGTCCTGTATATGAACCAAATCAAACCAGTTTGGGAATTGTCCTTCAGCAAGTACAATTTCCTCTTCCATGTTCAGAGACAAGAAGTTCATTTTTAGCACAATGTCACTTGGTTCTTGTATAATTTGTTGGTCTACCCTTTATTGTTTAATCACCATTTCAATCATATCTTTGATTTAAGCGTTGTTGTTTGAGAGTTATTTTGAGTAAGATGTTTTCTGTAATCAAGACACTACACTGTGTTTTGAAGTTATTAAATATATTGCATTGGTAGTGGTTGAAAGGAAACTCTTGTTCTTCCTATCTTCATTGTCATAAATTATGGGTCTAATTTTAGAAGTCATTTGCACAGTTAATAACATTGTGCAATTTGCAAATGATTAAATTACAATTTGAACATATGGGCAGTATGAGTTCCAACTCTCTATGCTTGCAAGAGATATTCCTATTTTCATTCGTACCACTTGTGCAGCTGGGACCATCAACACTACCCAATTATGCTCTCCAAATATTCAGAGTTTAGCTTTTGATAGCCAGTTGCTTCAGTCCTCCAATCCTTTCTGTATGCAGTCACTTTGGCGTGCACCTCAAGGTCTGCCAGCCATGGGAACTTTACCGTTCATTTCAATGGAGGATGAAGCTTGTATTGGTGCATGTACCAGAACAACCCTTCTTCTGAAGTGAAATGAATGAGGGAATCTGTCCACACAGAGGAACTTTGCGTACATACCTAAGTTCTCATGCAGCTCTAGAACATGAGTAAATACAGGGGTCCTACACCATAGCACAATGCAAACTTTAATTTAATTTCTACTTTCCTTATTTTGGAGTTGGGGGTGGGCATCTATGGTTTAAAAGTGCTAAAATTGTAACATTTCAAAAAAGCCTTATCACTATAAGTATCACAAATGATAGCCACCACAGTCATGGCAGCTATAGTTAAGGTTAGGGGTAAAAAAAGAAACCCACCATTTTGAATGGTCATTGGAGTGGGGTCATTTTAACATTTATCAAATTCAGTTCAGTTTAACCAATTTTCCTGAAACTTACAGTTGCCAGAAAGAAGCGTTGGTTTTACTTACCCAGATCAAGAAGTTTGGTGAAAGTTTGAGGAAACAGCAGTTTAAAGAGGGGGGGAAGGGGGGGAACCTTGCTGAGTAAAAACTGAGGCTTCTCACTTAAAACCATCATTGATGACTTCCTATTCCTATTGTAATGTAGTTTTGGAATACATTCCTTTTAAGTTTAAATTTAAAATTCTTATTTTTATAGCTTGTCAATCTATAACGAGAGTCCTGTAATGGAACTCAGTTAACTAAGTATGGCTGCTGAGGCTTCTCTTTCTTTCCCTCCCAACTCAAGGCTATTTTGGGGAAGGGGAATAACTTCCACATTGTGGAAAGGAGCAATAAAAGGAGCACGTGTTGTGGGTCAGCCAGGTGAGCCTCCTCCCTTCCCTGATCTCCTCCCTTCCCTGGGGCTGAAGTGCCTATCTGCTCCTGGTGACCAGACAAGTCCCAACATCACTGTTTCAGCTACTCCCTTCCCCAGTATTCCCCACTCCCAGGAAGTTCAGGAATCTGCTTGGGCTGACCAGGGAAGGGAGACGGTCTTGTGCAAGGCCTCTCCCTTCCCCGGTCATCCTAATCACCACTTCAGCACTGCCAAAAGTGCCTGGATTTGGGCCTGAAAAACAAGGAAAAGTGTGGGTGCATGGAGGGTAAGTTATAAGCAAGCACATGTAAGACATTCCTCATCATCACTGATCATGGGGACACCTCAGTTAGCTTCCAAGTTTCTGATTTTTCGGAGTTTGGACCAACAATAGCCCTAACTCTGGTCTTTTAAACTGACAGCTTTTTTGGAAATTTTCTTTCCTTTTGTTGTGATTTTTGCCCATTTGACAGGGTCCCTCCTTTTGAATTTCTGTAATATGTAAGCTCTCTCTACAGCAATCATCCAAATTAAGAATAAGCATTCATCAAGGGTGGGGGATTAGAGGATTTCCAAGTTGTGGTGATGCATGTTCAAGCCATTGTTAATAAACAGGTTATTAATCCAAGAACTTCAGCAAAGACAGAAGTTTTTATATAATCTGGAAGCACCACCTTTAGTCTACCAGGCAGGTCTTACTTTGGTATATTTTAAATCATTTCCAAAAAGGTTTCCCCAAAACAGGCCCAGAATATGTAACTGACACCTCCAGAAAAATTCTGGAATATTATAAATATGTTTAATATGGAGAGTTATAAGATACCATCTATATTGCAATATACATATATATATATATATATATATATCCATATATATCACACACACACACACATACATACATACATACATATATATATATATATATATATATATTCTTAGCCTAATATTAAAGTCTTTAACATTGGTTTTTCCAGAACCTGGTCAAGTCATTTTGTGGTATCACTTATTCTTTCAAACCGTACGCCTATATATCTCATATCCAGGAAACCACAGGATTACTCCTTTAATGTCACCATATTTTTGAATGAAGGTTGTCAGTATACTCTTTATGTTCACGTATGAAAACGCTGTGGTGGCCTTTGCCTACCATGTTCTCTGTGTCGTCTTCAAAATATATTACAGCACTCATATGGAAAACATTTTAAATCACCCCACATGGCAGCTGTCACCATGGAGAAAGCTGTTTACGTGCAGTAGCTAACTACATAAATCAAGATTTTTTTCTCAGTTCCATCACAGATCTTTCAGGAGGACTGTGGAGCACATCACCCGTCATATATGTGAGATGTCCAAAACACCCTTTGCCCAAACATGGATAACCTATTCCTGGGGTTTCCAACATGGTGCCCGTGGGAACCAATCTGCCCATCCTCCCTTGGTGCCTGCCAGATTCCCTTTCTCCCCCGATTAGCATTTAAAGGAGGTAGGATCAAAAGCATCTCCCAAGACGTTCATGATGTGATTAAGTAGAAGGAAGTTTGTTTCTTTATGACTTAGGAAGAAAGCATGTATAATCAAAATTGATTATCTAAATGGCTTGAAAAAATATTAAAAATAACAAGATGCTATTGTGTTTAAATAACACAAGGAGCTTTGGAAGTCTGAGGTTCAGATTTTTTAAAAATCCTGATAGAAATAAAGATGGGAGCTGGTTAGTAAAGTGATTAATTATATATTTGGAGGACTAAAAGGGTATAATTAAGAAGACCTCAAGTGAGATCAGAATATAAAATGATCTGACTCTATTATAAGTAAAAAATTCATACTAATGAGAATTATTAAGTAATTTTGATCATTACATGGATGTGACCTCTTATTATGGTGGTTTCAGCTATGCTACATCTGACGGACAAGCAAAATAAAAATTACAGATATGGGATGTAGTCATTCCCATTAGTGAAATTAATGGGAGTTTAGCGGCTTTCAATGGAGTCTCAATTAAAGCCCCGGTCAGCAGGCTCTGGAGATTTGTAATAAGTCAAAGAGCCAATTTGTTGCTTGCTTCCTAATTTGATATGGAGCTAACATAACTTACGACACATGAGAGCTTTTGGCTACATGATGTGGAATCAATCAGCAGTCCTTGTCTGGTCGCCTATGAACCTGAGGTTGTTATTAATGGCTGGCTTTACCAGTTCCCATTGTTACCAATCACAGCATAATTACCAAGGATCAAGAACAAGGGGAGGATTCATTATTGCCTCATTGCTCTAGGCAGGCCATCAAAAGAAGACGGATCCATATATCCTATCAGGCTGTGGGATACCTCTTCCACACTAGCTTCTCATTGTCTTCTGCAGGTAGCACAAACTCCTCGTCCTACCTTTTAAAGCTTCCCTGACAATACCCCCCACCTACCTGCCTTTCTTTCTTTCTTTCTTTCTTTCTATTTACAATATTGATATATGGTCCACATCCAAAAGATTCCAGAGCTGTGAACATCAGATAGAATAAAAGGATAAAAACATGATAATAAAATTACGATTTTTAAAAGAACAGAGTTCTGATAAAACCCAGGTTCTAGAATAACCATGGTAGGTCACTCAAAGAAAGCTTCCTGAAACAACAATGTTTTCGGAAGGCGCTGGAAGAATCACAACGTTGGCTCCTGCCTGACATCTATAAGAAGGGGGCCACCACAATGCAGGCTTTCTTCCCATTCTGCCTGTCACCTCTAATAATAATGATAATTATTATTATTATTATTATTATTATTATTATTATTATTATTTATAACCCGCCTCTCCCTCTGGATCGAACAAATACAAAACACAAAAATCACAAAATAGTTGAGCTATTAAAAACAAATAAAAACCAATACATCATTAAAAACATCTTAAAATTCAACTGGATAGGCCTGCCGGAAGAGAGCAGTCTTCATGTTTCTCGTAAATTCATGAAGACTGCTAATTTGTCTAATCTCCTCCGGCAGACCATTCCACAGTCTGGGAGCGGCAGAAGAGAAGGTCCTCTGGGTAACACTCGTCAGCCTAGTTCTAGCTGATTTGAGTAAGTTCTTCCCAGAGGACCTGAGTGTGCAGGGTGCATTATATGGCAGAAGGCGATCCCGCAGGTAACCTGGACCCAAACCACGTAGGGCTTTAAAGGTAATGACCAACACTTTATACTTCGCCCGGAAACTGATTGGCAGCCAATGAAGCAATTTTAAAACTTGTGTAATGTGGTCACCCCGAGATGTACCGGTGACCAACCTGGCTGCCATATTTTGAACAAGTTGAAGTTTCCAGACTAGGCACAAAGGTAGCCCTATGTACAGCACATTGCAGAAGTCAAGTCTCGAAGTTACCAGCGTGTGTACTACCGTCTTCAGGTCTTCCAACTTCCCATCTTCAGTCAATGAAAGAGAATGTTCCCTCAAATCCCCATTCTCTCTCGCTGCCCCACCATGTCGAGAACACCCTCCCCAGATAGTAAGAGGGAAACCTCGTCCCCTCTTTTACTGAGCCATAAAACAAATGACAAAAGACAAACGGCGGTGATTGGCAAGCAAATAAAGAATTCTTTCCATCGGCATCAAGCTTTTCATCTTGTATCCATAAACAAATATTAAAATATAATGAAAGGTATAATTTTAGAGATCAGGAATGGAGATAAATAATCATTTCGACAAGACAGCAGAGAAACTTGTATGTCACTAAAGAAGCAACTAGATGTAACAACAGAAAGACCCACTCAACCCGTCTCCTCCCCATTCCTTATAAAGCTTGAGGGTTGATTTAAATGCACTATGCACAGGTGAGGAACAGCACACTTTCTCCCTGCCTGTGCTCCTCCCACCCCCCTTTTTAGAGCCAGTTTTCTCCCATAAGAGCCTCCTGGGGTCCATCTAGTCCAGCATTTTGTACACAGAGTGTCCAACCAACTGCCCATGTGAAACCCATAAGACATGAGTGCAACAGCACCCTCCTGCCCATGTTCCTCAGCAACTGGTGAACACAGGCATAGTGCCTCTGATACTGGAGATGGCATATAGTCATAAGGACTAGTAGCCTCAGAGGGTGAACCACCAAATGGGCAGGGCCAGGGAGTGCAGCTGCCTCCTCCCCACTGCCCATGCTACGTTTTCAACTTAGCCTTCTTCTCGTCAGGAGAAGGTTATAGCCTTCTCCCCGTCACTTCCCATCCTGTTAGATGAAATAGAGGAACCGAAAGCCCAAAGGCTACTAGCAGCCTGTGAATTACCTCATTGATGCCCTCGCAAAGACCCTGCTCTGCTCTCTCTTTGAGACCTGAACAGAAAGGTGCTGGGCAAGTGAAAACAGGTGCAATAGAGTAGCAATTCCCCAAAGAGTCTCTTTATTGCTGCTCAGCTGAGCAGTGGGTGGGGGATGGGAGTTCTTTTCCCAGCTCCCTCTCACTCCCCAGCTGATCGGGAAGCAGCTAAGCAGCAGTGAAGAGGGGGCCACTCCTTCAAGCACGACCACTATGAAGTGCCGGTTCTTGGAAGAGCAGTCCCCTTTTTTCCATTGCTCAGCCAATCAGAAAACAGCTGAGCAATGGGTGGGAGAGATAAAAAGGCATGGAGGTTTAACTTCCCCCCCTCAAAATCTCTCGCCCTCCACCCAGGTGGCTTGTGCTGGTGTGTGTTGTGTTTGGGGGGAGGGAAGCGGGGGGGGAGGGAAGCGGGGGGGGAAGTGAGTATCTATGTGCATGTGAAGTGTACGTGGGGATAAATGGATACAGTGGAGGGTTCAAAGCATATATGGAATTCAAGTATATGGGCACCAATAACTTACTCCACCCCTGCAACCTCCCTCACTTGCTGGAAGTACAATTGAGGGAACCCCCGGGGTTTTGTTCAGCAGCAGTGGGAAGGAGCCTATGCCTCTACCAAGTACACAAATAAGGCTTTGGAGGAAATCTAACAGAACCCAAATTTCCCCTCACATAGGAACCCTTTGCACATGTGGAGGGATTATGGGTTTTCACTGGCATGTGAGACAAACCAGTGCAACCCCATAATCCCCACAAGCGTTTTTCACACACAGGCGAAACACCCGCCCCTCATCACTAGTGAATCTATGAACAACATACTTTGCTTTGTATGTCCAAGAATAGTGCAAAGTTAGGGGAATTGAGAGTTTGTGTCCTTTTTTCTGTTGTTAATCAGCTCGCCTTTATCATCCACCTCTACTTTGTGTAGTCATAATACCACATTTCTTAAAAGCCAAGCAGTTATAGTCTAAAAACAAGCAGATCTTTTTTCTCCCCAGGATGAATTCTTATTGTATTCACAAGCTTATTCAGAAGCACCTTGTTTATGAAGAATTTATGGACCTGGTTTATTTATAGAACACTATGGAACTTATGTATCACAGGCACCATGCAGGCCTCTGAATAAATGGCAGAGGAGGGTTTGTATTATTTCATTAAAAAAAAAAAACAGACAAACCCATTGAACTCTTCTACAATTGATAAAGACTGTAATAAACTCTAACACCTGTTCATTGCCTTAAATGAATCCCAATTTATCTCCATGTTCTTTTAGCTCCAACAAGTGAGAAATGCATACTCAGAAGACAAAAGGCAATTGTAACCAGACTGAACAGATGCTTTCTGCTTTGGCGTATTAAATTATGTACGACACCTCAACATTTTTCTTCATTAACGTGCAAATTGCATCAGAAATTCAGCACAAATTTGTGTCAGTCCTGTGCTCCAAGGAAACGACCAATTTTTTTTTAAGTGCACTTAATCTTATGTTGACATGTGGAAATAATGACCAAGGGGGAGTTCATCCTCTTAGAGTCACCAGGTTAACAAACTATCCTATCTCTTGACTTTTTGACAGTTGTGATTTTGTGCTTGCTGCGGATAGTGTGAGGCCTTGGCAAGCTAACTATTAATATGGATGTATTGTTTTCCATAGGGAAAAACACAATATGACAGCATAATAATGGAGGAAAGAAATGTGCAGATAATTTGCTTTGCTTTATATTAGGGTTGTGCCAAATATCTTCCACCCTGAGGTTTTTTTCCATTGAAAGTGGTGATTTCAGTAGGGTGATGACGGGGATATTTGCACATTCACCTTTAGGGAGACCTTTCCAAAACCCGTTTCTTCAGGCTGATGATGGTGTTTCCTCCTGAATAGTTTGGTCTCATGGGTCAAAGTAGTGAATGAGATAGGACACAATTAGGGAATGAGGAGAAAATTCACACCTTCCAACTACTGAAACTCAGTTATCCTCTGAAATTCAAAATTCTCTGGATTTTACGATAGAATTCTCTGAACATAAAATGCATACAAAAATGTATCATGGAAAAGTGCATACAAAATGCATATGTTATTGAAAATAATGTTCACAAATGCATTATTATAGGGGAAATGCTAAGAAAAATGTTTGCAAAAATTGGTAGGGCTGTGCAGAGCCCCCCAAAACAACTCAGAGGCTGATTTGGAGCTTCCAAATTGCCCACCTATTCAACTTGGGGCACCTTGTACCACCCCAGCCCACTTCAGAACCAATTCTGAATCCAACCAGGAATCCATATGACTCCCTTCCTCTCATGCTTACCTCATGCTCACCCACCCAGGACTTACCTGAAGCTTCCGCATGTGCCGGCAAGCCTCCCCTCCTCCAGAACAGCCATTTTGACCTGCTGTAGACCTGCTGTTGTAAACTATGGCGACCCAATCCAGTCCTGAACAGGATTTGGGCAGTGGTGGACCAAATCGCCCCACTTTGGCTCAGATTTGGGTTTTGGGACTGAGGTAAACCACACCTCTACATATTAGGCAAAACTGCAGAGAGAAAAATGCATGTATGAGGAGCAATGTGGACAAAAATACATACAGATTTTCATGCAAACTCAAAAAAAAAAATCTCAACGTTTGAAGAGAACCAAAGTTAGACTTGGAAAAATGGGAGAGTCCAAAATTGCCAGATCATCCCTCCCTCGTCACAATACTATACAGGCAATCAGATTGACGTTGTGTTGATATCTCCGAGGTCAAGTGAGCACTGGTCAGAGCTCAAACATTATGAAGTTTAAAGGTTTGCCCCTTTCAAACATTTCCACTAGGACTCTGTTTGAATGCATTCTTTCTTCCCACCTCAAATAACAATTGTATACTCTTCAACACGCTAAGTTGGCACTCTGTCTTCGGTCAGTGCCTTTTTCAGATATTATAGGGCTCACACAAGTAAATCATCTTCGTGAGAATGAAGAATGCATATATCGTGGCCAACTAATATTTGAATGTATCACATGATATTATCATGGCATTTACATAAACCACAGTTAGCTTAGAAGCAATACAAATGGGCTCAAATGCCTTCTTGGCTCCATGTGGGATTTCGGTTCATTCATTCTAATATTCCAATTTTGATTTCTAAAACAACTTTGCCAGGGAGATTTCAGAGCGATGGAAGGACTTATTATTTATTGCTGCTGCAGGAGCAATATGTCAATAAAACACGTGGGGCTGATTTTGTCCAGGATAACAGATTATGTGCATTCACTTAAAGGGCCAGCATTTCAGCCGTAACCATCAAGGCCACCCAAGCCTTGCTTGCCACTTTTCATAGGCTCTGGGTATATGACAAATGAGTTTTCAAGAGGTTCATTCATTCCAACGAGCATTTGTTAAAATCCAACATGTGCTTTCTTTGCAAGAAAATAAGTAGGCTGCATTTTGAAGGTCCACTGAATGATTTGGCTTTCAGCAGAATGTGCCTCTCTCTCTCCCCCCCCCCATTCTTTTGGAATGCGGCCAACCTAAGTATTCATGCACGGGGAAAGTAAGGATGACAGCTTAGACAGGAGGCTGATCCTGGGCTTGCTCTTGCTGCATGCAGTTAGTGGCACAGAATGTCACGAAAAGGTCATCGAGATATGTGGAAAGATACGGCCATTTTAAAAGCTGAGGCTGTTGAAGGAGCAGCACTAGCTAGCGACTGACCATTAAACATCTTTCAGCAATCACCAGCAGCAGGAATTTTGTCCAGCAGCGGCATTATGTGTCAGAACAATGGCCAGCTCAGCGAGGACAATTACTGGGATGCTTCGAACAGGGAGAAAGCCTGGTAGCCTTACTTTATGGTCCGATGAATTAGCAGCATGGAAACATGAAAAATTAACTTCCTTCATGCTGTTGGTGGTAAGGTTAACTACAGCCTGGTTCTATGCCCTGGATTTAAGGATTGCATATTATGCAAGATTGTATCTATCCTCCCTGTATAGAAACAGTCCACTTTTAAAACACCAGATGCTAAGGCAAAGAACAGGCAGCCACCGCATTCATGCCCTGCTTATGGGCACTTAGAGGAACCTGGTTGGCCACTATTGGATGCTGAAATCTGGCTGAGATAGATCTTTGATACAGAAAGGCAGTGCTTATGTTCTTAGGATACCATAGGATCACTGCCCTTGGCTTTTACAGCCCTTGAGGAGGCATCACGTGTCACTGTACAAATCCTCTAGGCATTCCTGGTTGCCTAACAGCAATACCATCTATACTTAGGGCTGGTTAAATAGAAGATAAGGACATCAGGACAGGGGATCTTTAAGTGGCAAGATAGAAGCACAGGATAAAAGCCTGAAGGCAAGAAGCTCAAGGGAGAAGAAAAGATGGAGCTGGAGTACAGAGGAACAGGTAGAGTGGCTAAAAAGAATGGGAAAGAACAATTATTGGATGTTAAAGAAGGGTAGGAGGAAGAGGAGAAGAGCAGCTGGGCTTCCTTGAAGACCAGGGATCTAAAGTAGAGGAGGGGCTGCTAGCAAACACAGGAGAGACATACCTGTGCAGTCAGCAGCAGTCAGAAGCCCAGAGGAACAGGTGGATAAGAAAAGACCTGTTTGGTTCCCCCAGCAAGCTCAGGTACAGATCATCCTGGCTCTGCAAACACACAAAAGGAAATTATGCTTTCTTTTGCTTTCACAATGAAATGCTGCATTTCCTCTGCTCTAAAAAAAAAAACTTGTCGAAAAGGTTGTTGAAAGAACCTGTAAACCTGTGAGACAAGCGCAAGATAAATGTAGAAAAGCCCTTTTTCTTTTATTTATGGAGTTCTCCCCCCACCCTTGTATCCCCATGCATGCTACTTCTCCATACCTTTGGAGATAAGCAATATAAAAATGTGAGTGAGTTTTGTTTTTTAAAAATGCTACAGATATCAAACGAAGAGCATGCATTTGTGAACACCTTAGACATGCAATTATTGATTTTGTTATATTTTAAATTCATGAGGAACATCTTTTTCAGTTAGTTGGTGGGAGGATATATGTATATATATATATATATATATATACAAACACACGCTAGTGTCTGTTCCTTTGGCTCCATCCCTGACCTTGTTGAGCATCCAGACATTCTTTTTTGGGAACTAAAATAGGAGGGAAATCCTTTTTCAAAGAGAATTAGATGATTAAATCCTCAGACAAGCTATTTGGGCTTTTAAAATGACAGGTGCAATATGAGCCATTTGGATGATAAATTAAATGCTTAACCTTTTGTGAAGTTTTATGAAGAATATGACTTCAGTGAGTAGACAGACTTGCTAGTCCATATGGAAGCACAATGCATTTTGCAAGGAGTTTGGAATATTATTTTCCTGCAAAGGAAGGGAAATCACCATGGAGTTTCTCTTTATTTCAAGGTGCTATGTTGTATAGGCACATTTGAGAGTTATAGAATGAAAACTGTAGAAATAATATTCCATGAACCAACCATCCAAAATGACTGGGGAGAAATTCATCATGGTTCCTACACTTCAAATGAGGAAATCCATGCATGATTTGTTGCGACTTCTGGTACTGAAACAAACACTGAATTATTTGTTGTCCACTAATGCTGTTTTATAGTGCATTGTACGAAGGTGTAAATAACAAACTGCAAATTACAGCCTGTGCTTATTACATGGACATGGACCGGAGTGTAGGCAGAAATTCTTAAATGTGGGAACTAAAGAAGTGACAGGCATTAAAACTGAAAATAAGGGTAAATTCTTGATCATTCAGGCTGCATTTCTACACATAATTTCTTATGAGTAAATCCAATTGAACTCAAATCGACATACAAAAAATAAAACCCTTTGACTGGTTCTTCTATGGGGAATTCCACAATGGTTTCAGCAGAACAAGTATGTTAAACAGTGTTCCCATTGCAGTTTAACTTTAAATGAAGGATACAATCCAGCCCCTTGGGTCCTATATGTATGCACAATTGTCCCAAAGGCTGGTTTGTGGTGGCACCAAGCAATGAATCTAATCTCCAGGTGGAAGCCCATATTGGGATTTCCCTGCCATGCTATGGGATTTCTTTGCCTCCTCCAGATCCAACTTGTTTGCCCATCTCCCTTCCTGTTGCAACCTACCTCCTATCTCTGTATCTATGCTTTGACACCAATGGGGGATTTCCTCCCATTGCAAGTTCCAGCTTCAGAAGAGGGGTTTTCTTCAGAACCATTGCATGGGAGGAAAGGTTAAATCCCACCTTCAGACCAGCTGCAATCCTTATAATTATCATCATCATTCTCCCACCCCGCCTCCCCCAGCTGAGGCTATTGCCCCTTTTAAAAAATCTGTATACTTAAATGCAAGGATGCTTTTAATGGCCCATCAAGTTGTTTGCTGTTGCCATTGTTGCTTATTCAATTTATATCCCGCCATATACAGAATACCCTAGGTGGCAAAGTTAAAACAATGTAAACACGATAAAACAATCAATAAAATACCATAGGCAGCATAAAAATGTTAAAAACAATTTAAAAAGATAAAGCAATCAATAAAACCATAGAGCATAAAAAAAGATATATAACGGTCAGCAATAAGATTCTAAAAAGGGAAGGCCTGCCCAAAAATAGAGTTTTTAACGCCTGCTTAAAGACATTCAAAGAAGTCAGCAGGTACATTTCAACTAGCAGGTCATTCTGCAATGAGGGGCAGCAAAGGAAATGGTTGTCTTGATGTGACTGCCAATCTCACATTAGGCAATCACAGCAGATGACCCTCCGAGGACCTAAAGTGGCGGGCTGGAACATAGGGGAGGAGGTGCTCCCTAAAGTACCTTCAACCTAGATTCTATAGGGCTTTAAAGGTAAGAACCAGAACTCTATATTTTGCCCTGAAAGGAATTGGCAGCCAGTATAAAGATTTTAAAAGTTTAGCCCTTGCATACCAAAGTTATAATGTGTGAACACAGAAGTGTTATATAAGGGCAAAACTAGATGTGGACATTTCCACAAGCAGAAGAGAGACAAAATCATCCCTTCTATTTCTTACTCTTAAATATTTGAATAATAGTCCAAAGCCCTAATGGTGACTTGTGACCTAATTGATTAACGCTCTCAACCAAATAAGCCATGTATGACCAATAATCAAATATTGCTAGTAGTTAATGATCATTGAAAGGTTAAGACACAATTTAAAATGAATTAATTAACTGACATATAACAAAACCCCTTTCCATCATAAATATTTTTAAAGGATCTGTAGGACACTGATGGACCTCACGTACATACATTTTATACTTAAAACATTTTTTTAAACTTTTAAAGCTTTATATTCTGTTTTGACCAGTTTTATTTTATGGTTTTAATTGTGAACTGCCCAGAGAGCCTCGGCTACTGAGCAAGTATAACAATGTCATAAATAAATAAATAAATAATCATTCAAAGAGGTTTAATAAACTGACTGTTCTCTGGGATTGAGGTACTTGTAAAACAGAATCCTGTGTAATGGTTCTTTATATTAAATTAGAGTAATAAATCCAAAATCGTGTCTTTCAAGCTCAAGAAAACACCACCAGTGCAATACGTCCAATTTTTCCTTGGTTTTGTGAAATCTCATTTTCATGGAAAAGGTTTTTTAAACTGATTATATGGTTGGATACAACACTATATATATATATATATATATACACACACACACACATATACACGTTAGTGTTTCATATTCCAAAATATTTAGTTTTAGAGGTGTTGGAAGCAAAGCTTGATTAAAAATATGCATTTAGGTGATTTTAGATGACTCGGGAGAACACATTGATTAAAAATGATCTTTGGGTGCAGAAAATGTATGACAGTAAAAGCTTAGTGATAATTATCACGTTACAGTAATTAGAAAAATGAAGAGTCCATGAGGCAGGGCTCATTTGCGCATTGCAGGAAGTGGTGAATAGCGGAGGAGTGGCTGACTTTTCCTCATTTGATGCTTCTACAGATAACAGAACACACACACACACACACACGACAAGCCATTACGCACCAATTTCTAACTGAAAATGATGTGGAACCCGCCTAGAGCCCCTGACATAGGGCCGGCTCCAAGTTTTTGAGGGCACTTGGGCAAGACACACTCAACGGGCCTACCTTCTCACCTCCATCGTCACCAGCTGCCACTGCTTCGTATCCTTGCTACAATTTGCTTGCTTGACAGGAAGAGAGACGGTGAGCAAGCAGGCAGTGGGACAGTCTGCTGCTCTACCTTCTTCGCACCATGACTGGCGTCTAGGCCAGAGTGTGAGAGGCAGATAAAGCAGTTGGTTGCAATGGCGAAGAGGAGGTGCAACTCCAGGGGGATATTGCCAGTGGGGCTCTGGTGGGGTGTGAGACTTTGGCAGGTGCCCAACCATGCCTGCCTCTGATGCTGGCCCTGCTGCAAACAATCGCTTCTAGGAGTCCAGAGGACCATCGCCAGGCTCACAACCCAACAGGGATTGCACGGAGGTGCTGCTCATTGGGTAAACCACAACTTCCACTAAAGACCTAGACACGAGGGCACTTGCGTGGAAGCTTAAGGAAATTGATCGTAATGAATTCTGATGGAAACTGATTTGATCTGCACCTCTCGGACTAATCTATGGAGAACTCAGCTTTTTGCTCTTAGATTTTGCAATGTTTGGGATGTTGTGCCAGAGTTCTCAGCTCAAAAACTGTACCAAAATGTGTTTTAAATTTCACATGTTGAAAAGGGGGGGGGGGTTAAAAAAGCATTTAGAGATTTGAATTTGAGAGAAAATACTTTCAAAAATGTGCAATTAGATATGTATTTAAATGCGCATGTCCATGCAGATCTTTAAAAATAAAACTGCAGATTATCACATAAGAGATGGAATAGATAAATGAGGGAACACATACAAAAGTGACAGTCCAGTGCAGTTGTGACATCTTGAAAACCACTTCTATTGTACAAATTGCAGGGAGTCACATGAATGAGCATCATGTGGAGGCACAAATTAGGACTTTCAGCAGGGCTGGTGGGATGCCCCTGCTTCCCCTCTCATCTCCTGCAGCACAGCCTGTTGGAATGGCTGGTGGTGGTGACAGTTGAGGGAAGAGGAGCATTCATGGAGGAGATCTTCAGGGATAGTGGAATGACCCTGCTTCCCCCTCTCATCTCCTGCAGCACAGCCTGTTGGAATGGCTGGTAGTGGTGACAGTTGAGGGAAGAGCAGCATTCATGGAGGAGATCTTCAGGGATAGTGGAATGACCCTGCTTCCTCTCTCATCTCCCTCAATGCAGCCTGTTGGAATGGCTGGTGGAGGTGACAGTTGAGGGAAGAGCAGCATTCATGGAAGAGATCTTCAAGGATGGTGGAATGACCCTGCTTCCTCTCTCATCTCCCTCAATGCAGCCTGTTGGAATGGCTGGTGGAGGTGACAGTTGAGGGAAGAGGAGCATTCATGGAGGAGATCTTTAGGGATAGTGGAATGACCCTGCTTCCCCCTCTCATCTCCTGCAGCACAGCTTGTTGGAATGGATGGTGGTGGTGACAGTTGAGGGAAGAAAAGCATTCATGGAGGAGATCTTCAGGGCTAGTGGAATGACCCTGCTTCCTCTCTCATCTCCCTCAATGCAGCCTGTTGGAATGGGTGGTGGTGGTGACAGTTGAGGGAAGAAAAGCATTCATGGAGGAGATCTTCAGGGATGGTGGAATGACCCTGCTTCCTCTCTCATCTCCCACAGCACAGCCTGTTGGAATGGCGGGTGGTGGTGACACTTCCCCCCTTCCAAATCATCCTGTGGAATCCACCGTCTGAACTGGGCGTATGACAAGACAGACAAAATGCTACAAGAAGGTACTGTCTTTGAAGACAAGGTCCACCTCTAGAGAGGGAAGTCCACTGCTGTTCCAGTACCAGTGAGGTTGGGAATGGTGCAGTTGGTGAGACATGACAAGGAGCCCATGGATCTGCAGTGTCCTATGCCGCCTCATTCCTCTGATACAGCTAGAAGAAAGGGCCAAGAAGTGCACCAGCACAGGAGCTGGTGTAGTTAATTTCCCTCCCATTTGGTGTCAGTGGGAAGGAAATTGGGTGGAGGGGGGGAGGTTTCCATGTTGGAAGAAGGAAAAACTGCCCCCGTTTCTGGATGCATCCTGCTGGCAGGACTTAGAATGTGGTGGTTCTTCTATGACAAATTCTCTCCCTCCCACCCCATAGGTGTGCTCTTCCTGCATTCCTGAAGTACAAAATTGAGGTGGCCGATTCAAGTACAAGGCAGTGCCAGTGGCAAAATATATAAAAGAAGTAACATTTTGATTATTTGTATTCAGAGCAGAAGAGTAAACTGATTTACAGTTCCTGGCAGAGCCAGATTAATTTTTATTACATGAACTGAGATCCTAAAATCCTATTAACCTCAGAGGCAGGATAACTGCTCATAATTTGTGAAAAATATGGCTTTCAAAGTAACCCGACCAAAGCAAGTTGAAGACGTTTGAGCCACTACAGAAAGTAAGATCTAGATGCACTAACGTTCTGCTTAGATCAGGGGCCCACAACGTTTTGGCCATGAGGGCTGCTGAGGTGGCAGAGGCCACACACACACACACATGCGCCCACATGCAGGCACGCTCATTCACACACAGAGAAAACACCCCACCACTCACACACATTCACACACACACACCACTCACCCCAGCAGCAACATTAATGTGTCTTGCAAAAACAGCATCTGTTCCATATAGCATCAAGGTGTTGAACGCCCTCCTCGGCCATCCCAACCCGACTGCTAAAAAAGAAGCACCAACTGCCTAAGATGGGGGTTTAGGATTCCTCCTGTAGAATCCTCATTCCTAGAACATTCTCAGAGCACTCTAGGAAAATGGCAAGAATGTTCAAGCACAGCTCCCTAGATGTCTCAGGGAGCCTTTGCCTTGACCAGAGAGCCTATTCCTAGAGAAGTTTTTTTCCTCCTCCCTCCCTTTTTAGAAATGGCAGATGCTAAGGGTCTAGGGGCTGCCAGACAAGGCTTGAGGGGCATCACACATTGTGCACCCCTGGTTCATTTTATATGACCCTCAATTTGAAGTTGCAGTCTGTGCTCCCTAATCTAAGAAGTGTGTGTCTGTGTGCGTGCAGGGGTAGGGACAACTGGAGAAAAGCAACTGTACAGCTGAAACTAAATAGGTTGACTATCTTACTTTCTGAACATGATGACTTTAGGGTCTAATAGCTGGGAGAAGCTACTGTGTTGTTGTTGTTGTTGTTGTTGTTAGTAGTCGTCATCACTTTGGACAAACTAAACATTTATCAAATCACAAACAGCAGATGTACAAGTAATTGAATTATTTACTTCAGTGTGAGCACATATGGCCCCAATTAGGGGGAAAGGTTTTAAGCTTTTAAGTCCCAAAATTCCACCCCCATTCCATGGGGGGAAAGCATAAAAACCAGCTCTTGGGGCACCATGGTCCTGATCCAAAGAAGAATGTTTAGTCTGGCCCTTAATAAACTGTCATATATCTGCACCTGATATGTGGCAAATACCATCTTTCCACTTGGCAGAATAATTCAGATGACCGAGCTACTACAGTATGAAACAGGTTACCTTGAGGCAGTTTCCTCCTGTACTTGCTTCATCATTGATGCTGTAACTAGAAGAATAGGTTAACAGACTCCAACTGTGCTGATGAATTCTCCCAACTGCTGTCCAGGGATGCTGCAATGACAGGGCCCCATTGCAACTGCTTCAGGCCCCATACAGCCTCCGGGTGGTCCTGCTTCCACCATTCTCATGCCTTGTCTACCAACTCTTGCAGTCTTCTAAAGGCGTATCCCAATAGTTGTGCTCACTCATTACTCAGGAAAAGAAATCATGGTTCCTATTTCATTTGATCACTGGGGAGCCCTAATTTCAATCTCATCTCCAGAGTGGTTCACACGACGATGCCCTTTCACATGTTTAAAGAACACATATTGGAGTGTGGGTGACCACATGGATTTGCCCACTCCCAGAAATGATTCCCTGCTATCCTCAATCTTCAGATGTTGCATGAAATGGCTCTCCATGCATATTGAAGTATATACATACAGTTCCTCCATGTGGTAAGGGCTTCTGAATGAATCTTTGTATGGAGGAGTCCTATGCAACTACATCAGTTTGCATAGAGAGCCCTTTCCCATGCAGCCTGAACCCACAAACAATGGATAAGGTATTTCTGTGGCTGAGGACAGCAAGGGGGGCGTGGCCACAGTACATGATGACAGTGCGTGTGGATAGCCTGTACTTCCCCTTTATACATTCTTTCATTGCAGGGGTGAGGTTCACACAAGCCTTTCTTCCACATTTTCCTTCAGTGGTGCCATTTTATGCTTCATTGTAGAATAGACAAGTACAATTTAGAAGGAAGGGCAAGATTCAGCAAGGTTCAAAACTAAATTGTGGAAACAGCAGTGAAAAACTTAAACTAATGTTAAGTGAGGACAAACTGGCACCCATTTAAAAATGGGATTTGTGTTGCTGAAATGAACATCTAGAGCCTGGAAGCCATCTCTACATTAAGGAAATAACCTGCATCCTTGCCAGGCTTTCTTTTTCTCAGGTCTTTCCATGTTCACTAGAAGGTTCGACATCAACCAATGGTGAACATTTGATTTTGAATGGAAAACTTTCCCCTGGGCAATGCTATTCTGCTAAATACACTGACTTCATACGTTGGGGAAATTTTGCAATAATTTAAATACATTTTTTAAAAAAGCAAGAGTACAGGTAGAAAGCATGGGGAGACGTCCTGGAGGTTGAGGCATCATGTTAAAACTCTCCCTGAGTTTAAGATAGTTATAAAATCTAGTCTCTTCCAGCAGGCCTACCCAGATGAATTTTAAACCTAAGAATTTTAAGATGCCCTGCTTGTTATTTTCATATTGTATTGGTTTTATATGCTCTTTTAAGTAGTTTTATGCATTTGATTTATACTGTACTGTTGTATTAATGTTGCTCCCCACCTCGATCCAAAGGGAGAGGCAGGTAAGAAATAAATATTTATTATTATTATTATTATTATTATTAGACCGGCAAACTTCCAACAATCGCAAATCATGAGTGTGCAGTAAATCGCTCATGTAGAGTAGCTCTATGGCCCTTTTACATTAGTTGCTCAGCCAGTCAGATTTATAGGTGATCCTGAGGAATAATAATGTTGACAAAATCACAGAGCACAGCAGAAGGCAGTGGAGGAGGGGGAGAGAGAGATTCCCCCCTTTTTTAATACTTGAAATCTGCCATCTTCAAAACCACAATAGCATCTTTTCCCTTTCTGCCAAAATAATATATATAAAATTATTGATGATGATGATTTAAAGACATGCACTTGTTCTCAAGGAAAAAATATGCACTGCTGGCAAATAAACAGAAATGGCATACTGTTTACTTAATCTAATTCAAATAAATGTGATACAAGGCAAGCTATAAATTCATGTAGCATTCCCTGTATAACTGGATTACAAAAAAAGATAGTGGCATAAATCACTCTTTTTGCTGATACATTTGAGCCCCTTTCAGTTAATCAGCAAAATAAATTCCAGAAATTACTTGAATGGCTTCCAGTTATATTGAACAAAATTTCTGTTCAGTCAGGAATGCTGGCAATGCGCTCTCTCTCTCTCTCTCTCTCTCTCCTCTTGCTCTTAGGAACCTCACTAGAGATCCGTTTTACGCACCCCAGCCAGTCCATTGCAACCACTAATATCATGTGACAGCATAAATATGAAGGTTATTAATATTTTAAAAATCTAATTTTCTCAACATTATAGTTGTAATGAATTTTTATATGACTTAGGTGCCACCAATTGCAGATTGTGACATCTCAAATGCTGAGCAATCAGCATGGCTGATTGGATGCATTTTAAGTTTGAATATGCCTGAGGCAGTTTATTTATATTCTATGTAGCTCATTTTATAAGTGGGCTGTAAAGAAATGTCTTTAATTTTTGCTTTTGGGGGGAAAACACTCAATTCTTTTTTATTATTATTTTTCTTGCTGAGAAATAATTCCCTGCATTCAATTTTCCAGAAATTTTGTTATTTTCTCTTTTAGATTAGCAGCCATTTTGTTTCTTTTCTTACTTTTCATTGACAAGCCACCATCTTATGAAATGTTCTCTGCCAACAGTTCAGCCTCTTCCAAATAGAACTACACAAATAAATCAACCTTACTTCCTGTTCCCAATTCAGGATGACTTTTGTTTTTATTTGTGTGTGTTTTTCCAAGTGGCATTTCACCACTCCTGTTCCAGATATATGGGATTCCTAAAATTGTGATTGGGAATCCCAAACTGCTACATGAAATTCATTGACACTGTAGCACTGATTTCTCCTTGTAGACCTTGTAGGTGTTGGCCTGCATCTCAATCCAAGAAGCAAACCTAGACATATTTATCCTTATAAAACCCATAACATGTCCCCTAAGACTGGATTGGTTCCTACAATAAAATACAGTGCTCTGAACACTCAACAATTGTTTGCTTTTTTAGTGAGGAGCATAGACACCTGGGAAGGCTATAGTCTGGTCTCTCAATAGTCTAGCTCCCCATTGATAAATATAGGGTGAAAACACTGTACATTCCAATGTGTTATGGAACAGGTTAAACGCATATTTGCAGTATGCCAGTGCATTTATTTTCAATCCATTAAAACATTATCATTATTAAATATCTAATAATTATTATATGAAAAAATATACTTTTTTATTTGTTCATTCATTTATTTATTCATTACATTTCCATACCACCTACCAGCTGAAGCCCTCAGGGCAATGCAAACTGTACCTGCATTACCAAGTGGCCCAAAAGTAGGTATACAGTTTCTACTCACACATTGGCTCAATTCGGACGACACGATAGTCAATGGTGGGGTAATAATCAACTTTACAGTTGTTCATCTAGGGAGTAGTCCCCACACAACATGGTAATAAATAATCAACCGTGGTGTGGATTAGGATCAGCACTGAGTTGACTAAGCCAGCATTCGGATAACACGATAGTCAAAACAACTGACGATTGTTTTCCCCACACCAGTTGTTTATTGTGTCATCCAAATTGAGCCATTGTCTGTCCGTCCCATCAGCATTCCAAACAACTGTATACCTACTTTTGGGCCACCCAGTAGTACTATTGAAGTGCACTGATAACTGTTGGGGCACATAACACATTCCATATACTGCTTTTATCGTGTTATTTCCTGCTTTTTATTCCACATTATCCAAAAATAGTACAACAAGTGTCATTGTGTGTCCTACAAGGTATAATTGTGCAAGGTGTATATAGAGTTATCATGATGGTATCATAATGATTTGACGCAAGGTGTAGATCTCTCCTTAGAGCACAACAATAACAACAAAGCATTCTTGAAGTCAGAGTACGTGTGGCTGTATTAAGAGTTTTTTGTTTATGATGATTTACTGATGCACACATGGACTCCGCACATTTGGTTATATATGAAAATAATCTTGATACAATTGTAGGTAACATCAATATTGCTTTTGCAGTTGTTTTATCAATTTAGACTGTTGTATTAGTAATATAAAAGGAAGATATGCCAATGTCCTGGTATTTTCCATGTGGGAACAAATGATACCGCAAATCAGAGCTACGAAGAAATCACATCAGACTTTGAAGCTCTGGGAAGGAAACTCAAGAACTTTGGGGCCCAGATAGTTTTCTCATCCATCTTCCCAGTTCTTGGAAGAGGAATAGAAAGGGAAAGAAAAATACTCTGGGTGAAAGACTGGCTACAAAGGTGGTGCCAACGTGACAGATTCGGATTCTGGGAGCATTGGCTATGCTACTTGGGGAAGATGGACCACTGGCAAGGGACGTGATGCACCTCACAAGGGCTGGGAAGAATGTGTTTGGCCACAGCATGAAGAACTTCATCAGGAGGGCTTTAAACTGAATCCTACGGGGGAGCGAGACATCAACTTGGAGGCAACAATGCACCATAACAGAGAGAACAGCTTCAACAGTGCCCAAAAATAGTCTTCACAATAATGTAGGAAACAAGCCAAACTATAAAGCACATAGGCTTCGATGTCAATATACTACTGCCCAGAGTATGGAAAACAAACAGAACGAACTTGAACTCTTAATACATGAAGGCAAATACGACTTGATAGGTATAACTGAAACTTGGTGGGATGACTCCCATTTTATTCTATTTATTTATTTATTTATTTATTACATTTATATACTGCCCCATAGCCAAAGCTCTCTGGGCAGTTTACAAAAATTAAAAACATTGAACATTTAAAAACCAATATACAAAAATTAAAACCATAACAGCCTAAAAATAAACTACATATTATTTTAAACTGCTTCATGACTGAAATATAGCAATTGAAGGGTATAACTTGTTCAAAATCAACAGAACAAATAGAAAGGGAGGTGGAGTCGCACTATATGTTAAAAATACCTATACCTGCACAAAAATACTAGAAGATGAGCCTGGAAGCCCCATCAAAAGCATCTGCATTAAAATAAACAGGGCAAGGAATAAAAGGAACATGATAGTTGGAGTCTACTACCAACCACCCAATCAAGGAGAAGATAAGGATGAAACTTTTGCTAAGCAAATTGCCAGTGTTTCAAAGAAATCCAATGTAGTAGTAATGGGGGACTTTAATTACACTGATATTTGTTGGGAGACAAATTCTGCCAAAAGTGGCTCCTCCAAGAAATTCCTGACATCGTGGCTGATAACTTTCTCCTACAGAAAGTAGAGGAAGGAACCAGAGGACATGATACTGACCAATAGGGATGACTTAGTGGATAAAGTGGCAGTTACAGGAACTCTAGGGGAAAGTGACCATGTCATACTTGAGTTCTTGATTTTAAAGGAAGCAAAACCTGAGTGTAGCCATACGCGTATTCTGGATTTCAGGAAAGGTGATTTTAATAAACTCGGAACTATGATAAGTAAGGTCCCATGGCAAGTGGCCCCAATGAGAAAAGGAATCCAAGATGGGTGGGAGTTTTTAAAAAAGGAAATTTTAAAGGCACAGTTACAAACAATCGCAACAAGGAAAAAAGATAGAAGACAACAGAAGAAACCAATGTGGCTCCACAAAAAGCTTAGAGAGGACCTGAAAATAAAAAGAATATGTATAAGAAGTGGAAGGAAGGCCAGGCTACAAAAGAAGACTACAGACAGGTAGCACAGAAGTTCCGGAATGGCATCAGGAAGGCTAAAGCTGAGAATGAGCTGAGGTTAGTGAGGGATGCTAAAAGCAACAACAACAAAACTTTCTTCAGATATGTGAATAGTAAAAGTCAGAGGAAAGGAATGACGGTTCAACTCCTTAATGAGGATGGCAAATTGATAACAAGATGACAAAAAAAAAAGCCGAAGTGCTCAATTCCTACTTTGGCTCAGTCTTCTCCCCAAAGCAGGTCTATGAACCCCCTGGAAAAAGTCAAGTACAAGTTGAAGGGGCAGTATTACAGCTTGAGATTGATAAACAAATGGTCAAGGAACACCTAATTTCTTTGAATGAGTTCAAAACTCCAGGGCCCGATGAACTGCATCCTAGAATAATAAAGGAGCTGGCAGAAGAACTCTCAGAACCACTGTCTATTGTCTTTGCAAAATCATGGAAGACGGGTGACGTGCCGGACGACTGGAGGAGGGCTAATGTTGTCCCTATCTCCAAAATGGGCAAACAGGAGGAACCTGGGAACTACAAACCAGTCAGTCTGACATCAAACCCTGGGAAATTTTGGAGCAGATTATAAAGAAGTCAATCTGTAAACACCTTGAAAACAATGCAGTGAATTACTAGAAGCCAGCATGGATTTGTCAAGAACAAATCCTGTCAGACTAATCTGATCTCATTTTTTGATTGGGTAACCTCCATTGTGGACTGTGGGAATGCTGTGGATTACATATCTTGACATCAGCAAAGCTTTTGACAAAGTGCCCCATGACATTCTGATTAACAAACTGGCTAAAAGTGGCTAGATGGAACAACTATTGGGTGGATCCACAGTTGGCTACATAATCGGATTCAATGGCCCCCTCCACAAGGATGCGCTTTTGCGCCCGGTTCCGGGATTATGCGCATTATCGCGGAGGCGCATTTACGCCTAATCCCTCTGCACGGGAGGCGGCGAGAGGCGGCGAAGCGCATTAATTCATGTCCAAAAAGCGCTTTAGAAGACGTTAACGCGCATAATCACTTGTTCACACCGCGATAATGCGCTTTAATGGCCGGAGAAAAATAAAAGTCGCTATTTAACGCGCATTCGAAAATGCGCATTATCGGGGAAATAACGCGCCTGTACGCCCGTTTTGCGTTCCGCTGGTGTGGAGGTAAAATTTATAATGAGCCTCTAAGGCTCATTAAACGTCTCGTGTGGAGGAGGCCAAAGAGTTCTTATCAATGGTACCTTCTCAAACTGGATGAAGGTAACAAGTGGGGTACCGCAGGGCTCTGTCAGGGGCCCAGTGCTCGTCAACATTTTTCTTAATGATTTGGATAAGGAGGTGCAGGGAATGCTTATCAAATTTGCAGATGACACAAAATTGGGTGGCATAGCTAATATCCTGGAATACAGAAACAAACTTCAAAGTGATCTTAATAGGCTGGAATGTTGGGCTGAAAACAACAGAATGAAATTTAATAGAGATAAATGCCAAGTTCTACATCTAGGAAAAAGAAACCAAATACACAGCAATACTACAAGTGAGAAGGATGTTGGAATTGTTATAGACCACAAGCTGAATATGAGCCCATGGTGTGATGTGGCTGTAAAAAAACAAATGCTGTTTTGGGCTGCATTAATAGAAGTATAGCTTTCAAATCATGCGAGGTACTGGTTCCCCTCTATTTGGCATTGGTTAGGCCTCATCTTGAGTACTGTGTCCAGTTCTGGGCAGCACACTTCAAGAAGGATGCAGACAAGCTGGAGGGGGTTCAGAAGAGAGCAACAAGGATGATTAGGGGTCTGGAAACAAAGCCCTATGAGCAGAGACTGAAAGAACTGGGCATGTTTAGCCTGGAGAAGAGAAGACTGAGGGGAGACATGATTAGGGTGACCATATTTTGGGAACCAAAAAGGAGGACAGCATGGCCAGCCCTCAAGGAGGTGCCCATCCTGACATGACCGCCCCCAAGGGGGCATGGCCTTGGTTACATGTTCTACAGCTCACAATTCAGACAAACCTGTTCTACATAATATCTTAATGTTAAAATCACTAAAATTAAGAACAAGTGAGACATTCAATGTAGCTGAAATTAACTTCTACCTTTGTAGCTTTTGCTGTACTTTGAAGCTTTTGCTACACTATGTGTGGTACAGTCTCCCCCTCCTTCAAATATCTTTTCTTAATGCATGTCCTTCACTGGATGATCATAGTCTCACATTTCCTAACATTTAACACTCTTTCCCCATCACCTTTCTCATAACCATTTTAAGTCAGGATCCATACTCACAGATTCAGCACACTATCACTTTACAAATGAAGCAGTTGACAAGTGCAGAAAAATCTAGTACAACCTAGCATTCAGAAAGGGTATTACCCTGCGAAGGTTAGCCATGGAACAAAATGACTAAAGGCTCATTGCAGCCACTTCCAAATAGCATCTCTTAGCTTGTTTCAACTTCTGGTTTATCAATGAGAAACTATCACAATGCTAGACAAGGATTTTCCCTCCTTTTTTTCCAAATACCTCCTGAATTTATAATGCCTCAGTGTGCAGAGAACAGAAATCCCAATCTGGGACCCAAAGGAAACTGCCCAAAGAAACCTCAGAAACAAGTCCCATTGATTTCAATAAAGCTTACTCCCAGATAAATGAATATAGGATTGCAGCCTTAAATGAAGGTGCTTACAGGGCCATTAGTATTTTATTGCTGTTCATGATAAATCTTCACTGTGATAGAAAATATGTTTACTCAGAAGTCCCATTGACTGCAATAGGCCCTGCAATCCCAAAGTGTTAACATAAACATAATTATAGGCTGACCATATGAAAAGGAGGACAGGGCTCATGTAACTTTAACAGTTGTAGAGCAAAGGGAATTTCAGCCAGTGTCATTTGTATGCAATTAGTTCCTGGTGAAATTCCCTCTTCATCACAACAGTTAAAGTTGCAGGCACTATACTAGAGTGATCATATACAAAAGAAGGCAGGGCCCCTGCAACTTCAACTCTTGTGATGAAGAGGGAATTTCACCAGGAACTAATTGCATACAAATTACACTGGCTGAAATTACCTCTTCTCTACAACTGTTAAAGTTATATGAGCCCTGTCCTCCTTTTCATATGGTCAGCCTAGATAATTATAAACACAAACAGGATCATTGACAGAGAAGGGAGGGAAGTTGTTAGGAGGGGAGGGTTCTGCAGTTGTGGAGCAAGTTGTCAGTCACAAACAAGATGAACATAGGTGGTGAGCGTTCAAGGTGCCACAAGACAGTTTGTAGCTTTTGCACACAAATTACCTTGCCCCCTAGTCCAGACATTGCTGCTCACATCCCTTTTGCGCAGCAAAACCTGGGCTGGCTTAGAAGGAGCAACAAATGAGGAAGGCCTCTGGCACTCCATTGAACATGTCAGCAGCCAATGTACCTGCTCACCCCTTGCGAGCAGCCTCACTGACTATGATGGCAAAATGCAGTGTTTGGCTGCTGGGCACCTCCTGCTGCCCAGTCAAGCACCAGCTTACAATGGTATTGTTAAGCAATTTTGGATGCTGGACATAATGGTCTTATGCCGGCCCCCTTTATATCTTAAAATGCATCACTTCACTTCCATATTCCACAGCTTCTACATTTCTTATGTTAGAGCAATAATAATAATAATAATAATAATGGCAACCCTGTTTAAAAAATTAATGTTTCCATATATGTGCAGAGTTTCACATTTTAAACTCACTTAAGGTGCAACCCTATGCATGGTTAGAAAGAAAAAAATCCTGCAGTTCTCAGCATACTCCAGCCAGACATGCTGGCTAGGGGAATCTAGGAGTTATAGGACTTTTTCTGTTTAAACATGAATAGGATTGTGCCTTTAACTCATGAATACATGAATCAAATAGGATTTCCTTCTGCTGTGGAACACACTTACTTAGGAGTAAGCATTATTGTCCTGTCTTTTCTTCACCCTCCCTTCTTTTTCAGGCTGAATCCTATGCACACTTAAATCAGAGTAAATCCTATTGATCTCAGTGGGACTTACTTCAAAGTAGACAGCCTTAGGATTGTGCTGTAGCTCTATTTTTAAGGTGACACAAGATACACACATACCATGTTTACCAAAAGAATGGCTTGCTGGTTACTACATCATATCTGCTTGAAAAAGGGGGGTTGGACACCCTAAAATAAGCAAGGGCAGATAGGATTTGTTTCAGCAAGCATTCCTCCCTCTTCCCCTTTTTAGTGATCCCATGCAGGGTTACTCAAAAGTAAGCCTCGCAGAGGCAAAGCACAATGTGGCTCCTTCCCCAAGAAGTGTGGTTAGGTAGTATCCAATGTCAGACCTATGTAGAGTAGATCCATTGAAATGAATGAGACTTAAGTTACTTACAACTAATTTAACTCCCATTCTTTTCAATAGGTCTATTTACGTAGGACTAACATTGGATACTACCTGTTGTTGAGAACACATTTCCTTTCTGTTTTTCTACCCCTTACATTAAAGCTGCAGATCATAAATGGATAGAAAAACCGAAAGTAAATGTGTTCTCAAATGGACATCCATGTATCTTTTAGCTTCATACCAGAGAAATGTTTTTAAGGGACCTAGTTTTTTCTCTGTAAATTCAAAATACATACACACACACAAAGCTTATATAGTTTTACATCTTTTAAAGCCGCTACCTGAAGAGGTGTCCTTTTTCTTTTTTGGAGACCCAGGCGCTCTGTGGCTGGGAGTCGCTGGACAACAACAAGGTGGGCTGCGCTGGCTGGGTCAAGGAAGCCCAGACATGGCCCCCCAAAAGTCAAGCCTCTTGCGTACATGAGGCGGCTGAAGAAATGCCGGCTGGAGCAGAGCATGTCTGGGCATGCCCTCCAAATCAACCAATTCTCTCCCCCCCCCCTCTCTCTCTCCCCCTCCCTTCCTTCTTTTTTAAATTTACCCCCATTTTTTGGTTCTGTTATTCTCACACTTCTAAAAACATTTATTTTTTTAAAAAAAATAAGATAAAATTAAAAACGCATCCTACCTACACAGACAAGGAAATTCCACACCCTGAATAAGGCCCAGGCGCGAGAGAGGAGGACAGGGTAGGGGCAGCCAAGCGGTGTGCAGTCCCCGGCAGGAGAAAGACCTACAGCAGCGGAGTCAAAAACATGGGCGGGGCAGCAAGAGCCCAGGCGAGAGGGAGGAGGCTGCTAGGGCAGCCAAGCAGCATGTACGCCAGGGCTGAGGAATGTGCTGCCCAGGCAGATGGGGAGGGAACACATGGTGCCCCTGCCACAGACACGCTTGTCCCGCCGCCGCCACTCCCATGCCGACATCTGCCTCCTTGTGGATAAGCGCTGGGTGGGGGAAATGCCCAAATGAGCCTCTCTCACGCCACACAGCACCTATCCAGGCTCCTCGTGCGTCGTCGCAATGACGACAAGCCCAGGGGAGCCCAGACCCAGCACAGAAGAGGCAGCAGAGGCCTGAAACTGGAAGTGAGCAAATCCGCCTCTCCCACCGCGCTATCTACTTACAATTCTGCTGCTTCTCCACCACCTGGGTCTGGGCTCCCCGCTGCTGCTGCCACCGCCACCGGTTCTCCTCCGGTCTCCTCTTCTCTGGTCTCCTCTTCTCTGGTCTCCTCTCCTCTGCCGCCACTTCCCTCCTCCTCGCAAACAAGCACCAGGGAGCCCAGACCCAGCACGGAAGAGGCGGCAGAGGCTCAAAACCGAAAGTAAGCAAATCCACCTCTCCCGCCTCTTCTGCCTGGACATCTGGGCTCCTCCGGGCTTGTTGCCATTGCGACAGCCCATGGGGAGGCCGGGTAAGTGCTGGGCAGGGCGGGAGAGGCGGATTTGGGCACTTCCAGGTTCGGGCCTCTGCCGCCTCTTCCGCGCTGGATCTGGGCTCCTCGTGAGTCGTCGCAATGGCGACAAGCACCGGGGAGCCCAGACCCAGCACGGAAGAGGTGGCAGAGGCCCGAAATCGTCCTCTCAGGCCCGGACATAATGGAAATTCAGAAAAAATCCCCCCAGACGCCATTTTGCCCCCCAAATTCCTGACAGGTCCGGGGGGATCCGGACATCTGGTCACTCTAGACATGATACCACTCTTCAAATACTTGAATGGTTGTCACACAGGATCTCTTCTCAATCATCCCAGAGTGCAGGACATGGAATAATGGGCTCAAGTTACAGGAAGCCAGATTCCGACTGGACATCAGGAAAAACTTCCTGACTGTTAGAGCAGTATGACAATGGAACCAGATGCAGCTTCAGTTATACCACCTTCAGGTATACTTTAAGGTGGATTCCTGCCTTGAGCAGGGGGCCTTATAGGCCCCTTCCAACCCTATTATTCTATGATTCTGTGACCTGAAGGAACCGAAAACAGCAGTGTTCTGTACAGAAAGCAAAAGAATGCTAAATGTATCATTTCCACCCCAGAAACAAGTCAAGGGCTGTTTCTACACTGGGCATTTAATGTGGGATTCCCATGCCTCGCTCACTCACATATATTGGGTTGTCCCCCACACACACACACACAAACACATTTGTAATTCTCGTGTGTTTTCCCAATGTTTTTCCCACCTTTTTTCATTGTACAGAAAGTCCAGCTTTTTTAAAAGGCCAGATAGTAGTCTTTCTCCACAGGTTTTAGATGCCTTCAATGCTACTGTTCCACCTTTAAAGGCACAACCCTATTGGGTTGCTGATGACGCACATTAGATGGAAACCTTCCATTTCAGAGGCTGCCGGGATTTCAGCAGGTGTCATTTATATGCATGCAACACCTGGTGAAATTCCCTCTCCATCAGAACAGTTAAAAGTGCAGGAGACTTGCCCTCTTTTGTATCTGGTCAAGAAGGCAGGGCTCCTGCAGCTTTAACTGTTCTGATGGAGGGGGAATTTCACCAGGTGCTGCATGCAGAAAAATGTCACCATCCTGAAATTCCCTTTTCTATACAACTGTTAAAGATACAGGAGCCCTGTCCTCCTTTTCAGAAGGTCACCCTAGGGTGTAGCAATGTCTGTGGCCCTTGGGATGCTCACCAGAGACCACAGGATTGTTCCCTAAGAGGTGTGGTTTTGGCACGTGCAGAGTTACATATTAGGCAGGTGAATCTATCACAGCGCAGCACACAATCACTAAAATGTTTGCAAGCTGTACCATTTTATAACCCTTTATTTTTAATTAGCCTTTTAATTAGCTCGATAACACTTTTCCACATAAACATTTTAAAAAATATATCAAAATATTAGTGAATTCTTGCTTAAATGAAAGAGTGTCACATCATTATAACATTATAACGCTAATTTAGAAAGTTAAAGGGGAACAACCTTGGAGTAACTGTCACGTTTAGCAACGCTGCCAATCTAAAACCAACTTTCAAATGGCCATTCAGGTGAATTGCGCCTTCCCCATCCCCTAGACATAATGTAGCAGGATGAACACGCTCCTGGTGGTTCCACGTGGACCTATGGCCCGACTGCAGTCCACCCAGAGAAGAGCCTTCAGTGTGATGGCCCCTTTTATTTGGAACTCCCTGCCCCTGGAGGTCGGCAGGGGCCAACACTTTTGTTCCTTCGGGTGCCTCCTGAAAACATTCCTATTCCAGGAAGCATTCCTTATTTTACCAGGCACAGGGTTTTTTTTTGGGGGGGGGGGGGGTTGTTTTGGTATTTTATTGGTATTCTGTTTCAAAAGAACAATATTAATGTGGTATTTTAATCTTTTTAATGTTCTACCCTCATGTTCCCCGTACTGGAACCTGTCTTCAGTGTGGAGTGGTAGAGAAATATTGTAAATAAATAAATAATATAAAAACGGTGTAATATCGCTGATAGTACAGACAATTGCAATTCTGCTTGTGACTTACAGCAGAAGCCCCTCAGCTGAAATCAGCCCAAGTAATTCCTAATTGAAAAGATTCCATGAAAAAAACATGAGAAAGGAGAATTGCAGAAACATCTCTATGATGTGCCTAAAAATATAGATAATGTAGCCAGTTTCCTATAAACTAGGATCATAACTTGAAAGTAGTGGAACTTGCAGAAAATTGGGGTTTCATTCTTATGCCTTGGAGAAACAGCTGCTTGAAGATACATTGTTAGAAAGAGGATTGATTACTGGTGTGGATCTATTGTTCTTTGATACATGTAATAAAATCATATGATACCATTAGGTAGGCTGACCATATGAAAAGGAGGACAGGGCTCCTGTAACTTTAACAGTTGTAGAGAAAAGGGAATTTCAGCCAGTGTAGTTTCTATGCAATTAGTTCTTGGTGAAATTCCCTCTTCATCACAACAGTTAAAGTTGCAGGCGCTATACTAGAGTGACCACATACAAAAGAAGGCAGGGCCCCTGCAACTTTAACTGTTGTGATGAAGAGGGAATTTCACCAGGAACTAATTGCAAACAAATGACACTGGCTGAAATCCCCTTTTCTCTACAACTGTTAAAGGTACAGGAGCTCTATCCTCCTTTCCATATGGTCAGCCTACATTAGGAGACCTTCATGAAGCAAATTTCTAGAATGGGTCATATGTCCTTCTATTATTCTTATTACATTTTAAACTACTGTCTGCAACAAAATCACTCTTCTGGGGACACTACAATTTATTTTAAAAATAATTACATCTATGAACTCCTTGTGGTCAGAATCTTGCTAGCCAAGTAAAATACTTGTATATTTGAGGCACTTGGCAGCCTGCTTTCCCCTAAAGGTGGTGCAGCCTGCTAGCCAGAAATAACTGTTCATTCCAGGGTCCTTATCCAGACTGAATTCCCTGCACTTATTTCTGAGTAAAAAGGATGGGGAGAAATAGCTGATAGTTATATCTTTAAAGTAATGTGTAGTTTGACTCTTAGTTTTCGACCTCCATGAGCAGTGTAACATTGGAGAAGAGGCAGAGCGTCATCACACGTGAGGTTTTGATGCACACTCGCCGCGACTTTGATCCACTTTTTCAGTGCTGGACTTGCTCAGGGTGAGAGAACAACAGGACGGGGATGACATCATGTGAGTCCAGCGCTGAAAAAGTGGATCAAAGTCACGGCGGGTGTGCATCAAACCCCGTGTGTGATGACACTCACAATCCTGGGAGGTTGTGGCTATTCCTCAATTACTCAGAGTAGCAAATTTGGATGATGTACAGGATGCATCATTAGACAGTCCAGGCAAATTCCAAATACAAACACAAAACAGGGCAGGGCTTGTGATGAAGGGGAAATTTCACCAGGTGCTGCAGGCATACAAATGACACCTGCTGAAATTCCCTTTTCCATACAACTGTTAAAGATACAGGAGCCCTGTCCTCCTTTCCATATGTTCACCCTATGTATGCACAATTTTTGCTTGGCAAATTAACCTTACAAGATTTCACAGCTTGATCAAACTAGACACTTGTCAATTTTAGTTGGTTTAAATTAGGGCTCTACACCTTATACAGTTTAAGGGCCAAACTTGACATGTCTGCATTTATTTAAGTGCACTCCTGTTTGTTTGCCTATAAAGCAAACATTTATAGCAAAAGGAACAAGCACCCCTCTCCACTGTGCTTAGCTGCTTTTGAAATGAAACTCTTGAGTGTAGTCATCTGGAGTTTTGGAGCACGTTGTCATCAATATGCTGAAGACACACAGCTCTATATCTCCTTTTCATCTTTTTCAGGTGAGACTGTGGATATGCTAAATCAATGAGGGCTAATAAACTGAAACTCAATCCAGACAAGACTGAGAAGCAATTAGTGAGTGGTTCACCTGAAGGATAGAGGGTGCTCAACCTGTTCTAGATGGGATTGCACTCCCCCTGAAGGAGCAGGTTCATAGCTTGGGGCTTCTCCTAGAGCTATCTTTGTCACTTGAGGCTCAAGTAGACTCAGTGGCATGGAGTGCCTTCTACTAACTTCGATTGGTGACCCAGCTACATCTCTGTCTGGACAAGGATAACCTGGCTTCAGTTGTCTATGGTTTGATAACCTCAGAGTTAGATTACTGCATCATGCTCTACATGGGGCTACCTTTGAAGATGGTTCAGAAGCTGCAACTTGTGCAAAATGTGGCAACCAGATTGATAACAGGGACCAGAAGGTCTGAACGTATAAGACCGATTTTGGTCTGCTTGCACTGGCTGCCTGTATGTTTCTAAGTCCAATTCAAGGTGGTGGTTCTGACCTATTAAGGCTTACATGACTCTGGACCACAATACCTGATAGAGCACCTCTCCCAGCATGAACCAACCTTATTCACTACATTCAGCATCCAAGGCCCTCCTCTGGGTGCCTCCTCCAAGGGAAGCTTGGAGAGTGACAACAAGAGAGAGGGCCTTCTTGATGGTGTACCCCTCAAGTTATGAAATGATTTCCCTGACAAGGCCTGCCTGGCTCCAACATTGGTCAGGCACCAGGCTAAAACTGCCAGCTTCTCTCAGGCATTTGGCAGCATGCAATGCATTTTAAATTAGGTCTTGGATTGGCTTTGGCTGATGATTTATGAAATTGTTTTTAGATATATATTGTCTCTGTGGGTGTTCTTTGTTTATGTGGTTTTATAGAAATGCTTTTCTTTTGTACTTTGGATAATGTGTTTTAATGGTTTATAATTTTTGTGAAATGCCCAGACAGCTTTGGCTATGGGGCATTATAGAAATGGAATGAATGAAGGAATGAATGATGCACAGCTGTGGCTAATAAGTGGCATGCAATCTGAAGAGTGAACTGTATCCACTTTGCAAAAATGTATGACTGCATTTGTAGATTAATGTCTAAGTTATGAGAATATTAGCAGGCAGAGAGGCAGAAAAGTGTGTGTGCACAATTAAGGGGTAGGGCTTATATTTTCTTAGAAAGGTGGATGTCTCAGCCCAAACTCCGAAAAACTGACAGGTAAATTACAACTGTTTGCTTCCCATTTTGTTGATGTTATTGTTGTTGAAAAATGAATCAAGCCCTCAAACTATAGCAGGGAATCTATTTATTATCCCATTTGATTAGTTTATTACTTTAAACCCATTGGGACTCCTTGGACTTTGAGGTGGTGTTAGATCCTGTGTTTCAGCACTTCATAATTGGTTCATGAAATAATCCCCAACTGCTCAGGGCAAGGGAAACAGCGGGAACAAAGTGATTATATGTTGTCATCAAATTTGTGATTCCTCCGCATCCAATGAATTTAAAATACTCTACTTTGTGTAAACTATCACAACATTATAGAGTGATGACTTAAGTATGTACATTCAGTAGTTCGTCTGCAGCAAAAACTGGCATAATTTGTAATGTGAAATACAGCCATTTATACAGCACTGTTTGTTATAAATTGTGAGGGCATGTATCAAAATGTGGACTTTTAAAGCATACTGGAAGGCAGAGGAGATTGAAAATGGATGCCGGTATGCTTAGCAAAGATTTAAAAAGCCATTTCGCATTGCGCCTATGGAGTGAAGATCAATCTAATCCCTCGAGAAAAGCATCACTAAGGACAGTGCAAGATTGTAGCCCTTAACTCCCAGCAGGTATCATAACCACCCTGGGGATCTCTTGAATTCCATTTCTGACATAGCCGTTTGCTGTGTATCTCTCTTAGGTGTAATAATACAAGTTGTGCAACATTACCACTTACTAGGTTAGGGTATAAGTGGATGCTTGCAACTTTGTGTAGCTCCTGCTCAACAGATTGTGTTAATCCATACCACATCTGTGAGACAGACAGACAGATAAATAGATAGATATTGCCCCTGCAAACTTTGAAACTGAGGAAACCAGTGTTTCATGTGACTGGTGATCCTGAATGAACATGATGCACAACCCCATTCATATCAATAAAGAGTCCAGTTAAGCAAAGGTTTAGATAACCATTCAACTGCTGCATACAAAGTTTTCAAACAAATAATGCTTTCCTACCTGGAAAGACGCTAACATGCACAGATGTGCCTTACTGGATTGGAGCAGTGGAAGGTGATGGGTTCAATTTTGGTGGGACTATGATTCCATTCTACGATTTTGTCAGAACCAGCCAGGACTCTAAAACGGCCATTCAATGTGCTGAACTCTATCTCCGAAATAGGTTCATCACTTTGGATAGCTCCTTTAGAGGTCTGGTTGGTTCTGAATGAAACCCAGAGTGTATTCACAGCCCCACAAAAATAGAAGCTACCAGCCTTCACTGGATTTGAGCCACAGCCTTCTCTTTCAGCCTTGCTGAATGTGATCAAGCAAGCCACAGCCTTGACTGATCACATTCAGAGATTTATCTAGGACTGATTCCTGGATAAACAGCAACCAGATGCCACAGGGATGCTCACAAACAGAATACACTGAAAATAGCTTTCTAATGTTGCGTCTTTAACCAACTAGGTCCCTTCCAATGTTGGTGGCCTACAACTCCCATAATCCCTGACTAGTGGTGATATCTGATGGTGGAAACCAGTGGTGGGTGAGCTTGGAGAGCGCTCGCCATGTCGCTGCTGAAGCCTGCCCCCATGAACCGGGCCCTGTGACCCCCTGCCGAGCACTTGCAAGCATCACAAGCATCCAGCAGTCCTGGCTTCAGCCCTTTCTCCCTCAGCGAGGGAAAGGCACACTTTCTGGGGGGGGGGGTACCCTTATGTTAATGGTAAGTGTGAATTTTCTCCCTCCAAACTAATGGCAGCTGCCATTAGCAGGAGGAGGGAAATGTGCAATTTCCCCAGCCTTGGGAAAATACCACATTTCTCCCCCCTGCCAATGAGGGCCTTAACAGGGCCTTTAATGTTAATGCTAATGTTAACAGGGCCTTTAAGGTCCCCATTGGCAGGTGGATGCACGATTTCCCAAAGACAGGCTGGGGAAATTGCGAATTTTCCCCCCTCCACGCTAATGGTGGCCTCCATTAGTGCAGAGGGGGGAAATATGAAATTTTCCAGGGAAATATGCAAGTTCCCCAGCCTGCCCTTGGGGAAATCATGTGTTTATAAACCCCGCCCCCATGCACCAATGGGGGCCTTAAAGGCTATATTAATAGGGCCTTCAAGGCCCCCATTGGCATGGGGGCATGCAGTTTCCCTAAGGCTGGGGAAATTGTGTATTTCCCCCCGCTGCATTAATGGCAGCTGCCATTAATGCAGCAGAGGGAAAGGGCACGATCCTGGAAGCCAGGAAGGACCTGCACCCAAGTGCTCTCTGGGGCTCGTGAGCAATCGGACATGGGTCCATCCTCAAACTGGACACATCTGCCTGGGTCGGATGTGGGCATGTCTGCTGCCCTCACTTATCCAAACGGATGCTCGCGCCATCCCTAGTCGGAACTAGTCCAAAACAACTGGATTGCCTCTGAGTCAGGAAGTCTGTTTGTTCGCTTGCATCTTGTGCTTAGAGGTTTAATATCTTCTCTGAATATGAAGTTTGCGCTGAGCTGTCATAGCTAATAGCAATTGATAGACCTATCAATCACAGATTTTTCTGATTATTTTAACACAACGCTGAGGTAGCGTCTACAGACACCTCTTGAAATACAGATCTGTCTTGTCTACCTTAAAACTGCCTAACCTGGTTGTCAGTAGTTCTTCACAGTCTCTACTTCTTGTTCCTGAAACTACAGATTACACCTAGGCTGACCATATGAAAAGGAGGACAGGGCTCATGTAACTATAACAGTTGTAGAGAAAAGGGAATTTCAGCCAGTGTCATTTGTATGCAATTTGTTCCTGGTGAAATTCCCCCTTCATCACAACAGTTAAAGTTGCAGGGGCCTTGCCTACTTTTGTATATGGTCACTCTAGTATAGTGCCTATAACTTTAACTGTTGGGATGAAGAGGGAATTTCACCAGGAACTAATTGCATACAAATGACACTGACTGAAATTCCCTTTTCTCTACAATTGTTAAAGTTACATGAGCCCTGTCCTCCTTTTCATATGGTCAGCCTATTACACTCATATTAGCCTGATAGATGGTTTCAATGTAGAAAATATGGAAAAGTCACTTCCTATGCGGGCAATCAAAACTAGAGATATATCAGGAGCATGGGGCCCTTCATCCTTTCCCTGTCCACTATTTCCTTGTTCCAAATCATCTCCAAGCAGGTTCCCTCACCCCAGCATTTTAAATATGTGTCAGCAACTACTTGAGGGAGCAGATAGCAAAAGCATTCATTGCCCCTCCCGTTCCACCTCAACTCCCAATCAGTCCAATGAGATGTGGCTTTTCCACATTTAAAGGTCACATCAGGCTACCATTATATGTCTTTGTGTACAACACTACATTAGGGTCATTCTGGAGGATGCAAAATGGTGCATAGCTTCCAACACAATTGCTGTTGCTGCCATTTGCAAAAGCAGCAAAATGAAAAAGCCAAGTCCAAGCCCAAGCCAAGCCAAGAAACTTAGGCTGCCTCTACAAGAGAGGTTTAAAGCTCTTTCAAGGCACTTTAAAAAATTTACCTCTACAAGAATGGAGCGCAAATCGGGCGTAGAGGCGCGTTATCTCTCCAATTATGCGCATTATCGAATGCACGTTAAACAGCGAGTTTTATTTTGCTCCATCCGTTAAAGCGCATTTTGACTATGTGAACAAGCGCTTATGCGCATTAACTACTTGTGAAGCGCATTTTGGTCATCCCTTAATGCGCTTCGCCGCCTCTCGTGCAGAGGCATTAGGCGTAAATGCGCTTCAGTGATTATGCGCATAATCGCCTAACCAGGCGCAAAAGTGAATCCTTGTAGAGGGGACCTTAGGTGAAAAGAAGGAAGCTGTTCTACTGTCATTACTAATGGTGGGCTCCATCCCAGAGAAGCTATTGGTGAAATTTCTCTCCTTGCAAATATGGTGGAGAATTTTAAGAGGCCATTTTCACACTGCTTGAGTCTGATTACATCTCTGGAGCAAAACAGAGACATCTGCATGCTTAGCGCTCGAAAATTCATTGACTGATTTATCCGATGCCAGACCCCATTGAGAATCATAGCACAAGTCAGGTCCACAGGCAGAAGCTATAGTAATTCAAAGTGCAATCCTATGCATGCTGAGACAGAAAAAAAAAGTCCTACAACTCCCAGCATCCCTTCAGGCAGTCATGCTGGCTGGGGCATGCTGGGAATCGTAGGACTTTTCTCTGTCTAATCATGCATATGATTGTGCCCTGAGTGAGTATAGAAGATTTTTTTTTATTCTTGCCAAGCATCTTCCAAGACCTCATTGGCCCCAGTCCAGCCATCTAATTGGCTGGAAACCTTGTATAATCTTTTCTTGAATCAGGTCATCCTGGAAATTATTTATTATTTGAATGTATAATTTCCTTACACTTTATTTATTATTTGAATGTATTAGGCACTCAAGGCAGCTAAAAATAGTAATATACCATATTATAAATAGTATACAAATACAATTCAAGGGAAATATAAACGAAAATCAAATCAAAATTAAAACATCAATAAGTAAAACCAAAAGCAGATACAAACAGCAAGAGGAGAGTGGAAACATCAGTTAATGAAAAAAATTAAAAAGCAGCAGAAAAACTCAGATCAGCACAGCAGGTTCAAGGCTTATCTAAACAAGAAGGCCTTCATTTACCAATAAAAAAGCAACAGAGAGGGGGGCTAGATGGGCCTGTCTGGGAAAGGAATTCCAAAGTCTAGGTGTAGTCATCAAAAAGGCCCTTCCCCTGTCTCCACCGAATGCACTTCGGATAATAGAAACATAGAGAAGGGCCTCTCCTGAAGATCTTAGAAGTTAGAACTCGGGCAGGGTCATATATTGTTAGAAAAGGGACTCCTTCAAGTAAATATTGTGTCCTACAAAAGCCTCTGCCAACTGTGATCAATACTTAATCTGTCCCTATAGAGTTAACCTTCCCCTTTTTTAAAACAAATTGGGCAGTAAGCAAATTCTGTCTCTGTCTCAGTGAATATGCAGTTTACAGACTCTGATGGTTACGTTGCCCAAGCCTTTTCCTGCTTCACTTCTTTACGCTCTAGGCCAGGCCCCTCCACCCCAATCTCCATGGACCTGTGGGCACATTTGGGAACTTGAGGAGCTGCTCTGGGCACCACCACAAAATCACTCCTACAGCAGAGACGGCTGGTCGCATAATGGGCCTGTTCAGACAATATGCTATGCCATGGTTAGGCTGCTAACCCTTTTGCAGCAAATGGTTAGTGAGGGTGTTTAAACCATGTTTGTGTGGCCACCATGGTTAGGACATGCTAAGCCATAATGTTTAGCTAAAAATGCTTAATCGCCATGGGTTAGTGTGTCGTCTGAAAAGGGCCAATGGCTGTTGTGAGGGCCTGGCTAGTTAAAAGTCAGCTAAACAGGTGTGGAGACTGGGAGTGGAGAGAGAGAGAGAAAGAACGAAGGGGAAAGGTTTGTGTGTAGGGTGACCAGATAAAATCCAGGTCAGGGCTCATGTAACTTTAACAGTTGTAGAGAAAAGGGAATTTCAGCCAGTATCATTTGTATGCAATTAGGTCCTGGTGATATTCTAGGGTGACCAGATTTTGGAAACCAAAATCCTAGTCCCCCCCGCCACCCCCCCACCCAAAACACCCCCCCAAGCCACCCCCCCAAAAAAACACCAGCCTGGACCTACTGGGTTCTCTTCCGCCGCCCGTGCTGGGTCCTCCGCTGCCGCGCCCGCCAGGTCAGCCATCGCCCCCAGGTCCCCCGCCACCGCTGGGTCTTCCTCCACCACCGCCAGGTCCTTCGCCGCCGCTGCCGGGCTCGTAAGGCCAGAGGCCGCACGGAAGAGGCAGGAGAGGACCGATTACATCACTTCCGGATCCGGCCCTCTCCCGCCTCTTCCGCGCGGCCTCTGGCCTCACGAGCCCGGCAGCGGCGGCGAAGGACCTGGCGGTGGTGGAGGACCCGGCGGCGGCGGTGGCGGCAGAGGAGCCAGGGAAGCGGCCGCCCCAGCAGTTAAATGCCCCCCCTCGCGCCTCCCGCTCCAGAGGGAAGCAGACGCCCCTGCAGGTAAGGAGCGCGAGGCACGAGGGGGGGCACTTACCTGCTGGGGCGGCCGCTTCCCAGGCTCCTCCGCCGCCACCGCCGCCGGGTCTACTGCCGCTCGTCGCCGCTCGCAGCCACTGCCGCGTGACCCCCTGCCACCCCGGTTTTCCCCCGCCGCCCCCCGGTTGGCCCGGATCGGTCTAGGTTTCCCGGTTAGGACCGGGAAACCCCGGCTGATCTGGTCACCCTATGATATTCCCTCTTCATCACAACAGTTAAAGGTGCATGCACTATACTAGAGTGACCACATACAAAAGAAGGCAGGGCATCTGCAACTTTAACTGGTGTAATGAAGAGGGAATTTCATCAGGAACTAATTGCATACAAATGACACTGGCTGAAATTCCCTTTTCTCTACAGCTGTTAAAGTTACATGAGCCCTGACCTGGATTTTATCTGGTCATCCTAGTTGTGTGGGCAGAGGAAGATTGGGTGGGGCCAAAAAGCAAATCTTTCCTTCTCTGCCTACCTGTCAACAGCTGATCTTCAGTGGGTGCAGGAACAGGAAGGAGAACCTGACACTCTAGTTCTTTTCATGAATTTTTATTACAAATATTTTTTGAAGCAGGCAGGGAGCCAACGGCTTCATGGACACTATTGCACTTCTGCCCCTGCAAACATGGCCCCCTGCTGTAGACATTTCTCCAGTTCCTTCACTTCACTAGCCCTGCTCCTCTTTCAGTTCATACTGATTTGAACTAACTTCAGGAAAGGGGAAACCTTGGCTTGTCTCATCAACTCACAACTTCAGGTCTGGTCGTAACAAGCTGCAGAATGAGGCACAAATGAGTCAGTATAGTTTCTGAAGTAATAGGATGAAATTTCTGATAGCAGATAAAGCCTCACATTTTTTATTAGTCTCCTACATGTAAAAACTCTTGATGAGTTTAAAACAAAAACAAACAAAATGCTAACACACTGGGGAGCAATCTCCCCCCTTCCCTCCCCCCCTCTCTTTCTCTCTATCTCTCTCTCCTGAAGTGCTAGAGGGTTGTTGTTTTTAATACTTTGAAGGAGTTTTTACATGAGAGATGATTCCAGCATATGAACACCCACCTGAAGTGAGTCAGTACATTCCAGCAACTCAGAGCTCCACCACTTCCTTCTATTGTAAGTATAGAGTAGGCCCAAATTAGACAGCTGAGTCCAAGCAGCTCATTGAAAAAGGCACAATCTGTAGATACCCATATCTCCCTTCTTTCTCCGTTACATGCCCTGACCCTGCAGGGAAGTATGGGACCCTGGGACTCTCTGAAAGCCCAGTGGTGGGCGTGTGGTGGTGCTGCGTTGGTTATACAACACAGCAGCCACCTCACAGCCCTCACGGGGCTTTCCTATGAAGCTGCGAGTTAAAAAGTTTGAGGACTTACCCGACTTTTTCGACAGAGTGAGGCAAATACGGCGCATCCGCCACCTAACCTTGCAGAGGCGTTCCCAGGCAGAAGGCAACACCTCGTTGGTCAGGCAGGGGGAGGGCCCGGTGGGCCAACTTGCCACCAGAATCCCCACACTTTCTCTGCCTGAGGATTAGCCACCGCCACCCTGCAGCAGAGAAAGCGTGGGGTTTCTTTAAACACGGTGGCAACCCGGCATGATCTATGCAGCCCCCCGTGACAGTGGAGAAAGGGTGGGGGGGAGAAATGCTCCAGAGAACAATGCTACGTAATGCTGTTTACCTGCTGCATAGCTCCCTTTCAACAAATAAATGCTATTCTGAAGCTGGATAAATGCTTCATTGAGAAGATAACATTTTTGGCGTTCAGCCGCTGCCTTCCCATGTACCAAACTGGCAGAGGTGGAAACATCACTTTTATCGCATAAATAAAGCATTTCTCGAGCCCACTAAGAGCAATGAATAGCATTTCTTTTCCATGCTGCAGAATGGTGTACCACAGATAGGGAGACCTACAGAAAATGAAATTGCCACAGCTGAATTTCAGACAACTACCTTTGGGAAAGGAAAGGACTTTAGAAGGGGCACACATACACACACACACACACACACACACACATACACACACACCTGTGTATATATACATTGTAGGGATGTGCACTGACCCCCCGGATCGGATCGGATAGCGGATCGGAATCGGACCTGGGGGATCGGATCGGAGGCTGGTCGGATCGGATCGGACCAGATGTCCGATCCGGATCGGACGCCATTTTGAATGCTTTTTCCCATAGCCAAGTATTGTTTTACAAAAACGCCTATAACTTTTTCATTTTTAAAGATAGAAGGATGAAACTTGGGCACATTGTAGACTGGTTAGGGGTAGTTATCTGTGAGAAATTTCAGAAAGATTGGTGCATGCATTTTGTGGCAATTAATTTTTTAATAAATACCCAGGAATGCCTATAACTTTGTCATTTTTAAAGTTACACACATGAAACTTTGCCACATTGTAGGGGGTACCTTGGGACCTATGTGTGTCAAATTTCAGAAACGTAGGTGCTTGTCTTGTGTGGCAATTAATTTTTAGAAAAATGGGTAGTAGTGGGGTAAATACAGTTACGCCTCCCATTTTTTTATTTTTGAAGATACAAACAGGAAACTTGGGCAGATTACAGGTACCACTTGCCTTGATATGTGTGTAAAATTTCAGAAACATTGGAGCTTTCCTTGTGTGGCAATTAATTTTTGAAACAATGAGGAAAGAAACACCTATAACTTTGTCATTTTTAAAGTTACACACATGAAACTTTGCCACATTGTAGGTGGTACCTTGGGACCCATGTGTGTGAAATTTCGGAAACGTAGGTGCTTGCCTTGTGTGGCAATTAATTTTTTAATAAATACCCAGGAATGCCTATAACTTTGTCATTTTTAAAGTTACACACATGAAACTTTGCCACATTGTAGGCGGTACCTTGGGACCTATGTGTGTAAAATTTCGGAAACGTAGGTGCTTGCCTTGTGTGGCAATTAATTTTAGAAAAATGGGTAGTGGTGGGGTAAATACAGTTACGCCTCCCACTTTTTTATTTTTGAAGATACAAACAGGAAACATGGGCACATTACAGGTACCACTTGGCTTGATATGTGTGTAAAATTTCAGACAGCTGGGTCCAGGCATGTGGTGGCAAGGTATTTTTGAAACAATGAGGAAAGAAACGCCTATAACTTTTTTATTTTAAAAGTTAGAAGTCTGAACATTGCTCACTTTGTAGATGGGTTAGGGGTAGATATGTGTCAGAAATTTCAGAATTATAGGTCCAGGCATTTGATGGCTATGGAATTTTTAAATTACATGTTTCAAAAAAATTTCTACAGAGGCCAGGTCTTCCCCTCCCGCTTCCCGCGAAGAAAAGGAAACACTCTCTCGTCTCGATCCCTTTGATCCTTGCTAGTGGTATCCATTACAGGGCTCGTGTTTCCTTTCCTACTTTCACTTTTCACTTTGTACTCAAGCAGACACGAGCCCTGTAATGGATACTACCAAGGATCAAAGGGATCGAGACCAGAGTGATCCTTCCTTGCACGCATGGCTGCAAAACTCAGCTAGGCTCAGCCGTTCTGCTTGAAAAGTGAAAGTAGGAAAGGAAACACGAGCCCTGTAATGGATACTACTAGCAAGGATCAAAGGGATCGAGACGAGAGAGTGTTTCCTTTTCTTCGCGGGAAGCGGGAGGGGAAGACCTGGCCTCTGTAGAAATTTTTTTGAAACATGTAATTTAAAAATTCCATAGCCATCAAATGCCTGGACCTATAATTCTGAAATTTCTGACACATATCTACCCCTAACCCATCTACAAAGTGAGCAATGTTCAGACTTCTAACTTTTAAAATAAAAAAGTTATAGGCGTTTCTTTCCTCATTGTTTCAAAAATACCTTGCCACCACATGCCTGGACCCAGCTGTCTGAAATTTTACACACATATCAAGCCAAGTGGTACCTGTAATGTGCCCATGTTTCCTGTTTGTATCTTCAAAAATAAAAAAGTGGGAGGCGTAACTGTATTTACCCCACCACTACCCATTTTTCTAAAATTAATTGCCACACAAGGCAAGCACCTACGTTTCCGAAATTTCACACACATAGGTCCCAAGGTACCGCCTACAATGTGGCAAAGTTTCATGTGTGTAACTTTAAAAATGACAAAGTTATAGGCATTCCTGGGTATTTATTAAAAAATTAATTGCCACACAAGGCAAGCACCTACGTTTCCGAAATTTCACACACATGGGTCCCAAGGTACCACCTACAATGTGGCAAAGTTTCATGTGTGTAACTTTAAAAATGACAAAGTTATAGGTGTTTCTTTCCTCATTGTTTCAAAAATTAATTGCCACACAAGGAAAGCTCCAATGTTTCTGAAATTTCACACACATATCAAGGCAAGTGGTACCTGTAATGTGCCCAAGTTTCCTGTTTGTATCTTCAAAAATAAAAAAATGGGAGGCATAACTGTATTTACCCCACTACTACCCATTTTTCTAAAAATTAATTGCCACACAAGACAAGCACCTACGTTTCTGAAATTTGACACACATAGGTCCCAAGGTACCCCCTACAATGTGGCAAAGTTTCATGTGTGTAACTTTAAAAATGACAAAGTTATAGGTGTTTCTTTCCTCATTGTTTCAAAAATTAATTGCCACACAAGGAAAGCTCCAATGTTTCTGAAATTTCACACACATATCAAGGCAAGTGGTACCTGTAATGTGCCCAAGTTTCCTGTTTGTATCTTCAAAAATAAAAAAATGGGAGGCATAACTGTATTTACCCCACTACTACCCATTTTTCTAAAAATTAATTGCCACACAAGACAAGCACCTACGTTTCTGAAATTTGACACACATAGGTCCCAAGGTACCCCCTACAATGTGGCAAAGTTTCATGTGTGTAACTTTAAAAATGACAAAGTTATAGGCATTCCTGGGTATTTATTAAAAAATTAATTGCCACAAAATGCATGCACCAATCTTTCTGAAATTTCTCACAGATAACTACCCCTAACCAGTCTACAATGTGCCCAAGTTTCATCCTTCTATCTTTAAAAATGAAAAAGTTATAGGCGTTTTTGTAAAACAATACTTGGCTATGGGAAAAAGCATTCAAAATGGCGTCCGATCCGGATCGGACCTCATCGGATCGGATCGGATCGGATTGGAGGTTGTCCGGATCGGATCGGATCGGATCGGATTTTCCCGATTTTGGGTCGGATCGGATTCGGATCGTGGATCGGATCCGATCCGATGCACACCCCTAATACATTGTAATTCAGAGGTGAAATAATCAAATAGGAAGGAGAGTAGAATCCTTCAAATAATTCTCTGTAAAAATGGTGCTGCTAGTTCCTGCCCAGCTGATGGAAGCCCTCAGGAGAAAGTAGCACAGCTAAAGCTGCTAACTAAATACCGGTGTCACTGGTACAGTCTCAACAGTGCCAGATAATCAATTGGGATTCCTTTTCCAAGAGCCTTGAGATTCTCAGGAGTTCCTCAGAACTCCCGTATGTGGGATACAACCATTGTCTTCTCCTTTCTGCCCCTCTTCTGTGTCTCATAGCACCTCAGGGAAATGCCTCGTGGGAACATAGCTGACCTGTACTTTCACAATTTCTTCTCTTCCACTGCCCTTCACACCTGAACCAGAAAGACAAGACCAATGCACAGCTCACCTTGACAAGCTAGGAGGGAATGAAACCCTCTATCCCACAATCTACTGCTGCAGCTATAGATCAACCTCCTCCAACCTGGGGCCCTCCAGACTTTGGGGGACTATTACTCCCATCATCCCTGTCCACTGGCCATGCTGGCTGGGACTGATAGGAGTTGTAGTCCAAAACATCTGGAGGTTACAAGGCTGGTGAAGGCTGCTATAGATGCCGTAGCAGGGTAGGGGATATGCAACCAGAACTCTCTTTTGCACAACAATAGTTCTGGCAGCAAGAGCATTAGATCATTCCCAGCCACCACTTCAGTACTTTCTTCCACTTCGTTATTTGCCTACGTCTCACAACCATGCTAGGAACTGGTACAAAGCTGCCCTCTGAAAAATAGCAGGCATCGAACTTAGAGCAGCGCTGAGTAAACATGATTTCTCATTTACATGCAAGAGCTTGGTAAGTTTTGTACATCATTTGGAGGCCCTTGGTTCACCTACATAGATAAGAACTCTCACATGTCTAGCAACAATGAGCCATACTAGGACAACAACATTGGGGTAGAGGAGAAAGGGGACTTGATTTATTCCGTATCTTCTTTCCTCTAATTATAATCATTTTTTTTGCTTCTGGATGACACACATCTGGGACTCGACTTGATATAACCAATTGCAATTGACTTCCCATAGCCCAGGGTTAGTGTAGCATTAATTAACACTAGGTTATTAGCATCTTTCTTCTGTATTTTAATGGTTCTCCAGCTCTTTGTAAAACCCACTTAGTAAAGAAGAATGGATTGAAGGCCGCAGTCCTAAACCTACACGTTTGGATGAAAGTCCCACTGAAATCAATGGAACATACCTCTGATCAGATTCAAGGTTGGTTCAAATATGCATGCACTCCACTTGATGGCTTGGTGCTCCATTACTATACACTGGATGGCTAGCAACTGAATGTGGTAACTGGCTCCACTGAAAAGCATTGCCTTTGCCATGATGTGAAGATTGTATCTGTGAGGTCCCATTCACACATGTACTTCACCAGTTCAATTATAAGTGCAAAAAAGGGCAACTAAAATGATCGAAGGTCTGGAACCTCTCCCCTATGAGGTTCAGAACAGGTAAAAGGAAGTACTTCTTTACACAGCCCATAGTTAAACTATGGAATTCACCACCACAAGATGTAGTGATGGCCACCAATTTGGATGGCTTTACAATGGGGTTGGATAAATTCCTGGAAGATAAGGCTATCAATGGATATTCATCCTGATGGCTATGTGTTATCTCCAATATCAGAGGCAGTCAATATATGTATGTATATATATATATATATATATATATATATGGGAATGTAGGCGGGAGGGTGCTATTGCACCCATATCCTGCTGTAGGTTACTGGTCGACAGCTGATTGGCCACTGTGTGAACAGTGAACAGACTGCTGGACTAGATGAATCAGCATGGCTCTTCTTATGTAGCACTCACAACAGATGAGCTCCTAACAATGAGCTAGTTTGTCCATACATGTTCTCATGTAATTCACATTGCAGTTCATCAAGTGAAGAAACATGCACATACAAACTAACTCATTGTTAGGATCTGTTGTGAGTGTTACATTCACAATGAGAACATAGAGCAACGTGTAAACCTCAAGAATGTTAACATGATGAAATGAATATTTTCAGAACAGCCCCCTCCAGGGAAACAAGCCTTACTAATGTTTTATTTCGAAAGAAAAAGGGGAAATAGAGATATTGTTGACCCATTAGTTGAAAGAACTTTTGTTAGTGATTAAGAAATTAGTCAGGCCATCTCTCAAACAAAATCTGCTGGGACCAACTCAGCCAGACCATGGCTATTTCTTTGTAGAAAACTGCTCAATGGTCGTGTCATCATGATGATGAGGGAAACAAGAAAAAGAAATATTGACCCAAATGCAGCTGAAGAAGTTTGAAGAGGTAGAGAAATGATACTAGAAGCCTTAATGATTGCTGTAACTCTCAGCTTCATTCGTGGATTCAAATGTTCTCAGAACTGGAGATGATGGCTGAAGCTGAGCAAAGAAGATGAGAATGGCCCCATCACTGAACTTTCAACAACGTACTTACCCATTAAAACCTTAAAGGCATTGTGAACAACATACAAAGTCCTTATCCTTCTTCACTAGAGCAAATAATACTTAGAATTTGTATAGCACTTCTAAGGCTACAGACTTATACACACTTACCTCAGAGTAAGGCCCCCTCCACAAGAATGCGCCTTTGCGCCTGGTTCCGCGATTATGCGCATTATCGCGGAGGCGCATTTACTCACAATCCCTCTGCACGGGAGGCGGCGAGAAGCGGCGAAGCGCATTAAAAGATGCCCAAAAAGCGCTTTCCAGGTAGTTAATGCGCATAATCGCTTGTTCACACAGCGAAAATGCGCTTTAACGGCCGGAGCAAAATAAAAGTCGCTATTTAACGCGCGTTCGAAAATGCGCATTATCGGGGAGATAACGCGCCTGTACGCCCGTTTTGCGCTCCGCTGGTGTGTAGGTAAAATTTATAATGAGCCTTCAAGGCTCATTAAACGCCCCGTGTGGAGGAGGCCTAAGTCTCATTGAACGCAGTGGGGTTTATTTCTAAGTAACCATGTATAGGATTGCACTGTAAATGTTTAAAGAACAGGCCCATGGCACAAAGCTTGTGAAAGAGAAATATAATTTCCCATAATGACCTGTAGATCTTTAATGATAAGGGGTTTACTGGGAACCATAGAATCATAGAATATGAGAGTTAGAAGGGGCCTGCAAGGCCATCGATTCCAATCCCCCCTGCTCAATGCAGGAATCTACCTTAAAGCATCCCTGACAGATGACTATCCAGCTGCCTCTTGAATGCCTCTAGCGTGGGAGAGCTCACGACCCCCCTAGGTAGTTGGTTCCACTGTCATACTGCTCTAACAGTCAGGACGTTTTTTTCTGATGTCCAGCTGGACTCTGGCTTCCTGTAACTTCAGCCCATTATTCTGCATCCTGCACTCCAGGATGATAGAGAAGAGATCCTGGCCCTCTTCTGTGTGATAACCTTTCAAGTATTTGAAGAGTGCTATCATGTCTCCCCTCAATTTTATCTTCTCCAGGATAAATATGCCTGGTTCTTTTAGTCTCTCCTTATAGGCCTTTGTTTCCAGATCCCTGATCATCTTTGTTGCCCTCCTCTGAACCCTCTCCAGCTTGTCTGCATCCATCTTGAAGTGTGGTGCCCAGAACTGGATGCAATACTCAAGATGAGGCCTAACCAGTGCCGAATAGAGGGGAACCAGTACCTCATCTGATTTGGAAGCTATACTTCTATTAATGCAGCTCAACATAACATTTGCTTTTTTGCAGCCACATCACACTGTTGGCTCAACCATAATGGTGTTTTGTCCCCTCCTGTTCTTTGTATATCCTTGAAGAGGTATCACCTAATTTTCACCCTCGCAGAATCTTCTTCTCCCTATATCTGCCAATGATCCTGTCCCTCCATAACAGTAAGGTAGCTGAGATATGTTATGTAGTCTTTGCATCAATCCACAAGATAGTGATTTCCCTGGGTTGATCCTGTTGAACAGGAACAGAAATATATCCTCATGTTCACACCTCTTGAAGTTGCTTTCATGGGTGAAACAATGGGTGAAACATTTTGTCACCTGTCACTACTCTGCATACATGGGAAGCTTGAGAAAGCCAAGGACCCATAGCTGCTTGGTCAATTACTCTCCCCCCTCCCCCAGCCCTGTCATTTGTTATAGGCCTCCCAAAGCACAACATAAAAATACATGGTGTTGAAGACACTTCGCTTTGCCTATGGAACCTCTGCTTGACTCCTACCAAGATGGAACCTATGACATGCTTATTATTTTATTATTAACATCTATTTACCACCTTATATTCTAAAAAGCCGTCGAAGTGGTGTACAATTTAAAACAATAAAAACTTAGAACAATAAAATACAAGGATTTGAAAGATGCTTCATTCACCTGTGTCAAGTATAAAGGTGAATTAGACAACATTGACTTTCTTTATTTTAATGCAATCTACTATTTGTCCATCTTGCTTTATCTTGGCTCCTTAATAAAATACTTAAAGTAGAACTCTGGAAGTGTTCTCTCATCCAGGCTCCAAGCTTTTCAGAAAGATTAAAGGCAGCCTGTTAACTGTCCCTTTCTCCATAAGTAAACTCCACAGATCTAAATCCAGATTAAGAAAAATTGATGTGGTGGTGGCAGCGCTGGTAAATTTAGAAAGGGAAATTCTTTCTGTCAGTTCTACATCACAAAAATTGGGTGAGTGTGCCTCTTTTATTACAACTTTCCATGCCATACAAACAAAACCATAATAAAACCATAATAAAACAATATCCGGGGCATTTGACGCGTCACTGAAATTTATTGTTCGCTGATAACCTGTTGAACCAAGATTGGATTCCAGTAGACCTGCACTAGGAGGGAGTTCCATAATATGAGAGCAGTCACTGCTGAAAATGTCTCCCCTTTGCACCCACACTGTTTAGAGTAAACTTAATATGTGGATGGGTGTCCTGTCATCACTGAGTCTCAAGAGATCATAATGGGCATACTGGAGGAGGCTGACTACTATTGGGCTTTTGCTCTTATGGCTTTGTAAATTATAGCCAGCATTTTGAATTGATGTGAGTAGAGGATGGAAACACGGAAAAGTAGCAGTTCGGGTGACCATATGCAAAGGAGGACAGGGCTCCTGTATCTTTAACAGTTGTATGGCAAATGGAATTTCAGGAGGTGTCCTTTGTAGGCATGCAGCACCTGGTGAAATTCCCTCTTCATCACAACAGTTAAAGCGGCAGGAGCCCTGCCCTCTGTTGTAGCTGGTCACTCTAGTATAGCTCCTGCCACTTTAACTGTTGTGATGAAGAGGGTATTTCATCAGGTGCTGCATGCATACAAATGGCACATGCTGAAACCCCCTTTTCTATGCAACTGTTAAAGATATACGAGCCCTGTCCTCCTTTCCATATGGTCACCCTAGTAGTGATGCTGCTCAAGTTCTCAACTGGGTAGTTTGGAGTGCATGTTTCCCCAGCTTTAAACTCCCAAGCTAACCCTAAGCAGCACTGTAAACCTCTCTGATGTCCAGGCTTGATTCATCATTAACTCATTCATGACCCTAGTACAAACCTGCAGTGCACCATAGTTCCCAGGATTTTTGGTGTCCATAACAGCTAGGGTGACCAGATAAAATCCAGGTCAAGGCTCATGTAACTTTAACAGTTGTAGAGAAAAGGGAATTTTAGCCAGTGTCATTTGTATGCAATTAGTTCCTGGTGAAATTCCCTCTTCATCACAACAGTTAAAGTTGCAGGGGCCCTACATTCTATTGTATATGGTCACTCTAGTATAGTGCCTGCACCTTTAACTGTTGTGATGACGAGGGAATATCACCAGGAACTAACTGCATACAAATGACACTGGCTGAAATTCCCTTTTCTCTACAACTGTTAAAGTTACATGAGCCCTGACCTGGATTTTATCTGGTCACCCTACATAACACTTTTTCCAATATTACAGGGCCTAATGAAATCCAGGGCCTAATGCAATTCCAGGGTACTGCTGCTGTTGCATTCTAAAGCCACAGCAACATGGCACTACCAGGTATGTTTAAGCAAGAGGATTCATGGCAGGGTTGGTGAGGCCTTGTTATGTTATTGATGATAACATTAGAAGCACAATGAGACATGGAACTTGGTATGGACTTGAGCTTAAAGCAACCTTGTCTGGGCCGATTCTAAACTAAGCCCAAATTAGCTTGATTTAGGCAAGCCTTCCCCCCAGCCTGATGCCCTCCAGGTGTTTTGGGCTCCCATCAGCCCCAGCCAGCATGGCCAATGGTCAGGAATGCTTGGCGTTGTAGTCCAAAGGAACTGGAAGGTACCAGGTTGGGGAAAGCTATGTAAGATGAACCCAGTCAAAATCAAGCCTAGTAAAACTCACCCGATACTACCAATACATACCTTTTAACCTCAAGATGATTTTTTGCTGTTCAGATCATTAAAAAACTTTGTTTGCAAATAGCCAGATATTCATATTCTGTAATTACCATTAATTAGTTTGACAGACTAACATGGTGCTTAGGAGGTTTGTTTTTTTAAAAATAAAAAAGGTCTGGATTAAGTATTTTATCACTGGGGGCTTTGCATAATTTTATAGCTTGACTTCCTTTGATAAGCTGGGTGTCTACATTTACTTGCTTCTCTTTGTTCCTAAGAAGATTAGGTATTTTTCAGCAGGATGGGGGAGCATGCAATGAAACACAGAGGGAAACGGAGGGATGCTCGTTCAGAGAAACTCTGCATCTGGTGTTCAACAATTGGGTTCTCTCCATCTGAAATAATTACCTTAGTCTTCATAAAAAAAAAATCAATGGGAACAGAAGCTTAGCCTGTGACATGCTCTGTCTTAATCGGATTTGAGATATTAGATTTTAAGCACAGCCAGGACTGTCTCCCTAATTGAACCAGCCGTTTGTCTCTGCTGTATGACAAAAGGGTGAATATTGACAGCCCTGTAACAAGTAGTAAACTTACCATAGTTAAGGGCGCCATTTCAGACTTGAAGAGCATGAGATTTCCCACAACCCTCCCCCCCCCCCAAAAGTTTAAAGATCAATTTTCCTGTGCACAGATATTAGGGCTGAAGTGAAACTGCCCACCGCACCCTACCCAATTGCAGGTTCACCTGATTTTGTGATGCCAAACATTCATACCGTAAAATCAATCAAAACATTTTTAAGATAAATTGGTAACTCAGTGAATATATATATATATATATATATATACTATTTTTTCTTATATTTTTTTATTTTTTATTATGAAATTTCAACAAAAAGAAAGAAAGGAAAAAAGGATTCTGACGTGGTTAAATAGATTTGAATATATCAATTTCAATGTGTGTGTATGAAAATATAAGAACTATGGATAAACCTCAACAAAAGTAGACCAAATATCCAAATGAGTATCCATTCACACATTGGCATCTATACACCACCCATTCAAATGTTGTAAGATCTTCAGTCCATTGCATTATGGAAGGTGAGCATTTATCCTTACAATGATATAATATCAGTCTTTTAGCTGTCGTAAGGGCATGGAGAATCCATTTGTGCTGACCATGCATTAACTTCCAGGAAGTAGGTAGATAATTTAAAAGAGCATGTATATCAGTAATCTTAAGGAGTGTTCCAATATAAAATGTATCCATATAATGACCTCCTCCCCAAAAGAGGGAACTACTGGGCATTGTCAAAACATATACTTAAAAGAAACGTTAGCTGTGTTACTCCTCCAATTAGCGAAGTTAAACAAGCCCATATTAAAGAGAACTTGGTGAAGAGATACGTATTCTCCTAGGAATTCTTGAAGAGCGTTAATTCTACCAAAGGAGTTTTCCTCCAACCATTCAAATGTGTAATGAAAACAAACTCTTCTCCAGTCCACGCTTCTATGCTAGGTTAAAACTGCGTTTTATTGAAGTATTCCAGGAAGTCAGTACTGAGAAAGGTGTGCTTATAACCAAAACATTTACCAGGCACTAGCCTAATTCAATAGGTAAGGCTATTCCAAGCATGGCGAATACTATGATGTACCTGCCTGCCTATATAACTATCAAAGTCTTTCAGGGGGGGGGAAAGGTGGCAACTATGTTGAATACATGGGAATTCAAGCCCAAACTTTAAAAGCAAAGCACTCAAAGCCCTCTGCCTGTATGAATGAATCTGTCAGTTTCCGTTTCTTCTACATTTAATTAAAAAAAATATTTTTTTTCTTGAATGTGGAGAATTTTGGTAAATTTTGGTGAATTCTTATCAAACCTGAACTGAAACTAAATTCTTACCCATCCCTATACTTACGGTCTCATACAATTCTCAGTGTAGATTAGGGATGTGGCAGGAGTCTAGTGTGGGGATAGAGACAGATGGACACCTTGCCACCTGACCTTCTGGGCCCACTTGCTGAGCTACAAGGCTCTCATAGACCCACTCTCTGAATGCCCATGTGCCTAACGAGCAGGTCTGGCAGCCACCCATGGTCCATTCACTTGATGGCTCTGTGCCCAATGACAAGGTCTGAGCAGGTCCAATACACCTGATGAGCAGGTCCAGAGCACCCAACAAATCACCCACATAGTCCATTCACACCTGTAATGTTGCATAAATGGCCCTTCTATGGCCACCATTTGCAGAACATTACTTTTACAGAAATCCCTGAGACACCATTTCTATGCAAAATGGCGGCTATCTATGGGGACAGGCATGCGGCCATTCATTGAACAGATCTAGGGGGGTGAGCAGCAGCTTAGCAGTTGACCAGAGAAACTGGACAGTAGTGAGTCCATCCATCCCTAGTGTAGATTCAATTAGAAAAAAATGTTAGCATGCTGGAAGATGAGCATATAGCAAATTTTAAAAACAGCAGAAAAGAAATAATATAACCAGGTACAATAGGTGTTGAGGGTGTTGAACCTCAGGACTGTTGGCTAACTCTGGCTTGTCTAGGGGTCAAATCTGGCATTCTACAGATCACCACATGGCCATGCCCCCTCCCCTGACTCCACCCACTTTCCTCTGACTGATGGTCATTGGGTAGATTCCTGGCTGTTTTGCCATTCTACATACTTCATCTGTGGCTTAGTTATTAGCAGTAAGAGCTTTAAGCTAGTGTTTTCGGTATTTTGATCCTGCCCCTGTTGTCTTCAGCACTGCCCACCATCAGAATCTAGCCTCCAAGAGACTGAAAGAGGTTCCTGCAACTGTATAGAATACATCATGGCATCTGTATAGGGCGATTTTTTCATAGCATAATACAGTAATATTGAAAAACAGTTGAGTGTGCCCAAATCACCCTCTTCTGCAAGGTATAAAGACCCCTGGCGTTCGTTTCCTCTAACCTTAGGTAGGAATTTGGCAATTTGCAACTTGGTTAATAGAATGTAAAACAAAAATGCTTTTAGGTAATTACATTTTAGCCAGACTCTGCATTACCAAGATCTCAGCCATTTGAAAATCATTTGTTGGCATGGAAACATCAACTTAATTAAAAATGGATTAAACTAATTAACCTGAAATATATTGTAATATGGATTGTTTTTTCTTTAGAAGTCTAAAGCAGTGGAAGCATTAGGACATTTAAAACTATTCTTTTGTGTCTTCTGTTGACTGAAAATGTGTTTAGTTTATTGAAGAGTCTCAGAGGCTTATGTGTCTTGGAGGAGTACCTGTCATGAATGGGTGGGCAGATGGTGTTAATGATGACACCTTTGCCAATAAATTAACTGGTTTTGCAATTAGCTATATTGTGTACATCATGTGCAGCTTTAGGCATTTCAGGGTTTTTTTTTGTCTTTGAAGGGTTGTTGTGGTTGTTGTTTTTAGATCAAATAAGCAATACAAAATACCCCCAAGCAATAACTACTTGCTTTGACTAAAGCTTAAGTTGATTAATCTATCAGTTAATTTTTAATGGATAGATTAATCAACCTAAGCTTTAGTTAATCACTGAGGACTAATTCTAATTGGTGATCACAAGAACACACTTAATCTGTAATGTGATATACACTTACCTGAATGTAAGCTTCATTCGATTCAGTGAGACTACTTTCTGAGTATACAAGCACAGGATTCCACTATTAATTAGTTTTGGTTTGATACTGATGTCTTATTGCAATGGGGAATGAAGAATAATAATGAAAGATAGTTTTTTTTCTTTATTAAATTGTAAGTATTAAATTATCATATTCTTCCTTCGGTATCTCAACCATCACCACCCTTGCGGGGTTTGGTAATATGCAACTGTATTGAAAGTGAATTGATTAGTTAATTAACCTACTGAAGGGTGTGGTATAAATTCCTTTAGTTGATTAATCATCTGCACTTTATCCAAATAAATATCAGTTGACATCTCCAGCAATAATCCTTTTATTTCTGTTGCAAATGCTTTTATTGTGCATTCCTATGAACTGCTGCACAGGGATTATACAAAATTGTGCCTACAAAGGTGTGAAGAGCCATGGATACTTGGAACACAAAAAGCTAACAAAATCCTCCTGGTTAGGTGCTATATTTTTGCCAAAGGTAGGTCCCACAATGAAACATTTTGAGGACATGGTAGGGTTAGATTAGGTCTGTCAGCATATCGAAACAGTAGGATCCACTACAACTTAACTCCAGAAAAACAATTCCTCCCTGGTCCATGAAAGGCAGCAGTTCTTTGGAAGTGGGGGATGATCTGCCACTTTGCAACGCCACCCACCATACACTTAGACTGCAACCATACTCACACTTCCTTGGGAGTAAGCTCAACTGAATTCAATGGAACTTACACTTTAGTATGTGTGGATAGATGAAAGAGAGAGAGAGAGAGAGAGAGAGAGAGAGAGAGAGATGATCGATAGATAGATAGATAGATAGATAGATAGATAGATAGATAGATAGATAGAATTGCACTACTAATGTCCATTAACAATGGGCCAAAGCCTATGCTGCTTTTCAATACCAAGGATAGAACTGTAACATGTCAGAGAACCTACTTAAATATAATTAGAGCAGAGTAAGATGACTCTGTTCTACAAGCTGTAAGTGGGTTGCAGGTCTAGCAGCCAAACCAAGAGTTGATGTTGGCACTCAATAGTGAGATTATCACTTCCCCCCACCCCCACTTCAGCCTTGACACAGCTGTGATGTCTAAAATATATATAACAAACCAGAAATTCACTCTATCTCCGTCCTTGAAAATAGACACACCTGTTGGATTTGTAGTTGTTATGCAGCTGTTGAAGGCATTGGAAAAATGTTAACACTAATCGGTAGGATGGCCAGTTAACCAAATTGCCCTGTAAACAGTAAATGTTCATGAATTGTCAACAAGCAGGCTCATTTGTGGATTTCAATAGAGAAGGCCAAACTAAACATCTGTCTAATCATGCCTAGTGCAGCTATGTATGTATAGTTGCATTTACGTTTATGTAAGCATGTGTGGCCCCAATTCAGATCAGGACCCCAGTGCTCCAGGAAGCGGGGGGTTAAACCTTTCCCCACTACCATATATTTTCCTATAAAAATTCCACCCCCACATGGGGGGGGGTTTAAAAAAAGGGGGGGAAGTCACCATTGACTCCATGTGGAGGCTGGTTGCTCCAATTTTGGTGGAACCGTGCATCCGTTGTGGGTTTCAGTCAAAATCAGCCCAAACTCTAAAGGAGTGATCCAAGGCGCTGAAACATATTCCCAAAATAGGTTTCGTTTGGCCCTAAATTGTACCACTAAAATACTACAGGATGTTGACGAACCATACCAGAAAAAAAGACAAGAAAATTATGGCTGAATCCTATAAATACGGCAAAACTCTTACAGCAGAGAGCGAATGTAGTTTACTGGCTAAAAGAGTACATTACAAATCAGGATGCCTCTGGTTTAAAATTTCTGCTGAGAATTCAGTCAGGCGCCTTAAGCAAGCCATGCTTTCTTATTCTCAATCAACCCCCCACCATCACCTTCAATATGGGGGATGATAGAACAAACTTCCCTTCGAGGGTTGTTGTGAGGATTACAAGTAGATAATGAATATGAAATACTTCGAAAGCACTAAACAAAATTTTGTGTTTTGTTATTGCTCACTCTTTCCCTTCTGCAATCTATCCCTGGGGTCCTATCAAGGGATGGATCTTACAGTGTCAAAGACTTTCTATGGCATACTATTACATCCCATAACATATCAGGAAGAGAGCAAACTTTGAAAAGAAGGGGATGGAAAAGCGACACACCCTTCCTTGAAAAGTTGACATTTCCAGTCAGTCCAACCCCCTGTGAATCTGAGTCAGGGCTTGAAATTGGGCTTGATTTCTGTTCCATCCACTGACCTGTCTTTCTTGATCCCTGCTTTGTAAGCAAATCATAAACCATACAGTAGTGGGGGAATGGAGAGATTATCCAGTTAGGAATGGGAGGGAGCCCAGCTCACCATAATATAGGCTGCCTACCTGCCCACCACTTCAGAACTTGTTGAAGTGATATCTCTGAGCAGGTTTGGAACCATCATTTCTTGTTTGGATCAAAGGATGTGTGACTTTATGAGGGCAGATGAAACTATGAATCCCTGGATTTGTACTTAGCTGGTTCCGTCCTACCATTGATTACCCCACATCCCTTCACATAAAGCAAAACAATGTTTTGCTTCTGAAGGAGAAGGTCCATGCCATCTGCATTTTGTGAACATCTCTTGTATCACAAAACCCCTTAGGTTATTCAAGTATTTGCAAGGAATGCTTGCAAAACCTTGGTGGTTTTGAGCTAATTGGAGAGATGTTCACCTATCTTTGTTTTTAATTGGTTCAACACAAAGAAGGGGGATGCAAATCAGCAAAAGCTCACCAAAGTTCACCAAATTCCATAATGATTCTTGTTCTGAATTGAGTTCCTATCAGATTGTGTGCTTTTGGGGGGGGGGGTTCCTTTTCACATGAAAACCTATGTGCATTTTCATGTGTATTTTTCCAGATATTTGCATCAATTGGGCATATATTTGAAATGTAGGTATGTTTCCCACATTAATTGAAGTGTATGTGTGTGCATTTTTCAAAAGTATACATTTTTTCATGCACGTCTGTCAAATGTATGAACGTCAAACACATTTTGGGGGGAGTTCTGCAAATCACATTGCAAACTCAGAAATGTACAGACTTTGACCACAGATTGTGACTGAGTCTGTGTTCAGTCCAGAAGGTGCAAAATGGGTCTCTCCTGATTTTTTTTTTAAAAAAAGCGAAGCAATTTTTTTTTCATACATCCCTACCCAATGGAGCTTCTTCAAAATGGTGGGCATTCAAACAATGATAAGTACTGTTGTCAAGTGACTGATGTTGTTGGATGCTGCAACTAGTCCTGAGTTCATTGAGTTAAATTAGGACAGTGTTCATTTTCCATGACATTGGTATTTTTAACCAAGGAAGCGATGGGAGGGGGTTGGGACAGTTCCTACCATGCGGGGGGGGGGGGGGGGGAATCACTATTCACTGTGAAATCAAAATCCTTCCCTTGTTTCTTGGCCAAGCCCTTCTCGGGAAAGGGAGAGATTCACACTGCACATTGCACTGTGGGTGACATCTTTTAAACACTGTGTTCAACTGATAACTGGTGTGGATCCATTTTGTGGGAGGCAGAAAGTAGGGTGGTGCACAGACCACCCAATTTGCTTCGGATCCCGATTTGTCATTTCCGAATCAGGCCCGATTCACTTTGGGTCGATTTGGACCTCCCCCGATCCACTTCAGATCTGTTTTAGGGAAGTCCGAATCACCTCAATTCGCTTCGGATTTGGGATTCAGATCCAAAGCGATGCACAGCCCTAACAGAAAGCTTTGTAAAAGGCTGATTTCTTCTCTCCCCCCCCCCAGATTGGCTCTGCCTAGATTAAAAAGACAACTGATTAAACAACTTCAAGTTTAAGTACATCCTGTATTCTCCATGTTAGTTTTACTTGCCATGCAACAGCAGTCTTTGAAAATAGAACTCATGTAATCCTAGCAGCAGCTTCCTGTACCTTTTGAGTACAGAGCTCAGATAATGTCAAAAAATGTCATAGATATCAGTCGTGTGCAGAATGACTACAAATGTGGTAGAGACCAAAAGAGAGAGAGAGAGAGAGAGAGCAGTGCTGGCTACAAAATGCAGGGTTTCATTTTTCTCATTTTCAACTGGGGAAGAAGAAAGGGCAGTTGTGGGGGAGGGGGGAGGCAGGGTTAGGAAAGACCACATTGGCTTTAAGTAGAAATACTGCGGTAGTCTCTGGGGTAGTTAAAGACGCTTGTCCTAAAGCACTCCAAGTGTCATTTATGTCGAGATGTGAAAGAGAGCCCGTCTTTATTCTACCCTTCCGTGTCAAGTTTGCCATTCTGCTGTTAATGCACCATGTGGTTAAAAGCCACAGTGCCTAGCAGGTGGCCTGAGGGTCCTCTGTCAGCACATTTGTCATGTGCTGGAGGAACATTCCCATGCCATTCACAGAATTCTGAGGCGTGGAACACTTGAATACTGCTTTATGGCTCTACACAGCATATAAATATCAGTGACCTTTTCAGAAAAGGGAACTTTATAAACACACACACTTTTGTTCCATCAGCAAAATGAGGCAGATGCTCAAAAGTATTTGAGCCTAATGGCTCTTCTTGTGAGAGTCTTTCCGAATGGGGGAAGGCAGATGCATCGCTAACGAAGCAGCAAGCAAAATAAACCAAAGTTGAATCCAAATCTGTTTTCAGAAGTCTCTCCTTTTTTCTTTTCTTTTTTTTTAAAAAGGGGGGTTATATTAATGTTTTATTTCTTTTAATTTTGGACTGTGATTGCCTTTAACCATAAGCAGTAAATTTCATACGTTAAAAAAGAAGAGGGGGATAGACGTTAATTCGGAGTAGCTCAGGTAACTTTTGAACTTAATACTGAGATTTCAATCATTAATGAATAGTATGAGCTCACACCAGTGATTTAGTGCACTCTTGCCATGCCTGGTGTGCGGATTTGCAGCATGGTACTCACATGACGCTGTGCCTGAACTGCTGACACCTTGCCTCTTCCCCAGCCTTTCCTAGAACGCTAAAAATCTGGATTATTTTCCCTAAATGCATTTAACGTGCCCTAAGTCTCCGTGTAGTTTTAAAGGAACTGTGGGATTGAATGGATTGCATCAGGTCCTGGAAGGGAAAAGCAATTTCTCCCAGCAGCAGGCTCCAAGCCTCAATATAAAACCCAAACCTTACATCCCAGGCTCTAAAGTAGGCTGACCAGATAAAATCCAGGTCAGGGCTCATGTAACTTTAACAGTTGTAGAGAAAAGGGAATTTCAGCCAGTGTCATTTGTATGCAATTCGTTCCTGGTGAAATCCCCTCTTCATCACAGCAGTTAAAGGTGCAGGGGCCCTGCCTTCTTTTGTATATGGTCACTCTAGTATAGTGCATGCACCTTTAACTGTTGTGATGAAGAGGGAATTTCATCAGGAATTAATTACATACAAATGACACTGGCTGAAATTCCCTTTTCTCTACAACTGTTAAAGTTACATGAGTCCTGACCTGGATTTTATCTGGTCAGCCTACTCTAAAGCATTTTGTAAAAACCATACAATGCCTGAATCTCTGCAGAGACAGGATTGTACTCCCTCGATGCCCCCCAAAGAGCCAGACTAAAGGGTCATTCCATTTTTGCCTGGGAGAAAGGCAGTCTGGTTGAAGTACTCATCTGCCAGGACCTGACTGGAGGGAGAAAGAGAAGGGGAGGAAAGGGATGGAGCCGAAGAGCTAACGCACCAAGGAGTGAAGGAGCAAAAGAGCAGCTATTCAGGTGAAAGGGATCATAAGCTTGATGCGCTTTTGCCCCAGAGGTAAAAAAAAAAACAGTGGCAAACCAGGGGGGATTAGGTGTGATGGAGGTCTATGTCTGAGTCAGACTGGGGCTGTGGACAAGCCTGAACATGGGAAAGAGAGAGGATGGCAGCTGTAGAATGATGGCAGGTGGAGAGTAATGGTAGGTGCTGGGTAGGATGCCGTCGGTGCTGTGGGGCCAAATTAGGAGCCCCGGCCAGTCCAGGAGCTTCATACCATCTATCTATCATGGGGGATGACAACCAGGCTCAGTGGCATGAGCCTGGAATCCAGATCTTGGGAGGCTGAGGCTGGCAGATTACTTGAGCTCAGGAGTTCCGGGATGTAGTGGGTTATGCTGATCAAGGCGGGTTCTACACTATTGCTTTTAAATGGTTTATAGCTGTAGTGACAACTGTTGGGGCCCAGGACACACTCAATATACAGTTTTCAAACCGTTTTCAAAGTGTCATATCCTGCTTGGTGTAGATCTGGCCCAAGTGTCCACATTAGGTTCAACATTAATATGGTGATCCCAGGGAGCCAGGCACCACCAAGTTGCCTATGGAGGTCGGAGGTGGAGTAGGACAAAACTCCTATGCTCAGACGTGGGATAGAACTTGTGTAGCATAGACTGAGCAAGACAGTGAGACCCAATATCTTACACCATGAAAATTTAAAATCATGGGGGATGACCAATGGATTGCAGGGCTTGCATCCTGATTGGCCTGTTTTCACTATGGTAGAATGCTGATCTCTTTCCTGGTTCAAGAGTAGCATCAATTTCTGTAATTATCAAAGTCTTACATTCATGATGGTGCAAAGGCAAGAAGCTACATTGAACAGGGATATGCAAATATCCACATTGTTCTGCTGTTTCTGCTCACCTCCCCATTGTGCAACCCATGCACATGCACAGAGGAATGTAGATAAGCTGGCAAAAGGGTTGCAGATATTTGTTAGATCTACCCAGGTTGAGCAAGCAATTGTGCAAGTGAGCTGAATGAGCACAGAAAACAATAACGATTTGAGTCTGCATTAAACTGCTTCTGGAAAAAAAAAAGAAATTATGAGTGGGGGAGGAAGTACAGCAGCCTTCCCAACTCGATGCCTTCCAGATGTTTTGGACTTCAACTCCCATCAGCCCCAGCAAGCATGGGCAATAATCTGGAATTTTGGGAGTTATTGTTAAAAATATCTGGAGAGCACCAGGTTTGGGAACACTGATGCACCACTAAGGCAACGAGATTTTATTTTATTTTATTTATTTTATTTACTGCATTTCTATACGTCCCAATAGCCGAAGCTCTCTGGGCGGTTTACAAAAATTAAAACCATAAAAACCATTCAAAATATAAAACAATGACAGTATAAAAACATGATTTAAAATACAGTATAAAGGCACAACCAGGATACAAAGCAGTGATTTGGATATTTCTGAAATTCCATTGTTGTGAAAATTGCATAGCTGCTTTTACCAAATAATATACTGAATACATCTTAACCAGTGTTTGGAAGGCAGAAATGTCCAGAATGAATAAATTCTGTACTTTCAAATATTCTTAATATTGATCTCCATCACTAGATGACTATGTAAATTGACTCACAACAGAAGGAAAAAAATGCTAACAAGAATCTACCCTTACTATTAAGTATTAGACCGTCTTCCACGGAACTAAAATTTAAGTGGCAGGGAGGAGATATTTTGAATGGGGGATAAATGCTGTACAAAGCACTCCAGGGGTGGAGGTCCATGGAGAGGATCAATGACATTTAGCTACAACCCTCTACTCGGAGATAATTTGCTAATCACCAGCTTGGTCTCAGGGCAAAAATTGAGATATAGGGCACCTTGCTCTTTTTAAATTCCATAAACAAAAGCATAGACATGATACAGTTGCCAGGAGCAGCTTGTGTGATGTCAACAAAAATATATCATGTCTCATCCATGCTTTAAAAAACATAATACAAAGCAACTGCTTAGGAGCTGAAAGATCTTGCGCTTCTTCTGAGTACATCTGGTTAATTAAATGGCACTGAAAGGATACATATTGTTCTATCCATGGTCTTCATTTAAGAGGCTTTCCATCTTTTAAACTAAGTTTCAGGTATGACTTAGATAACTAAGGGTATTTGTCCCCTATAGCTCTTCAACTGGCTGTTTTGTCCTTGTGCAAGAATGTACTAAACCAGAAATATCACGGTATACTTGGGAGCATTTGAAAGACTGCCCTGTTGGCCTTCCTACTTCTGAACGGTCTGTGAATTTTGACTCCACAGCTAAGGGAAATAGAGCCCCAAATCCTTCAGTGCAGTCACGTCTTTACTGGGTGACTGAATTGGGCTATATCCATTTAGATGCCTGCCTTTGCTTTCAAGGAATGATGAACAACGGAGGTTGTGGGATCGAAGCGATCTCTCTGTGAGAGAGTTCATGCGTACACTCATCTTTCAGTGACTTTAACATCAAGTGCTGCTTCCATGGGTGAACTATCACATGCGAGCCACAAATGAAATGCCTCGTACAGTTTTCGTACCATCTCACATCACTTCAAATTCAGACACAGAGGCAGTCGGTTGAAAAAAGCGACTATGCGAGACCAGGGGCTTATCAATGCGTACCAATCTAAGGAACCCTTATACTAGTTTGTATTTTTAAAGAACGGTAGTATAAGACCATGTGGAGCATTCGTCGGGCTTCTTGCCCGAAGTGTACCTACTGGCCTTGAATCAAAAAAAGTATCTTCTTTCTGTTTCTCCGCCCTTGATGAAATCATAACCCATTCTAATTAGTGCTTTATCAAAATGTTCCCCTTCCTCCCTCAAATTCACTACATCATTTGCAGGTTTCAAAGAGAGGGGCATTTCAGCAGTTTATTGGGAACAGGAAAATAACTGGAAAGATTCATAGGCATAGGTGGACTTACCTTTGATGGCAGAGACGTTATGGGTTCTCTTTCTTTCCTGTTCTAAAAACCTTTTTTAAACTACTATGTGAGTTCAAACAAAGGGTGTAAAGGCAAGTGTTTAACCACAGAATGCCAAACAAACAAGCTCTCCCCACTTCAAACAACAACATAAAAATGAATGTCCCCATAGGTGTATTTTGAAAGTTCACAAGTAGAACAAAACATAGAAACATGTATTACAAAAATGCACATATATACATATCCAATGTACAAAGTACTGTGACTGTAATATCCAATATACACAGTGCAGAGAGCTGTAATGACAAAGAGCTGACTGTTGTCTCATTTTTTGAAAACTTCCTCAGTAAGAAAAGTGCTCAAATGCTGTAATTCCAACAGTGATCATACAAATTGTCTGGATTACATACAATCACAAAAGTCATCAGTATCTCAAGAAGAAGCCTGAGTTGGCAATAGTCAAGACCAAAGAACAGAAATGCCTGATATTAAATTTCCTCAGATATAAATTAAGCTCTTCTGAGATATTAACAGCAGTCAGGCAACTATGAGCAGATAACTGCCATCCCCACTCACACCTGCCCCCCAGAATGTCTTAGACACATTTCCTGGCATCCTGGGAATAAAATAGCAGCCAATTAAAAAAATGGCAACAGCCAGTTGGGGCTTCCATTATTCCCAGGATGCCTTAGAACAATGCTATGGTGTGTGACACTATTTTAGAAAAGGTCCTCTCTCCAGTAGCTCCCCACTGGGCCTTTGAAGGCATCAGAGAAAGGTATCATTTGAAGATCTTAATTGGTATCTGGAAGGTTTTTATGGAAGAAGGTGGTCCTTAAATGTTATTTTGGAGAGAAGACAGGGTATAAATGTCCTAAATAAATAACATCAGTGCAGTCCACTGACAAAGGCCTCCCCATGGTGAGTCACCCACATCCCAATGTTAATGTCTGTCAAGATTCACCATGTGAATCAGCTCCATCGTGTCATGAACGAGCACTCTTTCCCCTGCAGCCATCAGAAATATGGAGGAAGGGCATGAAGAGACTTATAAACTGGTGACACTAATTGACATAGTGAATACTTTTAAATGGTACAACTGGAATGGGATGATTTGCCCAGGGAGGCGACTTTCTGCAGAATCCCCCTATGTATTCCATCTTTGAAAAATCCATGAAGGAAACAGGAATATAAGGAGAAACTGAGCCACACAAGAATTCATTAGACAATTGGTTGCCCTCTTCCAGGTCAAATCCATCTTTATAGAGCAGCAGGGGCATATTTTACAATATTTTATGATAACTAGCATCCTGCCCCTGCCCCACCTCACCAATTCTAATTCTGTGGGTCTCTATGGGAACAGAACAAGACTGCCATAATTCAAAAACATGTATAGGCTGTTGGAAATGACGGATGACTCCTTGGATGCTTACCTCCTACTTCACACCCATGTAAAGCCTGGTCTTTCAATCTGGCCCTTCCTGATTAATATTATTTAGGAGTGTCCAATTAGGCTATTGAAAAAAGCAATTCTCTACATATGTCAATTTTAAAAAAAAATCACAAACTGATAGAATAATTAACTTAACTGCCATGTCCACCACTTTTTTTAAAAAATCCGGTATATTTGAGACAGATTCTTTCTAATTAGTTTTTGGCACACTCTGTGGCTGTGACAATAACTCTAAGCAATGTTTCATGGAAGAACCTAACAAACTCTCCATAGTCACCAGATTACAATTAGGGATGGGCCAATCAGGAAAACCCAAGCTCCTTTAATCACACCAAATTATTTAGGGTGGTTAAAGCAAAAAGGGATTATGAAGAGCTCCAAACGGATCTCTCCAAACTGGTAGAGTAAGCCTATAAACAGCAAATGTAGTTCATTGTAAACAAGTGTAAAGTAAGGCACATTGGGGCAAAAAAAATCCCAACTTCAAGTATAACCTAATGGGATCTGAGTTAGCAGTGATCAACCAAGAAAGAAATCTTGGGGTTGTGGTGGACAGCTCCATGAAAATGTTGACCCAGTATGCAGCTGCTGTAAAGAAGGCAAACTCCATGTTAGGCATAATTAGAAAAGGAATTGAGAATAAAATGGCCAGTATCATACTTCCTTTATATAAATCTATGGCACAACCACACTTAGAATATTGTGTACAGTTCTGGTCACCTCATGGGTTTACATTTGTGGATGTGGTTTTGTGCAATGTGATCCCTTCTCTGTAGCCTCACACTTGGAACAACCTCCCAGGACATCGGTGTGATACCACCTGTCTTACTTCCACAAAATCCATCTTCAAAACCCAATTTTTCCATGAAGACTTTGGCACAGCCCACCAGTTCCTATGTCCCAGGGCGTCATCAGCTGAGTGTTTTATTGCACTTTCGTTATTGGGCACTCACAGATTTTCATGAGTCCTATTCATGGCACTGTCTGTGTCCTGCATGCCTCCCGCCTCTTCTAAGGCACATCTTGATGAGCGGTTTGCCCCACTGTGGCATCGGAGTGGCGGCAGGTAGTCTACATGATACAGCCACCATCCCGAAACCATCCAGAGGCAACCCCCCTAAACTCCTCTCAAAAAAAGTTGGGCACTTACCCCAACTTTTTTTTTCTGCAGAGGCGTGCCACAGCCGATGGCAACCGCTGATTGGTCACCATTGGCTGGAAGAGGGCCGGTTTGGGCGCCATATGTCTCTCTCTTCCTCCCCTTCGGCTGCCCCGTTCCTTCCCCATTTTTTAATATTTTTATTATTATTTATTTGTAGATGTGAAGGATCGCATCTACAGATATATATATATTAAAAAAAATACAAATGGGTGAAGTAACGGGGGAGCCGAAGGTGGAGAAAGAGAGGGATGCATGGTGCCCAAATCGGCTCTCCTCCCTCTGACTTCCCTCTGGCTGCCCCGTTTCTTCCCCCTGTTTGTATTTATTATTATTTTATAATCTGTAGATGCGATCCTTTGCATCTACAGATATTAAAAAAATGGGGGTGGAGAGAAACGGGGCAGCCAGAGGGAGTAGAGCCGGTTCACATCCCTCCCTTCTTCCCTCTCTGGCTGCCCCATTCCTCATCCCTCCCCAGTGCTGGCTGCGGTGGCTGCAACACCGCACTCGTGCTCCTTCCTGTGCAGATGCTGGGAAGGAGCACGAGTGCAGGAGCCGGAGGCTTCGCAGCGCCAACGCACCGACATCAAGACGGGGCCCTAGCCTTCTTCACATGACAAAAAAAGACCCCAGTAAATTCAAATTATTCTCGAGATGGAACTTTCCGCTATCTCCTGCTGTGCGCAAGAGAAGCAGTGGGATCAAAACGACCCTCTGAATGGGCCACATGCATGTTGTTTACTTCCTCTTTGGAAAGAAGATGTAATGAGGGACAAAAGTGTGGGTGGAGAAGCAAAGGTAGGGAAACATAGTTTTCCCAGTGTGATGATGCTCCTAGTGTAACTCAGCCCTTAACTTTGCCTAAACACATCACTAACACAACTGCATATTGCTTCCCTATTTGCCCCATGTCCTCTTACCTTCACTTTGCTTTTCATTTATTGCTTTGGGTTGAATTTCAGATTGTAAGCTTTACAGGGATGGAGCTATACCGCTGATGGTGCTCTATAAATAAATATCCATTCCACTTTTAGCAAACTATCATTCATACACATACACACACATACAATAATGACACTCACAACTCACAGCTTACATTTAACATTCGCATACTACTCAAACACTTGACCAACGTATCTAGTGCCTTCCCTGCTAAACCCTTTCCCACCAAGAATAGTGTGGAATGTACGTAAGCATCCCGTAACACCTCAGCAGCTGAACCAATGGTTAGGGAGGATTAATTTCAATCAACTCAAACCACTACCACTCTCACAGCCAATAACAAAGTAGGTTTCTAACAGTGCAGGATAATGGGAGTTGAGCCAAAAATTCTCAAAAATTTTCTGAGAAATGTTCTCCCCCTGCACAATCCAACGGATAACCACCTTCCAATGTATGTATTACTCTGAAATGTGGAAATCAAGTCAGTTCTCTTTAAAATGTGAAGCAAACAAAATTCTACCCTAGTCTTTCCTGAAGGTGGGAGGTGGCTGTGTATTTGTGCATATATAGAGGGCAACTATTGCCTAGCCTGACATGTAGTTTTACTATGTGCAGAGAATATTTTTGGGGAGAGAATTTAAGGATATGCTACATACATGACAGCCTGAAATGGTACAGTCCAGGAAAAAAAACGTTGCCTCATGATTCTATAGGCTGCCCTTTTAGTAGGGCATTTTCCTGGAAATGCAATTTGTCAAGCTTTGTCAATTTGTGGTGGTTGTTTTTCATCTTTTTAAAAAGAGCCCAATTTTGAGTCACTCTCTGACTCATTTTTGAGTTAAACGCCATTTGATGTCGAGTCTACTTATTCTAAAACAAAAATAATCCTGTTGATTTTAAGTTGTTTTCTGGTGTGGTGAGCAACCGAGAAAGTCTTATCTTTGTGGTGACTCTGCTAGCAGAGATTGTCATTCCATTGACTAAAGAAAAATGCAAGTGTCATAGTACATAAGCTATCTACTTTTCCCTTTAATTGATGAACACTGAATTTTAACATCCTCATGAGGTCTCCGAACAGTTTCAGCGACCTCCTTTGTTCAGTTGCCAAACAAATGCATCGCTCCAAATTTAATCCGCTCCATTATCACTTTTAATCCACTCTTGATAGGGTGCCATAGCAGTGTTTAGACACCACTCCTTTAATGAGCACAAGATTGCCCAAAATATAACAATACTCTCCTATTCTGCCAAGTTTCATCAATTGTAATTTGCCCCTTTAATTGCTTTTGATACTGTTCTCACTGAATGTAACTTTGCTCCAATTCAGATATTCCTTCCTTGACAACTTCTAACCATAAATCTGAGGCACACATTGAGCTCTTGTTCCTACAAGACTGATCTCAGATGGAGATGGAGTTGGAAGGTGGCTGTCAGTTATGGATCCCCGAAATGTGTCCCCAAGTGTCTGGGAATGCTCATCTCTTTTTGAACAGCAGCCAACACTGCTGAAATGTTAGTGTGTCACTCAGGTTGGGGAGTTGGGGTTGCACCATCTCCACGGTTCCTCTCACATCATCCCAACAATGTACAGAATCATTTGCTCACATGGCTGGGCTACCATGCATATTTAAAGAGGCATGCAATACCTGTCCCACCCACTCGGGAGGTCTATTGCTTGTGTGTTCCAACAGTGTCTGGACTCAGGTGGTCCAGAACCAATACTGGCTTGCTCTTGTTCTACCAGTTTACTAATTTGTGAAAACAGTAAGTCAGGGGTACAGGGGCCATTTTTACCTTCTGTGGATCACACCCCTGGGTGTCTAAATATATATATATTAAAAAAACAGTGCTGTCTGTACTGACTACTCTAGGCTGACCAGATAAAATCCAGGTCAGGGGTCATGTAACTTTAACAGTTGTAGAGAAAAGGGAATTTCAGCCAGTGTCATTTGTATGCAGTTAGTTCCTGGTGATATTCCCTTTTCATCACAACAGTTAAAGGTGCATGCACTATACTAGAGTGACCATATACAAAAGAAGGTAGGGCCCCTGCAACTTTAACTGTTGTGATGAAGAGGGAATTTCACCAGGAACTAATGGCATACAAATGACACTGGCTGAAATTCCCTTTTCTCTACAACTGTTAAAGTTACATGAGCCCTGACCTGGATTTTATCTGGTCACCCTAGACTACTCAGCACCAAAAGGGTCAAAATTATCTCATCTGCAAGTGAATTTTGACACTTCTGGCACCCCATAGCCATTACGGATGCCATTTTTTACCCCCTATTGTTTTTTTTAACCAAATTAGATTAAATATTGGAGAGGCATTGGGGCCACAGAAGGGGACATTGGTGCCACATGTTGCCCACCCATGTCATAAATCATAACTAATAAAATGCAACATTGTATTTATGTATTTCTTCCATTTCAATACCGCTGAAGAACCAAAGCTCTCTGGGTGGTTCACAACAGTTAAAGCCGTAAAATATGTCAACGCTCAGTATAAAACTTCTTAAAGTGTACAACCACAGTTTAAAACCAAAATATTAATTAAAATATTTAATTAAAATATTTAAGCAAAATATTAATTAAACAAAACCGCCCCAAATCAACTTCTTTTTCATGAAACCATTTCCCCCAAAAGCGCCACCATAAAGGTAAATGAAGCAAACTGAATTGTAGCTATAGTTTGATCAAACTCATCCAAAGAGATGGATAGGAGAATCCAAATGTATTAAGCATCAAATTGCCATTTGTGTTTCTGACCTTTCTGTAAAAACAATAGCTTTTATCTTGCTGTCATGTATAGCCAGATGCTAAATTTTACAATAGATTGACAATGCTAACAACAAATTTCAGCCCTCCTGAACACTGCAAAAAGGACTACGTTGTTTGTGTAAAGTATTACTGACAATTGCTTCAAACCCTCTCATCCTAACGAGCCATTCTAACATCATTTATATAACTATTAAAAGGAAAAGGTCCCCAAATCTTTAACTCTTCTCATAGTTGCAATATTCTTAAATGTTAGGCCAGTAGGAGTAGTTCAAGCCATTACGTCAGTGGTAGTACATAATGCTTTAATAAATCCATAGTGTTTGTTGGCATTCAGGAACTGATTTCACAGTCTATCTCTATTTATTGAATCCACCAATATGAACGGTCCTTTTTTAGGGCCAGAAAATTTACCAATTCAATTATGTAGGGTGGAACAATTGCCCATTGACAAGGAGCTTAAATCTGTTTTGTTCCTCAGAAAATATGTTAGTTGCTTCATCCCAGTTGTCAAGTCAACTAAGCAAGAAATATGCATACACCTTGCGAGTGATGTTAATTAAGCTAACAATCCGAGAGTTACTGAGTTGGTCTTGATTTGGAGATAGAGATAACCATACTGGTATACCAAACCTGTGGGAATATGACCCATGGCATTTATTAGTTTTTTTAAAAAAAAAATCATCACAGAAAGCCACTAGTCCAGTTTATACCTTAAAAGTTACACAAGAATCCCTTTATTTTGTCAGGGATGTTAACAGTGTCTTAACAGACTGAAACATTTGAAGCTAGCAAAGTCCTATCTCCACCAAAATCATCGTTGACTAGCTTTCTAGAAGCCCCAATGCCCTTTAATCTGGCTGCAGATAAGACTTTGCCCCAGTAATAGTTCTGAAATATTTTTTCCTTATTCTTTATCACCTTTTTGTATTTAATGTTCACTACTTAGCAGGTGACATTGGCATTGGAAGGTTTCTGATCCAGCATGCCTCTGACCTTTATCCCAGGAACACCAGCATGCAGGGAAGACAAAATTGGAATTCCAGGCAACAGTCTAATGGTGCTTATCCTAAATCTCCAAGATGGAGTAACCAGGAGCTGGTCTTGACAGCATCAGGTCAGCAGCGCGGTGGCGGAAGCATGAGGCAACACCCCCACACACACACATTGGTGCTCCTTCCGCCCATCTACAGTGGAAGGAGCGCAATTGTGAGGTTTCCTAAAGGCACCGCCACCACCGCACCCGCCCACCCAAGCACGAGCAGCAGTTCAGGAGTGCCTGGGAGCATCCGCCCCACCCTTCAAGGGTAGGTTTGTTTTGGGTTCTTTTTGGTCTTTCTTTTTTTTAAGCTGTAAATGCGAAGGTTGTGTTTAGAGCTTACTGGAGGGGGAAAAACAAGGGGAGAGGAACGGGGTGCTCAGAATAAAATAAAAAAATGAGGGTCAGCAGAGGTGGTCCAGCGACCTTTTGGCTCGCTGGTCCACCCTTTTCCCTGCCCAGCTTATGGGGACCAATCAGTGTTTGCCATGGGCTGTGGCACGCCTCACAGCAGCTCCGGAGCAAGAACAACAGATGGCAGATGCCGACCTCGCCTCGCTCCAAGCTAAAAAAAAGTCGGGGTAAGTGCCCGACTTTTTTAAAGCAGAGCTTTGGGGCTTTGCTTTTGGATGGATTCGGGATGGCGGCAGCGTCATGTAGGTTAGCTGCCGCCACACCGAAGCCACTGCAGGGCAAACCTCTTGTCTAGATGAGCCCCAGGAGGGCCTAGCAGGCAGGGTGCGGACTGCAAGGAGGAACGCCGAGCCAGACAAACACGAATGACCTGGAATCTGAAGCCATTAGCATCACTGACTGAAAGAACAAGAGGCCTGATGCCAAGTCCATGTGGTTTCCCCAGGAAGCAAATAGACCCAGCAGCCAACTGGAATGCAGAAGGTTGGCAAGGAACAAGTAGGGCTGAGGCAGAAAAAGAAACAAGGCCAGAGCTCTCCTCAGCCATCAGTACATTGCAATTTGGATGGGAAAACATGTTGCAACCTGTTGATAGGCTCCACTGTGCACAGTGTCACATGAGTGATACATCAAGGCACACAACCATCTCTGGAACAGACTCCATACCCGTTGCATTTCTTGCTAACCGCTAATACCTCCTATAACAGAAATCATTAGCATGCTAACACTTAGTGCTGTATTTCAGTCACTCAATACTAAATTTAAACTATTCACAATTAGCAAGCTAGAACATCGTTAATGGAATATGCAGTTTGGTACCCAGATTACATTAGCACATGTTTTATCAAATAATTACTGTGTAGGGAAGAAATGCAAAAGTTTGAAAGCTTTGTAATATGTTAACATCGGGGGAGGGAGGGGAGAACCGTCCTAGGTTGTTTGTCATTTTTTTATGTTGTTATTTGAGTTGTTTTGAAAACGCACCATCAGAAGCTACAAATTGCGGACTACAAAAACACTCCATGTTGCACACCACAACATTGGAAGTTCCACATTTTAACACTTTCTCCATGACAAGAATGGTAAAATTTCCTCTGGGTGCTGGGCATTGGCAGACACCGGTGGAGATGCCAAGTAGGCTCAGCTGAGATGACAGTTACCCAAGCAACATTTAACCCTGACCAGGAAACCCTTAAAGTCCTTCAAGGTCAGAAAAAGCTAATGGGGTGATTATGGAGGGATGGAGTCTTCACAGAATCCAAGAACACGTTACAGCCCAGGAAACACTTTGTCCTGCAGCCCCGGTGGTTCCCCACAAGGGGCAGCAGCAAAGACATTGTAGCCCAAACCGCTATTAATACTTTTCAGTTGCCTTTGAAAATCAGACTCTCTTGTTCTCTGCACACAGCATGGCTACAATTATGCAAAATGGATTCATATCTATTCAGATTAGTGTCTGGGACATCAAGCATAGTGATGCTATCAAGGTTGGCATTTGGCAAGGTTAATAATAGCCAGACAATGGAAAATGCAAGGCAACTACCAAATAGAAGATTGGTATAAAGAAGTGTGGAATATTGCTATAAACGATAAATTAACAAGCAATGTTAAAGTTAAAAGAGGAATATTAAGAAAAAATGAATTTGGAAATATATGGGGATTATTTGTGGATTATTTGTGGATTATGTATTAAAAAAGGGGAAGGGGTGTGCACCGTCATACAAATCTATGCAATTTTGGAAGAATGTTTAAAATATATATAGATATATTGATATTAAAAAATGTTATATTGAAATGTAGTAGCTGGTCCCAGGGGGGTGGGTGCACTAGTTAGGTGAATTATGTTAGATTTATAATGTTAGTCATATGATTTATAAGTGATGTGTTTATGTTTTTTTCTTATGTTACTGTATAAAAATCAATAAAAATTAAAAAAAATTAAAAAGGTTGGCATTTGGCTTGCTTGGTTGCATTACAAAATGGACCACATTTCCCCCAAAAGTTCTTCCCAAACTCAGAATGTAAAACCAGCACTTTCCTCCTTCCCTGGCACCTTTAGTGCTGCAAAAGGAGCATCCCAGGAGCAAGGCACCCTAGGAAATATAGGGCAGTGGTGGTGGTGTTTCAGGGCAGCTGAGTCCTTAATATGGATGTCAGGCACTCAAGAAAATATATGTCAGCATGCTCATCAGCTTCCAGGTTGGAAGGAGCCCTGGGGCGTATGGCTTCCAGTGAATGTCATATCCCTATTAAAGATGCATTTGCCAGGGTTCCTGGGATGCCACTGTTCTAGCGATCATGGTGTCAGAAAGGGAGGGGAGGAACGTAGAACTCCCAGAGTGGCCTCCAGTGAGACTTCCTTGCTCCAACTGATGTGTAAGTGGGAAAGCAAAAGGATGGATGGAAACGGTGAGGGGTCATTTGGACATCATCAGGCAGATAGGCACCATCAGGTATAAAGTAGGGATGTGCACTGGATCGGATCCAATCCATGATCCGAATCCGATCCAGGGGAAATCGGATACAATTATCCGATTTCTGATCTCACCGTTGGATCGTTCGATCCAATCCGATCTGATCCAGAAAGGTCCCGATCCAGATCGAATGGATTGGCGGGGGCCCGCTGGCGCCCACCGCCGCTTCCATTGGCGGGCGCCGGTGGGTGCCCACTGATGGAAGCGGACAGCGGGGGGGGGACTTCCCTGGCGGGGCTGTCCGCTTCCATCGGCGAGCGTCAATGGGCACCCGCAGATGGAAGCGGACAACGGGAGCAGGGGGCGGCGGACGGGAGCGGACGTCCCTGGAAGGTAAGCAGGGGGAAGGGGGAGGGGGGCTGCGAAGCCTGCTTGCAGTAGTGGCCAGCGGCAGACAGGAGCGGACGGCCACAGAAGGTAAGCAAGGGGAGGGGGCTTACCCCCCCGGGGCTGTCCACTTCCATCCGCTGGCACCCACGGGCACCAGCGGATGGAAGCGGATGGCCCCGGGGGGGGGGTAAAGAGCGCGGGGGAAGGGGCTTACCTGCCGGGGCCTTGCACAGCAGACGGCCCCAGGGGGAGGAGGGAGTTAGGCCCCCCTCACCCACCCACTGCCATTTTTTCCTCATAGACTTGCATTGTGGAAAAGCTTTCTTTCCCCCAATGCAAGTCTATGGAGGGGGGAAATGGCGGCCGATCCAAAAATCGGATGTCCGATTTTTGGATCGTGATCGGACCCGATCCAGTCCGGGGGGGCTCCGATTTTGTCTGATCCGATCTGGGACAAAATTGGAGGTCCCAATCCGGGTCCCGATCCGATCCGGGGGTCCGTGCACACCCCTAGTATAAAGTAGCATCCAAATTTCAGAATTGGGTTTGAGGAGCGGGGAAATTGAATGTTTTCTTTTCTTTTTGGGGGGGAGGAGAACCCAACCTGATTTCCAAATTCCAATTCTAAATTGAGCTGAGGATCATTTACTAATCCAATGCTGGTAAGCAGCGGATACACCCAGATCACAGGCATCTCAGACTGGGTATTCATTGCAAACAGGAGCCAGGCTTTTACCGTCTGTGCCACCACACAAGTTTGCTAGAGGGGAACAGCCAGCTGGTACTCTGGTGAGTTCCCATACTACCACAGGGCTGCATTTCAGCTCAAGAGGGGATCAGGTGACGCAAAGGGGCCAATAGGATTTCACCTTGTCTTGTGAAGCTGCTGTCTCTGGTCTGGCTCTTCTGGAATAGGCTGAGCTGCCTGCTGGAGCATAAGACATCCACTAAGGGCTGGCTTAATTGTGCATTAAGTGAGCCAAAACATCCCAGGCCAGATCTACACCAAGCAGAATATAACACCTCGAAAGCACTTTGAAAATGGAATTTATGGAATGTGTCACAGGCCCTAACAGTTGTCAATGCACTTCAATACCATTATAAAGCAGTAGTGTAGATCCTGCCCCACTTATTGTTGGGCTTGTTTTGTATTGCTCTCAGTCCTGCAGCAAATCCACTTTTGGGCCACAAGCAGAGAAGGAGAGAGAGGCAGCAGTAAGAAGGGATGGAATGAGAATGGGAATGAGAATGAGAATGGGAATGAGAAACTAAAGGTTTAAATTGAGGGTTTCACAGAAAATATGGGTTTTGAAGAGGGATTTGAGAGAAGGGAGCTTTGCTGTAAAACAATGCTAGCTTTGACAATGGCAAGCAAAATTCTCCTTTGCAGGCACTTGTCTGAAAGAAGAGAGATAAACACATCTGCCCCAAAGAATGAAGTTAGTCCATCCATAGGACTAGCGGTTAAAGAATGAGGAGCTTGGGAGCTCTGCTCTGAATCTCTTGGGTACATCTCAGTCCGATTCTAATTTGCCAATTTGTTTAATTTCAAATACAGCTAAGAAACATTATAGCCAATTAGTTCCAGCAGGACTGTTAGTCGGTATACTTAAAGAGCCTACATGTACAGCTTTCCTGATAAACTGAAATGCGTCTCATCCCTTTCCAGATTGTGGCACAATAGCAGCTGTTTTTAAATCCTCAACTGGGACAACAGTTAAAAGTCCTTGAAAATTAAATAGAATTCACTGAATTAAGCTGAGAGAGAGAGAGAGAGGGAGAGAACAATTTTATTTAGTGAATTCTTAATTAGTTCTTTTCTATTCAGCCTTTTGAGTTGCACATGGAGCTTTATGCATTTATAGGAAAAGCTATATATTGATGAATGTTTAGGCTGAACTTTTAATTTATTATGTTCCAATCCAGAGTGAAGGGAAGAGGTGATGAACAGTCCTAGTTACGAGAATTGAAGATATGATTGTAGGCCTCCTTCAGGCCCACAATGATTTCTCAAGTTCATTTGTTTAAGCCTCACATTGGTTGGACGGTTTATTCAAAGCCACTTCACATTAGGGATGTGTATTGTATCATTAAAAAGTATGATAATGATATGATAAGGTCATTATCGTGCATGTGTTTAATGATGATGATACAATAGAAAAACGTACGATAATCATTGGAGACGATAATTTTCGGCCGACTTCATCATTTTATCATACTGCCATATAGATATACCTATAACGTCTGTATTTTAAAAGTCAGAGGCTTGAAACTTGGTCACAGTGCTCATGGGGTATGCCTAAGTATGTGTATGAAATTTGAAATCGATCCCTCCAAACCTTGATTTGATATGAATTTTTTAAAGATCATTTCCGTTCTGACAGGTCTGAATGAACGCAAGTGGCGAGCTGTCATTCTGATCTGTCAGAACTGAAACAATCTTTAATTTTAAAATACAGAAGTTATAGGCATTTCTTTCTTTAAAAATAGGGCTGCAAAAAATATCATTTTTTCATGATAATTATTGTGAAGACGATATAGTTCACCTACTATATGAATGAAGACTATAATTTTTTTGGTCCAAAATGACGATAATGATAAACAACTATATTTTTTGGCGTGCACACCCCTACTTCACATAGCAGTCTTCATATGACAGTGCTCCATCAGTGTTCACTGTGACGAACACTTAAATAGGGCCAACTCCAGATTTTGGAGGGCCCTTGGCAAGATGCCTTCCGGCTGTTCCCTTTCCTACAAAAAGGGGTAGGTGTGTGAGAAGGATGGGTTGAGAGCACCACACTACATGATGTTGCTGAACATAATAGGTTCAGCAACATCCAGACTACATTACCTGCCCTTGGATCCCACTGAAATCAGTGCGAAAAGTTAATTGTGGCTTATGTTAAATCCCACTAATTTCAATGGGGCAAAGCCTAACACTCTGGATCCAATCCATTATTTGGTTCCCTTCCTAGCCATTTCCCATGGAATTGTGAAAACTTCCCTATTCTGGCAAACTTTTGTCTTGCCAAGCAGATGATATTTCTTATGGTGATCGTTGTTTTGGGTTTTTATCTACTGATCCTGATTCCATTTTGTATTGAATTGTTTATTGTGTTGTATTTTAATTGTTGTAAGCTGCTCTGAACAATGCAAATGCATTGGAAGGGCAGGATTTAAATCTTCTGAATGAATAAATAAATATTTTTGGTCAGCCTGGGGCCCAGTACAAATGTTTTGCCATTCTTTCCACCTCCTCCGCTGCGACTTGGGGACAAATAAGTTATTGCTTCATTTTCTCACATGCTTCAGTGTAGCAGAAAGATCCGCTATCCTGTGATTTTTCTCAGCCACTTAATTGCTCCATATTGTGTTCCTAACCAGAGTGTTCGGATAAGCCTTTCAACATTCCTGTTTAGCTTTTATCATGGTGTTTATATTGACATGTAATAGACAACACTGATCGAAATCCATGGAAAGGGGCAAAATGTGCCTTCAGTTTCTAAGAGATCTGCATACATAAGCATTCTCGGAAGTTCCAATGGTTAATACTGTTGCGATATTCACAGCGCAAGTAGAGAGTAAGGATTTCCTTTTCATTTCTAAAAGAAGATCAAACTGGGTATCAAGCCACTGTTCTTATCGACTCAATATCCTAGCAACAGTATCAACACCCTGCATCATCCTCTTGCACATTGCCAAGTAGCTTCAATTTCTGCTTTTTAAAATTGATCTTCCATAAGTTCACCTTGTGATTGAGGGCAGCATTATCTTTAATTAGAGGAGCTGAGAGCTGCTTAGAATCGTCCAGCTTGTGATTTGAATCATTATATTATCCACTCTGTGGTAGAAATGTTTCCTCTGCACTCAAGAGTTTCATCCTGCCAGCTTCCCAGATGTGTGCAATGTGTAAACTTCGAGTTTGGCAACATGCTGTGATCTTCTAGCACCTTTGGCTGAAGAACTGTGCAGAAACAAGGGAAACATCTGGCTGCCTGCAAGTTGTTTTTTGTAACTTTCCTTCCACTGTGTTATGAACAGTTAAATCTGTTAAAATTAGGGCTCATACTACAGTATGGGATCACAGGGGGTACTTTAGGCCTGTGTCACTTTTGACCCATCAGCCAAACATAGCCCACCAGCAAAGCATTACAGCCTCCCAAAGGCTGCTTGACAACTCTACATTTTTTGCACTTTATTGAGTCATGACCTTTTTGTTGAGCATAGCTGGTGGGCTACATTCAGCCTGTTGGATCGCAAGTTGAGACAGTTCTTAAAGGAACGATGAGGGCTAGTTCAGAAGACCAAAGTGGTCATTTGAATATAATGTCGAGCAAATCTATGCACGTGAAAAATGTATCTCACAGAACTTAGCTGATTTACATAATTTTTCCTCCAATGTTTGACACATGGAAAACAGGTAGCTTTGGTTTTATTTTAATTAAGTGAATAATTACTTTGGTAGAGAATAAGTCATATGAGTGAGCCATGGGACCTCATGAGATACCTTAACATATTTTTTTCAAATAATTTCAGAATGCAGTACCTTATAGTTTCATCATTTTTATTGCATTCATATCACACCTTTTTTTCCTCCAAGGAACCCAAGGGTACTATCCTCACAACCACTTCAGATTTAAAAGAGTAGCCTGGCCTAGGATCTTCCTCTCTTGTCTGCTAGTTTTCAAAGCACAATTTTATAGGTGTCTACTCAGAAACAATTCTGCTAAATTCAGTTGGTCTTACTCCCATGTAAGTATGCACAGAATTCCATCTTAAAAGCTGGGAGCTTTTGTACCAATAGGATAATGATATTGAATATATTTTTTCAGCAGACTGAAACTGAAAAAAAGTTCTTGCAACTGTCAGCCATCTAAAAGTTAAAAAATAAAGAAATTGTCATTTTTCCAGGCTCCCACCCCCGCCCCACAATAAAAAGTTTATTTTGCAACAAAGGTGGGGTTAATCCACTGTTCATACCTGCATATAATTTGCATGATAAATGCCTAGATTAGGACATTTTATTTCTGAGACTGGCTTATTAAATGTTAAAAGTAATTAGATGCTGAGAAATATGTATGGGCTTTTTCATTTCAATTTTATTGGTCTTTTATTATGGCAGTAAATGCATGTTCAGAGAGGAAATACAGTGTTGTAACTTTAAGTGGAGGCATGATGTTAAATAACTATTAAAAACCATGGCAACAAACAAGGAATTATAGGTAAGTGCAGAAATTACAGTAAAAAAAGGTCTTGAGTCAAATATTCTTAAATTTGTTTCATCATAAAGGCTGTAACAAACTTCAGATTGAAGTCTGATTTTGAACCTTCCTCCCCCAGTACAATTTCCTTGTAAACATTGGGGGGGGAGGGAACTGTTTACCATTTTTACTTTCCTGACTATAGTAGATGCATAAGTAGATGGCATGCACAGCACTCTGAAAGACAAAGGGAAAGGAAAAGAAAGGATTTTTTCAAAAGATGTTAATGCATTTTGGGTGAATGAAACCTCTCCAACGAGACACCTGTCATTGGTTTCATTATCATTAAATCACCTACACTGTATCTGGAATGATGCTGTAATTTCAGTGTGATTGTTGAAAAAATGAACATTCTATTAGTGCATTAGCTCCTGGGAGTTCCAAACCCTTAAGAAATAGGCTGGGGTTTCAACTCCAAAATAGATCTGCTGCTCTAAAATGCCCTGCATCGTCTTGGACCATATCTATTGTAATAATTTCACAGACACATAGTACAAGAGTGTGGGGCCTTTATTGGAATATGAGCTGAAGCCCCTCCAGTTCCTGGGCAGTTAAAATTAAGAGCTGAACTAGATAATATCTGGATTTCATGATTTCATTTCATAGAATTGTTGTGGTTGTTGTTGTTTTAAAAGGCAATCATGGAGGTGGATAAGGACCATGGCATGTGGTAAGAAGCACCATGTCCTGTTGAAATCACCCCACCTCTTAAAGCTGCTCTTTCCCCTGAATCTGAAGCTGCCATCAATGGTAACTTCTCTCTTGTGGTGGTCAGAGCACATTGCAGCTTTGAGAGAACAAGTTTCATCAGGACCACAGTGCAGGTGGCAAGGGTTAAACCTCCTCCCCACATGCCATGGACCTGATCCCACTTAGTGGGGGCTTAAAAAAAATACATGGGCCAGTATTCAACAGGGTGCTCCTACCCCCACTGATCCCCTTCCACAAGCAGCAGCTACCGCTTGCACACAGGAGATTCAGCACTTCGGGGGGGGGGGGGGGGGAGGCACCCAAAACAACAGAAATGCTCGATTTTGGAATGAGGCAGGTTGGTCAAGCTCTACTGACCTGCCTCCTTTCAGAAACGAGTGTTTCCACTCATTTTGGGTCTTTCTCTAGGAAGTGCTAAATCTCCCTTGCATAAGTGGTGGGTCCCGTTTGTAGAACGGAATTGGCAGGACCCATCACTTGCAAGGGAATTGGCAGGGTGGACATGTGTCAGTGGGGTTCATTGGATTCTGCCCATGAAATGCAGCCATCCATTTCATGTATCTTCTAGTTGGCCCTAAAACCATCAACAAGAATTTAGAATTTGTATGCACATCAACAGGGAAGCACCACCAAATTCCCAGTTACCCAAAACAGATGATCCTCACTGTATACCGCCGACTTAGACACCGTCTGGCCAACTCCCAGCAATCTTTGATTTCAATATTTCTGGTTATGCTAGTTCATAAGGCTTTCTGCCTACTGCTTGCACACAGTCAAAGAATCAGAATGACTATAAAATGCACATCTCTCTACCTTGCCCCGGCGAATAAATGGAGTTCTCCATTTCCAAATTACCCCCATGACATAAATTGCCCCCCGAGACATGGGATGAGGTTTTCCCTCCTAATCAATTCTGTCTGCTAGGAATCAACAGATAGCTCCAATTCACTCCTCTTGTCCCACCCTCCTGGGTTGTCTGCAGTATAAGGCCACGGGTTTCCTGATTACATGATGACAAGTCATACTTCAAATCTAACACCCACATTCCCATCCTTGGGGAGAGCAGGCTTCATCTGATTGGTTGGTTCTCATCTTCTCTCCCCCACCCTCACTCCTGACCTGGCAAATCTTCTCCCTGATCCCAGGGTATAAAATGGTGCCTTTTTGCCTATGATTTTGTCCATTCCTGAACCTCTGGAAGCGACCATGGCTACATCCTCTGTATGTTTGCCTAGTGCAGGGTGATTCTAAAAATGGGCTATTTTATTCCTTTTTATACACCATTCATATTTCTCCCACCTCCTCATCTTAACCCTTAACAATCCTTTAAATTAGAATCTGGAGCTTGGCTGCATACTTCGATCACCAAAGGAATATTCTCCCACATACCAGATTGCTTGATTTAAGCTACTTGGTTTGACCTAAAAGAGATAAGAGGAAATCAACTGACGCTCGCTCAACTGGCAGTGCACTCCTCTCAAGTAACAACCCGCAGGCATTGGAATCTCCCTTCATTCCAGAAACCAGGATGTATTGAAAGGTGGCAGCAGCAGCATTTAAGGCCCTTTCTACACCAGGCGTTTCACCTGGGATGGCCCCTGGCTGGCCTGAATATTGCTCATTTGCGCATCCCTAGTCGGGGCCAGAGCCAAACATATCTGGGTCACCTATTTTCACTTCCTGGCACCCTCTTCTCCCCTCCCTCCCTCCTACCCTCCTTCCTTCCTTCTGAAATGATTGCATGCAGAACGTAGGCCTAATGGGTGGCCCTCAGCCTAATTTCAAAAGTCCTCTGCATGTGATCAATTCAGGCCTCTGGAAAGAGTTTGCCCACACTGTTGTACACTGCCTTCACACCAACGAAATTTCCCGTGTATGCATACTTCAAAACAGCAGCTAAAGCGGGTAGGTCCATATCCGGCCTACACCACTGTATCTGGCCTGTGGGGGATTACGTGCTTGAATTTTTCCACATGAAAAATTCCCTGAGAAGCCATTCCTGGGAGGAACGATAGAACCACATGATGTTAATAGAAAACAACAGCGGAATTCCTCCCCTGCTCGTGGTCCTGCATTCACTTCACCATCTCTACTCCGAATGAAGAATTCCCTGCTTCTTCTATGATTTTAAAAATCTATTTCATGCACACCTGTGCATGAAATTGATAGCATTGTTGACAGCCACAACTGCCAAGTTTGAAAACATTTCCTTATCCCTTAAAGCTGGTTTTACCCAAGACTCAAATGAGAGCCATACAAAGAAACCACATGTACTATTTTGCCATGTCATTTTCCCCATTGGCTTTAAGAACATAAAAAGAGCCATGCTGAATTCGACCAGGGTCCATCTAGTCTAGCACTCTGTTCACACAGTGGCCAACCAGCTGTCGACCAGGGAACCACAGGCAGGACACCCTCCCACCAATGTTCCCCAGCAGCTGGTGTATAGAAGCTTCCTGCCTCTGATACTGGAAGTAGCATATAGTAGGGATGTGTATCGTATTGTTAAAATGTACGATAATGATACGATAGGGTCATTATCGCGCATGTGTTTAACGATGACGATACGGTACAAAAACCTACGATAATCATCGGAGACGATAATTTTCGGGCGATTTTATCGTTTTATCGGACTGCCATATAAATATACCTATAACGTCTGTATTTTAAAAGATAGAGGCTTGAAACTCGGTCACGGTGCTTATGGGTTATGCCTTCAACCCTCAATTCTATATGATTTTTTTAAAGATCATTTCCATTCTGACAGGTCTGAATGAACTCACGTGGCGAGCTGTCATTCTGATCTGTCAGAACTGAAACGATCTTTAATAAATTCATATAAAATCGAGGATTGGAGGGATTGATCTCAAATTTCACACACATACTTAGGCATACCCCATAAGCACTGTGACCAAGTTTCAAGCCTCTAACTTTTAAAATATAGAAGTTATAGGCATTTTTCCTTTAAAAATAGGGATGCAAAAATATATTTTTTTCATGATAATTATCGTGAAGACGATACAGTTCACCTACGATATGAATGAAGATGGTAAATTTTTTTGGTCCAAAATGACGATAATGATAAACAATGATATTTTTTGGCGTGCACACCCCTAGCAGCTTCTCTTAATTGTAATGCAGGAGCTTTTTTTTTTTTTTTTTTTGCCCTGGTGGTGTCCTGAAAAAATACAATAGAGGAAAAAATAGTCTCTCGACTTATGTATGACATTTCATGATATGTGAGGTTCACTGCCTATATAGATCAGGAAAAGCTTTAAGAGTATATTAACGCTCGTGTCTCAGAATGATCTCCTTACCAATAATGGGTTATGCAGATAGTAAAAAGAAAGCATCACAGGGGGTACTATAAGAATTAGAGATTCCGTATAATGTGCTAAAAAGATTTATCTTGAATTTGGGATTCCAGAGCACATTACAATGTTGCAGCTTAACAGTTCTCTTCCCTTTGGGAAAGAGAGAAGTGAGAAATAGAAAACGATCATAGACATGAGAGGTAGAAAATTAATTTAGCTCTTTTAATGAATTTGCTCTAATAAATAGGAAATGTAAATACAAGTGACTTTTAAAATCTCCCCAGGTTCAAAAGCAAATGTGCCATGTGGCTTTGACAGCTCTTGCTCAAGAAACAGTCCAGATGCCTTTTGGTGTGTGCATCTGGTTCGTCAGATCCTGTCTTTTTAGCCTTATCATGTAATCTTCCAAATTTTGCACACATTGACTGGACATCATAAGGATGCTTATAAATGAATAATGCTGGGAAATTGCATGGTAGGTCTAAGTGTATAGGTATCTATGGAGATATTATAATCAATGCATGAAAATCAGGCACACAGAAGGAGCAATGACAGCAGCCACAATAGAGTTCTACCCTTCTAAACATCTGCATAGAGCTTTGGTCACATAACATTGGCATTCCTATATCTATAATTATATCTCCAATGTCATTTTGGATTTTAAAATATAGTATTCCTAATGAAATGCATTACCCAAAATACTTCAAACATTACTTTTTTTCTGATGTGAATATTAACATCTATGCTTTCTATAATGTGCGAAGGATGACAGTCCAAAGTTGATACTTCAGATCACACAGGTAGCCTCAGTGGCTCAGAGTACCTTCTACCAAATTTGGTTGGTGGCCCAGCTATTCCCTATCTAGATAAGGATAAATTGGCTTCAGTTGTCTATGCTCTGGTAACCTCCAAGTTAGATTATTACAATGTGCTCTATGCCAGCTGCCTTTGAAGATGGTTCAGAAGCTGCAGTTCATGGAAAATGTAGCGTCCAGATTGATAACAGGGATAAAGAGGTCAAAGCTTATAACACCAATTCTGGTCTGCTTGCACTGGCTGCCTGTATGTTCCTGAGCCTGATTTTAGATGCTAATTTTTAGGGCTGTGAACAGACCCCCCGATCCGATCTGGATCCCAATCTGTCAGGTCCGGATTGGCCCCGATTTGACTCGGATCACATCGGGCCCAATCCGATCTGACTCAGGATCCGATCTGGGTCCATTCACAGCACTCCCTCCTGCTCCCTCCCTCCCTCTCCCCTTCTCTCTCCCTCCCTCCACTCTCCATACTTACCTGCTGCCTTCTCCATGTCCTGCCATCCTCCTCCCTCCTTGCTGTGGGCCGGCCACTTTCCCGCTCGCACTGAGTGATGACATCACCCGCCATGACCGGCAAATGTGGCGCTCTAACTAATTAGAGCGCTGCATTTGTCGGTTGCAGCGGGTGATGTCATTGCCCGCCGTGAGCAGGAAAGCGGCCGGTCCACAGCGAGGAGGGATGATGATGCAGAGGATGTTGAGGGACGATGCGGAGGAGGCAGCAGGTAAGCAGAGAGAGTGGGGGAAGGGAGGGAGAGAGTGGGAGAGCGGGAGGGAGTGTTGTGACCAGATCTGGATCAGATCTGGATCGTGGATCTGATCCAGCCAGATCCAGGCCTGATCCAATTTGGATCTGGGATCCGGAGGTCTGAATCAGCCCCATCTGCTCTGGATCCGGATCCGGTCACAGCCCTACTAATTTTTACTTATAAAGGCTTATATGGTTCCGGACCACAATAACTGATGGAGCATCTCTACCAGCATGAAGTACCATACACTATGTTCATCATCTAAGGCCCTCCTCCAGGTGTCTCCTCTCAGGGAGACTCAGAAGATGGCAACAAGAGTGAGCATTCTTGGTGGTGGGGCCCCTATTATGGAATGAACTCTCCAGCAAGACCCACCTGGTGCCAACATTGTTATCTTTTTGGTACCAGGTTAAGACCTTCTTCTACTCTCAGGCATTTGGCAGCATATGGTAAAGTCTTGGGATTTCTTACTGTTAAAATTGTTTTCATGTGTTTGTGTGCTGTCATGTTTGTATGTAAACTATTTTATATTATGTACAGTATTGCATTTTAAGGGTTTTTTTAAATCTCTTTTAACTGCCCAGCGAGATTGGGCTGTTTGGCAGAATAGAAACATAATAAATGGAATGAAATAGTCCACATCTGAGGGTTTTTTTTAAACTTGGCTATAGAGGATCCCAGGGACTGTCTTCTCCCATGATATGAATCTCCCTGTAACCATGCAGAGAGGCCCTGTTCTGTGTTTCTCTCCCAAGATGAAGTACAAGAGGTAGGGCCTTCTCTGTGGTGGCTTATTCCTTCTGGAACCTGCTCTTAAGACAGCTTACTATTTTCTGAGAAATTCTTTGAGAATTTTCTTTTTCATGCATACCCAACCTGTTGGAGAATTTCACCCCCACCCCCACTTGGGAGAAAATTCGATAAAATCCCCCCCTGCTCTTCTTCAACCTCTCTACCAGTCCCTGGTCCCCTCTACAAGGATTCGCTTTTGCGCCTGGTTAAGTGATTATGCGCTTCATCGCTGAAGCGCATATACGCCTAATACCTTTGCACAAGAGGCAGGCGAGGCGGAGAAGTGCATTAACGATGTTCTGGCTGTGTGCGTGCGTGCCTGTGCCTCAAAGAAGTTCATTCAACTTTCCTTCCTTTCTACTCTCCCCCATCCACCGAGCAGCCCTTTTTTCTAGTTTTTATTGCCTTCGACACCTTGGGGACCAGCTGCAAATGGGTTCCAGCCCCTTTGAAGGGGAGAGCGGAGGGGGGAGGCGGGAGGTAGGGCAGGCGGGCGCCTGTCTCTTTAAGGCAGGTCCCTGCGAGTTGTTATGCTGGAGAGCGAAGGAAGTGACGGGGCGATTGAATGAAATGGAGCAAGGGGGGGAACAGGGCAAGAAAAGAAAGGGAAAAGGGAGCTGGAAGACCGAGAGCGAGAGGGAGAGGTAAGCGGGAGCCCGGTAGGAGCGGAGCCAGGAGCCGAGCGGGGGAGCCAGCAGCAGCAGCAGCAGCAGCAGCAGCACTCGGGAGGCAGGGCGCACCGGCTTCACATCCCGCCGCAAAAAAAACTTCGCGATTTAACGCGCATTCGATAATGCGCGTAATCGTAGGAATAACTCACCTCTACGCCCGATTTGCGCTCCGTCCTTGTGGAGGTAAATTTTTTTAAGCGCCTTGAAAGAGCTTTAAACCTCTCTTGTAGAGGCAGCCCCTGTCTGTAGGAGAGGAGACAACCATTGAGCGTTTCATGCAAGCCAAGCTACCTCGCCATATAAATGATGCAATGTATACCTTGGCTCTGTGTCTGTGGTGTTGGCCCCTCACTTTATATTGTGTTTTAGGCTTTACTATGGATATTTTAGATGCATCTTTGAGCCTTTAAAAGCTTGTTATGAGATGAAAGGTGTGACAAATTTTTATTTTTATTTTATATTAAAAAGTAAATAGCCATCTGGCAGTTGCTACTCATGACAGTTTCCCTCATAGGTAAATCTATATCAAAACACATAGCAAGTCCTTTTTATTTGCACGTTTTACCTAGTGAAATGCAGCTCTGTTCCTCACCAAGGTATATGGTGGATATATGTAGATACGAAGGGTAATAAATAAAATTAACAGTACTGGGCTCACAGCAAGGGCTCTGGTTTTTCGTCTTTTTAAAGGTTAGTTTTAATAAAAGCATTATGGTCTGCCCATTCCACATGTTCCAAAATATCATGCCCTTGGCAGACAGAATACCAGGTAGGGTCCTTATTAAAACCAGTGCTTGAAGGGTTGCAGGTATAAGGTTAGATTTCAAACCTTTACCCTTTTGTGAAGTCCATGAATATTTCCTGCTCTCTTTAGGACTAGGATATGGATTCCGGTTGAATAAGAACAGGCATGAGATTTTTCTCACCTCCTTGACCCGAGCTCAAAACTTGGTCTCAGAACTTTCAGTTGAACAGTTGAAAATATTGCAATGCAGTAAAGCTTCCTTGTTACAGACTTTGCATATCTCAATCTTCCTCGACTTGAGGATTTTGCCTGTCATGAATGCTCTTTGCAGCTATTGTACAACAATCTTTCCCCAGGCCAAAATGGCAGGACAGCACCATGTATTGCTTGGGATGATACCCCAAGCCCAGGAAATGAATTCTCAGCTGGCACCAATGTGCTGCCCTCTGCTTTCAATGATGAGCCCCCTCACCATTGCCAGGATGCCACCAACCCAGAGATCTAGACTCCCGTGTTCATCCCTTTCGTTCAGGAGCTCCAAAGCTGAAGAGTTCTAGTTGAGGTCACTTCCAAGAGATGCAGTGGGCCTGGATGTTGTTTGTTGCAACGTTGTTCCAACCTAGAAGTGGACAGCTCCCCGTTCCCAGTTTAACCATTGCATTGGTCTCTGGCATCTGTCCAACTTTCTCAAATCATGGAGTCTCACAGAGTGGTCTTGCATGAAGTAATCAAGCCAACATTTCATCAAGCCTTCCCTGCCTGGACCTACATCAGGTACTGGAAACATCTTGGAGCCAGTTGGACCAAGACAAGGTCTCGCATACCTAGTTTGAAAGGAGGCATAAGTGGATGAGCCACTTGGAACATACATAAGTTGGGGAAACTCTGTTCTATACTCCTGCTGCCTTGCCACAGCCAAAAGTGATTAAAGAAAACCCCTGAGTTGCCTTCTTTTGTTCAAGAGAAATGGAATGACTAGAATGGATGTGTGGGCATTTGTCTGGCAACTGCCTTGATATCAATCCATTTCTTCCTGGAAATTAGACCAAATTAAATCTAGCTCAGGTATAGAGCCAATGATGGGATGAAAACTTGTTGGGGGTCAGGAGGGCCAGACATGGTGGAGTCCACTGCCCTCGCAGACCCAGGCAATTTTTTGCCCCATTGCTAAAATTCAGTTATCCTTTGAAATACACACTTGTCTTAATTTTGTGATGAAATTCTCTAATAAACCAATGCATTAAAAATGTTTATATCAGGGAAAGTGCTCAGAAAAATGCATATATTTATGAAAATAACATTAAAATGTGTTATATGAGAAAATTGCAATAATGGTCAAAACTGCACACAAAAATGCATGTATTCAGAGAAATGCACACAAAAATCCATACAAATTATCATGGAAATTTAAAACAAAGTTTCCAAACTTAACTTTGGAAAAATGAGAACCTGAAATTGACAGATTCATCACTCACCAAAACATGAAACGGTTGAAAAATCTGTGACTTGCCAAGCTGCGTATGCTTGCCCATCATGGACTCAATAAAGCTCATGTTGTTTTGCTGGAACCACAGGGAGGGGATCGTCAAGCACCTGACCAATTCATGGCTGTTGGCTTACATTTAGGGTGGTGGGTCACATGCTATACAGACCCAGATTGATTAATAAAGAGAAATATTCTGCATTTGCCACCAAAGCTAGGCCCAGTCTGTTGTATTAGATAGGATGGTCAGGATGACCTTCGGGGTAACTTTGCCGTTCTAATTCCATTCTAGACTGTGGCTGATCTCTCCTGTAATACACATTACAACAAATCATATATTGCACAACTGTATTTAAAGAAATACGGATTTATATTTACACTATACAATGATGAGCATAAATCTTCATTAGAAGGGAACAAAATGTATCATTTCTTTCAGAAGATTTGGGAGGGGGTAGCCCCGTTCGTAGAAGAATCCACTGTTTGCAAAGTTATCTTAAGGAACAAGAGCAATTCTTTCACCTTGCTTAATATACCCTGGGCTTATGGTATCAGGTTTGATCAAACGCAACCAACATCCAAACTCAGATATAAAGTTTTCTGTGACATGGTAAGCGGGCAACTGTCACTTTAATTTTAAATATAATAGCAAGGATTACACAGCCACAGGATCAGATATCGAACAAATAGTAGAAGGATCAACAGAGCTTTGCAGTAAAACACTGAGCAACAGAGTTTAGGCATTGTCTTGTAATCTGTGGTCCATTGTTTTGCTTTGTTTTTCTCCAGCAAAGCATACATTTCAAGCATTCCAAATAGTATATACAGCAGCCATGGAAGAACTGAAATCTAAAACTGATGAAATGGGGTAGCGTTTACCATAATTGCTGATAGGGTAAACTAGATGTCAAGGTTTGATTTGAGCTTTCAGGATTTTATCCTCCTCCAGGCCTCCTCATGGGAAAGTCATAAATCTCAGGATGAGAGGCCTGAATTGAGGGGATGGGCTATTTTATGTTTAGCTTGGGAGATTTTTGCCATTCATTTTGCCTCAGCATCAAGCTCCTCCCTTGAGGCAACATGCACCGTCAGGTTCTGCCCCTGACTTACCATGTGATATCCACTGTCCCAACAGGCTCCCCTTGACTCGATATCATCCAACCAAGTCCCGGACATCATCCCTTAACTCCTAGGCTCCATCCCTAAATCTCAGGGCCAAACCCTCAGAAAACCTGACAACAATAGCCACTGGTGAACTATATTTCTCATCAGTAGAAGACTCCATGCTGCCCTGTTGCCATATCTCCCACAGGAAAAAAATACTCCTGATCACGTTGCACTGAAATAAATCGATGGGTGGGGTGTATGTATAAGAGCTAGACTGTGATATGGACAACTCCTAATTATTCTGATCTAACCCAAATCTATTGCTATTAGATTGTGCCTTCCTGTAATCCTCAAGGGAGGAGTGGGAAATCTCAGTTTCTGCACCAAGTTGTCCGTATAAGGACTTCAGTAACAACAATGAAAAAATGAAATCATTCAGAATAAATTATGCAGGCAAATTTGTAGAGATGGACTAAACATGCAGGCATCGGTATGTGTGGGTGCATTTTTTAACTATTCACATTCTAAGTGCATGGTTTCACATTTGAGTTTTCATTTTGAAATGGATGATTTAAAATTCCAGAACTGAGTGCTTTAAACTGGAAACGTCTTAATTATTTTGATTTTGTCACCTATCAAATACGAAGTAACATAACAACCAAATATTATATAGTTCAATGATTATTTTTTAAAAAAAAACCTTGCCAGTTAAAAAAACAGATTTAAAGCTAGCTTACATTGGGTCAAGCTCCACAAAGCCAGAAAATTGGAAGCTAAGGCTCATGCATTGACAGATGTGCCCGTGGCCAGTCCTGATGTTGTGCAATGTCACAAATTTTGCTTGCTTACAACTTCACCTCCATTCAGCCACATCTTTCCTTGATCTTTTGGACCCAAATCCAAATGGGGACGATGGAGTGCCTGGGACTAGCCAAGGTAAGAACATAAGCAGGGCCGTGCACGGGGGAGGGGGGCAGTTGTCCTGGGGTCCACAATTTTGAGGGGGCACTCCGACGAGGAGGTCCCCCCCAGCTTACGCTACTACAACAACGTCTGAATAGGACTCATAATTGATATAGCTGAGCTATTTTCTAACATTGGTGGAAAATAGCTTGGTTTGCTGAACCTGATTGGACAGCTTGGCCCCAATTGAGCCAAGGACAGTTCAGCCCATGGAGGTATGTTCTCCATCATAGGACCCCAAAGAGTTGCTGGAGCTGGAAGAGACTGAGCCATAAGACCAGCAGACAGAAGATACTGCTCTGTTAAGCAGGGAAAGGCAGGCCAGTGTCCTAGTGTTTAACAGGACTTATCCAATCCAATCCTGAGGCTTCATGCTGTTTGGCAACTGCAGAACCAATATTGCTGCACTCCTGTTCCCTTCAGAACCATTTGAAAAGAGTTCTGCGGCCTATTCTGTTCCAACTTTGCACCCACCCACCCAGCAGCTACTACAATAATTCTAAATGGGGAAAGCATTTTTAATTTAACTGTATCATATGCTTATTTTACAATCTACAAAGCCCCTCATATTGAGATCAATTAGAGGTGGTCAAGAAAAGGACATTGGTAAATTTGGAAACCAAATGTTTTCCTGTTGGGGTTTTATGTTGGCATATCAATCTAACGGTTTGGATCTACTGTTTGTCATTACTGCCCATGTGTTGGAACTCTTCTCCACAATCTGTTGCACTTTCAAATGCTTTTCACATTTGGACCATGTTTAAAGTTTGGCTTGGCGTTCTGGAGTTGTGCTACGGAAGGATGGGACTTGGAATAAAGTGAGGTACTGGGCAGGGGGAGTCAGAAAATTGTGCAGGGCTTTCATGGTAATTGGGTTTCCCATTTTTTAAAATGAAACAGTTTACAGAGAAGTGAGTCCCACTGATGACAATTACCTCTTCTACTTGATATGTTGAGTTAAAAGATTTTTCTATGCAAATGAAGGACCAATTTGATCATTTCTCAAATGTGAGTATTTTACACTCGACCTACAAAGCATCGGTATTTCATTTTCATATCATGAAAATAAACTGCTCTAGCTTGCCCAGTAGCTATCAGACCTTGCTTCAGCCAATCAGTCATGGGCATTTCATTTTTATTTAGCATTTTGCTTTTGTGAGACTGCAGGATAATGGGCCATGGCAAAGAGAAGCAGAAAAGGCCAGCACTGGAAAGAAGAGAATGCAAAATTGTCCAGTGTGCTGATTCCTATATTACCACACTTAGGCTGAAACATTATTCACACTTACTTAGGGGTAAATTTCATTTAACACAACTTACTTCTGAGTAAATCTGTACAGGATTGCACTGTTAATCTCACAATCTGTCACAGCTGTAGATCGTGAGAAAGAACCTATATGGGAATATTTTAAGACATAGGCAAAAAAGGAAAAAGCAAAAGTCTACAAAATGTATACAATATGACAAATAGAAGCAATGTGCCTGGTTGTAAGAATGAAACAACAATATAAATAATAGGGCTGTGAATGGACCCCCCCAATCTGATCCCGATCCCGATCTGTCAGGTCTGGATCGGGCCCAATCCGACTCGGATCCAGATCCAATCCGGGTCCGTTCACAGCACCCCCCGCTCTCTCCCTCCCTCCCCCCACTCCCCCTGCTTATTATTATTATTATTATTATTTATAACCCGCCTCTCCCTTCGGAACACAACCCGCCTCTCCCTTCGGAACACAATGTAAAATACAAAAATCACAAACAATTTTTAAAAATTAAAAACAAGAGAAAATGCATCATTAAAACATCTTAAAATTCATCTGGATAGGCCTGCCGGAAGAGAGCAGTCTTCATGACTCTCTTAAATTCATGAAGACTGCTAATTTGTCTAATCTCCTCCAGCAGACCATTCCATAGTCTGGGAGCGATGGAAGAGAAGGTCCTCTGGGTGAAACTCGCCAGCCCAGTTCTGGCTGGCTTGAGTAAGTTCTTCCCAGAGGACCTAAGTGTGTGGGGAGGATTGTACGGGAGAAGGCGATCCCGCAGGTAGCCTGGGCCCAAACCATGTAGGGCTTTAAAGGTAACAACCAACACTTTATACTTCACCCGGGAACTGACTGGCAGCCAATGAAGTGATTTTAAAACTGGTGTAATGTGGTCACCCCTAGATGTACCAGTGACCAACCTGGCTGCCATATTTTGAACAAGTTGAAGTTTCCGGACTATGCACAAAGGTAGCCCTATGTACAGCGCATTGCAGAAGTCAAGCCTCGAAGTTACCAGTGAGTGCACTACCATCTTTAGGTCTTCCAACTCTAGGAAGGGGTGCAGCTGGTGTATCAGCCGAAGCTGATAGTAGGCACTCCTGGCCATCACATCAATCAACCCCATCCAGAACTGGTTGACACACCTCCACACCCAGGTTGGGGCCTTTGACAGCGAGCACCTCCATCTTGTCTGGATTCAGCTTCAGTTTGTTTTTTCTCATCCAGCCCATTACCGCCTCCAAGCATTCATTCAGAGGAGACACACTATCCTTAGCTGACGATATTGTCGAAGGCATAGAGAAATATATTTGGGTGTCATCAGTGTATTGATAGCACCCCACCCCATGCCTCCAGATGATCTCTCTGAGCGGTTTCATGTAAATGTTAAACAACATTGGGGAAAGGATGGCACCTTGTGGTACACCACATAGCAACTCCTTTTTTGAAGAGCAGCTATCCCCAAGCATCACCATCTGGAACCTGCCCGAAAGATAGGATCGGAACCACTGAAGCACAGTGCCCCCGATTCCCAATTCCTCCAGGCGCTCCAGAAGGATACCATGGTCGATGGTATCGAAAGCCACTGACAGGTCCAGGAGTACCAGCAGGGAGACACTTCCCCTGTCAATACTAAGGCGTAGATCATCCATTAAGGTGACCAAAGCGGTCTCAACTCCATATCCTGCCCTGAAGCCAGTTTGAAATGGGTCTAGATAATCAGTGTCATCCAAGACTTCCTGGAGTTGAAAGGCAGCCGCTCTCTCGATCACCTTGCCCAAAAATGGAAGATTTTATACTGGCCTGTAGTTATTAAGGTCCAGGGGATCCAGGGAGGGCTTTTTTAGAAGCAGCCTTACCACTGCCTCTTTTAAACATGATGGAAAGCTCCCCTCCCTGAGAGATGCATTAATGATATGTTGTAGATGTAATCTAACTGCATCTCCTCCCTGGACCAGCCAAGAAGGACAGGGATCGAGAGGACAAGTCGTCCTCCTCACACATCCAAGTACCTTGTCCACATCCTCGGTACTCACCAACTGAAACTGATCGAGTGTAATCCTACTCACGGAGTCGCTGGACACTCCACTGTCAACCTCTGCTATAACAATGGCGTCTAAGTCGGCTCTTATCCGAGATATTTTATCTGAGAAATGATCGTTAAAGGCATCACAGCGAACTACCGAAGGCTCTAAAATCAGATTCAGGGGAGAAGGTGCCCGGGTTAGACCCCTCACCACCCTGAACAGTTCTGCTGGACGTGAATTCGCAGACGCAATGCGTGCAGAGAAGAAAGCTTTCTTCGCTGCACATATTTCCACCCCATAGAAACGAAGATGTTCTCTATGTCGTGTCTTGTCGGATATGTCGAGTTTTCTGCCATCGGTGCTCCAGTTGTCGTCCTTTCCGCTTCAACTCCCTGAGGTCTTCTGTATACCAGGGTGCCCTATTGGAAGCGGGCCGGAGAGGACGTTTGGGGGCAATCATGTCGATAGCCCTAGTTAGGTCTTGATTCCATCTATTGACCAGGGCTTCTACAGGATCGGCGACGATACCAGCCATAGAACCCTCCAAGGCTTTCTGGAATCCAGAAGGATCCATCAGCCTTCGAGGGCGGACCATCTTAATAGGTCCGCCACCCCTGCAGGGGTGGGTGGTAGCTGTGATACTAACCCTGACCAGAAAATGGTCTGTCCATCTGCTGCCACCTCCACATCGTCATTCCATCATTCTCCCTCCTCGCTGTGGGCCGGCCGCTTTAGAGTGCCGCATTTGCCAGTCGTGGCAGGTGATGTCATCACCTGGTATGAGCAGGAAAGCGGCCAGCCCACAGTGAGGAGGGATGACAACGTGGAGGACGATGGGGGACGATGCAGAGAAGGCAGTAGGTAAGCAGGAAGAGTGGGGGAGGGAGGTAGAGAGCGGGAGGGAGTGCTGTGACCAGATCCGGATCTGGATTGTGGATCTGATCTGGCCAATCCAGGACCGATCCGATTCAGATCCAGGATCCAGAGGTCTGAATCAGCCTGATCCGCTCTGGATTTGGGATCCAGATCCAGATCCGGTCACAGCTCTAGTAAATAATATATATTTAGTTGTAAGTTCAAATAGTTTGGCAGTCACAGATATTGCTTAGGAAACATAAAAAGGGTGATCAATGAGAAACTTGATTTAAAGCTGCAGTCCTGTTCTCAGTTACCTGGGAGTAAGTTCCATTGAACTCAATTGGGCTTTATTTCTGAGTAGACTTGTTATAAGACTGCACTGTAAATCAATGATTTAAATCAGCCTTGTTTTCTTACTAGTTGAAATAATATATTTTAATTGCCTTGATATAAATCAGTCTTCCTTGATATGCCCTCCAATGTTTTGGGCTACAACTCTATCAGCACCAGCATGGCTGATGGCCCAGAATGGGGGGAGCCATAATCTAAAGCATCTTCATGATGCCACATTGGGGAAAGCAGATCTAAATCAACCCAACCTGATGATGATGATGATGATGATGATGATTTCATTTAATTTTATTTCTATACTACCCAATAGCTGAAGCTCTCTGAGTGGTTTACTACAATTCATAAAGTAAAACATCATCAACAACAACAACATAGAAATACAGCATAAAATACAGCATGAAATTTACATACACAAAATTTAAAAGAATCTAGACAGCTAAAAACAATTTCAATAAAACACTAGACTTGTTTAGATGACTGGCAAAAGAAAACTGAAAGTAAAACTAGTAAAACTGAAAGTTGACAGCATTCAATTAAAACTTTGTGCCCAATTAGCTACTTTGCTGTAATCCAGTGAGGATTAATGTAACAGAAACATTTCTTCAACTACTCTCTAGTTGTATCCTTTATATAAAGAAATGCAAAGGCCTTTACCCTAGGTAATATATGCAAACTGCCCAGTGTTAAAACTGGCACTTACTGCATCTGACAAATGCAGTATAAATCAGACCACCTTATTGAAAATAATTACCCTGTCATCTTAGCAATATTGTCATCAAAGGTGAGAGGGTACTTAATTCCTGATTGCTCTGCCCTGTAAGGTTCTCTTCATGTCAATTCCAGAATGCCATCGTTTTCTTTCCAAACTCAAGAAGGGTTTTGGGGGGAGAAATGAGTATCGTGCGTTTTTCTCCAATGACCTTCATCTGCCCCAAGTGAGACACTGACAGTGATGAATTGTCCTGCTTGTTAATACTGAAGGAGACGGGGACGCGTACAGAAAAAAAAAGAAAAAGAGAGATGTGATTTTGACAGAAACAAGTCATTTCCCAAGCCTTCCTTATCTGCATCGCTGTTTTGTAGTTCATTTATCTTTAAAGGGCAGACAGGGAAGGCCGAAAATCGATAGCTGCTAAGATCTAGTTCTGACTGAGGTGGTAAACCTGGGTCTCAGCTGTCCCATTTCAGACTGAAAGCAACCATGTGAGCTGAGGTGGCCAGTGGAGGCTGGTAGCTCTGACGGCAGTGGGGCAATAAATCCACTTCATTAAAGTCCTAACTGGAACCCATAATGGATTCACTGCCCTGCTGACATCACAGCCACCAGCCTCCACTGGAGGTGGTACTGCCTAGACACAGGTTTATGACCTCAGCTAGAACTTGGGCTGAGGAAGTGCAGCAGGCATTATAACAAACAATGACACAAGACTGGATCTCTGGGGTCACCCAGCCAATACACAGGACCAGGAAGATCCTGTTCTGTGGTGTTAGTAGGTGGGCTGGCTTGAGCCGTTTGCCTGTTTTAACTCCAATGAACAACTTTGGGAGCTGCAAGGAATTGGTACCTGACCTGTAGAGATCCTGGTGTGAATCCCTTAATGCCATGTATTCTAATTTTCCACAACCCTCTCAGAAACAAAGGCTTCATGGCACCCTAGAGCCCTTAGCAGAGAACTTATGGGAGAAATCTAACCTGACTGCATCCCAACCTGATTCTTCCCCCAGCCAGCAATCATTTGGTGGTTCCTAGGGCTGTGCACACATGACTCATCTCAGAGGCCATTTCAAAGCCTTCAAAATGGCTCCGATTCAACTCAGGGCACTTCTGAGAGTGCCCATCTCACCTCGGCACAGAAGTGAAAGCAAGATTAGAGCCCCCCCCCAAAGTGGGTCAGCCTTGCAGGTTCCTGGGTGCCGACTGGCACCCACGAAATATGGATGCAAAGCCAACCGGGAGTCCATGGGACTCCTGATTCCTTGCTTGCAGCACCCTCACTCCCCTTCCCCCCCAACCCAGACCTGCTGCGACTTACCTTTAAATCACGTCCTCCTCCTAGAGACTTAAGATCACAGGGGCATAGATATAGTAAAAAACAGAGAGCCCCCGTGATCTTAACTTTAAATCGTGGCTTGATTGAAAGTTAAGTCTTGGCTGTGGCAGCAGCAGGAAGTGACCAGGGATGGGGAGGAGGAATGGGAGGGAGAAGGAGGTGAGTCTGATGAGTCCAATCGACTCACCTGGACACATGGCCGCTCTTGCACTGGCTTTCCCAGGTGGGCAGGCAGGTGAGGGGGAGCAGCCCAGCACTGCCCCGAATCAGCCCAAGGCTTCGGTGCTGATCTGCTTCAACCTCAGGGTGCCTTGGGCCAACCTGGTACCACTTCAGATCTGGGCTGAGACGGTCCAAGGTGAGCCATCTTGGCTCAGATTCAGGGATTCAGCCCAAGGCAGTGTACAGCCCTAGTGGTTTCCCGGATTTTGTGAAGTATTTTCCCCGTTCTAAAAGGTTAAAATACCTCTCCTGAGACTTAGTTACTGGCAGTAAGAGCTTTAAGCTACAGTATGCCGGTATGTTGGGCCTCACCCTTTTTACCTTTGGCTCATTCACCTTTTGCCCACATTGGAATGCAGCCCACAAAAGTTTCTGCTAAATGGAATTTGGCCCTTGAGCTGAAAGAGGTTCAACACCCCTGTCTTGTCCCCAACTCATATTGTCAGGCCGTACAGTAGCCCCTCCTCCACGTGTAAATGGGGCCTGGGATTCTATAGTCGCCCACAGATCAAAAGGCTCAGTCTATGGATGTGGGGATTTTGTCTAATTCATTCCATGTGTGTTTCACAGATATGTCAGCCATCTTTCAACCCACCATCCGCTCCTTGCCTGAACTGGAAAAGTACCCATTTTGAAAAGTACACAAATAAGTCCACCACAATTTATATAACTTTCGCTGGTACAAATTAATTTGCTCAGAAAAGGGTCTTCTGGGAAATTCTGGCTTAGCTCTAGTTGTCATTTTTCAGGGTTCAACACCTCCGGTTTCCCAAACATTAAATTTCAGAGAGGTGATTGTGAGTACATCTTATCCCTAATCTAGATTCTTATAATACTACTCCTTCCCCACAAGCCCTGTAGCAGGTGTGAGGGGGGGGCAGTATTGTATCTACCTCTAGGGAAGAGGTGGAGCAAGTGTTGTCCTCCAATTTCCTGAAATTTTATTTTCTCAATTTTTCTGCCTCATTCTCAGGGCACTTCAGAATTTATTTAACATTTATTTTGGTAGTACTGAGGAAGCTGAGTGTGCCATGTTTTCTTTCTTTCTATTTCACATCTCTCTGTCACTCCACAACCAATCTGGCAGCCAGCACTTTCCTTCTCTTGGTCCTGCCACCTTCACAGGCACACCTGGTGAGAACGCAGGCGAGGGCCTTCCTGGTGGCTGCTCCAAAGCTCTGAAACTCCCTTCCCAGGGAGGCTAGACTGGTTCCCTCCTTGCTATATTTCTGGAGGCAGGCAGAAACTTTTTTGTTCTGGCAGGCCTTTGGGAATAGTCTGGACTTTTGTTAATGTGCTGGATACTAGTAGTAGTAGTAGTAGTAGTAGTATTTGTGTTAGTGTTAGTAGTAGTTGTCATTTGCCTTTTAATCTTCTAAATGTTTTAATACTATAGATGATTTAATTATATTTTTACATTTGTATGTTTCTATTTATATGTTTTAATTGTATATGTTTTAGTTTTGTAAAGCCACCTTGAAGAAGAAGGGATGACGCCTTCCTTCTCCTGGGCTTTAGCTGAAGTACAGGAAGTCAGAGAGGCTGCCAGCTGCTAGAGAAATGACTGTACAATGAAAGGTTGGATGCTCACATACACTCCTCAGCCACCTCATCCTTAAGGCAGCCACAAGAACCCTGAATCCAACCGATGAAAATTGCTCTAAGATGTCTTCTCCTTTGAATTTCTTTTTGAAAGCAATTTATTTTTTATCAAATTGAACGAGAATGGTAAAAAAAAAAATGTGGAAGAATTTTTTGTCATGAATTAGTTCTACCCCAAACAAAGGCCCGCCTACCCCACCCCCAAAATGGGCCCTGTCAATTAAATAATGAAGGGCACAATCTGCCAGAGGTTTCTCCCATGCTACTCCCATTAATGGGTGCCATATCTTTGTCCTCCGCTGCCATTCATTCCGACAGGAGAAGTTACCTGCGTTTTATACCCCGAAATGTTTCCATCCTCAATCTGTCAATCTCACCAGTTGAAGGCTGCAGCTAAGCCATGTGCACCACTGACATATTAACAGCAAGTACCCATGCTTCACCTCAACTTCTTTACCTTTCCCGCACAGTGAACTATAGACTCATCAACACTACATTGCTGCTGATACCCACTCACCCTTCAGCATATGGCTGTGGAAAGCAGCTTTTTTAATGTTATAAGAAGTAACCACTGTAATCGCTTAAGCTATCTGATAAATGTTTAATCTTCCTTGCCCTTCTTTTTTATATGTCTGCCCAGGAAAGGTGCTTTGACAACATCCCATTTTACCAACTTTTTCTGGCAGTTCTGCTGTGCTTAATCACTTATCGCCTTCCTCCAGTTTACCTCATCTTTCTCCTCTCCCCACTAAAGCTTTCTGCTCTGTTCTGCCTCTCTGCCTGATCTCCAACCTCACCCTATTCTAATAATTGCATGAACCATATTCTGTTATCTAAACCTGTCTCTTAAAATGCTCTGTATCTTATCATTAGATTCTCTCTCAATGTCATCTCGGCTTGTGCTTTTGCCAGCCTTGATTATTTGATCACTGATGACGGAAAGGATGAGCTGCGAGTTTATTAGATTTTCCTCTGTGGGCCACGTTGTCGCTATTTCCCCCTCCATCCCCACCAGCCATTGCTATAAATACTTAATAATCTCACGATTAAATTTCCTCGTTGCTTTTCATTTAAGTAGCACAAGGCACCTGGATTTGGGATGATTTAAACTGCATTATAAAAACCGTTTCAGGTTTGAGGGAGAATTCTGATTGACTGGTAGATTCTTGTTCAGGGCTAGATTAATGCTGGTGAAGTACACAATTGCAAACTGCTAATTCATCTTATTCCAGATACAGGTTTCGTGATTTATTTTGGAGTTGAGGGAAAGACTTTGAGAAGAAAAAAGTAATAAGGCTCTCCTAAGTAGGTTATTTGCTAATCACAAGATAACACACTCCAGAATGATGAAAAGCATTAAGCAGAGTTCTGTAGTATGATTATCCTATGATAAGCAGTCTCGCTGTTACACCTCGGTGCCTGCTGTTCCTTGAGTTCAAGGTAACTTTTCTTGCAACTGTCAGGGCTTGCGGTTGAGAGGAAAGGAGGGAGTTCAGCAGAGAATCAAGCAGCCAGCTCAGTGGAAATCAATCTAGGAACAGCTCAGGCTGAGGAGCCAGGCCAAAGTAAGGAGTTTTTAGATTGCCCTGGGAATGCTGGGAGCTGTAGGACTTAGAGCCAGATGAGACATTATTGGCTCCTGGTATCGCCTTGTCTTCGTGGGCTGGAAGCTGCAATATCACCCTTTGCGCATCTAGTGCAATGCCACAGAGTCCACCAGTTCCTTCCATTTACAAAGTGCCACAGTATGATACAGTCAAGTACAGCACCTTGGCCCACTTCCAGTGTTCCTGATTGAAGCCTCTGACATTTTACAGCAATGCTCACCAATTAAGCACTGACCTGTTTTTATTATGCTTCTCAGAGTAGTATAATGCCACAACTCTATCTTTGCTTTATGGCTTGGAAGGCTTGGTTTTTTGTTTGTTTGTTTTGCGTGCGTGCGTGCGTGCGTGTGTGTGTTTATAGACTTTGTTTCAAGACCAAGTCATTTAGACCTCCTGATTGTTCTATAATTAGGAAGTGGAATTATCCAATTCAGATGGAGAGTATCTGTGGAACTGAAAGGGGGAAAAAAGACATTGTGTATGTCTATCTATGCTAAGCAGCAGTGGAATGAATGAATAATGGTTATGCTATACTTTTAATATTTCTAGGTCATTGTTCTACATCCCAGCCAATCAATAGCAAGAACTTAGCTCATTTTACAATATCTATTACCCGTAGCTCATTTCATCCTTCGTAATTAACAATTTTATCTGTAGCTACTCTGTAATTGATTTCAGGAATAAATTCAGAACTGAAGTACTTTGAGCTTTAGATCCTTTCTATCAGTTGCTGAGACACGATTGCATTTTCCATAACGCTCTGTTTCTTCAGGACATCCATCCCCTCTTAGCTCCCAATTTCCAGTGCATCTTCCTGCCTTTCCTGTATTTTTCTACTCTTATTTAGATTAAGGCTTTAAAGCAAAGAGTGTTTCATAGCAATATAGATCAACATCCAAAGTCCTACTTCAGGCACTTTTAAGGACTTTTGATAAGAGTCCCCTATGAGAGGCAGGGGTGATCTACCCACCCTCCCCTCCTGTCTTCATTGGAACGAATGGGGCCATTTCTTCCTATAGGAGTTTGAAAAGGTCTCCCAAAATGGGGGAGGGGTAATTTTTCTGAGACCTCAGATTTGCTGAGAAAAAATATCCAAGCTCTTCCTTTTTTTTCCTTCAGTAAAAAAATGGCTAATTTTGATGTTAATCCAAGGGGCCGTCTCTGTGCCTCTACCATATAGCATTGTATAATCTACATGCTACAGGTATTACATATCCTTAATTAATTTGAACACACCAGCATTAGGGTCTCATATGCTCCTCACTGAATAGAAAAGGATTCAAAGCAGCAGCATCCAGGCAGTAGTGCCCAAACTAACGGTGTGATAGAAAATGTTCGAGAATTACTGAGACTGATAGGTGGTTAGGGAGGGGGATTGGAAATTGGGCTTAATCCTTAATCTTATAAACAGCAGTTGGTCCAATTTCTCTAGCATAGACCTCTAAATCTGTGCCATCTAGATTTCAACTCCCATCAGCATTAACTAGCAATGGTTAGGGATGATGGGAGTTGTAGTCTAAAATATCTGGAGGGTACCTGGTTGGAGAAGGTTGCTCTAGCAGTTACCAGATCCTGTATTAGTTCTCATCATCTTTGAATACACAGCTGTATGATAGACATGTTATTGGAAGTGACCATCCATGCATCCAGCCAGCAATTAGAAAAATGCAAACATCGCTATCTATAGACATATCTAGGGGTGGGAGAACCAGCTCACTAAATTCTTTGAAAGTCACTTCAAAGCTTGTTTCAGCTCACTAACATTTTTTTTTATTTTCTACCTGTTTTTCAGCCCATTCAAACAAGAAAAGTGCATATTCCAATTTGAAAAGTGTGTATTTCTGTATGTATTTTTCAGAAGTGCACACTTTCCCCCATTTACTTGAATGTGTTTCTTTAATTGCATTTTTCTAATATGATCAGAAATTTCAGAATTTGCAAACATGAACCTTTCTACATGAAGCATTTACTGGGTGCTCATGATTCCTCACTCATGGTAGTTTGTGGGTGCTTTCCACAACCTTCTCATCTTCTAGGAACTGACCCATACTTTGCAACCATTATAGCATTTTTTTTCCAGTGAGGAGGAACATCTAGTATTTCTGTGAATGGCAACATGAAACCCTGGTATAATTGCCCAATTTTACTATACCACAGTGCCACCTAGTGGTTGTGCAATGGGACATCTAGCATGGCAAAGAAAGAAACCCCCGAGGGCGCAGGGAAACAAGTGTAAAAAAGCACTCCCGCTCACTTTCACATTTGGGATTGTGAACGTGGTATGTTCACATGATTTGTGATCAGAAACAAAATTCTCGTACATCCCTATCTGTATACTAATCGGTTCAAACTTACATTATTCTGTGTGATTAGTCTTGGTCAAGGACAAATTGGGAGTGTATACATTTAAAGCAAAAATCCTGTGCGAACTGCCTTCTCTTTCTTTTTTTAGAATCACAATTACTGGAATTTCAATTTCAATTTAAATGCATGCTTCCAATTTTTGTCACAGGTTATTCAACCCAAGTAATCACATTTACTTTATTATATACCAGGCCACCTGCAACTCATTGTAGATATGGTCTTTGGAAAGAGCAATAAATATAATTAGTAATAAGGATACACTGCCTGTTTCTACTTAAGGAAAGCCCGCTGGTGTGTGAAATGGTTAAAGCAAACAATATCGCAAGGATTATCCATGCAAGAAGCTTTCATGAGGTGTTGATTAGCTTTTCACATCCTAGATTCTCTGGTGGTGGCAGATTGAAGGGTGAGTTGGTGATAGGCTCCAAACATTAATTCTGTCCATTCTTTTAATCTGAAGTTTACAAAAAGGACTTCATGTTCACATGGTTCCACTTTAACAAACAAACAAGCAAACAAACAAAAAGTCTGCTTTCAAAAAGAGACTTCTCAATGTAACGTAGCTCTTCCCGGATCAAGGTTGTACATGAATCGCCAAAGAAGGGAATGGTGCTGTCTGATAAACCTGACCCCCTGGAAAGAGGCTGGGGTGAAGGTGATTGATTACAGCACCACCTTCCACAAGTGGAGGCATGTGGCTCCAATGTCAGTAGGGCTACGAATCCACTCTGGGTTTTAATCAGAATCCGTCAGAACTCTCAAGGAGCTATCCAAGGTGCTGATCGGGTTCAGCACATTCCGTGACGTCAGCTAGATGAGTGAAGAGTCCCGATTGGAAAAGTATTGCTTCTGAATTGGTGTGAAAGGTCTAACTGTGGTGTTAATTACATTTATAACTATGGCCTATTCATACATACAAATTATCACTTGATGCAGTAGTCATCAAGAGATGAATATGCATGTGTGAACCAGCCTGAAGTCTGCAGCACTAGCCATCCTTTTGTTGGGGAATACCTTATGCACCCCAGAGTTCCCACCAATTGCAATTGTGCATAAACATCTCTGTTTGCAAAAGTCCAAATTACATAAGGGAGTTCGTGGCAAAATAATCATGCATGATGCATTCTTTGAAATAAGAACAGAAAGATACAATATTCCCTTAGACAAAATAGATATTTTGAGAGGTAAAAAGTTGTTGTTTTTAAGTTTGTTTTTGTCCTTGAAGATCAGAGAATTATTGACCTGATTGGGCCCTGCATACTTTAATGAAAATTGCATTATAGGATTATATGTATTTGAGAAAATAAGCCTTCGTTGTTGTTGTTGTTTTTTAAAAAGCATATTTGTGTGCAGTTTTATAGAAAAATAACATTAAAATATATGATAATTTTAATGGTAATGTATAAACATAAAAGGACAATTAGAGCTGTTTCTTATTTTAATAGTTGCAGGTTTTATTGTTAAAATGAAAATATTTTTATTGAAGAATGAATTTTAATTTAACTGTCATGTCATAAATATTAATTACATGGAAAGTTAACTGTGCAAGGGGGGGAGAGAGAGAGAGAGAGAGAGAGAGAGATTGAGGCCTCAAGCTATGTCATAGAAGGGATGCCCCTTGAGTAGATGATAATGACTACTTTTGTCTGTGAAGGGAAGCCCATAAAGATAATATCTATTTAAACTGCCCAGATACCTGAGCATTTCTGAACAGCAGAATATTCATAATGGATACAATCCAGCTAAACACTGTCATAACTAAACTGAGTTGAATCAAAGGATAGTATCCAATGCTGGCTTTGTACAAGGTGGGATATAAGTTGTTTTCTAATTCCTCTACCCAACCTGGACATGCCTCCTATAAAGCTGCTCCTGTGAAACAGTATGGGATATGGTGAGTAGGACCAGGGGCACAGCCTTCTCAATTTGGGGGGGGGGGGACATGGGGTTAAACCTGGGAAAGGGGGCTAGGCTTATTTGTTTACATTCAAGTATAAATTTCTATTTATATTTCTGGAAACCATCCTTCATCGATGGATCCTAGAGTGTTTAAAGCCACATATTAAATGACCCAGTACTCAACAAAAAATACACACTACCCCACCATCCATAGTCCTATACAATATACCATCCAGGTTGAAGCCCAAGATTTTTTAAAAAATCAACAAACTCTTTTTAAGGATTAAAACAAATTTATTATAGCTAACCAGAGGGAGCGTTGAAAAGTAGATATATTCTGGAGATGCAGTGCTGCCTGCCCGGCTGTGAGTTTACTGATGGTACTTGGTTGGGCATTGCCCACTCTGGGAAATCCCAGAGGGAGCTTGAGCCTCTCTCTTCCCCCCACCCCCTGGTATTTTATGCCCCTGAGTAGGACTGAAGTAGGCAGGGAGGATCAGGGGAAATCGTGTAACCTGCCTTGCACAATTGGAAGCACTTTCCACTAGCACAACGCCGCTATTGGATAAAAGCCAATTAGGTATTTGTTAGTCACAAGGAAGTCCCATTCCATTGCTTTCAAGAGGATTTAAGGCCTAGTCCTCACTGCAGCCTCCATATTGTATTTTACTTTTTAATTTATGTACATTGGTATAGACAGTCCCTGACTGGCTCTGTCCCTCCGCCAACAATTACCAGTTACAGGCTGCAATAGGGAACCTGAAATATGGGGCTCCCATAGCTCTGTCATGGGCTGTGCCAATATCCCCTGGAGCTGCTGTACTGCCCCATAATATCAAATGTACAATGCCTGACAGCAACCAGAATGGGGACTGGTGAGCAGGGCAGGTCAAAGCAACAAAACTTTTGAGTTGTTCCCCAGAAGGGTTTTCTTCTCACTACAGATGGAGGATGGAATGGATGGAGGATGGAAGGGCAGTAAAGTGATGGGGCAAGATGATAAACCTCACTCCATGAATGCCATCTTACCCACTACTACCTCCCTAGTGGTTTTCCTGGCAAGGACCCTGGTTACAATCCCACTCCTGCATTTCCAAAGGGGAAAGAGGAGGTAACCCCCACACCTGAAGGGAGAGTTCTTTGAAGCAGAAGATGGAAGGAAAGATAGACAGGAGCCTGCAGCCCTTCTCCTGGCCGGGTTTCATTTCTGTAATAATAATAATAATAATAATAATAATAATAATAATAATAATATCTTCTTCTGAACAAGTGAAGGAACTCAGATGTAGGATTTCTTATCAGACTCCCCCCCCCCCCGTACTTCTAATACATAGCAGGGGCTTAACTGGGCTCCAAAATCTCTGCCACCTTAGAAGGTGGGAACTTGTGCAAGTGAACCCAATAGTAACCCCAGGTTAACCCAACAGTTACCTAATTCTATCTGTGGTTACTGGCAAACATGCTGTGATATTTTCTTTAAAAAAAAAAAAAAAAAAAAGATGTCAGGAAGAATGGTTCCTGGCATATTGTTTTTTCATGTGCAGAGATTGGGGGGGGGCATAGGGGTAATATGGAGGAACATTCAAACATGTGATTCACTCGCCTGCATTCTGAAATGGTACAGGTTTGTCCCATTGTATTCAATGAAAACTAGGCTGATGACTACATTTAGCTCAATTGTGCCCTTTACAGATATGCAATTAATACCTTCCATCGTAGGGGATGCATTACAAAGAAATTGGATAAAGATATTAGGTACAATCCGGCTTTCCATTTGAAATGATCAGCGTGGAGGAGGATATGTGTAGAATCAAAGCAGGAAAAGAAAAGTTACAAGGAAAGCCTATCCTAAGCTGGCATTATCCCTATTTTTCCACCTCTCAGCATAAGACCTGTAATCAACTTGTGGACCACGACACTGATAGTGTACCTGCTGGGTGCGACAAACACTTGGAGGTCATAGCTCCCAAGTTCTATGTCTGGATCAGTGCTGCTAGCCTATGTGCATACAAACGGTATATGCTCAGACTCTCTCCACTGGGGATGTGCACGCCCGAAATTATCGTATCGTCTCATTATCGTCAGTCGTATGCACAATAAAGACCATATTGTATCGTTATCGTACATTTTAACGATATGATACACATCGCTACTTTCCACATTGTTGGTACTGCCGTGTTCACAGGCACAGATTGTGTACACAGCTTGTAAGAACATAGCTAAACAGCCTATCTACACTACTGCTTTAAAACGGTTTAAAATGGTTTATAACAGTTTTGAGAACGGCTGGGGGCCCAGGACACACTCCATATGCAGTTTTCAAAACATTTTCAAAGTGTTTTATCCTGCATATGTAGATAGGCTCAAAGTGCAGAAGAGCTCAGCAGTCTCCCCAATGGGTTAACTAATATGTTTTATTTCTGAATTTCCTTTTTTTTAAAAAAACAATGTTTGTACTGTATTGTATGCGCTTTTAACATGTTGATTATATTGCAACCCATTTTGATCATTTTTAATGAGAAGAATGAATAAAATGTTTAAAATAAATAAACGGAAGCATGGAGATTAGAGGCAAAGTCAGGGTTGGGGGTGTGACCTTTCTCCCCCTCCCCCACATGCAGTGATCATATAGCCAGAATTGGCTTCTGGTTACATGATGGTACAGGGCTAATGGCAGCTTCTATCGCTGTGTGGCTGTGAGGTGAAGGGCCAGAGAGGAGGCAGAACGCTGTGTCCATGCATGATTATCCCCACTGTGACTCAGGCCCTTTCTACACCATAGGGATGTAGAGGGAGGGAGGGAGGGCAATCCCGGAAGTACATAATACACACCATCGGCACATAGGAATCAACCTGGGGCCATCCCAGGCAAACAGCCTGGTGTGGAAAGGGCCTAAGTCAAATACTCCTGGTTGAAATCTTACTTCTGCCATGAACTCACTCTCATACATGCTTTGCAATACACTGACATACCTCACAGATAAAAAATAGATGGATCCTTCTATTTCCGCTCCACGGCAGTTTCTAATGCATTCATTCTTAAATCTGTTCCATCCTGTCTCCGCATCCATATGGGATTTCTTTTTAAAAGCACCAAACTTTGCATTCTTTTTACCTTATTTATTCACACAATATTTTTGTGTGTATGTTAACTTAAAATATGCATTTTGGTAAGTTATTTGAATTGAGAACTATATCGCCAAATTCGAAGAAGTGAAACAATCGAAAGACATCTGTGTTCTAACCCACATATTAATCCTGAAAGTGCAAATCATGTTGGTTTTGCATAAAAATGCAAACCAGCCAAAACCTTCGAGTGTTCCTACTTACAGGACTGTTGTAAGGGTTCTTGAAGGTGGGATTCCCAGCTGTGTGGAAGCCTACACATCTTGAAGACCATTCAACACCCCTGAATGCATAGATGTCAGAGGTTGATCTAGCAAGCGCAGTCATATTCCCCTCCACACATGTATTTATGGGAAGATATGTCTGTAAACACCCCCAGTGAGCCTGAAAGCATGGTATGGTATTATCCTAGTGGGAGTTTCCCTGCTAGCAGTAGCCAACGATGTGGTATGGGGTGGAAAACTCACAGTATGTTGCCATTAGCCTCAGATGACATGTTTCATGAGATGTACAGGGCAGCACTAGATAGAGTTGAGCCAAAATTTCCTAGAAGACATTTCTTTTCTGAGAAAACCTTTTTCTCACCGTCATAGAAAATGGAAGGCACTTTGTTGAATCTATATAAGAATATGGTAGTGTAAGGCTCATTACTCAAGATCGACCAGACTGATTTTGTTCATCTTTGTTTTAAACTGAAGTTTGAGCATGAAATTTTGAAAATTCAAAGCTCGAGCTTTAATAGCAATTATTTTCCTCCATGTCAAACAGGCAGGGCAGCCCCTGTGCCAGTGGGATGTCAGGCAACCCTGCTCAGCCAATCAGTGTGGCGTGAAGGCAGTACCCAGGTGCAGCCGCACAGTTTGGCTGTCACTGCCAGTGAGGAGGGGGAAGGTGATAGAGGTGGACAATCAGGGCATGTGAGGGGGGGCGCACCACATACATATTTCAGAGGGAGGATTCACTAGGCATGAACCACATTTGCAGTATTCATGAATCCCTCTGTAGTGAGGGGACTGAGGGGCAAAAAAAAGTGGGCAAAAAGCAGGACTACTTGCACTCATGGTGAGATGGGCTTTATACTAGTTCTCTGGGAGAGCCAGTACCTGCAGGGATGGAGACACCATCATTGTCCAGGGAGGGAGAGAGAGAGGAGGGGGAGTGCCTGCGGCTGCTGCTATCCCCACTGACATCTCTGCCTCAGACTTTTTAGTGATAATGGCACAGGCCCTCCCCCCCTTCTCGGGCAACTGCTTGTGTGTATGAATGTTTGTGTGTATGAGCTATCCTAGGGTGAGAGCATAGGATAGATGGTGTGGCTGAGATCAAACCATCCCTCAGGTGAGAGCTGAGGGGTGGGGGCAATTGGCTAGGGTGAGAGACTGGCCATAGCCTGGATGACAACCTTATGTGATTGTGTGGAATTCTGCGTGAGGAGGGTGGTATACTTTCTGGTTTGCTTGTTTGTTTGTTTTTATTGTTTATTTATGTTTAGGTGAATCCCAGGGGAGGGGGAAGGAACATGGTGCCCCTATTGGTGTGATCTCGGGCAGAAGGAGGTATGGCGTTGGAGGCTGGACACAACAGGTAAGGGAAAGGCGGGAAAGATATTTGAAATCTGTCCCAACTTTCAGTCTTTCCCCCATATCTCAAGAGTCAGGTTGACTTATCAGCCCACCCTCTGATCTGCTGGTGCTGCTATTGAGTGCCAGGTCAGTCCACAATAAAACAATGACTATCCATGACTTAAACATGGATAAAGGGCTGACCTGGTGTGCATTACTGAGGCCTGGGTGGATGAGCTGGGCAGAGTGGATCTGTCTCAGCTCTGTCCACCTGGATACTTGGTGCAGCACCAGGCTAGATTGGAGGGCCGGGGGAGGGGGAGGAGTTGCCGTCATCCATAAGGATTCCAACTTTCTCACAAGGAAACTCATCCATTCTAGCCCCAGTTTTCAGGGTTTATACCTTTTGCTGGGCCAAAGAGACAGAGCAGGTATGTTGCTGGTGTATCGCCCACCCCGCTGTCCTGCAGTCTCCCTGCCTGAGCTGGCTGGGGTGGTCTCGGAGGTGGTGTTGGAAAACCCTAGGACTGTAGTTTTGGGGAACTTCAACATCCATGCTGAGGCTATCCTGACAGGGCCTGCTTAGGATTTCAGGGCTACCATGACAAACATGAGGCTGTCTCAGTACATCGCTGGCCCAATGCATGTGGCAAGACATATCCTAGACCTGGTCTTTACTGTTGGTAGGATGGGGAATTATCTGGTTTTGGGGAGGCCTTCAACAACCCCATTGTCATGGACAGATAATTTCCTTGTGAAATTCGGCTTGCTGGTAGCAGCTCCTCCTTGCAGGGGTGGGGCCCCGATTAAGATGGTCCGCCCCCGGAGACTTATGGAATCCAAAAGATTCCTGAATGCTCTGGGGGATTTCCCGGCTAATAGGGCTGGCGATTCGGTCAAGGCCTTGGTATCACTATGGAGTGGTGAGATGGGAAAGGCCATCGATACAAACACTCCTGGGTGCCTACTCCAATGCTGTGGAGCCCATAACTCCCCTTAGTTTACCGAAGGAATGTAGGCAATGAAAGGCTGGACGAACGCTAGAGTGCAGGTGGCACAGGTCTCAGAGTGAATATGATAGAAGATTAGCAAAAACTCTTCGGTGTGCCTATTATGCGGCAGTAAGGATGGCAAGTAAATCCTACTTTGCATCGGTTATCTTGTCCTTGAAATGTTGCCCAGCAGAATTATTCCGAATGGTTAAGAGCCTCCTGGGACCACGCTCCAGTTTAGAGAAACCAGGATCATCTGCTGTAATAAATTTGCTAGGCACTTTGAGGAAGAGGTTTCTCGTATTCGCTCAGAACTTGATGCCACAGAGCCTGGGGAGGTGTCTAGTGCCCTGTCTGGTCATCTTTCCTGGGATCAGTTCCAGTTGTTGCAGCCTTATGATGTGGACAAGACACTTGAATCAGTCCGCCTCACTACTTGTAAGCTTGACCCTTGCCCATCTTGGCTAATATGATCTAGCAGAGGTGGATTGATTGGGTGGGTCCAGGGGTTGGTAAATGCCTCACTCTGTCAGGGGGTGGTGCCTGCTGCCTTGAAAGAGGCTATAGTGTAGCCACTCCTGAAGAAGACTTCCCTGGACCCAGAGGAATGTGAGAACTACTGCCCCATCACTAATATTACAGTAACATTACAGTGGTTTTAAATGTATGTGTATATTATGTGTATATTGTATGTTTTTGCTGTTTTAATTGTTGTATGTTGTTTTTAATTGTTTTAATCCTATGTAAACCGGCAAGAGAGCTTTGGCTATGGGGCGGTATACAAATGTAAATAAATAAATAAATAAATAACCCCTTTTGGGGCAAGGTGACTGGGCAGCTTCAGATGTTCTTGGAAGGAACGGATTATCTGGAGCCATTTCAGTCTGGTTTCAGGCCAGGGCACGGCACTGAAACTGCCTTGGTTGCTCTGACCGACGATTTACTCCAGGTGAACGACAGGGGGAGTGCTAACCTGTTGATCTTCCTGGATCTCTCAGCAGCTTCTGATACCATTGATCATGGTATCTGACTGGATTGGCTCTGCAAGATGGGAGTAGGAGGCGCTGTGTTACAGTGGTTCCACTCCTACTTGCAGGGCCGATTCCAAAGAGTGGTATTGGGGGATTCCTGCTCCACCCCATGGCTATTCTATCCCCCATGCTATTCAACATCTATATGAAGCTGCTGGGAGAGGTCATTAGGGGTTTGGGGGTTAGGTGCCATCAGTATGCTGATGATACTGAGCTCTATTTCTCCTTGTCATTGGAGTCAGCTGTGGTGGTGCCTGGAGTCAGCTGGACCAGTGCCTGGAGGGTGTAATGGGCTGGATGAGGGCTAATAAACTGAAGGTGAATCCTGATAAGATGGAAGCTCCATTGGTTGGTGATTCTCGAGTCTGGGAATTGGGTAAACAACCTGTTCTGGATGGGGTTGCACTCCCTCTGAAGGAGCAGGTGCATAGCTTGGGAGTATTCCTAGATCCATCCTTGTCACTGGAGGCCCAGGTGGACTCCGTGGCCTGGAGTATTTGGGGTCAGCTTTGGCTGAACCGCCAGCTACAGCCTTTCCTGGACAGGAATAACCTAGCCACAGTAATACATGCACTGGTAACTTCGCGATTAGACTACTACAATGCACTCTATGTGGGGCTGCCCTTGAAGACAAATCAGAAGTTGCAGCTAGTGCAAAATGCAGCAACTACACTGCGGACTGGAACATCTAGTAGAGATCATATGACACCGGTCTTAAAGGAATTGCACTGGCTGCCAATATGTTTCCAGTCAGAATGCAAGTGTTGATAATGATGTTTAAAGCCCTAAATGGCTTGGGACCTCGATACTTGAGGGAGAGCTTCTCCCTATATCTGTCTGCCCGAGTTCTGAGATCTGTCAGAGGAGCCCTTCTCTGTGCCCCACCAATGCGAAATATACGCTATGGTGGGATATGGGAGAGGGCTTTCTCTGTTGTGGCCCCCCGGCTGTGGAATGCCCTTCCCCTGGAGGCCCGACTGGCACCGGCACTGGCTTCATTTCGGCGTCAGGTTAAGACATGGCTTTTTAACAAAACCTTTGATGGCTACATCCACCAGCCTGCACACCATCTTATTTTAATTGGATTTTCCTGTTTTAAAATTTCATATTGGTTTTTATATATTAATGGTTTAATTTCAGAATTGTATATTTATTGTTCTGTTTTATCTGTACATATGCCGCCCTGAGATCCTTGTTATATAGGGTGGGATATAAATGTTTTAGTAAATAAATAATAAAAAATATTCTCCACCAATTGTTGGTGGTGGCTGCCATCCCCTGGCCCCACGTTATTGTAGAAGATGCAAAATAGTGGCGGGCCTGCCGGTTTAGTTTCTTCTGCTGATGCCACTTGTATCAGCAGCAACTGGGGTTCCCACCAATCCTTGGGGGAAAAGAAAGTTGCTGTGCTATTGCTATTGCTAGTGGTGAGCTGCACCTGGGAGAAACTGTGGGAGGATGTGTCCTAGTTTTGGCGAAATTCAGTGGAATCATCCCCCCAATTTCTCTGCCAACTAATAGGGAGGAAAACATTTACAAGCAATGCACAGCTATGTATATACGGAAATGCCTCTTTCAGCAGCAACATTGTGTCTAGTGTCACATCTTGATCCACCCTGAGGTAAAATATGTGAAATACTTTGAACACTCAAATTCGATGCAAATACTGAACATTATGGAGCAATGATGGATTATTGTTGTTTATTTTCCTCATATAAAACCAATATGCCAGTTCTGTTATGGTGCAACTCATATATACATGCTAAGTGTATATGTCAACAAGATTTTTTACATGGTGTCCTGCCCTCCCCCATCCCCAAAATGGGTCATTCTGCAGTGCCTGCAGGAAAAACTTGATGCAATGCTTCAGATATGTCATTCTCCTCTTCCATGGTAAATTCAGCGGAGCTGTTAAGACTGATTAGCTCTCATAGTATCTTTGAGTAACAGATTCTGAAAGGTCTTCTGCTGTCTCTTGAACATATGCTTAATTAAATTGGCCCTGGTCCTGAAGTTATAATTCAGCAAAAGAGTTGCCTGAGTGAAGGACCTCAGGAATCACGCATTTTGTGGTATGAAGAAATTACTTTGGGAGGGGGGAAGTTTATGAGGTGAGGGGGAGGATTCTTGAGCTTGAAGCAGGAACTAGCTCAGACTAGGGATGGATGAATCTATTCCCAGTCCATGTCACTTTCACAAGTTTTTACCCACAATTCAATTTGTTCCATTTCTATATCCATCTGCATGCTTTTTTAAAATTAAAAAACAATATATAGATGTGCTTTTAAAGATGTATTTTATCTCAAAATGCATACTTTGATCAGTTTAAACAGATGAGAATTGGATTGCAACATTAAGAGAAGCACAAAATTTGGTGGATAACTAAGTTCCCAACCACACATTAATTGACAGGTGCAGATCAGGTCATTTTGAATAAGAATTTACAAAGATCAAATTCCTGAAGCATGTCTTTCTGCCATTTATGTGTTTAGGCCTCACAAGCTGGCTCAGACAGAGGAAAGGGGAAGCACATACAACCTCAATCCTTTTGATTGGCAGATGGTTCGATGACTCTGGATTATCCATTCATTCACTTTTCATGAATTCCTTCATATCCTACCTTTCCTCCAAGTGACATGCATGAGCTCCTGATGTGGGGTCAGCTCATGCAGTCTCATTGAGGAGAAGAATATGAAAAAATGGTGCTGTTCTGCCTCTGCTATGGTGAGGGCTTAGCATTGTTGTGTGATGGCGAGACTTGGGTTGCAGGTTTCCAGTATGGCTCAGTTCATTGTCAAGGTTTTCATCAAGCCTGATCTGAAACTTTGAGATAAAAGAGGAGAGAACATAGGAAGCGAGTAAGTGAGTCACGGCAGAATTTGGCCACTGATAGAATGAGGAAATAGATATTTGACTTGAAGCCTATTAAGGGCCATACAAGGCACCTGATAACAAGCTGATAAAAAGCGGGTAGGAGGAGAGTAACACACTTTAAAGATTGTTGTTCTAGAAAGGACATACGAACAACGGTTATCTCCTAAGAAAAACAACTCTTGGCCAGTATACCGTGAAATATACAGGTTAGTTTGAGGCTTTAAAGAGCAAGTACTGGCTTATGCATTATTTTTGTGATGGAGTAATGTAGAATAATTAATTTAGAAAGGATTAGAAATGGATAACAACAGTAATGTAAGTACCAGAAGGGCGCCTTAAGAATAAACAAGAATATTATGATTTTTTTAGACCAAGAATGATATTCATGTAGAAAGTGAGGTTTTTTGAAAAAATGGGGCACAATGTGTTCCTGAATACGTTCTGGTTTTTAATGAGATTATATAATTTTATAATGTGATCCTAAATATGTGCTGGGTTTTTTAAGGAGAATTTGTAATATGGAGGGGACTAAGAATGCTATGTGTAGTAAACAAAATTCAATATAAGGGTTTCATGCCAGATTTATAATGATTATGTTGTATGTGTTTTATTTTAAATTTATATATTCAGCTCCTGATGAAGGATTGTTTTCTGAAACGTCAAGTATTGTGGATATTCGAGTATTAACAACAATAAACAGTAGGGGTGTGCACGGACCCCCTGGATCGGATCGGGACCTGGATCGGGACCTCCAATTTTGTCCCGGATCGGATCGGACAAAATCGGAGGCCCCCCGGACCGGACCGGGTCCGATCCCGATAAAAAATTGGAACTTCCGATTTTTGGATCAGCCGCCATTTCCCCCCCCCCCCATAGACTTGCATTGGGGGGGAAAAAGCTTTCCCCCAATGCAAGTCTATGAGGAAAAATGGCGGCGGGTTGGTGAGGGGGGGCTAACCTCTTCCCCCCCGGGGCCGTCTGCTGTGGACGGCCCCGGCAGGTAAGCCCCCTCCCCTGCACTCCTTACCCCCCCGGGGCCGTCCGCTTCCATCCGCTGGTGCCCGCGGGCGCCAGCGGATGGAAGCGGACAGCCCCGGGGGGGTAAGCACCCTCCCCCTGCATACCTTCCGTGGCCTTCCGCTCCCGTCCGCTGCTGGCCGCTGCTGCGAGCAGGCTTCGTGGCCTGCCCCTAGGTAGCACGCTAGGTGATCATCACCTGATAATGATCAGGTGATGATCACCTGGCGCGCTACCTACGGGCAGGCCGCGAAGCCCGCTCACAGTAGCGCCAGCAGCAGACGGGAGCGGACATCCCCCGAAGGTAGGCGGCGCGCGCGCGGGGCCCCCGCCCCCCGTGCCCCCTGCTTACCTTTCCTGTCCGTCCGCTCCCGTCCTCCGCTGGCCGCTACTGCGAGCGGGCTTCGTGGCCTGCTCCTGAGTAGTGCGCCAGGTGATGTCATCATCTGGTGTGCTACCCAGGAGCAAGCTGTGAAGCCCGCTCGCAGTAGCGGCCAGCGCCGAACAAGAGTGGACGGCCATGGAAGGTAAGCGCGCTGTGCCCCCCCCACCCCCCCTCCACCCTGCCCCCTGCTTACCTTTCCTGGCCGTCTGCTCCCGTCCGCTGCCCCCTGCCCCCGTTGTCCGCTTCCATCAGCGGGCGCCCGCTGGCGCCCGCCAATGGAAGCGGCAGTGGGTGCCAGCAGCCGCCCGCCAATCCTCCGATCCATCCGATCTGGATCGGAACCTTCCGGATCTGATCGGATTGGATCGGCCGATCCAGCGGTGAGATTGGAAATCGGATAATTTATCCGATTTCTCCCTAGATCGGATTTGGATCGTGGATCAGACCCGATCCAGTGCACATCCCTAATAAACAGAGTTTATAAGAATTTATACAACACCAGAGTTTATCTCTTTTACACCCACACTGTATGGGGTCTTTTACAAGGGCCTTGTTTGTGGTGCATTGGTGTCTTTATGGCCAGAGTCCTCAGACTCTGAAAACATCAATGTGACGTCCACTAGATGCAGGTAGGCAAGTCCCTGGAGTCTTTCTAGAGAACTTAGTACTGTTAACGAGTTCCCTTCTTTTTGACCAGAAGTTACCCAATTTGTACATCCAAACACAGATCCAAATGCAATTTCTGATGTGTACATTTGGGAAATGTGGATGAAAATTTACAACCTGATATGGATAGAAGTCATTTGAGATGGAAATTGGGGAACCTCAACGAGCTTGAATTTTGCTAATTTGGACATTCCTCAGGAGGAAACTATATATTTCAAACCTAAGTGGTTATATAGAGCCTCAGTCCCCCTCCTCTGAGCATAATATTTATTTTATTACATGTATATATTTATGCTGGTCTTATGACCATAATAAATATTTGATTGATTGATATATCACCTTTTTTGGATTGTGGAACTCAAGGTGTCTACATGTGGTTCCAGGTGGTCTCCTTTCAAGCACTGACTAGACTCTGACCTGCTTAGCTTCACCATGGCAGCTACCTCATGTACCTTCAGACAATGTCTTGGGACCAATATTCAGTACAGAGAATAGGTGTGTCTATTAAAATATGTTCTACTGGCACCATTTTCATGCACACACCTGTAGCTGTATTTTACATCTAATCTCTGACTGGAGGAACATGAAAAATTCTTCACTTGAATCCATCTTGAGATTGTTAATCAAGATACCAACAAACAGTGACAGAACAAATACAAAATGGGTCTACGTGTGACCTCTGGAATGGGGAGGGCATCATATTTGCAGCCATATTTTGGAGTCGTTGTGAAGGCTATGGACTAGGAAGAGGGTTCAAAGGTATCTAGGATCCGGTGCAATCCCTATGATATTATAGGGAGCACTTGGGCTTAGGAGTCTTGTTGCTTTCCATGGCATTTCCTCCTCACCATTATCACCCCCATCAACTGATCCTATTGTAACAAATCTATTCCAAATCAGACATAGGGAGATGCATCCATTACAACCAGGGACCTAAGAACATGCAGAGCAGTTTTGTCTCCAGCAGAACTTTATTTTTACGAGAAGCATTTATTACTATCCTGGTTGTTAAAAGTTCTCAAGAACCCTCTACAAAAAGTGCCTTTATTTAAATGCAACCTGGAAACTGATGCTAATTAAAAAGCACTTTTAAAACTGCTTTGTACAACAAAAGCATTTCCCTTGGCATGTTACAGGCTCATCCCCTTGATACTGAAAAATGTATGCGACAATGACAGTCATTTCAATTACTCTCGAAAGCTTCCGTAAATTGACAGAGTCAAGTCATGGGGTTTTATTTTACACTATGCATTTAAATGAGGGAACCGGTGACAGCTGGTGCCCATTGCAGCTGCTGTGGCAGAGGGCAGGGCCATTATAGGTGGAGTCTATAGTAATAGGCAAGTAACTTGACCAAGGTTCTGGCCAGATCTACACCTTGTGTCAAATCATTATGATCCCATCATAGTAACGCTATAGCCTTTATACTTATTGATACTTCATGGGACACACAACGGGCATCTTCAGATGGGTGTTTTCTCCTGTGATTTACCGCTTCTTCCTGTTCTGGATTCTTTTGGGGATTTAAATGGGGTCTTTATACAGCTAGTTTTTCTTTTTATGTATACATTATATGCCATTTACAAGGGTAAGTGGAGCCTGGCAGGATGTTATTGGTTTTCCACCCCTCTGACATGGCCCCTCCCCACTCTCGGCATGAAATGAAGATGCCCAATGATATTTGTTGCGATGTTAGCCTATAACTGTTAGGCTGAATTCGGACGACACAATAAGCAACTGGGGAGGCGGAAACAATCATCAGTTGTATTGACTATCGTGTCATCTGAATGCTGCCATAGTCAACTCAGCGCTGATCCTAATCCACACTACAGTTGATTATTTATTACCATGTTGGGTGGGGAGTACCCCCTAGATGAACAACTGTAAAGTTGTTACCCCACCATTGACTATCGTGTTGTCCGAATTCAGCCATTGTTTACTTCCTCTTTCTTCTCTGTGAGGAAGAGGAAGTATTGTGCAACAGAAGTATCACAGACAAGCGATGGTAGGGAATCATGACTCCCCTCACCCCCCGTCTGATGAAGCTCTATGAAAGAGGTATATGGAATGTGGATTGCGACCCAACAGTTATCAGTGCACTTCAACAATGCTATAAAGCAGTAGTGTAGATCTACCCCTGACCACAATAGCGAGGTGAGTTCTGAGTACGATAACAAGGCACGAACTGATTCCTCTGAACCTACCATCTTCTACCCTGTCACAAACCCATTTCATAAAAAGGTAAACTGAGGCAAAAAAGCAAGTCACTTGACCAATAATCCTGACTACAAGGGAACAGTGGGATCTGAGCACACACAAAAACACTCCATGGAACCCACAATTTTCTGCTCCAACCCAAACTCAAAAGAGGCAAACTGAAGTTAACGAAAATATTGAGTTGGAAGAACACTGAGACAAGTCGCAAGGGCTAGGATGCTCTTAGACATAGACACACCCTGTCTCTCACACACACAACCTTCCTTCTCCCTCCCCCCAATTTCATGGGCTGCTTTCTCTCACACATGAAGTGAAGCCAGGTGTGAAAAGAACTGCTTTCCTCCACCCCGGCTTTCCTTGGCTCCTGGTTGGAGTTCAGTCCCCTTCACTCCACTAAGCCTGCCCCACATCCTCCCCAATGGATCAGAGATCCTCATGCAGATTCTCTTTACTTAGGGCACTGGTCCTCCCAATTGGAGAGAGAGCACTTAAGCCATTTCCCCCCTTGTTGTGTTGTGTGCCTTTTAACAGCTCAGAAACAATAAGGAACAAGATGGTATTTTAACAGCAATAACTGATCTTATTCTAACCAAGCTTCTCTCTCCACTGTGCCTTATGGGTGGGGAAAAATAGAAATGACATATTTACAGAAAATCCTCTGAGGCAGGTCTGTATGATCCCCTCCTCGCCTCAGCCTGCAGACCCACATGTCAAATTTATTTTCCACTAAGCAGAGGCATACGCATGCAAGCCAGCATTTCACAAAGCCCTCCGAGAACAACACTGAAGACTTTGCTTTGGAGAAAAGAACTGAAATCATAGGTTTGGTGGAATTAGACTGTTTATGGGCTTCATTGACTGATCAAACCCTAGTGTGAGCATTGGGTTTTCCACCAAAAAAAATCAAATGCTCCAATCAAATCTTATAGAAACCGTATTCCATGGCCTGAGATCTCCTATTGAGAGTTGTGTGCCTCTAACCTGTATGAAAACAGTGGGATTCATAGTACTCAGTCCCTGACAAAACGGAGAAGACTAGACACCTGTGGAGACAACATGGTTATTTGGTTAAGGAAATTGAATCCATCTGTATACTGAAATAAAGTGAAACAAAGAAAAGGAGAAGTCTTGCCTATTTATTACTAAGTGGAACTTGTGGCTATTATGCACTAACAAAATGCCTACCATTATGAAAGATGGGGTGGGTATTTAGAAAGAGATAATAGGCAGTAGTATCCATATGGTCACCCTACATTTGCCCCCCTCTGTGCTGCTTTGGCTGTAGCAATCTCTAAATGCACTGGAGTCAGCAAACAGTCAAGCCTAGAGATGGTTAGCCAATGGGAGTTCAGGTTACAACAGAAGTGGGTTAAATCCAGGCAGAAGGCAAGAGCGCAGGCAGGCAGAGAAGAGAAGAGGATCAGGCAACCCAAAGAGTGGTCATAATAACATGCAAGAGGTCGAATACAGTAAATCAGTCAGTATACTACACAGTCCAGAAGCAGATTTATTAGACAGTCCAAAAGGCCAGGAACAGGACATCAATCACGGGGCACAGTTAAGGCAACAAGATACACAACAAATGTAAGATGAACCCAGTTGCTCCAACATGGGCTGGGTTTTCAGTGAAGATTTTTAAACCCAAAGCCTCCTGGAACCCACCCAGTGCTCAGCCTTACACCTGAGGAGTCACTTTCTCCTGAAAAGGCCTTTTCTAGAGGCAAGCGCTCCTTCACAAGAGCCTACTAGCCTGTCTCTTGAGGTGATGACGTTCCCAAAGGTCAGGGGGTTGCTGAGCCTCTGCCTCTGAGACACAGTCACTTTCTCCTGACAGGAATGGCCCTGCAAACTTCTCCCCTGAGGGCTCAGGATCCTGTGGGTCTTGTGGCTGTCCCTTGTCTGGGATGCCCTGGGTTTCTGAAAAGGAGGACAGGGCTCCTGTATCTTTAACAGTTGTATAGAAAAAGGAATTTCAGCAGGTGTCATTTGTCATGCAGCACCTGGTGAAATTCTCTCTTCATCACAACAGTCAAGCTGCTAAAGTATAGCTAGGGTGACCAGCTACAAAAGAGGGCAGGGCTCCTGCAGGTTTAACTGTGTCCTCTTTATCATATGGTGATCCCATGTAACTGCACCCTCCTGCCCATGTTCCTCAGCAATTGCAGCACATAGGCATATTGCCTCTGATTCCTGGAGGTAGTACTGAGACATGAGGACTAAAAGCCACTGATAGCCTTATCATCCATAAAAATGCCCAATCCCATTTCAAAACCATCCAAATTGCTGGCTGTTACCACATCTTGTGGATAGCAAATTCCATAGTTTAACTATCAGCTGTGTTTGTGAAGTACTTCCTTTTATCTGTCCTGAAACTTTAACCAATCAGCTTCATGGATTGACCCCGGGTTCTAGTATTATGGGAGAGCGAGAGAGAAATGTCTCCCTGTCCACATTCTCCACACCATGTATAACTTTGTACACCTCTATCAGGTCTTCCCTTAGCCTCTTTTTTTCCAAGCTAAACAATCCCAGCTGTTGTAATCTTCCCTCATAGGGGGAGATGATCAGTCCCTTGGTCATTTTAGTTGCCCTGTTCTAAAGTTTTCCTGGTTCTACAATGTCCTTTTTATGTGCTGTGACCAAAACTGCACACAGTATTCTAAGTGTGGTCGCACCATAGCTTTGTATAAAGGTTGTACTGGCAGTTTTATTCTCAATTCCTTTTCTAATAGGGTAACCAGATAAATCCAGATCAGGGCTCATGTAACGTTAACAGTTGTAGAGAAAAGAGAATTTCAGCCAGTGTCATTTGTATGCAATTAGTTCCGGGTGAAATTCCCCCTTCATCACAACAGTTAAAGGTGCAGGCACTATACTAGAGTGACCATATACAAAAGAAGGCAGGACCCCTGCAACTTTAACTGTTGTGATGAAGAGGGAATTTCACCAGGAACTTATTGCATACAAATGACACTGGCTGAAATTCCCTTTTCTCTACAACTGTTATAGTTACAGGAGCCCTGACCTGGATTTTATCTGGTCACCCTATTTCCTAATAATGCCTGACATGGAGTTTGCCTTCCTTACAGCAGCTGCACACTGGATTGACATTGTCATTGAGCTGTCTACCACAACCCCAAGGTTTCTTTCTTAGTCAGGAACCACCAGCTCAGATCCCATGAGGTTAAACTTAAAGTTGGGATTTTTGTCCCAATGTGCATCACTTTACGTTTGCTTACATTGAACTGCATCTGCCATTTAGATCCCCACTCTCCCAGCTTGGAGAGATCCTTTTGGAGCTTCTCACAATCCCTTCTTGTTTTAATCACCTTAAATAATTTGGTGTCATCAGCAAACCTGGCCACTCCTAATTCCAGATCATTTATGAACAAGTTGAAAAGAATTGGTCTCAATACCGATCCCTAGGGGACCCCACTATTACTTCCCTCCATTGGGAGAATTTACCATTTATTCTTACTCTCTGCTTTCTGTTCTTTAACCTAATCCAATCCGTAAGTTTTTTAAAAAAAATTAAGCTACTCAAAAATAAGTTGCTTAACGTTATTACTCGCAACAAACACTAGTATCCTGTTACAGAGAAGTTCAGCCATGATGGCTTTATATGTATATATATGTATTTATATGTAGTTTGTGTTAGTGGGCATCACCCTGACACTTTGGCTAAAGAATCCATTTTTGTCTGAGAAGGGCAGCAAGAGCAAAAGGCTGCCAGGAACAAGAGCCCTGGATCTTAGCAGGGAAGGGTGGCTATTACCAAATTACCTATGGGTGTCCTCTACTGATTAAATTAAAGGAAATTATACCCATGGGAACTCCAGATATATGCAGATGTCTACCTGACTACCAAGTTACTGTCTCAGCCAGCCAGCACCTGTCAACTGTCCCATCCAGAGCCTTCACAAGGAATATAGCCCACTCCTGAAAAATTGCCAATCCAAAAACATCACCACCCCCAAGCACCAGCTATTTCCCAGATGCATGCATTTTGTAATGCTCAGTCAGCTAGCTTTAACTCATTCAAGCAGCCAGGAACCTTCTTGAAGTCCCCTTTCATTCTCCAGGGTCAACCTGATGATCCCTTTGTTCTATCCCACCCTGAATCCAGCCCAAAGCCATTGATCCTTTTGTACACTTTACTTTGAAGTCTATAATGGTCCTTGAGTTTGGACACCCAGTGCTCATTCTTGCTGGCTTTCACCATGGAAGTCAGCATGGATAGAGCTCCAAGGTGAAGCTTGACTCTCAAGCCCATTACTTGTCATTTTCCTAACACTCTCTCTTCTATACTAGCCCATTTTTCCAGAGTCAGAGTCCCCCCTCTTCCACTTCAACCATCTCATCGCCTTGTTTGTCCAAGTTGCGTTGCATATTCAGATGGTGCTTCACCCCCTGTTGAAACAGTCATTGAAGCTCTCTAACTAACTTCCAAATGTGACACAGCCTTACACCACACAGAAGGCTCAATATTTTGCCCTCCGTGGTATCCATGTCTCCCAGCAGGGTGTACCATTCCTTATGAGTTGCTGACTCTGAGTCCAGTAGCTTATTCATTTGGGGGGCAAAAAGGGAGTCTTGAGCTTCATACTGAGGTTACCCTGGGGTCTTGAGATGAGTATAATCATCTGCATAGCCACATGCTTAGCTAATCTCCCTTGTCACCATTCCCAAGTTCCCTTCTCTGTGCTCATGTTTGTTCTCTTTCTTGGGATCAAGAAGAGGCCTCGTTTTCAGGCTCTTCACTCTAAATTCCATTTTGTAACCAATTTGCCTTCAGTAATGGCTTAGCCAGCCAGTCTATATATCCAACGTTGCCATGAGTACCATGGTAATCTAGCAGAGTGAGCAGGATATCCATGCCATTTGGCTGATCCAGGACAGCATGGTACTGAAGGATGCCTTGGTGGCCAGAATGATGATCACATTTTTTGAATTCATAACCCAAAGCTTGGCAACTAGAAGGTAGCTTAGTCCCTCCGTGAATTTTGAGGTATACATAACCAATTTGGAAGAGAGATTCCTTATGTTCCCCTACTCTGAAGCAAAGTAAATATAACTGCTTTTGCTCCATTTCATTCTTTGACTCCTAATGCATGGGGCGGGGTGCTATCAATACACTGATGACACCCAAATATATTTCTCTATGCCTTTGACAACATCGTCAGCTAAGGATAGTGTGTCTCCTCTGAATGAATGCTTGGAGGCGGTAATGGGCTGGATAAGGAAAAACAAACTGAAGCTGAATCCAGACAAGACGGAGGTGCTCACTGTCAAAGGCCCCAACCTGGGGTTGGAGGTGTGTCAACCAGTTCTGGATGGGGTTACACCCCCCCCCGAAAGATTGTGTTCGCAGCTTGGGGGTACTCCTGGATCCGTCGCTCCAAATGACATCCCAGATGGATGCGACGGCCAGGAGTGCCTACTATCAGCTTCGTCTGATACACCAGCTGCGCCCCTTCCTAGAGTTGGAAGACCTAAAGACGGTAGTGCACACGCTGGTAACTTCGAGGCTCGACTTCTGCAATGAGCTGTACATAGGGCTACCTTTGTGCCTAGTCCGGAAACTTCAACTTGTTCAAAATATGGCAGCCAGGTTGGTCACCGGTACATCTAGGGGTGACGACATTACACCAGTTTTAAAATCGCTTCATTGGCTGCCAATCAGTTTCCGGGCGAAGTATAAAGTGTTGGTTATTACCTTTAAAGCCCTACATGGTTTGGGTCCAGGTTACCTGCGGGATCACCTTCTCCCGTACAATCCTCCCCTCACACTTAGGTCCTCTGGGAAGAACTTACTCAAATCAGCCAGAACTAGGCTGACGAGTGTCACCCAGAGGACCTTCTCTTCCATCGCTCCCAGACTGTGGAATGGTCTGCCGGAGGAGATTAGACAAATTAGCAGTCTTCATGAATTTAACAGAGTCATGAAGACTGCTCTCTTCCGGCAAGCCTATCCAGATGAATTTTAAGATGTTTTTAATGATGTATTTTTTCTTGTTTTAAAATTTTTAACTGTTTTGTGATTCTTGTGTTTTATATTGTTGTTGTTCCTCGCCTCGATCCGGAGGAAGAGGCGGGTTATAAATAAATAATATTAATAATAATAATAATAATAATCTAGATTGAGCCATCCTACGCCTTACATGGCCCACCACCCAGTGACCTTTATACTCCAGTTTTCCTCATACAGCCTTTGAAAGCCTACCTTGTAATTGCCCTTACTGCTCTTGATTTGGCAAATGCTAACTCCTCATCTCCATCTTTTTCTATCTCTATTGATAGTATTAGGGATTGTATGCCAGCCAAACATGCTTACTAAATATTCTTCTCTTCTGAAAAAGGATTTTGATACCACACCACACTCCCAGAATCTGATTTGATGAGATTTACAGCGCAATCCTATATACCACTCAACAGTAAGTCCCATGGAATTTAGTGTGGCACGCTCCCAGGTAAGTGTGTATAGGATGGCAGCCATAAGCACTCTCACTGTGTGTAAGTACATTTGGATCTCCTCTTGTGGGTGTGTGAATTTACCATTTTTGCTGCGCTCTTACCAAGCAGAAATATGTATTTTTTTCCTCTGTTGACAGATTGTAGCAAACACCCAGCATCTTCAAAGCTTAACGATAGAGACAGTGAGGGGAAGAAAAAACAAACCCTGGGAGAAAAAAAAGTCCTGGTACATCCAAAAGACTGGAATAAAAATGGAACTGCTGGTTCTGCATATTAAGTGATTAATGGACTTTGGATTAGTGCTGACTGATTTGAAAAGGCATTGCTTTTGCATGAGATTCCGTCAGCACGAAAGACTTGCAGTAGTCCATAAATTAATTCCTTTCAAGATTTTGCAATAGACTTATACCAGCCTCTAAGGACTATATGGTGGAGGGGGGTTAAAATAAAAACTGAGGAGAAAAAGAGAGGGCAATGATACGTTGATGGATAGTACAGTCACTGTGGTGAACAAAGCAATGTATATTGAAACAGTGGAAGTGAAAAGGCAATGTATTTTGGTTTTGTATCATTAGCCTAATAATAGGGTTGAGGACAATCCTTTCTCATCCACTGTTTGGGAAAAAATACCCTTAGACAGACAGGAATAGATTCCCCCCCCCTTTTGCTGGGGAAAAAACACTAATTTGAATAAAGTAAGCAGTTAGTGGAGAGCTGGATGAGTGCAGAGCAGTTATGTACAAACATTTTTAAACAACAGTTCATTGGAAAGTACATTCCAGTCTTGTTCAGAATAGAAGGGTATAATTCACTTTGAATAGGTTTATTTGTCCTTTAGGTATGCACACGTTGATGATAAAAGAAGGCTATTCACAGTGTTGGCACTAACCTGTCACTGATTAGAACAAGCAATCCGTGCGCTAGAAAAGGATCAGATAAAGCCTCTGGTAAAATACAGGTGTTAAACAGAGCCTTCTCAATGGGGCTTGATGGCATGCCCGGAACAGGAAGCCATTCAAGGTTAAGTGCAGTGATGGATGCTCTGTTTGTGAAACAAAGAAGGGTTCAAGCTCTCAAGAATCCCTGACCCATGAACTCAACCTGCCTCCCAGTTCCGAGGCCAGCTGTATCCTGAAGCAACATGAATCTATGGTTCCAACGGCTGCATACAGAAGGGACCACATACTTTTGCCAATTATTTACCTGTGTGTTTCCTTTACAAGGTTTAGCTCTCATCAACATCAGGAAAGGAAGGAGATGTGATCCTGACTGTTCATTTCAGGTTACATTTTACTGGCATCGTTGACGCTAGTGCCTGCTCCTGCACTGGTCCATGTAAGGACCTCTACCCGTATGGATCAACTTTCCAAAATACTTACAAATTATGCAAGAGATGCCCAGCCCTTTCAGACTTTCAGACATCCAGAAACCAGAAAGCTAAACATTAAGAGCATAAGTCTTTATATGTATAAGTTTAAAATGTTTAAATAAATACACCCAGATTGGGTGGGGCAGCAATGCCAAAGGTAGAAGACAGGGAAAGTGAAGACTCGTGCTACGCATTCCTACCCGCCATTATTTGAGGGAGCGGTAGGAATTCTGCATATGCTCAAGAGCACTTTCTTTTCTAGCTGTAGATAAAAAGCGAAATGGTCCAGAAATGAATAAAATGGAAATTTGAGTTCTGATACATAAAAACCAAAGTTGGAACTTGTGGATTCTGTTGTTCTAGTCATCTAGCTACATAACTAAGATTGATGCTGACCTGGCCATAAATCATGTTTATCCTTATTCATTATTATACACTATCATAATCTTCTTCCCCTTTCTCCAGAGAACAAGGTTTACTTCCCCATCAACTACTCTCCAGTTATTCCCACAAGAATTCTATGACATAAGTTAGAGGGAGAGAATGTGATTGGCCCAAGGTCATCCAGGAAGCTACTTAACTGACCAGGTTCTTGGTCCTCTACTCCAACACTTAATCACTATGGCCTTCTCTACATTTTAAACAAATCACACCGGCTTACCGTGCTTATTTGCATTTGCTTTCTTTCTTGGATGAGACCTGTGACATTACAAGGCTGGCCATGAGGTTTGACATTGATTACTTCCTGCTCCATGTGCTCAATTGACTTTACTGAGACAGCACCATCTGGTGGTGTAATTATAGCACAATTTCTCATCTGGATTACTGCAATATGTTATATGTGGGGCTGCTTTTGAAAACGGTCCAAAAACTTCAACTGGTACAAAACAGGGTAGCCAGACTGTTAATGGGGACTGGCCAATGAGACCATATTACGCCAGTCCTTTTCCAGCTTCACTGGCTGCCAGTCGAGGACTGGGCCTGATTCAATGTGCTAATATTAACATTCAAAACCCTAAATGTCTCAGGGTCAGGTTATCTGAAGGAATGCCTCCTCCCATATGTACCTGCCCAGACCCTAAGATCATCCTCAGGGATCCTTCTCCGTGAACCCCTGACAAAGGCAGTGAGACAGGTGGCTACCAGGAGGAGGGCCTTCTCTGCTGTGGCCCTCCCAGCTGAGGAATGAGCTCCCTAGAGAGGTTTGCCTGGCCCCTACATTATACTCCTTTAAATGCCAGGTGAAGACCTTTTTATTTTCTCAGTATTTTCTCAGTATTTTAACAGTACTTTGGTTTGATTTTTAACCTTGCTGTTTAAATTTGTATTTTAAATCAGTATTAATTTCTGCATGGCGGCTTGGTTTTATCCTGGTTGTGCTTTCATACTGCATTTTATATTATGTTTTTATACTGTCGTTGTTTTATATTTTGAATAGTTTTTATGCTTTTAATTTTTGTAAACTGCCCAGAGAGCTTCAGCTATTCGGCGATGTAGAAATGCAGTAAATAAATAATTAATAAATAAATATTCCCACATTATCTCGGGGGGTATTTCAGGTAATTGCACAGGAGGGCCCCTGGATGCTGACAAAATTGTGAACTAAACCTGCAAACTTCTGTGAGTGGCCAATCATGAGCGTGCTATAAATCACTCATTTAGAGCAGCTCTGTATCACATTGGCTTTCAAATGGCATTGCATTTGAGGGTTCTGTTAATGATGTGATCTATCCATAATGGCTTAGTCACACATGGAAGCAGGCATCAGAAGTTGCATTTGCAATGGGCATGTATGTGCAAACCAGGGTCCCATATATGCCAGTTTAAGCTCAACATTGTTCATGGTGGCAATTTGTGCATTCAGCTGAGAGTAATTTAATGTGAGTCATGGATCCTTGTGTCTGGGATACAGGTGCTCCATGTGTTTTCTTGATGGGCTCCTTCACATTGAGTAAATCGCATTTCCCTATTGTCTAGTACCATTGCTCTTCTCCCCGCTTCACTTTCGAATTGGGGACGAGCTCAAATTACACAGGGACTGTGCAGAGACCACGTGGCCCCATTAGAACAACGGGAACAGCATCCTTTATAGCGGAATTTTCCTGCACTCGGTAGAAAATCCCGACACTTTTTTTGAAAAGTTGGGTTTTCTGAGGCTGATTTTAAAATGAGGAAACTAGCAAATGGAGCGGGGGATGCACAGCGTTGTCAAAATCTTCCACAAAAAAAAATTGAGTGTCCAGTCGCAAGCATGCGATAAAACGCTCATCTGATGACACTAGGCTGACCATATGAAAAGGAGGACAGGGCTCACATAACTTACACAGTTGTAGAGAAAAGGGAATTTCAGCCGGTGTCATTTGCATACATTAGTACCTGGTGAAATTCCTTCTTCATTACAACAGTTAAAGTTGCAGGAGTCCTGCCTTCTTTTGTATATGATCACTCTAGTATAGTGCCTGCAGCTTTAACTGTTATGGTGAAGAGGGAATTTCACCAGGGACTAATTGCATAGAAATGACTCTGGCTGAAATTCCCTTTTCTCTACAACTGTGTAAGTTACATGAGCCCTGTCCTCCTTTTCGTATGGTCATCCTAGATGACACTCAGTATGTGCAGGTAGGCTCTGAGATTCTGCACCTGCCAACTCTAGGTATCCAGCTGTCTTGGACCTTTTCTGCCTGGCATGTCATCTGAGAAAAACCATAAATGTTTTTCAACTGCCTGGTACTAACTAGCATTAGCCTTAAAGAAGAAAAAGTTTGTGCTTTTAAAAACAAAGTTCATTACACTTTGAATTCAATGAGATGTAAAAAGAAGAAAAAAGAAAAAGAAAACACACCCTGCTTTCCCTAAAATGGCACAAGTATGACTCACCCTGGCCCATTATAAAATATGCATTATAGCTGTGACACCGCGAAACAGGCCTTTCTAAAGTCCCATGCTTTTTGAATCTTTGCAACCAAAGCTGGCTTCTTCTACATGTAGGCTTCGTCCCCTTTTCTTCTAAGTTCTGGGGCTCCATCTATTGGCGAAAGACACTAGAAATGGTTTGACTGAGTGTGAGATGCATTCAAGGCAAAGAATTTCAAATTAATTTTCCTGTGAGGTCATCAAAAAATAAGTCAAGTTGGCACCAACCCCAGATACTTTTAGGTGCTTCTACATAAATAATCTGTATTTTCAAAGTCAAAATTAGCTTTAGGTAACCTACAATTTTATTTAGAACAGTTAAAGAGAGTCAAATGCTGGAAAAAAAGGTCTACAAAAAAATGTGGTTTTGCCTTTTTAATCCCAACGTAAGATAAACTTTATAAAGGTAAAAATTAAATGCATGCTGCTGTTTTTTAAAAGCTGTAAAAGCTTAGCTTTGGAATATTGAAACGAGACCTCCTTGGGGATTATTTTAGATACTGAGCTGTTATGGACTGTTAACAAACAATCCAATTAACTAATCGTCCAGCTGCTCAAAAAAATTAAAACTCTCAGCACACAAACACAGACATTACTTTAAAAATGTGTCTAATACTCATTTTCTCCTCCTCCTCCTCCTCCTCTTCCTCCTCCTCTTCCTCTTTTGTTTTAGAGTAGGCACAGGGTTCCTAGTCTGGATCCTATTTAAGTTCTAGATCAGGAACGCTGGCCCTACTCCAGAGTTTTCAAAACACACACATAGATGCTAGACACACTTAAAGTAATGTTTCTTTTGACCCCTAGGGACAGATGTGGCCATGTACTGTTGAGAGAAAGGAACACAGCAGAGTACTGTTGCAACACTGGTCTACTGTTAGTAACTAGGCTGACCATATGAAAAGGAGGATAGGGCTCATGTAACTTTAACAATTGTAGAGAAAAGGGAATTTCAGCCGGCATCATTTGTATGCAATTCATACCTGGTGAAATTCCCTCTTCATTACAACAGTTAAAGCTACAGGGGCCCTGCACTCTTTTGTATCTGGTCACTCTAGTATAGTGCCTGCAACTTCAATTGTTGTGATGAAGAGGGGATTTCACCAGGTACTAATTGCATACAAATGATGCCGGTTGAAATTCCCTTTCTCTGCAACTGTTAATGTTACATGAGCCCTGTCCTCCTTTCCATATGGTCAGCCTAACTGTTAGGTCATGTGCACAAATGTTTTCTGTGGCTAAGAGTAGTATATGCATTGCATGTTTGAATAGTATGAATTAGGGAATTGGCATATGGAGTTGTCCATCTCGTCCATTTCATATTGCTCCACTGAACTGCAAATGAAGTAGTCTTTTCCCCGAAAGTTCTTCAGCAGTCTGGAATCTAAAATGAGATTGTGCCCATGTTCAGTCAGCATTCAGCAGACCAGGTATTTCAAGCCAGGCACTTCATAGGCACGTGCATAAAAGTTCTTTAATGTTAAACCCCGTTACTCTCACTGAAACTCTCATTGATTGCTGTGAAACCATCTGAACTACAAAGCAAGCTGCTTTGTAAGCACATATGTAGAAGGTATTTAATGTTAACCCCCTTCCTCTCACTGAAATACTCATTGATTGTTGGGAGCTACGTGACCAGACCATCCAAGTAAGCAGCTTTTTGTTTTGGTGAGTGTCTTTTGTTGCAGTAATTTGGATAATGAGGAATAAAATGCAGGAATAACACTATGAAAGTGGCACATGGAAAGAGTAACATACCCCAACAGTTATCAGTGTACTTCAATACACTATACAGCAGTAGTGTAAGACGATCTACACCAAGCAGGATTCAACACTTTGAAAACATTTTGAAAACTGTATATGGAGTGTGTCCTGGGCCCCAACAGTTCTCACTACTGTTATAAACCATTTTAAACCGTTTTAAAGCAGTAGTGCAAATCCTGCCCTAGTTAAAGTCCTTGATCTTGAGGAGCAAGAATGTTCAGGGAAGGTTGCATTGCAGCAGATAAATTAAGGTGTCAGAAATACCTGGGCTAAATTTGGGGGGGTGGGGCGAGAGTTTGTGTTTTGGGGGGCTGAATGGCATCTGCAAGGGTTCCTTTCCTTTCCCTTCACTTCCCATCTCTTTCTGCAGTTCTGGTTGGTGAAGGTGAGGAGTATTGCTACCCAATTTGTTTGTTTGTTTTTCAATTATATTTTAAAAGTGCCCAATAACCCCAGTTCTCTAGAGGCTGTACAAATGAAACAACAACAACAAAGTAGCGATGAAACAATAATCAACCGAATCAGATATAGACAAGACAAAACCACCAGCAGCACATTAGAAAACCAGAAGTACAACTAGCGGCATGGATAAACATGGTTGCAAAAAACACAAGAAACAGTTCTTAAAATGCTTGGGAAAATAAAATCAGTCTCGGCTGCTGCTGAAAAGAGTGGAATGTAGGTGCCAGGCAAGCCTCTCTGGGGAGGGCATTCCACAGAGGGAGCGCCAACACTTCTAGCCACCCACCTTGCCTCATTTGATCAGGGCACATGGAAAAGGGCTTCTGAGAATGGCCGTAGGGTTCAGGTAGATAAATATGAGACAAGATGCTCCTTCAGGTAACCTGGCCCCAAGCCCCTTAGGGCTTTAGAGGTTAAAAACAACACCCCGAAATGAACTGGCAGCCAGTGTCATCCTCTTGACCAGTCCCCATCTAGCTGTCCTATTTTGGACTAACGGAAATTTCAGGACGATTTTCAAAAAAGAGCTCCATGTATAATGCATTTCAGTAATCCAAGTGGGTGGTTATCAGACCACGGATGGGACTAGGAATAACAATTCCCATCAGTGCACATTTGACAACATATGTTGGGAGAGGACACCCAGAAAACAGAAGATGTCCCCCCCCCCACCGAATGTTCACCTAGAAAACTCGTCACTACTGAGCCAATTCTGACTTGAGCTGACATAGGGTGACCAGATAAAATCCATGTCAGGGCTCATGTAACTTTAACAGTTGTAGAGAAAAGGGAATTTCAGCCAGTGTCATTTGTATGCCATTAGTTCCTGGTGAAATTCCCTCTTCATCACAACAGTTAAAGTTGCAGGGGCCCTGCCTTCTTTTGTATATGGTCACTCTAGTATAGTGCCTGCAACTTTAACTGTTGTGATGAAGAGGGAATTTCACCAGGAACTAATGGCATACAAATGACACTGGCTGAAATTCCCTTTTCTCTACAACTGTTAAAGTTACATGAGCCCTGACATGGATTTTATCTGGTCACCCTAAGCTGACAGGACTTTGCCCATCACTTTTTATTCATCTATTTGATTTATATTCTGCCTTTCCCTCAAGGTGTGAAGGCAGTGAACATACTTCCCTTCCTCCCCTTTTAACATCCATGTGTTAGGCTGAAAGATGTGGACAGGGTCACCCGGTGGACTTTTTAGTCGACAAATGGTGGTCGTGATTCATAAGGTATTTCCAAGGAGAAAGATATGGTCGGTGAGATATTTTTGCTAACATGCTCACTTTAAACGTAATGCGTTGTCCAGCCCTGAGGTGGTGGTGGGGGGGCTCTTCAAGCCATCACTGCTCTGGACTTTAAAAGATGGGTTATTTTTGCCATAGTCTTTTTAACTAACCAAGGGTCCACTGGGATTTAACGTAATCATCTTGTCTGCTCCTGAAAAGATAATCTAACTACTTATGAAAAGGAAAATGAACCATGTGGTGACTTTCCCCAGAGATTCCAGCATGGTGAATCTTTATTGTGAATGAACCCCTGTGTCCCCAGGTTTACACTACCCCCACCCTCAAGAATAATCATCAGTCAGTCTTCAGAACACACAATGGTTCACGCAACCATCCCCACCCCATGCTTTGAAACGATCTGTGAAGGGGGCACATAGAGCTCCCCACGTGAAGAGGAGCTCTCACCCTACCAGGGTACCTCCTCATGTGGAGGAGCTTTATGCATTTGCATCACTATCTGTGGAGATCCCTTTTTCATGCCATCTGCACATGCAGACAGCAGGGAAAAAATCCGCTGTGGGAAACTGAGGCATGGCTATGGCACATGATGGTGGCAGATGGCACTGTTAGCCCATGCAGCCATACAGCTCTATAGGATAGCACCGATAGCATCATGTTGCATGGATGAGTGTGATATTTCAACATGTGGAGGGGGAGTCACATGAACTGCCTTCATATTAAACAGAAATCCACCACAGAAAAGCCCATCTGGAAGAAGGCTTTGCCCCAGGACAGCAACAGATAAATCATTGCACACCTACATTCCCTTTTATCCACCACCCCCAGTTAGAACTTCATGCAACGTGTGGAGAATGTGGATAGGGAGGCATTTTTCTCCCTCTCTCATAATACTAGAACCCGGGGTCACCCCATGAAGCTGATTGGTGGGAGATTCAGGACAAATAAAAGGAAGGACTTCTTCTTCTCACAGCGCATGGTTAAACTATGGAATTCGCTGCCACAAGATGTAGTGATGGCCACCAATTTGGATGGCTTTAAAAGGGTGTTGGATAAATTCTTGGTGGAGAAGGCTATCAATGGCTACTGGCCCTGATGGTTTAGTGCAACCTCTAGTTTCAGAGGCAGGAAACCTGTATACACTAGTTGCTGGGGAAGATGGATGGGAGAGTGCTGTTGTACCATGTCCTGCTTGTGGATCCCTGGTTGACAGCTGGCTGGCCACTGTGTGAACAGAGTGCTGGACTAGATGGTCTAATCCAGCATGGTTCTTCTTATGTTTTTATGTTATCACATCTCCTCTCCTACTGGATGGCTGAAAGATTGCTGAATGTTATCATTTCAGAGTACAGGTAGGGAATAAAAATGTTTGAACGTGCCTCATTCAACTCCATGAACATAGACAACTGGTTGCAGCCTTGTTTTTTTTCCCTTAGCATATTCAGAAACCTTTAGTCTGAATGTGCAGGGAACCTTTTTTCTTTCCCCCCCCCCTTTTTTTTTTTGGTGCTGAATGAGCATTCGTTCAACTATCCACCTCATTTGGGCTACACTACATGAGGCTAAAATCACGCCTCCTTACCAGGGCTTCTGCTTCCAGATTTTTGTGAGATTAAGAACGACTCCTTTACATGAGCTTGCATGCAAGTTCTATATGTTTCATTTTACAGCCACTGGATGGTGCAGTGGTTATAGCGCAACTCCGTCATCACACATTTGAATCAAATCACTTCAAGCTGCCATTTTAATTGTTCAATGTTTTTAACTTTTGTAAACCGCCCAGAGAGCGGGGTGGTATATAAATGGAATAAAATAAATAAATAAATAATAAATAAATTTTTAAATAGCTCATTATCCCCAAATATAGCAGCAGAAATGGTCACAAAGCAAGGGAGAGGCTCTGGGAGATTGACGATGTCATGGAAAGGACCCACAAACTTCCATGAGTAACGAATTTCAATTGAAGGATGAATGCCCCGTGTGGAGGAGCCTGTAGTCTGCAGCATATAGTACAACAGCAGACAGATCACATGAGGCTGCTGACCATAACTGGGATCAGTGAAGGCTGGTGACTCCGGTGTCAGTGAGGCAGTGAATCCGCTATGGGCTTGTGCACCTTGGACAGCTCTTTTGGAGTTCTGATTGAAACCCGGATGAGATTTACCACCCCACTGACATTGGAGCCACCAACCTCCACTGGCTGGGATCCAAACCCAGGCTGTGGAGGGTAAATTTTTGAGGATAAAATTTGCCATGTGCTCATGCAAGGAGAGGCAATATTTCCTTCCTGTGGCAATCCCTTATTGAGCATCATTCTGGACCCCCCCTTTTTGGGGGGTGGCTTTTTAGAGGCACAGAAGACTGCTGGTAGAAGGAAGAAGCCAAAAAGCCCCTTTGCGTGCATAAGCAGAGCATTGCACACGGTGCTTTGGATCCCAGCCCATGTTCTTTGCACCTTCCCCTACCACAGAGGTCAGCCCATGAATTAGCAGGCAATGACAAACAGAAACATAAAACCAACGGGAGACGAACAAAAGCAAACTTGTACCACAGCGCCAACCGATGCCATCCCATCAATTATGCTGACTCTACCAAGACCTTTGTGTAATGGAGCTTGCTTCAGGATCATTATAATCTCCCCTCTTCCACTGCACATTGCTATAGCAACATGCAGGAGAATCGGGATTTATTACTGATTGGGGGGGGGGGAATACAATAGTGTGCGTGTTTTTAAAATTTGGTGACCAAAGGTTCTATATTGCCAGACCCAAAAGAATGCCCTCATATATTTAATTGGTTCTTCCTGCTCAGTTAATTTAGCCCTGGCCTTTGCAATTAACCCGTAGTATAATTAAATTTTAGAAGATGGTCTTGTGTTACCAACATTTTTAATGGACTCACAGGGGCTTGTGGCAAGCTGTTGTTTAGAAACCACTGCTTTTCCCTGCCTCGCTGGAGGTGTAAACACATTGCGCCAATTGTTGCCTGCTGTTGCCGTTGGTTGGGGGATTTGTGTCTTGTAGCAGTTTCATCTGCCCTGAGCAAACCATGACTGAGTCTGTTTCCCTACCTCTTCAGGGGCAAACCAGACATTTCTTTAAAGACGTAGCTAGTAGCTCAGATCAGGAAGTGTAGGTAGCTGGGGAGGCTGCAGAGCAATGGAGAGATGTGCAATAGAAAGAAAAAAGAACACACACATATTACACACCTTTGGACAAGTTACAGCAATAAGACAAGCTCAAACTCAATTCAGTTTTCCTCTGAATTAGGCTTTATGATCCATTTGCTTTAAGGATCCATCTTTTGCAATAGAAATTGCAGGGGTAGAGAGAGAGGGTGGTCTTCTATGGTGCCATGGGGTGGAGGAGGATTAACTAGGGTGACCATATGGAAAGGAGGACAAGACTCCTGTATCTTTAACAGTTGCATTTAAAAGGGAATTTCAGCAGGTGTCATTTGTATGCATATAGTACCTGGTGAAATTCTTTCTTCATCACAACAGTTAAAGCTGCAGGAGCCCTGCTGGCTTTTGTATCTGGACACTCTACAAAAGAGAGCAAGGCTCCTGCAGCTTTAACTGTTGTGATGAAGAAGGAATTTCACCAGGTGCTGCGTGCATACAAATGACTCCTGCTGAAATTCCCTTTTCTATACAACTGTTAAAGATACAGGAGCCCTGTCCTCCTTTTCATATGGTCGCCCTAGATTAACCCCTCCCTGGACCTCACAATAGGGAAGCCTATAGTAAAGAAAAAATTGAAAAACATTAAGACGCAACTGCTAGCTACATCTTTAAAGTAATGTTTGTCTTGGCACTCAGTCTCTCTGTGTGTAGGATGCCAGCTAGATCTTGCTAGTGGAAAGAGCTTGGCAAGCTAAACTTGATTTCAGCATTCATTTTGCATCTTAACCAAGGTTAATGCAGCAACTACTGGTAGTACTACTAGCCAGGGCGAGCATTGTAAGCACTCGGCAACTGCAAATGCATAATACAGTTTTTAAAGTGATACGTACAAATCTGCCAAATGGGGGAAAAAAATGATTTTTTTCCCTTGAAATGTGGTGCCAGTTATAACAGTGAATAGAAATGGCTCATGCTGTCAAATTCAGATATAAGTATTTTAAAAATACATCAATAGGATATCTGGGAAATGTCCAAATGGGAATGTTTCCCCCCCCCCTTCAATTGGATCTCAATCACACCTGGCTTCTAGGACCATTTGAAGATAATACTGCAGAAGACCCTATCAAAAATGAGCCCTGGAGGCTTCTGAGAATGCCTGAGCAACTTGAGGCACAATCCTACACATGTTTAGACAGGAATAAGTTCAACAACTCCCAGATGCCCCAGTTGGCCATGGACTTTTTTCTGCCTAAATACAGGGCCGTGCAGAGGGGGGCCCAGTAGGGCCAGTTGGCCTGGAGCCCACAATTTTGAGGGGGCACTCCGATGAGGAGTTCCCCCCTAGCTTATGCTACTGCTTCTGTAGCGTGAGTGGCCCATTGAGAAGCGAGGAGCCCACTTGCGGAAACAGCGCACAAGCCGTCCGTCATGAAATTCTGAATGTGAAGAAGTGATGTCTTACATCTTGAATAAAAGTGTTTCCCATTACCGTTTTTATAAATCGTTCTAGTTCATATATGTATTTAGCACTGAATCAGTGCCACTGATTAAAAAATACTTAATGAACAGTTTGAAATGGGGGGGGGGGGCACACACTTCCCATCTAGCCTGGGCATATGACCAGCTCTGCAGGGCCCTGCCTAAATATGCATATGATTACAACCTTAAGCCTTTTAAAAATCCATTTTGGATATCCAGTCATTTTAGCTGGATGATGAAACAAATCTGGAAGAAAACCTGGATTCCTCCTCCCATATCCAGCCAGAAAATCCAGCATTACTGGATTTAATAGTAATTCTCCTTATGAGCATGTTAAACAAGATGGAGTAACATTTGCTACTAGTGTTGAAAAATTATTCTGCATTTTTTCTAACATTCCCATTCAATCTGTTAGAAAAGAAATAGCTTGGAGGGTGGGAATTCAAAGGAGAAGAAAATTTAGGTAAATTTTTCATACATCAGGTACAGGATTCTAATGTTTACTTTAGTTCTGAGAAGGCGGAAATGTGTGTGTGAGAATCTTGTCTTTCATTGTACAAACGCAATCTAAAAGCACAACCAAGATAAAACCAATCAGCGATGCAGAATTTAATACAGATTTAAAATACAAATTTAAAACAGCAAAGTTAAAAATTAAGTTGATAAACTGTTAAAACACAGTGAAAATAAAAAAGTCTTCACCTGGCGTCTAAAGGAGTATAATGTAGATGCCAGGCGAACCTCTCTGGGGAGCTCATTCCACAGTTGGGGGTGCCACAGCAAAGAAGGCCCTCCTCCTGGTAGCCACCTGCCTCACTTCCTTTGGCAGAGGCTCATGGAGAAGGACCTCTGAAGATGTTCTTAGGGTCCGGGCAGGTACATATGGGAGGAGGTGTTCCTTCTGATAACCTGGCCCCAAGCTGTTTAGGTCTTTGAATCTTAATACCAGCACTTTGAATCAGGCCCAGTCCTCAACTGGCAGCCAGTGAAGCTGGAAAAGGACTGGCATAGTGTGGTCTCATTGACCAGTCCCTGTTAGTAAATGTGCTGCCCAGCTGAAGTTTCTGGATCATTTTCAAAGGCAGCCCCATGTATAATACATTGCAGTAGTCCAATCAAAAGGTTATCAGAGCATGGATAACTGTAGTTAGGCTATCTCTGTTCAGATAAGGACAGAGTTGGTATATCAGCCTAGGCTGATAAAAGGTGCTCTTTGCCATTGAATTCACCTGTGCCTGAAGTGACAGTTCTGGATCCAGAAGCACCACCAATCTACAAACTCGATCCTTTAAGGGGAGTGCAACCCCCTCCAGAACAGGGTGAACATCACCTATCCGGATAGACGAACCACCCACTAACAGTACTTCCGTCTTGGATTGAGACTCAGTTTGTTGGCCTTAGCCAGTCCATTACTGTGCTCAGGCACTAATCCAGAACAGTCATTGGCTGAATTCGGACGACACAATAAGCAACGGGGGGTGGGGAACATTCGTCAGTTGTACTGACTATCGTGTCATCCAAATGCTGCCATAGTCAACTCAGCACTGATCCTAATCCACACCACAGTTGATTATTTATTACCATGTTGTGTGGGGACTGCCCCCTAGATGAACAACAGAAAAGTTGATTATTACCCCACCATTGACTATCGTGTTGATAGACACTGAAGGAATTTCAACTTGGAGAAAGTAATGTCTCCTTAAGGTGTCTGTGTGTCTGCATTTGCCTCTGTGTAATGGAAGGGGTTAACTCTACCACCTGTCAGGATTAATTAATGGCTATGCCGTGAAGAGGACAAAGAGAAGAGTTTTGAGGCCAATGAAACGTCGAGTGTGGTCCGCGTGACTGGCACATAGCCAATTAGATGAAGTGGATTCTATAACTTACTCATATATGCATATCTTATCTATGCACTTGAAATATAATCCCTTGAGCACAAACCTATAATGGTCAGTGTTGTTAGACTGTAGAGGTGTCTGACCAATGAAAATGTTTTTTACTTCTGTGTTCAAAGTTTATATAAGCGTGTGAGATCCTTTGTTCCCCGGGGACTCTTGATTTGCTGAAGCCGGAGCCCCCTTCACTGCAGTGAAGCCATTAAACGGTTAAATTGAATTCTCCAGTCTCTGGGTATTTATTGGGTAAGAGATCCCAGAGGCCATAAACCTCCCTCCCGTTGAGGGACAACAAAATTGGCGAGCGTCAGCCAGGAGGCGAAGTGCAGCCTGGCCCTGATCCATACTCGCGCGGTGCCCTTTCCAGGAGCGACAATCGTGGCCTGCGCACCCTGGAACCTTTTTTATCCGGGGGCCACATTCTCTCTCTGGTTCGGGCGACGCGGTGGAGCGGAGCGGGAACACGCTGGGAGAATTAATTTAACCAGAAGAGGGAAGAGGGAAGCCTTCGAAACTGGTGAGTGTCCCATTCATTTTGGAGTAAGACAAGCAACTGTAAAAGATTTCACTGTGTTGATGCTATAGGGAAAAAGTGCGTGTTTGAGTCCCCCTTTTTCGCCTTTAACCGGGCTGTGGGAAAGAGCCGGAGCAGAGCAGGAAACCGCGTAGACACTGGAGGCGGGGGAGGGCCCACCGGTTCGAGTCCGTGGTTGCCCCCCATTAGTAAAGATAAAGTCTCCAGCCGAGCGGCGGTTGCAATTGGGAAAGGAAGCAAACAATGGGAACTTCTCAATCAAAGGCTCCCCTCACGTCACCCCTCGGTTGTGTGTTAAAAAATTGGGCCATGTTTGGGAGCGCTCCTATGTCAAAAAAAGCAGATGAATTTTTTGTGTACAAAGGTCTGGCCGAAATACCATTTGCCAGAGGGGAAGGTTTGGCCAGTCCATGGCAGTTTGAATTATGATGTGATTTTGCAATTGAGTCTGTATTGTGAGAGGGAGGAAAAATGGTGTGAGCTTCCATACGTTTCAGCTTTTATCTCTTTGTTCCAAAATGAATCAGCCCAGAAATCATGTGGGCTGAAAGGGGGGTCTGGAATAATGACTTTGCAAAATGCGGGGAGGGCAGAAAAGGAGAAACAGCATTTGGTCGTGCCGCAAGAAGAAGAAGATGTAACTTTTTTAATGCCTCCACCCACCGCCCCCGCTCCTCTCCCTCCCCCTCCCCTCTCTCGTCCAGCTTCCCCTCCCCCTTATGGTAATCATGTGAACCCTGCATCACAGAAGTTGGAGCAGATGAGAGACGCGCAGCTCTCTGAGCCGGCTGCGGGCTCCCCATCTTCTCCAACTTCAGGATTAACGGATGAGTTAATGATGAATTTGGAAGGGTTGCAAAGAATTGCACGTGAGCTAGGGGAGGCTCTGACTCCCAAGAAAGAGGCTTGGAATAGGATGACTCAAAGATTGGGAGATGCACGCCCTGTTTCAGCTGGTGTTGGAGTAAAGACACTAAGAAGAATGTAGTGCTGGCTCCTTTAAGACAGGCCATAGGTCCAACAGGAGAAGCACTTTTTCTTCATGTTCCTTTCTCCACAAATGACTTTCTCAATTGGAAAATGTCTGTTGGCCCCTTTCGCCAAAATCCCCATGGGATGGAACAGCTGTTTAGCACGATATTTCTCACGCATGAGCCAAATTGGCCAGACGTGCAGGCTTTGTTATCAGCGCTACTTGCACCAGAGGAGAAGAGGCTGGTTTTGGAGAAAGTGCGTGCTATAAGTTTGGTCCGCCACCCACAGGGAAATCAAAATGATTTGTGCCCAAGGGAGAATCCAAACTGGGACCCCAAAGACCAAGTCGGTCAAGAGAGGCTCAATAATTATAGAGGACTGATATTGGCTGCACTTAAAGAGGCCATCCCAAAGCAGAAAAATCTGTCCAAGCTATATGAAGTACGCCAGGGGCCAGAAGAGGATCCATCTGCCTTTTATGAGAGATTGTGTGACACAGCCAGACGGTGGACGGATTTAGACCCAGAACAACAGGAGAACCATAGGCTTTTTGTAATGCTTTTTGTGGGTCAGGCCAGTCAGGACATTAGACGAAAACTGCAAAAACTGGAAGGCGTGGCAGGCATGAACATAAGTCAAGTCATAGAAGTGGCTTATAAGGTCTTTTCCAATAGAGAGCAGGCGAAAAGTGAGAAGGAAGATAAGCGGGTGAAAATGCAAGCATCGCTTTTAGTGGTTGCCCTTGTTGAACAGAGAGGAAGAGGAAGAGGCAGAGGGGCATCTCGTGCGTGGAGAGGAAAAGAACGAAAGAAAGAGAATGTCATGGCTTTGAATTAGTCTGATCAGGAATGACTGGAAAAGAAAGAGAATGAGAAACAAATATTTGCCTCCGCCCGTGAGCCCTTGGTCAGAATGCAAGTGGGCCAAGAGCTTATAGATTTCTTATTGGACTGTGGTGCTACACATTCTGTGCTGGCTAACTTTAAAGGACCTTTGTCTAAAGTAAAAGTTCCCATCATAGGAGCTACTGGAAGGCGAATGCTTCGCCCATTTGCAGCCCCAATGGAGTGTAAAATTGGAAGGACCATGCTCTCCCATTCATTTCTATATGTGCCTGAATGCCCCCTACCGTTGTTTGGGAGAGACTTGCTGTGTAAACTGCAGGCTCAACTGAGTTTCTCAGGGGACAGGATCACCATGAGACTGCCCCCAGAGGAAGCCTGGAAGGCTCAACTGCATTTGTTGATGGAGCCAGCAGAGGGAGAAAATGCTTGGCAATGCACTCAGATGAGACCTTCATCAAAGCAAGCGGAAAGTGATCCTATTCCTCCAGATGTCCTTGATGCAGTCATGCCGTGGGTTTGGGATGAGGAAAGGCCAGAAAGGGCGAAGTGGGCCACCCCAGTCAAGGTGGTACTGGAACCAGGAGCCATCCCGCCAAGAATACCCCAATACCCCCTCAAGCTAGAGGCCAGAAAGGGGCTGGAGCCAATCATAAAGCGATTTTTGCTTTATGGACTGCTTCGAGAATGCCAATCTCCATTTAACTCCCCTATTATTGCTGTCAAGAAGAGGTCCCACGGCAATGAATTTAGATTTATCGAAGACCTCCGGGCTGTAAATAGGGTGGTGGTCACCCTCCACCCCGTGGTTCCCAATCCCTACACGTTATTGGCCACCCTGCCCGCCAATAATGGATGGTTTACTGTTTTGGACTTAAAAGATGCTTACTTTTGCATTCCACTTGATGAAAGTAGCCAAGAGATTTTTGCCTTCGAATGGGAGGACCCAGAAACAGGGAGGAAAACTCAACTGACCTGGGGTGTCCTCCCACAGGGTTTTAAAAATTCAGCCACCCTCTTCAGCCAAGCGTTGAGCGCAGACCTCCAGAGATGGGACAAAGGGCCAGAAGGAGCGCTGTTGCAATATGTGGATGATATTTTGTTATCAGCTAGCACTAAGGAACAGTGCCACTTATTGACTATAAGCCTATTGAACTTCCTGGGGCAAGCTGGCTACCGAGTGTCCAAAAGGAAGGCACAAATTGAAAAGCAACAAGTCAGATACCTGGGATTTGATATTTCGCAGGGCCAAAGAGCTTTGGGGCCCGAAAGGAAGGAAGCTATCTGTCGGATAGCAGTACCCAAGACTAAGAGACAGTTACGGGGTTTCCTGGGAATGGCCGGATTCTGTAGAGTGTGGATCCCTAATTATGCCCTGAAGACGAAACCTCTGTATGAGGCCACTGCAGGCAGAGAAGGAGTACTAGAATGGACAGCAGAATGTCGAAAGGGCTTTGATGACCTCAAGGAGGCCCTGATGACAGCTCCTGCTCTTGGCCTGCCAGATCTGGAAAAGCCATTCCAACTTTATGTGCATGAACGCCAAGGGGTTGCGTCTGGAGTTTTGACTCAGCTGCTGGGAAGCTGGAAGAGACCGGTGGCTTACTTTTCCAAGCAATTGGATGCACCCAGTCGAGGATGGCCGGCATGCTTGAAGGCCGTGGCCGCAACGGCAATGTTGGTGAGAGAAGCTCAGAAGCTCACCTTGGGACAGACAATGGTTGTGTACACTCCCCATGCAGTGATGGCTGTGATGGATGCCAAAGGAGGAAATTGGCTCTCACCAAGTCGCATGGCCAGATACCAGGTCATCCTTCTGGACCAAGGGGATGTTAACCTGCAGGTCTCCAATAGCTTGAACCCAGCTACATTGTTGCCCTTGGAACAAGATGAGGGAACGCAGCATGATTGTATCCAAACTATAGAGAGCGTGTATGCCAGTCGGCCGGACCTCAAAGACACCCCGCTGCCCAACGCGGAATTGGAATTTTATACTGATGGAAGTAGTTTTATGGAAGATGGAATCAGAAAATCAGGGTATGCGGTGGTTACGTTGTGGGACACCGTGGAAGCAAGAGCCTTGCCCGCCAACACATCAGCGCAAAAGGCAGAGCTAATAGCTCTGATTAGAGCTCTTCAACTAGCAGAAGAGAAGACAGCTTCGATATTCACGGACTCCAAATTCGCTTTTGCAACGTTGCATGCCCATGGAGCGATATGGAAAGAAAGAGGATTGCTGACTGCCAACAACAGTCCCGTAAAGCATGGGACCAAGATTCTGAATTTGCTTGAGGCTGTCAATAGACCAACACAAGTAGCAGTGGTGCATTGTAGAGCCCATCAGAGAGGTGACGGTGAAGTCATCAGAGGGAATCGAAGAGCCGATGCAGCAGCCAAGAAAGCAGCTCGAGAAGGAATCATAGACACCGCAGTGCTGGCTCTCGTACCTCAGTTGAAGTTGCCAAGAGAACCTCCAAAATATAGCGCCAAAGAGAATCAACTGGCAGAGAAACTAGGAGCAAGAGAGAAGAAGGATGGATGGTGGATACTGCCAGAAGGACAAGTGTTGGTGCCACAAGGGACCCTCAGCCACGTAATCCAGGGATATCACCAGAGTACTCATTTGGGGGCGGACGCCATGACCCAAGGACTTCAAAGAGTCATAGTGGGACCCAAGATGCGAAAGATGGCCGAACAGATAGTTCGGAGATGTTCTGTTTGTTGTGCCAACAACCCCAAGATTGCTCCAAGGCCCCCTCCAGGGACAGGGAAGCATGGACTTTTAGCAGGAGAATCCTGGCAAGTGGATTTCTCAGAGGTCCCCAGACAGGGACATTTCAAATACCTGTTGGTATTGGTGGACACTTTGATGGCTTGGACTGAAGCATTTCCTTGTCGAACGAACCAGGCCAAAGAAGTGGTTCACGTAATGCTCAAGGAGGTGGTCCCACGGTTTGGGATACCAGAGGGTTTGGCCTCAGATAGAGGACCCCATTTTGTTTCAGTAGTGACTCAGGGGGTTGCTAAGGCGTTGGGAATACAATGGGACCTCCACACGGCTTGGAGGCCACAATCTAGTGGACAAGTTGAAAGAATGAATCAGACTCTAAAAAGGCAATTAGCGAAAATTTGCCAAGAGACTCATTTGAAATGGCCAGAAGCTTTGCCTCTTGCCCTACTCAGAGTTCGCATTGCCCCTAGAGCTAAATTGGGAGTGAGCCCATTTGAATTGATGTATGGGAAGCCCTATCCTAAGAATCCAGTGGTGACACATGGGAGTCAAATGCATGTAAGGGGGGAGGCATGGATAAAGGGTTATTTGCAGTCTCTCTCTGGTGTTTTGTCTTCTCTCCACAGATATATCCACGAACGGCTTCCTTTGTCATTGGACACGCCGGTTCATAAGTTTCGGGTCGGAGACCAGGTCCTAATCCGATCGTGGAAGGATGAGCCGTTAGAGCCAAAGTGGAAGGGGCCGCATAGTGTCATCCTCACTACCCATTCAGCCGTGAAGGTTGAAGGCGTGAAACCATAGATCCACTATACTCGAGTAAAGGCAGCCCCGGAGGAAACAAAGGAGAAAGAAGTTGCAGCGAGAGTCACACCGGAAGCTGACTCAAATGGACAACGTTGGGAAGCTCAACCTATAGAAGGACTAAGGTTTCTGTTTAAAAGGCAAAAGAATGTGGAAAGTAATTGTTCTCCTAGGCCTAATAGGAGGAGGGCCGTGGGTTCAGAAGTCTGTAATAGGTCAAAATGAATTGATTAAGAAGTTTGAAGCAAATGATAATGTGTGGGTACATATAGCCAAACATATAGTGAACACGACATACTTTTGTTTGAAAGAGGGGCCTTGAACAATAGGTAGGCTGGCAGTGTGGTTGCCCAAGAAACCCCAATCTAGTCTCCAGATGGTGACATCGTCTCCTCGCCAAAAGAGAGGAGTTGTTTTGGATGAGACATGCAATAGTAATGTGGATTTGTTGAGCAAAGCTGAAACCGTATCTTTGGCTGGGTGTTCCAGGTTTAGCTGTGGCTGACAGTGTGGAAGTGAATCAAGTGGCTTGTGCTCTAGCCAAGGGTTTGAATTATACATCACAAGCCATGGCAGCTCTTAACAGTGAAATCCAAGAGTTGCGAACAGCTACTTTGCAAAATCGAGCCGCCATCGATTATCTTTTACTGAGACACAACCATGGGTGCGAAGAATTTGAAGGGATGTGTTGTTTTAACTTGTCTGACAAGTCAGAATTGGTGGAATCAAGAGTGAAAAAATTGCATGACATTGTTGCCAATATAACACAAGATCAAGGACTGGATTTCTCAGGGCTAACCTCATGGTTGACTTCGTGGCTTCCTAACTTTTCATGGTTAAAGCAGGCATTTCTTTTTCTCATAATTTTAGTGTGCATCTTTCTTGTAGTTTGTTGTGGAATACAATGTGTGCCTTTATGTTGTAATGTTTTCAAGAATGTGTTGCCAACTTCATCTAATCGTGTAATGCTTGTGAAGTCAACAGACCCGGATCCGATCCAGAGGAGCCGAGAGGAGGTGAAGAAATTCCTTGAGATGCGCTGTGTGGTCGAGGGACATAAGTCTGTTTTGTAGCCAGACATATTCTCGACAGGGGGGATTTGATAGACACTGAAGGAATTTCAACTTGGAGAAAGTAATGTCTCCTTAAGGTGTCTGTGTGTCTGCATTTGCCTCTGTGTAATGGAAGGGGTTAACTCTACCACCTGTCAGGATTAATTAATGGCTATGCCGTGAAGAGGACAAAGAGAAGAGTTTTGAGGCCAATGAAACGTCGAGTGTGGTCCACGTGACTGGCACATAGCCAATTAGATGAAGTGGATTCTATAACTTACTCATATATGCATATCTTATCTATGCACTTGAAATATAATCCCTTGAGCACAAACCTATAATGGTCAGTGTTGTTAGACTGTAGAGGTGTCTGACCAATGAAAATGTTTTTTACTTCTGTGTTCAAAGTTTATATAAGCGTGTGAGATCCTTTGTTCCCCGGGGACTCTTGATTTGCTGAAGCCGGAGCCCCCTTCACTGCAGTGAAGCCATTAAACGGTTAAATTGAATTCTCCAGTCTCTGGGTCTTTATTGGGTAAGAGATCCCAGAGGCCATAAACCTCCCTCCCATTGAGGGACAACAGTGTTGTCCGAATTCAGCCACTGTCTCACCTAGTTTTCATGAAAAGGAAAGGTAGAGCTGAGTGTCATCTGCACATTGATGGCACCTCAGCCCATATCTCTGGATAACCTCTCCCAGTAGTTTCATGTAGGTATTGAACAGCATAGGGGATAAAATAGAGCCCTGTGGAACCCCATAGCCTAGATATCATGGCACTGAGCAATAATTCCCCAGCACCACCTTCTCGAATCAGCCATCCAAGTAGGAGCAGAACCCCTGCAACACAGTGCTTCCAGCTACCAGCCCAGGCAACCTATCCAGACAGATACCATGGTCAATGGTATTAAAAGCCGCTGAGAGGTCCAAGAAAATCAACAGGGTCTCACTCTCCCTGTCCCTCTCCCGGCAAAGGTCATCCCACAGGGCGAACAAGGCAGTTTCCGTTCCAAAACCAGGCCTGAAGCCCGATTGAAATGGATCTAGATAATCCGTTACATTCAATAGTGCCTGGAGTTTTCCTGCCCAGGAAAGGGATGTTAGCCACCGGCCTCTAACTGTTGTTGTCCTCCAGGTCTAGGTTAGGCTTTTTCAGGAGTGGTTGGATTAGTGCTTCTCTTAAAGAGGCCGGCACTACTCCTGTCTGGTTTGGATGACACGATACTCAACAAGGGGGAGGGGAAAGAGGCAACCGTCCATTGTGTTGATTATTGTGTTGTGTGGATGGGGACACACAACGAACACACAACTCACAGTATGTTATTTTGTTGATTTAAACAATGAAGAAAAACAACGGGCTGCTCCGTTGCTTATCTCAACACCCATTGATTAAAATGTTGTGTGGTGGGCTCCGTTGTGTAATCTCCCCCTGTCGAGAGCACTATTCCAGCAGGCCATAGAGTTCTCCAGCAGGAGCAGCTGAAAGCACCCTGGTCACTCCTGTAGAGCTCACAGAACTTTCAATGCATGATGGGATAGGGCTTGGAGGAGGGAGGGAGGAGCACCAGCAGCCCAGAAGGGAGCCAGGACTTTCAGCCTCGCGACGGGGGGACGGGCAACATGTCATGTGAGGAGTACAGGAAAAATAATGAATGGTCAGTTGCTTCTTCATCCTTCCATTGCCTAATATGTCATCCAAATGTGGCCTCCCTCTCACAGGGAGGCATTTACAACCTCCTGGATCCAGCTGGTGATCCCTGCCTTATTTGATGTAATGAGACATGAAGGGCAAGGGTCAAGCACACCGGTGGTCAACCGGACTTAGCCAAGCACCTTGTCCACATCCTCAGTAACTAAAACCCATCCAATAAAACTGGAACAGATGGAGCTCTGAACGCCTCTACTAGTGATCTCTGAAAATGAGACAGAAAAACAGAAGCCTCTTTTGCAGGGGAAGAAGGATCTTTGGAAAATATAGGAGAGATTTTGGAACACCATTAATGTTGCACTGCAGCCTGCTTAAGACAAGAAATATATGAATCTCTAAGCATGCAAGGAGGACAAAAATGAGATTGGGGTGATATATTATGACTTGTAGGAGGAGTTATGTGTGTAGCAGCGAACTTCTTGACACTAGCTTCTTGGTTCTCTGTTCGCTATTCTCACATTGTGATACAGCTCTTTTAAAAAAACTGTCAAACACCACAGCTGGAGTTAATAAACTGAGGAAGGATGCCCATTACCAGTTACAGACATCCCTGTTGTTTGATGCTTTCAGTATTTCATTATCTCCCCATCAGCTCTGGTAGTCCTGCAAGTGAAAACCCATCAAAATAACGCAGCTTGAGATGATAAATGAAAGCAAGGAACAACTGCAGCACAGGGCATTCTGTGCTGTGTGTTGTTGTTGTTTTCAGGTAGGCAAACCCGAGGTTTGTATCAATGTCACGGTTGTCTTGTAAAAGGCTAACAGGAAATAAAATAATATGTTTATTTTATTTTAATTTCTAGCTTGCTTCAGTTCCTCAGGCTCAGTACAATAAAGAACATTTTTACATACACAAAATATTTAAATATGGAAATGTTAAATGTGTGGGTTGTTGTTGTTGTTATTTTAATAAATGCCAAACTGAAATCATTTGGGTTCTGAGTTCATGGAGGAGCAGCACAAAAATATTCAGCCAATTTCTTTTGGTTGGTTGGGGGTGGGGAAGGAAATGCTTCCCTTTCTACCAATGTTCAGCAGTCCTATCAAAACTTTTAATCAATCGATCAATCAATAATTATTTATTATGGCCACAGACCAGCAAAGTCAATATAAAGCATACAACAGATAGTTAAAAAGTGACATGAAAATAAGATACAGCTTTGTAGACTTCCTTCTCTCAGGAAGATTGCAACATTTTCCCCCCTAATTTGCATTGTCATAAAAAAAACTTAGAGGCTCTTTCAGTAATACAGGAGGACACATCCCCTAAACAAATTAATACCAAGCTTGAGGGGTTACTTCCAGAAGAGGCTCTCTTAATAATGGAAAGATTAGCTTCTTTCTGCATTCCTTATACATGTTGCAATGCAAAAGGACATGTTCGACAGATTCTATTGTTCCAGTGCCACAGGGACATATTTGATCATTAGCCGGGATTTTACTAAACCGTCCTTCTAGTAGTGCTGATGGTAACACATTAAAGTGAGCAAGGGTAAATGCTCTTCGGTACTTTGGGATGTTTAACATATGCAGATATGAAGCTGCAGTGAGTCCGTAGTTATTAAAGATATTATAGAGTAATGGGGAACAAGATTCGTTAGCAACAGTACTTAAGTGCTGTAGATTTAAGTCTATTAATCTTTGAACAGCAAGAGATTGGGCCTTCTGAAGCCCATAGTTGTCCTCAACTTCCACAGAGAAGCCCAACCTAAGTAGGCTGACCATATGAAAAGGAGGACAGGGCTCATGTAACTTTAACAGTTGTAGAGAAAAGGGAATTTCAGCCGGCATCATTTGTATGCAATTCGTACCTGGTGAAATTCCCTCTTTATTACAACAGTTAAAGCTGCAGGGGCCCTGCCCTCTTTTGTATCTGGTCACTCTAGAATAGTGCATGCAACTTTAATTGCTTTGATGAAGAGGTGATTTCACCAGATACTAATTGCATACAAATGACGCAGGCTGAAATTCCCTTTTCTCTTTAACTGTTAAAGTTACATGAGTCCTGTCCTCCTTTTCAAATGGTCAGCCTAAACCTAAGCAACTTCTCCATCTCTCTCATCCAATGAGTGACATAGGGATCTGAGAGCAGTAAGAAGAGATAACTGCCAGGAACTGCCAGAAAATGTAACCGAAGCCACCATTTAAAGGCTTCGATCTATGCCTTGCATTCAACTGATCAAATACCCACTTCCAAGGAAATGGCTGCATTCCCCACCCTGGAAGGAAGGCCCAGTAATTTCCTAAGAAATACAGACTGGACTCTTTCCATTTGGGCATTAAATCCCAATATCCAAATAGGAAGACCATAGGTAAGTTGGGCCAGAGTCTTAGTTTTATACATTTGGATTGCAGAAGGGATAAATTGACCACCTTGTATAAAAACAAAATCTTAGGATCAGCTGCTGACTGGAATTTGCTGAATCAATTGCCTGCCTTCTTTTTGGGTCAGACCAAGCTCCAGCGCTCTGCATTTGTATGCCCAGATATTTTATATGGGCAACTTGTTTAATTATATTACCATTTAAAGTCTATTTGTATTTCTTCCGAGCTTTAGAGAACACCAGGACTTTCGACTTACTATAATTGACAGTCAGACTATTTTCAGAGTAATAGGTCCCAAATGCAGAGAGTAATCAGTTTAACCCAATTCTAGAGAGTGATAACAGTACAGCATCATCAGCATACAAAAGTAACGGTATCTTGGTATTGAACAGTTTGGGAGCATGGGGATCGACACTACAAAGCTAAGAAGCCAGATCATTTAAAAATAAATTAAAAAGAAAAGGGGCTAAAATACACCCCTGTCCTACACCTCTTGTAACCGGGATTGGGTTGGAAACTTGTCCCTGCTGCCCACATCTGACTTGACTTGAGGTCTGATTATACAGGCATCTAATGAGAAACAGTAGGCGCTTGTCCATGGAACTTTTGTGTAATTTGGACCAATGCAGTTCCCTTGAGACTAAGTCAAAGGCAGACATAAGATCAATAGAGGCAGTAAAAAGCTTGCCACCAGGAAATGAGGTATATTTCTCTGCCAGGTGAGCTAACATACAACAATGATCTAAGGTTGAGCGGCCAGCTTTAAACCCAATCTGTTCCTCACCTATTATATTATTGTCCTACATCCAAGTTAGAAACTTGCATTTTAAATACCTGGTGTAAAGTTTCCCAATAATTGAGAGGTGGCTGATAGGGCAATAATTTGCTGGGTTGGTCCTGTCACCTTTTTTAAAAATAGGAACTATAATCACTTTACTCCAAATATCTGGAATCTTTCCAGAGTTATTAATAAAAGTAAACAGAGCTGCTAATGGGGGAGCCCACCATTCCGGATTAGATTTTACAAGATCAGGAGGTATAGAATCTAGGCCTGGAGCTTTGCCAGATTTAAGTTCAATAATCAAATCAACAATTTCACATGAGTAACAGATTGCAGAATACTGTAACCCTTATATAGCTGCTGTTGTATTCAGGAGGGAAGGAAACAATAAGAACAATTCAGATAATTATTCAGCTTAAGTCTCAAAGCAAAACAAAAATATGAAGGGATTGCTTCCATAGTCTCTGTCCTCTCTCAAATCTTCCACTTTCCCTCAGTAACTTAGGGCCCAAAAGTTTGTGCTCCAGGCATGTACACTTTACATGGCTACATAAAGTTACCCCTAACATAGAATGGCTAGATCTACACTACTGCTTTATAGCGGTTTTGAAGTGCACTGGTAACTGTTGGGGCACAATCCACATTCCATATACTCTTTCCATAGTGCTATATCCTGCTTTTTATTCCACACTTGTCATGATTCGACACAAGGTGTAGATCTGGCCCCATTCTCCGCATAGAGCAAAATCATTTATTTATAGTGCTGTGCAGAAAATTTCATTTTCAGCATGGGGGTGGGACACAAACACTCTGTTGAAAGAGGCTGGGAGAGGCGAGCCTCTTTCACGGGGAGAGAAAAGGTTGCCAAAATTAGGGGGCAGGGTTTGGAACAGCACTATTTGTATACAGGAGTATGCATGTTAGAGAAGAGCAATCATGGGCCCTCACATGCATTCTGTAGTGGTACAACCAAGCAATGGAGGATTGGGGAGAAGACAATTTGCTGAGCCTGTCTTCTCTCCTTTCATCCACCTCCCTCTCTTGCCATAGAAGCAGCAGTTGTCTGCCACTGACAATTTTGAGTAGACAAGGCATGGAGAGGGGCTGAGCTGCTGTTCATTGGCTCCACCCTGACATTCTGTACATTGGTTGGCTCTTCTGTACAGACTCCAGTCACATTCAGGATGACTTCTAACTGCATTTTTATATAGTGGAGACCATGTACGCAAGTTGGTGCACAAGCAGTTTCTGAACAGAAGTTCTACTCAATGTCCTCTGGCTAAGGATGGGCCAGAGTTGGTATGATCACGTTCCTCCACTCCATGCAGTGGCTATGCCAGAATAGCTATCTGTGGAAGAGGCTATTTGGTAAGAATAGGAAACAAGACATCAGGGGAGATGGCTCTAGTCTTGCCTTCTCCTTGAGAAGTTAGTTTTCTATGTTGCATGGAACTGCATTCTGTCATGCAAGCCTCCACCGGTTGTTTATTTATTTATTTATTGCATTTCTATACCGCCCAATAGCCAAAACTCTCTGGGCGGTTTACTAGTCATTGAACTAGGCCATAGACTTACCACCTCAGTGAGAACTAGGGCTGTCCATCACTGAGAAATCTGCTTCTTTTTTTGCTCAACATGTATGGCTTGCTTTCCATTTGCGACCCAAGCTGCAGGCTGTTTCCTGAACTGTTTGTACATTTTGGAGGGGAGAGGTTCTGCAATTTGCACAAATATCTGAGTCATTGGTGCTCATCATGGTCAACTTTGCACAACTTACAGCCAGATTTGCACAAATCATGCAAATTTGCCATAATTTGCACAAGTTTGGCCACGATTTGCAAAGATTGCTCAGAAATTTGTGTAAATTGAAGAACCTTCCCCCCCCCAAAAATGTGCAAATTTTCCTGAAATTCTACAAACTGACCAGACTCACTGCAGTTGGGTACCACAGAAGGAACTGAAACAAAGATCGGTAGCAGGAGCTGGCCTAGGAAAACCCATTAAACTCTACACATCCCAAAACGGATTTTTCTGACATCCCTAGTGAGAACTAGGCCAAAGACAACTTCCCAGCATGGCAGCTTCACCATTCCCTCTTTCCAAGCCTGGACCTCTTCCCATTCTGGGACTGGAGACCCCACTAAACCATGCCCACATTTATATAGATATAGATATAGATATAGATATATAGCTATATAATCTCCTTCTTGTCAAAAGGTTCTAAAAGAGCAACTTTGAATGGGAAAAAACTGGATCCCACAAAAATTCAGCTTAGCCATAGGTTCATATCTAAATTTAATGAAGTAAAACAAGTGAAGTATTTTATACAGTTGAAATGTGCCAGGTTTTATTATTACTGTTATGTCTATGCTAGAGAAAAACTGTATTTTGTGCATAATTTGTACTGTATATGAGAGCAGGACTTCCTCTAACTCACTTATCCTTCACAAAATAGCCAACACATATTTAATTTCATTACTATCCATATCGTTTGCAGGAGTACCAGTTACCTAATAATTCTGGAATTCTTCTGATCTACATATTGTTGTTCAGGCTCTCTGGTTCATACATGCATGAACATCAACCAACTGATGAAAAATAACTAAAACATAACATGATGGAAAAACTCAAGCATAAATATAACTAATGGTATAATTATGCCTAATAATTCCATTACAAATACTATTTCTGCTCTTATTGACCACTTAGCTCCACATTTTGCTGCCTCTAATGTACAAGAGGCCACTACCCTTCTAATTCAAGGTCCGTTTGCACTCAAACAATTTTAGGGACATACATCAGTGGGGGGATTTCATTCTGATTCAGACAGCAGGAAGAGCAATCCTAAGGGGTAGAGAAATGTGGTGAGTCATCCCCCAGAGGGGCAGCGCCAATCAATGGATAGCTTCTTTAGAGTTCTGGCTGGTTGTGACTGAAACCCAGAATGGATTCGCAGCCCCACCAAATCTGAGCCACCAGCCTCCACCACCTATCCCCAAAGCATTGGTGCAGCTCATAATGTGCCAAACTTAGGACACTGCAAAATCAAAGACTGGAATGTTCTCTAATTCCTATATTTGATATGAAGCGGCTGAATATATCACCAAAATATTACTCACATTGCTGAACATTAGGATCAGTTCATGTCTGTTCATCCTTTTCTCCACAGCATTTTCATTTTTGCACCTCCTATTTCTGAGCCTGATTTGCCCACACTGCCATTCAGTCCAATTAACTGTGGCAATCCACCTCGTTTTGTTTATGAATGTCCTTGACATCCATAATCAGCAGTGTGAACAAAGGAGACTATCAGGCTCAGGACTAGGAAGGTAGAAAGGATTAAGGGAAATGCATCAAGAAGGACAATATGAAAACTATACAAATATTAGGCTGACCATCTGAAAAGGAGGACAGGGCTCATGTAACTTTAACAGTTGTAGAGAAAAGGGAATTTCAGCCAGTGTCATTTGTATTCAATTAGTTCCTGGTGAAATTCCCTCTTCATCACAACTGTTAAAGTTGCAGGGGGCCTGCCTTCTTTTGTATCTGGTCACTCTAGAATAGTGCATGCAACTTTAATTGCTTTGATGAAGAGGTGATTTCACCAGATACTAATTGCATACAAATGACGCAGGCTGAAATTCCCTTTTCTCTTTAACTGTTAAAGTTACATTAGCCCTGTCCTCGTTTTCAAATGGTCAGCCTACAAATATAGTGCTGAAAATGGCTAAACATCATGAAAAAGAATACATATGTAAAGGGCATTGCCAAACCTGTTGATTTATTTATTTTATTATTACATTTATACCCAGCCTACTTTCCTCTTGCAAGGAACCCAAAGAGGCTTATGCCCTCCTCTCCACTTTATCCTCACAACATTCTTGTGAGGTAGGTGCGGTGGAGAGCTCATGGCCAATTGGGGGCTAGAACCCAGATCTTCCCCACCCCCGTCCAACATTCTGACCACTACACCACACTGGCCCTCACATTGCAAAAGCTTTAGCTGATGGTAGACAGTACTGTGCAGCACTAGCCTGTGGGTTTACTCAGAAACTACATCCAAGTAAGTGTACTGAGTACTGCAGCCTTACAGTTTAATACTTTACATGTCTACTCAGGAGTAGGGACAGGGGAGACAATTGTTTGGTTTTCATTTCAATATGAACTGACCTAATTCACATTTCCTTAACTAATATGTGAACTGGAACACAATTATCTTTGGTTTTCACACATGTCCAAATTTTACAATGCAGTTTGCTGCTCAAAATATATGTACAAAAATATGTGCATTTAGTAAATGGAAAATTGCATACAAAAAGGCGTGTATTAAGGAGAAGTGCTTGCAAAAATGTGCACACTAGCAAAAACTGTGTTCAAAAAGTATGCAAAGGTTAATCTCCATGCGGACTTTAAATAATATTAATAAATTGAGCTGGAAATGGGACAGAAGCAATTTGTGCTTGAAAAATATATGAATGCAATCGAGCGTTAAATAGATAGATTTGTCCGTCCCTATTCAGAAGTAAACCCCATTGAATTCAGCGGGTCTTACTCCCAAGTAAGCCTGTATAGAATTGTAGCCTGAGCCTCTGATTTCAGCACAGGGCTTAAACCACGGGTACAGAACCAATTTAGTGTGGGGGGAAATGACACAGATGGGGGGCAGAGCTAATCCAAGGACATAGCACTGGGGGGGAGCAGCATGGCCCCACACTTGTTTCAACACGACTGGCTACAAATGAGAAATGCGTGGATGGGGTTTCTGACTCATTTGCTGATTTGGTGAACTTCCTACAGTTCTGAATTGCCCACTTCATCTCTCCACATGGTTGTCTAGCTAGACTTACTTGAGCATGACCGGTCAAAATGGACCAAGGATCTACCGGAAGGCTATTTCCTTTCTCTCTCCACCTCCTTGGCCCAGGCAAAACCAGCCGTCAGCTGCAGCTGTGGATCCTCCCACCTAAGCTAATAAAAGATTATCTTTGTGAGAAGGTATTAATGTGCCTAGTCTCAAGTTTCGTCATTAAGAAAGATTCCCTGTTTTAACCAGTGATTAGCACAAAGAACTGTGTCACGATGACATTGAGGAATTCACAGAGCTTCAGAGAGACTTGTTGCTTTGACATTCATTGAGCGATGTCGCATACATTTCCACTGAGGAATTATTATGGGAGATGTGAAATTATAGCTCAAACAGGCAGAAGCAAGCATATCTACCCTCTGTTACAAGGCTATTGTACAACAGTAAATGTAAGTACAGGTGATGATATTTGCAATAATTGGACGCAAAGCAAAAATCAAAGACTTTTACTTTTACCCAGCTCCCTTTGAAAAGTGAATTCTTCTGCAATTAATAGCAGCATAAAAGGACCGAATCCAGTTTGGAAAACTCACCTATGGAAATCTGATTAAAACTATTTATTTTTATTTATATTTTTAATTTTTATTTTTATTTATTTTATTTTATTTCTAACCCGCCTCTCCATCCAGATCTACAATCTTATGCACATTTAACCAATCTTACACACTTGAAAATCACGACTACTGTGTTCACTAAAGGTGTGTAACCTTGTCCATGTGGTTTTGGTGGCTTGTGTAGTTTGAAAAGAACAAAAGTATGGATTCCATGAGGAGTGCCCAGGATTCCATGAGGGGCGTTGATATATGTCAAGGTGAGAATGCTTCATGATTGAACCGTGTTTCTTGCAAAGGCTGTATATTGGCCAGTTTAAAGGCATACTCCTTGAGGTCATCATCACATTTATCTGGATTCCCCGTGCTTTGCATACTGCAGAAGAGTGACTCCTCTTGCTTCAATCAGAGTAGATGACAGCTATGTCATGAGCTTTAATTACAACCAAATTGTTTAGCTATTATACTACCATCAGTTTCTTTTCTTTTTTCGTGCATGAGTCCTTTGCTCATGCAGCCTTTTCCAGAACAGAAGACTTATTAGACAAGATTGTAGGGTGATGTCAACAAAAAATACAAATGATACATGTACAAGATACCATGGCTGAACTTCTCAATAACTTTGCTCAAACAAGAAGGTGCTAAACTGCCCCAGTCACTCTTTGATAAGACTAGTTCCTACTTCCGTTTTACCTGGGCTTCGGACATGGATTTGGTACTGTAATTTCCATAGTCATACTGATAAATGACCTATGCCGGAAGAGAGACAGAGAGATTTTGACTCTGATGATTCCCCTGGACTTCTTAGCAACTTTCAGTACCTTTGATCATGGTATCCTTCTGGATAAGCAGTCTGGGTAAGGATTGGAAGTATCATGGTAATGTATCTCCATTCCTACTTGGACAGCTGATTCCAGAAGGTGGTGCTTGGGGACTATTGCTCATATCCTTGGCTTTCGTACTATGGAGTTCCTTAGGTAAGTTTGGGGTGATCAATATGCAGGGAACAGCTGACTTTATTTGTTTCTTTTTCATCCAGTTCAGCTGATGCAGTGATGGTGTTAAGCCAGTGCCTGTATACTGCAATGGACAGATAAGATGGAGGTCCTGCTGTTGGGTGGTTCATCTTCCTTGTTAATAGTGATCACTGTATCCTGGATGAGGTTGCACTTTCTCTAAACCTGGGAGTGCTCATTGGAGACATAGTTACCTCTATTGCACAGAGTGCCTTCTAACAGCTTAGGCAGATGCACCAGCTACAACTCTACATGGACAAAGTAGGCCAGTGATCCATGTCCTGGTACACTCCAGATTAGACTACTGTAATATGCTATATATGGGGCTGCCTTTGAAGACAATTAGTCCAAAATTCAGCTGTGAGCATCACGTAACACCTGTGATTCACCAACTTCACTGGTTCCCTATTAGTTTCCAGTCAGTTAAAAAAAGCCCTTCATGGATTGGGACCAGGGTAAATGAAGGACAGCTTGTGTAAACGTGTGCCTGGCCATAGATTAAGATCTTCAAAAGAGGTCTTTCTTTGGATGCCCCATCATTTGAGTTTCAGTAGGTGGCTACATGGGAAAGGATCTGCTCAGTGGAGGCTCCCAGGATGCTCCCCAAAAGGAGACTTGCCTTGTGCCTACCTCAATGTCATTTTAACTCTAACCGCTCCCAGGCTTTTTAGTCCTCTTTATGTTGCTTTTATGCTGCTTGGTATTTGCTTTTAATTCCAACTGCTTTAATATTGCTCTTTTACATTGTGGTGTGTAAATGTTCTTATTTTCATTTTTTTGTTTGTTTTAATTTGTTTTAGTATAATGTTAACTTTCTGTACACCACTCGAGGAGCCTGTCAAAGGGGGTGGGGAAGTAATCAAAGAAATAAATACCATATTATTATTATTATTATTATTATTATTATTTATTTCATTTCTAGCCCGCCTCTCCATCCAGATCGAGGCGGGGAACAACACCAAATATAAATATAAAACAATAAAATAGATAAACCGTTAAAACAGATAAAAACAAATACATTATTAAAAACATCTTAAAATTAAACTGGATAGGCCTGCCGGAAGAGAACAGTCTTCACGGCTTTCTTAAATTCCAGAAGACTGCTAATTTGTCGAATCTCCTCCGGCAGGTCATTCCACAGCCTGGGAGCGGCAGAGGAGAAGGTCCTCTGGGTAACACTCGTCAGCCTAGTTCTGGCTGACTGGAGTAAATTCTTCCCAGAGGACCTGAGTGTGCGGGGCGGATTATACGGGAGAAGGCGATCCCGCAGGTAACCTGGACCCAAACCATGTAGGGCTTTAAAGGTAATAACCAACACTTTATACGTCGCCCGGAAACTAATGGGCAGCCAGTGGAGTGATTTTAAGATTGGTGTTATGTGGTCACCCCTAGGTGTACCGGTGACCAACCTGGCTGCCATATTTTGAACTAATTGAAGTTTCTGGACTAGGCACAAAGGTAGCCCTATGTACAGCGCATTGCAGAAGTCGAGCCTCGAAGTTACCAGTGAGTGCACTACCATCTTTAGGTCTTCCAACTCTAGGAAGGGGCGCAGCTGGCGTATCAGCCGAAGCTGATAGTAGGCACTCCTGGCCGTCGCATCTATCTGGGCTGTCATTTGGAGCGACGGATCCAGGAGCACCCCCAAGCTGCGAACACAGTCTTTCAGGGGGGGTGTAACCCCATCCAGAACTGGTTGACACACCTCCAAACCCAGGTTGTGGCCTTTGACAGCAAGCACCTCCGTCTTGTCTGGATTCAGCTTCAGTTTGTTTTTCCTCATCCAGCCCATTACCGCCTCCAAACATTCATTCAGAGGAGACACACTATCCTTAGCTGACGATGTTGTCGAAGGCACAGAGAAATATATTTGGGTGTCATCAGCGTACTGATAGCACCCCGCCCCATGCCTCCGGATGATCTCTCCCAGCGGTTTCATATAAATGTTAAACAGCATTGGGGAAAGGATGGCACCTTGTGGTACACCACATAGCAGCTCCTTCTTTGAAGAGCAGCTATCCCCAAGCATTACCATCTGGAACCTGCCCGAGAGATAGGACCGGAACCACTGAAGCACAGTGCCCCCGATTCCCAATCCCCTCAGGCGTTCCAGAAGAATACCATGGTCGATGGTATCGAAAGCCGCTGAGAGGTCCAGGAGTACCAACAGGGACACACTCCCCCTGTCAATACTCAGGCGTAGATCATCCACTAAGGCGACCATAGCAGTCTCAACTCCGTATCCTGCCCTGAAGCCGGTTTGAAGTGGGTCTAGAAAATCTGTATCATCCAAAACTGCTTGGAGTTGGGAGGCAACAGCCCTCTCGATCACCTTGCCCAAAAATGGAAGATTTGATACTGGCCTGTAGTTATTAAGGTCCAGAGGAGGGCTTTTTTAGAAGCGGCCGTACTACCGCCTCTTTTAAACATGTTGGAAAACTCCCCTCCCTGAGAGATGCATTAATAATACATTGTAGATGTGATCGAACTGCATCTCCTCCCTGGACAACAAGCCAAGAAGGACAGGGATCGAGAGGGCAAGTCGTCGTCCTCACTTGTCCAAGCAGCTTGTCCACGTCCTCAGTACTCACCAACTGAAACTGATCCAGTGTAATTCCACTCGCGGAGTTACTGGACACTCCATTGTCAGCTTCTGCTATAATGATGGCATCTAAGTCGGCTCTTATCCGAGAGATTTTATCTGTGAAATGGTCATTAAAGGCATCACAGCGAACTGCCGAAGGCTGTAAAATCGGGTTCAGGGGGGAAGGTGCCTGAGTTAGACCCCTCACCACCCTGAACAGTTCTGCTGGACGCGAATTCGCAGACGCAATGCGTGCAGAGAAGAAAGCTTTCTTCGCTGCACGTATTGCCACTCCATAGGAACGAAGATGTTTTCTATGTCGTGTCTTGTCAGATACAAGTCGAGTTTTCCGCCATCGTCGCTCCAGTCGTCGTCCTTCCCGCTTCAACTCCCTGAGTTCTTCAGTATACCAAGGTGCCCGATTAGGAGCGGGTCGGAGAGGACGTTTGGGGGCGATCGTGTCGATAGCCCTAGTTAGATCTTGATTCCAACTGTTAACCAGGGCTTCTACAGGATCGTCGATGATACCAGCCATAGAACCCTCTAAGGCTTTCTGGAATCCAAGAGGATCCATCAGCCTTCGAGGGCGGACCATCTTAATCGGTCCGCCACCCCTGCAGGGGCGGGTGGTAGCCGTGATACTAACCCTGACCAGAAAATGGTCTGTCCATGACAACACGGAGGTATTTAGCACCTCCGCCCACAGATCTGTCTGTTCGGAACTGAAAACAGCATCGAGAGTGTGACCTGCTGAATGTGTAGGTCCAGAGACCAATTGGGATAGGCCCATGTTTGTCATGGATGCCATGAACTCCCGAGCTGCACCTGACAAACTGGTCCCGAATGGGATGTTGAAGTCACCCAGGACCAAAAGCCTGGGCGAATCCAACACCAGCTCCGAGACCAGTTCCGTGAGCTCGGCCAGGGAGTCTGATAGGCAGCGGGGGGGCCGGTACACTAACAGAATCCCTAGTCTATCCCTGGTCTTCAGACTCAGGTACACACACTCGATGTGATTCAATTCACGGACAGGAAGTCTGGTCAGGTTAAGATTATCCTTGTAAACCACAGCTACTCCGCCCCCCCGCCCACTTTCCCTCACCTGCTCACTGACACAGTACCCAGCTGGGAGGGCCTGGACCCATGTCGGGCCACTGTCATCTCCCAGCCAGGTCTCTGTGAAACATGCCAGGTCGGCCTTCTCATCTAGAAGAAGATCATGGATGATGTTTGTTTTATTTTTAACCGACCTGGCATTACATAGGAGCAAAGAGAGGTTTTGTGGGTGGCCTGGTTCGTTCTCCAAGATCCCCGGGGTAGCAGGGCGACTGGAAGGTAAGATAGGTGTTAGATATCTATCTCTCCTTCCCCTGTAACGGCATTTCACCCTGCTATCGCTATATCTCCCTTTGCCCTGCACAATACAAATTGCCACTCCCTGACACATTCTAACTGACGTTCAGCTGGCTCCAGTGTTGTCACTCCAGCCTCTGTTCAGCCCAGGCTTCTCAGGAGGAGCGTGGGGGAGGGGAAGGCTATGATGTCCTGTTTGCCTCTTTCTTTTCCTCTCCACTCTGCTGTTGTCACTCCAGCCTCTGTTCAGCCCAGGCTTCTCAGGAGGAGCGTGGGGAAGGGGAAGGCTATGATGTCCTGTTTGCCTCTTTCTTTTCCTCTCCACTCTGCTGTTGTCACTCCAGCCTCTGTTCAGCCCAGGCTTCTCAGGAGGAGCGTGGGGAAGGGGAAGGCTATGATGTCCTGTTTGCCTCTTTCTTTTCCTCTCCACTCTGCTGTTGTCACTCCAGCCTCTGTTCAGCCCAGGCTTCTCAGGAGGAGCGTGGGGAAGGGGAAGGCTATGATGTCCTGTTTGCCTCTTTCTTTTCCTCTCCACTCTGCTGTTGTCACTCCAGCCTCTGTTCAGCCCAGGCTTCTCAGGAGGAGCGTGGGGGAGGGGAAGGCTATGATGTCCTGTTTGCCTCTTTCTTTTCCTCTCCACTCTGCTGTTGTCACTCCAGCTTCTGTTCAGCCCAGGCTTCTCAGGAGGAGCGTGGGGAAGGGGAAGGCTATGATGTCCTGTTTGCCTCTTTCTTTTCCTCTCCACTCTGCTGTTGTCACTCCAGCCTCTGTTCAGCCCAGGCTTCTCAGGAGGAGCGTGGGGAAGGGGAAGGCTATGATGTCCTGTTTGCCTCTTTCTTTTCCTCTCCACTCTGCTGTTGTCACTCCAGCCTCTGTTCAGCCCAGGCTTCTCAGGAGGAGCGTGGGGAAGGGGAAGGCTATGATGTCCTGTTTGCCTCTTTCTTTTCCTCTCCACTCTGCTGTTGTCACTCCAGCCTCTGTTCAGCCCAGGCTTCTCAGGAGGAGTGTGGGGAAGGGGAAGGCTATGATGTCCTGTTTGCCTCTTTCTTTTCCTCTCCACTCTGCTGTTGTCACTCCAGCCTCTGTTCAGCCCAGGCTTCTCAGGAGGAGCGTGGGGGAGGGGAAGGCTATGATGTCCTGTTTGCCTCTTATCTACACTTATCTAATGTAACATTCCTCAACCTGATGGGAATTCCCTAATTCCCTAATGGGAATTGTAGTCCCACCCATCTGGAGGTTGCCAAGCTGAGGAAAGGCTTATCTAATGGCTACTTTACACAACCAAGAACCTATGGTGGTTGTCATGGGGTTCTTGTCCTAAACTAATCCTTCTCACTGTTCCAAACATTCATCACATTTCTTTTACAGCTGTCCACCAATCTCACTAATCTGTTAATCTGTGTATTGGCCATTTTCTAGGAATCTTCATTATGTTTTAAATAGCAGCCTGACATGCAGCAGGTAAGTTTTCCCCAACACTTTATCCCGGGGGGGGGGGGTGGAATCACCTGCTAAATGTTTACCTGTGAGGGTGATATTGAAGGCATGAGCTGAAAACCAGTTAAAAGTTGGCAACCCCACCCGGAAGACAAATTTGAGTGTTTAAACTGAACCCTATGTGTAAACCTTAGCAATATGCACTTAGGGGCTCACAGTACAACACAATTTTCTCCCATTTTAAGTTTAGGTTATCTTTGTGCTCAAGCTTTAACTGACTCCTGAAATGTATTTCCCCTTAACATCCTGCCTCCAATTCCTGTATTTGCTAATCCCTTGCAGGTGTTTATAAGTAGCTTCCAAGTTGCGATGTAGTCATGTTTTCCTGAGGTTTGGCAAATTCATTTTCAATGGGGGGGGGGGGGCAAACACCTGTTATCCCTTATTTGGACCCTTTCCAATTCAGTAAAATTGTTTCACATGACAAAGCCCCCAATTGCACAGACAGCACAAATGCAGCTTCACCAATTTGCTACAGAGATTTTTTTTAAAAAAATTAATTGCCTTCTCTCTTCCTGACCTAATTGTGCTTTTTATATAGTGCTTTCCAAACATTGTACTGTAGGGTGACCAGATAAAATCCAGGTCAGGGCTCATGTAACTTTAACAGTTGTAGAGAAAAGGGAATTCAGCTAGTGTCATTTGTATGCAATTAGTTCCTGGTGAAATTCCCTGATCATCACAACAGTTAAAGGTGCAGGCACTATATTAGAGTGACCATATACAAAAGAAGGCAGGGCCCCTGCAACTTTAACTATTGTGATGAAGAGGGAATTTCACCAGGAACTAATTGCATACAAATGACACTGGCTGAAATCTCCTTTTCTCTACAACTGTTAAAGTTACATGAGCCCTGACCTGGATTTTATCTGGTCACCCTATTGTACTGCATGTTTCCTCAGCTTCTCGGTCACTGTTTGGACATAGGCATCACGATCTGCTCTTACTCACTGAGATATTCCTGCAATAACTTCTGCTAAATTAGAATTGTACTGGCTCTGCTTCTCCCTTCACATTTATCTTGATTAAGGTTCAATTCATTATGTTTAGCCATTGACCTGAACAAGACAATGTTTCAGCAGCCATGATGGAAGCAGGGAACACTAGACAAAGAGGCACGTAGGTCACTCCTCCAAATGTGTAGCTTTTGGGGGCATTTGGAGAACTGAACCGCATGATCTTAAGCTGAAGCTGAACCTACCCAGCCCACCAGCCCTACTGAGACCCAGAATGCAATGAGGATGTTCAACTATGATTGAAAGTAGGGCTGTGCACAGATCAGAATCCCGGATCCGAAGAGAATCGGGGTGATTCAGACCTCCAAAAACCAGATCTGAATTAGATCATGGGAGGTCTGAATTGATCCGGATAGGATTGGTTCAGTCCAGATTTATCTGGATTGATGTGGAGATTCAGACGCCATTGTAAGTGTTTTCCCTCCATAGAGTTGCATTGGGGAAAAGAAAGAGCTATAACTTCTTTAGTTTTAAAGATAAAAAATGAAACTTGGGCACATTACAGATGGGCTATAGGTACTCATGTGTGCAAAATTTCAGAAACATAGGTACACGTATGTAGCGGCTATGAATTTTTGAAAAATGATCAAGAAAAACCTATAACATCTTTATTTTTCAAGATACACACATGAACGTTGGGCACATTGCATATGGCATGTAGGTTCTCATGTGTAACAAATTTCAGAAACATAGGTGCAGGCGTTTACTTGCAAGGAATTTTTTAAAATGCAATTTTCCAGGCAATCCAGAAGTGCTATAACTGTGACCATTTTTCAAAAATCCATAGCCACCAAACGCCTGCACCTCTGTGTCTGTAATTTTGCACACATGCGTACCTACAGCCCATCTGCAATGTGCCCAAGTTTCATTTTTATATCTTTAAAAATAAAGAAGTTATAGCCCTTTCTTTCCCCCAATGCAAGTCTATGGGGAAAATGAGACATCCAAATCTCGATTCAGAGATCCGAATCTCGCTTTGGATCCAGATCCGAATCGGATCGGGGGAGGTTTGAAGTGATCCAAAGCAAATCGGGCCCAATTCAGACCTGACATCCCGGTTCAGAATCAGATTGGGCGGTGTGCATAGCCCTAATTGAAAGGCAGTACCAAGGCCTCCTGATACAAGGTACTGGCTTTAAAGGGGGGTTAGATAAATTCCTGGAGGAGAAAGCTATCAATGGTTACTAGTCCTGATAGCTATGTGCTACCTCCAATAGCAGAGGCAGTAAGCCTATATGCACCAATTGCTGGAGAACATGGGTGGGAGAGTGCTTTAGCACTTGTGTCCTGCTTGTGGGTTCTTGGTCAACCGCTGATTGGCCACTGTGGAAACAGACTGCTGAACTAGATGGATTCTTGGTCTGATCCAGAATGGCTTTCCTTATGTTCTTAAAGTCTAGGCCAGATATAACTGTGAGGAACCTGGTCATTAGCCCTTACCTAGACAACATCACAGAGCCCCAGGCTGCATCCTGAATCTCCATTTCCTGACTGCAGGGAGTCATGGTTGCAGACCACACATGCAAGGTCGGGATCCTGGTTCAGCTAATCCAGCCTAGCCTTGACAGCAGATTGATCTTGAATTTAGGGTCAAACTCCATGTGATGTCAATTGCATAGTTTAGCCCTTCAGTGCAGTTTTCCCCCCTGACAAATAGTTAGCGATGGACAGGGGGAGGGGAATCCAGATCAGAACCTTGTCATGGGAGGTTAGGAGATATTTCCCATTGCCCCTGCTGTAGTCCTTGTCTAGAGAGCCCATGTTGGCTATTGGAATGGGGAAAAGCCTTCCACTGAAACAAATGGGAGGCTTTTCTCCATGAAAATAGCTGTTGTGGAGGGGGGGGGCTGAACTTGATTGGGAACATTGTGGGGGAAGGGGGAGTAAAAAGAAAATCTTATCATGTCCAGCTCCCAAACCAGATCCGTCTCATTTATAAAGTAAGATCCTTTGGTTTCCTGAATATGCCTTCCACAGGGCTTCATTGAAAGAATAGTATTGATTTGTGTGTGTGTGTGTGTGTGTGTGTGTGTGTGTGTGTAAAACAGTCCTAATGTTATCTTATAGAACAGGGGTGAGCAACACATGGCCTGCAGGACCCACGTGGCCCCTTCTGTCCCCTGGTGTGATTCCCACCTCTCTCACACCCCTGCTGCAGCAAAAGAGAAAAGAAAAGTTTAGCAAAAAAAATTGGCACCTTAGTGCTACAGAGAACTAGGCAATGGAGAAATTGCAGGGCGCCCACCCCGCAAGTTTGCCAAGCACAGCCCAGTGCCTCTGGAAAGTGTGCTTTGCTTTCCCCACTGCCGATGGGGGGGGGGGTTAAAGGGGGGAAGGACAAAGGGCACAGAGGTCAGGGCGGAAGTGAATTCCATCCACACCCGTGCCCCGTGTCCTGCAGTAGTGATGGGGTGAAAATCCATCCAGCGTGTCCATCAGGAGCTGGGAGGGCTGGATGCAGGAGCATCCACTGCCCTCACAGGCCCTGGTGGATTTTCATCCTATCTCTACACTAAACAGGCCAAATTTAGCTTGTCCATAGCACTAACCCAGCAATTTTGTGTGTGTGTGTGTGGGGGGGGGGAATCAGGCACTCCACATTGACCTGCAGATTGCATCCCACTGTGTGGGGAGGGGGATTCCTGGGGTGAAAATGGCCCCTGGAGCCTCTGAGATTGCCCGCACCTTTAATACAAGGGCAACACACACATACACAAAACAGTGTTTGAAACCTGAGTAAAGGCCAGTTCATCTATGCATGTTAGGCTGACCATATGAAAAGGAGGACAGGGCTCATGTAACTTTAACTTTTGTAGAGAAATGGAATTTCAGCCAGTGTCATTTGTATGCAATTAGTTCCTGGTGAAATTCCCTCTGCATCACAACAGTTAAAGTTGCAGGCACTATACTAGAGTGACCATATACAAAAGAAGACAGGGCCCCTGCAACTTTAACGGTTGTGATGAAGAGGGAATATCACCAGGAACTAATGGCATACAAATGACACTGGCTGAAATTCCCTTTTCTCTACAACTGTTAAAGTTACATGAGCCCTGTCCTCCTTTTCATATAGTCAGCCTAATGCATGTGCACTTCCTGGTTTCTCCTAAAATGGGGCAATGCAAATGTTCTGTCTGTGGGACTAGAACCACAAGTCACAAGTTGGTGTTCTGCTCATCACGCAATGAACAAGCGCGTCAGAACCAACTGCTCCTTAATCCCCGAATTCAGTTTCAAGCAGCTGAGATATAGACCAAAATCACACTATACTCATAACAATTTGTAAGTATAAGGAAATCATTTCAAAATCATTCTGGGTGAAGAGCATCACATCCTTGCCTATAACTTTTCTGTAAAGATGATGATATAAAGACAATAGGACAACCTGCCACCGTCCAAATATTTTGGACTACAACTCCCATCAACTCCAGCTAGCATGACCAGTGGTCATGGCTGATGGGAGCTGTCGTCCAAAACATTTGCAGGGAACCAACTTGCCTACCTCTGCATTACAAAATACAGGGGGCATTGTCAAAAATAGCAACCACATGTCTAGTTCCCATCTTCCCTGGCAATGTCTATTGCAATGTACACATATCGTTATGGTACTATATTGTGTAGAATTTCCGAGACCCCTGTTCCCCTCATGGAGCACAACATGAATGCAGAACATTATGACATCAAGGTTGTAGTGATGTTAATGGAGGGTCACTGAACAGGTGGCTACTATTTTCATTGACAGCTAAGTGTATATAACACTATTTCACTGTGGCCTAAGCATACTTTAACCTTCTTCTTATAATCCCTTAGAAAGTTTCCCTTGACTTCTGAGAAAACCCTGGCATATATAAGAGGAATTTGAAACAGTTCTTCTTTAAGCTTTCCAGCAGTCTCAGCAGGGATATCAAGCACACTCATTTGTAAGCCATTGAAGATCTTATCCTTCAGAAAATCCATGGGAAAAGAGCTATATTGTCATCTAATCAATATCCTTGATTAGTCCTCTATTTTAACTTACTGTTTGTCCCCATTTTTCCCTTACGTTTGGCCAACTTCTTGGCTTCCATCACATCTCTTGGGAGGTAATTCCATTTAACAGTCTGCCTTTATCAGATAACAGCCCTGAAGAATCAATGTATATTTTCACTTTCTCAGTTTCACTCATTCCAAATTTATATCTTCTATTATGCTAAATAACGAGTTCAGAGCACTTCCATAATTGTATGTGCTTGCTTTTAGATGTGTTACACAAGATCTACATATTTAAGCACTATACTTTTTTCTTTGAATGTCAAACACACAACTGCTTTTTATGAGAAAAAGCAGGTAGTCAGAATTGAGCATGCTTTTAAGAACACATGCTTCATGAAAATTCATGTTTCATGTAATCTTATAAAATGCATCCCAAATGGAGGATGGGAGGGGTTGCTGTCTTTTAACTTGGCAAGTTATGTACACTTTCAAACGGGGCAAGATGAATTCAGTTTCAAAGGACTTGTTGCAATCAAGTATAATTATGGGTGTTCAGTCATATTGTTATATTTTAATGATTAAATATGGAGTGCTCTGTTGACCCTATGAACTCAGCTTCTTAAAACTCTTTTTTTTAAAAAAAGATTAAAGCTAGCTTTTGGCCTTTTGGGCTACAGAGAAAAGTTTGAAGATGTGTAGGAAGTCTTTAAAAAGCCTTAAAAAAAAGAAGACCCTTCTAAATCTTGCATAAGTACCTCTGTCTCCACCTTCCCTTCCTTTCTTCTGGTCCACCACCACCCTCTTTTCTTGTTCTGTAAAGAAAATCCCAGTTAGTAGTAAAATTACAGGCTGTGATCAGAATATGGCATAATTTATTCAGAAAGAAAAATAATACTTAGCCAAAGTGTTTAATCTGCTGGGGATGAACTGCCCAGTTTATAGGCCAACATTTTATACATGTCACATACAAAGTGGCAAATTTTTCTGTAGCCATGCAGAAATGTAAGAATGTACATATGTATTGCTGTCTTGTCCTGTACTGATATTTTGTCCCTTTGTTAAACTGATTCTTCTTTTCTTTTTTACTTTTTTTGCGATGACCTTTATGGATTAAAGAATTAGCCTATAAATTTCTTACAGTATGTATGGGTGCTCCCAGACAGATGGCGCCTAATGTTCCCAATTAAAAGTTATTATGCAGCTATTCCATCTAGGGATATCATAGAATTCTGCAGTGGATTCAATTAATGCTATGTATATTAGCGCGAATACAAATTCACGTTAATGCACATTAGTGCAAGTGGACCGAAATTCTTGTACATCGCTAAAAAAACTCCAGACTCTGTCAATGAGCAGATAACAGAATGAAAGACACCTGACAATCCACAAAAAATAGATGAAACAAATTTAACGAAACCCATGCATACCTAATTCCATCTTTTCCTCCTTAATGGATGTTTTGTGGAAAGAAAGGAAAATATGCTCTAAGGGAGGTATGGGGAATGTATGGCCCTCCAGATATTTGTTGGACAATAACTCCCGTTATCCTTCAGCATTGGCTATGCTGGCTAGGGCTGATGGGAGTTGCAGTCCACCAACATAGGGAGGGCTTCGTGCCCTCTGCCCTGCTTTAAGGGATTGGTCTTCAGCTGTTTGGTCTGAACCGCAAAGTGGGCCACAGTCTAACCTAAAATGGATCGCACCAAGTGCATCAACATTTTTTTCTCTCTTTGCTAGGGGTTGTTTGTTTTAAAGAGAGAGAAAAAAGTGGAGGGGCAACCGGAGGCAAAGGAAGACAGATCTCTCCTGGACATTTCAGACTTTTCAAATCAATTCATCAGAATAAATGATAGACGTATAGGAAAGTGAATTTCAGCAGGAGTAGCTTTTCCCAACCTTGCATGACCAGTGCATTGTAAGAAATCAATAGGTTAATTCTTTAATCTATAAAGGTCATCACAAAGAATGAAAATAAAAATATGTATAACGAAGGGACAAAACATTAGTACAGGTGCACCTTCTAGCACTGGAATAATTCAATAAAGTATGACTGATTAAAGGACAAGACATCGATACATACGCACATCCTTACAATTCTATTTTCTGTGCAACTATTAAAAGTACAGGAGGAACATTGCTCTGTTACATCTCACTGTTAGGAGATGTATAAATAAAATATCAAATGTGGATCCCAAACTACAGGTCATAACTAAAGGTGGTTCACAAAAACTTGAAGTCTTTTTCCCTGGGGTTGCTGGAAGCATTTATGCAGCACCATCATGTTTTCACTGCCTCCCATCTAATCACAGCCCATCTCTCAGGCAATTCCTTATCTGTGAAGCCACTATGACCCCAGGCTGGCTTGAGGTGCAGGACACCAGATTCCACAGCACGCCTGGATGGCTTCTGGCATAAGGAACCATTTCCCTTCTCAGAGGCACATTCTCCAAAGATGGTTATTTCTCCCTCCTGGAAAAAGAGCTCCTCACAAGCTCAGAGACCCTCAGCCCTATGCACCAGGTCTCTTTTGTAAACAAACAGTGGCAACCCTAATGGTGGCTTCTTGAAAAGAATCTCACATGAAACTGCCATCAAGTCTAATGCACCATATTGTACACAGCCCACCTACTCATCCAAAAACAGGTTTGTGAAGGCCCTGACAGGATCGATGGGTCATAAGCTATACAGGCTCGCTATACTAAGCATAACTGATGAGATGAATTCCTGTTTTATAGTCATCCAGAAAAGCCAAAGGAATTACTCCAGAGTTTGGCCTGTGATGTCCACTTAATTTTTCTTATCTACTGTGGCAATATTAGCACAGGTTAATTGGATGTGACCCTTCTGCTTACATAATTTTCCTCCCCACAACCCTATACTTTCCCACAAGGATTTATTGAAGGCTTTCTCTGATCTTACCAAGTCTTAGCAACTTGACCTGATACTAAACCGAGTGATTGTTTCAACAGATATGACCTCATCACGCTTTAATACTACTTAGGTAGTGTTAGTCGTTCAAGTAAATTAATTCTTTGCCAGCACATTTCAGTGCCCTCTTTTGCATTATGTGACTGCCCCTGCCCCGCCCAGGCTGTTATCACCCAACTTCCTTATGCATGGTCGCATGTTCATATCATTTATTAGGATTTATTAATGTATCCTTGTTGTACTTGTAGCCCACCTGGGAAGAATTTGTATCCCCTGTTGGGAATATTCCGCAAGTTACTTGAAGGGGGCAATGTTCAGTCGATTAATTCAAGGGAATTTTGACCACAGCAAGCCTCGGGATCTCTACAGGCTACAGTGCAGTTTCCTGTGGCTTCTTCCTTTTGCTCCTCCCCTTCTTCACCCCACTTTTCTCTTTCCTTCTGACCCTCCTCCATGACCAGGAGCACTTACGTTTGCTTTCTCATTACTGCCCTGTAATAGAAACATTTGTGGGTAAAACCATTTTGCCTTTTCTTAACCAAAGAAGGGTGGGGTTGCCTTTTATAGCTCATGTGCAGGTAAGACTGGTCAGCACTCTGTCCAATTTAAAGGTTAAGGACAAAAAGACGGGCAAGGAAGGGTCTCGAAGATGCCCATCAATTGTTAGAAGCTGGAGAACAGACTGGGCAGGGACACAGGTCACTTGGTAACAATCTTCCCCACCATAGTGATATATAATCTATTTCAATTTAAGTTATAGTTACTATGTCTAAGTTTCCACCCATACACAGTGAAAGCCGGTGTCAATGAGCAGTGAATCAGCTCTGGGCTTCAGTCAGAACCTGCCAGAACTCGAAGAACAAGGTGCTGGAGTTCTGACTGAAACCCAAAGCAGATTCATGCCTCACCGACATTGGAGGCACTAGCCTCCACTGCCTACTCATATAAATTGAATATGCAAATATTATGCAAATCGGTGTCCAAATTGGCCCTCCATTTTGGTGATGTGTTTCCCCTTTTATGGCGATGTGCACATGGCTACCCTACAGAAAACATGTACGGTGTGGAGGACATATCCTTAGTTTTCAGTACCTCTCCTGGAAACTGGATACCCTATGCAAATACATACATGTTGGGTATAGGAAATAATTGTGTAATAGCAGTATATTTACAGCAATCATATTTGCTGTAAATATACCGTGGCCCTAAATTAGACATGAGACTTGGGCAGGGTTGAAGCACATCTTGGCTTTGATAATGCCAGCCCCCTGACTTGGTGAATTTGAATTCTGCTGCCAGTTTTTCTAAAATAAAAACCAGGACATCTGGTGGAGGGGAGGGAATGACATCCTGCAATATACACATATCATCAGGCATCATTATATTACTAGAGTAAGATGTGCATAATTCAACCATTTTTGGGTAAAATATTAATAAACTATTTTACTTGTAAATGAGAGAATGAACTCTTTTTTTACAAATTGCTGTTGGTTTTTGATTGCCAACACTATCACATATGTACCCATTTTGCTAATGCAAAATGTATGTGATCTTTTATTTTAAGATGTTTTTAATGATGTATTTTTTCTTATTTTTAAAATTTTAACTGTTTTGTGATTCTTGTGTTTTATATTGTTGTTGTTCCCTGCCTCGATCCGGAGGGAGAGGCGGGTTATAAATAATAATAATAATAATAATAATAATAATAATAATAATAGATGCTGAGAACTGCTTTAAGTCCTTTCAAGTTTAGAGGATGGGCCAGAGCAATGCAAGTTGTTAAAGTGCCATTGACTAAAATGGTGCATCATCTCCATTGCTATAACTGCATACTATGTCCCCAAATTGCTATTTTATACCTGAGTAGCACTCAGTAGGTGTAATCATGTCATGTTCACACAATGTGAGCATAAGGAAAGTGCAGAATCCAAAGAACTGTGTACCAAGTGAATGCCGGTGCAGCTCTGTTTTATAAAAGGAATAACAGTTAATAGTCAACAGTCAACCAGTGATTCTAGGCATAATGGATTTTCCCCAATCCAGCTAAAGGCCTGCCCTTGCAATACCACTGAATTTGTTGTCATCGAAACTGACAAAATAGAAATGTAAGATATATTTTGGGTGGCTAAGAAAGTTTGCAAGCAGTAAGAGGTGGTCGTTTCAAGTGAGAGAAAATCTCAAAACTGCCCCAAAGTCAAAGACGGCTGCATTTAACTTGAATTGAACATGGCTTAAATTTGCATTCTTACTTCTTTTAGGTGAAATTCTTAGCTCCTTGTACATTTCTCCCACATATATATATATTTTAAAAATCTGCCTTTCCTCCACTTTATTATAAAAACTGTTATCTGTCCCTTTGTTGAACTTCCACACTGCTGTCAACCTTTTTTTCTTCTTCTTCACGGAATTTCACTTTTTAAAATCACATTTATTTCATTTCTACTAATTTACGTTCCCTCCGTTTATTTTCTATAATTAATTGCTGCTGTCCTAAATTGGACATGTTATCTATGGTTTCCTTATGCCAGTGACTTATTTTCTTCAATTTCTTCCCCTACCCCTTTTGATGTGCAGTGTTCATCTGTATTCTTCTTACATTTTTGTCCCTCTCATTCTTGTTTGATTTTAGTTCTTCCATATTGCTATTTCTCTAGCTTATGCCATTATTTTACACACACACAAACACAGAGAGAGAGAGAGAGAGAGAGAGAGAGAGAATTATGCTTACCCACTTCTGTGAGCATAATTAATTAATTAATTAATTAATTGTAATGAGGCATTCCTTTAGAAGGAGGTCACTGGAGGCTCACAGTGTTTTGTAATTTATTATTATTATTATTATTATTATTATTAATAATTATTATTATTACCTGCCTCTCCCTCCAGATCAAGGTGGAGAACAACATTAAAAACAAATGATATAAAATACATAGATACATGTACAAATGAATGAATTTATTTATAAGTTGAGAATAGGTGCAGGGACAGTTTAAACCAGGGGTAGGGAACCTTAGGCCAGGAGCCAAATCCAGCCCCCGGGGGATACCAATTGAGGGCTCCTAAAAGGCCATGCCCCCATGCCCTGACCTTTCTCTGAACCACCTATCATTTTGTGTCCAGTTCTTTTGGGAAACTTGTGTATGATTGTCACACATCATATGGGTGTTGTGGGTGGCAGACACTACACCCATTCACACTTCTCATTTATATACATTAACTTCTCAAGGCTTGTGCGTTGACACCACTTTTCACATCCAGACTTTGAACTCCTGTCTACTTCCTGCACAAACACATGACTGCTTTGACTGACCTCTCCTTTCCCACATTTTGATCTGTGGACACCTCGCCTCTGCCAAGCTCCAGGTGCCCGACTGCCCACCAAATCTGCAGCAGGAAAGGTGCCATGCTTGCCCAGCACTTCTTAACTAAAATCCCAAGATCCCTTGATGCCAAGGCTGAAACTGCTCAAGGTGCAAGACCCCAAAGAGGAGGTTTGACAACCTGAGTTTGAAGGGTATGGCTCCAGTATTTTTTTTAAAAAAATAATAATTTTAAAACCTAAAACTTTTAAAAGTTCCTAAAAACTAACAGATGAATGAATCTGCTTGAAACTTGGCATGGCTTAAGAGCTACCATGATGCCAAGTTTCATTTCCTTATCTTTAAAAATGATGATTTTTTTAAAAAATAATAATTTTAAAACCTTAATTTTTTTTAAAAAAAATCCTTTAAAAAAATAGATGAATGAATCTGCTTCAAACTTGGCATGGCTAAAACCCTAGTTAACAGCTATCAAAATGCCAAGTTTTATCTCTTTTTCTTTAAAAATGATGTTTTTTTAAAAAAAAAACAAATTTTAAACCTCAAACTTTAAAATGATTCCTACAATTCAACGGATTAACACATCTGCTTCAAATTTGGCGTGGCTAAAGCCCTACCTAAGGGCTATCAAGTTTCATCTCTTTATCATTAAAAATAACAGAGCTGTAAGCATTTTTGTTAATTCCCATTGACTATAAAGTAGAGCTGCCCTTTGGTTGGCATGGGTGGATGGGAAAAATCCAGATTTTTCTTCAAATTTCATAATTTCTCCCCCTTCCCGGATTTGTCGCCAAAAATCCTGACATGTCCTGGTTTTTCCCGACATATGGTCACCCTAACTGCAGGAGGAAGTGGATGCAGCAGGTGGCGGAGTATGTGAAGAGAGGCCCTCTCCCCCTCCAAAGAGTCTGCCACTTCTTGATCCTGCATGGGGAAGGGAAGGCAAGTGGCATGTGGATGAGTGAGCAGCTGCTCCTTAGTCCTGCCGGCTGCCTGCAGGACAGCTTGCCCCACCTGTGCGCCTCCCAACCCAGTTGGATCTGATCACACGGCTGCCACCCAGCCAGCTTAATTTTCTTGGCATAAGGTCTTTCCACCCACAGGAGCTGCACAGCCCCTGAGCAAAGTTGGACAATCATGAGATGTCCTCGAAGTTCTGGGATTTCTTGTGATACTTTGCCGGACATGCAGGTGAGGCGTGGCTCCTGAAGATAGAGACAGCTTAAGGGCAGCATGCTGGTTAGGCAGGCAGGCATGACCAAGCCCTGAAAAGTAAGTTATGGCAGACGGGTATGCAGATTGGGGGGAGGAAGAGGAGATGATGGTGGGGTGGGTCCCCACTTCAGCCAGTGACCAGCCTTGGGCTGGTCCTATTGAGCTGGTAAGCTCAACCCCACCCCATCAACCACACCCACGGGCTATTACACCAGGAATTAAACCTGGGACCTTCTGCATACAAAGCATGTGATCTTACGCTAATTATGGTCCCTTTCAATCTACTGCCTCACTCCAAAACTCTTAACTGCAGCTTTGATTTTTCCTTTTACACACACACAGCAAGAGAGACAGAGAGACCTAGATTGCATCATTCTTAGGGGGGTGGAGAGAGAAATGTATTTCCTAGCCATATATTGAGAATAATCAGCTTTATTTGGACTATTTCAGCAGTATGTCAGGCCCCATTAACCCTCTCCTGTTCAACCCCCCAATTTTACAACCATTTCTATGTATCCACGTGTAACCCTCATGAACTGGTTGGTTTATCCCACTAGATGGAATGGAATCCTAATTCAGGAGAGAGAAAGGAGGGAAACAGCTTGTTCTGCAGGGGAGCTGAATAATAATTGTAGGTTCTTATCACCTTTTATCACCTTGAATTGATATGTGTATGGTAGACGTGCAAAGGGATGGGGAATCCATTTTTGTATCTCTATTATTTGTTATAGGTTCCCACTACAAGAATTCGGCTTGATGCCCGGTTGGCCGATTATGCTCATCTTCTTGCAATCGCTTTTACGCCTAATCTCCATACATGGGAGGTGGCAAAGCTGTGAAGGTTTCACTGTATGTAAAGAGTCAACAGTTGTGAAGTAGGGTGATTAGGAAATAACAATAGGGGAGAATCACCCCAGGGCTAAAATAGTAATTTCTCTAATGCTCCGGTAATGGCTTTAGAGAAAAACACAAAAGGATGGCCAATCACCCTAACAAAGAGCTAGCCAGGGTGATTAGGAAAAGGAGGGGCAAAGTGGGAGAACGAGGATTATGAGTCAAAACTAGGAGTAAGGGTGTGGCCGAAAGAGAGGAGAGATTGCCTTCTTTAGGAATGGAGGTAAGAATCATTCCTGAAGATACTTTAGGAGTAAAATATCAGGAGTAGTTAGTCAAGAGATGGACCTGGGTTTTTACTCTTGTCTGTTTGTTTTCTTGCCTTTGTAACATCAGTTCTATGTGCGTAACTATCTTAAGCAATGCGTGCCTTACTATACCAAGAATAGTAAAGAGTTTTGATTTAAAACTTGTTTTGTTGGAGAGTCCTTTTCACACCCGCCTACAGCTCGAACCCCCATGCTACTGAAAAGGGGAAAAGAGAAAGGTGGAAGCTTGGGTCCCAGAAAAGGGACAAGGCTGCTCTTAAAGAGGCAGGATATCTTTAAAGGGCAGAATCAGGGTGTCCAGCCAGGAAGGTGGAACTCTGAACGTCGAGGTGTGGATACTCGACAGAAGCGCATTACCGCTTGTATGAAACACACTTTAAAGGTGTTTAATGCGGAGAATCACTTGTTTACATGGTCATAAGGTGCTTTAACTCCCGCAGTAAATTAAAACTCGCTATTTAACGCACATTTGATAATGCGCATAAGCGGAGATAAAAACCGCCTCAACCCCCAATTTGTGCTCCGCTCTTGTAGAGGTTAAATTGGAAATGCGCTTTGAAAGAGCTTTAAATAGCTCTTGTAGAGGCACCCATATTTCCATTGTTATCACAGGCTTATGACCTTCGTGCTCCACTGTATAATTTGCAATTTGCTGTTGTGGTGGTGTCTAGCACCTTGGTGAACCAAAGGGACATTAGAATTGCTAACCGCAAAGTTTTGCAAGTAGGACTTACATATTTCTCTTTGGACAAAGAGGGATGAATGTTTGCATTGTTCTTTCATTTGTCCTAATCGCTATGATCCCATTCTTAATATATCCAATGTAAGTTGTAGCTGGCAATCTAAGAAGAACCACACTGTGCTGAAACTTCTGCCTGCCAGGGTCTGTGTAGACATCTCATTCATGTCAACCTGATGCATACTCTGTGACTGGGATAATCAGCCACAACCCACAGAGCTGTTGCAATGGCTCCCAGCCTGTAGCAGGGCAGCCTGAGTTTATGCCTCTTAGCCACAAGCTGCTATGATTTTCCCCATCAATTGCGGTACTGTCAGATGGGCTGCTGAGCAGCCTGTAAGCTGCACAGCAATTGGAACCCAGTTATATGAGGTGTGGCAGGTGTAGGAAGCCATGGAGGTGACAGCATAGGCAGGCAGGCATTGCTCAGCTGGTTTGTGGATCATGCTCCTACCTATTAAAATGACCTTGCCTAATCCACTGGTAAAAGGGCTGGTGTAGATATGCCTTTAACAGTACAGCCAAAACATCTTTCGATCCTGCAAATGCCATACATAATACCACTGTTTGCCTAAGCCGGCTCTTCGACTATTTCACACCACCCTCGATAACCCTAACAGTGCAATAACATCATGAGTTTCTGCTATTATTGCAGATAATGTTCCGGCATCCCCATCAAAAGAGATACATCACAACAGCAGGGGTGGCAGTGGGGAGAGATGCTTGGGAGAGGTTACATTGATTTTTAAATTAATAGTTTTCTGGCAGTTACCGTTGACAATGGCGACTTTAAAAATTGCATCAAATTATTTTAGCAAAACAAGTCATACACCTTAATAGATAACCGAGGCTTCAAACAAGTTGAGAGTTGCTAAGAAAAAAATCTCTTGGAATTTTGTAGAGTACACACCATCTAGTACATATAAATTATATGCATCTTTTCACTGCCATCCACTGATCAGGTTGTCTCATTATCTTCTACCATGTTGGTAACCTACATTGAAAAAAAGGGTTCATGGAGGTTGGGCACTTTGCTTGCTGAGAGAAAAGGATTGTGTTATATGATAATCTTGGTCAAGAAGCAATCTACTCAAGGTCTAAAGTTTTAGACGGGTTTCTGGGGGCCGTTATCACAAAGTTTCTCATTTGAGGTTAGCTGCAATAATAGAAAGTTTACATAAATGTAAATCTGATGTAGAAAATTAAAAACAAAGAGCAAAGAGGATTTTTTATTATTTTAATGGGAAGACGAATCTGAGGAGAATGTCAGAGTAAATAACAAGGAACAATGCAGAGAGATACAAAGGCTTCAGGTAATTCAAATGTGAAAAGATGAAAGTTAATTCAAAATAGCTAAATACAGAATAGTGACAGGTTTCATGGGGGGAAAGGAAATCAAACAATTGTGTGTGGCATTAAATATATGAAATCAAAAGGTGAAAAAAAAAGAGTCTAAAAGATAATTAAAAATGAATGGTAAGTAATAAGAAGAGAAAAGCAAAATCAGTGTCTAACAATAAAAAAATAAGGAACATTATGAACTAAGTAGGGCAAAAGGAACCAGGTACAATTTATAAATATCAACAAAATCTCACAAATCACAAACCAAGTACAAAGAGAAACAGAAGGAAAATAATCCATGTGGGTGGTAAAGGCTGCAAAGTCTGATAGGTACGCTGTGAAGTTTTCTAGACCCTAAACTGCCTCCCGAACAACTGCATATGCTCCAATGTTCCCTATTGACCAGGGCAGACCTCATTTTCCAGAACCTGTCCAAGAAATCATTGTTACTGTGTGGTCCTTATTTTGCTTCTTGGGGAGATGGCAGGGATGCAATTTTAAAAGGTTGCTAGTGCTGGGGGCACTAAAGTTGCCGTTCTTCAGGTTTCGGGCTCCTTTCCCAGATCTCTAGAAATGATATCTCAGAATGGGAAATGGATGCATCTTCGCTCTAGTACATGAACACAGAAGAAACCAACTAATATTCAATCTGCTAGTTTCACATTGTGAAGGTGTGAGGAGGCCTAGAGGCCTGGAGTTATTCTGTTGAGAGGGGTATCCCTGAGAGGAATAGTTTCCTTTCCCCGTGAAGTGTCAGTTCTTGCATTGAGTTTCATTTCTTCAAGACTGAAACAGTACTTTCTGTTTTTTGGGGGGGGAGAGGGTATAAAAGAGTGAGAGAGCCATAGAGAAGAGAGGGAGGAACCAGGAAGAAGCAGTCTGGAAAAATCTAAAAACAGCTAGGGTAAAGGAGCTTGCGTATTGCACCTTTTATTTCTTTTTAATGCCTTTTGTCTCACTCAGCTCTTGAGAAAATACCATTCATTGTGATTTGCTTGTTTTAATTTACTAGTAAACTGTTTAAGCCAAGTGTCTGGAGTGTCACTCACCCCACGTTATTGGGGGGGTGAAGGTAAAGGGAGGGAGGGAGGACGCTCAAGGAGGCAGAAGTACCTTATGGAGTTGCTCAGGGGGGTCTAGGTCATAGGTGGAACCCTATGTTCATGACTGGCTCTACTGTTCATGACTGGCTCTACTGCTAAACAGAGTGAGGCAGCCCTCTCAGGCAGCAGATTTCGGCTGACATGAAAGGGCAGCAAATTATTAATTTTTTTATTGTTGTACTTTTTACTGCCAAGAAAGAGAAGAGGTGGTTGTTGAATTTTATGCCTCAGGTTCCAAAATAAATTGATTGAATTTGGGTTCTATGCACCTTGTCTGGGATGGTATGTGTGTTGGGGGCAAGGAAGGGGGGGAATTAGGGCATTTGATAATACTTCTCAGACAACAAAAAGTCTTGAGCCAGCCCTGCATGTGGTACAGGTGGGAGGAGTCTGTTCTGAGCTGTTGATTACGTCCGTCAGGACAAGTACTGTTTTCTAGAATGCAAACAAACAAGCCACTCTCTTGGCATTTCAATCAGTGCAGAACAGCTATTGCTGAATAAATATATAGCAGGCAGAGATTATCAGCACTAATGGGTAGGGAAGAAGTTCAGGTAGTGGGAATAAAGGTGTTACAAGTACACAAATGTCCCTGTGTCCCCTACATGGGAGGGTATGCAACTGAAATGTGGCTAAGATGAAAAGGTAAAATATGAAACGATGCGAAAGCAATTTAGGCCTCAGGCTTCACTAGCCTACTACAATCGCCACCGCAAGGTCTGTCTAGAGCAGGCATTCAAAAGTATAAATCCCAGAGATATTCAATGAATAGACAGTTGAGTTGACCTTCATAACCTGCCTCCCACTCTCCCTCAGGGCACTTCTGCCGCAGAATGAGTTGCTGAAGAATGAAAAGAGAGAGATTGTCAGGGAGTGGTGTTCCTCAAGCAGATTGTGCAGTGCTACGGGGTGTTAATTGGAACTGTGGGGGAATGGTGGCTGGCAGATGCGGAAAAGATTTTTATTTATCCATTCATTTGTATTCCACCTACTCATTGGGGGCTTGAGGCAGCATACATTAATTCTATTTATCCTGTTTCTAGCCCAACTACACTCCAAGGGAGGTCAGGGAAGTATACATTTGGGTTTTCCTAATTTTATTCACATGGGAAAAAAATGTGGGATGGGTTAGGGTGAAAGAAAATGACAGTCCCATAGTCACCAACTGAGCTTTTGTGGCTGAGGAGAAATTGAAGCTGTGCCTCCCCCAATCCACATCCAGCACTCAGGTTCACAGCACATTATTACTTATTATTAATTACTTAATTTATATCCTGCCTTTCCACCAAAAAAAAATGCCACACTAGGTGGATAACAATGAAATTCAAATTAATTAATCTTAATTAAAAATGAAAACAAATAAATTAAAAACACAAAAACGGAAGTAAACAACAATAAAAGAAATAAATAGTATGGTGCAATAAATAATATCAATAAAACCCAAACATACCAGAAGCAGTAGTAAAGAAATTGAGATAACTACCATGAATGTTACCTTACCAACATAAGAATCATGATCTAACCTTGCTAGGCCTATAATAATGTATCAAAAGCAATGCTGGCTGTGTATTGAGGCAAAGAACAGAAATGTTTAATTTTTTTGTAAATGGGGAATTATACACAACTGGTGTTCCTCAGAGTTTTTTTTCAACTCTGAGATCCTACCACGTTTATACTTGTTTACAGAAAAGTTGGCTTGTCAATTTTATGTTACACTTACACCCTGCTCTTCTTTTGTGAAGGAAAAAGCAGTTTAGATGAGTTTCCCCATCTCCCATCAGGACAACGTATGGGCTATATCTATTTAGCAGCAGTAGAACTGCATCATATCTTTCTCTCAATTCAAGGCACCATGGTGAGTGCCAGGTCACCTCTTGGAAGTGTGCTTAGCTAGATCTGTGGTCTTCAAACAGTGGGTCACAACCCAAAATTGGGTCACGACATCAGTTTAGATGGGTCGCAGGAAAGCTGTCACTGCCATGTTGGGCATGGAGAAATGTTGGGAACGAGTCCCATGTTGCAGTTGGGAGTCCGAGGTGGGACTCGGGTTTGGACCAGTGGAAGACGACCAAGCTAGACCAAGTTCATTCTCCTGTAGGTTTGCCAGCTAGAAATCAGAGCTTTTAAAAGTCAATTCAAAGCAGTGTCTGTGCTAACTGAAGCAGCAACAGTGCTTTGTAATGTCCTTGATCTGCTCAACACCTGTGGCAAAATGGGAGTGGGAACGAGGTAGTAGTTATACCATTTGATTATATTTATTCCATTTTATACTGTCCAATAGCTGACACTCTCTGGGCAGTTCACAATTAAAACCATAAAATACAACATGACAGAAAGCAATCTAACACTTTAAAAGTACAACCTAAAACCAAAGGAAAACCTAGGGGATAAAGAACTTGTGAGGCACTCGCTCTGTGAGTTCACCAAGTGCTGCTTGGCTGGACCTGTTCCGGGAGCCAGCTCAGCCAAGCACCCGGTGAAACCCAGTTTCTGGGGCTTCCAGAAAGTTCACAATTCCCCTGGCATGACATTAGCATGTCCAGGTAAATTGCACATTGTCCAGAAGACCCGGAAAGTATGCTTTGCCTTCTCCCATTAATCATGGTCTTAAAGGCCCTCTTCTCTCCTGCCCCTGCATGCACCAATCGTAGCCTTAAAGGCAATTGGATTTCCGCAAGGTCACCACCATTAGAGTGGAGGGGGGAAATGTGTGATTTCCCCAGCCTTGGGGCTGCCATTAATGCAGTAGAGGAAAAGGACAAAGAGCGCAGGTCAGGGTGGAATTGCGCCTGACGGCTCTCAAAGGCTCAAAAGTAGTTGGGTGTGGACCTGTCGTGGCACTGGGTGAATCTGCCTGGGCTTGTGAGGGCTGGAGGTGGGGGCATCCGCTGCCCTCACGGGCCCAGGCAGATTTTCACCCCGATGCTACTTTAAGTGGCCTCAATACAGTTTACTATTAGCAAGAAAAGGGTTAATCTAACCAACTCAGCACATGTGCAGAAATAGCTTTGTTTAGATGCAGACTGTACATGCTCAGAAGCTTTGACCAATTCCAAACGCAACAGCAAATTTGTAAAATGCTGTCCCAGGCTCATTAAAAAGATTAGGAAATTCGGCAGCACCACCAGTTCTGTCCTTTAAGAGGTAAGCCAGAATGCCCAACTCAAACAGGTCCTGTGAGTGAACAGTTTCATTTCTGCAGCATAAGCCTGTATAAGTGGTTGGGCGAGTCAGAACAATCCCTGAGACTTGATGGACCAGCAGCTAGGACAATTCTCAGTGAAGTTGCACTGGTTGCTTTTAGTCTCAACCCATGTTTGTCTGCCCTGGGTTTTCCCAATCAATTACAACAGTAAATATTTGAATTTTTGGAATACATTTGGTATGAGAGCTGCTGTTTTCACATGTAAAATGAAACCAAATTATTATTATTATTATTTATTTATTTATTTATTTATATTCCGCCTTTTCACCAGGGCTGGGACTCAAGGCGGTTTACAAAGTTAAAACATGTACAATTAAAACATATGAATGTAAGTTTACAATAGTTAAAAATGATCCAAGGGCTGGAGCAACTCCCCTATGAGGAAACATTATAACGTCTGTGAGGTTTTAGCTTGGAAAGAAGGCAAGTAAGAGGAGACATTATAGTGGTGTATAGAACTGCACATGGTGTGGAAAAGTGGGTAGTGTTGAATATAAACTTTACAACTGATTCAGTTACTATGGCTGAATTCGGACGACACAATAAGCAACTAATAAGATTATGGCTGAATTCGGACGACACAATAAGCAACTGGTGGGGGGAAAACAATCGTCAGTTGTATGGACTATTATGTCATCCGAATGCTGCTGTAGTCAACTCAGCGCTGATCCTAATCCACACCACAGTTGATTATTTATTACCATGTTGTGTGGGGAGTACCCCCTAGATGAACAACTGTAAAGTTGATTATTACCCCACCATTGACTATCATGTTGTCCGAATTCAGCCTATGTGTCCTTGGCCAGGAAGGCCATAAGCCACTCTAAAGACTTTCCTGGAAAGGGAGCAATCAAAGAACAAGTAAGTTTGGTTCTTTACACAGTTGCAACATGTGTTGTACACTTTCTTTCTCTTCACGATAACATGGAAATGCACAATTAGCATATGGGATGCTATTAAAACTTCCTTCCAAAATAGCTAAGGGAAGAACATTGAAGTGAATTAGTGTAAATGCTTCCATGTATTTTTGGGACAAATAATAGCCTCAAGTAATTAGCACAGTCTCTTTAGGGAACCATAGCAACCCCCAAATGTAATAGAGAACAAATCTTCATGGCAGCTGTTACAGAACACTGATAATCAATATCTTTGACCCATTGGGATAAAACCAATTTTGCCCAAGGAAAATCATCTAAGGTATTGGCATACCATAAGTACATTTGTTTTCCAGAAATGTCTTCCAATCACTCCTATAAGAGTCATTATGCACTATATGTAACAAGTTAGAAATATCCCTACATAATTAAAATTTCAGCCAATAAATTCCAATAAAAAGTCAAAGCTTGTGTTCTACTGAAATTGAACCAGCTTCTGTCCCAAAGGCTGCTGATGGTACACATTTGAGCACACCAATATTTTACACACACACAGACAGAACTGCCCCAGCTTCAGAATTTACCCCTGCAATCTATGCTTGCGCCTTGAAGAAAAGCTTAGAGGACCTGAAAAACAGAAGGATAGAACTGTCCCCTTTTGTAAAATAAGCTCTAACTATGGCACTGTTGGATGCATTCTGCAAAGCAAAAAGTTTATGAACTGACCAAGATAAGGAAGACTGAAACATGACACAAAGGTGCTTAAATCTTGTCACTTGCAGATGGGCAGCCCCCACCCCACTTCGAACCTTTGATTACATTTTTGAAAAAGACAATAATCTTTGTTTTATGATTGTTGATAATGAATTGTTCTTTTTGACAGCAAGAGGGGGTGAAATTAAGGGCATATCTCAGTCCTCCCTTAGTTGTTGGCAACAGTGTGCATTATCTGTGTAACGAATAACTGGTATTTTTAACCTGCCAATATGGGGGAATGTACATCAGCAATTACAACAGTGAGGCCATTTCCTCCAAATCCACAAATGTCACTGAACATCATCTTCTGGACTATTTCTCTACCAAATGATTTAAATTATACAATGTTCCACAGTGGAGTTTCCTGCTTCACACCTTAGTGTGATGTGAATCACCTTGGATAGCTCCTTTAGAATTGCAACTGGTTCTGACTGAAACCTAGAGCAGATTCATTGCTACACAGACATTGAAGCCACCAGCTTCCACTGGGTTCCAAATTTAGACCTGCACCATGGGCTGGTAGAAGCAGGCTTCCTGATGGGAAGCCCTCCAGCCTTCTTTACATGTCACACAGAGGGTTGTGGGGACCCTACTGAATGGAATGAGCTCTGGTGTGGGGGGAGGCAAGGGAATCCCTCAAAACCAGGTGGAAGCACCTTCTATGAGCAGAACCAACCCCTTCAGTTTCAGTCCAAATTTGCATTATAAAGCCTGTATCCACAATTTATTAGAAAGAGACGAATTGGTCTATAATTACTGGGATCTGCTATAGGTCCTTGTGCACTACTTCATTTCACAGAATCTTGACCTGTTCTTCTTTTGTGCACAAAGGTATACCCAGCATAGGACGCTACCATTTGTCTTTAGGATATCAGATAAAAGCTAGGAAGGCAACTGACAAAGCATCCTGGGGGACACATTTGAATCAGAAGATTCCCCAGCTCCATTAAATATTGTCTGTGCCATGTCTATCCTTGTGCACCCATTTCCCTAATCCCAGGTTACTCCTACTCCTACTGTTCCTCTCCAAGCTTGCAGTTGTGGGAGACCCACTCCTACCTAACACTGCTCCCCCTTTCCCCTTATTCTCTTCTAACATCTGGCTGTTGAAGGATGCCAGGACCCCAACTGGTTTCTTTGCAGAATGGGTGCTTCTTCCCCCCCCCCCGGCCCAAAGTATGACAGCAGAGGAAAGGGAGGGGGTTCATAGACCCTGCAATTATTCTGGACATGCCCCCAAATGGCAGCAGAGCCTCTGAAATGAACAAAGGAGTAATGTGACTCCAACGAAGACCAATGTCTTTCCCTCGTTTATTGGCTTGGGGAGGATAAGTCCATTCTGTCTTCCTTGAGCCAAACCACATTCACTATGAGAATGGAATTGGTCTCAGCCACAGCAAGCCAAAGAGACTGTGGCTGAATTCGGACAACACAATAAGCAACTGGGGGTTGGGGAACAATTGTCAGTTGTATTGACTATCGTGTCGTCCGAATGCTGCCATAGTCAACTCAGCACTGATCCTAATCCACACCACAGTTGATTATTTATTACCATGTTGTGTGGGGAGTACCCCCTAGATGAACAACTGTAAAGTTGTTTATTACCCCACCATTGGCTATCGTGTTGTCCGAATTCAGCCTGTATGTCTGAATGAGCAAAGAGCTATTGCTTGTGTCCTGGTCTCAGCTACATGCTCGCTTCCTCTGCCCTCACAGTGGCCTGAGGGAAGGGCACATAAGCAACCCACAGAGGTGGCTATCGTGGCAGCCCTGGAGCAGAAGTTTGAAATCCCAGTGTGGACTTCTAGGGGTCTCCGGATGGCCATTCCCCTTTCTGTTGAACTCACCCCTTTTCTCCCAAGCACAGAGTGTTGGGTGGTTTCCCAGCATTTGTGCAGTCCCCCCTCCCATTCTGAAAGGCTGAATTGCTTCTCTTAAGGGTTAGTTACTAGAAGTGAGAGCTTTAAACTAAAATATGCTGGTATTTTAGCCATGAACCTTTGGCCCAGCCCCCTTTTTCCCTCAACCCCACCCAATGCACCCCCTGAGTTCAACATCCCTGTCTTTCTTCTGGCTATTTGAAACTGTAGGAAGTCTCCCCTGCAGGAAGTCTCCCCTGCCCCTCACTTTTTTAACCATTGACCTTGGAAATAGATAGCTAGATGAGGTGTGGAATTGGCACTGATTTGTCTCACTTCATTCACATAGCCATAGGGATGACACCCTGTACACCATGATAATGGTGCTAGTCATTACCACTCATAGTAAATATTTACTAGAGTTTTATCCAGAAAAAAAGCATCTCTCCTTACGAAGCATGGAGAGTAGAAAGTGTAGCACTATATTCATTTGGGAAACCAGTATTACTGATGACAATAATTTTGTATCTTAAAAGAGAAGGTTAATTTTAGAAGTAATTTCAACCTTGGCAAATCCAACTGTCAGAGTATCACTTATAACATAAAAATGCAAGGAAAACAATGCCGTCTTTCACACACACACACACAAAACCTTTACATATAAAGCTCTGCACCAGCAGGAGCTCCTTCCAGAGGAATGTTTGAAAAATGAAGTCTGCCACCTCCTTGAACATTTTTATAGCAGCTCATTTCACAAAAGGAGCCAAATAATAAGGCAATCATTTACTTATTAACATTTCCATAGGCATCCAAAATTCAACAAGGTTCCCTGCATTAAAGGAGTGTGTGCCGGGGGGGGGGGGGGGATTAGAAAGTTGACATCACAAAAGCATTATACAACGAGATACAAATAATTTGTGACTTCTCTGCTGAATAATGAAGTGGAAGTCACTATTAAAGTGAGAGAAAAATGGAGTAATGGAATGAGATATGAATTGTATTAGCAATGTCCATTTCATATTAGTCATTAGGCTAGCCAATTAATGATTTTTATATATGCGCTATTAAAGGAATAGCTTAGCAACCATAATTCATGAATATCACAAAAAGTCATTAATGTGGTTGATTTCTTATAAGGAAGCATTGTTCACTTGTTCAAAACAGAATGGATGTTGCTCAGGTCCACTGCATCATTTAGCAGGAGATCATAAGGGTGGACGTGATGATCATTTTCCCCCCACGTTTGTCAGCTGGGAAATTGGGAAATATATTATGCATGCATGTCCTATCTAAAATACCAGGTATGAAGGGTGAGGATTCACAACTGGAGGGTACTACTAAAAGTATACTCACACCACTGATGTTGGTGGAAGCTGAATCATCTGCAGCCTTGAGACGAGTAACTGCTTCTTGCTCCATCCAACTAGCTTGAAAGGGTATTTCGGAGATTCACCAGATCTAGAAAGAATACAGCAGCTTTAAAGACAGACCCCACTCAGTGGGGTGGTTCGTCTGTCTGGCTAGGTGCTGTTCAACCTGTTCTGAAGGGGGTAGCACTCCTCCTAAAGGAATGGGTTTGTAGTTTGGGGGTGCTCCTGGATCCAGAACTGTCGCTTGAGGCACACGTGAACTCAGTGGCAAGGAGCACCTTTTATCAGCATAGGCTGATATACCAACTGTGCCCTTATCTGGACAGAGATAGCCTAGCTACAGTTATCCACACTCTGATAACCTTTTGTCTGGATTACTGCAATGCATTATATGTGGGGCTGCCTTTGAAAATGGTCCGGAAACTTCAACTGGTACAAAACAGGGCAGACAGACTGTTAACGGGGACTGGCCAACGAGACCATATTATGCCAGTCCTTTTCCTGCTTCACTGGCTGCCAGTCCAGGTCCGGGCCCAATTCAAAGTGCTAGTATTAACAGTCAAAGCCCTAAACGACTTGGGGCCAGATTATCTGACATGCCAGAGGCTGTTCACCTTGGAGACCTGCTGAGGATATGGGTACGGCCCAGCGCAAGATTTACACCTTCTCCCCCGGATTTTCAAGGACCAGCGATTATCTGAAGGAACACCTCCTCCCAAATGTACCTGCCTGGACACTAAGATCATCATCGGGGGTCCTTCTCCATGAGCCCCTGCCAAGGAAATGAGGCAGTTAGCTACCAGGAGGAGGGCCTTCTCTGCTGTGGCCCCTCAGCTGTGGAATGAGCTTCCTAGAGAGGTTCGCCTGGCACCTACATTATACTATTTTAGATGCCAGGTGAATACCTTTTTATTTTTTCAGTATTTTAACAGCTTATTAGTCTAATTTTTAACTTTGCTGTTTTAAATTTGTATTTTAAATCTATATTGCTGCTTGGTTTTATCCTGCTTGTGTTCTGATATGCTATGTTTTTATACTGTTGTTGTTTTATATTTTGAATGGTTTTTATGGTTTTAATTTTTGTAAACTGCCCAGAGAGCTCTGGCTATTGGGCGGTATAAAAATGCAATAAATAAATAATAAATAAATCTTTTATCAAGTGTTTTAGGGTTAAAGAATTAAAGTTTATGGGTAGTGATCCCTGAAACATCTCCCAAATATCCATTTTGAATATTTGTCTATATTCTGATGTACAATCATCAGAAGATTTCAGACCATATCTGATGGTTTGACTAAAGAAAAGAAACAAATTCTATCACCTTCGGCGGAAAATGTTTTAAAACCTACCACCAACATATGCATCCAACCACTATTATCATCTGTTTTATCTACTAAACTGCCATCTTGCTCCTTCCCAGGAGAGAAGAAGCATTTGGGTACTATTTGGGGCTAATGCTCCTGATTCTTTACACGGTAAAATAAGCTGAGGTGACAGCAAAGTAACATTCTTTCAAGGAAGTGCTAATGGCAAAGGAATGACCATCCTTGATGACCATCCCTGACCCCTTAAACAGAACCCAAAATCAAGAAGGCAAGTTTGGCAGGTTTTTAAAAAAAAAAAAGGGGGGGGGGTGTTTTTATTGTTTGAACTTTAAATGTTCTATTTTAGTTTGTCAGGATTGTTTTCATGTTGGTTAGCTGCCTCTGACATTCAAAGAGGCAAGGTGTACATTTTAGAAATAAAAATCAAGTCTTTCTGTCTGGCAGCCAGGCCAATCTGATGAACGCCTAGGGCCTGATTCACTTGTATCCACAGCAGTGTGGGATCTGCTTCCCTATGGTATGATTTCATACCACTCCAGGAACATATGAATGAAGGAACCTCATGAGCAGAAATAATGATATAATTCTTTGCTACATGGATATCACCTGCCTAAGAAAGAGTGCGGAGCTTGCAAAGGAATTCTGTTACTGGCCCCAGCCATGTGGTTCCTTCTAGGAATAAACAAAGAACTTGTTCCAGATTTCTTTAATACACTCTGCATTTGAGTCATCATTTTTGTTGCTAATCTTCAAAGCAGTTGTGATGGGATGAGAACCAGAGCTACACTGGAACCAGAATTACACTGGGACGTATAATTTCTTAGGGGCTAAATAGACTTGGGGGCAACATGACCAAGTGTATGACGACAAGCCATTGACAGTAACTCATGTTCTGTGGATCACGCCACTGTCATTTACAATTAGTTCTTGTTGGTGGTAGTGTGGGAGGGTTGGAAAAACTGACACATATGTCACAGACTGAAAACACTCTTTTCAAGCAACATGTTTCTGCTAGGATCTGTAAGACACTATAAAACATGGTCTCCAAAGAATAATGGCAAGGAGACAAAAATTTTCATAAAACTTTTCTTTAAAGAAAAAATGGGCTAGTGATAAGGCGTGGAGGTCCATCTTGAAACATTTCCAAATGTTCCTTGATGCCCACATATAATTTGTCTAGAAAGGGAGCACAGCTAAAATCCATTTCACTTTGCTATTCAACTTCAATATTAAATTGACAGATTTTATTACAAGTTCAGGACTGTGTTCACAAACAGTGACAGAACTATTGTTAGAACAAAGCATTATAGCAGCTTGTGCATTGTCATCTCCTGGGGACTGAATGTTGTGGCACTTGGGTGCTTTCCAAATTTTTGCTGTGTTAAAAGCCTCCAACTACCTACGTGGGAGACCACACTTCTCACGTGGTCCAATCTTGTACCACGCGCAATGCTGCCATTACTGAGTGATTCACACAGTACTCCAAATGCACAGATTGGTATTAACCATTTTATAGTAGTCACATATGGGCCTGATTCATGCTGAGCAGTAGTGAGGAGTTTAGTCTTTTTCTAAGGGCAGAACTTAGAAAAGCATCAGGCAGCCATTAAAAATGGCTCAAGTTCCTCATGTGTTCCCTTCTCTAATGTGTAGTATGAATTATCTTGTTTCCAACCATATTTGAAAGACTGCATCCTCCCATATGAGATCCTCAGGAATGGCCCTTCTCTCTGTCCCACCACCATCAGAAGTTCTCCTGGTAGGGCAAGTCAGGGAGGAGAGAAATGAGAGGCCCTTCTCAGTGGTTGTTTCCAGGCACTGGAACTCCCTGCGAAGAAACAGCAGGCCAGCTCCGCCTCTGTTGTCCTTCCCCAGCCAGAACATTCATTTTAATGAAAGCAGGATTTTAAGTTGACTTCTCTGTTGAAGAAGGCCTTCATCTGGTGGGTGCTGCTTATTTTTGACATATTGGTGTGTTGTTAATCGTGTTTTAATTTATCTTAATTTAATTGATGTGTGGAATATTTTTGTTTAATTGTAACTATGTACACCAGTTGCTCTCACATTCAATTGTTTAAATCTCAAGGTTTTTTTTTTGTCCAGAATATAGAGAAGTTCATTTTCTAACCACCTGCTCTTAAGGATTGGAGTTAAGCTCAGAGAGAACAGAGAAGCCTGAGGTGGTGTGGCAGATGGTGACACTGTTCCTGCTAATCAAAACATCCCAGCACTTCGACCCTGCCTTCACTACACTTACGTCTGAACCAGCCCTGAGAAATGCTTTGTTGAAACTACACCTTTTTTGGGGTTGTGGGGCTGTTTCAGAGTCACAATGGCCAATCATTTGACACTGGTTTCAAATTCATATAATAATATCAAAGAGTAGTCAGTGGGATTGACTTCCAATAAAACATGTGCATTATTGGGCTGCGCATCTAGTTGGATTTACATGGAAGTCGTCCATTTAAACATACACACAGGATTAGGTTGCAAAATTATGGCACTATGCATGTTTACTTGGGAGTAAGCGCTGCTGGGATCTGTGGAACCTACTTCCAGGTACACATGCTGCCAGTTTTTATCCCTCACAGGCACAGACCCCATTGACTTCCATTCTAGACAGCCCAAATGGATGACTTTTTCCAAATGATGCTTACACAGGACACAGTAATAATGAGTTCCTAATGAGGATTGTCAGTCAACCTGCCACTACAGCAATATTCAGCAAGAGCAGTCCAGACTCTACTAGCTCATATCCAGAGCTTAGTGAAAGGAGGAATCCAATCAGATGGCAGTGACTGCCTGACAAAGCTTTGTACTGATGACAGCAAAGCCTTTTCTACAACAAACTGCCAAGTATACCCAAACACCCACCCCTGCTGTCTTCTTGTACAAAAGTTGGGTGGGGCAGAATGGAGGGGGGAGGACAAATCTGTTTGAGAGTTCCATGCAAAAATAACTGTTAAAGCCACCACCCTCTCTCCCTCTCTTAACACACTTTAAAAGCCTATTTAAATAAAAAACATTGTCTGGATTTTTAGATACATTTTCTCCCATGTGCATGAAATGCAGCCCATTTCAGCCCATTTTAATTCATTTCCAGCTTTTCCTTCTTTCTTAGTTTAAAGCAATCATTTGTGTTTTTAACTCAAGAAAAGGTTGCTAAACATTAGCATCCATATGGAATTTATTCTCCTTGCCTCATCATTTTCTTGTTTCCTGCCCAAGGCTTAGCTGCTGGAGTTTAAGAACAGCCAGCTTTAATGTTTGTGACTGACACATATTTTTTGCTTACTTTAAAGCTTTTTCTTTCCTTCCTCCCTCCCCCCATCCTAACTTTTTTCCTTTGCTAATATTCTTTCCCTGTCGATAATCACAAAGCTACATAAGCCCTTTTGTGGTTTAAATAAATATTGTCAATTTTTTTAAAGCTCAACATGGTGTATTCTTCTTCAAAGGTAACTATTAGGCATATAAAAAGAAGCCTGCTTAGTTTTTAGGATCATTTTAAGAGCATTATTCCTAGTGGTGATATTCAAATGGGGGGGAAGGAAATCCATTAAAACTGTCAAAGAATTTTGCCCCATCTATAATTACTTATAACCCTCCTGTGTTTAAATATAGCACTGCCGTTTTGACACCAAACACGGAAAACCTCTCCATATGTGAAATTATTTGACATTCTACCCTTTATTCACGACCTTCTTTTAAAAAGAGAAGAAAGAAGGGAGAGAGAGAGAGAGAAATGCTATGTGAGCAAAAAAGAGAATTGTCAGTCCACAGCTATTGCACTGGGAGAGCTAATTATGAAAACTGATTTTCTTTTTTAAAGTCTATAAAATGTGTTTAGATATACAGTGGTCATAGATCTATTATGATGGAAGCTTTGGAGCAAATTAATTTTATCCAAAGGCAGATGGCAGAAGCACCAGCTATAGTCCCTACAATCTATGGCAAATGTTTGTTAGTTTTTGGATCCATATAATCAGCTGTCCATGGTAAGTTTGCACATTTTACATGAAATGCGCAATCTGCCGTATCTCTGTGACTAGGGCTGAGCTCAAACGACTTGTCTCATTTGATATCAGTTTTCACAAATACTGGAGAAGTGTCTCCTATTTTCAGGAATTCTCAGCATTTTCAGCAACACACATTCACGTTGTTTTGATGCTGTTCTTTTCTGTTCTTCCTCTTCAACCATGTCTGAAATGGCAGCCGATACCTGCATTAGGCTCTCCACACAATTGAGAACAGGTCTGGATTGCACAGAGTACACCAATATGCATGTAGGCTCCTTATTCGGACATTGTGCTGAACATGCAGATTTCAGGACTGGGGACTAGTGGATACATAAGTGGTAGGATGGGGCCATGGGATGTGTTCCCAGTTCCAGCCCCCCATGACTTTGCTGTGCACATGGGGGAAATGAGTGAAGAAAAACCATATTTATCACTGTTCCAGAAAAGGAAGAGTAGAAATTGAGGCCGGAGAAGGAAAGGGGCAGGTGACAGAAGGAAAGAATGCATGAAAGAGATTAGAGAATAGAGACAATATTTGGTTTCTTACGTCCTCCTTATCAGAGAGAAGAGATAATAAGGACTGAATCCAGATAGAAGCATGAGCAATTACACTGGTGGAAGTAGACTTACCCACCCCCCTCTTTCCCATGGCTGCCCCCTCCAGCCCCCTTAAAATGCTACACAGAGAATCAGAAGGCCCTGGAGAATAAGGTGAGCTTCTGTGTAGGTGACAGGGAGGGACCCCCAAAATAGGGCAGAGGGACTTTCCATGATTGGAGCCTTTCCTTTCACAGAAGGCAGATCCTGGATCTAACCCAAAATCAACTGTTTGCTTGGGATCGGTTTTGCTTTTGATAAATACAACACAGTACATAAACTCATTCCTCCCTCCCTTTGACCTGTCAAGTATGTATTGTTTTGTATCCTTCAGAATTTTTCCAGGTAAGGGAGCAATCCTATAGCCCCTAGACAGAATCTGGGAGGCCATAGTATATTTCAGATTCCTGGATCTAAGGTTGGAGACAGCACTCCGACTTTGGACCCAGAACTCAGAGCTCCCTCCTCCCACCCTCTTGCATCCCCCATGTTTGTTGCAAAAGTGACTTTGGAGAGGAGGGAATGGGGGAATTTCAGTGGGGACGGGAGAAGCTGACTTACACCATATCTTGAGGTCTCTCTGCTGCGCATCCTACTCTGCACTGGATACTCTTAAGCCACTGAGTTCAGAGGTGTACAAGTATGAAGGGCAGATCCCATAGGATTGGGCCCCAAAAGAGTTGTCTTGATTCTAGTTATCAGGGCCATTTCTCATATTTAACATGCAATAAGTCCAGGTTTGACACTGATTGTTCCCTTAAAAGGGAGCTTCAGCTACTCCCAGCTCTTTGGCAAGTGTTTCTTTTTCAAACACTGCTTTGTCACATACGTGCTTTATATTTTTACACATACCTGGAGTTGGGAGATCTGGATTCTAGTCCCCACTCAGCCATGACGCTCATTGGGTGACTTTGGGCACAGACTCTCAGCCCATCCAACCTGACAGGGTTGTTGTTGTGAGGGTATAATGGAGAGGAGGAGGATTATGTACACTGCCGTGGGTTCCTTGAGGAAAAAGGTAGGGCACGAATGTAAATAAATAAATATATATGTATGTACTGTGTAGGCTGCCTCCTCTAGAATCTCTGAATTCTTTCAAAGTAGCATAGAAAGGACAATTCTTACAGATGTGCCCTACCCTGCGTCTGGCTTGCCTAGCTGAGGAGGGGGGTGGTTGTGATGGTGGGTGGGAGGGAGGGCGAGTCACCAGGCTTGATCCCATGGGAGGTGTGAGCAAGGTGGTGGCCACAGGCTGAGGGAGGAGGCTGCAACGCTGCTCCTTCAGCCTCTTCGGCTCGCGGCTTCTGAGTGAATGGACGTTCGCTCAGTCCTGGGAGCGGGAGACCTCGAGGCTGCTTGTTTGATGTGAGTCCCAGCAGTGAGAGCGGTGGCGGCGGCAACAGGCCGTCGGAGCAACGCGCCTAGTCGGCCCCAGGTTTGCTTGGAAAGCCATTCGGGCTCTCTGTGTTAGTTTAATCGCTCCTTGAAGCAGTCACTGGAGCCGTCTGGGAGGTTTCCAGTTCAGCAGCAGTAGGTGCTGAAGGAAGAGTTGCTAGCCAGAGTGCTTCATTTAGGCCTGTTACCCTCTCCTTACAAGTCCTATTCACGGGAAGCACCTGGCAGTTCTTTCAGGGTCTCCTCATTAATTGAGGTTTTGGGTTTAACTGTATTTACAATTTCCATCTACATTAGTGGCAATGCCACCCAATAAGGGAAAAAGGGGCAATAAGGGGAAGGGGAAGCCCACCCCCCACCCCCCTGCTAAGAGGCCAGCTACCTGACCTGTTTCTGTTTCTTCGGAGGAGGAGGAGGAGGAGGAGCCAGATGGGTCTATTATCTTGGCCCACTTAGCAGCAGTTGAGCAAGGTAAAGGGTTCATTTCCCCTCCCATGCCAGTCGCGCAGTCAGGGGAGCACACAAGACTGAGGCAGACCAGAAAGCAAATGCAGCACGATCTTTGGCTTTCTGTTGCAGCATGCCTGGATGCAATGGAAGCTTCCTCTAGTGCTACTCTTACACCAGGCGGCGGATCTCTCCCAGCAATCCCATCTGAGGGACCGGTGCCAGTTCCTGATTGCTCGGTGTTTCCTCCAGGAGAGCAGAGTCCAGACGCGGGACCTTTGGCTGAGGTGATGAGGGAGCAAGGTGAGTCAGGCCAATGGCCAGCTACCATTCCTCAGAATTGGGGCCCTTTTGTACCTTTAGGATGGCTCCCCCTTCTGTCCAGTTTGGGCTTGCCTGTTGCATTGCTTCAAGGTGAGCGCCCTGCAGCTCAAATTCTACAAGTAGAGGGCACTCCAGTTTTCCCACCTGTTACAACCCTTCCTCTTGCCAGGGTGTATGAGACTGTACCTGCATTATGGCGGCTGAGCCAGTGGCACCTGCAGCGGTTCTTACCACCAGTGGTGGCGCCCAGCTCTTTGTCACAACAGGTGGCATCTACGGCCAAGGCTTGTGTTTCGGTCTGGCGGGACCCGGCTGGCCCACCTATTTCCAGCCAATTATCTTTGTGTTCTAATACGCATGATCCCCATCAAGACCCCATCCAGACTTGGTTTTGGTGACAGGTCAGATCATGGTCACATCATGGCTAGGCTACAACCCACATCTACCCCAAACGTTAGTGCAGAGCAGGGGGTTCAACACCTCCTGCTCCACTGGGAATTCAATGCACAGGGTGGATGCTCCAGATCTTCCTGCAGATTTAAGCATGAATGCTCTATTTGTGGAGGACCACACCCATGTATCAATTGCCCCAAGGTCAGAGGGTGGAAAGGACCCGGTCATGAATTTCAAGGTGGGTGCAAACCCAGAGGCAGGCAGAAGCCCCACCAAAAGGGACCGAACCCAGTTAGACTGTTGCTACTTAGGCGACTTTTGCGGAGGTATCCAAGGTGGTAGGATGCTAGGTATCTAAGGCAGGTTTTAAGGAGGGCTTTCAAATTCCATTTCAGGGCCAGCGTGTGGCTATGTTAGCACGCAACCAGAAGCCTATACTAGGCATGGAACAAATTGTGAAGAAAAAAAATGATAAGGAGCTTTTGGCAGGACGGGTTCTTGGCCCATTTCCTGTACCTCCATTACCAAACTTAAGAGTGTCACCTTTGGGGATTGTTCCCGAGAAATTACCGGGAGGAAATAAGCTCATTCACAATCTCTCCTTTCCTAAGGGAGGCTCTGCGAATGATGAAATTCCCGAACACCTTTGCTCCGTACGCTACACTTCTTTTGACGCAGCTGTGAGAATGGTCAGGAGTCACGGCCGTGGGGCATTGTTAGGTAAATGTGACATAAAGTCCACCTTCTGGATAATGCCCATTCACCCATCCGATTTTTGTCTTTTTGGATTTTGTTTTAATGGAGGTTATTATTAAGACCGAGGGACTGCTGCCTGTCCTGACATTTTGGGGTATTGAGCTGGATACTGTTAATCAGTGCAGCCATCTACCTGGCAGTAAACTTGCAATGCTCAAGGAGAAGATCCGGGAGATCCTGTGACTACGCAAAGTGATTTTACGCTATTTACAGCAGGTTGTAGGGCACCTTAATTTTGCATGCAGAATGGTCGCACCAGGTAGAGCTTACTTAAGGCAGTTTTGTTCTGCCATGAAGAGGTTGAGGCTGCCTCATTGTCGAGTTCGAGTATCTGGGGAAGTGAAGTAGGATTTAGCTATGTGGCTGAAATTTTTGCAAGGATTTAACGGAGTCTCATTTTGGAGACAAGACGTGTTCCTTGAGGCTGAATTGCAGATACACTCTAGTGCCTCTGGTGCCCTGGGATTTGGGGTGATTTGGCAGGACTACCAATTCTGGGCTCTTCAGACGCTGGGCTTGGGAGCCTTTAGCTTTGGGACTCACTCCTTTCATGTTGGGGCTGCCTCTATGGCTTCATCCGTGGGTTTTGCCCCTGATTAAGTGCGAGCTGTTGGAAGATAGAGATCTAAAGCTTTTCACTCTTATATACGCCCATTCACATGGAAGTAAGGACACATGTTATGCAAAGTTCTGGTTCTTATGTTCTTTTGTTCTCCTTAGATGTCGGATCATTGCTTGGACCCGTGCGTGTGCTCATTTGTGGGCACAGCATGGTGTTTTGGGCCAGGCGGAGGGCTGCCAGGTCAAGCTGCGGATCTCAGCTAGGACTCAGCTGGTGTGCCAACATCCAGTGGCTGGGCCGGCCAGACATGCACTGGGACCGTCTCCTGCCCACGTTGTTTCAGAAAGGTTTGGTGCATTTTCCGCCTCAGGTTTTGGTTTTGCATCTGGGAGGAAATGACCTTGGTTTGTTGAAAGGCAAAGCTCTCATTTTCCAGGCTTTTGCTGATTCGCATATCGTATGGCAATGACAGCCGGGTGTTGTGATCTTGTGGTACTGCCTGATTTCCAGAAGGGTCTAGAAGGATGGTTGCAACCCGCGGGCCCTAGATCGGGTCTGCAAGAAGGTGAACAGGCAAATCACCTGGGGCTTATCTGGTCATGGTGATGATGTCATTGTTCACCATAGGATTTCTCAGACAAGGAGGGAGCTTTACAGACAAGATGGAGTGCATCTGTCTGACATGGGCAACAATATGTTCCTTGCCGATCTGCAATGGAGCTTGTGGGAATTAATTCAGCACAAGTGGGGGGTGAGCAACTAAGCTTTAGGCTTGTCATTCTCCTGTGGCCATTGGGGGCAGGCACGATCAGGGAATTCAGGGATGGTGTGCATTCTGAGGCACCGTGATGGTGACAGGTGAGCTCTGAGGGCCTCCTGCTAAGGGTTTTACAGCCCCGGTGGAGGGATAAGGGTTACCTGTGAGGCCAACTCATCTCACCCACCCAGGGTTTGACAGCCTGACAGGGAGTGACATGGGAAGGCCTCCCCTCCCCAAAAGGGGCAGTCCTGTCAGTGGCAATATGGCAGACAGCACACGATGGGAACTGAATGTTTTCACCCTATGAACAGCCTGGCTAGTGCCGACTGAGTATAGCTGTCCGCCCAGTTAGTCCTTTGCAGATCCAATTGAATAAATGTGGCCTGATTTGATACCATACTTACGTGTCTTGTCTCTTTATTTCCACTCATCCACTCGCAATCAACTTTTTCCTTCTTATTCTGTAATAGCAGGCGATGCCTCTCCAACCACTCTGAGATACAAATATGCTCTCAGGTGTTGACCAGCCAGCCATATTGGGATGATATCTCTTATCTAATTTTTTTCTTTGCTATTGCAAATGAAAGTGGAGAACCTCTCTCCCAATAATGCATCAAGATATATTTCTGAAGAGTGAAGATGTGGAAAACCGATAAGATTTTTCATACAACCTGCATTTTTAAATGTGTGCTTCCTCTTAAACATTCTGAAGTATGATCTATCAAGTCAAATAGCTGATGCACTTTGAACACTTAACTCCAAATGAAAGATAAATTACTTTTTTATTAGTTTCTGTCACAATAACAATAAAACCTGACAGTGTTGATCATAGGGATATTTCACGCTGCAGAGGAAATGTGTTCTTTTGCACATAAAACAATAATTTTCTTAAACCACCAATTTTTTCCCTGCTTTTATCCAAACAAGGCATTTTGAGCTTAAGCCTTATATGTACAGAATTATCCTGTGAAATACCTTTTAGAAATGCATCAATTAATTTGTAATTTACTGTTGGGGGGGGGGGGGTTGGACAGTGCATAAAAACTATGAGTGAATCATATTGCAGTATTTTCATTTTCCACTAGGGTTCCATACCAGTAATCTAGCAGCTTATTTTGCATAGTTTCATCACAGCATATACCAGAAGCAAATGCTACTGCTCTCTTTCAGTGATTGTGGAGCTCTTTCTAGTTACAGAAGATCTTATAGATTGCTTTTCGGCAAGCCACTCTTACAGCCTATCTACACTACTGCTTTAAAACAGTTTAAAACAGTTTAAAATGGTTTATAACAGTAGTGACAACTGTTGGAGCCTAGCACACACTCCATATACAGTTCTCAAAATGTTTTCAAAGTGTTGTATCCTGCTTGGTGTAGATAGGTCCTGAGCTACTCCTCAGTAACCTGTGAAAAGGGAAGATAAAACAAACAGGCACCAGCAAGGGTTAGGAGAAAAATATCTGAGATAGGGATGTCAGAGCTATCTGTTTCAGGGGTAGAGCTGGATGAGCTTTTATGTTGGCTTGGCCTCCAGAGGCCTCATCTACACCAAGCAGGATATTGCACTACAAAAGTCGTATGAATGTGGTATATAAAAAGCAGGAGTTACACTATTGTTTTATAGAGTTATTGAAGTGCACTGACAACTGTTGGGGCCCATTGACACATACCATATACCGCTTTCATGCTGCTATATCCTGCTTGGGGTGGCTCCTGCCTTTTATGTGCCGCTTTCATTCCACTTTCATAGTGCAATATCCTGCTCGGTGTAGATGAGGCCTCTCATCATCATCAAATTTATTAAAGTCAATAGACCATAAACCAAAAGATATACGTATACAATGTGGTAAGGGGTTCCAAGGACCCCGAAGATCCGTGTCCGGCCGCTGACCAATCACGTAAAGACACGCCAAGTGGTGAACTCAAAAAAGCTTTTATTTGTAGCAATGAATTGCAACTGCTCTCCACTGAAAGGCGCGTGGAACAGCCCCTGCTACAAGTGGGGTGCGGATATTTATACTCAAGGGCCATCGGTCAGCAAGCGCGCGCATCATACAGTATTTTTCCATTTTCAGCTCCTAGACTTATACTGAAAGCACATGTCAGCTACAGTCTTTTAGAAAGGTGAAAAGAAAGAGGGAGGGGGAGTGGGGGGCTTTCTAAGCAGTGATGTCAAAAGGAAAGTAACTTCGTCTGGCATTTTCTTTGAAGCTTGACCCATATACTTTGAAGCCAAACCATTCGAATGACAGGAAACTTGTGTGGTTGGGCTAGAAACTTTCCACACCTGCATATCGGCTAAGCGTAAGCATCTAAGTGTTTCACACCTGTCTATGGTTAGCAGCCAAGCGTAGGCATTATGCACAGAGTGTGAGCATCAATGCCATAAACATGTACGTTTGCCAGAGGTCAAGGTCAGGACATTTGCAAGAGGTCCGGGTCAGGGTTTTTCTTGCTTCAACAATAACATCAGTTCACAAACAGTACCGATCGTATACATCAAATACCCTCCAACTGAGCTCTGTAACAAATGGTAAGATGTAAAAACTTTGCAACTTGAGTTGTAACTATTTTATCTTTGGCCTGTAAAAGTGTGATTGTCAAAAGCTCTTTAGAACGACTGGGGAACCCCTGGAGACTTGGTCGCAGCAAATCATTGACGAGGCCTCTGCTCCATTTTCTGCTAGCTGGCCACTCTTGAAAACATCTTACATTTAGGCATGTCTTTTTCAGAGCGTGAGAGAGCTGTGGGAGAAAAGGAACCCTCCCAAGTCCTGGTGTGCGCAGAGAAGGCTATATTTTAGGATCAAAATTAACCAGCACTGTTATCACCACAGGACAGTGTTTGAAAACAAAAAGATTTGTGCCTTTGCGTATGCATTTACAATACAGAGACCCATTTGATCGCACCGAGCGATCAACCTGAGCATCTCATTACAATCTGGGAAAGGTCTCACAAAACACATTCCATCTGTCAGTGGGGCGAAAGGCAGAATGGGCCCAGCCAAAATGTGATTAGAACAAATGTTAACTCTACTCAGAAGTACAAGGCTTCTGCATGAACGAGGCTTCTGCATGTCTACTCAGAAAAAAGCAGGGTTGAAGCATACAGGAGCACTTAAAAATAACATCCCAAATACCAAGCCTCTACATGTCTACTCACAAATAAGCTTGAGCAGCATGTCTACTTACAAGTAAGTAGGGCAGGTCACTGCATGCTTACTCAAAAGTAAGCAGGAGTGAATCACTCAGTAGTACTTTCAAATAGCATCCAAATATCAAGCCTCTGTATGTCTACCGAGAAGTAAACATGAGCAGCATCTCAACTCAGTAGTAAGCAGGGTAAGACTCTGTATGTCTACTCAACAGTAAGAACAGCAAGCCTCAAAAGTAAGTCAGTCTGAATCATTTAGCAGCATCCTTTCCCCTGCAGAGAAAAACTGATCTCTTATCAGCAGCTGATCAGAGATAAAGGCTTTTCCCTTCTGGGAGAGGGGGTGAGGCCCAGGGAGCAGGCTGCAGAAGCTCTATAGGCCATATCCAGATCTTGAACCAGAGCTTCCCCATCCGTACTTCAATGCAGCAAACATCATTCATACTGTACCATAGACAGAACCAGTAAACTCTTTAAATTTTATTTTAAAAACATAATATATTTCTACCATTAAAATAAACAAGTTCCCACATATACACTTTGGCTCTGATACAGAGGAAATCAAGCCGAAGCCCCACTGAACTCAATGGGACCTAAGTTAGTCACTGATTTCTACAGAGCTGCCTTTCTCTTGCATGGTTTCTATTCATTTCAACAGGTCTTCTGAAGGAGAATGTCATGATGAAGGGTGGCCCAAGTTTCGATACCGAAATACCTTCATGAAAACTGACTTGCCTAACAAGCATATTCATACTAGTACAATATAGTCTTAGGGAAGAAATTCTAATTTGCCTGTAATTTTACTCCCTGAAAGGATCTGTGCATGATTTATCTCATTGTCACAACAGGATTCAGATGTGAATGTGAATTGCTGAAGAAGCAGTTTACTAGCTTAGCATATTCCCATTAGAGAGCCCTGTTTCATAATGAGTAATTGGGAAAACAAGCTTTGGGTTTTTTTATGTATGATACTGCCACCAATGTACTTTTCTCTGGTTCAGAATTACAGGTCTGCACCTTAGGAACATGCAGAAGTGAACTGCTTTGGTTGTGTGACAGCCATTTACGAAGGAAGGTTTTATGCCCAAACGATGCCGAATTAATCATGCTTGTAACAATGTTTAAAATGCTTGGGCTGCAATTCCACACACAGTTAGCGTCTGAGCTCATCCCACTGGTTTAAGTAGGATTTACGTGTGCATAACCATAGGCAGGAGTGCAGCCATCGAGTTTTAAAGTGTATCTGTTTTTATACTGATGCTAAAGTAATACTTTTCTCATTTCATGGATTGTACCAAGACAGGCTTGTCTAGTGTTAGGACATGGGTGCATGAAGGCTGGCGCACCAACATCAAGCTCTGGCCGAAGGAGAGAACTATAAGAAAGCCAGCAGCTTTCAGTCTCTTTGCCTTTTTCATGTTGCGCATTAACAATTAGATTAATCGTTAATGTACAACATTAGAGTAGATTAATCGATGGTTAGATTATCACAGGAGACAATTATTTCGCTAGAGGAAATCCTGCAGACACTAATTTCTATAAACCCCAGGAGGAAGGCCTTTGAATAAAGTACAGGCCGAAATGCGATGGGCTTCATGAAAATAAATATTTTGCATCCTGAGAACCTGTATCACTTTTTTTCTGACCCGTTTGGATGCTCTCTTCGTTTTGCTTTTTGTTCTTCCCAGAAAGGGACATTTTTACAGGAACAGCTGCTGCCATCATTCTAGCATTACCATTTTATCCAGAGTGGGGTGGGGGAATATCTCAATGCAACTCACAAAGGACTAGGGACCCTCTTGGTCTTGGAAATCCAAAAGTGCTAGAAATGGGATGGATTTTACACATTATTTTGAACTAGCTACATCCGCTGTGAAGGGATGGAGAAGCAGCAAATTCTGGACTTGCCCACCTCAAGCAGACTCCCACCAAAAGGCGATGAGATACAAGTGTGTTGCACATAGGGATCACATAGAACCACAGGTTTTGCTTTACTTCTCCTACTGGAGAGATTCTCAGAGACATAGCTGCCGCCGCCACCACTAAGGAATGCAGGAAAGATGAGATATTGGACTCTCCAGCCTAGATTGACCTTGCTGCCCCTCCCTCCTGAGGTGGCAATCCCATGTCTGGGCTGCAAATGGGTGCTCATGTGACTGACTCTTCTTTAATAGTAAAACTTTACTCCACTATGAAAAAAATGATGAGTTGGATCCAGATCAAGTTTGTTGAACTTGCGGTCAAACTACAGGCTACATGAAATATAGAGCATACAGCTGCCCCTCCACTTTCTATTTCCTCGCAAGTGAATGCATCAGCCCTGATGCAGGCTGGGACCACTATGCCTAGGGAGGGGACATTTAAACTTTCCCCCAGCTGCTTCCCTCCTGAAATTGGTATCCGTGGAGGTCTTTTTCTCCCCCTTTTAAAACCCTTGCTGTGGGGGGGGGGTGTTGAATTTCAGGAGAGAAGTAACAGTGGGGAGGTTAACTCCCCCCCATCCATGATGGTCACGATCCATGTCAGGAGCCCACACCTTTACTTTTGTGTGTAAATGAATAGCAGAAGGGCAACTGCATGCTGATCTAATGTGCAGTTAATGGGACAATTTAGTCATGACTTCAGTCCCACTGATTTCAATGGGAGCTAAGATCAACTAATGTGCCTCTGGATCCAACCCTATGTCAGGGATTATGGCATTTGCAAACAACTCCATCTCAGTATCATCCCTAGGTTGCCTGCCATTAGTTGAGCATATTTTTCATGTGAAGGAAATGAGCATTTGAAAGCACATCCAAGAAGCAACAAACAAGAGAGGTGTCAGGTAAACTACTATTAGTGCTATATAAAAGTTAATGGCCAATGATAAATGGTATTTAACAGTAGATTTAACTTTCAGTTGATACCTACATTTTACTCAACGTTATTCTGATTGTGAGTCTGCTATGAAAATAATAGATCTAGTCAAACATATACAGCCTATGCAAAAAAAAAAAAAAAAGTATTTTATACACTGTACTGTTGAGCATTTTGTTCTATCTACCCTGCTGTCCTGCTCTTGTTTCTGCTGAAGATATCAGCTGCTTATCTCAAATTTTCTCCCATTTGTTTACTGAGTTTCCAAGGTGCTTGCTCAGGATATTTTAAAGCCAGAGAAGGCTGCCTAAAAATCTAGTAAATAAGGCAACAGGATGGGGGTGAGGCTAAGCTAAGGAATTAATGTCCAGCACTAACAGAAATTTCACTGCACGAAGGCAAAGAAATAACTTAACAAAAGAAGCACGTACAGAAAGGCACAAATAGTGTGCTTTTCATGCAGGCAACTATATATAGCCTGTTCCTCATTCCACAGCACTGCTATTGATGAGGGCAGAAGCCGAAAGGTTTAGTTTAAAAAATATTTTTTTAATATTCTGATGTTAGTCTTTCTGAGCATCATCAGACGGAAGGGGGGGAAATCACGGTTCCCTACCATCTCTTCTCTGCCCCCGCTCCTGTCCCATGATATTTCCTCTTTCTACCCAGAGAAGGAAGAGTAAGTAAACAAAGAGCACGAGGCTCATTCAGGGGGCATTTTTTTATCATGATGTTTCCCCTGGACATTCTGTTTTTGCTTTGTTTTTAAAGTCGGATTAAAAAGGGTCCGTTTTGTGACGGGAAACCGGCAAGAAGGCATGGGAGGCATGCAAGAGGCAGATGTCATCATCAAAGGGATGCACAAACATCCATAAGTGGACAGTATCGAGCATGCCATAAAACATTCATCTGATGTTGCTCTCTTATCTTTCTGTTACATTTTTTCTTAAAACTGACTGCATCTATTGTGAATCCAGAGCCTATTTGTTGCTTTTTGCCACTTTACACCAACCTGTCCCTCTCTCTCTCTCCCCCTCATTTATTTATTTTAATATATTTGTATACCGCCCCATAGCCGAAGCTCTCTGGGCGGTTTACATAAGACATATGGCCATGTGTACTTTGCACATAAAATACAATTAAAAATCAATAGGCAGCTCAGATTCTGCCAAGAAAAGATGAATTTTGTGACATGTATACTTTATGCAAATCAGCAAAGTATTTCCTTGATTTGCATTATTTATTTATACTTCTGCTAAAGACAATGTGCTTGTGCTGGCCATTGATTCCCGGAAACCACAGGTAGTATCCAATATTAGTCCTACATAGAATAACCCTATTGAAATGAATGAATCTTCCGTTAATGGATGCTTAAGTTCCATTCATTTCAAGGGTCTATTCGATGTAGGACTAACATTGGATACTCCCCCTTGGTGATCATACCCATACTCTTCAAAACCTATATTTGTGGCCCTAAGGGCCAGAAACATGTCATTTATGCATATATATATATATATATATATATAATGAAAAGGCATTTACAAGGAGGCCTAAGAGAGCCATTTGAATTTGGCCAGAGAAATGAGAAAGCAGTTCTATGTTTTCCGGGATGACTGGTGGAAGATGTTTTGAACTTTAACTATGCTAGCTACACTTCCCTTGTGACCAATGGTGCTTTGGGATTAGCATTACCTCCCTCTGAGCCCTTTTGCTTACTGCTTTCCTATCATGTACATTGGTAAACAAATAGATATTACAAAACTGTAAGCATCCAGATGTCTCTTCTCCACTGGAAACTGTCATATGGAAGTATGAAACTGCCTTATACTGAAAAAGACCAAGGGGGAGGGTTATCCCACATCTATTCCCAGCACTAGAAATGGACACATCAGTCTATTTCTAGTATGTGAAATTTTCACATGTGTTAATTCATTTGTCCATGTCATCTTGTTTCCACATTAATTTGTGTGCATATATATATATATATATATGCACACAAATGCACAGTTAAATACATTTTACATACATAAAATGCCTTCCCAATCTGGGCTTATCTAGTCCAGCATCCTGTTTCCTCCCCTTGACCAATCAGATGCTACGGAAGCAGGACAGGGGGGCAATAACTTAAGAAACTGGTATTCAGAGACATACCACCCCTGAGCCTGTGTGTTGTGTAAGGAAGTACTTCATCCCATCTGTCCTGAATCTCCCCCTCCCCCTCCAATTCACCTTCATGCGATAACCTGGAGTTGAGTATTACGAGCACAGAAGGAAAACTTCTCTTTACCTATTCTGTCCACATCATGCATAATTTTTTACACCTCTAGCATATCTCCCCTTATTTGCCTTCTTTCTAAACTAATAGACTCAGCTGCTGTAACCTTTCCTCCTAGGGAAGTTGCTTCAGCCCCCTGATCATTTTGGTTGCCCTTTTCTGCACCTTTTCTAGCTTTGCAATAATCAAAATTGTATGCAGTATTCCAAGTGTGGTCTCATCACTGACTTGTATAAAGGCATCACGATATTGGCTGCTTTATTTTCTATCCCTTTCCTAATGATCCCTGACAAAAATGTGTGTTTTTCACAGCTGCCACACTGAATTAATGTGTTCATTGAGCCATCCACCATGACACCAAGTTCCTTTTCCTGGCCAGTCACTGCCAGCTTAGTCCAAATCAGTGTCTGTGCAACAACTTTACACTTGCAATGAACTGTATGTTCCATTTTATTGCCCAGTCACCCAGTTTGGAGAGATCCTTTTCAGCTCTTCACAATCCCAGTTTGATTTTCCTACCCTGAATAAATTGTTGCTGTTGAATTATTATTATTATTATTATTATTATTATTATTATTATTATCGCTCGTGGCGGTTTTTCTAGACGGACATGACGGGCTTTGCCAATCAGTTTCCGGGCAAAGTATAAAGTGTTGGTTATTACCTTTAAAGCCCTACATGGTTTGGGTCCAGGGTACCTGCGGGATCGCCTTCTCCCGTACAATCCGCCCTGCACACTTAGATCCTCTGGGAAGAATTTACTCAAGCCAGCCAGAACTAGGCTGGTGGGTGTTACCCAGAGGACCTTCTCTTCCATCGCTCCCAGACTATGGAATGGTCTGTCAGAGGAGGTTAGACAAATTGACAGTCTTCATGAATTTAAGAGAGTCGTGAAGACTGTCCTCTTCTGACAGGCCTATCCAGATGAATTTTAAGATGTTTTTAATGTTGTATTTTTCTCTTGTTTTTAAAATTTTAACTGTTGTGATTTTTATGTTTTATATTGTTGCTGTTCCCCGCCTCGATCCGAAGGGAGAGGCGGGCTACAAATAAATATTATTATTATTATTATTATTATTATTATGCTGTCTTTTACAGATTCAGGAATTTCCTGACAATTGAGCATGTTTTAAGTCTAACTGCTTTCTGGATGTTGGTGTGGATGTATTTTGATAGGCCCAGTTTCTGAAGGTTTTCTGTATAATTTTTTAATGTGATGCCGGTGATGCGACTAACGGAATAATTGTGACCTTTTCCTGTTGCCATAGTTCTTTGACTTCCATGGCCAATGGTGCATATTTGTCTCTCTTTTCTTCTTCCTTTTCAACATTTTTGTCATTCGATATTACTATGTCGATGAGGTCTGTGTATGTTTTTCTTTTTTGTCTATGAACTTTATGTCTGGTCAGTTGCAAGGTATTGTTTTGTTCGTATGAATCATTCTGTCACAGTATATGTTATGATCTGCATTTTCCAAGATTGTTTCGGGTGAGTATGTATAGTATGGTGTAGGCTGTTTGATAAGGTTGAATTTGATAGCCAGTTGTTGGTGAATTAGTTTTGCAGCTGTATTGTGTCTGCCCATATAGTCCATTCCTGCCAGAATTTCACATCCTCCTGTTATATGGTCTATTGTTTCTTGCAGTTGATGGCATTTCCTGCATAGGTCTGTTGTTACACTGTTATCTTTTATGATGTATTTTTGGTAGTTCTTGGTGGCTATAACTTGATCCTGTATAGCTATTGGGAATCCTTCTGTTTCTAGAAATAGCTCACCCTTCCTGAGCCATTTGTATGACTGTTCTTTGTTTATTTGTGGGTTCTGAATTGTGTTGTAGTGCTTCCCATGGAGTGCTTTTGGTGCCCATTACTTTTGTCTGCTTTTACTATGGCTTTATGAATGGGGGTGTTTTTAGTGTGGAAGAATTCTCTGAGTGGTTTTATCTGTTATCATGCATTATGTTAATGTCTAGCAGACCTCTTCCTCCTTCTTTCCTGATGATTGTTGTTCTTCCAGTGCATGAGTTGGGATGGAGCTGCGGTGTTTTGTGAGTTTGGCGTGATTGAGTCTGTTTATTTCTTCAAGTTCAGTGTGTGACCAGTGTATGATTCTGAATGAGTATGTGAGGATGGGTATTGCGTAGGTTGATGGCTTTGAAAATGTTTTTAGAGTTGAGTTTGGATTTTAAGATTTGTGATAGGCGGGTTTTATATTGCATTCTTAGTTGAATTTTTACTGTGGAGTGATTAATTTTCATGTTTCTGAGGATGTTTTTCAAGCAATTTCCATTTATGTATTGCATCATTCTTCCTATATCCTTTCGTAGCTTTTCAGTTTTGTTTTCAATTCTGATTTGCCATTTTGGTTTGGTTCCTATTCTTCTGCATGTGGTGTTGTTTGTGGGGAATTCTTGTTTGTTACAGGTGAGGACTGCTGTGGCTGCTGCATAGATGACTGTGTGGATTTCTTCAAGGTTGCTATCATTGTTAATGTATGTCATGAGTTTACTATTCATTATGTTTATGAGTTTCTGCGGGTCCTTGTTAAACTTTAGTCTAGGTAGTGGGTTTCTTTTTGTTGGGTCAGTTTCTCTCCATTTTGTTAGATTTGTCTCAATTTCTTCCATCAGTTGCTGCTCTACGTTTATGTTTGTTGTATCATTGTTTGTTTTGGGTTGTGGTGTTGTCCGGGATTCTTCTGGTGGGGTTGTTGTATCTAGAGTTGCTGTTTCTTCTATGGATGTTCATGTGCTTGTTGTTGGTGCGTCTGTGCTTTACATATTGGTATTCTGTTGTGTTATTTCTTCTTTGATTTTTGGAATTTGTTGTTGATTATAACTCTTTTTTGATCTATTAGTCTTTGTTCTGTTACAGTGTCCATTAGGTGGGGGTAGATTTCCATAAATAGTCTATGAAGTTCTGTTCGGTATCCTGGTGCTATTGTTTTGAGTTGTGGGCTTTTATAGTAACAATGCATGACGTTACAGTTCATTTCATTTGACCAAGCTATGCGTTGCCTTGGGTGTCCCACCTTGGTGGTTGCCTGTGGAACAGGCAGAACAAGTCTAGGGGAGTTTGGGTGGTTGTCCTTTTCCTTGTTCATTGCCTGTTCATTTTGCCTGTTCATTTTGGCCAACTGTTAGGTTTGTGCAGTGTTCTTGGCCTTGACGCTGCCCATTCCAGGCTATTTTTCGGCTTTCTGGAACCATTTTTTTCACACTAGCAGGGTGGTTAGCCTAACTAGTGGTGGTTGGCTAAGGTCCGTGGGTGTGCCGTGTCCGTGTAACCCCTTGTAGGATTATTATTATTATTATTATTATTATCAACCCACCTTTCCCCCCAATACTGGGCCTTAAGGTGACTTTGACTAGCTTCTACTTACATATCATTTATGAACAAATTAAAAAGCACAAGTACCAAGACAGATCCTTAACATGCCCCACTTCCCACATCCCTCCATTTGGAGAATTGTCCATTTATCCCTACTCTCTTCTTCTGGTTCTTTAACCAGGTACTTGTTAACAGAGACATCATCTCATCCCATGACTGCTAAATTTGCTCAGAAGCCTTTGATGAATGACTATGCCAAAAAGCATTTTGAAATTCCAAGCACATAATGTCTACTGGATTTCCCTTATCCATATGCTTGTTGACACTTCCAAAGAATGGTAAAAGGTTAGTGAGATGGAACTCACCTTTGCAGAAGTCATGTTGATTCTTCTTCAAAAAGACTGAAGAAACTTCTTAAGCTACCTGACCTGCAATTTTCTGCATTCCCTCTGGATCCCTTTTTAAAAAGTGTTGATACACTGATCACTTTCCTGTCCTCGGGATTAGAGGTTATATATATATTGTTAGAAAACCAGCAATTTCACATTTGAGTACTTTAAGAACCTTCAGATGGATACCCTCCATGCCCAGTGGTTTGTTAATTTTGAATTTGTTTTAGTTCTTTTAAATATCAATTTAAACAAATAATGAAGCACAGAACTTCACCTTTTGTCACCTCTATTCCCCTCAGTTTTTTAGATTCCTTTCTGAAAATGTAAATTCAGGTAGAGGTACCTGTCCTACTTCTTCCACATTGGAGACATATGCAAAGAATTCATTTAGGTTCTCTGCAATCTCTTTGAACATATTTTCTCACATAATAAGCATTTTTAAACACATTTTTTATTTCAAAATACACATTTCTAAACACAATCTGATATGTTTTGGGGCAAGAGCTGCATTGTAAATTCAGAAGCGTGAAATCTGCAGGATAACTATATTCTGATCTACACATTATCCTGTCTGGGCAGTGCAGATCAGGGCAGTTTACATTAGAATTCACAAAAACTGAATTCCTGAAGCATCGTTATGCAGCACAATAGGATTGTCGGCATTTTTGACATCTCTTGTAATACAAGGAATGTAAAGTCTTCTCTAAGCTGAATCTACGATTCAGCTGAATGAAGCAACCACTTCAGTTGGCTATTAACAGGTAACAATTTAGCCCCACTCAGGCGTTCTGATTCTGGGGAGAATAGACACATGAGGAGAAGGAATGCTAGCCTGGCCCCTCCATCATTGCATCCATCGCCCTCTAGATGGGTGATTTTCTGAAGAGCAGAGCCTTCTGAACCTGTGGAGGTTCTCCATGTTATTCTGAACTCTGCATGAGTTCAGAGCAATGTAAACAATGTCATGGAGGGGGCAGGGCTAGTGTATTCCCTCTCCTCATGTGTCTATTCACCCCAGAATCAGAATGCCTGAATAGTGATACTTTCAGGTACTTCAGACTGTCCATTTTTCAACGTCATACATAAGGAGACTTGTAGCACCCAAGCCACATCTTAAATCTTAGGCTGGAATCCTAAGGACCCTGATCCCATTAAATCCCATTAGTTTCAATAAATGTACTCCTAAATAGATGATTGCAAGATTATATGCTAAATATGGGAATCATTTCAAAAAATAAAACAATAATCCCATACAACCATGAAAAATCAAAGCAACATTAAAAGTGATAAAAATAATGTAAAATGCCAAGTTGAAAAGTTGTGTCTTGACCCCCACTCAGAATACAGGGAAGAGGAAGAATTTGATTTAATTTGCATTTGCTTTTGCACTTTCAAACCAATTTCAGTTATCCTTTGAAGTTGAAAATGTGTACACAAATGTGTATATTAGGGAAATGGACATACAAACGTGCTGATATTAGTGAAAATAATGTTAAAATTAAGGATGTGCAGCAGATCGGATCCGATCCATGATCCGGATCCAATCCAGCCAAAATTGGAATGAAAGGAAACGATTCTGATTTCAAAAAATGGAGGTCCAATTTTTTCCAACCCGATTCCCCCCCCCCAATTTTAATTGGGGAAAATCGGAAAATCGGACCTCCATTTTTTGTGTTTTCACCATAGGCTTGCATTAGGGGAAAGAAAGCTTTCCCCCAATGCAAGTCTATGGGGAAAACGTGGTGGTGGGTGAGTGGGGACCTCCCTCCCCCCACTCATGCTCCTTACCTGCTGCCTCCTTGCTGCTATCCGCTGCCGCCCGCTGGTTCCTTCAACTGAGAAACGGGCTTTACAGCCTGCCTCTCTGCACTGTACTGAGAGGCAGGCCGTGAAGCCTGTTTCTCAGTAGAAGGAACCAGCGGGCAGCAGTGGACAGCCCAGCAGGTAAGGAGCGCGAGTGGGGGGAGAAGGAAGTCCCCACTTACCTGCTGGGGCCGTCCGCTGCCACCCACTGGTTCCTTCTACTAAGAAACAGGCTTCACGTCTTGCCACTCAGTAGAGCACTGGGTGATGATGTCACCTGGCACTCTACTAAGAGGCAGGCCATGAAGCCTGTTTCTCAGTAGAAGGGACCAGCGGGCGGCAGCGGGAGGCAGCGGGTGGCAGCGGGAGGCAGCGGGCGGCAGCGGGAGGCAGCGGGCGGCAGTGGGCGACCCCGGCAGGTAAGGAGTGCAAGTGGGGGGAGGGACAGGGAGGGAGGGGGAGTTAGGTCCCCACTCACCCGCCCTCATGTTTTCTGCATAGACTTGCATTGGGGGAAAGCTTTCCTCCAATGCAAGCCTATGGCAAAAACATGAGGACATCCGAAAATTGGATGTCCAATTTTTGTATCAGAATCAGATCCAATCTGATCTGCGGAACCTCCAATTTTGTCCAATTTGATCCAGGGCAAAATCTGAGGTCCCGATTCTGAATCCGATAAGATTTTTCCTCCCATGCACAACCCTAGTTAAAATGCATTATATTAGGAACATGGCTTGGAAAAATACGTCTGTTAGGCAAAACTGCATACAAAAATGTATGTACTGGGAGAAATGTATGCAAAAATGCATATGAATTTTTATGCTTTTTTTTTTTTTTAAGATTAAAGTTTGAAATGAACCAAATTTAAGATTGGAAAAAAAGAGAAACTGAAGGAAACTGAAAGAAACTGAAATGGACAGATTCAGTGGGGATCAGTTGCAAGTCCTTTTTCATGTGCCTGACAAACAGGCCTTTGCAAGCAAGAGTGTCTTCAAAGGGCCTTTCCTGCTGATCTTAACAACCGAGCAGGTGCATAGCGAGATAACTGGTCCCTCAGATACCTAGGCCCAAATCCATGCAGAGCTTTAAAGATCGAAACCAGCACCTTTAACTGAGCCCAGAAAACAATTGTCAACTGGTGCAAATCTTTCAGTATTGAAGAGGTTTGATCACAATGCCATGCACCGTGAGATTAACAGCCCAGTTGCCATATTTCACTGAAGCTTCTGATGCTCTTCAAAAGTAGCTCTATGTAGTGTTCATTGCAATCATCTAAACATGAGGTAACCAAGATATGGATGATGGATAACCGTTGCCAGATCAGATAAACTCAGGAATGGTCACAGCTGGTGCTCTTAACGTAGTTGTGCAAACACTGCCCTTGTTTAACATTTCTTTTTCACTCATGGCTTGGTTTCCTTTCTCTATCTGGTCAGTCAAATGAGGCCATGTCTCTCTAATATCAGACAGAATTATTTGGTAAGTTTACTTCAGACCTGAATGTTGGTGGACAGCACTGTGAGGGGATGCCGAAAGGATTTCTAAGGAAGAGGAGGAAGGGAGGGAAATAATGCAGCATGGGGCAGCTCATGGGTGAAGAGATTTGGCCTTCAGTAGAAGGAGGTGGCTCCTCAACAGCTCCTATATGTGCCACAGTAGCTCACACCAGCTCCAGCCATTCCATATCAACTGTAGAATGAATCGGGCATGTGGAAAGAGCCAATCTCAGGGAGGAACATAACATAATGCTGCATGATGCCATATTACAATTCCCAGGATGCAGTATATATACACAATGAGATTTCAAAGTAATGGAGAACTTTAATCTGAGATTGGACAGAGGAGTTCCTAACTTCACAAACAAATGTGAATTTATGTTGGGGTAAGTTTGTCCATCATTAGCTTACATTTATAATTCTCGTTTTTGCATAGAAGTACATTAATGCTGATGATGATGATGCATGAAAGTGCAATGTTGCATAAAAGACACACACACAAAAAAAGCATAGGTTCATATCCATTTCCCAGTAACAGCTCTATTACAGTTGTTAATCATAAGAGGGTGTTTAATCATTGCATAGGGCTTCATCATGAAGTGGCCCTTTTGTGCATATCTTTGCAGGTAAGAAGAAAATCAGGGATGGTGATATGCCCAGCAATACTGTTCCACTTACTTCTGCATTTGTAATGTGGATTGGGGTTGTGGGATGTTCACAAGAAAACAGCTTCCACGTGTAGAACCATAATTATAATTCTGTTTCCAGCTGATTGCACACACAACGTTAAAGGGTCCTAGAGTGGAAACACCCACAGTTAGAAAGCACTCCCCTAATTTATGTCCTGAATTGTTATATATAACCAAAATTTAAATGCAGGCGCTCTCTCCTCTTTCTTTTTCGAGACAGCAGAATGGACTCTTCTCATCCTTCCCTCCGGGACTGCAGCAAGCCAGCAACGGCTTATTATTAAAATATTTGGAGGCTGCAGAATAAGTTTCAGTTGTCAGCACATGACAATGAATTCATGAGGATGGAAAATGGTGTCCTTTTTTATAGATCTGTTTGTTAATAGACCTGTTTGTTATAGATTTTTCATGTTGGAGATGCATCAGCCCTGATGTGATCTGGATCATTTCGATACAAGCAAACAAGAAAGGGGCAGTGTGTGTGTGTGTGTGTGTGTGTGTGTGTGTGTGTGTTTGTGTGGAGTTGGGGGTGGGGGGCTGGAGGCTTCACAAAACCGCAAACTTCATCATGCCTCCATTAATGGGAGTTACGACCCTGAGATATGGGAGCTCTGCCGAAGGTAAACATTTTTAAGCTTTCGCTGGGCCTATTATTTTTACTTATGACATAGCCACCTATGCGTTAACAACCTCATCACTCAGCAAACTACGGCCTGCGGTCTGCCAACAGGATAGACTATGGATGCATTACATGCATTATTAATATCTTTCTTTCTTTTCTTAGCAAATTTCAAGATCTGGTTTCTTAATTCTGGGAGGGATGCAATGTCATGCATAAAATTCCAAAAGTCCTTGGTTTGGTTTAGTTTTGTAGTAGGTTTTTGGGAGGAAAAGGGGATCAGGGGGTAAAAAAAGAGAAGGATTAGTTCTCCCCACCACTATTTGCCCTACTTCAAAAGGCAGTGAAAGTGTGTGTGTGTGTGGGGGGGGGGTGCAATTAATTTGATGAGTCTCTAGCAGCCACAGTGCCATTGCCATTACTGACCGGCAAGCTCAACACTATGTTTTTAACATTTTTATGGCATTAGCTGCATCTCAACACAGAGAGAGATCACCTTCTGTCAGTCTGAATCAGCGGAACATGCTGAAGAACAGCAAAAAGCCCACATGCAGCATTAAGGAAGGATTAATGCTGAAATCAATGCAGTGTGCAGCTCCCCTTCTAAACAAAATCAATAGAAACTAAGTCTCTTTCATGGTTAAAAAGACTTGTGTTGCCCATTTTCATTCATGGGCTCTGTGTTAAATTAAAGATACCTTTACATTCACCTGCTGATTTGCGGGGAGATAGCTATACTGTGACATTCTCATGAATACAGAATGAATGTATTAGCTTATAATGAATACAAATGAATTAGTGATGAAGTGGGAATTTTGAATACTATTTACACTGCCTTAGACACAATCGTCTTCTTTTTTTAAAACTTGCACCTCACCTGATATAGAATCTCCATTAGTGAACAGCCCTAAATGATAAACCTACCTTCCAGCTCAGCATTGCCATCTGCTGCATCTTCACATAGCAGCAACCCAACTTTGACAAACCCAAGTTCTAGACTTTACTACTCATCTTGAAGGGATTTGTGGTAGGAGTGCTACCATTACCCATGAGTCCATGTACCTGAAGAGCAAAAGCTTCACGTTATAACCACGATGGGCCCAAACAAAGATGGATTTAAATCTGTATCTAGCAGATATGTCTTCTTTTTTTGTCAGTTTTCTTCCACAAATGCTCTTTCCCTGCATCCGGCTTGCCTGGCTGAGGGAAGACTATTGCAGGTGGCGGGGGGGAGGGGAGGAAGAGATGTGCCCGATTGCTATTGGAGTGACCATGTCATGTCGCTGGCCAGGGGCAGGGCGGGGCAGCTGACAGTCCATCAGCATCTTCTCATTGCATCTCCCTCCCTATATGCAGCGTGGGTTTATCTGGTCATCCTGTTGGGGGCCGAGTAGGAATTTCTTGTCTCATGGACGGATTGGCCGGAGCTACGTGTCGTTTTGCCTACTTCACACTGTAGGCGGGGAGAGAGTGTCTTAGAGTTATAATATATTTGGATTCAGTTTAATTTGGTCACATTTGGCATGCTTAGAGGAAAGGGATGGTGATCATTCTGTGGCACTGTTGCCTGGTGACGGGTGATGCCTGAAGCCTCCTGCTGAGTGTTTTGCGGCCCCAATTGGGGGGATAAGGATTACCTGTTAGCCCGACTCTTGTCACTCCACCCGGTGTTTTGTGGCTTGGGGGGGAGTGGGATAGGTGGGTCTACCCTCCCCAAAATGGGAATGGCCTGGGCTTGACGATCATCTGACGCCACTCTCCACACATAGAATGCTTTGCCCGATATAACGCCTAGGTAGTTGCTGGCATAGATTAGGGCCCACCCAGTTTCTCTTTGTATATATTCAATAAATGTGGCCCAAATTTGATACCATACACACTTGTCTCATCTCTTTATTTCCCCCCTCCTTTTGCCCGCAATAGGGTCCCTATCTGGATCTGGAAGCTGGAGCCCAGATCCAGATAGACAGCCTAGCATGGGGGCCAGGGAAGTTTTAAAGAACTGGCTTGTCCCCATTTGCTTACTTTAGAATAAAATGAAGAAAAAAGACTTAGAGCCTATCCACATTGCCCTTAAAATGATTTATATTCTGTTTAAAAACATGGTTTTTAAGTTGTTTCATTAAGTGGTAGAACACACTGAGCAGTATTTATGTTTCATAGTGATTGCTTCTTCTGTCTTCAGAGTGTTCAATGGTGCATTACAGGGTTAATTCCTTGACTCTTCTTGTTTAGTTTTTGTTTTGCAGGCTGCTTGAGTTAGGGAGACAGAAGTGGGCAGGTCAAGCAGCCTGCAAAACAAAAATGAAACAAGAAGACTCAAGGAATTAACCTTGTAATACACAATTGGACACTTTGAGGACAGAGGAAGCAGTCACTATGAAACGTAAGTACTGCTCCATGTGTCCTCCATGTAATGAAACAACTTAAAAAACCATGTTTTTAAACAGAATATAAGTCGTTTGAAGAGCAATGTGGATAGGCTCTTACCTGCGAGATACACATGTACAATAATGTTTGCCTTCACCCCCAGTTGGTTTAAAACAGGGTTGAGGGACCTCAGTCCCTCCATATGCTGTTGGAATACAATGCCCATCACCTCTGACCATTGGCCATGTTGCCTGAGGCTGATGGGAGTTTGACTCCAAGAACATTGGGAGGGACACAGGTTTCCCAACCCTAATTTAAAATGAAGCTTTGTAGTTTATTTGAATTGTGGATTGGATTGTTCACCGTCCAGCATGTATAATGGAAACAGATTTGAATTGAAACTGTAGGCCAAATGAAATGTTCTTCAAATCTTATTTATTCCAGTGTAAACGTGCACAGCCCTGATTTGGATTGGGCTTGGGCTTGGGAGTGTGGCACTCTGGGAAGTGGGATTTAAGCTCCTCCCCACTTTTTGTCATCACAAGATTCCCCACATACCTAGGGAAAAGCCCCCCTTCCTGGAATGCCATGGTCCCAATCCAATTTGGGGTTGCATGTGCTTACTCTGAAGTAAATAAATTAGAAGGTTTCATTTGGCCCTGAGCTTCTTAATCAATTTCATATTGTAGCCTGTTGTTCATTTTTCATTGTTTTTACATGAGATCTCCATAACAGGACACTGTATATTCTGCAAAAAAAAAAAAAATCAATAATTTTAATCTGCGTTGCTGTTTAAAAAAGATCTGTTACATAAGCAACAGATTAACAAAAGTTTTGTTGCTAAGTAACTAGGCTCTAAGGTCAAAACAAGCATAATACCAAATCACAAGAAACACTATAATTATCGACAAGGGACAAACAAACAAAACCAAACCCATGGTTAATGAGTTGAATAAACAATACCGTCTGCATTTGGAATAAAATGCCATTTCTTTGAAAATGAAGGCTCTCAACAGATTAAACATGTTTTCGTTGATTAATCATCTGCCTTTTAACTATAAGTGAATGTGTATATTACTAAAATATATTTTTCTGTCTTTCTGAGATACTGAGAGAGAGATGAAATAACTTAAACAAAATGTTCATTGTTAGAAATATTGTATTTTAATATTTTCTTCATTTTCTAATACAATATCACACCACGAGCATCGACAAAGGAAATGTGTCCTTAGCCCACAGCTCTTCCAATTAAAATTGGCCCTCAGTGATTTGATCAAGCAAGGCTTTAGTTGATTAAGCTAGTGATAAAATAAATTAAAGCATACAACCTTGCAGGAAAAAAAACAAACATTTGTGCTGTGTGCTGGATGGCAATTTTAAATATTTCCGTCAACCACTAAGCAATTCCTTGATACAGAATGTTCTTTTGACATCCTGAACACTGCCAGTATATCCTGTCTCAAATTAAATATTGTAACAATAGCTACCCACCAACTGCCAGCAGACAAGAGACTATAAACCAAGAAAGTTACAATTGCCTCCTTAAAATATACAAGCAATGTTCCATTGCCCTTTTCACAAGCATGTAAGTAGCGAAAGCTAATTTTTGAAGGGAACATCTTTTATTATTAAACATCAGGCATTTGTCTTTGTTCCAGTCACATGAAGTTGCAGCACAGAACATTTCATTCTTTTCCAGTTAAATGTCCTTCACCGTCTCCCCTACCGTCTCCTGATACTTAATATATTCTCTTCTACCTTCCAACTCTCCTTTTTTTACCTGTCCATCAACCCTCTTAGACTACAGATCCAAGTACTATTTTTTCTCCCACTATTTCCCCCCTTTTCTCTAGACGAAAAGGAACTTTTGTGTTTGATCCTTTCATAGCAGAAAGAAAAGGGAGTTTAATGGCTTTAATAAAACCTTCAGCCGATGCTCCAAAGTTATCCTTTCCACAAAATTACACTTTACTATGCTAAAAACAGATGCTTTGCACAAAGAACATTTCTTCCTGCTTTACCGTTGGCAGATGCTTTCTAATATTCATTCATATTACCTTAATTTTTAGACTACAGGAAATAGAGCACGGGGACTGGAACTCTGAATACATTTGTGTTATACACCCATGACTTGAATGTGGAAGGCAAAATTGGAGCACAGTAGCTTTACTCAGCAGTCTGAATGTCACATCAGAAGTGGTGGGAGTGGGGAGGCGCCTAAGTCAATGATGTACCATACTGAAAAGCACAACATTTTTGATCAAATATTAGGGATGTCCCTCAGAAATGCTTAAGGGTATGTGAAACCTCCTCACGAAATTCCACTAGGCTTATCTACACTTCTTTGGCTCTCCTATAAATGACCCTGATTTTTCTCTTGAAACTGAATCTTAAAATATGAATGTTTCTGCAGAAGAAATCCAGGCTAAGGCAGCCTTTGGACCACAGGACTAATCCGGCTGCGAGGCTCCAGCCCACAGAGCTCTTCCTCTTGAACATGCCCTGTTCTGAAATGATATCTTTGATATTTTATCTCCCCACCTCACTTCTCTTTACTTCCCCTGTTACTGTAAAACTGCCCAAACAGTGTGTGCTTTCCCATGAATTCTGGCATAGGGCCAAAACAGACATGACTTTTAAAAGATGAAACTGCTAGCTATGTCCTTTATTTTTACTTTAGAGTAGGCACAGGGTTCAAGTATGAGGAGAAGGGGTTAAAAGCTATGGAACTGATCTAAATCGGGGACGCTGTGTCTGCAATTTCTATTGCAAAATAGTGATCCATAAACCTGAATCTAGCAACTACATCACCCCCACCATCCATTTTTGCTCTAGGGGAAGCGCAGGGGCCCTGATCCCATACCTCATGTGAAGAGGGCTCTGATCCATATTGTGCCTCCCTATGCCCTCTCTAGAGTAAAAATGGGGGAGGGGTAGAGACTAGGGATGTGCACGGACCCCCCGGATCGGATCGGGACCCAGATCGGGACCTCCAATTTTGTTCCGGATCAGATCAGAACAAAATCAGAGGTCCCCTGGATCGGATCGGACCTGATCCGAAAATCGGATATCCGATTTTTGGATCAGCCGCCATTTTCGCCATAGGCTTGCATTGGGGGAAAGAAAGCTTTCCCGCAATGCAAGTCTATGGGGAAAAATGGCGTTGGGGGTGAGTGGGGGCCTAACTCACCCCTCCCTGTCCCTCTCCCCTCACGCTTCTTACCTGCCAGGGCCATCCACTTCCTTCACCTGCCGTAGATCTACGGAGAACTAGGCTTCGCGGCCTAGTCCTCAGTATAGCACCAGGTGACGACATCATCACCTGGTGCTCTACTGAGAACTAGGCCACAAAGCCTAGTTCTCAGTAGATCTATGCCAGGTGAAGGAAGTGGACGCCCTGGCAGGTTAGTGGCCCCCCTCCCTCCTCCCCCCTCGCACTCCTTACTTGCCTGGGCCGTCCTCTGGCACCCGCAGGTGCCTGTGGATGACAGTGGATGGCCCCGGCATGTAAGCCCCCTCCCCCCTCATGATCCTTACCTGCCGGGGCATCCGCTTCCTTCACCTGCCATAGATCTACTGAGAACTAGGCTTCGCGGCCTAGTCCTCAGTAGAGCGCCAGGTGATCACCTGGCGTTCTACTGAGAACTAGGCCGTGAAGCCTAGTTCTCAGTAGATCTACAGCAGGTGAAGGAAACGGACACCCCAGCAGGTAAGTGGGGGCTCCCTTCCTCCTCCCCCTCGTGCTCCTTACCTCCCGGGGCCATCCACTTCCATCTGCTGCTGCCACGGGCGGCAACGGATGGAAGCGGATGGCCCCGCAGGTAAGCCCCCTCCTCCCCCTCGTGCTCCTTACTTGCTGGGGCCGTCCACTGCCATCCACTGGCGCCAGAAGATGGCAGCAGACAGCCCTAGCTGGAAGGAGCATGAGGGGAAGGAGGAGGTCCAATCCTCCAATCTTATCCAAATCGGATCGGGTCCTTTCAGACCGGTTCGGATGAGATCGGACGATCCAGAAGCCGGGATCGGAATCAGATAATTTTATCCAATTTCAGTTGGATTGGCTCCGGATCGTGGATCGGACCTGATCCGATGCACACCCCTAGTAGAGACATAGCTGCTGGATATGGATTAAATGTAATGTCTGTTTTAGCCCTAGGATTTGTAGTTTGAGAGACAGAGGCCCCATTCAGACAACACTTCTGAAAGAGCACAAGAGCTGTATATCATGAGTGCCATGTGTCCCTGATAATGAAGAGTTATCCTGGAAATCAAAATTATCAAGAGAACACTAGTTCCAGCCTTTTCAGTCAGGAGAAGACCCATTAAATATGATTGCAGAAATCAATAAATATCTGGACTCCATTTTTAACATGGTGGAAGGACAGCCTTTCCATCAAAATTAATGTCACGTTGACCTCCTTGACCCAAAACACCTATAGTTTAAAGCCAAAATCGCATTTGTATGTTGATTTGTCAAGTAAATGAGAAAATGAGATATTTCAGTGCCATCTTGGAAAATGGTGGAAGGAGTACTCTGAAAATTAAAATAACATATTCTTTGAACTCCTTGATCCCAAAAACCTATAATTTTATACCAAACACAGGATAGTTACTTCTGTGGTTGACAAAAGCTAGCGACCTAAAGAAAATTGTCTGCCATTTTGAAAATAGCAACTAAAAAGGTTTTGCACAAGAATCAGATTGTCTACCCAAATTATTATGTTAATCCAATACCTCAAGATCACATATCAGCAGAGAAAATTTCTGGGCCTCAACATTTTTACAGGGTTATATTGTGGGGACAGGATTATTCTCTTGTTTTAGAGGAATGTCTCAGCATTCCTGACCGAAGGGAGTTTTAAAAAAAGAAAGCTATTCTACCAGCTACCATGAAGGAGGAAGACGATACCACCACTGGATTAATGAATAAGGCTGTAATTACTTTACAAATTAAGAGCACAAATCTCACCAATACAACCCCTCCAACTGCAGTGTGTGTGAGAGGTTTTTCTTTCTTTTCTGCTTTCAACTACCCTCCTTCCCTCATTCTTTCACCAATCTTCTTGAAATTTTCAGATTATGTAAAAAACACATTTCTTTCTAACACGTATAAATTTCAGGAACATTGGTGAAACATTTTCGATTTTATGAATGTTAGAATGACCACCACCAGCCAATTACCGTTTTATAATGGTATTTTTTTTTTCTGGTTGGATCTTAACTTAAGACACACTTCCATGCCTCTTTAAATACGTGGGGATATAGCATTCACACACACAAATCCTCCCCTCCCACACATGTATATGCCTTTCAATTGCTGTCTGAAACAATACCAAAACTATAGGCTACATTTCGAAGACCATGAAAATGTTTGCAGAACCACCCCCCAGGCCCAGTTTGTTTCAGCAGTATTAAAATAATTTTGAATAAAATTAGCAAAATGTCTCAGAAAGGCTTGGATGCTTGGCATATTCCAGCTCTGGTTTCCTTATATTGAAGTCTGGTGCTAGCTTCCAGATTTCTGAAACCAAAACAATAGGAGACTGTAGAGGGAACCCAACAAATGCATGCAAGTCGGAACTATGGGTTGATAACTCTGAATAGTCTCCGTGGCCAAAGAACATTTTATAAATTTATTTATTCATTTATCTGTTTATTTATTTATTTATTTATTGTATTTTTATTCAGCATGTTTTGTTCCAAGGAGCCCAACCCAGGTCTCCCTTGTTCCAGTCCAGCACTCTTACCATTACACCGCATTGGCGCCCATTATATAAATGTTGAGATGAGATGCCATCGTTCATCTAGAGCTAATTAGACAAGGAAAATAACAAAAACCTAGGAAGCTGCCCTACAGCAAGTCTGGCCATTGTTCTGTCTAGTTCAATATTACCTATGTGGCTTGGCAGCAGTTATCGGGGGTTTCAAACAGGAGTCTTTCCCACTCCTATCTGGAAATGCTGGGGTTCTTCTGTATGCAAAGCATTTGCTCTGTCACTGAGCTAGAGCCCTGCCCAAGCAAAATCCCTCTACTAAGAACCTTGCCCCATTTAAACCTTTAAACTGTAAGGGCATCTTTGTCTGGCTTATGTATTTATGGATGACCTGCAGTCTGAAAAAAATGATTTTTGCCAAGGGATGACTTATGCTCTGAAGCACTGAGAAATATAACTGTCCCCAGAAAAGTGGACAAGCAGATGTAATTTACCTTGGAACTAGGACAGCTTTTGCATCCTTCCACCAGGGGAAGAGGAAACAATTACCTACAGCCAGTCAAGCAGCTATAATTCTTAATTACATTGCAGACTTTTAAAAACGTTGTTCTGCTTAGGACTATTAGAACTCACTTAGCTGTAGTTTCAACTTTCATTTCTCTCACAAATTTAGTTTGCACCCATTAATTTCAACTCTCATGAAAGAAATGCACCCATTAACACTGCCTAGATCCTGATTCAATTTGCTAGTAAATTTACAATGTGGTACTATGAGACTAATATAAGCTGTGACAGAATCCCCTACTGAGACCATGCAAATTACTAGTTCAAAAAAAAGCTTTTACTGGGAAATTGCCTTTTTCCTACTTTTGAGATGAGGAACAGAAGGCTGAACAAGCTCAATATAGGTTAAACTTCAATATGTAAGTCAGTTGCCAGGATTCCATCATGCTCTAGCATGACCTATGAAGAATCCACAGAGGGGCTGTGCAAATAAAGAGATGGAACATGCCTGTTGTATGTATGTATGTATGTATGTATATAATAAAAAAATGAGATCATTTCCCATCTATCCTCATCCCCAGCCAGCTCCTCTCAACTTTATATCTGTGCGTGGAATTTTTCTACTGTACGTTGGGTTTTACATGTGTGTGCTCCTAAAAGCTGCGACAGAATCAGGGTAGATTGGGCTATAGCCATAATCTAAATCAGAGAGCCTCGAAGTTTTCCTTGTATACGCTTAGAAACTCTTCACTATTCCAACAGAACTCCAGAAGTGCCATTTCAACTCTGTATCAGGAGGTGGCATTTCAATTCTCTATTGAGGGAGGGGGCCCATTTGTTATCACTGCTGTTGTTTCTATCAAAGAACATAAAGTGTCAGCAGCTGAGGCTGAGACCAACCCTCAACCCCACAACTCTCGCATTTTCCATCAAAAATAATTTAATATATTGATTCTTTGGCCCTCTATAATCATTTGCGGGTTCGTTATAATTGCTTTGTGAAAGAGTGATTTTGTTGAGCAGCTTGGGCACTGTGCCTCAGGGCACCCAGCTGACGTAAGCAAAGCTAGGCCTGAAATGATGTAGTGCCACCAGTGTTGAATAGGGAGAGTAATTTCCTAGAAATTGTTAATGGTGAATAGGGACTGTTACAGAACATGCAAATTGCATTCCCACTTCTCTCTCTCTGAGCCTATTTACACTACTGCTTTAAAATGGTTTATAACAGTTTTAAACTGGTCAAAAACGGTTGTTAACCCGTTTAAAACTGTTATAAACCGTTTTAAAGCAGTAGTAGTCTCTCTCTCTCTCTCTCTCTCTCTCTCTCTCTCACACACACACACACACACACACACATGGACACACACACATGGACACCCCCCCCCTTCGTAGTGAGTTGTACACGTGGTTCTGTAGCAGTTGCAGGTAGGAAGTGAAGAAGCCAGCTCATCTTCTGGTGTATGTTTGGTACTGGTCATGTTGTATTAATTTCCCTCCTTCTACATTGTAGAGAAGGTAGAACGGCCAATGAAATCAAACATCTGCTCCAGAAGAACTGGACATGCACGTACAGAGCACCATCTCTGCTTCCTCTCTCCCCCCACAAATAGAAATGTGAAAGCCTGCACACTGCTATAAAGCCACAGTGCATGCACCATTTTGGATGAACACAGTGAAATGAGACTAATGCTCAAAACAGATCTACAAAAGCTATGTGAGTTTCAAGTCTAGACACAGTGAGGGTGACTATAGGCAAAGGAGGCCAGGGCTCCTGCATCTTTAACAGTTGCATGGAAAAGGGAATTTCAGCAGGTGTCCTTTGTATGCAGGCAGCACCTGGTGAAATTCCCTCAAAGTTTGGCCCCTACAGGAGCCCTACCCTCTTTTGGATCTGGTCACTCTAGTATAGCTCCTGCAGTTTTAACTGTTGTGATGAAGAGGGGATTTCACCAAGTTCTGCATGCATACAAATAACACCCGCCAAAATTCTCTTTTCTATGCAACTATTAAAGATACAGGAGTCCTGTCCTCCTTTCCAGGTGGTCACCCTAGACACACTGATATGATAAACTATAAAAAAGCTGTGCTGAATCAGGTCATGGATCCAGTATTCTGTTCATATAGCTGCCAACCAACTGCCTGTGAGAAGAAGTCCACAAATACTTTTGATACTGCTTTTGATACTGCATTAACCAAAGCAGTAACACAGTATGATTCAGACCTTGCTGGCCCTTGTGTTAGCGTCCACAGAAATATGAAGGGGCTACTGCCAGGCTTGCATTTCGCATCCACTCACGTTTCCTGGAGATGCTGCTTGTGAGAACCAATCTATACAAATAGTGTGTGTGTAGGGGGGGGGGGTAAACATGGTAAACTATTCACACAACTGTGGTACCCAGTGGAGGCTGGTGGCTCTGATTTCAGTGGACCTGTGAATCCAGACCTGTAAAGGTGCTCAACCTATTTTGGGGTAGGGTTCAGCACCTAGATAGCTCCTTTTAGAGTTCTGGCCAGTACTGACACATCCACAATGGAGTCAGAGCTCCACCGAAATCGGAGCCCCCAGCCTTCACTGGTAGCATCCCTTTTTGGAGTGCTGTAATCATGCAAATCACAGGAGCAGGATGTCTGACACCACTTCCCACAAATCTAGCAATGAAATGGGCCCTAATGGCAAGATGTACATGCTCCATATTGGAGGACTTTCTACCTGTCTACATGCGAAGGTACTATCCCTAGGAAAGGATCTGCTTATTAAACAGAGTTTCTGAACAAGAATAATTTACATTACTTTAGGAACTAGTTATCTTTAAGAAAATGACTACAATCATTTTTAAAAGCTTGAACAAACGAACTGTGGACAGCCTATTTTGGGGATAACAACCTCATATGATTTTTTTTCCCAGGTCATTTAACACTAGGATTGAGATAGACAAAGGTACTTTAGATACATTCATGCAGATATAAGGTTGTGTGGGGAAAAGTCCAAGTTTAAGTGAGACATTGAGATAATAGCATGCTTTATAATTGATACAGGGAGCAGTTGAATGTTATATAAACTATTTATAATTTTGTGGCAGGCAAATTGGAATGAGGTGTGAATAAAGTTGTGATCTAGAAAATCAAATTGCTGTTCTTATGGAATATTCATTTTTACAACCTCTAGCTTCCACTGACTGAAGTGCCCCTATTTAACATTTATGCTTTAATTGTGTTGTTAAAAAATAGTTAACACAGTTGTGATTCATACATACAACATCCATAATCATAGCAAGTGGTTAGGTGATGGAAAAGGACCCCTGCCAGAGACGGCAGACAGCTGATGCCAGTCAAAATAGACAATCCTGTGCTAGATGGACAAATAGTCTGACCTGGTATACCATACATGTATTCATATTCCAGAGGTACACCATACATGTATTCATATTCACTATAAATATTTAAAAGATGTTGATGCCCTGCCAAGAACACATAACTATGCTTCACGTGATTCTGCTGACAGAATAGAATCAGCATCAGACACCATCAGCTACAGCTGAGACAAAATTGCCCCAAATAATTCTCCTATGTAAATGTTGATGGCAAATAGACTTTAAATGTTCTAGGGATGTGTGCATATTCAGCAAATATTTGATACAAAATAGCAGCATCTGACGTCTGGCAATATTTGATTTCAATATTTGATTGATATTGACAGCTGGTATCTAACAGTATTTGACAATGACATGATGCAATTATATTTTTATTAGGGATGTGCACTGAACCCCCGGATCGGATCGGATAGCGGATCGGAATCGGACCTGGGGGGTCGGATCGGATCGGATCGGATCGGAGGCTGGTCGGATCGGATCGGACCAGATGTCCGATCTGGATCGGACGCCATTTTGAATGCTTTTTCCCATAGCCAAGTATTGTTTTACAAAAACGCCTATAACTTTTTCATTTTTAAAGATAGAAGGATGAAACTTGGGCACATTGTAGACTGGTTAGGGGTAGTTATCTGTGAGAAATTTCAGAAAGATTGGTGCATGCATTTTGTGGCAATTAATTTTTTAATAAATACCCAGGAATGCCTATAACTTTGTCATTTTTAAAGTTACACACATGAAACTTTGCCACATTGTAGGGGGTACCTTGGGACCTATGTGTGTGAAATTTCAGAAACGTAGGTGCTTGTCTTGTGTGGCAATTAATTTTTAGAAAAATGGGTAGTAGTGGGGTAAATACAGTTACGCCTCCCATTTTTTTATTTTTGAAGATACAAACAGGAAACTTGGGCACATTACAGGTACCACTTGCCTTGATATGTGTGTGAAATTTCAGAAACATTGGAGCTTTCCTTGTGTGGCAATTAATTTTTGAAACAATGAGGAAAGAAACACCTATAACTTTGTCATTTTTAAAGTTACACACATGAAACTTTGCCACATTGTAGGTGGTACCTTGGGACCCATGTGTGTGAAATTTCGGAAACGTAGGTGCTTGCCTTGTGTGGCAATTAATTTTTTAATAAATACCCAGGAATGCCTATAACTTTGTCATTTTTAAAGTTACACACATGAAACTTTGCCACATTGTAGGCGGTACCTTGGGACCTATGTGTGTGAAATTTCGGAAACGTAGGTGCTTGCCTTGTGTGGCAATTAATTTTAGAAAAATGGGTAGTGGTGGGGTAAATACAGTTACGCCTCCCACTTTTTTATTTTTGAAGATACAAACAGGAAACATGGGCACATTACAGGTACCACTTGGCTTGATATGTGTGTAAAATTTCAGACAGCTGGGTCCAGGCATGTGGTGGCAAGGTATTTTTGAAACAATGAGGAAAGAAACGCCTATAACTTTTTTATTTTAAAAGTTAGAAGTCTGAACATTGCTCACTTTGTAGATGGGTTAGGGGTAGATATGTGTCAGAAATTTCAGAATTATAGGTCCAGGCATTTGATGGCTATGGAATTTTTAAATTACATGTTTCAAAAAAATTTCTACAGAGGCCAGGTCTTCCCCTCCCGCTTCCCGCGAAGAAAAGGAAACACTCTCTCGTCTCGATCCCTTTGATCCTTGCTAGTAGTATCCATTACAGGGCTCGTGTTTCCTTTCCTACTTTCACTTTTCAAGCAGAACGGCTGAGCCTAGCTGAGTTTTGCAGCCATGCGTGCAAGGAAGGATCACTCTGGTCTTGATCCCTTTGATCCTTGGTAGTATCCATTACAGGGCTCGTGTCTGCTTTCACTTTGTACTCAAGCAGACACGAGCCCTGTAATGGATACTACCAAGGATCAAAGGGATCGAGACCAGAGTGATCCTTCCTTGCACGCATGGCTGCAAAACTCAGCTAGGCTCAGCCGTTCTGCTTGAAAAGTGAAAGTAGGAAAGGAAACACGAGCCCTGTAATGGATACTACTAGCAAGGATCAAAGGGATCGAGACGAGAGAGTGTTTCCTTTTCTTCGCGGGAAGCGGGAGGGGAAGACCTGGCCTCTGTAGAAATTTTTTTGAAACATGTAATTTAAAAATTCCATAGCCATCAAATGCCTGGACCTATAATTCTGAAATTTCTGACACATATCTACCCCTAACCCATCTACAAAGTGAGCAATGTTCAGACTTCTAACTTTTAAAATAAAAAAGTTATAGGCGTTTCTTTCCTCATTGTTTCAAAAATACCTTGCCACCACATGCCTGGACCCAGCTGTCTGAAATTTTACACACATATCAAGCCAAGTGGTACCTGTAATGTGCCCATGTTTCCTGTTTGTATCTTCAAAAATAAAAAAGTGGGAGGCGTAACTGTATTTACCCCACCACTACCCATTTTTCTAAAATTAATTGCCACACAAGGCAAGCACCTACGTTTCCGAAATTTCACACACATAGGTCCCAAGGTACCGCCTACAATGTGGCAAAGTTTCATGTGTGTAACTTTAAAAATGACAAAGTTATAGGCATTCCTGGGTATTTATTAAAAAATTAATTGCCACACAAGGCAAGCACCTACGTTTCCGAAATTTCACACACATGGGTCCCAAGGTACCACCTACAATGTGGCAAAGTTTCATGTGTGTAACTTTAAAAATGACAAAGTTATAGGTGTTTCTTTCCTCATTGTTTCAAAAATTAATTGCCACACAAGGAAAGCTCCAATGTTTCTGAAATTTCACACACATATCAAGGCAAGTGGTACCTGTAATGTGCCCAAGTTTCCTGTTTGTATCTTCAAAAATAAAAAAATGGGAGGCGTAACTGTATTTACCCCACTACTACCCATTTTTCTAAAAATTAATTGCCACACAAGACAAGCACCTACGTTTCTGAAATTTCACACACATAGGTCCCAAGGTACCCCCTACAATGTGGCAAAGTTTCATGTGTGTAACTTTAAAAATGACAAAGTTATAGGCATTCCTGGGTATTTATTAAAAAATTAATTGCCACAAAATGCATGCACCAATCTTTCTGAAATTTCTCACAGATAACTATCCCTAACCAGTCTACAATGTGCCCAAGTTTCATCCTTCTATCTTTAAAAATGAAAAAGTTATAGGCGTTTTTGTAAAACAATACTTGGCTATGGGAAAAAGCATTCAAAATGGCGTCCGATCCGGATCGGACCTCATCGGATCGGATCGGATCGGATCGGAGGTTGTCCGGATCGGATCGGATCGGATTTTCCCGATTTTGGGTCGGATCGGATTCGGATCGTGGATCGGATCCGATCCGATGCACACCCCTAATTTTTATAGTGACTGGCAAACTCTCCTTGGCTCAATTTAGAATTTAGCTTGGCAAACCATGCATTGTCCACAAAAGGTTGGAAAAGAATTCTCTCTTTTAGCTCAATTGCAAAGTTTGGCCCCTGTCATAGTCCTGATAACATCATTGGGATTGCAATGGGGTCTGGATGCCTTCCCTGACCTCTCAGGATCCCTACCCTGCTACATCTTCCCTTTCTACTTGCTTGACAACTGGAAGTATCTCTGTAAAATGTCACTGACACCTTAAGAGCTGAAACAAGACTGTCCCAGGGCATCTGAGTCCTTATCATGGACATCTGGTGCCCTGGAAATTCTATATCCCAGATTTCCTTGCTTGTGGAACACTAGTGTGCACATGCTCAGCAGTGTTCCAGGTGCAAGACACCCTGGGAGATAGGCTTGCTTTGAAAGAACTGTGAGTTGAAGAAGAAAATGTATTAGTGCTGTTTCTTGAACTAATATAGTACATAACCATGATACTAATGGGTGAGAGACATAGTAAAGGAGAAAGATACAGGATGTAACATATACATACTAGTAGGTCATAAAAGGGTTTGAGAGAAAGCTTGCAAAAAGTCTTGTACAAGACATGCAAAGATTTGTTTGAGTCATTTCTCCCATGCAACATTCTTGCACTAGATTGCAAATGCAGTCAGGGGTGGCTTTTTTTCTAGCAGAAGGACACCTATGGATCCAGGCCACATAGTTTCCAGGATGACTGACATCCATACAAAAAGCTCCAGTGCCTGGGAGATGTACATTTCCCAGGGTCCCTGGCACTTGGGAAATTGCCACTGCAACAGTCAAAGATCATGGTGGGAAAGATGCCTAGATTATATCCCAACCTGTAGAAGAATTTGTGTGTGTGGGGGGGGGGGGTCTTCAGTTCCTAACGTGGGCACACGTTTTAAGCTGAAAGCGTTTGGTTACAATGTTGTTGACATCAGTAATATTTATCAGTCTCAGTTAGTATCTGACAATATTGAGATTTCAAGTGGTTTATTGAAAATTTGGCATTGCATTGCAGTCAGCATTTGTAATGAATTTGAACAAATGCTATACATTATTTTTTTAAAATGGCTGAAAATAGGAAGCAACACTCTGAAAAAGAAAACAGGGAATTTTTGAATTTTGGCAAATCTTGCAATTTCAAAATCCAAAGTGTGAAATTTGAAAGCAGGTTTTTTGGACGGTGTGTGTTTTAGAAACTTCATTTCATCTATACAACCAGCATATATGGGGATTTAGTAAAGACATGAGATACAAATTTAAAAAACACACACACACAGGATGAGTTGAGTCAGGGGAAACAGATAAGCAACTGTTATAGCTGGAACCCTTAGTGGAGCTGTTAATTTTAAGTTTCTTTCATATCAAATAATTAACTTTAAGTAATATTGACCCTGTTCAGATGGCACACTAAGCCATGGTGGTTAAGCACTTTAAGCTAAACATTATGGCTTAGTGTGTCATTTGACTTAGCATGTCATGTGAACCACTCCTAACCATGATAGCTATATAACCATGGTTTAAACACGCTCACTAACCATTTGCTGCAAATGGCTTAGAGAGCTAACCATAGTTTAGCGTGTTGTCTGAACAGGCCCATAGAAATATCATCCTTTGATAACATGGATGTCTACATGGTTGCACTGAAGTCACTGGAAATTAGATGTGAGTTATCTAGACATAAATCAGAAAGAAAAATCTAGTAGAGGCAACATCTTTCAATATGGTATAACCTATGGTATAACCAGAGAGTCTCTTTCCAAATTTCCTGGACTCAGAAGATTCTGCTTTGGAATAGGTGTGTGACGATTTTATGTTATGTCTATATGAGAAGCAAAGACCTAGTATAGAACTTGACAATGAGTTCAGAAATACATTTCCTTAATGTGTTGGTCTCTGGCTCAGCTTTGCTGAAGATGCAGTTTTCCTAGCTGCAGTCAACATGAATTGATGAGGGTTCATATAAGTTATTGTAAAACTGCCCATTCAAGTATTTGGACTGCTGGCCAAGCAAATCTTTTTTCTACCCAGCATCAGTCATACTATCCTTTTTCCTTAGTGAATTTCTATTTTTACCACTTTTCTGAGGAAACCCTCCTAGAACATGCATCAAGACTCAAATAAGTCTAATAACTTTTTGTAAAGGATTAAAAAATACTTGCTTTAATTCAATAGCAGTGACTCTCTGTTCACCATAGATCCCAGAATTTTAATATTACATAGATAATATTGATGGCACAATGTTTTCAACACTTGGCTGTAGTCATGTGTAGCCAATGCACAGCCTAGTTTGAGTAGCTGCAGGAACAGGGGCCTGTATTGCCAGGGAGACACCATAGCTGATGACCAGCCATTCAGGGTCAAAGGGGGGGCTGTTCAGAGACCAAATTACTCACTGGCTAGCAGTCAAAGCCAAAATATTGGTCCCAAGCAAGTAGGCTGAATGCAGTCTGCAAGAAGGTGCAAAATAGGCAGGCAACTGTTAAGCTAGAAAGTTGCTTCCTGACCTGGAAAAATTACAGACAAATCAAGCCAGGAAGAGACAACAAGCAAACTGCCATGGAGCCAAGCTAGAACCTAAAGAGTATTGTCCCTTTCCCCCTCCACTCTATAGCTTAATCTGTCTCACTACACAGAACATCAACATGTGGTCCAGGAACTTTCCAGTTTAAAGTCTGGCTGATCCCAACACCTATTTTATTCCTTTTATATTAGGGTTTGTTTGTTTTTCCTCTCAAGGAAACCAAGAATCACCTTCATACTAATCAACAAGTAACCTGCTATTAGGGCAACAAAGAGAGAAAGTTTGAAAAAGTGTGAGAGAGTGGTATGACCGCTAAAAAGAACTCGAGCTTAATGTACTAAAATTGACTATTGAGAAACAATCTTATTTTACAGGTGGTAAAGTCATAAGTCATACTGAAGATACACGGTTTTCTCAGTGCTGAAGACAATCTAGCAAAAGTAGGGTTTGCCTTCAGCACCTCTCTAGATTTAAATTTTAAACTGCTTTGAAACCAGTAATCATTAGCCCCAAACTATGAATTATATTTTTTGTGTTTCTCTATTAGCTCTTAACACTAAATAGAACTATAGTTCCCATGGCATTGCTTGGCAGACATCATGACAATTAACACGTTTTGAACGCAGCTTAAATTGAAAGCAGTATGGACATGGCCTTAGTTTCAACTCCAGCATGCAACTATTGGACTATATCAACTTCCACACATAACTGCTGCTGGTACAGAAGACACACAGAACCGATTTAGAAACAAGCACTAATATCTACTTGTTACTTGAGTCTGAGAGCTAATCACTGCAACCTCTCAACATATGTTTACTTACACCTGAAATCTCTCTTCCTCGACTTACTCTTTCTTGATAAGTGTGCGAGGTCTTCACATAAGGTTGATTATGGAGACTTTTGCAGAAGGAATTGTCACTTGTCTCTATTTAAATTGGGTTCTGAAAGGCTATGTGAAACAGCATACCTGATAATTGGCTCTCTTATGAAGAACTGGCATGGCAGATTTTCCAAGCATGAAAAAAAAAAAAGCTAAGTGCTTCTCACTAACTCCTGAGCCAAAGCTGCACTGCAGTGCTTCAGTAGCAGCACAAATTTCAATTCTAATTGCATGTACTAAATCCAATTATACCTACAATAATGCAGATGCCCCAAACCTAACTAACACAACATAATTGTGGAGACTTCATGCAAAGACATACAATTATGTGATAATCAGATTCTTCTGAAGCTGTACTCATGCACAAACAGTTACAAATTCAGCATAGGCTCTTCTATTGTAGGTCTCTAGACCCTCGCCATTTTGTTACATCGATGGAGTACTTCTAAAGACATGTGCATATTGACATGGTCAAAGTCCATGGTTTATCTTTTCATAGCAATTGCTCGTTCATTTTAAAAGCAGTGGGTTCCCTGTTTTCTCTTGAACAGCCTGTTCAAAAGCCTCTACAGCATTACAAGAGCTAGCGAAAACGAAATGTTCATTTTGAGAACAAAAAGAAAAAGTAAGAGAGGATGTTTACACTTTTCATGAACATCACTGCAATATATGCCCTGCTAACCTCCAGAGGTGCAACGTGTTCTACATTTGGGCTGCCTTTGAGTTCATTACTCTTAAAAGTCTAGGTTTGCTTCCCTAGGTTTTCAAACATGTCTGTGGTGCCGAATTAGAGTTGTCATCTTATTTTTCTTTTTTTTTCTTTTTTTTTTGGACAGCTTTATGGCCAGTAGGTACCTTGTGGTACCCTCCATGCTGGGTACAGTTGTACCTGTGTATTTGGCCAGTGCAAATGTAAACAATTTGAAAGTGGGTGAAACCAACCTACCTTGTCCCAGCAGCTAGGTTGAAGAATACACTTCAGGTACAATTGCCCCATGACCACAACCTGGCTTCAACAGATGGTTATACCCTGTTGGTTCTTTGACAATTAGTATTTCTCTCATATCCCCCTGTACCAATTTTGGATTGTGTTTCCAGAATTACACATACCCTGAGGCTTGAACGTTGGGGTAAACCAATTATCATGATAGCCCAAGCTAGACTTGGCCAATTAAGTTTAATTAGCTAGACTGTTTATTCCTCAAACGTTATGCTTCAGGGAAATTTTACTATTGTGCTTAAATCTAGCAGCAAATGCCAAGCACCTCCCTCACACATTAGTCTTTAGCCTCAGCCTTTCTGGCACTGCAGTAGTCAGAGAAATGAGGCCACCCTCAGAAGACCGAGTCCTGAAGCCAAAGTTTCTAATGAACTCTCAGCTTCCTGAAACTTGAGCACTGCCAGGGGGCAAAACAACTAATCATATTGCAAAGGAAGGCATTTCTCTGACACAGGTACAGAGTGATACTTCAAAATTAGATTAAAAACAAAGTTAGTTTTCATAAGAAGTGCCACCTAATTTGACGACTGCTGACTGGTAGGTGGACTATTCAATCCCCAGTGAATTTTGGATTGTTGGTTCGTTTGTTTTAGTAAGGGCTGGTTCACACACGAACACCTGTCACTTGATGGCTTGCAGTTGAACTACTGAACAACCTGCATTTGAATGTATTGTATTTTAGAAGATGTGAGATGACATGAAAACTTTACAAGTGCCATTTGATCTGCAGTAGCTTGTTTGCACCGGCAGAAATGCATGTGGCAACTTGTAAGAGGAGGGAAATCATCTGAGGAAAACTAGTGGTGTTCATGGTCATTTATTCAGTTTCCCTTATGTTTATGTTATAATGGATGGGTCATAGATCCTCAGTCCTGGGAGTATCTCTTGGATCCAATGAATGGAATAAAAAAATCATTAGCTCTGAACTTTGCCTACATGTGCTTATCCAACCTCTATAAAAATATTTCACTAAACTTATTCTTCCTCTCCAAAAAAAAAAAAACTCTTCAAGGAGCTCAAGAAGACTTCACAAAAACCTTGTAATGAAGGTTAGGCTAAAAAAAATGACATCCATTCTGAAATGACCCCATTGTCTTCCAGTTTGTTTCTGGTAACTGGTGCTAATCTACCAATTTCTTAAGATCTTCTTCATGCTCTGGGTTTTCCTGTTCTATGGAGGATTACTTGACTTTTCTAAAATAGGGCCAAATCCCTTGAGTTCCTTTCTAGGGACAGTTTATCCTGCCTCTTAGCTGTTGTCCTTCCAGTGACAGATGAAGACACTCTTGCTTTGGAGGGTATTTGGAACCCCAGAGAGCGCAGAGGATTTCTACCCCTTCTTTGTTGTTTTCAGCTTTTCCTATCACTACTTATTTTTGTAGTGCTTTGCTACTTATTTGATTTGTTTTCGTTCACTGTTTTTAATAGTTGTATCTCATTTTAATATCATTAGTGCCTTGAAAAGATTTTGGCACCAAAGGTAGGATCCGAGATGCACAGCTTTTGTTAAACCCATCCCGACTGTGTTTCATGGATTGTTCTGCATTTTTTTTCATTCCATCATCCACTCATTGATGGAACTGGACTTTTTTATCAGAATTTCATTCTGCTTGTGCTAATTCACATTAACACTAATGTGCATTAACTAGTGTCCATTTGCGCTAAGGCAAATTTGCACAATCCCCCCCCACACACACACACAAGTGAAAAAACAGTCTGCAAATCCATGAAATATGCACAACTCTGAAAAAGACTGTCCACTGCAGACTCTGCAGGCTGAATTCATAGAAAGCTGAGCTCATTTGAATCTATTGCAGATTTCTCCAATATTCCTAGGCAGGATACACACATTTTAATAAATGCATAATTTTTTTAAAAAAATAAGGACTGACCCAAAATTACCCAGTTTTGGGGAATTTCAATTCAATTCAGTTCAGTTCATGGGGAATTGAACTCAGATCTTCTCAGTTGTAGACCTCTGACTCTATAACCAGCACACTGCACTTGATCTCCATAGTTTCCATGAGTGACACATCTGTTCTTAAATTGCTCATAAGGTACCCTATATGCCACTAAAATCAGCTGCAGTGCATTTTAACGCTAGCCTAATTTATGTTGGGTATGATAATTGATATTGAGCAACTGATAAATAGAACTTCTCTACATTTTTTTTAAAAAAATGCTGCTTTCTAGTTCCATTTTTGTCCTGAGATCAAAATTAGCTCATTACAAATGAAATACCTTTCATCTCTGCCTTGAGTATGAATTTCTATTCAAATCAATGAAACAACATCATCTAGTGGTGGAGTTATAGTGCAACACAACCAATACATGGCGATTTGCTGGATGTATTTTCTAAAGCTGATTTTATCTGTGTTTTCTGACAGCAGAATAAGGGAGGAAAGGATGGGAAACATCCTTCCTGATGACATAATGAAATCGTACATGGCCAGTCACGAGTGTGCTGTAAATCGCTTGTTTAGAGACAGCCATAGAATGAATGCATTCATGAATGAATGCTGTGACAAAATGTTGGCCAGATAATTAAATTCACTTTGGATTTAAATGGGGATGGTGAATGCACTCACCATTTCCTACAAAAGGGTTAGCTTAACATGTTGTCTGAACAGGCCCTATATGTGTTTTGTATGCAAATTTTCCTAACATACAACATTTCTGTGCACAATATTTGAGCCAAAAACTGCAACGCAAAATTCAGAGAAGTTCACAGTCCAAAGGATAGCTGTGTTCTGATCCCCCTATTGGTCCAGGAAGTGTGAATCAAATGGTTCACTTAATGTGGACCAAATGAATCTGAGGCATGGAATATTAGGTATCCCGATTGGCATTGCATCACGCAGTTACAGAATGCATCCAGGAAAACAAATCAGCCCAAAGCCTTGTGAGATGGCAGAAATGTGGGCTGTACTATTTCATACTGTCAATGGAGGATCAATATATCTGAATGCTCCCCCAATTCTTTTAGAATTCTCTAAGTTAGTACAATCCATTTCCTATCCTGGCCCCCCTGCCTTGTTCCTAATGATATTAGGAATAAAATAACTGTGGGCAAACGTCATTAGAATTAGCGATCACAGTTATAAAAGAGTGACAATTGAGAAAAAATTAATGAAGCCTACTGGGAATATGCTTTATCTGTGCTTTATTTTTATCTTGTCTCCCTTTCATAGCATACTAAAAGTGAGAAACCTGTCTGGAATATGAATTTGTAAAATGGAATCTGCCAAGTTCATAACTTGCTATAGTTGATATGAAATAAATCTATGTATTTCATCAAGGCTATTGAACATAATATACTTTGTGCATCTGTGTGTGTGTGTGTGTGTGTGTGCATGTATATGTCAAAGCTAATCATCACCCATGTCTTTCACAGCGCATTGCTCAAACTTTTTCCAACCTTTAAAAAAAGAAATGAAAAAAGAAGAGTCCACACTTTGCTGAAGAAACAAATGAATGTGTATACCATATGGTCACACATTTGAAACCTGCTATTTTCAATAATAACATGTTAGAAAAGCATTCATTACAGACTCAGAATAACTTATTTTGAGTTTGCAATTGTGGAGTTCATGCTGAGTGCTAAGATGCTGACAACAAACAAGAAGACAATAAATACAACTGGCTCCTTGCCAGCAGAAGCAATCCATCCATTACAATATATATATATATATATATATATATATATATATATATAGCTAAGGTGCTAAGCTTTATTATTTCTTCTCAATCAGTAAATTCAAGGTAGCATCTTAAGATCAGAAAGAGTTGCATGGCGCTTTCTCTCCACTGTCTCTACCTCCATGGCTAAGCTGATTTATTTTTTTCCTCCTATACTTGTAAAAAGCAGTTTACTAATCTGATATTGGAATCAAATAAGCCCCAGTTTAAAAAAAGAACTAATGAGATGTAGTTGACAACTGATGCTTTCAGACAACCCTTTTATCCTACAACTGCCCTGCTTCAGACATGGATTTTTTGTTTTTTGGAGGGGGGGATGATGTTTCCAGACAAGGCCATCTTTCATTTGTAACCCACCCATATTTCCCCACTACTTCTTCTGTCTTTTTTCTTACCAGAATAAAACCATTAGGAAAGACAAATGGAATAGCTGCACAATATGTTTGGACCGGTAGCACTAGAAGCCCTCCATCTACAAATGCCCAGTGACTCCAATTTGATGTAAGAAAATATGTGTTTGTATGGAGAATAGTTTTTACAGTAGCAGGATACAATTACATATGGTTGATATCTGATAGTTATGACTGTTAATTTTTATGGCATGCAATAGCCTCTTGATCACTTATTTATTTATTTATTTACCTATCCATCCATCCATTTTATTTATTTATTTCAATCTATATTCTGCTTTTCAACAGACAGATCCCCAAAACTTGTGTGTATACACACACCCTTAGTTAAAATGAAACTGAAAAGTTTATTCTAAGATTTCAAAAAATGTGTAACTTAGAAGAAAAGTTAAGACATGCCTGCTAGGAATGTACAAGGCTGAAATTATCTGAAATTTCATACACATACTTAGGCATATCCCATAAGCACTGTGACCAAGTTTCAAGTCTGTAACTTTTAAAATACAGAAGTTATAGGTTTATTTCAATGGGGGTCCGCTTATCCAAAAAAAAATCCAATATAATCAGACCGAAAATTTTCGGATCCAATAATTTCATAGGGGAACAGTATCGTATCTTAATTGTTAATTGGATGTCCGATAACGCCATTATCATATCGTTATTGGACAGCGGAATGATACGATACACATTCCTAGTGCCTGCCTTAGCTCTGATACCATATAAGCATGAAACATGTGCTATAGCCTCTAGGGCTGTGCATCACTTCGGATCCGAATCCTGAATCCGAAGTGAATTGGGGTGATTCGGGCCTCCCTAAAACAGATCTGAAGCAGATTGGGGGAGGTCCAAATCGATCCGAACCAAATCAGTTTGGTCCAAATCGATTTGGATCGATTCAGCGATTTGGACACCATTTTAAGTATTTCCCCATAGGGTTGCATTGGGGGAAAGAAACACCTATATCTGTTTATTTTTAAAGATAGAAACATGAGACTTGGGCACATTGCAGATGGCCTGGAGCTACTCATGTGTGGCAAATTTCAGACACAGAGGTGCAGACAGTTTGTGGGTATGAATTTTTGAAAAATGATCATTTTGCCCATGCGGTAGCCATTTCCGCGTTTTTCCCATAGGGTTGCATTGGAGGAAAGAAACACCTATAACTTTTTATTTTTAAAGATAGAAACATGAAACTTGGGCACATTGCAGATGAGCTGTGAGGTCCCCAACTTCCATATGTGTATCTTGAAAAATGAGAAAGTTATAGCACTTTACATGGATTGGATTGCCTGGAAAATTGCATTTTAAAAAAATCCTTGTGAGTAAACTCCTGAACCTATGTTTCTGAAATTTGTCACACATGAGTAGCTCCAGGCCATCTGCAAGGTCCCCAACTTTCATGTTCCTTTCTTTAAAAATGGAAAAGTTATAGGGTTTATTTCTCCCAATTCAAATCTATGGGGAAAATGAGTCATCCGAATCTCGATTCGGAGATCCAAAGTGAATCGGGGGAGGTCCAAAGCAAATCAGGTGGTCTGTGCACAGTCCTAATAGCCTCCATATTATGCTTGCTTACAACTTACCCTCCATGCACCACATTTTCCATCGGTCTTTCAGCCCCAATCCTCGTCCTCTTTAGGTTGTGGTCAACGCTGAAGTTCAAGATCAGGACACTATGGAGCAGGGTTGATGAACCTCTTTCAGCCTAAGGGCTTTCAATTTTGGAGTAGCTCCTGGGGGGCTGCGTTCCAGCAGTGGGGAGGGATGATGGCAAAAGGGGTGGAGTCAAAATACCACCATGTTTTAGCTTAAAGTTCTTATTGCTAGAATCTAAGCCTTAGGATTTCAGCCTTTCAGACTGCACAAAAGCCAGGAGAAAGGGTGTGCCCATCTGGGGAATAGCCAGAGGGCCAGATTTGGCCCATGGGCCTGAGGTGCAACACCTGTGTTACAGCGCATTAGCCACTCTGAACCCCTGCTTTCCATATAAGGTTTCATTTGGTTAAAGCAAATGGCATAAATTAGTATTGACAATTGGCATATGGGTGGAAGTCGATAGATGGAAGATGTCGAGAGAGGCAAGACTGGGGCAGAAAAGCATTTAGAACCTGTGTCTGTATAATTATAAGGTGACACAGGAGCCAAAAGAAAGGACATAGTAAGTCTCACATTTGTAGTAAATATGCATTCAGGTGGGCTTTCCAGCATGTTGTCTCTGCTTAAAATGCATCCATTACATCATGAGAACTTACAAGCAGGACAAGGCAGGTCTGACATTGCTTGATTGGTTATTTGGCTGGTTTTACTTATGATTAAATATGTACAACAGTTCATTGGGGTGAGGGGGTTGCATTTTGTAAATTGCAAGTATCTTTGTTGTTCCTAGAATATTTCGGGAGAAAAATGTTAAAGACGAGCTCCATTGCCATTAAAAAAAATGCTTTGGAGGAGGAGGAGGAGGCGAAGAAAGAGGAGAAGGAGAAACTGTTGCTGTTTGTTACTTCTACTTCAATGAAATAAGCACTCCTGAGCCTTGGAGCCAATTTTGCCCAGCCCTCTCCAAAATCACCCCAAAAAAAGCCACCCCAAAAAATTCAGTGCCTGAAAAGCAGCTGACAAACTGGAAGTGCCATTTTCATTCAGCTCTGCGTAACTCCCCATTACGTTAATTGCTGCATCCATATAAAGTAGATGTGTGTTGTTAAATCAGAATTTTTCATGAAGCTGAAGTCACGAACCTCCCCCCTTCAAAGGGTAGTGTTTTATTACCTCCATTATTCATTTTAATTCAGATCTGAGCCCAATACCATTTCAACAAAACTTTCAAATTCAAGCACACACAACAGTTGAAATGCCATACAATATCCAATCCCTTTATTGTAGAAGATTACATGGCATATGAAATGGTGCAGGGGAGGTTTTTCATATTTTTATACAAATGTAGGATCTCTCATGACTCGAAAAGCATAAAGGATTGTTGAGCACTCCTTCATCCTTAGTAGATAAAAGGTCATGCGAAACTCCCCCGAGAAGAGTTGCTGCTAAATTTCACCCAAGTGGGATGTGAAGGCAAAACATCTGAAGCACTTTGAGGGGAAGGCAAAAGGAGTTTCCGTAAGAGAAATGAAAATTCTCACAAAGGCGTCACACATCCATCACCTCCAGTGGAACAGTCTGAGATGAATTTGGAGCAGGGATTGAGAAGGATCTCGGAATGGTGTCTGTGGAAGTCAGCATCCCCCAATTCAAAAATTCGCACACCAAGCCCAGCCCACCTCGCAATGTTGCCTCTGCTAGTGTGGCAACACCCCTCTCATTTGCTAGTTTCCTTCCCCTACCTGTCATAACACTTTTGCACACATACCAGGTTGCAAGTGGGGAAGGAGAAAAGGAATAACAGTAGATGATGCCAAAGGCTGCTCCTAAGCTGTTTCTGCTGATGTGAAACCTGGAAAGTGTAATTCTTCTGCTACTATTTAAAAAATCATCAACCTATGGTTCTCAAAGTAAAGCAAAGAGTGTTTCTAACTGTCTTCTCTCTGCACCAAAGACTTCTGACCACGTTTTGGAAAATTTTCAAAATTCCTTTCGGAGGGTGCTTCTAGATAGATGGCTTCTGGTGTCACCAATCAAAAGACATTGTGCAGCGATTCCAACATTTCTCCTTAACTATTTTTTTGTGCGGAAAGAAGAATGGAACAAGCTGTGGGAAATCAGTGGAGGGTTCAAAGTGGCGGAACGTGATGCCGGGATTCTCTATAACCTTCTATGAATGAGGCAGGATGATTTCGTGATAAAAGCCTTGCCTGGCAGCACTCTTGACTCCGAGCTCCATCAAACGAGCATTTTATAGCACGCTCGTTACTGGGCACTCATGGATTTTTGGGGTCCCTCTCATGACGTTGTCTACCTCCTGCATGCCTCCCACCCCTTCTAGACTTCTTCACGTGACAACAACAACAACAACAACACCCCAGCAAGTCTGACTTATTTTTTTAAGACAGAACTTGCCGCTCTCCCCTGCTGTGTGTAGGAGAAGCAGCCTGATCAAAATGGCCCTCTGAATGGGCCACATGTACGTTGTTTACTTCCTCTTTCAAAAGAGGAAGTAATGAGGGACAAATGCATAGGCAGAGAAGTGATGGTAAGCGAGCACAATTTTCCCTTGTATGGTGATGCTCTCCGTTTTATTTTTATTTGTTGTTGTAGAAGGAATTTAAAAAACTACTACAATTCACAGAGCTACTGACAATGGAGGGTGCGCATAGGCACAGAAGTTTTTCCTGCAGAAAGCCTTGGGCTTTTTCAAGCCCTTTCAACTGACATTTTCCCGCCTCCCTTACAACTTGTACGTTTGGGAGGGTGGAGGGAAACTGGCAGATGGAATGACTGTCAGTGGTAGAGGATATCCCACAATGTGGATCATTCTTGAGCTTTGAAGAATGCTTGGGGAAAGCCTGCTATTTTCTTTGTATTTTCCAAACAGGTTTTGAAAGACGCAGCCCATCAGCCACACTGAGTTGATGTTTTAATTAATCTACCCATCACAACTGCAAGATTCCTTTCCTGGTTTTTACTGCCAATCAGAGTATAAGTGAAATTAGGGCTTATTTGTTTTTGCCCTACTGTGCATTACTTAATACATATACCATTGCGAGTGGAGAAGGAAGCATGGAATATAGACATGGACAACAGAGTTATGGATAAAATTTGGGCCTCTTTATTTAACAATAAGGAATATTCACCCCTTCATGGATCTGTATGTGAAAAGTGCAGGAATCTATATGGCCTTGTCCTCAGGCAACTAGCCTGGCATTATGGGCGAGCCACTCCTGTAAGTAAGAAGTCGGGTAAACCCGGCCCCTTTCTTATCCTACACGTCATAGTATGGGGAAACCACCCCATGTCATCCCCAGACAAAGCCGTAAAACTCTGAGTAGATGAGGCAGGATAATCTCCAAAGGCATACCATATCCTGACACAGGAGCCGTAAAGCTCACGTCGAGCAGGAACTCCGGACATGCCAATCACCGCTAGGTGCCAGAGTGGTCACCGTCCCTACTTTGCTATATCAAATTCCAGCACATTCCGCCAAACAAATTAATCTAATTATCCACCCTCGTAATAACACCTCCAGTATGAAGTAGGCAAAAAACCTCACCCCATCATGGGAAGGAAAAATACCTACTCAGCCCTCCCTTCAAAGGGAACGGCTGGCTAAGACCCATACTAGAAGAAGGGAGGGTGGGTGGGAGCTGAAAATCCAGAGAAGCCGGATCACGGGCGGGCCTAGCCTTTATAGGCTTGGCCCCGCTCTTACGTCACCTAGTCCACGTGTGCTCTCATGTGGGTCCTTTATTCCCCCTCCTTCCCACTGCAAATGCCAGTCTCCTGCCCAAGCCATGCTGGCTGAGCAGGGAATGGACTTTTGTTGGCCAGTCACCCAATTGAGAGAGAGCTGCTTTGGCTCTTTCCCAAACGTTTTACCTGAGCAGAAATCATCAAATTCATCTGGAATGTCATAACAGGCAAAATCAGTGGCAACTCCATTAAAACATCATCCAGGGTTTCCTAAAGTTTGCCTGAATCTATACAAGTCATTTACATTCCGAAGAGTTATAAGTCAAACACCTACATGCTGTTTCTAATCTGCAGTTGTTGTTGTTGTTGTTGTTTTAAGCATGTGTAAGGCGTACAGGACAACCACATGAGTACAATCAGAATCCTGGGTCTAGATCTTTAGCTGGTGTAACCCGAGTGTCTCTTTGAAGCCAATGAAGCAGTAACACTTTAAAGCACTTGATGATCTGGCTGCATGTGTTAATTTTCTCTGTTCTATAACAGAGCATTAGCCCATATCTTTGTAGAACAGCTTATCCTTTGGGAAAGAGAATTAATTGGGACAATCACTCCCAGATGAGATATTTAAGCAGAGTCAGAAGTTCAGAAGGGGAGGAAGGAAACAGGGTATGACTCGCTGCCTCAAAGTGAGAATGTATAAGGCATATTAGGTCAGAGAAAACCTTGTTGAGGAGGGGCTGTTGTGGGGTTAGAGCAAGAACATTTGCTGAAGGAACTTTCAACTAGTTTTACATGAAGGCCTCTGCTAAAACCAGTTGGAGAAGGCTGATTAAACACAGTTGAGAGATATCAAAGCTATTTCACATCTCCCCATAGTGAGAACAACTTCCGGCTTCAAGTCGCACCTATGAATTGTATGGCATGAGGAAATCCATAGTTCACAGAACTGTGACTCGGAGCGACGTTGCTTGAACCAGTTGTCATCACATAGCATTTCTTTAGATTTTCAAGTGCAAGAGTAACTATGAATCCTTATAAAAGTATCATAAAAAGGAAACCAGAATGCCGGCTAGAAAAAGTGTCCTTGGTGTTTAATATCATATTTGTATCCATAACGTCAACCAGTCCTAGGGTGTGATTTCAGGGCATATGATCAAGCTATTTTGCTGGAGCTAAGCAAGTCTGGGTTTGGTCAGTGCCTGGATGAGGACCCTATTGTGTACACCACCTTGAGTTCCATCCTGGAAGACAAGTGGGATGTAAATATACTTTAAAAACAAAACAAACAAAAAACCCTCTTCTTCCAAGGAACTCAGCATGGCATGCAGGTGTTTACACCATTTTATTCCGACAACTTGAGGTTGTTAGACTGAAAGGTGGAGAAGTGCCAAAGCTCAATAATAAGCTTCATTCCTTGGCTGGCTCTTTCTCCCACTCCAGCCGGTGGAAGCTGGTGGCTTCCATTCCAGTGGAGCTGTGAATCCGTTCTGGGTTTCAGTAAAAAATAGCCAGAACTTATAGGAGCCATCCAAGATTCTGAGCCCTACACACAAAATGGGCTTAGTACCTTGGATAGCTCCTTCAGAGCTCTGACGGGTTCTGACTGAAACATAAAATAGAATTAGGTCCCTACTGAAATTGGAGTCATCAGCCTCCACTGGCTCACATCTTCTCTTTTCTTCTTATCTCTTGCTTTCTTTTTTAAAAGAAATCCTAAAAGCCAAATATGGCCATCTTACACACCTCAGGTTTTGGCATGTCTAGCCTGGAGAAGAGAAGACTGAGGGGAAACATGCTACCTGAAAGATTGTCACACAGAGGAGGACCAGGATCTCTTCTTGATCAAACCAGAGTACAGCACAGGGAATAATGGGCTCAAGTTACAAGAAGCCAGATTCCAGGACATCAGGAAAAACTTCCTGACTGTTAGAGCAATATGACAATGGAACCAATGACCCAGGGAGGTGGTGGGGTCTCCCAGATTAGGGGCATTCAAGAGGCAGCTTGACAACCATCTGTCAGGGATGCTTTAAGGTAGATTCCTGCATTGAGCAAGGGGTTGGACTCAATGGCCTTATAGGCCCTTTCTAACTCTACTATTCTACAATTCTACGACCTTATAGGTCCTCAACTGAAGGCAAATGCACCATGCTGTCTGTCTATATTATAGTCTAAGATTAAAAGAAAGAAAGAATGGTCAGCTCTGACAGAAAAAAATAGTCTTTTAGAATCTAGATCAAATATTTTCAGGAAACTCTTTGCCACATTAAGCTCCACAGGGTTGGTATTTTAAAATGTATTACCACAAGGAAAGTACAAAGTGGAAATAATTCAGTAATGCAGATTTAATTATTTAAGTAATGTAAACATAATCTGAGAAAGCTCAGGGGTAAGTAAAAATGCTGTAGTGAAATTAGGCTATCATATACAAGTTGCCCTTTTGGGCAGGGGGGGGGAGCAAGCAGGCTTGGTACATTTCTGATGCTTTTAAGGAGGTTGTCTGTATGGAATGGAAGTTGTGCTAATTGAAACAACTAAGAAGCAGGCCCAGCATGTTTAATTACCATGATGCACAGTTATTTGTGTCCACAATTATACTCATTAGAGTTCTAATTACTTCATTTATAAATGCAGTGAGATAATTTGCCTCTAAATGGATGCAGTTGAAGATGGATAAATAGATGTGTCTGGAGTTTACTTCCTTGCCCCACCAACCATGTTTAATATGGGAATAAAATTAGAAACAGGGTATTGAAGGAGCATTGAGCTCTCGTGGAGAAAAGGGTGGGGCAAAAGGCGTGAATGGTTGGTGTGTTTCAATGCATCTTATCAAGAAAGGTGACAAAGAGTATTGTGGCACTTTAAAGACTAACTTTTTCTGTCTTTTTTTTTTTTTTGGCGTAAGCTTTTGAAGACACAGAGCTTCTCTACATTTTAAAGAAATTGTGCTGCCTCATCACGGCTTTCTGCATCTGCTTCCTTTTGGGGATGTGATCGGCGCCATTACACCGCAGCCACATGGTTTAAAATGGAATACCTCCTCCATCTGCCTGCTGCATGCTCTCAATTCACTTTAATGAGACAGTGCCATCTAGTGGCATGATTGTAGTACAATGCCGAGGTTACACACTAGGAAATGATGTGATTTCCTGGCTATACCCACGTTACCTCTAGGTTTTTTAAATTCACAATTTCCAGGAGATAGCAGGGGAGGCCTTGGATGCTAGCAACGTCATGTAATGAATCTGCAAACTTCCGTGAGTGGCCAGTCATGAGCATGCTATAAATCGCTCGTTTAGAGAAGCTCGCGGTCCGAAGTGTCCACATACGCTTATGCCAGAATAAATGTGTTTGCCTTTAAGATGCCACAAGAATCTTTGTTGCTTTTGCTGCCACAGACTAGCACGGGGATCCCTCTGGAAATAATCATGGAAGGTGGGTGTGAAATGCATGTGCTTTTAATCACTCAGCATCTCTCTTTGCTATATAGACCATAGGAAAAAGCCATTGGGAATTGTTCGTACATTAGTGTGGCTGGAGTGCACAAATGCATGCCTGAGAAGTGCCTGAAAAGTTTCCAGTGGCTGGGTTCACTAATTATTGATGTATTTATGCTGCGCTTGAAGATATTCCCAGAGCGCTTTCAGAGCAAACACAGTTAGAAACACCAGCAGTAACATTTCTGCATTGAACAAGCAATGACAAAATTGCTGTGCCATCAGAGGCGCTCCTGGGCTGTGTGGCCTGAACTGAGGTCATACCCCAGAATCCCTTGCACTCTTGCCATGCGCTGCTCTGATATGGCCAAGCAAAAGAGAAACAATATAGCAACACTGACTCTCAATAGGTGGGTCTCTTCATGAGTCCGTGCCTTTGTGGCTCCAACCCTACCATCCAGGGCAGGTGTCAAGGGGAGGCCTGGTCCGACACCTGCCAAGGCCCCACACCCCAGTAGGGACCCACTAACAAACTCCTCCCCAGGGAGTTCTTCCTCTTTGCCATGGCAACTTGCTTATTCACTTTCCTCTGACTCTGGCCCAGACAGCAGCGATGGTGGTGAGAAAGAGGAGCAGTGTCAAGCAAGTATGTGAAAACAATGATGAGAAAGGGGATGAGGAGCGATAGCAGTGGTCGACATGGGCAGTGAGAAGGCCGACATGCTGAGGGAGGGGGATGATTGAGGATGCCCTGCCCAAGTGCTCATAAAAAGCTGGAGCAGGAACTGCCACTATCCCCTGGCACCAGCTGCGTGGCCACTTGTTGTCCAAAGTATTGAACCTAACTTGGACTAAGGAGTTTGAAGGTACATCTGTTTGGATGATTTGGCAGCACCTGATGTGGACTTTTGGCATTATATTTGTTCATGTGGTGCTCTCTTTATTTGCATGTCGCTATGTATCCAAAGTGGTTGAGTATGCTAAGGGCCGGGTCTACCATTAGGCAGAGTGAAATACCTGGCTCAGGTAGCAGATTCTAGGTGCCATAGGAGGGCAGTACATTGTGAATTAATGACTTGGTTACTGTTGTATTTTTACTACCAGGAATGGGGAGAGGTGCTCGGTGGATGTTCTGCCTCATGTACTGAAATAACTTGCCTGGTTTGGGGCGCTATGCAACTTGACTTGGATGAGCTGGGCACCACTTGTTGTTCCCCCTCAGGCAGTAAAATGTCTGGACAGGCTCTGATTTTGCTGACTTGGTATTCAAAGCTTTGTTACCAAATGCGGGAAACCTCCAACTGAGATCTCTAACTGGAAATTGGAGCAGGTGACTTACTTAGGCTGACCAAATGAAAAGGAGGAGAGGGCTCCTGTAACTTTAACAGTTGTAGAGAAAAGGGAATTTCAGCCAGTGTCATTTGTATGCAATTAGTTCCTGGTGAAATTCCCTCTTCATCACAACAGTTAAAGGTGCATGCACTATACTAGAATGACCATATACAAAAGAAGGCAGGGCCCCTGAAAAATATTTTCAGATGGAGCATCACAGGCCCCACAAGCTTGTCCAGCTGTCATGATGAGATGCTGGTAAGAGCTCATTGGAGAGCTCATGCTTCTGCTTGCAGATCCAAAGTTCAATCTATGGTATCTCTGGTTAAAAAGGACCATGGATGATGTGAAGGTGCTATGCAAAATTTCTGCTGAGTCCTTGCCTAGTCTGCCTTTTGCTAGTGAGGCTTGCTGGCGAGGAGGAAACTAAAATAGGAAGGGGAGGCACAGGGGCAAGGCTGGGCCCTTTTGAACCTCTGGGCAGCTGCCTGCCCATGCCGATCCCTGCTGCTGAGCCTGCTCTGCAGTTATGGCCTTTAGAAGTTTTCCACCATATTTGTGGACAGAGACCATTTCACTACTTTTTCCCCAGGGCGGTGACCAATCCTCTAACAGTTTCTCAAGGTTCAACCACTAGCAATAGCAGTGACACAGGTTATTCTTGATTTCCCCTGCTGTAAGAGGCAACAGCAGCAACTGTGTTGGTTGCCTGTGGCCGCCATTTTGTATCCACCACAATGCCCTGAACCTGCATTGTTCTGAGGCATTATGTAGGGGTGGGAATACAAGATGCTACCTCCATCGTAAAATATTGGATAACATTCAAAGAACATTCTGCAATGTGGTCATTTTCTTGTGAAGTGAGGAAAAAAAATCTTTCAAATTCTATAAAGAAATGCATTGTGAGAAATGTCAGCGTGACTCCTCAGAGATCAACTGACAGTATGCAAAACAAGCAGAAAGCACATGGAAATAAAAGAGCAGGTTTTTGCATATTCTTACCCGAAATTGTATTGCTTAGGTAGTACAACTACAATGGCTCCACCTTAGAAAGGAAAGCTCCATGAGAGATTCCAAATGTTTGCAAATGCCTTATTTTAGCTTTAGGGTGCATATTTGAGCATTGCTATATCCTCAAATGTGCATCCCTCTCAATCAAGGAAGGGGAAGCTTTTTATCCTCAGCATTTGAAAAGCAGCTGCTGGGATTTGTTCCCCAGAGGAGACAAATCTAAACTGGCAGGCGGGTTTTACAGCTCCAATGAGAGCAAGGCTGAATCCTGATTTGTCCCTGGAGCCCTCTGCATTTCACAGCTGAAAGAGCTGTAATTGGTTCTCTTGTTTATTTGCTGACCATCCTTTTTCTAACATTTCAGCAAATGCCTATAATAGAGGAAACGTCAAAAGCCAGCCAATCAAAAGGGGGAAAACAGAGAAAGGTGTGATAGTTTTTCAGCCTATATAAGGTATGCTAGTCTACCCAAGTATTTCTGACCATTTAGGATTGGCATCTCCAGCCATCTAGGGGGATTTAATTTGGTGCAATCCCAGTGTAGTTGCATTAATTGGGAGGGGCCCCTCAACATTTCTATCCTCCACAGAGTTCCCCTCCACAAGGATTCGCTTTCGCGCCTGATTAAGTGATTATGCGCTTCATCGCTGAAGCGCATTTACGCCTAATACCTCTGCACGAGAGGCAAGCAGGGAGAGGGGAGGGGGGAGGTAGGGCAGGCGGGCGCCTCTTTAAGGCAGGTCCCTGTGAGTTGTTATGCTGGAGAGCGAAGGAACTGACGGGGCGATTGAATGAAACGGAGCAAGGGGGGGGAACAGGGCAAGAAAAAGGGAAAAGGGAGCTGGAAGACGGCGAGAGCGAGAGGTCAGCGGGAGCCCGGTAGGAGCAGAGCCAGGAGCCGAGCGGGGGAGCCAGCAGCAGCACTCGGGAGGCAGGGCGCACGGGGGGGGGGGGGGAACAGGGCAAAAAAAAGGGAAAAGGGTGCTGGAAGACGGAAGATGGAGAGCGAGAGCGAGAGGTCAGCAGGAGCCCGGTAGGAGCGGAGCCAGGAGCCGAGCGGGGGAGCCAGCAGCAGCAGCAGCAGCAGCACTCGGGAGGCAGGGCACCGGCTTCACATCCCGCCGCAAAATAAAACTCGCTATTTAACACGCATTTGATAATGCGCACAATCGGAGGGATAGCGCACCTCTACGCCCGATTTGCGCTCCCTCCTTGTAGAGGTAAAAAAATTTAAGCACCTTGAAAGAGCTTTAAACCTCTCTTGTAGAGGCAGCCAGAGTTTTGATTTTAACTCAACGTTTATTGGGTAGTAGTTAAATTCACTGCAGTTGTCCTTTCACTGATCTCCCAAAGGGAAAAAGTAAATTCAACACCCTCCAGCTATAGACTTGTGCCTACAGGAAGGGGGTTGTGAGATGAGGTGCTTAGTGGCCTCCAAAGAGGGCACTTCGAATAGGATGAAGTTATGGTGCTGGTAAAGGGGAATTATGAGCTGCTCTTTTCTGATGCAGGGAGGTAGCAAAGTAAGCACCATCTCCTTTTGGGTTATATTGGGCATCTGGACAAAGCCATGTAGACTTGATGGTCAAAAGCTCCCAGGACTGTTGGAGTTGAAGGTTGGGGGACAGGTATCTTCTTTCCAGTACCTTCTAGGGGTCTTCTCTTCCCCTCTTTCAGATCACCATACCCAGCTATAGTATCTCCCCAGCATCTCCTTCAAAGTTTCCATTCACACTGGCCAGATCTACACCAAGCAGGATATAGCAGTATAAAAGCGGTATGACACATACCATATACTACTTTCATACTGCTTTCATAGTGCTATATTCTGCTTAGTGTGGCTCCTGCCTTTCGTGTGAATTAGGCCGCTCACTCCAGGTCCCAGCCTGACCTCTTCTTCCTCCTCCTGGTCTCTCCTCTCTGTTCTTTCTTCTTTTCTCTCCCCCTCTCACTTTACTGACCATCTTTCTCCTTACTCCTTACTCCTTACTGACCATCTCTCTCCTTGTTATGAGCCTGCAGCCCCATGAGTCGGGATCCAGCTCTGTCCCTGCCTCATCCCTGGGCCACTTTCCCATGGAAGTGAGTGGACACACATCATTTGCCAAATTCTTCTGATGTGGATTCTGGATCCTGCCACCAGCCCATATTGGCCCCATCCATGGAAGAGAGGCAAAGGTGAGCCCTAACAGGACTCAGTGAGAGCTGACATCAAGTCATGTTCAGAACGTTGTAAATCTATTGTTTTCAAATGGACAGTGGCCAACATACATTCTTCAAAAGCAGGTCCAAACCACTTGTGACTTGCCAAGCCAAATGCAGCCCACTAGTCACTGTGGTTTGCCAAGGACTCAGTCACAGCTCGCCATGAGTAAGGGTCCTTTGGTCTGGCAAGTCATAAGTTGAACAGGCCTTCTTTACCTATTGTCACAATTGAGGATTCAAAAAGTTTGACAAATGGCAACTTCAGTCGTCACTCGGTCAACTTGCTGACTGCTTCGGGTGTCCAATTGGACGGGGCAGAATGTTTTGATTGTGTCCATGATTGTCATCAGATTTATTCATTTATTTATTCAAGTACATGATTTGTGAACAGTTCCATGGCAATACCATCTATTTAAATCAAATGTGGGAAATTTCAGAAATGCTTTTTCTCCGCTCCACAGGTCACTGAGGGGGAAGAAAACCAGGTTGACCCTGATTTTCAGTGGCAAACCAATACGGAAGCCTAAAATGGTCAAATTATTAGGCTGACCAGATAAAATCCAGGTCAGGGCTCATGTAACTTTAACAGGTGTAGAGAAAAGGGAATTTCAGCCAGTGTCATTTGTATGCAATTAGTTCCTGGTGAAATTCCCTCTTCATCACAACAATTAAAGGTGCAGGCACTATACTAGAGTGACCATATACAAAAGAAGGCAGGACTCCAGCAACTTTAACTGTTGTGATGAAGAGGGAATTTCACCAGGAACTAATTGCATACAAATGACACTGGCTGAAATTCCCTTTTCTCTGCAACTGTTAAAGTTACATGAGCCCTGACCTGGTTTTTATCTGGTCACTCTACAAATTATGCTTCTTTTCAAGCATGACTTGGTCACTTTCAACTCTGAAATCAGCAACAAACCAGCAATGTTTGTGCATTACCGCAAGTTTCAGCAACACAAGGGTAGCAGGGATAGCATATTTCCCACCTCTGATTTAAATGTTAATGAGTATTTTCTTATAAGAGCACGAGAAGAGCCCTGCTGGATCAGACCAAGGGTCCATCTAGTCCAGCACTCTGTTCACACAATGACTAACCAGCTGTCAACCAGGGAACCACAAGCAGGGCATGACTGCAACAGCACCCTCCCATCCATGCTCCCCAGCAACTGGTATTTACAGGCTTACTGCCTCTGCTACTGGATGTAGCACATAGCCATCAGGACTAGAAGCTATTGGTAGCCTTCTCCTCTAGGCTGACCCTATGAAAAGGAGGACAGGGCTCATGTAACTTTAACAGTTGTAGAGAAAAGGGCATTTCAGCCAGTGTCATTTGTATGCAATTAGTTCCTGGTGAAATCCCCTCTTCATCACAACAGTTAAAGGTGCATGCACTATACTAGAGTGACTGTATACAAAAGAGGGCAGGGCCCCTGCAGCTTTAACTGTTGTAATGAAGAGGGAATTTCACCAGGAACTAATGGCATACAATTACAAATGACACTGGCTAAAATTCCCTTTTCTCTACAACTGTTATAGTTGCATGAGCCCTGTCCTCCTTTTCATAGGGTCAACCTATTCTCCAGGAATTATCCAACTCCCTTTTAAAGCCATCCAAACTGGTGGCCATCATTACATCTTGTGGTCGAAAATTTCAAAGTTTAATTATGTGCTGTATGATGAAGTGCTTCATTTTATCTCTCCTGAATCTCCCACCAGCAGCCACACAATGAGTTGGCATTTCCATGGAGCTCTCCACCACAACCCCAAAATCTTTTCATTGGTTGGTCACCACTAACTCAGATCCCATCAGGTTATACATGAAGTTGGGATTTTCTGCCCCAATGTGCATTACTTTATACTTGCGTACATTGAACCGCATATGCCATTTAGATGCCACTCCACCAGTTTGGAGAGATCCTTTTGGAAGTCCTTGCAATCCCTTTATGTTTTAGCGACCTTAAGTAATTTGGTCTCATTGGCAAACTTGGCCACTTCACTGCTCACTTCTGATTCCAGATCATTTATGAACAAGTTGAATAGCCTTAAATTGTGCTCATGATATTCTCCAAAGGGGATGTGTTGACTGAAAATCATGGTAATGCACAGACAGAGAAAAAAGCACAAGTGAATTGGAGGAACAGAAAGCTGCTGCAAAGTGAACACAGGGCCGTGCAGAGCTGGTCATATGCCCAGGCCAGATGGGAAGTGTGTGCGCCCCCCCCCCCCACAACCATTTCAAACTGTTCATTAAGTACTTTTTTATCAGTGGCACTGATTCAGTGCTAAGTACGTAGATGAACTAGAACAATTTATAAAAAAAGGTAATGGGAAGCACTTTTATTCAAGGTATAAAACATAGGGATGTGCACTGGATCGGACCCGATCCACGATCCGAGTCCGGTCCAGTGGGAAATCGGATAAATTATCCGATTTCCGATCCCGCAGCTGGATCGGCCGATCCAATCCGAACCGGTCCGAAAAGGCTCCGAACCGGTTCGGCGGATCGGCGGATCGGCAGGCGCCCACTGGCGCCCACCGCCGCTTCCATTGGCGGGCGCCAGCGGGCGCCCGCCGATGAAAGTGGACAGCGGGGGGGGAGGAGGGGGGCGCTTACCTTCTCGGCCCGTCCGCTCCCGTCCGGCACTAGCAGCTACTACCAGCGGGCTCCGCGGCCTGCTCTAGGGTGGCGCGCCGGGTGATGTCATCACCCGGCACGCTACTCTAGAGCAGGCCGCGGAGCCTGCTGGTGGTAGCCGCCGGCCCCGGACGGGAGCCGCCGGGCCGGGAAGGTAAGCAGGGGGTGCATGGAGGGGAGGACGGGGCGCGCGGAGGGGGGAGGGGGGCCCTTACCTTCCCGTCCCGGCGGCTCCCGTCCCGGCGCCGGCGCCTACTACTACCAGCAGGCTCCGCGGCCTGCTCTAGGGTGGCGCGCCGGGTGATGTCATCACCCGGCACGCTACTCTAGAGCAGGCCGCGGGGCCTGCTGGTAGTAGTAGGCGCCGGCGCCGGACGGGAGCCGCCGGGCCGGGAAGGTAAGCAGGGGGTGCGTGGAGGGGAGGAGGGGGCGCGCGGAGGGGGGAGGGGGGCCCTTACCTTCCCGTCCCGGTGGCTCCCGTCCCGGCCCCGGCGCCTACTACTACCAGCAGGCTCCGCGGCCTACTCCAGGGTGGCGCGCCGGGTGATGTCATCACCCGGCGCGCTACTCGAGAGTAGGCCGCGGAGCCCGCTGGTAGTAGCCGCCGGTGCCGGACGGGAGCGGACGGGCCGAGAAGGTAAGCAGTGGCGGGGAAGGGGGCTTACCCCCCCCGGAGCCGTCCGCTTCTATCCGCTGGCGCCCGCGGGCGCCAGCGGATGGAAGCGGGCGGCCCCAGGGGGGGTAGGGAGCGCGGGGGAGGGGGCTTACCTGCCGGGGCCGTCCACAGCGGACGGCCCCGGGGGGGGAGGGAGTTAGGCCCCCCCTCAGCCACCCGCCGCCATTTTTTCCTCATAGACTTGCATTGCAATGCAAGTCTATGGGGAAAAAAATGGCGGCCGATCCAAAAATTTACGATTTTTGGGTCGGGATCGGACTCGATCCGGTCCGGGGGGCCTCCGATTTTGTCCGAACCGGTCCGGGACAAAATTGGAGGTCCCGATCCGGGTCCCGATCCGATCCGGGGGGTCCGTGCACACCCCTAATAAAACATCACTTCTTCACATTCCGAATTTCATGACAGATGGCTTCGGCGCTGTTTCCGCAAGGCGGGCTCCTCGCTTCTCGATGGGCCGCTTATGCTATGGACGCAGTAGCATAAGCTAGGGGGACCTCCTCATCGAAGTGCCCCCTCAAAATCATGCCCCCCTGCCCCCCTGCCCCCCCCCCGCATGGCCCTGACTGCACATCCACACAGAGCTCCTAATGTTTTGATTTCACTTCCAAAACAAGATCACATAATTTAAAAAGCCAAAATTCAGTGAGAAGTTTGGAAGAGGAAAATTTCAAAAGCATCACTAATGATGAAGAACAGGGCCGTCTTTAATATTTTATTCTTCTTCTTTCCCTCCTATTCTGGTAACACATTCACTTCAAAAAGCAAACATGTTAAATTCAACTTCATACCTACTGATTAAAATATGCCTCCTTCAATTAAAAACTTCTCCCACCAGTTAATCCACCAAAGCTTTAGTTGATTAAACTACTCGTTGAACAAATTAAAGCTTGCAGCTCTAGTTAATACACATATTCAGCAAGCAGATCCATTCACAGAAGCAGGCTATCCACATGCACAGCTAAGGCAGATCTCCATGGTGATACTCATCCAGGCTCCACCAACTTGCAAATGTGGATAGTACAGTAAGAAGTTATTCTGTTTCGTTTGAAAGTCTGGATGCTATCGGAAGACAAGTGCAACAGCCAGGTGATCCTCGACTCCCTCTCCATCTCCACCCTAGAAGGGAAATCTGGGGCTCCTCTCCACCCTTTCTTTCTTTTTTCATATTGTTTCTAAGTCAGCTGGAGTCCCTTGGAAACGCAGCATGATTGCAGAAACACAGTCAATCACCCCATTCTCAGTTTGGAGCTGAGTAAGGGAGTAGAGTATTTTCCCTGGCCATGCACTGTGCTTCCAAGGTGTAGTGTAACATCAGAAACAAGATCCCCCCACTATTTGGGGGATGGGCAGGGACTTGGCAACTGCACACTTTTAGGCTGCCTCTACAAGAGGCATTTAAAGCTCTTTCAAGGCTGCCTCTACAAGAACGGAGCGCAAATCGGGCGTAGAGGCGCGTTATCTCTCCAATTATGCGCATTATCGAATGCGCGTTAAATTGCGAGTTTTATTTTGCTCCGGCCATTAAAGTGCATTTTGACTATGTAAACAAGCGCTTATGCTCATTAACTACTTATAAAGTGCATTTTGGTCATCTGTTAATGCGCTTCGCTGCCTGTCGCCGCCTCTCGTCCAGAGGTATTAGGTGTAAATGCGCTTCAGCGATTATGCGCATAATCGCCTAACCGGGCGCAAAAGCGAATCCTTGTAGAGGGGACCTTAGTTGGCTATTGAGACCAGCCAAGCTTTGTGGTCCCCTGACTGCAGCTTTGAACTCAGGAACTTTGAGCACCCAGAAATCGGGGAGAAGAGACACATTCCCAAGAAATATCCTTGATTATCAGAACTATTTGGTAACATATTATAGTCCAAAGAACACATCTTTAAAAAACCAAAAAACTTCAATCACTGCGAGCATTTTCAACCAAACCTATTCAGATTGGCTTCATTAGGATTTCTGTCCCATGGCTTCTGTGATGAGTTTGCTTTCAAAAAGTCAGTGTTTGCTCATTTCGTAATAGGCTGGATATCATTACAAAATATGGATCGATACTGATACAGGCTTTTTGTTCCTGAGTGTAATATTCCTTCAGTATGCGTGAAATGCCAGATGAATAAATTACAGCCACTTTCCAAATTGTCTATTGATCCTCAAACAGAACCAAAGATGGAACTCATAACTGATGCAATTTGAACTAAAGCAAATAATATTGGGCTTTGGTCTTTTTAAAAGTTTGGGAGTAAAATGAACACAATGGCATTTTTGTCACCAGGATTGTATTTCTTTTGATAGTTCACCTGTTCCTAGTTAGCTGATACAAACCTAACTATTAACTGTGACCCATCATATTTCACACTAGTGTCCTGGCAACCAAAGTCGCGGCTTATAGGTTCCAATAATTTGGCAAAATTTAACCTCTCCAGGCTTCTGGTCATCTTGAATTTCCAAATACATGGCTTCCCAATTTTCCTTAAAACCCACTTTTTCACGGGGTGTCAACTTACTGACAGTCCTTTTCAACTCTTTTATTTAATGTGTGTCCCTGCGCTCCCCAAAGTAAAAAAAAAGTGGCAATAAGTAATTCAATGGACAATTAAACTGTCAAACATGTACTAATAAATAATTATACTGTAACATGGAATATAATTCATGATCATTGGACAAACTGGAAAATCAAGAATTTTCATAATTGTGATTCTTTCCAATCTTGGCTGAACCTCAGGAAAATCCTCATGGAATCCAAGGTTGAAAAAGTCTGCCCTGTGTCCTTCTTTCTTTCAAGTTAGCTTGTGCTTCCCCCATCATTTCACAAATTCCAGGTATACAAAACAACAGCAAAAGCAGACCAGAAAAAAAAAAAACTGCCCTACCCAAAGCTCCATTTGTGCTAGGACTCACCAGGAATAAATCCAGAAATCTGTTTTCGGTACCAACAAATCTCTTGTTATTTATTTTTGGTCCAGAGCCAAATGGTCCAGGGCCAGGTGGCGGCAGCTGCTGCTATCTTCAATACCCCAAAAGCCTCATGTCCTACGACAATACTATGGCAGGGCTGAGAGGCATTCTGGGGAAATAAAAATGGCAGCACATGCAGCTACCTAGCCCAGCACTTCTCTGCAGTGATCTGAGGGAGGCAGCTGGAGTTGCTCTTCATTTTTTTATAGGAAGCGCTCTGACCCCTCTAAAGACTTCTGACACGGGCTTGCTTATTGCCATGTCTGAACAATTCAAGGGCCACTTTCCAGGTGGCTATAGGTCTCCTGTTGTCTTCAGTGCCTCCTGGCTGTTTTCACATTGCCTCACCACCCAAACCCACACCAGTTTATTCTGGAGCTGGGTTTGACAATGTGTGAATAAAATTAAGCCCTAATGTTCCCTCATTTCAGTCATGATATAGTATTGTGGCTAAGAGTATGAACCAGAATTCCATTTCACCTCAACAATAAACCCATTAATTAATGGGAAGAGTATTAAATATAATTAATATTATAAAAAAAAGAATTTAAAAGCAGGCTTATTAGCATTGGATATATTCAAAGCCTTTGATTGCGTGGAATGGCCAGCACTTAAAATAATATTAAAAACATTTGGGTTTGGAGATAAATTTATGGGAGTGATGGATAAGTTGTATAAAAACAATAAAGCTGAAATAATGGTTAATGATGGGTTAACGCAACAGATTACACTAGCCCGAGGAACTAGGCAAGGATGTCCTCTTTCACCGATCTTATTTGCAATAGTAATAGAAATTTTGGCAAATGCAATAAGGGAAGATGAAAGAGTGAAGGGGATAGGAAGAAAGGAGAAGATTAAAATGAACATGTTTGCGGATGACACATTACTGACAGTAGAAGATCCCCTGGGGAGCGCAGAGGTGATTAAGAAGCATTTAAGAGAATTTGGAGAAATTACGGGATTAAAAGTAAATTGGGGGAAGTCAGAAATGATGTTATTTAATTATAATAAGGATGAGCTGGAAGAAGGTAAGGTTAAGTTGGGTCTTAGACTTAAAAATATAGTACGTTATTTAGGAATTAATATTGATAAAGACTTAGATAGGCTAGAGGAACTTAACTTGGTAGCTTTAAAAAAACAAGTAGGGGAGAAATTAGAAGTATATAAGAAACTAAAACATTCTTGGTTTGGTAGAATAGCAATTATTAAAATGAAGATTTTACCTAAGATTAATTTTTTGTTTAGAATGTTACCAATTAGAATATCAGATGTAGAGTTGAAAAGTTGGCAGAATATGATTAATGCATATTGTAATGGGGATAAGAAAGCTAGGATTAATAAAGGGCTATGGTATAAGGCTCAAAAGAAAGGAGGTTTAGGACTTCCAAATATTAAGTATTACTATATTGCTAATCAGTTAAGATATGTTATAAACTGTATTTTAGGGGAGGAAGATCTGGAGTGGTTGGAAACGCAAGCTGGGGAAATAGACTATAAATTGAAAAATATTTTTTTAAAAAAAATTCAAAAGAGAGATTTAAAGGGACTGGACAACCCTTTGTTGAGAAATATAGCGGAGATCTGGGAGAAATTTAGGGGGAAGTTGATACCAGGAGATTCACCACTTGCCCCAGTGGTAGTAGTGGAGAATTTCCCAAGGGTATTAAAAGTGGAGATAGAAGCAAAATTGAAAGATCAGGAAATAATTAAGTTAAGGAAGTGGATGGAAAATATGAAGGATAATGACCAAATTAAAGAGATATTAATAGGTCAAAAGTTAGTATGGTTTAAATGTATACAATTAGGGAAATGGACTCAGGAATGGAAACTGAAAAATAAAGAATGTAGAAATAATACAAGATTTGAAGATTTAATTGAGTCAAAAGGAAGGAAAGAAGAAAAGAAAACTAAGAAAGGATTGACTAGTGAGATATATAAATTATTGATAGAGGAGGAAATTCAAGATTCACTTAAAGCAATAAAAAAGGTTTGGGAAGATGATGTAAAGGGAGAAATTAAGGAATATAACTGGGAGAGGTTGTGGAATGCAAGAATGTTAAAATTGTTATCGATCAGAATTAAGGAGAATTTTTATAAGATACTGTGGAGATGGTATCTAACACCTGTTAGATTTCACCAGATAGATAAAAAAAGATCTAAAAATTGTTGGAGGGGATGCCAGGAGGTTGGAACCTATTTTCATATGTGGTGGAGCTGTGAATATGTACAAAAATTTTGGGAGAGGGTTTTTAAAGAAATAAGTGAAATAATTGGAAGTAAAGTGGAATTAAACCCAAAGCTTGCTCTACTAGCAATATGGGATAGAGGGGAAGAGGATAAAAATAAGAGAGAATTGGTAAACAACCTCCTGACACCTGTTAGATTAATGATTGCAAAAAATTGGAAAGGACAAGGAAGCTATACAATAGAAGAATGGTATAAAGAAGTATGGGATATGGCTTTGAATGATATGCTGACTTGTAAAATGAAGTTAAAGAGGGGAATGTCCAGTAAAAACGACTTTGGGGAAATATGGAGTCCCCTTTTGGAACATGTATTAAGATCGGGGAAGGGACAAAAACCTTCAAAAGAGTCGATAAATTTCTGGATAGATGAAGAATGATTAAAAGGAGGTCTCATGGGGCGGGGGTGCACGGGGGGGATTGTTGAGGATTATGTATGTATTTATGTTGTTATTATGTTGAAATTAATAAAAATTATTTCAAAAAAAAAAAAAAACAATAAACCCATTAAGTGGCTGTAGATGACCACTGACTTTCTAATTCAGCCCTGCCATGCCCCCCCCCCCACACCCACACACTTACCATCTAAAGAGACAATAATACCTGCAGGGTGTCATCTGGGATAAAGCATGTGAAACACATCAAACTTATAAAATATACTACATGACTGTTATGACTATTATTATTACAATTATTTTAACTGTTGCATCAACATTTCCTTTTCCTTCCCCATTCCTTCTTCCTTTTGTGCCATGTCTCTTGAACTGCAAGGCATTATGGCAGGGAGCTATCTCGTCTATTCTTTGTATAGTATTTATTAAGTGCTTCAGTGAATAAATAGATCAGTCACTGTAGCAACTACGGTGTTAAATGTGACCTTTTCATCAAGTAATAAAACCCCAAAGGTTGGATGCATGGCATTTTACCTGTTCCCATTCAATTTAATTGTAGCTGATGGCACCAATGCCCTGCTAACGAAAATCCCAGATTAACAGCAACAATATGAACAATCTCAGCTTAACAACAACAACAACATGGAAATGAAAAAACACAAAAGGGGGGAAAATTATCTCCTCTTCATAAGAAAATACAAGGGGTTATGAGTGACGCTTGAGATATAGATTTTTTTTCAGGTCATCTAAACTCATTTTGCTTTCCTCAGTTGAGTCTTCCTAACAGAAACCTTCAAATCCCCCTTTGGCATTTTGTTCCAATTGTACTTCAGTACAATTGGAACAAACTCTAATCACTAGTGTTTTCAATCCCGCCCGATGGATGCAGTTGGATCACCACTGCTAGACTCCTAACTGGCCATTCAGTGCTGGAGAAACGCAGGTGAAGCCTACAGCATTCATGTTTTATCTGAGTCTAACCTAAACTTATTTCACCTTCCTGGGAATTCTTCAGACATATCGCACATGCACGAATCTCCCAATTCACCTCAGCATTTTGCTTTAGCCAAATGAATTACGCCAAAGGAGTGGGAGGGTTAATCTTATAGGAAGAAGACATCACTTGCATAATTCAATCTATGCATTCCAATAACTTACCAATGAAGAAGCAACATTAAAACCTGCATTGTTTTTTTAAAAAAATATAATGGCGTAAAAGTGTGTACAACAGAATCATCATCAAAGGAAGGGTATGTTCAGATCATTTTCTTCTGGTTCATTAAAGGATCAAGCACACAAAGCCTTGACTACATGTGAGAGGCAATAATATTGATTTAGACTCATCCTGATGGTGCAGAGAAGCTGCTGTCAAAAAGATCACAATGTCACAGTTTTCAATATGCTTATTTGGAGGGGTTTCAAAATGATTTCATGAACATCTGAGGCCTGAGACATATATGTCAGGGATGGGCAACGGCTGTGGGCTGGATTAACCTGCAGGCCCTCTCCAGCCCCTGGCCCCTGGCCCCTGGCGGACAGTGGAGAGAGGGATCCCCACTGTTATCTCCAATCAGTGATCAGAGATAACAGCAGGGATCTCCCTACATGTCACTTGCCCTCCCAATTGCTAAGTGCTGTGTTCTTTCCAAGGGGAGAACGGGCAGGCAGGCAAAGCCACCCTGACTAAGCATGAGGTGGAAGAGTGCCCTTCAATCCTATGCCTCACCTCAGTCAGGACAATTTCAGTGCGCACAGGATTTCTCCAGCTAGGATCAGATGATGTGACCCCCTCCTCCGGATATTTTCTGGCCTATGGAGTGGTCGGGGGGGGGGGGGTAATCCGCCCTCCCCCAAAAAGTAGTTAGACAACCCTGATATAAATGAACATCCATATTATAGCTGCTTAAACTACAATAACCTTAATGTTTTTCTTTTTTACTTCTGGCAGCGCCAGTGGAAGACACTAATGGGACCTCAGCATGGTGCCACTGATGGGCCTCTGTCCAGTGCTAACCTTACCCTCCAAAAATGTGCAGCATGGTTGATAGCTGTGATGGCTGCCACCAGCCGCTCATCTCACTACCCCTCCCCACAGACATGTTTTACTCTACAGTGGCAGGTGGAGGTGCTTCTTATAGAAGCCAGTGTGGTGTAATGGTTAGAAGAGTCAGTATGGTGTAGTGGTTAGAGTGTTGGACTAAGAGTCGGGAAATCCAGGTTCTAGTCCCCACACAGCCATGGAAGCTCACTGGGTGACTTTAGGCCAGTCACAGACTCTCATCTTAATGTACATAGGAAGACAGGAAGCTGCCTTATATTGAGCCAAACCCCTTTGGTCCATCAAGCCCAATATTGTTGACATGGACTAGAAACTGATCTCAAAGGTTTCAGGCGGGATTCTTTCCTCACCCTACCTGGAGAAGCACAGGATCAAACCTAGGACCTTCTGCATGCATGTGCCCCTCCCTTAAATATGTATACAAATGATTTGGTTATCATCACAGACATAGCAACATCTTGCCCAATATTGTCCACACTGACTGTCAGTGGCTCTCCAGGATAACTGAATCTGGGACCTTCTGCATGCAAGCCAGGTGCTCTAGCACACTGAGCTATGGCCCTGCTGCCTCAAACCTACCTCACCGGGTAGTTGTTGTCAGGTCCCTCTTTCCCCTTGCATTATTTTAAGTCAATAAAGAGGTCTGCTATGAAATCAACAAAGCTTTATTCAGGCAATAACCACCTTTTCCCAGCTGAAGGGAGTCTAAAAGGTCTAAGTGATTTGCCCTCTAGGCAAGATTATGCTAAACAAGCAAAAGAGTTGTTCTTTCAAGGAAAAGGGAAAGTCCGTTTCTTTTCAGAATGCCTTTATGGAGACTGGTTCTGACCAAGCCGTTTCTGAGCAATCAATCTGTCCGACCGCCTTCTCTGCTCCCTCGCCTCAGCCTGCCTTTCTCTCCTGCGGAATCTCGCATCTACCAGGCTTTGCACACCCTCCTCTTCAGAAGAAGCCTGATTCTCAGTTTGGGGTTTATTTGCACCATCAGAGATAAGCGCTGCGAAAGGTTCATTCGCAGCTGGGAAAGAGGCCATGGGAATTAACTCTCCCCCTCCTAGTATGGACCAGGATGTCTCTTCGGCCTCAGAATCTGACTCTGAATTATTGTCTAACAGACTTTCACCCTGCCCAAGGGGAGGGGGATTAGACACAACAGTTATGAGGGTAAAAATGGAGAGGGAGGAGGATTGTGTATGCCACCTTGGCTTCCTTGGACGAAAAAGGCAGGATATAGATGTCATAAATAAATAAAATAGGAGACAAGCCTGTGCGTGGCTACATGTGGTAGGAGTGGCCGCCATGTTAGCTTCCCCAAGATGTTGACAGCAGACATTGCATCTTGGGGAACCTAACAAGGCGGTTGCCTAGGGTGACCATATGAAAAGGAGGACAGGGCTCATGTAACTTTAACAGTTGTAGAGCAAAGAGAAAGTTACATGAGCCCTGACCTGGATTTTATCTGGTCACCTTAGTCACTCTAGTATAGTGCCTGCAACTTTAACTGTTGTGACGAAGAAGGAATTTCACCAGGAACTAAAGGCATACAAATGACACTGACTGAAATTCCCTTTTCTCTACAACTGTTAAAGTTACATGAGCCCTGCCCTCCTTTTCATATGATCAGCCTACGGTTGCCTGCAGCAGAGAGGTGAAGAGTGTCAGCTCAGGTAACATAATGCTGTTGCCAGAGAAATACGCAGGTAGCGGAGAAAGAGGGAGGTAAATGAGTGGTGGTGGCAGCAGTTCTTCCCTGTGGCTGTTATGGCAGCAGGGGTGGCTATGGGCCCTTCTGAGTATCTGGGCCCTTGGCAAGTGCCCTACCATGCTGACCCTGACATCTGCAACATTGGGAACAGGGGACCTGGGGCTGAGAGATAAGAGTCTTGCCTAAGGCTACTGAATGAGTTTGTGGCTGAAGTGATATCTGCACGATTGGACTACTCCATTGCCCCTGTTCAGATGACACGCTAAGCCACAGTGGTTAAGCATTTTGAGCCATTCCTAACCCTGGTGGCTACATAACCATGGTTTAAACACACTCACTAATCATTTGTTGCAAAAGGCTTAGTGGCCTAACCATGGCTTAGCTTGTCATCTGATCAGGGTAATTTTATCATAGGTGGCTTGATGGGCAAAATGTCCAGTTTTTGAAGGATAGGGCTGGCAATAGATTTTAACCATGATGTGAATCCTCTGGGTTTAGAAGTTTGTGATTGGCAACATCTTCTTTCAAGTAGATAAGCATGACAAGTGCACTCAAAGCAAGCAAAGAGTTCATGAAGGATGTATTTTCCCTTCAGAATTCCTCAAAGACAGCAATGGGAAACTAGCTGTGTAAGCTGTGCCTCCTGCTGTCCTTGCACTGTGCATCAGCCATGTACGCAGCTCGGCTACCAGCACAATTCTATTGGGTTTGCTCATAGAAAGAACCAGTGACCACTCTTAGCCGTAGCACAGCATCCAAGGCAAAATTTCATTTAGTTTAAATATCAGGCAGGCAGTGATGATTTATCTGCAATTCTAACACAATATTCGAGCTTATGAACATACAGTAGCTCTATGCAGACCCTGGCATGAATGCCTCATGACAGACCGGAATTGTACCTATTCGCCTCACCAACTCCAGAATCCCAATATGGGATGGAACATTGAAGGGTTGTGTATAGCTATGTTGCCACACAGCTGTACCTTATGGCTCCAACCCAGCTCATATTTGTTGTGAACAAATTAGTTGCAAATAATTCAACCTCAATGAGACGTGATCATAATTAACTTTAGCTGCATTGAGGCTGGTACGCTTTGAAGGTCTTTACTGTTTGGCAGGACAACAAAGCTATCCCAAGGTGAGTGTTCATCATAGGGGACTTGGTTCATCCATATGGCCTCTTGTATTTACATTTGCTGTAAAGCACGAAGACAGCTAATGACTTGTTGTTGAAAAAGTATGAGGGTGCCTCAGAAAAGGGAGGTTTTGTTCCACTATTGGAGAAGAAACTGGGTGCAACCTTTTTTTACAACTCTCAATCTCAGTCTATTTATAGTTTATTTATAGGGCTTTACGTCGATTTAAATTGGGCCAAGCTACAAATGGGTCAGACCCATGTATAAAAGCTAGGGCTTGGGGAGAAATTTGTTCAGTTCACATTTTAATGCAAATCTACCTAATTTCACACTCTTGAACTCATTCATCAGCCGAAACTCGGCTATCCTTGAAATTTGTAATTCTCCGAATTTTGCAATGGAGATATCTAATAATAAAAGAGGATGCGAACATGTTTGCATTGGGAAACAGGCACATTAAAAAGCATATATTAATGAAACTTACATTAAAATGCACTATATTCGGGAAATTGCTTGCAGAAATTGTGTATATTAGTCAAAATTATGTACAAAAATGCATTTATTAGAAGACATGGGCACAAACATTTGCACGAATTTTCATGTGACAAACTGAACCTATGGTTGGAAAAATGTGAAACAGTGTGAACTCAAAATTGACACACCCATCTATCCCTAGTAAAAACCATGCCAGCACCAATTTTATATAAAGTAGAGGATGGGAGGGTTAAAATTTAGCATGGGTATGCTAGAGAGGGAGCTGAACACTCCAATCTTCACTTTACCCCTTAAACCACTTAATTCTAGTTGTTTTTTTTATCAGTTGTGGCCCCAAGACCCCTCACCAAGGCGGGAAAGATGCAGCTGAAGGAAAGCAGTTCCAGGAAGGAAAACATAGGTGGGCTTCCCCTGGGTTTTTGGTTTTTTTAATTGCATTAGCATGAGCTGAGCTGGATTCTGCACAAATAAGGGTATGCAACCTCTAGTTGTACACCTTTATTTAAAATCCCACCCTCTTGTTTCTCTATTCTTTACAAAGTGGCCTTTATTTCTTAGAGGCTGCAAACAAACTCTGCTTTCCACATAGCTGAGGATTGTAATTCTCATTTAATTTGATGAGGCAGGTGGCCTGCCAGTGATTAATTAACATCACAGAACTTCTATGTGATTAATTACTGTCTCTTGACCATTCATCTGTGCAATAAAGAGCCCAATGGAACACCCACAATGGAAATAACCACCAGTGTGTATCCAAAATCCTGTTCTCCCGTTACTGTCATGTCTACCTGTTGCCTTTCCTGTTCCCACATTCTAACTTGACCCCAGTTTTAGGGCTATAATCACCGGGGCGAAGAAATGTTCATTACATCTTGTACACTGCTGGGAACAATTATACCCTGATCCTGATTAAATGCTGCAGGAATACTAATAGTGCTTCAATCTTAACTTCTAGTTTTCTTTTCCTAATCATTGGGTAGAAAGAAACCTCATCAACACTGTTATGTCCTATCGCAAGATAGGATTATATGTTATTTTCAATGGACCAAAAAATTGTAGGTTTCTGAGTTAACTTTGAAAAATATATCTTATACCTGGGGCTGTGTGAACTCTGTACACAGGGGGAAAATCTGTATAAAGAAAACCTAGATTCTATAGAAATTATGCAAACTGAGGAAATTTACATAATCCTTATTCTGCATGCATTATTCTTGGGTGTTTTTGGTTTTTGGTTTGTTTTGCTGGTTTACTTGTTTTCATTATTTATTCTTATTGGCTAGTCTTTAAGGTGCCACAAGTCTCTTTACTGTTTTTGCTGCTTCTGCTTAATGTAGCTACCCTCTGAAATTTATCAACAATAAAACTATCCAGAATTAAATAGATAAAAGGCCCAAAAGGTGGAAACAAGGGAGAGGGCCTTTTCAGTGGTGACCATCTGATTGTGGAATGATCTCCCTACTGAGGCCTGCCTGGTGCCAACACAGTCATTTTTTTTGGTAACAGGTTAAGACCATCCTCTACTACCAGGCATTTAATGGAATATGATGGGACATTTATGCCAGATGTTTGAACAGGTCTAGTATTTTATTGAAATTGTTTTTAGCTATTTAGGGTGCAATTTAGGGTGGCGCTAGGATGTTGGGAGATTGATTTTGTGGAGGGAAATGTAAATATGATCTATGTGCCCCAAACTGATAGATTTTTTTTTATTCCCAACAACCATCAGCCCCACCTAGCACAATTATTTGTGACATTGTTTAATTATTTCTAACAATTTTCACACAACGTGGAATCCTATGTCCTAAGACAAACTTTTCCACCCTGGTGGCTTCCAGATGTTTTGAACTCCTAGTTCCATCAGCCCCTGCCAACATGGCCAAATGGTCAAATAGTCCAAAACGTCTCAAGAGCACCAGGTTGAGGAAGACTGCCATATATTATGACCAAGGAATGACAACCCTTGGAGTTCTTAGAGGAATGAATGGATGTTCTTCAAAACCTGTCTGCTCAACTCTGTTTCAGTGAGGCTAGTGCAAGTTTGCAGGTTCTTCCTAAGGTTTTTAATTCACAGGACATTTGGGATGACCTTGCTTTACAACCCTGATTACATCTAGATCTCTAAGAAAGGCAAACTCAATCTTCACTCTCCATCTTCGCTACAGAAATTTGATACGTTTGACCCATAGTATTGATGAGGTACTTATCTGGCTTCTTTTCATTTAGATATCTCTACTAGGCTCTGTCTGGTGGCCAATGCAAAGCCCTGTACCAGGAAACTGTTGACAAACCATTAGCACTAATTGTTATCTTGCAAAATTGGGAGGCAGAGCATTGGATTGACTTTCTGTCTCTCTCAGACAGCAGAGAATTCATCAAAGGCCCTCTGCCTGTATTATTATCGAAGAGACCATTGATGAGGTTGGGATGGGTCAAAGGCATAATGCTTTGCTTTCATTAATGTTATCATTCCCATGTGGTTTTATTATGGTGGTGTTGGGGGGGCATTTCCCAAAGAATTGGTCACACAGCCTTTAGAGGAGAGAAACAACATATTATGCCCTTTATTTCCGATGTTCAGGCTGTGTGTGTGCCATTGCTGATATAGCCAAACCTGCACTATCCATGCACAAGAGGGAGGTATCCAAAGGCTTGGGGGAACCCTGAGGTTTGCAGAGGTACAACAAATCTAAAACAAAAAAACTTAAGGTGATTGGAAAATCCCTCAGAACAGTTCTATGAAGACTGAGTGTGCTCAGTGAGGATTTCGTTCAATTTGTTTTTTTGATAGGAACTTACCAGAATTCACAAATGTGGAGGTTTATAAAGCACAATAAGCATTTGTTCTCTAAGGTATTGTTGAAAGTTTTGTTTATATGTTTAATGGAAAAAAATAATTAAAAAATTACATCCCCCCCCCAAAAAAATATAATATGGAAACTTAAAAACTGACAAATTTGTTCATCCAGGCCCAGGGCTTTAATTGCTTTGCATTTAAAAGTCTGGGTTTGAATCTTTGAGTATTCAACCATGTTCATAGTGTTGAATCAGGGTTGCCACCTCTTTTACTGACAGGGTCCTCATCCTTAACAGCTAAATTTCAGGCAGGTGCAACGTAGTCCTCTTCATGCTGGGAATATCCGTATTGAACATGGCCAGTACAGATGGACAAGAATTTAATTTTGATTCATTTTTATAAGAATCTACCAAAATCCATTAATTTCTTCATATGTGGAATGGAAAGAACTTGAAAAATTCAAATGCAAGAGAAAGCAAAACTGATCGTGGATTCATCCATTCAAATGCACTTCCCAATTTTGTGGAATCTCCTATTCACATTCAAACAAACTTGAGTATAAGCCCTTTCAGAACTCAATGTGGGATGATCATGAACTGACCAGTCTTGAAATTTGTCTTTCTTAGGGTGCAATCCTATGGATGTTTAGACAGAAAAGAGGTTTACAACTCCCAGAATTCCCCAGCCAGCCATGTAGGACTTTTTTTCATCTGAACATGTATAGGATTGCACCCTTAGTGGATAATACTGTTGATTTGGATTATATATATATATATATATATATATATATATATATATATATATATGATATACTGTAAGGTAATTTTTTGTTGTGAAAGAAAGAGATATTAATTGATTGAACTTGGGTTTGTGTGAGGGGCAGTGATACATGCCTATTAGAGGAAATCTATCAATCAACCAACAAAAAGACTGAAAATATGGGGGGGGTGCCAGCATATACCCTCTTTCCCATCAAATTTTAGAGTGCTCACTCTGTTAATTTTAGAATGTTTTAAGGATGTTTTTAGGATTTTAGGATTTTTATGTAGTTTTAATAATATGTGTCATGTTTTAATCAGTTTTATGTATTTTATCATGTTGTTGTTCCCTGCCTCGATCCAGATGGAGAGGCGGGTAAGAAATAAATTGTTATTATTATTATTATTATTATTATTATTATTATATTAATTTGTTATTTCAAATATAAAAAAACCTGGCGGAAATTTAACAGATTTATTGTAGCATATGAATTGTAGACTTGAGCCCACTTCATCAAATGCAAGATGGATTCCCTATGACTTAATCTGGTGCTTTCCATGGTGACGGATGAATTGGTCTACATTCCAGGAAAGCCTGTGCTTTCTCAAGTGCACGGATTAATGTAGGGCCCTCAAAGTTATTTGAAGGTCATTTTAACAGAATTCTGTCGGAGAATCATGCATGTCCATTTGGTGATGACATTGAAACATTCACTCATGTACCGTTGTTTTGCTTCTTCTATAGAAAATGGAAGAACGGGTTAATTAACCCATCATCATTATTTCTCCCTGGGCGCTGTCTGGAATGTACGCAGCCTTCCTCCTTGCAGACCAAAATAAATGGATGACAGTGAATTCTGCAAAATGTCTGGCAGTTGCCATTAAAAGAAGGTCTACTATGGTGTCCTGAGTTCTAAAAAGATTTTTTTAAAAAAAAAACTTATTTTTTCCCTTTTAACTTTAATCTGTCAATTCTATTTGCTCATTAGTGTTTTATATCTTACGCTTTTTGTGGCTGCTCAAAAGTTTTATATATTTTTTTAGTTTGACAATTTTATGCATTCTGTTATGTTTTATGTATGGTGTTGCAATGGCTTGTGACTGACACAAATAAAAATTCTGTTCTATTCTGTTCTGTCCTTGTGCTGTTAGACATTGAGGTGACACAAGACTCTTTTTGTGTGTGCCTTCACACATAAAGTACATTGAGTTCACCATACTTTGGAACCAATCCTAAGGGCTCAGGCCTGGAATTATGCTAGGGTCAGAGGCCTGCATGCCTAGTATGCAGAGAGATTATTTCTTTCCTTTCCTTACCCCAAAGCCTAAAGATCAGCAAGTCCTGATCTAGACTAACTTTGCCACCCAGATTGACAGATACATTTTGGACCAGACTCCAGACCACCCAAAATCTGTGTCCGTTCCAAAAGTATTTGAGGGGAGCAGCGGAGTCCTTCATTCTGATTTTTTAAAACTGTGTTATTCCAGAGCTTGCTAGCATATCTCCTTCTAAAACGTGCTCACACACTGCTTCTAATAAAATAGATCTGTGCCACAACAAGGTATCTTTAACTCTGTTTTCAGAATCTTTGGCCCATGTCAATTAACTCTAGCATATTTCACACGTTTTACTGAAAGGGAGGCAGCACAGAGCACGTACAACTGTACCTGTGTATGTCTCTTTCTGTACAGTTACAAAGACTGGGAAAGCAGAGTTGTAGATCATGAAGAAAAGATTGAACATGTGTACCATGGTAAACATGTAGAATTCATGGTGCATTAAGCTGAACGTATGGAGTTTGGCTGTTGGACAACACATCTAACACACACACACACACACACACACACACAGAATGTATAATGTGTGAAAAGTGCTTACGGTTTCCTCAAATTTCATGTCATAGAAGTTCAAATAATATAATATTTATCCCTTTGATTTGTTTTCCACCTACAGACAACATAATCAGTTAGTGGTGTGTTTGTGTTCATTTCAGTGTAAAACTTTTTCATTTTTCAAACATAAAAAAAACATTTAACATATACACCCTACATACACACATAACAACTACATTTACACAATACATCAACACTACCACATACAACATTAAAATGGACTTTCGAATTTCTGTTTTTTCCTTAACAATTTTCAAAGTATGCCAAAATTAGTGAGTGAATTTCCCAGTTTCTCTGTCTTTAACAGACGTTACTCTTCCAAATTAATCATTGAACCCATCTACAAAAATGTCCTTCCCTTCCCTCTCTTTCAGAAAATCCACCAGAGGTTTCCATTCCTCAGTGAACCCGGTTGTTGTTTTGTCTTTTATTATTGCAGTAAGTTTTGCCATCTCGGCCAGTTCTGTAATTTTCAACAGCCAATCCTCCTCTGTTGATATTTTCTCAGTCTTCCAATTCTGTGCATAAAGTAATCTTGCTGCCGTTGTCATATATAAAAATAAAGTTCCATAACCTTGTAATAATTGTTCATCTATAATCCACAACAGAAAATATTCTGGACACATTTGTATTTTTATCTTCAATACATCTTCCATCATTCTATGCATTTGTGTCCAAAAAGATCTTGCTTTTTTACATGTCCACCATACATGATAAAATGCGCCTTCCAGCTCTTTACATTTCCAACACTTTCCCGATGTCCCCTTATACATTTTTGCCAATTTTGATGGAGATATATACCATCTATACATCATTTTATAAAAATTTTCTTTCAATCTGACACATAGTGTAAACTTCAAACCTCTCAACCACATATTCTCCCACTGATCCATAGTAATATTATGCCCAATATTCTGGGCCCACTTTATCATACATTCTTTTACTTGTTCGTCTTCAGTCTCATATTTTAACAAAAGTGTCTATATCTTTGAAATAACATGATTATCATTTATACACAAAGCTTTCTCAAATTCAGATTTTGTACATTCAAAACCCCAATTTTTTTATCTATCTTAAATTTTTCCATCATTTGTGCATATGAGAACCACTGACATACAATTCCTTCATTCCGTAGCTCCTCACTTGATTTCATTTTAACTTCTCCATCTTTCATTTCTAAAATTTCACCATACATCAGCCATTTTTTCGTAGTTGCCAATTCTCTCTTATAAAAAGCCTCCTGTGAGGAAACCCAAAGAGGCGTCCTCTGACACAATCTTGGCTTATGTTTAATCCATATTCTCAAGATTGCTCGTCTCACATAATGATTATTAAATTCTGCATTCACTTTAGCTTTATCATACCACAGATACCCATGCCAACCAAATCTTAAATCGTGTCCCTCTAATTCCAATAGTCTGTTATTCTTCATCAAAATCCACTCCTTCATCCACATCAAGCAGCAAGCAGAGAAATAAATCCTCAAATCCGGCAATCCCAAACCTCCTCTCTCTTTAGAATCTTGTAATATTTTAAATTTCACCCTTGGTTGTTTGGATTGCCATATAAACTTAGAAATCTCTCTCTGCCACTGCTTGAATGGTAGCTCTGATGTTACAATAGGGGTTGTCTGGAATAAATACAACATTCTTGGTAAAACATTCATCTTGATTATTGCAATCCTCCCCATCAATGACATTTGAAGTTTATCCCACCTTATCAAATCCTGTTTAATTTCATTCCAAACCTTAATATAATTATTATGAAACGACATACAATTCATATTTGTCAAATTTATACCCAAATATTCCACCTTCTTTTCCACTTTAAAACCAGTTTTTTCTTCCATCTTTATTTTATCTTGTTTATTCATATTTTTTGTAAGTATCTTAGTCTTTTGTTTATTTACCTTAAAACCTGCTAATGTGCCAAATTCATTAAACTTATTCATTAAAATTTCAAATCCATTCAATGGATCCTCTAATATAAACACCAAGTCATCTGCAAAGGCTCTCAATTTATAAGATTCTTTTCTAATTTTTATTCTTCCAATTTTTTTTTCTTGTCTTACTGCTCTATTCAATACTTCCAACACCAAGATGAATAACAAAGGCGACATTGGACAACCCTGCCTAGTCCCTCTTGCAATCTTGCATGGTTTTGTCAAATCTCCATTAATGATAATCTGTGCGTTCTGTTCAGTATAAATTGACTTCACCCAAGTTGTGAAGTTAGTCCCAAAATCCATTACTTCCAATATTTTAAACAAGAAATCCCAATTAAGGTTGTCAAAGGCCTTCTCCGCATCCAAAAAAATCAAGGCCGCTTGATCCACATTGATCTTCATGAATAAATTCCCTCAACACAAACTTCAACCTTTCCGCCATTATCGATGTGAACAGCTTGTAATCGTTGTTCAACAACGAGATTGGCCTATAATTTTTAGTCAGTGTTAGGTTCTGATCTTCTTTAGGTATCAACGTTACATATGCTGTTTTCCATGTCTCTGGTATCTTCCTCTCTTTCAAAATAGCATTCATCATACTTTGCAATAGTAATAATAATTCCTCTTCAAAAATTTTATAATATAAACCTGAAAGACCATCTGGTCCCGGTGCTTTCCCCACTTTTATTCTTTTTATGGCTGCATCCACTTCTTCCATCGTAATCTCTCCATTTATCATCTGTTTCTGATCCAAAGATATTTTAGGCAGATTTTGTTTTTGTAAATATATATCTATTTTTCCCATTGGCGTCTCATGCTTTTTATACAAATTTGAATAATATTGCCAAATTTTTCTCTGAATCTTCTCATCATCCAATATTTCTTTTTCCCCATGAAGCCATGAAAGCTTGAGGCTGCTCAGCTGCGGCTGGGGAGAACAGGGTGGGCTATTTTGCTGTCCGGACGACAGCTGGATGGAATTTATGACCCCAGATGAAAGGGGTGACATCAGGAGCAGGTCGTAAGTAATCTCATTAATCTCCGGAGCTTCAAAAGCCGTCAAAGGAGACTTTGATGGACAAAGAGGCGGGGGAGGAAGAGATCGGACCTTCATCACTCAGGCACCACACTGTAACAAAGAGCTTTCACTATCCATCCCCTGAAATCGATTGGCTTATTTAACAACAAAAATTAATGGAAGTTGGGGGAATTTCAAAGAGACTAAATAAAGAGTAATTGGCATACCTTTTTATGGTGAGTGAAACCTGTCTCTCTGTGTAGAAAGAAGCAGCAGAATAATCTGTGCAGGGCTGGATTGAAGTTTTTATACTGAAAAGAAAAGTTATTGAGGCCGTTAAGCTGTTTTTAAGCTGAATGTAAGGAATGGGCGCCATGACCTTGGTCAGGGCTGTAAGAATGTAAGCAAACTGAAACAAAACAAGAAAGAGTTCACTTGAGACATGGCGCCATCTGCTGATGAAAGGTGGATTGCTTCTGGAGAGAAATCCATGGAGGTGTGTTTTTGGCAAGAAGTCAATGGAAAAAATGAAATATTTTATAAAAAAAGAAATGGAGGACACCCAAGTTGATGGGAGGGAATCAAATGAGAAGGAATAAATCTTAGATAAGTAAGATTGATGGAATTAAAAACTGATTTGGATATACAACAAGAATCTAAAAAAATGGATTACAAATATTTATCATGGAATATAAATGGCTTAAATTCTCCACAAAAGAGGAAAAAATATTTTACCATTTGAGAAAATTAAAATTGGATATTGTCTGTTTGCAAGAAACTCATGTTAGAAAAAAAGATACAAAGCATTTACAAAACAAAGGCTTGGGAGAAGAATTTATTTCCACAAGCACAAAGAAAAAATCAGGGGTGGTCCTGTATATGAAATCACATCTAAAACCAGAATTAGTGATATCTGATTAACGTTTTGTGGGAGTAAAAATTATTCTGGATGGAGTGGAAATTATGGTTTTGGGAGTGTATGCTCCCAATGAACAAAAAGCAGAATTTTATGATCGATTGTTGCATAGGCTGGTGGATATTCCGAGTGACAGATGGTGTATCTTGGGAGATTGGAATGGGGTGATATCACCACAAATAGATAAACATTCAGAGAAGGATATCAAGAGTCAGTAAGGGAAACTTCCAAAAAGTAATTTTGATCTAGTGGAAAATCTGGGATTGGTGGATGTATGGAGACATAGAAATGGAAGCGCCAAGGAATATACGTATTTATAAATACGTATATAAATCATATCTATTCTTGAAAAGGATTTATAAATATACGTATTTATAAATACGTATATTTATAAATCCTTTTCAAGAATAGATATGATTTTGATATCCAGGACTGTACTTACAAAAGTTAAGAATATAGAGATTTTGCCAAGGACTTTTTCTGATCATAATGCAGTATTGATGGTGCTCAAAAGAAAAAAAAGTACATTCAGATGGAGATTAAATGAAGCTTTGCTACAAAATAAAGTGGTGGTAGAAGAAGGTCAGAAAAAAAATAAGGAATTTTTAGAACTGAACTTGAATAAAGGGGTTAATCAAAGCACTGTTTGGGATACATGTAAAGCTTTTATTAGAGGATATTTTATTCAGAAGAATAGTCAAATTAAGAGGGAAAGGCAGGAAAAAAATGAAAGGAATTATAGATGAAATCAGAAAGAAGGAAGAGGAATTGAAGAGCACACCAAGAAAGGCGGGGATTAATCACCAGATCAGGATGTTGCAACAACAACTGTCTATGCTGACGGTTAGAGAAATGGAATGGAAGTTAAACTTTGAAAAGCAGAGAGAATTTGAAGGGTCAAATAAACCGGGAAAGTGGCTAGCATATAAACTGAGGAAAGAAAAGGAAAAAAAAAAGACAATAGTAAATTTGTGTTCATTTCACAATGACAGTAACAATTTAATTTGCTCCCAGTTTTATTTATTTATTTATTTTATTACATTTGTATACCACCCCATAGCTGAAGCTCTCTGGGTGGTTTACATAAGATTAAAGCAATTAAAAACAATATACCAAAATTAAAACAGCAAAAACATACAACACACACACAATATAAACATATACTTAAAACCACTATAATAATTTTTAAAAGCTATAAGCCTAAAAACAAAACAATAGCGAGACTAATTATTATCTCCCCCCTCAAAAAAATAGAAATGTAAACATGGATGTGATAATCAAGGATGAACTTTCACTCAAAAGAAAACATTCTTAGCATATAACAAGAAGTTCCCATTCATTCATGTATGAATTATAACTATATATAACACTGTACAAAACACAAGGCAGGCAATTCTCAGGATGAGAATTATGCATATCTCAAGGGTCCCAGGCTTGAAGGACTTATGTGCTTCACTCCACTTCTGTTCCCACAACTCCTATGAACATGAAGTGCTAGATAATGGATTTCTATTTTAGGCCAAGTGTTGGAAGCCTGTGTTCAGAGCTGAAGAAACAGAGTTTTAATCCACCCTATGCGTCGCTTACCAAGTAATTGGGGGCCAGTTGTTTGCTATGCATGGCCACATTGCATATAGCAACAACCAAGCCAGAGCCCTCCAAAAAATTAAGAGTAATCTACCATGTTCATCTTCACATTTCACTTTCACTAAGAGCCTGTTTGACAGAGAATGGTTAAAATTGTTCTAATTATTTTTTCCTTTGCAGTCTGAGAGAAATAATGATAATGAAGTACCAATCTACAATTCCCTAGAGCTCTCTCTCTCTCTCTCTCTCTCTCTCTCCCCCTCTCTCCCCCCCTTTCAGATTTTTAACAAAACCAGTGCAGTTAGCATCGACTGTAGGGTGGGCACTGACACATCACCAAAAATGAGTATTTGCATCACCAAAAACAGAGGACAAAAAAAGGACACCAACCAACTTGCATACTATCTATCTATCATCTATCTATCTTTCTATCTATCTATCTATCTATCTATAATCTAGATGTGCCATATATATATATATATATATATATATATATATATGGCACATCTAGATAATTATAATTTAAATATAAATACACCATAGTGGAGAAGACTGACTAGGTGACTTGTGTCCCTGCTCCGTGCGTGTCCAGATGGTCACTCTTGATGGGCAAATTCAAGTCCCTTCCCTCTTCTCTCTCCGTATGGTTCTTTGACTTTAAACCAGACTTGGACTGGACTCCTCTTCAAAGAGAGGACACCTTCACATAGAGGACTGTCATCTGCCAGCTCTCCAAAATAGGGGTCTGTCCTCTGCAAAGTAAGACACCTGGCCACTTTTAGAGCAGCATGGAACAGTAAATTATACCTTGAACCAATGAAATCACATCACTGCAGCTCTTGCACCCTGTCACATGGCCATGTCACGCATTATGCAAAGCAAATATTGGGTTCTTTATCAAGCGCATACACATGAATGGGCTGGAGTTCTCTCCCTACCAAGACCACAGCTTCCCTTGGGGGCAAACATATCTCCGGAGCAACCCCCAAGTCACTGCTTTGTGGCATGTTCTGGAAATAATTGGAGGCCTTCTATAAAGGGAGGGTGATGTGTTTTTTGCTCTTTCTTCCCTGTCACAGAGTCCTTTGGGCATGTGAGACGAAAGGTTTGCACAATCTGGGGATATCTCCAGGCTTTGCTAGGCTCCTGCTTCCCATATCCCACAGCCCTCCAAGGGTGTGATAATTTCTCTCTACTTCTCATCCTCCAAGCAAAGCCCTCCAGTCCAGCAGTATTGTTGTTTTTATCCATCCTCCCCCCCGCTCTGTTGGAGGACTTTCAGGATGCCAAAGAAGTTCACTCATGCTAGGCCACTTTCTGCATGTCCAGAATGAATCACGAATGCAAAGGGCCGGCCCTACCATTAGGCAAAGGAAAGTAACCACCTCAGATGGCAGCTGCTGGAAGGCAAAGAACCGTGACAAAATGTTGGAAGACAGAACTATGTGTGCCAGGCACCCCCTAAGCTAGGCACCCATGAAGCCTTTTGCCATCAGGTGCAATAGAGGATGCTGTCAGGTCACCAGTGTTGAGAAATAAGATGAACTGCCAAATCCAGTCAGGTTCTGTATATGGAATGGTGGGGGCACACTAACTTGTCCTTTGCTTCAAGTAGCAAAATGTTTTGGGATGGCCATGATTAAAGCCATTCCAGCTTCCTTGATTCCTTTTGGGGGTTTTGGCAAGCAGAATGAGTTAATTCCATGCTCCACAAAATCTATGGAGAACGGGGGGGGGGGGGAGAATAAAAAGGTCTTCACCTGGCAATGAAAAGAGTACAAAGTAGGCGCCAGGCGAACCTCTCTGGGGAGCTCATTCCACAGCCGGGGTGCCACAGGGGAGAAAGCCCTCCTCCTAGTGGCCACCTGCCTCACTTCCTTTGGCAGGGGCTCACGGAGAAGGATCCCTGTAGATGATCTTAGGGTCCGGGCAGGTACATATGGGAGGAGGCGTTCCTTTAGATAACCTGGCCCCAAGCCGTTTAGGGCTTTAAATGTTAGTACCAGCACTTTGAATTGGGCCCGGACCTGGATCGGCAGCCAGTGAAGTTGGAAAAGGACTGGCGTAATATGGTCTCGTTGGGCAGTCCCCGTTAACAATCTGGCTGCCCTGTTTTGTACCAGCTGAAGTTTCCGGACTGTTTTCAGAGGCAGCCCCACATATAACGCATTGCAGTAATCCAAACGAGAGGTTATGGGAGCATGGATAACTGTAGCTAGGTTATCTCTGTCCAGATAAGGGCGCAGTTGGTATATCAGCCTAAGCTAGTAAAAGGTGCTCTTTGCCACCGAGTTCACCTGTGCCTCAAGCGACAGTTCTGGATCCAAGAGCACCCCCAAACTACGGACCTGATCCTTTAGGGGGAGTGCAACCCCCTCCAGAACAGGGTGAACATCACTTCGCCAGACAGACGAACCACCCGCTAACAGTACCTCCGTCTTGTCTAGATTGAGTCTCAGTTTGTTAGCCCTCATCCAGTCCATTACCGTGCCCAGGCACTGATTCAGAACAGCCACTGCCTCACCTGGGTTTGTTGAAAAGGAGAGGTAGAGCTGGTTGTCATCTGCATATTGGTGACATCTCAGCCCACATCTCCGGATAACCTCTCCCAGCGGCTTCATGTATATGTTAAATAGCATAGGGGATAAAATAGAGCCCTGTGGAACCCCATGGCACGGACCCATTGGAGGGCAGCCCCTTGGATAGCTCCTTCAGACTTCTGACTGGTTCTAACTAAACCCAGAACGAAATCACCACCCCGCCGAAATTGGAGCCACCGGCCTCACCTGGAGAGCTCCTCCTGATTGGCTCAGCTGTGTCTGCATGTGGGAGGTCTTCCCCGTCTATTCTATTGTGGGCTTAGAACCAGAGACCCCTTTCACATTGAGCCAGAGCCACTCCATCTGGCTAGAGCTCCTCTTGTTACTCCTTTGATTATTTTTGGAGCAGTATGTTCCCCCCCCGCCCCCGTCCTGACCTCAGAGGAGTATCTAATTTGACAGCCATTTCAGCAAGTAGATTGGCAACATCTCTCCTTCCCCAGCATGGTTCGTGTCAAGGATTGCTCAGTTAGTCTCCTGTGCCCTTTCATTCAAAGAGAATCTCACTAGAGTAATGTTTCCCTCAGGAACTTCTCATCATTTGAAGTAGCAGAGAGCACCGATTAATGAATGAATTGATATTTTAAATAAAGAATAACAAGAATGAAAAAGAATAATCTGGGGTGCTGAGACAATTTTTATTTATTTATTTATTTATTTCATTTCTAACCCGCCTCTCCATCTAGATCGAGGCGGGGAACAACACCAAATATAAATATAAAAACAATAAAATAGATAAACCGTTAAAACAGATAAAAACAAATACATTATTAAAAACATCTTAAAATTAAACTGGATAGGCCTGCCGGAAGAGAGCAGTCTTCACGGCTTTCTTAAATTCCAGAAGACTGCTAATTTGTCGAATCTCCTCTGGCAGGCCATTCCACAGCCTGGGAGCGGCAGAAGAGAAGGTCCTCTGGGTAACACTCGTCAGCCTAGTTCTGGCTGACTGGAGTAAATTCTTCCCAGAGGACCTGAGTGTGCGGGGAGGATTATACGGGAGAAGGCGATCCCGCAGGTAACCTGGACCCAAACCATGTAGGGCTTTAAAGGTAATAACCAACACTTTATACATCACCCAGAAACTAATGGGCAGCCAGTGGAGTGATTTTAAGATTGGTGTTATGTGGTCACCCCTAGGTGTACCGGTGACCAACCTGGCTGCCATATTTTGAACTAATTGAAGTTTCCAGACTAGGCACAAAGGTAGCCCTATGTACAGCGCATTGCAGAAGTCGAGCCTCGAAGTTACCAGTGAGTGCACTACCATCTTTAGGTCTTCCAACTCTAGGAAGGGATGCAGCTGGCATATCAGCCAAAGCTGATAGTAGGCACTCCTGGCCGTCGCATCTATCTGGGCTGTCATTTGGAGCAACGGATCCAGGAGTACCCCCAAGCTGCGAACACAGTCTTTCAGGAGGGGTGTAACCCCATCCAGAACTGGTTGACACACCTCCAAACCCAGGTTGTGGCCTTTGACAGCAAGCACCTCTGTCTTGTCTGGATTCAGCTTCAGTTTGTTTTTCCTCATCCAGCCCATTACCGCCTCCAAACATTCATTCAGAGGAGACACACTATCCTTAGCTGACGATGTTGTCGAAGGCACAGAGAAATATATTTGGGTGTCATCAGCGTACTGATAGCACCCCGCCCCATGCCTCTGGATGATCTCTCCCAGCGGTTTCATATAAATGTTAAACAGCATTGGGGAAAGGATGGCACCTTGTGGTACACCACATAGCAGCTCTTTCTTTGAAGAGCAGCTATCCCCAAGCATTACCATCTGGAACCTGCCCGAGAGATAGGACCGGAACCACTGAAGCACAGTGCCCCCGATTCCCAATCCCCTCAGGCGTTCCAGAAGAATACCATGGTCGATGGTATCGACCATACATACATGACATACAAAGGCAAGTTTCTTGACATCAACTTAGAAATTCAGATTTGCTGCATTCTTCCTCTAAAAAGCACTGGTCCATCACAAGAGATGGAGATAATTAGGGGTGTGCACGGACCCCCCGGATCGGATCGGGACCCGGATCGGGACCTCCAATTTTGTCACGGACCGGTTCAGACAAAATCGGAGGACCCCCGGACCGGATCGAGTCCGATCCCGACCCAAAAATCGTAAATTTTTGGATCGGCCGCCATTTTTTTCCCCATAGACTTGCATTGCAATGCAAGTCTATAGGAAAAAATGGCGGCGGGTGGGTGAGGGGGGGCCTAACTCCCTCCCCCCCCGGGGCCGTCCGCTGTGGACGGCCCCGGCAGGTAAGCCCCCTCCCTACCCCCCCTGTGGCCGTCCGCTTCCATCCGCTGGCGCCTGCGGGTGCCAGCGGATAGAAGCGGACGGCTCCGGGGGGGGGGGGTAAGCCCCCTTCCCCGCCACTGCTTACCTTCTCGGCCCGTCCGCTCCCGTCCGGCGCCGGCGGCTACTACCAGCGGGCTCCGCGGCCTACTCTCAAGTAGCGCGCCGGGTGATGACATCACCCGGCGCGCCACCCTGGAGTAGGCTGCGGAGCCTGCTGGTAGTAGTCGCTGGCGCCGGACGGGAGTGGCCGGGCCGGCAAGGTAAGGGCCCCCTCCCCCCTCCGCGCGCCCCCTCCTCCCTTCCACGCACCCCCTGCTTACCTTCTCGGCCCGGCCGCTCCCGTCCGGGGCCGGCGGCTACTACCAGCGGGCTCCGCGGCCTGCTCTAGAGTAGCGCGCCGGGTGATGACATCACCCGGCGCGCCACCCTAGAGCAGGCCGCGGAGCCTGCTGGTAGTAGTAGTCACCGGCGCCGGACGGGAGCGGCCGGGCCGGGAAGGTAAGGCCCCCCTCCCCCCTCCGCGCACCCCCTCCTCCCCTCCACGCACCCCCTGCTTACCTTCTCGGCCCGTCCGCTCCCGTCCGGCGCCGGCGGCGGCTACTACCAGCGGGCTCCACGGCCTGCTCTAGAGTAGCGCGCCGGGTGATGACATCACCCGGCGCGCCACCCTGGAGCAGGCCGCGGAGCCCGCTGGTAGTAGCTGCTAGTGCCGGACGGGAGCGGACGGGCCGAGAAGGTAAGCGCCCCCCTCCTCCCCCCCCCCGCTGTCCACTTTCATCGGCGGGTGCCCGCTGGCGCCCGCCAATGGAAGCGGTGGTGGGCGCCAGTGGGCGCCCGCCGATCCGCCGATCCGCCGAACCGGTTCGGAGCCTTTTCGGACCGGTTCAGATTGGATCGGCCGATCCAGCTGCGGGATCGGAAATCGGATAATTTATCCGATTTCCCACTGGACCGGACTCGGATCGTGGATCGGGTCCGATCCAGTGCACATCCCTAGAGATAATGTAAATTTTGCCCTACTCTTATGAAACCAGAAGGAAGGGCACATGTTGCAACTAACCTGGGTGGGACTTGCTTCCAAAGAAGTGCACATAAGATTGTAGTCTCTGTCATGAGATGGATTTAATTTACAAGTTGCGCAGCACTCCTGAAATTGTGTTGAAATGTCTTGTATTGTCTACCAGTTTTTTACTCTCCTTGAACAAATGCATTAAAATAGTAATAATAATTATCACCTGTATTTTAAGCTTCTTTTGTTGTTTTACACAAAGGATTAGCTTCCATTCTGAAAGGAGAAACATGTTAAGGAGGGTGATATCAAACAAAAGGTAAAATTCTTTAGCAACTAATGATTAAAACATTAGTTGGCACAAAGGTAGATCTCAAAATTAACATTTATTCATTTCATCTTGTTTCCTAAGATTAAAAACCACAACAAATGTTTTAACTAACATAAATGAGGTATAAGCTAAAAAGAAAAAAGGAAAAGGTGAAACTTAGTACAGTTTTAAATCAAAGAATCATAGAACAGTAGAGTTGGAAGGGGCCAGCCCATATGTCTCCATACAGGAGCTACTTCAAATTCCCTTGGGCAAATTTAGGACAGGATCCAGTGATCCAGGATGACTTGGTGGATTTTCTCAGGAATTTTCAGGTTGCTGTCAGGATGTGAAAACCTGTATATGCATATTATTATCATGGGATGCTGCATCGAAGAATTTAGTTCACTGGGTAGAAAAATTGGGTTGGATATGACTTAGGTGACGGAAGATGAAGAAGGATCCTACAAAATCAGGCACAAGCATTTGTTGTGACCAGACTTCCACTCTCAGAAAGTGCCTCTGCCTGACTTTTGGGGATCTCCTTCCCCCCTGCACCCCAAACTAACCCATTCAGCAGGGGCACCCAAATCTCAGTGTAGCATTTTCAAGGAGCTGGAGAGGTTACCGTGGGGAAGAGGGGGTGGAGACCTCTGTTTTATGCCAGCCCAGTTATATGTGCCCAAATCTGGATCCAACACACTGTATCAGTGTGACATATGTATATTTTGGAATCTCAGTGGAACATGGGATTTGTAGTGGACCAAACACATTTCCAGTTGCTATCCTCTCACGTTTTCCCACTGTTTCTTCCATCTTCTTTTCCCCACAAAAACAACTGTTAAGGAGAAAAGATGAACTAGCTAGGACCTAGGACCTCTCAGATTACCATCTAAGTGCAGAAGTCATGGGAACAGATCATGCTTCTGATACAAATATGACAACTTCATGATCCACAATGAACATTAGTGTGGCTGCAAATAAAATTGCATCCTGTCTTAAGAGAGCTCTCTGTCTCCTCCCCTGCCCCATTTTGTTTAAGATTAAGACCACATAATATTTGTTGAATGGGTCCATACACAGCATTATAATATTTTTCATCTTATTTGTATTTTATAACTTGTTTGTACTCCAGTCTTCCTTGAGTAGTAGGCCGTTCCAGCGACAGATCGCAGGATCAATTGACTTGTGGGCAGAGAGTACCAGAGATTTGGAATGTTTTGTACTGTCTGTCATATGTGGTAGTGTCTTGTTATAACAATGGAGTTTCTTTTAGCTGCCCCAAATTGCTTCTTGTCCATCTGCTCCAATCTGAGTTTTCCTTTCTCTGGCTAGATTCAAAACTGCTGAAATGGTTCTCTTACACTCTCCTTGCCACACTGTTTTTAATGCATGCACACATGGCAGAAGAGTGTGACCTGCATGCCAGGTACTAAGAATACCAAATGGCCAAGGGCCATTAAGCAGACTATACAGAAGTCCAGGGTGAGAGTCGTCTATTTGTATAGCACAACCAAAATGTGTGGTGATAACACTAGTTATGGTTCATCTTGCTGTTCCCTGACAATTTCATGAACACAATAGCTCCTCCAACAGCAAGACGATATTTGTCTTCAGTGCGGCTTCTTTTCCAAAATTCATTATATGATTTTGGCAGGGTACATTGCCTTCCTCTACTCGACCTATATTAGGAAACAAATCTTAAACTGATTTGTTCTCTTTTTATACACTATGCTGATTCTATAAAGGACTCTATATACTGTGATTTTTTTCTCATATGCTCTGCATTATGTTGCATTTGCTTCGTGATTTATTTGGGGCTGGTAACAATTGAGAGATTATTTTAAGTTATTTATTGTTTAAACAGTTGTGTTCAAGAAACAGCAGACCCCACTAAAAACTTAATGCTTGTATTTGAAAAAAAAGTAGACTGATGTGTTTTTAGAGCCGGCTACATTGGGTGTCATAATGGAGACATCCTTTACTGAGTTTCTTCCTTTTAACTGTCCAGATCTGTCTCTCAATGGTGGGGAAGCTGTAGTGTTGGGGCCTTTAGCAATTCTCTGGAACATTCTGGAACCAAGATTGCAGTTGCTAGCTTTTAAAATTGTCCCTACTCCTATGCCATTAATAGCAGCCTGACATGCAGAGATTTCATGGGTGACTGTTTCCATTTTGTCTCCATGCTAGAAAAAAAAAGAAACTTTACTTAATTTCACAAACTGGGACAGAAAAACAACCACCACAATAAGACTAGCACCCATACCCATGTTTCTATAATTTCCACACTTTAACTGATCTGGCCCCATTTTCACCAGCATAGCTGACAGCCGAGGCTTGTAGAGTGTGCTGGTGGCACAGCAAATTCCAGTCTTTATCTGCTGTCTTCTGATTACTGCTGGTTGAACATTCTGTCCATTAGTGGAGCTGAGGATTTGCTGTTTAATCCAAAGCAATATCAGTACTGCTGAATCCAGCCTAAACCATGTAGCTGAGATATGCCTTACAGAATTTAAGGGAATTACTAAGCACCCAGGTATAGTATTTGCGGATGAATGAAAGATTACAAGTTGGAAATTATCACAAGAATGGGTTTGGGATTTAAGGCTCAGCATACTTCTGTATTCATTCGGCTAGTTTTACGAAAGAGAACTACTGCATTTTTCTCTCTCGTCATATATATATATATATATATATATATATCCCAAGTATACTACAACTGCTTAATTATATACTGCAAAATAGCTAATCAATTACTTTGCTCTACTGCACTTCCTACCTGTTTGTTGTTGTTCATTCTTATTTATTCCCTAGCAACAAATGGTGCTGAGAGGCTGGTGATGGGATGCTTGAATGAACAGCATATCCAAATACTGAGTACTGTATTGTAAAACTCAGTATCATATATCACCAGCCTATCCTTCAAAGACTTTGCAGGGTAATAAAACACAGTTGCATCTTGCTTGTAGCACAAAATAGTCACCAACATTAAAAACCACTTTCGGGCATCACCAATCCATCCCACTGGCATAAAGAAGTGAAATGTAATTGTTTCAGGCTCTAATATTAAATATTGATTTGTGGACTGTTGGATTACTTTCAAAAGCACTGTGGTATATAAAGCCAGGTATACTCAAATGGCAGTTATTCGGGGAAATGATAAAAGTCCAAGTGGAAGAAAAATAAAATGTCCCCACATGGGAAGCCTCTCTCTGGTTCCAGGTTGCATTTGACCAGGCCACTGAAAATTAAGACCAAAAGCATCATGTATGTAGAGAAAGGGATATTTAACTCTTCCTCCTCTTCATCTTATAGGTCACATATGACTATTCTTCAGGAGCACTGATCTTGTTGGCCAGCTCACTGCTTCTGCACACTAAGGGCAGAAATAGACATTACAGGAGTCATAGGGCTACAACCCATCTAAATAAATAGCATTTCTCTGTCAATTTCTCCATTTCCATAAGGCACTTTACATTGCTCACTGATGGGACCAGGCTTAGGTAAAAAGGTGCTGTCCAGATGTTTTAGATCTAAATCCCATAAATCCCAACCAGTATGGCCAATGGGCAGCGGTTATGAGAGATGTCGTCCAAACTATTTGGAGATCACCACTTTGGCTAACCCTGACATAGAGTTCTACTGTGTGTAATGGAAGTGGAGAAGAAATAATCTCCATGGAAAGCCATTTTCAGTGGATTCTCTTAGACCAGCCTTTCCCCCCCTGGTCCCCTCCAGATGTTTATGGAATGCACCTTCCAGCCTTCCTGACCATTGACTATTCTGGCTGGGACTGATGGGAATAAAACATCTGGAGGGAACCAGGTTGCAAAAGGTTATCTTAGAACATGTGATTCCATCCTGAGTGAACATTGTTACCAATAATTAAACTGGTACGTCAGAGGCACAAGTCCCCTTGTTTTGGAAGAAAAAAAAAAGGTTGAGAGTTCAACTTAAGTGTTAACATTGCAGCTGCATCATATTTTGCCACTGTTGAGCTACTAAACAGACATGCATATTTATTTTCATTTAATAAATGCACACTCTCTGCATTGCAAGGCAGCAGCCTGTCACTGGGTAGCCTTTGCCAAGTCACTGACTCTCAACCTAGCCTACCTCTGAGGATGTTGATAGGCTAACAGCACAATCCTACACCTGTCTACTCAGAATTAAGTGTTATACCATTCAATGGTGCTTATTCTCAGGTAAGTACCTGCATGATAGGCGAAGGAAGAAGCTTCAGTAAATTAATAGAACACAGTAGAAAATTGGCTTGCATTTCTTTTTGGAATGGCATCTGTAGTTAAGAGTTTTGGATTAACCCCTCAGTGGTCAACTGGTTAAGAAAAGGGGGCTACTTCTCCAGAAGAACTTATTCTAGGAACTATGTTTCTGATTATCACATTTTGAAAGTCCTTGTACCTAATCACCAGGTCAAGGCAATATCAAGCCAAATATCATCCTGATTGTAGACTCTATGAAGACATCAAGCCCACTTCAGCCTCATAAACCCTTTCCCCTCTTGGTTTTGGCAGCCCAGCATTGAGCCTGGAGACCAATTGGTTAAACTAAACAGCACCTCTTCAAACTGAGGACACCCAACAACCTACCGCAGAGAACTAGAGAAGCAAAATGAAAGGGAAAGATGATCTCCCCTTCTACCAGCCCATAAACTTTGCACCAGCACAAGCTATTATGAATATAATTGGCTTTTTTAAAATGTTGGCAGCTGCTGCTCTTTACACAATAATAGGCAAAGGGTGTGATAGAGCTCTGGTTTATCCCAACCATTAATTAACAAACATTCAGTTTTGCATTAACAAAGTCACCCATGATGATTCACTACCTCTGTACAGGATAATAAATTCAAATTCAACATGCATTGCAAAGGGCAAAAGTGAAGCAGCCAACAGCAGGGACAATTAACTGTGTAAGCTATTTCTTTTAGTCCCAGCCTTTTCTGGTGCATAGAATTCAGCCATACAGAGAAGGCTCGACAAATCCCAGAGGTATAACAAAGGATCTGCATAACGTGGAGACAGGAGAAATGGGAGAGAAATGAACTGCGTGCTGGAAGTCTCACAACTAGTGCAGCTCGCTTGTTACTGTTTCTGCCCCATGCCTTTGACAGCAGCCTGATGTGCTAGAAATATATAGTCAATGTGTTTTTTTCCCCTGGCTTGGACATAAAACGATGATAAAAGCATTGTTTTCTTTTCTTTTCTTTTTCTTCTCTGAATGTTATGAACCAGTTAAAAAAAAGGTTGGCAATCCATCCAAGGCAGGGTTTCCAGGTCACAATCCATCCAAGGTAGGGTTTCCAGGTCACAATCCATCCGAGGTAGGGTTTCCAGGTCACAATCCATCCGAGGTAGGGTTTCCAGGTCACAATCCAGCCGAGGTAGGGTTTCCAGGTCACAATCCAGCCGAGGTAGGGTTTCCAGGTCACAATCCATCAGAGGTAGGGTTTCCAGGTCAAAACCCAGAGATCCATGCTGTACCTTTGAATTCCCCAGTGAAGCTGAAGACTAGGCAGCCACATGAGGTCCAGTGGTTCCTTTTGCCCAAATTTTGCCCAGGCAGCTGCGTGCACTGCATCAGGAATTCCGCTCAAGAAGGCAGGCACCTTCTTGTGGTTCCAGAAAAGGCTTCTGGCTGCTGATATGGTAGCACTGCACATTGACTTGGACAATAACCTGGGCCTCTTGGGGGTATGGACCAGCTCTTCGCCACAGCTGACTTTTCCTGGATTATGCCCTCTTTCTCTTTTTTCCAAAGTGAGGGCATTCACTGCTAAACTATTTCAATGGGCAAAACATTCACACGGACTACCCATACTAGAGAAAATGAGCTTGCCAGAGGTGGCGGCAGGAGGTAGGGAGCTAGAGGAAATGTATTTATGAACCCAGCTTGAAGATCTGTGCTCATCATTTACTGAATGATAGGCCTTCCTTTTCAGAAACCAGTTCCCATCATGCTGTTGGAGTCAGAAGCCAGGTTCAACAACATCCTTCCCCTTTTCTCTAGCCCAGACATTACTGGTGTTTGTTCAGCAAACTGCTGGCTGGTTTGGGGCTCCGGTTGCTTCACCTGAGTCCTAGGTGTGTTGGACCACTTTTAGCCCCAGGGCCAAATGCCAAGCTCTCAGGGGTAGGTGGGGCTAAAGGCTAAACAGATGGAGCCAAAAATACTCTTTCTGACAGTAACTAAACCTTAGGAGAGGCATTTCAACCTTTTAGAATGAGGGAAATTGCACAAAAACTGGGATGTGATTGTTGCCCAGAAGAAAGGGGTGGGGGCATTTGGGGAATCTTGGAGTGTAGGATTAGGACCCCAGGCCTGAGATTCTACCATTCTAGGGCCTCAACCCTGGACTGCCCCAGCATTATCTTGTTGGTGCATGGACAAAAGCTCTGTACTTTATAGACAATGATTACCCTAAGTTGCCAATCCTATTGGGATGGCCGTAAGCCTCTGACCTCAGAGGCTTATGGTCATCCAATGCAGAGCATGAGGAGTGGTGGAGGTGAACTTTGCTTCCATTCTCCTCCTGCTCTGCATTTGGGCTAGACGGATTCCTTTTGCCCATCTGGCTGGGCTCTCTGGAGCAGAAAGGAAGGAACAGAAAGGCTGGGGAGACCTGGGGATGTGTGGCAAACTGGCCTCCCCAGTCCTTTCCAGTCAGTGCCCCCACCCACCAGACTCTGGTTCAATTCAGACAACACAATAACCACCAGTGGTTTTAGTAGTCATCCATGAGTTGAGCTGTCAACGGTTGGGATTTCTGTCATCTGTCGGGCAAAAACCACAGCTGACTATTTCATCAAAAAACAAACAAACAAACCACTGGAGAAACACAACTGGCCGCAGAGTTGACTAGTTTCACAGCCGGTGGTTATTGTGTTGTCTGAACTTTGCCTCTGCCTCAGGGCATAGGATTGCTGCTTAAATGTGTTGTTGTTTTTCTCCCCTTAAGCATTTAATATTTCAGTGGAATGAAATATATATTCTTTCTGCACACGGTAAGTAATTTTGAAATGATCTCGTTATTATCTGGAGAGTGTTGTTGTGCTATATGGGGGTCATGTTGTGACTCAGCACATTTCGGGCTCTCTCTGCCAAAGGAGCAAATTTGCAATAACAAGTGAATTTCCCATCCCCTCTTCGATTCTCCTCAGAATCAATGACTTCTGACAATTTCTGAAGTGCAGCCGCAAGCTTATGAAATATTTATGAGAAAGCACTCCCTGTCTGTGGTGGTTCTAGTCTGTGACTCCAACATATGGTTTATAAATTGAAACAGGTGTGGGAGAACAGGTGTTCAGAGCAATAGAAGGGCAGGTTTGGAGTTTACCATGAGGAAACAAATGGGGGGGGGGGAAACGTGATAAAGTAGCTCAGTTGGCTTGGAGGGCAACATGCAAATCTGATGACAGAACGTTAAAGTTCTTCACAGGGGCACGTTCAAGGGCTTGTGGTTTTGTAGAAAACTTACTTTTGTGAATTCAAACATATGGCATGAAGCAACTGTGAGAGACTCCTACTGTGTTGAACCATGAGGTGGGAACTAGTTGCTGTATCACTTTTTCTTATTATCTGAGCAGTACTTGTGCTCAGTTTTTGGGAGGTTGAAAAAAATGGAAAAGAACCGTACGTTGGGAAAAAAAATTATTACTGAGAAACTAACTTGGTATAAAGATTGTCGCAGAATTTGGCACTAGCATTGTGTGAAGTCCGCCCCTCATTTTCCACAGATAGTCTTGTCTTTCTGCATAGTAGTGTAGCATCGGGGTACACTTGCAGGTAGGGTGGCCAGGTATCCTACCTTAGAAAGAATAGTCCTCTAATTTTAGAGAGCTAGCAGATGAAAGTCCTCTATTTAAAAGTGTCCTCTATTTATCACTCTACATATATTTAAAGTGAAAGGACCATAAGGAGAGAGAGGAGGGGGCTTAAAGTTGCTCATCAACAGTGAGCATCTGCCCAGCAGAGTGGCAAACAGGTCAGTCTTCTCCACTATAGCGAGATGAATTGTATTTTATATTTTAATTTAAATTATAGTTACTATTTCTCTGTGTGTGTGTGTTTGTGTGTGTGTGTATGTATGCAAATTGGTGTCATCTTTTGCCTTCTTTTTTTGGTGCTGCATAAGTGTCCACCTGGTTAGGCGGACCATATGAAAAGGAGGACAGCTTCATAGAAAAGAGAATTTCAGCAGGTGTCATTTGTATGCATGCAGCACCTGATGAAATTTCCTCATTATCACAAAATTAAAGCTGCAGAAGGCCTGCCCTCTTTTGCACATGGTCAAGAGGACAGGGATCCTGCAGCTTTAACTGTTGTGATGAAGAGGGGATTTCACCAGGTTCTGTATGACACAAATGATACCTGCTGAAATCCCCTGTCCTTTGCAGCTGTTAAAGATACAGGAGCCCTTTCTTCCTTTTCATACGGTCAGCCTAGTCCACCTTACTTGAAGGAAGCAAATGGCTGTCCAGATAAACTCTGAGGGAGCAGCACAGTCTTGTTTCCCTAAGACTCATGCCCATACAATCAGGAAATAGGCAATTGCTTCAGAGGCTCCCATGGCCTCCCATTTCCTGATGCCGGGGTGGGGTGGAGGATCTGTCCAAGGCAAATAACTCCTGTGGAGCCAAGTGCATGACTTGGCTTAAAGAAAAAAACAATCCCCAGCTTGCAAAAAGTTGGGTTTGGGTCAGTGCCTGATTCATCTGGACTGTGTTTTAACTGAGCCACAAAACTTTAATCGGTGAATAGGTTTAGTGAATCAGATAAGGGTGCAGCCCTATAATGTTAGCCTGGAGACCCAAAATTCCCAGTTGCAAAGAAGACTGCCTCGTCAGTCAGTTTCAGTACTCTGGCCTTCCCAATCAGCTTCTTCTGCTAGGGCAAAGTAATTGCTAGTGATGCCACCAAACTTCATAAGGTCCTGTTTCAGTATGTGAATTTGCCAGGATAGTAAAATGCAGGTGCATTCCAAGCTATCTTTCCACCTCTGATAGTTCTCTGGACTGGACTACAATCTGAGCCAGACAAGAACTCCCCCATCCTACTCCCTATTTTTCCTACCAATCTACTTGCTGCCTCTGCAAGAGCCAAATAAGGGAGTTTAGGGGCTCACAGGACTGTGTTTGGAGACTCATGTCTTTGGGGAATGAGGAGAGGGATGTGGGATCTGAATTGAATTCTGGAATTGGGTTATCTTCTTTCTTTAACAAACAAACAATTCATTTTTGATTGGGGAACAGAGTTTTCCAGTCACTAGTAATGATGGTGCATCAGGCATGATTGAATTATTCAGTTACTCCCACTTCAGAGATTCAACAGAATAACCTGTCATCAAGAGAATCAAGGGCTATTTGTCTGTAAAAGCTTGTGATTTATAGAGAGCCTTCAAGAGACTACTCTAGAGTAAGTGCTTGAGGGCTGGTACTTGCAAATATGCTCTCCTGATAGTACACCACCACTACCACCTCCTGGACCATCTCGTTTCACTTTTACAAGGCAGGAGAGTGAATTTATGGATAGCATGTCGAAATTAAAACTGCCAGTACGTAACGGGCATTTATTTCTCAGGAGAAGCTATGTTCTGCCGCCAACTCCACAACCCAATCAAATTATACCAACGTTTTCAGCTTTTAATGGATTTATCACACCCCTTCAAGAAATCTAAAGCCCAGTCTCTATGGCTTTTGGATCAGGCTAAGGAAAATGATTTTGCCTCGATTTTTAGGGAGGTCCTTAATGAAAAGAGATGGATGGTGTTTTGTGGATGGATGAGGGTATATGTGAGAAAGGGGGGAGAGAATGAGAATGAGATGGTGTTGATAAGTGGGGTGTATTGCTGTATGGATGAGGGAGTATGAATAGAAGTCTCTGAATAGGTTGTGTAGTGTGTGGCCCCACCTACTACAACAATGGAGTAAAAGAACTGATATACTATAAGAGTTTGAAAGAAATTATAACAGGATTGAGACATGCAACATCACATCATTATAATGTTAGTGTACATGTATACATAACAGGGTGAAGTTACAAAAAGACAGGTTTGTGAATTAGCAATAAATTGCTGAGCGAGATAAGACTTTAACAGGACTTCGGATTTTACACCTGTTTCTCCGCAGCTTCTTCAGAACCTCACTTTAATTACACCACTAATAAGCTTGTGCCATGGGAGAAAAGGCGAGGCAATGCTTAAATTGTTCCTCTGCGCCAAATAACTTTGGTCTCCAAAATGGATTGACTCAAATCCCAGGCAAGTTTTTGGAAAGCTTCAGGGGTGGTGAGAGTAGTTGTACGTGATATTTATTCATGTGTGTGTGTGCTTATATTTGTTAAAATGGGGGGGGGGGTATTCTCAGGAGTAGTCCTATCTCTACAAAAGAAAAATATCACATGATTTTGTACTCATAGGAATGGGTCAGGAAAATGGATTACCCTCCTAACTTTTCACTTTGTATACATATGCATTTGATATTGTCTATTGTACTCTTCATATACAGGGTCTTGTTCTAGCACATGCGTATTTGGCTCATAGCCACGCTACAATACAGGTTTATCATCTCAAGGCTGCATAGACACTTACTAGTTACTGCACATATCGGTTAACTCATACTATAGATTATAACTGTAGGAGTACAGGGAATGGTCTGGCGCTAAAAGACTACAATTATGCAAGAATAAAAACATGTGAGGTTACAGATTTTACTGTATTTGTTTAGAGTCCAGTAGATCTAACAAAGCACTATAGGTTTTATTTTGAATTCTTTTTCTGACTTTGCAAACCCCAAATTTCAATCCAAATTAGATGCTACTTGTTAGTGAAATCTTATTATTGAAGTTCTATATTTCATCAAGCAAATTATGAGACTATTCACCAAAATTAGGGCAGGTCACATTTTTCTATAAAAGTGATGTGGCTGTTTTGCGATAAGGCAGGTCAGCTGCAACAGAAATGAGCCTGTTAATTATGAATCTGGATTCTTTTTATTATTGAGTTTCTTTATTTGTGCATGAGCTGCATTTAAAAAAAGTCCACAAGGACCATTCCTTTTAACAGTAGACAGTTTAGAACAATGTTAACATTTTAATTTATGTTGGAGAACAATGTCTTGGAAATATTCAGTGTATTATTTAAACTTTAAATGTCAAGCTAATTTTTCCAGTTAATGCAGAAGGCAGATTCCTAAGTTGAACTAAAGAACATAATTTGTTAGATTGTTTAACTAATGCACAATGTCCTTTCCAGTTCACAGCCTAATTTAAAAACACACGTGCACACACACAACCTCAATTACCACCAGTCATATTCCTGGGTCTTCTCAGTGAAACAAGTTTCTTAAGTGTAAATCAAAAGATCCGGGAAGAAGTAAGCCAGTTAGTATTTCTTATATCTCAGGAAAGAAGTACAAATCCCTTGTTTCAGTGCCTTGCTCCATGTCACTCTGGCTTCCTCCATGCCATTTCCTCCTCTTATTTTCCTGCTTGCTCCTCTAGCTCCAAGACATTTTCACTGCCTGTGACGAGAGACAAGATGGTACCTCTCCCCCTTCCATGTACAAAAGCTGACCAGACTGGCAGCACAATTTTATTTCAACAATGGCGATGAGACAGCATCCTCCACTGCACCTGCGGGCAGCAAGCTACCTTAGGGGGACCCAAGGCAGGCCACTTTGACTGATTCCTGCCCTCAGCAACTGTCCCCTGCAGCAGCTCTTTGACTCTAGCTAATGGCAGGCCTGGCCCTGTCTAGAACTCTGCCAGCTTTGCCATCTCCTTGCCTGCCCTTCCTCTGCAAATCATCTTTCTTTGGACAGCTGTCCGAAAGAACTCTGCACCTCCTCCTTCATATGGACAGGCTCAGCTAAGACACTGCCTCTCCTTTGGATTTTTATCCCTGTTTTTCACTCTACTATAGTCTTGATCCCGCCAGCCCTTGCACTTCAACCTCCCTTATGCATGCATAGTTTAGACTTCAAACCTTTCAGGTAGCTGAAAGTATTGAATATATATATATATATATATGTATATATATATATATTCCGCAGTTGCTAAAAAAAAATAGTTACCACCAATTCTAAGCAAAGATGCCTGAGAATATCCTTCACCACATTTCTATGGGGCCAGTTAGCAATTCAAAGATCATTCTAACATTTTTGTTGAGAGGTTTTCATTAGCATCTGAGAATACACATTTGCTCTCTGCTACACAGATATCAGGCGTCATAAAGAATTAGGACAATTAAGCAAGGTGCTCATGTGCCGTCTCTTTGGAATACTTCCTTATGGCTCCCATTAATCCTTGCAAATTGTCTAGTAGCAAACTAGTGGCAATTGTAAATGCTCATTAATGGGTCCATTTGTTATAACGTTAGCCCGATTTACTCACTACATTACATCTGCCTCAGTGGAGTTGTAGAACAGACAGACTGGACCTTGTACAACGTTGTTGGCTCAAATCACACTTGCAACCTGCTACTCAAAACATAAGAGGCAGTTTCATGCAGCCGTGCGTGTGTGTGTGTGTGTGTGTGTATGGATGTGCGTGTACATGTGAAGTGTCTCTCTGTTCTGTTCTAAGGGGCACCTTCTGGAAAGTTCACTCCAGAGAAGAAGTGGGGGAGGACTGTGCATATGTATGTCCTTGTGGCAAGAACAGCTGTTCCAAAGTAACAAACCAGTTCAGTTGCAGTCGCTATAATAATACCCAGCAAAGTGGAAGATGCTGTGAAAATGGCCACATGGCTTGCAGCTTCAAGATCCATGGAGTGTTAGAATCTTAGAATCATTGAGTTGGAAGGGGCCAACAAGGCCATTGAGTCCAGCCCCCTGCTCAATGCAGGAATCCACCTTAAAGCATCCCCAACAGATGGCTATCCAGCTGCATCTTGAATGCCCCTAGTGTGGGAGAGCCCACTAATGCCATAGGTAATTGGTTCCATTGTCGTACTGCTCTAACAGTCAGGAAGTTTTTCCTGATGTCCAGACAGAATCTGGCTTCCTGTAACTTCAGCCCATTAGTCTGTGTCCTGCACTCTGGGATGATCAAGAAGTGATCATGTTACAGAGAGGTTCTTTTGTTGGACTGCCTGTTCAGACATTGTCATTGTTGGACTGCTGGTGGGGTTGTCCTAAGGATGGTTGGCATTTCCGTTCAGTTTGTTGTTGTTTCATATGGACTTACCCAGCTTCACAATTTTTTCATAGGCAAGATGGACAGACCTTGAGATTTATTGGGGGGGGGGGAAATCAGGTGTGAGAGCAACCAAATAGACACATTCATCCATCTAGGCATAAAGCTTTGAGTGCTTTTAGCTCTTGTCAAAGGTAAAAATCCACTTTGGTTGTAAGGCAATTGTTTTATTGAGCATAACACAGATGTATGGAAAGAGTCTTACAAAGAACTTCTCAACTGCCAGTGTGAGAAGCAGGTATATTTATACATAGTAACATTTTACTCAATTAGCAGTTGGCAAAATTCTAAAGCAAAACAAAGACAGATTGAAAGAAAACTTACTTCATCCTTCCTTATCAACAGATGGTCCATAACACTTCTAGCAATGTCAGATTGACCAGGATGGTCAGTCCTCCTTATCAAGCTGGTCTATTTGTCTTATACTATCAAAATGTATTGACAGTTAGAAATTCCAATTAAGCATTTCCTTCCAATTAAGCAATTTCAACATTTCAGCACATTCAGGCACTAACATCTTCCAATCCCATCATGCAGTTCACTTGCAAGAACCAAACTACATATGGAGGCCTACATGCAGTGCAAGTATATCAAGGCTTGTGGCCTTGCTTTCTCAGCCCCCCCCCCTTTGGGCCTACTAGGCCCACCAACTATATTAAACTTGCATTGCCATCAATAGTTCAATTTCTCTTTCTTTTTCTTTTTCTTCCTCAAGCATTTCTCTCTGCATAATACTGACCATTTGCTTAAATTCTGTCTTTGTAACAGCATTAGTAGTAGATTTAATACACTCTCAAAAGCCTGGGTTTAAATCCCTGTATATTCAAGACCTGCTTGTTGTGCCGAGTTGGGGTTGCCACCCCTTGTTTCTGACAAGCTTGTCATCTTTAACAGCAATATGGCAGGCAGGTACCTTATGGTCTCCTTCATGCTGGGAATAGCTGTACTTACTGAATTTGGCCAGTGTAGATGGTGAAAAATTCGGTTTGGTTCATTTTTGGTTCAAGTTACCCAAATCCACACATTTCTTCAAATATGGCAGGGATGGGCAACTTGTGAGCCCCATCAGCCCACACAATTAACTATGCTGGCCAGGACTGATGAGAATTATAGGCCAAAACATCTGGAAGGCCACAAGTTGTCCACCCCAATATATGGTATGGAAAATACTTGAGATTTTTTTTAAAAAAAACCAAACGTGGAAGAAAGAGTAACTGACAGATTCGTTCATCTGATGGCTGCAATCCAGGAATGCCCTGCATAAAAATAATTTCAAAAAACCCTTTGCCTGACATGTATTTTTTGAACATGCAGGGCTATTTTTATATGAAGCAACTTTCAGACATTCATTCGCTCACAGGAAATCTAAAGTGGTTGAGTCCAACATCACAATGGAGGGTGGGAAAATACGGTGCATTGTGACATCATTACATGGGTAAATTGCAGCAGACTGGGGCAGGCAACACTCTCATGGAAACTGAAAGCACAGAGCCTGAGAAATGATGACTGAGGCTCTTCCTTGGTTTGACAAAACTGGAGAGCCAAAACACTACATTTAATAATGCCCAGTTTCACCCTTAAGCTTTTCTAGCTTATTCATTACACACACACACACACACACACACACACACACAGAGCCAGGTAACAATGAATAACAACTAAGTAAAACAAAAACAAATAACATTTAAACAGCAGAACAGAAAGATAGACAGATAGATAGAAGTAAGGCCAATGTCCTAAAATTACATTATTCTATAAAAATAGTTTCCACAAAAAAAATTACATGAATACTTTCGCACTATCCTTTGTACTTCATTTATTTTTATTTTTACATAGAGACTCTCAGAACCAAGGAAATGTGACAGAACAGGCTGCAGGGGCCCAAGCAGGCCTGGGACCATTGCACACAAGGAGAAATAGGGATCATTCTTTCCCTCCACACTAGGGTGACCATACGAAAAGGAGGACAGGGCTCCTGTATCTTTAACAGTTACATTGAAAGGGGAATTTCAGCACATATCATTTGTACAACCATTAAAGATACAGGAGTCCTGTCCTCCTTTTCATATGGTCACCCAGCTCCACACCATAGTCCAATTAAAATTGTGGTGTGTGTCCCAAAGCCTCCATTGAAGCTTCCATTGGATGCAAGCAGATTTGGGGGCAATTTTCTTCAGCACCCGAGCACGGGACAAAGGATGAAATAAGCTGATGCATTCAACCTAATGTCTGTTTTGGCCCTCAGACAATGACACTTGTGGCTGGGGCATGCTCAAGATAGACTAGTTTTGAAGCAAGGTACTACATGAGGCTCAGTTTGAACTTAATTGTGGTTTCACTGTTTTGTAGAGTTTAGTATGCCATATGTCATTTGATTTTATATGAATTGTGGTTTGCTGCTGGCATTTCTTCACTACAGTTTCGTGTGTCCCATTTCCTTCTTCATAGAAAAGCACACTTCATGCATTCAGTGCAAAAAGTACTACCTAATTCTAGAAAACCTATGTGAAACAATGCATCTGTTTCATGTGCAAAGATGTTCTATTTGTCTAGGAGAATGGCATTGCTTTCACACTGTGGTAAACCCTTCTCAGTGTTTCTTCTATCCAGTGTGAATAAATTCTATTTACCATTTCATTCTTATTGACCATATATTCCTGAAGACTGATATCCATTCTTTCTGGTGTATGCTGTGGTCTCGAAGTCAATTGTATACTTTGTTAGGTAATAGAATGCCAATGCTTTGTATGGAATCCAAGGTGAGGGGTAACTGCCACTCCAGACAGAAATAGACTCTCTCCACTATTGATTTATACCCTTAGCATTTGTTTGTCTTCAGTTCTATGACAGATCTGCACTTAGAAGACTTTATAGATTCCCCAAAAAATAACCTCAAGTTATTTGGAAGGGAGGGTGGGTCAGAATTCTAGCATGTACAATATTTCCTGCTTTGATTCTGTGATTGATTGTTCTCGCTGAGATGCATTTGGAATTGACTAGACTAGTTAAAATGATCTAAAACTTTATCAACGTGACTGCCTTGTTTGTGACCATGAGCCCTCTGTGAGTCTGCTTCTTTGTTTGGCTGGAATTCTTTTACTGAGCACAATGGGGACAGCTCCAGGTTTTGGACGTCACTCAGACAACCCCTCCGTTCACTGTGAGCCAAACTACACCTTATGCTGATCGACGTAGCATGGAGCTCAAGGTTATTTTGTTATTATTGAGGTCTAGGCTATGCAGGTCAGTGGAAGGCACAGGAAACAACCCCACTGGGGGGAAGGTTGTCTGATAGGCTGACCATATGAAAAGGAGGACAGGGCTCATGTAACTTTAACAGTTGTAGAGCAAAGGGAATTTCAGCCAGTGTCATTTGTATGCAATTAGTTCCTGGTGAAATTCCCTCTTCATCACAACAGTTAAAGGTGCAGGCACTATACTAGAGTGACCATATACAAAAGAAGGCAGGGCCTCTGCAACTTTAACTGTTGTGATGAAGAGGGAATTTCACCTGGAACTAATGGCATACAATTGACACTGGCTGAAATTCCCTTTGCTCTACAACTGTCAAAGTTTCATGAGCCCTGTCCTCCTTTTCATAGGGTCAGCCTATTGTCTGAGGGCCTGCCAAATCCTGGAGCTGCTAGCTCTGACTTCAGTGGGGCTGTAAAATTTTGGGAATAAGGCAGGGCAATAGTGAGATAAAAGGCTCATCTGGAAGTATTCAAAGAGAGAAGCCAGACAGCCAAATAGGTAGGGCTTTCCACAATGCCTATCATAAGGCAAGGGGAAGGCACATATTTAACTAAAGCCTCTGAACCTCTGTTTGAAGGGGGAAAATAAGAACCCACCACTGACATCCATTGGGGCACCTCCTTCTTCTGGGATGCTCTAGGTTATTCCAAGCTGGATCGGCACAGAAATAGGGATGCCAAAAATATCTGTGATTTTCCACTTATAATGCAAAAGTCCCACATTCTGTGTTGTAGATAACACTGAAACCTTATAGAGGTCTGCTCAGAAGTAAGTCCCATTGCATTCAATGGAATGTATTCCCAGGTAAGTGAGTATTAGATAGGAGTCTCAGTGCATAATCCTATGCATCTTTAGACAGAAAAAAAGTCTTTAAAAGTGCTGGCTGGGGGAATCCTGGGAGTTGAAGGGCTTTTTTCTGTCTAAACATGCATGGGATTGTGCCTTAAGCATCCTAAACAAGAAGGAGGTTGTTACACTCAGAGCTCTAGGGGGGAAAGGCAACTGGATTCACATTGTAAAATTGAGACAATTGAGCATATTATTCAGATCTGCATTATACCACTTGCAGGGAGGACTACGCTTTTGAATGGGGAATGGTTTGCAATTTAAAACAATGGCGGCACACAGGATGCATGTAATGCAAAACACTGATTCAGATCTGTTCTGCAGATAAGCATCACCAGTCAAGAACCTACAATTTCAGCCTGGTTAATGAAGTGATCATTTTGAACACCATAGCTTTGTCAGCTACTGAGCTACATTGCGTAGTTCCTTATTCCCAACAAGTCTGCAGTATGTTCAGATCAGATCATTTGTCAAATTCCATTTTTCCTTGCTGCTTGCATTTTCCCAAGTAACTGTCTTTTTAGGCATTGTTTTGAAGCCTTCATCTACTTTAGAGTTAGAGCATTTACCAAGGTCTGTCATCTTTTTGTATCTCCTTATGCTCCTTTGCATCCTAAGAAGAGTCTCAACTATCTCCCAAAGAGCAGAGGGCAACAGTTTTATAACAGGGCTTTTATGTCCATGGATCAAACTTTTCTCAAGGAAGGGTAGTTCCACTTTTTCACAATGACTCATTCAGGGGGGAGTGGCCTAATGGGCATGGAGTGAAGTCGGAACTCTCTCGCTCTCGTTAAGAAGCGATCGAAATAATTATAAAATCCCTATTTGGAGAGAATGAATTGTTAATCAAAGATCTGATTTCAGGTCCGGAAGCTTTGCTGTATCTGTGGAGAACAAAGCTGCTGGATAACTGTGGTATCAGCAGAGAGAAAACTCTGGCAGGCGATCAGTAACGGTAATTAATGGATTTTAATTGGGAGAAGTAAGGCTGACTGATAAGACTGGAGGGAGAGACGGAAGCGATTATAAGTGGGAAAAGAGACATTTAACCTCCAGCCGAAAGTGTTAGAAGCCGAAATGTACTTGTTTGATAAGAGCAGGCTGTCGAAAGATCATACATAGGATAGGAATTGGCATCGGCTCACTAGAGTTTCTGGAATCATGCCAGACAAAATGCCGGACAAAACGCAGCCTTCAGACAAGGCCGGAAAAACATCTCCAAGTCATTCCGGAAGCTCTAAATCTGGCGTAGTTCCTAAAGTGGCAGGTGCAGTTCCTAAAGTGGCCAAAGAGAGTCAAGCAGAGACATCAGATGATTTAATGGACAAATTTCAGAAAGTGTTAGAGGCAGCCTTGCTGAAGCAGGAGGAAAGATTAATGCAAAGAATTAAGGACTCACAGATTGAATTTATGTTGGACCTTCAAACTGTGGTGGAAAGTGTGGAGAATTTGGAGAGGGAGACTGGGAAGCTGCAGGAAGATAGCAAGCAGCAGGGGGAGCATTTGAAGGAGATGGACTTGCGTTTAATTGCCTTGGAAGATAGAGACAGGAGAGTCAACATTCGAATTACATCTTTTGGAGAGAGAGAGGGGGAGAACCCTAAGGCTTTAAGAGATACAATTTTGGCATGGATTAAGGAAGTGGAACCTCAGGAAACTTGGGAGATGGTGGATATCGAGAGGATGCACAGAGTGGGTTATAAGAAGAAGGGGATGCTCCCAAGGGATATAATTGTTAAATTTGCCAACTACTACAAGAAAGAAAAGTTGATGCAAGCAATTGGACGTCAAGGCCAGCTGATGCTACAAGCAACACCAATCGAGGTTTACCAGGATCTATGCCCTCAAACTGTGCAGTGGTGGAAGAGTGTTAGACTGTGTACAGTGGCTTTGCGGAAGAGATCAATAACATATAGTTGGGGCTATCCAGTCTTTTTGAGATTTATGTGGAAAGGGAAACAACATAGAATAACATCAAGTGAGCAAGGGATGGATCTTTTGGAGAAGCTGGGTTTAGTTGATCCCATGGATGTTGGAGAAACAAAGCAGGATGAAGGCGCTGTAGGAGGAAGCAGTCAATGAACAAATATTATTGTAATAGGGATAAGAAGAGATTATAAGGGAGGGGAGAGTCAGATTTTTGCTCCGGGAATGTTGGGTTGCTTCTCTCCCCCCCAAAGAGTTCTAATAATAATTGGGGCCATTGCCCAGAAAGGTCTGGTGAGAAGGGGGGTGAATATGGGGGGTAAGTGTGGGGGGAGGGGGAGGGAGGGGGGTATGTGTGTCACAGAGGGAGACCAATCTAGAGATTTGGGTGAAAGAGAGAGATGGAAAATAAATTAAGGGTTGCAACTTTAAATGTTAAAGGGCTAGGAACTGTTATAAAAAGGAAGAGAATAGAAATGTTATTAAAAAAAGAGAAAGCAGATGTAATTTTTTTTCAGGAAACTCATTAAACAAAGGAGGGCGTAAATGAGCTTCGGATGAGGGAAGTGGGCATTTATGAAAAGTCTTTTGGTACTTCTAAAGCGAGAGGTGTAGCGATAATAATTTCAAAAAAATGTGGTGTTACAATACAAAGGATGAAGAAGGATGAAGCGGGAAGATTTCTGATAATTTCTTGCATGGTGGGGGAGGAGGAATATATATTGATCAATGTATATGCTCCAAATGGAAAACAAATGGAATTCTTCGATGAAGTTTTTAATGCGGTGGGAGAAGTGGGTAAAAAGAACATTGTGATGGCAGGTGATTTTAATATGGTATTAGATAAAGGGAACGACAGGGATAATATATTAAGAGATCTTAAGAGTGGTGGGAGGACGGGGTTAAGCAAATTAATGGAGGGAAAAGAAGGGTATTAAAAGGAGAAGAAAGGAAATATACCTTCTACTCACCAAGGTTTAAGGGTTATTCTAGGATTGATTATATTTTTGTGTCAAAGAATATGATGTCTAAACTTATAGATTGTGCTATTGGGGTAATTAAAGTCACCGATCATGCATTAATGACGATGGATATTAAAATGAAGAAGGATTATAATCAAGCTAAGAGATGGAGAATGGATACAAGGTTATTAAATAATAAAAATATAGTGGGGAAAATAAAAAAAGAAATGCAGGAAATATGGGAAATTAATGAAAAGGACTTAAACTTGCATGGGTTAATATGGGACACTATGAAGGCAGTGGTAAGAGGGATTTTTATTAGGGAAATGTGTACCCTAAGAAAACAACAGGAAGCACAAAATAAAAAGATTGAAAAGGAGGTAAGGGATTTAGAGGAGAAGCTAAGAGAGACAAAAGATAAACGCCTATTTGCCCAAATTCAAGCTAAGAAAAAGGAATTAGAGAAAGAAGAGTTAGGACAAGTCCAAAGGGATTTGTTATATTTAAGGAGGGATTTTTTTTTAATATAGTAATAAAAATTCAAAGATGCTGGCCAGGTCCACTCAGTCAGAAAAGGCTAAGAATATGATAGGGACAATTAGAGATAAGACAGGGAAAAGTTGTAATTTAATGAAGGATAAATTAAATATATTTCAGGAATTTTATAGAGAATTATATACATCAGATATGGGTTCACAGGTTAAGGTATTGGAATATGTAGAGAGGAATTGGAAAATAAGATTACACGAGCAAGATAGGGATTATATGAAAGGATTAGTTACTGAGAAAGAAATAGAAGGAATTATTGATAAATTAAAAGGAGGAAAATCTCCGGGAATGGATGGTTTGGGGCCAGAATATTATAAGACTTTTAGAGGAATTTTAATACCAAGATTGGAAAAATTATTTAACAGTATAATAGAAGGAGGAAAGACCCCGCCATCGTGGGATCACTCCTTGATTATATTAATCCCAAAACCAGGAAAGGATCTGACGGATCCAGCATCTTACAGACCAATATCTTTAATAAATCAAGACTCAAAAAAATTTACGTCAGTAATGGCAAAAAGAATGGGTACGTTTATATATAAATATATTAGAAAAGTTCAATGTGGATTTATTTCAGGAAGGCAAATGCCTAATTTAATTGGAAGAGTTTTAAATATAATCAATATTATTTAAAAAAAGAATTTAAAAGCAGGTTTATTAGCATTGGATATATTCAAAGACTTTGATTGCATGGAATGGCCAGCACTTAAAACAATTTTGAAAACATTTGGGCTTGGAGATAAATTTATGGGAGTGATGGATCAGCTGTATAAAAATAATAAAGCAGAAATAATGGTTAATGATGGGTTAACGCAACAGATTACACTAGCTCGAGGAACTAGACAAGGTTGTCCACTTTCACCGATCTTATTTGCGATAGTGATAGAAATTTTGGCAAATGTTATAAGGGAGGATGTAAGATTGAAGGGGATAGGAGGGAAGGAGAAGATTAAAATGAATATGTTTGCGGATGACACATTACTGACATTAGAAGATCCCCTGGAGACTGGGGAGTTGATTAAGAAGCATTTGAGAGAATTTGGGGAGATTACTGGTCTACAAGTTAATTGGGGGAAGTCAGAAATGATGTTATTTAATTATAACAAAGAGGAGATGGAGGAAGGTAAAGTTAAGTTAGGTCTTAGGCTTAAAAATATAGTACGTTATTTAGGAGTTAATATTGCAAAAGATTTAGATAGGTTAGCGGAAATTAATTTTGCAAGTTTGAAAAAACAGGTAGGGGAAAAGTTAGAGGTATATAGAAAATTAAAACATTCTTGGTTTGGTAGAATAGAGGTTATTAAAATGAAGATATTACCTAAGATTAATTTTTTGTTTAGAATGCTGCCGATTAAAATATTGGAAGTAGAGTTAAAGAGCTGGCAAAATATGATTAATGCTTATTGCAATGGAGATAAGAGAGCTAGGATTAATAAAGGGTTATGGTATAAGACACAAAAGAAAGGTGGTTTGGGACTTCCAAATATAAAGAGTTATTATATTGCTAGTCAGTTAAGATATGTTATAAATAGTATATTAGGGGAGGAAGATTTAGAATGGTTAGAAACGCAAACAGGGGAACTAGATTTCAAATTGCAAAATATTTTTTTTATTAAAATTCAAAAGAAAGATTTGAGGGGACTGGACAACCTGTTGCTGAAAAATATTCTAGAGATCTGGGAGAAAGTTAAAGGAAAGTTAATACCAGGAGACTCTCCACTCGCCCCAGTGGTAGTAGTGGAAAACTTCCCAAGGAATTTAAAAGTAGAGTTGGAAGGGAGTCTGAAGGATCAGGAAATTATTAAGTTAAGGAATTGGATGGAAAGAATGATAGATAAGGTGCAAATTAGAGAGGTGTTAAAAAGACAAAAGATAGCTTGGTTCAAATGCTTACAATTGGAAAAATGGACACAGGAATGGAAAAAGATAAATAAGAAATGTAGAAATAATACAAGATTTGGAGATGTAATTGAATCAAGAGGAAAGAAGGAAGTAATTAAAACTAGAAAAGGTTTGACTAGTGAAATATATAGAATTCTGATAGAGGATGATGAATATCGAGACTCTCTTAAAAGGATTTGGGAAGATGATTTAAAGGAACAAATTAATGAATATGACTGGGGGAGGATATGGGATGCAAGAATGTTAAAGCTTTTGTCGATTAGAATTAAGGAGAATTATTATAAGATAGATAAAAAGTGTCCAAGAATTGTTGGAGGGGGTGTCAGGAGGTTGGAACTTATTTTCATATGTGGTGGAGCTGTGAACACGTACAAAAAATTTGGGAAAGGGTGTTCAAAGAAATAAGTGAAATAATTGGAAGTAAACTGGAATTAAGCCCAAACCTGGCTCTACTAGCAATATGGGATAAAGGAAATGAGAATATAAACAAGAGAGAATTGATAAACAACCTCCTGGCTCCCGTCAGAACAATGATTGCTAAAAACTGGAAAGGGCAAGGGATATATACTATAGAAGAATGGTATAAAGAAATATGGGACATGGCACTTAATGATAAGCTAACGTGTAAAATAAAAATAAAGAGGGGAATGTCCAGTAAGAATGATTTTGGAGATATATGGAGCCCATTTTTGGAATATGTATTAAGAACGGGGAAGGGGCAAATACCTTCAAAATAGTCTTTACAATTTTGGAAAGAAGAATAATGAATAATTGAAGGTCTCCTGGGGGGAGGGGAGCACGGGGGGTATGTGGTTACGTATTGTATTTTATGTTGTTTATGTTGTATTATGTTTGAAAATAAAATAAAAATTAAAAAAAAAACAATGACTCATTCAAATGTTCTAAGTGGTTCATCCTAGCCAGCTCATAGCAGCTACCAAGTTATGACTACAGGATCAAGATTTAGAATTCATCTCCTAGTTATTATCTCAGGAATTGTATCCAAATGTTTCATTTAATTCCCTGTACATTTCATTTATTTGCAATTCAAAGGTCATTAATGGAATCCAGAAATAGCAACCCATTTGTATCTGAACAAAGCATTCCAGGGTTTTCAGCTACATTCTGCTTTCTGACTATGTTAGGAGATGTAGAGGTCACAGTGTTAGGATCAGTTCACACTTGATAATAGAATGTTTGGTGACTTTCTTGTTTTCAGGATTCCTTCCATGACCTTGACTCCCTGAGTAACTCTTTATGTATCTCTGCCTCCTTAAGAGTCCCGCCTTCCTTCTTTTTACCTTCCCCTTCCCAGTAACATGGGATTTATGCTGTAGAGGTGGAATGAATAACACTCCAGACACTTATGGCTTAACACAACAGTTTATTAGTAAAGTAGAACAAGCAAATTACAATAAAATTATTTAGTCCATAGAGCTGAGTGATACAAAGGCATTACAAGAAAACACAAGTTGCAAAAATGCTAATTCTTTACCCCATATATCTTTGCTGTGATGTAATGTGTTCATCCCTGTAGTTACAAGAAGCTAGGGTGAGTAGTTGCGATGTGAGTGGATGAGTAGGTGTAGGGTGACCAGATAAAATCCAGGTCAGGGCTCATGTAACTTTAACTTTTGTAGAGAAATGGAATTTCAGCCAGGGTCATTTGTATGCAATTAGTTCCTGGTGAAATTCCTTCTTCATCACAACAGTTAAAGGTGCATGCACTATACTAGAGTGACCATATACAAAAGGAGGCAGGGCCCCTGCAGCTTTAACTGTTATGATGAAGAGGGAATTTCACCAGGAACGAATTGCATACAAATGACACTGGCTGAAATTCCCTTTTCTCTACAACTGTTAAAGTTACATGAGCCCTGACCTGGATTTTATCTGGTCACCCTAAGTAGGCGGTAGTGGGGAAAGGAGGCCTAACTTGGATACCTATAACTAGTTAATGAGACAGTGGGCTCATTCAGACAACACACTAAGCCATGCTTAGGTCACTAGCCCTTTTGCAGCCAATGGTTAGTGAGTGTGTATAAACCGTGGTTATGTAGCCACCATGATTAGGAATGGTTCACACAATGCGCTAAATCATAATGTTTAGTTCAGAATGTTTAACCACTTTGGCTTAGTGTGTCATCTGAATGGAGTCAATGGCTGCTTCTACAATCACCTGGAGGCTTTTGAAAAGATGGTACAACAATTGGGCAGCAAACCTTTTTCCATATTTGGAATCACCCCTCAGAAATGCTGAAAAATGCTTGAGCAAGGAAGGAAGTTGCTTGCTCTGAATCTTAACGGTTAGACCAGTCAGAAAGGAAAATGAAGTAATACCTGGCTTCTTTTCATTGTGTATCTAAATTAGATTCACTTAACAAAAATATTGGAAGTTGACATAGTGGTGGTAAAAATAATAGCTTGAATCTTATGGTGTTCCAGCACAGATGGGCTTTAATCTATTGTCCTGCATTTGTACAGATACCTAATCCCCTGTCTGGCAAAAGGACAATTTAACAAGCTATCTGGAGAAAGCAAGAAAAATCCTAGCTGCTGCTTTTTATTTTCTATGCCTCTAGATACAAATTTAAAGAAAACTGTATTCAAGAGGGATGTTGCAAGTAGCTGGCAGAAGGCAAATCCTGTTAACTAACAAGGACATTTTGCTTTATCTCCCCTGAAAAAGAAGCGATTTACAATGTTTCTCCTCCTAAATATCTGTAAACAGCTTAGTGGAAGAATAATGCTTTTCTAAATGATGCATAGTGCTAAGAAACATTTCCTCTTAGAGAAAACATACATAAAGGTTAAGGCTTCCTCTGTGCAGTAGGTTTTTACTCTGAGTTACAACACAGATAATTGTTAGTATGCCCAGTGATGTAAAACATAGCAAGTAGATGGTGCAAAATCATAGCTGCAGCTGCAATCCAAGAAAAGTTGGTGGGCCTGTTCAGACAACATGCTAAGCCATGGTTAGGTTACAAATCCTTTTGTAGCAAATTGTTAGTGAGCATGTTTAAACTGTGATTATGTAGGCTGACCATATGAAAAGGAGGACAGGGCTCCTGTATCTTTAACAGTTTCATAGAAAATGGAATTTCAGCAGGTGTCATTTGTATATATGCAGAACCTGGTGAAATTTCCTCATCATCACAAAATTAAAGCTGCAGAAGCCTTGCCCTCTTTTGTACCTGGTCACTCTAGTATAGCTCCTGCAGCTTTAACTGTTGAGATGAAAAAAAAAATCACCAGGTTCTATATGCATACAAATGATACCTGCTGAAATTCCCTGTCTTTTGTAACTGTTAAAGATACAGGAGCTCTGTCCTCCTTTTCATATGGTCAGCCTAGATTATGTAGCCACCATGGTTAGGAATGGTTTACACGACATGCTAAGCCATGATGTTTAGCTCAAAATCCTTAACCCACCCTCTGGAGGCAGAAAATGTAACACCCTTCAAACACCTCCTGGAAACGTACCTTTTTAGACAAGCTTTCCCTGGGTTTATTCCGGTTTTCTATGACATTTTTAAATTTTTAAAAGTTTTAAACCTGGACTTTGTATATTATGGTTTTAATTGTAAACTGCCCAGAGTGTCTCAGCTGTTGGGCAGTATAAAAAGGTAATAAATAAATTAAATTAAATACCCACATGGCTTAGCATGTTGTCTGAAAAGGGTCAATACCTTATGTTGCAAACTAACAGGCTAGGAGGAAATACACCATTACCTGCTAACGTAGACTGAAAGGGGGTTTCCACCTAGACAGAATTGGACTAGCTGGGAGAGAAATTTGTTTTGTTCAAATACTTATGTGAATTTTTAAAATTCGCATAGAAATTCAGACGGAACACATTTCATACCCAGTGACCGAACTGAACTAATGAGCAAACCAGAACGGAGCTTCACACCAAAATGTGCATTTTCCCAAATTTAGCAGCACAGTTTTCCACTCCAAAGAATGCACACAAATATGTACACATGAAAAAAGTATACACACACACACACACAAATCCATATGCTATGGGAAAATGTACACAATAGTAAAAATATTGCACAGAAATGCATTACTATAAAGAACATACCTTGCAAAACTGTGTACATTAACAAAAGGGAGTAATGGAGATGATTTCCCACAGCAGGGAGTAAAGTGTCCTTTTCTGTTTTGGAAGTTCTTTCCTCAAGGGGAGGGGGCAGTCTTAGAAATACTAAAGCAAAGAGTGATCCATGCTGAGAACAGATGACTCTTCTTACACAAGTAAAATAAAGAGTGTCAGCTGCAAATGCCAATTGATGAAATTCGGCTATTCCAGCCAGTTAACTTTTCAATATTTGATTGGTACACCCAGAATATGATATCAGGCTGCCATTCACTTGTCAAATCGGCCTTGAACGAAAAGGCTTTTTTTGGATACTTTATCCTATATGTGCTCTGCATTTTAAGGCGAGAAAAGTCTCCGAACAGAAACCTGGAGCATCCTTTATGTTCAGCCAGATGGTATCTGTGGCTCTTATTAGAATGGTTTGTCTTGGTTCTCTTGTCTACATTTTTCTTGTAGACTTATAAGAACTTCAACATGTAGTGTGTTCTTTTTGTCAGTCACCCGCATATGCTAATAAATTCCTCCTGTGGTGATTGTATTAAGTCTGGGGAGTTTTCACTTTTCTGCAACCATGTACAGATAACGCTGTAGAGAAGGGTATCTCTCGCTCTTTCTGACCTTGCTATCTGGTATCTCTTACAAATGCATTTTGAAGTGGGCTATTCTTCCCCTTCCTGCTACTTCTTTCCTCAATGATATCCCTCAAAGGGGCATCTTCACAGTTTTCGCTGCCTGTATAATAGTGGTCATCCCAAGAAACCTACTCTACGATGAGTAGGATTTATGATTTATCAGTAACAGTCAGTCAATATATCCTGGTTAACCATTATGCTTAAAAAAAAAGTCTTGCAAGACTTCTGGATAATAACATCGTCTTCATTGGAACTCAGAATGTCAGGATTTTGAAAGCTGGAAAGCAACCACCAAGAATGCCTCTGAGTATGCCACTGCTGCTTTACCGATCATGCAGACGGCACTATGTGAAATCTGCTCACAGGAAAGCAGGCTGGTCCTAACATTTGTGAGACCTTCGCTGTTTAGGGCTTGATAAATTAAACAGTTTAGAATATGTGGTGAACCTCTGGACTAGAGATATTCCTGGACTACAAATCTCAGCATTCTTGGCCATTGGCCATGCTGGCTGGGGACAATGGTAATAGGAGTCCAACAACATCTGAAGGACCACAGTTTCCCCATGCCTGGTTTAGACACAGCCTTTGGCTTTAAGCTTGGCTGTTGTTTTAATTCTTCTCTTCCACCACTTGGTATGTTTGAGAGGGGATGTGGACCTATCATGCGCCAAGATGAAATTTGGAGTGCAATTCAGGTTGGCTTGTAAAGACTTCAGGATGTCTGAACTGGAGGAGTTTGTTTCCCAGCTTCATTTCCAAAGTTCTTTTCTGTCCAGATTAAGAAAGGGAGCTGGTGCCACATTCAAATTTCTAATTGCAGCATTGACTCCTAAAATACCTTTATATTATCATTTTTTGAGCAGAGATCATTTAGGGCTGGGCATGAACCAGTTGATATGAACCAAATTGCTAGTTTTATTTTGAAGAGCGGTGGAAATGAATCATCTTTAAAGAACAGCAAGGAGATCAGATGCTTCAGATCAGTTGTGTCTAAAAGTATGTTTAATATGTTTCACATCTGAACTCCAGATTTTAACAGCCTGTACATTAATGTAACATGTCACTTAATTAAACAAAATAGACAGCTTAAAAGATGAAAATTATTATTATTATTATTATTATTAATAATAATAATAATAATAATAATAACAACAACAACATTTATATACCGCCCCATAGCTAAAGCTCTCTGGGCAGTTTACAAAAATTAAAACTTTGGACATTAAATTACAGGAACTGTTGAACGTTATAGCAGATGGATCGGATGGAAGTGAATCCCTTGAAATCATGCCATCTTATGGGTCAGCTTAGCAGGAAATCTTCTTACCTATCTTCGGTGTTACATTATTGTGTTCAAACATTTTAAAGATGTCACACATTTGTTTTCTGTTGTACTTCTATCCAAGTGCCTTGCTATTTTTAAATGCTAAATATATTATCATGATGGAGGCTTAAAAATAATGTATTTAGGTCTGTCAGAACAATCCCAACTAAAGGAATAGAAATCTCCTTAATCCATTCTCATTTCAGATATTGTTGATGCTTATACCACTTCATCTGCTACCAGATTTCCCCCCCAAAAAAACTCTTTAAAAACTCCTTACAGTGTCTCAAAAGTAGATGCCAGGTCTTTGTATGAATTCTCAGTCTGCCAGTAAGCCAGTTAATGGAAGGTGGGAAGGGAAATAAAGCCATTTTACTGATCTTCAGTCATGATTTCTCCTCATATCCCATTTTATGTTTGTAACTCCCCCCCAAAAATGTTGTTCTTAAACATTTGCTACCCTGGCACTCTGAATACCTTCAAAATTAAACTCTTTTCAGTGGTTTTGGTAACTTTTCTCTTGAAAAAGCTAATGGTTTCCAATAGATTCCATATAACATAATTATGTTGGAGTATCATTATCAAACCCCCTCCGCATTGAGAAAGCAAGGCCACTAGCCTTCATATATCTGCTCCATATGTAGGCCTCTGTATGTAGTTTGGTTCTTGCAAGTGAACTGCATGATGGGATTGGAATTATGTATGTACCTGAATGTGCTGTAATGCTGAAACTGCTTAATTGGAAGGAAATGCTTAATTGAAATTTCTGTCAAGGCCTTTTGATATAGTATGAGACAAATAAGCTAGCTTCATAAGGAGGACTGACCATCCAGGTCAATCTGACATTGCTAGAAGTGTTATGAGCCACCTGTTGATAGGGTATAATGTCAAAGTTTTACTTGATCTGTCTTTGTTTTGCTTTAGAATTTTATCAACTGCTAATTGGTGAAGATGCTATTTTGCCAACTGCTAATTAGTTAAGATACTATTTTGTATAAATATACCTGCTTTTCACACTGCCAGGAGAGAAGTTCTTTGTCTATAGGACCCTCTCCATGCAGCTGTATTACACTCAATAAAACAGAGTTGCCTTACAACCAAAGTAGATTTTTATCCTTGACAGCATATTTCATTTAATGATCATTCAAAACCTGCTTTCCCTTGGTGTGCAAGAAAAGAAGATCTGAAAACTACTGTTATCTATCACCATCTCTACAGAGATCATGGAAACAGCCATTTGACCTCAGGGGAAATATTGGTTCTTGAAAGCAGGGAAATTAACTGAACTTAAGTGGAGTAGTTTCCTTCGCAATATATGTCCTCTCAAGCATTGGGTGACAATGTCTCACAGTGATAAAGAATAGAGATGAACTGCTAGGGACCGGTTTATATATTATAGCCCCCATATGGAAAACACTGAAAAAACCTTAAGAATTAATTTTCAGGAACAGACTGACATCTGACCAGTTGAGGATCCATCCATTTCCAAACGCAGTAGGCAGGGTGCCTCTGAAGCTCACAAGCAGAATATGAAGATGATGGCATTCCTCTGAGCCCTGTCACCAGCATTTTGCATATTCAGCAGAATATTGCCACTGGATGTGAGGTTTCATTTTACTGACATATGTAATAATTGCTGGAAGATCTGTCCTCCATGAAATTATGGTCTAAAAACCATTCACTACATTCTGTGGAAGTAAATTCCACACATTAACTGCATTTGGGGTCAGTTTGAACGTAATGGTAACTCATAACTGGGAGCCTATCTACACTACTGCTTTAAAATCGTTTATAACCATTTCAAACCAGTCAATAATGGTTATTAACCAGTTTAAAACTGTTATAAGCCATTTTAAAGTAGTAGTGTAGATAGGCTCTAAGGGTGTAATCCTATTGATTGTGCTCTTGCTGTTTGGAAGACTCCAAACTTGGAGGTTTCCAAGCATCTATGCCTGGCCAGGCTGAAGCCAGCAGAACAGGAGGAGTGATGGAAGCGATCATTGCCTCCCTGTCCTCCATCTTTAGCAATTTCCCCTAGATGGGCTTTTCAGACATCTGGAGAGGGAGCTTTGGAGGGGGGAAAGAGGCTGGAGGAGGCTCAGGGTATCTCATATCCTGGAATCTCCAATCTTCTCTCATCCCCACCCACCAGAACACTCCTTTCCTCCTCCTCTTCCAAGGTCACTTTTCAAGTGGCATTGTTAAGAACGTAAGAAGTGCCATGCTGGATCAGACCAAGGGCCCATCTAGTCCAGCACTCTGTTCACACAGTGGCCAACCAGCCATCCCAAATATCAACCCTCTGCAGGTCCACTCAGAAGTAAGCATGAGCAGCTTGTCTACTCAGAAGTAATCAGGACAAGCCTCAGAAATAAGCAGGGCTGAATCACTGATCACCTCCCTCCCCAGGTCCACCTTTTCTTAGGGTGACCATATGAAAAGGAGGACAGGGCTCCTGTATCTTTAACAGTTGTTTAGAAAATGGAATTTCATCAGATGTCATTTGTACGCATTCAGCACCTGGTGAAATTCCCTCTTCATCACAGTAGTTAAAGCTGCAGGAGCTATACTAGAGTAACCAGATACAAAAGAGGGCAGAGCTCCTGTAGCTTTAACTGTTGTGATGAAGAGGGAATTTCACCTGGTGTTGCATGCGTACAAATGACACCTGCTGAAATTCCCTATTCTGCTGAGCTCTAATAGCACTTTTGGGAATCTATTACTCTATCTCCTACTTTAGATGGGAAAATAGATGCAAACAAGAGGCTGAAGCATGGAAGAAAGGAGCTGGTGATGTTACTGAATGTGTGACTTCTGTATGTGGAAATATCAATACTCATCTCAACTATGTGATACCAATCACAGTTACGACCTTCCAACTTTTTCTTCAGCTCAGATCTTTCATCTGAGCTGGGAAAGCATTTCTCTCCAGCAACGTTCCTTCTCAGCAAGCCCCCAAACTTCTTCCCTTCCACTCATTCACCCAGTCAGCATTCTTCATAGTCACCCACTGATCCTCTCAACTGCCTTTTCCTTCAATCCCACTTACTATGGGGGAAACTACATGTCGTTGTGGACGCAAGTCCTCTCACTCAGTTTTAAACCAAAATAAAACGTAACGTGCCACACTGGGCTTATCTGTCCGTTTCTTCTTTGTTTTTCCGGCGCTGCTTTTCGTATCAGTGATGCATATGTATTTCAAATCCCGTTTCTTTTCGTGTTATCGCAGCTTAGTTGAAGGTGGGATTTTCAAAATGTCCCTGGTTACGTCATGATTTGTTCCCGCCCAATATATATATTTTTAAAAAATATACACTAACAGTACCAAAACATAAGTTATTACTTGCGATATTAAGGAACTCTGAAGAACGCAGAACATACAATAGGTGAAGGCCAAAACAGATTCTGAAAAATGGACGCTCCTCCAGCCCAAACTCAACATTCAAACCCATTGGCTAAGTGGAAAGAGCATAGGCAAACCATATATGGAAAGTCACAGCAAAAACATAGAGAAGGAGGGACAGGAAAGAACGAAACATAGATACACACACAGACATACAGCAATTCAAAACGTAATAAAACATTTAAACTAACAAAAAAAGGGGGGATGACATGAAGCGCTTCAGAGCACATAAACAAAAACGTCATGTGAATCGACGGACTTCGACACGAACATCCAGCAATGGAAGCGCCATGAGAACGACGTGTAGATCCTGCCTACGTTAGCATGGCTGGCGAGAGTACGGCAGTAGTCAAACCTAAAGATGCCCCTTCTTCTCTCTTGCCTGGTGAGCTGGGTAGCTAAGCACCAGGCCGTAATGGTGCACTGCATCCAAGCTCACCAGGAACTAGAGAGAAAGGGAAGAGGACAGCCTCGCATTCCTCAGCCTGCAGGTTGCCTCTGCTTCGACCACTGCCAGTGGCAACAGGGATTTGGGGGATTAGTGGCTGAGTACAGAGGGAGGACTTGGGGGCTCATGGAGATGAATAGAACAAATTCAGATTCCCTCAGAAGTAAAGAGCACTGAGGGTGGCTTGCCCATCTCTGGAAGGAATAGTTCCCTGCAACTTTTGCAGTGACTATGAGCCTATCTACACACGCAGGATAAAACACTTTGAAAATGTTTTGAAAACTGTATATGGTGGGTTTCCTGGGCCCCAACCGTTCTCAAAACTTTTATGAACCGTTCTAAACCGTTTTAAAGCAGTAGTGTAGATAAGCTCAATATAAAATGGCAGCTGCTCTAGGCTTGTGTTTCTTGCTAGGCTATCTTCAGAACACCTTCCCTAACCACGGCCACTTGTGATACACTTTATGACTGAATTCGGACAACATGATAGTCAATGGTGGGGTAACTAATAATCAACTTTACAGTTGTTCATCTAGGGGGTACTCCCCACACAACATGGTTATAAATAATCAAACGTAGTGTGGATTAGGATCAGCGCTGAGTTGACTATGGCAGCATTCAGACGACACGATAGTCAATACAACTGACGATTGTTTTCCCCCCACAGTTGATTATTGTGTCGTCCGAATTCAGCCTATGAGTCACTATCTTTATACTTGGGGCCAAATACATGAAGCTTTTATTTTACTCTCATAACAACCCTTTGAAATAGGTTAGGCTGAGGGATGGTAACTTGTCCGAGGTTCTTCAGAGACCACTGGGGGTGTGAACTCCACTGTCTTGCCAGGGTTAACTCTTGTATCCTCTGCTCTGTTCTTTGTTGGTTCAAATATCTAGTAAACTCACTGAGGTACAATCTGTTCTTCCAGTTTGTCTGGACAGTTTAGCATTAGCAAATTAGAAAGAGATAAAGAGCTACTTTGCTAATTGTACTTTAGGAAATAAGACAAGGTATTCTGCCTAACGATATAGCCATTTACGGAATTTAGAAAGCATGTGAATCCACAGTTAAAATTAAACAAAGCGTGAGATCTGTGGAGAAAAGGATTAGCCATGTGGGAAATGATTATTGGGCCTTAAGAGGGATCAGGAAAAATATATGAGAAAAGAAAGAATTTCTTGAAAAGGTTAACAGTCCACATAATTGCTCTACATGTACAGACCTAGCAAAACTATGATCCTCTTGTCCCAGCATAGCAGTAGTAATGCTGCTTGTGCATCAGTTGTGGACAAGAGGGAGACCAATCCTAGCAAATCCTTTTATCGAATCTCCTTAATGGGGAACTGGGAAAGGGTTTGGCTATTGCTAGCTCGGTTATCCCTGACAGCTTTGAAGTCATCCTGAAGGCTGAATAGAAGCGTCATCAGACCCTAATTGAGCCACAAACCTTATGAAGTGAATGGCCCGATTCTTAGGCTATATCTAACTATGGGCCTTTTCAGAAGACACCTTAAACCCTGCTGGTTAAGGCTTTTGGTTAAGCAACAGGGTTTAAGGCTTTTGTTTAAGCAGCAGGGTTTAAGGTGTCTTGTGCGATGCGTTTTGCTAAGCCCTGCTCACTCGCTAACCACAGTCGGACTGTCTGCAGCAGGGTTAACAGTTCTAACCATGATTTAAAGTGTTATGTGTAACAGCACGACTTGTGGTTAGTGCTAACCTCGGAAAATCACAGTTTCACTATCCACTGAGCCTGAAGTGTCATCTGAACAGGCCCTATATGTTCCCTACTAGTTAGACTGGTGAGTGTTATGGCCCCCATCCCACACTTCTCTTCAATGTATGCCACCTGAAAGAGCAGTGTCCATTTTAGTACTGGAAGCCAAATCTCAGGGAGAAACCAGAATATCAGTGCTCCTTCCACATAATTTCTCCTGTCCTATATTTGCCAGGATGCATTCACACGAACATACGAAAGTGGCTTTTACTGAGTCAGAGCACTGGTCCACCTAGACCAGTACGGTCTACTGTGACAAACAACAGCTTTCCAGGGTTCCAGTTAGAGGGTCCTTCCTAGGTGTGCTATGTGACATATTTGTAACTGGAGAAGATATATACAGATTGTGCACGCGGCCATTGAGTTATTGTTGCTCCCCTAGTTGTGGGTAAATGGCAATCATGCCATTCCTGTAACATAAAAAGCAGGCCTGTCGTTTGTAAGAGGTTGGACTAAGTTTTCAAAATGGTCTCTGTTCACAGTAAGCTTGTACAGCCACTCTTACTCTGTGGCCTGCAGTCTCAGACTTAGGAAGTGAAACTCATAATCTCGTATAAACCAACTTGCTGCGCAATCTTTTCAATAGTCATTCAGGTTCAGTTCCCCAATTGTATAAAACAGGGCAGACTCAATACACATTGGTCAGCCTACCACACAACCACTATACACACACACACACCTCATCTCACCTTTTTGTCGTAAAGCATGTAAAACATGTAAAATCCTACATGTATAGCAGTGGAGGCTGGTGGCTCGGATGTCAGTGGGGCGGTGAATCCACTCTGGGTTTCCGTCAGAACTCTAAAGGAGCTGTCCAAGGTGCAGAGCAGGCATGATTCGCAGCCCCAACCATGTTGAGTTTTCTCAGCACAATCAATGTTTTCTTTGTTTATAAAATGCATCAATTTCCATAATGTAATAACACATCAAGGAGATGCTATTTTTTTTAAAAAAAAAACTATGTTAAAAACATACTAAAATAAAACAGCATTAAACGAGCAACAGAGAAAGCAGATTTAATTATCGTCATCATCATTTATTATAATTTAAGATTACACCTACAACTAAGTGCAGAACGAAGTCCCCTTTTCAAGCCATCTCAGCTAGCAGCCATCACTAAACTTGGGGCAGTGAATTATAAAGTAAAGATACAGTGGTTGAAAAAATACTTTCATCTGTCCTGAATCTCCTGCCAATCAGTGTTTCCTTGGATGATCCTGAGTTCTATTATTATTATTATTATTATTATTATTATTATTATCATTCATAATCATCATACATACCCAATTCTCTCACCATAAACAATTTCATAAAAAAATCTACAAATCCCCTTTAGTCACCTTTTTTCTCAACTAAAAAGCCTCAAACATTATAGCCTTTCCTCATAGACAAGGTGTTCCAGTCCCCTGATCATTTTGCTTGCCCTTTAGCTTCTGTGCCTTTACAAGCTCTACTGTATCATTTTTGTGTGTGTGTGATGGGATTACCAGAACTGCATACAGTATTCCAAATGTGTGGCTGAATTACAGATTTGTACAAGGGCAATGCAACGCTCAGACTTTTATTTCCAATCCCTTGCCTGTTCATCCCTAGCATGGAATTTTCCTCTTTCATAGCTAGAGGTGGGGGGGAAATCCATTCATTTTGCATTTCACAATCATTTTGCATTTCACATTTTTGAACTGCTATGCAAACAAAAACTCCTTTGCAGTTTTCTAAATTTTGCAATGGAGTTCTCTAATCAAATATGCATACAAAAATCTGTACGTTGGAGAAAAATAATGTTCATGTATGCATTATATTAGGGGAAATGCTTGCCAAAATTCAGACTCAAATATGTACATTAGGAGATGATGGCAATATGCTACCTCCAGTATCAGAGGCAGTATGCCTATACACACCAGTTGCTGGGGAACATGGGCAAGAGGATACTGTTCCACTCATGTCCTGCTTGTGTGTCTCCAGTTGACGGCTAATTGGCCACAGAATGCTAGACTAGATGGACCCTTGGTCTGATCCAGCATGGCTCTTCTTATGTTCTTATGAGAAAAGTCCACAAAAATGCTTGTGAATTTTCATGCAAACTGTTTTTTAAAAAAATTCACAATGTACATGATGAACGGAACTGGAGAAATTCTCAAAGTTTGAGGCAAACTGGTAAGATCATAAAAATTAGATACTAAAGAGAAACTCAATTGACACATTCGTCCATCCCTATTCACAGCTCCCATGCATTTTGCATCAACACTTTCACTGAGCTGTCCACCACAACCCCAAGATCCCTTTTTCCATCTGTTCAAATCCCATCAATGTATATGTGAAGTTCAAGCCTCCTCTCTGCATTGTGGATCACTTTACATCTATTTACATTGAACTGCAGTTGCCGGTTTGTTGCCCACTCACACATTTCAAAGAGATCCTTCTGCTGCTGTTCACAGTCTGCCTTGGTTTTCATCAGGACTGGCCCTACCATTAGGCAGAGTGAGGCAGTTGCTTCAGACAGCAGATGATGGGAGACAGAAGCAATGTGGTGGAAGAGAGAGCTGTATGTGACTCCTAAGCAAGCCTGTGGCCTTCAGGTGCATTGGAGGACCTTGTCCTGTTACCAGTACTAAAAAAAAGATTCAACTGCCAGTTCATTCAACTCTTGCACATGAAATGGAAGGGGGTGTACCTTGTTTTTTTGCCTCAGGCAGCAAAATGTCTGGGCCAGCCCTGGTTTTCATCATTCTCGATTGTTCAGTGACGTTGACAAATTTGGTCACCATTCACCCCTAGCTCCAGATCATTTAAGAACAAGTTAAAAACAAATTTAGAAGCATTCACAGCGCACACACAAATCAAACTGTGAGATGGTGTACTGCAGTCTTGCCCAACGTGGTGCCCTCCAGATGTGTTGGACTGCAATTCCAATCATTCCCAGCTCAGGAGTTGCAGTACAACACATCTGGAGGGCACCAGGTTGGGGAAGGCTGATGTGGTGGGCTTCAATAAAAGTACTGTTCAATAACAGTAGAGGAGTATGCTCACATGTTCTGCTAGATCTTCCAGCTGGGAAGGAATATACCCAGAGAACAGCTTCTTGGGGAAAGGAGCAGCGGCGCTTCCCTCCACAAGATTATGGTGATGGCAAGCCAAGTGGGGCTGTTGGTGCATTTTGTATGCTAAACGTGCCATGTGTATTGTTAATAGCCGCAGCTATGAATAAGCGATAGGATCGCTGGCTTCTGCAAAGAAATAGCGTAGGGGGACTTGTGCAAATTACAGCTGAATTTTGAGATACCACGCTTTTTCAGCACTCCCTGGGGGGGATGAGGATGCCAGCCTTTTCAATTGGGAAAGTGGGGATCGTTTTTATGCCTTCTGTTCATGGCTTCTCCTAATTACTGCTTCCACTGCTGACTGAGGGGAAAAGCAACACTCTGACAATTGACAGATGGTGTTCCAAGTTTAGCGGGCCAGATCTGAGAATCGTTCCAATTTGCATCAGGTAAGGAGCTAGTCCAGCAAAACTCAGCCATACAGCATGCCGCCGATCTAAAACTGAGCCTGCTTGAAAACGATTTCACAATCTGGCTGCCTTTGTTATTTGAACGGCTTGGTTTTTCCCACACACCCAGCCAGTCCCAGGTTCTTGAGGGCCCTTGGGCAAGACACCCTCAACCCTCTGTCACTCAGCCTATCTTCTCATTGCCATTCTCACTAGGACAGCTGCTATTGCTCCTTATTCTCTTTCTCATTATTGCTACCTCTTTCTTGCTTGACAGGCAAAGAGCCACTGAACAAGTAGCCAGGGGCAACTACTGTTCCACCTTCTCACTACCGCTGTTGTCTGGACCACAGCAAGAGGCAGGTGAACAAGCAAGTTGCAATTCCAGACAGCTGATGGGCCCTCAGCAGGTGCCCAATCATGCCTACCCTCGATCCTGCCCCTGCACATACACACAGCCTTCAGCTCTGATGTGTAACCTTCCCCGATATTGACATGACATCACATTAAAAAGACTCCCAACTACAAGGCAAATTCCTAACCATTAGTTCCCATCAGCAGAGCATTCTGAGCTAATTCCAAATAAATGGCTGGCTAGTAAGCATAACATCATATTTCATAGAATCATAGAATAGTAGAGTTGGAAGGGGCCTATAAGGCCATTGAGTCCAACCCCCTGCTCAATGCAGGAATCCACATTAAAGCATCCCTGACAGATGGCTGTCCATCTGCCTCTTGAATGCCTCTAGTGTGGGAGAGCCCACAAACTCCCAAGGTAATTGGTTCCATTGTCATACTGCTCTAACAGTCAGGAAGTTTTTCCTGATGTCCAGCCGGAATTTGGCTTCCTGTAACTTGAGTCAATTATTCTGCACTCTGGGATGATCGAGAAGGGATGCTGGCCTTCTTCTGTGTGACAACCTTACAAGTATTTGAAGAGTGCTATCATGTCTCCCCTCAGTCTTCTCTTCTCAAGGCTAAACATACCCAGTTCTTTCAGTCTCTCCTCATAGGGCTTTGTTTCCAGACCCGTAATCATCCTTGTTGCCCTCATGGTAAAGGGAACACTGAAAACCATTAAACCTAGATTACAATTCATGTTTCAAGAAGCTCTGTAATAGATGGTTCTATCCTTTTGATTAGGTATTGCATATCTTTGCTGTCCCAATGTATATTGATGGATCCCTGATGTATTTATTTTTAAGAAGCTAAATAAACAATACTTCAAATCATGCATGGAAAACTGTATAATCCCTCTATTAGCCAGCAGCTTTAAATCTAATTTTGAACAAACTGAAAGGAATGATTAGATGACAAACAATCTTATTAATATTTTCCCTTTGCTGTAGTGGAAGTCCTACTTGCTGAGGTTGCTGCCTATAAACAATTTAGAACACTTGCTTTTGATTTAAACAGCTCTAGTATTTCTTCATTTCCTGCAATAATACTGGGTGTGCAAGGACAATTGCTGAAGTAATGTTTCCATTATCTAATATTGTATTAGACGATATGGAATTTTAAACAAAATTAACAACAACAACAACAACAACAGGTTCACTGAAGGTACCACTTCAAAACACAGAAACTAACCGATGCAGAACAGAGACATAGAAAAATATGAGATAAGGGAGGCTTAACATTGGGAGGGGGCTGTTTGCTATTAGAGGTATAAAATTGCAGAAGGGGGCATCTAGAATAGTTGTGAAACAAACACATACTGTGGTTTCAAAACACATGTCTTCTGGATTCTAAATAAGAGCTACAATCCAAGCCAAAAAAAGTCGGACAACTAGCTGCTGGGCCTGGTGGGCAGATTTGTTCCTCTCCCACGCTATGTCTTCCCATCCTGTTCAGTGCCTATCCTGGTCAATTGGGCAGCGTTCTGTTCTATAATTTAATCTACCTATGTTCATAGCATCCAACACAAAGGTCCCAGGTTCATGGCAGCATTGGGCCATAGGGAACAATGGCAAAACTATGTTTAAGTTCCCACAGAATCAGGCACGGATGGTCTCAAGAAATGTCAATAGCCATTGACCTGAAAGCAGCTGCCCAGGACTCTTCAGCCCAAATCTCCAGATGCCTTCTCCCAGTAGTTCCATATATATGTAATCTGCTGAAAAGCATTATGGCACTTTAGATAGTATGAAAATCCAATTCCAATCCAATTCCATATCAGTTTTCCCCCTTCTAGAAAAGCTAACGCCAATGTACGATTAAGCTGTTTAAGTACTTTTATGCCCCATTCATTTCAACAGTTGACATCTGTAGAGGCAAACTTATCATTTTTTGAAGAATTGAGGGTGGTACCATAGGGCATTGTTGGCCATGGATGTACACACTCTACTGTTCATGAGCTTTGCAGGTTTTGGACGTGCTTTAAACACCTACAGAACCACACTGTTTGTTTTTACTAAGGGTAAAATACCAAAGTAACTGTATAAAGCTATTATACTATTGTCAGGACTTCTAAATACATGAGTCAAATATCCAAGAGCTAAATCTCCTCTTACAGAGAACATTATACGATTATGCTGAAGAAAGCAAAATTATACCTCCCTCGTCTATGAATTCATGAGAAGGATAACATGCATTGTGATTGACTGGAGAATTGTAATTCAGTTGCCCAAAGTGACAGCCAACAAAGAAAAGACATGGGAAAGTATGTTACCCAATGTTTACCGAACAAGTTTTCTCTGAAAACTGTCTCCAGTGTTAAGGTCAGTCAGGAAGAGTTGTTTCTGGGAATAATTGACTTCTTCCTCCCCCATTACTGATGGAGATGCAACAGTAAGTGACTGGATTGATCAGTTCTCTCTAACTGATGGCAGGAATAAGCAGTAGCAGCCAAGGAAGAACAGCAACGTGAAGTCAAATCATGCTGCCTTTAAAAAAAAAAACAGTGAAGGAAGAACAGGAATAATCTGTAGTTTGGGGTAAATAATAAATAATGGTTCCCATTTTGCATTTTCTGATTGAAATAAAAAATTGACCATAATACCTCAATAGGCTCTATTTACTAAAGGATGTTTCACAGATAGTTTGGAAAGATCCTCTCGCATCCATTCCTATTCCTCCTCCTCCTCCTCCTCCTCCTCCTCCTCCTCTGCTTCTTTTTCAGGGATATTGTTACAGAAAGAGCATACATTTACATTTTCACAAAAGTTGAATGGGTATTCTAGTTTAAACATGAGAAAGATTGCAGAAACTGGATATCTGAGTTCCGGTCCCTACTTATCCATGATAATCATTAGGCCACTCACTTTCTTTTAGCTTAATCCTTCCTAACATGATCATTGTGAAGATTAAATTGGGAGAGGGAAAGACAATGGATTCCCTCCCCCCACCCCCAGTTCCAATCCTCTTTCTCTGCATGTTAGGAAAAATGATGAAGCTGGGGTCAGTAGAACGTTAACCTGTAATAACAGATATGCTTGTAAATTCTTTTTTTTAAAAAAAATGCTGACAACTTACCTCTGTCAAAGCTTATCTGAAGCTGCAGAGCACAGATTAGTACAGGCAGAACCAGCAAAGTAACTATTCAAACATCATGAAAACATCAGAATATTCAAGCATTATGAGAACATACAGCCTCAACATCGTAATCAATTAATTTTAAAGAGCCAACCTGTTTTCAAAGATTAATTGTAGGCATGTTTACTCCGATGTGAGGCTTACCTCCTCCTTCCCCTTATTGATTGGTATGTCATGATGACAAGAACTTGTTCAGTGTTTTTCAGCCCTCTGTTTCGGTGCCCCTCTCTACATTCTCAGAGCGTCATCACACGGGGGGAAATTGTGTTTCCTTACCTTTGCTTCTCCGCCCGTGCGTTTGTCCTTCATTATTTCCTCTTTTGAAAGAGGAAGTAAACAATGTTTCACAAGGCCCATTCAGTGGGCCGCTTTGATCGCGCTGCTTCTCCTGCACACAGCAGGAGATAGCAGCAAGTTCCATCTCAAGAATAATTTGAATTTACTGGGATTCCATCTCAAAAAAAGAAGTCGGACTTACCAGGGCGTTATTTTGTTTTTTTTGTTTTTGTTTTTGTCACGCAAAGAAGGCTAGAAGGGGCAGGAGGCGCATGGGAGGCAGAAAATGTCATGAGAGGGAACCGCGAAAATCCATGAGTCCCCAGTAACGAGTGTGCCATAAAACGCTTGTCTGATGGAGCTCTCAGTCTATCAACTTTGACCCCACATATATCAGTACTGCCATTATCTCTAATCCAAAATGAAAGCCTAATAAAAGCTGGGGTGTCAGTGTGCAGCTGAGTGACCACTCCCTGCCCATAATGTCCTAAGCTTCAGTGTTCTCCCAACCTGAAGAGGGAGAGGATTTTGGCTGAAAGTGCAAAGGAATGTGTGTGTGTGTGTGTGTGTGTGTGTGTGTAAACCAACTTGGAAGAGATCACATTATTATGTAGATTGCAGGCATCTTTGGCGCAAGAGTGAATTTGTTAGCACTTTAACTCTTCTCTTCAACTGAAGGTTCTTGTTTTCTTAATCTTTGAATTTATACCTGAGTGAAACTAGCAGCAGATCAATACTGAGGTGCTGGAAATGAGGCACAATAATATAGCTTTTAAAAAATTGCAGTGCAGAAGGATATGCTCTCAGAATTCTCAAAGGCTACAGTTGTGTCAAAAAAATTATTAACTACAACCATAGTTAATAAACTGTATCACATAAGTAGAAAATTAACTAAATGCAGAATAGCCCACCTCATTGCAACAAGGAGAAAAATGAATTGTGGGATTGATGTGTATATTTAATCATAAGAATGTGTGTTTTGTTTTATGGGATAATTTGATCTTATGAGCTCTAAATGGAAGTTGTCAAAGTAACTCTTAAAGAGATGTGTCTTTTATCTTGATATTTCCAATGTGAAGGTAATCTGCTATACGAAAAGCCTCTAACGTGATCTACAGTCATGGAAACACTTTGAAGCTAGAGGAGCCTTGGGTGTAAAACACATCCAGTGAATGTAATTGTAATTTGGAATTTAGTAAATTGCTTTTTTTAATCATTTTATGTATAATATTGTTTGTATTGAGATCTCATGTGACTTGAGCTGATATTAGCAATAGGATTTATGTATATGGAATCAAATTTTGTTGCTAGATATTAATGGTGTTGCAATAACGAATTTTGTTAGTACAAACAAAATCAAACATTTTGCATTTTGATGTTCTGAGAGAAGATTTGATCTATAGACTTTATTTGTACATTTCCTTTTTTGTATTTTGTATGTTTTATTACCTTTCTTACATATTTCTTTTTTTTTCTTTTTCACAAACTATTCTCAGCAACTAAGATTCATTATGAGATGCTTGTTCTTGTGGAAATATACAAATGAACATACACTGTACAAGTCTAACCCTGGTATTTCCCCTCCCGCTCCTTTCAGGTAGACATCAGCTTTTGATGATGATAATGATGGTAGTGATGATGATTTTATTACATTTATATTGCATGTTTTTTTCCTCCAGGAACTCAAGACACTGTACATAATCCCCGTCCTCTCCCTTTTATCTTCATAACAACCCTGTGAGGTAGGTTGGGCTGAGAGTATGTGATTGGCCCACAGCTTTCAGTGATCTTCATGGCTCACTGGGAACTAGAACAGGATCTCCCAACTCCCAGTCCAATGCTCTAGCCACTACACCACACTGCCTCCTAGATTCTTGGCTCCTAGCAGCTAGATGATTAATCTAGCTTCAATCCCATTCTTCCTGTAGGATGCCCTGAGCAGGGTATATGCTGCTCCTAAAAAAAACCTAATTAATTCCTTGTATATCATGTTACTCCTATTCCACTTGGCTCACCAGTGCCACAGTGCTGATCATTCTAAATTCTGATACCCCCTCCATCCTAATAGATGCTCAGGGTTAACATTAAGAGGTGCACTATCCTAGCCACATAGCTGATCATCTCTTTGGAAGGGGAATGAGTTCCAGCAGTCAGTTCAGGTGCAGCAAGCTAATAGGGTACGTACCACAGTAACAATGCCAATCACCTGGGTGAGAGGAAGAAATGCTAAGACTTATTACTGGCATTTCCACTTGCCTGATAGCAGACCAGCATTATAACAGAACTCTATATTAGCCTTGATCATATGTTGTTGGGAATGAAGGAGGGAAGAAATCCATTTCAGCCACCCTGTAAATGAGACAGCTGCTGCTGATGGTAGAAATCCACTAGGTACAACAGGGATGAATTTATAGCCATTTATAATTAAATGTAACACCATGTGGAGAAGAAACTGCCTGATCGGACAAAGCAGGGAGGAAACAAGTTCCAGCCTAGATATCATTGTCAAAAATAAAGATGCATTTGCAAAAAAATATTCATAGATCTTCAAAGACGGATTTACACATAGCCATCACCACCATAAATTTGGCCACACATTGAGTGTTAAAGAGCTCTGACCTTTTGCAAGAGACATAAATATATGCCTAACAATCCCCTTGAAAAGAAGTAATTTAATTTATGACATTAAAAAAGGGCAAACAACACACACAGTGTTGTCGGCGAGGCATTGTTATAAGCCGGATTACATATTTGCCTCTGAATCTTTTTGAAAAAGGCAACAAGGAATTTACTCTCAAAGGTGGCCTAGAAATGATTTAAAATGAATATATAGAGAGAAAGAGAGAGAGAGAGAATCAGCCTCTTAATTACAAAATTAAATTCTTTCCATTGATAGTACTACTTTTGGGGGGATTTCAAGGTTCCACTAATAATGCTATTCTTTATATGACTACTCAGAAGTAAGCCTCATTGAGTTCAATGGAACTTATTCCCAGGTAAATGTGTACAGAATTTCAATCTAATAACACTTCATATAATACTTTCATAATTCTTTGATAGTGTCATGTATTGTTATTCAATTGCCAAGAGACCAGAAGAATGAAAAAAGAACAGACTGGTCTGCTTCTGTGTTTGACAAGCAGAAATCAGTTGTGAGGTTTTTTTGTTGCTTAATGAAGATGAGTACTATCCCCTGCATAACTACAAATGAAGCTGCTGTTAAAGGTATAGGAGCAAGAGCTGCTAAACAAGTTGAATGAATCATGATTTATACAAGCTACAGCCTCAATTATACAAGATGATAATGAAATGAGACAAAGGCATATTCGGGTTGAAAAGCAGATCTGAATGTTACCCCCACTGTAACTGTCGCTGGTATGGCAAGTGATGATATTCATGTTACATACAAACTTGGGGAACCATGGTTTGGTCCAGCCAAAGTTAGTTCAAACATCCCATGAGAAAACGATGATTTCCTATCCTGCTTTGTTAATTAACTTTGGTTAGAACAAATTATAGCTCTGTAAATTCATACCTACTGCTGAACTGCGATTTGTAGGGTGACCATATGGAAAGGAGGACAGGGCTCCTGTATCTTTAACAGTTGTATAGAAAAGGGAATTTCAGCAGGTGTTATTTGTATGCATGCAGCACCTGGTGAAATTCCCTCTTCATCACGACAGTTAAAGCTGCAGGAGAATAGCTAGAGTGACCGGATACAAAAGAGGGCAGGGCTCCTGCAGCTTCAACTGCCGTGAAGAAGACAGAATTTCACCAGCTGCTGCATGCATACAAATGACACCTGCTGAAATTCTCTTTTCTATACATGTTAAAGATACAGGTGCCTTGTCCTCCTTCTCATATAGCCTCCCTAGTGATTTTCTCTAATCAATGTCAGTTTAAATAAACCAAAATTAAACCATGGATTTAGATTCTAGTTTGTTACTTTTAACTAATACTGGGAAGAGGAAGAGAAAGGGAGGTAGCATTTCACCAACAGAAAGCCAGTGTGACAAATGGATAGAGTTAGTGACAGGCTGTGGAGCCTTGGGTTCAAACTCTTCCCAGCCATGAAGCTCACTATGCGTTCGTCAGCCAGTCCCACTCACTCAGACTCAACCAACACGCAGTGTGATGGTGAGTATGAAATGGAATAAAGCCCATCTACGCCACCCACAACCTCCTTAGAGGAACTCAAATGAGATTTAAAAATATTGTTGGTTATTGTAGCACCTTGACTTGCCCCTGGAAAGAAACCAAACCACACATCTGAAGGAGAGTAAATATGAATTCTCTAGGACAGGGGAAGGCAACCTGATATTCTCCCAATGTCTTGGGCTACAACTTCCAACACTGGCAATGCTTCCTGGGGCTTGTAATCCAAAATACCTGGAAGCCACATAGGCCCTTTCTACACCATAGGGGTGTAGAGGGAGGACGATCCCAGAAGTACCTAATACACACCATCGGTGCACAGGGACCAGTCAGGGGGGCATCCCAGGCAAACAGCCTGGTGTAGAAACGGCCTTGGTTGCCCACCCCTGCTTTAGGAGGAGGAGGAAGAGCAGCTCCTTCTACTCAAAACTACAGAAGTCTAGTCTTCAGGGGTATTTTTTGTTAGAGTTATGTTTTGTTTTGGTAAACTACAGCTGCATAGCTTCTGCGTGTAATTGGTGCAAGGCAAGGCTATAAAAAGAAACACACTCACACTTTTAACTTTTAGTTAAAAGATAGCATTGTTAAGAGCCTATAGCTCCTGGGAAAACAAAGTACTTTCAGAGAGTTGAGAGTAGCCATTATGGTTGCATGCTTCAGACAAGGAAGAAGATAACTAACTGAGAAAAAGCAGGAAGGAAGTGAAGCCTAAGAGTTGCAATTTACATCAACTAGTGGTTACAAGAAGGAACGAGTGAAGGAAGAAACAGGTTCCCTTTCTGTCTATCGCCCCCCACTGGTTCAGATAACTTATCGTAAGCATTACTCCACTCCAACATTTTTTTAACGCATGTAACTTCCACACATGAGGAGGGGAGGAGGGGCAAGCACACTATCTCTGCCCCCTCAATCATCATTCTCATCACCCTCCACATGTACAGGACAACCATCTGTAGCAGGGATCCTCCTCTATCCATGAAAGATCTCCAGGCCATTTATGAGCCTGTTTTCCAGAGGAACCTCCCCATTTCAGAGAGTCACCCTCCACATACAGTGGGTGATGAGAACAATAATGGGGGGGGGGGGGCGGAGATAGCATGCTCAGCTCCCCTCCCCTCAATTCCTCATGTGTTGATGCATTTAAAACAACTGAAGAGGACTAGAATATACACTCAATACTCTCAATTAGGAGATACCATCTCTTAATCATGTCTGCTGTCCTGCCTCCTTTCCTGCAATGTTCCATCTTTTCCTGTAAGCCACTATTTCAACGCCTCAGTTAACAAAGTCTTGCCTCTAATCTTGTTTACTATGGTTCTGCAGCAGTTCTGATGTTATAGCTGTTGCTAGGCTAATAGTCAATAACTCACAGTTAAACCTTTCAGACCATGGGCTCTAGTGCTTCTGGTGAACTCTTAACACAAACCAAATTCCATTTGCCATGTTGTGTACATTTCTCTTGTACCAGTTGGATACTGGCCTCCAAATCTTGACAGTGGAGAGGCAACAGATGGAGAGGAGGAGGAGAGTAACAATAGTTTAATAAATACTGGGACATGTCAGAAACCAGTGGTCATTATTTAAAATAATGCAGATATCAAGTTAATGTTGATATGAAAATCTCCAGAGTCCTGGAAGAAATGTGTGTAATGTTTGTCTTTATTTGCCTTTTATTTTTTAAAATAATTTCATGAACAACGTCAGAGCCTTCAAACAATATTTTTAAGTTATGTTCTTATTCTAAAGACAGGTTAGATGTTTTATGATGTTTGATATTTCTCAGATTTTAATACATATAATGTTGCTGTGAGGTGTTAAGGAAATGTTCCCTAATTCCCTAATTCCAACAGGTTTATTCAAAACAACGTACGAAGGAGAGAGAAGTGGCACATGGGTAGTACCAAAGCTCTCTGAATCACAAAGACAAAACTGTTTCATTTATCTCTGTTACAGGCTTTGACATCACATACCACTCACCCCCTCCCTCCTGTAATGGATACATGCCAAAAAATGTTTCAACTAAACAATATCTTAAACCATAATAAAACAATATCGGGGGCATTTGACGCCTCAATGAAATTTGTTGTTTCATGATAACCTTCGATCACTGTAACTTGGTGTTATTTGGTTTTCTCTAACGGCCAGTAATTTTCCTTGCGAAGAACTGAAAATGTTTACATGATAGGTGCCATCATGTCTGTAAGATTGAGTTTGAGGGCCGTTGAGTCATGTTTTACTTACAACACCATTTGGGGGATGTGCTTGTGAGACTTGTTATTAGGAAAGGATGTTTTGGGTTATTGTGTTCTGTGTTTTTTCTCTGAAATGCTAGAATGCGAGGTGTGAACTATAACCTGGTGCAGAGTAAAGTGTCTCTACTTCACCTAAAATGTTTCTTCGAGGCTTTTGGAAAACCAGAGTTTCAGGTTTTGATTTTGTATCAATGCCCAGATCAAAAATCTTTATCAGAGGTTCCTGCTCCACATGTAGTGGGATGTTTGGGGACAGAGCCACCAAGGTTTAGTTACTTTCAGAGGAGAGAACTCTGGAGACTTATGGCAGTTTTGTAATCTTTGCTTTCGTTACAAAATACAAGTAGAACAAAAATGGAGACAAAGCGCATAAGCGCTCCAACAAGGCAGTAGATCAGTGTTGCCCACATTGGAACCCGCAGAGAGAAAGTTGCCATATTCTTCAAAGTGCCTTCTGTCAGCTCGCTCATGCTCGCTCTTACTCTCATTCCAAATTGCCAGCCTGCTGTTTCTTCAGACACGCACACACACACACACACACACACACACATAGGCTGCATTCAGACAACACAATAATCAACTGGGGGGTGGGGGGAACAATCGTCAGGTGTATTGACTATCATGGCGTCCAAATGCTGCCATAGTCAACTCAGCGCTGATCCTAATCCACACCATGGTTGATTATTTATTACCATGTTGTGTGGGGAGTACCCCCTAGATGAACAACTGTAAAGTTGATTATTACCCCACCATTGACTATCATGTTGTCTGAATGCAGCCACACACACACACACTTAAACATTAGCCTTCTCCCCATAGCTGGAGGTGGGGGATGTGCCCTTTTTTAAGTTCTGATGGCTCTCTCTCCCCCCACTCTCTCTCATTCAAATACAGAGCGAGAGATAAACCACTTTCTCCCAAACCATAGTACCCATAAAGGAAATATTTACCATGCTGTCAGGATTCCAAGCCCTCCCACCAAACTGTGAGTGACAGATACACAATCCACAAAGCCTGTCTTCAGTAAAACACACACACACACACACACACACACACACTGAAACAAAAGCACCTCTTCACACCTGTAGTGACTGTGAAGACTAGGAGCTATCCTTTAAGCCAAATTAGCCAAACAAAGCAAGACAGTTGCCCGTCAACTAAATGGACGGTTTCCACTGTTGCCCCACATGCTTTTACTGAACTCCTCCTTCAGGGAGGGTCCTCGTGACCCAAATCACCTCCCACCTCCTCTCAACTCTGCCTGCTTGACCCCGTGGCAGACTCTGGGATCTGACAATTCTGATGCTCCCTCCCCCTCTGACAAAGGCTGTGTTCCCAAGGGAGAAGATTGAGGGGAGACGTGTTAGCACTCTTCAAATACTGGAAAGGTTGTCACACACAGAGCAGGGCCAGGATCTCTTCTCAATCAACCCAGAAATCAGGACATGGAACAATGGGCTCAAGTTACAGGAAGCCAGATAGTGGCTAGACATCAGGGAAAACTTCCTGACTGTTAGAGCAGTACGACAGTGGAACCAATGACCTAGGGAGGTGGTGGGCTCTCCCACACTAGAGGCATTCAAGAGGCAGCTGGACAACCATCTGTCAGGGGTGCTTTAAGGTGGATTCCTGCATTGAGCAGGGGATTTGACTAAATGGCCTTATAGTAGGCTGACCAGATAAAATCCAGGTCAGGGCTCATGTAACTTTAACAGTGTAGAGAAAAGGGAATTTCAGCCAGAGTCTTTTGTATGCAGTTAGTTCCTGGTGATATTCCCTCTTCATCACAACAGTTAAAGTTGCAGGCACTATACTAGAGTGACCAGATACAAAAGAAGGCAGGGGCCCTGCAACTTTAACTGTTGTAATGAAGAGGGAATTTCACCAGGAACTTATTGCATACAAATAACACTGGCTGAAATTCCCTTTTCTCTACAACAGTTAAAGTTACATGAGCTCTGTCCTCCTTTTCATAAGGTCAGCCTAGCTTACATGCATAGATCTCCTTTGCTGTATTAGGGTGCCAAGCATAAAATCTTTTTATTTGAAATAGAGAAGAAGCAAAGGACAAAAAAAATATCAATCACAGCCATGTGCCAAAAAACGTTAAACAGACTCCTATAATAAGAACATAATATAAGAGCTACGCTAGCTCAGTCCCAAAACCTATCTAGACTGGCACTTTTTCCTACAATGGCCAACCGAATACCGGATAGGAGTGCAATAGCTCCCTCTCAGCCGTGTTCCCTAGCAACTAGTGCCTCTTGTACTGGAGCTAATAAATAGCCATCATGAGAAGTAGTAGCCATTGACAGCTTTAAATCTCCATGTCTAATCCCCTTTTAAAGCTCTCCAAGTTGGCATCACAACTTGTAGTAATAAGTTCCATATTTTAACTATCAGTGTGTGAAGGCATCCTTCGTTTTGTCTGTCCTGAATCCTCCACCATTCAGCTTTAATGGAAGACCTTGGGTTCTAGTATTGAGATAGTGGGAAACAAGTTCTCCACATCCCGCATAATCGCATACACCCCTATAATATCTCCATTTACTTGTCTTTTTTCTAAGCAAACAAGCCCCTAACTTTGCAACCTCTCATAACAGGGGAGTTTCTCTATCCACTTGGTATATAATACAACCCATAATATGCACAAGCTGGGGGGATCGTTATCTCCTTGTGACTAGATTTTATTGTTAAATGCTTGCCATGAGAGCTTGTTAGTAGGCTAGTTTGAGAGACATAAAAATCTTAGAATTCATTTTTTAAAATGACAAAGGATAAATGTGAGCAAACTCAGGGTGACCATATGAAAAGGAGGACAGGGCTCCACTACCTTTAACAGGTGTATAGAAAAGGGATTTTCAGCATGTGTCATTTGTATGCATACAGCACCTGGCGAAATTCCCTCTTCGGCAGTTAAAGCTGCAGGAGCCCTGCCATCTTTTGTCTCTGGTCACCAATTCCCATTTGCATTTGCGATCACTGCTTGTTCTGCACGAATGAGAAAAATGCATAAATCAACCAGTAACTGAATGTGAAATTTGCATAAATTTCCCAAAATGTGTGCAAATTTCCTCCATAGACTGAAGTGGGGCTAATTCAATCCATGCCGAAAGTTTGCACAAATTAGGAAATTGGTGCAAAGCGAAGAGGGAAAGTTGTGCAAATTGAACATGTTCAGCAGTTTACAAACATTTTCAGCAGAAATGTGCTCACGATCACGTTTGCAGTTACGAACAGGGCAAAACCGAAGTTCTCATACATCCCTAGCCAGGACAATCCTGGCTCTATACGGTTACCTATTTGTACAAGCCAAAGAAGGTTGTGCTGTGCTTCTTTGTAATAAATGACTGTAGAGTTTGGAGACATGTGGTGGACATTGTATATTCCATATACAATAGGGAAAACTGGATTACAGATGTGTGTTCAGGATAGTTTCTGTTCAGTTTGTACAGTCTGTCAGCTCTGTCCATGTGGTTGGGAACCAAAACACAAGCTCCCAGATCATGCATCCAGTCTATTCCAGTATATTTTCTGCAGAGTCTTATTATGCCAGGAAAAAGAGTTGTACCTTCAATTTTGGGGAGGGTTTTAGTTTGGGTTTTTTTGAACAGAGAAGCATTCACTATGTGAGCAGTCTGCACTACTACAGCCCAGACTCAAATCTCCCTCTTCTGCAAGAACTAGGTCAACTAGTCTGTATAAAAGAAAGGTATTCTGCATCCTTACAAAATGCAAACCTTTATTCTTTCCTCTCTCTTTTATTTGTTTTTCTTTTTAGCTCAGCAATCCTCTTCCTGCTTTGCCATTAGACTAACCATTTAGTTGTGGATTGCACTTGTCTCCCAATGCGGGAGAATGACTGCCCATAAAATCGATAGACTTGTCATGCCAGATTTCTTTCCACAGCAAGACGAGCTGCCAATTCCTCTTACGAAAATCTCAAGGGGAGTTAAATTATGTTGCTCACTCTTTAAATTCAAGCTAAAGCAAGCTAAACAGGATTCCCCGTGTGCAATTGTAAGCAAACGCTTACTAAACAGGTCCTTGCTATAGAGCTGTTCCTCTCCAAACATTAAAATGAGATTTAATTAGCATTTGGGGCAAAAACATGACCAATGCAACAATGGCATCATGTAGCTAGGGGATGTTTCCTGGGTACACCCTTCAGTTTATATTTCCAAAGGTGTCCATATATCTGACAGTACAACCCTATACATGTCTACCCAGAGGTAACTCCCATTGATTTCAATGAGGCTTACTCCCAGATATGTAGATACAGGATTGCAGCCTAAATGCCAGTTTCCAAGGTTCTATCACACTCTAGCTTTATACCGAGATGCAGTTTCACATGCTCCTTCCTTCTTTTTCCCTTCTTTCACATATGATGGTAAGAGATCAGAAACTTCCTCTTCTCTCGGTTTACAGCAAACCATGCCACTGTGTGTTGCCTCTTTCAGTAGCAAGCCCAGAAGGCTGGGATGTTAGCCGGCCATGTGAGAGGAAAGCAAATGCTGCTTTGACTTTTATGCAGATGCCAGCAGGAGCAGCAGGGCCTGCATCACCTCCTTAGAAGCCAGAACAATTATTGCAACTGTCACCAGAGACAATCGTTCGGTTAAGTTCTTTAGGCTCCCTTTGTGAGCCAAAGAAGGTTGCTCTGCATTTCTGTAAGATATAATAAATAACTGTTGGATTTAGAGACAGAAGGCATGGGCTGCTGTTTCTCACATACAAATCATACTTTGCCATTTTGTCTGAGTGAAGCAAGCTATTATTGGCACAAACCGAGATGGCAAATGATGGTTTGCCACACACTCAAAGCAGAAGCTTCAAAACATCTCTTGTATGGGAAGTAAAGAACAAAGAGAGGGATGGAGCCCAAAGTTCTCTGCTGTCCATTTGTAGAATGATAGAGCGTCACTGCACCATCACTGTGGTCTGGGGGTCCCCAGCTTGTTTGAAACCCTGGGTAGGCTGACCATATGAAAAGGAGGACAGGGCTCATGTAACTTTAACAGTTGCAGAGAAAAGGGAATTTCAGCCAGTGACATTTGTATACAATTAGGACCTGGTGAAATCCCCTCTTCATCACAACAATTAAAGTTGCAGGCACTATACTAGAGTGACCAGATACACAAGAGGGCAGGGCCACTGCAACTTTAACTATTGTAATGAAGAGCGAATTTCACCAGGTACGAATTTCATACAAATGATGCTGGCTGAAATTCCCTTTTCTCTACAACTGTTAAAGTTACATGAGTCCTGCCCTCCTTTTCATATGGTCAGCCTACCCCTGGGCATGTTTTAGAATTTGAGAAACTGTTGTGGGCACCCCACAAAATGGCTCGCACAGAGGATCTGGATGGACAGAAGGAAGTAATTCTTTCAAGAAACTGAGTACAAGCAGAGGAGGGGTCTGAACCTTAAAGCCAATCCCCAAGCACAAGAAAATACCAAAGCCAAGCACAAGAAAATACCCATTTAAGGTTGAAATCCTACACATGCTTACATGGAATTCAGCAGAACCCTGTTCATCTAACCTACACACACACACACCTTTCCCTAGCTCCAAAGGAAAAGAAATGCCCCAGCCACAAAAAGGGGAAAAAACATTTTTGACTCCAGGCTCAACTGCTCTGTTTGCACCCGTTGCTACTAACTCCTCCCCTGACATTAGAGTCCCCACCTGGGAAGGTGACCTGTATGTGTGTATGTGAAGAATGAGAGAAGAAACTTGGAAGGTAGAGAAAAGAACCAAGGCTAAGGGCTGGGAGGAGGAAGAAATAGCAAAAGAGAGGCGAGGAAAAGAGTGAAGCTAGGGACTGAGAGGAAGGGGTAAATAGAAAGAGAAAGGCTAGGGGCAGAGATGTATGAGAAATTTATTTCGGTTTATTTTTAACACTTTGCAAGGTCAGAAAATGTGTTCTCTGCATTTGGGCTGTAAGAGCAAAGTTGGTCAATGCCAATAGGATAGTGTTGCTATCACATGTGAACAAAAAATGTATTCTTTCTGATCAGACCAGCTGGACTTTTTCTCAAGAAAGCAAACTAAATATTTAGAACGAATTTGGGGATAGATAGAGCAGTAGAACAAGTAATGCGGCAGGTGCTCCACTTTGCTGCTACGGCAAGGGCAGAGTCTCGAGGCATAAAGAATTTTATTAAAACGGCCATCTAGAACTGCTGTTTTCATTTGTTGCAGCTTTAATCATTTAAGGGCTGATCTAAGGCAAGGATTAGAAATTAGAGTCAGATAGCGTCCATGTTGAAATTTAAGCTTAGGCCCTTTCTACACCTAAGGGTGTAGAGGAAGGGCCTGGGGACAATCCCAGATATACCTGCTTCTGGGATCCTCCTCCTCTTTCTTAACAGGAAGCACTATGCCCCGGCTTGTTCCCGGGATGTTGCATAGTCGCGCCCATCATTTATTTGTTTTTGGAAAAGGCCAGAATTAAAAAAAACAGGTAAGGTGTTTTTTTAATTCCCCCCTGAAATCAGGGGGGCACCCACCCCCCGCCATCCTGAGGATGGTGGGCTTGCTTCCCCCTCCCCTGATGGGCTCCATGCCCATTTGTGGTGCTCTCTTGCTCACGAGTAAGCAGGCACCAGGCGAGACAGGTGCCCACATCTCCCATGGTCTCGGGACATTCCCGGGACTGTGGGAAAAACTAGGTTTTCCCAGGGCTTCCTTAGCCTGGGGAAAACTTGTGCCCCCCCCTCCCGGAAGTCCCTGTGCATCATTTGCACACACAAGGACGACCCGAAGATGATTGCAGAATAAAAGGGTGGTGTAGAAATGGCCTTAGTCTCTGCAAACCAAGGTGCTATCTTATTACTTGAAACCGCACAAAGATCCATTTGGATAGAAACACTATAGACTCTCTCCTTAAAGACCTCTTTGCTGTGAGCTAATTTCAAAGTAGTAAAGTATTGAGAAGAAAAAAACATAATAATGAATTCGGGGAATCAATTTCTGAAACTAAAATGATGTGTTTGATGAATTAGCTCTTATTTGTTCTAAAAGACACAATTTAGGTAATCTGGTTAAAGGCAAGAAAAAGTCTTGAGCCAATAGTTAAAGACCCTGATGACAGTGATAGATTTAACTGCTATTAAGCCAGTTTCTGAGCATAAAAATGGAGCAGGAGTGCATCTTATTACACCTAGAATTGTCTTTAGCAATTTATTTTGAAACGTTTCCATATCATATGAAGATTTCAGAGCCCATAATTCTCTTCTATACACAAACTGAGGGATAAGTTTTGATTTCAACAAGTTTAGCATTGGGTAGATTTGGTAACCTCCCCTTGTGCGCTAGCAATCTGTTTAATTGCTGGTTTGTCTTTAATTTCAAGGATTTAAAATGGGCGTCCCAGCCTCCTGAAGCTGAAAAAAGAACACCCAGACAGTGATACGAGGATACTTGCTTGATAGGATGAGTATTTATTCTCCATTTGGGTAATGGAGATTTGTGTCCAAAGACCATGACTTTGGTTTTCCCATAGCTGATAGTAGTTTTTTGGGGGAATATTCAGCCAATGCTGATAGTAATCTACATAAAGCAATCTGGATATGTGCGATGAGAATTAGGTCATCAGTTGCCTTTCTTCTAATTTTACTGGGGGGAAAGAGTCACCAGTCAGATCAAGAGCTATATCATTTACAAACAGATTAAAGAGAAGAGGGGCCAAGACACACCCCTGTTTAACTCCTCAAGATACTGCGATATTATCTGTCATGTGTCCAGCAGGAGACAATTTCACCTGACCATTCGAGTTTTCGTGCAGCAATTGTAGTAGAATCAAGAGGTGTCGATCTAAGTTTAACTCTGCCAGTTTTACCTATAACCTGTTCCTATTAATTGAGTCAAAAGCTGCTTGAAAATCAACAAATGCCATGTACAGTTTTGACATTTCTTGGTTTTTGTATTTATTAACCAAATGGTCCAGTACAAAACAATGGTCCATTGTTGAGTAACCAGCTTGGAAACCAGCTTGTTCTTCTATAAGAATGTTATTTATAACAGCCCAGTCCTCCAGTTTGTTCAACAGATGTCTGGCATATAGTTTGGTTGCAAAATCAATAAGGCTAATTGGCCTGTAATTTGAGGGTAGCTTATGATACCCTTTTTTGAAGATCAGGATTACTGTAAAAGTATTCCAACCCTTTGGAAAGTCAACAGATAGATTTATATGGTCAAACAATTTGGCCAAAATAGGCAGCCACCACTTGATGTTATATTTGACTACCTCTGTTGGGTTTTTATTTATTATTTAAAGTCATATAAAACTGTAATAAAAGTGCAATATACAAATCCTTACTTGTTAGAAGATAGTGTCTGCAGAATTTCTTCTAGCAAAATAATTGTCTCCTGCAATCATCTCTGGCTACTGGAAACAGCAATCTTCGAATCCATCCTTATATTCTTAGCTCATTTTTCTGACCTGTGTTGGATGCTCTCCCACTTTTGTACATTTGAAAAATGCACACAAATGCGCTTTAATGAATGGGAGAAGAATGAGTACGTTTCAAAGATGCACACAGTTGGAAAAATGTGCACGAAAATACACATGGATTCTCATGAGAAAAGTAGAGGGGAAGCTTGCAATCTGGTACAGACTCAAGCTGGAACGACCTTCAAGGTCGAATTCGGAGAATCTCAGCCAGCTCCGGTTTCGCTAACTCGCACATCCCTAGCAGGACGGAGAAACAGCGGGGTAAGGAAGTAGGGGGGAAAACAGTGAGGCTGGGGGTGGGAGAAAGTGTTAGATGTGATTAACATTGAGTGTCCAAAAAACTCAGCCTGTCATAAGGGAGGAGTGCAGCAGAGAACCATAGAGTTGGAGCCTATCTACACTACTGCTTTAAAATGGTTTATAAGTTTTAAACCGGTTAATGAAACTGTTATAAACCATTTAAAGCAGTAGTATAGATAGGCTCTTAATCAGTTAGAGACATGTTTGTACTATGTTCTTTATTTTAACTGGTTTAACTCTCTTTAACTGAAGATTCTAGGTGTGTCCCATAATGCAGTTCTGGGGCTTGCTTCCTGGTTCTAACTGTTCTCTCTGTGACAGTTATATTTTCCAATGACAGTTAGTAAGAAGTCTCCTAGAAGTCTTGATAACATTAGTTTATCTCTCCACTCCTAATCTACCTATTAATGTTTCGTTTTTGCTCTAAGAATAGACAAATTTAGATATATTTTTTTTGGTTCTCTACTATTAAAGAATTGTCTCCAGCATTGTTCTTGAAGAACACACAAATCAAGACTTCCGCCAATAGAAAGAGCATGGCTAGGGGCTAGGAAGGAGAAGAAAATATGGAGGCCAGGGACAGGGACAGGGAAACATGGAGAATCGCAAGGAAAGGGGTGTGGGGAGAGAAATAGTGAGGCTAAAGGCTGGGAGTACGGAGAGAGAAAGAGAGAGCAAAGGAGAAAGTTTGCGTGAGTGTAGGCTGACCATATGAAAAGGAGGACAGAGCTCATGTAACTTTAACAGTTGTAGAGAAAAGGGAATTTCAGCCAGTGTCATTGGTATGCAATTAGTTCCTGGTGAAATTCCCTCTTCATCACACCAGTTAAAGTTGCAGGGGCCCTGTTTTCTTTTGTATATGGTCACTCTAGTAGTGCCTGCAACTTTAACTGTTGTGATGAAGAAGGAATTTCACCAGGTACTAATTGCATACAAATGACACTGACTGATTCCCTTTTCTCTACAACTGTTAAAGTTACATGAGCCCTGTCCTCCTTTTCATATGGTCAACCTACGTGAGTGAAGAATATTGGGCAAGGTCAGAGAGCAACTTTTCCTTCCCTATCTGCCCAAGCAGATGATCCGTAGCAGGTTGAGGAACAGGAAGGAGAACACAGCACCCTAATGCTTTTCAAGTTTTTTATTTTTAAAAAATACTTTTCAAAGGGGGCAGGGAGTGGGTAGCTTTGTGGCTGTCCCCATCAACACCATGGGGACCCATTCTGTAGTTCTTCTAAAACACAACTCTTTTCTCCACACATGGGCCATAGTAAGGTTGGGTATTTTACTAGTAAAGGGTTGGTTCCAGATTTAGCCATACTTAGGCCCTTTCTAAACCTAAGGGTGTAGAGGGAGGGAGGGGGAACGATCCTGGACGTGCTTACGGGATTGTCTCCCAGGATACAAATTCCAGTGCAATGTCCCAGGAACAAACAGGGATGTTGCAGGCGCCATTCGTTTTAAAGCAACAGGAGCCGGGAGCACAATTGATTGAGCTCCACCGAACAATTTTATTTTGTTTTTTAAAAAAGCCCCAGCCCCTTTCCCCCCCCCCATGTCGCTGGACTGCCCCTGGACCAGCTCCTTCCCTCTTTGCTGACCCCCACTACTCGTGGGAAGGAGGGAAGAAGCCAGGACGCATGCCCACACTGCCCCCGGTCCTTGGGATGGTCCCAGGACCATGTGGAAAATCAGGATAACTGAAGAATCATCCCTGCCTGCTCCAGAGATCCCCTGTGCATCATTTGGAAGCACAGGAACAACCCCAGGAAAAATCCATTGTGTAGACATGGCCTTAGAATACACCTACTGAAATCAAAACTGGATTCAACCCCATGTATATAAACATCCCCAGTTCCTGGGATCTGTCCCTTTGTTAAGCATGAAGGAGCAGGTTCATAGCTTGGGGGTTCTCCTAGAACTATCTCTTTCACTTGAGGCTTAGGTGGCCTCAGTGGCACAGAGTGTCTTCTACCAACTTCGGTTGATGGCTCAGCTACGCCCCTATCTGGACAGGGATAACCTGGCTTCAGAAAGTTCGAGCATATAAGACCTACTCTGGCCCACTTGCATTGGCTGCCTGTACATTTCCGAGCCCGATTCAAGGTGCTGGTTTTAACCTCTAAAGCCTTACACGGCTTGGAAGCACAATATCTGACGGAACGCCTTTCCCGACATGAACCTACCCGAACACTGTGTTCAACATCTAAGGCCCTTCTCCAAGTGCCTACTTCGAGGGAAGCTCAGAGGTCGGCAACAAGGGAGAGGGCCTTCTCTGTGGTGGCCCCCCAATTGTGGAACAATCTCCCTAACGAGGCCCGCCTGGCGCCAACATTGTTATCTTTTCGGCGCCAGGTCAAGACTTTCCTCTTCTCTCCAGCATTTGGCAATATCTGAGGAGCCTGGGTTTGTTTTTGTTTTTGTAGCTTTTTTGGGCTGTTGTAGCGGTTTTAAATGTATGTGTGTATTGTGTGTATGTTGTATGTTTTTGCTCTTTACATTTTTGTATATTGATTTTAATTGTTTTAATCCTATGTAAACTGCCCAGAGAGCTTCAGCTATGGGGTGGTATACAAATGTAATAAATAAATGAATGAATGAATGAATGAATGAATGAATGAATAAATAAATAAATGTAGCTGTCAGGGCATGGCCATAGATACAGTGGCTCTTGCTCAGTTCCATGGGACAAAGACTGCAGAAACGAGAGGATCAAGACCCGTGAGCAGTTCTTCCTCACCACAGAAGACACAGCCATGGTTTATAACTGCCTGGAAAACGCAACAGAGGCCTCCTTCTTTTCCTGGGTCAGTTAGGTATAGTAACTATGCTACAGACAACATCAGAATTCACTGAAACACATAGTCCAAGCATGCTCTGTAGCCTCTTCACTTGATATCACTTATGCAGGCTACTGCAATGCCCACCCTTCTAGATAATTCTAGTAACAGCACTAGAAATATTTAGACAATTATCAGCAAATGCTGCTCAATCATGAGTGATGATTATCAGAATATTTGCCTATGTCATTCTGCCTGAAAAAACCAGACATCGTTTTAGATGTCACCTTAAAATAACTATGGCTAATCCAATTTCCCGCTTAAAAAAAAGGAAGTTATGGATGTGTACACTGCATACCTACAACCCTGAAATATTAAACACTCCCTGTGGGCAGTTTATGAACCGTGGCTTTTCAAGTGTCTCCGCCTACATAGGTCTTTGTTTGCTAAGAATGTACATAATTAAACCTACATCTGGCTACTCCTTCTTGATTGCTTTTGCACATTGCTATTGACTCCTACCCTAAATAAAAAATGTGACAGCTTGACAGCAATAAATAAGTTTCACATTTTAAGTTTGAAACTAGATTGCAACTTCTATGGCAAAAAAAGGGAGGGAGTAGTTTTGTGTTTTGGAAGTTCCAAATCTGATAATATTACCTTTAAATTCACTGGATCTTTCACTGTGGTCACTAGAACTACCTATACATTCAGGCAACCAGTCTGGCCATAAACATCCATGGGGCAGGCCAGTGTGTGCCTTTGGAATGATGTCACACGCAAATTGGGTACTCACATATACAAATGTATGTACAATTTGTTTGATGTCTGTCATCTATTCCTTTGGAGAGAATGGATGGTCACGGAAATTAGAGGAACTGTAGGTGTGAACATCTACATCACATGTGACAAAGCATGCATGATGACAAGAAGACGTTCACCACCTCCATGCTCCCACAAGGAAAACAAATTAAGAGCTCTCTTCAAGAGTTGTCCCCCGTATATAGTACTGCACCAGAAGAGGGGAGCGCATAGGATCCCCAATGCCACTGGGGTCAGTGGGGCTTACATCATCGGAGGCAGGATGAGTGGTTCCACTCCCCCTCCACATGTTTAGCCCCATATGTGGAGGTGAAACTGCAAAAGGGTGCTTTAATTCTGCAGTAATTGAGGAAAATCTGGGCCAAAAGAACCAGTGGAAAACTCCCTTCTCACAAACAAACGATCAGGTTTAATCCTTATGGAAACGTGATTATTTTAATAATTCCACGAGTTCCCAGTAAAACAAAATTGCAAACGTCATTAGAACCAAGGCAACACTTCTCTTGGCTCCTGCATGGACTTAACTAAGAAGTACAAGATGAAGAACACAAAGTGAAACTAAATTAAAACAACTGCTTTGTTCTTAAGGAGCCATACCAAAATCACTTCACAGTTCAGGATTGACAATTATATAACAGTTATTAAATAGGTTTTGATTTGGATTTTGTTCATGGGCCTTTCCCCCATTACGTTACTGGTTTTGGGAATGACATCACATGTATGGTCTGACAAGTTTAGGATTTTTGACTCATATCAGGATTGCTGTCACAAAACTCCCTGTTCCATGGCAGTACCTCAACCTAGAATTGCTACAGAATTTCACCTGAAATGAAATTTGGAGGACCCCACTTAGCTAAACATCTGCAGGAATTCTGAGGGGGGAAATTAAAAAATTGTCAGTGACATTTCTCAGAGAGCTTTTGCCTTCCTTTAAATTATTGACAACTCTGATGGGAGATGAATGTCATGACTCCCGCTTTGTATAGCAGCAATACAAGGAAGTTAAAGGATAGCTTCATCTAAAGAGAAGTAGACCCTGAACCTTCATGTAAAAGATGCTCTGTCAGATCCTAACCCGAAACTCAGCAGTATAGACACCTTGCGTATGCTTCTCCATAACCCTTGCCCAAGGGATTAACAGACACACCTAGAAGCTAAGGAGTGCCATGGGAATGCTAGGGCAAAACAGGGCTGCTCCAGCTTCCAAGTGCAAGCTTTTTGCCTTGTTCACCATGGTTAGAGCCATGGTTTAAGGTGTCTTCTGAACAGGGCCAATGGCTCACTTTATAGCCTGAGCTATAAAGCACTAAACTGCTTTGCTTATCCAAATACTTAAATATTGTTGCCTATAGTTTAGGGTATCATGGAAATGTGTGATTATTTAATTCTGTGGTTATTTGGGGTGTTGTGTCTCTTTTTAAGCAAGGTTTAGAAACTTCTGTTCTTCACTCATTTTCTGCAGCAGACTTTTCCGGTTAAGACATTTTGCAGGTCACAATAGAATCATTCTGACTAAGACATGACAAAAAAAAAATAAGAAAAAAAATCCATTTCTGAAAACTTTTCTCTGGCTACTTTGGTGTACCTTGTGTTATATCCACAGTGTGCTTTGAAAAGTTTGAGGTTGTGAATTCTTGCTCTTGCTATTTCTGTATATATACACACATACCTCCCTCCACTCATCTCTCCTATCTGGATAAAGGCCATATGAACACTACTCTTTGTCAAGACAGATTTGAATTAAGCAAAGGTTAGTCTTCTGTGTGCAGGCATACCAATTTGCAACTATTGCAGAATGTGAGAAGTTTCTAGTTAGTGTAATATATATATATATATATATATATATGAATGACCAGATGGTGGACATGCAAGAAAATTTAGAGATATTTGCTAAAAGGAATGAACATACTAAATCCTATGATAGGAAGATATTACATTCTCTCTGATCCACTTATTTCACTACATTATATCTCAAAGATGAAATAAACTATGGCCCTGATCCTACACAATGCACACACAGCCCTAGAAAAGAAGCTGGGATCCTTCCAAACAGCTCTGTGACATAGAAGCAAAAGCAAGAATGGACTTCAAGCCATGGCCGACTCCCTCTCCTGAATGCAAGGATTCAGACTTGGTTTACTGGACAATGTGTGCAAAAGTTCTGGCTCCTGAACTAACCTATGGAATCATGCATACAGTGGGGATTCTTCCTAACTCCTCAGTTTTAGTGTTAGTTGCATGATTGCAACAAGAATCATGGGTATAGCTATTACAGCCTTCAAGAAACTGTAATTTAATGTTTACCCTGCAACTATGGAAGTCTGAAAAAGCTCTCCATATTGCATGTTCTATTCCTCCATCTACTGCTGATCAGTTTATAGCTATTTAGTTTTCACTCACCTTCCTCCCTTTTCTGATAGCTCTATTGTTACCAGATAGAGACCCCGCAATCATATCAGGCTAAGGTGAATAAGTTTGAGACCTGGTTTTCATAATGAAATGACCCACAGTTTCTTAACTATTGGTTGTTTGGGAGTGTATGGGAGAGAGCAAGGCCCTTTCTACACCATAGGGGTGTAGAGGGAGGGAGGGAGGGAGGGCGATCCCGGAAGTACCTAATACACACCATCAGCGCACAGGGAGCAGCCGGGGGCCAACCCAGGCAAGAAGCCTGGTGTGGAAAGGGTCCAAGTGTGCTGCCTCCTGACCACTTTCAGTGCACTAAATAACCTTGGAATAACCCATCCCTGGGTTGTTCACTCTGGTGTGCAAGGGAGAAACAACCCAGAGTTATAACGCAAGGTTTGTTCTTGGATTATAACTCTGGATTGTTTCTCCCTCAACAACTCATAGTTCTGGGTTTGCACACCACAGAGAACAGCCCAGGTATTGTCCTTGGGTTGTTTAACACACGGGAAGCGGAGAAGTGGGCAGGAGCCACCATGCTCACTTGCTCCCAAACAACCCATGGATAACAAACCAGGGGTTGTTTCATCATGCGAACCAGATCTAAGACTCCCAGATGGGAAGAGAATTAGGGTTCTGTTTCTCCAGCTAGTGTTCCTCAACTGGACTTTGCCTTTGTCTCTCCTTTCTTTCTTCATCAATCTGCTGTCACTTTGTAAGCCAGACAAATCTTGCTTTAACACAGCAGGCCTCTTAAAGAGGCCTGACACATAGAATTGATGTCACTGAGCTCCGTAATTCACAGGTATGGAATACTAATTTGGTATGCTTGTAATTCACTCCTGTATTCCAATTTGCCCCTAACCGCCCCTCCTCATCACTTCTGCCATTGGCTATGACAACAAAAAGACTGAGAGGCCTCTTCCTCCCCATCTCTGTCGCATGGAGCACAACTATGGCTCCTGCATTTCCCAGGGTCCCTGGGGTCTACAGTGCTACTAGATCAGCTTTCCAGGTGCCAGGGAGCCAAGGGAATGTAGGAGATGTTGGTCTTTATCACACCTACCCGTTTTGCTTCTGTGGGTTCCCCCTCCGTTTCCTATGCGAGTGCAGCCTTTTGATCACACGTGGTCGGTTTTGCTCTGATACCTCAGCTAAGCCTGCGGAGGAGGGGAGAAAACGGGCAATCCACGTTCAGGGATATTTCGGAAGAGGGAGGAAAAAAGGAGCGCCCAGGGCGCGAGAGACACGCGAGGGGGACAACGTCATGTGGAAGAATTGAATCAAAGCAGCTGCGGGTGTGGATGAAGCCGCCCGTGTGATAAAGGTCGCAATGCTGCTGAGCCTTATAATTATGCAATTCAGACTTAGTGGCTTGCATGCAAAATGGGAAGACAGGGAGAATCACTCAATTACAAAGTCAGACAGGTGCTTTTCCCCCAGGCCCACAGCCAGCCTAAAAAGTTTGGGAGGGCACCAAAAAGGTAGGGGGTAGTTCATCTGGTTTGCAAGCCTTTCAAAGACAAAAAATTAAACTTTTAAAAAAAATATTTGTTTGCAAAGAAATTGGGTGCAGAGAAAATTTAGGGGAGCACCCCCCCCCCCATGCCCAGCCCTGGCTACAGGCCTGATTCCCCTTCTCTTCAGTTGCTGCACTGTGACTGAGCGCAGCGCAGAAGGAGAAATGAAGGAAGACTCCCCCATATTGAGTAAGCAACCTGGTGACTCTCCACCTTCCGACACTCTGCTGTCAGAGTCCTGAGTTACTATGAGGGACATCCCTGGTTCAAGAGGTCAAAGGAAGGAGCTTCCAGAGCAGTCAGGAAGAGTTGAGAGCATAGCAGAATTAACAGAGAGTCATTTGCCTTGCTACGTTATAGAATCTCTTGATTAAAGGCACCTAAGGCATGGAGGTAGAACCTGACTGCAAAAAGGAAGAGAGAGTACCAAGAGACACCACAGCCTAACGAAAGCAGCAAAGGTGAGAGGAGGTCTTCAACTCGGGCAGTGAGAGTATGGGAGCAGCTTTAATGTCCATCCCCCTGAGCCAGTTGCATTTACAACACCCAGTGAGTGACCCAAATGGAGGCGCAGACTTGCAAGGTTACGGATAGCTTCAGGGTTAAAAGCAAACCTGAAGAAGAGGAGATTAACTCTGATGTATCTAATGGGGTCAGGCAAACAATATCCCGTTATCATTCTGGCTGAGTGAAGAGGATTTCAAGAAACATAGTAAAGTGATGGCAAGTTTTGAAAAGCATTTCATGGTGAGATGTGATGTGATTTATGAACGAGCAAAAAAAAATGAATTCACATATGCAAAATACAATGAAACTGGGGATGGTTTTATTGCCTCTTTATACTCCCTAGCTCAGTATTGTGAATATGGTACTCTTCGTGATGAGATGATCAGAGACAGAATTGTCGTGGAGGGTCAGAGATCTCCAAGTGTGTGAAAAACTACGGCGAGATGAGAGGCTCGCCCTGGAGAAGCAGGCAGCAGGCAGCAACGAAGGATGGAGAAGTAACTGTGAGACCTCCATGACAGCAGCAGCAGCGGTAGGCCTCAGGTGAACAGTGTTCATACTTGGGCTGACCTCCAATTAATTTCTCCACGACTGCAGGGGTTTGTGTCATGGGGGTCAAAAGCCCCCCTTGGGCAGTATCCGACAGCTCCATTCTGCAAATTCAAATAGTGCTAGCAGAGCTCCACTGAATCTTTCAGTTGCACAACGGGCTGCGCAACGAGTCGTGAAAGCAGAATGTGCAACCAGATGTACAACAGGTTATGCAAGCAAAATGCGCAAATAGAAATGTCATTGGATTCCTCTCTTGTGCATAGATCAGAACCTAGCTTCTACTAGCACCACAACATTTGCACTAACGGAACGACCCAATAGGTGGGGGGGGGCAAACATGTGGGAGACCATCTAGGAAGGACAAGAACACCCGAGGGCTGTTTTAATTTTCTCCCTTTTCAATCTTACTTGAAAAAGCAAGCTGTAGTTTCACATGTGCCACTCTGGAGTAGCCTGATTACTGTACACTTTGTAAATCGGGCTGCAAGGGACCCTGGGAGTGACACTATATGATGATGTAGCATTGTTCAGATTTGAACAGGGGGAGGCTGCCCCCTGTATGTGGATTATGCTTAACACACCTACAACTTGAATGGCTCCTCCTCCCACAAACAAATTTCCCCCAGGTCTTCCCCACTTCAATGGGGCAGGTTCATAGCTTGGGGGTTCTCCTAGAACCATCTCTGTCACTTGAGGCTCAGGTGACCTCGGTGGCACGGAGTGCCTTCTACCAACTTCGGCTGGTGGCCCAGCTACATCCCTATCTGGACAGGGATAACCTGGCTTCACTCGTCCATGCTCTGGTAACCTCCAAGTTAGATTACTGCAATGCACTCTACGTGGGGCTGAAATTGAAGGTAGTTCGGAAGCTGCAGCTTGTGCAAAATGCAGCGGCCAGATTGGAAACAGGGACCAGAAGGTTCAAACATATAAGACCGATACTGGCCCGCTTGCATTGGCTGCCTGTATGTTTCCGAGCCCAGTTCAAGGTGCTGGTTTTAACCTATAAAGCCTTATACGGTTTGGGACCACAATACCTGATGGAACACCTTTCCTGACATGAACCTACCCGTACACTACGCTTAACGTCAAAGGTCCTCCTCCGGGTGCCTACTCCAAGGGAAGCTCGGAGGATGGCAACAAGGGAGAGGGCCTTTTCTGTGGTGGCCCCCCAATTATGGAATGATCTCCCTGATGAGGCCCACCTGGCGCCAACACTGTTATCTTTTTGGCACCAGGTCAAAACTTTTCTTTTCTCCCAGGCATTTTAACAACTTAAGTTGAGGTTTTAACTGACTTTGTGGCCAGGCTTAAAAGTTTAAAATGTTTAAAATATTAGCCATTTTTACGTTTTATGGTTTTAAATTTTGTATATTGACTTTTTAATGTTCAATCTTTTAATTTTTGTAAACCGCCCAGAGAGCTTTGGCTATGGGGCAGTATATAAATGTAATAATAATAATAATAAATAATAATAATAATAATAATAATTGGGAAAGAAGGTCTAATTAAGTTGGAAAGGAGGTTTTCCTCCAGTCCCAATGTCCAGGTTGAAAATAAGGCACTTTTGTCTAGGATTTTGTCATTGGACAATGTTTTGTGATAGAAATGGACCAGATTGACCTGGTCTCTTATGGAATACAGAGCTTCTCTTCAGTTGCTGTTTAAATTTGTATTTTAAATCTGTATTAATTTCTGCATGGCTGCCCGGTTTTATCCCAGTTGTGGTTTTATACTATATTTCATATCATGTTTTTATACTGTTGCTTGTTTTGTATTTTGAATAGTTTTCACGGTTTTAATTTTTGGAAACCTCCCAGAGAGCTTTGGCTATTGGGCGCTATAGAAATGCAACACAATCAATCAATCAATCAAATGGATACAGCCTGACAGCGTTATTTATTGGTCACCCTGTCTGAACTGCCTCTCTCACCATACCAGCTTCTCCAGAATGTAAAAGCAGAGGAACGGATTAAATGGGAAAACCATCAAAGAGAGAGACACAAGAGGAATTATGACTGTCGTCATGGTGTGCAATAATGCAAACACTTAGAGCCTGGAGAATTGGCTTAGAATTAGGATAAGGTACCATGAGGAACCATTCGTGAAAAGGCGCATACGCTGCCCTCTTACTGGCAGGTTATTCCAAACTGGAAACATAAACAAAATCATTTTCATTTGGCACAAGCAGCCTACCAAAAAGACATCCAAGAAGAGCATGAAATGGAACCTTTGTCAAATACACCACTGGGGGTAAAGGGAAAACCCAACCAAGATTTAGCCACAAGAGGAAGAATTGCACCCATTGGGAAAACCGGAATCTCCCCCCATCACCTTACCTAACAAGTCGATCCATCAGAGAGGATGGATCTGCAGGGTTTCAACGGAATTGCTCTTTGGGATGGAAAAAAATCACAAATATGGGAGGGGGATGTAAAGCAAGTTCCTGGATCAGAGGTCCAAAGGGAGGCGCCTTCAGAGTAGGTAAGGGTAAATATTTATTTGGCTTGCTAAACTGTGGAATCTCTCAGACAGGGATAGCTGATAACACAGTTTCAGCACAGGAAGAGAAGGGACAGTCACCTTTTTGCCTAGGCAACACAGGGAGCTATTCCCTCCACCCTAACCCCAAGCACAATAGGCAAATGTTGCCCCTTCATCCCTATCGCTGCCCAAGTTCTATCTGCTGTCCTTGAAATCCATGTCTCTACTCAGGTTGGCCTATTTCCCCCATCGTTCTCCATTGAAAATTACAACCTAAGCTGGATAAGATCTGGGGTGTGGGTGTTCCCATCTCCTTCCCCTACTTATGTAGCATGAGGTAACAGTGACGGCAGGGGGGGACGGGAGGCTGCACTCCACCTCTCTCTTCTGCTTTTCCCTCCCTCCTGCAGGCCCCCAGGACCTTGGGAAACCCCATCATCCCCCAATTACATAGGAATTGCCACCCATTCACACCCATAGTTCTTCTCCAGTTTTGATTACTCTCCAAGGCACAGCAGAACAGGAGGAGAAGGGTTGTTCCTCTCTCCCACTCCCACTAAATTACCTGGAATCCTCCCTCTCTCTCTTCCTTGCCCTTCTTCTCTGGGCAGAATTGCATTTCAGGTGCCAGAGAAATGGAAGAGTCCTGGAGTTGCCAAGCCTCATAATTCCCTGGTTTGGGAATATGAATCCGGTGCATTCATACTGCAGGCCTGTATTGCCATCCAAACCAGAGAACAGCTAGAAGAACAATGAGTTGCTTCTCCCCTCCAGAATATCACCAGGAAGTAATTGCATACAAATGACACGGGCTGAAATTCCCTTTTCTCTACAACTGTTAAAGTTACATGAGCCCTGACCTGGATTTTATCTGATCACCCTATTGCTAAAGATAAAATTAGTAAGCCTAGAAAAGGACAAGCCCTGCTGAAAAAGAATCAACATGGCTTCCACAAAAGAAAGTCCTGCCTCAATAACCCTTTAGAATTCTTTGAGAGTATCAATAACAAACATGGGTGCACCAGCAGACATTGTCATCTTGGACTTAAAAAAAACCTTTAGATAAAGCCCCTCAGCAAGGCCTCATCTTGATATTGTGTCCAGTTGGTTAGGCCTCATCTTGAGTATTGTGCCCAGTGGTTAGACCTCATCTTGAGTATTGTGTCTAGTTCTGGGCACTACACTTCAAGAAGGATGTAAACAAACTGGAGCATGTTCAGAGGAGGGCAATGAGGATGATCAGGGGTCTGGACACAAAACCCTATGAGGAGAGACTGAAAGAACTGGCATGTTTAGTGTTGAAAAGAGAAGAGAAGACTGAGGGGAGAAATGATAGCACTATTCAAATACTTGAAAGATTGTCACACAGAAGAGGGCCAGGATCTCTTCTCGATCATCCCAGAGTGCAGGACACTGAATAATGGGCTCAAGTTATAGGAAGCCAGATTCTGGCTGGACATCAGGAAAAACTTCCTGACTGTTAAAGCAGTACAACAATGGAACCAATTACCTAGGGGGTCGTGGGCTCTCACACATTAAAGACATTCAAGATGCAGCTGAACAACCATCTGTCAAGTATACTTTAAGGTAGATTCCTGCATTGAGCAGAGGGTTGGACTCAATGGCCTAATGGGCCCCTTCCAACTCTACCATTATTGGATTCTATGATTCATAAGCAAACCTAACAGTCATAGAGGAGAGATCTTCTTACGGATCAGTAACTGGTTAAAGAACAGAAAGTAGAGAGTAAGAATAAATGATAAATTCTCCCAATGCAGGGATGCAAATACTGGGATCCCACAGAAATCTAAATAAATGGTGAATTAGGAATGAGCAGTGAAGTGGCCAAGTTTGTTGATGACACCAAATTCTTTAGGATGGTTAAAACAAAAATGGGATTATGAAGAGTTCCAAAAGGATCGCTCCAAACTGGGAGAAACGGAAATGCCATGTTAGGCATAATTAGAAAAGGAATCAAAAATAAAACTGCCAAAATCATAACCCCCCCCCCTTGTAAAAATCTATGGTGTGATCACACTTGGAATTATGTGTACAGTTCTGGTCACTGCACCTATAAAAGGGTATTGGAGACCGGGAAAAAGTACAGGAAAGGGAAATTAAAATGATTAAGGGGCTCGAGAAATTCCTCTATGGGGAATGGTTACATCAGAGCATATATTTGTGAGTTATATAATTAATTATTAATCAACCAGGGCATATGTGGCTATAGAATTACTTGCCAATTTAATATTATCAACAAGAATTGAGAGCCAAACTAGATATGATATGAGTAATCTGTGGATGGGACTTTTGCGACATTTGTTTAAACTGAACAGCAAGCAAAGGAGGGGGGAGTTGGATATTGTAGACTGGTACCTATATCTTTTCCCTGAAAGAGGAAGCTCCAGGGGAAAGATGTTCAGCCAGAGGAAAGCACCATAATCCCCATCTAAATCCCCACCACCCCATAGCTCCAATTCAATGTTATTTTTTATTTATTTATTTATTAACTGTGGGAGATTTTATTGATGGAGCTCCCATATTACATCTAGCTGTGCTCTGAGAAAGCATACAGATGGAAAAGCCAGAAATGAATTATAATTAGCAATTAATTATAATTTTTGATTGCTACAATATTGGAATATTATGAGACTAGTAAAATTGACTTATTTGGTAAGGATGAAGGAAGAATAGCAACTGTTGAATAATTTTACAGACAAATGAGGAAAATGCATTTTAGTAGTGGTAATTCTTAATATTGGGCCGCTAATGAAAGATTTTGATTATAGTCACTGTATTAACTATGTTACCAGGTTATGCATAATTGTTTTTCTTAAGTTAACTCAAAACAAAACAAAACAAGATCAAAACAGTATCTTGAGAGTTTTGGAAAGATTAATGTTTGTTTGTTTATTTATTTATTACATATTTATACTGCCCGACAGCCAAAGCTCTCTGGGCAGTTCACAATTAAAACCATACAATACAAAGGTCAATTTAGAACTTTAGCATTTTAAAAGTTTGGCACAGATAGCCATCAGAATGCAGGTAAAAGATCCATTTGTTTGTTTTTATAAATGCTCCATCATCTAAAAATGCTACACATATGGAAAGTTACTATGTCTGGAAAAAGGTTTCTAGCCTAGCCTTTAAAATAAAATATTTGCAAAAGCCCTGCATTTTCAGCTTTGCGAGCTGGTGTCATAGTGAAGCAAGGACAGCATACTGGTTACATTTGGAATAAAGATTTTAAGCTTCAGTGTTCAGATTTCTTCAATTTATTAAAAATTGGCTGATGGGTGCAAAAATATAGTCATGGCAATTCAAAGGTATGCTATTTCCCTCATCTCACTCAGATTTATTAATGCTAAAGAAAAATGTAACATTTGATCCTGCAGCACAATATATGCTGAGTATTCATCAAAATAATGAGGTCCTGTAAACTGCTGGTATTTTTATTTTTGCAATCTACTAGGAACTTGTAGTTCTCCATTATGTTTAACCTGACTCATATTTAAGAGTCAGTTCAGATTGTTAGTTTAGCAAAAGTGTGTTTTAACCTTTACAAGGAAATATAAAAGCCACATGACACAAAGCACAATATAAGAGGAGAATAAAACCTAATACAAATCAAGTTGTCAACTGACCATTTGAACCTCCATGAATTCCTTTCTAAATGTACAGTATAGGCTTCAACAGCAAATATGGCGACTCCATACTAAACGTATTACAACACGCAGAAAGTAAAGAATTAGTATTTTCAGTATCACCTTATCCCTTAAAATAAATTCGCTATTTTCCAAATGGGTTTAACTTAGAGGTTCATCAGATGAGTGTTTGATTGCACACTCGCAACTGCCCACTTACGGATGTCCGCGCATCCTTTGAATGACGACATCCGCCTCCTGTGCTTTCTGCTCATTTTTCTTTCACAATATAGACCACTTTTAATCCAATGACAGTCGCCAGTAATTATCGTAGCAGACTATCATCCCGTTAGGAGTATTTCTGCAGACATCTCTTATCAACCCCCTGAGAAGAAGGCCTTAAAAAACAACATAGGCCGAAAAGCTTTGGGCTTGGAAATAAAGTATCTTAGCATTCTGAGAACCTGCTTCTCTCCTTTTTTCACCCTAAGTGAGACCAACAATATCAGCATACTTTATCTTAAAGTACTTACAGCTGGTAACTATGTCTTAGGGGTGGCATTTCAACTTTTTAGATTGGAGGAAAAAACTGCACAGAAGCCATTCAACCACAAAGTGAACTGGGGATGGCAGAAAGGGAGTGGAACCATGGGAATGGGGGGTTGCCATCTGGAATCCCGGAGAGCTGGATTGGAACCCCGGGAAGGCAGGATTGAAACCCAGGGCATGAGGTTCGGAGAGGGGACAAAAGAGTGGTGCTATGCAGAGATAAACTGGCTCCCACTGAATTTTATGGGGCAAAGTAAACAGTGGGATAGGAGCAAAGTCTGGACTCAGGTACTGAGCCCACCAGGGGCAGAATTAATGTCCCAGAAGAATGCAACTCCTGACTTTCTCCCATTAAAATCAGAGATGAATATATTAGGTGATGGTATTAGGGGACCTGAAAGGTCCCCGAAATACTCAATTCTGCCCAGTTCTGCCCCTACCCTGCCCCATTCTGAGCGGTTCTACTTTAATTCCATCTCTGGCTAGCTGGATTCCATCCAAGTGTTGGCCTATCCTGATGCCAACCCTCTTGATTCCATTGGTGGACTCCAGCATGGGCAAGTTAGAATTTATCCTTGCGCTACCTTCCCACACCCCATCCACAATCCCTCCCAGGTATGTTCTTTTTTAAAATCGAAAGCTGGCAATTCTATAACACCATGGGACGTCTGTTCCTCATGTCCTAATCACACTGGGATAAGTGATCAGGGCATAACCTGTACAGGATATCACCTGTACAGATAAATATGTCCATCAACACTCAGAAGTTTGCATGGTAGCCCAAGGTGTTTTTTTTAAAAAAAATCCCCAGTCTACACAGGATTTACTTTTCTGCATCTGAAAGAAAATCTTCTCTCTATTGGACCCAGGAGCCCATTCCTCTTGTTTAGATTAGGAAAGGAGGAAGGAGAAAACACCATTTTCTCTTCCTCTGTAGTTTTGCTACTTCTGAAAGCCTGCCATTATAATTTATGTTCGATTCCCATTTCCTTCCCTGCAAGATAACGTAAAGATCAGCTGTGCCCTGCTGTGATAATTCACTTAGATCATGAGAATTTGATAGACATGACAACAGAAATAACCTTCAAATTGTTACTCCACTATGCTAGCCACACACACACACACAATGTGCCAGACTGCCTGAGGTGTGGGGTTATGAAAGGCACTCACCTGCAAATATAGAGTTCAGAAAGCAGAAGATCTTATCATGACCACCTGATGGCGTAAAGCCAGAGTTTAATCATGGGGGAGGCCACGCTCTCTGTTATTGACAGAGCTGTACCACTGGAATGACAGCATGATGTAAGGAAGCAATACCTGTGAAAGCACAACAAACTGGAGAAAGGGATTTTTGAAGCAGCTTTTCATAAAGCCCAGACAGATAGTCTTTGGAATGGAGTACTTTAAAAAGCCAGCAGAGCTGTACAGAGAGAACTAGATAGCATCAGAAGATCTGGATTCTGTTTTTACTACATGCTCTGCAGCTCTGCAGCAGCTTTACGAAGGATAACCACCAAAAACGTATCATCTCTCTCTCTCTCTCTCTCTCTCTCTCTGGCTGAATTTGGACGACACAATAAGCAACTGTGGGGGGGAAACAATCGTCAGTTGTCTTTACTATCGTGTCATCCGAATGCTGCCATAATCAACTCAGCACTTATCCTAATCCACACCACAGTTGATTATTTATTACCATGTTGTGTGGGGAGTACCCCCTAGATGAACAACTGTGAAGTTTATTATTACACCACCATTGACTGTCGTGTTGTCCGAATTCAGCCTGTGTGTGAGTGTGTGTGTGTGTGTGTGTAGGAAAAAGTGAGAGAGACAACTATCTTCGATGAAGTTGGAGTGGGGAAGGTAGTCAAGATAGCAACAGAGAGCCACAGCATCTCCTTGTAGCCTGATCCAATGTGCAACAATACTACATGAACCGTTCTGACCTATTGCTATTATGGGTCAAAACTGGCATTACTTTAAATGTGAGGCTAGACTGTAGCTGCTATGTCTTTTTTCCCCTTCATTTTTACTCTAGAGAAGGTGCAGGATCCCCAATCCGGATTGGCAACCTAGTTGGGGAGGGTAGAAAGCTTTTTAGACCCTGATTTTGGGGGGGTGCAGCTACTGTAGTGTATTGACTATTCATAGATGCTAGACACACACTTATAGTAATGTCTGTTTTGGCTGTAAGAGACTGAAGGACTTCCCAGTGCTTCCCTCCTTTGGCTAGAAGCTACCTCAGTGGTGATGTAAACATCCTTCAGGTTCAGGCCCTGCTGTGGATACAAGTCCTGTCTTAGGCACACCATGTTAACTTGAGTGTGTGTGAATGGATATTGTGGCATGTATGGATTTGGGTGTTGGGGCACTTCAACGTTGTCTCCCTTAGAGGAAGAAAAGATGTACTAGGACCCAAACAAGGCAGGTACTAGGACCCAAAAAAGTGATAACAGGAAATACAATGTTAGAGAGGTTTGGCTAAGGATTGGAAAGTGGAAGTGCAGGATCTACACTATTGCTTTATAACGGTACTGACTAGGGGTGTGCATCGGATCGGATCCAATCCACGATCCGAATCCGATCCGCCCCCAAATCAGAAAATTCCGATCCGATCCAACCAACCCTCCCATCTGATCCCATCCAATCCGCCGAGGTCCGATCCGGATCGGAAAAAATTGGCAGATCGGACACCATTTTGAATGCTTTTTCCCATAACCTAGTATTGTGTTACAAAAACGCCTATAACTTTTTCATTTTTAAAGATAGAAGGATGAAACATGGGCTTTGTAGATGGGTTAGTGGTAGTTATCTGTGAGAAATTACAGAAAGATTGGTACATACATTTTGTGGCAATTAATTTTTTAATAAATAACCAGGAATGCCTATAACTTTTTCATTTTTAAAGTTACACATATGAAACTTTGCCACATTGTAGGTGGTACATTGGCACCTATGTGTGTGCAGTTTCAGAAACATAGGTGCTTGCCTTATGTGGCAATTAATTTTAGAAAAATGGGTAGTAGTGGGGTAAATACATTTATGCCTCCAACTTTTTTATTTTTAAAGATACAAACAGGAAACTTGGGCACATTACAGGTAACACTTTGCTTGATATGTGTGTGAAATTTCAGAAAGCTAGGTCCAGGCATGTGGTGGCAAGGTATTTTTGAAACAATGAGGAAAGAAACACCTATAACTTTTTTATTTTAAAAGTTAGAAGTCTGAAAGTTGCTCACTTTGTAGATGGGTTAGGGGTAGTTATCTGTCAGAAATTTCAGAAAGTTAGGTCCAGGCATTTGGTGGCTATGAATTTTTTAGATTAAAAGTTACAAAAGTTTTTCCACAAAGGCTTGGGCTGTCAATTGCACTCCCCTCCCCCGCCTCCCCCTCCCTCTTTTATCTGTCAAAACTCCATGTTGTTGTAACTTTTAATCTAAAAAAATCGTAGCCACCAAAAGCCTGGACCTATCATTCTGAAATTTCTGACAGACAACTACCCCTAACCCATCTACAAAGTGAACAACTTTCAGACTTCTAACTTTTAAAATAAAAAAGTTATAGGTGTTTCTTTCCTCATTGTTTCAAAAATACCTTGCCACTACATGCTTGAAGCTATGTTTCTAAAATTTCTCCACATTAGACATACCACTTTGGTTCACATGTGTGATGAAAGATAGTTTCATCTATCTTTAAAAATGAAAAAAGTTATAGGCGTTTTTGTAACACAATACTAGGCTATGGGGAAATGCATTCAAATTGGCATCCGATCCATGGATCGGACATCTGATCCACGGATCGGGATCCGATCCGATCCACCCAACCTCCGATCCGATCCGATCTGACCCCCCAGGTCCGATTCCGATCCGCGATCCGATCCGGGGGGTCAGTGCACATCCCTAGTATTGACAACTGTTGGGGCACATGACACATCCCATATACCATTTTCAAACCATTTTCAAAGTGTTATATTCTGCTTGGTGTAGATCTGTCCTTCTCAGGTATGGGGAAAAGGGGAGCTTAATACAGGCAGTACAAGTTAGGAATAGTTAAAGAAGAGTGCAGACCTCTCCTTTAGATGGGCGGAATAAGCAGGTGTTGAGGAAAGGTGGGAGAAAAAAACCATAGGACTAGACTTTTTCTGAGATACATCCACCTTTCTTTGTAGCTTTTATCTTCATTTTACTCTCCCTGGTTTCCTATATCCTGTTTTCCCTTCCTTGGGTTATGGAAGGTTTTGTGGCAATAGAGAGTGACTGGTTCATGGCCACCCAATTCTTTTGATGGCTGAGTAGGATTTGAACCCAGGCTGCACCAGTCCATCTCTAGCACTTTCGATAACTTCATCAGACTTGCCTTTACTGAATGGTAAAAAGGCAATGCTACATTTTAGAACCTGGTTTAATACATGCTTTCTGTCCCAAACTCTTATCCTCTGATTTAATAGACCTTCACAATTGCCTTCGTTTATTATTTAATGGGCACCTTCCTGGTTTATTGAGAGGAGAGAAGGCTTGCACTGCTTCTTGCTGTTCCCCATATTGAGGCGCTGTGGGTTTTCCGTTTTAAAATGTTGCTGTCTGCCAAGCGTTCTTCCTCTGCTGCTGGAGCCCATCCCTCCCTCCATTCCTCTCTGCACTGTTGCAGTACCTTCCGAGCTGCAGATAGGATATTGAGCCACTTCCAAAAGGAACTCAGCAAGCTTAGCTGTACAGAAGCAGAACAATGGCTACTGGCAACTGAGAAGAAACAGAGGGACACGGTCTTTTTGAATATTATGTTGCTGGAAAGCAGAAGGGACCATACAATGAAAATGGAAACTAGAAGCGAGGAGAATGAAGGACAACAAAAAGACAATTAAGTGGTCAAATGACAGCTCATTTTAGCTAGCTGTGCTTATTATATTAGTCACCAGAAAGCTGGCTTACATGGAAACAAGACCTCTACTCATGTTCCAATTTCCTTCTCTTTCTCTTCTGGTATTTCTCTCACTCCCAAGCCCATTTTAGCCATTCTAAATAGAGCTGCAAGCTTTAAATTGGCGAGTCAATCCACAAAAGCAGGGTTGGGCAACTCTAGCTGTTTTGGCCTACATCATCCCTCACCACTGGCTATGGTGGCAAGGGCTAATGGGAGTTGTAGGCCAAAAGAGCTGGAAGGGCCACAAGTTGCCCACTCCTGCTATTTTGGTTCTGCTGTATTTGGCACTGTGGACCTGCTAGCATGTTGTCTCCAAAAGGTTAGCCATGAGGGAATGTGGCCCTTGGGCTGAAAAGGTTTTCTGGAAATAGGCTGACCATATGAAAAGGAGGAAAGGGCTCATGTAACTTTAACAGTTGTAGAGAAAAGGGAATTTCAGCCAGTGTCATTTGTATGCCATTAGTTCCTGGTGAAATTCCCTCTTCATCACAACAGTTAAAGGTGCAGGCACTATACTAGAGTGACCATATATAAAAGAAGGCAGGGCCCCTGCAACTTTAACTGTTGTGATGAAGAAGGAATTTCACCAGGAACTAATTGCATACAAATGACACCGGCTGAAATTCCCTTTTCTCTACAACTGTTAAAGTTACATGAGCCCTGTCCTCCTTTTCATATGGTCAGCCTAGTTTCCCTATCCCATAATTAATTTTTAAAAAGCAAAGGTAGCTGTGCTGCCCCATAAGAAAAAAAATCTGTATTAGGACAATATTTTTATTAGGCCAAGAAAATAATGTGCAAGCTTTTGAGCTCTCCAGAACTCCTCAACAGCCTAAATCAGGGGCGGGAGGTCCTTAGGTCCAGGGACTACATCCGTCCCCCTGGCATTCCCCAGATGGCCATGGCCTCTTTCCCTTGCCCTACTCTCTTTTCCCCAACAACTGTTGCTTGGCTTTTGTATAATCCCATCCCCAATTCTGAAAGGTTGAAAGGCTTAGGGCTAAACTAAACATTGTTCAAACTAACCAAGCATAGCAGAGCTATGCATAATTGGCTTCTTTATTTCAGTGTAACCATTTGCAGTCCTGATTCAGATTAGGACCATGGCGCTTCAAGAGGAGGGATTTAAGCTTTCCTCCCCATCTTTTCATCCCCAAATTCCAAAATTTGGAATCAAAGAAGGCACTTTTTTAAAAAAAAGCCCCCTTGCGGAAGGGTGGAATTTCATGACAAACATGGAAGGGCAAATGCTTAAATCCCCCAAATTAGGGCTGCGTCTGCTTTCACTGAAGTAAAGACGCCAATCACACGTCACTCTGCAATGTGTGGTTTGAAGAACATTTTCTTTGGCCCTGAGTTACTGGCAATAAGTGCCCTCACAATGTGATTGGCTAGTCCAGTCGCGGGTGGGCCATTGCGGGTGGGGGCTGGGAAGAAGAGGATTGTGGAAGCCTGCCATTGGCGGCTTCAAACCAGGCCTGTGACGACGAAGAGGGGTGGTAAGAGTATAAATGGTGCTCACCCCTCCCATCGTCATCTCCTTTTTCGTGGCTCCCTACCTCCCTATAGGCAGTGTGGGTTCGCTGGTTGCCTTTATGGGACCAAGTAGGAATTTTTTGCTCATAAAACATGGTTATGTATATGAGTTTTTTCACCTACTTCACACTGTAAGACAGGTTTGGGAGTAATAAATAGGTTCTTAATTTATATTTGGTCACATCATGAATATGGCAGGTAGGTGGGACAGGGCTGGTGAACATTCACAGGTACTATTCTGGTGATTGATAATTCCTGAGGGCTCCCAGCTGTGAGTTTCACGGCCTCAGCTAGCGGGATAAGGATTACTTTTGAGGCCAACCTTTCTCACCCACCCAGATCTGTACGGAGTGGGGTGGGGTTGACACCGGAAGGTCTCCCTACCCTGAACGGGAAACCTGGGGAGTGGCGAGTTTCTGCGCCACTTAACAGGAGGTGAATGGCCCGCCCAATAAAGATAGATGTCTGCTTAGGTTACCCAATCTGCAGATCTTTAAATAAAGTGGCCCTATTTAAATCCATATACTGTGTCTGACTCTTCTTGTCTCCAGTCTCCATTTCTTGCATGAATATGCTGGTCGTGTTTGTATTTTTGGCCTCGCCCCTTTTGACTCTCCCACGCCCAATTTGCCTTCAGCTTTGCCCACCCCTGGAATGCTGCCCCAAGTGCTTCTCCAAAACTGAATTCGTCCCTCAGGCTGAAAGAGTTTCCTCACCCTGAGCAAGATGGCTAGCAAAAGGGGAGTAGGTAAGAACAAGCCGGCGGATGATTAAAGCATTGATGCCATCTGCATTTCAGCACAGTCCAAAGATGGAATTTGGGAGGAGGTAGCGGGTATTCAAATTGGGGGGCTGCCTTCATGGCACTGCATTGCTTTCACTTTCCCACTAAACCCCGCAGTTTCACTGCTGTGGAGTGGCAGCGGGTAATCCAGATGGCAGAGGATCCCCCCCCCCAACAAAACAGCCATCCACCAAGTCCTCCATCAGCCTCCCAACACCTTTGGGGCGGCCACTTACTGCTGCTGCTTTGGCTGCGGGCTTTGTGGAGCAGCAGCTGCTGCAGCCCTCCTGAGCCCCAATTTGTAAAAGACAGTGGCTGCATTCGGATGACACAATAAGCAACTGGAGGGGGGGAAACAATCGTCAGTTGTATTGACTATTGTGTCAGCTGAATGCTGCCGTAGTCAACTCAGCGCTGATCCTAATCCACACCACAGTTGATTATTTATTACCATGTTGTGTGGGGAGTACCCCCTAGTTGAACAACTGTAAAGTTGATCATTACCCCACCATTGACTATCGTGTCGTTCGAATTCAGCCTTTGTGGGAGTAGCTAGATCAGAATAGAGTCCCTGCCGCATTGCCAGCATGGTGAATGCATGCTGAGAGACCCGTCTGTGTTTGTGTAGCCTCTAGGCTCTGCTAAGCTTTTTGTTTGCCCCTCTGATTGTCCCTAGGACTGCTTGGATACCACTGCCTGTATGTTTTGGCAACCTTTGAAAGGGAACTTGCTCTCCCCAAACTTCCAGTGTAACGTCTGAAGGGAACCTTTACACCTATCTCCTGAGTTTCATACCTTATTAGTACCTGTACATACCACCCTAGAGCAGGGTTACCATATGAAAAAGAGGTCAGGGCTCCTGTATCTTTAACAGTTGCATAGAAAAGGGAATTTCAGCAGGTGTCATTTGTAGGCATGCCATGCCTGGTAAAATTCCCTCTTCATCACAAAAGCTACAGGAGCCCTGCCCTCTTTTGTATCTGGTTACTCTAGTATAGCTCCAGCAGCTTTAACTGCTGAAATTCCCTTTTCTATGCAACTGTTAAAGTTACATGAGCCCTGTCCTCCTTTTCATATGGTCACCCTACCATAGAGGAAATGTACAATTTTCTGCTTTGCACATTATCCACATACAGGAAACTCAGTGCCCACGTGATTTGAACATCCAGCTTTCTTCACTTGTCAATAACAGACAAAGCAGCTCCCAATCTGGATGTTAAATGTGTAGCCCGGCACACATGCTAGTATCCAGATTGAGCACTGTGTGCCTAGTCTAGAGTAAAAATGAAAAAGAGGTAGCTGCTAGATATGAGTTTAAATTCATGTCTGTTTTGGCTTAATTCTTCACAGCACACTCCTTCAGCCCCCTTGCGGCACATTGTTGGGGACTCATTGAGGTAGTGTAAAGTAGCTCTTTGGATCCTGGCCGAGCTGTTTGTTATCCCATTGGTTCTGGCTGGTGCTAAAAGAAATCTTTTTGCTCAGAAATCCTCTCATTTTGGTTTCCTTTTACAACAGCACAAAATGCACTTTAATAAAATGTTCATCTGCCATATTTTGGCAGCTAAAATATGCAAATCGCTACTTAAAAGTTAGACTCTATTAGAAAAAGAAATAAGCAGTAATTTTAGCTTCATTTCAGAATGAAAACAATAAATAGTTGTTCAGTTAGGACAAGGTATGGCTTTCCACCCCAGAATCTAATTTGCAAATCTTTGCAAGGAAGACCCCCCCCCCCAAAAAAGGAAGGGAAGGGAAGGAAGGAAGGAAACACAGTTGGGTTTCTTTCTACCATCTTTTTAAATCTTGTTGACCTCTGTTCTGGAAATGGGTGTGGGATTATTCAATTAAGATAAGGATTCAGCATATGATTCACAAATATAAAAGCAGTACATGCATTTATATATTTATTTATTTATTTATTCATTCTTTCATTCATTCATTTGTATTTCCATGCTACCCAATTGCCAAAACTCTCTGGGCAGTTAACAAAAAATTGAATCCTAAAATGCAACATAATAAAACCTAATAAAAAACTACAGAATAAAACCAAAGTAAAAAAAAAGCAGGTAAAGATCTAAAAAACACAATAACACATTTAAAAAGAAAGCTAACAGACTAAAAGGGTGTGTTTTTTTCATACCAATCTGATTTTTTTCCATTTGAATTTAAGATCTGGGTAGAATTTAGTTTAAATGTCACCTCAGCATCAAACACTAGCAGAAAGCCTTAGACAAGCTCTGGGAAAGGCTGAGATTCAGGATAGTGTTGTGAAACCAGTCCTGAGTGGGATTCTCTGCCACCCTTGAAGAAGCAGGTGAAAAGCTCAGGGGTGCTAATGGACTCATTACTTTTTGGTGAGCTACAGGTAGCAGCTGTAGCCAAGAATATCGCCAGTCCAGGCAGTCCAGCTGTATGCCCACTGTGACCCTATCTGGAGCTGTTTGACTTGGTTTCAGTTACCCATGCAGTAACTACCTCCAAACTGAACTACTGAAACATGCTTTACTGGGGCTGTGCTTGCAGATAGTATGGAAGCTTCAAAATACAGCTGCCTGGATCTGGTGAGGGTTAGGAAGCCTGAAAACGCAGCTCTAATTCTGTTCCAGCTGTACTGGCTGCCAGTAAATGTCCGGGCCCAATCAAAGTGTTGATCTTAACATTTAAAGCCCTAAATGGCTTGGGACGAGGTTATTTGAAGGACTGCCTTAATCCATACAATCCTGCCCATACATTAAGATCTGCCACAGGGGTCCTTCTCAGGTGCCTGCCCTTATGATTGGTCAGGTTGGTATTCACAAAACATAGGACCTTTTCAGTGGTGGCTCCCAAACTGTAGAACTCCCTTCCTACTGAGTGGTGCTGTGTTCCTTCCGTACAGATACTTGTAGACCTTCCTCGTCAATGCTGCCTTTAATCTGAAATTGTAACTAATTAACGTATCTCAGAACAACTTTTGAATCTATCCTGTATGTTTGCTAAGGTAGCCATTTTATTTTTGTTTCGCTTTTCCTCTTGACTGTCACTTTGTGAGGAAGGTGATTAAAAAGCTCTAAACAAACAAATGTTTTCTCTCAGCCTCCCTCATCTAGAATATGGTAATAATAATACTGGCCTACCTGCCAGGTTGCAAGGATTTGTGCAAATGCATTGTGAAGCCCTTTTAACACTCAGAAAAAACTATATAAATGCTAAGAGTCTGCCCACTAGGCAGAAGGAATACCAACAAGGAAAAATCAGCCCAATCTGGATTTAAATGCCTAACAACTCACCTCAGATTCTGGTCTGTTTATGTACAGTGCTCAGTTACTATATGTGTTCTAGAAATTTAACAACAACCATCTTATTCAGTTAAAATATTGTGTTATTTTCCAGGGATGGGTTGTTAATGCACATTAATAGTATTCAGAGCTCTTCTACTGACCCCTGGCTTCAACAATAAAATTAATCTGTCACATTTCTATTGGCAATTTCAAATTTACACATTCTTGGCTTGATAGCAAAATAGACAACAAACATTCTGGCCAATGACTGGAGAAAAAAATGCATACATTATCATCAGCACAGTGCAGATATATCATCTATTAAATAATGCATGGGTTATGAATAAATAGCAAGTGACAATTTGGATCACCGTTGTTTTGGATGTCATAAACCATAGTGTCTCTGTGCAAGCAGTTCATGAATATAGAGAAGAAAGGATTTTAATGAAAGAAGGAGTAGAAGAGAAAATAAGAGAAGATGAATGAGGAGCGTGATTTGTAGCAGACTGGAAAACATAGGAAGCTGTACACATAAAAATCAAGTTATATATATCCACATGAATGCACATTGACCAAAATCAATTCTGATTCTCAGAAATGGTACCTAATTGTTTTATTTTATTAATGAATTGATTTATTTATTACATTTATATGCCATCTTTTTTCTTCTTAAGGAACCCAAGGCAGTGTACATGATCCTCCTGCTCTCCATTTTATCTTATTATACATTGTACTTATACATACACTACCGTCAAAATACAAGGCATTTAACAAAGCAGTACATGCAAAAATAGAAAAGCCCCTGCCCAGAGGAGCTTACAAACTAAATTTCAACAGTGAAGGAAACTACAGAAGGAGGTGAAAAGAGAGTTTAAGTTGTACATAATTTTTTTTCGGTTTAATTGAAGGGCACAATATTAATCACTCATAACCCCCACACTCACCCAAGGTTATATACCATGAAGTCTATAGAATCGTCAAGAACTGCAGACTACCAGGTTTATATTAGAGTTTTATGAACAGCTAGTAAAGTAACTGCAGTAATAGAACAAGAACAATCAATAAACTAGACATCCTTTCAAGTTGGAAGGCTGGTGGAGGTGAAGGGGTTAAGCCAAAGGCTTTAGGGAAGACGTGGTTTGGAGGAGGGATTTGTAGGAACAGAGAGGAGGGGCGCCAGAAACAGCAAAAGAAGTGTAACTAACTTCTTTGCCATCTTCTGCAGGAATGTGATGAGCAAATGTCACCATCAGTGAGATCCTAAGCCCCAATCCCCTCCATGTTACAGAAGTGGTCATTTATAGTACAACAATCCCTACCCCATTTCAAAACTATTTAAAAGTGACCCCGTCCTATAGATTCAGGTTTGTAACAATAAATGAAGAAAGATATAATACATTTTTTAAAAGATATAACTAGGTAAGCAAAATACTGCCCCTATTTCTCACAAGTCACTAATGGTATCTCCAGACATTAGAACGTCCACAAATGAACAGATACATGAGTCAGATGCATTCCTGAGTCCCACAAAGATGTTTTTGAAGCGTACAAATGAATGCATGGAGGGGATTGGGGTGACGCCCGCAGGCCCTCCTCCAATCTCCATGCTTTCAAGATCTGGTTTGCACAGGAGTGTACATACATACATACACCCAAATATGCATAGGCTCGCTCTGCAAAACTGGAAGGGTGCAGATTGTATGTAGAAGTCTGTGCAAATGGGAATTCGAACATGTGGAAATCAAGGTAGGTGAGTGGATGTGATCCAAAACACCTCTCTCTGTGTCCATGTATAGTCAGCATGGAAGAGTTTGTTCACTATTTGTTGTTTCTGATGGGGAGACACATGAGCTCAGTAGGCACACATCTTTATACAATACATTTCAGGACTAAAAGAACCAATTTATATTCAATCAAAATAGAATGGTTGCCACTTCCTTTTGCTTCCTCTGACTTCACTGCAGTGATGCATGGTCATCCTGACACCCCGTTTTCATGTCCCATGTGTTTAAGTGCTGTGGATGCAGTTGGTTCTGCAGTTGTTTCTGCACTAGTCCAGATACATGTACAGGCTTCAATCCACATGGTTTGTCCTAGCCACCAAAGCAGTGCACGGCAGCACTTCAGGTAAGTTCTACAAGTATGCTTGGAATGCAAGGAAGGGAAGTCATACTAGTGCAACATGAGCAGATAAAACAGATGGAATTTGCCAGCCTCTACTCTGTTCAGTGGATCCAGCAAATCCACCACCCAAAGGGTGGAAGAGTATTTTACAAAGTGCATGGAGTTGCTCCCCTCACCCCCACCATTGTCTAGTTCAACTTAACTCCTGTCCTGATGTGCATTTTCCCATGTTCACTCTACACCATCGGCTACTAATGATTGAGCTGGACAATGCACATAGTAATGAAAACAGAACATGGAGAAAGATGAACTAGAAGTTCTGGAGGGAGAACAGGACTGTTGTTTCAGCCACAGTTCCTTATTGTATATGTCGGGTAGTTCTGTCAAAGTCTGCCATTCTAAATAGGGATGTATGAGAATTCTGTTTGGGGAGTGAAAACTCAATGGGTCCTTCCAGTTTGGCCCTGCAGATTTCATTCCATTTGCCCCCCTGCTGGTGTCCACTTGAGCTGTATCAAGTCAAGCCAATCTGAGCGGATTCCAATTTTTTTGTTTGTTTTGTTTTGTTTTTAATGGTAGCAATTTCTGCAAAAAATTGGGGAGGAGGATCTTCAATGGTGCGCACGACCACAAGTTCGCCTGTCCACTAGGTAGCCCTGCAAAGGCACATTCCCTTCTTGTAGATATCCTTGTCAGTTTCATCCTTTACACACAATATCTCATTTAGCCCAGCAGAACCATATTCCCTACTTGTCAAAGAAGGGGACAACTCTCCACCTCCTTTGCTTGGGAAGTCCAAAGGGAGGGATGAACTTGACATGTTCTTTGACAAGAACACTTCCAAAGAAGTCAAAGTCAAAGCAGATGATACTTTAATTGTATCGCTAGCAACCACACCTTTTTTAATATTAAATCAATTCTGGGAATTTTTACCCTTCCCACTCCAGCTATGATCCTGACATCAATCCCCACATGCATGTTCCATCAGTGTCAATGGATCACAGCTGGGGAAGGAAGGGTTAAACCTCTCCTCTCCATGCGCTACGGTCCCAATGAAAATGGTGGAGGATGTACTTCATATTATTTTTTTTGAAAAAACAGATGTGGTTACTAACTCAGTTTGGCCCTAAGTTCAGTTTAACCCAGTGGGACTTACTTAAGCATGTTAAGGATGAGACTACAAAGAACTCTGTTTGGTGAACTTGGCTTAGCAGTTTTACACAGCAGACCCTTGGGGGAAAAAATAGCTTGCAACAAACATTTGAAAGCGATCCACGTACAAGGATTAATGACCACAAATACATAGAATTTGTGCAATTTTAATTGGGTAAGGTGCATGATTTTCACTAGCTTGATAAGGTCATTTGAGAAACAATTAGGTGGTGCCATGGGGTAAATAAAGCCAGCACAAGGTATAAATGATAGCTCACCTAACCTTTCTTAGCTCCTGTAATTGGGTACACATTATTCAAAGTTAAGCAAAAGGACACGTATAAATTATGCTTTCCACTGTGATAGAGCTGCCACAAGACAAGCAAGATAATGCCCGGGCAGGCACATGGCTCACAAAACATGATATTAAAGATCTCCTTCAGACCCTCAGCAGAGATTGCAAATTGCATAACTTGGCTAATTCCGGCTTTGAGAAAGTGTTCCTGCTCACTGCATAATGCTCATCAGTCTTTCAGAAACTGTCGCGGGTTGCTAACAATAGCTGTCATTGAGAAAATAATCCTAGGCAATTTTCTGCCAGATAATTCAACCTACCGTGTTATCTTCTCCAGGGGAGTGAAAAGGCAACGCCACAGGAGCTTAAACGGTGGTGTTACCCAAAGAAACATTATTCCAGTTCTGAGGCAGCATTGCTTTAAAAGGTTAGAAGCCTAGAAACAGTCTGCGTACTGTCAACAGCGCAATATGCTGATAATGGTGAAGTTTAAACAGCCTTTCCAATTATCATCAAATAACATGTAAAAGTCTTCTCTAAAGCGACCAAAGTTGATTAGCTTCTCCTCTTCTCAAAGCCATGGTGGTGCTCTGGTTTCGTTCTACTTAGCACCGATATAGATTTGCCTCCATGCAGATCAGTAGATAATACTTTGCTCTTCTCAGTTGTTGAGAAAAATCTTAATTTCAGAGCTTATCAAAGCCTGACAAGAAGGCTACTAATACCGTTCAGATATTGACATGAAATCAATGTTCGTGCAAACCCAGCTGTAAAATATTCTTTGAATTTGTATAATAATGTTCTCAATATCTCTGCATTTATCGTCTCCTCCTCAGGAATGGCCTTGCTTGTGTGGCCAGGAGAGGTCTTTTCTGAAAGCTGAAGGGAAGGGAAAGAGGAGGTTGTGAGAGAAACCTTACAACCATCAGCACGTGCCCTATCCACCAAAGAGAAGCAGTAAGGAAAAGAGCCTCACCAAGCATAGATGAAAATCATGACGACATCAGCAGCCAGTAGACCAATCCACATACTCTGCCCTCTCCCTTTAATGCACATTCAAAGATTCGGGGCCCTAATGCAAATTCTAATTCTGGGCAGGCTGAGCCATGCTACAGATTTCAATGGGTAAAAGCCAACATAATCCTACTTGGAGTAGACACGTTGAAAACAAATGGGACTTAAATTAGTTATGATTAACTTGAGTCCCATCCATTTCGATGTGTTTACTCTAAGTAGAACTTACGTTGGATTTTGCCCAAGCATCCCCATGTTTTGGTGAGCATCTTGTTATTATTTACTGTGATTTTAAATTTTTCTCCGCAGTTAGAGCGCAGTTTCTTAATGTGACTAATGTAGTGACTATTTGGGCGTAGTTTGGAGGACAGGGCTGGTGTTGTCATGAGTGAATGACTGCCCCTTTTCTTCCTCTACTTGGCCACCCCTCCCACTTCCCCATCCATGTGTTGAGCTTCTGCGAAGATTCATTCTTTAGATTTTTTTTAACTTGATGCATCATTGACCGTCGTGATGGCTGCGAAAGGAAGGGGATTTTCTATATGTTCTTGCCATTTACACAGGAGTAACCGGTGGGTTTTTTGTTTCTGATTGGATCTATGTCATGCACTGTATGTTCTTTCCATCTTTCTTTTAAAAGCACCTCCTGTTGTTTATTAATTAATTTGTTTTCAGTTAAAAATAAAGTAATCTGGATTTACATTAAAGACTTTTTTTTGTTGTTTCTGATTGGATCTCAGGCAGAGTGTCCCAATCATGTTAGTTTCCCCCTGTCCCGTCTGCTGTGATACCTCCTCAGTACACCCCCCACCTTGCTTGCTCAAGGCTGTGTCACTGGTTTTTCTTGCTGTAGCAACTGCCTCCTTCGAGCACATCTGTTCGCCGAAGGCCAAGTTATTCTGTAGCCCTTCGGTTACAATGTTGCTCTTCACGGAGATGTCCCGTTTTCAACAAAAGTGCCCCTCAGTCAAGTTCCAGACCGTCAAGATGACACCACCCTCCAGTCCTGCTAGGCACTTCTGTGGCAGGCAGAGTGTTCTCAGGGAGAGGATCACCCAACAGCACTGCCACAGGTCTCTGTGGTGAATAGGTGGGTGAATGGGCAGGTGGGAGTGGGGTTTATGACTACCCCTAAGAACTCCCTGACACTGATAGCTGCTTTTTCTCCTCTCCCCCCTCCTTCTCTTCCCCACCCCAGTGAAACTGCTCTTCCTCCGTGTAGCTATTCTCAGAAGGCAGCAGGGAAAGGTGGTGCGCCGCCTCAGCGCTATGGAACAAACCATATGCGATGTTATGCGTCGCATTGCACGCCTGGAGCGTACCGTCTGGCGTTGCCGTCTTGCAGTGCCCATGCGTCCACAAGCCGTGCCATCGGAGTGACCAAGCAGTGCCCCTCCCCCCCCAGTAGTGCTTTCTCATTCCCTCTCTGGAAGGTGTGCAGTAGACTTCTGCTTTCGCTCTGCTCTGGAACACCATGCCCGCTGATTGTGTGTTCGGACAACGTGGTCACAGATGCAGGTGATGAGCGTCCTGACAGAGAGGAACACCCCTCCTTCCAATCCTCCCTTTGCGACGCTTGCCGCTTCAAAGTGCCATGCTCTGAGATGACCTAACTATTGTGCCTTACTGGTCGCCTTCGCCCAGGGCGATGGTGCCTTGCCTTTCTGATTAATCCGCCAACGCTTTGCAAAGCCCAAGTACCCATCATGTAACCATTTCTATGTTACTTCCAGAATAAAGATAGTTGACCTTGCTGTCATTCCTGTGTGTCTAGGATGAGCCACTTGGGGTGGGTGGGGAGCGTCTGGGACATGGGGAGGGCTCGCTGATGCCGTATAGCCCATATGGAGAGGAATAGGGAGCGATTGGAGGTGGGGCGGCCATACATGGGGCTCTGTCGCCCGCGTGCGCAATTTGGCCAGTGCTTGCATGAACGTTGGGCAAGCGTCTGGGAAGTGGGTAGGGCTCGCTGATTACGCGCAGCTGATATGGGGGTGGAGCTAACAGAATGTGTCTTTGTTACTAAATAATAGTTTGAACAGCAATCCAAACTTTTAGTACCAGTCAAGTCCTACTCACATGCAAAGTACCGCGAGATCGCTCAGGTAACCAAGGGCAGGAAATTCAGGTGGGAGGTGCCAACAGCCCCTAGGGCAATCCTTTCAAGAACTTTTCCTCCATCAAACCTCCACTTCTTATCCGACTCTACTGCGAAACTCTGCATATAAACAATTGTAAAGTGCAGTATATAAAGCCAGTAAATCGACTTCACGGCTGTTGTCTGCCGCTAAAGATGCAAATACGAATAAAGGAAAATGCGCATATTTGGAGAAACAGACGCCAAAGCGACGTTGTATAGAGGCGGCCCCAGAATAAAAGAGGTGCCTGTTCCTGAGAGAATGAAGGATCTGCGCTGTGTCAGGCCTGTCTGAAGAACAGAACCAGACTTTGTGTTTCCTGAAGGGACCTCTGGAGGTTGATGGAAAGGAGGGACAGAACTGCAACAGATTTATTGTGTTACCAATTGTTGAAAGTGTATTTGTGTAAATGCTGGAAGCGTTTCTTTCTTCTAGCTTCAGTGCTATAGGTTTTTGACTCCCCTTTCTTTATTACTTGAATTCTGTACTTGCATTCCTTTTGTCTTATAAATTTGTGTTAATCTCACCCTGTTGTTGGATCTAATTACGTATCTAGGAACCTGAGGTCCGTTACACTGGTAACTACATGAACCAAGCCCAGAGCGCTCCTTTATCAGTTTTCAAATTCACTGCCTGTGGAGTATCTGCATTTGGTGGCAGCAGTTTCCCTTTACTTCTCCTTAATCTATTTGCTTTTGTTGTCACAGAAAAACAAATATGTTGATGGACTAACATTGCCACCGCTCAGAAGCTGACAGCAGGGAGCAGATGGTAGACTACTGGTAGACAACGGATGAGTGGTGGCTTATACGTTTGAACTATCTGATACCTGCATTCCAAAAGATGTTGTACTTGCACACCCTATGGACAGATAAATCTCACTGGACAATATGTTTGAGAGGTTCACTTTACCGCCTGTTGGCAGGTATATGTAGGAATCAGGCACTTCAAAAGTGTCATGAAAGCCACTTTACATAATAGAATGTAGAAAGCAAGACTCAGCATACAGCATAAGGTCTGTTCTTTAGTGTAAATAAATTTAGCAGCCAGTTGGAGAAGTGTATTCTCAGGAGCACCACTATTTTGTATATTCAGCAACCCATAAATCAGCTGGCTGTCCCTTTTCTGGCTGTAGAGAGCAAATGAGTCACTATCGGTCACAGGAACTTTACGAAGTAAACGTCAGTAATACAGGGCTGCAAAACTTGTGACCCACCAAAGCCAAGCCCTGCTCACCGGCCACATATGGCGGCCCACCAGAGTTTCAGCAAGCCTGTTCTTATCTGTGTGAGCATGCCCAATCAGGATGAAGTGTTGGCAAGCTCCTAGCAGATCACTGGTAGGTTGTGTTCAGATTGGTGGGTTCACAAATAGTACAATTCAGCCCAATGCAGTGTTTCTGTCAACACTGAAGAGTTCCGATCCTGTTAAGTTCCCTCCTCACAAACACCAACAAATAAGATATGGTAGTGTTTGAATTACAGATGAACAAATCTGTCAGTTTCACTTTCTCCTGCATTCAGATTTTTAAAAAACTGTACCAAATATGAAGAAAATTGGTAAATTCTTATCAAAAATTAACTGGACTTTTTTTAAAACCCATCTCCACTGGCCAAGCCACCTTGAGGTCCAGTATCGGGGAAATGGCAGGATACAAATAAAGAAATAATAGGCACAGCTATTTCCGGCATGGGGAGGACCACGTTGCACTTGTCTGCCATACTGCTGTTAAAGATGAGAAGCCTGTCAGAAAAAAGAAGTGCCAACCCTAATTCAGCACTGGTTGAATACATAGGGAATCATATCCAGACTTTTAAGAGCTAAGCACTCAAAGCCCTGGTCCTGGATGGATGGATGGATCGGTCAGCTTTGGTTTCTCCCACATTCATTTTTTAAAAATTCTGTTCTAAATATAAAGAAATTTGTGAATGTTGGTAAATTATCAGCCATCCCTAAATTGAATACACTCAATTATAACACCAAATCGGTGCTGAGGCTTGGACAACACTCTTCACCACCTCCTTGCCTGCTTAAAGCCAGTTCCCCACCTTAAATTTACACACAGGAGGATAAGCTAATCCTTTGACTCACCAAGCCATATCCTTCAACTCCATGGCTGGCATGTAGAGAAACAAAGCTTCCGTGGGGTGGGAAGCCCATGGAACAATTGGAGGGTCAATGTTGGAGACTCTTGTCTTCATTTAACTGACTTCTCTCTTTCGACCCATGCCAGTCTGACTTCTGACTGGAATATGGGACAGAAACAGCATTAACTGCCCTAGCAGATTATCTTTATCTCAACTCAAGCTTGACAGAGGATGTTGATATTATTGAACCTCTTGAAGGCTCTCTAATTCTCAGGTGGGCTCTTTATTCATTTCACAGAGAGTTATCATCAGGGAAACTACCTCAGCTCTTTGAGAATTGGACTTTGGTGCTCCTCAAAAATTAGTATTAGCACTGATCCTTTTTAACATGGATACCAGGAATGTGGCCTTCTAGATATTTTAGCCTATAACTCCCATCAGCCATAGCCATCATAGCCAATGATGAGGTAGGTTAGGAGTTGTAGGTCAAAACATCTGGAGAGCCACAGGCTGGCCACACCTAATCTATATGAAGCTACTAGGAGAGATCATCCATTGTTTTGGAGTCAGTTGTCACCTGTGGTCTACTGACACCCAGCTCTATATTTGTTACTGAACGTCTGAAAGTTGTTTTTTCTGGTTGAATGAATGTCTGGGTGCATTTGACCCAACCCTGCTTTTTCATGAGCAAGTCGGGAGGGGCGTATCTGCTTCATTTATTGTGCAGACTCCATCCATTCTTGGACAGGGGGGAATTTGCAATGCTGAGCCATGCTTTTGTCTCCTATAACACTACTGTAATGCACTGTATGTAGCGCTGTGTTTCATGTTCCTAATCTGCACAGGGCAAGGACTGTGGCAGCTAGAAGGAGGGCCTTTACTACATCAATTTCTTTAAGGCTGTGAAATAATAGGCCCCACCCATCCCCGGGCCACTGTGAAGATATATAAGACTTGCAGGGTCTGTAAAGCACATATTTTGGCTTGGCTTTTACTCTTGCTAGTTAGTACATTCATTCTTCAGCTAGATAGTTGCGTATTCTATTTTAACAGCTTAGCCTCTGCCTTAACAGTTACGGTAAGCTGCCTTGAGCTTCAAAAAGGTGGCACAGAAACTGTTTAAATAAACAAACTTCTACTTCCTCGCAAGTTAGCACAGGAGTCTCAACATTTTAGTTTGATCTTGCAGGTTTCTTATTATGTTTGATGAACTCTACTTGGGCTTCTGTCTTCAGCAACCGTCCTTGTTTTTGAAAGTGTGCAGTTCTGCCTTCAGTGATATGGGAACCTGCCATCAACATTGCACCACAAAGAGAAAAGCTAGAGCAGGGGGTGGGCAGAAGGTAGATCTTGGTTGATCTCTGGTTGATTGGCAGTACATTGGCAAGTATTTCTGACCCCCAGTTACAAAATGATACACACACACACACACACCCCGCTCTGGGTTATACTCCTAAAATTTGGGGTCAACAGAAATGGATTCCTGTGTGGAAGGACTGTGAGCTACATTCATTTCTGGTACTCAAAACAAATCCCGAGATGCAGGAATTCTTTAATTCTAAGTGTATGTCTTTTTCGCTAGGCTCTAATGGGTGGATCTTGAGGTTCTAGTAAATATCCAAGTGAATTTTGCAAGCCTGAAGTCTGCCCAATTCCCTTTCCGTTCTTTGAACTCAATAAAGAGGTCTGCTAGGAAATCAACAAAGCTTTATTCAGGCAATAAACACCTTCTCCCAGCTGAAGGGAGTCTAAAAGTTCAAAGCGACTTGCCCTCTAGGCAAGATTAAGCTGCGCAAGCAAAACTGTTTGTTCTTTTCAAGGAAAAGGGAAAGTCCATTTCTTTCAGAACACATTTACGGAGACTGGTTCTGACCAAGCCAACTCCGACTGCCTTCTCTCCTCCCTCTCCTCCGCGCATCTCTCCCTCCTACGGAATCTCACATCTACCAGACTTTTCATACCCTCCTCTTCGGAAGAAGAGGGCTGATTCTCAGCTTGGGGTTTATTCACACCGAGATAAGCGCTGGCAAAGGCTCATTCGCAGCTGGGAAAGAGGCCATGGGAATCAACTCTCCCCCATCCTGGTATGGACCGGGATGTCTCTTTGACCTCAGAATCTGATTCTGAATTATTGTCTGACAGCCCTTCACCCTGCCCAAAGGGAGGGGGATTAGACACAACACCATGTCAGAGTGCTCTGCCTGTCCACAAGATGGGTAAATCAACCTATCAGTGATACAAAACTTATTTTTCCAGCTTCATTTATGAATGTAAATATATTGTTCTGAGTTTGCAGGTTGGACAGGAGCTAGGAGGTAGGGCTGTGCACAGACCCCCCTGACTCACTTCAGGGGCGGTTTTGTGGTTCCAAAATGGCCCCAATTCGACTTGGGGTCTTCAAGGCTGGGCCTTCTTACTTTGGAACTGAATCTTAAGTGAGGTTAAACACACACACCAAACCGGCTCAGCCTTTGTGGGTTCCTGAGTACACCAGGAAAGCCAGGTGCAAGGCTAACCAGAAGTCCCATTCCTCCCTCCCAACTGCCCCCCTGAACCCAGAGGCACTGCCTGTAGGCGTTTGCCATCCATCCTCCTCCATTAGAGCCACAATTTAAAAGATGGGGGCTGTGTAATTTTCATAGATCTACAGATACAAACTACAGAAATGGCCCTTTATGGCTGTAATAGTTTGCAACCATAGATCTATGAAAATGTCAGAGTCCCCATCTGATTTTTAATTCTCAGCTCTAGAGGAGGAGGAGGAGGAGGAGGAGGAGGAGGAGGAGGAGGAGAGATGGCAAAGCTAAGTCCTGAGGGGAGCAAGGGCGGCAGCTCTGGGTTTGGGGGGCAGCAGGGGGGAGGGCCTTGCACTGGGTTTCCCACACTGGGGCGGGGGCGGAGAGCAGCCCACCACCACCCCAAATCAGCCTGAGGCACTTCAGACTTGATCCGCTTCACCTTGGGCCAACCAGTACCACCTCACGTTTGGGCCAAGGCAGGCCAAATCAGCCCACCTCAGCTCAGATTCAAGGATTTGTCCTGTGGCAGTGCACAGCTCTACTAGGAAGTACTTGAAAGGAGGACATTTCTCCCCCCCCCCCATCCAAGCTAAGGTAATCTAGATGTCTACCCAGAGAAGTGGGTTGCATGTAAGAATATTTTAAATCAAGCACACATCAGCTGAATATTTTAATTTTTATAATGAACAGCAATGCATTACATTGTTGTTGTTTTAAAAACAACTACAGTCAGAATTGGGAAAGTGCAAAGAGACCAGGACGTTTCATTTGCAAAGAGGTTGATCAATGCTTTCGGATACCTTCAAGGTGAACATGTTTGACAAAGAGAGTTTTGCGAAGTTATGAGAACCGTAACCTCACGGTGTTTTCATCCAAACCTCACAACTGCGAAATGTCATGGATGATACTGCAAAGTCCATTTGAAATCATACCCTTTAGCACCGATAAATCCAAGTTGCTAGATGTTATCTCTTTCATAATTCCCGTGAGCCGGAGATTCTGAATGTGAGGGAAGGTTTTCTTGTTGAGCTTGCTGAGCACAGCCTGAAGCAGCTCTGCATTATTCCGGAAAACAAAGTGGCCTCCAGCTAGCCCAAGGGAACATTATCAAACCCAGTGTTCTGAGCCCTACTGTAGCATATGGAGTCTGCATATACACACACACACACACACACACACACACACACAAAAGCTAGGAGCTAGGAAGGTTAGTAAACCACTACTTTCTTCATCCCAAAAATTGCTAAAGAGCCATAGGAGAGAGGGAACAAATTGCATTAATTAGATTTTCAAAAGGAAAGTCTTTCTGCTAAATTGAAGGATGCTGTTACGCAGCTACTGGAAACCCAGCTCAAACTGCAAGTATAAATCAAAGCGCCTCCGATGGCTCCTTTAGAGTACTGACCGGTTCTGACTGAAATCCGGAGCGGATTCACTGCCCTATTGACATCGGAGCTGCCAGAGTTCACCGCAAATACGTGGAGCCACGTTTGAGGTCTTATTCCCAGCCGACAATGTATTCTCACACAATGAAAGCTCTTCTCCACTACAGACTGCTGTATTCCTATGTTTGGTGACAGCCTATCCTATTCCACTGCTTTCCTTTGAGTCAAGACACGTTTTTAAAATGTGGTTTTCCTAAAAGACCTCACTCTTGGCTGCAATGTGTGAAAATGGCACATCAATGCCTATCTGCATGCTTTTAGTTTAAGCCTGTAGCTCATCAGCTACCTGTGCAGCTCACCACCCCAATCCGCAGGTAGTGAACAGGGTGGGGCAGGTCAGTTTTCCCTGGAAGCCGGAGGGGGCAAACTGGTTTGCCAGTTCATGTGGGCATAGCAGTACTGCTCTCAGTTTAGTTATTTGACATGTTTATAAATCGCTTAATGGAACAATATAATCTTCACTGCCCATAATAAAGAGGGCAGTAATTTGACCTCCTTTATTATGGGCAGTGATTCCACATTTTAAGGTAAAGCCACAACAGTCAGCGCTCCTGCACTGGCGGCTGCCATGTTTCCCCGTTACTGGCAAACTGTGTAGGGTGACCAGATAAAATCCAGGTCAGGGCTCATGTAACTTTAACAGTTGTAGAGAAAAGGAAATTTCAGCCAGTGTCATTTGTATGCAATTAGTTCCTGGTGAAATTCCCTCTTCAACACAACAGTTAAAGGTGCAGGCACTATACTGGAGTGACCATATACAAAAGAAGGCAGGGCCCCGGCAGCTTTAACTGTTGCGATGAAGAAGGAATTTCACCAGAAACTAATTGCATACAAGTGACACTGGCTGACATTCCCTTTTCTCTGCAACTGTTAAAGTTACAGGAGCCCTAACCTGGATTTTATCTGGTCACCCTAATACTGTGGCCATAATTTAAAGTGCCAGAGGAAATATGGGATGGGGGCACTCCCCAGACAGGCCATGGCATTGAAATACTGCTGGACCTGTCCAGACGACACGCTAACCATTTTGAGCTAAACATTATGGCTTTGTGTGTCATGTGAACCATGACTTAGTGTGATATGTGAACTAGGGATGTGCACTGGATCGGACCCGATCCACGATCCAAGTCCGGTCCAGTGGGAAATCGGATAAATTATCCGATTTCCGATCCAACAGCTGGATCGGCTGATCCAGTCCGAACCGATCCGAAAAGGCTCCGAACCGGTTCGGCGGATCGGCGGGCGCCCGCTGGCGCCCACCTCTGCTTCCATTGGTGGGCGCCAGCGGGCGCCCGCCGATGAAAGTGGACAGTGGGGGGGGCCGAGGGGAGGAGGGGGGCGCTTACCTTTGAGGGACGTCCGCTCCCGTCCGGCGCCAGCGGCTACTACCAGCGGGCTCCGCGGCCTGCTCCAGGGTGGCGCGCCGGGTGATGACATCACCCGGCGCGCTACTCTAGAGCAGGCCGCGGAGCCCGCTGGTAGTAGCCGCCAGCGCCGGACGGGAGTGGACGGCCCGGAAAGGTAAGCAGGGGGCGCGCGGAGGGGAGGAGGGGGTGCGCGGAGGGGAGGAGGGAGGTCCTTACCTTTCCGGGCCATCCGCTCCCGTCCGGCGCCGGTGGCTACTACCAGCGGGCTCCGCGGCCTGCTCCAGGGTGGCGCACCGGGTGATCACCCGGCGCGCTACTCTAGAGCAAGCCGCAAAGCCCGCTGGCGGTAGCCGCCGGCGCCGGACGGGAGCAAACTTCCCGGAACGGTGAGGAGGGGGGGCGCGGAGGGGAGGAGGGGGGGCGCTTACCTTTTAGGGATGCCCATCTGGCGCCGGCGGCTACTACCAGCCGGCTCCGCAGCCTGCTCTAGGGTGGCGCGCCGGGTGATCACCCGGCGCGCTACTCTAGAGCAGGCCGCAAAGCCCGCTGGCAGTAGCCGCCGGCGCCAGACGGGAGCGGGCGTCCCTAAAAGGTAAGCAATGGCGGGGAAGGGGGCTTACCCCCCCCGGAGCCGTCCACTTCTATCCGCGGGTGCCCACGGGCGCCAGTGGATGGAAGAGGATGGCCCCAGGGGGGGGAGGGAGCGTGGGGGAGGGGGCTTACCTGCCGGGGCCGTCCACACCAGACGGCCCCGGGGGGGAGGGAGTTAGGCCCCCCCTCACCCACCCACCGCCATTTTTTCCTCATAGACTTGCATTGCAATGCAAGTCTATGGGGGGGGAAATGGCGGCCGATCCAAAAATTTCTGATTTTTGGATTGGGATCGGCCTCGATCCGGTCCGGGAGGCCTCCAATTTTGTCCGAACCAATCTATGACAAAATTGGAGGTCCCGATCCGGGTCCCGATCTGATCCGGGGGGTCCGTGCACACCCCTAATGTGAACCATTCCTAACCATGGTGGCTACTTAACCACAGTTTAAACATGCTCACTAACCATTTGCTGCAAAAGGGATAGCAGCCTAATCATGGCTAGGGTGACCAGATAAAATCCAGGTCAGGGCTCATGTAACTTTAACAGTTGTAGAGAATAGGGAATTTCAGCCAGTGTCATTTGTATGCCATTAGTTCCTGGGGAAATTCCCTCTTCATCACAGCAGTTACAGTTGCAGGCACTCTACTAGAGTGACCATACACAAAAGAAGGCAGGGCCCTTGCAACTTTAACTGTTGTGATGAAGAGGGAATTTCACCAGGAACTAATGGCATACAAATGACACTGGCTGAAATTCCCTGTGCTCTACAACTGTTAAAGTTACATGAGCCCTGACCTGGATTTTATCTGGTCACCCTAACCATGGCTTACTATGTTGTCTGAACAGGCCTGCTTCTTTTAAAGAGCTGTCATGGCCACTGCTGCTGGTAAGGTAAAAGACCCCACTTGAACTGGCAAACTTGCTAAGCATCCCACTCCCAGAAATGGCCATGGTTTCTGAGGGACAAAACAGCATTCAGTTTGGGGACCAAACTCTGAAACCCATGAAAATTTCCCACCTATGCAGAGGAAACAAGATGTATCTGGTTCTACACCAGAGATTTTTCTACAGAATTGTAGATACGAGCTCATCACTGAGTAATGGCATCTCTAGCTGTCCATGTTAACAGGATTTTAACAAGGCATCTCTACACATTTTCCCTAGAGTCAAAAAATAAGGCAAGTGTTTGACCAAGGACTGCTATTAGAAAATAAGACCACCCCTGAGAAATGAGGACAAACGGAGCACATGTGGTGCAAGCACTCCAGTTAAGCTTCCTTCTGAGACAAAAGCCATCAGATTACCTTCTGCTTACTTCACTTGCCATCAGCAGCTATTGTTCTAAACAAGTATAAGTTTTGCATTACATTTTCAATTTTAAAAAGTTACATGATGACTCCTTGTTAAAAAAAAAGAAAGGAAACGAAGCAAAAGTGTGTATTGGGGGGGGAATAGCAATTTTCAAAGCCTTCTGATATCAATTGCTAATTTAAACGCCAAAATATTGTTAAATGGGTCTTTATTTAATGGATGGCAATTGCAAACTGCAATTTGCAAGCTGTAGTTGCAGATGGCAATGTTTTTCCGTTCTTTTTCAACAGTACAGTGTAGTATTTGCTGGGGGATCAGCAGAGAACGAAATGCCAACTGCAAAATATATGCTTAACAGTTATCTAAACTGTTAAGATTGTTCCTACGGCCCACCTTGCAAACTATCTGCCTTTAATACCCAAAATGTACATTTTTTAGGGAGCGAGAGAAATAATTCTTTTCATCTGACATTTTGAACACGATCAAGCACCAAGCTCAACAGACAGCCCCAGGCAGCAGAAGCTGTCTAAGGAAGGACTGCATTAACAGTGCAACCCTATATAACAGTGCAACCCTATATACTTCTATTCATAAGGAAGTCCCATGGGGGTCCAACAGAGATGGGCGGGCACAGGGAGGGGTCCGCCCCAGCTCTCTGATTGGTGAGCAAGTGTTGAGGTGCACAGATCAGCATGTCACCAAATCTGGCAATGGGAGCCAGGGTGGTGTTGCTCACATTGGAGACATTCAGAGTCTCCATATAGTTAGGAGACCCACATAGGTTTCATCCAGGAAGTTAAATACTTCTGGTTGATTTCCTCAAGTTATTTTCATGAATATGTCGCCTCACACACCATATTCTTGTCTCACATCTTTATTTCTGGGTGTTTGGGCAAACACAAAGGGTGCCTTCTCTGAGGGCAGGTGCCTCTTACATCTAAAAGTGAACCTTAGAAGCAGTAAAAAAAAAAGAAGACCCCCCATTTAAATCAGAAATAAAGTGTGCCTCAGAGCTCAGAACTTGAGCAAACACCGTTCCGAGCAGCATTGTTCTTAAGCTCCCTGGTTATATTGTTTCTTCCAATATGATTAATTATTCCAAGATATAGATTATTTTAAATTTATTAGACCAAATCACTGGTTGATTCCCCCACTCCACCCCTTCTGTTGTTAAACAATTCATATTTGTTTTGGAAAGAATGGGGAGGGTTAGGGGAGCAATTATTTAACACTGCCCATTTAAGAGCATTATATAAAACCTTTAAATAATGCATTCTGCAGTGCCATCTAGGGGATTTTTAAAATTGGAGAGACCTATTCATCGGAAAGAAGGAACAATAAATGTTAAGTAAAATGGTTGTTTTTCTAAAGCATCCTGCAGATTCTGGGGTAACGTCTGATTTTACTGTAGGGATATTTGTGCAAGGTCATATCCAGCACTGCAATTTTAAAACCAGGAGATGTATTGAGCCATAGTCAGGCTTAATAGACCAATACTTCACAAATGTAACCTTGAGGTAGGGAAGGTTTTTCCTGATAAAATCAGCGTATTGCAGAAACGTGGCTGTACTAGAAATTCTTTATTAGGTACCACGACATAGATGGCCTATTTCTACATTAGCACTGCAGTGCGGGAGCTGCTTTTCTGTAGTTTCATTCCCACACTGCTGTGGTTATTATTATTATTATTATTATTATTAATTACATTTATATACCACCCCATAGGTGAAGCTCTCTGGGCAGTTTACACAAATTAAAAGATTGGACGTTAAAAAGTCAATATACAAAATTTTAAAACATAAAACATAAAAACTACTAATATTTAAAACATTTTTTTAAACTTTTGGCCAGGCCAAAGACTTCTCCCCAGCCTTTCGCAAAGCTCCTCTGTTGCCGGAGGAACTAGTTTTGCTAGCAGTCAAAGCAAAAAAAAATGCTGAATGCTGACAAAAACCCAATTTTACTGCCCTCCCTGGCCCCTCTGCTATCATTAACACTTCTCCAATCAAAATGGTGCAGATTCTGGGTTGTGTACTGGCCCTTTGGATAAGGCAGCCTTCCCCAACCGGGCGCCCTCCAAGTATTTTGCACCGCACCTCCCAGAATTCCTGACCACTTTCGAGGGGCCAATTGTGTGGAAACAAAGTATGCCATTTGCACCACCCGCGTGGTTCCGGCCTTTCAAACATTACCCATGGCTGTTTGTGACGAAACCTTAGAAAAAATGGCTGCCTCATCGCTGTGGTAATATATGGAGGAGTCCACATGGAGGGCTTTTTGTTCTGAACAAAAGTTTTAAAAGAAGAGCTGTCAGCTGATTAAAGAATGTTAAGCTAATCAATCACTGGCCTTTTTAATCAATTATATTTAAATAAACCTGGACATTCACAAATCTTCAATATAAGCATCATTTTGCGACATTAATGCATATGCAAGGTAACTTCAATAATTTAATAAACAAAAACTACAAAATAGAAATGCTATTGTTAAATTTTTCATTGGTATTCCATATTACAGTAGTGAACCAGAATCAAAATAACCCAAAACAACTAACCTAGGTGTGGGTCTTAAACACCTCACAGCCTAACCAATTGAAATTTGCTGTCATATCTTAATCAATTAATGCTTTAGTTGATTAACATATCACTTAAACCTATAAAGCTTTCAGTCCTAGTTAAAAGATAAGTTCAGACAAGCTCCTTGGTAGATTCAGAGTAACCTAGAAACAAGTGCAGGCAAATACTGACGCATACTTCAAGCAGCAACATTATTCAAACAAATTAACTAAAGCTTTCTAAGTTGTCAATTATATAGTCGCTGCCAATGCTTCACTGAGTGAATCAACAAAATGAATGTATGTAACATGCCGATGAAAACTGGAATGATATATAACCTGTTAAATGGTATCTGCAGGCTCTTAAAGAAGTCTGCAAAAATACTTTCACCCCAGTGCAGGAAGGGAAATCTACACAGAGAAGCAGCTTTTGAACATGCAGTCTCCTCCTGATTCAGAAACTATGTATATAGACTGGATGTGTGTACATAAGTGCATCTGGATGTGACTAGTGGTGGGGAAGATCCAGGGGGAATCCAGACAAAGACGCTTTCCAATGTGATTCAGTTTAAAACCGAATTTTCATCCAATTGGATTTTCTCCTTCCGTGGCACACGTAGCCAATCAAAGGCAACAAGCTTCCTTTAAAAATAATAATAATAAAAAAGTCATTAGCCCTTTTGCAAAAGTGCACTCCTCTGGCTAAGTGCAGATTTAAAACTGATGTGTTTAAACACAGGGCCCCAGGATCAAATACAAATATCGGAAATGATGGGTACCCCAATAATAGCTAGAGCATTTAGATATTTAGGAGTACAGAGATATGGAAAGAAATGAGAAACGATATGGCTAGATGGGAAAAATTACAATTATCTTTGTCAGACCGAATAATGTTGATAAAGATGAAGTTGGTACCAAAATTCACATATTTTTTCAATGTATTACCGAAGGTAATCCTGATTAGTAGATTCAAGATTTGGCAAAACAGGGTAGAAAAAATTATATTTAGAAGTAAAAGACCAAGAACGCCAAAAATATACAGATATAGACTCACACAAGATGGGGGATGGAGCATACCAAATTTGAAAATATATTATGAGGCATATCAATTAAGATATTTATTAGCAATAATAAAGGAAGAGGGAGATTTGCAATGGATAGAAATAGAGAGGGAACTGATGGGACTTAAAAAAGAAGACATACAAAATTTGCTGTATAATAAAAAAATATATCAAAAAATTAATGGGAAACAAACAAAGCATAATAAGTGGAATTTTGAAAGTATGGTATTATAAAAAAGGAAAATTAATGCCAAGTATATCACCTCTAACACCAATTTGGATACACCCGGAATTTGATATAAAAAAGGCAATAACCAAAAGTAAATTAAAAGAAATAAGATTAATACAGATGAAAAACTTTTATGAACAAAAAAATCCAATCACACAAGAAATATGAAATAGGAGAGTACAAAATGTTGAAATATCATGGATGGCATGGTTGCAGATTGACAAATTTATCAGAAATGGAAAGACAGTAAAGGAGAGTACAAGGGAGCTAACTGAGTGGGGAAAAATTATAGACAATTATAAAGATGGAGATAAGGGATGATTACACAAATATATAGAATTATAATAAGACAGGAGACTGGAGGGAATGATATTATACAACAGACATGGGAAGAAGATTTGGATCAAGAAATTGAAGATACGAGAGTGGGGAAGTATATTTGAAAAATTCCCATTCAAAACTACCTCCACAAAGATAAGAGAAGGGGCTTTAAAAATGATACAAAAAATGGTATTTGACTCCAGTGAAGGTAGCAAAAATGAACAGAAATGCAACCCCAGAATTTTGGAGAGGATGCACAGAGTTTGGAACGAATTTGCATATGTGGTGGGAATGTTATAGAGTTAGGAAATTTTGGGATAAGGTTTTTCAAAAAATAGAAAAGGTCACTGCTCAAAGAATTAATAGAACAGCTGAACTAGCACTTTTGAATATATTTGTTAAAGAAAATAGTGATGTAAAGAATAAAATATTGATTGGATTTATGCTGACTGCAGCAAGGTAGCAGATAGCTAGTAATTGGAAGACAGCTAGGGTGTTAACAATTAAGGTGTGGGGGGGAAATTGTGGAATATAGCAATGAATGAAAAATTAACACAGAAACTTAGAGTCTATAGAGGAAAAAAGAAGAGGGATACATTTAGAAGAGAATGGTTTGCATATATAGATTATATGGGAAAAGATCCAAATAAGAACAATATTGCGGAAGTATATAAAAAGTTATGGGACTCCTGAAAAGAAAGAAGAGATAGAGAAGAAGATGGAAGAAAATAAGAAGAGAACAGAGGCAAATTAGCCAATAAAAGAGAGGAAGGGGGGAAGGGGGATAAATAAATAATAGTAATGATGTTAAAATGGTGGTTGAATCATGTACGATATGTAAAAATGAAATAAAGATGTATTTTTTAAAAAAAAAAATGAGCATAACCCCCCCCCCCAAAAAAATGAACGTCTGTGTGGCGCAATAGCACCGGAATAAATCCCCTGTGTAGATGATGCCCCAGACCAGGTCCCAATTTGCCTATTGAATTTGGGAGATCACTTTTTTTTCACCCTTGTCTTGGAGTCTGGAGGCTGTGAACTTTGAAATGGGGCGCTTTTCTGATCTCAATAACCTAAGTATCCATGAGCCCGGATGACTCTGATACACTGCTCGGAGTGCCTTCCTAGAGTCTATGCCCTTCACAGCCTGGACAGCCTCTGTGCCATCTCCTGTTTTTACTAAAGTTACACGGAGGGTGGGCTGGCAGGAAGGGATCCATCCAGCGTAGGAGGAAATGAGGGTTGAGAAAGACCCGTAGACATGATCAGGAGCGTGCTGCAGCCTAAGAAGTCTTGTCGGTTTGTTACAGATTGTATTAAGAAACACATTTATTTTGGCTGTCCGGTCGATGACTTAATAACCTGTTTTTAACAAACCAATAAAAATCAGATACAGGTCAAGCCATCCATTTCTAGACGTGGCACATGATCTTGTGTCACACATACACACATTTACATTTCATGGTGCAGGTAGGATCACACAGTTTCACATTGCAATGGAAATGAAAATGCACATCCCCAGCCACTCTCTTGTGCTGTATGTACACTGTGCTTTCCATGTCTCTATGTAGACTGAGGGGTCCTTGTCTTTTGAATGTGATGTAAGTCAGCATGGGACCAAATGACAATCACACCTGTGTCCGCCATTTTAAAAAGGACTTTAAGACAATCTTTATTGCAGAAGATTTTTCTGTGTTGAGCTTCCACAACTTCACCCGATAAACTCAATACTCTAAACGTTTTTAAAAAGGCCAAATTTTAATCAAAGTATAAAAATAAATACCTATCCTTGAGTTAAATGCTGCTTTATTAATATTCAAAGTTCCCTTAATGGGTAATCTCCTTTTCCCTTCATGGGTATATTGTGACTGTGACCTATCAAGTTTCTCTTTGAATGTTGTACAATTATATTCTTAATTAGGCTTATAATTAATTTCCCAGCAAAAGAAGCAAAGCTTACTGTTCTATAATCCCGTTGATTACCTCTGACTTAAAAAACATGTCAGCAGTATACCATACGGACAGTTTGTGTTCCACGATCATATTTGCGGTTTGCCATAGAATAAGTTATTCAGGATTTATTTAACATCCACTCTAGATTGCCCACCCCCCAAACAATGGTTTTAAAAATCCCTGCAAATAAAGAACTAACAGAGCAGGCAAAATCTTTCTCCCCGATGTGCTAGTTTTCTATTTGCAGTGAGTTTATTACATGAGCATTTGAAAGTAGTATTCCCCACCTATAGTCTGAAGTAGTACAAACCATTCTACCAGCTCAGGACTCTTGTCATTCATCGTTCTTTGATCCTTCCTTATTCTGATGTTTCCTTATTTTAGATACACTCCATCAGAGTCTGTGTACACAGACTGTGTAGTCATTCCAGCCTCAAATTTATTTTGTTTATTTTATGCATGTTTATACTGACTTTCAGGGCCAAGGGTCCTCTCAAGTTAGCTCACAGGAAACATAATGAATCAACATAAAACATAAAACTAGCTAACATAGGCTGACCATATGAAAAGGAGGACAGGGCTCATGTAACTTTAACAGTTGTAGAGAAAAGGGAATTTCAGCCAGCGTCATTTGTATGCAATTAGTTTCTGGTGAAATTCCTTCTTCATCACAACAGTTAAAGTTGTAGGGGCCCTGCCTTCTTTTGTATATGGTCACTCTAGTATAGTGCATGCACATTTAACTCTGGCTGAAATTCCCTTTTCTCTACAACTGTTAAAGTTACATGAGCCCTGTCCTCCTTTTCATATGGTCAGCCTAGCTAACATCAAAGCAGTAATAAAAGCAGCAGCTGATTAAACTTTGAGACCAACACCCATTCTTCACTGAAAAGCAAATTTGAATGGGTAGATATTTAAGGCCTACTTGAAAGTGGTCAAGGAGGGAGCCAAACATACTACCTATGGAAGGAGTTCCATAAGGCAGGAGGTACCAACAAAAAAGCCCTCCCTCTTGTACCTACCTGCTTAATTGATCCTAATAGTGGGACCACCATGTGCATGGTCATATAGGTTTAAGCCAGGAATGAGGAACCTCCAGCCCATGGGTTGGCTTCTTCCCCATGCCCCACTGCCTCTCCCCAGCCAGGGAAAAGTTCTTATCTCCAATCAGCAGCTGATTGGAGATATGAGTTTTGTCCTGCTTAGTCCTGAGAAATATTTTCCCTGCTCTGCACTGAGAAATTCAGTAGCTGGTCAGAGATAAAAAGCATTTCCTTGCTCAGTCCTGACAAAGGAAGCTGAGCTATATCCCCTCTTCAGCTGAACAGCAAGGGGTCTGGGAAAGGTGTGTGAGTGAATGAATAGTGTGGATGGTGTGCATGTGAAGGAAATGAATGGTATAAATGGGATATTTGTGGGAGTGGGGGAGTCATACCAGGAGTAATGCCACCCACTTTGGGACACAGTGGGTCCCAAAGTGGGGACCCACTTTGATCACCACATCTACTGCTGGAATCCCCACCCAGGGCCAATTTGTCCCTCAGGCTGAAGAATATCCCTCACCCCTGGTTTAGGTGATCCTTCAAATAATGTAACCCAAGCCATTTAGGGGTTTAAAGTTAACCACTTGGAATGTTAAATTGGAACTGCAAATGGTTTATTTGTGGTTCTTTCCATGCTGGTTGCAAGGGGGAGGGGCCTCAGAGCTCCGATTCCCCCTTCTGAAGTCGGAACGCTATCTCCGACCTTGGATCGGGGAATTCATAATATTTACAATATCTATTGCCCCCCCATATGTTGTCTAGGGGTTCCCCTCATTTCTTTTAATCACTCTGTAAACTACTTACATTTTTTTTAATATATATATGTCTCTGGGGAGCACTTTCGGCATTTACTTGTCCGCCATATGCCTCCTAAACCTTACAGGATTGGGAGGATTCTTAGAGGCATTGCATACTCAGTTCACACAGGACATTAACCAGTCCTAAAAGACATCATGGTCACTCTGTATCTACTGGGAGCATCTAACATTCTAACATAGCAGAGACCTTTGTCCACTATTGTTGCTTCTCTTTGAAAACCCTTAATATGCTTCAAAGGAACTCCAGCCCTCAACCTGAAAAGAACTGATTTACTCTAAGGTCTCTAAAGCACCCCATGCTCAGCAATGCCCTCCTTGTCATTAAGAAGTACTTCAGAATGATGTAACAACAATTTATTGAGGAGGAAGGGGAGTCCTTCTCAGTAAAATGGCATCAGCACAGCACTGGTGCTGAGTTCAGGTCCTAGCTCCTGTTGAAAGGCATTAGTTGTGCTATGCCAGCCAATAGGACCTTTTTGCCCTGATCCAGACCATCAAGCCTAAATCCTTTTTCAGGCATAAATCTAATTGATTTCAATTTCTGACCAGGAAGCCTGTTTCAGGTTGCAGCCTTAAACTCAATCTGTTGAAAGTGGAGCACATAATCCTTGGGCTGAAAGAAAGGATGAAATAAAGGTACCAGTAAACCAGTCAGGCATTAGAAGACATAGACTGCACAGTTGGGTTGCAGTGTTATCAAACCTTAATTATTGGATTCATGTTCCATACATCTATCGGTAACTTTACAAGGGTGTATATAACTCTTTGCCAGGACTCCTAACACAAGCCTGCGCAGGACTTCTCCTAGTCTCAGGGCTTTATCACACCTACTATTTTTCCCCCAGGTTGCTTCTGAGGCTTCTCCCTCCATTTTGTATTCAAGTCTAGTGTTTCGATTCACACATGGTTGATATAGCTGCGATACCTCAGCTTGGCCTATTGAACTTTGCCTGTTTCGGACCTTGCCCATTGAGGGATAAGTCGAAACAGAAACTAAAACCTGCGAGCTCAGGGCGGGAGAGCAGCAGGAGGGGAACGACGTCATGCGAACCCAGGGCTGAAGAAGTGGAGCAAAGCCGAGGTGGGTGTGCTTAAAACCGCCCGTGTGATAATGACCTTAGGGATAAAAGGGAGGAGGGAGGCTTGGCTGTACTTAAGGGATCAGTAAAGAGTCCATTCATTGTGCCTGAATGCAAGACAATTCCCACTGATTCAACAGGATTTATCCAGTCTCTGTGCAAGATTGCATCCTTCATTCTAGAAAGGAAAGGCCAAGGACCTTCAACTAAAAATCCACGCGCTCCATGGCTTCTGGACTCCTATTAATGTGCTGCTAAAGAAATGAATGTGTATGTCTTTCAAAAAGCACTGACATGGGGGAATTCTTATGGTGTAGTTGTTTTTGTATCTCAGGAACTGAAGCACGTCACTTCCTTCATTCTGGACAACACAAGATTTGCCAAAAATATTAATATTCTACTGAAATTTTAAAATATTCATGAACTTATTCAGGCCCCTTAGAAAGAGTATCGCTTTCCGTAGCATTGCCAAAGGGAAGAATAATCCCCGTCACGTCCAACTTGCTTTTGTGGCAAGAATGTCATTCCAAACTTCAGCCAAATGCAGTGGAAGCCAGACAGTAAAAGAATATCTTAATATGAATGCTAATGCCATTTCTTTCAGGAATGAAACATGAGTGACAGTCTGAATGTGAAAAGCCGGAAAATAATGCTTTGAAAGCAGCAAATCACCTGTGTTTATGGGTTGTAGTTTATTCATGGCCAGATCTGTAATTATGCCAAGGTGATGGGGTGGCCAGATAGTGTTTTGCATATGAGTAGCCTTCTATTCCCCATTCCTTCCTTGCTTAAATCATTCCAAGGCAATGACATATAACAAATTGATGTGCCACAAGTAGTTTACACATGTGCATGTCTCACACCCACCATGATTTGTGGCCCTCTCAAGTTGTCAGTTTCACCATCCTAGCTCTGGTGGCAGAGGTGGAAACTCATAATCCTCAAGGCCGTTCATACTTTAAATAATCAACGAATTCAACTACATATACAATTCTTGTGGATTGTCCTACCATTATTCCTATTCAGTTAATAGCACAGATACAACCATTGACTTGTTCAACCTATAAATACACTTAGGCCATTACTGTATTACCAATTTGCTAGTGCACAGGCTATTTCTCATCATCATTTGAATCATTATTCAAAGCAGCTCCAGATCAACTTGCTCTTTCATAGCGTGTTGGGCTACTGCTCACCTTTCTCCATTTTTTTAATATTGGCCTTACGTACAAAAATCAGGTGAAACTTCAGCTTTTTGCAGATCCCTGATAACTGTTTGGAAATAAGTCACTATGCCTGAAAGGCCCCATCATTGCAGGCTTTTATGAAAGTCCTGAAGATTCATTTGTATTCTTTGGCATTTTATTGAGTTGTATTTTATGTAGGCTGTTGACAATTCTTAACTGCTATTATGGACTGGATTTTAGTATTTTCTGATTTTAGTATTTTAGTAGTTTATTATTGGCGCTGGCTTTGATCAATTTCGATGTTTATTATCGCATCAGATTTTATTGTATAAACTGCCTTGAGAGGGCTTTATGTTAAAGGTGATGATGATGTTGCTTTTGTCGTTGATGATGATCATATTTAGGATACTAACTTGTTACTGTGTATGCAATTTTCATGTTAGGATATTGGTTGCATCCCTATGTACAGCACAATGGGACTATAGATAAAGCCCAGTGTGGGTGGAGAAAAAGGAAATTTTAAAAAGCCAGATAAATGAATTTTCCGAGTAATTATTCCACTGTAATTTTTGAAAGTCTTATTGCAAATCACTAGCTTTGATCAGGCTGCAGTATTTTATTTTATTTTTCACATCATGCTTTTCCTTGTCTGGTACAAGAAATATAATTATTCTGCAAATACATATTTTTGCATTTAGTATTATAGAAATAATCATGCAGGAAGCTGAAGGGTAGAGATTAGAACAGATCCCATTAAATGAGCAATAAAACGAGTGAGGAGAGAACCATCAACACACTTTAAAAACAACAGCAACCAAATGACAAGTCACCAGGGCTTCCTGGGAAGCAGTTACTCACTCCAGTGACTTGTTATTGCACTCAGACAGAAGGAGATAAATGTTTTAATAATGTGCATAACACACTAACTAAGCAACTTTTTATAGGTTTGTAGTCGAAATGCAGAAATTATATTTTGCACTTACTCTGTGCCGTTGACCTGACAATCTGTAAACACTTCACTAGCATGAAATTAGTGAATAGTTGTAACACCTGTGCACCTACTAATCAATGGGGCTGATGGGCATTTGGCTAAATTGTGCTAAACAGTATGAACTGAAGCCTCCCTTCTGCCTCTCTGGATCTTAGGCCCTGTCTTGACAGTGGTGCCTCGGGCTTCCGCATTTGTGCCCCTTCCCAGCATCTGCATGGGAAGGAGCGTGAGTGCAGAGTTGCCACCGTCGTGCCGAGCACAGGGGCGGGGAAAGGAACGGGACAGCCAGAGGGGGAGGATTAGAGGGGATGCAAGGCACCCGAACCTCCCTCTGACCGCCCGTTCCTCTCCCCAACCCTGGTTTTTTTTGTTTGTTTTTTAATATGTAAATGTGAAGCCGTCGCCGCGCTGAGGGGAAGGAACAGGGCAGCCCATCTAGAGGTACCCTTAGTTATCATAGGCCAAGGATTCCCAAACTGTGTGGGGAGGCTCCACTTAGCACTGATCCCTCCTTAAAGCCCATATGTTGACAGCAGAGATATCAATCCCAAGGAGGGAGGGAGGATGCTCTGGGATTTCCTAAGGCAGCTCAGAATCTCAGAGCCTGTTTTGACGAGGTCATCTATATGACGCAGCCGCCATCGCGAAGCCATCCAAAGGCAAACCCCAGATGTTCCGGTTTTAAAAAGTAGGGCACTTACCCCAACTTTTTTACTTGGAGCGAGGCGATAGTGGCATCTGCTGTCTGTTGCCTTGCTCCGGAGCAGCGGCGGAGGCGTGCCCCTGCCGATGGTGACCCCTGATTGGTCACTATTGGCTGGACAGGGGAGGGGTCGGACCAGTGAGCTAAATGGCTGCCGACCATTGCTTTAAAAACAAAATTAAAGTAAAAAAATAAATTCAAACACAATTAAAGAACTGGGGGAGAGCGGAACTGAAGGGGCGGCCCAGTGTGCCTCTGTGTAGCTGTGCATTTAAAGTAAGTCATAAAAAAAAGCTTGAGGAGCTGTGCTGTGCTGCCCATATAATGACACGTACCCGGGGGGATGCACGGACATGCCCTGTTGCCAGCGTGACAGTGCACAGGCGCCGGTGCAGAGCGCAGCGGCGGTGGCTCCTTCCAGGAAACTCCACATTTGCGCTCCTTCCTGTGTAGATAATGGGAAGGAGCGCCAATGTGGTAGTTGGAGGCCCTGTGGCGGCGGCGCAGCACCGTCAAGACAGGGCCCCAGTTGAATCACCATTGGCCAGAAAGCACAACCCCATCCCGGAACTCTGACCAACTGGGCAAGGGGAAATCTAATTGGGTTATCCAACAGTTGCAAGGTGTCCATGCCAATTTTTCTAGGAATACTTTGCCATACTTAAAGTAGACCCATTCAAATCAATAGGACTTAAGTTAATCGTAACTCACTAGTCCTGTTGATTTCAGTGGGTCCACTCTATTACTAGGTTTAGATCCAAAACATTAGATATACACTTGTGGAATCGGCCTTAAGGAAAGGGAGAGGCCAGGAGGATCCTTGAATTTATCCTGGCAAACCTACGTGCACAGATCACCAGTGGGAGTTGGGTCAAGTAGAAATAAAAAAGGATTTGATTCTTAGACTTCTAAGAAAACTTTACGAACACTAAATTCCAATTCTAAGAAAATATTACGAACACTACTTTTAAAAGACTTTCATGAGATAGCTCCTCTTAAAGCTGCCAGGATTCTACCAAAAAGGCCAAGTATTCCCCAGTAACCTGCTCTCTCCCCTGATACAGAAATGTTAGAAGAGATATTGATTTTTAGATTTGTCCAAAATAGCATTTTCCCCCTGCAGTTTTATTCAGAAAAAAAGGGGGAAGACGAAGAAGGGGGAAAAACCCAAATAGAAAGCAAACACTTTCTTTCTTATATTCCCCAAGCAGAACCCACAATGTCTGCCTGGACTGGAAGTTAGAGTTCAAAGGAGTCGGTCTTGGTTTAATAACGTCCACTTTATATGTCAATGAGCCAGACTCCTGCAGGATGTGTGAAAGAGAAACTCTGTAATTTGCTCTCTGGAAACTGCCAGCATGGCTCTAGGTGCATATTAATGCAGCTCAGGAGTGTCAATGAGGTGATTATAGGCTCCCCAGAGAACTCATTTCACAGCTAGCCTCTAGGAGCCTTAAGAGATTTCATTCAAATGATTCAAGGTAAGAATCTAACCATCCACAGGCACGGCAGTCTAGTTCTCGCTCTGACATAGCTGACATTTTCCCATCTTCTCCTAGGGTGCAGTTCGAAAAAGCAGTTAAACATCAGCAGGCCAGCGGTACAGTACGAAAGGTGTAAAACTATCTCCACAGTAGGGATTTCTCATCTACCGTAGGGCTCTGCCTGAAGTATTGGTCCCACTGACACCCTGTGGTTCCAGAGGAAGGGCGGAGGGAAGCTCCTTAGCCTCAAAACTAGTTTGCTATGGGAAGGTCTCTTCTGCAAATTTTTGATCTTTACTTTTCAGCAGATATTTTGCCAATATATATCTATTATTTGATACCTATATTTGACATCTGATATTCCATTTCAATGTTTGATATGAAATATCATTTTGCATTTGGTAGCATTGATGTTGACACACAATGGCAGTTAGTATTTGATTTTATTTGATAATATTTTACTGTAGTTGATAGCCTACTTACAGTGATATTTAGTACTTCACTGTCTCTGATATTTAGGTGGCAATCCTATGTACACTTACCTTGGAGTAAGCCCCATTAAATAAAGCAGATCTTACTTGAAAGTAAGAATGCATATGATTGTGTTGTTAGTATCTGTTGGCATTCAATAGATGACATGCAATGGTATTTAGCATTTGACAGTTAACAAGTTAGAGCACAACCCTATGCAGGTTTAGGCAGAAAAAGGTCCTACAACTCCTAGCATTCCCCAGCCAGCTAGAGGGGTTCCCATGGACATCTGGCTAATCACTCTGAGAAACAGGATGCTGGACTAGATTAGGAGGACCATATGGAAAGGAGGACCAGGCTCCTGTATCTTTAAAAGTTGCACAGAAAAGGGAATTTCAGGTGTCATTTGTATGCATGCCGCACCTGGTAAAATTCCCTCTTCATCACAACAGTGAAAGCTGCCAGAGCCCTGCCCTCTTGACCAGATACAAAAGAGGGCAGGGCTCCTGAAGTTTTAACTGTTGTGATGAAGAGAGAATTTCACCAGGTGCTGAATGCATACAAATGACACCTGCTGAAATTCCCTTTTCTATGCAACTGTTAATGATTCAGAAGCCCTGTCCTCCTTTCCATATGGTCACTCTAGATTAGATGGACCTTCAGCCTGATCTAGCAGGGTTCTTCTTACATTCTTATTTCCTGATCAAGTTTGTCATCAACGAATCATGCTTACAGATCATGTTTTAACTGCATTCCATTTATATTGGTGGCATGTTCTCACATCACTTTTGTTACATATAGACACGTATTTAATCAAAGAATATTTGCCCTCAACTTTGAGCTGGAATTTCAAATTTGAAAATGATAACAGTGGTTTGTTTTCAGGGCAAATTTTCCAGATCTCTGGGTTCCCTGGAAGTTTACCGGGGGTGGAGGGGATGACAAGGAGAAGATCAGTACAATTGTCCCATTGAGAATAACCTGGCCCACAACTATCCATTTGGACATCCCCTACAACATACAAGTGCATGTCAATATTAGGTGTATTATAGGATGCATTCTCAGTTCATGATGTGGGTCAATGAAAATACGCAGCAAGCCTGATTATTTTCCTGTATGAATTGAGTTTACAGCCTGCATGTTCCAGAATAGTTAGCAATGTGCAGGGATCTCCTGGCAGACATGATTTTTTTGAAATGCAGGTTTATGTAAGTAAGTATTCCCTAAAAGTAGAAAATTTGAACATCGCTGAACTATAAAAAAAAAATATCCGTACACATTTTCCCCCAAAGGCCATTGGCTGTTTAAAATGATGGTGTTGGACACATCTCATAACTGATTATTAGAACACTTGAGGGAATGGCTTCTTCCATAGATCTTCTGAGAAGGCCTTATTCTCAGATCTTATTTTTCCCGTTCCCACCTAGCTGCCTTGGCAACACAGACCACTGCTGTAACACAGCACATCTCTTATGCGATTCATTAAGTCCTACTGATCCCCTTCCAACAGATCCATACCCAAAACATATAAGTAAAGTTAAGGAGAGTGTTATAATGTCATCATGAGTCTGGACTGAAGGAAACTGCTGGACCTTTGAGAAGAGGGTGCTTGGCAGCTCCGTCTTTCTTTAATTTACAGCTTCCATTAGCAAATATGCACAATGAAGGGTAGAAGGGAAATTACTATAAGCTTTGAATCAGGTTGTCACCTTCAAGGGTGAAAACCTGCTATTTTCTTTTCACATCCGCTCAAAAGAGCTAATTGACGTTATTTCCTCGCCCGCACTTTGCTACACATGCAGCTGCGCTGAATGGTTATAGGAGAGCAGACATGTCAGCCAGAGGGCACTGTCCTTTCCAGGCCAACACACAGAGAACTTCCATCCTCAATAAACTAAAAGCGAAGGATAAACTGGTGGCTGAGTGGTTTTCCAAGTTAGAGCAGATTAAACTCAGTGTACGCTCATGATACGTGAGGGTTTCACACTGGCAGAACAGGTGTTCATGCGCGTGTTTAAAAACAAAGGCTAATGGGAAGACACAAGTGATTACAAGAGATCACTCGGTGAATTTCAGAAAGATCAGTTGGAGCTACAAGTCGTCAGACAGGACAAGGGCAATGCCCTTCACTGGGAAGTTGGAAACGAGACCTGCATTTGAGCCAAATGGTGACAATTATAGAACATCGCAATCTGTTCTGCTCCTGTTCATTCTTATTTTTTGTATTATTCCGGCATATAGAAGGAGCTCAAAACTTGTCAACTCTAGGAGCAGACCAAAGTTAAGCACAACGTTTAAGCCTTGTTGATTTAAAATGGGAAGTGAAACACACAGTGGAGGCTGGGGGCTCCTAGTTCAGTTGGGGCAGCGAATCTGCTCTAGATTTCAGTCAGAACTCTAAAGGTGTTATCCAAGGTGCTGAGGCCATTTTGGGGGTAGGGTTCAGAAGTTTGAATAGCTGCTTTAGAGTTCTGACTGGTTCTGACTGAAACCCAGAGCAGATTCACTATCTGCTGAAATTGGAGCCACCAGCCTCCGCTGGAAACAGATACTTTAATTTTACCCATTGAACTCCATGGGCTTGTATCAGAGAATTGGGGAGGAGGAGGAGGAGGAGGAGGAGGAGGAGGAGGAGGAGGAGGAGGAGGAGGAGAGCTTGCACACTTTAGTGGATAGAGCAGAGGAAACTTACATGATCATCAGTCTCGTGTGATGTATCTGCTACTGAACTGTACAACCACAGACTTCAGGAGAGGAATGTCTGAATCCCTGCCCTCACTGAAAATAAACTTTCTTCACATCAAAACTAGTATGTCAGCGGGAAAGTTATAGGATAGCCTTCTCTCTGCATACTGCTTGCTGAGGTCAGATCACTGCCTGCTGAGGTTTAGACTTACAGCAGGGTGACCTCATAAAATCCAGGTCAGGGCTCATGTAACTTTAACAGTTGTAGAGAAAAGGGAATTTCAGCCAGTGTCATTTGTATGCAATTAGCTCCTGGTGCAATTCCCTCTTCATCACAACAGTTAAAGGTGCATGCACTATACTAGAGTGACCATATACAAAAGAAAGCAAGGCCCCTGCAACTTTAACTGTTGTGATGAAGAGGGAATTTCACCAGGAACTAATTGCATACAAATGACCCTGGCTGAAATTCCCTTTTCTCTACAACTGTTAAAGTTACATGAGCCCTGACCTAGATGTTATCTGGTCAGCCTAACTTACAGCAGCTTTTCCCCTCTGCAAGGGTGGAGGACCTACTAAGATGGTCCGCCCCCGGAGACTAATGGATCAGGACGGTTTCCAAAGGGCTCTGGGGAGATTTCCGACTAATAGGGCTGACGCTCCTGTCGAAACCCTGTGTTGTATTTTCTTTTACTGAGAAGTTGGCAGAGACCAAATAAGAAACCAATTCAGAACTGAACTTCAGGTAAACAACTTGTAAACACAAAACAAACTAATTAACATAGCTCGCCTCAAGGGAGGATTAGGCAAACGACAAAAGAACAATTGCTTTCTGTAAGAGACCAAAGAGAGAATCCTTTACAGCCGGGACTTAAGTATCTGTCTTTAAGTTGCTCTGCTTCTTCTTACAGCCGCTCTGACCGATGTCTCCCCACGCTGGCTTCGTCCCGCTTTAGCCTCCTCCGGCATGTTGCATCCTTTAAAGCGTCCACCGGCTCCTCCTCCTCCTGGGAAGCCAGTTGGGGTTTCTCAGCTGAAGATAAGTTCCCCTCCTCAGCGCTAATCTCTGAGTTTACATCCTCTGCAGCTGGAACAAAGACATGGGGAATCAGTCTATCCCCTGGTGATACCAACAGGTCCTCTTCTCATTCAGAATCTGATTCTGCCCCCTCCTCTCTCAACTCATCAGCCTGTTCAGGGTAAAAGGAGTTAGAGATAACACCCTGGTTGATCTGTGGAATGCAGAAATGACCCGGGCGGTTGACACGATTGCTCCTGAGCATCCTCTCCTGAGTAGAGCTCGTAGGGCTCCATGGTAGACCCCAGTGCTGAGAGCGATGAAACAAAATAGGAGATGGCTTGAGTGCAGATGGAGAACAACTCCTGGTAAGTGCCTATGGTAAGGTATATTCAGGGGTAATGATAGTGCTGCCACTATCAAATCATCAATCTGCTGTCCATTGAAGCTTTTCAGAGTTGTCCAGGGACTATTACAGGCTGGCCCCAAGGACATGGTACAACCATCTGAGGCCCGCTGTACTGAATTTGCTAGGCACTTCCAGAATAAAATCTTTGCATCCACCAGGACAGACTCCAATGTTATAGCAAGCGAATCAAGTGAGGTACCCAGAGCACAGCCTTGTCCTGTTCTCTTGGATGAGTTTTAGTCGGTACAGCTCGAAGACATTGGCAAGGTGCCTGGACAGGTTCGTGCAATCACTTCTGTATTGGATCCTTGCCCCTCTTGGCTAATAAAAGCTAGCAGGGATGGAACAGTCGGCTGGGCCAGGGAAGTGATTAATGCCCCTCCATGAGAGGGAGTTGTCCCAGACTGCCTGAAAGAAGCGATAGTGAGACCACTCCTGAGGAACTCTTCCCTAGACACGGAAAATCTTAATAATTATAGGCCGGTGGCAAATGTTTCATTCCAGGGCAAGGTCTTTGAGCACATGGTTGCGAGCCAGCTCCAGGCACTCTTGGATGAGACCGATTATCTGGATCCATTTCAGTCGGGTTTCAGGCCTGGTTTTGGCACAGAAACAGCCTTGGTTGCCCTGTATGATTACCTATGTCGGGAGAAAGACGGGGAGTGTGACTCTGTTGATTCTCCTTTATCTCTCAGCGGCTTTCGATACCATCGACCATGGTATCCTTCTGGGATGACTGTCTGAGTTGGGAGTGGGAGGCACTGCATTGCAGTGGTTCCACTCCTACTTGGTGGGTCGGCTCCAGAAGGTGGTGCTTGGGGAACATTGCTCAGCCCCATGGATTCTCCAGTATGGGGTTCCGCAGGGGTCAGTTTTGTCCCCCATGCTGTTCAACATCTGCATGAAACCACTGAGTGCAGTCATTTGGAGTTCAAAGGTGTAAAGGAGGCAGTAAGTTGTAAAACTGCCCTGACCGATTAAAAGCACACCCTATTCTTTCGTCACTGAAATCGGCCTTCAAGACACACACCCAAACATAGAAGCGGATTTACTGGTTTACATTTGGGTTTTTATTGCACACTTCCAAGATGAAATGGACTTTCCCAGGTACAAAATATCACCTACGGAGGGAGAAAATATGGGTACACCTATGGGGCACAAAGTTAAGACTTTAAGGTTGTGATCCTGTGCATGTTTGGACAGAACCATGACTAGGAGATGCTGAGAGTTGTATGGTTTTTTTCTGTTTAAAAATGCATAGGATTGCATCGTACATCCTATTCATTGGAATGGGAGGGGGTGAAGCACATACTTAAATCTTCTCCATTGAAATAAATAGGGATGTGTATCATATCGTTAAAATGTATGATAATGATACGATATGCTCTTTATCGTGCATGCGTTTAACGATAATGATACGATAGAAAAACCTCTGATAAATATCCTGTCCGATAATTTTCAGCCCGATTATATCGGATTATCAGACTGCCATATAAATATACCTATAACTTCTATATTTTATAAGTTATAGGCTTGAAACTTGGTCACAGTTCTTATGGGGTATGCCTAAGTATGTGTATGAAATTTGAGATTGATCCCTCCAACCCTCAATTTTATATGAATTTATTAAAGATTGTTTAAGTTCTCACAGGTCAGAATGACAGCTCGCCACGTGCGTTCATTCAGACCTGTCAAAAAGTTGCAGGACCTTTTAAAAAATCATATAAAATCAAGGGTTGGAGGGATCGATATCACATTTCATACACATGTCTAGCACATGTTGCTACACGTATGTGCTGAATTTCAGATCAATCCCTCCACCCTTGTATTTTATATGAATTCTTTAAAGATCTTGCAACTTTTGACCTGTCAGAACTTAAACATTCTTTAATAAATTCATATAACATTGAGGGTTGGAGGGATCGATCTCAAATTTCATACACATGTTTTTGTAGTTTTTTGTTTTTTGTTTTTTTTTGAAGTGTTGAAGTGGTTTTTAAATGTACAGATTGTGTGTATGTTGTATGTTTTTGCTGTTTTAATTTTTGTATATTGTTTTTAATTGTTTTTAATCCTATGTAAACCGCCCAGAGAGCTTCGGCTATGGGGCGGTATACAAATGTAATAAATAAATAAATAAATAAATAAGCATTGTGACCAAGTTTCAAGCCTGCAAATTTGAAAATACAGAAGTTATAGGCATTCTTTCTAAACAAAAATTCAATTCTATAGGGCACAATGGGGCTGCAAATTAAATATCGGATTTTCAATAATTATAGTGAAGACAATACAATTAACCTACGATATTATCCGAGACGATAATTTTTTGGGTCCGAAATTCCGATAACGATAAAATACAGTATTTTCAGGCATGCACACGCCTAGAAATAAATGGGTCTCCCAAATGCTGAACTTTGGCTAGTTTGTGGCCATTCTCTACTGGCAAGCTGGAGAAGTGTTTGGTAAACAAAGTTAAAGGAATCAACATCTCATTGTGAGATAGCCAAGACTGAGGAGGGCACCAAATAATTCAATGGGGTGAAATCGAAAGCAGGCTATGAAATCTCAAAAATAACAGGAGAGATTGTCTAAGTAAGTGCAAAGGTTTTCTCCTTGTCTTATAAGATTAGAACTTGGGACCACCCAAAGAAGCTGACAATATGTTCAGGATAGATAAAAGGAAATACTTCTTCATACCGCACATTATTATCATATGGAATTAATACGCACAAGATGTTATAATAGCCACTAGATTAGATCATTTAAGAAGGATTCGGCAAACTCATGGAGGATAGGCTATGCACCTTGGTAGCACACACACACACAGTACCCTCAGCCATCCTGCAATGATAATATAAGCTCAAAAACAACACCAAAACAAATTCTAAAGAAATTCTAAGGTGTCATGGAATGAGGCAGAAAAGTAACATGGCCCAGGAGTGGGAGCCCACAGAGATTATTTATTTATTTATTTATTTATTTATTTATTTTATTCCATTCATATGCCGCCCCATAGCCGAAGCTCTCTGGGCGGTTTACAAAAATTAAAAACATTGAACAATTAAAACACTAATATGCAAAATTTAAAAGCATAAAGCATAAAAACAAGTTAAAATTACAATATCCTTCTGGGTCAAAGCACAACAACAACACAAAAACACAAAAACCCCTCATCATATGCTGTTAAATGCCTGGGAGAAGAGGAAAGTCTTGACCTGGCGCCGAAAAGATAACAATGTTGGCGCCAGGCGAGCCTCGTCAGGGAGATCATTCCATAATTGGGGGGCCACCACTGAAAAGGCCCTTTCCCTTGTTGCCACCCTCCGTGCCTCCCTTGGAGTAGGCAACCGGAGGAGGACCTTCAATTGAAGCCTCCAGTGACTCTGGGGAGAAATCAGAACTAGCCTGACTCTTTCTGAAGTGGGCCCCACTGCCTTGGATCTCATAGAATGTCCACATAACCCCAGGAGATGCCACTGAGGAGTAAACTTCAGACTCCTCTAGTGAACAGGGAAACCCTGAGGAGTGGTTCCCAACTGGCTCTTCCCTCCTCCAGCCTTCATTCCCCATGAGAAGCCAACATCTGCATGGAATGGCTGCTGGCCTTTGTACGGCCAGATGCAGCACCTGACAGGGTGGAGTTTCCAGAAAGACTCTCTGGGCCTGACTATGTCCGCCTCTTCACGGCACCTCTTCCGGCACGCAACAGTGGTGGCAGGCAATGTGCCGGCGCATTGACGCTCCTGCCAGTCTTCATAGCAGGAGCCCCACGGCGGCTTTTCCTGTCGTCGCCGTCCCCGTGCCCATGCCTGCCCAGCACCAGCTGGAGGGGCGGCTGGAGCAGCGGTCCACCTACTCGCAGGTAAATGGTATTTTTAAACATATTTTTTAATTGGGAAGACAGCAGAGGTGGTGCAGCGAGCTTATGGCTCGCTGCTCCACCCCTTTCCCTGGCCAGCCCACTCTGATCTAACAAAAGTCAGGGTAAATGGCCGGCTTTTTTAGATCGGAGCAAAGGGCCTTTGCCCCTAGATGGCTTCACACTAGCAGCAGCGTCATGTAACACAACTGCCGCCGGTGCAAAGCCATATCAAGGGAAAGTGTCCATCTAGAGATACCCTATAAAAGCCTGCCAGTTGCCTCAAGACACTCCTGGAGTAATTTGTTAGTTTTCTAGGTCCAGAATTACTGACCATGGTCCTAACACTAATCTTAATTCCAGATATGATTCAGCCACCTTGACCACATTGTGCCTGCTCACCTGAGCTGTGTGTGTCTGTGTAAGGGGAAGGGCTTTGGCAAACTGGAGGGCAGACACAACACTAAACCCAGCAAGTAGCCATTGTGGTTATGCTCTGTTTGTGAGCTTCCAGAGACATCTGGAAGCCATCTACATGACAGTGGAAAAAGCGTATCAGGGTATTTTCATGAAATCAGCTTTGGTCCATCAGGGACACACAAAGCAAGAAAAGCGGAGTTTACCATACCTAAGGCCCCACTTTTCATAGGTAACACAGTGCTTGAGATCAACATACTTCCAGGTAAGGTGGACGGAGTAGAAGTGAATGTCAGCAACCTGGCACGTGCTGCTCAATGAATGAGAGAGGCTTGTTTCCCGTTCCTGTCCAGGCTCCCCCTGCTACTATGTTATTATGAATGGGAAAGTAACAACTTCACAATTCTGAAGGCTAGGAACAGTGCTGTAGCGCTTCTATGAATGACAAAGGCAAGCTCAATGCTTGCTCCTTGTGGGAACGCCCCATCAGCACAATGTAGCCCCCTTCCATCAAACAATCCAGGAGTTTTGGCTCCCTCTCCCTTTCTCCTTTTCTGGCCACTTCTCCCTGCTGTCAGCGGCGACCTCCCATGATCCCGATACCACGGTAGATCACTGCTGTGATAAAGCGCCAGCGCACATTTGTTTAATGCCAAAGGAAAACATACAGGGAAAGCTCCCAGCTCACAACTCTGAAAACGCACACATTCAAAAATGTGCAAAGCAAAACTAATGTTTTTTTAAAGGAACAGAGAATAGGAGGGAATGAGGGATATGGTGGGGGGGATGCTCACTTTTCCACGAAGAAGCAAAAATCCCAAATAATCCGGTTGGAAGCTCCCCATGTCGGGTTCCCACCTGTGCAATTTCAACCCATTCCAGCAAACCGCCGTGGAGTTATAGCTCCCACCCCCTTTTCCCCTTTCTGCGCACTTCTCCACGAAGGACCAAAAATCCCAAATTATCAGTACACCATCTGAAGGCTCCCTATGAGAGCACCCCACTACCGCAATTTCACCCCATTCCAGCAAATTGTTATGGAGTTATAGCTCCCATCCCCTTTAACTGTTCCGGACAGTTCCCCTTGAAAAAGCATAGTCCACAGTACATGACTGTCTCCCCTCAGGAAGAATCGCACTGCAAGCTTCCCTGTTCGGGATGGCAGCTTCCCCTCAATCATCAGAGACGCTGCAAAGTAACATAAGCATAAGGGAAGCAGCAAAATAACGCAAGCCTCAGAGAAGTGCTCTCAATGGGAATGGGCAGGGAAACGAAGGTGAGTTACTCTCTGCAGTGAAAAGGAAGTACAGCGCAATGCTGAAGGCTCAAAAGAGTGCTCTAGTGCTTTGACAAGTTGGAAAGGTGGGCTAGTTACTCTCCCCAGGGACAGTAGTGCCAATGGGGGAAAAAGAGTAAAAGGGGGAGGGGCATTGCCCGGTCACACAGGCACGCCCAGGATTTAATGTGGAGGACCATGGCACACTGCAGCAGAACCGCCTGGGAGCTGCTTTAACTAAGAAAAACAGTAAAACAACTTTCCGATAATGCGGCTTTCAAGATGGAAGCTGCTGGGTGGCAGCACACTGCCCACGATGTCATGTCACATAGAGGAGGGCCAGGATCTCAATCAACCCAGAATGCAGGACACAGAAGAATGGGTTCAAGTGACAGGAAGCCAGATTCCAGCTGGACATCAGGAAAAGTTTCCTGACTGTTAGAGCAGTACGACAATGGAACCCATGACCTAGGGAGGTGGTGGGCTCTCCCACACTAGAGGCATTCAAGAGGCAGCTGGACAGCCATCTGTCAGGGATGCTTTAAGGTAGATTTCTGCATTGAGCAGGGGGTTGGACTCGATGGCCTTAGAGGCCCCTTCCAACTCTACGATTCTATGATTCTATGTGCATCAAATGACCTCACAATGCACCCAATCTGCAGGAAATCTCCCATGAAGGCAGCCCCCTGGTGTGGCAGCTGGACACATCTTGTTTCTTCAAGACAGACAAGCTGGTTGGCCTTAGCAGAAAATCATGGAAGGCTAACTTCGCAACAAGCGTTTAGAGTGAAAATGACAGGAAAATTGACAAGAATATGTTATAATAAATATGCCTTGCTTTTGAAGATTGTCCCAAGTAATCCATTGTAGCTGGCTCAGTACAGCATATCAAATCCATAAAAAAACCACCATTATTTGAATTCCAATCCCAATTCAAAACTTTTCAATATAAAATATCTTAAACTTAACTGATCTTTTGTTCTGTATCAAACAATCCAGATTTTTTTATATGAATAACTCTGATGCTTCTGATGAATGTTTAATGATGCAATTTCAGTACTAATTTGAATTTGCCTCTTAAAACCAAATTGATTAGACCTTCATGACTGCCAGTTTCAGAACTGACAATTGCAGTGCTGACCTACTGCATAACCAAACAGTTGGTGATTTCATTTCATATTCATGTTAGATTTCATTGGAAAACCTAAGTTTTCTTTCCAACTGCACAATTCCCATTTTATGTCATAGAAGGCTGAAAGCTATCTGTGTTTGAGTGAATCATCCAGGAAAAAGACCTTGAAAGCTGCCCCTTTTTCTGTAATTCTGACCATAAATACAATCCTTTCAACAGTACGGCTGTGACATACATCTTGTATGACCACATCGACACCTTATGAACATTAATTTGACATGATTACAGTGAAGATGATACAATGAGACAAGTAAGGATGTTGAAGACATAATTCTGACCAGTTTCCAGTAAGAGGCATGTCAGGCTTCACTTCAAATTAAATTAGCAATTATAAAAAAATCTCTCACTTTGGAAATATGATGAAGGGTTACACCCATGTCTTAGAGGGCTCGCCTTCATTATTCCACGCAGAGTCAAAACTGATGGATTGAGATCTCATACTTCCTACTTATTTCTGATCTTATCTGTGTCTTCTTTGCCCAGTGTCAACTTCTTCAACTTTCCCACATCAGAGCCAAATTTTCACAAGCCCCTTTCCCCTGTTTAACAAGCTCCTGGAGAACAGCCTTTTCAGGCTCTGTAAAAAGACCTCACAATCAGCGTAAGAAACTTGAAGCTTCTGCTTCTACCAATACAGATGACAGCTGCAATTGTGACTCTAATCAGAAGAAGATTACAATCAGATGCAAACTCTCAAGAAGCTTTGGAAGATCATCACACTTGTTGCTCACACAGAGCTGCTAGCATACCGCTCAATTTTTCATCCATGCATTTGTTAATCCTCCTAGGAATATGGGATCCTACTTTACCGTACACTTCCCCTAACCTGTTTCACTTCATATTTCATGTATTGGCCTACTGGGAGGAGGCATCAGGGGTATCTGTACAATCCCCTGGGTGTTCCTGTTTGCCTCACAGCAGTAACCAGCCACAGTTGGGGCTGGTTCAACAGAAGGAAAAGGAATCAGGACAATGGCTCTTTAAAAGATCCAGGATTCTGAGGGAAGAGAAGAAGGAGGTAGGAGGAGAAGCACAGGATAAAAGCCTATTGCTAGAAGCTCAGGGAAGGAGGAACAATGGAGCTGGATTAAGAAAGCTCAGGAAGAGTGGCTCACTAGTTCCTAGGAGAGGCCGGCCTAATTCTCCAGCAAGCTCAGGAACAGATCATCTTGACTGAAGCCGGCCTTATTGTGAAGCGGGAAGAAGCTCCTACATGAGGCGGCACCAAGTGGGAAGAGCAGCAAATTGTGCTGCTCCCAACCTTTATTTATATTATTGATTGATTGATTTTATTGCATTGTTATACCGCCCAATAGCCGAAGCTCCCTGGGCGGTTCACAAAAATTAAAACCATAACAATAATTCAAAACAGAAAACGACAACAGTATAAAAGCGTAGTATATAAGAACACAAGCAGGATGAAACCAAGCAGCAATATAGATTTGGAATACAAATTGAAAACAGCAAAGTTAACAATTAGACTAATAAGCTGTTAAAATACTGAGGCTGCCCTCACTAGGCCAAGGCAGCCTTAGCTGAAGGAGGGAGCCTTGGCTGGCAATCACAGCCTGCCCCCCTCCCTCCCTCCAAGCTGGAGAAACCAGCCTGCCTACTCAGCCAGCTGTTGCCACCGCTGCTGCTGCAGTTTTAGGGGGAAGAAGCCATTGGAGAGCGGTGTGGTGCTTGATGTCAGCTAGGTGCCTGAGCTGTGGGCTGCTGTGGTGAGGGACAGAGCAAGTAGCTGGCTAGTGCCAACGGGGTGGATTGAGTTCCTTCTCCTATGAGGGACAAAGTATGGGGGCATAGTGTAGGCTGACCATATGAAAAGGACAGAGCTCATGTAACTTTCACAGTTGTATAGAAAAGGGAATTTCAGGAGGATGTCATTTTTATGCATGCAGCACCTGGTGAAATTCCCTTTTCATCAACAGTTAAAGCTGCAGGAGCCCAACTCTCTTTTATATCTAGTCACTCTAATATAGCTCCTACAGCTTTAACTGTTGTGATGAAGAGGGAATTTCACCATACAAATGACACTGGCTGAAATTCCCTTTTCTCTACTACTGTTAAAGTTACATGAGCCCAGTCCTCCTTTTCATATGGTCAGCCTAGCACAGTGAGATAACCTCAATAGCTTTCTCTGCACCTTTTTCCAGAGGGGGGTGAATTGGGACATGCAGTTGGGATCAGGGGCAAGGCAGATGATCTGATTGGGATTAGGGTCAAGTCTATTATGCTGGAGTGAAGGGAAATTGAGGGTTGAGGTACATGTTACCTGCATGCAGTTGGGATGAGTGTATGGCAGCATTCGGACGACACTTTAGGGAACAGTGGGGGAATAACGTACTCACAGTACACTAAGCAGGGGGTACTCCCCACACGACATGTTGCGCCACCATCCGTTGAGCAGCTGAAGGTCCCAGCATCCATCTGGGTGGCTGGTGCTCCTCCCTCCCTCCACCATTAGTCCTCCTGGCCCCACCCCATCAGCCGTAGAGTTCTGCTGGCTATGTAAGAGTGGTCAGGGTACTTCTGGTCGCTCCTGCCTGAGAACTCTATTGAAAATGGAATAACCCACTCAACGGAGGGGGAATACCCTCCACACGACATGTTAATCAACGGGATTCCGGATAAACAACGTGCAAGCCCGTTGTTTTTCTGCATTGGTTAATTCACTAAAATAGCATACCGTGAGTTGTGTGTCCATTGTGTAGCCCTCCACACAACACAATAAGCAACACAACAGACGGTTGTTTGACCTCCCCCCTCCGTGAGTTATCGTGTCGTCCAAAACAGGCCTATGTGTGTATGTACGCACAGATGCAAGCAACCGCGACTCCTGCCTCCTTCCTCTCGTTTCCATCATCTCTGGATGCTGTGGTGAGCAACCCCTTCCCACCTTCTCTGAGGAAGGTGCAACACAGAGGCTTGGTTATGTGGAAGATGCATCAGCCTCAGCCTCACGCTGGCAGATCTTTGCTGGGGATTGGGCCCAATGAGCCCTATCTTCCCCCGCTACACCATCCAGTAAGGAGGAGGCAAGTGATAGCACTGGCCCTATTACAATCCATTGTGAGAGCTGGTTTACCAGGTCTTACAATTTATCATATAATCCTATGCATGTTTACTCAAAAATCAGTCCCACTCTGTTCAATTGCCAAATTGGGCTTTCTCCCAGGTATGTTTGCATAGGATTGCAGCCTTAGCTGCCTTCCCAAGATCTCCCAAAGCCAGTACTTTAATTATATAATTAAGTACTTGGATTCATATTCCATCCAACCGACAAATGCCATCAGGGCCATTAACAATCGTTTGTTGCATCTTATCTTTGTTCGTGTATAAGAAACCATGCCATGGTGCAGCACTATCTGGGAGAGACAAGGAGAGGTTGAAGTGAACGTGGTCTCTCCTCTCCCAAAGCCTGCTGGATTTTTAAGGGCAAAGAAAAAAATAATTGCAAAGTCTTTCGTGGGTTAAGAGGATTCAACAGTGCCTTCGGCCTCCTCCACACGAGACGTTTAATGAGCCTTGAAGGCTCATTATAAATTTTACCTCCACACCAGCGGAGCGCAAAACGGGCGTACAGGCGCGTTATCTCCCCGATAATGCGCATTTTCGAATGCGCGTTAAATAGCGACTTTTATTTTGCTCCGGCCGTTAAAGTGCATTTTCGCCGTGTGAACAAGCGATTATGCGCATTAACGTCTTCTAAAGCGCTTTTTGGACATCAATTAATGCGCTTCGCCGCCTCTCGCCGCCTCCCGTGCAGAGGGATTAGGAGTAAATGCGCCTCCGCGATAATGCGCATAATCCCCGAACCGGGCGCAAAAGCGTATCCTTGTGGAGGGGGCCTTCCTTAGTCCATGTTTGCAACATCACAGGAGTGCTACAGCAGTGTCTAGCTGTCCCTGCCCATTTTAGCGTGTCCCCCTTTCAAGCAAATATGATGTAATAATCAGTAAGTGGTTCCTTTGGCAGGGGTGGGGGGTGTCTTGTGTCACCTTAAAAACAGAGTTACATTCGCAATCCTACGTTTGTCTACTCAGAAGTAAGTCCCTCTGAGTTCAATAGGACTTACTGTGAGGTAAATATGCATAGGATTTGCAGCCGAAAAAGTAGAGAAGGTGGAGAAAAGGAAGGAGTAGGGGGTACTGGTAAGGACACTGCAGATATAGGATGCTCTGGTTTAATCTAGAGTGACCAGATAAAATCCAGGTCAGGGCTCATGTAACTTTAACAGTTGTAGAGAAAAGGGAATTTCAGCCAGGGTCATTTGTATGCAATTAGTTCCTGGTGAAATTCCCTCTTCATCACAACAGTTAAAGTTAAAGTTGCAGGGGCCCTGCCTTCTTTTGTATCTGGTCACTCTAGTATAGTGCCTGCACCTTTAACTGTTGTGATGAAGAAGGAATTTCACCAGGAACTAATTGCATACAAATGCCCTTTTCCCTAGAACTGTTAAAGTTACATGAGCCCTGACCTGGATTTTATCTGGTCAGCCTAGTTTAATCCCGATTAATGCCCCTAAACATATACAGAGTGCCGCTCCTTCAGTCCTGTATAACTGCATTTCAGACCCAGTCAAATAATCACAACACTGAGCCAGACAGGTTTTCTATGGGAAAACTCTATACATGGTCACAGATGCTGACTTTTAAAATTTTAATTGAAATATATTGTCCTTTTCTATAACAAAATGATGCTGGCTCCGAAGTGTGTTCAGCATCAGGGCAGCAGAAGGAAATCCTATTTCATTTCTGTAGTCATGCTGGTGTGACATGATGAATTAAAGGCACAATCTTCTGCATATTTAGACCAGAAAAAGTCCAAAACATCCAGAAACCCCTAGCCAGCATGGCTTGCTGGAGCATGCTGGACATTGCAGAACTTTTTTTTCAGTCTAAACATGCACAGGATTGCACCTTAAGTAAATCTGAAATGTGAAACTCTGCATGTGTGTGGAATTTTAAAAATAAATAACAGGATTGTTTTTGTTATTATTAATATTATTGCTCTAGTATCAGGAATGTAGCAGCTGTGTAATGTAAAAGGTATTAGTGCTGGGTAGAAAATTTCGACCGTTCCATTTTGGCATTTCATGGGGGGGGGGAACAAAAACTCGGGTGAAAGAGGCTGGGAGAGGTGAGAATGTCAAAAGAATTTTCTCTTTGGGGAGGGTCAGGTTTTCCACATACCTTTTAAAATGTAGCCAGTTGTTGAGGGGTCTTCCTTCCTTCCTTTTTATTTTTGCAGAATCCCAGGAGTGCTTACTGGATGCTTATTGGAGAGGGAGAGGTCGCATGGTCTCCAATAGGCATTCACTGATGGGCTTATCCAAATGCTGAGGGAAGGGGGTGGTTAAAAAAAAAAAAAAAAGGAAGCTCCCTCAGCATCCAGCTACATTTAAAAAAGGTATGTGAAAACCCTGGCCCTCTCCCCAAGGAGAAAATGCTCTGAATTTCCCCCCCTCCCTATGAAAGAGGCAGGAAAAAAATGCCTCTTTCGCAGGGAGAAAGTTCACGAAAATAGGGTTACCACCTCATTTTTCTGTCGGGCTCCTCATCTTTAACCGCTGCATGGTAGACAGGTATCACATGGTCCTCTCCACGCTGGAAATAACTCTACATATGGAATTTGGCTGGTGCAGATGGGTGAGGAGCGTGGAGGAGATGCATAACCTGAATACGCTACGGGGCTAAATGCATGGCCCCGCAGCTCCTTTGTAGTCACATTGATCCATCGTTTGAGTAATGGCTGCATAGGGTAATAATCAAACAGGAAGTTAGGGTTCTCCACCTCTTACAATACTGATACATTTTGCAGATTCTCACAACACTCTTGCTCCCCTACTTCACTCTAGTCCAGTCCAAGAGCCTTGCAAAGAGAACCAGTTCTCAGTGAACTGTATGCTGCTCAGATCATTCTTTATTCAGATTACATCCAAAGGGGGAAAGGATGATGAGTTGAGTTTGAGATGAAGTGAAACCAACCGATTTCTCTCATCCCTACTAAGAAGGCGCAACAGGTAAGAGCTTAAAGAGTTATCTAATAGATTGCAGCTTTGAAGGCATGAGAGGTGAAAGAATAACCAGGCTCCCCGTCCAGACATTGGTAGACTACTGGTCAACATTGCTTGGAGATGGGATGAGCTGCTATGGAAATTGGTATGAAAAAGCTTTGGCCTGGTATGCTGCCTACCGCTAATGCAGGGGGCATTCACTCATACAGCTGCTTTATTGGCCCTATAGAGATGGTCAAAGGTTCAGGGACACCTCTCTTCCCATGGGCCCAGCTTCCTGCTACAATATATGTGAGCAGGTGTGGCATGGCCAGGCTTTCTTGTTGAAAGAATGGCAATTGGGATGGGTAGAGGAAGTGTGAAGCCAGATGATTCTTATCCCATCTAGAATTATTATTATCCTTTCCATGAAATTTCAATAAATCAATGTGCAAATGAGCCTGGTGTGATGGAGTCATAACCCACAAATCTCTTTCTGTCAGTTCTATGCTTGAATGGTTATTAATGATTCCTATTTAATTCATTCATGCAGAAAGCGTCTAATTTACAAGGAAGAAACATCTGATACAGGCAAGCAATGATTTAGAATGAGGTGAATGCTAATTGTTTACTATGTACTGTCTTCAGAATTATCGTTTAACTGTATTCTCAAAACTGAATAAAAAAGGGGGTTGTTTCTTCAGTGAAGACTTAATCAAAAACATCCAAGTTGTTTCTGCTGTTCATAGTAAATGTTACGCTTAACTGCCTTCTGTCTTCATTCTCAACGAACATTGGAGGTTCATGGCTGATGGCTATTGGCGATAGGTCAACAAAGTATGGAAGTACGTCTTCATACAATACATAACTTAATGGATTTCATTACTACACAATGTCCAATGGCTTCAATGGTTTTTAAAAGATTTCAGTTAATTGTCAACAGACATTGAAAATAATTTTGTCTTATATTCTTATAGCAAAATAGCATACACCGACATGTATAAACACAAATGTAAAACTTGGGATATTCCACAATATCTGTGGCAGAAAGATATAATCTAATTTATCTATGACATAGTATTAAGGTGAATACTGATAAATATACTTGTGCAATCATCTAACACTCTGCTTTGTGACACTGTCAACATTTAGACTGTAAGCTTCTTGGGAAAGAAACCTGTCTTTGCTTTCATTAATCTGTAAAGTAACATGTATATTGAAGGTGCCATATAGCAACAAGAACATCATATTTCTGTAAGCTTTTAGCTGCAGGTAGAAAGCAAACAGTTACCTGTGTCATTCCAGTATCCTATGTTCATTCCAAGTGAGTTTCATTTGTAATGAGTGACATTTTTATGGGATGAGGACCCCACAATTCATTTATTTGGTGGCATTTAATATATGTTTTAAATCAGTGTTCTTCACTGCAAGGGGTGAGGGCCCACTGGTAGCTCCCAATCACCTCAAGAGTGGTTCTCCACACACAACGCCCCTCTCTCTTTTCACAGTAGCCACTCACTGGCTCAATTCAGACAACACGCTGAGCCTCGGTTGTTGAGTTACCTACTGACAGTTGTTGAAAAAGGTGGTGATCTACAGACAACACGCTGCAGCAGGCACTGCAAGGAATCGGCTACCACCCCGGTTGCAAATTGCCTACTCAGCTCTGACTGACAGCTCGGCCGCCATTTTCCCCACTCACCAAACTCCGTTAGTCCTCTAGCAGGTATCCCAGAAGGCACTGCAGCCGAAAACCATGGGAGCTGCCATTGAAGCTGATGCAGGACACGCCTCCCAAACCCCATTGGCTGGCTCAGTCAGTGGGCAGAACTCAGCAGCCTCAGGCAAAGAGGCAGCCAGGAGGAACGGCAGCAGCAATACAACAGTCGCACCCCATGCCCAGCGCTGCAATTCCAACGTTGGCACCCACGCCCCAACCCCCCCTCCCTCCTAGAGCATCTTCCGCATACACAGGAAAGAAGGTGAGAGTGGGGTGGCATGGAAAACTTTATTCAGCAGGGAGACCAGACATGGGCAATAAGGCACATGGGCACCACTATGCCAGGGCAGAATCTACGGAAAGGACAGTTGCCCTGGGAAGGGAGGAGGCAGCTGGAAGGCACAGCGGTGAAGCGGGGGCGGCCGAGGCCACACCCCCAGGGAGCCAAGCATGGAACGTGCCAAGGGGATGTGGTGGAGAAGGGCGGCATGCCAAGGAGGGATGCCAGTCCAGAGATGGAACTCCACAGCCGACGCTCACAGGGGGTGGGGGTAGCGCAGCCAGATCCAGGCACTGATGCTTTCACGCACCCGGGACACCTCCGCATGGGAGCGACGCTCCCCAATGGGATTCTCGGGGCCTGGCAATGGCTCACTGTCCAACTGTGTTGGGCAGATGAGGGGGGCTCTCTGGTCGCCGCTTCCCCTGCCCTCATCCTTCTGGGTGATGCGAGGGTGGAGGTGGCGGTGCAGTGGGGGTCTACTCTGGATGGGGTGTTGTTCTCCCTCTTGGTGTGGGGGGGCTGCCCCTTGCTCCAGGGCGCCTGGGGTTGTTGCTTATTCCGTCTCCCCCTCCCCCCCCCTTTGCTGTAGTGCCCTTCTGATGCACTTCCCTGTCCATTTGGGTAGCTGACAGGGCACCCTGCGTGAGTGCTTGCAGGAGCTGGCCCCTTGTTGATCTCCGTGCCAGCTGCCTGGTGGGGGAGGCGGGCATCCTGGTTGCTATGGCGGTGATGCTGGGGCTCTGTTGCGAGCGTGCTTGAGCGGCCGCCTGCTTTCTGCCTCTCTTGCCGCTCCACTCTCTGATCTTCCGTTCTCAACAACTCACGATCGTTGCTTCAACAACGCCCCAATTCGGACAACACGTTTGTCAATTGACAAATCCCCCAACAACTCGCAAATGAGTTGTTCATCTCGGTTGTTGGATGTTGCTACTTTACCAACTGTGGGTTGTTGCTCCGTTGTGTGGCTACATTCAGACGACACGTTTGACAACGCAATGGGTTGTTGCTTCAACAACCCACAGTTGTTAAACGTGTCATCCGAATTCAGCCACTCTCACGGGCTGGTTTCGCATGACATGTTAGGCAATGGAGGGGAAATAGCGTACTGACCATGTGTTAGGTAGGTGGTGCTCCCCACACGACACGTTGCTCTGCCGTCCGTTGATTGGCTGAAAGTTCCGGCATCCATCTTGGCTGCAGCGTCTCCTCCCTACCACCCCCTTCAGTCCTCCAGCCGTATCCCAGCATGCACTGCACGTTCTGCCGTCTGTATCAGAGCAGCCGGGGGGGGGGGGGGGTTCAGCTGCTCCGGCCAGCAGAACTCTATGCCCAAACGGAACAGTCCACGGAGAGAGGGGGGTTGGTTTCGGACAACACTTTAAACAACGGGCTTCAGGCTAAACAACGTGCAAGCCCGTTGTTTCTCTCCGTTGCTTAATTGGGCGAAATAGCGTACCGTCAGTTGTGGGGGGGGTGTAACCTTCCACATGACACAATAAGCAACGCAACTGACGTTTGCTTCCCCCCCCCCCCCCGTTGCCTAATGTGTTGTGCGAAACCAACCACTGTCTAGCTTTGCCGTGTTTGCTTTAGTGATGCTGTTGTGCTGTGATCTGGGCTATTGGAGAAGGCTTCAGGAGTGGGAAGTCAGGAGATCTGCCACTCCTCAGCTGTTAAGTGGCTGGGAAGGGGGGAAGAAGAGAATGCAGATCATTAGCTGTGAGGCAGAAAGAGCCCAAGAGGTAAAGAGCAATGTGATTGGATAGCTGCAGTGATGCAGTGTGCCGGCGCAGACAGAGAAAAATGAATGCATAAGTTCCAGCACCCTGGAGGGATTTTATTATATTCAGTGGTATAGAAATGTCGTAAACAAATACATAAAAATGTAGGTGAGAGTGAAAGCAGCAGCTTTAGCTGGAAAGTTTTGCAGCACTCAATAAAAGAGAGAACTCTCTTAATGACGAGGAAATCCAAGATTACAATCCAAGAACCATGTCAGAATTTGCCCGCCTTGTGACTGACTGATGAGGCCTTGCTTGGCCAACATGGAGTGGAATGGGGAGGAGTGGCCCAAAAAGTCTTCCGGTCAAGTCTGGTGCACAATGTTGCCACTTGACTAGGGCAGTGGGAGAGAAGAGGAAGGACCCCCATAGCCTGAATAAAGCCTCCAAGCATCCAAGGCAGCAGTGCCTGGTGCCAATGCGGCTCCTGCTGGAAAAATAGTGAAGATCACTCATTCAAATAGAACAATAAATTTAACTGAAGGGTTGTAAGAATATAGGATACATTATCTGCCTTTTTAGGCATCCAAAAGAGAAGAAGGGTCTTGCTTCCCCCGGATGCCATTGGTTGATACCACGTGGTTGATACCACATGTTCCCAGCGCTTTCCCTTTCCCATGCTTCCAGTGCTACCACCACCGCCACCATACACAAGTCCCAGATTCATAACATTCACTCTCTTTCAAAAATTGCATTGTTGGGTGGCGCCCCTTTTCCAAACTCCCTCAGAACGAGTCAGTTCTATACACCTGAGCTTCTGCTCTTTAAGGGATGTGTGTGCGAATCGATCCTTAGATACCTACCTCAATCCTTTACCAATCAGTGAGCAACTGGAGTTAGAGAACTACGTGCCAAAGAAAGAAAGGCACCCTGCCGATTATTGACATGGAGAAAGAGAAGTCAGAAAATCCCTGAGACTTCCTGAACCGAACTTGTTTGCCACGATGCAAAATATCCTTGGGGACACAGCAAAAGTCACGAAACTTCACAACCGGAAGCAAGGATCAAATGTGACCCTAGCGCACGTCTCCAACTGACTGCAATCCCTATTAGGAGTGGTCAGGTTTAATTTAACACAGTAATATTTAAGAAACCTGTGGCTGCCAATGTATAAGGAGAGGAGGTGTAATGTTATTTAACTCTACCACCTGGAAATCACTCTCACACACTATGCATACAACATTTACACAGTAACAGAGCACAGGAGGAATATATAGCATAAATAAACAAATATTGGGTTTGATTGACTTCCATGAGAGCAAAGGACTTTTTGCAAGACCAAGGGCTCCACTCATAGAAGGCCCCTCCATCCAGTTTTTTGGGGATACCCCTCCCTACACACACCACAGTTTACCCTATACAGCAGGTTCTCCTGGGTCTCTGTACAGTATTTTCTGGCATCTGAAAGGGCCAGCCTGCGAAGGAGGAGTCTGTGAAGTCCACTGCAACCAGTGCAGTTTATCCAACAGAAATCTGGATCCAAACCATTATTGCAAAGTCATAGGAAGAGATTTGAAATAAAAATGGGGGGAAATAGGCATTTGAGGGGGATGTCTGACAGGAGGTGTCCTGGCTAAATTTAATAACTGCTTCATTGCTGCAGCTGAACAAACACACCTGCACCGGAATCTTCACAAATCTAGCTTCCATTTCAAGTTATTCAGAGCCATTGCTGTGAAATAGCTTTACTCAGTTAGTCTGCAATTTATGTGCCGTACCTGAAAGGAAGGCGAGAGAAAAAACATAAATAAAGTGCCCCTTGCCCTTTATTAGCAGTAGGAAAGCTCTGCCAACATTAACTTGCCTGTGTCAGCAGATGCTTGCAAATGCTGCAAATCATTTGATCTTTATTTGTTATGAGTTTCTCAGAAAACATTCATTATACTTGGTGTGGAGCAGTGAAGGTTGGTGGCTCTGATGTCGGTGGAGTGGTGATTCCGGTTCAGGACTAGTCACAACTCAATGGGAGCTATCCAAGGTGCTTCCTGGGATGGCACCCTTAGAGTTCAGGCTGGTTCAGACTAAAACCCAGTCTGGATTCACCACCTCACTGGCACCGGAGCCACAGACAGAAGGCAGGGCCTACACCAAAAATGTGGAGAAGGGGTAAGTTCTGGGGGTGAGCTGGTGAGATAGAATAGGTTTGTATGACTGGATACATTATTTCCCACCAGCCAATTAAAACCATCAAGAGCTCTATTCCATTTATGTGTAGACACACATGCATAATCAATAACAAGAGACTACATGAATTGCTGATTAGAAAGGATGCCATGCACTCCCTTCTCTACTTTACACCATCCCAAACGATGACTCGTGAAGAAAACAAATTGCAGATGCAAAAAGTCAAGGAATCCTTTGATGATTCAAAATTTTTTACGAAACTAAGACGCACGTTTGGGGGCAAAGACTGTAACAATGACACCAACTCAGAAAATAGTGTGGATCTTAAACTTAAAGAGCTTTAATAAATCAATCATCAAATTTGGAAGATAAAGTGACATGTGCTTTTTGAACTATGATTATTTACTATTACGTTTTTAGGGTGCAGTGATTGTTACACCTCCATATTCCTAAAGACATCACAGTGTATTGGGACATACTTCTGTGGTTGAGGAAATGGTCGCATTCAGATGATCAGTGGGGAAAACAATGCAGTATGGTTGTTTCCCCCATCTGTGCTGGTCGCATGACCAGCATTTCCCTAATTACCCATGCCGTAATTAGGGAAATGCTTATCATGGCTTTTACCCACCCCATAGCCTCTATTGCAAACTGTAGATTGTAAGCTGGATAAGAAATCACCCCCGCTGCCCTGCACGCCAAGTTCGGACAACACAGCAACCGTGACATGGCACAGGTAATTAGGGAAATGGCAGTTGTATGACTAGCATATGTGGGGGCGGGGGAAACAACCCATACTGCATTGTTTCCCCCGCTAATCGTCCAAACCCACTCAATATTATTTAAGCCTGGGAATTCTAATAGTTGTATGTAGGGATGTGTATCGTATCGTTAAAATGTCCAATAATGATACGATAAGGTCATTATCGGACATCCAATTAATAATAACGATACGATAGAAAAACCTCTGATAAATATCCAATCCGAAAATTTTCAGCCCGATTATATCGGATTTTTTTCGGATTACCAGACTGCCATGTAAATAAACCTATAATATCTGTATTTTAAAAGTTAGAGGCTTGAAACTTGGTCACAGTGCTTATAGGGTATGCCTAAGTATGTGTATGAAATTTGAGATCGATCCCTCCAACCTTCAATTTTATATGAATTTATTAAAGATTGTAAGTTCTGACAGGTCAGAATGACAACTTGCCACGTGCATTCATTCAGACCTGTCAAAAAGTTGCAGGATCTTTAAAAATACAGGGGTGGAGGGATTGATCTGAAATTTGGCACATATGTGTAGCAACATGTGCTAGACATGTGTATGAAATTTGAGGTCGATCCCTCCAACCCTCAATTTTATATGAATTTATTAAAGACTGTGCAACTTTATTGAGAGCTGGTTGACCAGGCCTCCAGGCTGTCATCTTGTTGTCCGCTTTTTTCCCATAAGCTTGCATTGGGGGAAACACGTGGATAATTTTTTTATTTGAAATAATAATGACATAAAACTTGGGGAGCGAGGACTATCAAGATCCAATCTGCAATGTCCAAAACGTTTCATGTCTCTATCTTTTCAAATTAAAAAGTTATAGGGGGTCCCCCAAATGCCCCACCCCCTGCTGTAACGTCTTCATTTTTAAAGATAAAAACTTGAAACTTGTGGGACATTGAAGATGGGATCTGGCTGGTCATTTGTGAAAAAAATCAGAGCTATTGCTCAAACCCGCGATTTTTACTGAATTTTTTAAAGATCATGCTCCTTCTGAAAGGTGAGGCCCAGTCAACCAGCTGCCAATAAAGTTGCACGATCTTTAATAAATTCATATAAAATCGAGGGTTGGAGGCACATGTTGCTACACATGTGTGCCAAATTTCAGATCAATCCCTCCACCCCTGTATTTTATATTATTTTTTTAAAGGTCCTGCAACTTTTTGACAGGTCTGAATGAACGCATGTGGCGAGCAGTCATTCTGACCTGTCAGAACTTAAATGATCTTTAATAAAATCATATAAAATTGAGGGTTGGAGGGATCGATCTCAAATTTCATACGCATACTTAGGCATACCCCATAAGAACTGTGACCAAGTTTCAAGCCTCAAACTTTGAAAATACAGAAGTTATAGGCATTTTTTCTAAAAAAAAAAAAAAAAAAAAAAAAAAAGCTCTATAGGGCACAATGGAGCTGCAAATTAAATATCGTATTTCTGATAATTATCGGAAATACGATATGAATTACCTCCGATATAATCCGATCCAAAAAAATTTTAAAAAGTGATTTACGATAATGATACGATATGATAATTTCGGGCATGCACACCCCTAGTTGAATGGCAACTTGTCCTATGGAGTTTTTGCAACTGTTTTCTGGAGTGGATCCAATAGCAGCACCAACTTTTTGAACTTGGTCTATCCTACTTATAGGAAATTTGGCCTTATCTATCTGTTGAGTATTTGGAGAATTTTTCTTACATGGTAGAAATGGCATCAGTGTGAATACCAAAACTGTAGGGGCACACCCTGCACAGAAATACAGGAGGATGAGCCTGGTAGCCCATCAAGAGCATCCAGATTAAAATAAATGAGGCAAGGAATAAAAGGAGTATGATAGTCGGAGTCTACTACCAACCACTCAATCAAGGAGATGACAAGGATGAAACTTTTGAAAAGCAAATTGCCAGGGTTTCAAGGAAGTGTGATGTAGTAGTGTTGGGGGACTTCAATTACCCCAATATCTGTTGGGAGACAAATTCTGCCAAAAGTGGCCCTTCCAAGAAATTCCTGACATGTGTGGCTGATAACTTTCTCCTACAGAAAGTAGAGGAAGGAACTAGAGGATTGGCTATGCTTGACTTTACTGACCGATAGGGAGGATTTAGTGGATAAAGTGGCAGTTACGGGAACTCGTCATACTTAAGATCTTGATTTTAATGGAGGCAAAAGCTGAGTGTAGCCATATGCATACTCTGGATTTCAGGAAAGCCGATTTTAATAAACACAGAACTATGATAAGTAAGGTCCCATGGGAAGTGACCCTAATGAGAAAAGGAGTCCAAGATGGGTGGGAGTTTTTTAAAAAAAGGATTTTTAAAGGCACAATTACAAACAATTCCAACAAGGAAAAAAGATAGAAGACAACAAAAGAAACCAATGGGGCTCCACAAAAAGCTTAGAGATGACCTGAAGATAAAAAAGGATACATATAGGAAGTGGAAGGAAGGCCAGGCTACAAAAAAGAGTACAAAGAAGTAGCACAGAAGTGTCAGGAAGGTGTCAGGAAGGCTAAAGCTGAGAATGAGCTTAGGCTAGTGAGGAATGCTAAAAGCAACAAAAAAGGTTTCTTCAGGTATGTGCATAGTAAAAGACAGAGGAAAGAAATGGTGGTTCAACTGCTTAATGAGAATGGCAAATTGATAACAGAGGACAAAGAAAAGGCTGCTCAATTCCTACTTTGGCTCAGTCTTCTCCGAAAAGCGGGTCTGTGACACACACACACACACACACACACACACCGCCCCGGCAAAAGTGAAGTACAAGCTGAAGAGATAGGATTTCAGCTTGAGATTGATAAACAAATAGTGAAGGAACACCTACTTTTCTTGAACAAGTTCAAATCTCCAGGGCCCAATGAACTGCATCCTAGAGCAATAAAGGAGCTGGCAGAAGAACTCTCAGAACCACTGTCTATTATCTTTGCGAAATCATGGAAGAAGGGTGAAGTGCCGGATGACTGGATAAGGGCTAATGTTGTCCCTATCTTCAAAAAGGGCAAAAGGGAGGAACATGGAAACTACAGATCATTCAGTCTGACATCAATCCCTGGGAAAATTTTGGAGCGGGTTATAAAAAAGTTAATCTGTAACCACCTTGAGAACAATGCAGTGATTACTAGAAGCCAGCATGGATTTGTCAAGAACAAATCCTGCCAGACTAATCCGATCTCATTTTTTGATCGGGTAACCTCCCTTGTGGACTGTGGGAATGCTGTGGACATAATGTAACTTGACTTCAGCAAAGCTTTTGACAAAGTGCCCCATGACATTCTGATTAGCAAACTAGCTAAAAGTGGGCTAGATGGGACAGCTATTAGGTGGATCCACAGTTGGCTACAGAATCGGACTCAAAGAGTGCTTATCAATGGTACCTTCTCAAACCTGGGGAGGTAACAAGCGGGATACCACAGGGCTCAGTCCTGGGCCTAGTGCTCTTCAACATTTTTTATTAATGACTTGGATGAAGAGGTGCAGGGAATGCTTGACAAAACCTTGACAAAAACACATTTGGATCTTGCACAACATTCTCATGAGATCAAGCTGCTTCATTTTTTTCTGAAGCAAACTCCATAGCTTGTGACTCATCAACCCAAACACAACTTAGCAGCCCTATATAGCAGCCATCTGACAGCTTGATAACTTCCTAGGTTTTACCATCCCAGAGCAGCAGCAAAACCTGAATGTTGGTTGAGCCCTGTTCATCAGGCCTTGGCTCCCATCGGTAGATCTGCTGCCCAAAGGGCAACTTCAAGCAATTCCAGTTAAGAGACCCATATAAGAGCCCTTAATCCTTCTGGCCCTGAAATCAGATGATACAGAAGGACCAATCCAGTGCTAACAGCAAGTAGAATATCTCTCAGGCCCGCTCACTTCCTTAGTCTCACAGGCAATTTCAAAGCCCCCACTGTCTTGCCTTACGGTTCTTTGACTTTAAACCAGATGTGGACTGGAAACTTCTTCAAAGAGAAGACATAGCTTTAAATAGAGGACTGTCCTCTGCAAATTCTCCAAATAGATGACTATCCTATGTAAAGCAAGACACCTGGTCATCCGAAGATGGCATGGTTATCCCCCTATGCACAAGACCACTGGTTTTCAGCCAACCCATCTGATGCACCGTATAACTGGCCCACAGCCCGCCTTCTGCCTGCCCATTTCCAAGGGTCTTGTCTGCTCTGAGTCTATGCATCTGATGAGCTTGTCATGTTGGGTCACAGGTAGCGCATGAAAAATGGTCTACGGGTGTGCACGGACCCCCCGGATCGGATCGGGACCCGGATCGGGACCTCCAATTTTGTCACGGACCGGTTCGGACAAAATCGGAGGCCCCCCGGACCGGATCGAGTCCGATCCCAACCCAAAAATCGTAAATTTTTGGATCGGACGCCATTTTTTTCCCCATAGACTTGCATTGCAATGCAAGTCTATGAGGAAAAAATGGCGACGGGTGGGTGAGGGGGGGCCTAACGCCCTCCCCCCCCGGGGCCGTCCGCTGTGGACGGCCCCGGCAGGTAAGCCCCCTCCCCCGCGCTCCCTACCCCCCCTGGGGCCGTCCGCTTCCATCCGCTGGCGCCCGCGGGCGCCAGCGGATAGAAGCGGACGGCTCCGGGGGGGGTAAGCCCCCTTCCCCGCCACTGCTTACCTTCTCGGCCCGTCCGCTCCCGTCCGGCGCCGGCGGCTACTACCAGCGGGCTCCGCGGCCTACTCTCGAGTAGCGCGCCGGGTGATGACATCACCCGGCGCGCCACCCTGGAGTAGGCCGCGGAGCCTGCTGGTAGTAGTCACCGGCGCCGGACAGGAGCGGCCGGGCCGGCAAGGTAAGGGCCCCCTCCCCCCCTCCGCGCGCCCCCTCCTCCCCTCCACGCACCCCCTGCTTACCTTCTCGGCCCGTCCGCTCCCGTCCGGGGCCGGCGGCTACTACCAGCGGGCTCCGCGGCCTGCTCTAGAGTAGCGCGCCGGGTGATGACATCACCCGGCGCGCCACCCTAGAGCAGGCCGCGGAGCCTGCTGGTAGTTGTAGTCGCCGGCGCCGGACGGGAGCGGCCGGGCCGGGAAGGTAAGGGCCCCCCTCCCCCCCTCCGCGCGCCCCCTCCTCCCCTCCACGCACCCCCTGCTTACCTTCTCGGCCCGTCCGCTCCCGTCCGGCGCCGGCGGCTACTACCAGCGGGCTCCACGGCCTGCTCTAGAGTAGCGCACCGGGTGATGTCATCACCCGGCGCCCCACCCTGGAGCAGGCCGCGGAGCCCGCTGGTAGTAGCTGCTAGTGCCGGACGGGAGCGGACGGGCCGAGAAGGTAAGCGCCCCCCTCCTCCCCCCCCGCTGTCCACTTTCATCGGCGGGCGCCCGCTGGCGCCCGCCAATGGAAGCGGCGGTGGGCGCCAGTGGGCGCCCGCCGATCCGCCGATCCGCCGAACCGGTTCGGAGCCTTTTCGGACCGGTTCGGATTGGATCGGCCGATCCAGCTGCGGGATCGGAAATCGGATAATTTATCCGATTTCCCACTGGACCAGACTCGGATCGTGGATCGGGTCCGATCCAGTGCACATCCCTAAAATGGTCTAATTGGAGAAAAACCTGCATTTGTATAATACATTATTGTTTCTACATCTTAAAAAAATGTTTTTCACCTGTTTCGTATAGTGTTAACAACACACACTGAATTTGAACGCTTCATTATTTTAGTCAGCAGAGAAGTCCTTTAGCATTGGCGATCAGTAGGACAAAAGGCTGCACAACCAAAGCATGTCAGAGTTCTATAACAAATCTAGTACAAAGCCATGGGGAATTGGCATCATTTAGTCAACAAGCTCCATACGAGAATGCTGCTTATTTCGCTTTCCATTCAGCTTCTTTTTTCAAATGAAATGAAACACAAAGTAGTTCAGTGCACGAAACCAGCTACAGGCCAATAATGATCTGAAATGCATCTAGAACACATCCCTGCAAAAGTTCAAACAAAGCTTCTGTTAAATGCCAAAGCTAAACAGACAGTACAGGGACGGTGTTTGCGATCTCCCTTTTCAGATAGATGCTGGCAGATTGATTTTCATGTTCAGACTAAACAAGCACTTAGCAGCCCTATACTGTCAGCTGAATAGCATCCAGCGTCCCAATTAGAAAACCCAGTCAATGAATAGGTCAGCCGACAGGAGGGGTCTGGATAGTCCATGCAAGACTAGGCCATTCAAGTTTGTAGTGATTTGTTCTGACCTTCTCCTCATCAGAGGTGACCCTTCCATAAAATTGTAAAAAAAATGTTGTGTTGTTGTTGTTTTAATGGAAGGAAAGAAAACAAATCTAGGATTTTACCATACACCATGGTATTGCTATTATTATTATTATTATTATTATTATTATTATTATTATTGCAGAGCAAAAACAAATGCCCCAGGAAAATCATTACTTTTCATTCTTTTAAATATTCTGTAACAAAATAGGTCAGGAGAAGCTCTTGACTTAATAGGTAAATAAACAGCTCTCATGCTCTAAATAAATGAATGTAATAATTGAAGTTCCTAAATGAGAGGTGTTCCAAGCAACCTGCATAGGCTTTTGTACTTCCCATGTCAATAAGTGGCATTGGTAATTGGATGTTTGCTCCACTATTATCTTCCACTTCTATGACATTTAATTGATTGTTATAGTAAGGCATTCACATGACCCACGCTGGACCCAGAAAACCCAGTTGGAATTTAACCATTGGCTTCTACAAAAATACACTTCTTAAAGCTGCAGCAACAATTAGTTAGGTATAATAATAATAATAATAATAATAATAATAGTAATAATAATAATAATTTATTTCTTACCTGCCTCTCCGTTTGGATCGAGGTGGGGAACAACAATACGATAAAATACATAAAACTGATTAAAACATGACACACAATATTAAAACTGCATTAAAACATCCTAAAGCATCCTAAAAACATCCTAAAAACATTCTAAAATTCCAAATAGCCAAATCTCTGAAGGTTGGGCTTCTGCACACCTTTAAATGAAACCGTACAGCACGGTTTTAGCAAAACAGGATTCAGGACAAGGTGAGTATGTATTTTGCATATAACTGTGTCTGAAACAGAAGAAGCCACTCACTGACTTTGGGAGCCTATCTACACACGCAGGATAAAACACTTTGGAAACGTTTTGAAAACTGTATATGGAGTGTGTGCTGGGCCCCAACAGTTCTCAAAACTGCTACAAACCGTTTTGAACCGTTTTAAAGCAGTAGTGTAGATAGGCTGACAGTCAAACTGCATGTTACTTTAATTATGTTGCTTGCAGATCCCCCTGTACTTTTATTTACTCTAAAGTGAGCATGTGGAGACCTGATCCGGAGTGGGACTGCCTCATGTAGGTAGGTTTCATCCCTAGCCACTTTCTTCCCAAAATTTGATTCCCCATCACCACAGCAGCTAAAAACAAGGGGGAAAACCATTAGATCTTTTTTGAAAACTCCAACATGGGGGGATTTGAAGAGGGAATTGTTAAGTCATCCCAACCCACCACACATGGTGCCCAACTTCTGATTGGTGCCCTGCACACTTACTTCAAAGTAAATTAAAAGTAGAAGGGGAGCTGCAAGAATCAAAAAGGCACAACTGACCGTGAAAATATATTTGAGGGGTGAGGAGTACTTAATTGCCAGTGATACTTCCTATACTTCCTGATATAATATTGAAGGATGGAATGTACCATATGGACACAATTTGATCACAATATGGCTTCCCTCGCCCTGCGACTTGCCCAAACACACTGGGGCCAGATCTCTACCAAGCAGGATATAACACTTTGAAAGTGGTTTGGAAACTGTATATGGAATTTGTCATGGGCCCCAACAGTTGTCAAGACCGTTATAAACTGTTATAAAGTGATCATGTAGATCCTGCCTGGGAATCTGCATGCATTCCCTGATGTGAGGCCCTGAAGTGGTCAGCCATTCAAATGGCAAATTGGAGCATTGGTTCAGCAATTCTCCAACATGGGTGTCAGAGCAGACAGTTGCTGAAGCTCAGGGGTTATGAACAATGGGTGTGCAGCAGAAAAGAAGTATTGCTTTATTGATAGGGGAGTCAGATATCCTCTATTATACCAGACTGCCTTCTTTGTGACTTAATCCTTCCCTCCCCAAATCCACTTGTGTCCAGACAGATGTCCGGTATCAAGCACGTCTGGTAAAAATCTAGGATTGTGGACTGGGCCCTGCAGTGCTTGTGAGGTCTGACTGGCTATTGCTGTTGTTGATTCTGTGGATGGTCACAGCGGAGGCAGGGACAGGCTGTACAGAGCATCAGGATAGGAATGTCTGAGAAATCCACAACCAAATGAGTTCGGATTTCTATGAATCTGACCCATGGATTTTGCAGCAAACTGGCTTTTCCCAAGACACTCCATTTTTTTTATGGGCTTGCGGACTGCTTTTTATTTGTTTGTTTCTTTTTACTTTCCAGAATGTTGTGTAAATTTAGTTACAGAAAAATCCATAAAATAAAAAAAAACTGGGTGAAAATGCACATTTCTCCTATAGGCTGAAGCGTAAGAATACGCACTTTGAGGGGATTTGCGCGTTTGCACAAAGGCGGATTTGGACAGTAGGAAAGAATCTGGTTCCAGCAATGTGCAGACAACAGAATGAAAGACACCTGACAATCTCTGAAACGCTGATGGAATGGTTTTACAAAATCCGTACATCCCTAGCTAGAGGGAGAAGAGAAGAAAGAAATAGAATGACTATCAGATAGCAAGCCCTTCACCATGATTGTAAATTGTACGGGACTTCTATTTAAATTCCAGTACTTATGTATAAATTTGCATCTGTACATTTAAATTAGCAAATGCAAATTATTTCCAAAATGGCATCCTCTTCTGTCCTCTTTCCTCCTGATGCAAATCCTCTTGTTTGTTTTTTAGCAATGAATAAGTTCCACCCTAGTTGTTGACTAGGCCAGGCCAGGCTCAAAGAACTTATGCCAAGCCTGGCTAGTGCAGAGGCCTCACGTTGCCTGCCAAGCACAAGAGTTTTACATTCATTTACACATCTGTTCCCTGCTGTAACTGAAGAGGGCTCTGGGGGCCCTCACTAGATTACACCCCAGCCTCAAATCCTCCTGCGATCCTTGGCTCAAGCCCTTGACAATAAGTTGCACTGTGCTCTCAACAGCAACTGAACCTTTCTGCTTTCATTACAAAAAGTGCTTATTTGCATTTGCACATAACACACCACCACCATAGGGAAAGCGTGTTTAAAATAAAAAATGTCAAGACATAATTAACTGAAAGGTCAGGCTTAATTACAGACTAGTTGTTGCAAATGAAATACCCCAATTACCAGGACTATGTCAAAGAATTCTTGGAACTGTGTGAAATGTTTTCTTTGGCACCTTTACCTTTTGATAAATTTGATACCTTTTGTTCAGTGACAGTGTTGTTTTGACAGGTGTTCCATATAGAACACACAAAATAGAACATTAACAAATACAGCACCCTCTGCAACTCAAGGCACCCTGCTGTATTAATTATTTTCTTAGAAGCAGAACTTAGATAATGATTTTAAGTTTGGGGTCTTGAACTGATGACCTGAGGAATGGTATGCAGGCATTTAGGCCTATGTCTCACCACTTGGATCTGCCCAAGGCAGGGCGTTGCAAGGAGACCAGACAAACAAGCCAGTATACGCCAGCTCTGCAAACGGTTCTTCCATTTCTTTGCCCTCTCTAAGGACTTCAGGGTCATGCATGTTCTCTGGTTTAAGGAAGAAAAAGATCTGTTCTTGCTCTCTGCAGACATGATCCCAAACTGCACAGAAACTAGGCCTGACAGAAAAGTATGATGCCTAATATAACACTAATAGAGGAAGCACACTTATGGAGTTTAGAATTTATGGCAAAACAAATCAATAAGAAGCAAGATGGTGAGTAACAACTCAATAAAGGAAAAAAAGTTGCATTACCTGTACAACTGCCAAGGTTGCTACTGGGAATACTTTTCAATGCATAGGTATTTAAGTTTCCTCTCCGATCATCTTTCTCCCTGCATCCCCAGGTCATTCCATCCCGTTGAGGAAAATTCAGCAACTTGTTACTCCATTTTTCATTGCTTTTGCCAACATTAATCTTCCTCTCAAGTAATCAGAATTTCTTTTTACTTTGCCATTTGCCCAGAATAAGAATCAGTGCTGATCAGGTACTTACTCATAACACAAGACAAAACCTTAGTGATGATTCAAGTCACCCAGCCCCATTTGAGTTAGGGATTAGAGATATTAAACAACATCTTTGACAGCTCCTGCTGCTACAAAGGCTCAATCCACAGCCGTTTTAGCAGAAGTGCAGTTGGGGAAAACTTATCTTGCCTGGTACCTGGATCACTGCTACAGAAGCATCTCAGGTGCCAGAAATTCTTGGCAAGTAATCTTTTTTAGGATACCCAACTTCCTTACCGGAGAACTATGTATTTCAGACTTCCAAGTATGGTAAAGGCCTCAAGTGCCCTGGAAAAAAAAATGTTATTATAGATTGGATAATGACAAATCTGAGCAGTATCACTACAGAGCGGTCGGTGTAATATATATATATATATATATATATATATATATACATACAACATTTTTATCCCATCCTTTTTTGAAAAAGCTCAGTTCCCTACCCATTTTATCCTCACATCAACCCTGTTGGGATTTGAACTTCAGGCTACCTGAAAGACCATCTTCTCCTTTAAAAGCCTGCCCAGGTTTTCAGATCTTCAGGCATGCCCCCTTTTCAGTACCACTGCCTTCAAGGATAGCTTTGGTGTTGACATGAGAGAGAACCTTCTCAGTGGCTGCTCCTAGGCTGTAGAACTCCCTGCCAAGGGAAGCTAGATTGGCTCCCATCTTGAATGCCATTTTTCTTGGTAGAAAGGCAGGGTACAAATCAAATAAATAGACAATAAAGTGAGGTCTCCTAGCTCCTGATCCTACTTGAGAACTATGACATCCCACTGGTTTAATGCATGCCAGGTTTGCAAAATCTGCTAAGCATATACAGGTCAGATGCCCAGCCCGTAGCTTTCCTTGTAGTCAAGCTGTCAAATTGTGTTTCCAGTCAATTGCTTTTCTTATGCAAGCTACATATAAACAGGCATTGCCTCGGGCTACAGACAGCATCCTCGTCTAGCAATTAGAGGGAAGCTTTCCTAATAGGCTTTACATAATACAGTGTTGTGTAGACTTCAGGTCACTACCCGGAATTAAAGCACCATGAAAGATAGTTGTTACAAAATTACTGCTGGCCACTATGGGTAGCGCTGGGGCAAAAATCAGCCTGAGCCCACAAGGGCAGCGGACGCCCCTGTGTCCATCCCTTATGGGCCCAGGAGGACGCACATGTTAGACTTTTGCCCAAGGCTACTGAAAGGACAAAGGGGATGCAGGTCCAGGTGAATTCAGTTCTGACCTGACCTGCACCCTTTGTCCTTTTCCCCACTGTGCTAATGGTGGCTGCCATTAACTCAGCAGGGGGAAATATGCCATTTCCCCAGCCTTAAAGGCCCCCATCGGCAGGGTGGAGAGAGAAATACAAATTCCCCAAGGCTGGAAAAATCACGTATTTTCCCCCTCCACTCTAATGGCGGGGAAATTGCATTCCCCCTATGTGCACCACACATGGCCTGAAAAGCCCTCTTAAAACCTTGGATTAAGAGGGCCTTTAAGGCCCCAATTGGTACAGCAGGAGGAAGGCAAAGTGCACTTTCAAGGGCCTCCAGAAAGTGTGCAATTCCCCTGGCATGCCATTAGGTCTAGAACAGGGGTGTAGAACCTCAGGTCCTCCAAGGTGCCATGATTCCAAGCCTTCCCACTGAGATGTGAGACCATAAAGAGGTCTGCTATGCAATCCACAAAGCTTTATTCAGTAAACAGACATCACTTCACCCCTGAATGGAGTGTGACTGCTAGGAGCTATCCTCTAATCTTAATAGGCCTAACAGGGCAAGGCAGTTGCATATAAACTAAATGGACATTTTCTTGCCATGCTCGACAGACTTTTACTGAATTCCTCTTCAACTGTTACCTCTGGTGAGTGGCTAGCCTAGCAGACTGCTTCCCTCCTTCTCTCAACTCCACTTGCTTGACCCTTCGGCAGTCTCTGGGATCTGTCAATTCCAAAGCTCCCTCCCCTTCAACAAAGACTGAGTTCCCAGGAGGGGGAGAAGCCTGGGCTCCTGGGAAGATAAGTTCCAGGGAAGATTCCTTCTTGACACCTGGCGTGTCTTGGATCATTTCGGCTCTAATTCAGGATATACACCAGGGAGGCCAGGCTTGATCCTGATGCAGGGTCCCCCCAAATGGCCCCACTCCCTTCCCCAGGCCCCACCCAATTGTTTGGTGGTTTCTTGGCATTCATGCAGTTTTACCCCATTCAGAAAGATTGAAATGCCTCCCCTAAGGCTTAGTTACTGACCATCAGAGTTTTATGCTAAAATATGCTCATAATTTTGATAGACTTTAAAATGCTGGTAATGTTGGGGAGGGGTTACCCAAATACAGAATGCAATGAAACCTAGCATTTTCTGCTATGTGAAAGATGTACATAGATAGACTCAGTTCAGGGTTTAAGAACATCTTCCCACTCCAACCAGATGTACACACAGCAGACATAACCAGGAAATGCCAATGTTAGAGCAGGACACTTGCAGCCATGAAGACCCCTTGAGGGGGCTTGCACACATGTACTGTGGAAGGGTGAGATGGGCAGAAGAGCCTTATAATCCAGTGGCAGGAGGTGAGTCCTACCAGTAATAAGAGAAGTCTCTCCAGCCAATGACTATTAGCCAGACTGGGGCTGTGCTCTATTAAGCATGCCTCACTCTGGCCCAACCTCCACTTTGGGTGGCCAGCTGTTCTCCTTTACAGAGATCAGTCGGCTATTTGAAGGTGTTCTCTATTAGAAGGTCTGTCTAGTTTAAGGGTAAAGAACCACACGAAGGGAGAGCAGGGGCCCATCAGCTCTTAGCACCTGGAAAGCAGGCACACAGGTCATCTGGTCATTCTTCTCCACTACGGAGAGCTAAATTGTATTTCTATTTCTAAATATGCACCTATGTATATAACTTTGCATATGCAGATGTTATGCAAACTTGTGTTGCTTTGTCCTCTTTTTTTGGTGATGTGTTTCCTCATTTGGGGTGATGTGCAAGTGGCTGCAATACCTCCCTCTGATACACTACAATGCTATACTAGTTTGAGCCACGTTCAAGGTTGTTTAATTGTAATAACTCTCCCTGTGTTCAAAGATCCCAACAAATTCTCATCTTTGCATAAGTGCTGAGAACTTGTTACAGTTTGCTACCAAAAGAACTACAATTACCGGTGTCCCTTAGTTGGGAGCCATGACAGTTGATCAGGTTTGAAATGGTTTTATTTGCCATGTAGACATGCTTATGAGATGCCAAGTGACAAAATGAAAACAAGAATAATTTGCAAACAAATCAAAGAGGGTTTTTGTTAGTCAAGACTTCAATGGAGCGGGAGGGGGGGCTGATCTTTAATTATTATTTATCTATTATAATACTTTTATACTGCCTAATATACTAAAATCCCTTAGTGGTTCACAATAAAATATTATGCGCTTCCTACCTTCAAGGTACTGATGATATTGGAATCCATCAAAACAGAAGGCATTTAATCAACATAGTTCATGCAAACCATCGCTTAGTTAAGATTTACAGCTAACCACAAGAGAAAGGAAAGATTTGATGAAAGGTTTCCATCTGGCAACATTCATCATTGGCATTCAAAATGAGAACAGCCGAGTCTTAAAATTTAATAATCCAAGCTGAGATGTGCATCATTCCTTCTTCTCAAATGAGTCTAATAGTCACAACTGACTTCTTTATTATAATCTACCCATAAAAATTCCAGATACATAAAAAAAAGGCATCAAATGTTAATTTTAATGTGTTCACATTAAAACAATAGCAAACTGTCTAAGAAATCACATAGTGTACACATTAGGCCTCTCCCACATCATACGTTCGTTTAAATGACTTGAAAAATTAAAGCCTGAAATGCTGCCAGTAAACTTCTTGAAAGCACCCATATACACACCGGCCCAGCTATTACTTTCTTCGTGGTGTTCTTTTAATATGATTGCTTATTAGTCACAAACAAAGTATTTAAGAAGTTCTAATTTCAACAACCAGGGAGAGTACCATGACTCCAGCGTCATGCTGCTGGGAACTATTTTTTTCGACAGCGTCTTCTTTAGTTTTTGTTTTGCAGGCTGCTTGAGTTACTAGACAGAAGTGGGCGGGTCAAGCAGCCTGCAACACAAAACCAAAAGAAGAAGAGTCAAGGAATTAACCCTGTAATACACCAGTAAACACTTTGAGGATGGAGGAAGCAGTCACTATGAAATGTAAGTACTGTTCAGTGTGTCCTAACACGTAATGAAATGACTTTAAAAACCACGTTTTTAAACAGAATATAAGTCATTTTAAAGGCAATGTGGATAGGCTCATTAACATGTAGAAAACTGTTTATTTGAAGGAAAAAACATTATAAATCATAAGGAATCAGTCCAAAAAACAACTGATATAAAGCGAACTAGTAGTTGCATCGTGTGCCCAAAGTCATCCTCGAAACCAAACCTAAATGTTTCAAAGCTTCTGTGTAGATCCCCTCTTACTTCAGTTGTGAAGCACACACTTAGCATCCCCCCCAACCCCACTCTAGCCGTGATACAACTGCTTCTACGTTCCTAATACATTAGAGGAGGGGAGGGGAGATGTCGTGACGCAAGCTCACCCCAGGCTTCTGCTCACGAAGTCAGTTAGACTTCTTTTATTGTAAATCACACGGAATTCAAGGCATAATGGTTTCATTTCTGCATACACACACTTGAAGCTAAAGACGAACCAGATAGCTTTCAGGTACAACGGCTTAATGCGAACAGCAACTCACTCAGGGGGAGACATTTAGAGTTAGCCCCTGTCCCTTGAGGTCAGGAGTGGCCACACACACTGACTCATCAGGAACACGGGCAACACTCAAAAGGAGAAACCCCAGCACAGAAGTGCATGAGGTCTGACAGTAGACTAGATCATTTTGAACCAAATCAAACTCAGTCTGTCAGGGAACACTGAGCTGATCACGTAAGCAAGATGTCAGGGGATGAACCTCTTCAACCTAGGAAGCCTTCCCTGCTCATAGCATTGGCTCTGAGGAAGGTTCTCTCACAGGTCACACACACACAATTCCAGAACAGCAACGATCAACCTCACAGTTCCCCTGTGCCCGTACTTTGGCTCCATGCAGGGAAAAACAGGCTATAGAACATGAATCCAGAACAGTAATCTGCAAGTCCAAATCTATGAAAAGCCACAGAGCACTTTTCATGGCATAGTTCTTAGAAGCTTCAAGTCCAAATAGCAACAGAACATGTACAGAGTGCATCCAGCATCTCCAAACCAGATAGAATCCCAAACACGAGTTTCTTGGCAAGCGTAGAACAGTCGAACAGCAAACAGATGATTCCTAACAAAGAGCCTCCCCCTTTTGCTCGTAGCTATATAGGATGGAGGCTGGCTAATTTCAAGCTACTTTGACAGACAGGGCTTCAGGCTTGTAATCCAAACTCATGTGCCAACAGGGTGGCACGGCTCAACCTCTTCTTGATGACGACACTATGTGAGAGACAGCTTGAAAGATAGCCCCCTCTGTTCCCAAGAAACATACCTCTGTTCCCAAGGAACATTCAAGGCCTCGGCTAGCAGCCACAGATAAGCACTGAACAGAGACAGACTTTCTCACAACAACTGCCAAGCTATCAACTCACAATTCACTAGGCCAACCTAGTGAATTGTTTATGAAGTACCTGACATCTGACAGGAGACCTGTTTTCCAACCTCAACCAAAAAAAGAAAGATCAAAAGAAAAGAAATATTCCAGAAGATTTTACACCCATCGAAATCATAACACCATAATGACTACATGAATAAAATGAAGCCTTGGTGCTAAACACATTTACTTGAGATTAAACACAGTTTCGCTGTAGGAAAGGATATGTATAATAAAATGAACATCTGTAACCATGTAAATGCCCAGCCAGCTGCCCGCTGACTATACTTTTTTTAAAAAAAGAAAGAACGCTGTGGCAAGCGGCACCAATCCGGCGAGTGGCAGGCAGGGTGCTGACAAATGGCCAGTTTGCCAAAGCAAACCCTCGCTGACCACTTTCTGGATTGTTCTCTGGGCAGCTGCTCCACAGGGAGTCAGTAAAACCTGCAGCACAATGAACTCACTATAATGTTACAGGGAGACAGAAAGAAACGCACGGCTGTTCTTTTTGATAGCTGCCTCTGCTGCCTGTAACACTCAGTTCCAGCCGCACAGGAAGCGAAAGAATGAGAAACGCATTATTTTTATATTCTCACTTACAACAAATTTTAATTGCTAATTTGTCTCTTAGGGATGTGGGAGAGGAAGCCTACGTTACCAGAGCCGTCATACACTTCTCTGAGCAAAGCCTAACTTTTTATAGTCTAATTACTATAAGCCATGTTTACAAGTGATACTTATGGATTTTACACATTTACCATCTCTATAAATCTAAAGGAAAAAGCTACATTGATCAGAATGTGGATTTGATTTAGAAACAGGCACCGGTGGCCCATTTCATATTATTATTAGCGATAGGAAATTGATAGCACCATCGTCCCTGGCACTGTACAGAACAGCCACTGGAGGAAAAACAAAGCAAAACAAAAGCTAGGACCGAAAGGTACATCATCTACCCAAAAGGGAGAACCATTGCAGCAATGATGGGAAAATGCTGGCTACAGCCCACAGTGGTCCTCATCCAAACCACCAGCTTCATCCCTAGGTCCTGCCTCCTCTTCTGGCATGGAAAAGCTTGAGAAATGGAGCCTTTGTCACCATGCAGCAGGAGAACGCTCTTATTTTCATTCGGCTGCTAATGAGAGATAAGAGCTTTTCCCTGTGGGTAAGATAGGGTGACCATATAGAAAGGAGGACAGGGCTCCTGTATCTTTCACAGTTGTATTAAAAAGGGAATTTCAGCAGGCGTAATTTGTATGCATGCAGCACCTGGTGAAATCCCCTCTTCATCACAATAGTTAAAGCTGCAGGAGCCCTGCCCTCTTTTGTACCTGGTCACTCTAGTATAGCTCCTGCAGCTTTAACTGTTGTGATGAAGAGGGAATTTCACCAGGTGCTGAATGCATATAAATGACATCTGCTGAAAATCCATTTTCTATACAACTGTTAAAGATACATGAGCCCTGTCCTCCTTTTCATATGGTCACCCTAGGTAAGAAAAGGTGGACCTGGGCAGAGAGGTGATCGATGATTCAGCCCTGCTTATTTCTGAGACATGTCCTGATTACTTCTGAGTAAACAAGCTGCTCATGCTTACTTCTGAGTGGACCTGCAAAGGGTTGGTATTTGGGATGTTATTCGAAAGTGCTGCAGAGTGATTCAGTCCTGCTTACTTCTGAGCAGACACACAGAAGCCTTGTCCTGCTTGCTTCTGGGTAGGCTTAATAATCTGCACTAATTACCATTCAGCCCGGCCCACTCTGCCTTTTGCCATACCCACAAATGGAATGCACCTTGAAACATTTCCGAGATCAAAATTCGGCCCTCAGACTAAAGTATTCTTTTTCCAAGTGTGGCCAGTCAGACACCTCTGGGAAGCTTTACAATTGAGACATAAACCAAAGTTCTTCCCCATTATTTGTCCACAGCATCAGTGTAATGTATTGGTAAACACAAATGGTTTTAACCATGTATTTCTGGCTAGCAGCCATTGATAGACCTATCCTCCCGGATTTTATCTAATCCTTTAATTTCCATGACTCTCACCTTTGCTACATCTTTATTTATTTATTTATTACATTTTTCTACTGCCCAACAGCCAAGGCTCTCTGGCCAGTTTACAATTAAAACCATAATATACAAAAATCAAGATTTAAACTTTTAAACTTTTAAAAAATGTCATATAAAACCAGAATAAATTACAGTCCAGTTAAAGCTTGTCTAAAAGGATATGTTTTCAGGAGGCGTTTGAAGGATATTACATTTTTTGTCTCCCAAATTGCACAGAGGAGAGTTTTCCAGAGGGTGGGTGCTGCTACAGAGAAGGCCCTCCCTCGAGGTTCTTCATGACAACATTCTGTTTGTCTTGGAATGTCAAGCAGGGCCTCCTCTGATTATTGTAAATATCATCTGGGTGTATATAAGGGAAGGCGGTCTGCTAGGTATCCTGGTCCCAAGTTGTTTAGGGCTTTATAGGATAATAGCATAACCTTGTACTTGGCTTGGTAGCTAACTGGCAGCCAGTGTAGTTCTTTTAACACCAGATTTATGTGGGCAGAGCTAGGTGTCCCAGTGAGCATCCCAGCTGCTGTATTCTGCACAAGCTGCAGCTTCTGAACACATGGGTCGCCCCACATAGAGCGTGTTACAGTAGTCTAATCGTGAGTTTACCAGTGCATGAATGATCATGGCTAGGCTATCCCTATCTAGGAATGGGCATAGCTGGAGTACCAACCGAAGTTATAATGGGCACTCTGGGCCACCGAAGCCACCTGGGTCTCCAGTGACAAAGATGGGTCCAGGAACACCCCAGACTATGGACCTGCTCCTTCAGAGGGAGTGCAACCCCATCCAGAACAGGCAAACACCCCAATTCCCAGACCTGGGAACTACCAACCCACAAGGCTTCTGTCTAATAAGGACTCAGCTTCAGTTTGTTGGCCCTCATCCAAGCCATAACTGTATCCAGTCAGCAGTTCAAAACGCGTGCAGCCTCTCCTGATTCAGATGTTCCAGAGAAATAGAGCTGGGTGTCATCAGCATACTGGTGAGACCTTGCCCCAAATCTCCTGATGACCACTCCCAATGGCTTCATATAGATATTGAATAACATTGGGGACAAGATGCCCAGAATGCTGGGAGGTGTAGAAAGAGCCTATGTCCAAGACAGATAAAAGAGTGCTGTATCAACAACACGGGGTGGTGGCAGCAAAAAGGGAAGAGCCCAAAGCAGGCCATGCTGAGGCAAGGTCTATCCAGCATCAACTTCTAGGCTGCCTCTTCACGGCGCCTGTATCACGTCGTGCATGCAACAGCAGATGGTGTGACACGCATTTGCGCTCCTTCCGGCGATCTACACCAGAAGGAACGCCACGGCGGCTTTTCCTGGCACCGCTCCGGACCAACAGCGACAGATGGCAAAAGCCATTGTTGTGTCGCTCAAACCAAAAAAAGTTGGGCTAAATGTCCGACTTTTTTAGTGCGGAGCAAAGCCCCTTTGCCCCTAGATGGCTTCGCACTGGCGGCAGCGTCATGTAACCCAACTGCCACCACTGCAAAGCCGTGTCGACGGAAAGTGTCCGTCTAGAGGTACCCCTAGGCACAGCTGCAGCCGTGAAGCTCCCTTCCTGGTGGAAATCTGTCCACCCCACTCACCCGCAGTGCCTGAAACCATCACCATCTGTTCTGAGGAACCCAAGACTTTAGATTAAAATGACTCAGGGCTTCTAAGTGTATAAAGTTATCTCCTGTGTTTTGTTATGGTTTCAAAGAATTGTGAGTTACCCCAGATTTTCTTTAGTCCTGGTGATGTGTTAGTTTTATTTCCATTCTTTTCTCAGATGCTTCTGAGGCACCTGCTATTAATGCTACCTCTGTAAATTGGGTTAGCTCTTAGGTCTTCGCTTAGCGTAGTGCCCAGAACCAAAGCCTAATTTTGTTTGAACTAAGCTGGAGGGAACCCAGCTGTGACTGTGGGTCCTTGCCAGACTCCATGGAATACAGCAAGCAAGTAAAACATTTACTTGCAGTCCAGTTCTCTCTGTGGACAGGCTTTCCGGTATTACCCTAGACTGGTAACACTCAGAAGTAATCAGAACAAGGCTTCTGCATATCTACTCAGAAATAAGCGGGATGGACTTACTCAGCAGCTCTTTCCAATAGCATCCCAAATACTGAGTATCTGCACGTCTGATCACAAGAAAGCAGGTCTCCCAAATGCAAAATACATACCTCAGTTCTGGGCAGCCACTCTCCTGCCTGCAAAATGCATGGCTCAAAATCTTTGCGGACTATTCAAAGGTTCATTGCATTTAAATTCCCTCTGATCTCTGAGTGGTAATCCAAAATCTCTGCGAAATAACTTTGGGGATGGGGAACCTCCGAGGACTGCATCAGCGTGGGTAGAGGTTCCCCATCCCTGTGCTAATCCCTGTGAAAGTGTAAGTGAATGATAAAGAGAAAGGCAAAAAATTAATGGGAAGGGGGGAAATGCGCACCTAGCAGAAGAAGTGAACTTCTGTTTCTGGGCTGACTACAGCCCTTTCTACACCACGGGGGTGTAGAGGGCCCAGCGTGAGCGAACCCAGATTGTGGGGGGGGGGCACAAGTTGTGGTGCCATTTTTTTTAAAAATGATCCACTGAGAGTGCACAAAAGTAAGTATTTTTTTAAAAAAAGTTGCACATGATTGCACCCCCCCCCCCCCGCAATCCTGGGGATGGCAATTTCGCTTTACCCCCAACCCAATCCTGATGGCCTCTGAGCCACGCGGTGCAGGTCTGTGGCCATCGGTGAAGTCACGCTTACTCGTGAGTAAGCGCGGCTGCCCCAGGGCGGGTGGCCACATTCTTCCTTGGTCCCAGGAACTTCCTGAGAACCAGGAAGAATCCCATGCCCGCCCCCTCCTCCGCTACTCCCTGTGCGTCATGCAGACTCACAGGGAGCAGCCGGGGTCCATCCCAGGTGTTTTGCCTGGTGTGGAAAGGGCCTACATCTGCCCTCAGAAGTTTGAGAAAGCATACCACATACTGGATCCTGGCTTGTTCTCAATAACTATAGTTTTAACAAACCACAGTTCCCTGAATTCAGACATCCTGGGGAACTGTGGCTTGCTTAAAATAAGAAGTAAAAGCTTCCAAGTTTCTTCACAATAATATAAAAGGAGAAGAGGGAAAGAGAGAGACAGTTGAATCCAAGGCGTGTTCATGTTGCAGAAAACTTGGTTTCCCTTTATGTCTGAACCTGACCCAGGCCCGTGTATATATTGAAATCCTAGTATTACAAGATACCGCGATTGCTAACTGGCCGGATATAAATAGAATGAATAGTAATAATTTATTATCAGATTTTATTTTATGTATTTAGTGCATTTCTATACCGCCCATTATTTTATTTATTTGTTACATTTCTATACTGCCCATTAGCCAAAGCTCTCCGTGGTGGTTCACAAAACAAACTTAAAACCATAAAATACAATAATATAGTAAAACGTAATATAAAAATTGTAAGTTTAAAACAGAATAGTGCTAGATATGCTAGGAACAAAAAAAAAACAGATCACATGGCCTTTGCTACACGCACGCCCTACTGGACAGTATGTAGAATTGCAAGATATTATAAAGGCCCGTTCTCCTTATTCTATTTCTCATTACACAAGGGCAAGCAGACTCTTGATGAAATTAAAAGGCAGTCAATTTAAAATGAATAAAGGGAAATAGATTTTTAGCAGCATGTAATTACCATAAGCATGGCTCACTTCTTCAAAAGGCATTCATTATTAAGGAAAATAGATTGGTAAGATTAAATAAATTATAAGGAGCAAACCTCACACTTGATCAACTACTGAAATGAGGAGAGAGAGAGAGAGAGAGAGAGAGAGAGAACTTCTCTCCTGATTGCCAGACTATTTTAACTGAAGGAAGTGTAATGTGGCCAACTAGCTATCTTTGAGGCATGGCATAAAGGTCACCAGACACCCAATCTGACGAAACTCTGCAATTCCAAGACTGATTCAGATATCCAGCCACATGGTGAGCTGTTACACAGTGACGGCACAAGATGTCCTGCTGCCTAAGGTGGGAGGACCCACACTGCCTCTCCCCCAACTACTGTCACCTGCCCACTCCCCATTATTGCTGGGACTGCCCCCCCCACCTGACACGAGATTGGGCTGCCCTCTCCTGACACCTGACCTGATTTGAATGCCACACCTTGACAGGTTCTTCCTCAAAGTGGGACATTGTGAGGTGGCCCTGGGGACTGCTTCCAGGGAAGCTGCCCACCTCAGCAAATAGGAACACTTACTGGAGGTACAAACGCTCACATCCTCTACATGTATATAACAATTCTTATGAGGTAACTTTTGAAAGTTTTCTTTTAAGGGCCGTGGCTTGGATCCAACAGTGCCATTATACAAGAGGAAAGCACTGCCACGTGCACAACGTATGGTCCCCACGTTTTATTTATTTATTACATTTCTATACCACCCAGTAGCAGAAGCTCTTTGTGTTGAATCCCCTACCAACTACAGTTCTCTGCATCCATCCCATGCTGTTCTGGAGGATCCCCAAGCCTCAAGAGCAGCTTTTGGGGGGGGGGGGAGGACAGTGGGTTGCAGCATGAAAGGGGATTCAGCAAAAATTGGGGGACCAAAATGGCAGTGCTTTCTGCCCATGCCAGCATGGTGCCTCTGGATCCAAGCATATGAATATTAAACAATATTAAACAAACTAACCCAACCCAAATACAATATAAACAAACATTCAGGCAATAAGCTTTTCCACATCTCATGATATCTTGACTTTCTAATTTAATAGCAACGTCTGCTACACAATGCTTTTATTTAGTCTCATTTCATATTCTTCTGATTTGTATATTATTGCATTAGTAGATTTATTATTTCAACATATGAAACCTATCAGCTAGGGCTGTGCACGGATCCGGATCCTGAATCCTGAATCCGAAGCAGATCGGGGTGATCCAGACCACCCGGATCCGGATCTGAACCGGATCGGGGGAAGTCCAGATCGTTCTGTACTGGATCTGTAGATCCAGGGTCCATTGCCCTTCCAGGTCTCTGGGTGCCGGCTGCACAGCCGGCACCCAGGGACACCAGGCCAGCAGTGAGTCCATTGGACTCACCGCCCTCCCTCCACTCTCCCTGCTTACCTGCTGCCTCCTTGTCACTGCCGCCGTCCGCTGGCTGCCGCTGATTCCTCTCTACTGAGAACCAGGCCTCAATAGAATGATGTCACGCCGGTCCCCGGATGGCTGCCCAGAAAGCGTGGGGTTTCCAAGAGATGTGCTACCCATTTTTCAAAAATTAACTGCCACCCAAGGCAAGCACCTATGGTTCTGAAATTTCAAACACATGAGTACCAACATACCATCAACAATATGCAAAGGTTCATGTGTGGATCTTTAAAAATAAAAAAGTTATAGGCATAGCCACACAATGCCTGGAGCTATCTTTCTGAAATTTCTCACAAAGAAGTAACTCTAACCCATCTGCAATGTGGCCAAGTTTCATGCGTCTATCTTTAAAAATAAAAAAGGTATAGGCATTTTTTTTTACCACAATACTAGGCTATGGGGAAAATAATTCAAAATGGCATCTGATGCGATCCGATGCAAATTGGATCAAAAAAGCTCGGATAAAATCGGAGTTTCTTGAACCAGCATCGGAATCAGGAATCGGATGTCCGATTTCACTTGAATCACATCGGAATAGGACATCGGATCCGATTCAATGCACATCCCTATTTTAGACCAACTCTGATCAGCCCCAGTCAGCATGGCCAAGGGTCAGGAATGCTGGAAAGTTGTAGTCCAAAACATCTGAAGGGCACCAGGTCAGGGATGGCTTATCTACACTGACTAGCAGTGACTCCCCAAGGTTTCAGATGAGAGGCTTTTTCCACTATTCTGGGGTGGGTGGGTCTCCATACGCTCTATTAACCCCATTGTGGCTGTGGGGTCACGCTGCTTTGTTTATACGACGTAGATGACAACTCACAGCTCTGTCGGGGTTTTAGCTTTGAAACTGTACTTTTTTTTCAGTGTCCTTTTACCACGACTTTTCCAATTGCTCCGAAGCCACCACATTGCTTCTTCCATCTGTTGGTGGTGGCTTCAGTTTAGTGGGCATTCCTAGGTGGCAAGGGTAGCCTCCACTGCCCTTGCCGCCTCCACTGCAGTTTCTCGTGAGTAGCAGCGGCTGAAGTGGTTATTTGTAAAGCCTCCTTTCCCTGCCTCATCTTGCTCAAGTGCAGCTGGTTGGTGCAGATCGCTCAGCTTCCTCTTTCTCTTCCTCTCTCACACACACACTCCCTGTGGAGAAAAGAGCGAGTGTGAGGCTTCACAAATGTTCACGGGAACAGATAGTGGGGAGAGAAGGCATCGAAACATCAACCCAAGGTGCTTGGGATGCTGCTAGGAAGCCTCTCGGTGGCTCTTCTCTGCTGATGCTGTCGCTGCTTTGGCAGCAGAGCCGCCTGTGCACTGGGGAGAGCGAAAGGCAGGCACAGAGAGGCGGGGAGGAGTTGGGAGCTGCCGAGCGCTGCACTCCAGAGTAGCCCAGCATTTACCCTCTGCCATAATTCTCTCCAGACCTTTCTATACCATAGGGGTGTAGAGGGAGGGAGGGAAGGAGGGAGGGCGATCCCGGAAGTACCTAATATACACACCATTGGCGCACAGGGACCAGCCGGGGGCCATCCCAGGCACTCTGACAAAACAAAACACAAAAAAAGTCCTCATCAATTGTAAATGAGATGTAAAAGCTTGTGGTGTTTTTTTTTCTTTTCTTTTCTTTTACTAGCCGAGATCTCGGTCACAGTGGGGGTGGAATGGGCAGGGAGCTGTGGCTGGATAGCCCACGCTCCCCTCAAGCCATCTGAATTTATCGCTGCAAAGCGTGGCCATATAGACACAACCCAGGAAATACCAGGGGCTGAACCTGGGACCTTTTGCATGCAAAACATGTGCTGTGCCACTGAGCTATGGCCCTCCACAATGAATTTGTCCGATCTATATTTTTTTGTAATAGGTTTATTATGGTCCTGTTTCCAATTACCATTTAAGACACATCATAATAACACAAGAAGAGCCATGCTGGATCAGATCAAGGGTCCATCTAGTCTCGCATTCTGTTCACACAGTTGCCAACCAGCTGTCGACCAGGGACCCACAAGCAGGACACAGTGCAACAGTGCTCTCCCACCCATGTTCCCCAGCAACTGGTGTATACAGCTTACTGTCTCTGATAGTGGAGGTAGCACCTAGCCATCAGGACTAGTAGCCACTGATAGCCTTCTCCAGGAATTTGTCCAACCCCCTTTTAAAGCCATCCAAATTGGTGGCCGTCACGTCATCATTGAAATGTCCTGGGTATTTCTTTTCAATTCTGTGTATTCTCCATTCAGCGTCAGTTTGAATGAAGTTTGTCTTTCTTTTGTTCTTCCTCCTATTCAGGAGATAAATGTATGAATTTCCTTTGTAGCAGGGCAGGAATTCACACAGACTCCCAATAAATGAATATGATATGGATTGTGCTCGCATTTTGTGGCACAGAGAATTTAACCTGATTACTTTCTGATAAAGGTTTCCTTTCAGTTCTTATGCTCCCAGACTATTAATATGTTATATCATATTTGTTGCTTTTATTGTGCATCTGCTTTTATTTTCAGCATCATTGGGGAAACAATATTTGATAAGGAAAAAATTGCTTGGCAGATGAAAATAGCAGCAAAAGCCTATACTGTATGATCATTCGCTCTTATGTCAAAGGTCATAAGAGGGGATGAAAATGTGATAAATTAATCCACTGTAATAAAAAAATGAAGATAATAAGCAAGGAGAATGACATTTGGCTAATCTACTCCTAATATAAGCAGAAAGAACGATACAGTCTTCTTTGGGTGCCATATCTCAAGGAAGGTTTTTCTTACTCAGCAAACTAGTTAAGCACATAAAAGGAAATTGGACAAAATTCTTTCATGATCTGAGCAAATACAGAAGGCATTATTTAAAAACTGTTGAGCTGATTTATAAAATATAGAGAGAGCTGAGTTTAAATATTAAGCTATGACCTCCACAGTTATCCCCTTCTCTCAGAATAGCCCAATTCTGGATGCTTCCCAATGGGTGCTTCCTCAAAGATGTGTAGCAATACATTCACCTGCTCGATATGTCATTCCACATGTCAAAACTATGTCATCTTTATAAGACAGAAGAGTAACAATAAGATTTATCCACCCTGCGAATATTGTACTACTGTTCCATTCTTTTACACACACACACAGGCCAGATTTTCTGGAAAAGAGACAGAAGATGACATTATGTGGCCAACCTGTTAAAAAGGGAGTGAAAAAAAGTGTGGCTTTTCCAGAGTAAACTTCTGGGGAAGCACCGTTGGATAAATAATGTGGTTTTTCTGCTACCACTAGAGAAAGCAGCTTAATAGTAAAAAAAAAAAAAAGGCAAACTTTGTTCCTGTACCCTTAGCAGCAGTTTAAAGAAATCAGCAAACAATGCTACCGAAAGCCTAAAGATAAAGTTCATCAGTCGATAACTGTTTCAAATCAAGCTACTGTTAAAGAACATTTTGTCCCCAAGGCCCACATCTGGTTTTGGATATGGGGCCAGGGGCCTCACATATGTATGTGTTCACACACACTCCAATATGCATACTCGAACACAGACACACTTCACACACATATACTCTTCCCACCATATGCACAGACATCCTTTTCCCACACACAAACATACACAATTCCCCCCTCCCCACCACCCCATCTCAGCATGTAGGGATAGGGAGGTTCAATCTTCCCCTCCCTGTCTGTTGAGATCTAGGGATCACTTGGGGGTGCATGAGGCTTTTTCTCTGGCTCTAGTAGCATCAGAAAAACAGCAAACTCTTAGGTGAGGTCATTGACAAGGAGGGAGCTTTTATGCTTCCTCCTCTTCCTGCTGGCTAGCATCGCTGCTTCCACACCTCCATTAGCGGCATGGGAGCAACAATGTTGCTTATCAGCCACAGTGAAGGGGTCAGGAATGCAGCAGCATGGAGGGAGCATGAGGGCTCCATGACACAACCCTATTCTTACTTTGATGAAATTGATTCATACTTCCGGCAATTTGTCCGGTTATTTGAATAACTGGTCAAAGTCTGAATTGATGGCGATTGGAGATAATGTAACTCCCAGTATGTTGGCTAATGGTCAGTTTCGATGGTGTCCTGATTCGACTACATACCTGGGAATGTTTATTCCCAGAGAGATATGTCAATTGATCAAAATAAATTTAAACAAGCTGAGATTGTGTGAGATATAGAGGGGCACTGTTAAAGTTGATTTTGTGAAGCAAAGTCAACACACTTAAGATGAACATTATACCTCAAATTCTTTACGTTATGGGTGGGATTCCTTTACTTATACCTAGCAAATATTTTCAACAACTTAATGCTTTGTTTCATAAATTCTTCTGGGGGTTTTCCCCACCTCGAATATCTCTGAAATGGATACAGCTTCTGATTAAATAAGGTGGGTTTCGTTTTCCAGACCTTGCTTTGTACCATCAGGCCTATCTAATGGCTTGTACTAAGTTTTGGTCTTTTCCTGCTTGCTCAGGTAGGCCACCATGGTCAGTTTTGGAAGCCTTATGGCTAGAACCTCTTCCCAAATGGATGGCACTTGTTTCTCAATATATTAGTACAAGTAACCATCCTCTTACAATCTTGGCTGCTAGAGAGGTGTGGAATATAGTATCATGTCAATCACAGTTTGATTCATTCTCTCATGGACACTTGACTTTATGGGGAAATCCATACCTAAGAATTGGAAAGAATTTTTGTGAAGGACATGGATGGATAAGATGACTTTTACTTTTCTGATTTGTGTGTTAAATATAATTTACTTACTACGGCTGAATGGCAATACTTGCAACTTAAACATATGCTGGAATCTAGGTTTGGTCTAGCTGCTTTTACAGCCTCAGAGCCTCCAGCAGTGTTAGAATCACTTATAGCAGCTGAACAGACAAATCGATCCATGACCCATATAATATATGTGTGTGTGTGTGTGTGTGTGTATGTATTTAGTAGCAGTAAATAAATATGACACCCATAGTTTAAGACAGGATTGGAATAGAGAATTGGAGAGCCCTATCTTGCCTAATCAATGGGCTGTTCCCCTAGCATCTGTAGCTGTAACTTCTATGGGTCTCAGGTTACATCTTATTCAGCAAAAAAAATTGTTTCAGGTTTATTGGACTCCACAATGCCTTTTCAATAAGGGTTTGTTTAACTTGTACAATTGTTGGAGATGTAATGCACCTAATGCTTCCCTTATTCATATGTTTTGGCAATGCCCAGTAGTCGCCTCCGTTTCAGAGGAGGTTATACTAAGGATAAACTTTGTTCTAAAACAATCTATAATATGGTACAATGTGCATGTCCTCCTAAATTACCTACCAGCTTCTTGGAAGTTAACACATGGGTCAGCGCAAATAGATCTTCAGAGCCAATATGACAGTTATCACATTGGAAGGACAAATGTTCACCACCAATAATGCAATGGACTGAGGACTTAATAACACTATCAACATTTGAACGGGTGTTATATAGGCGCGACTTGTAAGTGGATAAATATATGGATATTTGGTCTGCTTTTCTTGAAACCTATTTATAAGTCTCTCCCTTTTTTTTTTACGAATGGTACACTTGATGGAAAAAAATCGTGATATTCCTATGTAAGTAATGTCCCCACCCCCATTTTTTCCCCCATGACTTCTTTTTGTTGTTGTTCTGTTTTGTTATTATTCACAATAAAAAAGAAAAGAAAAAAATGTCTGTGGCCTGCATACAAGCAGCAGGTTGTGTACCCCTGTATTAAAGGTACAAGAGCAGGACTGGATTAAATTGGGTGGGATCGCTAATACCCTGGAAGACAGAAACAAACTCCAAAGTGATCGTGATAGGCTGGAGCACTGGGCTGAAAACAACAGAATGAAATTTAATAGGGATAAATGTCAAGTTCTACACCTAGGAAAAAGAAACCAAATGCACAGTTACAAGATGGGGGATACTTGGCTAATCAATACAACAAGCAAGAAGGATCTTGGAATTGTTGTAGATCACAAGCTGAATATGAGCCAACAGTGTGATGTGGTTGCAAAAAAAGCAAATGCTATTTTGAGCTGCATTAATAGAAGTATAGCTTCCAAATCATGCGAGGTACTGGTTCCCCTCTATTCGGCACTGGTTAGGCCCCATCTTGAGTATTTTGTCCAGTTCTGGGCACCACACTTCAAGAAGGATGCAGATAATCTGGAGCGTGTTCAGAGGACGGCAACGAGGATAATTAGGGGTCTGGGAACAAAGCCCTATGAGGAGAGATTGAAAGAACTGGGCATGTTTAGCCTGGAGAAGAGAAGATTGAGGGGAGACATGATAGCACTCTTCAAATATTTGAAAGGTTGTCATACAGAGGAGGGCCTGGATCTCTTCTCGATCAACCCAGAATGCAGGACATGGAACAATGGGCTCAAGTTACAGGAAGCCAGATTCCGGCTGGACTTCAGGAAAAACTTCCTGACTGTTAGAGCAATACGACAATGGAACCAATGACCTAGGGAGGTGGTGGGCTCTCCCACATCAGAGTCATTCAAGAGGCAGTTAGACAACCATCTGTCAGGGATGCTTTAAGGTAGATTCCTGCATTGAGCAGGGGGTTGGACTCAATGGCCTTATAGGCCCCTTCCAACTCTACTATTCTATGATTCTATGAAAAGAGGGGGGGAAAGTAAACCTAGCTGCTTTCCATGGAAACAGCCCATCCTTCCACTTAAGAAGGTAAGTGGAAGGATGGAGCTACTGCTGTTTCCATGGGAGGACAACATCTGGCCCACTGGGATTACCCTTTACCCTGACCACCCCTGCCACTAACTAAGCCTTAAGAAAGGCATTTCCCCCTGTTATAATGGGGGGAACTGCACAAGAGCCGGAAACCACTGAACAAGTAGTGCTCAGGAGAAATAGGGGCCATCTGGGGAACCTTGGAGGACCAGATGGGGTCCTCAGGTAGGCCAGATTTGCCTCCCACACCCCAGCTCTATAAATTGCTGCCACGCAGAATGATGGTTATATAAAAAAATCCACGACAGGTTGCACATGAGCCAGAGTGATGTCTGTACAGCTTCAAGTCAAATGCAAGGCAAGCTAATTTTGATTTCCCTGCATGCAAAGAAATTCCTTTCAGGCTTGCAAAGTTGTTTATAGCACAGAGCCTGCCCTGTGGAGAATCACTAATCACCTGCTTTCTGCAGGGACTTCCTCTTTCCTGGGCTTATTACGTTAGATCTTCTAGCAGCATTTGACATCAGTTGACATTGTTCATCCTGGGATTCTGACAGAGCATCTGGAATTCTGTGTTGGCCTAGGCACAACTGTTCTCCGCTGTGCTGCCTGAAGCAGTCGGGTTTTTAATCCTTAATTTGTATGGCACGAATACAGTTAGGCTCCATTAGATTCCCTCTTCCCCTCCTCCCTATCATCCCGCTCTTGATGTCTACATATTGCTCTTAGCTACAGTCATTAGGCAATTTGAAAAATAATACCCATTAAAGAGCCATGGACAATAAAAATGATGACATTCTTTGCGTTCTGCACATTTTCAACACTGTCATCAGCTCTGTGAAGAAAGCATAGCTGGATGACTTGGCTCTTGTACAAGTAATGGTTTATTTTATTTTGTTTTGTTAGTTAGTTAATTATTTAGTTAGTTATTACATTTCTCTACTACCCAATAGCTGAAGCTCTCTGGGCAGTTTTAAATGGGTCACAACAATTTTGTTCCTTCTTCGTAGCACTAGTAGAGAAAACCTCTCGAAAGGACTATTATTGGTCTTGGTCTTCGAGGCCCGTTCTTCTTCATTTAAGAATACCCTTTCCCATTATTGGCCATGGTCCTTCTTTAAAGTAAGGTATGATGAAATAAAACAGTGCCTTGGGTTCTAAAATAAAGTAATTGTAAGAAGTTCACAAAAGGAAAGTTCCCTATCCCGTCCCACCTGCAGCCATCTGGGTCTTCCAAAAGCCTCCACAAAACCCCTCCCCAACCTCCAGAACATCATGGGGAGGGAACTACCGGAGGAGGGGGAATTGCCCTAAATTGGGCAGATCTCCACCCAATTTTGTGCTATTTCCCACTCCCCCAGAAGCCCTCCCCATGCCCCACACACTCTGGACAAAGGTGGCTGCAGCTGGGAAGAGAAGCTTCACCTGGGATCAAAGCACATTACCTTAGATCATGTGTGACACAAACCTTTTGGCCCCACGGGTGCCTGCTGGAGTGGTAAGATCCACACACGTGCACACTCACACATAGGCATACACATGAAACACACATATTCACATATAACCCACTCTATCACACACGTACACTCTCAATCAATCAGTCGCACTATGCTTGTCTTGCATACATTCTAATATTTTAAAAACGTTCTGTTTATGACAGGGTGGACAACTTATGCTGCGTTCCCTTAGGGATAATCTGTAAGAAGCCATGGTCCCCCTGTGATCCTCTCACACACAGAAACTATCCTGACTCTACTCATACACTCACGCAGTCCCTGTGCCTCACTCACACACATACACACAACTCCTCACTCACAGCTTGAACCCTTCCCTTCCCTCTGCCACCAAACAAAAATTATGGCTTCTGCTATAAAAAAACTTGTTCATAGAGCATCCCCGGAGCATCAAAAGAAGCAGGCAGGAAACTTTCAGCGCTGCTTCCCAGGGTGCTTAGGGATAAGGTTTTTATGACAGGAACCACAGAGCCCATTCCAAAAACATCTTGATCTCTTTTCCCAGCACTGGCAGATGTGTCGGGGGTCTCAAGGGGCGCCAGACAGGCACCTTGCACATCGCCAATATATGTAGTGATCTAACTAGAGTTCTCCCCCAACACACCTTAATGCCAATTAAGTAAATATTGGTTTAATTATTTTTAAATAATGCATATATAAAATCCTTCTATGTCAGGGATGAGCAAATTGTGGCCCTCCAGATGTTTTGGCTTATAATTCCCACCATCTCTCACCATTGGTTACGCTGACTAGGGCAGACAGGAGTTGTAGGCCAAAATACCTGGAAGACCACAAGTTGTCCTCCCTTGTTCTATATGCTTCTCTGCAAGCCACGCATGACTTTTAAAAGCAGTGGGGAGTTGGAGGCATCTTATTTATATGTAGTGACATGCCCACCAAATGGTGAACATGTATGATGAAATGTGGGTAGGGTGACCATATGGAAAGGAGGGCAGGGCTCCTGTATCTTTAACAGTTGTACAGAAAAGGGAATTTCAGCAGGTGTCATTTGTATGCATGCAGCACCTGGTGAAATTCCCTTTTCATCAGAACAGTCAAATCTGCAGGAGCCCTGCCCTCTTTTGTATCTGGTCACTCTGGTATAGCTCCTGTAGCTTTAACTGTTGTGCTGAAGAGGGAATTTCACCAGGTGCAGCATGCATACAAATGACACCGGCTGAAATTCCCTTTTTAATACAACTGTTAAAGGTACAGGAGCCCTGTCCTCCTTTTCATATGGTCACCCTAAATGTGGGCTAAGTGTGAATGAGCCTTAATGAAATATGTGGAGTGGTGTTACATCCACAAGCCTGGAAAGTGCAGTTCTTCCCTGCATACACTATAACTCAGACCTAGGTCTCACAAAGAGCAGATGAGCAGTAATCTGTTTCTGGAGCGGGTCATTTCAGACTGCAAGGCTGATGGCCGCTGGCCCACCTCGGCACTTCTCTAGCATGGGGAGAAGTCAAAAAAGGTTTCTTTAAAAAAAAACAGGGTTGTGAGGAGGTGCGGATGCCCTGTGTATGGGCGATGGCACCTCCTCCAAAGATTAGGGGAAAACAGGGAATGTGAGAAGGTGTGGGTGCCCCAGTGCACGGGTGCTCCTCCTCACATGCAATCCACAGCTCTCACTCCTTCGCATGGAGATAATGCAAAGGAGTGCAAAAGCAGGGGGGGCACTGTCATCAAGATGAGCCCCAGGTGGGGGCTCACAGGACTAAATGCTTCTCTATAAAAAATAATAATAATTTTCTGTAGATTGAGAACTAGCATGTCAGAGAGAACAGTCTTCTCCTTGAGGGAATTTCTGTATGTAGGAATTTCATTGCAGGGTGCATCGTGTGAGCCCTCACCTGCAATCTAAAATGGTACAGTCTGGTAACAGGCTTGCCACCTCATCTGCTGCTTGCAAGAACTAGCTTTGAGATCTGCAGCTCAAACCTCTGCTTGCCATTTTGAGTGTGGAGATTTCAAGCATGCAGACAGGGGAAGGAAAGAACAGCGGATGCAACTTGCTTGCAAGTTGTGGAGAGAGCAGGCTGCCATAATTATGCTCCAGGAAACAGCAAAAAAGCATTCCAGGGAGTTGAGTCGCCGCACCCCTGTGGTTTCTGAGAAATCTCAATAAGCTTCCTCCAAAAAGTGACAAACTTTAGTGTTCAGAAAAACATTTGCAAGTGTCACTAAAGCTCTGATCCTAACAATCTCATTGAGGCAAGAATCTCAAGGGAAAACTCCACCTTGCTCGAGTGTCATTTAGAAAGCAGCAGCTTCTGGTAAGAGACAGCACAGTGGGACAGTCAGTCATCACTCAATCCAGGGAAGAATTGTAACCTATCATATTTTATACATATCTAGTGTTAAGTGAGTAACTTAAGGCAGAATCCGATGCATGTTGAGACAGAAAGAAGTCATAGAACTCCCAGCATGCCCCAGCCAGGCGCGCTGGATGGGGCATACTGGGAGTTTCAGGACTTTTTTCCTGCTAAATATGCATAGGATTGCACCCTTACCTAACGTCAGCAAGTACTAGGCTGACCATATGAAAAGGAGGACAAGGCTCATGTAACTTGAACAGTTGTAGAGAAAAGGGAATTTCAGCCAGTGTCATTTGTATGCAATTAAGTTCCTAGTGAAATTCCCTCTGCATCACAACAGTTAAAGTTGCAGGGGCCCTGCCTTCTTTTGTATATGGTCACTCTAGTATAGCGCCTGCAACTTTAACTGTTGTGATGAAGAGGGAATTTCACCAGGAACTAATTGCATACAAATGACACTGGCTGAAATTCCATTTTCTCTACAACTGTTAAAGTTACATGAGTCCTGTCCTCCTTTTCATATGGTCAGCCTAGCAAGTAACAACATTGCAGAACAGGAGTATAGAAGTTAAACTACTGAACCTACATCCTTTTATTTTCCTCCCTGCACCGCTTTGAGAAGAGTCTCAAAGCGGTAGAATGGGCTGCAACACTTCTGACTGTAGGTGTAGAATCACATACCAAAATGGCAAGATAATAATCTAGTAGCGAATTGTTCTCTGCTGACTTCTGAAGTTAGCAACTGCCCAAAGAGGATACTCTTCCAATAGTCACTTCTTGCAACTTAACTTCCAACTAACAGCAGGAGGATGGATGCTGTAAGAAACCTGAAAACTAGGTTCATAATTTATTTGCCTGAAACCATTTTTAATTAGATGTCATTTGAGAATATATTTTTAATTACAGCTTAGAGCTTCTGGTCACTGAACTCTGCACAGTGCTCCTGTACGTTCATGAACAAGTTGCTTTAGAAGTGTAAATGCCAAAAATACAAGTTCAAAAGCTGTTGTTAATATCTGGTTCTTAGAAGAGACCCACTATTACCAAGTCTTTTCCATTCAGTTTTGATGAACTATATAGATTTGCGATTCTTAGATGGAATGTAAGAGAGGGCAAGAAATGGGGTGATGCCTCCTCACCTCAATGTTACGTTAATATTAGCAAAGATTGAAAACCACTGATCTGGAGAACAGATCCTCTGAATCAAGGGAATGATTTACATTCTGACCTGACAGCTCAAGAACCTCTGAGCATCCACCAAGAAACCCTTGTAGCAGATTCCGAGGCCTATTATAGGGTGGGAATCCAGGTTCATTTGGCACACTGACCAGGTAGGCTGGGCCTCACTACTGCACTGTGCAAACTAAAGTGCCTTTGAGACATTGGCTTGTTGAGGTCTGAAACAGAGTTAGAGAAGAGCTGAGGTCTGCTCTACAATTTCTAGGCCTTAGCGTGCATGACGAAGCCTTCAGCATACATGTCGACATAGATACTCCAAAATAGGCTGCGGTCTGAATGCCAGAGACCAGACTGGCCTCTGCCACTCCTATCCACACAGATGACTCCATGGAAGGAATGAGGGGACGTGGTTCCTATAATTTAGGACCCCGCCTGATCTAAGACATGGGATGCTGCTAGTCATGCCTGGGTCTTTAATTAGTATGGAACATGTAGTTCCCACCTGCTACAGAGCAATATCATCCTGGAAACAAGCCAGGGCCCTTGTTTCACTTAACTTTTGTTAGGCTGGTGTAGGGTGACCAGATAAAATCCAGGTCAGGGCTCCTGTAACTTTAATAGTTGTAGAGAAAAGGGAATTTCAGCCAATGTCATTTGTATGCAATTAGTTCCTGGTGAAATTCCCTCTTCATCACATCAGTTAAAGTTGCAGGGGCCCTGCCTTCTTTTGTATATGGTCACTCTAGTATAGTGCCTGCACCTTTAACAGTTGTGATGAAGAGGGAATTTCACCAGGAACTAATTGCATGCAAATGACCCTGGCTGAAATTCCCTTTTCTCTACAACTGTTAAAGTTACATGAGCCCTGACCTGGATTTTATCTGGTTACCCTAGGCTGGTGGCCATTTTGAATATTCATCCCCTGCCAGAAGGCTGCCGTGGTTTGTCACGTTGTTCAAACGCAAGGGTTGTTTGAGGGTTGTGTGCTGTACTGATGATGCTAGGCTGACCAGGTGGCTCAGGATTTCCCGGTCCTAACCGGGAATCCAGGGGCAAACCGGCCCAACTGGGGGGTGGGGGGGCAAACCGGGGTGGCGGGGGGTCACGCGGCGGTGGCAGCAAGCAAGGAGCGGCGGTAGACCCGGTGGCGGAGGAGCCCGGGAAGCGGCCGCCCCAGCAGGTAAGCACGAAGGGGGGCACTTACCTGCTGGGGCGGCTGCTTCCCGGGCTCCTCCGCCGCCTTCGCCGCGGCTACCGGGCTCGTAAGGCCAGAGGCCGCGCGGAAGAGGCAGACGAGGGCCAGATCCGGAAGTGATGTAACCGGCCCTCTCCCGCCTCTTCCGCGCGGCCTCTGGCCTCCTTGGGGCTCATCGCGGAAGAGACGGGAGAGGGCTGGTTATGTCACTTCCGGATCCGGCCCTCTCCCGCCTCTTCCGCGCGGGTGGTGACGGAGGACCCGGCGTGGCCGCGCGGGCGAAAGAGGACCCGGCGCGGGCGACGGAGGACCCCACGCAGGCGGCGGAGGAACCCGGCGGTAGGTCCAGGCTGGTTTTTTTTTGGGGGGGTGGCTTGGTGGGGGGGTTGTTTTGGGTGGGGGGGCGGGGGGGACCAGGATTTTGATTTTTAAAATCTGGTCACCCTAGATCATGCAAACCTGCTCATTGTGTCAATGTTTATCCTTCCTTTTCCCTTCTGTTTGGAAGAGGCGCAGGCTGTTTTTGGAGTGGGAGGAACTGCTTTTTTTCACCAGAGAGCCAAGCGTCTCCATCAGTTCCCTCTCGCAAGAGCCAAGCTAGGTCAGCCTTTCTTAACCATTGGCCATGCTGTCTGGGAAGGTGGATGTTGTAGTCAACGCATCTGGAGGGCATCGGACAAAAGAAATGGGCCCAAAATTCAAAAAAATGCCAGTATGCTCTGGCTTACAGCTCTTTCTGCCAGTAACCAAGGCTTAGCAAAGGCATTTCAACCTTTCAGATTCAAAGAAGAAACTGTACAAAAGCCCAGAAACAACCAAACAATTTGTAGTAGGAGGGAAGGGTAAAAGCACAGACTTCAAGTAAAAGCGCTTAGACTTCTAGGAAAACCCAAAGGGCTGGATTGGGACCCCTCGCAGGCCTCGGGTTCTCCACCCCTATTCTTCATCTAAATACATCAGGAGGTGGCACAGGTAGCAAATGGGCACCCAGAAAATTGACTTCATTGTCTTTCCACCAATAGAGAGTGGATCTTCAGGAATTTAGTATATACCATTCAAGCTAACCACCAAATAAAAGAAAGGTAGGGACTGAATGCATATCGTTATTTGAAATTTGCTCATTCACAGCTATCGGTAAGCTTCTCATATCAGGAACAGTTTCACAACGTTGATTATCATTACATCTGCATGCACATAGGTTCAGAAAAGAAAATGTGACTTCTTGCATAAGATCTTGCAGAGTTAAGCCAATTGCTCACAAGGGTAAAGATGTGAAATACAGGTCAACAGCTTTATATCATGAGAGTATCAAGTCACGCAACACTTGATGAGGAAGAATGTTAAGCAACGGACTGGCACCATGCTCAATACAAATCAACCATCACTTGGAGACTGGTCATTTGCTAGCGGAATGGAAACTACTAGCGGAATGGATTTCCCCTCCCCCCTGCATCCCCCCTGCAGCTCCATATGTGCACCCCAATATGGGGGAGCTGCAAGATTTGGGGCAAGGAGGCAGGAGAAGACAGGGAAGTCCTTTTGTATCAGCCCATTGGTGCAACACTGAATCTAGTCCAATGTCATCAGTGTAATAGCAATTCAATTGGCACTTGAAAACGGGAAATGTTTGGATGTGACTTACCATTTGAAATCCTGTCCTTGCAAAACTTTATCTGTCACCTATTAAGATATAAATGCCTTGACCAGGCAGTATCATTTTTTGGTAACACAGAAATATACACAGAAATAATAGGGAACATTTTGTATATCCTTAGTCAAAGTAAAGCTGTGACTTTGTGACTCCAGTTATTTGCAACTGGGCAATTTAATAAGGTGGTGTGAATAATGTAATGCTTTTAGGCTGAAATTGTTGTATTTTATTCCTTGTATGGTTTTACTGTAAATCACCTCAAGCAATGAGGGGAGGAGCAATTCAAAAATACGTTAAATAACATGAATAATTATAAATAATACGTCACTGTGGTGCTCATCACTGGAGAAAATTTCAGAAACATTGATCTAATTTTTAAAACAAGGAAATTATAAATGGTTGCAGGTTTTAAAAAATTATCACAGAACACTAATCATTACAACAAACCCAGTTTAGTACAACAGTAAACATCTATCCAAAGCATTTTTTTTTTGGTTTCTTATTTGTGTTTGGATCATAAGCAAAAATAATAATAACCTATCAACATGTAAGTTCTAGCAACATGTATCTAATCGCCTTCCCTAAGCAAAGTCTATGTACATTAGGCTGACCAGGTGGCTCGGGATTTCCCGGTCCTAACCGGGAATCCAGAGGCCAACCGGGCCAACCGGGGGAAAACCGGGGTGGCGGGGGGTCACGCGGCGGTGGCAGCGAGACCCGGTGGAGGTGGAGGAGCCCGGGAAGCGGACGCCCCTGCAGGTAAGCACGAAGGGGGGCACTTACCTGCTGGGGCGGCCGCTTCCCGGGCTCCTCCGCCACCTTTGCCGCCGCAGCCGGGCTCGTAAGGCCAGAGGCCGCGCGGAACAGGCAGGAGAGGGCCGGATCCGGAAGTGACATAACCGGCCCTCTCCCGCCTCTTCCGCGCAGCCTCTGGCCTTCTTGGGGCTCAATCGCGATGGCGATGAGCCCTGAGGAGCCCGGACGCCCACGCCCGCCTCTTCCGCGCGGGCGTCCAGGCTCCTCGAGGCTCGTCGCCATCGCGCCGAGCCCCAGAAAGGCCAGAGGCCGCACGGAAGAGACGGGAGAGGGCCGGTTACGTCACTTCCGGATCCGGCCCTCTCCCGCCTCTTCCGCGCGGGCGGCGATGGAGGACCCCGCGCGGCCGCGCGGGCGACGGAGGACCCGGCGCGGCCGCGCGGGCGGTAGCGGAGGACCCCGCGCAGCCGCGCGGGCGACGGAGGACCCGGCGCAGCCGCGCGGGCGACGGAGGACCCGGCGCAGCCGCGCGGGCAGCAACAGAGGAACCCGGCGGTAGGTCCAGGCTGGGTTTTTTTTGGGGGGGGGGTGGCTTGGTGGGGGGGTTGTTTTGGGGGGGGCGGGGGGGACCGGGATTTTTACTTTTAAAATCTGGTCAGCCTAATGTACATAAAAAGTCTAAATCTTTCCAATCAAACATTAGTTATCATGGGGAGAAGCTACTGATTAGCATATTGGGAAGGTAAATGACGTTAGGATTTAATATCTCTGTCAAAAACATGAAATCAAACAAATGGCAAATTGAAAAATGAGAGAATCAACACCAAGTATTTAATGTGAATTGATTAACATTTAGATGTAATCAATCAAAAACATGAAGTGTTATTAATTCAGGTAGTGACCCCCTGGTAACTTTCTTCAGTTGATTACAAATTTATAAGACCAATAGAAGAATAAAAAACACAGCCCTTTTTCCATTCTAGCTAATTAATTGAGCTAAACTGTGCTCAATCCAGACAAGACAGAGGTAGTGTTAGCAGGTGGTTCATCTGCCTGGTTGAGTGGTGTTCAACCTATTCTGGAAAGGGTTGCACTCCCCCTGAAATATCAGGCACACCACTTGGAGGTGCTGCTGGAGCCATCATTGTCACAGGTTGCCTCAGTGTCCAGGAGCACCTGTTATCAGTTTAGGTTGATATACCAACTGTAATCCTATTTGCAACCCTAACCTCCCAGTTGGATTACAACAGTACGTTGTATGTGGGGTTCCTTTGAAAGTTCAAAAACTTCAATTAGTTCAAAGCAGAACTATTAAATTAGTGAGACTGGCCCAAATGATCATGGGATGCCAGGGCTTCATCAGCTGCACTGGCTTCCAGTCCATTTCTGAGCCAAGTGGGGGAGGGGGAGGGGTGGGCCCGGTGAGCCTAATGGCCACCAGAAAGCTCGCACTGCCTCCCCTCGTAATGACAACTTGCTGCCATCGCACACCTGCGATAGCAGGAGGTTTGGTGGCGGAGCAGCGCCAACCCAGCACAGTGAAGACAGCCCCCTAATTCTAGATTTTATGCTTGCTTTATCAATTCATGGCCTGTTTATTGTTTTGTTTTGTACTGCATTGCATTGTATTTTGGAAAAAAAATATTTGCATTGCATTTTATATCTTTAAGTGTTTGTTACCCGTTCAGAGGACATTGGTTACTGACAGATTAGACCATATAATAAATAAATAATTAAATGTAGTCAGCATATTTAATGTCCAACAAGATAAGTAAACAGTGACCACTGTTTTACAAATTGCCTGATTTAATCATAGATTTACTTTAGGGAGGCATTTAGCGCTGGAATTTTTGGTTTGAGATTCAAAACAGACTCCCCCATTCAAATGTTGCTGTTTATTTTGACGTTTATATCCTGCTCATCCAGTGCCCATGCACAATTCAGAGTGCCTCACATCCATTTAAAACCCAATCACAACGTAACAGCATACATTCAACGACAACAGCAACAAAGATTATAAAAAGACAGAGAAAGACCCCACAGGTTAAACAGCCTTTAAATAAAAGAAACACTGGCTCAGTTTGGACGACATATTAAGCAACGGAGGGGTAAATAACGTACTGACCGTGCGTTAGGCAGGAGGAGCTCCACAGATGACACTCTGCAGCTGGCGCTGTTCGGAACCAGCAAACGCCCCGGCTGCTACGAACTTGCAGTGGCCATTTTGGTTGCAGCCTCTCCTCCGTGTGTCCTCCAGCTGTATCCCAGCATGCACCGTGAGTTCTGCCGGCTGCATAGAGCGGCTGGGTTTTTTTGGCTGCTCTAAGCAGCAGAACTCTATTCCGAAACGGAATAGTTCACGGAGAGCGGGGGGGGGGGTCTGAATTCGGACGACACTTTAAAAAATGGGGCTTCAGGCTAAACAACGTGCAAGCCCGTTGTTTCGCTCCGTTGTTTAAAGTGCCTGATTAACGTACTGTGAGTTGTGTGTGCGTTGTGTGTTGCCCTCCAAATGACACAATAAGCAACAAAACTGACAATTGTTCCCCCCCTCCTCCGTTGCCTAATGTGTCGTCCAAACTGAGCCACTGTATAAGCAAAAGCCTGCCAGAATAGAAATGTATTTACCAACTGGCAAAAGACATCCAGAGAAGAGACCACCCATAATTGATGGGTCAAAGTATTCCAAATATTGGTCCAGCAACTGAGAAATATGTTGAAGACACTTCCCTGTGGTGGGATTCCACATAGAACGAGTGTGAATACCAGAACCCACATAGATGAAGCAAAGGAACCTTGCCTGTCATTATTGATTTTCTCATTAAGAAATCTCTGGTAAGCTTCAGAAGAACCTGAGAGTTCCCCAGAACACAGATCAATACCCACTCCCTTAATGGGATACTTTGGTTTCTCAGTCTAGTTTTTAGTCACACTATAGATTTGTACATCTAGCATTGTTGTGTCTGTTTTACTCACAATTCGTACACGCTGGCTCAATTCGGACGACATGATAGTCAATGGTGGGGTAATAATCAACTTTGCAGTTGTTCATCTAGGGGGTACTCCCCACACAACATGGTAATAATCAACTGTGGTGTGGATTAGGATCAGCGCTGAGTTGACTATGGCAGCATTCGGATGACATGATAGTCAAAACAACTGATGATTGTTTCCCCCACCCCCCAGTTGTTTATTTTGTCGTCCGAATTCAGCCACTATCTCTCCACTGAGATCTGCTCTATTGCAGCTTTCAGAAGGACTAGCGAACGTTTCTTTCAAGCCATTTCTTGTACATGGCCTGCAACAAACATACATTTGATCACCTCCAGGATCATAAAGCGAGCCCAACAATAAATTGGAAAAAACTGTCCAAGCAGAAAGAATCTCCTGCTGATTAAACAATGCCCTCTAAAATAGAATATTAATAGAGGAGAAAAGGAAAAACTCTCCTAAGGTTTGCTCTTGTTATCTCAAATGTTCTAGAACTGTGCAAAATTGTTTAGAGGTTACAGCGGCATTTCTGCTTTTACACCTCATTTAACTATGCAATTAGACATTACAAAAAGATATGGAAGATTTAAAATTAGATACGCTTATCTTCAGTACATAGGTCACTACTTTAAACTTTAAAACAAATTAACATTTTTTGCTGCCTATGCCCACCCAGCCCCTCCCTCTCATCCTTCCTTGCTGTGGAATAAGAGTGTTTATCTTAACTCAGCAAGTCTGACCATTTCCATCAGATGGCAGGAGGCATAGTGATAAGCTTTGCAGATTTTAAATGAAAGTTGGGACGTGTAGGGCAATTGCCAGATAGCCAGGCTAATAATACATTTTGTAAATGTTGGGAGAAAATGTGTACAGGCACCACATTTCCATGATAGGGAAGGTGAATAGCCATGCCCAATGACTCGTATTTCAATGCAGGAAATTACATCACCCTGAACAGACGTACAATATTATATTCCCATTTAAAAATGGAGAAACTCAATGTCAGCGCAGTGGGGGGAGCAAGGTAGACGAGGAATATTGCTGCTTTAATGGGATTTTGAATTCAAATGTGCTGAGCAAAACTGTTTAAAAATTGCATTTGAACAGTAAACAGATAATGTTTTCATTTAAAAACAACCAAGCTGCCAAATTCAACGCACAGGCTGAAAAGAGAGGGCAGTGGGGGAAAGAAAATGCAGCTCCAGAAATAGAAATAAAACGAAAAGCAATGAGCTGGTTTGGACGTGGCAATAAAGTATGGTTTACTGTGACAAGAACAAGCTGCAGTGAGCCATGGGCTAGTGGTCTCCCCCCCCTCTCCTGGTTGAAGGCCATTCCTGGCTGCGTATGTCACGGGTGTCACTCTCAAATGGGTTGGAGGACCAAATGGTGTCAACACGTATCATCCTCAGGGATATCCTCGGGCAGGGTCCACTGCTTAAGCCTGCCCTGGGCCGCCTTGATGAGGGCCTGGTGGTCCCCTGTGGTGCTCTAGAACGTTCTATTTTTCACATAATGCCACCAAAGTAGCATCTGAGGCACTAGAGGAAGCTAAAATGGTGGCCTCTGATCCTCACTGGAGGTGGCCCAGCTCTCATTGGAGAGCTGCTGCTGCCCACTACTTGTAGATAAGGTCACTTGGGGAGGCCACAAAAATAGAAGGGTACCCACAAGCAGACATTTTGCTAAGGCCCCCGTCAAATCTCAGACTTGACCTGGTCAAATTCCTTCTCCAGGAGATGCCTTGGGGCTACACCCATAACTGCTCATCCAAAAAAGAAGAAAAGATCACCCCAAGCTGACAGCCAACCATCATTGTTTTTTGCAGCTCCGGCAAGGAATGTGCTTCTATGGTGTCATGCAGAAACTTATTTGCTTTTCAATATTCTCAAGATCTGAGGAGTATGCATTCCCAACTGCAAAAAACATGCCTATAAAATAGGCATGAGAGTACACACAAGAGCTCCAGTGATAAAAGGTGATGCTTGGGCATGCAATAGCTGTCGTTTACAAGTCAGCCCTTTTACTCTGTTCAAGACACTGAATTCCTAGCCCTGAAGATGGTTCAGTAATTGGCATGGGATGAAGTCGGGGGTTCAACAGAACACATTTAGGATCCCTATAGGTCTTGATAAGACTGACAGACATCTGTTCAACCCCAGTAGCACAGTGGCATCAGGAGGAACAGCTCTCGATATCTTACTCTACTGCCACCACTTTCATAGAAGTATGTAACCAAAGGCATCATTTATGCAGGTCCGGATGTTTGTTCACAGGATTACAAAGTGACTGAGCTCATTCTGGGCAGAAAACTTCCAATCATGAATTAATTTCTCCAATACTTTGGCATGATCAAGCAAAGAAACAGAGACTGGTTCCTCGAGTAAGTTGCTAGTCCTTTAAATGTGTGTGTGTGTGTGTGTGTGTGTGTGTGTGTGTGTGTGTGTGAACCCACCCCCACCCCACTGTTCCACGTATCAATCTTACTTCAACACTGCTGGCAGGTAGAATGGCCAGATGTACACCTTTACAGAAGATAGGTCCTTTATTCTGGAGAGCTGGAAGAAGATAGTTCTCTATATGAAGGTGTCCTCTATTTGAAGAGGTGCCCAGTCCAAGTTTGGTTTAAAGTCAAAGAACCATAAGGAGGGAGACCAAGGGCTTTGAAGTTGCCCATCAGCACTTAGAACCTGGACAGCAGATGGAGGAAGTTCCAAGGTCCCCAAGTCAGTCTTCCCCACTATGGTGAAATATATTATATTTGCCACCCTACTGGCAGAACAGGATCCTCCATTTCACCTGAGGGCAGCATGGTAGCTTTGGGGATGCAAGGAGCTGATGTGGCACTCATAGTCCTGTCCTCCAACGCCTGATCATCTTGGCACCTGCTCAAACAAAAGCCACAGTGCAACGGTGTGGCATCCGCAGGTTATCATGTGAGTAGAACAGGACAGCTGTATGAGCCATGAGCAATACCTGCTGGATTGCATGCCCTGAGCTAGCTTGTTCAGTCAGAGGCTTTTCCCAATGACTACGAGGCATTAACTATAGATATCGGCTTAAATTGGCTTTAACAATCATCTCCTCTTCCCAGGGAACTGTGTGACTTACAATACTGTGTGGAACGAATCTGGATTGCTAATGAATAATTATCGCCAGCCCATCAGACTTCAGCTCCAAGGATTCCATGGGGCAATGGCAATTAAGCAATATAAAACCAATTTAGATCTGTATTGTATATAGGGGCCATTGACAATAAAGAACACATTAGAAGAGGATCGAGATATGGGCAGAAGCCGTGCAATCAACCTTTGCCAAAAAAAAAAAAAAACACTATAAACTTTTTACTGACCAATGAGTCTTCCTGTTGCCCCTCCATAACCTCAATATCATTTTGCCATTCATTGCCTTGGGTTCCTTCCTAGTGCTTGTTTTAATACTCTCATACCTGAGCAGAATCAAAACCAGAGAAACTTTCTGACAGTCATGTGCCCTGATTTGCATCTCTGGAAATGAAACTTTTCCTCCGATAGGCAGACTTGGATAGAAGAGCGGAGTCCCTGGTGAAGGGGTAGGGTTAACAATATGGGAAACTGCCCCTGGTTGAGCAAGTATAGTCATCCGTTTTAGGATGTTTTTGATGCTAAATGCCTCTACAGGTTCCTTCTTTGTGACATCTTTCTTCCACTACTTTTATTGGTATAAATCATGTATCCAGTTTAACTGTACATGATTATATTAGTTCGATAAAAATAATAGGCAGCCATCTTATTTTCTTCATAGGTTGAATGGTTCATGTTTATTCTCAATATTTATTATTCTTGTAATTAAAACTCAATTAAATGTTTGTGTGTGTGTGTTTAAATAGTTTTAATTGCCATTTTATTGTGTCTGTTTGTATTGATTTAAATATTTTAACTGTTTTAATGTGTTTTGTTGATGTAAGCTGCCTTGTGAGGGCTTCTGCCCTGAAAGGCAGCCAGGAAATGTTTTAAATGAATAAATTAAAAAGCAGAATCACCATGAGTGGAATTAGATGTTGTACTGCACAAGGAGCTGGTTGAGGATGAGTCCTGTGTTGAGTTCTCCCCACACCAATCCTGACAGTGTTTAGGCATATTTGTTCATGTTGCGACATCCTGGTGTCACCTGCAGCAACTATTCCAGCAGGCTGTGCTGAGGAAGAGCGGGTGAGCAGGATCATTCCACTGGCCCTGCTGAAGACCTCCCCCATGAAAGCTTCTCTCTGGCCATTGTCACCACCAGCAGGCTGTACTGAGGGAGATGAGAGAGAAAGCAGGGCCATTCCACCAGCCCTGAAGGCCTTCCCCATGAAAGCTCCCTCCTCTCAACTGTCACCGCACAAACCATTCCAGCAGGTGAGGGGGATCAGAAGGGGAAGCAAGTCAAGGCCATTCCACCAGCCCTGCTAAGAGCCTTAATACTTTTCCTTCTTCCTTCCCTGTTCCCTGTTCCTTTTGTGCTGTGCCTTTAAGACTGTAAGACTGTGGGCAGGACTGTCTTCTTTTATTGATCATTTGTAAGACACTCTGGGAGCTTTTTTTTGGCTGAGGAGCAGCATAAAAATACCCTAAATTAGGCTGACCATATGAAAAGGAGGACAGGGCTCATGTAACTTTAACAGTTGTAGAGAAAAGGGAATTTCAGCCAGTGTCATTTGTATGCAATTAGTCCCTGGTGAAATTCCCTCTTCATCACAACAGTTAAAGGTGCAGGGGCCCTGCCTTCTTTTGTATATGGTCACTCTAGTATAGTGCCTGCACCTTTAACTGTTGTGATGAAGAGGGAATTCCACCAGGTACTAATTGCATACAAATGACACTGGCTGAAATTCCTTTTTCTCTACAACTGTTAAAGTTACATAAGCCCTGTCCTCCTTTTCATATGGTCAGCCTACCCTAAATAAATAAATAAATGTTGTACATTTACAAACCTCTTTACCCCATAATTGGTTGCTATTACTGGGTGTGGGAAACCCACGATATGATGACGTCACAACACACGGTGTGTCTAAATCTTAAAGGAAAATAAGGGAGAACTTGACATAGGCAGCCATTTTGGGGAGCCAACCCATGTCTACAACAACATCGCAAACCCCATCCACTGCATTTTTTTTTCATTGCCTTCCCCTTTTCTTTCAATTCTGCAGATAGAACCTTACAACTTTTCAACAACAGGGAAATGAACGGAACTTATTTCCTCTGCCCCTGCTCTTATGTTTATCTATTAAACAGGAGTACATTGTAAATGGAAAAAATACTGTGCAAGCCGTCACAGGCCAGGACTGCAGTCTCTCTTTGCAAGCAGCCACTGCATGACTATAATTGTGTGACACTCCCGATAAGCAAGGGGTGGTTACGAGCTGTGGCATCTCTGCATGGGCTCTGAAATCTTTGAGATGAAGCAATTTTGTAGGAGAAAACAAGTTAATGTACTGGTGGTAAAAATATTTTCATGAGCTCATAAGCTTTTTAGGCCCTAGAGTTAAGGTGGACCTGATCAGGAGAGTCCTTTTCAGTTAAAGGGCAAGCAAAGCCTGGGTTCTTCTGGATTAAAAGAAAAGTCACCTATCTCTGTATATGTCAGGGATACAACATTTAATGAACAACCAGTTTGGAAATGCTGCCCAGTGGTACAATCTTTGGAAATTATGCTACAGTTGGGTCTAGGCTGACCATATGAAAAGGAGGACAGGACTCATGTAACTTTAACAGTTGCAGAGAAAAGGGAATTTCAGCCGGAGTCATTTGTATGCAATTAGTAGCTGGTGAAATCCCCTCTTCATCAAAGCAATTAAAGTTGCATGCACTATACTAGAGTGACCAGAAACAAAAGAAGGCAGGGCCCCTGCAGCTTTAACTGTTGTAATGAAGAGGGAATTTCACCAGGTACGAATTGCATACAAATGATGCAGGCTGAAATTCTCTCTTCTCTACAACTGTTAAAGTTACATGAGCCCTGTCCTCCTTTTCATATGGTCAGCCTAGTTGGGGCAAATCTAAGAGCTGCGTCCAGAAAAGCTTCTGGTTATCATTCTTGGGATCAGCTACAGTTATTATAGCCTGAGGATATTGACAATGCTGGGAATATTGCAACCTCGTCTGCAAGCTACAAGAAGGGGGCAGTGTTGCAATTAGCTAGTTAATGCATGGGAATTTGGGACATAGCTAGCCTTAGGATCTCTATAGCCTACAGTGGGGCTCCCTGCTGCTCCTCTTCCTCCCCCACTTCCTCTCTCCCTGACTTCCCTTCCATTGCTGGGAAAATGTGGCTTTCTCTCTCACTCCTGCCTGTGTACTGGTGCACAAAATGGACCGAATAAACTCTCTTGAAACCCCATGCTATGCCTTCATTTATATGTGCCAGAGTACTTGTGAGTAAAGCTATTTTTCTTTCTCCAGTAAAGAAAGGGTGGTTACCCTTTTGTTATCCTAAAATAGCCGTTGTGCATGCGGGACTGGTAAATGCTCATTCTGTTCCGCCATTTGTTTTTCTCTACTAGTTGCCTTTTTAACAGGAGGCAGCAATACTAAATAATTCCCATTGGACAGGACACTCACTGGGGTTAAGCCAGCTATTTGTCTTCTTGACCCTTACATGTCCTAGTTAATAAAAACTGGTGGTGGGGGGGAATTGACTGGGTGGATCCAGGTAGTGACTAATGTGTGGGAATTGATCCTGCCTCATTTAAGGAAGCAGTGACCTAGCCCTTTTGAGTTGGTCCTCCTTAGATCTGGAGGTATTGGATCACTGCTGCACAGTTAGTAATATTGTGTTTTTTGGACAAGTTATTCAAGAGGGTAGTGGCAATCCAGTTGCAGGCATTCCTGGAGGAAGCAGACTACCTAGAACTATTTCAATCTGGTTTCAGACCTGGATACAGCACTGAAAGAACCTTGTTTGCCCTAGTTGACAACTATTATCAGAGGAAGGACAAGGGCGGGGTGCTACCCTTTTTGATACAATTGATCATGGAATCCTTTTGGAGGGTCTCTGTGAATTGGGGTTTGACGGCACTATTTTTTTTTTTTTTTTGAGGTCCTGACCTTACGTGCAGCACTGCTACCAGAAAATAGCATTGGGTGACTATTGCTTAGCCCCAGAGTTCGGGCTACGAATCCATTCTATCTCCCATGTTATTGAATTCTACATGAAACTGCTGGGAGCTCTCATCCCGACATTTGGGTGAGGTGTCATCCATATGCAAATGATGATCTATCACTCTATTCCATCTGAATCTGGAGAGGTTGTGCAGGTGGCTTGATCAGTGCCTCGAGGCAGTAATGGGGTGAATGAAGGCCAATAAACTGAAGCTGAAATACAAACAAAACTTCCAAACAATCAACATGCTTGTGGAAATCTGCCATGGGTGTTTTTACTAAGTGATTTATCAGCTTCTGAAAAATGGATTATGATGTATTTTATTGCTGCTTTTAGACCATTTTATTTATACTATTGCTAGGTAGTTCGGTATTTTAAACTGTTGCGAGTTAATTATATAGGAATGGAATTGTATTGTCTTTTTTATGTTTGATTTTTTTTTGTGAGCCATTCTGAGGACTGGCTCACAACCTAAGGATGTACTAAAAATAGACTATATTTTCTACAATTACTGGTCTGCCCGGGCCATCGTAACATTTAGGACTCCAGGCATTGTCTCATATATTTATAGTGCCAGAACTTCATTTTGGAGAAACGGGATGATGGTTAACAGGCACTTCAATAATCTGGCTCCCCCACTTAAAATGAATCCAAGCAGATACTCAAAAGACTGCCGTGCAGATCTCTCAGTTAGGAACTTAACAAATTTAGATTCATCAGCGGAACTCATAGTTGAGAAGGACACTACAATAAGCAAAAGTGTAAACCCTTTTAACACAGAACGGAGAAATGAACAAGATTCAGATAAAGAGGTCTCAAGTTGCGAACACCTTATGATAGAAGAACTACAACTGATAGAAAGCTATGAGGCTTTACCTGCCTCTGAACAGAAGGAGATACTAAACAACTTATCAATACTAAAAAAAGTTCTGATAAACAAAACAAAAACTAAAGAAAAAAACACCGAAATACCAACTTCAGAAAAGGAGTTGACAGTTAAGGGCTTGAGAAACGATGTATCCCTCACCCACAGTCCATCGGGAAGGGAGGAAATTACTAACAACTCTATGAGCACCAAAAACAGCAGACTTAAATTTGATGTTGCCAATTCAGACTTGGAGGCCAATAACAAGAACCCTCCACTAAGTAACAGACTTGATGGGTATAACTGTGATAACTTAATACAGATTCACCGACACCCGAATGGTTGTGTCTTCAATAATAGGGAAGGACTAGCGGATCTAATTGAGGAAATGGACTGACTGTCCAAAGAGGGGACTCATCCTACTCTAAATATTCTATCTTGGAATATTGCAGGATGGGGCTCAAAGAGGAGTGGGAGTCCGAGTTTTCTGGAATATTTGGAACGTTTCGATATTATTTTTATGCAGGAAACTTGGAGTAGTGATACAATAAATCTAAATGGCTTTTCCTCATTCTGTCTCCCTGCCCTTCCTAATAAGGTGAAAGGAAGACTTAAACAGGGGCTTGCTATTTTAATATCCTCAGCACTAAATGTCAGAGTAATCAAGGAAATGAGTTATAATGCTAAAGCCCAAGCTCTGATATTGGAAATGGGTATCCCTAAGGTGACCCTACTATTAATTAATATGTATTTGCCACCATTGTTCTGTAAAGAAACTATATATAGGGAGTGGACAGAACTAGACTGTTTTTTTACAGACTTAATAACTAGGTTCCCGTTCGCCTTACCAATTGTGGCAGGAGATCTAAATGCTAGAATGGGTAAATACACTGTTAACTCACTGCCTGGGAAAATGGGAAATGGAGGAGGAACGTCTACAGAATCTCCAGAGAATAATATCAGACACTCTAAAGACAGTTGTACTAACTCAGCAGGCCACTGTCTGTTCAATTTTGCTGCTAGACACAAGCTTACCATTTTAAATGGTTGTACTGAGGGTGACCGTTGGGGTGAGTTCACCTATATATCATCCAGTGGATCGAGTACTATCGATTACATACTGGTACATAAAAAATTGGAGTCTATCAGCTGTAATATGAGAGTGGCTGAACGGCAGGATAGTGACCATCTCCCACTAGAGATAAGTCTGGGTATCCCAGGCCCTAAGGCAGAGACACATCCCTGCCCCCTTCTTTCTAACAATCACCTGTCGCTTACAGGAAGGAAAATCAAATGGTCAGTTGCTACTGCCCTAACCTTTGAACAACTATTAGGGACTAAAGAATACTTAAATTACTCTAACTGGATAAATGTAAGCACAGACCCTGAGAGATGTGTCTTAGCCTATGAGGACTTAATAAAGAGTCTAAGTTCTGCACTACAAGGTAACCCCCCTAACTCTAGACCACAAAGAAAACAAAACAATAGCTGGTTTGACAGGGAATGTAACATAGCTAGAAAAGAACTCCAGCTGTCCTATAGTAAATACCGTAAGAATAACGAACGGAAACTACCATCATCTTATTATGAACTGAAAAAAAACTATAAGAAACTAATAAGTAAGAAAAAACAAAAGGCAGATATGGAAAAGTGGCAACTTCTGGCTGGTGCCACTAAGTCAAACAATACCAGAACCTTCTGGAAAGTGGTGACAGGACTGACTATTAAAAGTGTAAGGGAACCCGAATGTTGTGTATCAGCCTCAAGTTGGGTTGAACACTTCACTGAATTACCCTCCAAAACTAATGAAACTGAAAGAACCCTCACTACAGATCCAGAAGTGTCGGTGTGGCCTGATGTTGATCCAAAAGAAACTGAGGAGTTAATAATTAATTTAAAAGAGGGTAAAGCGCCGGGTCCTGATGGGATTCCAGCAGAACTGCTAAAAAGCAAAATTGGATGGTGGGCTCCACTTCTCGCATCCCTGTTTTCAGTAATAAATAAAACAGGAATTATCCCTGAGGCTTGGAGGAAGTCCATAATAATACCTATTCATAAAAAGGGCCCAAAAAATGATCCACAAAATTACCGCCCTATCAGTCTTCTGTCAATAATTGGAAAGACTTATGCTAGCTTCCTGAATGGAAAGCTAAATGCGTGGCTTACTAAAAATAAGATCTTAGGTAGTGAGCAGATAGGGTTTACTGCAGGGAGATCCACAAACGATCACTGCCTGACTCTGATGCACTTGGCCTTTAAATATACTGCCCAAAGAGGAGGGAAGCTATTCTGTGCATTCATAGATTTAAAGGCTGCATTTGACTCCATTTCGCACAAATTATTATGGGAAAAACTGGAAAACCTCTCAATTGAACGAAGACTGCTGTTTTTAATACACTCTCTATACACAAATACAACAGCCCAGGTAAGGTGCAGTTTAGCGGGGCAGGTTACAAATGAAATTGTTCTAACACGGGGTGTTAGACAGGGCTGTGTTTTAGCGCCATCCCTGTTTAACTTGTATTTAGCCGATCTCCCTGCTGCACTAAGTACAATACAATCACATCCGCCTAAAATAGGCCAGACGAAAATAAGTCTACTATTGTATGCAGATGATGCAGTATTGTTGTCCCAAACCCGTCTGGGTTTGAAACGTCTTTTGGATGGTTTCAATGCCTATTGCCAAAAAAACTGCCTGTCTGTGAACACCCAGAAATCTAAAGTACTAGTGTTTGCTAAAAAGAAGGCAAAGTACGTATGGACCATGGGGGGGAACCAAATAACCCAAGTGGACTCCTATAAATATCTTGGAATTCATTTTCAAGCCAACCTCAAATGGACCATACACAGCAAATATATAAAACAAAAGGCAGAACAAACTATGGGTGCGCTCAACCGTTTTTATTATCAAAATGGAGGCAAATCATTACCCGCGGCAATCCGTGTATACAAAGCAAAGCTTGTTCCCCAAATTCTTTTTGGGGCCCCAATTTGGTTACCCCTGTTTAAAGGTTCATTGGAAGGTCTGCAGTCTTTTTTCCTAAGGCAGATATTTGGTCTCCCAAAATGTGTAGCAGGCCCGGCACTTAATTTGGAAGCTGGTCTAAATTCCTTGAATTGTGTTGGTTGGACTCACTCCCTGAATTTCTGGTTCCAACTCTATCACAGCATTACCCCAGATGCCTTGGTCTCTCAGGTCCTATTGGACTCGTATGTATCCCCCTGGACGAAGGCACTAGCATATAAAATAAACTCCTTGGGATTATCAATCCCCAGTCTACTCTATAAAGATCTAGAAGGTGCTAAATATACCTTGAAACAGAGACTAATGGATATAGACTGCCAGGTGATGAGTGCCTCTGCCCGGGGCCCATGTTCTCCCTTATCCTTAGGGCTATTGAACCATATGTCTGCAGATGGTATGGCCTACCTGTCTTGGTTCTCTGTTCCTAAATATAGGAGAGCATTTATGTTAGGAAGATTTAATGTCCTCCCCTCTAAACTTTTGGAGGGGAGATACAAGAAAGTCCCTGCTGAGGAAAGGTACTGTCCATGTAATAATATGGAGGTAGAAACAGTTGTGCATGTTCTGTTTAATTGTAGTTTTTATAATGATGTTAGAAGATCGCTCATTTGGCCAATTACACAGAAATTTCCTGGCAGATCGCAGGACAAATTGGCTATTGCTCTACTTCAAGGGAACAATAAGCATATCTCTATTCAGGTTGCAAAGTTTCTCAATCTTGCTATCAGATGTAGAGCCCAAATGAATGTATAATTTAGTAGTAAGTGAACAAAAGATAAATATACATCACTAATAGAATACATGGGCTTTTTACCTCCAATGGAATTGTACATGAATTCTAGCTTAAATACTAAACTCTCAGATCATTGTAACTCTTGCTGTTGTATATGCTGTATATACTGTATAGGAAATGGTCTATGGACTTAAATAAAGTTTGTTTGTTTATGCTCAGTGCCTCGAGGCAGTAATGGGGTGAATGAAGGCCAATAAACTGAAGCTGAAATACAAACAAAACTTCCAAACAATCAACATGCTTGTGGAAATCTGCCATGGGTGTTTTTACTAAGTGATTTATCAGCTTCTGAAAAATGGATTATGATGTATTTTATTGCTGCTTTTAGACCATTTTATTTATACTATTGCTAGGTAGTTCGGTATTTTAAACTGTTGCGAGTTAATTATATAGGAATGGAATTGTATTGTCTTTTTTATGTTTGATTTTTTTTTGTGAGCCATTCTGAGGACTCAAGAGAGAGAGCCTACCTACACACGCAGGATAAAACACTTTGAAAACGTTTTGGAAACTGTATATGGAGTGTGTCCTGGGCCCCAACAGTTCTCAAAACCGTTAAAAAACGTTTTAAACCATTTTAAAGCATTAGTGTAGATAGGCTCAGAGAGAGATTCTGGTGAGGGAGAGAGAGATGAATGAAAATTCACTCTGAAGGAAACACCTAAGTGAAGCATGTTGTTAACAATGTGATTCAAAGTAGAACATAGAAACGATCTATTGTACCTTTTTCCGTAGTTCCTTGCATTCCTTGGGCAATGTAAATTAAAGAAAAGATCTGTAACAGCCTGGCAGTTTGTGAGGAGAATTTTACCCCTCACTCCTTTTCTCTGGATTTCTGATACAGATGCGAATGCATGCTATAATTTACATCACCACCTGGTCAACGTTGCAGAATGTGGATGCAGAAACCTTATAACAATATATTGGCACTTGCCGTGCTATAAAATTATCCTGACCACTTGGCAGGAAGATCCCGAGGTCCAAGCTATTCCATGATAAGACAATTTGTCTTGATATGGTATGGCCATGTGTATGGTTTCTTCTGACTAGCTTCTTGCCAAAGGACCAACCAGCAACCCAATGCAAAAGGGTTTTCTCTTTCTCACAATTTTCAGAAGATAATAACATTTCATTTCCAGATCCATCTGATCCCTTTTATCAGTCCTTATCTTTTGGCTTTGCAGGCATCATACAGAGGGACATTACATACCATGGCACATTGCCCTTTGGTAAATGGTTGTCTTGTACTCACCCTACAGCACCCACAGATTAGGGTTTTGAATAGGCACACAGGCACACAGACCAAGCACTGCCAGCACCGTGGGTTGCTGAGCCTGCATCAGTGTTTAAGATATCAGTGTTTAGAGGGGATGTTTATTGCACATTCTCACCCAGATTCATTGTGAATGAAATGTAGCACACCCTTGCATTCACAGTGTGTGAAACACTCATTTTTAGTTCTTTGGGAGTCTCTTTGAAGCTCTTGCTATTCTTAGTTTTATTGAAACATCTGCTTGAAAACGCTGGTTTTTTAATTGCTCTGTGCAGATTTTATTCACAATAACCTGTGGGTGTCCAGGAATGTTTTCTGCTTGTAGTTATTTTTTGTTAGGATCATATGATTAAAAACTGTAGGGGACATTAAAAAGGGAATGGACATAGCCGTAGGTCTCAGGTGAAACCCTCCCCCACCCCAGCCTAATATTCCTTTTCATTTAAAAACAACATCGTTTATCATGTTTTCAAAATATAACGTTCTTGCTAAGGTCCCCTCTACAAGGATTCGCTTTTGCGCCTGGTTAGGCGATTATGCGCATAATCGCAGAAGCGCATTTACGCCTAATCCCTCTGCACGAGAGGCGGCGAGAGGCGGCAGAGCGCATTAACAGATGTCCAAAATGCGCTTTACAAGTAGTTAATGCGCATAAGCGCTTATTCACATAGGCAAAATGTGCTTTAACGGACGGAGCAAAATAAAACTCACGATTTAACGCACATTCGATAATGCGCATAATCGGGAAGATAACGCGCCTCTACGCCCGATTTGCGCTCCATACTTGTAGAGGTAAATTTTTTAATGCGCCTTGAAAGAGCTTTAAATGCCTCTTGTAGAGGCACCCTAAGACAGTTCTGGAATCATTAGGGACCAGATTGCACATTATCTGGAGGGCGATAGAGCTTTCCCCCGCAAAGTTCTTTAACAGACCTGGATTTAAGTCCAAGGGTTGTGCAAGTTCACTTCTGCTCATGCGACGGGACGTCCGCTTGCTCTCCTTGCCCCTGTAGTTCTTTGTGCATCATCCAACCATTCAGTCGGTAGTTTCAGTTCCACTGTTGGATTGTCAGGGTTGGATGCAACCCTTGCCTTTAAAGAAAATGCAGCCACTGGAGTCTGTGGTCAGGAGCAGAAGAAGGGCGAATGATGGTGAAGGGCTTAGCCTTTTCCAACTGTGCCATTTTCCCCCCTCAACATCACCCTTTCCCAGCTGCTTTTCTCCCCATTTGGGATAAGATACATTGCCCCCTGTATCTTTTCCCCTGCTGTCTAGGGGCCGTAGGATCGCTCACATCCGTCTAAATTCACCTTTGTCTGAATTTTGCAATTCTCCAATCAAAAACTCTGTACAAAACTCTGTATATTAGGGAAAACTGCACACAAAAATGCATATATTAGCAAATGTAACTTTAAAATGCATTGTATTAGGAAAATTTCTGGCAAGCAATGTGTATATTAGGCACAATTGTATACAAAAATGCATGTATTAGGAGCAATGCACACAAGCGTGTGAATTTTCAAGATAACTTTCTTTAAAAAAAACTTTGATAAACTGAGGGAAACCAACACTGACAGATTCATCCATCCCTACAGAAGCCCTCTTTGGGTCAGAATTTGTCTTTGGCATAGGCAATTTTGTTTGGAAGAGAGACTTTTCTTTAAACGAAGTCCAAACTCTGAAACCTGCTTCTTCAGAGTAAGTGCTACCCATACCAAACAAATTGAATGCCTGCTCCTGGATCAGCTCAGCTCATATTGACAGATATTTCTACTAAAATCCCAATTCTTTAAAACCCATTTACCTAATTCCACAAAGCTCAGTGCAAGACTCCTCCAAACTCTTCCTCCTATAATTATTTTTTAATAAGCCAGCATTTCATTGAAAATCCAGAGTTCTCCACAGAGCTAAATCACACTTCCTTTACTCTATTTATAAAAACTTTAGTCACCTTGATTGTGTGTCTGAAGGTACGTTATATTGTTTCTGCCCCTCATTTTGTCGGTTGCTGCTTCTGTCATTTTGGAGTATAAAGGTTGAGAATTACAACAGTACCTCTAATCCACACGTCTGGGCAACAAACTACCCACGCAATCCTTCAGACAAAACCCCAGCCAAATAATGCTTTTCTCTGTCTGTTTCTCTGAAATCCTGTGTTGCAATTCAATTTGATAAAAAATAAAACTGGTTCCAAGACATTAAAAAAAAGTGGAAAGTGCTTTCAAATTTTGAAAAAGAAACAACACAAGCCAATAAGTAAGGTTGCCAATCAACCAGCGGGGGTTGGGGAAATTACCCTTTCAGTGACCTGTCACTAGAAGAAAAAGACAATATACTGTTTGTTGTTTCTCTAAGTTCTGTGCAATACACTTTTGAAAATAAACGAAATGGTTTTATTTTCAGAGGAAGCACTCTATAGAATTTCAAAGAAATTCGGTTCTTTTATCATTTTTAAAGCTACTTTCCCTCTGAAGAAAAATACACTCTTCACATGCTCATTCTTAGGATCTCTTTAAAAACGTGGAACGGCAGAAATGGAAGACATGTAAGGCTTTAGCTAAACGTGCCAAAAATATTTGGCCATCCCGGAATTAGGTTTGGAAAAGGGGAAAAAAAAGACTTATTTTATTTCCAACCCGATCTACGGACATTTTGGATTCTAGAGGACCGCAAAGACCTATGTTGCAGATGTAAGGCCATTGTTGGGTATTTTGTACCACTTCTCCTTATGGTAGACATTTTTACTTCATTTAAAGCATCTTTAAACCCTATGTCTTGTTAAAGGATCAATAGTAATCTTAGAAGTAAAAATTGTATGATATACCAAGGCACAAATTTGGAAAGCACTAATTAATTTACTCCACCAAAGACTTCCTTTAATAAAGTATTTAAAGAGTCTGGTTTTGGATAACAGAGGGGAGAAGCAATTAATCCTTCTTTCTCTGGGGCCAGGAAAGGAGTGTCGGCCTGACAACCACATCTGTCCTTTCTTTCCTCACACTCAAAGATGAGTTAATTGGTTTAATAGGCCTTTTTCATCTCTTCTTTTCACTATTCTCAATGAAGCCTGCTGCTCTTGACCCTTCCAAGACCTGGATTAGGGGTAAGCCATTCTAGCAACCCAGGACGACAAGGGCAACATTTCAAAGACCTTCATCCTCCTACTTCTTTAAATCTCAAACTCCAGTTACTCTGCAACTTCTGGCCTATAAAGTACTATAATATCAGTGGGACATCACATTAGTGGAACAGCAGGATTATTAATGTTTTTTGGAAGAGAAGAGTAGAAACTTTTGAAAACATACTTTTTTAAAAAATGTGGTATTATAAGAGTTAGGTTCTCCAATCCTAAATAAAAGGTAAAATGTTAAAAATAAATCTGAAGAAATATCAATGTTTACACAAAAAAACTACAAGTATTTAAGGTCTACACTGAAATTTGAAAAACTACTTATTTCTATCTAGTTCCTTCAAAGAAAAGCAAAAAAGATGTTCAAATTACTATGAAAAGACTAACCAACCCACCAATTAAGTAGCATCCGAAGTTACAATTTCAATATATATTTCACAATGTACACAATTGTACAGAATCACTAATAAGCTTAATTTTAAAGTGCATTTATTTCTACAGCTTGTGTCATAAAAAGTGCTTTTAATCTTTATCTCACTCATCTTCATAACAATGGAAGAAGTCCATTCATACTATTATTTTTAATTAGGCAGTCTGAAAGCTCATGCAAACATTTACAAAAAGCACATGATATTGTCCTCATGGGACTATACCATTTCAAAATGAAGATGGGGGATTTTTTTTCCCCACAGGCCTGGCATCGGTACTTGGCATCATGGGGCAGATGTTGGGCCCAAAGGACCTGCCAGGGTCGATGTCAGTTGATGGTATTCCTTTTAATTTTTGTCCACTTTCCAGATGAGATTCAATTCAACAAGACAGTGGTACAGTTGGTTGGTGGTTCATCTGCCCACAGTTATTCATGGTTTGGTCATCTTCATTTTAAATTACTGCAATACATTGCATATAGGGCTGAATTTGAAAATGGTCCAGAAACTTCTGTTAGTCCAAAATAAGCCTGCAAGGTAATTAACTGGGACTGCATATTTTCAACATATTGTGCCAGTTGCACTGGTTTCTGGTCCATTTCTGGACCAAATTCAAAGTATTGATGTCCGGAGCGTGCCAACAGAGGAAATTCGGGTCATAAGTGAACCTAAACAAATTTCTCTTACATCCCTAGTATAAGGTAGCTTCATACGACCATAGGCAGATAGACAGACTTGTAAGAAGGATTCTACTTCAAGTCACTTTTCTTGCATCTACTCACCTGCCAGAGCAAGATACTTGATGAGCACAAGCAGAGCTGACCTGATGCTATCATGCAATTTGCAAAACACAGCAAGCATAGGATATTGCCTAAAGGAAGAAACCAAATCCACAGGGAAAAGAAACCTTGAGGATTAACCTACTTCTTCCAAATTCATCATTTTTCACTTCCTCCAGTAAGAAGGTTACCTAAATGTACCGGTATTTATTATTTCACCCACATCTCTGATTCCAGAGTACAAGCACAACACAGATCTGACAACAACACCTTAACTTAATCCTCATCAGCCACGCAGAAGGTCTCAATTTTAAAATATGTTACTTGTTTTCTATTTCAGAGCTCAGCTTACAAGAAGTAGGTTAGTGAAGACACCTGCAGGGAATAACATCAGTAATGAAGTCCCGCTTTTCCCCTGATGCATTCGTTATTAGTGGGAGAAGGGGCGGATTTTACCTAGTAACAATCATAGCTTATATCTTTCACGTTTCTATCAGCCAGGGCACCTATCACAGTTCCCATTCAATTTCAAAAGGCAATATCCAGATATCAATACAAAAACAATTTATGGCATGTCTGATTCAATCTGTTCCATTCATGTATATTTTAAAAGCATATTGCTATTAACTTTTGATTGGATTAGACTGGACATTACCTTTTATGGCTGCATCTCCAGAAAAACTGGTAGAACTTAGAAATTGCCCCAAAGAGTCATTGGACGCATTATGACATTTGTCCTTCCAACTTCCTCAGCTGCTCTTCCATAGTAGTACTCCAATTCAGTGGATGCCGTTAAAACATTTAATTGGTCGGATAAATGGAGGACTATAGAGAGAGATCCACAGGTTTATGAAGGAGGTAACTATGAAAACAGGGCAGAAAAGAAAAACCAGTTGAACACATGAATGTAGAAAACATGCCACAGGCCTGTAAACTAAAGACCGCTCAAACATTTTTCTTTCAAGGAAAGGAGTACAGTGAGGGAAAGGTGCAATGTTTGAAGTTGTTCAAGGTCCTTTTCACAAAGTCAGTTTCCCTTTTGTGGGAGCAAACACAATGTTTCTTCAGTCATGTCCTGCAATTGTGTAGGGGAGCAGAGGGGTTCCATGGTTGTTGCAGCCAGGGAGAGTACAGCAATTACCAAAAATTCAATTCTCCAAAAAATTCTGCTGGAATGGATTAAAGCAGACATGCCATAAATTGTTTTTGAATAGTTTTATAGCAGCTTTCTATGTATACCTTTTTAATCTTATCTAATATAACTGTTTACTCTAATGTTTAGTTGTACTTGATAAAATGCTTGTATGGGTTGTTATTGTTTAGTGTCTTTGTATGTATGTGTTATTGCCTTGATATTATGAATTTGTTTACTGCATTGTACTGTATATTGAGATATTGCAGTCACAGATGAATTACTGTCAATGCAATCCACTGCAAGTTTACTGGGAAGTAATCCCACTGTATTCAGTTGGAGCTTGCTCTCTAGAAAATGTGTTTAAGATTGCAGCCTTTATTAGCTAAAATTTGATGATATGTTTGTAATAAATATTTTGAGTTGTTTAATATTGATATTATCTGTGTCGTCATTCCAAGCCCTTCCACCAAGATGTGAGACAATAAAGAGGTCTGCTGTGCAATCCACAAAAGCTTTATTCTGTAAATAGACACCTCTTCACATCTGAAGTGAGTGTGAATGCTAGGAGCTATCCTCTAAGTTTAATTAGCCTAACAAAGCAAGGCAGTTTCCTGTCAACTAAGTGGATGGTTTCCTGCCATGCCCAACAGGGAGGGTCTTCAAACTGTAACCTGCCATGTAGTTAGTCTGACAGACTGTCTCCCACCTCCTCTCGACTCTGCTTGACCCTGTGGTGGACTCTGGGATCTGTCAATTCCGATGCTACCTCCCCCTCCAACAAAGACTGAGTTCCCACGGTGCAGGGGGAATGGGGCCTGGGCCTTCTGTTCGATAAGCTCCTGGGAAGATTCCTCCTTGAGTCTTGGAAAAATTTCCTCCACCACTTCCTGTCTCAGCTGGTCTTCTTCAGTCTCTCGGTCTGATTCGGAATCCTCACCATGGAGACCGGGGCCTCATCCTGACAATGTGCGGGATATCATGAGCTTGTTTTTTAAACTGCTTTTACATTGCGATTTGTGGCTTGCGCAATATGGTTATATAGTTTTACTTTTCTTTAACATCAACCACTATGAGCATGATAGAAATGGAAATTAATTGATTTGATTTCTATCCCACCTTTCCACCCCCAAAATGGTACTATATCAAGATAGTATATAAATAAAACGACAGGTTTTCAGAACATGATGGTACAAAGCATACCATGTCTTAGCATTCTTCTTCCCATAAGTAACACTTTACAAGTCACCTGACTCATGGCTATACTGCTCAGTCTAAAAACCAGCACTTCTGTATCACAAGAAGTGTAAGTCTATCATGTCCCTTCTGACCTTCCCTACAGCCCCCCTGCTCCTTTCTCAAAGGCACATCTATCAGCTGTTATATCAAATGCATTCTCAATTGCAGCACCTCCACAAAGAGCCCTGCTTGGCTGGGTCTCTTCCCATTTCTAAGAGATTAGAAAAGATTTTGCTGCTTCGGATGACCTTCAACTTGGCCACTTTGTTTTTGGAGTATTTTGTATCTGACAGCTTGCTGCTCTGTTTTCAGTGACTATTGGATTTTTATGTCTTAAGGTTGCATTTTAATTTTGCATTGCATCAATGTTCTTTGTGAGTCCCCTTGAGTGCCTTACCAGCTAGTTACATGGAAATATGAATCTGCAGGGCCAGCTCACCCTACCATTAGACAGAGTGAGACAGTTGCCTCAAGCAGCAGATGCTGAGAAGTGGCAGCAAGGTGCTGAGTGCCAAGCAGGCTGCCCTGTGCTCCCTAAGCTAACTTGCTGCCTTTGGGTGCAGTAGAGGATGCTGTTCCATGGCCGTGTTGAAGAAACAGTCCAGTTGGCTTTTGTACAGGGAATAGAAGAGGGAGCCATCTTGTTCTTGGCCTCAGGCAGCAAAATGTCTTGGGCCAATTATAAATCACAATTGAACCAAGTGGAATTTACTTCTGAGTAAGCTTGCTTGGGATTGGACTATTAAAATGTTAGTTCAGCTTTCTACAAATGCTTAATTGTGTAACCAGTATGCAGATATACCTAAAATTCCACCTTGGGGAAAAGGTGGAGTTGGGGGGGGGGGGTGTTAGCTCAACCTATCTTTGCATAGATTAAATTTTAAATGGCAGTGCAAACTTCACTTGAAATGATAATTACAATATTTCATCTTCTTTCATATCAGGTTATGTAAATGAAACTTTAAACCTTTTATGGTTTAATGAATTTTTCACAAAGCTTGATTTTAAACTGTCAGTCACTTCATGGGAGCATCCACTGTAAGGAAAGAATGTGGAAATAAGTCGGGAATTATACTCAGAGTTGTTCCTTTACATTTGTAGGATTACATGTGAGGTCATCAAATAGGAGGGTTTTTTAAAAAAAAATGGGCAAGCTATTTGGTTGAGGGGTTTTTTCCCCTATTCTTTAATTGGTCTACTTTAATGAATAAATTCATCCATCTTACATCCAGATTGCTTTCCAGAACTTTAGTCTATTATTCAGAAGTTCATTTGCTTAGATCAGTAATTCCCAAACTCTTTGCAGTGAGAAATAACTAATCAAAGGCTCCTCTGAGGCCCCCCAAATACTCACCAACAGAGGAGTGTGCCCACTACACTGCTGCATGATTTACTACTCTGGTCCTGCCTCCTTCTAATCAGCTTCTGCTAGTAAACATATAATTCTGTTAAATAGTGCAGATTGCAATGCAGGGATCTTCTCACAAAAGGTGCCTCCATCCATTTTTCAGGGCTTCCACATACATGACAGCCTCCCCTGTTCATCAGGTCTTCCAACCTTCTGGGTAGCATTTTGAGTTGCTGGGGGATTGTCATGGGGATGGGCAAGTCTGCTTCCACCAGCCCAGGTGTACAGGTCTCAATCTGAACCCATAGAGACCATAAACCAACAAGCCCCATTCAAAGGCACGAACTCAGGTTATAGTTTGTTGACAATCACTGTGGAATGATTAATATGGATTCCAATTGACCCAGAAGCAGGCGTATTTGAATATGTACACACATATATTCTTCTTCATCATGCTCCTATGCTGTGTCATGCTTTACATCAACTGGTCTCAAGCATGGAAAGAAAGTCCATAGGGCAAATTAACACACAAAGCATCACTTCTGCATTCTTCTGCCTCTAGTGTGAAGCCCGTGGTGCCACAGGCGTTAGAAGTTGGAGGGCGAAACATACTGTTCCTTGACTCCCACTGTGTCAGTCCTCCAGAAGCTGTATGGAGGTTACTTTCCTTCAATGCAACCGAGGACTTTTGGCTCTTGCTTCCTCACACCCGTCACCACTGAACAACATTCACTTCTTCCCCTCAGGCCTCGAGCTCACTCCTTCCCTCTTCCCTAAAAACTAGGTCCGCTTCTTTTTCTCTGAGGCTGCCACCACCGAGAGCACTTGCCGCCTCCACCACTACCCCTGCCGCCAACATGGCCATTTTAAGAGTGGTCCAAGGCCCTCCCTCCTTCCCTCTGCCCCCCCACTATGTTTTTCTCCCTGCAAGCCTACACGGCACGGAACTACATGAGAGCGGTAGTTCCTGAAGTGCCTCCGGCTCCTGGCCATGGCACAGAAATGAACTGTTTAGCTATTAGAGTTTGAGCTTTGAATACTTCCATACTTTCAAAGATTTCTACACTGCTCAAGCTTCCGTTTAAAACAACCATGAGCAAAATTAGTCTGGTAGATCTTAAGTAATAAATTAAATTATTTATTTAATACTACCCAAGTTGTCTTACTTATTCTATGTGCTCCCCATTGAGGTTCCTAATCAAATACTCAGTTCAAGGCAAAGGAAGGTGGAATTTTTCATATTTAAGAGTAAACACCCTAGAACTATCAAGGCACACCAGTATAGACCCATGTCAGAGGGGGGATGGGGATTCCACTATTTAAAACATATTACGAAGCATACCAGCTCCAACATCTGATCTCCTTTCTTAGAAAAGATTGCCACCTACATTGGGCACACATCGATATTTTTGTAAACCGCCCTGAGAGCTTCGGCTATGGGGTGGTATATAAATGGAATAAATAATAAATAATATAATAATATAACTCTTTTAGATATAAAGTCTCATGAAAGCATCCCATTTATAAAACAATTATTACAACAAGTGGCCCGGAGCCCAATATCTAACTTCATGGGATCATTTAATGTTTGTAGACGATGGTTGGATAAGCTAATGCCAAAGCTCTCTCCACTATTCCCATTATATTGTCACCCAGAATTCACTAGCAGTGCAAGGCAAATCAGAGTAGAATCATATAAGAGAGCAGGGTTGTATAGAATGCAGGACTTTTATCATGATAATGTTCCCCTCTCTAGGGATTTGTGAAGAACTCATCTGAAAAACTTCAATATTACATAAATGGAATGGTGTCAGGTGGGCACATTTATACATCAACCACATATTAAGGAATGTGCCACACGTCCCCTTACACAGTTTAAACTCTTGATTAAGTCCCCTACTGATATTAATTCAGGCCTGGTGTCCTGACTATACTTCATTCTTGTTAATGCTGGGATGGGCAATTCCCAGGTCTAAAGAAAATATGGGAGTTAGACTGGTCAATTAAGGTAGAAGACACAGACTGGTCAAATTTGTTGAGTAAATTCCCATTTAAATCTGTCTCAATGTCCACAAAGGAAACAATGCTAAAGATCTTGCAAAAATGGTATCTAATGCCAGTAAGGATGACACAATTTAATAAATCTAGTACGCAATATCGCTGGAGGGGCTGTGGAGAGGTAGCCTCTTTCCAGCATAAGTGGTGGCATTGTGCTAAAATAAAAGTTTTTGGGGACTTAATTTTTAAAGAAATTGAAACAATAACTGGGCAAAAGGTAATTAAATCCCCTGTATTAGCATTGTTGGGATTGTTTCAGAAGGATAATGAAAAAGTTTCATTTAAGCCACTAATAGGATCTCTTTGGGCTGCTGCCAGATTGGTTATAGTTAGATATTGGAAGGATTTGTCCGGTGCCATGTTAACAAATTGGTATAGCAAAGTCTGGCATGTAGCCTTGATGGAGAAACTGACAAATAAACTGAGATTAGTAAAAGGAACACGATTAAAAGACACATTCAACACAGATTGGCATTGTTTCATGGTACATACAACTTCATCGGAATAGGAGAATAAAATTCCCAAGGCATTTAAATCCTTTTGGTTGGCATAATGTACGGTATCCCTCACGTACTGGGTTAATCCATGTTACATATATACATATATTCTGACCTACAAAGAAAGTAATAGTTATAAGAGCATCACTGGTTTCCTATAAGGGGGAAGGGGATGGATATTTATGTTACGTTAAGTTTTGTTTTGTTTTATTAATTTTGTATTTCTGTATGAATTAAAAATAAAAATTAAATTTAAAAAATAAATTAAATGGCTGACCATCTATCTTTGTGATCTCAGAAGCAAAACGGGCTCAAGTGTAGATCCTCCTAATGTGAAGCTTCATTACCTTATGAAGCATTTGCATATAGTTATGAAATATGTAATGTTTACAGTAGCATTTAGCAGTTAAAAACAGAGAAGTCCATTCCCCACCCCACCTCATTTATTGGTTTGTTTTCAGCCAGGCATTTGCAAAACTACTTTTCAGCAAACTGAAGTATTTCTACTTACAAAGGCCAAACTTATACTTACAAAGATCAAAGGTGAAGCCTGTAAGGAGATGGAAAGTAAAAACTGCTGACTTTTTACTATAACAAGGTGGAAGAATATATGAAAATATGAAAAGCTTAGCCATGCTGGCCATATTCTAAAATATTCAGGACTTTAAAAGCAAGGGAGGAATGGGAATGGGGGAGGCAGGCAAAAACTGGCAGTTAAAGTTTTATTCTAAGGCTTAGAGTGGAAAATGCCTAACAGTAAAAGGTTGTTTTCCTCTTGGGAATCAATGTACTTTTTTCTTTTTATTCTTTCTTCAGAAAAGCTGAATGGTAATTCCACTAACAGAAAGCATTTTTGTTATTTGTTTGTCCACGAAAGAACAAACTAGCTGTTCCAACTTGGGGAAGGTTCAGAATTGAAAACGTCCAAATATTTCTGGGGTGGGTCAAACAAGATTAGGTTTTGCAGACAATTGTTCATGCTAAATAAAACACTTAAGACGTGGAAAGGAACCTGTGTCTCTTTGGATGATGTCAAATGGAAACTATGAATCAATAACCTTGTAAGCTAAGGAACAGTACTTCAAGAAGTAAGAAAAGAGCAATGAAAAAATACATTTAATTATTATTTTTTGTAGCAATATGCAGCATTTGAAACTTATAACCTGCAGAGCACCTGACCGAGGGGGCATGTCACATTGTAGCATTTATACTTATCAGCAGAGTCTGAATTAGCAAAAGTGTCAGCACTAGAATTAATCAAACTTGCAGGCTTCTGCCTCACTTATTAACTCGAAAGGATGACTTACAACTAAAGGTTATATTTTTTAGAAAAAAAAATATAGAAAAAGCAGAGCTCACTGTAGAAGCCACACTTACGGGTGCTGCAAGAAATTGAGGGGGGGTCAAAAAGGGGTTTCGAAAGACAAAATACCCTACAAGGAGAATTGTGATGGGAAGCAAGACCTACTTTAAACGGCCTGCACTGATTCTGATTCATTCTGAGAAAGAAAGCAGAAAGAGAGAGAGAGAGAGAGAGAGAGAGAGAGAGAGAGAGACATCCTTCTACCACCACCCTACCACCACCCTAACTCCACCTCGTCTCCTTCTTTCTCTTTCCAGGCTCCTTCTCTTCCATTCTACCCAGTCCTTGCTGCATCCTTCATTTCCCTATGAACCCAACCCCCAAACCTGTGTATCATTTCATGCCATGGATTCTGAAGATGCTCTGTAATATAGGTAGCTTGGATTGCAGGGCTCTGCTAGGGATCAGATCTTGAGCAGGGATCAGGTTTCTCAGGAAGCAAAGTGGGAAAAGATCAGCACCACAGACAGCTCCAAACAGTACTGGGGCTGGAAGCCAGACAAGAATACCTGTATGTTGCTCCAACAAGGATCAGAACAAGACTGAGGCTTAAATATGTGTTGCTCGATTTGGTCTGGTTGGACCCACCTCCATACTGAATGGAGCATTGTCTCTTAAAGGGGCCTGGCCTGTTTTAGCAGCATCAAGCTGCCACAACATGGAAGTGGCTGTAGCAGGTGAGTGTCTTCATGGTCAGAAGCTTCAGAGTCCAAAGATGGTGAGGCAACCTCTTATGGACACAGGGAAGCCAACCTCTAGGATCCTTCTGAAACTAAATCCTGGGAAGGTGGAAACATTTTGATGCCTTTCTGAGACTGAATCCTCTTCAGTCTGGAGCCTCCTCAGAAGACAAGGGGCTGGGATTCTCTGAGAATGAGGGTTCAGGTCCATGACAACCTGCCTGTTCCTCCTTTTCAGCCTTTCCCTCTAGTCTTCTGAATCATCTTCCCTGATCTCATTCCTCCTCTGCCCCACTCTCCAGACCTCATCCCTCCCATGACCTACACTGCATTTTGTCACACACACCCAAACAGAATTCAGCACCACTTTATTTTATTATGAATTTAATTTATGGAGGTAATATTGTTTGATGAATGAGGTAATTAATTGAAGGGGACATAATTAAATTTTGGAGCAGGAACTGTGAGGGAATTAGGAAATTAACTGGGAAAAGCCCCCTGATTCACTTTTGGCTTGCTAATGGATTAGTGCTCTGTCAAATTTTTGAAACTCTATTTTGGTGCAAAAGGGGGGGAGGAGGAGAAGGAGAAAAGGCTCAAAGAAAAACTACCAGCCACTCATTTTTGTACATTTTTCATTCCTGTTCACAGTCATTGCAAAGAGGAAGGTGAAGGGAAGAAAGGGGGTAGCAGTGAAGGCAGTGAGAAAAGGTTGCTCAGGCTTGAACACCAATCTAGCAAGGTAGGCTGCCACCAACCCTTATGTCCAGCTCAGCCAGAGCTGGGGACTGTCAGACATTACAGGACAGCCCTATGCATTAAGAAATAATGGCCCAAGCCATTCTTGCTATTCTGACTCTTATAAGACAAAAACAAGCTGACTGAAACAGTCTTCTCAGGCTTTCTGGAAGGGGCAGAAAGTTCCCACAATCACTCCACTGAACTCATTCAGCCCAATTAATGGAACAGGTGCCGTATCCTTGAAGCCCAAGATGACACAAACAGATGGCCTAATGGCTACATAAAACCTCAGCCTCATGGAACGGAACTTTACAGGCTTCTGTAACATGAAAGGAAAATGGATTCCTTAACAAGGAACTATTGATTTGCGGTGATCTGGGGGTAGGAAGCAAATTAATTGAAGAATTGATTTTATTTGGGATAATTCAGTTGGAAAGGTAATTGGCTGACTTTGTCCTCTACGAAATGTAAATAAATCTTAGCAACTTTGTCTAAATTTACATATATGCAAATTAGTATGTGCTAATGTTATGCAAATTTGTGTCCTATGGTCTATACCCTGAATCTTTTAAGTGCCTAACAAAGGCTCTGCTTTGATCCTATGCATCTTTACTCAAAAGTCCTACTGAGTACAGTGGGCATACTCATAATTTAAGTGTGCATAGAACTGCAGTGTAAGAGTTAATTACTAACCTGCAGAGTTGCTTCACTCTGATTGACAGTCATGACTCAGCCTCAGGGCAAGCAAGAGAAGTTAAACTGAAGAGTATAACACCCTGCTGCTTGTTACAATTAGGTATGAATCAGCAGCCTAGGAGTCATCATTTACAAACCGAAGGAGACAGATAGATTCCATACTGAATGCTGATTCAGCCCTGTATGTGCAATGGATTTTTAAACCAGGAGTGGGCAACCTGTGGCCATCCAGATGTCGTTGGACTTCAGCTGCTGTCAGCCCCATCCTCATGGCAAATGGTCAGGGATGATGGGAGTTGGAGTCCAACAAGGAGTCCAACAGGAGTCCCACCTGGTTTGAAGGGTTACATTCACTCTTGGAATGGGTTACAAATTAGAGGCTCTAAGACAGTGTCTGGACTTGGGGGATCATTTCTACCAGTTGCAGGCTAGCAGATGAAATGTTACTTGAATGAAATAATTAAAGACTACTGTGAGCCCAAGCCACCCTCCACAGAGGAGGCTTCCTGCAACATCTCTGCATGGTTTTCTGACCTGCTTAAACCTTTCTAGGGCTGGAGGGAAATTCCAGCACAACAATACAATGTGTGTGATTGGATCATTCAATCAAAATCCCAATGCAGAAAAGCAGCAGAAATGCCTGGCATCACAGAAGAGGCTGCCCCGTGTGTGTGTGTGTGTGTGTGTGTGTGTGTGTGTGTGTATCAGTGCTCTGGGTTGCGTCCTTCCAATCAGTAGTTCATGTAGGGGAGAGTTATCCTTAAGGTGGACTGACCCTTTGGGCTCTTTCACATTGTAAATGTAAACTTTGTGGGGTGCAAGATTGCAATGTGCCTTCCATTTTAATTCGGGGTAGGGGGGACACTGGTCCTTAGCAATCAGACCTCTCTGTCTCTATCCTTAGTTAACAGCTAACATCAAGATCAGAGAATAATGATATCCTGCTGCTAGAAACTGTGCCCAATCAAAATCGCAATGTTTATTTTCCAGGCAGGAGACATGGATCCTGTGGCAGTTCCCTCTTTCAATCACATTCTTGCTACTTACTGCCTAAGCCCAAGGACATTCTGGTCTTCTAAAACGGAGATTGGCTTCATAAAGGGGCAGAGCTCCATTTGCAACTGCGCATCAGCCATGTGTCTCTCTTTAAACGTAAGAGAAGCAAGAAGAGAAAGAGGCACATCACTGGGGCGCCAAGATTTCAGCAGAGCCTCTGCGCCTGAAGGAGCAAAGTTTCTTTCAGGACGGAAGGATGTTGGAGAGGACAATATACACATTTGTTCTATGTAACAGTTTAAAATCAGCTAAAGCACAAAGAGTGAGGAACTAACTTAAACCTTTCCCCCACACACACACACACACTTTTTCCTTTTTTTTTCTACTTATTTGTGCGTGGGGGGGGGGGGTGCTTTGGGGTCAGAAAGGCAAGACCCAAGAGTACCACCTTCATTTTTTAAAGCTGCAAACTTGCAACCCTTGGACTCATTTCAAACACCTTCTAAAAGCAATCAGCAGTGCCAGATCTACACCAAGCAGGATATAACACTTTGAAACCGGTTCAAAAACAGTATATGGAATGTGTCGCGGGCCCCAACTGTTGTCATTACTGTTATAAACTGTTATAAAGCAGTAGTGTAGATCCTGCCCAGTTCAGAGCTCTGGCAGGAGTTATCTGCCCCTTTCCTGGCAGCCTACTAGGCAAGGAGGAAAAGTGTGATGTGAAATGGGGAGGGGGGAATACCCAGTGGTGGCTGGTGGCTCCAATTTCGATGGGGCTGTGAATCCATTCTGGGTTTCAGTCAGAACCAGCCAGAACTCTAAAGGATCTATCCAAGGTGCTGAACCCTAGCCACAAAATAGTTTCAGCACCTTGGAACAGTCCTTTAGAGTTCTGGTTGTTTCTGAAACCCAGAATGAATTCACAGCCCTACCAAAATCAGAGTCACCATCCTCCAGTGGGGTTAGCAAAAAGAGAGAGAAAAGGGGTGGTCCTGTGCACTTTTGGCTCTGGCCCCACTCTCTTGCACATGGTCTCTGACAGATCACCCTCAAGGAAATTTAGCCGTTGACAGACAACAACACAGGTTCCTCACCCCTGCTGTCCCCCTTTGTCCAGCTTTCTCCAACCTAGCGACCTTCAGATATGTTGGACCACCACTCCCATTATGGCCTTCTGGCTGGGAATGATGGGAGTTGCCATCGAACACATCTGAAGGACACCAGGTTGGGAAGAACTGCCGTAGGTCCATCTGCAAGTTTTGCATTGAGCTTCACCTTAACTTCATATTCAGAACGCAGAGGCATGTCCTTTCTCATCGCTGACATATTTCTTAACATCCCTATGATTTTCAAGTCACCTCAGCCACCTACATTCAATTCCTATGTCACAATCCTGTTCTCTCTTTGGCCCTTTCCCCTCCTTACTGGAAACCACAGCTTCTGTTTTCCAGTACTGGCCTCTGTAACAAAAAAACAACCATCCCTTTCCTCCTTATAAAAATCCCTAGCTTCCCACAGACTAGTTCTCTCCATCACAGATCCAAGAGCTTTTTTGTATAAATATACAAAAGGATATTTCCCCCTTCCTAAAACCAGTCTGAAAGGACACAAATTCACACCTCCCTAATTCACACCTCCCTTTCACTCATTTTTGTGAATGGCAATGCTTTAAATGTCCCTCCCCTGTGGTGCTCAGCTTAAAAACAAACTCAGTGACTCAATTCAGACGACACAATAAACAACTGGTGTGGGGGAAACAATCGTCAGTTGTTTTGACTATTGTGTCATCCGAATGCTGCCATAGTCAACTCAGTGCTGATCCTCATCCACACCACAGTTGATTATTTATTACCATATTGTGTGGGGATTACCCCCTAGGGTTAGGGTTGGTTAGGGTTAGTCAACCCACCATTGACTATTGTGTCATCCAAATTGAGCCATTCTTAAACACCTTTTGATTGGCAGGGCGCTCCCATCTGTCAATCATAGCCCTTCTGGAAAGCAGCATACACGTGCTGCTTTCTGAATGTATCTCTGTCTCCGTCTCCACTCGCCTTTGTCTGAAACTTATCTCAAGAGTGAGTCCCGACCTTCCCCTGATTGGTGGAGATTGTCCTTTATGTGTGTTTTACTGACATAAGATAGAATTGTAAAAGAGTGAGTCTTAGTCAGGGGCAAAAATCAGTCCTTTATATTCTTCACTATAACTTTTCTCTCCACTTGCATTTATTTAAAAAAAAATACTTAAATTAGATCTCTGGAAGTCACTATGCACTTTGCAAACTCAGCATCTGTCTTTCCTACACATCTTGCTAATTGTCCACACTCCAAGCTGTTCAGGAGAATTAAAGGCAACCTTCTAGCAGGCATGTCTCTTTCTTCATAAGTAAACTCTGCAGATCTGTTTAGCCTTGAGAAGAGAAGACTGAGGGGAGACATGATAGCACTCTTCAAGTACTTGAACGGTTGTCACACAGAAAAGGGCCAGGATCTCTTCTCGATCATCCCAGAGTGCAGGACGCAGAATAATGGGCTCAAGTTACAGGAAGCCAGATTCCGGCTAGACATCAGGGAAAACTTCCCGACTGTTAGAGCAGTATGATAATGGAACCAATTACCTAGGGAGGTGGTGGGCTCTCCTACACTAGAGGCCTTCAAGATGCAGCTGGACAGCAATCTCTCAGGGATGCTTTAATGTGGATTCCTGCATTGAGCAGGGGGTTGGACTCGATGGCCTTATAGGCCCCTTCCAATTTTACTATTCGATTATTCTATCTGTATTCCACATGTCTAGTTTTAGGAAAGTAAACATGGTAGTGATAGATTTAAGAAGATAATATTTCCCACCCTGTTCTACCTTTAAAAAATGGTGTGAGTGTGCTTCCATTATAGTATCCAATCTTGTATATATATATTATTATTATTGTTATTATTATTATTATTATTATTAATTACACTTATATACAGCCCCATAGCCGAAGCTCTCTGGGCGGTTTACAAAAATTAAAAAGATTGAGCATTAAAAAGACAATATACAAAATTTAAAACCATAAACATAAAACAGCTGTCATTAAAACACTTTAAAACATTTTAACTGTTAAGCCTGGCCACAATGTCAATCAAACCTCAACTTGAGCTGTTAAAATGCCTGGGAGAAAAGAAAAGTTTTGACTTGGCGCTGAAAAGATAACAGTGTTGGTGCCAGGCGGGCCTCATCGGGGAGATCATTCCATAATTGAGGGGCCACCACAGAGAAGGCCCTCTCCCTTGTAAGAAAGAATTTCAGAAAAATTGGCAGCCTGGGTATGAATGCCCCAGTTTGAAGTTTCCCATGCCTGTTCACCCTGCACATTCTTGGAAAGATTGTGCTGGAAACTGCAGAAGTACTGCTTGTGAACTCCCCCAATACAAAAGTAATATCAATGAACTTGTAATACCTGATATGAAATGACACAGTCTTGTGTGGGTGAAGACAGACCTTGATAACTTTCTGGATAATCACAGAAAATATGCACTTGCAGTAAAGTATATGGTTGTAATCAATGCATAGTACAATAATAAAACAGACTCTCAACTTCCAATATGCTGAGACTGGTGTTGTCAGTTTACTATTTATTGTAAGCACTTGATTTTATTTTTAGTGTACTTTAATAATAATTACGTATCAGTTTTTGTCGTGGTGTAGTCCAGTGAAATTAGCATTTGAACCAGACAACTAGAATAAAAAGCTAAAAATTGCAGGACCTATTCCTTTGATAGCCCTGATAAACTTATGGAAATTCCCCCCTGCCCAAAACCCTACATTTAAAAATCCTGTCTAAAATTGCTCCCTGAGATCTTCTGGCCATTTTGAGTGGAAGAACATTCAATTTGGCTTGTTTGTTTCAGATATGCATCATCAGTATCCGAGAAATGGGTGCCTTTACCTGCTAGCCTTCCCCAAACTGGTGCCCTCCAAATTGGGCTACCTCCAGTTGTGAACTACAACCCCCAGAGTTCCTGATCATTGGCCATGCTTGTGGGGTTATGGACATTAAAAGTCCAAAACATCTGGAAGGCATCAGTTGGGAAGGGTGCTTTAGCTAAATAGAAAAAGATTGCCCTTTCACAATATGGTGGTTGTTTTTGAAGCTAGAATTTTTTTGCGGGGGGGGGGGGCTTTCAGTATGTTTATCACAAGAGTCAAATGTGATAATACTGCAATGTTCAGCTTTTTATTGTAAATGTCAGAATCAAATGCTCCTTTCACTGGACTATTAAGAAACCACGGTTTATTAGATCAAGAATGAGACTTGAGTCTGTGTTCTCCATCCCATCCCTTCTTGTCCTCCACTTGCACACCCAGCTTCAGCACCTCTATCATGGTTCATAAAAAAACATTCCCCACCCCAACCCATTATACACGAATCAGGTAATTACTGTTTACAAACCAGCATATGATCCTGGTAGTGTTCCATTATGGTGTGCATGGGAGTTGGGAAGGGGAAGAGGGAATGCCTGGACACAGTCAAGATCATTATATCTGAACCAAGCTACCCTGCAGGAGCCAAAGGCTATTGCTTTACATGGGCCAAACTCTGCATTGAAAACTGTTCTGAGCTCAGGAAGGGCTATCCCAAATTAAGATCTGGGTCCTGGAGGGGAGGGGAGTGCAGAGAGAAACACTTTGAATGTGCAATGGTTGGAAGTAGAATCGTCACCTATGGGGATGCTAATATGCATTCACCCAAACACATCAATGGGGCTATAGAGATCTCTGTTATCCAAATATACAGCTCACCGCAAACTTCCAGATGATCTGCTCCCCTAGCAGCACTATGCTATCACTATGGGATACCAGAGGCCAAGGTGTTAAGCAGGAGTCCCCCAACACCCCCTGGAATCTGCTCTCCAGGAAGGACCAGGGCCACCATAATACCATGCCCCCAAAATGTACCCTGGCAAGATGTTCCAAGATGATACCATGATTGATGATATTGAAAACCACTGAGAGGACTAACAGGGTTGCACATTGCCCAGACCTGTTCCTAGTGTAGATCATCCACAAGGGCAACCAAGGCAGTGTCAGTCCCAAAACCACATCAGAAGCAAGACTGACATGGGTTCATATCACATAGAACCATGCTTGCAAACCTAACAAAAGAACAGTGGCTGTGTCTCATTTCATCAAGAACTGTGAATCAGATTTATGTAGCCATCGTGCATGATCGCTAGCCACACGACAATATGCAGAACAGGAAACTGATTTAGGGCAGCCAGAGGCGGCATCCCAATTAATAGAATGCTGAAAAGGCCTTTTTTGTGTGTGTGCATAACTTCATTTTGCTACAAATCCTGTGCCAGCTAAATCATGATCATCTGAGTTGTGCAGGCAGGGTAAAATAAAGCACTGCTAACACAGCAGCACGCTGTCAATTTAAAGTATTTATCTTACTTTAAATTGGCATCACGTTGCGGTATTAACAATGCTTTATTTTACCCCACCTGCACAACTCGGATGATCAGTACTAGCCAGATAATACAGAACCACTCATTTCTTTATTTTCTCTCTCCCTCTGCCTATACACATCTCACCATTCCCTCCCTATAAATAAAAACGAATAGATTTACAACTACCCTTTCCCTCCCCTTTGCTTACTTTTATTTCGCTTCACTTAGCATTTTTTTAAAAAGCAATATTTTTTGAGGCAGTTCATACAAAAGTATGGTTTTGTACCTATTGGCTCGTCCCAGTTCACTGGTTCAACTTCAAAATATGTCACCAGTTTTGCATAAAATACTCAGATTTCTGTCTCCACTCTTGAGTCCTAATTTGCTGCATTAATTTGTCCACTATTAATATGAGTGGGTACAAAGCTTTTATTTAAGTTCAAAAAGCAAGAAAAACCTCTTGGCCACCTCATTAGGTTACACTGAGGTGCCTGCCAGCCATTCACTGCGACCTTATTGGATTTCTTTACGTCTACCCCACCCCCCACCCCCCCAAAGCAGCAAACAAACAAACAAAAATCCCCAATTTTATTGGGGGATGAATGGATCCATGAAAGTGGGAGGTGATTTTCAGCCCTCCCCTAATTATAATCCTTCCCCATAAACAAACCCCATATTTATAAAAAAACAATATGTCAAAGGGAAGGCTAGGCTGAACCCTTCTTGACATACTAGTTTCCAGCATGTGAGGAGTTGTTCCGGGGGGGGGGGGGATGTATCTAAAGATGAAACTCCATCAACATCATTTAAAAGTGGAAGTGGAAGAATCCAGACCTTACCACTTGATTCTACTAAACTTAGAATTTTGCTATGACTTCTCCATGCAAGCCGTCCTTTATAGGGGATGGTGTGAAAAAACATCACTGTGGTCCCACAACTGTAATGAGTATAGCTGTTGGTGGTTAAGGCAAGCCTACACTACCTAGGACTTTTGAGTCTGGAACACTTGTCTCATGGAGCAACAATTTTCTAAATCTCAGTCTATCCAAACTTCATGGAAGTGTGCTGGCTTTAGGAAAGAGGACAACTAGAGCAAGTAATGGGCTGACCTGTATCTCCCACCATGTGGCCTAGAGAAGAACATTCATATGAATGATCCATCATCTACACCAGGGGTGGAGAAGTTCAGGCCCAGGGGCCAATCCAGTCTCCTGGAATCCCAGTCCAGCCATCTGAGGTTCTCCAGTTGGACACACTCACTTCCCCTGGCCTTATTCCATTTCCCTAGACCACCAGTTTTTTGGTGGTCTCCTGGCTTTTGTGCGGTTTTGTTCCTATTCTAAAAAATTAAATGCCTCTCCTAATACTGTTAATGACAGTAAGAACTTTAAGTTAAAATATGCTGGTATGTTTGGTATTTGGGGGCCCGCCCCTTTTGCCTTTGACCCACTCACCACTCACCCCAAGAGCATCTCCAAAATTCAATTTGGCCCTCGGGCTGAAAAAGGTTCAACACTCCAGTTTTATACACATACAGATTCATGGATGCTTTGCATGCGCAAGACCAATGCACCAAAATGTACACATGATCAGGTACACAAGCAAGAGAGAAGGGATGAACAACAAGAAAGACCGGTTGCTTTGAAATCCATGGAACTGATACCCAGACCACATAACTCATGGGATACCTGTAAACATGGATGGTGTCATCCTTAGCCAAGATGTCTCTTCAGGACCAGGCTGCCCTATTGTGTGCAGCACCGAAGAGATCACCTCTCTGAGTTTTTTTGCCCCAACTCCAGCTAAGGAGATGAGCAGAAACCACCCGGAACTGCTGCTTGCAGTGACCCACAGGTACCAGCAGTGACTTGCTTATAGTAGGGAATAGAGACCAGGTTGAATGAACCACATCAAAGAGGCGGAATTTTGGATTCAGACCAGAACAACAGTAAAAGGGGACAAAGGAAAGGATCTTCTCTCCAATCTGTATTCAGAAAGAGGCAATGTGGGGGGGGGGGGGAATAAGCTACCTGGAAACAGCTTCCCATATATTCTAATTCATAAGTATCATCAAGTTATTCCCCAGCAAAAACGAATAAAAAGCCTCATGACAAGAACACAATGAACTTGGTTTAGTAGCAAAATATATTTACTGACTTATTACATCTATAGACAGTTATTCATCACATTAACTTTGCACACTCCAGCGCCACTAAACCTTCAACTCTAGCTAGACATTATTAATACTACCAAGTGAATTTAGAGAGCGTTGAAATGCAAACGCAGGTAGTGAAAGCTGCAGCGCAGCCTTCCGAGGAACATCCTTACAGAAACAGAATCAGGGTTTACTGGTGCGTCAGATTTGCATTTCCACAAATTTGTACTTCTGCAAATGCACAAATCCCCCCCCCCCCATCATGTGCATTTTCAGGCTTTAGCCTATGCACACTTTAGCCGGGTATTATTATTATTATTATTATTTTATTTCACATATTTTTCTGTGACTTATTTTATGTATTTTTCTATAAGCTTCAGTGTCATGCCATCAGCAGCAGGCTTTTTGGCTGCTACTAAAAAAGCAAAATGATTGACTATGTGATGCAGACATGGGGAACCTCTGTCTCATGGGCTGGATATGGCCCGTGGGGATTCCCCATCTGTCCCACCAGCTGCTTCTCTAGACAGCATAAAGCTCTTATCTCTGACCAGCAGCTGATTGGAGAAAAGAGCTTTTCCCTGGCAAAAATGGAGAAAAAAACCCAGTGTGTGCGTGCACACACACACACACACACTTTGTGTGAAAATTATTGTGTAGAAAGTATGTTTGTGTGTATGAATGATACGGGTGTGTGTCCAGGAATGGTGTGTGAGTTAGTGAGGTGGCCACATCTACTTTGGCTTTTGGACATGTGTTTTGCTGCCAGGTGACCCCTGGGAGGCTTACAGGATGGCCCTCGATCCCTCTCCCAAAAAGGGTTTTCCACCCCCTGATATGGCATTTTTTAATATATTTTGGGCACCATAATAATAATAATAATAATAACATATTTATTTATTTCTTACATACCTCTCCCTCCGGATCGAGGCGGGGAACAACATCAATACAAACAATACAAAATACATAAAACTAATTAAAATCATATAAAATTAATACATTATTAAAATCAATAAAACTCTTAAAATTCGACTGGGTAGGCCTGCCGGAAGAGATCAGTCTTTATAGCTCTCTTAAATTCGAAAAGACTGGTAAGTTGGAGGATCTCTCAAAGCAGATCATTCCACAGTCTGGGAGTGGCAGAAGAGAAGGTCCTCTGGGTAACAGTTGTCAGCCTAGTTTTGGTTGACTGTAGTAAATTCTTCCCAGAAGACCTGAGCGTGCAGGGTGGATTGTATGGGAAAAGGCGATCCCGCATGTAACCTGGACGCAAATCATGTGGGGTTTGAAGGTAATAGCCAACACTTTGTACTTCGCCCGGAAACTAATTGGCAGCCAGTGGAGTGATTTTAAAGCTGGTGTAATATGGTCACCCCTAGGTGTACCGGTGACCAACCTGGCTGCCATATTTTGAACTAGTTGAAGTTTCCGTACTAGGCACAGAGGTAGCCCTATGTACAGCGCATTGCAGAAGTCGAGCCTCGAATACCAGCGCGTGCACTACCGTGTTTAGGTCTTCCAACTCTAGGAAGGGGCATTCTAAGATTTTTCTGCTTTTGGTACCAAAGTGTTTGGGACAGTTTCTGCAGTGCATTCAATGATCAGACCTTTGTGGTCTGATGGATGGCTCATGGCCTACTGCAGGCAGGCAGGCATACCCAGCAGTACCCTGTTTATCATCTTCAAATGAGACAGTGGATGTCAAAATAAAAGAAATAACCTTTGAAGATTTGCCAAGTACCTTAAACCTTGGCCACTATGGCTTTAGAAGGCATACATACCAAGCAACAAAGAAAATTTCCCAGAGGAGCTGTCAAAAAATACAATAGAAGAATGGCTTCAGAGTACATCACAAATAATTGTTATCCTTTTACTTTTTCCAGCAAACACAGTGGTAAAGTTACGAATGGGCAGATCCCGATGCAAGACTCTCCTCCCCATCCACCTCTGCCTGAATTTCCACAGTCACAGCAAAGTACATAAAACTCACATCCCCTTGGGAAGGAGAGGACAGGTCCCATTTATTAATGGTGACATGAAAAAATATCTTGAGAAAAGAAAACCAAAATAGCAACATAAAAGTAGAACAACTTTAACAGCATGATCCTTTGTTATAAGCTTTAACATTTTCAATAGGATTCAGAAGGTACAGAATATTACTTTGTAGAACTAAAGTATATTTTTATTATATCAAAATTAGCATAACAAGCACCGTGTGTATGCAGTTGGGCCCAATAACCGGGCACCATACAAAGCTGTCTGATCAAAGAATAATATAAATGTGTGTGTGTTTTCCCTCTCTTTTGGAGGCCTTTTAGATAGGACCTAAAACAGGAAAGGATCAAAGATTCCTATCACAAATGGTGTTAAGAATACCTTTTTGTCTCCATTATGTCTTTTTTTTTTTACTGAAAGAAAAAAAATCCTGTATATAATCCAAATGCTAGCCCCTTAAGTAGTAGTTCTCTAATCATAGCAATCTGAATAACATTAATTTCCATGTTCCTGTCTTAAATAGTTACTTAACAATCACCAGTCATCGTGGGGTGGCAGGAGGGATGCTGTTATATACTAGTTTTCAGAGTTTCTTTGAGGAACTCCAGCACTTTGCAGGGACCCTAGGGTATGTTCCAGGGGTAGGATGGTCATGTGTCCCACTTTACAGGGGACAATCCTCTATTTGAAGGCTTATTCTATTTTAAGGATTGTCTATTCCAAACCCAGTTTACAGATAAAAAAGGGAGAATAGGGGCCTTGCAGTTTTCCATCAGCACTGGGACAGTAGTCTGGTCAGGCACACAATTCATCGGGTCAGGCATCCCAATATGGTGAGATGTGTGGTATTTCTATTTAAATTATGGTAATTATTTATAAATTTGCATCTATGCATACAGACTGGCATACGCAACATTTGTGCAAATGTAGCCCCTCCTTTTTGATAATGCTAGGGTGACCAGATTTTAAAAATAAAGATTCCCGGTCCCACCCGCCCCCCCCACCCAAAACAAACCCCCCACCAAGCCACACCCCCCAAAAAAAACTAGCCTGGACCTACCGCCGGGTTCCTCCACCGCCCGCGCGGGGTCCTCCTTCGCCGCCCGCGTGGCCGCGCCGTGTCCTCCGTCGCCCGCGCGGCCGCGCGGCCGCGCGGGGTCCTCCTTCACCCGCGCGGCCGCGCGGGGTCCTCCTTCGCCGCCTGCGCGGCCGTGCCGGGTCGTCCGTCGCCCGCGCAGCCGCGCAGGGTCGTCCGTCGCCGCCCATGCGGAAGAGGCGGGAGAGGGCCGGATCCGGAAGTGACGATTACGTCACTTCCGGATCTGGCCCTCTCCTGCTTCTTCCGCGCGGCCTCTGGCCTTACGAGCCTGGCAGCGGCGGCGAAGGCGGCAGAGGAGCCCGGGAAGCAGCCGCCCCAGCAGGTAAGTGCCCCCCTTCGTGCTTACCTGCTGGGGCGGCCGCTTCCCGGGCTCCTCCGCCGCTGGGTCTACTGCCGCTCCTTGCTTGCTGCCACCGCCGCGTGACCCCCCGCCACCCCGGTTTGCCCCCCCGCCCCCCGGTTGGGCCGGTTTGCCCCTGGATTCCCGGTTAGGACCGGGAAATCCCGAGCCACCTGGTCAGCCTAGATAATGCATAAGTAGCCACCCTATCCGGGGGAACACTTGATTTTACAAGGGGGGATAGGCCAGGCCTGTTGAACCTCACTGTTGCCCTGCCGGGACCTGGTGCTAGAGCAGAGCTCACACTCTTATCTATGACTACATATTGCAGAGACAAATTGATAGTATTGAGCATGGAATTGCCACCTGGGTGGTTTTATTAGTGGTTGATTCAACTGTGTTCCATCAGGTAGCCAATGAAACTCTGATGAGGAAAGTAGGTGCCAGGCAGACTCCTCTGGAGAGAGGATTCCAGAAGTGGGGGGCCGCCACTGAGAAGACCATCACTCTGGTAGTAACCTACCTACCTCAGACAGCAGGAGCACCTACAGAAGGCTCTCTTGTGAAGATCTTAATGAGAGTACATAAATACAGGGTCAGACAGTCCTTCAAGTATCCTGGTCCAATACCATAAAAGGCTTTAAGGAATACCACACCACACCACCACACCCCTGATGTGGTAAATGACAGAACTGTGCACAATTGTCCAGGATAAAGGAGTGACAGTTGTATGTTACATGGTGTCAGAGTTCATTCCTATGACCTGGACCCCTGAGCAACTCCTTGAGGATCTCTGCCTCCTTAAGAGTACCACATTTCTTTTCTTTTGCTTTTGCTTTCCTCTTCCCGGTAACATAGGATTTAGGCTGTAGACATAGGGTGAGTCATGCTCCAGACACTTTAGGTTTAACACAACAGTAAAGTAAAACAAACAACTTACAACTAAAGGTATTTAGTCAATAGAGCTAAGTGATACAAAAGGCACTAAAAGAAAATAAAAATTGCAAAAATGCAAGTTCTTTTACCCTAAGCAACACAGACTTCTTCAGTCTGCTTCTTTCTGCTCCTTCGTTATGTTCTGGTCTTTCCTGGCTCTCTCATCGCTCTTTTATGCCCTCTTTCCTCAATCCAGAAAGTACTGTTCACACTTTGAAGAAATGAAACTTAACTGGAAAAATGAAACTTAATCAGGAGATGAATCTTAACAGGAGAAATGAAACTACTCCTCTCAGGGATACCTCCTCCGAACAGTAAAAAAAAACCCAGGCCTCTAAGGCCTGACTTCATTACTTTGCATCAGTAGGCCTCAAACCTTCACACGTGGCCATTGTGATGAGGGAAGGTGGTCAGGGCACCTGATCCAGGTAAGCTCAGCTTGCAAACGTTTGCACCCTTAAGCAGATATGCTTTGCTATCTGAGGGGAACTCTTGACGGGCTGCAGCAGAAAGGTCTAGGGAGCTAATCTTGGAGCAGTCGCAGCCACGTACAATCCGAGAGCCTTGCCCTGGCATCCCCTTGAACAATACGAGGGATCGCACGCTGCTTCATTTGGTGCCCCGAACAACATTGCTGACAAGTGATTGCTCAGATTGCTTGAGCTGACAAGACAGCCTGGACAGCAGTCGAGAGTGATACAGCCTTCGATAATAGCTGCTTAAAAACAAAACGATGGGAGTTCAGTGCTCAGCATGCTTTTCACAAAAAGCACTGTGGCTCGTACACTTCTCTCTGCAAAACCTGTGGACTTTTCCCCCTAGTCTCGTGAGGCTATTCTTGATGACACAAAAATAGAGGGCGCGCAAAAGCATTGCACTTTGCCACCTAACTGACATGCAAGTTTACAGGCTTACCTAAGCACTTGAGCTCACATAAACACAACCCCCCCCCCCCGGTCTTGGGCAAATAGAGCCACATACAACATTTACAAGCTTTGCTTCGCACAAGGAGACAACGAGGGAGTTTTGACAAATGTCACCTTATATGATATTGAAGGCTTTGTCTGGCTCTAACCTTTACACAGCTGTACTTTAAAAAAGAAATGAATTTTTTTCAAACACTTTTTTTTCTTTTGACAAAGCTTTTATAGTACCCATCATAGCAATTTGGTAACCCATAGAACGTCTTTATTATCTTAGGGTAGGGAACTATAAAGGTGCTAGTTTTCTGAAATCAATTTGCTCTCAAGCCTTCTGCAGCTAGCAATCACCACCATACTTGCGGCTACCTCCAGTACAGTACTTCCTTTTCTCTACAAGAGGCAACAAAATGTACCTTTGTGTTTTCTCAATTATGGACTTCAGAAATATAACAGCTTGGAGAACTGTCACTAGGGAAATGCTTTCAAAAACCTAATGCCAGAACGGATCAGTTATTAATCCCTGAAGTATTTGGAAGGGTACTTGACATGATGTGACCAGACCCAGCCCTTGGCCAAATGGCGCCCCACTAGAGAAGCATCTTTGGGGGCCTCATCATATGTTCAACTCTTTTTAATTGGGCTTGCAGCTGTAGTGTAGAATTGGCGGGCATCCCTGTCGTGTACAACGATAAATTTGTGTGCATGTATCTGATCATCATCAATCACATGCACATGGTTTGCTGATGTTGTTCAAGTCAGTGTGACAATAAACCACTTCCAGTATTTGTTTTAGCTCTTGAGTAGAAAATTGAGTAGATGGCTCTCTGCCCAGCCTGCCATTTCAAGTGGTCACCTGAGTTGTTGTTACCCATTGCCAAGTGGATGCTGGGGGCTCCAGTGTTAGTGGACCAGTCAATCCACTCAGGGTTTTAATCAGAACCAGTCAGAACTTTAAAGAGATAACCAAGTCCCACTAATCGGAGCCACCAGCCTCCACTGCCCTTACCACAATGATTTCAACTATTAAAAACACTGCTCCTGCTTACTGAAACATCCATTCTCTTTTCAGAGAACCTTCAGAAAGCTTGAATTACTATAGAACAACAACAACAACAAATAAATAAATAAATAAAACCCTCCCTTCCTGCCTGCAAAAACAAAGGTTAGTATTAACTCTTCAGGTAAGAATGAAATGACATCCAGATATATACCAGGTATGGTAAGATCTATGCCCCAGTAAAATGTTCTCATCACAGAGCAGTAAATAGTTTTCCAAATCTTATTTATATTTATTTATGTAGTGATTTTATACCCTGCCTTTTTAATCAGAACAACACCCAAGGCACCTTGGGGGGAAATTGATTTGGGGAGAGGTTCTTTGTGTTACTTGCTAAGATATTAATTTGGGGAAATTAATTTTAGATCACTTTATTTAGAGGTAACATGGAGGTGATGAATGGGAGTAAATGACTGAAGGGGGTTCAACTGATTTAAAGCAAGATCTGTCAGGAAATTAATTGGGTGTAAATTGAAGGGGAACTGATTTAGGATGATCTGGGGGCTGGGTAAAAATTAATTGAACAATTTATTTGGGATGATTTGAATGGGAAATTAATTGTCTTGCTTTCTGTAATATTTAAATTTTAGTAAGCATTTCTAATTTTGCATCTATTAGCACATGCAAATTTTATGCAACTTTGTGTCTATAGATCCATGCTTCAAATCCTTTAGAGTACATTGAAAAACACACCTTTTTAAGGGTAATGGGGCCTGTAAAAGATGGCTTGCTAAAGGGCATTCAAAAATCCTGAATATGGCACTTGTCCAACATATGTGAGCAAAATGGAACTATTCTTGGGACTCCCCACTCCACTTCTCTGTTTAAACAGTTATGTCTACTGCCTGAGCAGGAGGACCATGGGCAGAACAATGGGGAGTTTATGATAGGACTCTTTTTTTCTAAATCTGCATGTCATTGCCTACCCATGGCCAGTAACCGAACTAAAGAATTTTGCTCACTTCTAAGCACTTTGTTGACACAGGTATAATGAGCAGTTTAGGAGAATTTATTTAAGAAGTTGTGCACACATTTCATTTTCATAATCAAACAACAGTCTTCTTTAAAAGTCATCTGAAAGATTTCATGGTGTCTATCGTATAGGACTAAAATCCACACAATCTTGAGAAGTTTCTAACTTTCTGCTACTCATGAAAGAAAGTCACCCATTACAAAAACTAAGCTACATTGCACTTTTCCAGGGGAGTGCCAGACACTCATTTTTATCCGTTACAGTTGCCCTGTACAATGAGAAAGCTGGTTTAGGGTGACCAGATAAAATCCAGGTCAGGGCTCCTGTAACTTTAACAGTTGTAGAGAAAAGGGAATTTCAGCCAGTGTCATTTGTATGCAATTAGTTCCTGGTGAAATTCCCTCTTCATCACCACAGTTAAAGTTGCAGGGGCCCTACCTTATTTTGTATATGGTCACTCTAGTATAGTGCCTGTACCTTTAACTGTGGTGATGAAGAGGGAATATCACCAGGAACTAATTGCATACAAATGACACTGGCTGAAATTCCCTTTTCTATACAACTGTTAAAGTTACAGGAGCCCTGACCTGGAAGCCAGCTATTAAATTAGGCAGCAAAGCTGTCAGGAGAGCAATACGGGTAAGTTTTTCTGTGTGGCAGATTTATGAAATGCTACTCTTCCAGCAGGGGGGAAAAACCCCGCTTGTTCTAATAGTGGTATACACAACTGGAGACTCACCAAACCAAATGCAGCATAGTCATTATGCATGTCAGCCAGTGCTGTGGTGGAGGTGGAGACATGCATGGTCAAAACACCAGGGGAGGATTTACACTGGAGCCCCTTTGGTTTGTGAGGCTCTGCTGTGCCAGTATTTTTTTTCAAAGGCAATTGCTGCTCGGTGGACACATGTTAATAAATATAGTGCAATAGCTGCAGCGTTGATCATGCACAATCTTCTGCCATACGCCAATGCAGGGGGTTATAATTACAGGAGAAGGAGGAGGCGACTGAAAGGTCACATGAACAGTCTTGTATCACTTTGTAAAATGAATTTGTGCCACGTGTCACTTCATGGCGTTAAAAGTTTGAGAGGTTATTGTAAGGCAAGTCTTGCTGCCTTGGGGCATTTAAAAAACATCCCATTTTTAATGTATGCACACCAGCAAGGGTAGGCTGACCACATAAAATCCAGGTCAGGGCTCATGTAACTTTAACAGTTGTAGAGAAAAGGGAATTTCAGCCAGAGTCATTTGTATGCAGTTAGTTCCTGGTGAAATTCCCTCTTCATCACAACAGTTAAAGTTGCAGGCACTATACTAGAGTGACCATATACAAAAGAAGACAGGGCCCCTGCAACTTCAACTGTTGTGATGAAGAGGGAATTTCACCAGGAACTAATTGCATACAAATGACACTGGCTGAAATTCCCTTTTCTCTACAACTGTTAAAGTTACATGAGCCCTGACCTGGATTTTATCTGGTCACCCTAAGCAAGGGTCTGTATTACTCTAACCAGAGAAAACAGATTTTTTGACACAGCAACTGCATAAGGTCCACCTAATGCCCCCTTCACTGGAATCATCGTTCTCCAACCCCTTTCTGTAAGCCAACAACAAACGTCAATGCGCTCCCCTCCCATCCTGTCCTCCATTGTTATGTCTCAAACACAGTTTCCTCTTGCCCTGCATGGAGCCCTCCTTACCCAGGAGTCAACGCCACTGAAGTCCATGAAATGTATCCAATCCAGTAATGCTAATGTAAACTGTGTTGCGCTAGCGTGAGGAACCTCCCGCGCAACGGCAACAGCGTTAGCTGGTGCAATGGGTTTTCTGAAGAATGCTGTCATGCCAGCTAACACTGCTGATGTTGTGTTACAGGCCCCTTGTGCTAGCGCAAAGCCATTGACATTAGTGGTAGTGTCCTATCGGAAACTGCCCTCTGTCCCTTACTTCAGAATAGTCCTGTATGTCATCATGTTGTCAGTATTTTTTCTGAGGCAGGAAATGCAAAGAAAAAGGGGAGTCATTGGGAAAGCTTGAAAAGACATTTAGAGCCATTTCATCATTTTAAAGAGAAGTATAACAAAGCAATTCCAAAGGGGGGGGAATAAATCTGTATACTATAAACTGCTTTTTAATGTGCTTAGATTTCCATTTACATATTTTGTGTGTGTATATTGTATCTTGTACATCTTCCCCCATCCTGAACACGTTTTGCAGATGCCCATGGGTGTAGCTGCAGGCTCTCATGCATGGCCTTGCTGGTGGTGGGGAGGGGGCGTGATGACCACCTGCACTTCAAAAATTACTACGACATCACTGATGTCAGCCTACCAGAAGATTGAGAAACCTCCTGTTTTTACTAGCAGCCTAGGTTGCTAAAAAAACAAAACAAAGATGCTTGTTTGGCCAAGACGCAACACACAGCTGGTGGGTTGTGTTTGGTTTAGCGAGTCTCAAGGTGTGCAGACTGCTCTTGTAGCATTTTCCACGAATGGCATCCGAAATACATGCTCAAGTCAAACCTTTTAACCTCGAATGAATGAGATTGTTTAAAATGATACCCTCAGCTCCTGTGCCTCTTCCCTGGCTCAGCAGACTAAATGAAAACACCACCAAGGTACCAGGGGGCTGGATAGGTACTCTAGTTTACACTATAGTAGCATTATCAAATAGTTTTTCAATTTGATTTGCAGCTCAGAAAGGTCACCCACCACTGCATTAAACATGTTGGACACTTTTCATTCCAGCTTATTACATTCTGTTTCACTCCTACTGATGATTTGCCAGGCACAATCCAATTTCAACACTTACAGGGCCAATTCAGAGACCACTTACATTGGCACAGTCCCAATAATGTCAACATGATCTTTAATGAACCCTTTAGATTTAGTTTTAATTTGCATTTAACATATGCTCTGTTAACACTGTCGAAAGCATGTTCTTTGGATATGCCAACGTACTGTATCTGTAGCTTAGAGAAAGTTGGATGAATAACCTTTGATGGCTGATGTCATCCTCTCCCACCAGCTCTGATAAAGTTGATCGAAGCGGATCCGAATGTAGCCAGATGAGGAAATGGGTGTGTGTGTGTTTAACTGACAAGCAGCAGTCTTGGGCAGGTGAGTGCTGTTGCTTTGAGGAGGACTAGATCTACTTTTAAAATGTTGCTTTAAAACAGGTGTGGGGAACATGTGATCATCCAGATGTTGTTAGATTTCAACTCCCATCAACTCTAGCCAGCGGTAAGGGTGTTGCAGTCCAACAACTTCTCAACTTGTATATTTGTCAATAAAGATGTATTCCAAGAACTACACTGCTGCTTTAAAATGGTTTTAAATGGTTTATAACAGTTTTGAGAACTGTTGGGGCCCAGGACACACTCCATATACAGTTTTCAAAATGTTTTCAAAGTGTTTTATCCTGCATGTGTAGATAGGCTCTCTGTGTCTAGTACAGCTTATAATGGACTGCCCTAAAGCTTGCTCCCCTCTTAAATTAGAAGTGGTAAAATACAACTCTTTGAGATGGGTACCCAATGAGAGAATAGCTAACATGCCCGGAGAAATTAGTTGATGAAATGAGGACTGTGCCAAATGTTTATAGCCAAACATTTTCAGCATGAAAAAAGCAACTATAGGGACCTGAAATTGTTTGCGAAGCCCCCCCCCCACACACACACACACACAATGCTTATGGCTTTGAGCACCTACACAGCCTTGATTGGCTGCTGCTCAGGTGCCATATAAAAATATATAGGTCTTTTTTATCTTCCTAAGAACGAGTGAATGCTAATTCAGAATGAGGGTAATTATTCCCAAATAGGCATTGCCTTCATTCTAAAGTAGCCTTGCTTGCCCTCAGTGATGTTATTCCATAGCCAAATCTGATAGTAATTCAACATGCAGTCATCTTCTCAGCCTAGAGTGACCAGAAAAAATCCAGGTCAGGGCTCATTGTAGAGCAAAGGGAATTTCAGCCAGTGTCATTTGTATGCGATTAGTTCCTGGTGGAATTCCCTCTTCATCACAACTGTTAAAGTTACATGAGCCCTGACCTGGATTTTATCTGGTCACCCTATCTTAGCCACCACTACTGCAGCCATCACATAAATTAGGGTGACCAGATAAAATCCAGGTCAGGGCTCATGTAACTTTAACAGTTGTAGAGAAAAGGGAATTTCAGCCAGTGTCATTTGTATGCAATTCGTTCCTGGTGAAATTCCCTCTTCATCACCACTGTTAAAGTTGCAGGGGCCCTGCCTTCTTTTGTATATGGTCACTCTAGTATAGTGCCTGCACCTTTAACTGTTGTGATGAAGAGGGAATTTCATCAGGAACTAACTGCATACAAATGACACTGGCTGAAATTCCCTTTTCTCTACAACTGTTAAAGTTACATGAGCCCTGACCTGGATTTTATCTGGTCAGCCTACATAAATGCCAGGTACTGGGGAGGAGACCCTGAATGTGGATGAAGTGAAAGCAATACATATACTGCAAATATTTTTGTCTCAATGATGATGATGATGTATTACATTTCCATACCACCCCACAGCTGAAGCTCTTTGGGAGGTTTATAAAGATTAAAACATTTTTAAAAAACCCGATATGCAAAATTTAAAAACATAAAGAAGAACAGACGGTATACACACAGACAACATACATCTAAAAACAACTTTGAGCAATCAGCCGAACCATAAAAACAAATGTGGGATCGATGAAAACTCATCACATGCTGCTAAATGCCTGGGAAGAGAGTCTCCCTTTAGTGTCTCCCTATATAATCATTGAGAGTGGGGCCCCACTTTCTCAGCTTGTGAACAGCTCTGTGAAGCCAGAGGGCCTTTTCAGAATAATTGAAGGCTCCTGTGAGCTTACCCACACAGGAGAGGTGCCTCTGCCTTCCCAACCTTCTAGTCAGACTCCACTGAGTAGGTAATTCTTCCAACTCTTTGCATTGGGTACAATGGGATCATTCACATCTCTCTGAATGCAGAGACGCGGTAGAATGAATGACGCGCTCAGAACACTGATTCACCAGAAACGGAATAGTTGGGCAGTTCTTAAACCCACATTCTGTGCAAGGAAATCTTTTTCATACAAAAAGGACAAGTGCCTTTGATTTTAGTTGGAGGGGGAACAGTGTCCTTCATTAACCACAAATTCAGGGATGCCGAAGTAATTACTAACTATATTCTTGAAACAGACAAACAAGAAAGACCACACACTCTAACTTGAACACTGGCCATTTCTGTACCGGCCTTTTTTCCCGGGGTTGTCCCTGGGTGCTCCCTGTGCATCCAAATGAGGCACAGGGACACCCGAGGGCAGGGGGGATGGGCACGGGTTTTCCAAGGGATAAAGAAACCCTGGGAAAATCCAATTCTTCCAGTGGTCCCAGGACAATCCCAAGGATCGTGGACAGTGTGGGTGCCCATCCTGGCTTTTCTCCTCCTCCCCGCGAGTAGCGGGGGTCTACAACAGAAAGGAGCCAGGTGGGGGGGGGGAGTCTAGGGGCATGGGGGTGGGGGGAGCAGGGGTGGGGGGAGCAGGGGGGGGCCTTTTTTCTTTTTTCACTTACTTTTGCGTTGGAGCAAAATGGTGGGCGTGATGAGCGTGATGTCGTGTTTGCTTCCGGGACGTTGCACTCCCAGTGTAGAAAGTGGACGATGATCCCAGAAGCAAGTAAGTCCAGGATTGCCCCCAGGCCCTCTCTCTACACCCTTAGGTGTAGAAAGGGCCACTGTTTACTTTAAATAGGGCCAGGCTAAACTATCTGCAGTGGCCATTTTATACTCATTTCAGCAAATACAAGGAGTTTGAAGCAGCACAGTCTTCTTCCTTTAAAGGTTTGCTTTTTGTTCTAAATAATTTGGTTCTCAACAATTTAAATAAACAACATTCAGATTCAGATTCAAAGTATCTGTTTGCTCTTTGAGCACCAAGGAAGATAATGGATTAGCTAAGGGGTTTGATCATAGCCGTGTTCTCATAAAAAGTATTTTCAAAATGCAAGGAAAGCTGTCAAGTCCTCAACAATAGTCACTTTTTCTCTAACAATATTGTCACAAAATTAATTAACTCAAATGTCACTCTCTTGTCGAAGCAGGTACTCTACAGAAGAGTCCTCAATAGTTGCTGTGTGTTTTGATTTTTAAAAAGTGCTCTAAAGGGAAGCAATTATTTTTTTCCCAGCAAATTACTTTCACAGTAGAATGGAACAAAATAAAGACTCCCAGCCAGATGGTTGTGAACTTGTGAAAGCAGGAGCCCTTGTCATTTTCACAGAGTGTTTTACTGTACTCATTTTGCAAGTTCTCTGTCTCTCTAAATATAGGAGGGCTTTGGAATGATATTAAAGACTTGAAATAGAAGTAGATGTTGTTCAGTAATGTCAGTTATATCCTGCAGTTCAGAACCTAGAGATGGGTAGAACTGCCCTGAGAAATTTTTACTTTCACAGCCTTGTAAATAAGCCCACAAAAGTTACTAGCCTGGAAAAAATGCCCTGCAAAGAGACTACTAGACTGCACTTCCATGCTGTCCTACTGAATAAGTTGTGTAGGCCAGTCTCATCTTCATTGGCCTTGGACTCCCAACAGGATATCCAGTACCGATGAGAAGCAGAAGATGATATCCACAACACCTTGACTAACGATCTATATTATTGTTTTCTCCTCTGTGGGTACTAGGCAAGGATATGTAGTCTCCTTAAAAACAATTGTGAGCTTTCTTGAAACCCTTTTTTGATTCCTTCAATGTTTCTAGGATGTTGGGTTCATACTGAAATTTCCAAATTTGTCCTATATTTCCATAGGAATATAGGAAGCTGCCTGAGACTGAGTCAGACCCTTGGTCAATCTAGTCCAGTGTCAGGGCCATGCAGACCTGATAATATGCCCAGGCCAGATGGGAAGTGTATGCCCCCCATTTCAAAAAAAGGAGGACGACATGGCCGCCCCAAGGGGGCGAGCCCACCAACATGTCCGTTCTACATAACACCTTCATATTGAACCTGTTCTACAACACCTCAAGGCACATATATCCCCGCCCCGCATGCGGCATGGCCCTCTGGAGCCTGTAGTCTGACCGTGGTATTCACAACGGACGGCTTCTGCGCTGTTTCCGCAAGCCGGGATCCGCGCTTCTCGATGGGCTGTTTATGCTACGGAAGCAGTAGCATAAGCTAGGATGGACCTCCTTGTCGGAGTGTCCCCTCAAAATCCTGGGCCCTGGGCCAACTAGCCCCACTGCCCCCCCTCTGCACGACCCTGCCCAGTGTTGTCCACACTGACTGGCAGCCGCTCTCCAGTGTTTCAGGCAGGATTCTTTCCTAGCACTACCTGGAGAAGCCAAGAAAAGAATCTAGGACCTTCTGCCTACAAACCATGTGCTCTATCACACTGAGCTATGGCCCTCCCCTTAAGGCAACATTTAGTGGCAACATTCAGTGGCAACTCTAATGTGTACACCTGGAAGTGTTGTGCCTTAACATCAGAGCACATGTTATTCTGGATGTTCAGATGCCACCGACAATATGATCCTACTGGAGAGTTCTCAGAAGCCCTCAACACATGGAGCAGCTATCAGCATAGCGAGTATCCCTGTCCTCCTGCTGTGGGCCACTGAAAGCCTGTAACTCCACATGCAAGAGCACCTAAAACTTCTGGCAGGGCCGGGCGAGTGAAGAGGAAAACTCATCACAATGATGTTCAGTATGGCAGCACAAGTAACATTATATTAGCTCGTAGTGATAGGACTTTGTGCTTGTAATTCATCCTTTAAGTCTCTTCTGTACTAAAACTTATGTAAACCCTCCCTTTTTCATGCTCCCCAAATTAAATTTAAGGCATAATCCAATCAAAGTTAAGCACTTTTAAAGCTGCAATGCCATGCATGCTTACCTGGAAGTAAAGCTCATTGAACACTGTGGGACTTATGTCTGAGCAAACATGCGTAGGGTTCTGCAATCTCATTGGCTTCAATGGTAGAATGTTAAATGTTCTCGGCACATTTACCTGGAAGCAAGCCCCACTACAGACAATGGGACTTGGATAGGTTTCCAGCTGTGCAGCCCAATCCTCGGCATGTCTACTCAGAAGTAAGTCCCAGTGAGCTCTGTGGAAATTACTTCTAAGTAAAAATGCATAAGTTTAGGTAGCTAAAAGTGTTTAATAATAGCTGGATCATGCCATTATGTGTATTTTTTTTGTTTTTGTTTTAAATCCAGATGAAAAAGTGTTAACGTCAACGTATTTACAAAGGCAAAGCAGGATCTTTGATAGAGGAGGGGGGAGTTGTTAGGAAGGGTATGTTTCTGCCATTGTGGAGGGGCTAATTCCCCCCTTCCAATCCCTGTCTCTATGTGCTGCTTTGAGAGCTCTCAAAAATGACAACTCTCAAAAGCAATGCAGAGAGAGAGAGAGATCCCTATGGGTAGGCTGACCAGATAAAATCCAGGTCAGGGCTCATGTAACTTTAACAGTTGTAGAGAAAAGGGAATTTCAGCCAGTGTCATTTGTATGCAATTAGTTCCTGGTGAAATTCCCTCTTCATCACAACAGTTAAAGTTGCAGGGTCCCTGCCTTCTTTTGTATATGGTCATTCTAGTATAGTGCCTGCACCTTTAACTGTTGTGATGAAGAGGGAATTTCACCAGGAACTAATTGCATACAAATGACACTGGCTGGAATTCCCTTTTCTCTACAACTGTTAAAGTGACATGAGCCCTGTCCTCCTTTTCAGATGGTCAGCCTACCTATGGGGAGCTGAAGAATCACCCTGTTTCTTCTCTGAAAGTAAGGGTGCCAGGCATGGGGAAGACCCCCTTCCCACCAGAATCCCCCTTCATGCCAGGGTGTGGGGGCACCCACAAGGAACACCCCACTGTGGCACCCCTTTCCTCCGCTCCACACCTTCCTACCTCCAAGTAAGCCTCTTCCCCCAGACTGGGGGGGAAAGGATTTCTCCTGAGGCTTGGTGTTGATTCCGGGGGGGTCAGTGGACCGCTGCTTAAAGGCCTTGATTGGAGCCGAGGAGGGGAAAGCATGTCATTCCTCTCCCCCCAGACTGGCTCCAAATGGGGCCTTTTCTATAATGACTGGGAATGACATGCTTTCCCCTTTAGGGCCCCAATTGGAGCAGTGGGGCGGGGGAAGCACACTTTCCTAGACATTATAGAAAATTATCGAAAATTCCCCGACATCCAGGATAGAACAAAAACCCGGACAAATCTGAGGAATTCCTGACAGTTGGTCACCTAGTTCTATCTTCGTGGAATTTGAGAGTAGTCATATGAGTTTATTTATATACCACATTTTCCACAACTACTTTGTGTTTAAAGGGGTAGGGGGTATTCAAAAATGTGACACTGCACCTCTTGTCAGAAGTGCCACAGTCCCATTCTACACCAGATGGCATTTGTTACACCCATTTGTATGCAAAGTATACAAGAGGAGGCTTGTGGGAGGGGGATTTGTAGCAGAGGAACAGCAAAGCAAATCCTCCTCCCAAAACAGCTTTTCACTAGAAAAAGCAGCTCTCGAATGTTTTGCACACCTACACCTGTAACAGGTGGCTTCACTCTTCCCCCCACTTCTCTTTGCTGCATGTGTCGATCCAGTTTGAGTCACTTTCAGAAACAGGGCTCTAGACTTTTGTTCAGGTTCTCTCAATCTTGTTAAATCTCCTTCCTTTAAGAGTTCTTATCTGATTGATTCTGCTTCTGTTTCTTCGGACCTCAATATTGTCTTTTTTTTCCTTTCACAAAGAGATTCAAAATGACATATCTCTTGAAATGTTGAATGCAAAGTCCCTGAAATATAGAAATATGCACAAAAAAAACTGGATAAAATATGAAAACAAAACCAGCCCCATGTTTCCTGGAGTCTTTTGTGAACTCCCGAGGCCTCCAGGATCCCCTGTCCCAGGACAACATGTCTGGCTATTTCTGAGTAAAAGCTCTCCATTTACTCATGCCCATGATCCTTAATCTACCCTCTCCAAGTTAGCAACAGAGGCTGTAATACTTGGGGGGGGGGGGTTCATATATTTTTAATGTTATATCCGACAAGACACGACATAGAGAACATCTTCGTTCCTATGGGGTGGCAATACGTGCAGCGAAGAAAGCTTACTTCTCTGCACGCATTGCGTCTGCGAATTCGCGTCCAGCAGAACTGTTCAGGGTGGTGAGGGGTCTAACTCGGGCACCCTCCCCCCTGAACCTGATGTTAGAGCCTTCAGTAGTTCGCTGTGATGCCTTTAACAATCATTTCACAGATAAAATCTCTCGGATAAGAGCCGACTTAGATGCTGTCGTTATAGCAGAGGCTGACAATGGAGTGTCCAGCAACTCCGCGAGTAGAATTACACTGGATCAGTTTCAGTTGGTGAGTACCGAGGACGTGGACAAGCTGCTTGGTCGAGTGAGGAGGACGACTTGCCCTCTCGATCCCTGTCCTTCTTGGCTGGTCGCCCAGGGAGGAGATGCAGTTAGATCACAACTACAATATATTATTAATGCATCTCTCAGGGAGGGGAGTTTTCCATCATGTTTAAAAGAAGCGGTAGTACGGCCGCTTCTAAAAAAGCCCTCCCTGGATCCCCTGGACTTTAATAACTATAGGCCAGTATCAAATCTTCCATTTTTGGGCAAGGTGATCGAGAGGGCGGTTGCCTTCCAACTGCAAGCAGTTTTGGATGATACAGATTTTCTAGACCCATTTCAAACTGGCTTCAGAGCAGGATACGGAGTTGAGACTGCTATGGTCGCCTTAGTGGATGATCTACGCCTAAGTATTGACAGGGGGAGTGTGTCCCTGTTGGTACTCCTGGACCTCTCAGCGGCTTTCGATACCATCGACCATGGTATCCTTCTGGATCGCCTGAGGGAATTGGGACTCGGGGGCACTGTGCTTCAGTGGTTCCGGTCCTACCTCTCGGGCAGGTTCCAGATGGTGATGCTTGGGGATAGCTGCTCTTCAAAAAAAGAGTTGCTATGTGGTGTACCACAAGGTGCCATCCTTTCCCCAATGCTGTTTAACATTTACATGAAACCGCTGGGAGAGATCATCCGGAGGCATGGGGCGGGGTGCTATCAGTATGCTGATGACACCCAAATATATTTCTCTATGCCTTCGACAACAGCATCAGCTAAGGATAGTGTGTCTCCTCTGAATGAATGCTTGGAGGCGGTAATGGGCTGGATGAGGAAAAACAAACTGAAGCTGAATCCAGACAAGACGGAGGTGCTTACTGTCAAGGGCCACAACCTGGGGTTGGAGGTATGTCAACCAGTTCTGGATGGGGTTACACTCCCCCTGAAAGACTGTGTTCGCAGCTTGGGGGTGCTCCTGGATCCGTCGCTCCAAATGACAGCTCAGATAGATGCGACTGCCAGGAGTGCCTACTATCAGCTTCGGCTGATACGCCAGCTGCGCCCCTTCCTAGAGTTGGAAGACCTAAAATCAGTAGTGCACGCACTGGTAACTTCGAGGCTCGACTTCTGCAATGCGCTGTACATAGGGCTACCTCTGTGCCTAGTCCGGAAACTTCAATTAGTTCAAAATATGGCAGCCAGGTTGGTCACCGGTACATCTAGGGGTGACCACATTACACCAGTTTTAAAATCTCTTCACTGGCTGCCAATCAGTTTCTGGGCGAAGTACAAAGTGTTGGTTATTACCTTTAAAGCCCTACATGGTTTGGGTCCAGGTTACCTACGGGATCGCCTTCTCCCATACAATCCGCCCCACACGCTCAGGTCCTCTGGGAAGAATTTATTACAGTCAACAAGAACTAGACTGACAACCGTTACCCAGAGGACCTTCTCTTCTGCCGCTCCCAGATTATGGAATGACCTGCCGGGAGAGATTCGCCAACTCACTAGTCTTCCGGAATTTAAAAGATCTATAAAGACTTATCTCTTCCGGCAGGCCTACCCAGATGAATTTTAAAGTGTTTTATTGGTGTTTTATTGGTGTTTTAATGATGTACTGGTTTTATCTGCTTTTAATCAGTTTTTGTATTTTGTGTTTGGTGTTGTTCCCCGCCTCGATCCGTTGGGAGAGGCGGGTGATAAATAAATATATTATTATTATATTATTAATATTTTTAATATACATACATGAATTTAGATATATCCATTCCAGTGAATACATATGAAATGCATTTATATGAAATTACATCTTTTTAGCAATTATACATTGGCTTCAACAAACAAAAGATGACCAGATATGCAAAAAAGTATCCATTCGAAGGTTGCGTCTATGTGCCTCCAGTTCTAATGTTGAAAGCATTGTAAGGTCCTCAATCCATTACATTATAGGAGAGGAGTGCTTAAATTGTTCCAATGTTGTAATATCAGCCTTTTAGCTGTCAAGAGGATGTAGAACATCCATTTATGCTGTCCATTCATTAATTTCCAAGAAGCACATAAATAAATTTAAAAGTGTGTGTACATCGGTGAATATTAAAGACTGTTCCAGTACCAAAAAAAATCCTTATAATAACACCTTCCCAAAAAGAAGCAACTACTGGACATTGCCAAAACATAGATTTAAAAGAAGCATTAGCTGTATTGTTCCACTAGCAATTGGCCAAATTAGACAATCCCTTATTTAAGAGAAATTGTGGTGTCCAATAGACATGAAACAAAGGTTTTTGCTGAATAAGGTGCAGCCTGAGAGCCATAGATGTGTCAGGTATAGACCCCAAAGCAGTGTTCCAGTGATTAGGCAGAATGGGGCAATCCTATTCCCTATCCCATTCCTGCTTAAAATCCTGTATATCATATTTATTCACCGATAACAAGTATTATAGACATGAATTGTGGGGTGCTTTGCCTGACCAGCAACTGAGTCTGTAATCCTGTACCAATTTACTGGGAAGTACTCTTCCCCACCACCACCCCAGTGGAGCTCACTTCTGAGTAAACTTGTGTGGGATTGCACTGAGAGAGAGAAGTGGGAAGGATGGATAAGAGATCGTGCCAAGTGTTGATGGGGCCTTCAAAAAGCCCTGGTTCCTGGGCAGCTGCCTGATCCTAACAAGTACTAATGCTAAACATGACTGAAATGTTCAAAGTTACTGGGGAAAGTTGCTTTGTGTTTTTATTATAATAATTGTGCAGTGCAGTGCTGAACAACAGGTATATTTTCAGAAAGAAAACAAACCATAACAGTGCATTCGAATTACTGCAGAAATCCAGGAAGGTACAAAATAATCCTCTGAATTCTGTATCCTCTGCCAGTCTCTCAGCAACCATCAAACTAACAGTTAACAGGGAAGCCAAATATTTTCTGAGGTAATATACGGATGTATTACTACAATCCTTTGCCTTAGCTTCTCTGGTCTTAATTCAGCATGGGTATATTAAAATAATGTCAAATAATTTTCCTCATGAAACCATAATTTCACTGTTACCAGGAGGGATTCTGTTGTAAGGCATGCTATAGTACTATATATGTAAATATTCTCTACACCAAATGTTCCGTGAAAATAGAGGCTTAATAATGTTTATATAACAGCAACACTGATAAAAAGTATGTTGCCGTTAAATATCCCTCTGTTAACTGGGGCATTTAACCCATCTATTTAAAACAGAGAGAACACACACACACACACACACACACACACACATACCTATACCTATTACTATAGGCCAGGTATGGAGAATGTGCAGCCATCCAGTTGTTGCTGGACTACACATCCCATTGTCCCTCACTATTAGGTATGCTGGCTAGACCTGATGGGAGTTATAGTCCAACAACATCTGGTTAGCCAGACATTCCCCACCCCTGCTATAGGCTGATGACTCACTACTTTTTATTGGTTTTGTAGTTCTTTATTTAAATCAGAGACGTGATCCAACAAACACATCTAAGTGCCATTTATTTCAAAGGGAGAGTTAAACACGTTCATCATGTTATTGACACGCAATATTGTCAATTGGAGTAAGCCCCAATGAATACTACAATCCCAATAGATCAAAATGTGGCTCCTTCAAATGCACCTGCAGCTACATGTGAGACATTTTCCCCCATAGTTGGGGGGAGGGGGTATATCTTTTGTATCCCTTCATAAGAACATAAAAGGAGCCATGCTGGATCAGACCATCGATTCCACCCCACCCATCGATTCCACACCACCCACCTCCCAGATATCACTTCCCCTTTTTGCAGCCCTTTTCATTCCCCACTCCACTCCCTGCTATCATCAGAAATATCTCCAATGGGAATTGCAGTGCAGCGTTAGAAACAATGGCACCAAACAGTTTGGAGGGGTGGGTTCTGGAGGTATTGGAGAAATTATACTTAAACTTGCTTTTAAAAACCTGAAAATTTGGAAATAAACTTTTAATAACAAAACTAAACTTTTTTAAAAAAAGAGCAAAATAAAGGCATTTTCAGGTATGTTTCATCCTAACTTTGAAATTTGCTCTACCAGCATCTCATCTGTAAATGAACATGGTCTCCTTCATGTTATTTTTGACTAGATGTCGTAGGCCTTGATGATACCTGTTACCCAAAGAATGGGTTCTGAATCAACTGCATTTTAAAATTTATTGCAGTTTTAAGACAGATATTATTCAACACGTTCCCCATTGCGATCATCTCCTTCACTGAGATCATCTCGTCACTGAGGCCCAAACTGCACATTGCCACAGGATCATGGAAACAAGCCACTCCAGTAACCTCAAAATAATGGAACCATGATGGGGAAGGGGGAATAAATGGCTCCTTTTCCAAAGTTAGCTGTCTCATAGGCAGGAAAACACTTTACCAGCAAGAGGGAGGGAGAAGTGTGTACCCAGTGCCTATATATCAGGAGACCCCATGTTATCTGCTCTTAGCTTTCCTATGAAAGGGAGAGTTACGTATGGCAAGGAAATGCATGTGACCAGAATCTGAAATGGTACTTCAAGCACTGGAAAAATTATACTTCTCCACAAAGGAAGCGGTGGGGAAATCTCTCTTGCCGTATTAGTGACTAATAGACAAAGCACTCCTCTAAATGAACTATGTTTTACACGCTGGTGATTGGTCACTTGCGAAAGTTTGCAGGTTCATTACACAACATCATCAACAACCAGGACATCTTTGCGCTATCCCCAGAAATTCCATCACTAAAAGAACCACAGATAATGTGGTAATATCTGGAAAAAAGGTAGGATCTTCTGCCACTAGACGTAAGCGAACACAGCACACTTAGAGAGGAGGTATTAAATTCGAACCATGCAGTTGCCCCTCTCTGCCCATGTAATGCAGCTCATAACAGTCATGCAAAAGTAGCTGGAAGCACAAAGCCCTGGGAAGACAACATGATTTCCCCTTCATGTAGAGACACTCAAAGACTTCTGTAACCATTGTAGTGAATGTGTAAGAACTGATCTATTGCAGAAAAGAAAAAAAAGAAGGTTCTTCTAGTAATGCTCCGTGGGAATACAAAAACCACATTCCACAAAATATACGTATAAATATGATACTAACCTAAGCATTTATTGGAGCATCAAAATATGAATATTAAGAAATTGCTATGGCACTAAGTACATGAATACAATGCATAACTAAACCCAAGTACATAGTTGTGTTAGCTTAGCTATAGTTATGCATTGCATTCATGTACTTAATGGGCACTGAATGATCTGACATTGCTGATATCAGTCATGTGACTAATCCAAGAAGGCAAACGTAACAGCATCAGAGCAACGCGACAGAGGGGAAACAATTAGTACTGTGCCAAAAACCTCCCCGTACATTTGCAGAGGTATTGGATGGCTGTGCAGTATGAGGGCATTTTCTGCAACTGATTAATTGAGTAGTGAACTGATTAATTTGGGGTGGGGTGTAAGGGGAAGCAGAACAGGGCTTTTCCCACCATTATTTTCTTCAAAAGGAAGATTTGCCACCACTGGGCCAATGGGAGAAGCCATCTTTTTTTGCTGACAATGCCCCTAGTCACATGCTATGTCATGATGCAGCATTGGTAAAACCCAACGTAAGTCTTACTCAGAATAGATAGACCTGTTGAAATGAATGGGACAGGGGGCTGTCTAGATGCTCCAAAAGCCATGTGGTGGGTGTGCAGTGGTGCTGGGTCAGTTCTACAATGCAGCAGCCACCTCACAGTCATCATGGGGCTTCCCCACAAAGCAGCCATTTTAAAAAGTCAGGGACTTACTCCAACTTTTTCGCTGGAGCGAGGTGAACATGGCGCATCCGCCATCTATCCTCGCTCGGGTGTCACGATGGAGGCATTCCCTGAGGGGGGTGACCCTGATCCACCCAGACAGAAGACAGGGGGCGAGCCCAGTGAGCCAAATGGCCACTGGAAGCTCCACACCCTCCCTCTGCATCGGGATTAGCCGCCGCCACCCCGCAGCAAAGAAAGAGCAGGATTTGGTTTTAATGCGCTGTCAACCCAGCACCATATAGGCAGCTGCCAAGTTAGTTATGATTAGGCTGACCATCTGAAAAGGAGGACAGGGCTCCTGTAACTTTAACAGTTGTAGAGAAAAGGGAATTTCAGCCAGTGTCATTTGTATGCAATTAGTCCCTGGTGAAATTCCCTCTTCATCACAACAGTTAAAGTTGCAGGCGCTATACTAGAGTGACCACATACAAAAGAAGGCAGGGCTCCTGCAACTTTAAATGTTGTGATGAAGAGGGAATTTCACCAGGAACTAATTGCATACAAATAACACTGGCTGAAATTCCCTTTTCTCTATAACCGTTAAAGTTACAGGAGCCCTGTCCTCCTTTTGATATGGTCAGCCTAGTTATGATTAAAAAGCCCCGTTCATTTCAATGGGTCTACTTTAATTTGGACTTCTGTTGGATTTTACCCATTATTCCCACTGGGCCCTTCTGTAGAAAGTTGGAATGTCTCTGAGCTGCTAATTGCAGCTCTACCAACACTTGAAGCAACTGTGAAGCTTTTTTCATTACAGAAGAAGAAATTGGGGGGGGGGGGGATGGCCCTCTACTGCCTCCTCTAATCAGGACAAGCACCCTTTCCTCCAAAATTGATTCCACCCACCTCCCAGATATCACTTCCCCTTTTTGCAGCTCTTTTCATGCCCCACTCCACTCCCTGCTATCGTCAGAAACCTCTCCAATGGGAATTGCAGTGCAGCATTCGAAACAATGGCACCAAACAGGATGGGGGGGGGGAGATAAATATTTGCACAGTGCAAGCATTTTTCAAGAATATTTTTTACCCCACCAAAATCGCCAGTTTCTCTGAAAATCAAAGGTGAAGTATATTCTGTGCAGATCTGTGCATAATCAAAACAGGAAAGAATTCCATTTTGTAGACAGTGAACGAGCCATAATTCTTAAGAACAACCATAATACCAACTATATAAATTTTAACATATCTGAACTTCCTTTATTCTGGGTCTTCCTTTATTCTGGACATGGTTTATGCTCACCCACTCTATTTTCTCTGTATTTTATTATTCCTTCTATTTCAAATAACCCTCTATTGCAAACGATCTTGAAGCCACTTGTAAATCCTGTTGACTTCAATGGGATTTACAAGTTCACAAGTCGTTTGAGAGTTGCAGCTTTTACGTCCACCAAGGGATGCAGATATATGAGAGAAAAGTTTTTCCTACGAGCAGGCAGGCACAGAGAAACGAAGCCCACAAAAATGAAATCGTGGAGGGAGAATCCTCTGCTTATCATAGAACTCAAGCTAAAAAATAGTCGATAAATAAGACTTGACTGGCAAGGAGAGCCATAGAAGTACTCATTGAAGGCACTCAAAAACGGGAAGCTGCATGTTGCTACACAGGGCATGTAAAAATGAAAAAGAAGTAAAAATAAATGAAGATTTACACAGGTTCTGTTCAGAGAATCCGTAGGGAAGAACTCCCTCTATTGTTAAAGTCTAGGAAAAACCTGCAAAGCAGGCAGCCCATACAATGCACACAACTTTTCAGCAGCATATTGTGATCTGCCAGGTGCTTCATACACCCCCTGGGAGGCAAGGTTGGTCCCAGGCAGACCACAAAGGCAGTGGAATTATGAGGTACCTGTCAAGCTTCAATACTCAATGGGCAAACTGCATACTCGGCGTCTATGAAACGGTGCAGGGCTGGTATAGAAAATGAAAAGGCAATATGGCCCCTTCTGTTTTTCTCAGCTAGTTTTCTGACCTAGATAGGGAAGAGATTGAAGGACCTCTTATACAAAGCAAGGCGAAAGTGGCCACTTACGCATCACCAAACAACAAAAAGAAGATAAAAGAGGGAACAGATTTGTATAAAATATTTGTAACTGTAAATACAAAAATAGAAATAATTTCTGTAATTTAAATAGAAATGCAGTACATTTCACCATAGTAGGGAAGGCTGTAACATGTGACCTGTGTGCCCACACCAAGCTTTTTGCCTAGGATGGCCCCCGAAAGCTCCCTGTGAGGGGAGTGGGGGAGCACATGGGATTTTTCCAGGTTTACAGAAACCTCAAAAATCCCGATTCTTTCACGGTCCAGGGAAGTTCCCAAGACCGCAGAAAAATGTGCCCGGCCACAGCTGCGCTTACTCATGAGTAAGCACAGCTGCAAACTGGGCATGGAGCTGCACTGGGTAGCTCTGTGCCCAGCAGGGGAGGGGGGCAGCAGTTTCGCAACCCCGGGAGGGCAGGAAGGGGGTGGGGTGCGATTTCACGTGCATTTTTTTTAAACTAAGTTTTTCACTGGAGTGCAAGAGCACTCTTCCTAGGCTAAAAAAAAACCAAGATGGCGGACGTGACCATGTGATGATCCAGGAGGAGCCCGGGCCGTCACACAATGGTCTACATTGGGCGTGCCGATCCCAGAAGTATCCCCCACCCTGAGCCCTCTACACCCGTGGGGTGTAGAAAAGGCCAAAGGATGCATTCAAATTGAGGACTACCCTGTGAAGGCTGATGACGCTGATATCAGTGGGGTGGTGAAGGCGCTATCCAAGCCTCCACCAGGACTGTCCTTTGACAGATCTTCCACACGGAGGACTGTCCTCAGTATAGTAAGACACATGGCCACCCTAGCTGAAGGTAAGTGTCTGAACAACCAGGAAATGCAAGAGGGAAGTAGGGGGGCACAGAGAAATATATATATAGCACTCTACACTGTCATGGTGGACTCCAGAGCACACTCTCATTAGTCCTGGACAGGCTTTGACTTTATAAGGGAGTAGGAGAACAGCTCACCAGATTCAGACAGGAGCCACATGGCAAGAGTTGCAACGACAATGGAGTTCTTCTGTGATGAGAGTTCACAGCAGCTGACTACAGAGCAATCCTAGCTCAATAAAGAGCCGAATGAGCGACAGCTGGCTGAGGAGAAAGGAGGAAGAGGCAAACAGGCAAAGGGGAAGAGAAAATATATAAAGGGGTTTAGAAGGTTATGAGAAGGGGGGAGCTAGTGGTGAGAGCATGTGAAAATTCACTAGAAGAGCCACAAGAGGCAGCCAGTTAGACTCTGCAGGTTGAGATTACTTGGTGCCACTGAGGTCTGGGACAACAGGTCGCAGCGTTAAAATTGTACTCCTGGGTCTAGGGATCCAGAAGAGGAAGAATCAGGAGGCACGTCTCCCTCCCTCTCTCCCTCGAGGATGGTTGCCATCCAAGAAGGGCAGTGGTGTCCCAACTGAGCTGTTCTACCATTGTGGCAGTCTGCTCATTTGATTCAATAAAGAAAGGGGAAAAGCAAGAGTTTGTTTGTTTGTTCATTGGGAACATTTCTAGCTTTCTGGAAAAACCAATCAAGGCGGTTTGCAAAAACGAAACTCATAAGCAAATTAAAAAAAAATAGTAAAACCTTTAAAAGAAAAACAACTTTAAAAATTATATCAACAATTGAAAAATTCAAACTAAAAAGATGTGTCTTGACCCCTTTCCTGAAGGCAGAGAGAGCAGGGAGCAGCCATAGCTCCAGCAACAGTGACTGGTATCGGACAACACTTTAGGTAAAGGAGGAGTTAATAACACAGTCACTGTGAGTAATTACATGTTGCCCCTCCTCCCGTCATGCGGCGGAAAGTCCCGGCATCCTTCTGGGCTGCTGTGTCTCCTCCCTCCCACCTCCCTAAATCCTCCGGCTGTATCCCAGCATGCACCACAGGTCCTACCATCTGTATCGGAGCAGCTGTGGTTTTTCGGCTGCTCCAGCCGGCAGAACTCTATGACCAAACAGAATAGTACACGGAGAGAGGGGGGTTCCCTCCACACTACACTTTCAACAACAGGGTTCGGTATAAACAACGTGCAAGCCCGTTGTTTTTCTCCATTGTTTAAGTGCCCCAAATAGCGTACTGTCAGTTGTGTGTGCGGTGTGTGTTGCCTGCCAAACAACACAATAAGCAACACAACTGACAATTGTTTCCCCCACCCCTCCATTAATTATCGCATCATCTGAAACCAGCCAGCGTGTTCCAGGGTTTTGGAGCATCACAAGAGAAAGACCTTTCCTACATGTCCAGCAAGCAGGCATCTGCAAGCAAGAATAGGCCAGTTTGCATGATCACTACAACCTGCTGTGACTTATTTGTGGGTGGTTTTTAACCACAGCAACAACCCACCCTCGCCAAGTTCACAGGTCGCGATAAGCCGCAGCAACTGCCTGCCACAGCTTGAATATTCACAACGGCCACCAGCACGTACCACAACCCACGGTGATCTGTGGAGGATGTGCAAAAAGCCTCTTCTGCTGTTCTTCGTAACTTAGCAGGTTGCTGTTGTTGATGTTATACTTATTTATTAGGGATACGCATGCCCGAAAATATTGTACTTTATCGTTATAGTAATTTTGGACCACAAACATTATCGTCTCCGATAATATCATAGGTGAACCGTATCATCTTCACAATAATTATCAGAAATATGATATTTAATTTGCAGCCCAATTGTGCCCTATAGAGCTGATTTTTTTTTAGAAAAAATGCTTATAACTTCTGTATTTTCAAAGTTACAGGCTTAAAACTCGGTCACAATGCTTATGGGGTCTGCCTAAGTATGTGTATGAAATTTGAGATCGATCCCTCCAACCCTCGATTTTATATGAATCTATTAAAGATTGTTTAAGTTCTGACAGGTCAAAAGTTGCATGATCTTTCAAAAATTCATATAAAATACAGGGGTGGAGGGATTGATCTGAAATTTGGCACATATGTGTAGCAACATGTGCTAGACATGTGTATGAAGTTTGAAATCGATCCCTTTAACCCTCTATTTTATATGAATTTATTAAAGATCCTGCAACTTTTGACAGGTCTGAATGAACACACATGGCGAGCTGTCATTCTGACCTGTCAGAATTTAAATGATCTTTAATAAATACATATAAAATCGAGGGTTGAAGGGATCTATCTCAACTTTCATACACATACTTAGGCATACCCCATAAGCCCTGTGACCAAGTTTCAAGCCTCTAACTTTGAAAATACAGACGTTATAGGTTTATTTATATGGCAGTCTGATAATCTGATTTAATCGGGCTGAAAATTTTCGTCTCCGATGATTATCGTAGGAAGCTGTATCGTATCATTATTGTTAATGATATGCATGATAAAGGTCATATCATATCGTTATCGGACATTTTAACGATACAATACACATCCCTATTATTTATGTCCTGCCATTTTCCCAATACTGGGACTCAAGGTGGCTTTACAAATTAAAACAGGTACAGTTATGTACAGGTTCAAAGAAAAATAGACAGTCCCTTAGATACATAGGTCCAAAGCCATTTCGAGCTCTGAATGTTAAAACCAACACCTTGAATTGAGCCCAGAAACAATTAGCAACTAGTGCAGATCTTTCCATATTTGGGTAACATGATCCTGATAGTGTTCACCTGTTAGCAGCCTAGCTGTTGTATTTTGCACCAACTGAAGATTCTGGATGCTCTTCAAGGGTAGCCCTCATAGAGTTATGTGTTGGTGCCTTCCGTGGTCATGCAGAGGGAGAGTTCTTTTGATATGGAGCTGCCTCCATGGGTGTCCAACACCAGGGGATCTGTCTGTGTACATTCATGTGGAGTGACATCCAGACATGTTGAATCCCTTGCCTAGCGAGTTTCAAGATGGATCTCAATCAGTAGGCCTTTTAATAGATCTACCAAGGGCCAATTCACTGACCTCTGGCATTGCCGTACATAGTGATGGAAAAGTGGGAAACGGCTGTGAAGGGAGTGAGATTATAGCCTTTAACAGTTTAGAATGCACTAAGAGCCACAACTCTTGAGAAGATATTTGAATAAGAAGTGGCTATTCATTGTCTAACTTCAGAATACCATGAGAACAGCAGTTACTGCCTTCAATTACATTAATCAGCACAGTTCCAAAGCAGAGATAGGAAATTAGGGCAGGCAGAACTCATTTACTTACAGTGAAGTTTTAAAATCCTAACAATAAACATAGTTATTAATTGTAGAGACTAAGTAGGGGAAAAATTGCACAGCAGTCTAGGGGATTTGGATTAGATTGCTAGACTGCAAGGAAGCCTTGCATAAATGCCACCTTCCTTCCAGCTTGTTACCACAACCATGTACAATTACTTTTATTTTGCATGCAAAACAAAGTGTCTAATTTATTATCTCAGAAGTGCTATGTTAAAAGAACAAACAAAACTAGTTCAAAAGCTGCTGTCAAGAGCAGCCGAAAACAGAACAGGGAATTTTCGTTTGTGCTTATAAAGTCACCCCCCAAAAATCAGAAAAACAGGTGAGGGGGCTAAACCTGGTCATGATTCTGGTGCTAAAGCCAGTAATTTAATGGCCTACAGGCTAAACTTCATGTTATCTTGAGCCTATCTACACTACTGCTTTAAAACAGTTCAAAACGGTTTATAACAGTAGTGACAACTGTTGGGGCCCAGGACACCGTCCATATAGACTGAATTCAGACAACACATTAGTCAATGGTGGATTGAGTAGCCAACTCACAATTGGTTATTTTGTGGGTACTCCCCACACAACATAGTCCTACACAACTGTGGGTGGGTGGGGCTGGCGTTGAGTGGACTAATAGTCAACCCAGAATTTGACTGACACAGCCCTCGCCCTTCTCCCCACCCTCCCTCCTCCCTCAGTCCTCCCAGTTCTATCCCAGCAGCCTCTGAAAGTTGCACCAGTTGTAGCAGAGTAGCAGCCGCCGCTTTGGTCGCTCTTGCCGCCTGCCTCTATGGGCTTGTGTTTTAACCCACTCACTGCACACCATTAACACACTCACCCCTCCACACAACACTTTAAACAACTGGCTTTGAGCTAAACAACTTGCAAGCCAGTTGTTTCTCTGGCTCAGTTCGGACGACACGATAGTCAATGGTGGGTTGACTAACCCTAACCCTGGGGGCACTCCCCACACAACATGGTAATAAATAATCAACTGTGGTGTGGATGAGGATCAGCGCTGAGTTGACTATGGCTGCATTCGGATGGCACAATAGTCAAAACAACTGACGATTGTTTCCCCTACACCAGTTGTTTATTGTGTCATCCGAATTGAGCCATTCAGTTGCTTATTTGGACGGAATAGCATACCGTCAGTAGTTTGTGAGCGGCGTATTACCCTCCACACAACACAATAAGCAACACAACTGACAATTTCCCCCCCCCCCCCCGCAGTTGCTTAATGTGTTGTCCGAATTCAGCCATACAGTTTTCAAAACGTTTTCAAAGCGTTGTATCCTGCTTGGTGTAGATAGGCTCCTTGTGTGTTTTGTAGTGGCCTAAAATGGCCATTTTTATTTTGAATTAAAAGCAGCTAGGAGCCCTAGCCTGGAAGCTGCTCCTGACAGATTTGTTGCTTGTGAGAAAGATGCTGCAAGAGAGGGAGAAGGGATGCCGTATCTTTCTACTTTTCAAAATTATTTTTAGGCCGTCTTTAAGGGTGGAACCCTTTCAAACCTTTCTATATCTTCGCCGCCTATTTCTGTACCCTCGCCACCTATTATTTTTGACAGTGGGCAGTCTGCCTGTGTGTTTGTGCGTGTGTGTATGTGAGTGAGTGTGTGTATCTCTCTCTCACTTCCTATATCTCCAACTGATGTGTTTAAAGATATTGTTTATACAGTTCAGACTGAAGTACTCTTATGGAATTCAATTTCATTCCCATACCCATATAGCCTACTGAAGGAGTGTATGAATGCAGAAAGACTTTCCCTCCCATCTTTTTGTTTGTACTAGGGAACAAGCCAGAAGAATTAGAATGAGAATTTTGCTGGAGAAGTTACGGAGAAGTGATCTCTTCCCTATGGATTAACATTTCCTGACTTTGCTCTTCACACAAAGGTTACAACTATTTATGTTATGTGCAAGCTATGCATAATAATTAGCAGCAGGGCACACAGCCTAAATCATTGTACTTGTTAGCATTTCAATGCAGATATCATTTTTAATCCTTGCATTTTTAATGTCAACAGTAGCTACTTAGGATTGTCACTGAAATGTTTAATTTTTCAGGGTTTTTTTCAAAGTAGTTCAATAGAGATACGCTGTCCATTGATTAGGGGGTGTGGATTACGGGGTGGTGGTTGTTTATTTCCTTCCTTTCTTCTAATCTGTGTTGTAAATTCTTGCCCAGCCCAAGGAATCGTTGTGGCCTTAAATGGGTCTGTGGTCATATTTGGAATTATTTCAGATTTAAAGTGAAGATGACAAGTGCATTACCATAAAGGTCAGCTGTTATACGTACTGCCTGCTAGTACAGCAAAATGCAAATAGGGACAGAGGAGAAATTTATGGGACTTTTTTGCTTTAGAAATCCATGCTCAAGATAGAATTGCATGTTACTGAAGGTGTGTGGTGATGGCAGCCTCAGGTCTCTAACTCTTTCCCTGTTCGTGTTACCTCAGGCCACTAGATAATGTTAGGGCCCATTCACAGATTACATTTATAGATGCGCACCTAGATTGTTTTTTAAAAAAACACCTAAAGAAGATAACACATTAATGCAACAAATGCACATTTTCAGGATTGGCTGCAACTCTAGTTTTATTTACCTCCACTTAAGCACACATGGCCCTGATTCAGATTGTGACTGTGGCACTATGGGAGGGAGGGGTTAAACCTTCACACACACACACACACACACATTTTCAGTCTGAAATTTCACCCCTCCCTTCTCATCACACACATACAGAATTTCGGACCTAACTATAAAAGCAAGATAGCAGTCATAGCTGTCTCACAGTGGGCCCATTAACAGGTCTGGGCCCTAGTAAATGCTTTATTCCATCAGCCTCTGCCAACAACAAAGCAATGCATAAGCAATCCAAAAGATAGACCCAGTCCTATTGGTTATTTATTCCACTTATGAATAAATGGGTCCAGTGCATCCCTATAGGCCTCAGGCTCCCTCCCTGCTCTCCAGCTGATTTGTCTCCCCTCTCCACATGGCCCAGCTAAATGGTGCTTGGAACAGATGCCAGATACTGATCAATATGCTACTGAGTACCATACAATTAGGCAGTGTTGGGAGATGTACCATGGGATGTCAGTGATCCCATAGGAGTGCATCTCCCCTGCCCCGTTGCCCATCCGACTGTCTGTGTGAGAGGGGGGGAGGCTGGGTTTGACGGAAAGGTGAATGGAGAGGGCAGGCCCTACCCACTGCCCGCTCTGGCCATGCCCACCACCAGCACGCAGCCTACTGCCATGCATGGCCCTCAGTGGTTAAAAAATTATCTACCTCTGGTTTATCCTCCTGCAAATGATTTTTGGCCACCCTTCTCCAGCTGCGTGGTGCAGTCATTTGTGGTGACAAAATTCTTTAGCCTCCCCTTTTTTTAGCCATTTAGTCAAGAATGAAGAATAAAGCAGGTCAGATCCTATCCAATATATGTCACTATCAAGTAAGCGTGGCACCAGAAATGGGCATGGCTCCGTGCCGCATGGCTCCGTGCCCATCAGGGGAATGGGGGGCTGCATTTTCGCCATCCATGGGAAGGCGGGGGGTGGGTAAGGGCCGTGATTTCGGAGGGAATTTTGTTTTAAAACTTACATTTTCAATGGAGTGGGGCCTCGCTCTTGCGCGACCGGACCCGCTGCTTCCCTCCCCCCCCCAAAAAGGTGGCAGCAACATCCCTGCTTCCTCTCGGGATGTCATATATCGCATGTGCACGCTGGGGGAGGCTGTCGCAATCAGGATATCACGAGGGCCTCCCCCTCCCTCCCGGAACGCCGGGAGGTGTAGAAGGAGCCTGTGGGTTGTTTAACCTACAATTTGCAGTAATTATGTGCAAATGAGTCCATTATGTCAGTAAATGTTTAGGGATTGGGCTAGCGTCAATTTATTACTTCATTATAAGGAAGAACTTTTATACAATGGAATAATAGTCTCAAGGTTCTTTGAAAATTTTATGCCCTCATGGGACATACTGGGTCACAGGTTAAAACAGCCAGAGTTTTGTGAACGGAAAAGGGCTGATAGATCATATAATTTGATCAATTTAGAGGTTAAAGAACAGGCATATGAACCACCCATTTTAGGCGTAATACATATCTTTACACCAACCTCTAAAACCCAGTCCAACCAATACTCCCCAGGGAATAGTCTGGAGGTGATGCAAGCCAATGGGACATACAGTATAAACTGGATAATGAATTTGATTTATTCAACAACAAGGAGAAAGCTCTCCTGAATTCTATTTCCACACTACCGTTACTGGCACAAACCGATATCTTGAGGTGAATAGAAGTACTGAGGGAACATCTGAGAGCTCAACAGAATGGTAGTGCAGCTTTGATGGATAAAGAAAAAGTGTCTAGCTGGAGTGTGGAGAGTGACCAATCTCCTCAGAAATATGTACCTACAAGTGGGATGGGTGTAAGAAAAATGTATACTGAAGGAATGAAGGATCCACTGAGAAAAGTTGTTGCAGCTGAGTACTTGTCACCAGATAACAAAGAGTTACAGGACCTCCTAGTCTCTCACAAGCCAACTGTAAATATGATACCTGGAATGATATGAGATACTTGGAGGAAGACAAACTTGGATCCCCTGAGAGGCCTGCTGAACCTTTCAGGACGTCAATAAAGATGGGTTGGCTGGTGAAGTCTAATGTCAGCAAGATCTGCCCACAAATGGATTTTAGATTTTAATGATGTGTTGGTTTTATGTATTTTTAATCAGTTTTGTGTGTTTTGTGATGATGTTGTTCCCCGCCTCGATCCGGAGGGAGAGGCGGGTAATAAGTAGGTATATTATTATTATTATTATTATTATTATTATTATTATTATTATTATTATTACAGCCTGTCAATTGGGGTCCAGGAAAATACGACGACTCAACACCCCTTGGAGAGAGAAGTCGTTGATATACCTCTTGGAATGAATAACAGAACTCAGTCCATAACCCATGGGAGGTCTATACAGATTTGACAAGAAAGGCATCTTAATAATGCCCTACAGATAAAGGATTCCTCCTGGAATATTGCAGGTCAGGCTCAGTTAAGTTCTTATTCTGCCTCCCAGGGGATAGAGACTATTAGGGGTGGGTGCAAGCAGCAAGTGCTAGGTGGAAGGTGGCGATGGTGGGGGTGAAGACCGAGGACTCTTGTCTCACTTCCCCATTTGCCTGCTCCCCCTGTTCATTTGGTATCGGGGGTGGGCTGATTGATGGTAGTCCTCTCACTTATGATGATGAATGCAAAGTCTGTGTAGAATAAGACCAGTACCATCAATGACCTGGCTATCATCACCGAGACCTGGCTGGACGAGGCGGCTGGCCCTGTGTTGGCCTAATTCATACCAGCTGGGTATTCAATGCATCTTCAGGTAAGACAGGGCCATTGGGAAGGAGGGGTTGCCTTGGTATATTTATCTAGTTTACATTGTACTCTGGCCCGCTTGCATTGGCTGCCTGTATGTTTCCGAGCCCGGTTCAAGGTGCTGGTTTTAACCTATAAAGCCTTACACGGCTTGGGACCACAATACCTGATGGAACGCCTTTCCCGACATGAACCTACCCGAACACTACGTTCAACATCTAAGGCCCTCCTCCAAGTGCCTCCTCCGAGGGAAGCTCGGAGGTCGGCAACAAGAGAGAGGGCCTTCTCTGTGGTGGCTCCCCAATTGTGGAACGATCTCCCCGGCGAGGCCCGCCTGGCGCCAACATTGTTATCTTTTCGGCGCCAGGTCAAGACTTTCCTCTTCTCTCAGGCATTTGGCAATATCTGAGGAGCCTGGGTCTGTTTTGTTTTGTTTTTGTAGGGTTTTTTTTTTTTTTTGAAGTGTTGAAGTGGTTTTTAAATGTACAGATTGTGTGTATGTTGTATGTTTTTGCTGTTTTAATTTTTGTATATTGTTTTTAATTGTTTTTAATCCTATGTAAACCGCCCAGAGAGCTTCGGCTATGGGGCGGTATACAAATGTAATAAATAAATAAATAAATAAATCTAGTTTACATTGTAGGGAGATCCCTAGCCCAGACACGAGATCCTTTGAGCACCTCTTGGTGTCATGTCTTTCTCATGAGAACATTGCTTGCAAACTCCTGATAGTGTATCAACTACCTGTGCACTCGCTAGAGTTTGCCCCTGAGCTGACCGGGTTGTTGTCTAACCTGATCTTGGAGTCACCCAGGCTGCTGGTTCTGGGTGACTTTAATATGCATGTGGATGATGCCTGTGATGTGTCAGCCAGAGCCTTCCTTGAGATCATGACCTCATTGGGGTTCTTGCAGAACGTTGTTGGGAGCACTCACACCAGAGGCCATACGCTCGATCTCGTCTTTGGTCTGGTGTTGGCCATTGGGGATTGCCATCTAACCCCTTTGTCATGGATGGATCATTACCTCCTTCAGCTTGGGTCCATCCAAGAAGTAAGTTGGATCTAGAGGGTTTCCAGCCTGTTCTGAGCGCTTGTGAACTTCAGTGGGACACTGACTAGATGAGTTGGTGATGAGCTATAATATTTGGCTGACCACTGCCGTTGATCATTCAGCCCCCAGGTGGCTGCTGGCTCAGGGTCGCCCATGCAACTCACCTTGGTTTCCAGATGAGTTGCATGGGATGAAACAGAGGCTGCATAGATTAGAGCGGCACTGGAGGCAGACCCACTCTCTTGCTGATCACAAATCCCTTGTGCGGTATCGCCGACAATATCATAGGTCTGTGATGAGGACGAAGAAATCTTTCTTCTCCTCACGCTTAGACACAACAAAGAACCGTCCGACTGGCCTGTTTTCAGTGCTGTGCAGCCTGATAACTCCCAACTGCACAGCAACGGTTACAGAGCCTACAGTTGATGGATGTGATGAGTTTGCCAAATTTTTTGCTGATAGGATTAGAGGGATTAGGGATGGTTTTCCTCCAGATCTACCTGCAGAGTTACCGCTGGAGGCTTCCAGGACATGACCTACGCTTTGGCCTAGTATGTTTGACTGAGCTGGAGAAGATTTTTGGTTAGCTGCGGTGTGGGCAGGTTCCATGTCCAACTTGGTTGATCAGCCCTGCTTGGTCAGTGGTGGGTCCACTTCTGATGGCAGTGGCGAATGCATCTGTGATGGAGGCTAGGGTGCCCACCTGCCTAAAATTGGCTAATGTGCAGCCACTCCTCAAGAAACCAAGAGCCTATCTACAGAGTACCTTGGAACGTTTTAAATAGTATTTTAAAACGTTCCAAATAGGTGTGTTCCAAAATGTCTTAGGCCACATTAAGGAGTACTCACGTTACAGGAGAAAAAATCTTCAGTCTTCAAAGCAGTGTGTGCGGTCCCACACCCTTCTGTCCGTCTCTTTCTGTTTCATTTTTACAATGAGTTTAGGGCAAGGCATTGTGGGCACTGTAGTTCACTCGCCCACTTCCTCCTTAGTTCCCCTTTCATTCCCTAGCTTTCAGTGAGTATAGGGCTAAGCATTGTGGGTGTTGTAGTTAACTCACCCACTTCCTCCTTAGCCCCTCTTTTTTCCCTACCAATCAACAGCTAAGCATTTGGGCGCTGGTAAACGAAGCACTGCCCCCACAAATCACAAATGGTAAGGAAGGACACATTATTTTACTTAAAATGATTTATTAAAAGTAAAAACCGTTGTATATAGCTGAAGTGAGTTTTAAAAAACCTCGGGTATACAATGTTCAAGGGAGTGTGTCATGTGGCCCAAAGAGTTTTCGTAACCCTTATAAAATGTTATAAAGCTAGTGTGTAGATCGGCTCTCTCTCTTGATCCATCACTGCCAGCAAACTACCCAACCAGTCTCCAACCTTCCTTTTATTGGTAAGGTGGTGGAGAAAGTGGTACTGTAGTGGGTTCAACAGTTTCTCCATGACTCAGATTTTTTAGAACTATTTCAACCTGACTTCAGGCCTGGACACAGCACAGACTGCCCTTGCTGTGGTCTGTGATTATCTTTAGCAATGGACAAAGGTCATCTGTCCATCTTGCCATTATTGGACCTCTCAGCGGCTTTCAACACAGTGGATCATGAATTGTTGATTAGACTGTTGAGGGCCCAGGTGGGACTGAGGGCCTGGCTCTTGCCTTGTTCCAGTCCTATTTGGAGGGAAGGGCTTAGTTGGTTACCATAGATACTTGTGCATCTGCCCCTACAGCCCTCCTCTGTGGAGTTCCACAGAGCTCTATCCTCTCACCTTTCATGTTCAACGTGTATGTGAGGCCACTGGCGGAATTCATTAGAACCCACGGGTTGAGGTATCATATGTATGCCGATGATACCCAGCTTTACATCTGGGTGGGCTCAGACCTCAGTGGGGCAGTTGCTGTTCTGTCTCTGTGCCTGGCTGAGATCTGTAATTGGATGTCTGGAAGCAAGCTGAAGTTTAATCCAGAGAAGACTGACTTGTTGGTGGTTGGTCAAGGTCAGTGGCTGACAGATTGGATGCAGGAGCTTGCAGATGTGTCATTCTCAGGAATCTGACTGAGGATTGTGACAGAGGCATGAGACCTGGGTGTCATCCTTGACCAGTCCCTCACCATGTCATCACAGGTGGGGGCTGTGAACCGGAGCTGCTTTTACCAACTATAGATGCTCCGCCAAGTCTGCCCTTTTCTGTCAGAGGGCGATCTTACCACCGCAGTCCATGCCCTAGTCACTTCCAGGCTTGGCTATTACAACCTGTTGTATACAGGGCTTCCCTTGTAGCAAATCCAGCGCCTACAGGCTTTGCAAAATGCAGCAGCCAGTTTAGTCAAGGGGCTCCCAAAGTGGTCTTCTATCACTTCATGCTTCAAGAGCTCCACTGGCTGCCAGTGGCTGCCAGGGTGCGCTACAAGGTTTTATTAGCCATATATAAAGCCCTGCACCGCTTAGGCCCTGGTTACTTGAGTGCCCGTCTTGCTCCTGTGTCCCACTACTGACAGCCTTGCTCACAGGAGCAGGGCGCTCTGATGGTCCCCCGCTATAATTTAGAATGTGCGGGGCCCAGGGCTTTTTTGGTTGTTGGCCCCTGGTTATGGAACGATTTGCTGCTGGAAATTAAACAGGCTCCCACTATCAATTGTTTCAAACATCTGTGAAAGGCGTTTTCACACACAAGGTGTCAAACACAAGAGTTTAGGGGGAGGTGTGGTTTGAATTTTAATGTGGGTTGAGGGTTTTTAACGGTGATTGTTTTATGTGCCACGATGCCGGACATGGTGAGGAGGCGCTATGACAATGTTTCAAATAAATACAAAATAAATAAATACATTCTTAAAACAGCTTGTAAATTGGAGATGTATTATTATCCCCATAGAGCCGATGGGGAGTGGCGGCGAGGGAATAGCAGCTTGCCAAAAGCCACCAAATATATGCGTAGATGAGATGGTATTTGAACCAGAGACATCCCAACTCCAAGCTTACGCTCTTAGCCATGATATGACACCAGCTTTTGTTATCCAAGCATATTTATTGGTACTCTTAACCTTCTCTGAACTATCTTATTTTCTGCATTCAGTGGACCCACTCTAGAATTCCTACGTTCTGAAGAAAATGCTTAGTACAAGATGGGCTATTAATAAACAAATAAATACACTTTCAGGCAAGCCAGGTTGCAGTCCTGTAAAAGGGCACACATTCCGTGCAGATTAAACTTTAATGCATTTGTAAAGAGCACCCCTGCTTTGCCAAGCACAAGCAACAAAATTGTCCTGCATCCCATCAGCATTTACAATCCCAGCACGGGTCCATAGGGCTCCGTTAGAGATGCATCATCCATGTTTGGCAGATAAGAGGTTCTGTGTATAGTATATTAAGAGCTGCATTAAAAAGGCACTAACAGGAAAAGTGAATGCTGAATGAGACCAAGCAGCGGGGAGCAAACCTTTCTAGGTTAGAACTAAAATTAGATATTAGCTCAGCCCTTGATTGGTTTGAAAGACGCCAAGAAAGATAAGCAAGTGGGTGCTGCTGTTTGCAAAACTAGTGAACTATGACACTCAAAAACCAATTGGATTAGGAAGGTTTTAAGCATGAAAATCTTGATGCTTTTGAGAGCAGTTTTATAATTAGACTAACGCCAGCCTTCCACAATCCTCATCCCTCCCTTCATTCCTCACCCTACTGAGAGAAGTGAGACCACCAAGAAGAATGTGACCTCAGTTACTTTGGCCCTAACAAAATAGGAGACATCAGAACATAGTGCAAGGTCTTTCAGGCATCTTCTAAAAAACATGCCCAATAATCAATCTGGAACATTTCCTTCAGTCTCTTGCTGAGTTTACTAAGATGTGCAGCTTTTAAAAAGCAGCATGAATTTGGAATACAGGGAACGGATTATTTGCGCTCTCATTTATTCATATGTTTTTGCACAAGGTTAATTCAGTGGTTCTCCCATCCATCGTTTTCTGTTTTTACATTCGAGTGCAGGAGCATACTGACAGCGTCAGCAAAATAGAATACATTTTAACTATGAGCCAATCTACACATGAGCTTTGAAACGTTTTTGTTAGGTTTCGAGGACACTTCTGGTGCACACGACACACGTAGTAGGTCATTTTATATAAGTTGTTTCTTGCACCGTTTCTTTACCTGTTATAACTTTTTTTAGCAAATAAATCATTTTAAAATTGGTAATGTGCCCTTACTTACTGTTTCACTGCATCTCCAATCAAACCTCTGTTATCCAATGGTTGTCGTCGGGGCGTGTCCTTTTGGTCCGGCGCCCAAATGCTGCGTTACTGAGTTTGCCTTCCCTCGTGGTGTTACTCGTTCCCTGCTCTACTGACTCCTCGGTAATTAAGAGGTAGCAAAAGGAAGGAAGCTGTAGGAGGAAGTAGGCATGTCAAGAACGGGGCAAAGAAGCAACGAAGAAAAAAGTAACAAAGACAAATAGAGTGTGCCCTTCCTAAACAAACCCAAAACGGAAGAAAGAACAGTCTAGAACAGTAGGGACTACTTCAAGTGGCTTATTACGTTTTAAAACGCAGCAAGTAACATCGTTATAACGTAGTTTTTGGAACGTTACAACTAGGGTAACCAGATAAAATCTAGGTCAGGACTCATGTAACTTTAACAGTTGTAGAGAAAGGGAATTTCAGCCAGTGTCATTTGTATGCAATTAGTTCCTGGTGAAATTCCCTCTTCATCACAACAGTTAAATTTGCAGGGGCTCTGCCTCCTTTTGTATATGGTCACTCTAGTATAGTGCCTGCACCTTTAACTGTTGTGATGAAGAGGGAATATCACCAGGAACTAATTGCATACAAATGACACTGGCTGAAATTCCCTTTTCTCTACAACAGTTAAAGTTACATGAGCCCTGACCTAGATTTTATCTGGTCACCCTAGTTACAACTGAAGGTGTAGATTGGCTCTATGTTTATGAGGATATTTTGAAGTTACATGCAATACCTAAAAAAGGGGGAAATCTGCTCTTTGCATCTATTAAAGGCATTAAGCTAAATCTGATAAAACATTAAACTCATCAAAACAACAAAACATCAAGAGCAATACAGAGATTTGAGCCAATCTAAATAAGGAAAATAACAGCTTTGAGTATGTCAGAACTAAATATTAGGATCCAAATGTCTCTGATGATTACCTCAAGCCAGGATAGCCTGTCCAGCAGATTTCATGGTAACCAAGTTTACTGGATACAAAGGGGACCCTGATTGGTCCCACTGAGGAAGGACAGCCAACACATTCAAAATTTTGGAGTGGCAGCTCAGAATCAGTTCGAGAAAAAGGGGAGAGAAGTAGGTTCTCAGAATGCTGAAATATCTTTATTAATATACGCCCAACGCGTTTTGGCCTGTGGGATTTTATTTGAAATGCCATCTTCAGGGGGCTGCAACATCAAGAATACAGTACATTACTATTACTGTCTAGGGATAACACAAAGCATAATTTATAACTGTATGAAGAATAAGTGGGAACAATGCCTTGAAAGGCCTATGCCCATATGTAGGTATGTTAAAAACTGTTTTCATAGTATATTTCAAACATATCTAAAAAAAATCTTATGAAAGTACATTTTACAGGCTTTTGTGCCTGTCCAGATTATACATCAAAATAGCTAAAATTTATCTAATATATATAAGAACATCTCTATGTATAAAAACAGTAGTATCAAAAGTTAAATAAATTCTTACATGATTAGACAGGTCTGCAGAACTTTCTAAGTCAACTGGAAGCCTTTCGTGGTGTTCACTAGCGACTGGAAAAATATGATGACTTCAGTATCTCTTTTTATATTTTTACTTCAATTCTTGTTGTTACATCATTTCTTGGCACTTGTTTTAGCTTTTGCAGGTGTTGTGGATGAGTGCAGGGACTCCGAATACCTCATTATTGCTGTGTTTTTTCTAGTTGTGTAGGAGTCACTGCTGTTGCTCACTAAGTTACAGAAGTGGTAGAAATTCTAAATCCGAGTTCAGACCACGGAGTTAAAGTTTTTAACTTTAAAATCCAATCTATTTCTTTTCTCAATAGCAGATTATTGTCGTGCTTGTCTAATTTCTCGATAGCCCAGAACTTTAAGTCACTAATAAAATGATTCACACAGCGTAACAACCGATGGTGGTTTGTCAACCTTGTTTGTTTCAGAGTGGCTTGTAGTGTTGTCTGAACACGGCATGATGGCTTAAGTGTGGGTTGTTGACCACGCACAAGCCACCCTGAGAATCCATGGCGTCTTGTTGGGTTGTTCAGCGGGGCTTGTTTTCAGAGTGGCTTGTCAACTCATGATGTGCCGTAAAGGAAGGCAGAGGGCAAACATGTTCCAAGTGAACCACTACCATAAGCTGCCACTACCCTCCACTGGCACCCCATCTGAGTTGGAGGGAATTCTCAGATGTACTTGTCCCTGGGCACAAGGAATAGAGACCAAACTGGGTCTTCTAATTCCTTCGGTCCAGAACATACCTAGATTAGTAGCGCCAACCACAGAACTACACTGGATTCAGCACTCACCCAGTGGAAAGAACCACACACTTTAAAGATAGATACATTGTTTATATGTGAGGAAAGGGGGTGTTGGAAGATTACATTAAGAAGTGAATTACAAAGAGAGTCTATAAGTACATCAAACAATTGGAAACCCACATACAGACAAAATAAAACCCACTCTGGCTTATGCTCCGTATTTGTTGTAAGGGCCCTTTTCCTAAGCTAGGGTGACCATATTTGGGAAACCAAAAAGGAGGACACTCAGAGGGGCAGGGGGCGGGAAAATGCACTTTCCAGGGCCTCAAGAAAGCGTGTCATTTCCCCTGCCATGCTACTGACAGCTCCCATTAATGTGGCAGTTGTGAATGACATGCTTTCCAGAGGCCCCAGAAAGCAACCTTTCCCCAGAAAGCGTGTCGTTCCTGCCCCCCACACTGATCCAATAGGGGCCTCCAGAAAGCACATCATTCCCCACCACCACCACACTTATGGCAGTCTTAAAGGGGAAAGCGTGTCATTCCAGGACATTATAGAAAATTACAGAAAATCCCCCCAGACACCCAGGATAGAACAAAACCAGGACAAATCCGGGGAAATCCTGACAGTTGGTCACCCTACCTAAGCCGCACCAACTTGAACACCTTCTCCCAAGGCAGAATGAGAACAAAGGACCCTGGGCAAAAGCCCTCCCCAGATTTATACTGTATTCAGGCCCGACTCTGGTGCTCCCTACACTCCCTTTTGGAAAGGAGGGTCAAAGGAAAAGGTGGAACATTTCACACCAACCCAGCTGCAGGCACTCTACACTATGTCTAGTTCTGCTGTTTTAAATTTGTTATTGTATTTTAAATACTTGCTTCAATGCTAGCTTTTATTTTGATTTTACTTTTATACTATCATTTTAAACTTTTAAATTTTATATCATATTTTATGCTGTATTTTGTGGCTTCAGCTATTGGGTGGAATAGAAATGTAATCAATCAATCAATCAATCAATCAATCAGTGGTTTATGGCCTTGAGGCTGGAGATAACTTGCCCAGAGTCACAAGGCTATAGACTTTTGAGATAATACAGGCTCATCCACCCCACAGGTGTCACAAAGTCTATATGCTAGCTTCTTCCCTTTGGGGGTCCCTTGGAAACCAGTAATTTCTTACCGAAACAATATAAAATGAATATCTGAGAGGCGATCTACACTTCTGCATGAAATGTTTTATAACTGTATTTACAACGGTGTAAATTTCATTGTTGTATTACGTGTCAGGGCACACTACGGTCTTGCAACGTTTAAGAGCTTATTTTTTTGCAGTACTTGAAGCGTTTGCTGAGGTCGCACTGAGTGTTCCGTGCATCTCTTCTTGCTGTGTTTCTTCCGGTAGTGTATAAAAGCCACCCACTTCCTGTAAAGCGGTTCCTCCTTTCCTTTGCTGGCAATTCAGCTCTTAAAGCAAAAGTGCATGATTACAAAATGGTAAGGTAAGACACATTCCTTTACAAACAATGGGTTATCTAGGCAATATTACGTATTAAATATGTAACACATGAAGCAAAGTGAAACTCACATAAAACGGTTCAGTATGTGCGTCGGGTCCCCCAAAGAGTCTTCGCAACCCTTTTGTAACGTTTTAAACATACAGTGTAGATCGCCTCACAGTCAAAAGCATGGAGTCACTCTAGTTCTTTCCACACGCAAACCTGGCATGATGGCATGCACATGGCTTATTTAAAAGGGCTACAGAGATGTTGGGCAAGAAAAAAAACCCACTCCTCACAGCGCCCTCTGCCCCTCTTCCAGCCTGGTGCTTCATTTGACAGAGACCAGATTTCCCCCCTTTATGAACCAAGTTTCTCTTAAGTTCACTGAGCAACTTAGGTGACTGTTCTTCCTATACAAGTCGGACGTATATAGTGACATTCCTCCTCTTAGCACAGCTATGCAGCTATGCGTGAATGACTTACCTCTGGGTCAGTGGGTGCAGCCCCAATTCGGAACCATGGTGATTCGGAAGGGGGGATTTAAGCTTCGCCCCCTCATGTTTCCATGCAAAAAAAAAAACACCCTGCGGTGAGGGTGAAAAAAGAAACAATTTGAGACTCTCCCGTTTTTGTTTTTGTTTTAACCTCCCCATGGCAGTGGGGGATTTCAGCATGAAAACAGGCAGGAGGGAACCTACATCTCCTTCTCAAATCACCATGGTCCCAAATTGGAGATGTGCACACTTAGTGAATTATGCATACTTGCATAGCTGTGCCAAGAAGGGGAACTTTCCTTGTCCCCAGCTGTAACGAGCAGCCAAGGAGGCTTTTTTAAAAGTGCTAACGAAAGAAAATAAATAAAACCCTCAGCGAACTCATCCTAAAAACTCTGAAAATTAATACCACAGACTTCTTGTGTTGCATCACAGATATATGGCATATATATATATATATATATATATATATCTCAATGCAGGTGCTTTGCAAAGCACAACATGGGGGAGAATATCACCACAGCAGGAGTATAAATGAGCTTTGCCACAAAGGCCCCTTGGATACGTGCAGGGAGCGGGTGGGAGGAGTAAGTTGGAAATAACCCACAACAAGCCTCAGAGAGGCTGATCGTCTATTGGCACCATCATGGGTTGGTGTTCAATTAACCAATCCAACATGGCTTGTTTTCAGTAGGACCGCAACAGGGCCAGAGTATCACCCCTTAAATTTCCTCCAACTGGGAGCAACCCAAGACATTTTGCTGCCTGAAGTGGAGCAAAAACTGGCATTCCTCCTCCTCCCCCCCGCTCCCCCAAAGTAAAGGTGTATAGTAAAGGTGCAAGTAATTCTGGTGCTTCAGGTGGGCTGACCATATGAAAAGGAGGACAGAGCTCATGTAACTTTAACAGTTGTAGAGAAGAGGGAATTTCAGCTGGTGTCATTTGTATGCAATTTGTACCTGGTGAAATTCCCTCTTCATTACAACAGTTAAAGCTGCAGGGGCCCTGCCCTCTTTTGTATCTGGTCACTCTAGTATAGTGCCTGCACCTTTAATTGCTTTGATGAAGAGATGATTTCACCAGGTACTAATTGCATACAAATGACGCCAGCTGAAATTCCCTTTTCTCTGCAACTGTTAAAGTTACATGAGCCCTGTCCTCCTTTTCATATGGTCAGCCTAACTTCAGGCAAAAAAAAAATCTCACAAGTGCCTCTCCCCCTCCCAGGAGTAAGAATTCCACATCAATACATTTAACAAGTCACAATTTGGTGTCCTTTCATAGCGCCCAAGATGATGTTCCTTTCCCAGCATCCCATGGGCTCTTAGCCTGACTGGAAGAAAACATGTAGGACGAATGCAAAGCAAGAGGACACAGGAGGGAATGTGGTAGGAGGCATAGCGATGGCATCCTCTTTCACTTCATTGGTATTGTTAAAGCTCAAAATAGACTCTCTGTAGTTTAGGAAGGTGTGATTTGCAGGCAAATTTGAGTCGATGTGTGTCTCATTTAATAGCTGTGCACTGAAAACATGTTTAGTTTAGAAATCTTGGGAGATGTGTACACACAAATTTGCATCTGTTTTCAAAACAGATAGATGGTAAAGATTTAGATCACAGAATATTATTAATTCACCACCACCCACATTTCAGCCCCAACAACACACAGCGGGGCAGATGAGTGTTTTATAGCACGCTCGTTACTGGGCACGCACAGTTTTTTGTGGGTCCTATTCATGACACCATCTGCCTCCCATGCATCTCCTGCTTTTTCTGGCCACCTTCCCGTGACAAAAAAGACCCCGGTAAGTCCGATTTATTTTCAGAAATAGAACTTGCCACAATCTCCTGCTGATAAAAAAAAAAAAAAAAAAACACCCATTGAATGGGCCACATGGTCATTGTTTACTTCCTCTTTCTTCTCAGTTGAGAAAGAGGAAGTGTTGTGTGACAGAAGCGGGGATGGAGAAGCGATGGTAAGGAACCATGATTTCCCCCCATTTGATGAAGCTCTAAATAATGGATGTCCAACCTGCCACATGGGCAAAACACATCACATAGGAGGTTGGGGGTGCTACACACATGGACAGGAGCAGGAAGTCTCATAGTCCTAGAAATGGCATGTGTGTGTGGGGGGGGGGGTCTTCATGGTGTCATTTCAGCCCCATGTTCCCATAAAACCCCACAGCATTACAGCTATGGGGTGAGGACAGTTAATCCCCATGGCAGGAGGGAGTGTGGGCTTTCCAGCGACCATTCAGGTCATCAGGCCCTCCCTCTGCCCAGCCTTCCCACTCTTCTGGCAATTCACCCCCAGAAGGCCCCCAACTCGAAGCCAAAGCGAGGTCACCACCACCGTTAGATGTTGGGAAGACGCTGATGACCTTACAGCAAAGCAAAAAGTCACAAGTCCCCGACTCATTAAATCCACAGCTTTGGGGAAAAGCCCCGTGGTGGCTGCAAGTTGGTGGCTGCATCGTATAGCCAACCCAGTGCCACTGTGCAGCCACCATGAGTTAAATGCAGTGTATAGATTGCCCCACGGTCAAACCTGAATTTTTGCCAGCCTCTCCTACACGGTCCTGTTGCCTGCTTTCCAGCTCTGTAGACAGAAGCAAAACTACTCCAGGGTACAAGGCATAATATTTGCTCCTGCAAACTTTGTAAAATGGCACCTCCTGGACACTGAAGTATGGAACAAACAAACTTTACTTAGCACAGTCCACTCTTGTTACAACTGCCTGCTACCCTAGTTTTCAATTCGTTGCTGGTGTCCTCAGGATTGTTTCCTCTATGCCCCCACAGAAATAACATTTTGGTTCCTATCATCATTCTGCAGGGAGCTATATACGTACTGGACTTAACCTGTGACAGTACACTTGCTAGAAAGGTTGGTCCTGTTCTAAATCCTCTAGTATGAACTGGCAACTTCATCAGTTTTACCTTTCAGAAGAACCTTAATTCTCTCCAATAACGCGTGGGCACAGGATCATGATAAAATGTTTGAAATAAGATAAACTTCTATAGTAAAGGAAGCCAAAAACATTCTCTGCTTCATCAAAAAAAAATGGCATCTAAAGCAGAATTTCTTTTCAAAGAGTGCAAACTTCCCTGGGAGAGATTAGGCTGAAAAACGTTACAGAGACAAATTAAATAGATCTCAAACTACCATTGTAATAAAAGAGGGTGGTGGTGGGGGGAAGAAAATAGCACCAAAAACAGCATTTTCTGAGCAGCTGTATGCTAAAGGATTAAAATGAGAATGATAAACAGTACAAGATGTACTCTACAGTAAACTTTTCTTGTTCAATTCTTTAAACTAATATCAAGTTTCTTCTCAGATAGCATACCTAGATTTCACTCTGGAACTGAGAAGTGGTGTTTGATGTTTCTTAAAATTCTTCCCTTTCAACAAGCCTTAATTACACTATTTATTTTTGAGATTCTTCTACAGCAACTGTGCTTTAAGAAGAGGTTTTCATTTTCACAAGGATTTTCAAAGCCACCGAAGCCTGCAAAACTTCTCAACTTTTTAAGGCCAGTTTGTACTAACGTAGCGTGGAGAATAATCTCAACTCCCCAATAGCCTTTCATCAATCCCAGAGCCCCAAACGCTTCTCATAATTCATATTAAGATAACGCATCTTCAGCATGTGAGCCACAACCCAATCTCAGATGTTTATGGATGGTGCTACAGCCATTTTTATGTTTTGTGACAGGAGGCAGACTTAAGTGAGAACACATAGGCTGCATTCGGACAACACATTAAGCAACAGTGGGGGGGGACAATTGTCAGTTGTGTTGCTTATTGTGTTGTGTGGAGGGTAACACGCCGCTCACAAACTACTGACGGTATGCTATTCCGCCCAAATAAGCAATGGAGAGAAACAACTGGCTTGCAAGTTGTTTAGCTTGAAGCCAGTTATTTAAAGTGTTGTGTGGAGGGGTGAGTGGGTTAATGGCGTCTGGTGAGTGGGTTAAAACACAAGCCCATAGAGGCAGGTGGCAAGAGCAACCAAAGCGGCGGCTGCCACTCTGCTACAACTGGTGCAACTTGCAGAGGACTGAGGGAGGAGGGAGGATGGGGAGAGGGGCGGGGACTGTGTCAGTCAAATGCTGGGTTGACTATTAATCCACTCAACGCCAGCCCCAACCACCCACAGTTGTGTAGGAATATGTTGTGTGGGGAGTACCACAAAATAACCAACTGTGAGTTGGCTACTCAACCCACCATTGCCAAATGTGTTGTCCGAATGCAGCCATAGAGGAAGCATAATATATTTTTAATGTATTTTTATGTATTTTATCATGTTGTTGTTCCCCACCTCGATCCAGATGGAGAGGCAGGTAAGAAATAAATTATTATTATTATTATTATTGTTCTGAAAATACTGCCCAAGACCCATAGTAACCCATGATGGTATCGTATCTTATCGGGAAGCTAGTTAGATTTTTTTCCACCCCCAAATCCAACTCCTGCTATGTGCAGTAGAACAGGGGGTCCCAGCATGGCACTCACTGGAAAACATTGAAGTAGTTTTCTTTCTCTCCCTTTCTAGCCTCTAGCCTTGCTCTGTCTCTACCCCTTTGCCTTGCTATTTCCCCCTCCCTCTCAGTCTCCAGCCTCGCTATCCTCCCTTCCTCTTTAGGTCACTTTTGACTAGTCAATCCCCCATGGCAGCCAGTATGTGACTAGCCGCATCCTCCGTAGGAGCCATTTTGTGATGGTGCCCACAAATCCGGAAAGGCTGGGAACCCTGCATTTGTGGGAGTAACAGAAACCTAATGCCCCTTCACTACAAGCTTGGGCTGCCTTTGAGAGAAAAAGAGGAGTTTTGCTCCCTCAGTAAAGTCCCTTCAGTGGTGACTGGACCACAGAGGGTGCTTCCAGAAAGAGGGCTCCTAGAACTAGCAATCAGAAGGCACTGTGTAGCAATTCTGTTGTTTCTTCCTAAACAGATTTTCTGTGATAGGAAAAAAGATGGAAGCAGCAGTGGAAAAGCACAGGAGGGTTACAAGTGGAAGGCAACGCTATCTGGATGCCCTATACAATTCTGTGAATGAGGCAGGGCGATGGTACTGTAAAAGCCTTGTCTGGATGCACCCTGAGCACCTGGGCTAGCAGACAGCTGATCCCCAAATGCAGTACTTCACTTTTCCTGTTGGTAGGTACTTACTGATATTTGGGAAAGTAAAGTTGTATATTCAGGGATACCCCTGTGACTGAGGCTAACCTGCCCCTTGCCACCAGGGAATCCCAGTGTCTGGAGTGAGAGGCACTTTCCTCCCCCCCCCCAGCTCACTTCTCACTCTTGCCCCAGATTGAATCCCCTACAACTCTAACCCAATGAATCTATAAGGTGTCCAATCGAAATCTAAGACACTGTGATGCATGGAACCACAACCAGAGCTAGAGAGCATGTTGCTTCTCTGGGGTACAAGCGCAGAGCCTGGGATCTTCAAGAAAAAAAAGAACAACACAAACACAAAACATCAATAGTCCTGGTGAACAAACTGTTCATGCTGAAAATAGGCTTTTCCCCTCCTTTAGTCCTGCAAGAGTGCATCATTATGATTAATAGCCATACATACAGATAATGAACTGAATTGCTCATAATAAAACACTACATAGTTAGAGCGGGTATCTTGACATCTTGTTTCTACCGATCCGCCGCTTCGGAATTTAACCTAAGCCAAGCAAGGCAGCCCCTATTTTGCAGAAGGAGATTTTTTAGCAGTTTTCGTTTGCCTTGAGATTGCAAATCCCTTTAACAATCAAGGCATTTTTACAAACCTTGTTAAGATAAGCTAGGAGTAGAACTTGCTATCTGTATTAGTAGATTTATGCTGAGGTCTACTTGTGGAAGTGTCCGTCTTATTTATTTGTCTACCCTTCACTCTCTCTTGTAATGTAGAAGAGCTTCCCTCGAGTGTTAGATGGCCTGGTGTCTGATATCAGAATGAGCAGATGGATAGATAGATAAGAGCTCCGCCAACAATTATGTTCTCTCTTTGTGCTTTAACTTGAAAAAAAAAATAGCATGTTTGCATGGACAGAGTCAATCCAACGCACCAGCCCCACTAAGGACATTGTCGACAAAATAGGTTGAAAATTTGGAAGGGGCCCCAGATTCCAAAAGCCTGCAGAGCTGACTATTCTTGCTTAACTAAATGTAAATGTGAATGAAGTGTACCTACTACCTATTATGTATCACATGAAATATAGGTATTGTTGATGGTCACGGATAAACAGGCAAGAATAGGCTGACCATATGAAAAGGAGGACAGGGCTCATGTAACTTTAACAGTTGTAGAGAAAAGGGAATTTCAGCCAGTGTCATTTGTATGCAATTCGTGCCTGGTGAAATTCCCTCTTCATTACAACAGTTAAAGCTGCAGGGGCCCTGCCTTCTTTGGTATATGGTCACTCTAGTATAGTGCCTACAACTTTAACTGTTGTGATGAAGAGGGAATATCACCAGGAACTAATTGCATACAAATGACACCGGCTGAAATTCCCTTTTCTCTGCAACTGTTAAAGTTACATGAGTCCTGTCCTCCTTTTCATATGGTCAGCCTAGGCAAGAGGCATTATTAAAAGAACAACAACTTCCATACTGAAAGAACCATTTTATAACAAAGGGAAACCAGACTGTGCTTATGGAAAACAGAACCAGTGTTAAATATAAGCAATGTCATGATTGTCAGGTATAAGTCTTCCACAACAAGAAGTCTCACTGATGTAAGTGTCTTGTGTCAGATTGCCAGTACATGTGAATGCCAGAGGGAACAGGCACATGAGAATGATTAGAATTGCTCAGCATGTTGGGTTGAAGCTATGGAAATCTGTGGGATATCCCCACACATACACGCAGTACACACACACTCGATTACCTTAACCTGAAAACAATAGTTCACTTGCCTCCAAAAACCACGCCTTGGTTTTTGAGCATCAACACTGTCAGTGGTTCCTCCTCTATTATGGGTACAGGTATTAGAAAAGCTCACTATTATTCACCTGGGAGCTTGGATCAAGGTATCGTTACTATCAGCACCATCTCTCAGAACGCTGGAGTTCACAAAGATTTACTGCCTTCCTCGCTGCCCAACCCCAAAAACACTGTGGTGAAATCATTACCCATCCTTGAAGGCACAAGTGCAGTGAAATATGTGGAGCTACAGACACAGTTCTGCATACATCTATTTAAAATTCTCACGTACATCAGTCTTATATGTTTTCAGGGCCCTCTGGAAATATGTCAGCTGGTTGCCCTCAGCAAGGAAGTCTTTTTGAGCCTATTTGTTTATTCTTTGCTCTGCAAACATACAGGAAGCATCCGTCTTTCATATTCAGATCCTAAGGTAACAAAAGGGTACCATTTGCTCTAGTCAGGGTGCCCTGGAGGTAGGGTTGCCTTTCTAACTTAGAAAAATAATGGCCAGACCATTTCATTTTGGGGTTGTTGCTTTATAAAACAGTTGGCAAGCATTATTTTATTTATTCATTTATTTTTAAGTGAAAAGTTGGCCATTTTCGGATGGTTGCCAAAATATTCTTAGTAAAAGTCAACAGTAGCATGTTCACTTTTAGTAGACATTAGGGATGTGCACGCCCCGCCCCCGCCCCCAATTCACCTCAGGGCCTATATCGGAGCCCCCAAAACAGCCCTGATTCACCTCGTGGTGCTTTGAATGTTGCCCGCCTCACCTCGGTTCCAAAGCTGAGGCGAGATTCGGAGCCCCCAAGGCAACTCAGCCTTGCGAGTCCCTGGACGACGGCCGCGCAGCCAGCACCCAAGAAAGCTGGTAGCAAAGCCAGAGTCCTTCTATTGCCCCCTAATCCAGAGTTGCTGCTGCCAGGACTTACTCGCCACCATCGCCATCACCCGCCACCGCATCGCCACCGCCATTACTGCCCGCCACCTGTAACCGCTGCTGCATCACCCACACTCCTTAGAACCAGGCCACGATGTTGTATGGTCTCTGTAGTACGTCTATGGCCACAAACTATGGCAGCAGTAAAGGACCATTTTCCCTCTCTAGCAGGCCTACTTTGTGGCCGTTGATGTACTACAGAAGCCACACAATACTGCAGCCTGGTTCTAAGGGGGCAGACAATGATGGCAGCAGGCAGTAATGGAGGCAGCAGGTAAGCAGGGAGAGCAAGGAGTGGGAGGTGAGTCCAATAGACTCACGGCCGGCCTTGCCCTGGCTTTCTTGGGATGGTGGGAGGGAGGGAGGCCCCAGCACCACTCCGAAGTGGCCCAGCACCCTGAAGCTTCGGTACATGGTTGTATTGTAAAGGCCATGCATACACACTAAAATATTAAATTTTGTTCCATATTACAGGAACTCATCAAAACCAAACAGATCTTTAAAAATAAACATCCCTGCCAAAAAAAAATGTGTCGCTACTAATTAAATTTGACATCCCCTAAAAACATTAATTATTTTACTGATTAGCCATGTAATCCTACTTAGAAATAAGCCCTATTGAGTTTAATAGGATTTACTACCAGGTAAATGTGTGTAGGACTGGAACACAAAGATATTTCAATAGCACAAAAAGATGAGACACACACACACTCACACTTTGTGAGTAGCACTACCTCCTTCAAGGAGAAATTGTATCAGGATTACACAAGTTCTAACAACAGCATTGTCCTAAATATATTTTATAGTAGAAGTTCCATGTTGTTGGCAAAGTTAACACAAATATTTAATGCTCTACTGAATAAGGTTGTTGGGTTGTTTGTTTGTTTTGTTTTTTACAATATAGTTTTCTAAGCTGGATATACGTTAAGGGGAATTAAATGAACAAACATGTGTTTGTTTGTTTGTTTGTTTTTAAGGAGAGCAGTATTTCTGAAAGTTAAAGACCACCTTAATGAAGCTGAATGTGAAATATAAAAATTATATGTATTTGCAGTTGGAAACCATGTAAGTGACTCCACATATCCAATGCTATGTTCATTCAACTGGGTGCCAAATTTCACTGGCCGTTTACTTAGGGAGACGTGACCGTATAACAATGTAATCTGTCAAAAACAAGAATATAATTTTTACTTGCCTGTCCAGTTCAGGATATTATTTCTAGGAAAAAGAAACAGAAATTGAATCAGAAGTCCCTGCTAAATACATATTTAATTGCTTTATGTATATTTCATATTTTGTTTTGTACAAGACTGTTTACCTACTTCATGAAGCCGTGTTATTTGAAAACTTGTGCCACTTTTCTTAAATTGGTCTTAAAGCGCCCCCAACTGTTCTTTACACAAACTGCTGCTACTGAGTAATTATGACTTTAGCAAAGCCTGAAGGAAGAAAAATTGCAAGGGAGTAATAAAAAGATAACATACTGCCAAAAACAGGCTGAAAGATCACATTTTCTCTTTTAATGGCTCAAGGCCTAATTAAGACCTTTATATTGCAGATGTTATTGAGTAGTGGGACAATAACCATTTGTGCTAAGTAAGGTCTGGTACGGACAAACAGCAAATAAGGTAGTAAACTTGTTTCTGGACTGTGTGTTGTTTAATAGTCTCTCCAGGAAAGAGATGTCAATACGTCTTAAATACAATGAGATTTATTATTTAATATTAAAACAGGAATTATTCTTTCTCCTACTGCCTGATCCTGCTGAGAGATGGATGCCCCTGTGTAGGGTGACCATATGGAAAGGAGGACAGGGCTCCTGTATCTTTAACAGTTGCATAGAAAAGGGAATTTCAGCAGGTGTCATTTGTATGCATGCAGCACCTGGTGAAATCCCTTCTTCATCACCACATTTAAAGCTGCAGGAGCCCTGCCCTCTTTTATATCTGGTCACTCTAGTACAGCTCCTGCAGCTTTAACTGTGGTGATGAAGAGGGAATTTCACCAGGCGCTGAATGCATACAAATGACACCTGCTGAAAATCCCTTTTCAATACAACTGTTAAAGATACAGGAGCCCTGCCCTCCTTTTCATATGTTTACCCCACCCCTGTGACTTTGCCATGACTTCCTCAAGCCAGAATGGGTGGTGCCCTTATAAGCGTAGTCACACATTCAACAAAATGTTCTTCAAACTGTACCCTTCAGAATACAGAGGAAGGAACTACATGTCTTAACACTCACACCTTTGAAGAATAAATACATGGTAAAGCAACAGCAACTCCCTGCTTATAGAAAACTAAATGTTCAGAAAGATTCTAACCTGCAGGTTTCTTCTTGCTGTGCCAGGTTTGTTTGTTTGTGGTGTGGTGATTTTTTTTCCTCATGGAGGAGTGTTCAAACACGGAGCATCAACCAACACCAGCAATAATGCCATCTAATTTGTTTTTAATACTGTCAGGGATAAAAAAAAATACAATCTGCAGGAGAGCCTGGAAAGAAAAAAATGACATCATCTGCAGGTGTTGCAGTTATGCAGAGGGAGCCAAACAAAGAAAGATAAAGAGTGAAGATAATCTTAATTGCTTTATTGGCTGATGAAATCTGTGTGCAAGAGGCTGTTAAAAATGTATAAATATATAAAGAACTGTTTGTCAGTGTGGGGTTGTGTAGGAGGACTGTTATACTGGAGGTGCTGTGTTTTTCTACTAAAAAATTGTTTGAAAGACTTCAACGTGTGTGTGAATTATTCCTTCTTGGTTGCTATCTGGAGAGAGCAAGTAGAGACTGGACATTGGATTTCTAACACAAACTCTGCTGTTTAGATAAGTTTTTTTCCCTTTCACTCCTTAACAAATACCTCATCAGTTGTTTGTGTAGAAGAGGCCCAAGCTGCATTTGGAGAGAGAGCCTGTTCAGCTAGAAGCCCGATTGAAGCATAGTTATCTGGAAGCTCCTTATGAGGACAGTGAAATTGTTTCACTACCTACCTTACATGCAAGTCTGACAGCGTGACTGCTCCTCTGCCCAAAGGCAAAAGTACAATGGCCATTTTCCCAACGGCCGAAAACATTAGACACGTTGTAGCTCAGAGAGCATTTGGGGTAAAGAGGCTTCTCTTGTTTGTATTTTTGTAGACCTGCACATCTGAACACTATCAGAGAATAAAGTATGGTTAATTGGGGTTGCCACCTCTGTTATGTCCTTGCTCCTCCTGGGCCACACAACAGTGTATCAGGTGAAGCTTCTTACACCATTGTATCGCCATGCTACAAAACTCCAGGGCTCTTTTGCCTGCTACATTTTGGGATGTTGGGGTGCTTTTTAAGGCAAACAAATTGGTGGGGGGATCAGATCAGCAATGTCCAAAGAATACTGTTGAGCAGAAAACCAAAAGATCCTGCAGTGTGAGCTTTGTACCCGGGGGGGAGCAGTAGAAATAACAAATGACATATTACAACTGCATGGGAAGGAGCGCGAGTGCGGAGTTTCCGTTGCCACGGCCGTGAGGAGCAGTGGGGAAGGAGGGGAAGGGAGGGAACAGAGCAGCAAAAGGGGAAGGGACAGGGACGTGCAGCACCCGAACCGGCTCTCCTACCTCTCACCTCCCTCTACCTGCCCCGTTCCTCTCCCTCCCTCCCCGTTTTTATTTTAATTTATCTGTAAATGCAAGAGGAACAAGGCAGGCAAAAGGAGGTCAGTGAGAGCAGAGCTGGTTTGGGTGCTGCGCGTCCCCGTTCTTTCCCCTTTGGCTGCTCTGAGGTAATATCGGAACAAGGCGACAGACAGCAAATGCGCCTCCGTGCCTCGCTCCATGGGGAAAAATCAGGGTAACTGCCTGACCTTTTTAAAGCGTAGCAAAGGGGCTTTGCCCCTGGATGGCTTCAGAGTGGCGGCTGTGTCATGTAGATTACCTGCCGCCACTCCAAAGCCACCACGGGGCAAACCTCTCGTCTAGAGATACCCTGTGTGAGAGAATAAGAGTAAAAACATCAACCTGCTATGATAACAATTTTGATGAACACAATGTGCACCTCCAATTTGGAGAGAGTTGTTTTGTGACTAGTTTGTCTAGACCAATCTTGCCCAGCATGGTGCCCTCCAGATGAGTTGGCCATGTTGGCTGGGGATGATGGGAGTTACCATCCAACATAGCTGGAAGGCCTAGGTTGGGGAAGGCTGCACTGAGAGACTAACCAGGAAACAGAAAGTGACTTAAAGATGCCTGCCCACATAGGAGGGGGCATGTAGAAATTCTGAAATAATTTTGATGAGATCAACTTGCCTTCCAAGTTTGCATTTACATGATAAACATCAACTTGACTCTTATCTTTCAAAACATCAATCACCTTTCTGTCATTTTCTTTAATGCATCCCTTTTTGAGATCTCCTGTGGAGATTAAGAGCTGTTAATGGATAGCATCAGCCTTTTTGGTCACTTTGATTCCATAGTATGTTTCTTTTTCGTGCAGAAGCCAAGGTCAGTTATTCTCAGTTGTATCCCAGCAGTTATAGTGCAAGAGCCCATGTCCAACTACTTATGTCATAAGGCACAAAAAGTTTGGCTATCTAGACATCTTACAAAAGTTGTGGCATCTCAAAAACTGCTAGTCTTATGAGCAAATGCTGGGGCATTTGGGGGGTGGCAGCCCCCTAAAACCCTTTTCTGGGGACAATAATTACATCATAAGGTACAACAATGAAACAAGTTGGAGAACAGTGTACACGATTCTAGAGTGTCCAATCTGACCGACTTACCCCCTTTCAGACCCTTCCAAAAAGGGGTAATGGGGGTCCATGAATTATATCATAAGGTACATGGCTGAAATTGGTACCATTTTGGAATGTTGAGGGAATGCCATTTTGTGAGGAAGTGGCACCCTCCCAAAATGGCTACCATGAGGAGAGACTCTTGCCCATTCATAAAATGGCTGCCATGGTGAGCATGGCCAGTCAGAAAACACTCATTTCTCCGAAGTCAAACTGATGAGACTAAAAGAAAAATAACTTGCTTAAGAACCGAAGTATGAGACAGAGGTGGGATCTGAGCTCCAAAACAAACAAAACCTCATTCTTTTGAATCCAAATAAAGATGGCACAGGAAGACAACACTTCACTTTGCAACATGCCATCCTTACAGTGGTGGGATTTTTTTATTACAAAAAGATCTTAAGAGATAAAGTAAAAGTCAGGAGGGACAAGTTGCCTAGTGAGCATCAAGGAAGGTATCTGTGGGCACATTGATTGAAGACCCCGGGAAAACACTTTATAGGAATTGTAAAGATATATTTTTGTGGGTCCAGGACTCAGGGAGATGAGGCAAGGAACCACACGGTGCTTAGTATTCATTGTACACCAATTGATGTATACTAATTGAGTCTAGGTCATACAGAATAGTTTGAGAAGGCCTTGAATTTCTAAAATATACATAGGGATGTGCCTAATTCAGTTGAGAGATGGTTGGCAATTTTCTTTATGAAGAAGCAAGACTTCTGATTCCTTAAAGAACCAACATTATTTATTAAATCCATGTGCTGCATGGATAGGCTGACCACCTGAAAAGGAGGACAGGGCTCATATAACTTTAACAGTTGTAGAGAAAAGGGAATTTCAGCAGGTGTCATTTGTATGCAATTAGTTCCTGGTGAAATTCCCTCTTCATCACAACTGTTAAAGGTGCAGGCACTATACTAGAGTGACCATATACAAAAGAAGGCAGGGCTCTGCAACTTTAACTCATTATAAGCAAAGGGTCTCCAATAAACAATGGGGCAGCCTGTTGTTTTTCTCCATTGCTGATCCTGGCAAAATAGTCTACCGTCCATTGTATGTGTGAGCTGTGTGTCGCCCAACACACAACACAATAATCAACACAACAGATGGTTGATTTCCCCCCCCCCCCATTGCTTATCGTGTCATCTGAACTCAGGGTTAAACTTAGGGATTAAACCCTAAACAACAGAGAGTTTCTAGGTTCAGATGCAACAATCCATGAACAGGACATTCCTGGGTTGCTTAGAAAAGCCCACAGGAGGCAGAATGCTTGCTCATGGCTATGACTAACTATGGGTTAAACAAACTAGGTCAATAAACGTGACAGTGTTACACATCCTTTTTTAAAAATGCGTTTAACATAACATGCAGTTTGTTTCTTAGGCTTATATTGAAGTATTACACACAATTCACCCCTTCAGCTGGGCAAAACAAGTTGGGCCTCAAGGGTCACATTATGACTATCGAGTGATAGCGGTGTCATTGTAATCATAATCATAACGTCAATATAGTCCATTTAAATTCCTAACTACTAGTCCATAGCCAAAAAATTGATTATCTTAGGTGTGGCCTTGCTGCTGTGTTCATTTTTATTTTATTAGAAGGGGTGGTGGTTTGAGGGGGAGTGTCATGAAGAGCACTTCCTGCACTTCAGAATTTGCTACTACACTACTGGTAATGAGGGGTGGATATGAGCTTTCAAAGGGTAATTCCCTGTTTTGTATTTGAGCCCTTGTTATCTGCAACTGACCTGAATACACTGAGCACCCAAATGATCTTCTGCAATTAGCACCATCCTAAGTGAAACACCTGATCATCCAGCATCTTGATAATCTCCCATTCTCCCTCAAAACCGCTTGAATAAATGGATATGTTTGAAGCATATACTTTGAACATCTAGCCAGAATACTAAGGGAACAATTCCAAATGGGTTTAATTTTCAGCTTAATTTTAATTATGTTCTTGCTACACTGGAATAAAACCAGTACATTTCATCCCAAGGTATGTTTAATCTTCATGCCACCAAAGAGAGAAAATATTTGAGTAATAAAGAAACAGCACATTATGAAAGTACAACTATCTCCTTTGTTTATGCCTGTCCTTTAAAATTCCATGTTTTAAAAAGAGCAAATTAGAAGAAGCTGTGATTCAGCTTTTATTGTGCCCATTCAAATGAAACGAGTTGCCGTTTACAAAGCCCCAAACACCACTTAAAGATGTGCCTTAAAAATAATTAATTGAGGCTTGCATTTCCTTTAATTGCTTGGTGTCTGGGGCCCGATCAGGACTAGCTATGCCCAAATCTAGTCCTAGAGGACCTGTTATTTATCTTAGGGTCCCTGAAATCAGTGACTAAAAAAAGATGCATATGGTTCTCCTCCGTTGGAAATGCAGAGATAAAAGGCTGGGAACCTGGTATTTGATGCCTGGTGAATCCAGAGGCTTCATATCGCCTGACAATTGTGGGTGTCAATGTTGCACACGGCTATTCCTTTTTACACTTGAAATGGTCTCTATGGTCCAAGTCTGCACAGATCTTAAGTAGCTCACTGGACTAAGTCCCAAGCTCAGGGCATATGGTTGTGTGTCTAAGCACAGAGTCCCTGATACTGGGTTCTAGAACTACACAGACTGATTATATATTTCACACCATGAGCACTGATAGCAAACCTTTGAGGGAAGAAACCATCTGAGTAGTAGCCACCTAGGCAGGATCTACACTACTGCTTTAAAACAGTTTATAACAGTAGTGACAACTGTTGGGGTCCAGGGCATACACCACATACAGTTTTCAAACTGGTTTCGACATGTCGTATCCTGCTTGCAAGCCAACTTCAGGATGATTCATTTGGCATACTGGGAAGAAATATAAAACAGACACGGGAGCTGGGTCAGGGAGTAGAAAGCTACCTCTTTCAGGGTCAAACTACATGTTATGTTAATTACGTAGTGTGTAGCTGAGCATTAGCTTTGTTTTTATTCTAGAGTAGATGTGCATAGCCCCAGTGCAGATTGGGACTATCATGCACCAGGATGGGAGGATTAAGCTTTTCCCTAAGCTGTTTCCTTCCATGCAGTGGTTAAAAGAAGAAGAAAGTCTCCATTGGTGTCAACAGAGGCTCTCCCCCAGCTTTTTTAAAAAAACTAACCTCTTAGTTAGGGTGATCATATTTGGGAAACCAAAAAAGAGGACACCCAGTGGGAGTGGGTGGGAATGTGTGCTTTCCATGGCCTCTGGAAAGCACGTCATTCCCCCCCCCCATCCTACTAGCAGCTGCCATTAGCATGGCAGTTGTGAATGACATGCTTTTCAGAGGGCCCAGAAAGTGTGCTTTCCAGGGGAAAGCGTGTCATTCCTGCTCCCTCACTGCTCCAATAGGGGCCTCCAGAACACATGTTATTCCCCCTCGCCACACTAATGGCGGTCTTAAAGGGGGAAGGTGTGTCATTCCAGGACTTTATAGAAAATTACAGAAAATCCCCCCTGACACCCAGGCTAGAACAAAAAACAGGACAAATCCGGGAAAATCCTGGCAGTTGGTCACCCTACGTGGAGGCATTTTGGGAAATTAAAAATGGTGGGAAGGAAGGAACAGTAGTTCCAATCCAAATCAGGACCGCACACCTACGCTAGAGTAAAAATAAAGATAAGGCTCATTTACACACACACAGCATCATTAATTTAATTAGTAGTTTGACCTTCTTAGTAAGTTGTAATATTGGGTTTAGAAAATTGTAACTAGGGTATTTAGAATGTGGCTAAGCTTTTTGATGGGAAACTGCCTGAAGAAGGCGTCCTCATAACTACAGCAACTCAAGGGAGCAAAAAGAAGTGTTGTTGAAAACTTTAGGTGAGCAGATTGTTGGCTGAAATCACAAAGCCAGTGATAGAGAGGATGGCAGCTAGAAAAATCACTAGCTAAGAAGTGGATCTCACTTCAGGGAAGAGCTGACAATCAGCTGCTCAAGAACCAACAAGGGAAAATGGGCAAGCTACATGTGGAGAGAAGACAATAAGAGCAGGACAAAAGCCAGCTGAAATCCTGACTCAACAGCAGTTTTAAAATTCCAAATTGCAAACCTGGGCTGCCCTCTCAAGCATATTCCAGTTGGCTGACCTACTATTGCTCGAAAGGTAAGAATACCCCGGCTGCTTTGTTAACCAGGATCACAGCAAACTGGGACAGAGCTGTGAGAATGAAGATTGAATTGTTCTGTACTGTTGTAATAGTCTCCTTTACTTATGTTGAAGTAGACACGTGCTTGATATTATAGGGTAGCCCACGGATAATGCGTTGCTGCAGCATGCATTCATAATTGTGATCTTCTCTTTGCTAATAGGCAGACATTGATGCAATTGAAGAACTTAAAAGGAATAGATCCCCAAAAATGCAAGCAGACATGTTGAGATCAGTACAGGCCACCAAGACAGCAGCTTTACTGGGACCAAGTAAAACAAAGAGAGTTTGTCCCAGTTTCAAGCTTGCTGGAACTCTGCCTCGGCCTCTATGTTAAATTGCGGGAGAGGAAGGTGGAGCCCAGTCTGCAATAAGTCACAGCCTTAACATGATGCAACAGAAAATAGCTAGCTTTCTAAATTGGTCAGCTACTTGTCCAGCTCTCCCTTTTCTGTTGCTCAGCCAACCCACCTACCCTCCCAGGGCTCCATCACACCAGTGTTTTATCGCACTCTCGTCAAGCCTGGTTTGTGGTTTTGCAACGTGGTAGTCACATGATGTCGTCACTCTCCTGCACTCATCTCACCTCTTCTCCTCCCTTTTCAGTCATATTTTGGAGTGGGTAAAGTCTGGTTTATTTCCTCCATGCGGGATGAAAGCGCCCTTCCACCCCTCGTGTATTGCTGTCCTTGCGTTTTTTCTTTTGTTGGGGGCACGTGCTTCGAATGTGTGCTTGCTGATGAAAGAGGAGGGCGGGGTGGTTCTCCTCCTCCAGCACACATGAGCCAGTCGAACGGCCTTTTGCTGCTCCATCCCCACCCTCCTTGCCTGCAGAAATGGCACCCAGACGATTAAATGCTGAATCAGTAAAATGCTAGACAACAAAGCCAGAGCGAGTGGGGGGAGGCTCCCATGCCCATCACCCGACAAGAACCAATGAAGTGGAGGGGGAAGGAGAAGGAGCAAGGTGGGTGCAATAACGGGAGAACAAACAAGTCAAAAGAGAGTCCCCCAGTATAGCTACGATTGTGAAAGGGACCTGCACTTGCCGCGCTTAAAAAATGGAGGTCAAAATCATGGGTGCATACCAGGAAAAAAAAGTAGATGTGATGGAGTTCCCAATCCCAAACAGCCTGGTTAGTTTTACAGAACAAGCACCCACAAACCACCATGGGTCAATTTAATTGTGCAAATCCCAGGTTATTACTGGGATTTGGGCATGGCACATTCATCATTTCCTCATCTTACTAGTAAGCCTATTGTCTCCAGGCTTATTCTCTGACAACCCATAGCCTTCCCTGGATATCAGCTGCAAAACTGTACATCATGTTCCAGGCACCAACCATGGCAGTTGCTTCCAGGTAATGTATTCAGCTGGATGTTAATTCTGCCTGTAGGTTAAGCCAAGAGGAAGGAGAACTATCAGTGACTTTACCTTTATGCTGACACCTTTTATACACTCTCATCACATCATCAGGAAACAGGAATCCCATCATTGACTGTATTTTAATTATTAATCTCAGATTTGGGCATATAAAATGAAGCTTGTTGCCCCATAAACTAGGTCTCTTCCCCCCCTCTCAAAAGAGCAGTGGCTCTCTGCACAAGGGGGGGGTGTTTTGAAAAACACACACACCTGGTAGCAAAATTAGTGGGTGGTAGCAAAAATTAGAGGGTGGTAGCAAAATTAGTTTTTAAGCATATACTTTGGCCCTTTAGAGGTCCTTTGAATTAAGGAGGGCATGGAGGTTAAAATAACTCAACACACTCCATTTTTGCCACCAATAGTGAGTCAGAAATTATTCTCTGAGGCTATTTAGGTTAGTTTATTATCAGTGCCAACAATCACAGATCACAACACATGCTGGGGCAAATAAGCAAATCTAAAACTCTGAATTTATTTGACCCTCTAGCACATTTACAGCAACTCATGGGTTCCTTGTAAGACAGAGAGCAGTAGATTTTAGATTAGCAACGGTCGAGATTAATTTTTAGGGGTGTGCACGGACCCCCCGGATCGGATCGGGACCCGGATCGGGACCTCCAATTTTGTCCCGGACCGGTTCGGACAAAATCGGAGGCCCCCCGGACCGGATCGAGTCCGATCCCAACCCAAAAATCGTACATTTTTGGATCGGCCGCCATTTTTTTCCCCATAGACTTGCATTGCAATGCAAGTCTATGAGGAAAAAATGGCGGCGGGTGGGTAAAGGGGGGCCTAACTCCCTCCCCCCCCCGGGGCCATCCGCTGTGGACGGCCCCGGCAGGTAAGCCCCCTCCCCCGCGCTCCCTACCCCCCCTGGGGCCGCCCGCTTCCATCCGCTGGCGCCCGCGGGCGCCAGCGGATAGAAGCGGACGGCTCCGGGGGGGGGTAAGCCCCCTTCCCCGCCACTGCTTACCTTCTCGGCCCGTCCGCTCCCGTCCGGCGCCGGCGGCTACTACCAGCGGGCTCCGTGGCCTACTCTCGAGTAGCGCGCCGGGTGATGACATCACCCGGCGCGCCACCCTTGGAGCAGGCCGCGGAGCCTGCTGGGAGTAGTAGGCGCCGGCGCCGGACGGGAGCCGCCGGGCCGGGCAGGTAAGGGCCCCCCTCCCCCCTCCCCCCTCCGCGCGCCCCCTCCTCCCCTCCACGCACCCCCTCCTTACCTTCCCTGCCCGGCGGCTCCCGGCCGGCGCCGGCGCCGGCGCCTACTACTTCCAGCAGGCTCCGCGGCCTGCTCTAGAGTAGCGCGCCGGGTGATGACATCACCCGGCGCGCCACCCTAGAGCAGGCCGCGGAGCCTGCTGGGAGTAGTAGGCGCCGGCGCCGGACGGGAGCCGCCGGGCTGGGCAGGTAAGGGCCCCCCTCCCCCCTCCCCGCGCCCCCTCCTCCCCTCCACGCACCCCCTCCTTACCTTCCCTGCCCGGCGGCTCCCGGCCGGCGCCGGCGCCGGCGCCTACTACTTCCAGCAGGCTCCGCGGCCTGCTCTAGAGTAGCGCGCCGGGTGATGACATCACCCGGCGCGCCACCCTAGAGCAGGCCGCGGAGCCTGCTGGGAGTAGTAGGCGCCGGCGCCGGACGGGAGCCGCCGGGCCGGGCAGGTAAGGGCCCCCCTCCCCCCTCCCCCCTCCACGCGCCCCCTCCTTCCCTCCACGCACCCCCTCCTTACCTTCCCTGCCCGGCGGCTCCCGTCCGGCGCCGGCGCCGGCGCCTACTACTTCCAGCAGGCTCCGCGGCCTGCTCTAGAGTAGCGCGCCGGGTGATGACATCACCCGGCGCGCCACCCTAGAGCAGGCCGCGGAGCCTGCTAGTAGTAGTAGGCGCCGGCGCCGGACGGGAGCCACCGGGCCGAGAAGGTAAGCGCCCCCCTCCTCCCCCCCCCGCTGTCCACTTTCATCGGCGGGCGCCCGCTGGCGCCCGCCAATGGAAGCGGCGGTGGGCGCCAGTGGGCGCCCGCCGATCCGCCGAACCGGTTCGGAGCTTTTTCGGACCGGTTCGGATTGGATCGGCCGATCCAGCTGCGGGATCGGAAATCGGATAATTTATCCGATTTCCCACTGGACCGGACTCGGATCGTGGATCGGGTCCGATCCAGTGCACATCCCTATTAATTTTATCCGATGCACTAGGTACTGAATCAATAAAAGCAGACATTTCTATCTATCTTTGTGTCAGAAGAAGAAGAAGATTCTAGCTGTATCATATTGTTAGGAAGTTTTTGAATCCCTTAAAGTCCAAAAAATGAGTGGGTTTAAAAACAAACACACACATATTTGGCTTTAAACTATTATCAGCACCATTGTTTTTGGTTCAAATCAAGCATCTAACCTTGCACCTTCAGATTTGTTCCTAGTAAAACGGAAAGAACGTCTCCACTCGAAAATGGCAGTTATTGCTGACTGGCACCCCAAATGGGAATATAACAATGTTCAAGTTAAAAAAAAAAACTTTTTAGCCATCTGCTGTATTTCAATATTTCAATTTATCTCGCCTTATAAATACTGTGTAGTACAGCAGAGCATTTAAGCACATGGATAGGCAAAGTTGTTCAAATTAATAGGTATGGCCTTAGTATTAGGATATCACAACTTTTGAAATTCTACATATAAGATGTTTCTAACAGCTCTCTACCATTGATATACTTGTTTAGTTGCAGTGTTCAAAGAGTCCCTTTCCCAAATCTAGGCTCTAGGGCGTAGGAGAGAGGCAACTTCCTTGGGCCTTGGGCACATGTTTTCCAAGAACAAATAAAAATACAAAGAATTTTACCCAGTGGCATCAGATTCCATCTGAACCTCCCTGAAAATTAGAGTCCCACTTATACTGTATCAGTTTTAAAGTGCCACCTTAGAACAAACTGCAAGAAAATATTTTTGAATTCTCATGTTCAGAAAAGACACCTCGACAAAATATCAAATATTTATGTCACTGGAAATCTCTCCCAACTTTATGTCACTGGAAATCTCTCCTGAGAACAATTACATAATTAGGAAACCTAAACGCAAAACAGTTATAGTTAGAAGCCACTTTGGAAAGGTTACTGTTGTCTTCTGATGATCAACCTTTCCTCTAGCTTTCAACATTATATTTTGTCAACGTTAACATTCATCACTAATGATGGAAAATAACAAGGATTTACACCAGGGGCTTATGTTTGAACAGCTCACTTGGTGGAAGATCATTTAGGTATCAGCTAATGAAAATGATCTTTTCATTACAGTACTGATTACTGATTTTCAGTCCTCCTACCACTTAGACACTCCACACTTGAACCAGTCTCCTCAGCTGCTTCTGACTCCATGCGGAAGAGGCCTTTGTGGGGTCCATCTTCATACCGGTGAACTCTGACAGTGAGTAAAACTCGCATGGCATCATCATGCAGGCATGCCTCAGAAAAACAACCAGTCAGAAAGGGGGCATAGCATGATGACGAATGGGATAAGAGTTCGTCTTAAAAGAAAAACTTTCATCTGAGCTCACGTGGATGAATTTGTTACTGTTCAAGTAAATCACACAAACTCATTCTAGGTGAGTTATCTCATCACTAGTACTGGTTCTCAAAAAGGTTTCATGCCACAATGAGTTCTGAAGATGTAATAGTTACATCCTGGATGGTGCAGGTCTAAGAATGTTCAGATTAGATATACCCCAAACTCAGTTCCTCACTTGTTCAGTCAAAAGGTATTTTTAACACAAGTTCAAGAACCTGATATTCTTGAATCTGCTCTGCATTCTCATTTCGGATGACTCTCAGGTTAATTATTCAAGAATAAGTGGGTGCTATCTGACTCAGAGGAGATAAATGAATTGTGCTTTTAGTAAGATGCCAAAGGACTGTTGAATTGAAAGCCACAGAACAGCATCCAATATTAATGAAACTGGGGAAGGGGGGAGGAAAATCATGACCAAAAAGCAAATTTAGTGATGCCTAGAGCTCTGGAACATGATAAGTCACCTTGCGCCTCTTCATAGAGACTGAACAGGTGAGACCATGGAAAGTAAACTTCAATGTAGTTTCACAAATGCTGTCTTTTTGTGATTTGTGTTTGTGATCGGAGTAAGCGTGGATAGCTTTAGGTGTGTGTAGCTTTAGGATGCAAATCCTATGCGCAGTTACTAGGGATCCTCACTGACCTCAGTGGAACTTACTTTGAATTAAACATGCATACAGTTGTATTATATGCCATCCGGAGTCTGTCTTCAAATATGAGAAATATATTGCAATGTCTACAAATCATTTGAAAATTGAGTACACAACGTATGACAAGGTAGGTATTGGCTGGGCTCTCAGCCAATCAGGTCAAAGAACAAAAACTGGTGAGACTTTGAGAACAATGAGGGGAAATCATTGTTTGGCTATGACAGAAATGTAGCATTCATTAGAGATGGTGTCACATCCACCTTCTTCAAAAATTAATATTTCAATGGAGAACATAACAAAGACATGCTACAGAACCAGTGCACAACACAAAGAAACAACCGGTGCAAAGAAATAGCACAACTTAAAGGACACAATATCATTGAATTACTACAAAATGATCTTCTTAATGGAATTTCCAGTTAAGGAACATTGTCAGTGTCTTCTATTGCAATTAATACTGACATAGCAAAGGAAGTTGCAAATAACGCTTATATGAGTCTCCATGTGAGACTTTTCATTTAAGAGAAAGCATCAAACTGTACAGATGACAAGTAAACAAACACCAGGTGAGGAATACATATGACTGGATTCATTTATCTGTACCAAAGATTTATAACTATGGCTTGAAGATTAGAATCTCAGATTCTTAATTTTCTTTGTATTTGGCTTTGGTGCTTCAAACATCAAACTCAAATAATGCAGCGAGACACAAATCGTTCAGAGAAGTTAAAATCTATTGCCTTGAAATATAGCATTGATGACCGCTAGCAATTAAATATGTTTTCGAAGGAGGTGCTCTTTTGCATAGAATTCTATGCACTAAGAATGAGAGGTATGTTGCCCCAACTGGCATGTATTAATGGAGGCACAGTCGTGCCTCCATTGTTAAGGGCCGTCAGTAAAAAACACATTCCGCCACGTTAAAGTGATAATGGGGGGAGTCATTCTAACAGCCATAAAATCGAAAATGTTTCATCATCCTTTCTGAAATTTACAGGTGCCAGAAAGAAATGTTTGTTTTACATTACCTGAACATTTCAAGAAGATTGGTGAAAGATTGAGGGAAGGAGAGCAGTTTAAGTTAGAAAAGGAATACAAACCTGTCTCCCTGCTTTTGTAAAATTTACTTCCGGGTTGCTACTTTTTGTGCTCACAATTTGCATAATGTCTAGAGCCTTATTAAGTAATCCAGTGGTGGGGTCTTCTTCCTCCTTGACTGTAGTTGATGGAAAGCTTTTCATTTTTTTTAAATTCCCTTCGGTTGACTTTTAAGGACTATTTTAACCTCTCATTGAAGTCAATGAGGCGGCCATCTTCCCTCATAACGCGACACTGACACACGCTCAGTAGCGTCGCTCTCCCCCCTCCCTCCTGCCTTAGAATGTGGGGTGGGTGAGTGAAATGGTCGTTGCCTCTAGCACAGACCTTTTGAGTGAAGAAGAAGAAGAGTTTCTCTTTTCTCTTCTGGAACATGCATTCCTTTGACTCTGAGAGTATTTTGGGCTATCTTCATAAGGCCAGTTTGCTCTTTTGCTCCCTGGTGAAGCAGGGTGTGGTTCCTCTGGATGCATGGTAACCTGATCTTCAGATCTCTCCAGGGAATAGGTAGCTATACCTTTCTTTTAATTTCCCCCACCCCACTCACACACAGTGCTCCTTCCCTCTTTTCTAAGAGTTTGGTCCATACTGCTATAAGTTGAAAGCTTCAAACACTTCATTTAATTAGTTTGGGCTGGTGTTAAGTTTTAAGTACAATGTTGAAACCTTTCAAAGTGCTTCTGGGCCTACAACACTGGTTTCGGCGTAGTCACCCTGCTTTTCTAATAAGGTTTAGAAACAGTTGAGCTGTCGTTTATTTTGCATAGTGTACACACATGGATTTCTTTCTAATCCTTGCAGTCTACACTGGCTCCCTCCTTGATGTGTTTTTAGATGCAGACAAACCCTTTTTTGTTCCAGCAGGCCTTTGGCAAATAATCTGGACCTCTGTCTATACCTTTGACTTTTAAATTGTTATGTATTTAAAATGTTTTAAATGCTTTAATATTGAAAAGTATTTAATTATATTTTTAACTTTTGTATATTTAGGCTGACCATATGAAAAGGAAGACAGGGCACATGTAACTTTAACAGTTGTAGAGAAAAGGGAATTTTACCCAGTGTCATTTGTATGCAATTAGTCCCTGGTTAAATTCCCTCTTCCTCACAACAGTTAAAGTTGCAGGCACTATACTAGAGTGACCATATGCACAAGAAGGCAGGGCCCCTGCAATTTTAACTGGTGTGATGAAGAGGGAATTTCACCAGGAACTAATTGCATACAAATGACACTGGCTGAAATCCCCTTTTCTCTACAACTGTTAAAGTTACATGAGCCCTGTCCTCCTTTTCATATAGTCAGCCTAGTATATTCCTATTTATAGTTTTAGCTGTATATGTTTTAGTTTTGTAAGGCTGCCCTGAGGCCCAGCATTGGGCAAAAGGCAGGATACTACTACTAGTAGTAGTAGTAGTAGTAGTAATGTTTCAGATTTCACTTCTGCATCTGATGTTCTTTTGCATTTACTTTTCTTTATAAACCATTCATATCTTAAGACTTCTTGTGTGGCATGTTTTCATTGGTTTAACAAGTTAAAAGGGGTATTCACTGTTTTCATGCTTATGTTATAAAATCTATTTTCAACAGGCCTAGTAACTTCAAGAGTAACAGAGTTGGGGAAAATCCTCAATCTCTTTGCTATCAGAGCCACTGAGTAAGGGACCCCTGGAGATAATTTAGACTGACCCCAACCACAAAACACTATTCCCCTTTCTGAAGAGATCTGGACCACAGACTACTAAAGACAAACAAAGTAGCAGGCCATAATAACAGTTCTCATGTGGCCATTTGCCTTATGAGGCAGGTGCTCTGCGGGCTACCAAATGGAGGGACTAACAAGCCATATAGTTGCCTGGCTGGGTCTGCCAGAAATCCAGCCTCAACACTCCTGGAAGGTCCATGTTCTATAGCACTTGCTGTCAGAGGAACTTGAGGGAATCCCTCCCTCCACCCCTGGGTTTAATTTACTGGCTTCCCCTGGCTGGACCTTGCAGGAAACTATAGGGACAGACAGAGCAGGCATTCATAGCACACATAGAATGCTGAGACTGGCAAATCTAAAAGCAAGTGTGTTGCTTTTCAAGAACCAAGGAAATTAAATGGGTCTTACTTTTGAGTAAATATCTAGGGATGGAAATGCAGCCTGTGCAAGAACTGAGTAGGGTGACCATATTTGGGAAACCAAAAAAGAGGACACCTAGTGGGGGGGGCAGGAAAATGGCTTTCTGGGGCCACCTTAAAGTCCCCAATTGGAGCGGAGGAGGGGAAAGCATGTCATTCTCACCCCACCCCACTGCTCCAATCAGGCCCTTTTCTATAATGCCTGGAAATGACATGTTTTTCCCTTTTAAGGCCTTGATTGGAGCAGTGGGAGAGAATGACACACCTCCAGAAAGCATGTCATTCCCCCCTGCCATGCTAATGGTGGCCTTAAAAGGGAAAGTGTGTAATTCCAGGTCATTATAGACTATTGCATAAAATCCCCCCTGACACCTAGGATAGAATAAAAACCAGGAGAAATCTGGGGAAATCCTGACAGTTTTTATTATTATTTATTATTGCATTTATATCCCACCTTTTTTCTGCCAAGAAAATCCTCCTCCTCTCCATTTTATCCTCACAACAGCAACCCTGTGAGATGGGTTGGGCTGAGAGTCTGCAATTGGCCCAAAGTCACCCAATGGGTTTCCATGGCTAAGTGGGGAGTAGAACCCAGATCTCCCAGCTCCCAGTCCAACACTTTAGCCACTAGGCCACACCCTAGTGGTCACCCTAGAACTGAGCCATGCCAAGTTGGAAGCAGATCGGTTCGTGCCTTGATTTTTAGGATATTTTTGTAAAACGTTTGACTTCAATTTTTTTTCTAAAATTCAAGGCATGAACCAATCTGCTTTCAACTTGGCATGGCTAAAGCCTTACTTAAGAGGTACCATGGTGCCAAGTTTCATCTCTTCATCTTTACTTTCTTTCTTTTTTTTAATGTACTGCTCAAGGCCCTAGATCCCAAAGAGGAGAATTGGGTTTGAAGTTTTTAAAATTCCTAAAACTCAAGGCATAAACAGATCTGCTTCCAACTTGGCATGGCTCAATCCCTACTTAAGAACTACCATGCTGTCAAGTTTCATCCCTTTATCTTTAAAAATGATGGAATTGTAAGAATTTTAGTTAATTAAAAAAATTTAATTGAAGTTTTAAAAATTTCTAAAAATCAAGGGATGAACAGATCTGCTTCCAGCTTGGCATGGCTAAATCCCTACTTCAGAGCTACCATGGTGCCATGTTTCATCTCTTTATCTTTAATTTCATTTTTTAAACTTGTACTGCTCAAGGTCCTGGACCCCAAAGAGATTTCTGTTTGAACTTTAAAACATTCCTAAAAATCAAGGCATGAACGGATCTACTTCATACTTGGCATAGCTATATCCCTACTTAAGAGCTACCATGATGCCAGGTTTCATGTCTTTATCTTTAAAAATGAGGGAGATGCAAGCATTTTGGTTGATTTATTAACGTTAAAAGTGAGTTCAACACATAACACTAGCTTTGATTTTATATTGGATGTCAAGATGGTATAACATTCTGGCTGACGCTGGCTTGGTTGTCAACTGTATAATATCCAGTCATCCGTTACACAAAGCCATGAAATTAATTAAACAAAAAAACCTACGGTTTACAAAAACAATGTTAAGGCTCTACAGATTCCAACCAAGCACCAAAAAGCAGGGAAATTGGGAGTTAAGGCTCACAAGCCTTAACGCCACATCCTCCCTAAGGAGGCAGAAAGTGCAAGTGAAATTCTCATTCTCCCATGAGGACAGGGTGGAGAATATGATATGCAGAGGTGACTGTGGGGTTGTGGAAAACTGATCACGAACAACTTAGGGCCACCTACTTCTCTTTTTTTTTTTTAGAGCAGCCCTTCCCCAACCTGGTGCCCTCCAAAGGTATTGGACTACAACTCCCATCATTGCAAGTCAGTATGTCCTATGGTCAGGAATGGGAGGTATGTTGCCCCAACTGGCATGTATACACATTTAAAGGGCAGGCATGTACCTAAATTGGCCTTTAGCCAGAGGTGTAGTATGCACACAGTGAACCGATGCTCTGTGCTCTTATAAATGGGGAATAACTACTTCTCAAATGCTTTTTAAACTCCAAAAGTGTAAACGTTATTTTTACAGATTTTTTGTGTGTGTGCTATAACTAATTTTGCAGCTATTAAAAGAGTTCTCCATGCTCATTTCTTACACAACATCAAAATACCCAAGCAAAAGATTCATTGGGTCCATAGAAATATGATATCCAAGTGTTCTATTCAAATGGGTTATGATTCCCCCGCCCCCAATTTTGGATTATTATTTTTTACTAGTTCACCATGTGCAAAGGAGGTCTGCATTGGCTTCCCCACACACTCGCTCTTTTTATTGCTGAATATAACTATCCTTAAGTCCTTTCATAGTACAATACGATTGCCTATGAAACCACAATACTTTAGCCGCAGCCAGCATCATAAAAGCAAAAGTCCCTCCATGATAAAAACCTCAACCAATAAAGAAATGAAGGGTATTAATTGTCATTATAAATTCTTCTCATTAAGGAGAGCATTTACTCTTCAGCAACAAGACTGCAAGCAGTAGATTTGTACTTAGCTTGCTCATGAATTAATCTCCCCATTCAGTGTACTGCTGTATGCTCACTGAGTCAGCTCTATTCTTCTAAAGTGACCTAATTCTGTAATCCCATTATTAATATAATGAGAATGACTGTCCTTGGTACAGCTTTGTGCTATCAATGGAAAGCCAGAGCAACCCAAAAAATGCACAGGTCTTCAGTAAGATTATTTGCATTGACGCAAACAGAATTAATTACAGACATATTTGAATAATTGTCCATCACAAATTCCCATGGGAGCTCGGTTGGTGGTTACTGCTAACATCTGACTCAGAATGCTGAGTTCCATTACATTCTTATCAAAGCTCAGTCCACCTATGCCAGAGTCCAAAACATCAGGAGTGCACATAATATTTGAATTGAATGGGAGGCACCAAGGTTTCCAAGTCATGAACCCTAGCAGCCGGATCCAGGTGCTATTCTTTCTGCACTACAAGACAGTTTGTGACAGGGAAACCTACTGACCTGATCACTGCTGGCGATTATTTTAGAGCTACCAGCACTGTGGAAATCGAATCACGCAAGGGGCAATAGGCTTGCACCTGGTCCTGTACAGTTCCTCAGCCTGAGGTTTTCTGTTTCTTGGGCTGATTGTCCCCACCTGTCTTCATACTGCCAGCTCTGATGTTCTGCCCATGTCTGCAGGTTCTTTGATCACATGTTTCTTTAAAAGCTGCAGGTGTGGCAATTCTTGAAGACAGGTTTTTAGACACAAATGCCAACCAAGTACCATCGCCTGAGTAATATACACCTAAAATGCGCTCACAAATGCTCCTTTTTTATCTTGTATAAATTGTATTTTTTTTTTTTTTGCTTTTTCATTAGGCTTTGTGCTCCTGTGAAAAAGAGATGTATATAACCTCGAAGCCACCCAATGGATCAGGCTGGGACAGCTTGGATCTTATGAGGAGTCAGGAAATGCAACCGGTTTATGAAGCAAGCAAAGGATTTATTTAGGAGAAACAGGAAGGGAAATAGCAATGAATAGAACAAAACATTGAAGGCATTTACAAATAACTCTCAGAGAGCTGTGCATACTCAGAGTTTTCAGAGAGTTGCATGCCCTCTAAAGACATGAATTCTCACTTCTCTTAGGGGGTTGCTCACTTCCTAGTTACAAGCTTAGTTACCCAAATCTTGGGGTTCCTAGCACATACCTTAGTACCCTCCCTCCAGCTCACCTTCCCAGAATTCCAGGGCTATTCACATTCTTTCCCTCTTCTCTCTCCCACCAGAGCAAGAGCATATTACCCATTAGGTTGCTGACTTTGCCTCTTTCCCCCCTCCCTCTCTTGATATTACCCATTGGCATGTGCATGTTTTGAAAACACTGGTACGTTCAGGAGATGTACAATTACTGTTACATTCAGGGTCATGGTTACATACGTTTCTTTGGTTCACATCACATTGGTTACATTACAAATAGAGGTTTAAAGTTCACTGTGGTGCCTATGTTTGCATTTGAAGGGGGAAACATGGGCAGATGATTCTCCCTCAAGGCCATAAAGTAGGCAACCTTTATTGATGGGGTGGGATGGGGAAGAATGGCAGGCTGAAAAGGAGGAAAGAAAGCCATCTTTATGGATCGGGGCATAGCAAATAGAATGCAGAAAGTTTCACTAAAAGGGGAGATAGAAAATCATGAAACTATGCAACTGAAATTATTAATAAGAGAGTACACATTTCTACTTCCTCCACATGCAATATGGGGCCCTGCGTATCACTCCTACCTAGGCTGGTTTTACTGTAGATGTTCAATAAGCCTATCCATTACCGACTAATCAAAATTAGTGAATTCCTTTGTTGCTTTAGGGAACTTGATTTTTTTAATTATTATTTTCCATGTTTTTCTCAGTGGAGGCTGGTGGCTCTTATGTGGTGGGACAGTAAATCTGATCTGGGTTTCAGTCAGAGCCCATCAGAACTCTAAAGGGGCTATCCAAGGTGCTGAACCTAGTTTGGGGATAAGGTTCAGCACCTTAGATAGCTCCTTTAGAGTTCTGACTGGTTCTGACTGAAACCCAGAGAGTTTACTTTTATTTCACCTGTTCATCATAATTGCTTTAGATTAGATTACTTTTGGGTTTCAACATCTTTCATAGGTCAAATAAAAAATTGCAAGATAGACATATTGGCAGTCAGACCATGTCCGATATGTTTTGAATTGCAATTTTCTGATACTCCCGAGGCCCTTGGCCGGTGATGCCTTAATGTTTCTCTTCTTAATGATGAGAAATTCAAAACTCAGATGCTAGCTGAACTGACAGAGTATTTTAAAATTAATGAGGGTACAGCTGGTTTATGCACCATTGAGTAGGGGGCCAGTAAAGCTTTTATCAGGGACCAAGTCATTGCCCATGCCACTTGTATAAAAAAGAATTAAAAGAACTCAACAGATATATTTAGGTAAGAAGTTGAAATCTCTCATAATCCAGTTTGCCATTTCTCTCACTGAATAACTTTATTAAGACTTGCAGAATACTATTCTTTCCCAGCAGGCGGAATTTGTTCTGACTTGCTTACGACAAGTATATTGGGAACACGTTGAATGTCCTAGTAAGATCTTTGCATACTGTCTTAAACAGCAACAACACTGAAATGTAATTTCAGCCATTAAAGGTCAGAATGATAAAGTATGCACTTCTCCTATTGATATGAAGTCACCATTTTTAAAATTCTATACTGATCTTTACAGTACAGGTAGCAAGATATCAGAGCAAGATATGGATACTTTTCACCCCATGATATTAATTTTCCATGTTTAGATTCATCACAACAACAGCTTCTTTTAGCTCCTTTGCATTTGGAGGAAATTGCGAATGCAATTATGAATATGAACTCTGAGAAGTCACTAGGTCTGGATGGATTTCCAATTCAGTGGTATAAAACATTCTCTAGCTTTTTAGCTCTAAAGCTGTATTTCCTCTATAATCATATTTTTGAATCAGGCTCCCTTCCATCATATTAAATGATGCTTATATTTCCATGATTCCTAAGCCTGGCAAGGACCATGCCTATCAACCTATAACATTCATCAATGTGGATATCAAAATATTAACAGCAACACTGGCTGATAGATTGCAACACGTTACCAGACCAGGACATTATTTCTCTGAACGCAGAAAAGGCCTTTGACAAAATTCACTGGAAATTTATTTTAATTACTTTGACTAATCTTGGTCTTCCAACAGAATTTTTGAAATGGATAAAAAAAAAATTATATGCAGCCCCGAGAGCTAGAGTAAGGACGAACAGGCTATTCTGGCCTTGAATTGTTTATGTTATACATGAAACCCCCATACTTATACCTTGATTTAATATTATGCATGTTTTCTTCAGTGGAGGCTGGTGGCTCTTATGTCAGTGGGACAGTAATCCGATCTGGGTTTCAGTCAGAATCCGTCAGAACTCTAAAGGAGCTATCCAAGGTGCTGAACTTATTTGGGGGTTAAGGTTCAGCACCTTAGATAGCTCCTTTAGATGTCTGATGGGTTCTGACTGAAACCCAGAGTGTAGACTTTCATTTCACCAGTTCATCATAATTGTTTTTGATTAGACATCGAGCCACCAGCCTCCACTGGGTCTCCTTTTCATTGACTTTATTTTAAAATAAAATAACATTTCATGAGATAAAAAAAGAAGAAAGGGACCCAGACACATGATATGCTCAGGTTTCAGACACATGTGTATATTGCTTATCAACTGCAGAATCAAGTGATGACAATACAAGAGCTAGGGTGGAGCAATGGAAGCCTGGCCTCAGGAGACTTGGGTTCAAATCTTTATTCAGCCATGAAACCTACTGCCTGGCCCTGGACAGGTCTTACACTCTCACCCTAATCTACCTTACAAGAGGTTGTCATGAAGATTAACTTAGATAACTCCCACTTACAGCACCCTGAGCTCTCCCTGAGCTCTTGAAAGAAATGGAGGGGCCCAAATGGATCTAAAGAAATTTATGAATAATCTAGATCAAATTGCCATAGATAGAAGATTATATAACCTGAAACTGACTCAACTGCAGCGCTTTTCTGTAGAGAGCCAAATCACACATTCAGTTGCCAGACACCAAACTTTCAGCAATCAGCAAGCCATGCCAGGTACAAAACACCTCCTCGTTGGCCCTGATGCGCACACACTGTTGCTTTGAGTGTTTAAATTTCCAATTAATCCACTGTGACATGATCTTGGTGCGGCAGCACTCATTCACAGAGTTTTTTAAAAATGCTATGGTGTTTCTCTGCACGTTGAGAAATCCTTACCTGCCGAACACCTGCTGAACAGGCAGAAATTAACGGCTCAAGTGCTTGGCCAGAAAAACCTGGCAACCCTGTGTGCACAGGAGTTTCCCTGTCGTTGCAGCATTAAATGACCTCCAAATGGTGATGTGTAGATAGTACTAAACCTTCTGTTGTGGTTCCTAATGCTAAAACATGGAGGCCATATTGACTAGGAGTGGGTTTAGAACAGACAAAATAAAGTTCTTCACACCACGCATTTATGGAATTCATTGCTACAGGTCCTGTCTGTACTAGCTCAGATGGATTTTTAAAAGGGTTAGCTATCCTCCATGAATTTGTGAATGATTCTTCATCATAGAAGCCAAATGATTCAGAGGCAGTAGGCCTCTGTTGACTAGATGCTGGGGGCAGGGCAAACACTTCCTAGAAGCCTGTATTCTGCTCATTCCCTGACCCTTGTTTTTTACCATCTCAGTCCTGACCAAAATGTATTAAATTCTGTGCAACCCCAAATACTGCTGTTGGATCAAAATCCTGAAAACTTAAATTTGCATGCTTTCCCCCCCCCCCCTTTTTTTTTAAGTGCAGAAAATAGATTTTAGCCCTGAGCCATACCATTTCAGATCGCATCTTTTTGAAGACATGGTTAGTCAAAGTAGCTGCTTATAAAGTTAAAATAGCACTGCTTGCAAATTAATTTATGACCCGGTGTATGAATACTTCAGACTTGTCAGAAACCTGATTATATGAAGTGAAGGGTTATTAGAACCAAAAATAGATTTTCTCAATTTACAGAAGTCTTTATTTGCAACACTTGGAAAGTTTCTAATGGGGCCTTTACAAAGCTAGGTATAAACAGAACTTGCATTTGCAATGTTCACAAAGTGCATTCATTGTGAAGTGAGAAAGAAAGATACCCTAATAACTGTTACTGCTTTAGATACTGTACTCTTTGAATCCAATTATATTGACATAATAGAAACAAAATAATTTGTTGCTAACTCAATTATTTAAATCAGAGGTGGGTAACTTTTGGCGGTCTGGAGAGCAACTTCCAGCACCTACACTCCACCAAGAGCTGCAGTCCTGCATCTACACCCCCACAGTGGCAACAACATCAGCAGTTTGCAACCAAAATTCAGCAGCAAACTGCTTCAGAGATTCGAAAGGGCCTCAGCTCGAAAACAAGCAACATTTGGCACTTTTGAGTCTCTGCAGTAATTCACTGCGAATTTTGGTGGCAACCCGCTAATGGTTTTGCCACTGAATTGCCAAAGCATGGGGCAGCAGCCTGGCTGGCAGGGGCTACACTCAAGGACATGAGGGGGTCACCCTTAGTTTAGATAATGGGCGACCCACATGCATTAAAAGCTTCCACAGAAGGGCAGTCAGAAAAGCTCCCGTTAGCCCAGCCTTGCATGCCACAGCCACAGAAAGCTCTGAAGTAAATTACACAAGCGGACACCTCTTGCTGGGGACAATATTCAAGCAGTCACCTAAGTCTGACAACCGAAACATGAATTGCCACAACTCTGGAGAGTTCAGCAATTTGAGTATCTTTTCCCTTCCAGAAAGCAACCTTGGGCTAAGCTGCCTCCTGCTGTCTCTGTAGTTCTCCAGACGAACTCCCATTCCTGAAGCCTTCCTAACAAATGTCCATGGCAGATGCCAAGTTGCCTGGCACAAGCCTCATAGGAGAGGTAAACAGAATCAAATCTTCTTCCTGTTCAGCAAGCAAATGAGGCCTCAGTCTGGTTTACAAAGCCAGCAATGTTGTGTCCAAACCAGGCTGTTGTTTGTTTGTCGTTAGGCTTACTTTGCAAAGGAGTAGATAGGCCCAGCCACGAGCAGTGCATATTTTAGAGGTGAGCGCAATTGGCCTGTCAAAATTCTTCACCCTATTTGTGAGCAGAGAAGTGGCCGGGGCGGGGGGGGGGGGAGGCTTTCAGCAATTTCATCCACTACAACGCAGGTGTGAGGGTAGTAGTGTTGTGTCTAGCTCCAGGGAAGAAGTGAAGCCAGGGCTGTGTCAAAACCTGTTCGCCAATTTCTTTAAATTTTCTTCCCCCATGAATAGGGTGACCATATGGAAAGGAGGACAGGGCTCCTGTATCTTTAACAGTTGTATTGAAAGGGGAATTTCAGCAAGTGTCATTTGTATGCAAGCAGCACCTGGTGAAATTCCTTCTTCATCCCAACAGTTAAAGCTGCAGGAGCCCTGCCCTCTTGAACAGATACAAAAGAGGACTGGGTTCCTGCAGCTTTAACTGTTGTGGTGAAGAGGGAATTTCACCAGGTGCTGCATGCATACAAATGACACCTGCTGAAATTCCCCTTTCAATGCAACTGTTAAAGATACAGGAGCCCTGTCCTCCTTTTCATATGGCCACCCTACCCATGAAAGAGGCTTCCATTGTTCTGCCTCATTCTCAGGGTGGTGTCTTTGAGGTTACCTAATCTCTGTGAGGTAGCGAAGGATGCCGTGTGTGTATTTCTTTCTATTACATATCATACCATTGCTCTACAGCCTTTCTGAGTTGAAAAAGCCCTATGCGAGGAATTACCTCATGATGTCTTCCCCTGGGCTTTAATTGAAGTGTGGGAAGCCAAGGAGGCTACAAGCTACTGGAGAGAATGCAAAATGCAACATTCTTGTACACTCCTTGGCCACCTCCTAAGTAAGGTAAACACAAGAAAACCCAACCCATGAGAATTTCTCCAAAATATTCTTCACCATTGAATTTCTTTTCAAAAGCAATTTCTTTTCTATCAGATTGAACAAGTATGGTTGAAAATAATGTGGAGAAATTTTGGCACATCACTAATTCATATACCTGGGTGGAGCTCTTCCAGAACTATCTCAAATGCAATGTTCTGTGGGTAAAGCCTCATGGTTTTATGCTCTCCTTATGGTCAGACTCAAAAGCCCCCTGGGTAAATATTCATCATCCTAGGCATGCAGGCAATATGAAAATGAAGCCCTTGGGATTTTGCCTTATGTCTGTTTCTGCTAGTCCTCATAGACTGGCAGGAACAGCCCATGGACATCAAGAGAATTGCACCAACTCTGGCACAATAACTCTAAACTAGGGTGACCATATTTTGGAAATCAAAAAGGAGGACAACATGCCCAGCCCCCAAGGCTGTGTTCCCATCCTGACATGACCAGCCCCCAAGGGGGTGTGGCCTTGGTCACATGTCTGATTCTACAGCTCACAGCTAAGACAAACCTGTCCTACATAATACGTTACTGTTAAAATCACTGAAAGAAAGAACAAGTGAGACATTCAATGTATCTGAAATAAATGTGTATTTTTAGTTGCCTATACAGATGCCCTTGTGGTAGTTCTTTTTGCTGTCCTCACAAAAGATCTATAGAAAAGAAAATCTAGTATTTTCCATTTTTCTAAAGAAAACAGGTCCTGGATATTTTTTTTAAAAAAAGAAAAAAAATAGCTAAACAACACTGTGGTTAGGAGGAGGTACACCAGTGCTAGACTAAATAGAAAATGGGAAATATGCAGTAAAGAAAGATTAGAGGCAAAAGGTGCAATCCTATGCATGTTTAGACAGAAAAAGGCCCTACAACACCCAGCATTCCGTAGGCAGCATGCATAAGATTGCACATTAAACTGATTTCTACCCTAATCCTAAGCACAAGGACTGGGAAAATATCTAAATATTATCAATGAAGTTTGCTTACAATTTCAACTTTTAGCACTCAGATTCATTTTGTTCCTATCCAATGCAGCCTCATGAAGTGAAATCCCATGTAAGGTCTAACCAGAAGCAAGCCTCACTGAGTTTAATTGGACTTATTCCCAGGTAACTGTGTATAGGATTGCAACCCCAGTGTAAAATATGTGACATTTCATCGTCTGTAGAATTCAGGCAGTTGAAAGGGTGGAGATAGGGTCATTCAGTGTGATGTAATATTAAGCAAGAAAGGGCAGCTCTCTTTAAAACATCGTAGTACTTGAGATGTAACATAAACTAGATTTTCACAAGTCAATTTCTCTTAAAGGTCTTGCTAGAGGCATAGCCTTTTGCAGATTTTTAGCTGTATGCTATTGGGAGAACTGATGATAAGCACCCACCATATGGCCTCAGTGATGAGTTTCTACCAAACCCTATACCACTATCAAAACATCTGGCTACAAGTTACAACATTACAGAGTTTATATTTTATTTATTTATTCCATTTATATCCTACCATTTTTCCTCCAAGCAACCCACGTTGGTGAACATAATCCTCCTCCTCTCCATTTTATCCTCAAAACAACAACCCTGTGAGGTAGGCTGGGTTGAGAGTCTGTGATGAGCCCAAAGTCACCCAGTGAGCTTCCATGGCCAAGTGGGGACTAGAACCCGGATCTCCTGACTCTCAGTCCAACACTCTAGCCACTACATCACAATCCACAAATCAGACATTTAATATACTAGCAATATTAAATGGATAGCCAATGTGAAGTTCAGGTTAATTCTGGTTAACTTTGTAGTTATGACTAAACAGTGTAGCATAATCCTACTCAAAAGTAACCTCAATTGAGTTTATTGTATTGGGTTTACTTCCAGGTAACTGGGCACAGGATTGAAGCCTAAATAATTTAAAGGACACACAAAGATAGCAAAGCGCACAGCATCTTTTTTTAAAAAACAAAAAACTTAGCACCCTAGTTTTACACAAAATATTGCCTTTGTATTGGCATCTAGTAATCCTGAAGCAAGTTCAAAAATGCAAACTATGTCGCAACACTTAGCAGTCATATAGCATCTTCACACTACACTTTACAGCATTTCCCTCGGGGTTTTTTTTAAAAAAATCACTGTGCATGACTCCCTTAGACGTTACTATTAAGAAACACATTCAGACAAAAATACAAGACCAGCAGGTCTTGCAGCTGATTTACTCATGGTTACTGGGCATGCAGGATTACAGCCTTAATCAGTAAATGAATCAACTAATATAGTTGATTAATCATGGTAACAAATTTTAATCAGTGCAATTTTAATCAGTGCAATTAAAATATCTTGCCTCTGGTGTGTTACTGTAATAAACAAGAAACTTTAAAAGATGGCCTTTCTGTCCAACAGATGACTGCTTTTGTTTATTAATGTTTTCTCATGCTTCCTTCAATATCTAAAAAAAATCTCTTATAGTGAGGTTTTGGTAATATGCAAATATATATATAACTTGTAAAGGGGCAGATGATTTACTCAACTAAAAAGTCTTTAATTTATTACCAGGCCTTTAAAAAAAAGTGTATACATTTTTGTCTGAGCCACCAGGCACAGCACAAACGTAAACACAGCCAATTAGTTTTACCTAGAACACTTTCAGTGCAGCCCTATATATGTCTACTCAGATGTAAGTCCCATTAAATTCAATGAAACTTACTCCCAGGTAAATCTGTAGATGATTGCAGGCTTAATTTTTTACAAAGAAAAAGTCATGTTTTTCTTTTGAACTTATGGGTTGTATCTAATCTCTTACCCCCATGCAAGGAGGAAAAACAACTTACCCTCTGGAACAGTAGCTGAGCCATTGCTGCTGCCGGTGCTGTCATGGTTCCAGGGCCAGGCCTGGCCATGGCTCCAGGCCCAGGACGGGTCAGCATCATGGCTCCAGGGCTAGGCCAGGCCACCATGGCCACTGTAACTCCAGGGCCAGGTTGGGCCGCTGCGGTGGCTCCAGGGCCAGGCCAGTCTTCCCACCGCCACGCCCGACCACCGCTGCACCTACCCTGCTGGCCAATGCCCCAACTCTACCAGAAGTCTCAGACAACTCTTGCCAGAAGTCTTGTGAGACTTGAGACTTCTGGGAGAAGAAGCAAAGCTGATTTCTGGGCTGGCTCAAGAGACAGCATGGGACACAGAGCAAATAACTTGTGCCGGTCCATGGCATTTCTCTGGAGATTTACTCTACTGAGTAAATCTCCACCTGGAGCCCCAGTTCTGAAGCCCAGAACTTGGTCAATCTGGGTTTTTTCAGGGATATGGTCAATCTATCTAAACCCCCACAATATAAAATACCTCTTTATCAGAGCATTTTATTTCCCAACTATTATTGTTAATTGGTGCAACATGTGGAAACTAGACATTCATTTTGTGTGACCTTTTTCTACCAAGTACAACATATGATTATACTACGCAAGCTTTAGCAAATCAAGCTATCATTTTGTTTTCCCTTTGTTTTACACAAGTTGTAATTTTCAGTCTTTTGCATTATACCACAAACCCATTTCCATGCCAAAGATCAACTTGCAGGCAGAGCACTGGTTTTCAGCATTTCACTAATTATTTTATGGTTTTATTTTTATTTTTAGCAACTTTTCCAGGACTTGGCAGAACTGCTAGATGACACAGCAAGGCAAGAATTTTACTGCCCTTTGCTTCTGTGAAAATGATACCACAAAAGAATTTTTCCAAGGGAACATAAGGCTTCAATTCTTATATTTCATAATTTATAATTAGCACAATTTAAAAGTGACAAGGCACACGGTACAGGAAGACCAAAATTACCTCTTGCAGATAGCACAAAAGAGCAGGAACTGATAACAAAAGAAAAAAGAATTTTGGAAGGGTCGTTGTTCATTATTTATTCTTAGAACCATCTTGTGATATGTGCTGCATTGATTAATAGTGATTTGTTCAAGGTCTGTGTGTGTTCTGTGGCTTATTTTATTTTAAAATTCATCCGCCACCTTGCTAAAGGTTCTCTCTAGTCTCCATGTGCTACGGGAGTTGTCAGTGCACAATATCATGATTGATTTGGGGAGCTCTACACTTGTTGGGGAAATGGTTGCTGCTGTTCTGTGCTTTATTCTCTTTGTGGTGCAAGCCAAACCAGAGTCCAAGTTTCACATATGTTTTGCAATCCCCCCCCCCCCACAAAACAAAAGCACAATTCATCTTCAACCATTTTTTTTCAGAGCCATTCAAACAATACAAAAATGTGCATGGACACCTGTGGTGGTGGTGGTTTAAACTCAATAATTCGGTTTGACGCCTGGCTGTCCAATGAGGCGGATCTTCCCGCAATCGCTTTTACGGCAAATCACTATACGCGGGAGGCAGTTAAGCGCATAAGAGGTTGCCTTACCAGTTGTATGAAACTCACTTTTGAGGTGTTTAATGCGGAGAATCACTTGTTTACATGGTCATAAGGCGCTTTAACGGCCGCGGTAAATTAAAACTCACTATTTAACGCACATTCGATAATGCACATAATCGCATAGAAAAAGTGCCTCAACCCCCGATTTGCGCTCCGCACTTGTAGAGGTCAAATTTTTAATGTGCCTTGAAAGAGCTTTAAATTGCTCTTGTAGAGGCACCCAGGATCCAGCATTTGGCTTTAAAAGGTGAGTCTTAATTCTACAACTGCTTGTAAAGCCAGGATTGTCTGTGCATCGGCACACCACAGAATTGTGTGAGAGTGCTTAAAGAGTGTCTCCATGTGCCTTAGAATCCACTGTCATTGCATAGGACCATGGGTAAAACAAAGCATGTTGGCAAAGTTTGGTGAAAGCCTACTATTCTTGCCTGCACTTCCCTGCACCACCCTCTCTCCTTTAAAAAAGCAACTAGGTCTTAGAGTCAACTTTTTACTCTCCTGCAATACCTCCAACATAGCACTGTTCCAGGGCATTGTGGCAATTTAAAATGGCAGCTTCCGGCCACCTGAGTGGTGTTGCTGCCAGAGTGGTGTTGCTGCCATGGTCACCAGATCAGCCCACGGAGGAAGGAGGGGGCCACCAGAGCCTCCCCTTTGCATCCTTTAGAACAGCAGCTTTCCCAGCCAGAATCATGAAAATCCAGGACAGCAATTCTTATTGTGCTATTGAGCTGCTATTGCATGACATTCATGGCTAATCTCTGCCAGTGCACTTTTCAGCACAGCGGTGGCCACCTTGGCTGCATCATGGGATTCTGGCCATCTGAGCTGTCTATCCTGGTTAAACATATTCCAAACTTTAGAGGGACAATTCATCTTCTCTCAAGCTTTGAGGGTGGCAGGCGCATATGTTTCCATTGAAAAGGGCTTAACCTATTACCTTATCTGCATATTCTCTTGCTTTATAAGCGTGGATATTTAATTATACCTTCTGTGCCTACATCTGCTACTCTCATTCTACTCCATTTACAACAGATGAGGAAATTGTACACTGTTAGCCCATAGAATGTAGAAATGCTCTCCCTGGTTGCTGTGCACAGAGTTAATAATGCCCCAACCTAGAGGCAGCTTTCAAATGCACCAAATCTCCATCAACCTGCCAGCAGGTCAGCTCAGGATAATCTAAAAAGCACCATCCGCCTCCTACAATTCTATTGCATGAGATCACAAATTGTCTGTGGTATGAGCAATTACTCTTCATTTGTTTGGAGAGGGAAATTGGCTTTGGAAGTTCTCCAACAAGCAGAACAACTTATTTTTGCTTCACAAATGTGCTTTTGAGATGCATTTTCCAATGCAGGGCCTTTGGCACTTAATGTGGCTTTTGAGAAGCATGGCACTTTGGGTAAACAGCTTCTTGCACAGCTTTGATCAAACAGCTTATCACCTGGTAACGCTGTTCCTGGATTTCTGACGCCACTAAAGTTAGGGTGACCAGATCGCCCTGGATTTCCCGGTCCTAACCGGGAAAACTGGGGCAATCCGGGCCGACAGGGGGAGTGCGGGAGCAAACCGGGGAAAGGATCAGCTCTCCTCCCGCCCTTAAATGCCCACGCTGCTCCCTTGCCTCTGCAAGAAACAAGTGCTCAGCATTAGGGAGCGTCAACAAATTCCTTGTCTGGTGGCTAAAGCTAACTGCTTTAGCCACCAGACAAGGAATTTGTTGACGCTCCCTAATGCTGAGCACTTCATTCCTGCCCGCTGCTCCGCCTTGGCAAGAAAGAGGTGCTCAGTGTTTGGGAGCGTCAACAAATTGCTTGTCTGGTGGCTAACTGCTTTAGCCACCAGACAAGGAATTTGTTGACGCTCCCTAACACTGAGCACTTCTTTCCTGCCAGCGCTGCTCCCCAGCCTCAGCAGGAAACAAGTGCTCAGCTTTAGGGAGTGTCAACAAATTCCTTGTCTGGTGGCTAACTGCTTTAGCCACCAGACAAGGAATTTGTTGACGCTCCCTAATGCTGAGCACTTGTTTCCTGCGGAGGCCGGGGAGCAGTGCGGGCATTTTAAAGCAGGCTCTTCCTCCTCTTTTGTGTGCTGCTGCTGTTCCTCAGATACCTCCAGGGAGCCCAGGAGCAGGGCAAGAAGGGTGAGGGGGCTGCAGGGGGTCACGCGGCAGTGGAGGAGATCGGCGATGGCAGCGGAGAACCCGGTAGGTCTGGGGTGGGTTTTTGGGGGGGGCGGGTGGCTTGGTGGGGGGGGTTGTTTCTGGTGGGGGGTGGCAGGGGTGTCTGTTGGCCGCATGGCAGGCAACCTTTTTAATTTTTTTATTTTATGTTCGGGGGGCTGCTTTGGTGTGGTGGCCATTTTGGACCTGGATTTTGCTTTCCAAAATCTGGTCACCCTAACTAAAGTTGCATGCTTGAATACTCCTGTGCGAAAACTAAATTCCTACATAGAGAAAAGTAGCATATCAGGAAGAATAAGTGAGAACTCTTCTCTCTTGTCATCTACATTTCTGTTTTCAGGAGGTGTTTATACAGCGGAGCGTTCAATCCTGAAATACTTCGCCTGCAGCCTGGAGTGGCGCATCAAAAGTACAGTTTTACAGTTATACGAACAAACTATTTTTCTGGAGAGGCACATGACCAAAAAGACCACAAGAGAGACCAGTGTCACTCCAGCTCTGCTCAAGATTTGTGGTGCAGTAGTTAGGCTGACCAGATAAAATCCAGGTCAGGGCTTGTGTAACTTTAACAGTTGTAGAGAAAAGGGAATTTCAGCCAGAGTCATTTGTATGCAATTAGTTCCTGGTGAAATTCCCTCTTCCTCACAACAGTTAAAGTTGCAGGCACTATACTAGAGTGACCATATACAAAAGAAGACAGGGCCCCTGTAACTTTAACAGTCGTGATGAAGAGGGAATTTCACCAGGAACTAATTGCATACAAATGACACCCACTGAAATTCCCTTTTCTCTACAACTGTTAAAGTTACATGAACCCTGACCTGGATTTTATCTGGTCACCCTAGCAGTAGTGGCCTCAAGTTCAGGTGGAGGCAGAGACTGAATAAGCATTAGGATGCGCATCATATGGCTATCTACATCGTATGGATATCTACATCGTCCTTGCTGAATCATTTTTAAAAGAAGCATGTTGTTAGAATGCTCAAGCCCAAATGTAATAAACATCAAACAAACAATTGATGTGTGGCTGGTGCTAACCCCTCTCTCTTCATTGCATTTCTCAGGTAACAAATAGTGCAAAGAAAATGTGCAATGTGCCACTGTCTGACACCATCATGCCCAGCATCCACGTTGTTTCATTGGCTACAGATTGCAGGGAAAATGGTGAGAAAATGGTGAGCATGACAACATGGCATCATAGGTCTTCTTTCACAAGACATTACACAGAAAATATGGGGAGGAGATGCGAGTTGGCAATGATACATCCCCTGTAACACCTAAGTTGAGTTTCATATCAAGCACAAACAGCCAAAGTTTGTGGCCTGGTGCATTCATTAAATGCAGTCATCACCACCTACAAGGGGAGCAGATAATCTAAAATCAAGAGGATCCATTTCTTTGTGAACTAGAGATATAAAGCAAAGACTTTCTAACATTGTGTAGAATTCCACAGCTGTGGATGAACGACAGACTACTAGAGATGTCAGAAGAGTTCAATGGGTTTTCCTTGGCTTGGCACCATGGACTTCGTTTCAGATCCTGCTGCAGTACCCAGCTTCATCTGCAGCAAGTCGGGCCAGTTTGTGGATTTTCCAGGTTCTGCAATTTGCATGAATTTCTGAGCAATTTGCACAAATTACACCCAGTTTTTCTCAAATTGTAGTCGGATTAGTGTAATTTGCACAAATTCAGGCATAATTTATATAAATTTGGCCATGATTTGAGAAATATGCACAAATTGCAGAACCTTCCAAAATGCACAAAAAATGTTCCCAGAGTTCAGGGAATGGTCCAAAGCTCGGCTCGCAGATGCAAAGCAAGTTACATGCCATGGAACTCTGTTGAGCCAAAAAGAACCAGATTTCACAGAGAAGATATCCCTATACACTACTAACCGCAAATATCACTGATCTGCATTGGTGTATTCCAAATCATGCATGATTTCATCATCTGTCAGACATGCCTTCCAGCAGCTAATAAGGACTGTGTAGAAATGTCCTCCATCTCCTTTCAGTTGATGGGGTCTTGAGAGAACATTTCTTTCTTGTTTTATTAATTTCTTTCCTTTTATTGTGAATTTTAACAAAACAAAACAGAAAACAATTCATGGAAAGAAAAATAGGAAAAAAATCAGAAAATTATATGCATAGAAATATCAATGTTCCAGCAAGTACAGCATTTTCAAAAGGGAGGGGGAGATTATGCATAAGTTTCAGGAAAAGCAAACCAAATATCCATCTATTTATCCACTCGCGGGTAGCGTCTATATACCTCCTGTTCAAACCTTGATTGCATTGTTAGGTCATCAGTAAATTGCCTTATGGGAGGTAAACATTTATCCTTCCAACATAATAATATCAGTCTTTTGGCTGACATAAGGGCTCAGAAAATGCATTTGTGCTGACCATTCATTAACGTCCAAGAAATCAGTAAGTAGTTCAGGAGAACATGTACATCATTCAATATTAAAGCCTGTTCCAATACACAGGTTTTCCGTATTATGAACTCCTCCCAAAAGGAGGCGACTATTGGACATTGCCAAAACATATGAAGAAGCATTAGGAGCATTACATCTCCAACAATTATGCAAATTATATAAGCCCTTGTTAAGAAGGCATTATGGAGTTCAATAAACCCAAAACACAATTTTTGGCTGAATAAGGTATAGCCTAAGATCCACAGAAACTTCAGGTACAGACACTAAAACAACAATCCATTGATTAGGCAAAATACCAACACTCCAATTCTTTATTCCATTCCTGTCTTAGACCCTGAGTATCATATTTATTTACTGGTACCAAGTATTTATATACATAGATCATGGCTCGGTATGTCTGTTCAGCCACTATAAGTGTTTCCAACAATAAAAGGGGCTCTGAACCTGTAAAAGTGACTGGACTGGGGCAGGATCTACACTACTGTTTTAAAATGGTTTATAACAGTAGTGACAACTGTTGGGGCCCAGGGGGGAATCTACAGTATAGGTTTGCTACGTTTAAAATGGGTTCACTCCTTGGGCTACATGACGTACTTACTCTAATGTTTTAGAGCAGTTGTTGTTTACTCTGATTTTCTTTGATTTATTCCGTTCTTTTCTTTATATAAATCATTGTAGGATGAATAATGTGTCTTTCTTTACCGGTGCATATTCGCTAGGAAAAAAACTCCGGTATCCTATCACAGCCGTGGGGCTTGGCCAAAACCATTCGAATATCCATGCATGCTCTTCTTCAATAGTAACATCTTCATTGAAAGGAAGAGAACAGAAGGGGGTGAAGGAGGAAGTGGGCGTGGGAAGTACGGAGAGCAGAAGGAACGTTACGGTAAAGACGGGAGAAAGGATCGACAATAACGTAAGTACTACTTAATGTGGCCTGTCACATTCTAATACGTTGCAATTCACAACGTAACAATCAACATTTTAATATGTAAAAAGTGTATGTGTAGATTCCCTCCAGGACACACTCCATATACAGTTTTCAAGCTTTTCAAAGTGTCATATCCTGCTTGGTGTAGATCTGGCCCAAACCTAGATTCCAGCAAGTGTTGCAATTGCAAATATTGCCATTCAGCTATGATGGGTAAATTGTATTTTGTATGTCAATCAGAAAATGACTAAAACTCATCATCCAGACCCACTAATTGATCCAATATACAAATTATCCTATCTGTTCATGTCCTCCACAAAATCATTTTCTTTCCAGTTTTTAAATCCAGAATTCCCCCATAAAGTCAATTTAGCATGAGAGAATGGATCAAACTGTAATTGATGTGATATTATATGCCACACCTCTCTAGCTTAGACCATTTCAACCACACCTTGTAGAGAGAGAGATTTTTTTCCCCCCTAACATATACTGTTAGAGCTCATGGTCAGCTAATGAAACTGAGTAGCAATAAGTTCAGGAGAGACAACAGGTATATTACTTTACACAACATACTCCTTTATTACTGGTGAGAAGTGTAGATCAGTAAATCTAGATGTTTTTGAATAAATCCCAGATGATTGGCCATTCTAGCTGGGGCTGATGGGATTTTGAGTCCAAAAAAATCCAGAGGGTACCAGGTTAGGAAAGCCTGGTGTAGATGGATTTGTTTTCAAAAAGGATTAGGCTATCTCATGGAGCACCCTTGTTCAAAGGGTTCACCTCTGAATAGCAGAAGCTCAGGACAAGAAACAAGGGGTGGGTAATTGTCCTCATGCCCCATTTGTGAGCCTCCAGAGACATTTGGGTGGCCTCCTTTGGAGAGAGAATACTGGGCTAGGTGGAGCTTAGTCTGCTCAACAAGGCCTTCCTTATATTCTTAATGAATAAGATAATGCACTGCACAGAGTTTCAAATCCTACACAAGTTTGTCTCCTCCCCCCACAGAGCTTTTCAGACCATAATCACTAACACTTTTTTTAAAAATTCTGGGTATTCTCAGCATGTTCCACAGCATACCTGACCCACCATCTGCACAGAAACTCCTGGGCGAGAGTGAGTGTGATCTCCTGATGAGACTGTAAAGTGAAAGCATCTGCCCCTTTGGCGTACAGCAAAATATGCTAGGCTAGGAACCAGCAGCAGTTAATTCCTAATGCAGGTCATTCTAAAAAGAGCTGTGTGCTGCATAAACTATATAGTATATTCCCCCCTTCAAAAAAAGCAACCCCATGTTGTATGGTGCTGTGTCAACACAACTGAATTCTTATTACAACTACAAAATTTGCTTGATTCCTTGATTAGTCCAAAGGTCAGATAATCCGGGATTACAAGATTAAAATGTACAAAATCAATCTAAACAGCAGGGAGCTGCTTCTTACAATACCTTTAGTACTCAGTTCCCAAGGAGAACGCAGACACATATTCCACCGATGGCGAATGTTGCACAAGAGCACACGTTGCTGCTTTGCCTCGTAACTCCAGAGTGGCAACCAGGAAAGGATCAGGCACCTGCTCCTATCTACGTTGAACATTAAAGCAGTGAGCTAGTCATGTGTGCACCTCAGTTACAGACCTACGTTCTGTTTTGTACCCTAATACAAAAAATTGAAACATGCAAACATAATTTCATACCGGGCAAAATCCCTAACTGGGAGTGCTTTCTATTTAAGGGTGTTTCATGGAGTTCGCATGTACATTGTCACACTTTTCCTGGACTTTCTATGCACATGGGAGGAAACTGCTGTAAATGTATGATCGGTGGTCATTTTACAGCTTACCTAACATTGGGGCTGTTTACACAATACACTAATCCACACTCCGTGGTTGAGTGAGGGTTGTTATTGAACCATGGGTTATCAGTTGAAATAGGAGTTGTCTGAACCCAGGACATTTTCCACATGGTAGTTTGTTACCATGCAGTATGGCTTGTTCACCACCCTGAACAACCCAACAACAAACCATGGGTGTTCAAGGTGGCTTGTTCAAGAAAAATAAGCCACTCTGCATGGCTGACAAGCCAATCTGTGGAAAATGTCCTTAGTTCAGACATGATTAATCCATGGTTCAACATCACTTGAGTGTGGGTTAGTGTGTTGGTGAACCCAGTTGAGTACATATGTGCCAGTCAATATGCTGGATGCATCCCTAGCTTCTCTTCTCCCCTTGTGCTTCAGGCATGATGCCTGCTTTTTATATATTATACACACATAACCATTTATATTAAAGTGTATTTGTATACACACATACTTTCACCCTTCCTAATGCAAATGCTTTTAAAAACAGTTACAAAACTACTCCAGGATTTGGGGAGATCTTTACATTGGCAATATAGGAGGAATGAGTCAATACCTCACCACACTTTATTTTTCCATGATGAGCCTATCTACACTACTGCTTTAAAACGGTTTATAACAGTTTTGAGAACTGTTGGGGCCCAGGACACACTCCGTAGACAGTGTTCAAAATGTTTTCAAAGTGTTTTATCCTGCGTGTGGAGATAGGCTCTGTGTTACCAGAGAAAACCAGCCCGCGCACATTTAGAGTTCCTGCACAATCTCCTCCACTCAAAACCCTCTTATTCTCTCCAAGATGCTTAGCAGACAAGATCCAATGAGTTAGGATGAAATAAATCTGCAGTTCTCACTGTGATTCCCTATTGAAATGAAAAAGGAGTACCCCAGGCTTGGATCTCGTGGACTCTCAAATGCCTAATCTTCCAAGATGCTGAACCAATTTGGAGGCTAGGGTTCAGTACCTTGGACAGATCCTATAAAGTTCTGGCTAGTTCTGACTGAAACCCCATATGGATTCACAACCCTACTGAAATTGGAGCCACCACTGGATATGTCCTAATGACGTGTTTACTATACAGAATCCAGAAAGCCAGCCAATTTCCTTATCTACGAATGTCCGGGAAGAATGCCAGGCCTTACTTGCCAGGCCTCCTCCGGTAAGTCCTGGGGAAGGGGTGGAGCTGCAGTTTCTGCCCCTTCTTCCTCCTCAGAGGAAGATTCTTCAGCCTGCCTCATGACACCTAAGATACAAACAGCACCCCCCCCCTTTTAATTGCAAAGGATTGGTGCCTTTAACAGCTACCTAATAGGCAGAAATTCCACAGGTGCACTTCTTTCCTAGTACAGAAGTACCGGCAGTTTGTTTGTTTGTTTACCTATTTAATTTCTAACACACTTTTTCCATTATAAAACTCAAGGTGGAGTACTTGGAATTTTCAGGTCTTCTCCCATCCAGACACTGACCAGACCCAGGCCCAGTTGCTGTGGCTGCATGTCCCTTCAGACTGTGCTCTGGGATCATGTCTGTTATGCAGCATGAGGCCCTGGATCTGTTTCTATCACGAAAGCTGCCTAGAGAGCTTCGGTTATTGGGCGGTACAGAAATGCAACAAATTAATTAATTAATAAAGCCAATGTAGCCATTCCCACTTGGTATTATGTACTATGTATGCACACAGCAGTATTTGCATAATGGTATAGAGTTGAAAGAAAAGTTTAAAATGAGGTATACAAAACTTATTGGAAGGTCAGACAAGTTTCTGATTACTATTTTGGTTAATTGTTCTGTCAGCTTCTTTTCAGACAGAGAACTACAAAGGGCTTCTTCCCCCCCCCCCCCCCCAAGCCGTGTAGAAGCTGACAAACGGGCTACTGATGTTTTCATCTATGTAAATCTATAATTCAGAATGTGATGTGGAAATGGTAGATACTTAAGGCAACATGGTGCATTAAATTAATCTGACGGTGTCTAAACAGCTCAGAATGAGAAAAGCCAGCCAGCCTGTCAAAACAAACTGTAATCATCAGAGGTAAACCAGCTCCAATATTTCAGAACAGATTTCTGACTCAGCAGTTGCTTCGTAACAAGCATGACAGGAAAGATGAGCCATTGCTTTCTGGCCCTTTTAGAGGCTTAAAAAAATTCAGCTGGTCTTTCATGGGCACGTGGATACTTGAAAGAGGTTGGGTGGGAATATAAGTTTTGCTTGTAGAGAACACTCTCCAGAGAACACTGAAGCTATCGGAGCTTCCCTGACTCAATGGTGTGTTCTCATAAACAATGGGTGGTACTCAGCATAAACCAACTGCTAGGACAATACCATCAACACTTGCTACACTCAGGGGGAAAGCGCCAAACTGCCACCATATTTTGGCATTCATGGTAGTGCCGTGACAGCATTAGATGCTACCCAACAGCACTGTTCAGACAACACGCTAACCCGCAGTGGTTAAGCATTTTGAGTTAAACATTATGACTTAGGGGCTGTTCAGACAACATGCTAAGCCATGGTTAGGCCACTAACACTTTTGCACCAAACGGTTAATGAACATGTTTAAACTGTGGTTATCCAGCTGCCATGGTTAGGTGTCAGGCTTTGCCAGCTGACCAAAGCTGAATTGCGAGGGCTGTAATGAATCCCTTGCAGATAAGCCAGGCAATAAACCCATCAAGGCCAGGAAAGGAGGGAGGGTGAGGCAAGGTGAGGCTGTATGCAGGGCTGGAAAGTTTACCGGTTCAATGAAGTAAATTCAATGAGGCAGAGAAGAGCCCTTTTTCCAATCCAGAGTCCCAAAATCCAAGGCATTCAAGGCATAAAGGGAAGGGCAAAGCTCAGGCTGATGAGATCCGGCATATAGATACGACGTTGTGTATCTTCAGCAATTGTCCTGTAAATTCTGGCTGCTGTTAAGTTCAGCATCCTGGAGCAGCTGCTGACAATTGATCCCCCATCTTCTGGAAGGCTTTCTGTCTTAAATGGACCAACATTCACCTCCATTACTCTTTTCCATGAAACCTCCTTCACTCTGTTGGGGTCAGCGAAACTTGGTCCTCTGAATCCGACAGAGGGGCTGCAGCAGGGCATTGATCACTATCAGGTAGTGAGGACTCTGGAGCTGTTTCTGAGCTAGTCCCTTCACCCGGGCCTGCAACATGCCATTCCCCTTCAATCTCAGAAGAATCCGAGGGAGGCATCACACTAGGAATAGTTCGCATGACACACTAAGTGACCTATGTCGGGAGAAGGACAGGGAGAATGTGACTCTGTTGATTCTCCTTGATGTCTCAGCGGCTTTCAATACCATCGACCATGGTATCCTTCTGGGACGACTGGCTGAGTAGAATTGCAGTGGTTCCACTCCTATTTGGCGGGTCGGCTTCAGAAGGTGGTGCTTGGGGGACATTGCTCTGCCCCGTGAATTCTCCAGTGTGGGGTTCCGCAGGGATCAGTCTTGTCCCCCATGTTGTTCAACATCTACATGAAACCGTTGAGTGCAGTCATCCGGAGTTTTGGAGTGTGTTGTCATCAGTACGCTGATGACACGCAGCTCTACTTATCCTTTTCATCTTAATCAGGTGAGACTGTGGATGTGCTGAACCGGTGCTTGGCTGTGACAATGGACTGGATGAGAGCTAATAAACTCAATCCAGACAAGACTGAGATGCTGTTAGTGGGTGGTTCTTGTGACCAGATGAAGGGTCTTCAACCTGTTCTGGATGGGGTTGCACTCCCCCTGAAGGGGCAGGTTCATAACTTGGGGGTTCTCCTAGAACCATCTCTGTCACTTGAGGCTCAGGTGGCCTCGGTGGCACGGAGTGCTTTCTACCAACTTCAGTTGATGGCCCAGCTATGACCCTATCTGGACAGGGATAACCTGGCTTCAGTTGTCTATGCTCTGGTAACCTCCAAGTTAAATTACTCCAATGCGCTCTACGTGGGGCTGCCTTTGAAGGCAGTTCAGAAGCTGCAGCTTGTTCAAAATGCAGCAGCCAGATTGGTAACAGGGACCAGAAGGTTCGAACATTTAAGACTGATTCTGACCCGCTTGCATTGGCTGCCCATATGTTTCCAAGCCCAATTCAAAGTGCTAGTTTTAACCTATAAAGCCTTACACAGCTTGGGACCACAATACCTGACAAAACGCCTCTCCCAGCACGAACCTACCCATACACTACACTCAACATCTCAGGTCGTCCTCCAGGTGCCTACTCTGAGGGAAGCTCAGAGGATGGCAACAAGGGAGAGGGCCTTCTCTGTGGTGGCCCCCCAATTATGGAATGATCTCCCCGATGAGGCCCACCTGACGTCAACACTGTTATCTTTTCGGTGCCAGGTCAAAACTTTTCTTTTCTCCCAGGCATTTTAGCAGCTAAAGCTGAGGTTTTTAACTGAATTTTTGGCCAGGCTTAAAGTTTAAAATATTTTAAATATTAGCTGTTTTTATGTTTTATGGTTTTCAGTGTTGTATATTGACTTTTTGATGTTCAATCTTTAAATTTTTGTAAACCACCCAGAGAGCTTCAGTATACAGGGCGGTATATAAATGCAATTGATAATAGTAATAATAAACAATGGTTCGCACACTAAGCCATAATGTGTAGCTCAAAATGTTTAACCACTGTGGGTTAGCATGTCATCTGAACAGGATCATAGTGTGTAGTGTGAAGCATTCCTAATGATGGTGGCTACATAACCACGGTTTAAACACACTCAATAACCATTTGCTGCAAAGGGGTTAGCGGCTTAACGATGGCTTAGTTTGTTGTCTGAACAGGCCCAATATGGCCTGTGCAGTGTGCTTGGAACTCAAGCAAAAATATATATCCATAAAAAGGAAGAGAAAGCAATACACTACAATAAGGAAACGAAAACGTCTGATTGAATATTGTCCTGATAGTTTCTGTTCCAAAGCATTGCAAAACTTCATCTTTCAATTTTCCTATTTGTCTTTTGTCCATAAGATGTTCTTCTGCAATAGGTAAGCTTTGATAAAATGCTATGCTCTACCACACTGTTCAGAAATTGAGAGGACAACTCTCTTCTTCCAATTAGCTGCTATGTGCATTTTGGCAGCCGTAAGTATGTTTGGAACAACTTTGAGGTCAATATCATTAACCAAGTCTTTAAGTGATACAGTAATGCTATTTTAGGATGTTGTGGTATTAGGCAGGCAGCCACTTCATTCATCAAATTCAAGAAGATAGCTCAAAAGACCTGTATTACCAGAAAAAGCTGCCAAAATGTCCAAAAATCTGAATGGCCATCTCTGCATTGGTAACAAGGCATATGCCAAGTTGTAAATGCAAATTAACATAAAGAATTATATAGCATTGTAATCTCTAAGCTTTTTTCAGATCAGCCAATACCCATAGTAATAACCAACAGGGAACGCAATTCAAGGTCAAACATCAACTCAACCTCCACATCCATCTAAGGTGGGGAAGGGGAGAAATGGCAATTATATGCAAAATGGGATAGCCCAGTCTCCAAGGCAGAGAGCAGAATCAACGCTGTGCCCATTCGGAACACAATGTTATATTTCACATTCAACTGCAAGCTTAACTCCCATACTTCTTTTTGGCCAGCCGGAAGCAAATGAGGCCACTTCAAACTATAGTCCGAATATAGAATCATCTGTTTTCAAATGCACAGGCAGAATAGGGAGGAGGCAGGAACAAGCAGGCATACAGAGAGAGAAGCCATCTCCATGCAGCCGGCCCTTGAGATTCCCCATGGCTGGCCTGCTCCACCTTGACACAGGAAGCTGTGTGACCTTCATTCCAGGTCTTAGGAGCAGCAACTGCCCATCAAACACCACCTTTCACTGCCCAGAGCAATTGTAATCGCTTCATTTCAGGCAAGAAAACGTGGCTATGGTAACAAAATTACGCCCTGATTCTTGAGGTTTCCTAGCAGAGAAATTTGCTGGCCTTATACTGAAGATATATATTTTTAAAGTTCCTAATATTGATGCTAAACCCTGGAATAATGAGATCCAATGTTCTTCAAGGAAAATATTCCAATTAGGTGTTCTAGGAGGGAATTGTTCTCAAAGTTTTATCTAATTAGCATGCCTCTAGCAATTTTCATTGCAGCTCTATATTTTGCAAGTTTCATGTAATGATGCAGATAGAGTTGCCTTAGATTTGCCTGGGCATTTGTTGCTTTTAATCATCCTAGAAAGCACTTTCCTTTGCACAGTGTCCTACACCTCTCATTTTCCCACTTCACAAACACACTTCCATTAGGGTTACAAATTTTTAAAATGTTCCAAAGGAGGAAGTAACTGGCCTCCTAAACTTGCAGTGAAAGTCCAGAAGATTTCAGTATCTGAGACAAAGAAAATTATCATGAGAAGTCACTTTGGAGAAGCCTCACTTCCGATATTGCATTATAATCTATTTTGTATCTTTCCTCCCCCTCTGTGTAAAGACGAGGGCAGAGACCGAGAGAATTAGGAATGGAGAATTAGGTCATGTAAGTCAGGGCTGGGTGGACGTCAGACTTGCAGAATTACTATAACTTTTGCCAAAACCCTCAGGGTTCACCAAATGGAGTCTGTGGGGCAGATGTATGGATAAGGAACAAGGGTGCCTCTGAGCATGTGCTCCACTCAAAAATTTGTTTTCTGTTTAAGAAGTGTGCTCACTGTAATTTCACACACAAACACAAAAATAAACTTCTGGTTCCCAGTCCTGCCCCGCCAAACCCACCCCCCAGCTACCCCTTCCCACATGCTTTCAACATCTCAACAGCCTAATATAGAAGGGGGGAGACTTTTCATTGTTGCTTTTCTTATACAATTGGGAGACAGAAACCTTTATTACAAATCACCTAGAAATCCACCAGTATGTCCCAATATACCTTCTGCCCACTCCTGGTGTAAGTGTATGTGCCACGTTCCCTTGTGATCACTCAAAGGATTTTTCATACAATAGTGTGCTTTACATCTTTCCTGGCTCCTTTGAAATAAATGCTGGGCTGGAGGTGGAGTTTGCACTTCAAAGACCTACACCAAGCAGGATATGACACTGAAAACGTTTTGAAAATGGGATATGTAACGTGTCCTGGGCCTGAACAGTTGTCAAAACCGTTACAAACCATTATAAAGTGTGGATCTTCCCACAATTGGGTTCCAATTGCTCTCAGCAACTCTGATTCCAGTATCTTGCTCTTCAGTGCAAATAATACATTACAATACATTGTGTGTTTTCTTCCCCACCCCACCCCCTTTTGAAAAAAGGTACTGGGGGCGGAGTTGAGGCAAAACAAGTATTTGAACCTAAAACAGGAGCCTCAGGCCAAATCCAGCCAGCCAGCCGGCCTGCCTGGGGTCCCAATTTGAGGTTTCCCAAATGGTCACACTTCCATTCCCCTGGCACCACTTCATTCGCCCAACCATCTATTGTTGAGTGGTTTCCCAGCCTTTCTGCAATTTTCCCCCCATTCTAAAAGGTCAGAATGTCTCTCCTGTGGCTTTAGTTACTGGCAGTAAGGGCTGTAAGCTAAAACTAACTTGACTCGCACAGACCATCTGTGCGCTAGTAGTTTATTGCTCAGTATTATACTTTTCCGGCTTTGTGTTTATATATCCTGTTGCTTAGCTGCACAAAGGTCTTCTCATAGCTCGGAACCTCCAATGTGCCATATCTCAAAACCTTCATGCCGTGCATTGCCACACATCAACTTAGCATTTTGTATAGAGATATAATGCTGATATTTTGGGCTACACCCTTTTTGCCTTTGGCCCTGCCCACCACTGGAAGGCATCCCCTGAGAGCTTCTCCAAAATGGAATCACATAGAATCATAGAATAGTAGAGTTGGAAGGGGCCTATAAGGCCATCGAGCCCAACCCCCTGCTCAATGCAAGAATCTACCTTAAAGCATCCCTGACAGATGGTTGTCCAGCTGCCTCTTGAATGCCTCTAATGTGGGAGAGCCCACCACCTCCCTAGGTCATTGGTTCCATTGTTGTACTGCTCTAACAGTCAGGAAGTTTTTCCTGATGTCCAGCCGGAATCTGGCTTCCTGTAACTTGAGCCCATTATTCCGTGTCCTGCATTCTGGGTTGATCAAGAAGAGATCCCGGCCCTCCTCTGTGTGACAACCTTTCAAGGATTTGAAGAGTGCTATCATGTCTCCCCCTCAATCCTTGAGCTGAAAGAGGTTGAACACCCCTGACCTAAACAAAAACACCCCGCCTGTAGCTCTGCTTTCTCAAGGGATATATCATAACAAAGTGAATGCTAAATGGGCAAGTTGAATCAAAGCCACTAAATTAAATCACTTGATCATTTGCCTCCCTTTAAAGGTTCACTTACTTCATGGTGATGCTGGGCCTGCTAAGTTATTTGTGTGTGTGTGTGTGTGTGTGTGTGTGTGTGTGTGCTTTCAGACCTGCTGAAGCACAGAGGTGGCAACTTCGGAGTCATGCCCCTGAAGGTGAGAGCTTCATGCTAAACTCCTCTTTTGCTCTATCGTTTCCAAGCGCCAGTAGATCCAGGCAGCTCCTACAAGAATGATTATTACCTCTCTCACTCTCTGTCTTGCACTTTCTGATCAACGTGACACTATTGGGGAAAAGGCAGCCCAAAAACATTAAGAAGGAATAGTCATATGGGGTGGAGGATGGAATCCTGATCTAGTTCGGGAGTTTGCAAAGGCTGGACTCTTAGACAGGACAAGCCTGCCACCTAGAGGACAAATTCATGAAGTAGCCCAAGCTTCTCCTAAGCTTTTCCAAGATTTCGATGAAATGACAGAGAGAGTCTTGAATGTCAGGCAATTATCGCAAATCATGTTATGACTGTATTAATATTTCAGTCACACAGCACAATTAGAAAGAGAGTGATGTACTCCAGGCAAGTCAGATTATAGAATTGCCAAGGATTTTTCCAACACAGAAGGCAGTTAAAATCCCCAGCATAGTTTATATTTTTCTGGGGCTGCTACCATCCATCCCAAATTGCAAGGATATCCCTCCCATGTACTCAAACGGAAATGGCTGGACTCCAGAGGCAGCATTTCGCATCACTGCGCATACACAGCTAATGTTCTCACTAAGGTTTCACAAGCAGGGCACGAATGTGATGGCTACCCTGGTTCTCCTGAGAATCTGGTTCTCAGAGACACGCTGCCTCTTGACGTGGAAGCTCCACTAAGGAAACAATCCAGTGCATGTTTGCAAAGAAAAAAAAGGGACCTGCAACTCCCAGCATTTCCCAGGCAGCCATATTGGTTTAGCCAGTCTATCCCCCTTCCCAATGATTTCGCTTATTCTTTAAAGGCATCAAAGCAATAGGCATTCGCTACATTCTGTGGTAATGAATTCCACAATAGAAATAATTACAGTAATTTAAATCTCCAGCCTGTGGTCAGCAGCTTCTTCCCCTGGTCTCATCCCCTCTGCCACAGGGGGGGGGGGGAACCTCATAGATCAACAGGTGACAGGAGAAAAGATCATAGAGAAGGGTTGTTTCCTGCTTAGAACTGAAAAAGGCTCCCTTTCTCAGTGCTTAGCGAGGGAAAGCACTTATATCCGATTAGCTGCTGATATATATATTTCCGGGGGAGGAGGGGCAGACTGGGCAGGAAGTTGCTAAGTGATTCAATCCTTCTGAGTCTTGTCCTGCTTGTGTCTTGAGTAGACATGCAGAGGCTTGCTCTGCTTACTTGCGAATAGACATGTTCATGCTTTTTCAGAATAGACATGCTATTTGAAAGGGCTGAGAGATCCAGTCCTGCTTCCTTCAGAATCTTGGTCTAGAAGATGGCCTTGCTTACTTCTGAGTAGACATTTAGAGGCTCGGTTTTTGGGATCCTATTTGTCCTATTTGTGGGTGTAGTAGCATGACATGCTACTTGGAAGTAAGCATGACATGCTTACTTCCAAGCAGTCATGCTTCCTACCATAAATTGATAGCAATGGAATGAGGGATGGATCTTTCAGCCCCACCATCCACTTTTGCCTCTAGCCCTGTTCGCGTTGCCCCCACCAACCACTGGAATGAAGGTCCAAAAGCTTCCCTGAAGTTGAATCCTAGGCCTGAAAAAGGCTTTCCGCCCCTGATTTAAATAGAAATGTAATCCAAATCTTGTATTTTGAATTGGGGAGGACATTTTCTCTTTCTCACACATCCACTATTTTATAGACCACTTTCATGTCCTCTACTTATATTCTATGATGGGGTGGGCAGAAGGTGGATCTCTAGATATTTTTGTAATTCAACACCCAGCAGGACCTGCCAACATAGCCAATGGCAGGAACGCAGGGAGTTCAAGTCCAAAATATCTGAAGATCTATTTTCCGCTTATATTTAAACTACAAAACGGAACTGCCTCAAGGCTTCAGCAGGGTTACCTGCCATCGCTTATTGCTACCCTTCAAAAGGAAAGGAGTGGAGCCACTATGAGGTGAAGCAGAGCATAGGAAAAGTGAAAGCTTGTGAAAAATGCAAGGTTGCCTCTTTCTGTGTCCCACTAATATGGCAGGAGAAGGAATCTGGGAGTTGAGTGTTTTTTTCTTTCTAAAAGAAGACCTATCACCTCCATGGAGATCCACAACTCTATCCTATTCAGGTGAAGCCACTTATGAAAATTATTCTGTCCAGATCAATATTTTATTTTTATTTTTCCCCATTCAAGGAAAACCCAATCTTCCATGCTAACCTCTGCATTCAAACTCTATCAATGTCAATGTTAAATCTCCCATTTGCATGAAATATTAAAGCACGTTCATTCTTTAGGTAACAACCGTGTTAGATGTGCCAATGCTACCCTGGTATTTCTGCAGCAGTGTGTGCATTTCAAAGCCCAGGCTCATTCAAGCTCACTTAGTAAATTCTGGAATGCCCAGCAAGTCTCCATGATATGTCCCTCAGGAGGCAAAGCCCATGAAGCTCTTGAGTGTTGTCCTCAAACTGGTGGCAATTCTTAGAAGAGTAGTAAGTCAGTCATCAACCTGTCATACAAAGGTTGGGGAAAGGTTAGATTGGGGGATAATCTAAAGATCCTACTGATACCTATTCACGTAAGACAAAACAGTTACAAAACATTTGGGGAAAAGACCATTTGCTGCTACTGGTCCTATGGTGGTCAAAAAGGAATGGAGTAGAATTGTACCAATCTTCCATTGGCCTTACAGAAGAGATGCAAAGGCGAAAAGGAGGGAATGTGCCAATTCAAGGAAACGAGGAAACCTCCAAGATGTACTAAATCATACTTTATTTAACCCAATGCATTTTGATTAAAATCTTTGTGGAACCAATGTCAAACAAAACACACAGTGATTCACAAACTTTAAACTGAAACAGCAAGGTGAATAACGTAGAATTCCATGCATCTTAGAGGCTCTTCTTCTTACCCTCTGTAGGGTAAGTGCCAATGGCAATGAAATATGCAAGTCCCCCACCCTTGTACTTTCCAAAAAGTAACAGCTGTGATCTACAGAGGAGAAATCCTATACTTAAGATAGGACAGGGTGGTGGTGATGGTGGCTTCTTTTTTTTTTTTTTTAATTATTTACAACCAGATATGGGTGGAAGGAAAGTGCAGGTAAACTTTCTGGTAGCACACCTGGTGCATACTCATTGCAGGGATTCTTGCAAAGAATGCTGAACAGGCTGGACCTTGATCTGATCCGGAAAATGCACTTATGATCTCTCAACACAGATTAGTTATGCTATGATTGTTGAAATATTCTGAGTACGCACACTTGCTTTGAAAATATAACACAGTGGTGCTATTTTGAAACATACGCAACTCAAAACTAGTTAGCGCCCCCCCCAACCCGCTTTGAACAACAAAAGAAAGTCAGTTGTTACAAGTATCTCCTGCTCATCACAAGGGGGGAAATATTTATTGACGTTAATAGGGATCTTCAGATGTGCCCTCATAGTCCATAACTGGAATGTGGATCATATCACCAAGAAACTACTCTCGACACATCGCGCGCACACATACATACACACACACACACACACACACACGGAGGGAGGGAGGGAGGGAGGGAGGAAGAGAGAACGAACAGTATAAAAAGAAAGGAAGCCATCTTTTTCATAAATATAGTAGTGTCAGAACAATGACTGTGGGGTGGGATTAAGAGGGTGCTGTTGCCGTCATGTCCTGCTTGCGGACCTTCCATATGCATCTGGCTGGCCATTGTGGGAACAGAATGCTTGAGTAGACAGACCTTTAATCTGATCCAGCATGGCTCTTCTTACGCTCATAAATGCCCTAGGAAAAGCCAGGAAGAGGGAAGGAGGTGGGTGAGGAGATGTGAATATTGTTCAGTGGCGACAGGTGTGAAGAAGCAAGGGCCAAAAGTTCTTGGTTGCATTGAAGGAAAGTAACCTCCATACAGGCTCTGGAGGGTTGACATAGCAGGAGTTGGAAGTCCAAAACTTCTTGAGATCTATTTTCTTCCCACTCCTGATTTAGAAGACTATAGGTTAAAACTAGTGTGTTGAGTTGCGACTGCAGCAAAGGCAACAGTGGCTGCTGCTAGGCCTGAAACTGAAAAGTACAAGTTGCTTACCTGTAACCATAGTTCTTCCAAGTGTTCATGTCATTAGCTTCTTACTAGGTGCTAGCCTTGTGGCCTAGAGTAGACACAACAGTGAATTCATTGACAGAGCAAAGCTGTCAATCTGACTTATAAAAGAGAAGCTGCAGTCAGCCAAAAGCAGGTGAATCAATATTCACCAAGGTTAGAGACATCCAGACATCTACTTCATCACTTGCCTAATTGTAGCATGCTCCCCCCACCAGCGCCAGCTATAATCGACCACTAAGAAAGATTAAACCTAACTACTGTAGTCCAAAGAAGACAGAGCTGTGTATCATTAACATATCAATAATACCTCATGACAAAATCATATGATCTTAGGTAGAAGCCTAATGTATATATTTGATGAGGATGGGGATGAGATGGAACCTTGGTGGAAGGAATAGGCCCATGGAGAGAAGATAGGTAGTTACCCCTACCTGATCACTGTTTGCGATCTCCATACCAGGAATGAACAGCAGTCCTTCTGACAGGTCCTTCCATGGTGACTTGCACCAGTTGCCTATTTACTTCCATTATTGATTTAAGGTGTTGATTCTTACCTGAACAGCTTGGGACTAGTGTACCTGAATGGCCACTTTCTGCTAAATATACCCACTTCATGTGCTCTGTTTAACATCTGAGGTCCTGCTTGAGTTGCCCTCACGAACTGAAGCTTGGTGGGGCTGTGATCATAACAGAGCCTTCTTAGCGGTGGCATCTACTCTGGGGAATACTCTCCCTGAGGGTTGCCTGGCCCTGATACTGTCTGCCTTCAGGCATCTGGTGAAAACCACACTTTTCATGAAGCTTTTGGGATTGGATGAGGCTATTTTTGCATGTTAACTCTTTGTTTCTGCATTGGTGGTTATTGTGAGCTTTTCCCTCCGTTTGTGCCGTGTGTGTGTGTGTAATTGACATGTTTATTTTAAAATCTTCTGTAAAGGCAGGATATACATTATTAGCATAAATATTGTCAATGCCACCTCACAGTCAGCTAGGTCAAGGGCCACTGAAAGATGTAGTAACAATGTGTGGTTCTCCAGTTTACAAGCACCACTCAATCCATAAAGAAACAGGCTGCAATGCAAAGAACCACCTTAGTGGGGTTTTCTTTTAAACCTTGTTTTCTTTGAATAGTAGACCTCACCAGGCCATAACTCAAAAGTCCTCTCTATTCCAAAAGTGGATTGCCATGTGTTGTGATGCCGAAGCCTGTGACTGGGGAATAAGCATCAAGTCGTTTCTCAACTTGGGCAGAACATGGATGGGTATTTGTAATCCTGCCCTCCTATGTTGACAATCCGAACCAGCAAGTGCCCAAGCCTTATCAACCAACAGAGGCATAAACTGAGTTCACAAATGGTTTCAGATTTAAACATGGTTTCATTCCTGAGTACTACAGTAGCAGTACTATGCTAGAATTCTATAGACAATAAAATGAAAATGACAAGTAAGAAAACAAAATAATAAAATGAAATGAAGGCATGCATTCTCTTCGCTTTTTTAAATAGCCAAAGCAGTTATTTTGCAGGGATAAAAAGTTTACATGCCGTAAACTGGGAATTTAACAATGAAAGTTTAAAAACTGCCTGGATTTCTAGTTATTTAAGCACTGCTAATATTCTTCTAAATATATAGCAGAAGCATAGCAAATCAAGAGAGAATTTTGGTCTCTTTGTTTCTTGAAAAGAATGTAAGAAGAGCCATGCTGTATTAGACCAGAGACCTATTTGGTCCGGCATCCTATTCTCACAGTGGCCAATCAAATGCCTATGGGAAGTGCAACCACACCTCACTCATGTTCCCCAGCAACAGGTACAGAGAAGCGTCCCGCCTCTGAAATGGAATATATAGCCGTCGTGACTAGTAACCATTGCTAGTGTTATCTTCCATGAATTTGGCTGATTTCCTTTTAATTTTATACGCCTCTATCATGTCCCTTTGCTCACTTTCCCTCCCTGAATATTGTAACCTTCCTTCTCAGGGAAGTTGCTCCAGCCTTTTGCTCATTGTAGTTGCTCGTTTCTGCATCTTTTCCAGGTCTGCAATATGCTGTTTGAGATGTGTGGTGTCCAGGACTGTGGTCACATAAAAGACATTATGACATTGGTGGTTTTATTTTTAATTGCCAATTAAAATACACACACACACAGCTCAGCAGCCACTGTGTCACTCACAGAACTCTAAAAGGGCTCTAATGTGTTTTGGTGTGGTGCTACTAATTAGTTCACTGACATACCCACAGGTTTTGAAAGAGAAATGGGGGTGGGGAGAAAGGATCAAATAACCTTACCTGTACAAAGGTGAGTCATCAAGCGGTCTGAAAAGGGAAGTGGAACTTGCATCCGTTTATATAAAGCTGCCAATACCTTCATCACAAGATGAAGGCCCAGTGATATAGCAATGCCTCAGATGACCGGTTATGATGTGGGCTACATTGACTAATGGAGGCTGGATGCTGGTGGGTAGTATTGGCAAGTTGCAACCCAGAGATTCCCCCCTCCCTTTTTACCTTTAGACTTGTTGCTGAATTGGGAGCTGAAGCAACCAACTGCAGTTTCTCCAGTCTGCACCCGCACCCCCCCCCCACCCAGTTACCTGCTGCACTGAGGTGGTCTGCACAAGAGGAGGAGTAATATGACAGGCCTAGGGAAATTTAACAGGTGCAACTACCTTGGCTCCCAATTTGGCAGAAGATTTAAAAGTAAAAAGCAGCTCATCAAATCTACTGATGGGTAGTAACAGCAGGGACAAGGCAACCATAATGACTGGAGGAATATCCAACCTGCAAGGTCTCTGATATACTAAATCTAGGGAAATCCTTCAAGGTTATTTAGCAGCAAAACAGAAATGGGCTGGCAATGATTCCGCATGAACATCAGGAAACACTCAGATCCCCAATTACTGGCGTCTATTGATACTAAAAATCTTTGGGATTGCAACTGTCTCTATGAGCAGAAACATGGCCTAGTCTTCTGAACTTCATTTGTGTTTGCTAAAACAGCCATTTTGTAAAATTCAGTTCCATGAATTTCTTGATCCGCTTTAAACATGTCAAAACTTACTTTGAACAACCAGCCACTGTTTTTCTAAGGTTTCTTTTGTTACTGAATGGTAATTTAAAACATGAAGATAAAAGCTTGCTAAACATAAGGACGGCTTCTTTCATGTGAAAGGTTGACTCTTACCTCAACTTTAGCTTCTAAAGTGACACCACACTATAACAATCCACGTTTGTTTTGTGTTAACACACAAAGTAACATTTCGCTCAGATGCCATCACATCCAGCTAACTCTAAAATACATTAAAACTAGCAGCATAAAGTCATGCAAATTGTCAGACACAGAGACGTAGATCACACCTTTATGCAACATCACCGGATGTCTTGCACAAGTGAACGGGCCAATGCAGCTAAATATAAGCACAGATAAAAACTTTTATATAACTTCACGTTGCAAACATATCGCTTTTTGATGATGTCTATTCACATATTCAACTGCCAGTCATCATGTGTTGCACATATATGTGTGAACCAGGTTAAGTACAGCCAAAGAATTTAGGATTTTACATGGGTTCCTAAAGACTGTAATTGTACAGGACTGCACCCTCCCAGGCCTATCAATCTGAAGCAAGACTCATTGATAAGTTGGCAGGCTGGTTAATATTTAAGGCCAAATCATGGTTTGCTACTATGCAAATAGGCCTGGAGCTCAGGCTTGACCTCCAAATCAGGATTGTAAGCTTCAAATGAAGGATGGGGAGAAATTAGTTTGATTTGCATTTTAATACAAATTGATCTAATTTGCGAGCTAACATGTGAATTAGAGTGCGATCACCCTTCTTTTCATACTGCAAATTTTGCGATATAGCTCTCCACTCAAAAATTATGTACACAATGCATACATTAGGGGAAAAATCATTTAAAATGTATATTTCAGAGTAAATGTTTGCCAAAAAAATCATATGGGGGAAACTACATATGAATTTTCATACAGACTTTTTAAAAAAGGCATGAACAAACCTCATGCAGAAATACGATGGAACACTTGTGCCTGAAAAAATGTGAATCTTATGAAAAGTGAAACAGGGCTATCCATCCCTACTTCACAATGTAGTTTGGTTTGGAGGAGGGAAGATGCAAACCATGGTTTCGCATTTGATTGCAATAGCAAACTATAGCTTATGCCACTGAAAAAAATGTAACCGAATCAACGGAGCCCAAGGAGCATGAAGAAAACAGCATGCAAACTCGGTGCTTATTCATGCAGCACCAAACTATGAATTGGCATGATGTCTAAACTGAGCCAGTGAGACCACTGCAGAGTAAACATGTTTGGGATTGGGTTGTCAATTTACTGATTTTCTTAAAACTCAGCATTCCAATTAATATGTTTGAGAAGCATGCTGCAAAATGGATAAGGAACCTGTGGCTCTCAAGGATTTCGTTAGACTACAACTCCCATCATCCCTGACCATTGGTCATGCTGGTTAGGGCTGATGAAATCTGGAGCCCAACAACATGTAGTGGGGAGGCAGAGATTCCCCATCCTGTTATAAAATAAAACTCAGCGATAAAGTAAGAAGGAGATTCACAGTGCAATATGTACCAGTAGTAATATATGCCATTCTATCCAACAAAGAACTTCAGGAATTTGGGTTGGAAAAAGGAGTGGCTAAAATCAGAACAAGTCAGTGCACAATAATATTTTCAATTTATTATCTTTGCCACAGTACAAATATTCACAAATCAAACATCCGTTGTCTGTCAATGTATGTAAACAAGTGTCCACAGGTGTCCCTATCCTGGTTTTAAGGTTGTGAATGTCTTAAAAAGTCCTTCAAAATCAAGTTTTGTCTTTTTTATCACTTGTGTGTGGAATCAGGAGCCCCTTCTCTTGATAAGTCTTTTTCTTACCATACAGCCTGTGCAATGCAATAAAATCACAGTGAAAGCCCTGGATAATTACGATCTTTACAACAGGACCCAATCCATTAGGTTAATTAATGCATTTAAATAAGCGTTCTGTAGAAGAAATGAGGTTCCAGTTCCAGAAATCAACTGTTAGAAATGCTAGTTTCTACATAAAAATGACCTAAAAAATAACAATGAACCAACCCATCTCTTCTGTCTTTTTTACAAGCCTGAACAGTTTCACTCGCGAAGATACTTTCCAGTCAGGAAAACAGTAGTGCAATTTAAGTAGTTTTACTTCATTTAAAAGTTACTTAAGTCCAGTACGCAAATGCCATAGCTTCTGTGGAAAGATAAGAAGATGCTCTGGTAAACAAGAAAAAAAAAAAACATTGGCAAGCCCACGCAGGCTTACTAGTCCATTAAAGCTTGTGTTAAAGTGTTGTTTTTTGTTTTAAAAAAGTTTTATATATAAACTAAAAAAGCAGAAATAAATAGACAAATGACTGTAAACTGCCTTGAAATTTAAAATTTCTCATTGACAGCTGGCACAAGTTGACATCAAAGTCATTTAAAACAGAAGAAGTGTTGACCTAAGACGTTTTTCTGCAGTGGCATCCAAACCTGGAGAACCTTGATAACTACATTCTTAATTTAAAAAATAATAATAACAACAACGAAGTCTAACAATGCCACTCGTGAGCATTTCCTCCAGCAGCCTCACTTTGACTTCTTCTTAAAAAGACTTTTTATTTTGGAGGACTTTTTGTTTCGCTCCCCGTTGTGACAGAGGTCTTGCGAGGCGCTACTTATCCGAGGGACAGCAGAGGGTTCATGGCCTGCTTTACTTTCACTGCTGGTGGATGAACAGGAGGTGTGGCGAGGCTTGGCGACCGGAACACCGCTAGAGAGCTGATTCATGCTGCAGGACTTCTCCAGAATGCCATTGTACACTTTGCTTGCTGGACTAAAGATCATACTTTTAGTTTCTGTCATGCCAACACAGTCAGGAGAACCCCTGGAAATATCGGCTGTTAAGGAGGAAGAGTCTCCAGTAGATGACTCCTCTAATGAGAGTTCCTCCCGGGATATTTTTTGTGGTGACAGGGGCTGATAGATTTCAAGGCTTGAAGGAGGAGACTGTTTTCTTCCGACGGAGGAACTGAAAGAGTCACATTCGGAAGCTGTGTCTTGTACTTCCCTATAGCAAGGAGGAAACACAATGGTAAGGTATCACACTGTTCTGTTTAAGGATAATAATATATTTTTTTTAAAATCACCCAAATACTTTCAATATAATCAAATGAAATTTAACTATATCACTAAAGTTTCTAATGGCTAAGGCATGGGGAAATGCCACCTTTCAACCCAAGTATCTGCAGCTACTTGACTAATTAATTGACTATCAAGGATGCAATCCTATAAGCACTTACCTGAGAGTAAGCTCCATTAAACACAATGGGCCGTACTTCTGAATAGACGTGCATAAGATTGCACTGTAAAGAAGCTTCTGATTGGCAAAAAAGATGCCTTGATTAACTGGGCATGAGATTTTAAATAAGTAACTTTTGATGCTTGTTCTTCTCATTACTGCAGACTACGTTGGGAAAACACCATCTTTAAAAAAAAGAGGCATTCCCTCTTCTCTTTCACATAGAAGGGAACATCTCTTCTAAGATGTTACCTGCTAAAACAGATGTATGCACCTTCTGAAGAGAAAGATACGCCTTTTGCTTCAAAGATTCGTGTCTTTACTCATGCAAAATTAAACTGATCAACTAAAACTTGTACAATTAAATCAACTATTTAAATCAGTGACAGCCTTACTTCTAATAATTAAACACATAATGAATTTGGCCTACCCCACACATGCGATTGAAATACCTATTTTTTTTTAATCAAAATGATAAATGGAAACAATTGCTCTATCCTTCCTCTCTTCTACATTAAAAGAAAGTGAGACGGTCTTCTACTGTTTTTCTGACCGAGTAATATTTCAAAGGTTGGATTCACATTTACTGCCTAGAAACTACATTAGAGATGGCCCAGGAAACCCAAGAGATGAAGTGCCCAAAACAGCTTCATTATTAGCTCAGAGTTAGACCACCATTAACAACTTCCACGTTTGGACTTCCCTTGTAGACCATGTCAAGTATAACCACTTGCATGCTGCAACAGGTGAAAGTCTCTAAGGGCACAATATATCTGCACTGATACCCGACTAGCCTTGCTTTAGTATATAGAGAATTAACATAATTAACCGTCTCTTAGGTATGTAGGATCCAAAGTATATAGGAATTTATTCTCACATCATCAATTCTTAGATATATATGGAATAGTCCCTTTATCATTCCTTTTGTGTGCCAACCTATAGACAGGAAAGACACACATATATTCCATGTAACTGTGGGAGCCATAACCTTCAAAACAGGTTCCATCTTAAGTCCTCACAGTAGTGTACCAATGCTCCTACCATTGCTTGTCAGCCGTGAAGTAGATGGCCTCCTCCTCCTCCTCTGTACGGTAAGCAGCAGGGCAACTGGACACTGAAAGGATGTCTGGATCTGCAGAGTGCAAAGTAGCTTGTGTCTGTGAAGTGTGTTGCGTTTGTGCTGTGTGTTGCGACTGAGGAGATGATGGCATGACATTTCGCCTGGAGCGACACATGCTACTGCTCCTTGCTAAGGTGCTCGTTTTTACAATGGACCCTGAAAACAACAGAAGAGAACAATGTTATTCAAGATCAATCAACTGCTCTAAGTTCTCAATGGAGCCATTACTCTGCTCTATACAGAATATTTTATAACTACTACTGAAATTCCTTTTGCTAAAAGCCCATACCATAAGAATGCTGAGTAAAGAAGCAGTGAAGATGGAATTCATTTTAATCTTGAATAATCAATCTATATTCTTCCTTCCCAAGTATTAATCTATACTTAAATACATCAGCAAATGAGACAGGAATGAGACAGGCAAGGCAGGTGTGAAACTGACCTCTACCGACGGAATCTCACAGCAGGTTTGGTTACCATTTTTAAAGTCTTAATAGAGAAGCAACTCCTGATTCAATTATTTAGCAGAAACCTATACTATCTCATTGAACATATTATGCATTATGTTCTGTTGGAAAATAGTAATTCTAGTTACAACTGCTAGAATTTTAAGGATGAAAAAACTTTCATTTTATATCAAGTAAAGTCATGACAAAAACTATTTTAGCTTGAGATAAAGTAGAGGGAAATCACAACCTGGAACAAGAAAGACATTATGCATGGAATTTGTTCAAGGTGACCTATGATACCTGAAAAACAATGTCTAAGGAATCCTGAAAAATGGGAACCAAAGCATCTCCAAAAGTGAAAAACTAGGTTTAACATTATTGTTGATTAGATCATTCTGATAAGAAAACACTGGAATTCTGGATATCATTTAGGCCCAGTTGGAACTGGACTTGCATCATCATCATCATCATCATCACTGCAATTACTGGTGCTTGTCAGAAAAAAAGCAAATCAAAATAATTTTCAAGAGCTGCAGATAGGAGCTCTATCCGTACTTCCGTAGTGAAGTACAGAGTTTCAGAACACCCTTTTTAAAAATTAAAAAACACATTATAGCTATGGTGTAAGGAGTTACGTGTAATGTTAATAGTGATGTCACATACACTATTCAATAAAGAGCTCATGGTACTCCGATAACCACACTGCACTTACAATCTCAATCAAAGTGCTAGAAAAGCCGTAGAGGTGAATGAATCACATTTTGCGGTCATAAAAAAATAAAGGTTTGAGTGGTGGGGAAAATGTAGCCCAACAAATGAAGTACAACCTGTGAAGAAAGCTGTCTAGATCAGCTCTGCAAATACCCTTTCGAGGGATCATCGTCAACCTTCTACCCCACTCCCCTGAGTTCCTTTCTCCTCCCCACCACCCTCATTGGTCACCCATGGTCACAATTGCCCCATTTCCAGAGAACGGGGAAGGAGCGACAAAGGGCGGCAAACATGAGCACTTCCCTCCTTTGCACAGCACAACACTATTATGGCTCTTTTTCTCACAGGCAGCCCATGAAGCATTGTCCCTATGGGCGAGGCTCTCTCCTTTCCGGCTTACTAGAAACAAGAGAGCCAAGAAGCACTTTCTGTTGGGGATTCCAAATGAGAGCACCTTTTCTTCCTTGTTGTTCCTTTCTCAGGAAACTAGAGGGATGGGAGAGAAAAAGCTTCTTGTAAAATTGTCTTTCTGCACCTTCCAGGAAGCAAGCAGGGAACAGCACCCACACTTCCTGCAAAGCACAAGTTGGATTCTCAAGGAAGTACATGTTTATTATTTACTGATTGATTATATTTTAATCCACTCAACAACCAATGTTCTCTGGGCAGATTACAAATAGTTAAAACACTAAAATGCCATAGAAGCAGTTAAAAATATAAAATGCAATATATATATTTAAAAGAATAAACTATATTTAAAAAAACAAAACAAAACAACCAACAGCACAGGGATCAATAAAACTGCAATAAAAATCTACAACTAGGTCTTTAAAATGCCTGGGAGAAACAAATGGTCTTTGCCTGGTGCCAAAAAGGTAACAAGGGAGGTGCCAGGCGAACCACTGTGAAGAGGGCTTTCCACAAATGGGGTGCCACAACTGAGAAGGCGCTCTCTCTTGTAGCCACCCGCCGGGGGCATCCAGAGAAGGGCCTCTGAAGATGACCTAAGGGTCCAAGTGGGTATATCTTGCTTCTTGGAAAGCTGGAGAGGGGGGTAAGAAGAGTTTGTAGGCAGTCTTCAAAACACAGTCCTTAAGGCAGACTGAGAAGACTGCTCCTTCCTCCCTTCCTCCTACAATGCAACACTTTAAACCTAATTAAGGAAGGCATGTTGTGATTTCTATTTTCTATACCTCTACTATTGTTGCTCTGTTGGCCTCTTAGATAGCCTGCTGAACCACTTTATTTTATTTCAATTTGCCCATTTTAGTCATTTGCCAAACTCCTGTCTTCACATGTCCAGTGTCTTATTAGAGATACCATCACATACCATGAAACTGAGAAACTATTGGAGGAGTATCTTCATCAAGGTCATCCACTCCCCCTGCAATTGGATATGGTGGAATGGAAACTCGTGGCATTACCACCCAACTATGATCAGAGTAAAGTGATGAAGTCAGACTTGGTAATCCTGAGTTATGTGCTATCTGGAAGCCACAGATCTTCTCAATCTGCTGCCATCGGTAGAGTCGCTCTCTTAAACAAGTTGTTAATTCAGAAAGTGCTTTTCTGGAGAGTAATAAAAGAGATTTTTTAAAAGGAAACAGTTATTTGCTATGCAAGTTACAGATGAAAATATTTATGATTAGCTAGATTGATATGTACAATACTATATGCTTCAGGACCTACATTTGTCCTTCAGAGTAAACTTAGATATAATATTAATAATAACAATAATAATCTATTATTTACATTATAGAATCTGTTTTTGTTTTGTTTTTTTAAAAAATGGAATCAAACTTGTTTGTGCAACAAACACAATGGGAATCCCATCTAGTTAATCCTCTTACTTTGCTTCCAGAATCTTGTGGTCCACTTCATCAAGAGAAGAGCTGTGTGCAACATGTAATGTCCCAAAGACTGTATTTCTCTTCTTCTTAATCTTTTCTGCCTAAAATTAAGGACACACAATTCAGTGGCTAAATAGAAATTTATATGCTTTTCATAGACAGTGAGCTATGCATGAAAAGTATTACCAGCTTCAGCTATCAGCAACCTGAGCATAGCATATCCAAAGAGATACTGTCCTACCAGCATCTCCAAAATAGAATGAAAACTCCTTCAAAAATATGCAAAGGCATATCCAGAAGTATTATCAACAGCTGCCCCATAACGATGAATCTCCATCTAACAAAGCAGCTTGGAATGGGCCAATATTAGCATTTATTTAAAATTATTCATTAACTGTCTTTCAGGGCAAGCTCTCCCAATGCAGCATACAATAACAATTTAAAACAATACAATTAGCATGCATTATGTATAATGGGATAATCTGTGTTTACTTTCTTAGCTGTTGTCCATCATGAGCTTTAAAGTATAGGACAAAATTCTAAAGCTTAAAACATTAAGCTGAACTGAATTTAGTAGAATGGGTCCAGCAGAGTGGTAGGACCAAGTCCTAACACCCTAACATATAAGCTCTTTGAAAGTGGAGATACAGTGGCAGGAAAAAAGAATAACCAAAATGCAGTGTTCTCGAATTGTAATTATCATTTTCTCGCTCAAAATTTGGAAACGGAGCATTAGAGTGCGTAGTGTTCATATGTGTGGGCAGTCTCCGCAAGAAATACAAGTATCTAGCTACAATCCTGCATCCCAGAGGAACAAAATCAATAGAATCATCACAGGAACAAAATCAATAGAGTCAGGCTTTTGTTATGACTCAAAAATGCTCTAACCTCTTCCTTGGCAATCGCTAATTGCATTTCTGCATTTTGTCTCTTAATGTTGTAGTACTGTACTTCCACTTCATGCGTCAGCTGGAGCCATTTCTGCAGGGCATCAGGAACAGACCAATTGCTTCTTAGTTCAAACTCCTTCTCAGCCTTTTTTAAGGCCATGCGAACCTAGGAGAGATAAGCATATGCGAATACTTTATTGCTGAGTCCGAGGACCATTGCAAGTAAAAAGAAACAGTATCCATCATTAAAACTATAACAAGTTTACATATTTGGGACAAACGGCACATTTTAGCATCAACACATAAAACAGGATGAATAAAATTGAGCTGAATTTAGCTTATACAGCCATAAAACATTGCAATTAAAAAGGCTAAAACAATAGTTGAAATCTTGTCAAGGTCATTAATTCACAAAGCCTGAAATATATTTTAGAATGATTAAGTCCATTTACACACTTGTGACCTGCATATGGAATATTTCGTCACTGAATATTAGGGTTAATCAGCTAAAACAGATTTGAAAAGGCACCTCCCATTGTTAAAGTGCTAGTACATAGAGAAACTGTATGTAGCAGACGCTGTCTTCAAAGTTCTATTCATTCTCTCACACACAGGAGGAAATGCCTCTTTGAAAGAGGTGTCTAATATGAGAACTGCTTGCACCACCTGCAAACAAAGTATGCTTTTTTCTTCAGAACTATAATGTTTATTCATGGACAAATTGAGAGAAAAAAATCAATTGATTAATGAATACCTTAAAACTCACACGATCGTTGCATTTCTTTGAACGGATAACAGCCCTAGCATATAAGGATTAATAGTGCCCTTGAATGAGTTCTGTTTCCATTGTCTTTTCCTTAAACAGAAACTAGAAACATCGTGGTTCACTGTTAGACACACCCCCTATAAACATTTCTTGAATGCAGCAGGACGATGGCATGATAAAAGCCTTGTCTGCAAGGACCCTAGCTCATATTTTTAGAGATATAGCACTAGAGGACTCTCTTAGTTCTACCCCTCATTCAGATCCTGATGCTACCTTGCAAGAGTTCAGGAAATGAAGCGTCCTAATATGAAGTGTCAAGTATTTCTTTCTTCTACTGTACAACAAAGAAACTAATCAAATACTTAAAAGCAATGTTAAAGCTAAGGATAGTTGATGGGCCTGAACTGGCCTTGCTCATTAACAGGAGCTTTGAATAAACATCAAGAAGTATACAAGGAACAACTAACTAAATGTTTGTGGTTTTTCATATATAGAGGGATATATATATATGGGAGAGGCGGGTGATAAATAAATAAATATATTATTATTATTATTATTATTATTATTATTATTATTAACGGCCATAGGAAAAAACCCAGGCCTTCTGGAGCCTGGGCTAGAGCCCTGCTCCTTGAGCTGCCATACATGTAGGATACCCTAGGCCTCCTGAGGCTTACTGGCTCTTTGCCTTGCTGCACCCGTCCACAGAGATTAGTCTCTGTTGTTTCCTGTCCCTATATAAACATTTCTATTTTGTTAACCCACGAAACAAACAGGTATCATGTACAGCTCATAGGCTCCACTCCTTGTTTTTCCCTTTCCTGTTCTGCTTTGATCATCGAGCCTTTCTCTGCTCCTTCGTGTCCACTGATCATGTTACCCACTTCTCTCCCAGTTTCAGCCTCATATTTTTAAACTCCTTTTCTGAAAGTGACCTCAGCTTGCCCCTCTTACAATTCCATCTTGTCCCTTGGTAAAATGCTACAGTATGATTACCTGACTCGAAAAGGCGCAGCTCTGTGAAGACCCAGATCCTTCTGTTCTCCCCCAAAAGGCCCTACAGCTCTTGCTCAAAGGGAGCATATAAGTTATCTACTAGATCCACACTTCTAAATTAGCTTAGAACTAGGAGTTTAAGTTTACTGCTTCAAAAGAAACCACCATGGTAAATGTGCCATGCCACTAAAATCTAGAAGCAAGCTGAACATTAGACTGTAGATGTGAATGTACACATACCTGTACCAGTTCCTCTTCTGCATATTTAAGTCTGCTGAGTTCACATTCTGCTCCTTCCCTCAACTCTCTCAGCCGGCACGCTTCCCGTTTTGCATCACTGATTTCATCCATCATCTTGCGCTCTAGGTTTTGCTTTTCTACAGCCACCGTCCGATTCTCTTCCTGTGCTTTTTCAAGCCTTCAATGTAGACATTTTCACACACACACACACACACACACACACACACGTTAACAGTGTTTATTTAGTTCTGTTCATGGCTCAACTGACTGGACAAATAATTTCAGCTACTCTGCAGTTTCACCAAGTGGCACCTCTCTACACCACAAGTACTGAGAGATGGGACACTGAAGGGTTACCTCTGGTATGACTAAGCAGCTGAGTTAGCTGAGCAGGGACACTCAAATTCATGAAGAATGATAGAATTCTACTATCTGATTATATCACAGGAATGCTGCTGTAGCTTAGTGGCTTTCAGTGTGACCTGGGAAGTCTCTTTTTCACATATTAACATGGACATGAACTCACTAGGTGACACATCTCTGGGCATCTGCTCCCTACAATATGAACGCAATACTTCCAGCCTGCCTCACAAGATCCTAAGGACTTTGAACATCCTAAAGCACTATATAAACACTTAAGTTTTCTTTCACATACCTCTCTTGCACTTCACATAGGCTCTGTTCTGCCGTCTGAAGGCTTTCCAAATCTTTCATCATTTTTGTGATGTGCTCTTTTGAAGACTTGTTCTGGGTATATGCAAACCAGCAACCTCCAACACCAATCACTATAGAAATTGTGAGTATGAAATCTTTCATCCAGTTGTGAGGCGGTCCTGGAAATGCAGTTACACAGATTAAATTAAATATAACGATTTAGACACCACACATGCATTGGGATGCATTGGATGCAACACTAAACTATACTTCGGTATTATGAAAACAAGATGCAGTGAACTCAGGCTTATGCACTCCCTTGCCCCTCTTTTCTAGCGTGGCCATGAAGACTTTGCACTTAGAAGGTGACTACTTGTGATGTAATGTGCATCACAGTCCCTCCTCTTCTCTTGGCAAAGCACATGGGCATGTGTCTTAAAGAAGAGGCAATGCAATCCTGATTGGTTAGTGTTACCCACTGGACCAGTCTAGGAAATATTCCACTCACACTAACTCAGCCACACTAACTCAGCCACCACTAGAAAATGGTGCTGTAGCAAAGGCAAACAAAAGTTGCACAGAGGGCTGAGGAAGTGTTTATTGTTAAACACTTGCTAAAGCCCGAATTCAGAATGTGACTGCCCACCTGTTATTTAATTTGACTTAAAAGTAAGCTTAAACTAGGTGATGATATTTGATGATGATGATATTTTCTAAGGTTTTCAGAAAGTGACATTTTAAACCTATTTAAATGGTCTAGGTGTTTCAGAAGGAATATTGGGTATGTACCCTACAGAGGCACAACTGTAATTACAGTTAGTAATTGTAGCTTTTCTGTTCTGGGAAGTGGGACATTTGATGTAGCTTTCAGGTTTGGTCTAAAGTCTTATACACACACGCACGCACACACGCACACACACACACACACGCACACACACACACAGTGAGATTCATATGGACAGTTACTGAACAATATCACAGTGGCATGCATCACTGAATGGTATTCTCTCAGTGGAATTAGCTGGCCTAAATACAAAGGACACCAGAGTTCAGCAAAACAATACATTCCGCTAGCAGTTAAAAGGTGTGGGCATGGGTTGGGAAGTAAGTGAAAATTGTACTAACGTGTAAGAGGTCCAAATAAAACAACATCCAAGGCCTTCAGCTGAAGTTTCTGCCTGTGGCTCCGATCAATTATTTTCAACTGAGATATCATAAATGAAGGTTCATTAACTGCTATCCTGCACACAATAAAGTACAGAATTTAAGATCCTTCTCCTCAAAGTAGGCATTCAAGAAAGTAACAAAAAAAATGCACATTCTGCGTTATGTAGTAACCCTAAAAATCACACATTGAAACAGTCACTATGTTTTTCCATGTACCAATTACATGGATTTCATGTACAATGTTAAAATAGAGGAGACAGGGCATAACATACCAGCCTGATGTCAGGTTAAACAAAGGTGTTCCTCTATACTAAATAGATAATGAACTTCAGAAATTTCTTAGTTTGCTATTTGTCTGTATCTGTAATGACATTTTACCAAATAAATAAATAGTTGCAATGGTGTTTTTTTATTATTATTTTCAGCCCAGTGATAACAACTAGTATGCAATTCAAGCACTTCTATTCAAGAATACAGATCATATTACTACTCAAGAAGACTGTCGGGGAGAGCAATCCTATGTTCCCTGGAGCAATCCTATGATCCCAGGATTCTTCAGAGTCCCCCCTCCAAGGTTGAATACATTGCTATGACCTCAGAAGGGAGACTCTGAAATCCAATTGCTCTCCCCCTGCGCCCACCCGCCACAGAAAGACCGAGGTTCCTGTATTACAAGGTCATAAAAGCGGCATTGGAGGGCCTCAGAGAGGTCTGAAAGTGGGCATTGCAGTGGGTGGGGAGGGGAGGACAAAGGAGAAGCCAAGATATGAGACATCTATGGCCTCTCCACCCCCAACACACCCCACATGGGCTCAGAGGCTCATTTTCAGGGGAGAACGATGGAGAGGCCTCTGTCACTCTTCCCACCCTACCGGCAGCAATTCCAGCACTGCATTGGATACTCAGAAGCTTCCAAGATTGGAGGCTTCCACCCAATGAAAATGCACCCTTCACGTAGGAATCAGCAAAGTTTGTATTAGAATGACTAAATTGCCGTACTATCACATAGAATTGAATGACTACTTCAGTGTAAGATCATGTAGTATCAAGAAGACAACATCTGAGGAAAACAACACTTCAGGATAAGAAATGCTTAAATTACATTGACCTAAAGTTTAATACATTCCACTGAGTACGCTTTGAATAAACTGCGTGACACTTCAATAGTTCCCCAGACAAGAAGAAAATGGGAAATGTAAGTGTGTTACGAAGCCCACATTTTGCTCTTCCCTGAAACAAATGTTTCAAAACCTGCCACAAAAAGGTACAACATGTACAGAACTTAGGAGTGTTGGAAAAAAGTCACCTTGGCAACGTCGTTCCTTTCACATTATTTTCTCTGAAATTCTTCTCATACTGAGGAAGTTCAACAAACTCCACCAGCCACTGAAGAGTCTCCTCTTGCGTCCAGTTGTGAACTATAACAAATACATAAGTATTACTTAAACAGTCCGGATTATCAAGAATTAAATCAACAGCACAACTACAAAGCAAAAAGTAACTTATTGGCAAGTTCGCCGTCTTCATCATGTGCTCATCAGAATCAAGATTACAGAAAGATTATGAACAAGTAATTCTTAAAAATATTCCTTTATTAAAAATTCCATGGCATAATTGAAAAATAAAAGATCTTGTGACTGCTAAAGTGTACTCAGAGTTCCTGATCCTGTTATCCCTCATCCCTTACTATAGAATGGTGTATTAGCAAACAGGAATTGTGCCTGTTTGCAAATAGCGGAGTGAGATCTTTGCTTCCATTTGATGGAGTCAGTGTATTTGCTTTGGAAACTCATGAGTTTATGTCATTTTGAGGAATAAAAGAGGCATGAAAAGAAGGTTAGTTGGGCAATGAAAAAATAAAGGAAAGAAGGTAACATATGGATACTAAAATATTATTACCAGTGATATTAAATATATCAAAATGCAATGTATCCAGTATAGCCTAAATAACAAAACAACTAAAATGATAAAAGTCAAACAAGCTAAAAAGTTTATCTTCATATTCAGATCCAATTATTAGTAATGTGAAAACCAGTTGCGCAAATGGTAAGATATATGTGTAAGATCTCATAGACAAGAAGAAAGGACAATGACTTAGATATAGAAGGGACTGTAACCTTGGCCTCACCTGACAGCTTTAGAAATTACATGACACTATAATAACAAGCCAATAACATTCTCACCAGGATAGAAAGAGCTCTTCTGGCATGCTGAAGTGTTTGCTCCTACCCTGTGCAATTCTGACTTTTCTTTCTTTCCTCAGCAGGTACCTGGTATTTCAGAAATCTTTTGCGAGGCAGCACTGGGCAGGGGGCAAAGTACATCACAGTATGCAAGCCCAACATACCCTTGAGTATATGGAACTAGGTGAAGTGATGGGTGGGTCCTGATCCTAATCTTAACTGACAGTACACGGGCAGAATAGTACAACACGTGTCTACACTAACATGCTTATCTATACTGAGTGGAGGTATCCAATGTTTTCGCTCCATGAACACGATTTTTAGTTAATCCCAAAGAGTTCAGTTGCCACCATCACCAGTATAAGCACAGGGCAGGTGAGCAGAGCTCACAGAAGAGAGCTTTTCAGAAGTGCAACAGCTCCATTGTGTGAGCAGTCACTCCTTCGAGCGCAATTAAAGTAATGGAGGTGAAGCAGCCCTGTTGGCTGCTGTCTGCTGGCTCCACCAGCCCAGGGCAGAGGGCTCCCCATGACCAGCCCCTCTCTGATGCCCTGCCAGCCATTCCAACCATGGGAGCAGAAGTTGCCTAGTGGCAGCGACTCCTATTCCCATGCTGTTGCAAAACAAAAGTGCTGCAGTCCCGCTGTGCACCATTTTAAATAAAAGCATATTTCTTTACTGTTTGATCAGCAGCAAGCTAAGCCAATCAGATGCTGCCAATGAAGGAACTGAGTGGTCATCTTGCCATTCCAGGGCCCTCATTGGCTGCACTCTCCCCCAAAGACAACATCTAATTGGTTCAACTTGCTGCTAAGCAAATTTATAAAGAAAATGTTTTAATTTAAAATGGTGCACAGTGGGGCTGTAACCTCAACCGGCTGCCACTGCAGCACTTTTCTTTGGCAGTGGCAAAGAGGGATGGGGGGCATTTGGGGGGGGGGGGTTGGGCTGGACCCCGTGGTCCAGCCCTAGCAGCACCAGTGTTTCTGGTTCATGTCCTGGCTCAACTTAAAGTGTTGGCTTGGTGCCACAATATATCTGAAGGGCCACCTATTTCCATTTGTTCCTGCCTGAGTCCTAAGATCATCATCTGAGGCTCTGTTCCAAGTGTCTCCACATGCTCAGGTCCGGCAGGTGTCAATTGATAATGACTTTGTTGACTTTTGGATGCCAGGCAAATACCTTTTTATTCTCTGACGCCTTCTACATTTTCAGCTTGCTACTTGATTTTACTCCAGCTGATATGTTTTAAAACTGCATTTGAAAATTGTCCTTTCTGTGCTGCCTTGATATTTAATATCTGCTTTTAAAATACTGTTCTTGCTGCTTTTATTGCAGTGTGTGTGTGTTTTAAATGATGTTTGGGGTTTATTATTGGTTTTATTGTGTTAGTTTTTATTAGGTATGTCACCCTGCGAGCTTTAGCTATGGTGTGACTCATAAATGGAATGAATGTATAAATAGACAACTAAATATTTCACTACAGTGGCTTTCTATAAACAATCCCATGCCATCACAATGCTAGCAATTCCACACACAAACATCACACAGAAACAGCAAGCATCATCACCATGTTAATTTCTTAGCAGATCTGACTCAGACTTTAAATATTCAACACTATTTTTCACACATAACATAGGATAAAGCAAAAGGAAACTAAAAAAATGAATAATTGCAACACATAGACCAACTTGGACTAGGACAAACATTACAACAGTTTTAGGTTGACAGGATTCAGTCATTTAGCTGGTTCATAATCAAGGATGAAAATAAAATAAAACAGGAATACAGCAACCCTTTTCTATTTTTCATTCAGTTCATGCAACCCACGCACCCACCCACCCACTCCCACCCACCTCTTTCTCTCTCTCTCTCTCTCTCTCTCTCTCTCTCTCTCTCTCACACACACACACACACACACACACACACAAATACACACTTCCTCAAACTTTTCTTCTATCACCAACCAAGTCCCAGTAGTTTCAGGGTCTAACAAAACTTAACAACAACACGACAGCTAGACAAATGTTCTGCAAAATCTGAAGAAAACACACAAATTAATATCTCAACCCAGAAATGAAACTAGGTTCATAGGGTTATTTGTGAAGACAGAATCATAGAATCACAGACTAGTAGAGTTGGGAGGGGCCTATAAGGCCATTGAGTCCAACCCCCTGCTCAGTGCAGGAATCCACCTTAAAGCATCCCTGACAGATGGCTGTCCAGCTGCCTCTTGAAGGCCTCTATGGTAGCAGGGAAAGTAGTGTGTGCCATCTTGAACTCCTTGGAAGAAAAGTGGGGTATAAATCATAAAATGATGCTTGGGGTATTTAATTGGTCCAAGAGAGCCCCATTTGTTTTAAAGTGTCTCTCCAACCTTTTAGAAGAACGCTCCAGCCAGCGTGGAACAGGAGCCATGAAGTGCTGTCTGGGATGCTGGAGGAAGGTTTCAGGAGGGTGGAGAATTCCACCCTTCCTCTATTGTGTACACAGCAGGGAGCATAGGGGTTGGAGAGTAGGGAAAGAAAAAGGTGCCCTTCTTCAAATCTCCCTGTATAGCATGGTCGGGACATAGCATGCATTCCCCTTGACCGGAATCCATTCTCCTGGATACTATAAGCTACGAGAGAGATCAAGAATAACAATTCTCTCTCTCCTTCCCTATTCCTCATCTTGACACCTTCGACATTCCACAGGTCCTGGATTTCACTGGGCACGGGTCCTTTTCAAGCAAAAATGTACATACCTCTTAATTAACAAACGGATATATTTTTGCATACTTAGTGAGCCTCCCATGCCCCACCCCCAAAGTATGCAGGAACCACTAGCTTATATTTTGTGGCCCTGTTTCACTTCCAAACTGGAAGGTATAGGACTACCCAGATGAAATAATATTGCCACCAATGGAGAAAATTCACCCATCTAGTGACCTGCATGCATGTGTCAGCCAGCCCTTTGCCTACTGCTATTCTCAGTCATACCTCTGATACAGCTGGAATTATTTCACAACTTTTCCCCCAATGGGTAATTAGTAAAGTGCTGCAAAAATGTTCAGCCATGCACTTATAGGTTGTCCAAAAACCTATTAGGATAACTGATATTTTATCTAAAATAAAATAGAATTCAAAGTAGCAACCACCATCCAAGGAAAGTATCAAACAATTTAAACAATTTTTAATCCCCAAAATGAGACACAGTTAAAATATCAGAGTCAGCATTAAAAATACCAAGACCAATAACCCCTCTCCCTAAACAAGACTGTCTTCACCAGGCAGCGGCAACTAAAGAGAGAGCGGGCAAAAGCAAATCTCCCATGAGAGAGAATTTCACAAGTGGGGGGCAACCACAAAAAAGGCCCTCTCATGAACCCCAATCAATGTAGTATTAACCCACATCTGGATGTGGAAAAAGGCCTCTCCATTGGATGTCAGAGTGGGAGCAGATAATAGGAGGAGGTGGTTGTTTAGGGACCCTAGATCCAAGCCATTTAGGACTTTATAGATAGTAGCCAGCACTCTGAATTAGGTCCAAAAATATACTAGGGACAAGTGTGACTGTTTTAATACAGAGACAGTATGTTTGCACATTATAGTTGCTCATTCTAGACCAAGTGCAGCTTTCAGACTCTTCAAAGGGAGACTCCATGTAAAGCTGGATCCATTGGTCCTATTCTAAGTCCTTTACCAGGCACATTCCTGGGTGCCACATCAGATCTAAAATTTATATCCCCTTCTTAATCTTATGAAATCCCATTCAACTCCTCACACCCGTGTCCCATAAACAATGACCTGCCCCTCATTTATTTATGTATTTATTTACTTTTAAAATCCTTTCTAACCTGTAGCCTTGCCACTAAACTGTTTCTTCCAACCTCCTAAGCCTGTGGGTAGCTAAGCCTGTGAGGAAAGTTTGTGGTTTTTAATTCCGTTACAAGAATAAGTAAATAATAACCACAACAGCAGCAACAACAATTATTATTACTGCTCCCTAATTCTGCCATGTTTTTTCTTATACTTCCTGAGTTGCCTCTGCCACCCAAAAGAAAGCTGTCCCCTGTAAAAATGCAAAAAAAAAAACCCTTTAAAATGAAAAACCCAGTAAACCCTGGTGAGTCTCCAAAGACAACCACTACCAGAGGCCATTTCTGCCACCCTCCTAAGCTTGTTCTATCTTCCCTCTCTGCACCTGGGTGGTCAGCATGACACCTTCATATTAAAATACTGATTTTTTTATTAATTTATTACATTCCTTTACCGTCCAATAGCCAAAGTAAATGCAAATAATAACTGGCAATGAGCAAATTAAGGCAATTTCCTCAGTGCATAGAAATATCAGATGATCACACGTGCAGCTGAGATCAAATGACATGGGCCCCTTCATGATACTGCCCACAATATCACAGCACATACCCCACACAAATGAAGGGAAGACTTGCCCAGGAGCTGAAACTGACTAACCGCAAGGCAAATCATGGAAGCACTTTGATAGTCCTTGTTCCTCAGTGCCAGCTTGTTACGCAAGAATGTTGTCATGGGCACTAACTATGGTCTGAACAGTGGTATATAAAGTGGTGCATATATAAACCAAGAGGAGAAGGAAAAGGGGGGGGGAGAAGGAAAGAAGGAATTTTAAAACTGTTTATGCTATGATTTGATTATTCAGATAAATCCCAAGTCTGATTAATTCTACTGTTAGAATACTGGGGTAAGTTAAAGTGCATCGAGTTCAACAAAAATCCACTACAAATTAAAACCATAAGTTGTGGCAAAAAGTCATAAAATGTCGTAAAACAGGGAGCTCCTTATTTAGCTAAACAGTGAGGGTTCTGTTCACCACAAAATTAATTCCCTTTGGAATCTCATGGGAGATTTTGCAAGGATTAACATGTTGGCGTTGCTGAGACACTAATCCCGCTACAGCACATTTCCAGGAGTCGCCAAACCAGAGGCACAGAATTGTCACCCACAGGTTCAATCCACTGAAGCAAAGTTGACTACTACACTCGTTCACAGCAAACAATAAAAACACTTCCCTGCAGATATTTTTTTTCACACCTGATCAAAAAACACAGACCGTGCCAAGGCAACAAAGCACAATATCTCGTCTAAACGACTTAGGACAGCTCTAGTGCTGTGCCAAGTGTTGATTATGGGAAAACAGCATTTTCAAGGTGGGGGAACAAAATGTTCTTGAATCTACAACAGCTCACCTTTTACTGCAACAAATGCTGCTTACTGCCCAGTCACCATTTTTTAACCTGTACCTCCTTCCTGAAAAAATCATCTCAACCACCCGGGAATCATGCAGAAAATGTGACAATGCTTTGGAGCACAACAGCTGGGCTTTTCTTGTCACACTTGCCGGTGGTGAGCCGAACTGTGGCCTCTTGTGTAAAATAGCTTATGTGTACACACGTTAAAAAATATGATATGAATGTCCAGGCTAAGGAGATTCAGAAAATAACACTGATCATTAAAAATTAGGGTTCATAAAAACCAATGATTTTTTTTTATTTTTTTTTATTTACATTGGATTTTTTTATAATTTAAATCAGATTTAGAAATTTTCTTAAAACCAATAGTAAAAAAAGAAGCCTAGGTCAAAGATATCATAATCATGATTAAATAAAATCTTCCTCACTAGTGATTTAAACTGTGATTAAAATCATTAAAACTGAATCCTTCGGAGAAGCGATTTAAACCATGATTTAAATCAAATCAACCTTGTTAAAAATATTCTCACCAGCTCAGCAGAGGTGTAAATAAACTACCACACTTGTTCAAAGCTCTAAGATCCTGGATTCTGCATTTTCTCTCCCCTTTCCAGAGTTCAGTTCTGCTTGATTTCTTTTAAAAGGACAGTAATACATATATAAATGATCAGCAAAGGCAAAGCTTAAGTCAAACAAATTATGTCATGTGAAGCAGCCGTTCATTATTATTTTTTTAAAAGAAACCCCCCCCCCCCCAAACTGGACATCCTTTAGCAACTCTTTGTCCCATTTTTCTGATTACGCAGGTTGTAGTCGAGGCATAACATCTGAAGGATTGTTTTTTCCTAAAAGAGATTAACTGTGAAACTCACAATCAGAGGAATGTGGTGATAGGACTCAGTACGCTTAGGACTTCTCCCCTGAATGCAACAATTGGGTGCAGAATATCAATCATCTTCGGTAGCTATACTCTATAAACTTAAAATTGCTTTGAGTGGTTCGCCTATCAGCATTATCAACCAAGTTGTCCATCTCTGCTCAAAACAATGCCCAGATGTTAAGTAATGAGACTATAGTGATGGTGTACTACTTTATCATCAAATCATGACATGCATTAAATAAACAATTTAACATTACAAATATGGGGTTTTACTCCAAAAAATGGGAACATGAAATTCTATACTGATCTTCTTTGAAATAGAATTTCAATGGAATTTAAGGTTACATAATGCATCCATAGCAGTGCTTGACTTACATTTAATTCCACTGTTCTAGATATTTTAAACCCATAGCTGCTAATATGGAATGCAAATATAACATTTCTTGATGGTATGCAGTTTATCCCAGTTGTTCAAGAACATATTTTCTGCAGCCCCAGAAACATTATTTTAAGGGGTCATATACAACACCCTTGCCATAGTTGTGTTTGGTATGTTCCTCCACCATTAGCCCAGTAATGCCCTTTGAATATTTCCTATATTTGAGCAATTTCAATACAGTCTGACACTGGTAAGATATTTCAGTGGTTGAGTTACCATGAAAGTTGACTCCTAAGTTATAAAAATTAACTAGTGAATCAGCAGATCATTCTCTTGGTACCCCCCCTTTTCTGGCTAGGATCCCCCCTCCCTCAACCCCCCATTTGAAACAATTTAAGCCACTTGTTCCTACTACAGCACAGCCATTAACCTATACAGCACACATAAATATAGAACAGACTTTTTACAGGAATAAAAAAGCAGCCTATTTATATGCCTGCATCAAGATTTATGAGTACAGGTTGTGATACAGTTCAGCAAAAGATATTTAGAAAGCCACCTCTGGGTTTGTTAAAATGGGGGTGGGGGAGAGAATGGCTGAATTTGGACGACATGCTAAGCAACTGTGGGTTGATGAAGCAACAACCCGTTGAGTTGTTAAACGTGTCGTCTGGAGGTAGCCACACAACGCAGTAACAACCCACAGTAGGCAAAGTGGCAAAATTCAACAACTGAGAGAAACAACTCACTTTTGAGTTGTTAAGGGAATTGCCAATTGACAAACGTGTCGTCTGGAGCGGTGCGTGGGTGAAACAACAATGGTGAGTTGTTGAGCAGGGAAGATCAGAGAGTGGAGCAGCAAGAGCTGCAGTACGCGGGCGGCCGCTCAAGCACGCTCGCAACAGAGCCCCGGCATCGCCGCCATAGCAACCAAGGACGCCCGCCTCCCCCACCAGGCAGCCGGCACGGAGCTCAAAAAGGGGCCAGCTCCTGCAAGCACTCACGCAGGGTGCCCAGTCAGTCACCCAAACAGAAAGGGATGCGCACCAGAAGGGCACTACGGCACAGGGGGGGAGGGGGAGACGGAAGAAGCAACAAGTCCGGGCGCCCAGAAACAAGGGGTAGCCCCCCCACTCCAACAGGGAGAACAGCAACCCACCCGAAGCATACCCCCACCCCCTGTGAGCGTCGGCTGTGCAGTTTCATCTGTGGACTGGCATCTCTCCCTGGCATGCCGCCCCTCTCCTCCACATCCCCTTTGCACATTCTGTGCTTGGCTCCCTGGGGGTGTGGCCTCGGCCGTCCCCTCTTCACCGCTGTGCCTTCCAGCCGCCTTCTCCCTTCCCGGGGGCAACTGTCCTCTCCATAGCTTCTGCCCTGGCTTAGTGGTGCCCATGTGCCTTACTGCCCATGTCTGGTATCCCTGTTGAATAAAGTTTTCTACACCACCCCACTCTTGCCATCTTTCCTGTGTGTGCGGAAGATGCTCAAGGATGGAGGGGGGGTAGGGGGTTGGGGGCCATGGGTCTTCTTGGCGACTGCCCCGTCTCCTGTGGAGGGTGGGTGGAGGGTGGCTCCCTGGGGCATGGGTGCCAACGTTGGAATTGCAGTGCTGGGTGTGGGGTGTGACTGTTGTATTGGTGCTGCCGTTCCTCCTGGCTGCCTCTTTGCCCGAGGCTGCTGAGTTCCGCCCACTGACTGAGGCAGCCAATGGGGTTTGGGAGGTGTGTCCTGCATCGGCTTCAATGGTGGCGCCCATGGATTTCGGCCGCAGTGTGTTCTGGGATACCTGCTGGAGGACTAACGGAGTTCGGTAAGCGGGGAAAATGGCGGCCGAGCTGTCAGTCACAGCCGAGTACGCTATTAGCAACCGGGGTGGTTGCTGGTTCCTTGCAGCACCTGCTGCAGCGTGTTGTCTGTGGATCACCACCTTTTTCACACACCGTCAGTAGGTAATTAAACAACCATTGCTTAACGTGTTGTCCAAATTGAGCCAATGTATATACATCTCCATGTAGATGCATAATGATATCTGTATTTCTACACACGTTTTAACAAGGAGGAGGACATTTATTTATTTATCAATAAATGTCTAATAACATGCGGCAACCAAAATCCTTTTTCTAGTTCATTTGGTTGTGTGCATATCTTCAGTGTATGTAGCCAGTTTCTTAATAAAATATGCAGCAAAATGGCAACCCCAAATCCCCACTCAGCTGTGAAGTTCAGTGGCTGACCTTGGACAGTCTCTCTTTTAGCCTAACCTAACTCACAGGACCTGTTCGCACATCATAATAAGCCATGCTGAAAACAAGCCATGGTGGGATGGCTAACCGCTCACTAAACCACGCTACTGCCAACAGACAATCATGTGATTCTCAGCTTGCCATAGCTTCTTTCCCCCTTCATCCTCCCACCCACTCCCAGCATGTACCTTAAAGGCCTTTGCAGCACAACATGACTATACTCAGGCTGTGATGAGATTCTTTTCCCCCACCCTACACACACCCATACCGCTTTTTGACCTGTGAAGCACTTGCTGTAACATAAATAAGCCAAACTATGGTTTGCCTTATTTTTAGGATGCGATGCCTGAGGGTTTTATTTATTTTCTTTCTTTAATACTCAGAAATGCCTACTTGGCTGCTCCTCATAGCCAAGGAAGGGTCAACATTCCTCTTCCTAGCACAGCTATCCATGCAGCCTCAATTTGGAACCATGGCAATTTGGATTTAAACCTTCCACCCTCCTGTTTTCATGCCAAAATCTACACACTCCCCATGGGAGGGGAGGTTAAAAAGAGAAGAGACTTTTCTTCTTTTTTAATCTCTTCCCCCATGCAGGGTGGGGAATTCTGGCATGAGAATAAGAGGGGAAAAGTTTAAGCACCCCACCCCGAATCACCATAGTCCCAAATTGGGGCTATGCGCACTTACCCAGAGTAAGTCAATCACATATACACACGTAGCTGTGGTAATTAGGATCACAAGGGGATAAAGCTGGTCACTGTCAAGTGAAGCTCCAAGCTTGGGAGGGGGGGCATTGCAAGGAGCAGTTGGTTTTTTTTGCCAGGCATCTCTGTAGCCTTTTCAAACAAGCCATGCACAAGCCATTGTCCGGGATTTGTACATCATGACAAGCCATTTTAAAACAAACTACTCTATACAACCCAACAACAAGCCATGGGTTCTCAGATGGCTTCTGCGTGGTTAATACTTAAGCCATGGTGCCAGGTTCAGACAACATGACAAGCCACTCTAAAACAAACAAGATTGACAAATCACTGTGGATTCTTGTGTCGTGCGAACTAGGTTGCCAAGTTGTTGTACTGTTAAAATGCTGGAAAGGAAAGTGGGAGGTACCATTCCTAGGGAAAGGGAAGGAAGGAGACCTCCAAGCGCATAAGATTTCGTTTGTTTGTTTGTTTGTTTGTTTTAAATTAAGCATTTTGTTTGTTTGTTTTAATTGAGAATTCTGAAAAAGTTCTTCCTTGGGGACACTCTCAAACTACTAATCTCAACCTGGTATCTGCACCCTGGTGCAACTTACTTTATTCTTGGATACCTGGAAGTCTCCTTTCTTCTTTTTCCTTACTAAAATGCTGCTCTGGGTTTCTTGAAAGAATCGGTATATAAATATCGTAAATAATCATAATAGTAACAACAATAACAAAGAAAACCTTCAGAAACTGGGCCTACCAAAATACATCCACACCAACATCCAGAAAGCAGTCATAATTAAAGCATGTTCAATTGTCAGGAAATTCCTTACTCTGAAAAAGACAGCATGACTTGGCAAAGCCAGTCATGTCCGTCTAGAAAAACCGCCACGAGCGATGATGATGATGATATGTAGGGGCAGTGTAACTAATGAATGATATCCAGATTGACTAAATCCTCTAACAGCATCCCTCTCTCTTATTTTGTGTAGGATTTTGTGGCATTCTCACAGAAAAGCGCCATTCATTTATGAATGGTTTGAGATAGAATAAAATTTTGTTGGCAAAAAGAACAATCTTAACTTGCTGCATTGACATAAGCTAATCAAAGAACAAACTCATAATAACGCCAACTTTCTGGGTAAGGCTTACATGGTGCTTAATCAGACATGATCAGTACTATTTATGGACTGTGACTCCGGCACACAAATTCCTTTCAAGCAACCTCAAGGAAATTAATGTTATTGACACCATCCTTTACACTAGCATCTTAAATCCTTTAATTCCAAGGCTATAACTACTTTTAACATCCAGCAGTTAACAAAATGGTTGAGAAAACACAGTCAAACCTCAATATTAATTATTAAAATAAGCATTAATGTCACCATGGAGGAAAAACATACATTACAGACCAGGAAGGTTGAAAACTTGCGTTCTCTATCCTATTTTTGCATAGCCCAAAGCAAAACACAACATTGTTTTGCAAAGGGTGATATTGAATTTATGCAAATATAGCTGTTCAATTATATTCATAAAAGACAACTGACATGCTTTTAGCACCCCAAGGGAACTTGTTTACAGCCCCAGTTTGCAGGTTAATACCTGAAAGTTAAACTAGAGGTTAATTAAGTCCATTTGGTCGCAATGAGTCTGAATGTTCACAGAGCTCTATGCAACAATATCCCATTTAGAGAACACACATAAATTAAATCAGTTCAGCCTGATTGTTCTTTATTTTTCTTAGGAAGAAGACAACCCTACAAACACCATCTGTCTAAAGGAACTTGGATGACCTGAAAAAAATGCTGGGGGGGGGACCCTGTTTTTGTTCTCCATTGCCCCAATTGAAATAATTGGAAATTTTAGTTTGAGCTGTGAGACAGAACATCTTACTCTTGCATCATCCATGAACTCATAAGAGGAGCCAGTTTCTCTCACCTTAGCCTTTCATCAGTAATATGAGGATTACTGGCTCACCCTACATAGTTGTTGTGAGAATTATTTGAGATAATGTACCTGAAGAGGTTTGGACATTCTAAATTGCTCTATAAAAGCTAACTCCCATCACCCCTAGCCAGCATAGCCAATGATGAAGGATGACGGGCACTGAAGTTATCTGGAGGGACACACGTTTCCCATCCGTTTCAATCGGTACAACACACCCCAATGGTTTTGCTCTTCATTAGCTCTGATTTGCCTGTCCAAAATCAGACCTTGTGGCAGTCTCCTTCTGACTATACATCCAAATTGCTATGATTGAGCTCATCACTTTGGCCAGAAAGCTCTCTCCTCTCCACAGCCTCCAGTCTTAGGCCAAGGCAATAACTATAGTTTGTTGTGTCTACCAACAACACACTCCTTGCAGGGAAAAGACAACAGGCTCACTAATGACAGCAACAAAGCTTGCAGAATGACACTGGTACAGTTTCCACTGTCTTTACCTTCAGATGTTTTCCAGCGTTTCCACAAATCTTCAATGGTGATGTGTTTGTCTTCCCTGTGTAGGTGGTTGTGTTTATTAGAAGCATCTTTGTATTTCATATCTTGTCTGATAAACTAGAAAAGGGCAAAAAAAAAAAAAGTAAGTCAGATAGTCTTTGCAATTTAGACACTAGCAATGGCGGGTTGTGACCCCCAAATTCAGTGGTGCTCAAAGATTAACCTCCAGGATAACCCATCTAATTCCCTCTTACTTTCACTCACTATTCTCAGTCTTTCAAGTTGTAATTACATGCTCACTACAAACCAGAGAACACAGCACTACTAAACCCAATGGCTCCAGTCTAGGAATGGACTATATGACCTTTCTATAAAATTTGAAACCCTATCATTTCGTGCATCAGTTCATCAACACATATGTATGCAAACAGACACAAGATACATGCAAACAAAATAGGTCATTAACAGTGTAAATCTAAAAGTGGAGGAAGCCCCAAATGGGGGAGAAAATGGGGCTTTAACAATGACAGTAGAAAGTCCTGTCAGCTGTGTAAATTCACAACTCCTCAATCAAGGGCTTCTGAAGAAGGGAAATTGAAATTGGCCGGTGCAATCCAACCTCCAGGTTACCAATTAATCCCATTGGGTAGAAACACTATGTGACATTAGTCCTATTTGCAAAGCAATAAGTGCTCAAAGAAACACATCAAATGTCTCCATTTCTTTCTCTTTTTAAGTATGCTGTGTCTGTATTGAGCACATGTTGCTTTCAATTTTGTCCAAAAGAGAGTCTGATTGTTTTTGACACAGCAGTAGCAGCATGGCCAAAGCAACCAAATAGCAGCCAAATATTGGTGCTTCATGCCCCAGGACAGGAAATGGGAGATTCTTTATTGTTCCTGCTTTGGGGGAAATAGTATTTTTTTATTTGAACCTCTCAAGAAATCAGTCTTTATAATGAAGGTAGCATTCTTATAATATCCAAAGATGCCGGTTAAGTCTTATGAGAACAAGAATAGACATGCAAAGGTATGTGGTAAACTTAACTGTGAGGTGAATGTGCTCCAAATATTTAATTCTATTCAGCACCAGATCCTAAACAATCTATAGTTCATGTCTTTACAGTTGTACAAACATTTCATGACCTGTTCTGATGTTACATTTCCCCCATTGAAATACAGAAGCAATGGCCAAAAACAGAAAGCCTTGTTATGTCAGAAACTTCTAGAGTCCATGTTACGTGATTTCCAAATCTGGTTTGAAAGTTCAGCAAAATTCATATGCCAAATACATGTAGCAATGAATTGAAGGCTGATTTACATATACAAGTGAAGTGGATTATCCCATTAATCTGGGGTGGATGGATAACATGTTTTAAAAATGTCCTTCTACATAAATCCTCTTTCAGTCAAAAACTAATACAGGGGAAGGGCAAGGCTTGTACCTCTTGGACAGATACTTCTTACTGGCAGTGATTTTTTCTATTTTTTAAAGCCGTGGCAGAGAATTAAAAATGGTACACACACCCTACCACACATCTCACTCTGCTACATCATAGGGCCAGACAAAAACTCAGGTTCTTCAGCCTTTTTTTCAAATTCTCAAAAACATGAATATAGAAACATCTCATTATCAAAAAGGGTAGCAAAGAAAAATACACTTAGTTTCCCTATTCCAGATACCCCAATGGGTAGCACTGCTCATAACACTTCAGCATTTTGTTATATATTTCACTTTTCAAAGGATAATCACAAGAGCTGTTATAAAGCACAGACAGTCCAGATGTCAAACATCAGTTTCTTTAAAAAAGAAGTATTTATCAACAGAAAAGGCTAATTTGGGATAGTATTCTGAAGTTTATGATTGAAAGAACTAGCTCCTCACTCCCTCACAATACCTTCACTGCTAGATCTCTGTCCTACCATGCCCTCATTCTCCTTGACTTCTCTTCTGCCTTTGATAAAGCTGACCACTCTCTCCTTGTTACCCTTCATAACCAGGCTTCCATGTCCTTCGGTGATTACCTACCTAGCTGAAAACATATTCAGTGTTTCCTAGTGGGAAAGCTCTTCCTCTCCTTTCCCATTCCCAATTGGGAACTTTCAGGGATCTGTTCTTGGTCTCCCTTTCTATATGTGGGCACACTTCCCAAACAACACTGGTGTACTACTTATATACTTACTCCACATCATGTGCTCCCTGTCTAGTTCCACACCTTTAACTGTTTGTCAGATATTTCTGTCTCACTCATACTCAATAAACTCCTCATCTTTCCTCTCAAACCTTAATCTCTTTGTGTATTCTATATGCATTAAACAAAAAACCTACAGTTTACAAAAACAACGTTAAGGCTCTACAGTTTCCAACCAAGCTCCAAAAAGCAGGGAAATTGAGAGTTAAGGCTCACAAGCCTTAACGCCACATCCTCCCTAAGGAGGCAGAAAGTGCAAGTGAAATTCTCATTCTCCCAAAGCAGAAAAACCATGAGGACAGAATGGAGAATATGATACGCAGAGGTGACTGTGGGGTTGTGGAAAACTGATGACGAACAACTTAGGGCCACCTACTTAGAGCAGCCCTTCCCCAACCTGATGCCCTCCAAAGGTGTTGGACTACAACTCCCATCATTGCAAGTCAGTATGTCCCATGGTCAGGAATGCTGGGACTTGTAATCTCAAACATCTGGAGGGCAGCAGGTTGAAGAACGCTGTTCTATATCTTTACCAAATACAGGGTCTGCCCAATACTTTTCTCTCACACATATTTTGCTTAGAGCAGCACAATTGATAACAAAAGGGGCACTATTCGTTATAGACCTAGAACCAGAGCATGTGCCCCGCACTTTCAACTTTTGGTCAATATCCTACCCTTCAAAGAACCAATGTTTTTTCTTAAAATGTGTTTATACAAAATATACTGTATATCCACAGCCTTTTCCTCAGCCACACCTCCGTCCTTACACCTCTATCCAGAATTCTGCCAACAAAATCATTCACCTATCTTAGCATTCAAACTATCCCCCTTTAAATCCATACACTTATTTCCTGTCCACTCCTGCATCCAGCACAAACTTTTCCCTCTTACATTCAAAGCCACCAATGGTCTTGTCCCCTATTCCTTTGTCTTCAGAACTCTGTACATAACCTTTACCCCTCCTGACCCATGATTCTCACGCACCCAAAGGTTTCCTGTACCCTTAAAAGACCCCACTTTTTCTCCATGGTACTCTCTCACCTTCTCCTTTTAAACCTCTTCCTCCTCAAAACCCAGATTAGTCCTCAGCCCCTACTGAAAGGTTAGCCCTTTCGATGAACTTGTAAAGATTCTTCCTGTTATCTTTGCCACCATCGTTCTGCCTGCTCACAGTTGTCTCTATCTGAATATCTAATTAAAGAGGATGTGTCTATCTGTCCAATTGTCTGCACCATTGCACCAAGATCGCAAAACCTAGACACTTGAAAGTTGGCATACATACTAAGGGGACACTAGGGGTGTACACAAGTGTTCATGTGACTAAAGCTTGAAGTAGCACCTTCAACCATTTACTTGAAGGCTTCACTGTAAACTAGGGGCTATTCCAACCTGTGCAAATCCAGGTCCGTTCACTATTAAGTAATAATCAGCCAAAAACTAAGCAGTTTTAATTCCCACTAACCAATGGGAGTAATTTTTAGCAGATACTGAACTTTCCCATTCAAATAAATGGGACTTAGAAGTTCTTAGCTTTGACTGAATCACACCCATTTAGTAAAAAAAAATGACAATGAAAAACACCAATAATGCATTTGGGATCTTTGGGCTGCAATCTTATTCACACATACCGGGAGTAAGTCCTACTCAATGGAGTTTATGTGTGAGTAGGCATGTATAAGATAGCATTAAGCACTTTTGGATGAATGGTTATTAAGTTCTCAGTTATTTCTAGAACCTCATCCTGTGTCATCTTTGACCCAGCTTTTCAGATGTACAGGTTGAAAACCAGGAAGCCACCTGCGTCATTTTCACTGAAGGTATTGGAGACAGAATTTCATTTCAGTCATTTCCCCATGTTCCATCAGCGCTTTGTTAACTAGAAGCAGCACGAAATGATGACGCTTCTATTTAAAATATTTTCAGTTCATAATATTTGATAGCCCATTCTTTAGTTAAAACATCCAGGGTGATTTGTTATATTTAACATGGCTAAAATTACAAAGAAAAAAAAATGTAAACCAGCAGTGCATGGAAACCATGTGGTACCACTATCCGCAAGTTAATACACCTAGACAAATAGAAAACTACAACTAAGTACATTAATTAGAGGCTAGACTCAATCTCTATATAAGCATAACTTTTGTACAACTGATTAAGGTTAAGGAGCAGCACGGGACTTAAAATAAAAGTTAATTATTGATCCTGCTGCCAAGAAACCATAAAAGTTCCTACTGTTTACATGTTACAGTATTAATATTCTATAACAGAGAGGGCGCATTTGTTTCCTGCTTTTGAGGTCAAGTTATTCCCCTTCATTCCTTTCACTGGATTTCAGGAAGCATTCCAGTGTCTGAGAAGGTCTCTCAGTCCCTTTAACAATCTCGGCAGCTGCAGCCTTCCCCAGCTTCATTTGCAGTTTCTTCCACTTGCAGCCCCACTTCCTGTGAATCCTTTAGTCCCAAAGCCAGCAGGGAAGGTGAAGGGCAATGGAGGGCTACAAATGAAAGCGGGGGGGGGGGGGGGGTCTGAAGCTGTGCAGTTTTTAAAGCAGAGAAAGTTCTGGCACAGAGATGTAACCGGGGATTTCTGGTGCAAGGGGCCTTGCTGTGGTCAGAAAATCCAAAAGCTTTCCAAGTGCTTTTGCTCTTTATTCTCAAAAACAATGGAAGTGGCCAAACTTTCACAATACACATTCATTCAACTGCAAGGTTGTTTTAAAAACAACCCTTTGATTGAAGCATTAAAACTGTCTTAAAACTAGGACCTGCACTTTGGGCAAAACAACCACTGAGTACATTTCCTTTTACTTGAAATGTTTTTGTTTTCATCCAAGCCTGCTCTTGTTTTAGCAAGTACTCCTATGCAAGGAAAATAAATGGTATCCTCAAAAGCTCCTGATTCAATATTGCTTCCGGATAAGCGGGGAGAGTTGCAACACACTGCAGAAAGAGAAATTAGAATATTTAAAAGTAAACAATATCAACAGCTACAGATCTTCCTACATTAGCCAATTGCATTGCTTCTTAAGAACAACACCTTTTCAGACCATAAACGTAACACAAAAAGATCAACTCACATGGCAAATAATAATAATAATAATAATAATAATAATAATAATAATATATTTATTTGTTTATTTCTTACCCACCTCTCCCTCTGGATCGAGGCGTGGAACAACATTAGATACAAAACAGCATAAAATACATAAAACTGTTAAAAAAACATATAAAAATAATACATTATTAAAAGGCATCTTAAAATTCAACTGGGTAGGCCTGCTGGAAGAGATCAGTCTTTGTGGATTTCTTAAATACCAGAAGACTGTTAAGCTGACGAATCTACTCGGCAGGCCATTCCACAGTCTGGGAGCAGCAGACAGCAGACTTGAGCAGAGACAGAGGAAAATTGTCAAAATGGGCTTTGCACGGGACAAAGAGATCATCTCAATTACCAGTTAATTGCAAATAGACTCACTTGTCTTCAAAACCATCAGTTCCTCACTACCACATTAAGCTGTTTTGGCACTGAATGCAGGAGCAGTTCCAATGGCCTTGGGATGCAATGTTCACAAAGTGGCATTGCTAGCTCAACTTCATCCACTGCACCTTCACCCCAATTTTCTGGGAAACTTAGTATAGCACTGCTTTTCTACAACACACAGAAAGGGGGATCCACAAATATGGGTCCAGTCTATCTCTCATGCTTAATAATCTAATACATCTGATAAATTTTGAAGAGCCTTTGAGACTGATCACAAGACCTCTAGGTGTAGGAGGTCTTTCAAATAAACTGGTCCCAAACCATTTAGAGCAGGGGTGCACAACTGTGGCAAGTTTAGCAGCTAATTCCATTCCCAGGACCCACTAGCGGGCTGCAACACTTCCCGTCCATTTGTCGACTGAAATTCCTGGGCGGTTACCTCGAAGGTTTCCAGGAGTGCAATGTTTCCTGAAAACCTGTGTGTCTGATTTTAAAACAAAACAACACTTTTTGTTGTTGTTGCCCAAGTTAATTTCAGTGCTGGTAGGGCAGTGGGAGCTGCAAAAAAGCCCGGGGAAGGGGTCATTAACAGCACTTTAAATTGGGCTCAGAATAAAATGAGAACTAAAACCAAGTAAAAGTCAAAACAACAGAACAGCATCAGCCTAAGTAACATGTTGTCAGGTCTCCAGCATGCCAGACTGTATGTAGCCAAAGAACTCAATCTCCAAGTTAATAGGCTTTATTATGTGAAGCAATCAGTCCATCAGTAATTTAGATTTGAATCTTGATTAGGTTGTGATAACCTAATGTAAAGATCCCTAACTAAGCTGACTGGTTTACCTACAGATCCCTATCTAGATTATCTAAATATCCCCTTTAGGGATGCACAACCGTAGAAGAGAAAGTCGTTGTTGATACTAGTCTACAGCACAGAACCTGAAAGGCTTTCTCAGTCTCACCCTCAGGGAGGATCATCCCCTAGAAACCTCCTGTGATGGGCCAACCTGGTAGAACACTTTACATCCTCACATTGCTCCTTCTTTGAGCCTCATGTCTCTCATGCTCACCTCAAGTTTATTTATAATATACATTAACTGTTTTTCTTTAAAGTGTGCAATTGGATGCATATAAAATGAACATGACTCAGAGTCAGACCATTGGTTCATCTTGCCCTGACTGTCAGCAGCTCCCTAGGGTCTCAGGCAGAGAGGATTTTCCAAGTACCACTACCCAATTTATAGGGGAGACATCTAACTCCTACATAAGGGATAATGCCAAACATACCATTTGTAATACAGCTTTAATTCTTTTTTTATTCATATGCATCTCAGAAAAGCACTTCTAATACTTAGAAATACCAGTTATCCTAAAACAGTCACTCATACTTATATATTTGAAAAAGTATGAGACTCTAGCCATTTAATGAACTGATGAAACATCCAGAAACTATATCCACCCCACTGCTTCAAGTCTGCTTTAGAATCAAGCGTTTACCTAGCACAGGGGAGAGGGTCAGAGTCAAGATGCCTCCTATTTACACCTCCCACCTTGTTATACAAGCTGCCCTAAATCAAGAGGAGCAGAAGCAGCTGAGCAATTCACACCTTCTACTGCCTTTTTCAAGGACTGTTGCATTGAGCCAGGCCAGGTCATGCTCTAGCCCAAGGAGTGAGGGTCATGTTTGTACCATCTGCAGCCTTCCTGTACTATGAGCTACATTCTATATTCTTAAATGTTCAGCTTTGTACCTGGTAGTATTAAAAAGAACTTCACAATGTCTTGCCTGTCCACCAAACCAGACAACTACTGTTTTTAAAATTATAGTAACACTTAATTACTATAATTAAGTATATTATAGTATTATAGGGGGGAGGTCACAACTCCTTGAACATCCTTTAAAGAACATTCACAGTCTCCACTCTTTTTAAACAGAACTCAAGTATTTTTTTCTCCCTCTCTCCACCACTAATTATAAACGGAACTGTCAACTTTTCACAGGACAGTATTAATGCCAAACTCTTATTTATCCACCAAAATATGACCACATTTTAAAATTTTAACATGTAACATTATACACTGCAAGAATTTTAAGAAAATATGTTCTCGGCTGGCGAGAAAAACTATTTAATAGAGGCTGATGAATATAGAAGAATTTCCTACAGCGTGATACGATGCAAAAATTTATGTAGAGAAAGCAAATAGTAGCAGGGTGTAAAAAGCAGCATATGACAGCAAGTGATAAATAGTAACACACCACAGACAGCTGGTTACATCGAAGAATCAGAGCTACAACTATTCAAAGCTTTTTTTTAAAAAAAACAGTGTTTTTGCTGTTCTCTCTCACACTGCTTTGCTAATAATCTGTACACACCTTACTAAATATAGAATTTCAGTAGTATGCTCATATTACAAATTAAATCAAACTACTTTGTCAAGGAAAATATAGATTACTATTTACTGTTAAAACTTTGCACAAACTGGGAACAATGCATTCCATCATCATGATTGTGTAGATATTGTTTTCTAACTTGTGGTTTATGCTTTTGGGCAGAAACAAACTATAACTATATTTACAAGTTTCCCCCTGTACAGCACTGTACTTCTCAATCAAGAAAATGCTTAGATTTCAGATTTCCATTTCAGATTTCCATTTATTCATAACTGAAAAATATCAGCAAAAGTTACAAAAATCCATTCTAGATGTTAATAAAGCTTGTTCTGGCTATTTGTACTGGGCTCTAACATGGAACTAATAGTCAAAGGTATGTTCATTATTAATTAGCATTTTTGTTTTTGATGAACCCCTTTCAAAAGATGCTTCCTGTTCAGTTAATTTCTTTTGATGGAATTTCCTTCCTTTGGCAGAATTTTATTTTAATAGAGTTGTCAGCAACCCATTTAAAATAATTACTAGGCAAATCAGCAGAATATAACGGAGGTTTTTTATGTGAAATAGCAGCAAAGTGAACACTTTATATAAAACTAAACACATTTTAAAAACATAACAGAAATCATGAAAAAAAATGATTACAACAGGGAAGTTATATGCATACAAAGGTTCTAAAACATTTCACTATCACTACTTTATAATAATAAATATGAAACATTATGCTGTGCTCGGATCATAATAGTGTTAAAAGTTACTGTTTCCATTAGCTGCGTCTACAATATAACTCCTATAGTAGCCAAACCTCAGCTTTTTTGTAATTGTAACTTTTTGTTTGGTATGCAGTTAATCTATCATGAGTAAAATTAGCCCTGGTTTTGGGGGGGGGGGGGTCCTAAAGATTTCTAATGTTTTGCATATGCAATTTCCGCTGCCATAAAAAGATACAAAAGTGTGTAATGGATACTTAGCACTTCAATAGATTTTAACAAAATTCAATAAACAAAATCATAGCGCAGGTGAAGGCTGTAATTGAAATATTTCATTTATGGTGCCTTTGATTAAATGATCTCACACACACACACACAAACTGAAAAACTGAAAAGCCCAGGCGTAAGGGCAGAAAGCGGCATTCTCCACCCCACCCCAGTTGTTTTGTTTTTCTTTGTTTCAGCTGGACCATCACAGCTCTGCCTAAGGAAGGAAACTGTAGACCAGCTGTGGGGAGTGGGAAACCGAAATACAGGGTGGACAATAGATAAGCTTGGGCAACATGTAGGACTTCATATGCAAAAACTGGGTATTTCCTGTGGATGCAAAGAATAAGGGTCAAAACAGTTGTGATGGAGCAGCCATGTGTATTTATGCACAGTGGATCCAGCTCCATATAAAGTGTGAAGGGGTGCTATTTAACATTTAAAAAGAGCATGAAGGTGGGCGAGCAACACACCCTTCCACTCCCCTTACTCTGCTGCTCTCTTGTTGTTTCAAGCAATTTTCTCCCCAGCCCATCTGACTTAGAACTGGGCTGGGGAGAAAAGTGCTTGCCAATGGAGCAGAGTGGAATGGGTAGCTTTAGCCCACTTGTAAAAGGTATTCATTGGCATCAATGGAGGCTTTTTAAATGTCTCATTGGAGTAGGAAAGGGAAGACTTTGGGGGGGGGGGAGTCATAGTGATGGGGAGGGGAGGGATAGCCCTTCCTTCTCCAGCCAGTGCCCCCAACACTGCAATTAGGCTTTGAAAAGCCCTCCACTGACATTAATAGAGGCTTTTTAAACACCTCATTGCAGTTTGGGAGAGTGTTCCAATGCAAAGTTTATCCACATTATGACCTCCTCCCAAACGGAGGCAACTCTTGGGCATTGCCAAAACATATGGTTGAAAGACTTATTAGGTGTATTATATCTCCAACAATAATACTGTTAAGGCTGGTACCTCATGGTTCAAAGTGGATGGGGCAATTCAGACAGGATCTACACTACTGCTTTATAACGGTTTATAACAGTATCGACAACTGTTGGGGCCCAGGACACATTCCATATACCATTTTCAAACCGCTTTCAAAGTGTTGTATCCTGCTTGGTGTAGATATGGCCTAAGTCCTCTTCCTAAGTAGTGTCTTGCAAATGTTCCACATTCTCTCTGCCTTTATTAAACTGAACATAAGTCTAATGAAGAATAGCTTTCACCTTAATCTGCTTTCAATAGCCTCCACTAAAGTGCTGCAGAAACACCACTAAAAATGGAAACATGAACATACGCGCACCACACAACAAGACAGGCATTTGGGGCTGCAAGATTTAATCAGTGTGATTGATAAAATCCCCCCATCAACAACTGATTGGCAGGCCTGCTGAATATAGGAAAACACTGCAGAATTGTGAACTGCTGAAAGGCCTTCATGTAAATGCCCAGCTACTGCTCCACTCCTATATATTTGATAGGAAAAGCCTTTTCTATCATAGTTGGACTTTCCTGATAGTTTGTATCTAAAGTTAGCACATAGTTTGCCTTTAAAATGAAAAAGTACTCTTTTTAGCAACATGAACCAGAAAATATTCTGCTGAAGTCAATGTCAGTATGTCTGGAAAGCATTCGTTAATATGCAAATTCTGCAAAATACTAGAGAGGTTCTGCCTAAAAGTAATCTAACAGGAAAGTTGTAGACTACGCTTTTATTGTGCCATTCCCCTATACTTCATTCATGGAATTTTATAGGCAGTCCAGACAAAACTGTCTTCCATTTGTAACCCTCCTGTGTTTGCCCGCTGCTTCGTCTATCGTTTTTCTTAATGCAGAAAATCCGATTACGAGAAAAAGACAGAGTAGCTGCACAATGCTTTCTGATGGGCAGCAGTAGGAGCTTGCCATCTGGAAGTACCCCAGGACTAGATGAGCTATGATGTAGCTTTCAGCTAGCGGGAAGCATAAACTCAACAGCTGCATGGAGTCCAAAACACTGCAACATATGTATTTATTTTTTTGTTCTTTTTCATACAACTTACATTTTTCATACATCATACATTTTTTTAAAAAGCTATTAAAAGTAATGTATTTTCTGCACGTACCTCATCACTTTCGTCTACTTCAATACCGCCATCGTTGTCATCATCCATTTGCTTATGAATTGTGTGGAGAGCTTCCAGGCTGAATTTATCATCCTCAGTAAAACATGGTGGACTGAGTAAATGGCAAGGGTCTAAAGGACAAAATCAGAAACCATTCTTACCATCTTGAGCTTTAAAAGACAAATGGAGGTAGCAAAAAGTTACTTGAGTTACAGGCAATTAAAATGTATCATTTATAATGATAAGTGGCTCGGTTCCATGTTACTGGATTATCAGAGGCCCAATTTGCACGCACCCATACATCACAGAAGCTACTTCCCTACAGTGCAATCCTACACCATTATGTAGGCATGTAAACACTGGAACTACTTGGGCAGAGTCCATTCCATATGATTTTCCTACCAGATTACGGCGCTCTCCTTCAGCCACATGCCAATCAGGTGGGAAAGAACCACATGACCGGCAATTCCAGTATATTCTTATTCTCATTCTCATTCTCTCTCTCTCTCTCTCTCACACACACACACACACACATCATGATAGCATTAGGGTTGGAATATATTGAGCATTTTATATCTGTAGTGTGATGAGAAAATTTTAGGCACGTAATAGTAATAACCACCACAACAACAACAACAACGAGTATGACTATGACCAACTATGTTTTCAAATACAAACATCCTACATGTACACTTATCAGAGAGCCATGATTGGCTGAAACACTCTCTGTGGTAAGTCTGGATTTGCCTCCCTGTATAGCAATCGAAGCAGCCTTTTTCAGACTAGCATCTGCAGGTAAACTATACTGATATTTGCTGCAAAGAAACTCAAATATCGGCTAGTTTGGTACACTTATCAGAGGTCACATTTTACAAAATAATCTCTGCATTAAAGAAACCACATGCTAAATTGCATGCTAAATGAGAAATCCTGTAATTTCTTTTTGCCCTCCCATTCTCTCCCTTAATTCTCTCCCTTTTTTGCTTCAGCCTGTGACCTTTCTGCACTCCAAGGCCCTTTCCACACCATAGGGGCGGAGAGAGCGGGAAGCGGGGAAGCGGCATGCAGAGGCCACACCAGAATGCGATGGCCCGGACTTCTACTGGGCCATCGCAACTCGCGCTGGCCATTTCTTTTGACAGATCCATAGAGGATCGTGTGCAAAGGGTTAATTTTAAAAACCTCACGCGATCTAGACCCCTCCCCCCGCCATCCTGGGGATGGCAATTTCGCATTCCCCCCTCCTGATGGCCTTGGAGCCGTGCAGTGCGGCTCTGTGGCCATCAGTGCAGCTGTGCTTACTCACAGGTAAGCGCGGCTGAGCCCGGGATGGGCGGCCACACCAGCCGCCATCTCGCTTCCCTCCTGGGAGCAGGGAACAAACCGGGATAATAGCGTTCCCTGAACTCACGGGAAAATGGAGGGCTGGCCCCTGCCTGCTTACGGGATGCTCTGTGCGTCATGTGGACTCTCTGCGAGCAGGCAGGGGCAGCCCCTCAAAAAATAGCTGGTGCTGAAAGGGCCTACCCACACCTGCCTAGAACTTACTTATTTGCAATATATCACCACTTGAAAATCTCTTGTTTGGATCATATCTGTGTCCATCTTCCTTTCCCCATTTCTCCTCCCCATATTTGGAAACACACATTCATTAGAAAATTAAATAGTGCAAGTTATACTTCTCTGTTAGCTATTGTTTCACCTACACTGACTAAGACCACTAATGTCCATTGCAAAGTTTCTCAAACATAGAAAAGAAGCTCTGTCCACAGTTATCATTCTTCAGTAACATCTGGGGTAGACTGCTGTAGTATGTTGACCATGGGACTACGTTTGAAAGACAAAGCTTCAAGCCCTCAGAAAGTAGCAGTCAGATGTTAACTGAGTTGATCTTCATGGCCATGTTATATTGTTATTTTTTTAAAAAAAATCTTCACTAGTTGCCAGTTTGCTTCCAGGTTAAATTCAAAGTGCTGGTTTTGAATGTTAAGACCATGAAGAGCTTGGGGCCTGAATACATAAAGTACACCTTCCCCCACACCAGCCTTCCTCCTAATGAAGATCTTAGAGGCTGTTGCAAGTGCATCAGCCTTCAGAAATGTGGTAGTGCCACCCAAGCTATGGAACTCCCTCGCCAGACACGTTCACTCGATGTCGTTATCTTTAGAGGTTCCTTTAATAGTTCTCAATGGTATAGAAGTTTCAACTATTTGCCTTTTTAACTGCTATTTCTATTTTAACCACAACTACTGGCTTGATCGGTTTATGTTTGTTGATTTATCTACTGGTTTATTGTATTGTAAACTGCTTTGAGGCTACTTTGTGAAAGTTGAGGTGAAAATACCGACAGATAAATATGAGCAGATCAACAAATAATTTAAGGTCACTCAAAGAAGCAAATCCCCATCAATCTCCCAACAAAAAAAGTTGAGGATTTGCATTGCAGTGGCACAGGATTCGTGGGCACGCTCTCTTGCCTGGGCCTACAGAGGTTATCAATCAAGTCCATATAAAGACATGGACTAACCACGGTTATAAACACGAGGCATCCACTAAAAAGAGTTCACCACTTTGCTAAGAAAGGGTTTTCTAAACTACTGGATTTTCTTTTTTATATGGGTGGTCCATCAAAACCATTTAAGATAGGATAGTGTATTGAAAAGGTTCTCTGTTTACCCTGTAAAAGAAGAAGTTCTGTTCTTATTTAACAGAAGAGAGGAGAAACAGTGTCAGTTCCCTTGAGCACTAGTCAAGAGAACACTTGATACCTCGGACAGATCAAGTTCCTGAAGGCTTTCAGGAGTGAGGAACATGAAGGGAGGACAGTGACCTGATTGAAATTAAAAGACAAGCCATTTTATGAAAAACAAGAACCAGTCTAATTAGAAGTTTGTTTCTTTTGAGAAAAATCAAAAACAGGATTCTTAACTATATTATTTAAGTCTCGTTTTACTTAAGATTAAAATAAAGCGTTATTATTATTATTATTATTATTATTATTATTATTTTACACCATGCATCTGCCCACACAGCTAGAAAAAGTGCAGAAAAGGGCAACTAAAATGATCAAGGGACTGAAGCATCTCCCCTATGAGGGAAGGTTACAACAGCTGGGACTCGGTAGCTTGGGGGGAAAAAGGAGGCTAAGGGGAGACATGATACAGATGTACAAAATTATGCATGGTGTGGAGAATATGGATAGCGAGACATTTTACTCCCTCTCTCATAGTACTAGAACCTGGGGTCATCCCATGAAGCTGAATGATGGGAGATTCAGGACAGATAAAAGGAAATACTTCATCATACAGAGCATAGTTAAACTATGGAATTCGCTACGACAAGATGCAGTCAGTGATGACCATCAATTTGGATGGCTTTAAAAGTGGGGGGGGGGGATTCCTGTAGCAGAAGGTTATCAATGACTACTAGTTCTGATGGCTATGTGCTAACTGCAGTGTCCAAGGCAGTGGGCCTATGTCCACCTTTTCCAATAAAAGTAAGCCCTTTCAAATAAAAACATTTTTTGTTTTTGTCTAAAAGATAAATGCAGGTTGCTTACCTGTAACTGTAGCTCTTCGAGTGGTCATCTGTGCAGTCACACCATGGGCTCACGCCGGCACCGAGCCTGCTTCGGGAACTTCCCTAGCTAGCTTAGATTTTTGGCGGGAACCCCTCCCCCCACCGTCCTATCGCGCATGCTCAGGGTTCCCGCCCACCTCAGTTCTATGACACCGCCTGGCCTCGCAACCAAGATGAGAAATGAGGAATACTACATAGAAAACTTAAGATAACAAATTATAGCATGCGAAAGACCTCTGGACAACAAGCGGTGCCAAGAGGGGACGGTGGGTGGGTTGTGTGACTGCACAGATGACCACTCGAAGAACTACAGTTACAGGTAAGCAACCTGCATTTCTTCTTCGTGGTCTCTGTGCATCACACCATGGGCGAGTAACCAGCTACTTACCATAGGAGGAGGGTAGGCACGCTGACATGTTACTGACAGACTGACGATAGTACAGCTCGGCCAAAGGAGCATTCTTGGCGAGCTCGGACGTCCAGTCTGTAATGTCTTATGAAGGTCGACACTTTCGACCACGTCGCTGCTTTACAAAGATCCAGAATCGATGCTCCATGCAGCAAAGCCGTAGACGCAGCTTGCCGGCGGGGGCTCCTTGCCAGCTAAGCGGTACGCTAGCTGGATAGTATCGACAATCCACCCGGACAGCCATTGGGTGGAGACGGGCAACCCTTTGTTCTTTCCGCCACAGCATACAAACAATTGTCTAGACTTACGATAGGCCTCGGAGCGAGACTTGTAAAAGGCCAACGCCCGGCAAACGTCCAAGGTATGTAGAGTTGAAACCAACGGGTCTGCAGATACCGCAAAGAACATGGGCAAAACAATATCTTGGTTCAGATGGAAACTGGATGAAAGTTTAGGAGTAAACGTAGGCCCTGTACGCAGGACAACCTTGTGCTTAAAAAACTGGGTATACGGGGGGTCGATGAGCAACGCGGCGAGCTCCGACGCCCGCCTAGCGGACGTAATGGCTACCAAGAACACCGTCTTAAGCGTAAGTAGGCGAATGTCTATTGTGGCTAGTGGCTCAAAGGGCTTGGTCATCAAAACCCCTAGCACTAGTGGCAGTGACCACTGTGGTATTGGCTGGCGAAAGGGCGGTGCAATGTTGTGAAGTCCTTTCAGAAAGGCTTTAGACAGCGGGTGCGTAAACACTGAGAATCCATCAACGAAATCGTGCTTCACAGAGATAGCAGCGAGGTATAGTTTTACGGATGCCGGACTAAGACCTGCTGTATGTAGCGAATACAAGAAGGATAGAACTCCTGAAATGGGCCCAGAGAAGTGATCAAATCCTGAAGCAGACGCGAAAGCTTGAAACTTGTCCCATTTTCTTTGATAGGAAGCTCTTGTAGCAGGCTTCCTTGCAGACTCTAGTATAGTTTGTATCTCTAAAGGCAGGGCTAAACGGTGCCATCGGGCTGGATTCTCCATGCCGTTAGTTTGAGACTGTCTGGGTCTGGGTGGAGTATTTGGCCGCCCTGTCTTGACAGTATATCCGGCGTGGTAGGTAGCCTCCAGAGGCGATGGTTGGCTAGTTTCAGAAGGGTGGTGAACCACGGTTGCCTCGGCCACCATGGCGCTATGAGGATCGCATTGGCCCTGTGACGTAGGATCCTTGTCAGGACGCGGCTGATCAGCGGGAACGGGGGAAAGGCATATAGGAGACCGCTGTCCCAACGGTACACAAAGGCGTCCCCTAAGGATGCTTCTCCTATCCCTGCTCTGGAGCAATAGGCTGGACAAACTGCGTTTTCTCGCGTAGCGAACAGGTCTACATCCGGGATGCCCCAATGAGTGAAAATTCGGCGTACTAGCTGCGTCTTCAGCTGCCACTCGTGGGCTTCTGCGAAAGTCCTGCTGAGAGCATCTGCCGTGACATTGTCCGTGCCAGCTATGTGGAGTGCAGTGATCCGAATTTGTTGGGAAATCGCCCAAAGAAGGATGCTCCTGGTGAGGTTCAGTAAGGCAGGGGATCGTGTTCCCCCCTCCTTGTTGAGGTACCACACTGTCGCAGTGTTGTCCGTCAAAATTTGGACGTGGTGACCCCGCAAATGCTGTTGAAAGGCATGTAAAGCTCTCTTCACGGCTAGAAGCTCGAGAAAATTGATATGGCGCCGTCTTTCCACTGACGACCATTTTCCCTGCACGGTCAACCCTTTGTAATGGGCTCCCCAGCCCAGCAGGGACGCGTCTGTGGTGATGGTCCGCGAAGGCCCCTCGGTGACGAACGGCATGCCCTGGGTTAGATTGCGTTGAGTTGACCATCATCCTAAAGAGTCCCGAATGCCTGGGGGAACGTGAACGTGAAGTTTGCGCGGATCCATGGTCGGGTCGTAATGCCGGAGGAGCAGCTGCTGGAGCGGGCGCATGTAAAGCCGTGCCCACTGGACGACAAAGACTGCTGCTGCCATGAGACCCAGCAACTTCAGGATGGACAGTGCCGATGAGCAGTCCCTGAGGCGCAATCTCGCTGCCATGGACGTGATTGCTACCACCCTGTCCTGTGGGAGATAAGCTCTGCCGACAACCGAGTCCAGCTTGACTCCTATGAACTGGAGCGTCCTTGTTGGGAGAAAAACAGACTTTTCGGTATTTATCTGTAGGCCTAGAGAATCCAAGGTCTGAGCTACTAGCTGGACGTCCGCCAGTGCTTGGTCCCGTGATGGGGAGACGATCAACCAATCGTCTAAATACGGGTATAGTTCTATTCCCAAGGCCCGCAGGTGCGCACAGACTGCTCCCATACACTTGGTGAAAACTCTGGGGGCTGTCTTTAGGCCAAACGGGAGAACGGCAAACTGATATACGCGACGTCCTATTATGAACCGGAGATACTTGCGGTGCAATGGATGAATGGATATATGAAAATAGGCGTCCTTGAGGTCTATCAATGTGAACCATCTGCCCTTCCTGAGCAGAGGAAGGACTGCCGCCAGCGTGATCATTCGAAACTTCTTGGTCGTGATGTATTGGTTCAGCCGCCTGAGATCCATAATAGGGCGGAGGCCCCCGTCCTTCTTTGGCACTGTAAAATACTTTGAGTAGAAACCGTGGCGTAGACGAGAAGGTGGTACTCGAGTAATCGCCCCTTTTTGAAGTAGTTTCACAACTTCTTGCAACAAAGGAGGAGATGGTGGTGTCACCCTTACAGTGCCCAGAGGAGGAGGGACTCGCAGCTCTATCTTGTAACCCCCAGTGATAATGGATAACACCCAGCTGTCCGTTGTAATGGCAGCCCAGGCGTCTTGGTATTTTGAAAGGATGTTTCCAAATCGATAGTGCTCTGGGGGGCAGTATGCGAAGTCAAAGACGCCACTTAGATGCCAGATCAGCTCTGGAGCACATCTGACGAAACCTAGAGGCCGGCTTCCGTGACTGGTATTGCCCTGACGTCTGTGGCTGGAACCGCTGTTGGCGGTCAGACTGCTGGCGAGGCTGGAACGGCACCGGTCTATACCACTTGCGTGGTCTGTAGGCCTGTTGTTGAGTAGAATGAAATCCCATCTTCTTGGCAGTTATCTTGGCCTTATGAATCGTGTCCATAGTGGCGTCTGTTTCAGAATTAAACAGTCCGTTGCCATCAAATGGTAAGTCTTCAATTCTATTACGCGTCTCCTGTGGTAAAGACGTGGATCTGAGCCAAGCATGGCGACGAAGGGAGACCGCTGCCACTAACGCCTTTGAGGCCCCATCGGCCTGGTGGCGTGACGTGGTAAGCTGCTGCTTAGAGAGGCGGGTGGCTTCAGCTTGAAAAACACGTGCTAATTCCCGCTTATCGTCTGGCAGGTAGTCTGTCAAAGAGGCAATCTTCTCCCATAAGAACAGCTGGTATCGGGCCATCATGGCCTGATAGTTAGAGATCTTGGATACCAGCGCTCCAGCAGAATAGACCCTGCGGCCAATCGCGTCGAGCTTTCGCCCCTCCTTGTCAGCCGGTGTAGAATGCGTTCTAGTGGAGCGACCCTGAGAGGCCTCCACCACTATAGAGTTGGGCTTAGGGTGAACAAAGAGGAACGGGGCATCCGCTTCCTTGACCTTATACAGCGCGTCCAGACATTTAGATGTGTTGCCCATCGTAGAGGGGCTAGGCCATGGTTGTTTTATCATTTTTAAGATCGTCGGGACCATTGGTAGAGTCAGTTGCGGAGTCGGCTCCATATACATCACATCGAAGATCTTATCATTAACAGGGTCCTGTGGCAACTGGTGTTCTATGCCCAGGGATTGTGCCATTCTGAGCATCTGCTCAGCGAAGCTGCCATGTTCCATTGATGGCGAAGCTCGGTCAGACGTGCCCACTCCCTCCGGAGGGGACGGTAAGGAGCGTGCCGTCGATCTTACGGAAGAGGTATCAGAGGCATAGTCTTCGATGGATTGGGGAGATGACGGTGTGGGTAGCTCTACCGATGGTAACGGTGCCAACCGCTGTTGCGTTGGGCTAGTGTTATGTGCACTTTGATGAGCAGAAGAGTGCTGCGCCTCAGAGGGCTGCGGCCCCTCCGTTAAACGTTGCCCCGTATAGGGATCGAAACGAAAAGCCGGTTGCGCCTGGTAACGCGAGCGCCTTGAAGATTTAGATGAGCGTCGGGAACGATCCGAGTACCTATCCCAGTCATGTGAACGAGAACGAGAACGACGTGAGGTACGATGGGACTGTTGAGACAGCGAGGCTTGAGAAAGCACCGGAGAGGTTGGCCCAGGAAGAACATCCAAGTCGGTAACGACAATCTCCACATCCGAAAAATACTCCGCTGGTGGTGAGAAAGGTTCCTGCAGAATTATCGGTGAACATGACACCGAAGCTGTCGGGGATCTCGGGGCGATCGGTAGCGAAGGCTTCCTCGGTCCCGAAGAAGTAGACCTTGCTGCTACAGGCCGTGAGGTAGACTGTGCCTCCGGCTTTGATGAAGAGGTAGACCGTGCCTCCCCTGACCGAGAGGTAGATTGTGCCCCCAGTCTTTTCGGCGTCGTAGCTTTTGACGCCGCCGGTAACGATGAGTGCTTCGGTCCCGATGTCGACATCTGCCTCGACAGCGGTATTGACCTCGCCGGTGAAGCTATCGGTAACGACGGAATCGCCGATGCCGACGAAGATTTTCTCAGTAGCGTCGTCTGCTTCGGTATCGAAGCTGCCAAGTGCCTGGCCGTAGGCTCCGAGACTGCTGGAGAGCGCCTCGCTCCCGACAACGTCGGTGCCGCAAGTGCAGGGGCTTTCGGTGTCGACCGAGCTTGTGTGGTCGATACCGGCGCCTTCGACTTCTTAGCCTTTTGCTTTTTTGGCCTAGAAGGGTCTTTTTTGGATGGCTTGGCCATCTTTGCCGGGGGTCCCTGCGCCGCTAATGGTGAAGACGGCGAACGAGGGGTTGCTGGGCTCGAGCGTCTAACTGCCTGTCGGCCGCGCTCCCCAGAAGTTGAAGCCTGCGATTCCATAGGGCGTGGAACATCCACCGCTTCCAGTGCACGACTCCAAAGAATACTGCGGAGGCGGTCAGCCCTGTTGCGCCGGGTTTGGCGCGAAAAACTCATACAAAGCGCACAAGCGTCCACAATATGGGCTTCTCCAAGGCACGCGACACACAGGGAGTGACCGTCGGAGAGGGCCAGCTTAGCCCTACACGTCACACAACGTTTAAACAAGGCCGTGCTCGCCATAAGCGAAGCACAAACTAGATATATATATATATATATAATTTTTTTTTCTCAACTAACTAACTAATTAACTAACTATATAACTAATCTAAGCTAATTCTTTCTTATCTTATCTTCTTCAGGAAAAAACACCGAATGACAGAGAGGAAGTCCCTCGCGAGGCGATCAGCGAGCGGTCGAAGAAGAACTGAGGTGGGCGGGAACCCTGAGCATGCGCGATAGAACGGTGGGGGGAGGGGTTCCCGCCAAAAATCTAAGCTAGCTAGGGAAGTTCCCGAAGCAGGCTCGGCGCCGGCGCGAGCCCATGGTGTGATGCACAGAGACCACGAAGAAGAACAAAGAAGGAGCCTGCTATATCATTGCTCAAAGAAGAGCAAGAGCTGGAACATCACCACCAAGAAGGCCCTGGTCTCTTAACAGCACAGGATCACTGCACAGAGAGGTGTGCCCCCAAGGCAGGTCTTAAAAGCCTTGGCAGGCCTATATGGGAGCCAATGGTCCTTAGGGCAACCAAGTCCAAGATTATTTAAAGGCCAAAGTCAGCCTAGAAACATATATAATAATAATAATAATAATAATAATAATAATAATAATAATAATAATTTATTTCTCACCCACCTCTCCGTCTGGATCGAGGCGGGGAACAACAATATAATAAAATACATAAAACTGATTAAAACATAACACATATTATTAAAACTGCATTAAAACATCCTAAAACATCTTAAAAACATCCTTAAAACATTCTAAAATTCCACTGGATATGCTCGCCGGAAGAGAACAGTCTTTATGGCTTTCTTAAATTCTAAAAGACTGTTAAGTTAACAAGTCTCCTCTGGCAGGTCATTCCACAGTCTGGGAGCGGCAGAAGAGAAGGTCCTCTGGGTTCCCAGAGTATGTATGTACCCAATGAAGATGAAAGAAGATTGTAATTGCATGTTCTAATAGTAAAGTGTCAGCCAGGAATCCAGCTTCCACACACTGGACCTACAGAAGTTTCCGAGAAGTTTTCTTAAAAAAAAAAAAAAGTTCCCACCCTCACCCCCAAGTCTAGAAATAGGGAAAGCTTGCATTACAGAAGCAGATCTGTCTTCTTTAAGAGAAGCCACAATTAGCTTCTTTATGGCTGCCATTTGTGCAACATTACTTTTACAGAAATCCCCAAGCCGCCATTTCCATGCAAATGGAGGCTTGCTATGGGGACGGGCAGCTCATCGAGTGTGTGGCCGCTCAGAGAGTGGGTCTGAGGGGCCAGCAGCAGTGGAAGCTCAGCAAGCACCCACAAGGAACGGATGGAGATGTGTCTGTCCATCCCTATTACCATGGTACTAAATAATCAATTTCACATCCATATGCTCAAGCACCTTGGCAAAATAAGGAGATTTGACACAGAGTGGTAGTTGTTAACATTGGCCATATCTAGATTTGATTGCTTTAGAAGAATTCTTACCACTGCCTATTACAGAACTGTGGGAAACCACTCCTGAGACCAACAATATAGACCTATTCTGGAGTCTTTAATCAGCCAAGCATATACAAGATTAGTTTCACACCTCCAAACAGCTTGTTCACATTGTCAGAGTTTAAAAAGTGATTAGATGGTGCTATAACTGCCTCCATCAGTGATTCTGCTGTAAAAGTAGAGTTCAAATTAGCAACATGAGAAAAAGATTCATGAACTGGTCTTAGTAGGCTACCAAAGGTTCCACTTTCTCCCTGCAGGCCAGGATATAACAGTCTTTTCACCACCCAAAAAAATCTCAATTGGCTGACATTGAGCAGATGCAATGGTTCCAGAGAAATGGTTATATAGATTTTCTGGAAATTTTTGAATTGGAATATTTTCCTATGCCAAATAGACTGATTTGTATATAATAATTTGCACTGGAAAATTACCTGATGCCCTAGAGAGTGAACTAATTTAACGTGTTTATTTTACTTACATTTAGGAAACAACAAATGTTTTAAAAAGCACCCCATGTTATTTTTTTGTGTCAATACACCACAAGTATTTGACCTGAATTATTTAAAGAGAAGTACACTTAATCTGATTTAAATGTAATATTGTGTACATTTTTTTCCTGGAATACTTGTAAAAAAAAAATCTAAAGACAGTAGCTTGTATTCCCCTTACATTCTTTACATTTAAGGAACGGAAAGATACTGAAAACTGTTGACACACTAACATATTTCTAGCAGCGTGAAGAACTGTGTATGATAGACTGACAACCACTCATCTACAACTTTGATACTGCCAAACTTACCTAAAAATACAATTGGCGTCCATTCATTGTTAATGAATGTATAAAACAGATTTTTTTTCACTGAAAAATTAAGCACTAGACATTTTTAATGAAATTTTCTGTTTCAGAAAATTTTCCATAGAAAGTTTTCCACCCCACATCACAGCAGAGAAGGAAGCTGCAACTTATTTAAAAATATTAATTATATTTAATTTGAAGATTTGTAAAACCAAATACTTCTGCCATGAGGAAAGGGAGGGATTTTATTTTAATCTTTAAACATCTGCCATTAACAGAAAATTCACCACACATTACCAAAGCAAATGTATTAAAAACAGACATTCCGAAGGTTAACAAATGTGGGTTTTCCAGAAAAAAACTGAATTGTCTTGACTCAAATTGAAAAGTCAGCTATTGTATCAGAACTCCATGTAGTCATTACCCCGTTACATCACATACATTTGTTGGCACACAAGAATAAATTAGAGTGTGAATTTTAAAAGTTATTTCAAAATTAGCTGAGTTTCAGAAACATACAGACCACTCTAAATATTTGTGATGTTTCCATTTTGGTGAACCCCTTGTTCCCCTGACTGCAGTCACTCGCAGAACCATCACCTTCTCCTTTATTTAAGCCCTCAGAGCTGTAATTGGCTATGTCAACTGACACTGAATTCTGTTTATGAGCATCCTTGACATCATGACGACAGATGTAATGTGTCATCAATAACATGTTATCAGTGGGAAGAGATGGCAAAATAGAGCAAGATGGTAAAAAGATGGGAAATAGCATGACATCAGGAAGATTAGGTCAAAGTTCATGGAGTCTGAACAGTGAACTCCAAAAGCTCCCTTTGAAACAAGTTCTACATCCAGTCACTAGTTCCATTGTTTTAGCTTAACACAGCTGTTCAAGGTCTTACCATACAGGAGAATTCGTCCTCATATGTAACCAGAGCCAGCTTCACTAAGGGTTTTCAAGACGTTGACCGATACCCTGGATTTGCCCTGGTATTCGACAAGGAAGCTAGTAAATCAATGCAGTAATGTGTTCTCTACAGCTGCAGTTGAGTGGCTGTATTCTAAATCAGCTTCATCTCTACAGTTAATTAATATGAATTATACAGCACAATCGAAAGTTTTTTATCTGGTTAAAAGATGTAAGGCTAGAAAATGAAATAGCCTCCAAGTCTACAATTTTATATACCTCTTACCTGGGAATGGGACTTATTGAACCAAATGGGACTTATATAATAGTTGGCATGTATAGGACTGCACAGTAGAACTGAAAGTGGATGAATACTGCTACCCCCTTAGTGCAGGCCTGGGGAAGACCCCAGTTCAAATCCCCACTCATCCATGAAACTGACCAGGTGACCTTGGGTCAGTTCCTCTCCCTCTTCCCTCCCCCCCCCCCCAAGAGAGGTTTGTTATGGAAGATAAAGCGGGATGGGAAGAATAACGTATGCTGCTTTGAGCTCTTTGGAGGAAAAGTGGAATATAAACGTAACCAAATTTTCATTACTTATTAATGCAATTTTTAAATGGCATGTTTGTCCTACCGCTATCTATGGTCAAACAGGTTTTTGAAATACTGGCAAAGCCTATTTACCACAGGCAATAAAACAGGGGTTTCATCACCTGCTGTCCCTTCTGAGGGGGAGAGGAAGGCCCCTTTCGCTGGCCAGGCTGGCCTAACAGGCCAAATTTGGTCCATGGGCTGGAGGTTTCCCATCCCTGTGATAGAGGGATAAGTTGATACAGCAAGGGCAACAAACAATATGATCTTCAACAATTCTGTGGGGGGGAGGAATCTTACAGGTACATATTGTTTGCTGGAACTAAAGTTATACATGCAAGGCAAGGGTATTTTCTATTTTCAGCAAGAATAACCAAGTCTCTCTCAGCTGTTTCTGCTTACACGAACTATAAAGCTGCTCTATGGGCCAGTTCTCATGTGCAATTCTTCCATACTTTTGCACAAATTGGTTAATCAATGCAAGGAGAATGAGCAGTATGAACCCTGATACATGCAGGTAGCCATCCATGTGATGCTAGTTACTGGGAAAATCCTGGGTTACTAGTTAATTAATGCAAGGGTAAAATCACCTTCTAATACAATGGCCTGGTTCACACATAATGACAACCTTGAGTATGGGTTGTTGAATCATATGTTGTCATTTTATGCAAATCTGGAACTATGGGTTGTTAACCACAAACAATCCAGAAAGAGAATCCATAGTTTATTGTTGGGTTGTGACCTCTGGGTTGTTTTAACTATGGGTTGTTGTTACATGTGAACCCAGAATTATGGGTTGTTCATGGATTGTTTCAGTAGACTACAGAGGCAGCAAGCAAAAGTAGTACAAAAAAATGCTACATGCCAGTACTAGAGCACCCCAAAGGCATTTGGGGTATAGGGAAGGAGCAGGCGAAAAAGGGGAACAAATGACCCAGGAATTGAAAAGACAACATGTGCTTTCTGTGATCATCAGACAGACAAATCATGGGTAAACTCTGAGTTAAGGCAACAATATACTATGGGTTGTTATTACATGCGAACCAAGTAAATAAGTGACTGCTAGAGAGTCCTTGCCTTTATTGCATAATGAATGAAAAGTCAGACACCAACCAAGTAGATGTAAACAGCAAAGAAGAATCCAAATTACACTGACCTGGTTCACACAATCATGGTTTGTGACACATGCTGGGTGCCCATGGGTGCCTATTCCATAAACCAGCCCCTGCTTGTAGGTTGTAGTGTCATCCAAACCCAGGGAAGGTGGGTTATTGACATCGTTAACAAACCACCCACAATCCTAAAAGAGACCATGGGTTCTGGGTGGTATGTTAACCATGCAAACAACCCACTCTTGCTGGGTTCAGATGACACAACAATCTACAAGCGGGGTGGATTAGAGAATGGGTGCTTGTGAACACCCAGCACCTGCTGCAAGCAGTTAGGACATCTGTACCCTTAAAGAGTCCTTTTGGGATAGTTAATTAGGATCAGAGGAAAAAGCATATTCCCCAATCCAAATTAAACAACTACACCCTTACTAAAGAGACTACTTAAGCTACAAGGGAGGAGGCTTTGTAACAGCCGAAAGGATCCTGGAAGGAAGAGAAAACTGATATTGGTGAGTGCATGCCATGAGAGGGGCACATCCCCAGATCCCTATTTCTCCTTCTACCCTCATATAATGCAGAGAAGAAACTTTACACATACTGCATCAGAGGGTTCAGGGATGTCTGCCCCAGCCCCAAACCTGTGCTTATATTATAGCTGGGGGCATCTCCCCATTATTTATCCTCCCCTCCCCACCATGTACTCACATGTTTCCAAGTTATTTAAGAAGTATTGTGCAACAGTTTTTAGTTAAACACCATGCTTTAAATTGTTTTTCTTGGGCTACAAGTAACAAACTTTTCTTTGCTTATCTAACCCATTCCAGACAGTGAGCAGTCCCTATACAGTCATCCACAAGGCTACATAGCAGCGCTGACTTCATGAACCAACACCTCCGCGAGACATATATTCAGGATGACACTACAATTGGTGAAATCAGGGAGGCCTCCTGAATAAGCTCCACGTGGAACACCAGTCATGCAGTTAATCCCTCCATACAATCCCTGCCAGGCTGGCACACTCCCATAGGTGATCACATGGATACCACTAACTATCTAAACCAAGCCTCGGTTTCCAAGTGGCTGGTTGTCATTTTAATCACCAAGCACTTTATAAATATAAGTAAAATATAAATACCTCCAAAATACCAAATATAAAAAAGTAAACCATTGCCACATCTAGCCCTGGTCACTGAAAGCTTGCAGAAATACATATTTCTAAGTTTAACATTTTGCAATACAAATGCTCAAGTAAATCCTCATTGCAGTTCAGCTGCACTGTTCTTAAGTTTCCATCAGTATTCAGCGTATTCCAGAGAACGGAGGAAACTGAAGTGGCTGAGAGAACTTCCTCCACAAATGGTTCAGCATAGTAACTGGAAATGGTTGCAGTGCCAAGCACAGGAAATACAAACAGAGAGACAATCTGTTCTTAGCTCCACAGTGTTTCCTCTATACTGGCGAAAGGGAGAGGGATACCGCAGCGTCTCGACTGACAATGGGATGTTTTTAAGTGGTAGAAAATTTGTCAAAGCAATACTGGTGGAGATAGCAGGGAAAGAAAAAGGCTGCAGCAAGATCAAAGACAAACACGGGCTTTAATACTGCAGGCTCTCCTGATGACATGGATATCACAAACACAAAAATTACACCCTTTCATTCCACCGGATCCTAACTATAAAATTGCTACTATCCCAGATAGGTTCCATCTACAGCCTAGAGGCAGATCCCCCCTCTTCACTTGATAGAAAGTGTTTCCCTGCTGCCTTGAAAGTTATCACACCTAGAAGATACAGCTTTCAAAATAAAACACTGAAGATTTAGACTGCATTTTTGTAGTGTCGTTTTACCACTATTTATATTATAATAATAATAATAATAATAATAATTTATTTATTTATTTATAACCCGCCTCTCCCTCTGGATCAAGGCGGGGAACAACAATAAATATAAACACAGGAGCCACAAAATAGATAAAATATTTAAACAAATAAAAACCAATACATCATTAAAAACATCTTAAAATTCAACTGGATAGGCCTGCCGGAAGAGAGCAGTCTTCATGACTCTCTTAAATTCATGAAGACTGCTAATTTGTCTAATCTCCTCCGGCAGACCATTCCACAGTCTGGGAGCGGTAGAAGAGAAAGATATTTCTTCCACATTCAAGACTCCCGTGGCACCTTAACAATGTAACAAATTTATAAATCTCCATGAAGACGCTATCATATACAACAATCTGTAATTTATTTGCAATACATGTGTGTTTATGGTGCTATATAACCTGCTGTTCTTGCTAAATATTGTTACCTTCCTGGAACCTTGCACATAGCGGAGATGCCATCACAGATACACCCCCCCTCCCTTTTGGTACATATAGCCTCTCCCCTTTGGTACATATATTACACCATTTCACTTAAAAGCTTACTTTGCCACCACACAGATAAGACTTTAAAATGCAGCTATCAGTCCCGGAATAAGTTTTAGTAAAGAATAAAACAAGAATGGGTGGATCGTAGCAACCATGTGACAAGTATCTTATCAAAACTAGTAATCAAGATACTATGCTCAACCACAGAACCAGCTTTTCTATATTTTTAAAGTTATGAAAATATGATTGTTTGCAGTTTCAATTGTCTAGATAACATTCCACCATTTATATTTGAGGAAGAGGTCTTAAAATTTAGACACCTCCCAAGGAAACGCAAAAATATGAGGATTTACCTGCCTTGTTTTCACCATCTTGTTACATTACGTTGGTTATTAAGTGAAATGAGCTCATTATTTGAAATGAACAGCATATGAGCACCCTGTTGAGCATGTGAATATCAGCATCTGCCTTGAGATTCTACAATTAAAAGCTGTTTAGATTATAGTAAGTTAGTGCCTGGGTTCGGACATCACGATAATCAATGACAAGTTAAATAAGCTATGATGGCTTATATTTTACCCACTGTGGGTTATCTTGTCATCTGTTGGGAATTTTTTAACCGATGATGGCTTATTTGGCCAAAATAACCCAACCTGTTAACCCACAGTTTGTAGAGTGGGTTATTTAACCCATCATGGGTTATTGTGTCGTGTGGCGGTCACAGTAGGTTATTTTGGTCACCCACAGAGTTACTTGGCAAGAGCGGTCAAAACCACTGCCGCCGCTCTCCTCCAGCTAGCAGATATCTGTTTCTGTGATCTGCCTAGCAACTGATTGCGTACACAGCCTGACCCCGCCCTCACCCTTCCCCCAGCAGTGCACTCTGCAACCTCCCCAGGTGTCAAACATAAACTTGATTGGGTGGAGGCAGCTGATCAGGGTTGTCGATCTGCCTTGTGTACACCCCTGCCAGGGGAGGCTATATATGAAGTTTTGTCCCTCTCCTACAAACCTCCATGGAGTTACAGCTGCCACCCTCTTCTTGGCAAAAAAGTGCTTTTGCTCATGTGGCTTTGTCAGTGCCCAGGGGTTTCAATGGGCCTCATATGCATCCCTGCTAGGGGAGGCTGTGTACGAAGTTTGGTCCCAATCCTGCAAACTTCCAAGCATTTACTTGCGCCACCTCCCTGTTTGGTGTATCCAGGGGATTTGCTCCTTTGTGTGTAATCATGCAGGCTTTTGGTGGTGCATTGAGTGCCTCCTGACTAGGGGACTATGTATGAAATTTGGTCTTGATCCTGCAAACTTCCAAGGATTTATTTACATCATGTTCTTTTTGATGCACCTGGGAGTTTCACTCCTTTGTAGGTAATCACGCAGGGTTTTGATGGTACATCAGGTGCCTCTTGACTAAGGGAGGCTGTGTATGAAAGTTTGTCCCAATCCTGCAAACCTCCAGTACTTTAGAGCCACCACCCCTTTGCCAGGGTGATGCTGTAAGTGCTGAATTAAGCCCCTGTACTTTACTCCACACCTCTCTCCTCTCATTGGGATATTATAGGAGTTTTTAAAAAGGCTGCTGCAATGTCGTCAATGAGTGAAACAGCACCACTGCTGGGGCAGGAGGACTGCAGCAGGACAGGAAGCAGAGGCATGGCTCAGATAGTCATCCCTCCACCCCCTGGCATAGTTGCTTAATAAGCTATGCACAATAGCTTATTTGTCTGATCGTGTGGGGGCTAACAGTAGGTTATCTTCAAAATAAGCTACTGTGAGTAGCTTATTAACCCATCATTGCTTAAAGTGGAATCCAAACGCAGCCAGAGTATATTATTTTTCGGAACTCTAATTTATATCTTATTCTGGCTTTCATATAACAAATGTATATTAAAGTTCCTCATGGATATTGTGTTCTTCCCCCATCCCAATTTCTGAGTTTTCCCTTGTTTGGCTTTTATATGGTACATTTGCATAGGAGGAAGCAGATTGTTTTCATAATTTACTATACAGTAACGTTTACTACGAATATGCAAAAACTAGCACAAGCCCTGAAAAACTCTTAAAAGTCTAAATCACAGGACATAATCAACAATTACGCAAAGTTACAGAAATTAAGATTTACCAAATACAAAAAGGCATTGTTTTGTTTTTCAAGTGCCTTAACTGCTTTCCTACTGGAGAAAGTCTTAAGAAAATGAAACTTAAGACACTGGCATCTAAATTCCTTTTTATAATCCAGAACACATGTCCTGATCTTTTGACTCCCTCCCAAAAGCATTTATTAGTAATTTGCAGACTAACTAGAACGTTTCCCTTCCAATACTATTTCCTAAATTCCAACCCAACGAGAGAGAATTATTTTTTTAAAACTTATCAGCTCAGCTTGTATTTGTGTGGGAGGATACAAGCTTTCAAGTCTGTACACCCCTGGCAAGGTAGATAGGTAAAAAGCTTTCAAGAATATAGAGAACAAGAAGCACAGAGAACAAGCATAGTATCATAGAATTGTGGAGCTGGAAGGGACCACAAGGATCATCCAATCCACCCCTCTGCAATGTGTAGGAAAAGCAATTAAACCATCCATGAGAGAGGGCTGTCCAGCCTCTTCTTAAAAACCTCCAGAGATGGAGAACCCACAACAAACAAATCTTTAGAAAACTAAAGGGGGTAGTGGAGGAACTCCCCATCTGAGCAGGGAGAGCAGAAGTGTTCTGAAAAAGTGGGGAGGAGGGGAGAGAGAAAGTAGGACTGGGTTCATACAATTTATACAACAACAACAACAACAACAACAATCCATTAGTCACATCAGTCACCAGCATCACATCAAAAAATATACATAAAACCTACAGAAACTGGGCCTACCAGAATACATCCACACCAACATCCAGAAAGCAGTCATAATTAAAACAAGCTCAATCGTCAGGAAAATCCTGAATCAATAAAAGACAGTATAACTTGGCAAAACCCGTCTAGAAAAACCACCATGAGCAAGAAAGAGATAATAATACAACCCATATTCAACTCTGTGTGTGGACTGTTGTTCACTGTGAGTTGTCATCGAACCATGGGTTGCTGTGTTGTCTTATCCCAGCCACATTAACAAACCATGGTTTATTGACCACTAACAATCCATGAAGAGAACACATGGGGCCTGTTCAGACAACATTCTAATTCATGGCTAGGCTACTAATCCTTTTGCAATGAATGGTTAGTGAGCAAGTTTAAACGATGGTTATGTAGCCACCACGGTTAGGAACAGTTCACACGAAACACTAAGTCATGGTTCACATGACACGCTAAGCCATAATATTAAGCTGACTTTTCCCATAACTCAACAGCCCTTCATAGAAAAAAAGGTTCTTCATTCCACATTCAATAGGGGAAGAATTAAGAGGCTACAGAGGCAAACACTGCGAGTTAAAAAAAACTTAGAGAACTGCATCCCCATTCCAACAGGAATGCAGGGGCTTGGGGAAAAAATCATCCATTATTTAAGGAAGACTTTAACAAGATCCTGAAGTTATTTTCTGAGCTTGGCATTTAACCAAACATTCAGTGTCCATAGACAGGGTGTTGAAATCCAGGGACTTGCTTTCGAAGATTGCCTAAAGGAACAATTCTAAAATCGGGGTTCATGGATGTCTGAGAATATAATGAAAGTAGGAAAAAATTCTGAAGAGACAGATGTTTCTGAAGTTGCTTACTTCTTTTGTGTGCTGTAGAAACTTCTAAGAGGCTCACAATGCCCCAAAGTATAGCAAAACACTGGAGAAATAATAAATTCTTTACAATGTACCAGAAAAGAGAATAGTTAAAACTGCTAAGTTACAATATTATAAAACTTAACAAGGTTATAGAACTAAATGGCAGGTAGGGTTGGCTTTCAAGAAAAACAAAGATACTTGAAGGACTAGGTTACCAAACCCAGGTGGTCATGTCAAGGGGGGGAATAATGTAGCTGAGTGCCAATTACTATCTTTCTGCAGCTTTCTTTCTGATATTTCAGGTGCAGCACATTTCTCAGTCTTAACTATTTTAATGAAGGGGGAGAGTAACAAAGCACTAACATGTTCTATTTCCTCCAGTAAGAAGGGTCAATAAATACATAAAATTGCAAACATTTGCAGCTGTGTCTAGCTGCAATTCATCACAAAGTGTCAGCCAGCAACTCAGAACATTACATTAGTTTGGATTTGAACCAATGTCTCAGAAAGCTGGGTTTAAGGGAAGATATATATATATATATATATATATACCCAGCTAGCCATACAAGAATATCTGGTGGCCAAATCTAAAAAATACAGCATTAAGGAAATATATCAAGTAGCTTAACAATCAGGATAGAGTACACTCTATGTTAAAAATAAATAAAGAACTAAATTTTGTGTCTAGGCAATCCAACTGTGTGCATTAGGAATAGCTGTATTCTGTAACCTTGTATGAATTATTCAAATAGAGCAAGTTTCTGATTGATTGATTGATTGATTGATTGATTGATTGATTGATTTTACGTAATTTGGCTAATCATGGCAGATCGTAGGAAGCTATGCAGAATACTTATGCCCCACAACCAACCACTAGTAATGTCATTTGGGAGTTTCAGCATCTTCTTACAATAATATTCAATATTTTGTTCCCCAGCATGCCCTCAGAGAGAGAGAGAGAGAGAGAGAGAGAGAGAGAGAGATTCTTAAGTGTCAAAAACTGAAAAACTTTCTGGTCAATTGGGTTTCCACATGCTTACAAACAAGAATAATTTTACTTTATTTAGAGGGGACCACATTTCCACTCACTATCCTTGTCACAGCTCATGTTTCATCACTCTCTGGAAAGGGTAACATCCTTGGAGTTGAGGAACAAGCTGGGATCATTCGTGAACTTACACTGAATTTGGGAGAGCCCAGCATTAACAACAGGGAAGTTCCCTGCCCTACTCCCTCTCCGGTTCCAAAGTAGAAATGAAGTTTGGGATTGGCCAACTCCAAAAACAACTCCCTGCTCCCTTCCCTTAGCTCCAGAAGTTTAGAAGCTAGAAAGGAGAGTGTCCCTCTCCTCCCAAAGATTGGCAGTGTGAGATCAGGGTGTAAACCTCCAAACTGTGCACACTTTCCTGGGAGTTATACCCATTGAACACAATGGAACGTGCTTGTGAATAAGCATACAAAGGATTGTATGGAAGGGGAGGTGCAGGCTTGTAGTAATAACAAATGTTAGTTTGACTACCAAGCCCGGTGAAAATGTGTGTAGCCCTGCTTACAGTGTTAGATAAACCGGGGACTACTCTACGACAGAAAATCTTTCCAGCGTCCATATTTTGTAGAGCACTACCACACTACTAAATTTGCCTGTATTCCTTTCTCCTTTTGTATGTATCACTTGCAGGTTGCTAAAAGGACTCTATAACCAGGAATTGAAAGTCAACTGAAACCTGATTTAAAATGCTTGACTTCTCCAGTAAGCAAATTAAAAAGGGACTAAAAATGTATGCCATGCTAATTTTATTTGCTATACAATTATTAAAAATACATATTTTCAATATCCCAAAGTATTTCAGCTAACCCAATACAACACACTTAAATGTTCTTTAAATTTTACATTCAGACCAACGCAAAGCCTTACTTGGAAATTATTTTTATTAAAAAACGTATGAATATTTTAAGATATATTTCCTTGCATCGTTTACATTTTACCAAAATAATGCATTGAAAACTGCTGCCATACTGTTCCCTGGGTAACAAAGGAACAAGTAGGAGAATATAAGGATTTAAAGCCTTCCTCGGCACAGAAGCAAAATTAGAACTCAAATCCTTTAAGGAAAGGGGTTAATCACTTAATATGTTTTAATGTGTCTCCTTATCTTGCATAGATTTGGGTGGGCTATGACTAAGCAAATAAAGAAAGAGGGGGCTGTCTATCCAGTATTCAGCAAGGCCAATGGGGTAAAACAACTTCTTAACTATTATCACCACCACCCTCTTATAGAGAAATGTGTGGAATATTTCATCACAACATAACATGTATCCTATCCTACTACGCCAGTTCTAGCAAGAGCTTTCTGAAAAGACTGCAATCCTATATAAACTTACCTGGGAGTAAGTTCCCTTGAAATCAGTGGAACTTACTGAATAGAAATGTACAGCATTGTACTATAACACTCAACTCAATGTAAAGTTAGGTTCTAATTAATTTATTTCAGGTGACCGTCTCTAAGAAGCACATATAATTATGCACACCTCTTCAGGCATATTAAAATTAATTATGTTTTCAGTACCTTCATTATTCCCTTAAAATCCAAGTAATGTAAGGGAAGTGCTTGCTATACAGCTGGCCTGTCTTCAAATTTGTACAAGTATTCCAATTTAAAAAAAAATAAAGCTCTCAATTTGACTAAACATAACATTTAACTGTGCATTTTATCCCCTAATCAAATAGTTCAGCTATTTTTGGCTGTTAGAAAAACATTTAAGATATTTATGAGCATGGATAGCTAACCTGTGGCCCTCCATATGTTATTGGATTCCAAAGTCCATCAGCCCTAGCCAGCATGGCCAACGATCAAGGATCATTGGAGTTGTAGTCCAACATGCTCTGGAGTGCAAAAGGTTCCCCATCCCTGTTATATGTCATGTAATATTTACATAACATACATTTAATTAAATATATATATATATGAACAGACAAATTCATAGTACAGTGGAAAATTTTCTAGAAAACTGTTCCAATTCAAAACATTTCCAGAAAGCTGCCATCAATGGGAAAAGTAGATTATCCAAAACAAAAAGTTAGCTTTCAACAACATATGGATTATATTTTTCCCACTCTAACTACTATAAGTAACAAATGGTAAACTACACTAAAATGCAAACATAGTTTTATGACCACAGAAACCTCTCTATTAATATAGATTATGGTAGATACCATTTCTATTACTTGCATCTGCAAAAAGGGAAATTCCTTTTAATTTCCTCATTCTTCTCTGTGCAATAGCGCACCTCAGGTATTCTGATAAAATGCAAAATATTTCGTAATTTCTAATAAAAAAAGGACGCTTGGCCTTTTTTTTTTTTTAACCCTCACAGAACATTGTGCTTTAACTGCTGTTTCACAGTAAATCCATTCTGCATCTGTTTTGTTTCCTTTCTTTAAACGTAATAGCTGGATGTATCCCTGTTACAAAATATCATCACAAGCTTGGAAAACAAATACTTTGTATGCGTATTTGCATATGTTACAGGCAACAAAATGTTGAGGAGCTTGAAACAAAGCACTGAAAGCTTCATTTAAAAATAATTTCAAACCAGCGCAATGAGAAAAATAATTCCTCATGTTGAAGCAAAGCAAAACACCCCTTTGAAGGGCTTTAGGAGAGGCTGCCAGGAATAAGCATGACAAATTAGCGAGATGCAAGTATGTTTCCCATTGTAATCACACTGTTGGCCTTCCAGCCATTCCTACTTCTTTCCAGGAAAACACAAAGAAATAGCAACACATCCCATTGTTATAAAACTTTTAGGATTTGTTCTACCTCTATCTGGAAGCGTTTTAGGCATATTGAAAAGTTCAACCTCTATCTTGAACCCAAAAGGTGGCAATTCAAAGTTTTTAAAGTTTTACTGCTTCAACACCATTTGATCGATTTCAACCAAACTTCGCATCTTGATTCAGCACTTCAGTGAGCAGATTTTAACCCTACAACATTCAGGTTTTCCATGTTTTTAAAATATTTTTAATAAAAAACTGAGCTCCTAAATACTGGGGGGGGGGGGGGGTAGGCTGACCATATGAAAAGGAGGACAGGGCTCATGTAACTTTAACAGTTGTAGAGAAAAAGGAACTTCAGCCGGTGTCATTTGTATGCCATTAGTTCCTGGTGAAATTCCCTCTTCATCACAACAGTTAAAGTTGCAGGCACTATACTAGAGTGACCATATATAAAAGAAGGCAGGGCCCCTGCAACTTTAACAGTTGTGATGAAGAGGGAATTTCACCAGGAACTAATGGCATACAAATGACACCGGCTGAAATTCCCTTTTCTCTACAACTGTTAAAGTTACATGAGCCCTGTCCTCCTTTTCATATGGTCAGCCTGGGGAGGGGGGGGAGGAAGAGAGAGAATGTTAAAGTATGAAAAAAGAACAAGCACAGTTTGAAGCCAGGGAAGATTACTAGTCCGAGTTATAAGCCTGCTCCCTCCCCTCTGCTGTCAGGCAGCTCTACTGAAGGGGAATGGAGTGGACGGACCCCTCCCTCAGGGGGCTTTAGGGGTTTGTCCATGGCAGGAGCCATGCCTAGGGGTGCCAGCAGGCATGCCTTCACTCGGATGGAGAGGGGGAAATGTGTCCAACTCTCACAGCTGTGTAAGTTTGCTTGCATGCCAAAGACCATTAATAAAATCTGCACAGTATTACAAAAACTGTAACCGAAATAAAACAATGGAGTAATTAAATAATTAAAAAGAGAGCTCAGTGAATCTGAACTAAAATACATCTAGGCCTTTACACCAAAGAATATTCACAATAAACTGCAACAGGGGTTAGGGCTTTAGCATTGATTATTTAATCCACCATGGCAAAAAGAACCTGCTGGATCACCTGGCTATTTTGGTAAGACAGCAGTTGGATGCATTTTCTAATAATAATAATAATAATAATAATAATAATAATAATAATAATAATTCCAAGATATATTGAGCATAGTAATGCATGTAAAGGCCATACACATAGATGGATAAGATCTTCAATTTCTGAGGATCCACAAATAACGTGCCTTTGGACATAAGAGATCTGGATTGTCTCTGCCATTGAAAACTGGCATTGGCGTTGGTGTAATTTAGTGTAAACAATACTCTACTAGATATAAGTTTATATTGTTTAGTAGTCCAATTTTCATCCATTGTTAGGAAATATATGAAGTAGTATCAATGGAAAACCTGATTTAAAATCCATTAATTTAAATCAGCCTCTTTTTTGCTGAAAATCAATCTACCCTGAAAACTATCCTACAGAAAGTCTAGAATGTAAGACATTTTGGGTTAGCACCATGTGGCCAGCACAGTGATAGCATTCATCAATTGCGGACGGAGGAAGTAAATAAAGAGACGAAACACGGCAAATGGGATTAAACAAGGGCCACATTTATTGAAAAGGATCTGCAAAGGGGGTGAGTCCTAAGGGGCATCCCTTATAGGCCTGTCCACAGGCCTCTGTTCTCCCATTTTGGGCGAGCCATTCTAGCCCATGTGTAGGCGGAACAACTCCGCCTCACCACGTGCTGCCCCTTTCGGGAAGGGGGACCTTCCTGTGTCGCCTCCCCCCAGGCCGCATGGCTCTGGGTAGGTGAGAACAGTTGGTCCCACCAGTAACCCTCATCTCCCAAGCCAGGCCGCGGGGCTCAAAGCTGGGAGCCTCAGGAATTACCAGTCACCATAACAGTGCCTGTGAATGCTCACCGGTTTCCCCTGCCTCTCTGGATGCCCCTATCCACCACTGGGAGCGTCAAGCCACTTGCTTAGTCGCTCACGCCCCATCTAGCTACCAATACGTCACGTAAGCCCCTCTGCAGATCCTGCAAAAACAAATCATTGCCCTGGTCAGACAGATGTACCCCATCTGGCCTATACAGCTCCCTCCTGGCAAGCGTAATATCTGGATGCTGGATACTGAAATCGCCATGTTTACACAGATCACGAAATATCTCCGTGTTTACTTTTTTGCGGGCTTTTTTCAAAGCCGTATGGTCATTACCCATTCGCCAATCGAACCTGGGTAGAACGCATGACCACACAATCGAAATGCCAGGCCACAGCTGCCTTATGTGATGAAAATCGGCCACCGCTTGGAGTATCAGGGCCTTGCCCTTCAACAGCCCCAGATCATTGCCACCCAGGTGTATTAGCAGCACCTGGGATGAAAAGCCTGTCACCTGATGTTGACCCAATGTGGGCAGGAGGCGTTCACACCTCATACCGCGTCTGCCATACCACTTTATGTTAGCCAGACTGCTCAAACCCAGCAGGGATCCAAAACCGGAATTGGCGGCTCGCCCGCCCGCCCAGAAGACATAGCTGTGGCCGCAGATGATCACGCGGACTGGGGCACGGCCTCTCCAGCGATCTATAGAAAACACATACAATTTCAAAATCCAGCCAGGTAAAACCCTCACATAGCAAGTTTGCGGACATAAGATTTGTATGCCGCCGACTGCCATCTGCCAACTGCACGTATCTTTGAAGGTGAAAACCCCACCGCTGCTGCGGTCGATGCTGCTCCAATGCGGAAAGAATGGAAACCGAAGGCTGATGCTGCCAAGCCTAAGGCATGCAAGGCTTTCTTTGCCACTGCCCAACATTGAAACTTAGTGAGTGGGGCCCCATCCTGATGGCAGAAAAATATCCCTGGATGGTCCCCCCAAAGAGAAATGAATTGCCTCAGTGCCTGAATGGGGCATAATGCCTCCACTGGCACCCGGTTCAATTGAATAGCCACCCCCTTTCCCATCTGATCCGTTTTTGACCTCCTAAGGGTTACAACTATGCCCTGCTCATTAAACTGTACATCCCGAAACTGCAGCGCACGCTCCGAATGGTCGTGCCTGGAAAATGCTAACAGTTCCGAAACCCGGAAAGCCCCGAAGAAGGCAATGACGGCTGTTGCCTGAAATAAAATTGCCTCATATGGGGAAAAACACAACCGCTTCCACTGCTCCGTTAACTTTAACAGAATTTCCGGGGAAACTGGACGCCGGGCGTCCGGGGGGCGTGGAAACGCCCTATTCCAGCCCCATAAAACACACTTAATTCTGGGATCCATGGTATTATCCCTCACCCCTCTTACCTTAGCTAAAAATGCCAATGCTGCCAGCTTACCGGTTATCGTTCGAGCTGAGAGGCCCTTACGGTGTAAAGCTACACAAAACTGAAGGATATGCTCTACTGGGATGGGCCAGGCCAAAGGCAACTGAAAGTCCTCCCTGACATCTGCAAATTCTCTACCTGCTCTCAAGTAGGCCGCTTTAGTACTTGGTGCTACCGATTGCCATATGGCGTGTTCGACTTCCCGTCGCCAATCGCCCACAGGTTGTCCGGGGAGCTCTCCGGGAGCAGACGAGCCCGTGGAGCAAGATCCCGGAATCTCTGGACCTGCTGACGCGATAAAGCGTCTGCAATTGAATTATCTAATCCTGGGACGTGTCGTGCACGAAACAATATATTGTGGCGTAGACAATGCAACGTAAATTTGCGAAGCATTGGCATGACTCTCGGGTTCCGGGAGGTCAATGTATTTATGACCTGTACTGTGGCTTGGTTGTCACACCAAAAAAGGACCGTGGAGTTGGAAAACTCCCGTGCCCAGATGTGCACTGCGACGTAAATTGGAAAAAATTCCAGAAACGTCATGTCTCTGAGAATGGCCGACGAGCTCCATTTCTCTGGCCACTTCTGAGCACACCACCTGTTGCCCCAAATGACCCCGAATCCCAATGCACCTGAAGCATCTGAATGAACTTGCATCTCAGCTTTGATAGTCAATTCTTGTCTCCAAAATGAGACACCATTATATTTGTTCAAAAATGTGAGCCAAACTTGCAAGTCCTCCCGCATAGCTCCAGTCACCCTGGTTCTATGACAGGGCCGTGATAGTTCCTTCATGGCATCACAAAAGCACCGCAGAAAGGCCCTACCGGGAGCGACCACACGGCACGCAAAATTTAAACATCCCACTAACTCTTGAAGCTGCAACAGGGTCACCTTTTTGGCCCTGTGAACAACTTCTATTTGACCCCGCAAGTTATCCAGTTTTTCCAGTGGCAGATGGCTGCTTTGCTGGATAGAATCGATTTCGATTCCCAAAAAAGTGATCCGGCTATGGGGACCCTTGGTCTTCTCGTGCACCAATGGAACACCCAGGTCCTCCGCTAAGTGATGAAACTCCTGCATAAGGTGTGCACACTGGCTGGTGTTAGATAATCCAGCAAACAGGAAGTCATCCAGGTAATGAGCCACGTTTGTGGACCCGGTTCAGGTCAAAATCCTCGGAGTGAATGGGCAAAATTCGAAAAGCGGACTTTATGTCACACTTTCCCATCAACGCCCCCACCCCACAGCTTCTAACCATTGAAACCGCAGAGTCGAATGACGTATAACGTACCGAGCATAACTGCTCAGGGATATGGTCATTAACTGAGTCTCCTCTTGGAAAAGACAAGTTATGTATCAGCCGAAATTCACCAGCATTCCTCTTGGGTACAATGCCTAGGGGCGACACCCTTAAATTTTGAATTGGTGGTTCCCTGAAGGGACCCACCACTCTCCCAGCTGCAATTTCTTTTTTAATTTTATCCAAAACCACAGCTTCCATATCATAAATTGACCTCTGATTTTTGGCAAAGAGGGGGAGCCTAGATCCACTAAACGGAATACGAAAACCAACTCTGAAACCCAACTCTAAATACCTTGCATCCTCGACCCTAGGATAGATAGCCAACAGGCGTTGCAAAGGTGCAATCCTAATTGGACTGGGGCCCTTTGGGAGGCGGCTGTTGCGCCCCCCCAGGTTTCTTGCCCCGCACTCCCTCTAACTGTGGGTGCGGGTTGTTGTTTGGCGATTAAATGCCCACTATCAGACCTTTCACCCACCCCAGGTCTTGCTGGGGTCATGAACTGCAGCCACAGATCATGATCCCGGGTATCCCACGGTAAGGTGTGGTCAAACGCTGCCTTACGACGAAAAGATTCGTCATAAGACAACCACGCCCCCCCCCTTCGAACTCTGTGTATGCTCAATATACCATGTCGAGATACTTGGTCAGAGTGTAGCCTTTTTCAGGGAAACGCTGCTGAATGATTCCCATGTAAATCAGGAATCCCGGCAGCCAATTTGCCCAAGTCCTAGCCACTTTCCTCCTCCTAATTCTTTCCGCTTCCTTTTCACCGATCTTGTCCTTCTCAGTGGCCTCCAATTCCCGAAACAGCAGAGAGAAAACGTCAATGTATTCTCCCTTTAGAATTTTCTCCTTCGTGACCGGGAGCAAATGATATCCTAAGGGGGAAGCCGCGCTACCCTTAGGGATGGCATACCTATCTGCCCCTGCAAAAGGATTGCCTGCTGCCGCCCCCGCTCCCTGCTCAGACCCACCACTGCTAGATGCGGGTCCTTGCCATACCACGGCGCAAGCCGTAGCGGAATTAACCGCTGGAGTCACCGAAGCGCCTCCTGCTGCACTCATGGCCAGACTCTGAACCTGTCTCTCTTGTGGATGCGATACTGCAGTAGCGGAATTAACCGCTGGAATCACCGAAGCGCCTCCTGCTGCACTCGTGGCCGGGCTCTGAACCTGCCCCTCCTGTGGATGCGATATTGCCTCCACTACAGCCCCACTGCCTATTACGTTTGCGAGACCTGCGGCCACCTGCAACGGTCGTTCTCCCACCATGTGACTGCCCATTGTCCCCAGCTGCTGAAACTGAAAATTGGGAAAATATGGGTACCATCCCCATGGATGTGCCGGGACCATGTGTGATGTGTGTGTTGCAATTCCAGCCTGATTGTTATCTTGTGTTGTAACCTGAACAAGCGGCCTTGCCACTAGATTGATTCCCGCTGTCACAGCTACCAGCTCCCTGGCATCCGACACTGGATGTTGATGTTGCTCCCTTCCTGGACACCTGCCCGGTTCGCACTACACTCCTGTGCAGCTGTGGCCTCCATAGCATCTATACGACTCGAAAGAGATTGCAGTAAGTGATCATGTAGCTGTCTCCGCGTCTGGCGACCGCCTGTACTTTGTCTGACGGGATGGGCGCTATAAAAGGTGTTAAACCTCTGTCCTTTTCCAAGGACTGTACCCATACCAACAAAGCTTCGACGGTAGGGTCTAACTCCTCCTCGACAACCTCCGGCCTAATGCCACCACAGGACTTTTTCGCAGGCGGGGCTTTCCCCTTTCCTTTGGCGCCCCCAACCCCTTTCTTTGAAGGCATAATTCCAGCCAACTGGGTGGCCTGCTAACTGGCTGTATAGAATGGGTCAACGTGGGCTGTGTAGTGTTGCACCCACACTAAATTCCCCCTTTCCAAATTGACCCCCCCCCCCCGTGGGAAGAAGCCTGCCCAGTTGGGAAGAAGCCTGTGCAGGTGGGCTAACCAGGGCTGTGGTACGTGGCCATACCCACCTACCCGAAGGCTGTTAACTTGCCCCCCTAGAAATGTAGGCTGCTCACTTTTCCCCCAAAATGGCCGCCGCCAACCACACCGGGCCTACCGCGCGGGAAACAGAGTGCCCAAAATGGCCGCCGCTCCTGAAATGGCCGCCGCTACCCACTCAGGGTCTTATAGAGCTAACCGCCTGTAAGTTGCACGCCTGTCCCGGACCCCCGAAAGGGCCGCCTCCTGCGCGGCTTGGAGCTGGCCGCCCGCCTGCCCGCACTGCCGCCTCCTCCTCCTGCGGGGCTTTCAGCCCGCCAGCTTTAACCACCGCTGCCCACCCGGGGGCCTGGCGCCCGGCCAGCCGGCCGCTGGCCCAAGTTGGAGCCGCGCCGCCTCTCTAGATTAGCCCCGCGCCGCCCTTTCAAGCCCCACGAGGGTCGCGTCCGGGGAGGCCCAAGGAACGGCCCCCTCCCAACCAGAAACCGCGCTCCAAACCTATGGCCCGAAGGCCAGATAGCCCTGCTCCTCCTTCCTTTGTAGCTAGAAAGGCGCCGGCTACCCGATCGTGCGGTTCCTTCCGATAGGAGCCGCACGGAGAAAGAGAAGGTCGGGAAGGGTGGCTCCTGCATTTATAGCCCTCCAGCCCTTCCCGACCAGTGGCGCCCTTCTGCCCGCTCACCAATCCGGAGCGGGCACGTCTCCTCTCTTCCCCCTCCCGTCCGCAAAAGCCTCCCCGCCCCCAGGCCTTTGGCTGGGTGCGGCAGAATGGCACTTCTGTTGACTGACTGCCTATTATTGTTTCTATTATTATAGCTACTATTGATAATATAGCATTTATATGCCAATTTTCCACCACCTCTCAAAGAGTTTACAGTCAATAAGTCAATAAAAATACTAGATACAAAGTTAAAATTACACAGCATCCATTACAAATAGTGGAGAGCATAAAATCAAGTAGGGAACCATTAAACAATAGCTTTCTAAATAGCTGTCTATGTCACCAGCCAAAACTATAATATAATCGGAATCTGCATCAGTTAAATATTCATTAGCTTAGTCCAACACCAGCTGAAAAGACTCCACATAAGTCAATTGCATTTTTCTCTCCTATTCCAAACTGGCAGTTAAAAGGAGCTCTCCTTTTCAGACCTTAATGCAGCCTTCTCCAACCTAGCGCCCTCCAGATGAGTTGGACTACAACTCCCATCATCTCCCAAAACCACTGGCCATGATAGCTGATGAATGGCGGGAGTTGCATTCAAAGATATGCGGAGGGCACCAAGTTGGAGAAGGCTGCATTAATGTCTCTTTCTCCACAGTCAGATGGGAGAGCTAAGGCATCAAATTTAAAATGGGCAGCCTCTGCCCAAACAGCATTCACCACCAGGCTACTATTAGCCAGCCAGCCTTTAATACTCATCCATTCTCCACTGAGCCACAGCACAGGTGTTTGTGCGGTCCTCAGTGCTACCATAAAGGGGCAGTGAGCCAAGGTCAGAGCCTCGAAAAGTAACAATAAAGGTCATGCTGCCTGCAAGCATGAATTATATGTACATAGATTTTTTAAAATATAATTGTTTTGCACTTTTTTCAAAATGGCAAGCACACTGGAGACTGCTGTCTGCTCAGAAATCAATTGTAAGTCACCACAGACTCTGGAGAATGGCCCAATATATAACAATTCTTCTACCAGCTATTCCCTGAATACTGCCAACCAAGTAATTCAGAGGAAAATTCTGTGTAGTTTAAAAATTGGATTTTCAATGCACACACTATAACAAAAGAAAACAGCCTTTTCAAGGGAAATTCCTTTAGAGATATCATTTTACTGTTTTTCCTTTTTCAAACCTCGCCCTCTGTAAAGTTCTCAACATTTCAAACTACATATTATGGGAAAGCAACACAATGCAAAAACAAACAGATGAAGTTAAGAGCATTACACATGTGCCATTTGAATTACTGATCAAACAGGAAAGTTTTGCATATACAAACACGGGGCTCTCCGAGGTTTTAAAGAAATAAAAGCAGAAAGTTTTCATATTGTTATGATGGCACCAGTTCCGATTCTTCGTCTGTAACTGTCCAAACGTAACGAGAAAGGATGGCAAGGACTCCCTGCATTTCACTAGCTAATAGATGCGTACACATATAATATGGAATAAGACTTAGGCCTAGTTCTCATAAAACAGATGAGGTAAGAAACTCTGTCTCTGGACTATACCAGTGCAGATTTCAGGTAAGAGCTGATATGATGCAACCCTCCCAAGCAAGAAACACTTACATACTAAAAACTAAGGATAAAGCTAGCCTCGAACAGAACGCTTCAGCATGGTCATTCTCTATATGTAAGGGGGTTTTCAATGTAGGAGAGAATCCAGTAGTGAGCACCTCACCTGAAGTCTGAGGGTTACATCCCCAATATTAGTCCTATTAGAGCAGACCCATTGAAATGAATGAAACTTAAGTTTGTCACTCATTTCAATGGATCTACTCCAAGTAGGACTAACATTGGATAAAAGCCTGACATAATACACTCCTGATGCTGGTTTCCAACCTCATCTGCTGTTTGAGAGAATTAAGGTTTGAGAGAATTAGATAACAATAGGTCTACCAGCAGCTAATAGACATGGTGGCTAAATGAAACCTCTATATCCAGAGACAGCATGTCACTAAATACCAGTTGCTGGGAGGCAACAGCACAGGGAAGCTACTGCCTGCATGTCCAACTCAGGGGCTTCCCAGAGGCATATGGTTAGCCACAGTGGGAAGCAGGATATTGGACAAGATCAATCCTTAATCTGAATCAGGAAAGATCCTTATATGCTTATAACCTTCAGTCTGACAGAAGCTTTTATGCACATATTATTTTTAAGTGTGGCCAACTCTGAAGTGTCAATTAGCACTATTTGCAAAATGTTTGCATATTTCCATATTAACTTGCAGAATACAACGTAACGGAATAGTTTTTGTTAAAGAAGCTGCCCAATGTACTATACCCAAGGATAATGAAGTACAAAAGCCATAAAGAACAGTTTGTTGTAGGACTGCGTTTTCTGATCGTTTCAGAAGAGACACTGTCTTATCTACAGCCATGTGGTTGGGCAATGAAGAGCTGGCGGTACCCGAGAGCTGGAACTTCTATGAAAAACAATGAACAGGAATGAGAGACTTGTTTCTATTATGAAAACCTGATCCCATATCTGAGCAAAGGTTTTTTTTAACTATTGGAGCAATAATTTGCTTAAGTAAACAAAACCTGCCCTTTCTATATTGCTTTCAAAGAACAGTTTGCAATGAGATTAGTAAATAAGAAAAAAAAACTTACTATCTGTTTCTTTATACCAGCTTATGAGAGCATTTCACATTATATTTTAAGAGGAACTAGATGGTCAAACACACTCCGAACAGAGTAACCTCAGCTATGCCTATGAGCTTTATCACTTACTTCAAGGTATTTATTTAAGGCTTTTGCTTGTATAACTAATAAAGCATGGATGAGAGTTTTCTTTATTAAAAGAAACACCTAGCAAGTTAAGAATTGCAGTCCAGCTTATACACACATAAACTGATACCGGAGAAAATATCTGTCTGTTAGAGATGCGTAGGTGGCAAGCCATTTTCCAGGAATTATGTCAACGAGAATTACTTTCAAGTTTTAAAACAAAGTATTTCAAAAAGTGATGTTGTCATAACAGCTGCTGAAAGATGAATGTCCCACTTGAATCTCTAACTTATCCCAAAATGCTAGGAAATAAAATGGATCTTGAAATACGTAGCTAGCCTAACTCCATTTGTAAACTCCATTCCAGTATACTCAGAAGGTTCATCCAAGACAAATGTCTCTGACGGGAGAAGCTCACAAACTTTGCCTTGTACAGCTAGGAATTCTCACTTCATAGAAATACTATCCCAAACAATTCAAAGCATAGGTGAACAGATCTAGGCTTAGAATCATAGAATAGTAGAGTTGGAAGGGGCTTATAAGGCCATTGAGTCCAACCTCCCTGCTCAATGCAGGAATCCATCATAAAGCATACCTGAAAGATGGCTGTCCAGCTGCATCTTGAATGCCTCTACTGTGGGAGAGCCCACAACCTCCCTAGGTAATTGGTTCCATTGTCATACTGCTCTAACAGTCAGGAAGTTTTTCCTGATATCCAGCCAGAATCTGGCTTCCTGTAACTTGACCCCATTATTCCACGTCCTGCACTCTGGGATAATAATAATAATATATTTATTTATAACCCGCCTCTCCCTCCGGATTGAGGCAGGGAACAACAACAAATATAAAACACAAGTACCACAAAATAGATTAAATATTAAAACAAATAAAAACTAATACATCATTAAAAACATTTTAAAATTAAACTGGGTAGGCCTGCCGGAAAAGAGCAGTCCCCATGGCTCTCTTAAATTCATGAAGACTGCAAATTTGTCGAATCTCCTCCTGCAGGCCATTCCACAGTCTGAGAGCGGCAGAAGAGAAGGTCCTCTGGGTAACACTCGTCTGCCTAGTTCTGGCTGATTGGAGTAAGTTCTTCCCAGAGGACCTGAGTGTGTGGGGCGGATTATACGGGAGAAAGAAATCCCGCAGGTAACCTGGACCTAAAGCATGTAGGGCTTTAAAGGTAATAACCAACACTTTATACTTCGCCCGGAAACTGATTGGCAGCCAATGAAGTGATTTTAAAATTGGCGTAATGTGGTTACCTCTAGGTGTACCAACCTGGCTGCCATATTTTGAACTAGTTGAAGTTTCCAGACTAGGCACAAAGGTAGCCCTATGTACAGCAAATTGCAGAAGTCGAGCCTCGAAGTTACCAGTGCGTGCACTACCGTCTTTAGGTCTTCCAACTCTAGGAAGGGGCGCAGATCGAGAAGAGATCCTGGCCCTCCTCTGTGTGACAACCTTTCAAGTATTTGAAGAGTGCTATCATGTCTCCCCTCAGTCTTCTCTTCTCCAGGCTAAACATGCCCAGCTTTTTCAGTCTCTCCTCATAGGGCTTTTGTTTCCAGACTCCATCCTCGTTGCCCTCCTCTGAACACGCTCCAGATTGTCTGCATCCTTCTTGAAGTGTGGTGACAAGAACTGGACGCAATACTCAAGATGAGGTCTAACCAGTGCCAAATAGAGGGGAACCAGTACCTCGGGTCTTTTGGGAGCTATGCTTCTATTAATGCAGCCCAAAATAGCATTTGCTTTTTTTGCAGCCACATCACACTGTTGGCTCATATTCAGCTTGTGATCTACAACAATTCCAAGATCCTTCTCATTTGTAGTATTGCTGAGCCAAGTATCCCCCATCTTGTAACTGTGCATTTGGTTTCTTTTTCCTAGGTGTAGAACTTGGCACTTATCCCTGTTAAATTTCATTCCGTTGTTTTCAGCCTGGCGCTCCAGCCTATCAAGATCACTTTGAAGTTTGTTTCTGTCTTCCAGGGTATTAGCAATCCCACCCAATTGTGTGTCGTCTGCAAATTTGATAAGTTTGTAATTAGCTATTCATCCACTTGTTCAGAGCAAATTCAAATTCCTTTCCAGCAAGACGCTTTCTAGCCTAATCACTCATGGTACATGTACATTAAAATTAGTCATTTTTGTGGCCCTAAAAAACTGCAGTAATCAGCATTTCTAATCCACCTTAATCATTGTGGTTTGCTTTCCAAAAGAATGCTAACAAAGGAACACCAAACAGAAGCAGAATCAACATGACCTGAAAATCCAAAACACCAGTCAAATTATGACAGAGAAAATAGATGATCAGAAAAAAGAGGAGAGATTAAAGCCTTCAGAAAGAACCACGTAAAGGAAAAATGTAAGTGAACTGCTATGCATCAACCTGCCCAACATTATTAGTCACTTCACATATCTACATACCAAATGTGGGCGACAGCTGTCAGCTGTCACAGGTGAGAGCAAATCAGTAGATGTAAATGATGTGGCTTATCTCCTACTTTCAACCTTTCTTTCCACTCAAACCCAAACAGCCAGATCAAGGAGGACAGCAGCACTGGAGGAAGAGGGGGAACCAGCACTCCCCAGGGGAGGAGGATCCCATTCCTGGCCCAAGCTACAGTAAGGGCAGTGCAATGTGCCTGACTAAAGGGCAGGAAAGAAGAACGTTGCTTGCCTGTCAAGTGATGAATGTCACACCTCACATTACAGCCATTGCAGACCTGACCCCATTCCCTCCCCCCCCCCCCCGTCATGATCAGTGGGACGCAGACCAACACAATACTACCATTTTGTGAACAGAAACTGTAAATAACTGAAGCAGTTTTGGAGGAAGGACTGTTCACATGTTGAAATGTAAGGCTGACAAAATGCTTCTTTCCCCTCTTACAGTTTGCTTTGTCCAAAGGAGGTTCTACAACCTGAAGGAGAGAGTCCTGCACCTGAAGTAGTAATGCAGCAAGCTGCAAAGTAGGAGGGGTGGCGTGGGTGGGCATTTGTGTGTACACAGCTATTGTCATTTTATAATAAACCTGTGTCCTTATTCTTTTATGTTCACAGCAACCCTGCAGGGTAGGGTAGGATGGTGGGAGTAGAGTACCAGCCTGACATATCTGGTGGCTAGGGTGGGGGCACAAGGGTGGAAAGACTACCCTAGAAGCAGGAACATGAGAATAGGAAACCACCTGCCCCTTGGAAACCCACAAGAAGGTCACAAAAGCAACAACATCCTCCCACTCATGCTCCCCAGTGTTGCTTCTCCTCCATCCACTGCTATTATTATTATTAATAATAATAATAATAATAATTTCCTATCAATTGGTGTAGGGATGCATACTGCCTCTGATACCAAACCTGCAGAGTAGGCATTCATACTCCATCAATGACTATTATTATTATTATTATTATATTTCTCAAACAACTAGCATGCATGCTTTATCCTTCTGCATTTGTCCAATGCCCTTTTAAAGCCATTCAAAGTAATGGCCATCACTGCCACTTGTGGAAGTGAATTCCACAGTGAACCATACAGAAAAACCTCATGCCAGGGGAAGCAGCAAAAACATCATGTAGGAGCAGAAACACAATGTCCCCAACAGCTGTCAGTAGCTGTATCAGAACTGTGCTACAGCAGTATGAAAATGTTTTTCTTACAAAAATTAAAAAACTGGTGATACTCACAATATAAAGGTCTGCCCCAACCCTGGGGGTACCCTCCGTCTAGTCCACCCCTCCCAACTTGGTGCCATGTGGTTTTCATAGAGGGGCTCCCCACCACACTTTTCACTAGAGATCACATTGGTCACTTCTACTTTGACAGCTATCAAGCCTTACATGGTTAAAGCGGTAGGGAGCGAAAAATGGGATGTTGTGTGGGGCAGCCTGAAAATCAATTTCTGGGGACATGGACAAGTGGGGATTTGAAGCAGGACACCCCAAGGTTCGGGGGAAGCCCTTGAATTTTAATGGGTTGAGGGTTCTTAATCCTCAATGGTGATGTGGCACTATAAAAATGTTTTTCAATAAAATATAAAATGTTTTTCAATAAAATAAAAATGTTGTAGATAAAATGCTAAGGCAAGCCTCTCTATTTTGTACAGCCACAATAGCACAATTGCACAACTGCAACTAATCGATTAAAAAAACACTTTTAAGGGTTCTGACCCCAACCGGGATCATGGTCTGAGCAGAGACAGGGGAATGGCAGCATGAACAGGTCCAGTGACAGTGCTTTCAAAGTGTAGTTTTCTGCTGCTCTTGCTGAGCAGGTCGCTGTCCGATAGCCTTTACCCATGAAGGCTTGGCATGTCCGGGTTCGGATGACACACCGAACCCGGACATGCCAAGGGTAAAACACACCGAACCCGGACATTATGGGTAAAACAACCCCTATAACAGCCCATTGGTTGTTACCGTGGCTTGTTTTTAAAAAAATAACCCACTCCGTAGAAAGCTGTCCGGGTTCACACAACATGCTAGTCACCCACGATGGGTTATTGTGTCATGGAAACTTAGTCAACATAACTGCAAAGTATGTATCCCCACATTTCTACTTTCAGTTGGCCATGTCTCTTCTGCAATATCTGCAAGAATATTTGCATGTCGGAAGACATGAAGTTAATACATGGCTTCCAGAGGCATGACTGCAATATGTTCTCTGATACACATATTACAGAAGAGACATGTCCCAAAGCAGATACATTGGGGGGGGGGGCTCTTATTTTGCTGAAGCAGTCCTCAGTCAGCACTACTTGAGCTAAAAGGAGCTGTGCACACCAAAATTTGGAAAGCTCTTGACATACTTTACTAATACAAATGTGTACAGGATACAAAAAGTTAGGTTTCTACTTTTTGTATCCTTTCTGCTACATTTCTGAAGTTCTACTTACTACAGAAATAATGTCTAATACAAATAGGCATTAATATTCTCAAGTGCAAACAATTAGCTTTTACATATTAGTCTGAAACACATATTTGTGATATGCAGTAATTTGGCAGCTAAAGTTTCTTATGTATGGTTCACATTAATTTATACCTTTTACTGCCTGTGGCTGATGCAAGTTCAGAATTACTGCAATTAGTGCAATATAAAAGTATATAACTGTTATGTAATAAATCTGCTTTAACCGGTGTGGGTGTCACATAGCTTTGTTACCATAACGACCAATACTTCAGAATGATAACTGCATCTACCAAGAATAAAAGCCAGATCATTATATAACTGATGGAGTCCTGTCACCAACCGTGACAGACATTGTGTGAATTACCACCCCACCTTTCAGTTTGGGAAAACATGTTATTAAGAGTTCCCAACCAATAGAGCTGATTAACCCAGGTCAGCAGTATTATGATTAGGAGAGTAACATCAAATTTCTGCTTCCATTGTACTCTGGTTTTCCTCTTATTCTTCAAAAAAAGTTAGATGTTAACTACTGTACTTACTATATGTTCATTCTACTTTTTTTTAATATCTTGTATCATCATATTATTAAGACTATTCCAAGAACAATTTCCGGCTTTGATCAATAATAGTGGTGCACTCCAAAGACTAATATTGCCAACTGGAGATGTTACTCTTTGAAGAAAATGCATACTGACCTTACTTATACCTGCTCTGTCTAGTTGAGCTGCAGAGCAGTGGACACCTGCAACTGACACAGCAACAGTAGTAACTACCAGGTTCTGCTACATAGTTCCTTTTTTTATGGAAGCACCAAAACAAAACTATCGTTCTCCATTGCCATAGCATCAGCAAAGCGCAACCCAGATGGCAATTGATTATAGTCCCTAAACCATTCAATCTGAAGCAGGAACAACATGCACACAATCTGTCAAGTACTTATTTGGAGGCTGACATATCATGGAAGTTGGTGCAAGCAGACTACAGCTGATGGGGAGTTCCAGAAAAGGCAATATACCAGATGCCTTCAAGACAATAATTTAAGAGGTTGGTTTTTAAACGCTTGAGCCTTTTCTCCAAGATAGATCAAGAGAACCTCTCTGCCTGAATCATTCATACATATGGCAAGGAGATATAGACAGGAATTCTTGGTTGATGTTCTCTCACTGTAAGGCTCCATCCCCGTAGAGACTTAACAAAAGCTTAAACATTGTACAAAAACATTGAAATAAGGCTTGAGGTGGGGCCTTTTCAACAGCAGTTAGGCTGGAAAGTGGAAATAGGAGATGCTGTGGTTTTAACATTTGGTAGTGGGGGGGGTATTTACATTTCATAAAACCTTTTTTCAGCTGTTTGCTCGTATTTTGATTTTTGCTAGAACATGCATGGAGGTTTTCAAATAGAGAAATATAAAATTTCTGGGAAAATAAATAGCTTCGCTCACCACCAACCCAAAAAATACCCAAGGTAAGGTGTTGCAAAACCTTTGCTAAACAGATTATAGTTGTTGACAATATTCACTGGATAGATGCTTTGCATGCGATGACATCCTTATCCACAATAATGCGGAGACAATTTTGATTCTGATTTTCATTCTCAACCTCAAAGCTGAAAGGCTCTTCACATGGGTACCTAAAAGTAAGGTATTGTGAATGTGTCCATATCCATTATTAGGCACTTTAGAATGGGAGCTTGAACCATGGCAATTTACCACCACCTCTTTTGAACCCAGTCCATATGTTTTATACTATAATCTGAGGAGTAGGGAGAAGTAGGATTATACTGATAATCATGAGAAGTAACTCTCCAATTATACTTTAGAACAGCATTCTCCAATCTGGTAAGTTCTAGATGTATTGAATGTCCATCATCTCCAGCCAGAATAGTAATATACCATGAATTGTATTTTTTACAAAGTTAAGAAAAAATACACTGTAACACAACAGATTTTAATCTACAGGAAGATGAAAAAAGGAAAGGAAATACGGTAGAAAAAGTGATAAGATCCACCCACAATAGCCAGGAAATATGTCAAGTGATTGGAATACAGGTAAGAATCCTTTGAATACGGAGATGTAAATGCAGCATAAAGTCAAAGTATTTTTCCAAAGTTGAAAATAGGAGGACTCTTTATGACAAGCCTGCTTTCAGCCCAAAGAAGGAACACAGAGTTATGAAACTCAGTTTTCATACAGAAAAGATAAAGGGAGAAAGAAGGTTGAATGATAGTTTGCAAACTACTTCTGATACTGAAAAACTGAATAGATTACAGAACATAAGAACATGTGAAGAGCCATGCCAGATCAGACTAAAGGCTTATCTTATCCAGTATTCTATTCTTGTGGAAGCCAACAAGTCGAACATGAATGAAATAGCTCAGTTCTATAACTGGTATTCAGAAGCATACTGCTACATACTATCTCTGATCCTGGAGGTAACATAGCCACCAGAACTAGTAACCATGGATAGCCTTATTTTCTATGAATCTATCCAATCACCTTTTAAACCCATCCAAGTTGATAGTCATCACTACATCTTCTCAGTGTTTGAATAAACACTCTGTGCAAAGGCATATAGCATACTTCCATAGGGATGGCCCGTCCATCTTGGCGAATTAAATGGGGGTGCCAAAGTTGAGGGGGGAAAGGCAAATAAAAATATAAATAAAATAACGAAGATGTCATTATTTCAATTCCTATGTGTGCACAGAGGGGATATGACTGAAGCTATGGAGGTGAGCGAGGGACCAACCGGGGATAGTCAGGCCCAATCAGGCTGCCAGCCTGCCCACCTGCCTTTAGGACTTGATCTTCCCTCAGGTAATGCGGGAGATATCCTCCTGCTCTGCTGCTGCTCCCAGTTGGAGGAAGGGAGTGAGAGCCCCCCCCCCAGGAGCAGCTGCTTCCTTTCCCTTGGAGGGCTGAGCCTAGGGGCTGGCAGTGCCTTATTTGCCATGCTGCCCCAAAGATGCAAGCAGGACCCTTCTCCCAGGGACCTCCCTTCAGCTTGTGGATGGGGCTTCTGTTACTTTACAGAGCAGATGGCTGTGCTCCTTTCCTTTGTTGTTTTTATCCAACCCTCTGCGTTGATACAGTGCTCCTTTATTTATTTTTTTAAAAAAACCATTTGTTGGAACGTGGACATGTCAACATCCATACACATTGGTTGCATTTGCACACCAGCTAAGCCATGGTTTCACTGCAAACAGCAATGCCAGAACAGTGCTTTCCCCCACTTCCCACACCATCCAGCCTATCAGCGGGGCTGCAGGGAAAATAGGTGGTGCCATCCCTGACATGCATGAGCAGAAACCTATGAGCTCCCTTCTCCTCCTAATCCTCCCAAGTGGCCGAGAAAAGAAGTTCAAAATCTTCCCAAAACCAGAGTCTGTAATGTCATACGGAATGAAAAACTCCGGCTAACGTTAACTATCATTAAAAAGGTAAACTTCAAGCTGTGTTATGTGAAGCTGGCTTGTTTTAAACTAACCGCAGTTCATATCAATCACAATTGCCAGTTTGGACAACACATGAAGCTGTGGTTAACTAGAAACAGAACTCTTCCTCTTGGCAGCAGAGTGGGGAGCATGAGAGCCCAAGGCTCACTGCAGCTTGTTCTGCTGGTACATGTTACAGTAAACCAGGGTTGGGTAACTTGTGGCTCTCCAGGCATTTTGGCCTACAACTCCCATCAGCCCTCAACATTGGCTAGGGCTGATGGAAGCTGTAGGCCAAAACATCTGGAGGGCCACAAATTGCACAACCCTGCACTAACCAAATTCTGTGTGACGTGCAAAGCTAACCACTGTTTAAAACAGTCCTAGTCTGGGAAGCCCATAGAAGCTAAAGCTATATACCCAGAAAAATCTTTTAAGTTGGTCCTTTAGCAAAGTTTATAATTTTATATTTCTGCTACAGTACAAATTATTAGGGTGGGGGAAAAGAAAGGAAGAAGCCTTGAATACTAGATAGGCCACACTTTAAATATTAACAATTGTTATGTTATGAAGACTGAACTCTACATTAGACATCATTCAGAGTTCACTGCTGCAGTTTTCAAACACTGCTGACTGTCCACCAATATCCCATCCAGCCAGAAGCTTTCCCTGCGGAAACAATAAAAGAGGCCAATTGAAAGAGTAACTTCACATGAAAGAGTAACTTCCTGGAGGTGCCAGGAATTGAATCTGGGACCTTCTGCATGCAAAGCACGTGCTCTATCACTGAGCTATGGCCCCTCCCCTAACATAAGAGCCTAACGTATCTCATGAATCTAATCTAAAATTATTTCCAGACCACCTTTAAAGATGGAATGCAGTTGTTGAGAGAATAAGACAGGCACCACTCTCCACAAACCATTCTGAACACTCTAGCAGAAGGATGGGGCACAAGTGTAACAAATTCCCTGACAGTTGCAATGGCATACTTTTTTAAATGGCCTTTTATTGTTCTCCTGCTACACAAAAAACTTGATACACAATTTTCATTTTGTATGTTTAGCTTTCCCACTGAAACATATTCACTTTTCCCCTGCTTGCTTTCATTCACAGAATCCAGGAACTACTTAATTTTCATTACAACTACTACCTCTTTTTTTTTAATGTGTTCAAGGCAGACTATTCATTTTCCTAAAGATTGCTTAATTTTTCCCCACAAAGTCCTCTGCAACCAAGGTTTTCACTGAAAACCCACATGACAGATCAACACATTTCTGAAGATCTTAAAACACAAGGCTATAGCCATGGGTATTTGTGCCTACTAACAGCAACACCAGGGTTGAGCCATAGTTCTCAGACTCTCAGCTTTCATTAAAATTGTTTGTGATACAAGGCAAAATGCGCAGGTACATTCATTTGGTGAAAAACTAGCCTGCTCCTGCTTAGCTGTGATTGACATTTTAAAAAGCAGGGCTAGCCATACAGACAAAACGTTTAGAGTGACGCACCTACTGTCCGGAGAAGGAACTTCCCGGTTATTATTTAAAATCATTGTGGGGGGGCTTCTTTGGTCTTCCCTGATGGAACCGCGATTATGTCCCTACAGAAAACAAATCAACAATCCCGGATTTTAGTATGGTTGTAATGGGGCAGTAGTGTGTTTACCTCAAAACGAAAGGTAGCAGCAAAGACAGGAGTTCGTGATCTTTATAACTTAGGTCTTATTTCATATTTTTAAAATTGTTTTCCCCTGAGTTTTGCATACACTTAAAAAGGGGGAAAAAAACCTTGCCAATCCCAGTGCAGATAAAGCCCATCATTATTATATCCATATTGCAGGGGGAGGAGCTATGGCTGAGAGAAGCCTGGGTCATGCCGGCCATACAAAATAGCCCAGTGTTGTAATGCCATTTTCTGGTGCGGAAGGGGGAGTTACAGTAGAATGTGTAGAGTACTGTTGTCCAGTCTCCTGATGTGTTGGATTTTTTAATGGCACATGAAGAAATGTATTTCTCTTACTAAAATATATACCTTTAGGTTTATTGGCATACTCAAAGAGAAAAATGTTAAATCTATTCAATTGTTTAGACTTACACAATAGCCCTAGGGGTATGTATACACAACTACGGGGGTGTAGCTGCATGTGCTGTTCCTCTCCCCTCATGTTCCCAGCCTCCTCATGTTGAATGGGGAGGTTGTTCCTACTTGTTTTTGCTTGAAGAGCCCTTTGAAGATCAGGAACTTAAGTAGAAGTATTCGCATGATCAAGAACCCTGAGAGAGCAAGGTTTAGAGTCACATGGAGTCTTCTACTCACATTCAAGCAACTATGAATACAAGGCTCAACATGGGACTTTAGAGGTTGGCCTGGTGTGCTTAGCTCCATCCTTCTTATTCATGTACATATACCCTATTCAGGTTAATCCTTGAATAGAACTATTGGTGACTACACTCAGCTGTTGCTGTGTAAGCTAATATCTTTTGATTTATTGACATGATTGAAGTGAAGAATTCCTCTTTAATACTGCATGATGTAAAATGTTTTAGAGATTTCAACATTTTCAACATTTTTAAGACAAAAAATTAACAAAAGTGGAAAAAAAAATCTTTCTCTTCAATCCATGTTCTTGTTTCATTCATTTAGATTTCCATTTATGTATTCTGTAGGTATATATTTTATTTCTATATATATACTTTCACATACACACACACAGCAAACATCCCTACAGATGCCCATGACTATAGCACACAGGGCTAAAGCTTCAGTTCCATCATATTCATGAACCTTCCACCAGAACAATCTACATTCCATCTTCTCCCTTGAAACACTAGGATGGTGAGTCGATTTCCTGGGAATGAATTCCACAGCCTCCTGTGAGTCTTCCTGTTGATAATTTATTAGCAAGCCTTCATAGGGCCGTTTATTTCACTCTAATTTCCTTCACTCTGCTTGAGATTCCACTACAGCGCTTAACCAGTATCTTTTGCCTTTTGTACAGCACAAAACCCAGACACAAGATAAATGGTTAAAATAGTTGTTATAATCCTGAAGACAGCTCAGAATTTAGCAAGCCTCCACAATCACACACTAACATAAAGCATGCAAAGAAAGGTGTGATAAATATTCAACATCATCCCGTTCTCAAGATTTTATATATGCCTCTCAGCACTTTTACGGGAACTCCCAGTAGATTAATGATGAGTTGGAAGTCTTGGATTGCCGAAGAAGCTTCATACACCAGCCTCAATTCCGCATTGCTGCTACTGCTCCTTCTGACTAGTAATTCAAACATACACTCACAGCCCCAATTGCCTGCAATTCCATTTGGTTCTTCTGCAGGGATAACTAGTGGCAGAAGAAGCAGTGACAGAACCAAAACAATAGCACTGATAGCCTTTCCCTCTAAAAAAAAAAATATAGTTTGGGACACATAAAAACACAGTGCCAACGAGTGAACAAAGTGCATGAAGAGCGTGCCAAATAGGGCTTCTAGTTGGAAGATGAAATCCTGGGCAATTCTCCACACTTCTTAACACAAATTAGAATCTGCATGCTCCACCTATAAACGTGCATTGAAAAAGTTCAACACTATCTACATTTCAGCATATATATATATATATATATATATAACAAGGGTGTTCAGAAGGTTCATGCACCAACCTGCATTGAGTGTTCTCCAATACACAGCACTTACTGTGTACTGAAATTACTTAGGATTAAAAGCTATCACTTATCCTTTCTGCTATTACGAACAGCCTTTCTGCATCTGTCCCTTTGTCACGCAGGCTGACCCCAGGGAAGCAAAACAATCCTCAATGCCACTGAGATCACCTATACCCAAGAATTTTCTTCCCACCGGATCCCCTCAAAGCCATCCTCAAAACCCCACACATTCATCCCTGAAGAGATCAATCCTGCTCCAGTTCTTCATTGACATCTCTCTTTAGGGCGATGCACACCCAGGTATGCCACAACCATAATCCACTCCGCAGGGATCTGCAGGCAGCAGCTTCCTCACAAGCGCCCCTGTCCGATAACACGTGTCAGCAAACATAACCCCCCACCCTCCCCAGCACAATTCGCACGCCTTGCCCTTCCACACACGGCGTGGCAGCGAACCCGGGTTTGGCGCGGCAGCCAATCCTGACGAGCCTCCTACCTGCAAGATGTGCCCTGTCACCAAACACGCGTCGGGCCTCACTGGCGTGTTACGTTTCGAGGGCGAGCGCTTCAAAACAAGCTTGAGACGCGCGCCTCACAACGAAGCCGTGACGCCTGAGGCGACTCTGAGGGACCCTCGGCTGCCCCACCACGCATGTCCGAAGCCGCTCCGGGTTTCCGCCAGGGATGCTGCGGCGGCGGCTTGCCCCAGCTACCCCACACCCCCGAGCCCACTTCCTTTTTACCTGCCCCCAGAGACGGATTCCCGGCCGCCGCCGCCGAAGTAGCAGCAACGCCTCCGCTTGCGGCGCCGCCGCCGCCGCCGCCGCCGCTTCCCTTCCTGCCCCTGCCGGCCACGTCTTCTGCCTCCCGCTCGCACCGCTCGGCAGACGGCGAGGCGGCGGCGGCGGCGGCATCCGCCTCCGGCAGCGGCAAGAGCAGCAGCAGCAGCAGCCAGAAGGTCCCCGCCGGCGGCGCGCTCTTCCTCCTCGCCCTCCTCTTCCTCATGCCGCCGCCAACGGCAGCGGACGCGGCAAGGCAGCTCAGGCTCATGGGTTCGGCGGGAGCCGGCAGCGGCCCCAAGCTCCGTCACGGGCTCCCTCAGCGGCTGAGGCGGCGGGAGAAGGGGGGAGGGTCGTCGTCGTCGTCCTGATGCTGCTGCCGCCCCGCCCCCAGGTGCCTCACGCTCTCGGGTGACGGGAAAGGCGACGACGCGGATGCGGCGCTTTGCTGCTCTCGCCGCCGCCGCCGCCGCCGCCGCCAAGGCTACGGCGGGTGCCGGCCACCCCGCATGCGCAGACTCGGGCCACGTCAAAGCCCCGGCAAGTCCTTTCCAGCGAGTGCCGCGCCACATCTCCCTCCGCCCTCTCCGCGGGTCCCAGGCGGGCGTCCTTTGGCTGCCGAGTGAGCATGCGCACTAGCGGCCACCGAAGCCTACGCTGCCCTCACCGATGGCCCTCAGTTGCACTTTTTACACTACTGGCATTTGGGGGGGGGGGGGGAAGGGAGTCTGCACGCGGGGTAAAACATCTGGATGCGGTGAGTGTGTGTGTCTCTCTCTTTTTTTGAAACAGGCAGGGAAATCAGAACATGGCCAAGAGCTAGAGAACTCTTTTTGTGGAAGAAGCATGGCTCGCTGCGGCTCCCCATGCAACCGCGGAACTTGGCTCACTTGCTATCACTGATAACTGATTCCTGCCACGTGGAACTGGGGAAACGACGAATCAAAGGCTCCCCAACCGTCCTTTGCTGCTTGCTGGGAAGCAAAGTTCCAGTTCCACTGTTCAGGGAGCGAGTTTTTCCTCCTACCAACTTTCTATGGATAGTACCGTTTTTGTAGACAGGTCCCAATTAGGGAGCTTTGTTTGTATGTTCTCGGGGGTGGCGGGGGGGGGGGGGTGTTAAAAGGAATGTCCAAGCGGACAACATGTGCAGCCCAACCCCATTCCTGTTTATCCGGAAACAAGCCCCTCTTAGTTTAAATAGGGCTTCCTTCCAAGGTGTGCCTAGGATCGCAGCCAATTGTTTTGCATGGATGATGGATGAATCACCAGATAGTATATTCACCGCTTTGACAGAGATCTTAATCTCTTCATTGTCTTTAAACTCATCAGATGTTGCAATCAAATACAATCAGGCTGTACAGAATGGTTTTTTTTAAAGAGAAAGTAATGAGCCCATACATCAATGCCCTGGTACTGCAGGACTGAAGGGAAGCACTCTCTGATCTCTGCCATGGGCCAAGGGGATCCAGGGCTACTGGGAAGTAGCACTCTCTGCCTTGTGAGAGAGACCATCATGATACCACCTCCATCTGCCAGAGAAGGAACAACTGCTCCAATGCTTGTTTTCCTTTTCTGTCCCCACCTCTCCTTCCCTTTTGCAATACATCTGTTATGTTGTCAGCCTGTAGGCAAGGGCTGTTATCTTTCAGTAGATGTACAGCATATAGAAAAAATAGGTGCTTCATGTGTTAATATTACAAGCTTTGTATATGCATCGCAGAATATCCATCCCAGAATATACAAAATAATAGAGTCAAACATTTGTCAGTTATATCAACCAGCCCAAAGAATCTAGAGACCAGTAGTTTTGTTGAGGTGAGACTGACATTTCTTCTGCATTTCTCAACATTCCTTAGGAACTATGAGGTGTAGAAAATTATGCAATTATGCATGGTATGGAGAAAATGCTAGGGAGAAGTTTTCTCCCTTATAATACTTCAATCCAGAGTCATCCCATGAAGCTGAATGATGTTCTGAATTATTCAGGATAGATACGGAAGTACTTTTTCACACAGTGTCTGCATAGAAGCATAGAATAGTAGAGTTGGAAGGGACCTACAAGGCCATCGAGTCCAACCCCCTGCTCAGTGCAGGAATCCACCTTAAAGCATCCCTGACAGATGGCTGTCCAGCTGCCTCTTGAATGCCTCTAGTGTGGGAGAGCCCACAACCTCCCTAGGTCATTGGTTCCACTGTCCTACTGCTCTAACAGGAAGTTTTTCCTGATATCCAGCTGGAATCTGGCTTCCTGTAACTTGAGCACGTTATTCTGTGTCCTGCATTCTGGGTTGATTGAGAAGAGATCCTGGCCCTCTTCTGTGTGACAACTTTTTAGGTATTTGAAGAGTGCTATCACATCTCCCCTCAGTCTTCTCTTCTCCAGGCTAAACATACCCAGTTCTTTCAGTCTCTCCTCATAGGGCTTGGTTTCCAGACCCCTAATCATCCGCGTTGCCCTCCTCTGAACACGCTCCAGCTTGTCTGCATCCTTCTTGAAGTGTGGTGACCAGAACTGGACGCAATACTCAAGATGGGGCCTAACCAGTGCCGAATAGAGGGCAACCAGTACCTCGTGCGATTTGGAAGCTATATTTCTATTAATGCAGCCCAAAATAGCATTTGCTTTTTTTGCAGCCACATCACACTGTTGGCTCATATTCAGCTTGCAATCTACAACAAATTCAAGATCCTTCTTGTTTGTCGGATTGATTAGCCAAGTATCCCCCATCTTGTAACTGTGCATTTGGTTTCTTTTTCCTAGGTGTAGAACTTGGCATTTATCCCTATTAAATTTCATTCTGTTGTTTTCAGCCCAGTGCTCCAGTCTATCAAGATCACTTTGGTGTTTGTTTCTGTCTTCCAGGGTATTAGCAATCCCACCCAATTGTGTGTCATCTGCAAATTTGATAAGCATTCCCTGCACCTCCTCATCTAAATCATAAATAAAAATGTTGAAGAGCACTGGGCCCCGGACAGAGCCCTGTGGTACCCCACTCGTTACTTCCCCCCCAGTGTGAGAAGGTACCACTGAAAAGCACTCTTTGAGTCCGATTCTGTAGCCAACTATGGATCCACCTAATAGTTGTTCCATCTAGTCCACTTTTCACTAGTTTGTTAATCAGAATGTCATGGGGCACTTTGTTAAAAGCTTTGCTGAAGTCAAGGTATGTCCACAGCATTCCCACAGTCCACAAAGGAGGTTACCTGATAAAAAAATGAGATCAGATTAGTCTGACAGGATTTGTTTTTGACAAATCCATGCTGGCCTCTAGTAATCACTGCATTGTTTTCAAGGTGCTGACAGATTGACTTCTTTATAATCTGCTCCAAAATTTTCCCAGGGATGGATGTCAGACTGACTGGTCTGTAGTTCCCAGGTTCCTCCTTTTTGCCCTTTTTGAAGATAGGGACAACATTAGCCCTCCTCCAGTCGTCCGACACTTTACTCATCTTCCATGATTTCGCAAAGATAATAGACAGTGGATTGACTGGGTTGGTTATTTAACCCACCATGGGTTATGTTGTGTGGAAGGAGTTTTTTAACAAAGGGTTGGTTATTTGGCCAAAATAACCAACTCTGTGCAAAATTGGCTATTTGAACCACCATCGATTGTGTTGTGTGGTGGGTACCGTTGGTTTTTTTATCAACAACAGAGTCGCAAGGTAAGAGTGGTCAAAATGGTGCTGCCGCTCTAGTCCAGCTGGCAGGATAGGTTTTCAGCAGTAATGGCTGATGGGATACTAGTGGGAGGACTAAGGGGGGAAAGAGGGTGGGGGATCATTGAGTCTATTGAGCGTGGACTAGTAACTCAACACTGATCCTAAGACACACCACAGTGGATTATTACCCCACCATTGACTATAATGTTGTCTGAATGAAGCCACTGTTAAACTGTGGAATTCCGTAACACAAATTGTAGTGATGGCTACCAAATTGGGTGGCTTTAAAAGGGGATTAGACAAATTCATGGAGGATAAGGCTATCAATGGCTACCAGTCATGATGGCTATATGCTACCTCCAGTATCAAAGGCAGTATGCTTATGTACACCAGTTGCTCATATTCAGAGTAGGAGGAGGTGGAGGATGCATTCATGTCCTACTAGTGGGCTTCCTATCAGCTTCTGGTTGGCTACTATGTGCTGTGGTGTATAGGCCTTTGGTCTGATCCAGCATAACTCTTCTTACATTATGTTCTCATGACGTTAAGGAGTGGATCATTCAGCTGACACCCCTTCTGACTATTACGTCCTAGAGCTATATCCGTGAGATGCGTTCAGTGGTGGCAGCTCAGAAACAATTACATAGGAGTCAGTTGACAGACCCAATGTTCCTGGGCATACAGCCCTTTTACACTGCAAAAGATATCCCCTGTTCCAAAAATCTATTTCCCAAGCAATGTTGGCTCTGCTCACTGTAAAAAAAGGCTCTCTCTTTCTAGCATCCAAAGAACTTTTCCATTTTTATCCCATCATTTAGGGAGGCGAGGCTGAGAGAACTTGACTTGTCTAAGGTCACTTAGCCAATCAACTGAGGCAAACAAGCCAGAACTGCCAAGTGGCACCGTTCAGCTAGAGTGCATTTACTGGAACAAAAACCAGACAGACAAAAATGCTAGAAATCAAGGTTTGATATAGAGGGACGTCCTCTTGTGTGCTGCACAACATGGCGCTTACGAATTGTAAAGCATTTTAGATGATATTTTGTAAAGCATTAAAGGTATAGTACTTTGCTCAATACCATTTCTTCACATTATCTTTACGATTAGAGGTGTTAATGCTAGCCATCTTCAAATATTTGACGGGCTGTCACGGAGATGATAGAGCAAATTTGTTCTCAGTTGCTCCAGGGAGTAGGACCTGAACCACTAGGCCCAAATTACAAGAAAAACAATTTAGACTAAACATTGAGAAGAACATCTTGGCAGTAGAAGCTGTTCAACAGTAAAGCAGATTGTCTTAGAAGGTGCTGAGCTCTTCCTCATTAGAGGTTTTTAAGCAAAGGCTGGATAGTCACCTATCAGAGATGATTTCCTATATCAGCAGAGGTTGGACCAAATGACTTCGAGGTGCCTTTCAAGTCTGTAATTCTAAAGATTTGTCTCTGTCAGGTTTTACACTAATCCTGGACCAGCCTCAAAGATTTTGTCAAAGTATGACATTCTGACAAGGAGCATTTCCAAATATTTCCCTGTTACAATCCTATACCCACTTACCTGGATTTTAAGTCTATTGAACTCATCTATATAATTACACTGATATCCAGGCATGAAAACTGAAAATGGTAACTCCTATCTTCCACTGATGTGGGTTGTCTAGAAAATTTTGAATTAGAAAATGTCCACCCACCCAGAATCCCAACCCTTAAATCTGTTTTACGCACTTAGTATACAAAACAAAACAAAAATTGCAAAAACATTTATACTCAAACCTTTCTACTCCATGCAGTGTACACCATGTTAATTTTACATGCTCTATAAATATTGCAAAAGTTTTCTCGGTAACCAAAAGTAGTTGAACTAAAATATTTAATTAGGAAAAACAGTTCAGTAAAGTATGATCATACTTTATTGAACTGTTTTTCCCAATTAAATATAGAAAGGGGAACTTCAGCAGGTGTCAACTGTATGCATGCAGAACCTGGTGAAATTTCCTCTTCATCACAACAGTTAAAACTGCAGGAGCCCTGTCCTCTTGACCAGCTACAAAAGAGGGCAGGGCTCTGGCAGCTTTAACTGTTGTGATGAAGAGGGAATTCCACCAGGTTCTGCATATATACAAATGACACCTGCTGAAATTCCCTTTTCTATGCAACTGTTAAAGATACAGGAGTCCTGTTCTTGTTTTCATATGGTCATTCTAGATTAGGCTGCAATCCTGTACACACACTTACTTGGGAGTAAGTCCCATTAGCTGACCTCAATGGGACTTACTTCTGAGTAGATATGCATAAGATAGTGCTGTGAATGTGGTTTAAACATACTATTCAAACAAATACACTTGGAAATTATTTTTATCGAAATATTGTGGATACTTGAAGATATGAGGTCCCAGTGCTAACCATTAGAAGGCATTGTGCAACTATTCTGCCTTTTCGTCCTTAACTAATTTTAACAGCACAATAAGAAAAAAAACTGGTGGAAGGAATAGTGGAAAACCTTGGGAGATTTAGGCTTGAAAGGCAATATTGTCTAAACTGCCTTCTCCCCTCCCACCCCCTGGAAAATCCATGAATGAGGTAGAGGGATGCCTTCTGAATGCTTTGAAAGAGATAGACATCAGTGCTTGAAGGTGACCCCCACCAATCGAAGACACTGGGGCATATACAGGTGTGAGATATAGGTGTGAGAAGAAACAGGAAGTGAAAGCAAGGTCACTGATATGAAAGAACAGCTGAGCATGCACGGATGACCACTAGGTTTAGGAAAATCACTGTTAGACACTTCATGTTGTACACATACGGATAAGAAAATTTCCTTACTTAATGCTTATTAGGTGGGGAAGCCATAACAATGAGCATGAACAATAACTAAGCGGAGGTGTTGGGACAGATATGACCACAGATGAACATGAGTTCAAGGAAGATGTAACAGAGAGAAACATGTCAAGCAAGATAACGTGCCCAGATGGTTTTCGGAAACCTCAGATTAACCCTTTTATACAGTGCCTAAAACATTCCCAAACCACATGGGCATAAAGACACCTTGTTCCTGATTGGAAGATGGTTGTCCCATCACTCACTGAAGCCCCTATCTCTGGCCAGAATAAGTGTATAAAAGCTAGGCTGTCCAGATGGCTCGGGATTTCCCGGTCCTAACTGGGAATCCAGGGGCGAACCGGCCCAACCGGGGGCGGAGGGGCAAACCGGGGTGGCGGGGGGTCACGCGGCAGTGGCAGCAAGCAAGGAGCGGCGGTAGACCCGGCGGCGGTGGCGGCGGAGGAGCCTGGGAAGCGGCCGCCCCAGCAGGGAAGTGCCCTCCCTCGCGCCTCACGCTCCTTACCCGCAGGGGCGTCCGCTTCCCTCCGGTGCTCGAATCTACTGAGAAACAGGCTTCGCGGCCTATCCCTCAGTAGCGCGCCGGGTGATGACGTCATCACCTGGCGCGATACTGAGAGACAGGCCGTGAAGCCTGTTTCTCAGTAGATTCGAGCACCGGAGGGAAGCAGGTAAGGAGCGCGAGGCGTGGGGTGCGGGGCACTTACCTGCTGGGGCAGCCAGGGCCGCCGCCGCCGCCGCTGCCGCCGCGCCGGGGCCGCTGGGCCGCCGGGCCGCCGCCGCCGCCGGGGCCGCCGCGCTGCCACCGTGCCACCGCCGCCACAGCCGGCGGGTCCCCCGCTGGCTCGTAAGGCCAGCAGCCATGCGGAAGAGGCGGGGGAGGGGCGATTACGTCACTTCCGAATCCAGCCCTCCCCTGCCTCTTCCACGCGGCCGCTGGCCTTACGAGCCGGCGGGAGACCCGCCGGCGGTGGTGGCGCGGCTGCAGCAGAAGAGAACCCGCCCCGGTAGGTCCGGGCTGATGTTTTTTGGGGGTGGATGGCTTGGTGGGGGGGGTTGTTTTGGGTGGGGGGTGACTTGGGGGGGTTGTTTTGGGGGGTGGCTTGGTGGGGGGGTTGTTGGCGGGGGGGACCGGGGTTTTGGGTTCCAAAATCTGGTCACCCTAATAAAAGCACAAATAGTGCAAGCTCTTTGCATTTCTGCTTCACTTCACTCTCTCCTGCTTCACCTCTGGTCTTCTCTGGAAAACCGGACTCAAGGATCTCAGTAACTATAGATCCTCTTAGACTTTAGAATGTTAATCCTTTTCTTCATGTGTCTAGATGAACTTACTAATGCTTTAGCTTAGCTTTTTATATTCAAGTAATGTGTGGGAGGAAGTAAAAAGGAGAGTTAACTATTTTAGCATGTTTTAAGTTTCGCTTTAGAGGGTGTGGAAGAGGAGTCATAACAATAATGTTAGAAGCTCAATTTGTTATCTCACTTGCTACCCCCTTCCCTCCCCCACCCCCGCAAAATAAAAGATACAATGGAGTGAAGCTTATTCTCCTTATTACCTTTTTAAATTCTTGCTACTATAAATTTACTAAAAATAAATTATATATTGGAAATTTCATACCATTTATACAGTCCATATCTCCTTAGTTAGCTATGTTTGACATATGTCAGTGACTCTGAATCTATTGTACGTAAAATAAATTTCCCCCATATATCATTAAATATTAGTGGATCATCTTTGGCTTGTAGTATTCGTAACTTATGCGTTATTTTTTCACAGATTACAATAGACCATATGTTTCTATACCATGCCTCTTTCTCAAGATGATCCAGGTTTTTCCATTGTTGTATTATTCTTCGTTTTACAGCCGCTATTAAGAGAGTTACTAATTGTTTGGCTGCAATAGATTTATTTTTATTATAGTACAGAGACAATAAGAATAGTTCTGAGGTAAACTGAATACATTCCTTTGTTATCTGTAGTAGTTCCTGATGTACCATATGCCAGAACTGTTGAACCTGCGGGCATTCCCACCAGAGGTGATAATATGTACCTCTGGTGGAGCATCCCCTCCAGCAGGCAGACTTCTCATCTGAGGTGATGTGAGCCTTTTGCACTGGAGTTCTATACCATTCATCGATGTAGCGTCTTCAAAGATGTTTCCTTAATGCCTGCTGAAACTGATTTGTAGGGTTTTTGTATCCAAAGCTGGTTCCATGGGATATCTGGTATATTAAAGCCAAAGTCTGTCTCTCATACCATTTTCAGCCCCTGTAGGGAACCTGTTTGTACTTCAACAAAGGTACTATATAGGTGAGACACAATTCCCTTCCCTGTAAACCCAGTTGAGAGAATAATTTGTTCAGTTGCCGTTCGTGGCCTAGTAGCATGTAATTGGGTCCCGCAATATGTGCATTAATTGTATTTCTTGTACCCAACTTAAGTTCCATCATCGTACCTTAATTTTCAGCTGCTCTATCATATAAGGAGTGTTATGTATATAAAAATCTCTTAAACGAAACGGGCCATAATCTGCCCACTGTTCTATTTTTCTTCTCAACCCTTCATCTAGTAGTCTGGAATGTGTTTGTAGTGGAGTCAATGGAGAGCACACTGGTGCTAATGTGGTCTGCCACCATTTCCAAATAGTAAAAGTTGTTAATGTATATGGGTTTTTAATTTGGCAGATATCTCCTATCTTTATTATTCTGTGAGGTACAGCCCACATAGGGCACATCCCTAACATCTCTTGCTCCAATCCAATCCTTTTCGTTTCTCATTATTATGACTCCCAGTTGTCTTCATTGAAATGCTTCATAATATATCGATAAGGAAGGGAGTCCCCAACCTCCACTGGCAGTTTTTTTATAATAATATTTCATTGCTAATTGAGGTGTTTTGCCCTGAAAAATAAATTCATTTATTTGTTTTTGCCACATAACATTTGAGGATGGGGAGGACTTGTAATAGGTACAAGAATCTTGGAATTACTTTCATCTGAATTGCTGCTATTCTTCCTAAAATTGATAATTTTAGTTTTGACCATGACCTCATATTTCATTTCATCTCGAATTTCATCATTTCATTTAAATTAAATATGTTAGCCATCTTACATGGCACTTGTATCCCAAAATATTTAAATGAAGTACGATACATTGAAACCTGGAGGGTCCTACACATATTTAGTTGCTGTTGGGGAGGTATATTAAAAAACATAACTGATTTCTCAAAATTTACTTGTAAGCCTGCCACTTGTGCAAAAGATATCAATTCTTGTTTCAATATTGTTGCTAATTGTTCCGGTTCAGATAGCATCAATCACAATTCTTTTAGTTAATCTTATATTTATGTTACATTTTATTTCACTGCCGATAATGTACTCCCATAAAAAGCTTGCTACGCTCATAGAACCACTATGCTATCTTTTCTTAATGCTTGTAACTTTCTTAAATAAAACATTTAATTGATTTGAGTTTACGTTTTAGTCTGTAATTATGTTTGCTTGTTTGGACTTAGCTTGGTTACCCACCGGGTGTCTAGAACCCAATCGGTATATGTTCTGTAACTAAACAGGTCCGAATTAACACCTGAAAACACCATGGAGTCACAGAGCCTCTTCATAGGGACCCGGTAGCGGGTACAGATCTGCTGCCTTGTACGAATGCCGCTTTAGGTCCACTTATGCTCTACTTGTATATATGTAACAATAAAAAGAGGGTGTGTGTCTGTCTGTCATTCTGTCAGCGCCATAGTGCCAAGACCATAAAACCTAGACAAGTGAAACTTGGCATGCATACTAAGAAAACCTTAGGATTGTGTAGCTCAGGGTTATTTTGTTTTATGTTTATGGTTTTAAATTTTGTATATTGCCTTTTTAGTGTTCAATCTTTTAAATTTTGTAAACCACCCAGAGAGCTTCAGCTATGGGGCGGTATATAAATGTAATAAATAATAAGAATAAGAATAAGAATAATTTGTTTTCAAAACACATCCACTTTTTATGTAGTTGGAGCTCGCAGTAACATATTCAGCCACTGGGGGCAGACTTGCCTAATCAGTACATAGCTTTGCAATCAATACAGTTTGAAGGTAGGGGAGGTTACTAGGCTGAGAGGCAGAGTTATGTGGTTTCTCCTTCCCTCCCTCCCTCCCTCCCTCCCTCCCTCACTGTGGAACAGCCCCCCCCCATGGAATGGAGTGGACTGACCCTTCCCTCAGGGGGCTATAGGGGTGCACCATGCTGGGGCCATGCCTCGTGGGAGCCAGGGGGCATGAGACAGGATGGGCACAATGTATCCAACTCTGACTACTAAGGGAGTTTGCTCAAAATAAGAGCTGTGAGGAAAGAGCCTTTTGAAATTCTCCACCCCATTTGTGGGCAGGGAGATTGTCAGTGGCGGCTGGTGGCCAAGCTGACTGGTGGGCTGGGAAGCTGGTCAGCACAGGTAGGACCAAAGGATTACTGGCAATGGGACCGATGTTGTGCAAAGGAGCTTCTAAAGATCCATCTATGTGGCACCGTTTTTGGTTAAGGTTATAACACTACGCAAAGGCATTATGAGCCAGTTTATGATTTTTCCAGACTTATAAGTGAATTATAAGCCAGCCCATGATTTCGCCATTATGAAAAAGCATTATAAGCCAGCCCATGATTTCGCCAGACCCACAAAGGAGGAACTATAAGCCAGTTTGTGATTTCTCAGACTGACGCATAAATTGAAAGCCAATTCATGATTTTTCCCAGTCTTACTATACAATTAAAAGTCAGTTTATTATATTTCCAGTCTCGCCAAACAATAACCTAGGCTCACAAATTAATTGCATACCCCTCCACCACTTCCCTATTTAAACAAGTTTACGTACTAGGATTGTGCTGGATCCTTAAAGCAAATGGGAGAAATAGCAAGTAGATAAGGAAACAACCACACTCTCTTCCCCCTCTTTTCTTACTTTGTCTGGCTTTGTCAACGAGCAACTACTCCATCACCCAAAAGAACCCCTCCCTTTACGGAGGAAAGGGGTCTTCTCCAATCAGCTAGTTCAGGGGCTGAAGCAATTTCCTACAATGTCTTAAAAATTGCCCTGAAGCAGGTGCATCCCATAAGGGAAAAGCTCTCTGTACATGCTCATGTGCCATCTTGCAAATGAGTTCCTGGTCCCAGCACAGCAGCAGCAACAGCAGCTGGTCACCGCAATAGGAAGCCAGTAGAAGCAGAGCAATTTTCAAAGAAACAAAAAATACAAATGCAGGCAATTGTGGGGGCTGGGAAACCATTGGACATTGGGGCATCCGTTTCACAGAATTTCTCCAGGGAAGGATAAATTCTTCAACAGTTTCTCATAGGTAGAGTTTACCCTTGGCAGGGACAGTAGCGCAGCTTTTTCATTTTCCCAAAGGCTTGTTTTTAGCACTACTGAAAATAAGCAAGTGGCAACCGCAGCAACTGTTCTTTTAGCCTCACCCCCATTTTGCATCCTCCACAATACCCCAAACCCAATGTTATTCCAGGACATGGGGGTGGGTCAGGGAGGCAGCTACCACAAAACCAAATGGTAAAGAATATTTGGAGAAAATTCTGCAAAGCCTTCTAGGGGGAGTTTTTTTTTAAAAAAAAATCAGATTTTTTTCTCAGAATACTGTGTCAAAGCCAAATGCATATATACCTTTTCTTCCTGGAAAGCCATGTAGAAGGTATGAAGGGTGTCAATGTTGTTTCCGGCCTTGAAGAAGAGTTCGAGCTACCATTGGAAAAATGGAAAACTTCCAATTTCTCAAAAGTTTTCTTTTCCAATAGAGGAGGCTTCCTCTTTTCTGTCTCATTCTTGGGGTGCTTTAGAATTCATTTTGAATTATTTTGGTGTTTTTTATGCTTACCTTATAATTATGAGGTGGTCAAGGGTGCTGTGTGTATTTCCCCCCCTTTCTATTACACATCTCTCCATCACTCTGCAGCTTCCTCAGCGTCCCACACTTCCTAATCTAAAGAAAGCCCGATGTGAGAGGAGTTACCTCATGATGTCTTCACTTTCCCTGAACTAGAAGCAGCCAGTGAGATAATTGTGTAATAAAAGACAGGACTCTCACACACATTCCTCTCAGACACCTCATAAGTAAACACTCCAAATCCCATCCATGAGAATTTCTCATCAATTTTCTTCTCCTTTTCTATCAAATTAAATAGGAATGGTCAAAAAATGTGGGGGGAGGAAATTCAGGATGGCATTCGCTTTAAGGCTTCACGGTATCGAATAGGCTATTTCAACCTGTGCAAAGCCAGGTAGGTTCGCTAGACTCTACCTATACAGCAGAAAGTATGTGTGTGTGATGTATGTTTGGAAATGTTTACCTACTTCCAGATGAGTTAGAAACTTGAAAATTGGCATGCTGATAGGTCTGGTTGTACAATGTACCAGAAAAATCTAAAAACACAACACTTTGGGTTTTAAGTATTTTTAAAGAATTACATTTTTTTAAAACCTAGGGTTTTACCTACAACTCCCAGCATGCCTTGGGTGGGAGGACAGACTTACTGGCCTTTGGTGGCCATTGCGAGTGCATGGACGGGTGGCTGCTGCATGCCTTTCACAACCCAGACTCCTAAGGTTGGTCTCGAGTAGTCAACCCAATTCCACATAAAAGGAAACAACCCACATAAATGGGCTGCATCTGTTTGCAGTGCCTCCTCCCACCTGGCATGTGTGCTTTTAAAATCATAACTAGATACAACAAGCGTGACTTTGGGAGGCCAAACTCTGAACATGCTCAAAGGCATGCTGTCCTGATATTGTTGCTTTCTGAGAATCTGGCGGAAGTGTGTGTGTGGCCTTCATCTTTAATGGGGAGGGAGGAAGAGGAAGCACTCTGTGCATGCCCAGAAACAGGTCCAATGAAGGGGGCAAGTGCCTGGCCCTGGCCCTTCAGTACAGGCTCCTGAAGGAGCACCTGGTGGATGAGAAGCACGGGCAGAGACAGTCCCAGCAGGAGTTGGCCGAAGCTGGGCACATCCACTGACAGCCGCTTACCTCCTCTCCTTGGTGATGCTACTCCTCAATGCAATATCGATGAGCAACATCAGCAATGACAGGAGGGAAGTACCTGGGAGGTGTAGCATTGGCGTGTAGAGTGGCAAATTTTAAATAAAGCATGGGTTAGTAAGCCAAGTCACTATGTGCAAGCCAGGTCACTATCTCTCAATCCTAACTCAGCTCCCATTTTCCTGACCTCTCACTAACTGTCTTTGTTCTCCTTCCACAAGAAAGAAGGCCACAGTTGTACTGATAAACAATGGAAAGTGCCAAAGCACACAACCGCATCGATTGAAATCACAACTGGTTTATCTCACTGTGTATAATAATTATACAATAAACACCAAGTCAGAGGACTAAAGTTATTTTAACTGTTAATTTACACAGGTATTTTATGTCCATTTACATCTTTTTTTTACCATGTCATACCATGCAAGTATAGAAGTCAAATGTGACTGCTTGCACATGGCCTCACTAGTACCAATATTTAAAGTAGATGCGGTTGTGTGCTTTGGCACTTTCCAGTGTTTGTTCTCCTTCCACCTGACTTTCTCCAACTGCCACTAACTCCGCCCACCATTCCATTCTAGCCTCAGATATATCACTCATTCCTCCATTCACTCTTCTGTTTCTTTTACGTAAAATCATAAACATTATTCAGTAACTCCTACATCTGTCTTGGAATGTTGTGGTTTAGTTATGACCCCCCCCCCAAAAAAAAAACACTGCATAAAAAATCTCATCAAGTTAAAAAGCCTTGGGGAAAAATAAAATATTCATTTGGCACTGGAAACCCATTAATGCAATCACTAGGCCAGCCTGCCTGGGAAAAAGAAATCCATAAGCTGGGTGCCACAACTAAGAAGGCCCACTCTCCAGTTATCTCCTACTATACCTCAGACGGTGTTCAAAGAGTAACACGTTATTCAGGGACTTAGGATTATGCCTACAACTCCCAGCATGCCTTGAGCATGAGGGAAGACTTATCAGGTTTTGGCAGCCATCATCTGGTAGTGGCTCTGCTCGCCCTCCTGAGCCTGACGGGAGAGCCCCTAGGGCCAGCTGCCTCAGTCGCTAGGCGCCATCGAGAGCAGGAGGGGAGGAGGGTGCAGCTCTGGATCCATTGCCAACTGCAACCAAGCTAACCATCAGTCAGTAGGCCAGCTCCCTCATGGCCTACCTACAGGCACCGATTGAACAGTGCAATGTGCACTGGCTCTGCCAGACTTCACTTCCCGTGAGTCTCAGTAGAAGGACTCCCATTGGGCAAGTCAGGCACTGCGGCGAAAAGCATGCTGGGAGTTATAGTTTTCATTTTCTGTGGGGACAAGGAAAATCATGGCGGTAGCTTTAAAGCAGCCCTGGCCATGCATCAAGGGTGAGAGAGAGAAAAGAAACAAATTTAATTCGTTTGAAAGTTACCTCACAGGCCTAGCATCAACCTACCTTGCAGGGTTGTCATGAGGGGGCCTGAGCAATGCCAGGTATATCAGCTACTTGTAAATAAAGAAACATTATCCCCTCCCTCCCAAAAAAAGATTCTTGGATACTCTCTCATCCAAAGGAAACTAAACTTGGAGCTTGTTGTTGCTTGGAAAAGTGAGGAGCACACAACAATATGTTAAAATATGACAACAAAATAGCATTTACTTTCCTTTAAATGTTTAGGGGGGGAAATGAAGAAACAGAAAATCAATAGCATACTAAGTTTAGCACACCCAAAGAACTGCATAATATTTATATAGCTAGGGCTGGGACAACCCTTCTTCACTTCACTATGTTGCCATAATTGTGCAAGTGATTTATTTTTTTTTGGGGGGGGGGGACAAAACAGTTTGGAGAAAGAAGGCTCTTAAGTAGGTTTACCATGTTGGCATCAACAACTGTGGGAGCTTTTTTTAGAGCTTTTTTACACAAGACTATTAATCTGCTGTATCTACTTTCGGATTCGTTGCAGAGTTGAGATCCGAGCTCCACACAAGTTTTCCTTTCTTGCTTTTCCATTACATGACCTCTAGATGCCTATGCCTGATCTACATGATTACATGACACAGATTAGCTGTGCCTTGCCTGTTAAGAGATCCTAACTATGCTCTCTGGTTTTGTAAATTTCAATTACAAACAGTAGACAATGGAATAACCAGAAAAAGTAGCATTTTCCAAGGCACTCTAAAAAAAACCAAAGATAGCCACACTGGTCCATGGGGTGGGGATGCAAAACTCACTGTTGGACAATACTTTTATTAGGACCAACCAAAAGGCCACCAAAAGAATGTACAAGCTTTCAAGTTCTTCTGAACTTTTAATCAGGCAAAGTGGTAAAAAGGAAGGGATGGGGGGGGGGGGGACAGAAAAGTTTTTTTACAGAAGGCCAGATGTTATAACCAATATAAAGACTGTCGTGTTTCTGTTTACTTCTGCTCTCTCCCTATGCAGGAAACTTGTGTTTCATCCAGAGCAAGAGACAGATCCTCCATTTGAATGCATCTTCTACTTGAAGTACTGCCCTGATCAATTCCAGTTTAAAGATAATAAACTAAGAACTATTGCCATCACAAGTAGTTTCCATCACAACAGTTAGTGCCCAAACAGCATACTGAATCACACAGGCCACCTGATCACCTATAATCTGATACCTGTAACATCTACCAGTGACTAATTCATTCAGTATGCAATCTCCATTTTGAGACTGGGTCCAAACTGCAGTCCTCGTGGCTCCAAATTTAGCCTAATTTTTGGAATTTTCTGTTCTTTCCCCCATCCCGTTTTTGCCATGTGGCTTGAGTAAAGTTCCAGAGAACTCAAAAGCTTACAGAATCTTTTATGGAAATTTGGTTCTTCTTAAAAAGGTATTGCTCAACTGTTGGGACAGGTGAGGGGGAGATCATGCAAGACTTTTGCTTAGGCTGACCATATGAAAAGTAGGACAGGGCTCATGTAACTTTAACAGTTGTAGAGAAAAGGGAATTTCAGCCAGTGTCATTTGTATGCAATTAGTTCCTGGTGATATTCCCTCTTCATCACAACAGTTAAAGGTGCATGCACTATACTAGAGTGACCATATACAAAAGGCAGGGCCCCTGCAATTTTAACTGTTGTGATGAAGAGGGGATTTCACCAGAACTAATTGTATACAAATGGCACCGGCTGAAATTCCCTTTTCTCTACAACTGTTAAAGTTACATGAGCCCTGTCCTCCTTTTCATATGGTCAACCTACGTTTGCTAGGCCTCATTATCTGGTCCGGAGGGACAAAAATGGAGGCAGGAGCAGTAATCAACAAATGGAGCAGATATTCCATCAAACTGAAGTGGCTTGGCATACATGCAATGGTAGCACCAGGAAGCAGTAGGCGCTCAAGAAGGGCTAAACTGCAGTTCTGGTATTAGGGGTGAGCTTCCTCCAAATTAGATTTCTGAAAGGGGTGGGGGGAATGGGATATTTCTCTATAACACAGAAGTGCCTTCCTTTCAAGTAACCAGAAAGATCCAGCAATGAGAATGTGGAGGCACACACATATATACATAAGACATATCTGCACTCAGGAGCATTATGACCAAAAAAAAAAAAACAATAGGGGGGAAATCGTTCTCTTTAAAATTTTGGTCTTGGTAACAAAGCTCTGGCAGTCAGGGTGCTCACCCCACCCCACCGCAGGTTAGCAATTCAGTGCTACCCCTTTCACTATTTTGGTTCCCTCACAGACTGCTGTTTATGCCGGCCAACATATATGCTTGGCCACCCTTGCAAATTCTCCGCAAAGGCGAAGGAAAAGTTTGTCCTGTCCTGCCCTTCACATTTCGCTTCCCTTTTGAAGAGCACTATGAAGACATTGCAGTCTCTTGGCGTTGGAACAATTTTCATAGCAAAGTCTTTGCATTCAACTACACCCATACTCTGGTCGGCACCCACCCTTAATTCTCTGGAAGGGTTTCTCTAGTTAGAGATCTGATGGAAGGGTTCAATGCTTCAATTCATATCAGTGTTCTGGGGGAATCCAATTCTCCATCTTTGTGAACTTTCACAACAGCAGGATGGAATGGCAGACCATTCAAGGGACAAGACTTGCAGTCACAAGTAAGCTGTCCACCGCCCTGTTTCTTTCCTTCTCTTTTATCCCAACATTAGGTCACAATAGAAGCAAAATGCCTCAGGTGTATAATTTTACTGTATACCAGGTATGGAGCACATGTGCCCCCCCCGACATTGTTAGACTACAATTCCATCAGCCGTAGCCAGCACAGCCAATGGTAAGGAATGATGGGAGCTGCAATCCAATGTCAGGATGGGGCTTCTTCCTTCCTGCAGGACAGATGATGTCACATCCATTCATACAGGTCTATCCATGTACATAACACCCAGCACATCTTCACACATGCGCATGTGAGGGGACAGGTTCAAGCCTAATTGCCAGGCTGGTGTGTGTGTGTGAGAGAGAGAAAGAGAGAGAGAAATCTTCATGGAGATTGCACTGTATGGGAGGGGAAGGATATGGCTTTCCTCCCTAACTGCAATCTCCACAAAGATCCCCCTAAATGACAATTACTTTTGCCAGGTGGGAAAGGTTAAACCTTCCCTCCCCTATTGCAACACACACACACACACACACACACACACACACACACACACACAAACATCACCCCTGCACCGCAATTCGGCCTTTAAAAGTTTCTATTAACACTGGATTATCAACTTTTTTTTCTTTTTTGCCTGCCACTGATGCTCCAAATTCGTACCCTCCTGCCACTGGCTCCTCGCGATTTTAAATGTGTATTTGCCTCCATTTTTCTGCTTGGAGCACCATAAGCAGTGTGAGTGCGTGGGTTGGGTGTGTATGCACGCTCCTCTCTTTCTCGCACTTCTTGGGTCATTTTCTACGAATCAAAGCTATCGATCCCACAGCAGCAAAGCTCTCACATCCATCCAACTACTCTTGACTTTCGAGAGCTTTTTCTGCATCATAGGCTCACTGTTGCCTGTTACCAATGTGCTCTGCTCTTATAATAGCATACATTGTTGTTAACATTCACAAAAAAAAATATCCCAATCCTTTACGGTGAACTCATATCGTAAACGATTGTTGCTGGAAGGATGTTATGCCAGCCATGTAAAAAAAAAAAATCAATAGTACCATCACTAACAGCAGGGGAGAACAAACTATGTGAGTTAGCAGTAACGTCTAAGCCTACAAATTAGGTATGGTTAAACAACCCCTTCCCTTCACCCTCAAAATTGATCTGCAGATATTGAATAAACAAGAGAATCAAAACACATTCATCCACGGATAGAGCACGTAATGGCTATTGTGAGATATGTCATTTGCTGTGAAAAGACACTTAGGTTGCAATTCTATACATCTTTACCTGGAAGGAAGTCTTATTCAACTCAGTGGGATTTGTGTCTGAGAAGGAATGCCTCAGATTGCATTGTTACTTTATATTCTATCAAATTTTGAGATTTATATCTTTTGATTATTTTTTTATCTCTTTTTTGTGAAATGCTTGCAATAAAGTGTGTTTCTGTGTATGTGTACACACGTGTGCATGGTTTTTTGTTTATATTTTCACATTACATATCCCTGACATTCATAGCTCTGAGGTTTATATCGCTGGCATGATTACAAACCATAAAGACATTCCTGGTCATCTTAAACTGAGAGACCAAGTTTAAATGTGCTCTCATAACATAATCGCCTTCCATTGTTTAATGAGATCCACATGTCTGGATAACATTCACTTGAATGCAAATATAAAATGATGTAGATATTCAGGGGACACATAGCTGCCTCAACCCACACATTGGCACAGACTGTACAACATTATTGTGTGCATCCACCTCTTTGTTGTGATATTTAATTTTGATTTTCAAACATTTCATCCAAGTCCTTCTTGTCACAGGGTAATATCTGGGGATGCATTTTAATCTAATGCAATTCTGTCATGCTTTGTCGGGGAATACGTTCTAAGCATGGTGAACTAAGCTCAGTATCTAATTATGTGTCTTTCAAGCGGGATTTTGAAGTAGAACAAATTCTCCTTGTAACGTTTTGGGAGGTGGAAATTTAGATTGGAGAAACAGTGTGGGTGGTAACAGCTAAACATACTCTCTGCCAGTGCGTCTTCCTTCTTCCAACTAGTGGCCCTATATGGCTGCTTTGAACGAAGGAAAAAGGCAGGAGATCCCAATTGGGGTTTTCCACATCACATCTAGTTGAACCCTAAATGTCTAGTTGAACCCAGTTTCACCTACAAGTCTTTCTTTCTTCAGTGAGGTTATGCCACCTCACCCTGTGAAAATGAGTGGGCTACTGCTGGTATTACGAGCTGAGGAATTTCCTTCCATTACCCTGTACCCTTCAAGTATACAAAGGTGACTTGGTTGTCTATGAGAGCTGTTAACCTTGAGAATAACAATGTGGGAACTGAATTTGTCCAAACCACACTGGATAAGGAACAATGTATTTAATTCGTTTTTTAAATAACAGTAACAACTTCATTTCATTTTGTACAAAACCAACCAAGCCAAGTACGCATATTGAAACAAAACGCATATTGAAACAAAACAAATTTCTGTGTGTTTCTTTTCCCCTAAACTACAAGACACAGATATTCCAGTCATATATTGTATTCTATCCTCCTTAGTAATGATGTTGCCCGTTCATAATTACCTAGATGATCAGTATATTAATTTATCCCCCTCACATGGCTCAGCCATTATGAAGTGTCATTTCCTCCCAAAGTTCGTCCGTTTGGAGAGATTCTGTTCATGCACAATCAGCATTCAGCAGAATAGGTTCCAAAAGCCTTTCAGGAAACCTGCTCTCAAGCTGTATAAGGGTTTATAGGAACTCCCTTCCCAGGGAAGCTAGATTGGCTCCCCCTTGGTGTGCTTTCAAAGGCAAGCTAAAACTTTTCTGTTTCAGCAGGCCTTTGGGGAGTAATTCAGACCTTTGTGGACGTACTGCTTATAGTTTGGATTTTTAAAAAATTATGTGTATTTAAAATGTTTTAAATATTTTTAAATTGTACTATGTTTAATTCTATTTTTAATTTTTGTATATCGCTATTTGTTTTAACTGTACATGTTTTAATTTGTAAACCACCTTGGGTCCCATTATTGGGAACAAGGTGGGATATAAATATAATAAATAATAATAAATAATAACCAGCACTTTAAATTGTGCCCAGAAACAGACTGATAGCCAGTGAAGTTGTTGTAACAAGGGACTCACATGCTCCCTGTAACCAACCCCAGACCAACAGTTTGGCTGCAACATTCTGGACCAGCAGAAGTTTCCAAACAGCTTTCAAAGGCATTATGTCACAGCAGTCCAAACAGGAGAGTAAGCCAAAGTAAGTAGCAGGAGAACTCTGTTAGGGGGAAAAGGCAACTCTCTTACTTGCACGATTAAACTTAGCTCACGTGTCTGGAACATTATCATCTGGGGGCATCTTTCAACAGTGCACCTACACTCTTTTAGACAAATGATCTGACAGATGTTCTGGAACTGGACTGACACCAGATGATTGCTTCACCCCCAAAAGCTAGAGGTTTTTCAGTCACCACCAGCGATTATTAAGCAGAGCCATTAGCCATCCCATCTACAAATCTTGGGAACAACATCTGGGATCAAGTAGAGGATGTTTGGGATGTTAAGCAGCTCCTTTCCCCCTCTTGCAATTGCTTCTGAGACCCAGCGGAGGAGAGTTAAATACTGTTCACCCACCACCAAAGCACAAGGATAAAATCTCCAAACCTAACTTTCTCCCCTAGACCCTGAAAAGCTGCACACAACAGAGAGGAATAAAACAAGAATCCTACTCCCTGTTTGAGGCAAAAATCAACAAAAATAACACTCCTCCATCCATTTACAATGAGACTAACTACGTGTGATGAGCTTCCAGAAAGAAAGAAAAAAAGAGCACTATAATAGCAACACAGCCAAAGGAGAAACAGGTTCTCAAAACAGTGCCATTCAGGCTCAAATAAATCTAACATCAAGTAATTACCTGATGACCATCAGGAACAAAGATCTCACTGAATATATGCTCAAGGTCTGTGTATTGTACACATGTATCATAAATATACCTATATGTCAGAATAAAGTTGTCTGGAGTGATGTTTTTATGTCCTGATTTTGTACTTGTGGCTTGGCTTGCATTCAGTGATAAAGTTGTGTACTTGGTGAATTAAGGTTAAGAACCAACGCTCTACACCAATGTATAAGCTACTCATTGGACTGTGACATGCTAATATTGTTAAAAAATACAATAAAGTGAAATAATAAATGAAATAAAACTCTTGGCAATGAAGACACACAAACCTCAGGCAGATTGACAAGCAAAGTAACAATATATATTCCATTCAGGCTGGTTTGAATATACATGTTCATCATGTGATAGCTTTCCTGTATGCATGTTCTCTCACAGACAAAACCTTTATATCACCTTTCTATGAAGCTATTTCACACATTCAGCTGTGAGACATCAAATGTTGAGCAATGAAGTGCTGAGCACCAAGTGATGTATGTGTAAAACATAGTCTGCCTTCAACTTCCATATTAAGAGACTCACAGTCGTGAGTCCCTTGTTAAGGTCACTCAGTGAACAACACATTCCGCCATGTTAAAGGGGTAATTGGGGGTGGTCATTCTAACATTCAAAAAATCAAAAATGCTTCACCAATCTTCCTGAAATTTACACGTGCCAGAAAGAAATGTTGGTTTTACATAACCTGAAAATTTCAAGAAGATTAGTGAAAGATTGAGGGAAGGAGGGCAGACTAAAGTAGAAAAGGGGAAAAAGTCTGTCTCCCTGAAAATGAACTGATAATTCCCATTGGCGACTATATGTGCTCACGATTTTTGGAGGGATTAAACACTTATTAATTAATCCAGTGGTGGGGTCTTCTTCCTCCTTCACTGTAGTTGGTGGAATGCTTTTCCTTTTTTAAAAATTCCCTTCCGTTGATTTTTAATTAATATTTTCCACCCCATAATAACAGATACACGGCAGCCATGTTTCACTTTTCTCTCCCTCCCCCTCCCTCCTGCATGAGCTAGAGAGAAAATGGCCATCACCTCTAGCAAAGACTTAATTTCCTGATCAGCACAACTGTCCATCTTACAATTCACAACTTGCTTGCTTTGTGTGTGTGTTCTTTTATTGTTCATTTGATCATTGCTGCTGCTTGGTTTCCACTTCAATCCTAGACATGTCTACTAAGAAGTAAGTTCCATTTAGTGCAATGAGTCTCATTCTCCATGCACTAGCTTGAAGGGGTGTGTGGATTTTGTTGTAAGTTCTCTCTGGAAGCTCTGTGTATTTAGAGACCATGGCTTTTTGTGAGAGAATGGTTTAAGCTTCCTTCCCCCCTTTCTTTGTCCCAAAATCCCCCCTCCCCGGCTAATGATGGGAGTTGTAGTCCAACACCTTTGGAAGGCAGCAGGTTGGGGAAGGGCTGCTTTAAACAACAACAAAAAGAGAAGTAAGTGGCTCTAAGTTGTTCGTCATGAGTTTTCCACAGCCCCACAGTCACCTCTGCATATCGTATTCTCCATCCTGTCCTCATGGTTTCTCTGCTTTGGGAGAATGAGAATTTCACTTGCACTTTCTGCCTCCTTAGGGAGGATGTGGCGTTAAGGCTTGGGAGCCTTAACTCCCAATTTCCGTGCTTTCTAGTGCTTGGTTGGAAACTGTAGAGCCTTAACGTTGGTTTTGTAAACCGTAGGTTTTTTGTTTAATGAATATAAATAATATAAAAGCAAGTGAACAACAAAACAGAAATAGGCTTAAAATTATTTAGTTAAACATTTCAGTTGTGCATCTGTGTCAGTAACATGGTTGGATTTCAAACCAGGGTCCTGGAGCCAAGATGTTAGTTCCATGAACACTGGGGGTGAAACAGCATGCTCAGGAAGGTGATCTACAAATGCTATCTAGCACATACGCTTTTGTGCTTGACTGCATCCTGCTACGATCTAAAGCTAACTTGAACACAGAACTGTTTAGTTATTTTTCAGATATAGAGAGAGAGAGAGAGAGAGAGAGAGAGAGAGAGAGAGATCCCCCTCACAAACAAGATTGTACATATATACGGTGTAAAAGTGGGAAATGCTTTGCAGAGGTCTATAGGTATCACCAAATTTAATAGATTCTGCAGCCAGCAGATAAATTAGGGTGGGGGGAATTATTTTAGTCAACAGGAGGAATTAAGCTCCAATGTCAATGCAAATGACACTTCATAACAAAAGAGTTATCACACTGAATACAATAAATAAAACATTTTAAATTATCCAACGTAACCTTTAGAAATAATACATTTTCAGAAAATTGATATATTTTAGAGTAGTTAGGTCATCACCATCTTACATGCATACAAGTTAAAATCTAAATTTGAACTTGAAATCACTTTTCACCTTTCCTAGCAGGTCAGAATCTGAATGAGAATGCCAAATATAAGTGTCAGGTGAACAAATGGATCCTCAAGACAAGCCCCTGGTGCAAGCCCTTCTGAAGTAGGGTGTGCGATACTGAACTATTTTGTGGATCAGATGTAAGGTCATAATTAAATGCCATTCTCATGTCTACAAGGTTTAAATACTGAAAAGGTAGAACAGAATGGAACTGAGGGACAGCCATAAAGCTTCCTTTTGATTAAAAAGTATGACAAGTTCTATCCTTAAGCCACTGGGAGCTGCAAGTACAAAATGGACTTAAGGGCAACAAATTGGCAGAAAGTAACATGGTTTACCGTGAGGCATGTCTTGACATCCAATCTTGGCCGACAGCTGTATGTGGTTAAATTAGAATAATCTGATAATCAATTAAGCTTTTAGGGAGGCTCACAGGGATCCCTGGAGAAAAGGGAGAAACGACTCATCATCAGTAAAAGATCATCTGTCCCAATAGCAGCACAGCTCAAGCCACACAGGAATACAAGCTTAGACTCAGCGAGTTGATACACAAGTTCCTGGACCAGCAGGGGCTGGGAAACTGGCAGAGGCAGCACATTCAGGTCCTAAAGAGGAGGTGGGAGTTAGGGGGAAAGAGAAGTACTGACGTCATTCACAAGCAACTGTTTTGGCTCCTGTACAGGAAGGCTTGGGTAGGTTTTGAAGAAAGCTGCATCCAAGGATATTGATAACATAAAGCTTTTCAAAGCATGGTCTGAAAGAATCAAAGAGAAATTGTGAGGAAAATGTAAGAGCTGCAGGGGGCAGAATCTGAGTTTGTTTCAGAGAACTAAAGGCAGTATGACAGGACATCTCTTAAGATAAGTAGGTTTTGCAGAGTTTTGCAGTGCTTCAAGAGCCTAATAACCTGTTACTCCGAGGCATATACACCCCCCCAAAAAAAATTACTGATGCCTCTATCTTACCATCTTCCGATCTCTAAAAAACAACATCAGCATCCAGTCAAGAAAAATAAAACAAGACGTTCCTCCTACCAGAAAGATTATAGAAAGATTGTAGAGAGGTATTGCCATGACTTTTACATAGAAAGAGTTCAACTTTTAAAGTTAAATACTTTTTTTCAAGTATTGCAGGACTTAAAAAAATGACAGAAGGTATGGATTACAAATTATAACTATTGAAGACATCCCTTCCACCCTTATAATGGCAGAAGGTAGCACTGAGATTAGAATTATTACGCATCCTTTCATTCTTGCTAAATTTGTCAGTCCATGCATTTGGGTGATATTACTTAAGGAGAGAGGCAGCTATTTAATTTGCACTACATCCAGGTACTGCAGTTTGGCTAAAATCCAGCAACAGACAAGAATGCTAGGTTGATAATGGAGACGCATGGGAGGGTGGAATTTCCAAGTGAAAAGTGTAGATTTAACTTTTAGCAAAACCTTAATAATTAACGTTTGCATCTGATATAATGAAAGTGTTGCATAGTTTATTATTAGCTTCTGATGAAAGTCTAGCAATGCAGTCCAGCAGCTCCGAGGAGGATCAAGTGCCAGTGGCAAACAGAAAAATCTGAAGAAGAGGCATAACTTTCAGAGTCGAAAGATCAGCGAGTACCGCCTGGAATAAAAGAGAGACAGGCCTCATTATATTTCGGTTTGAGAAACAAGTTTTCATCAGAGAAGTAAAAAGTATTGCAAAGTTAACTAATAATATATCCTTCAGTAATGCAGAATGTCATTTACCTGCATCAGCTTCTATCTGGAGGACTTCTTTTTTATCAACTAAGCAGAGATTTTCTATACATACTGGGATGAAATAAACTGATCTTTTTTATTTTAGGATTGAAACCCCATTCAAACATATATGGTATCATGGGTGCAGAAGTGGGTCTAACATTTCAACTTGGGTCTAAAAATAATTGTACATTATGAATCCTTATCCTGCTTGTCTTGGGTTGTACTTGTGATTTTAAGAATATTTTATACTGAGTCTTCCAGCTTGCGGGCAGCATTTTTATTACAATTAGGTGTTGTTTGTTTGTCTGGAAAAAGTTGTTTCAAAATAAAATGTTATCACCCTGCTCGAACAGAGGCATTTTGACAGAGCAGTGTGTTCAAATTTGCTACTTTTATAAACACAGCAACATTCAGAGACAATTCTGGAAGGATATTTCGCCCAGACTGGAAACGCGATTGCACCAGTGAAGTTCTGCAAAGCAACCTTTAAAATTTCATGACACTTCTAAGAGATCGAGAGACAGGGAGGAGGGAAATGAAGGATCTGGTTATGAAAATACGAAATGCATACAGTTTGGTCCAGTTCGCGTCATGAACAAGGCAACACGTATAAGCAGAAGCAGCTTCAAGTGAGAGTGGCTAAACAATCCTAGAATGTATCCAAACCTAGACCTCCGGCTTGCCTCACCTCCCCCCTCCAACAAGCCAAAGAAAGAACCCATGGTTTGTTCTAGGGTTTGTTTCTCTAGCTTGTTGAGAGACAATCCTGAGGTCTGGGTTTGGATACCACGCTAAACAACTCTGGAAGGAATGTCCCTGGGTTGTTTAGCCACCCCTGCTTGAAGTGGGAGCGTTTGGGCTGCATGGGCCAGCAAACTGCTCACGCACAACAACCCAAAATGTAAATGGCCTGAGTCTGGGGAACATCATTTCCCCATGTTTGCCTCCCCACTCATTGAGAGCTGGAAAGAAGATATGTTTTGCAGGTGCCAACACCTGCTAAGGTAGAGCTCATCATTACTGGTACTAGGAAATTTTTAGTGACAGCTCCGTTGGAAATTTGATTTTATTTCAGCTGCTTCTATACTACTCGACATATGTTCATACAAAAACACATACAATACAAATTTGTAGATGAAATTTGTGAGATTTTTGTGTTGTGTCCAAACATTTTAGGAGGACCAGGAAAAGGCATCTTTCCCAGCAGACTTTTAGGCTGCTTGCATCTGATTGGAAGTTTCTGCTTTTATATTGATAACGTACAAAGAAAATTAAATGTTTCATATATGTAACCACTGTATAGACTTCATGTGGTAAGTTAGTTGAAGATTCCAGTCACAAAACGGGACAATAAATATATACGTAAAAGAAATAAATAGAACAAATGGGAGGGGGGAATCCCTCAAACACCAATTGAGGATCAGTTGTTTCTGAAAATATGTGACAATGCAAATACTGGAGAATTTACTCATCAGATTAAACTTTTAAATGACGCAAGGAATACAATTATATGCCCTGCAAAGTAAAGAAGAAGCTGGATAAAGCCTTAAAATCGCTCCACTGTCTGCCAATTAGTTTCCGGGCGAAGTACAAAGTGTTGGTCATTACCCTTAAAGCCCTATGTGGTTTGGGTCCAGGTTACCTGCGGGATCGCCTTCTCCCGTACAATCTGCCCTGCAAGCTCAGGTCCTCTGGGGAGAATTTACTACAGTCAACCAAAGCTAGGCTGACAACCGTTACCCAGAGGACCTTTTCTTCTGCCGCTTCCAGATTGTGGAATGACCTGCCGGGAGAGATCCGCCAACTCACCAGTCTTCAAGAATTTAAAAGAGCTATAAAGACTGATCTCTTCCAGCAGGCATACCCAGATGAATTTTAAGTGTTTTTATTGGTATTTTAATTATGTATTGGTTTTATATGCTTTTAATCAGTTTTGTGTATTTTGTGTTTGATGTTGTTCCCCGTGGGTAATAAATAAATAAATAAATAAATGTATTATTATTATTATTATTATTTAAATATAAAATAAAAAGGCTGCAATCCTTATAGGAACAGAGAGGTAAGGTGATTGGTTATGCATTTTGTTTAATAATAACTTGCTCAGTGGTGTATGGCTATCCACAATTATTTTATAAAGTTTGAACATTGCTTACTAGCATTTTTATTGTCATTGATCATCCATTTATTTATACAACTACTTGTATTTATTCATTTACCGAGAAGTGTTGCAGCCACAGCAACAAGGAGCCAGGCAAGATAAGCACCTGTGTGAGCACAACAGAAGTGCTATATATCAATTAAAGGTAAGCCGAGGGCATAGCATGTTCAGAACTGAGTCATGAGAAGCTAATTCTGTAGCAATGTCCAGCAGAGCAATTGAGCCTGATTTACTGCCATTAAAATACGAAAGCAATGATTGAAAATGGTAACGCTAGCATACAGGTTTGAAGTAAAATGTTTTAATGCACATTTAGTTAAGTGGTAGAAGATATTTTAACTAAGTCCCTGGGAGAGCAAAAGGATAGAAAATGCTGAAAAATAAATTGTAGATTTAGAGGCTTAAAGACACCATGACGTGTACAGCAAAAGCATAACCCATGTTTAATCAGAAGCTAGACTTCCTCCCAAATAAGTGAATTTGGATTGCAGCCTTAATAATCTCAAGTTGCCTATTATTTATTTAAGTATTTATCAGCTGCCTTTCTGGACCAAGACAATCCAAGGCTGCAAACAAAATACAGGCAGAAAAATAAAAATACAGTAATATAATAGTGTAATAAAACTGCAAAATACAAAAATACAAAAAAAAACCCTCATTACAATAGCCAGTATATAAAATATTTCTAGCACCACAGCAATAAAACATCAGTGAAACATCAACGTGATTAATAAAACACATCAATTAAAGGCCCTTTGAAACATGACTTTTCAAACCCCAGTTTTACAACTGCAGTTGAGGGAGCCAACCGCATATCTCTTGGGAGAGATTTCCACAACATAGAGGCCATCAAGGAAAATGCTCTGTCCCTGGAACCCACCAATCTATTAATCGTAAAGGCAGGTGAACGAATAGGATCTCTAACGCTGATCTTGCAGTAGGCAAAGGCTCGTGCGGCCACGGGCAGTTCTTCAAATAACCTGACCCCAAGCAGTTTAGTGCAGGCATGGAGAACCTACACTACAGTCCATGGGCTGAATTTGGCCCACCGGACACGGATCCTCAAGCACAGATCCTCTCATCATCCCCAAAGCCCAGCTCCCCCTCAAAAGGGAGAGATGGCATGAGATCAATTGAGCTACAGCCTCAAGGAGCATCAATGTGATTAATAAATAAATGTGATTCAGTTGCCTTCGCTCCTTCCTCTCTGTCCCTGATTGGGGAAGGGAGAGAGAAGCCAGCTTGGGATTTGGCTACGATCTGGAGCAGCTGCTCTACCAGATCAAGACCATTCAATTGCCACTTGCCATCCCAATCAGCCCCAATTGAAACAAGTAGTGGATGAAACACCTGTGCACTCCTCCAATAATTGGAAGCATGTAAGTGTAAAATGAAGCCCTAATTTCATATCACTCATGATATCTGAACTGGCAGTGACAGACCAGCAAAGAGATCTTGTGATCACAGTTTACTCAGTGTGCAGAAACTGTGAAAAAGTAAATTCCATGCTACGAATCACTAGGAAAGAGCCAGAAAATAAAACAGCCAATATTGTAAGTGGATATGGAGAAGATTTTCCTCCCTTTCTCAGAATTATAGAACCTAGGGACGTTCAATAAAGCTGAATGGTGGGAGATTCAGGACAGATTTCAAAAAGTACTTCTTCACGCAGAAAAAAGTTAAACTCTGGAATTTGGTGACGGTGATGGCCACCATCCAGACATATTTAAAAAGGAGATTAAACAAATTCATGGAAGATAAGGCTATCAGTGGCTACTGGTCATGATGGCTTTATGCTACTTCCATGATCAGAAGATGCATGGGGCTCTGAATACAATACTGAGGAATAACAGCAGGAGGGAGCCATTGCATTCATGTCCAGCTTGTGGGCTTCTCTAAGGCATCTGACAGGTTACTGTGGGAAACAGGACGCTAGACTAGATAGGCTTTTGGTTGGATCCAGCATGGATCTTTTTATATGCTTATATTCTTACTGAGGAAAAGAGAAACAATCCCTTGGAAGGGACCCAATTGCCAGATGATGTCCTCTTGCACAGAGGATATGCCTGTGGGGGTGCAGTAGAGACTGGTAGTAGGAGATTTGATCATTAAGAATCTAGAGAGAAGGGATTTGAGAAACATGGTGACTGCATGAAAATTTTTAAAGTGTTGTATTGGTGTTTTATTGGTATTTTAATGATGTATTGGTTTTATCTGCTTTTAATCAGTTTTGTATTTTATGTTTAATGCTGTTCCCCGCCTCGATCCGTTGGGAGAGGCGGGTAATAAATAAATATATTATTATTATTATTATTATTATTATTATTATTATCATCATTATTATTGGTATAAAGGTACTGGACCCTGCACATTGTCTAAATAGGCTATTAGTGCAGGGGGAAAATAATCATAGGCACAACTGGCATTAGGAAATACAGCCATGAGGTCCAGGAAAGTCACCTTGACATTGCTAGATAAGATGTTGAAAAACACAGTCTCCAAGCCATTTTCCAATAATCTACCCATTGTACACATAGAGCCAATTAGCTAGGCAAAGCTGTCATGTCTCAATGTATGGATAGGATAGGCTGACCATATGAAAAGGAGGACAGGGCTCCTATAACTTTAACTGTTGCAGAGAAAAGGGAATTTTAGCCTGTGTCATTTGTATGCAATTAGTTCCTGGTGAAATTCCCTCTTCATCACAACAGTTAAAGTTGCAGGGGCCCTGCCTTCTTTTGTATATGGTCTCTCTAGTATAGTGCCTGCAACTTTAACTGTTGTGATGAAGAGGGAATTTCACCAGGAACTAATTACATACAAATGACACTGGCTGAAATTCCCTTCTCTCTACAACTGTTAAAGTTACATGAGCCCTGTCCTCCTTTTCAGATGGTCAGCCTAGATAGGAAGATGGTGATGGGATTTTAGACATGGGGATATTTTGAGACAAGCTGAGCCTATACAAAACGAGCAGGCTCCATTTGAACCATAATGGATCCAGACTGCTGGTACATAATCTTAAAAAGGTAACAGAGCAGCTTTTAAAATTACTTCTGGGGTGTGTGGAGAAGCTACGTTTGGGACATACCCTTGCAGTAAGATGGCGTAATGTTTCAGGTCTTCAAAGTGAGGATGAAGTAGATTAATAAGCATATAGAAACAAACAGTACCTATTTAAAGGGACCAAAATGGACATCGGGAGAAGGATACAATGTGCAGGTCTTCTTCATATGTTAATGCTAGAAGTCTCAAAGCCAAGATGGGGGAGCTGGAGTAGTTAGTGCAAAATGAGAACCTAAATACAGTGGCCACATCAAAAATCAGAATCCCATAGGGTTTGTGATGCTCTCTATAATTTAGGCTATATTTAATAGAAATAAATGGTCTAGAAAATGGTGCAAGAAGCATTTTTTAATTAATTTTTGGCAAGCCAGTGTTCTAGACTAATTTGACCATGCTGAATCTAAAAATCACTGTTCTGAAGGCAATTTCTCAATTGAAAGTCCAGAATTCAAGTTGGTGTATTAGAATAATAATTCTTGTTTCTATGCTTTATAGGAGAAATAAGCAGCAACTAAATTGGCCTCCTGGTTGAAAATTCAACTTGGGAACAGTAATTTTCAGATTCAGTGTGGTCAAATTAGCCTAGAAATAATTGCGGGTAGAAATTCTATGACCTTCCCCTCCCACCACCGGCAAATTATTTTATATTGCGGTTATGATGGGCAGCTCAACGAAAATATCAAATCAAGTGTATGGCACCAGTAAAAAAGCACATTGTATATTAGGGACTATTAGGAAAAGATCTGAAAATAACACAGACCATATCATAATGCCCTTATAAATTTTTGGTGTGGCCACATTTGGTATAGAAAGTTCTGGTTGTCCATTCTCAAAAAGTGTATCATATAGCTTGAAAAATGCAGAACAGGACAAGCAAATGACTAAGGGAGTTGAGCAACTTCTTTATGAGGAAATACTAAACGAGTGCTATAATAAAGACATATGAAATTGTGCATGGAATGGAGAGATTTTCTTCTCCCTCTTCTATAATTCTTTCCAGAAGGGTAGAACCAAAAACAACAAAGAGCCTTGTGGCACCTTAAAGACTAACAAGTTTATTATGGCATAAGGTTTTGTGGTCTAAAGTTCACAAAGATGCTTATGCTTTTTTTTTTAACCTTTAAGGTGCAACAAGACTCTTTCTAAGGTGTAACAAGACTCTTCCCCCACCCCCTATAAATACGGTTCCAAGGTGCAACAACCCTCTTTTTTCCACAGACCTCATCCTGTTTGGTTACACGCACACACAACTGCTTATATACATTTAACATCACATCTAGTCTGGAACTTAAGATCACCTAATGAGATGAATGGTAAGTAGATTAGGATGGACAACAAGGACTTCTTCAAGTACTGTTTCGGGGAGCTGATTCCCCACCACCACCACCACCACCACCACCACATTTGTTGTTGTTGTTGATAGTTTTGATTTATTTTTCTTTAAACTGCCTTGAAACCCTGTTTAGATGGAAGTGACGAAATACAAATTTCGTCACTCCCTCTAATAACAAACTTGGGTAGCTGAGTGCCTATCACTTTAGAAGCAAAATTGTGCTGCTGTTGCTGCTGCTGAAATCCACACATTCCATTAGAAGGCTTTAAAAGGAGATTAAACAAATGCAGGTAGGCTAGATGCAGGTAGGCTAGGTCTATCAACTACTATTAGCTCGGATAATGGAATCTCAATGTTCAGACAATATATTTTGAATTCTGGTTATTGATTTACGTGAGAAGGGGTGGGGATCTGTTGTCACCATACCCTGCATGTGAGATATCCGACTGGGCACTATTAGAAACAGGATGCTGGACGAGATGGTGCCTAAGGACGCAATTCTACGCTGTTTAGTCAAAAAAAAGTCCTACAACTCCTAGCATTCTCCAGGAAGCTCTGCTAGCTGGGGAATGCTAGGAGTTGTAGAACGTTTTCTGTCTAAGCATGCAAAGGATTGCACCCTGAGTCTATTCAAACAGTGTTTTTCTTAAATTCTGGAATATAAACATCGAAAAGGGTGAAAAAGAAACGTGAAAGATCTTAATTAAGGTGAACTATGAAAGAGTTGCAATGCTGTATATAAAGAATGGCAATGTATATGAAGATGAAAAATTAAAGTTTCAATCTTATACACACTTACCTGAGAGTAAGTCTCACTGAATTCAAGGGGCCTTGCATCTGAGTAGATATGCATACAATTCTATTGCAAGCATTAAAAATGTCTTTTGACCATATAAAATTGACCTCAGTATAAAACTTCGCAGAAGCAGTTGGTCGTAAGTATATTTGTGTAAGCCCTTTTTTAAACCATTTGTTTTATGGGACAAATTGTATAAATGTACACTACAATCATGTGAAAGGCCCGAGCAGAATTGGGAAAAAAAAGAATCAACCATGTTTTAGCGTTTATAACTCACCTTAAACTGTTCTTTCTACATGCAAAAGGAGAATCATGAGTTAATTCATGTATTTGCATAACATCCTCTGCATTTTTAGCCACGGTAAGAATTTCAGCAGAGAGCCTCACATTGCATGCTATGTGCACATGAAGCTTAAATGACAGTGGTTGGCAACATGTCAAAAACTATTTCCATATGCTCCAACTGAAACCTATCCTTACTTCAGCTGCAGCCAATGATGTCACCTCCATTAGATTCACTGCTCGGAAAGCAAACACAGCAGCTGCCAGGACTGAAAAAGAATGCACAATATTCAGACTGGCGGCATTCTAATTAGTTGGTAAAAGATATTTTGATCTAGCCATTCTTAAACTCAATTCAATAAGCATTTTGTTTGGGAACTATATAGCCAGCTTTAAAGTCTCCAGTTCTGGTAATCTTGTGACAGGTTCGTTTCAAAGAAAAGTGGTATGGGAATATTATTTAAAAAGCACAACAGAAACAACATACACAACTGTCTTAAACTAAATAAAAGTTTTCATGGTCTGTACACAACATTTTTCTCAAGCAGATTACAGTATTTGGCATATAGCCCCCATAAATACTAGTTGTAAACTCCTTTCTTGGTGAGGACTGTTCACATGGACAGGGCATAGACATATGTGGGCATGCACAAATGGGGGCCAGGTAGTCTGATGCCCACACCTTGAATAGAACACTGAAAAACATTATCTTTGTGTGTAGGCACAATCTGCATGATTTTTACCACTCCCACTGTTTTGAGGGTAGCAACCATGGAGACTGGTCCTACAAATGATGGATCTAATATTGGAACATCCAGTGGACCGGGAAAGAGGGGGGTATAGATAGGTGCGATGTCGCTCAATATGAATAGGCTCTATGCAGTTGGGAATTTTGGATTAATGAGCCCCTTATCTATTTTGGCTGCCATCCATCCAAAGTTAAGCACTTCTACCAGTATCAATGAGAGTGATGCACACACGCTTAACTCATGTATTAAAATCAATGGGGATTTAAAGGATTTAACTCAGCCTTCCCCAACCTGGTGTCCTCCAGATGTTTAAGACTTCAACTCCCATCAGCCCCAGCCAACATGGACAATGATCAGGAGTCCTGGGAGTTGTAGTCCAAAACATCCAGCATGTACCCCGTTGGGGAATGTTGAATTAACTGAATGGATTGTGCCCTATCGTTGTAGACAAATAAAAAATTGACATCAATCGTTTATGCATAAAATTGTATGTGTATCTTCCCTGGCTCAGCTGTTCTTTCTTGGTTGACTTGGAAAGAAACTGCCAGTAAGCGGTATTTAACTTGAACAATGGCACTTAAGAAAATTCGATAATGGAAATGTAACAATTAACCGGCCATTCCTTCTAGCTTTGATAAAATTACAGCATTACTGCAAACCAACTGGCTGTGTTATTTTAATTCCAGAAGGCCACACAGACCGAATAGGTAACTCAACAGCGCAATGACTACCCCACCCCACCCCGAAATTCACCACTCCATTTACAGGTGGTGAATGGAGTGGCTTATTGAATCCATTTTTAAGGGAGGTAACATTTATCAAGCCGTTGCAGGGAGACTGCAATTAATGGTGGAGAAGAGCAGCTTCCTCTTTTTCCATTTGCCTCCCTATTTTTCAGGGGAAGAAATAAAAGTTTTGCCATTATGTCAGAAACACCAAGAGAGTTCTTCTCGCCAGTAACCTCTGGTAAGAGTTTCAATGATGGTGCAGACACCATGAGCAGTGGCAAAACTACATTCCCCTTAACACATCCGAAAAATACAGGAGGTGAGGAAGCTGTCATCACTCACAGCCACAGTAAGGAACTCCACCCATAAAGCCATTCAGTAAAATTTACCCCCGAGATCATCCCTCAGGTTTGGGGAGCTGAAATTGTCCTTATGCAAAATAATAATAATAATACTAATAATAATAATAATGGAAGTTCAGCTTTGCCAACATTTGATCCAGCCGGACTGTGAACCAACCCCTACATTCACCCATTTCAGAAACACATGGTGTCTTTCAGGTGACAAGAGACAAAGAACAGTAATATTACTGTGACTTCCTTGTGCCTTCTCCTGCTGCTCAAAGAAGCCAAGTGCTACTAAGGGGAGTGAGGAAGCAACCAGGACCAATGGCTGTGTTGCAAAAATTGCAACGGGCTTTTCTGACTTACCATAGTTACTGCCAGCACACTTATATTTGCTATCAGCAGCTACTGATGTCTGTACACCTGGGAGTTTATTCACAGGCATCGAGGTAAGCCAGCGCTCAGAATGGCAAGTCACAGAAGTGAGAAAATGGGGCAATGGTCCATCCCTTGTCATCAACTCTCAATTACCAAGATTTAAGTCACGTGGAATCTGAGATTTGACCATGAATTGCAGCTTACACCATGTAATTACATATGAGAAACCTAACGACTTTTGCACTTGTATTATATTACTTTTAATAAGAATGTAAACATAATCTACAAAAGGTATTGTTCATTACCAGCAAGAATTTCCAGAGAGTTGTATCCCAGAATTCTGTCCCACAAAAGCAAGAGCTGATCCGTAGCTAAGTAACCAGAGAATGCTCGTACCATCCATTTAAATGATATTCTTAGACTGCAAGAATGTGGAAAACACACACACTATTGTATTTCCCTCCAATACACAATCATTATAGCTTTGCCTTTTGATTTAGATTTATTTATATGGATTTCTTTGCCTTATAAAGAAATCCACATGTTCCGTAATCCTTGTCAGGTGGAGAAAATAATTCTTCCTAAATCTGACATGATCCATCAAGTTCTGGCTGGTTCATTCAGAATCTATTTGCTATCTCCTTCTTAAACTTTGCATGATTCAACACTGAAGAAAGAAAGTACAGTTTCACAACAATTATAAATGTCGAACCTGAACTAGGATAAGAACAATGTAGGTGTTTGCATTGCATGTCACAGCCTGATTCTTTTATTGCTGTGAACATATGCCTTAGAGCAGTGGTCTTCAACCTTTTCAAACACAAAATCCACCTTTAGTCCAAATATGCATTTTGGAACCCACCTATTAATTTTATAACATATATTTGAAAGGTGATACTGTTGTTGTTATAACCCACCTTATCAGCCTCAGACCCAATAATGGTTCCTCACCCATCAGTTGAAAGTCTACTTCCTTAGAGGCATCTAAATAAACTGTACCTGTTTTAGAAGGGCAATTATTATGCAAGCAAACCACCTTTGCCACTCTTAACTCTTTCACACATTGAAAAGACATATTGACTAGCCTGATATTGGGGTCAGAAATATTCCAATGAAGTCACAGGTTTAAAAAATTAGATGTATTTGACAATGACTTTGATTTAACGTAAAATACGAAGCTGTATTAAAATGATTTCTTATAGTACAAGGGTACAATAATACATGGATGATAACTGTGATCTGTAAGAGCCACTACTGTTAATTCTCACAGAACCTTGATATTACTTGTGTATTTTTCCTTTCAAAAACCTTTTGGAGGCATGATTTTTAAAAGATACTGAATAGTTAATAATTCCTTAGCTTAACTGCTACATCTACATAACATAGCTATCATGTTATCCAATGAAAACTCATCCAATGAGTTTTCACCATGTTGGTGTCATTTAGACCCCAAGTACATTGGACATATAACGTTTCATCCCATGCCCCCTCACTCAATGGCCTTTTAGAAAAATCCTTAATTTCATTCTCACTCTCTCAAACACAGAAGGGGCAGAATGCTACAAAGCAATTGACAACTTACTTGCTGGAGGACAATATGAAATAACACAGTTTAGGATGGAATATTTCACATATTTTTGTGTCGGGGCTAATTATGACTCCAATAGTACAGGAGATTTAAAATGTTGTGCTTGCCTTTACCCTTAGATCATCATGGTCCTTTCTGAGAAAAGGCACACTCCATTATGGTGGTAGCAGAGATACTTCGTTTGGAGGCTAAGGGCTTCGGAAAGAAAAGTTAGTCTGCTTATGGTAGCTCTCTGTGGAACAGGGTGAACATTTAAGAAAATTATAGATGAGTCACTATATAACCCAAAGTCACTGCAAGATGCTATAGGAAATGATTTGTGGTGTTTGTTTTTGCAGATAACTGCCACAAGCCCACTTTAAGAGAGTTCCAAAGTACCTTTCAAAATGTACAAAGTGAAATTATACACCCATCTCAATTTACATTAGTTCCTTTTGTAAGTTTCTACCAGAATTATTAAGCTTCATAGTATAAAACATCCACTTTCTAGAAGGTTTTAAGTTTCGATACTTGTCAGTTCTCAAATTTAAGGAAAGATACTTACGGTTGTGCCCCAATTTCTCTCAGATGATAAAACAGTTGTGGTAGATGAGTTTGGAGAAGGGTCTCAAACAGCAGACATAATGATACAATACCCTTTTAAAACACACAAAAAACAAACATATACAAAGTATACCTCTTGCCACCTGAGCTTTATAAATAGAAACATTAGAAAATATGCAACGTAGATAACGCATAAATTTAAAATACATACGCAACAGGTCAAAGTGATTCGATAAAACGATGGCATGGACAAACAGCTACATACTAAAACTGTTCCTATAACTGTTACTATGACTTAAAAGAGACTTCTTCAAATCAAAATATTGTCAGCTGCAGACACCAGACAAACGTATTATAAATGCTTGCCATGCAGACCACATAACAATATTTAAGTTCCCAAAATTTAAAGTATAATAAATATATGCCATAAAGTTGATTCCAGCATAAACTTAAATGTTTTCTTGTATCTAGAAATGTTTTTCTTTGTACTACATAATCAGGGCTCTGTACACTTCCAAACTAAAATCAAAGTAAAGAAATTCTGCACTAAGAAAAATTGATATCTATGACAGCTATACGTTACACAACATCAAGCAACATTTCAATTTTTCCTCTTATTTTGTATAACATATTTTGCAGTTTTTACTCATTTATATAATTTATTCTGGCTGTTTTTGTCTTGAGGAGAGGAGGCTCCCTCCTACTACAGCCATAGGCTGCATTCAGATGTCACAAAAGCCGACAATGGGTTAATAAGCTACTCACAGTAGCTTATTTTCAAACAGCCCATGATCCCCCACCACACTGGTGGGGTAATAAGCTATTTTGAGTAGCTTATAAAGATACTGTGTGTAATTTGACTTACAACCCACCCACCCTGTCCTGCTGCAGTCCTTCCACCCGAGCAGTGGCGCTGTTTTACCTCTGAAGTGCTGGAAGTTTGCAGGATTGGGATAAAATTTCATATGCAGCCTCTCCCAGACAGGAGGTACCTGATCCACTTCAAGCCCCTGCACGATCATTCACCAAGGAGGAAAAATCCCAAGTGCACCAAAAAGGGGGAAGTGGCTAGAAAACCTTCGGGGTTGCAGGCTCAGGACCCAACCCCATGCACAGCCTCTCTCAGTTGGGAGGCACCCGATGCATCGTCAAAATCATGCACTCTGACACTGACAAGGAGCAGAGAGGCCGTGGTTTTGACTGCTCTTGCCAAACAGTTCTCTAGCCTGCCAAAAAAAATCCACGGTTGATTGCCAGATGACACAATAACCCACGATGGTTTAAATAACCCACTTTTCAAATCGTTAAGTTATCAAAGTGGGTTATTTTGTTCAAATAAGCCATCATGGATTAAAAAAAACCTCCCACCAGACAACAGGATAACTCATGATGGATTAATTGAGCTATCGTGGCTTAATTAACCTATCATGGGTTATCATGACATCCAAACCCAGTCACAGGAAATCTTATGCAGTCACTTCTTTGGCTTCCTAGAAGTCAACAGAGATTCCCCCACGCTTTTACACTTTGAAGCATATCTTTGTAGCCATAAGGATGAGAGTTACACTTTCTTTAAACTGAAAGCTCAAGGGTTCTCAGCACTTTTTCTGCACTCCTGTGAGATTTCCTTAATTGCCATTCTATTATTACTATTATATCTAGTACTCTTATTTGTTTTCCTTTCCTTCTGGCCTCAATGTCTCTTTTAATCTGCATCCAGTCCATGCACGTAGATATGCACAAAACGTGCCCACTTTGATTTGGAATAGGTTGAATATTTCCCAAGTCTTTTTGGAAAATTCTCAGAAAAAGAAATGACATTTTCCAGAGTTCATGTCAACAGTGCAGGAACAGGTTAGAAAAGCCTTGATTGCTGTTTTCTGTCCTTACAATTGGGCAAGTCAGATAATGTTTGGGAAAAGGGGGAAGGAGGGCAACTGGTGGCAAGAGGAGTGGTGCAGAACCATTATAAGCCAAGGAAAATTTCAGAGGCGGATTGGGCTCAGCTCATAATGACTCAAGGATATATGAATTGGGGTGGTTCTTTCCAAATCCCTCCCCCCATTTCCAAATTTTCTTTTTCATCTCTAGATGTAGACGCCTCTTTTCATCCCAATATGTATATGTGCATCTGACAAAGTAGGATCTAGCTCACAAAAGCTTAAGACTACCAGAAATATGTTTGCACATCACATGAATGAGCCTGATCTTTCCCACTGCAAGTGGGAGCAGCTAAAAAAGCCCAGCTTCCATCTGTAGCTTGGTTAATGTTACACATGAACCAGGAATTCAAGCCAGAGCTCCTTGTTTGCACTTAACATTAACCAAACCCCAGTTGGAAGGTCCGTGGTTTGTTTAGCAGTGGGAGTGATCAGGCTTAAGAACATAAAGAATATAAGAGGAGCCATGTTGGATCAGACCAAGGGTCCATCTGGTCCAGCACTCTGTTCACACTGTGGCCAACTTGCTGTCAACCAGGGACCCACACGCAGGACACAGTGCAACAGCACCCTCCCACCCATGTTCCCCAGCAACTGGTGTATATAGGCTTACTGGAGGTAGCACGTAGCCATCAGGGGAGAAAAAAAGCAAAAAAAAAGCAAATGCTATTTTGGGCTGCATTAATAGAAGTATAGCTTCCAAATTACATGAGGTACTGGTTCCCCTCTATTTGGCACTGGTTAGGCCTCATCTTGAGTACTGCATCCAGTTCTGGGCACCACACTTCAAGAAAGATGCAGACAAGCTGGAGTATAGCTATGGTTCAATCTCTACTACTTCTAGTTAAATTATTTCAGCTGGACTGCAAAGATATCTTCCACAAACCTTGAATTGCTATTTCCAGTCTAAGTAGACAATACTGATCCAGATGGACCTGTAATTTGATAATTTAAGACAGCTGCATGTATTCACATGCCACAGACAGGAGATTTTATTAATACAAGATATTTTAAAATCAATTTAACACAAGCCCTATAAAGTTAAAGTGTGTTTATACAGTGACCTTGATCTTTCAGAATAGGACAAAGTATACAGACACATTTTTTTCTTTATTGGCTTGTTTTATTGTTTATTTCAACATTTATATGCTGCCTACCAGGGCTAACCCTCCCTGAACCTGGCTATGTTATTGTATGCAAGTATTTTGAAACAGGAGGTACACGTTAAATTTGTTCAAAATAAACTTACAGAAGGATGAGAAGAGATGGAATGAAGTCTGAAGAAATAACGCACGTATATTTCACGAAATATCTGATACAACTTGGAAGGTTCGTTGTACAGAAAACAAAGTGGAGCAACTGAAAGAGTAAAAACATTTGTTATCTCAGCTTCGTAAAATGCACAAACAGCAAAATGCATGAAACATGCCCATGAGAAAGGAAAAACTAAAACTAAAGATGCATGTTCTGAAAGAATACCAATCTTTTATGGAGTTAGAATCAAGTGCAGAAAATATGCTAATACAGCCATGGCTACAGAGCAATCATGATTTACCACTTCTTTTAAGACCAATTTAGATTTTGCTCTTTATAATATAAGGAAAAATCACAAGCCAGTTTATATATTTGATCACTTTGAGAGTGCTAGTCTCACAGTTGTTCGAAATTGACTTGAAGGCATCATTTGTGTGAATTGGGACCATCACATGGGTTGCATATATGTAACCACACTAATTTCTGTTATGGCATTGGTGTTTTTGTGAGCTGTCGACCAGAGAAGGAATTGGGCAGGCACACATACACTGTCCACATGAAGAGACTAGTTGACAAAAACAGCACGTCCATGTAAACCTAACCTAGTTGCAAGCTCAGAAGCAGGTCTTGAGCAGTAGACGCTTCTTCCAATAATGACCAAGGGGGCCCATTTCCCAACAAGGATTCCTCAGGTCATGATAGACAAGCCTAATACAGGAGATGACCTATCGAACAATTCAATACCAATAATGACATCAAAGAGCTGGAACACAGGCCAGCAATCCACCTGTGTCTCTTCAAGACCTCCAGGAATGATAGTGTTGGCAAATCTAGGTGAAGATGGCCCTCCGCAAAAGTAGAGCATGAATCACAAGCTACATGACAAAAACATTCCAAACATGTAGCCGAAATATAAATGATTTCAAAAGAAAGAGCCATCTTCCACAACATGCATAAATGAACTTCCTTATTCAATGAATTATACCTAATTTCTAATTCTGATTCTAGTATTAAAGAGTCGCTTACCATACATTGAAAAGCCATGGAAAGGGATTACACCTGCAAAAGAAAGATGTTCCATTTTACTAACTATCAGCATTGTCCATGATTTAAGAACTTTGTAGGAAAACTCAGGCTTTGCTTCCACAAAACATTTCATAAGCACATCATCGACGCTATGGATGTTAGCCAATAATTGTTTCCTTGAACATGGTAGAGAATGCCCACATGACTTGTGACCCACCATGCTCATTGCATCCCACCATTCATTTATGGTGTCCAACCAGTGATTCAATAAACCTTCTCCTTTTGTTGATGACCAGATTCTGGGGGAAAAAGAGGGCATTACCAAACACCTGGCAGGCCCCAGTACATGGTTGGTGAGTTACAGTCATGATAATGGGTCACAAATTCGGCAGTGTTGCTTTGTATCCGCATATGGCTAAATGCATATACTAGGCTTTGCTGCTTTGTATCCGCATATAAATTATTTCATTTTTTAAAAACTCAATATAAATTATTTTAAAAGGAAGACCCATCTTTCACAACATGCAAGGATTTTTTAAAAAAATTGTGATATTGGGAATCTCCCAGACAAATGGTACAGGGTGAATAGGTCAGGACTTTACAGCCTCCATGACAACTGTGGAGCTGTCCCAAAAGATATCATGCTCCTCTCTTTTAGCAGGATATACTCTAGTCTTGGTTTTATGTTTTGTTGTGTCCTGGACAGGAGAAAGGTGATTGAATATGGAGGGACAGTATTCAGTTATGGACAGATCACTACCTGTTTGGTTTTAGACTTATAGGAGCTCTTACTCTCCAAAGGAGGACGTATTAAGAGCAAGATGGAACCAAATAGTTTCCTGACTGCCCTGGGGGAGTTTCCTACTGCTTGAGCTGCTGATTCTAAAGAAGTCCTGATTGAACTTTGGGACAGGGAAATGATCCAGATGGTTGACACAATTCTCCTGCCTATTGCTGGCTGAGCGGGTAAGAAGTGTGGTAAATGCTTCCTTAGCGAAGAGTGTAGTTCAATAAAGTGTAAAACACTGCTCTAGCATTATCATACTTTACTGAAAAACCCCTCTCTGGATATCACCAGGCAGGGTAATTCCAAACCAGTTTCAAATTTCCCATTCTTAGTTTAAGTATTTGATTGCCTCGGCTCCAGGGCTCCTTGGATGAAACTAATTATCTAGATTTATCTCAATCTGATTTCACGTCTGGTTTTGGGACTCAAACAGCTTTGGTTGCCTTCTACACAAATTTAGATGGAGAGAGTATGTCCGAATTGGTTCTGCTGGACCTCTCCATGCCATTTGATACCAGCAACCATATTATATTCCTATATCACTTTCCATGATGGTTCTGGCAAGTACTGTTCTGCAGTAATTCTGGTACTTCCTTGGGGGTCATTTCCTGAAGGTGATGTTGAGGGACACCTGCTCGGCATCCTAGGCATTGGTGAATGATGTCCCACAGGAATCTATTCTTCTCCCATGTTATTTAAAATCTATATGGAACCATAAAGAGAGACCCAAGTTTTAGAGTGTGTTATCACCAATATGTGGATGACACACAGTTCTATTCATCTTTTTCATCAAATACTAAAGAAGCTTTTGCAGTTCTTGACCAGTGCTTGAAGCAGAAATAAGATGTACTAGGACTAACAAACTGAAGCTTAATCCAGGTAAGACAGATGTGCTCCTCGTCAGGAAGGAGTCAGACTCTGGAATAGCTCTGCTGGATGGACTCTCGGAATTCAACTGTTTTTGATTGTGTTGTACCACCCTTGAAAAAAACTAGTTTGGACTTAGCTGGACTTAGCTTTGCATCTGGATGACCAGGTTGCTGTAATGGCCAGGAGTGCCTTTAACCAGCTTTGGCTGGTACACCAGCTGCACTCATTCCTGAAGAAGTCAGATCTGGGCACAGTAATACATGCCTAAATTACATCAAGATTGGATTACTGTAACACATTCTACATGGAGCTACCTTTGAAAAATCTTCAGAAGCTGCAGTTGGATCAGCTGCACTGGTTGCCAGTTTGATTCCACTCACAATTCAAAGAGTTGATGATTATCTTTAAAGCCCTGAATGACTCGGGTCCTGGATACCTAAAGGACCACCTCCTCCCATGCCAATCTGCCTGTTCTCTAAGATCAGAAAGAGAGGACCTTTTTAGTGGTCTATTTGGGGTGGAGGCATGATTGATAGCGACAAGAAGCAGGCCCATCTCAGTGGCTGTACCACTATTGTGGAACATCTTGCCCCATAAAGTACAGATGCCCCTGTTTGTATGTCTTTTGCCTTTTGGTGAAGACGTTTTTAGTCTGGTAAGCTTTAGCATGCTATGTGTTTCTTTTGTTTAAAGGTTGTTTAAACTATAGTCTCTGCCTCTGCACTTTTATTGTACTTCTATTAAATGTATTATTTTATATTATTTTCAACTACTGTGAGTTTATGATTTAAAATTATTGTGAGCCACTCTAAGTGGAACATGGCCATTTTGCCTTAACTTAAAATCTGGGAAATTTATGTTTAATGCTAATAAATCCCTCAGCGAATTGGGATTTCATTTTTCAGCTACAGGTTTCCATTTTGATGTACAGATTTCACTCTCTGACACTGAACCAATCAACTACTTAATTATTTCCATTTGAACTACTGTTTAGATTTTCACACACACATACACACCCCACAGCAATTCCCAGTGTGGATAGTTGCAGGCTATTAATCCTGCACTGCCTTGGGCTAGGACTCATAGATCATGGAATCGCAGCCTACTGCCCAACAGTATTTCCCCATTCTCTTCTATGAACAGGAGAATGCTATATGCTCATGAAAGAAGGAAGTTCCATTCGGGTGTTTCCCTACCTGGAAGGGAGCAGGAAGCTCCACTACCCACAATGTAAACAAACCCAAAGAGCCTAAACTGACCAAATCTTTCAGATGTTGCCTAACTTAAATTAGCTAAATTTCCTTGTTTCAGCAACAAGGAAATAAATGGGAATAGAGGAAGATGGTGAGTTCTACTGTAAGCTTTTTCCAACTGTGGCACCTAAAGACCAATCACTACTCAAATCTTCATGATTGTTCTCATACACCCCGTGGACGACCTGAAGAAAAACTGTTCATATAAGGCGTATTCATGTGGCAGGGTAATGCAGAACCACAAATTCCTCCAAGATAATGACTCTACTTCTACAAAAAGAAAAACTGAACTCGGTTTTTATTTTCACAGAAGGGGAGTGGTGATCTTGAAGTTATTGAGGGTTCGTTAACATTTTTGGAGAATGGCAAAAGTTGAATCTGCAGTACCCACAAAATAAAATTTTCAAAGAAGCTTCTCAAAATGTCAGGGAGAGAAAAAGCAATTGCTCCAAGAGGTAGAGAAGTTCCATATTTCAGGACCGAGAGCATTAAAAGCTGCTGATTCTGCCATGCAAAGCATTGCTTGTCCTAACATCTTAGATTCAGCTAGTGACTTCTTTTAAGTCCCTGCCAGCTTGCAGGATCACAAATGCCTTCCTCAAAATGAATTAGTGAAAGCAGCAACTGGGATGTTGCTATATTATTGCTGTTTTTTAAGAAATGTGGGCCAGATGTCTGTGGATTGGGCTTCAGGGGACTGGGGCTTACCCAGACACATGCTCATAACACAGCTGCACATTGATCCTTTGAACCAGAGATGCCAGGGATTGGAACCTTCTGTATACAAAGCATATTCTCACCCACAGAACATTCTCTCCATTGGTACTGGCCCCATTTACTATGCTATGAAAGAATGCCCCTGGGCTGAAACAATTTGTGCAATTGAGAAGGCAGCCAAAGCTAGGTAAATAAGCTGACATTTATGGCCATATTGTGCCACACATTAGACTTATTGCAAATGCAGGAGAGCCCTGTTGTCAGCAATGTCTCCCTAATATTTCAAACAAACAGACTGAAAAAGAGAGAAGCAGACAGTAGAGCTCAGGTACCTGAATAAAGCTTGTAAATGAACATTATCATCCAGAACGGAGACTAGGTTTGGAACAGAAAGCCTTGCTATGCACTTGAGAAACAAGGGCCTGTTTAACAGTGAGGAGAACACTACAAGGCACGCACATATAGATACTGATGGGTAGGGACTCTGTGCCAATCCTTAACCAAGCAAAGACAACTTCCTTCAGTTCTTAAGTACATATTTGGGTACGATGGAAGTACTGGTTTCAACTCAAGAAACTTATTGTGGGCCTGGCCTTCCCACGGGTCTTGCCACTGATACTTCCGCTTAGATTAAAGAGGGGGTAAAATCACTCAATAGGACTTTTGCATGTTTCAAAACAAGATCAGTTGCCATTCTGGCTTAAAAGACAAGAAATATTGAATTTCCTTTGCAGGTTGCTCGTGGTGGTGTACACCTTTTGAAAGTAGAAATGAAATGTAACCTTGCAGAATTATTGCATCCAGGCAGAAAAGACCATAGGGTGGTTGTTTTCCTTTCTTTCTTTCTCTCTTCTTTTCTTTCTTTGTTTTACTTTAATAGCATTTAAATAAGGTTTTGAATAATTACACATACACTAAAAACGAACACTGAAGAACCTTAAATGAACATTTAAGAACCTAAGATTGGCAGAAATAGTGTTCATCGTACTGCACAAAGTCTTATTCTGAACTATTATATTCAAGAAGAGGTGATGTGGGGTGGGGGGGGGGGAGGAGATATGTCCAAATTTGAGAAGTCTATTACATCATCGTTTGTAAAGTCAAGGTGAAGAACAAATAGAATGGGATCCTGGCCAAAGGACAGGAAGCTAATAAAAAAATCCTGCCTAGAATTTCTCACACTCACCATCTTGGAGCAATGGGAGCATTGAGAACAGAAAAAGCAAATTCTATCAACAGGCTAGGTAAGGAGTGAAAAGACTACAGTATAAGGAATCAGGAAAAGAGAACATTCTGACCGCATAAAAGAAAGCCTGTAAAACAAGGAATACAGTGTGTGTGTGTGTGTGGTTCAAATTATTCTTTAAAACTACAGAAACGCACACACTCAAATGAGGGATGGAAGCAGCAGCAAATGAAATAATAATATATCATACCATCCTGGACAACCAAGAAGGGTCAGGGTTTTCAATGACTAGAAAATAGTATTCTTACTCATGGGAGTGGCACATTCAGCAATCCATTTCTTTTCTCTCGCTTCCATTGTCAGGACAAAGAGTTTATGCATTTAAGAACTATAAAATCTGTTCCGCTAGAGACAATAGCAGGATTACACACGCACAAATACTGGGGTGACCACAGACAAAAAATGGCTCTATTTTACTGGTACACAAAAACAGAAGGCAGCAGTTGGCAAACTAAACAACTATGTGATGCACAAAGCACACAACTGCAGTACAATAAAACTATTTATCAAAGTTGGGGTAAATGAAAGCTTTTTCTCCATCAAACCCTGTTGTCTCTCTTAACAGTACAAGTACAAAATATAATTCATAAGAATCCCCTGAAATTGCTGCAGTTTTCCCTTTTCCCACCAGAGGAGGCAACAGTATAACGTTCTTTACCATTTGGTGGATAAAATACAGCATATTCTTCCATTCCAAGTTTACCTGTGAAAAATACAGAAAATAAAAGATATACATAGCTGAAGAGAATACAGTGTTTTCTCAACTTTAAAATGTAGAACTGACACACTGAAGACAGTGAAATATAATTGGGAGATTCAAAAATATAGTAGTACAACCCTACAAAGTTGCAAAACAGAACATTCTTCAAAATAATCTACCAAAATAAGAAGCAACAATGAATGGGCTTTGTACAGATCTATGTAACATATATTAGACATATATTAAGCCTTATTGAATAAGCGTATTTTAAAAGTGGGTATTTTGGGAAACAATCCTGCTCCCCATTTCTGACTCCACACACAGGCAAGTCTGATCATGGTTGAGAGAGAAAACTGAGCGGATTTTATTCTCTCTCCACTTATTTAGCAAAACCAGGTTCAGATACTGGATGCTAAAGTAACATGATGCGAGTCATCTCCCACAAATCTTTTTTATCGCAAACCAGCCATGTGAGACTGCTAGTTTAATTGGGGAATTAGTCCTGGGGTGCTTTAGTAACAAGTATACACACATAGGCACTGTAGCTCTCACAAAGATCACGAGTATTCTATGTCTAGTCTATTTTGTAGGAAATATACATTTGTAGATCTCTTTTTTTTATGATGGGAATAGAAATAATATTAAATACTGCAGCTATTTAAAATGATGAAATGATTCACACATAGACTACTGGAAACTAAGAACAAGAAAAGCATGCATATCCCAGCTGCCTTTAGTATCTCACCAACAAAAAGGTCGGGATACATGTTTTTTTTTTCTTTGCAAGGATAAAAGCAGCTGGGGTCTGTCAGCAGAAAATCACAGTAATGGGACCTGGGGGAGCCCACCTCTGCCCAAAACACTGCCTTTCCACTTCAAATGACATTGTATAGAAGAAAAAAAGAGGCCAGAAAACAAAACCATGGAAGTACACATAATGAGCTGGTTCACATGATCACTGTCAGAGAAACAAGGCACTGTAGCTTGTTTTGCATAATCACCCAGCCCACTAACCTGGGCAGTATGGCTTGTTTGAGGGACCGTTGTTTCCGCTTCAAACAAGCCACTCCACTTGGGTTCAGACAACATGCCAAGTCACATTCCAATCACAACCCAGCCATTGTGGCTTGTTTAGCTGATGATGATTGTACAAACATGTCCAATGAGTAGTTCTACCCTATAGCAGAGGCCTGCACAACTTGTGACCCACCATGCCAAATGTAGGCCATCAGCCCTGTATTGTAGACTGTCAGGTGCTTGGCAACCCACTGGTTTTTCTAGTCCCAAGGCAGGCTTGCACAAACAGGTGGCTATTAATTGTGGGCCACAAATATATTGTGCATAAGAGTACTCAGACTTAGTCCAGGGAGATCGAGTTCCAAATCCAAGCTCAACCATGACCACCACCAACAGACCAGAAGTGGGTCAAACGCAGCGTAAGCATTTATAACTACCGCAAATAAAATATCCGTTTCTTTACCTCGAATGTACGACTTGGGTGGAGTGGCACTATTGTATGTAAAGTGTCCTAATACTGAAGTGTCCCGAGAAAAACAAAGTAATACCTGCAAAACAACAACAATATAGGAATGATCAGAAAATGCTCTGAGAATAAAAATCATGAAGGCAAGGGCTGAAATTGGCAGTTCAGTTCAGCAGGAAACATGTCACAAAATATAGTGTGACTACTAGGCTAGCCTATCCAACTCCAACAATTATATTCTGGATACTTCGCAGAAGGGAACTTAAATACATGTGTTCCCAGTAACATGCAAATTGACTCTCAGATTTGGAGCAAGACGCATATAGTTTTATGGCCAAATCAGATGCAGGACAGAGTATCTGTGACCAGGGTCTCCTGTTTTCCTATTTTTCTTAAAAGAAGCCACAGGGAACCTCGTACTCGATCAGGGCCACTGTGATTGTCAGGGAAAGATTATCCCCACCCCACCCCGCAACCACACACACGCCATTCCCCTGACTTAATCACACCCACACACAAGAGTACTATTTGTCCTGCTGGGAAAACATACAGCACCGTACCGAATTAATTTCCAGGAGTGCTTCCATCTCTTCTAAATCTAAACAAAAGAACTGGCCTTTTAGGCAACTAATGTAAGTCTGAGCAGGAAGCACAGTTTATCTTGCCTTCATTTTACCCGGAATGCTTTCAATGCCATGGCAATGTTTCATTGCGCATCATCTGCTCAGACAACTCCTTTTTGTTTAATATTTTTATAAACACAGTCTTTTGATAATTATATTTGTCAAAGAAAAGCAAAAATGTCTTGGAAAAACCTTTCTACTTGTGATGGAGAACATAATAATTTTCTAGCTGAGATATGGTTTTACCTTCTTGCATAGCTTACTATTTTGCAGATTTACATTTTTTTGGAGAACAAAGTACCTTTATCTTAAACACACACTTTAAAGTCAACATTACTTATCAGCTTGTGTTCCTATCCAAACTGTTAAAATATAGTACACCCAGCAAGGTAATAACAACCAGGAAAAATTAAAAGCAAATTTATAACAACTGAAGTGAACAGAAAGCAAAAAGTAAAGTGCTGGCCACAGTTCAGAGTGTGGGTCCACACATGGATGCTCCCTGCCACATAAGAACTAGGTATAGCCTCTCAGCCTTCCACAGGAAGAACACAAGTCCTGTATTTCCATGAATGAGAAAAGTTGAGTTTTGACATCTCTGGACAGACATTGCTTGCAACCCAGTCTACTCAATTTCATCACTACATTGATGTATGACAAATGGGGATACAGCTGTAATCAGGAATTTAGGGACTCATAGTCATGAGTCCCTAGTTAAGGCCCAACCAGAAAAAGCATTCTATCATTATAAAGAAGTAATTGGGGGGTTGGTCATTCTAACATTCATAAAACTGGGGGGGGGGGGGGGAGAAATCACCTATCTTCCTGAAATTTACATGTGCCAGAAAGAAATGTTGGTTTTACATTAACCTGAAAATTTCAAGAATATTGGTGAAAGATTGAAGAAAGGAGGACAGTTTAATTAAATTACCTAAATTAATTACCTAATTAAAATCTTGATGATTTCCATTTCCCTTGATCTTCTATTTGATGGAATAGCTTTTCTTTTTTAAAAAAATTGCCTTCAGTTGATTTTTAAATAATACTTATTCATCGCATTAGAGTGAATACAGTGGCCATTTTCAGGATAGAGCAAGCATGCTCAGTAGTGTCTCTCTCCTCCTCCCTCCTGCCTCAGCTAGATTGGAATGTTGAAGGAAAATGGCTGCCTCCTAAAGCACAGACATTGGCTGAGTTCAAACGATACTTTAGGCAACCAGTGGGGGGGGGGTTATGTTGCCGGTACTCCCCACACAACATGTTGTCCTACCCTTGTCACACGGTTGAAAGTCCTGTCACCCTTCCAGGCGGTTGGTGCTCCTCCCTCATTCGTCCCAGCCCTATCCCATCATACATTCCAAATTCTGCCGACTGTAAAGGAGAGCCCAGGGCGCTTTCAGCTGCTCCTGCCGGAGAACTCTATGGCCAATGGAAATAACGCACTGTACACGCAACAAAGCCCGCCACACGACCTTTTAATCAATGGGTCTCTGGATAAGCAACGGAGCAGCCCATTGTTTTCCTCCATGAGTTAAATAGAAAAAGTGTACTGTGAGTCCCCCCCACGACACGGTAAGAAACAAATGATCGGCTCTTTACCCCACCCCCATTGCTTATCGTGTCATCTGAACTCAGCCATTGCCTTAGTGGAATAATCAGTGTCTTCTCAGAACTAAGTTCCATTGAGTGTAATGGTCTTACTCCCAGGTAAGTGTGTAGGGGATTGTAGCCTTTTTAAAAGTGCCTGGAACCTTGGCCAGGAGAAGAGTGAGAAACGTTACTGAGAATTTCCTCTCCTTTCCAGCACAATCCTATAATTGACAACTTTTTGTAAGCCTCTTTATTACACTACAAAAAGTAGGGCAAAAATATTTAAATAAGTACTACACTTTTACTCATGCTTCCTTTACCTTTTTGTTCATATGAATTCTCTTAGTATTCCTTATGATTGTTGAGTTTTGGTTTAACCACTAAGCAGCCTGGTTTCAGACTCTACCACAAGGAAGCTATAGAATTGAATGAGAGTGAAACTTTAGTTCATAAGCAGGCCTGACTTTCTTTGAGGGCAGTGAGTCTGAGAAGCAGATTCAGCCTGGTTCTTGCCTCCCTTTTTAGAGAGGAAGTGTCCTCTTTTCTCTTTTGGAACATGTTTTCCTTTGGCTTTGAGACTATTTGGGGCTAGTCTTTTCCCAAGGCCAGTTTGCTTTTTTGCTCACTGGTGAGAATTGGGCTTCACAACACTTTTCATTTTAAAGTATTTTCTTCACCCTATACCTGGCTTAATTTTCCCTGCCTGGACTTTGCTGAGTTCTCCTGGATTCTAGGAGAGATCTCTTTCAGCCTTCCTCTGGATCCACGATAACCTGGTCTTCAGATCTCTCTTTGGAATAGGTAGCTATACATTCCTTTTAATCACACACATACACACACACTGCTCCTTTCATTTTTTCTAAGAGTTTGGTCCATACTGTTATAAAGTTGAAAGCGTCAAACACTTCATTTAATTAGTTTGAGCCAGTGTAAGTTTTAAGTACAATTCTGAAACCTTTCAAAATGCTTCTGGGCCTACAACAGTGGTTTCAGACACTGTTTTTCTAATAAGCTTTAGAAACAGTTAAACTGTAGTGTATTTTGCATAGTGTACACGTGTATTTTCTTTCTAATCGTTACATGTTTCACATTTCACTTCTGTATCTGATGTTCTTTTGCATTTACTTTTCTTTATAAACCATTCATATCTTAAGACTTCTTGTGTGGCATGTTTTCATTGGTTTAACAAGTTAAAAGGGGTATTCACTGTTTTCATGCTTAAGTTATAAAATCTATTTTCAACGGGCCCAGTAACTTCAAGAGTAACAGAGTTGGGGGAAATCTTCAATCTCTTTGCTATCAGAGGCACTGAGTAAGGGACCCCTGGAGATAATTTAGACTGACCCCAACCACATAACACCCTCCCCCCTTCTGAAGAGGTCTGGACCACAGACTACTAAAGATGAACAAAGTAGCACACCATAATAACACTTCTCATGTGCCCATTTGCTTTATGAGGCAGGTGCTCCTGCAGGCTACCAAACGGAGGGACTAACAAGCCATAGAGTTGCTTGGCTGGGTCTGCCAGAAACTTGCCTCACCACTCCTGGAAGGATCAAATTCTACAGCACCTGCTCCCAGATGAACCTTATGGAATCCCACCCTCCACCCCTGGGTTTAATTTACTGACCTCCTCTGGTTGGGCCTTGCAAGAAACTATAGGAACAGACAGAGCAGGCATACATAGCTCACATAGAGTGCTGAGACTGGCAAATCTAAAAGCAAGTATGTTGCTTTTCAAGAACCAAGGAAATTCAATGGGTCTTATTTTTGAGTAAATATCTAAGGGTGGAAATGCAGTCTGTGTAGGCTTGAAACTTGACCACAACATTGATCACAATCTACCACTTTGAGATCCAAACAGGAAGAAAAGGCATGTAGCATAAAATGAGCTATAATAATTAATATAGTAAACTGAAACTTATTATAATATAGAATATTCTCCTGTATCATCTTGTGTGCTTCTAGCATTAATCAGGGATTTTTCATTCCATTAGAACTATTCTTCAGGTTATCTCCAAATACAGACACAGAACATTAAATGCTTCCTTTTCATGAGACAGTGATAAAAAGCTTTTGAAAAGTTGGCTATTGAAAAGTTCAAATGAGTATCATCAGAGAATAACTTCTGGGGCTCATTTATTAATCTGAAAAGTGGGTTCAACACATTACACTAGCTTTGATTTTATATTGGATGTCAAGATGGTGTAACATCCTGGCTGACACTGGCTTGGTTGTCAACTGTATAATATCCGGTCATCCATTACACAAAGCCATGGAATTCATTAAACAAAAAACCCTATTGCTTACAAGACAACATTAATGTGCTACAGTTTTCAACCATGAACCAAAAAGAAGGGAAATTGAGAGTTAAGGCTCACAAGCCTTAAAGCCACACCCTCCCTAAGGAGGCAGAAAGTGCAAGTGAAATTCTCATTCTCCCAAAGCAGATAAACCATGAGGACAGGATGGAGAATACGATATGCAGAGGTGACTGTGGGGTTGGGGAAAACTGATGACGAACAATTTAGGACCACCTGCTTCTCTTTGTTGTTTGTTTAGAGCAGCCCGTCCCCAACCTGGTGCCCTCCTGGTGTTGGACTACAACTTCCATCACTGCAAGTCAGTATTTCCCATGGTCAGGAATCCTGGGACTTGTAACCTCAAACATTTGGAGGGCAGCAGGATGAGTTACGCCGTTCTATATCCTTACCAAATGCAGGGTCTGCCCAATACTTTTCTCTTACACAGATCTCCCATATAGCAACACGACTGATAACAAAAGGGGCAGTATTTGTTATAGATCTAGAACCAGAGCATGTGCCAGGCACTTTCAACTATTGGTCAATCTCCTGCCCTTCAAAGAACCAATGTTTTTTCTTAAAATGTGTTTATACAAAATATACTGTTCACTCCCTACAATCCCTCCACAATACATCATTTCATCAAAGTGACAGAGGAACAGAAAAGGTTTAGTTTGGCTGTCTTGAACTCCTTTCAGATTAGATCAGTTTGCAATCCTATTCTATTTGGGAGGAAGCCCTAGTGAACTCAGTGGCACTGACTTCTGAGAAGTCATGTACAGGAGTCAAGTGTAAACCAACCTCCTCCAGCCTGGTGCTCTCCAGATATGTTGCACTGCAACACCCATGTTATGTGTTATGGGGAAGACAAAAATCATCTTCATCATTAATTTTAAAATAATCCTTACACATGAAAATATTAGGTGCTAGCTCTGCCTTTGATCTCACACTGCTGAACATGTAAGAAAAATCCAGTTAGTCCCCCAACACCATATATCTGATATTCAATGAACAGACAACCTATGCTATGTGTTGAAAACTAATTCTCACATCTGAAGAACTATCTGGATTAGGTATTCAAGATTCATTCATTGTTGCTTCATTTGGTTTCAGTAAGTCTATTTAAGAATAGATGTGGACAGAAAATAGATCTATCCTGATGTTTTTGTCATCAACTCACAGCATTCCTGATCACTGCCCATGCTGATAGGGGCTTTTATGAGTTGAACTCCAAAACATCTGAAGATCCCCAACCTGGTGCCCATCAGATGTGTTGGGTTTCAACTCTCAACATGAGGAGATGCTCTAAAAAAAAAGAGAAGTAGGTGGCCCGAAGTGTTCATCATCAGTTTTTCATAACCCCACAGTCAGCTCTGCATATCATAACCTGCTGCCCTCCAGATGTTTGAGATTACAAGTCCCAGCATTCCTGACCATGGGACATACTGACTTGCAATGATGGTAGTTGTAGTCCAACACCTTTGGAGGACACCAGGTTGGGGAAGGGCTGCTCTAAAAATAAAAAAAGAGAAGTAGGTAGCCCTAAGTTGTTCGTCATCAGTTTTCCACAACCCCACAGTCACGTCTGCATATCATATTCTCTATCCTGTCCTCATGGTTTATCTGCTTTGGGAGAATGAGAATTTCACTTGCACTTTCTGTCTCCTTAGGGAGGATGTGGAGTTAAGGCTTGTGAGCCTTAATCCCAATTTCCCTGCTTTTGGTGTCTGGTTGAAAACTGCAGAACCTTAACATTGTTTTGTAAACCATAGGTTTTTTTGTTAATGAATTATGAAAATGGGGGAGCAGGTTGTTTCTCCACAGTTGAGGCTTACACACTCACATATATTTGCATAGTTATCAGGCTACTGGTGCTGAATCAAACCTAGTGTCAAGGTAGAACCAATACTCCCAACAAAATAGAATTCAGCATAGAGGTACATATTATACCTGCAAACATGTGCCTTCCACTGATTAATATAAATGTGGGCAGAGGGGCGATTTGCAGGGGAGAATTGGCAGGCAGGTGCTTAACCATTCCCATACCAATCACCCTTGCCCTGAAAATTCCCCCCAGGCTGTTTCCCCCACAGCCAATGGCTAAGTGAAAAACAGTAGCCCCAGCAGAAAAATATCCGGAGTGGCATTTTGAGGGGAGTATGGGTAGTCAGGGGAACCAGTCAGGTAACTCCACTGACTTTCCCCTGCAAATGAGTAACCCGTACATTTATATGAAAAGGCAAATACCCTTAAATAAATAATAATACATGGAGTTATACCCATACCCATAGATAGCTGCCTAAAATTGCAATTCATTTGGCAATTCGTTTGTTTCCTTCTGTATCAAGTAACATTTTCCTTGATGAATTACACCTATAAGGGCACGTACAACATACAATTTTCGGTTTTTATAGAGAGAGAGAAAAAGAGAGAGACTGAACTAATTTTGCATATGTATCCATCCTCCCCCAACCCACAGCCTTGACAGACTTTGAATAGCATTGAACTATTTACTCTGACAAAGAAGAGCCCATTCTGCTTTTCAGAGCTACTCCATTTGGAAAGTGGTATTTAAGACTTTCATCCATCAAAACTGTCACGCAATCACTAACAGGGAAAATATTTATTAATACTGATGCCAGTCAAGAAGCTCCCCTTGAGTATGAAACTTATTTTTGAATTAGAAGTGTATATATATGCCCCAGAATGTCATAACAAAATGAACATAATGTAACAAAAGACTTATTAAGGATTACAAGTGAGACCTGCAGTAAAATGGGCAGTGGGCATGCTCAGTCTTCACTTGAGGGCACTCCCCACAAAAAGAAATACATCACACAACCTCCCTTCTTGTGGATGGGTGGTGCTGTTTTGGCTAAATAAAGATCTATACTCGAAGAATGGATATGGTAAGATAATTGTAGTATTAGTGAAGACGCACTGGTGATATCAATTCTGCTAGGTATTTTCTTAAGAATGAATGGCGGCAGATATATTTGTTATATGCAGGATAAAAATGAATTTTTGTTATAATTTCTTGCCACCACTAAATTCACAGAACCACACAGATTAGCTTATCCTCTAAGGAGTGGCACATTCAGAAGATTTAAAACTTGTTTTACGTAACTACAAAGAGCAAAATGACAAGCTCACCCTAATAGCGATGACTAATTGAGTTGAAAGTACCACGAAAATTAGAAGCTTCCCCCATGACATTTATATTGACATTGCAATCAAATGCACATTAGGAAACTTGCAAATGTAATAAGCTTCCATTTAAAGAGATTTAAAAGAAGCAATATAGACAATTCCATATAAATTAGATGGTTTATCTTTACTAGAAGCAACGATAATAAATTATGGATGCTTTTTAAATTTGGATTTACACTGTCCCTTCTCTAGTAGTTAGGGTAGGAAACAGTATTGTATTAATAAAAGAAGACAACATTTCCTGTACAAAGGCTTAGGACAGGAGTCTGCAGAACATTATGTATAATCTTTGAAAATTTGCATTTACTTCTGGGAGTCTCTCCAAGAATTCCTAAGTGGTTCCACATATCTCACATCTTTCAAAACCCACCTTTTCTGTGAACCCTTGATTTTTATCGACTGAAACAAGATTTTAGCACATGTAACCATACTTGCTCACATTCCTCCTTGTAACCCTTACCTCTCCCTTCCTTCTTTCTCGATATTGCATCTCATCCAATGTCAAAATTTAAACTGTAAGTTGCATGGGAGGGGGGGTAATAGACCCCTTCCCCTTTTAGCTTATGTCACCCTGCAAAGCTTCATGAATATAAATAATAAAATAACAGTACAACTACTTCTCCCCTGCCCACTGATTAGCAGCAATTTCAAAAGTAATGGCACAACCCAAAGTTCCACAGGAGTCTGATGTACATATGATGCTCTATGCATGCAGAATCTGTTCCATTTTCCTTCATGTGGAAGAATGTACTATAGTCACATTGGAGAAACCGTATTGCTCCCTGAAGTTGCTCCGAATAAGCCACATAGCCACTACTACAAGTATCCCCCAGGGGACATTAACTGAAAGAACAGAAACATCAAGCATCCCAAAGTATAACCTTTCCCAGACTCTATTTTTGGTCCAGGTATCAAAAAGTCCCAGATCTATATAACCAAGAGCTAACCAATGAAGCTAATAATCCACACTGCACACCCTGCCCCATCCCACAGGTAGCTTACATATGAACTAATCAAATTGGTCTGGCTTAAAGCTATCTATGGCAAATGTTAGCAATCAACAGGATTGATAGATCCGTTCAACTGCAGCAGTAAGCCACTTAGGCTGCAATTCTATGCAATTACTTGGAGGTAAGCTCCACTGAATACAGTGGAATTTACATCTGAGTAGACATGCATGAGACTGCAATGTTAGTCTTCTTGGAACAATTGTTGTTTTTATTTGGCTTATACTGTGCATGAATGAATTGTACTCTACATTACATTCCACTTTTCCACCAATGAATTGCCGCAACAGCAGTAATTACTTACCTGATATAAATAATCCTCAAAAACAAAGTAGTAGTCATCATTACTGGCTGTCAGCTTCACATCCTGCAATCAAAAAGTTTGAAGTTGTGAGACATCTTTTCCACCTGGGAAGCTCCTGCAGCATATAAGCATAACAAGACAGTATTGTAAAGCTATAGGAGTAGTGACCATTCCCTTCACATACTGACCAAAACCTGTTATCAATTTCTAATTTCCAATACACAGAAAAATTCTATTAGCATCATCATAACTCTCTAATACAAGAAAACTAAGCACATATATGCTCATACTTCAGTTGATCATGTCACGTCTAATCAGTTTTCAACAATGGTAGTTTTCCCACTATTCCAGTGAGCGAGGGAATGGAAATTATCTTAAAAAAACAAATTTTAATTGTATTCCCTAATTATCACATACTCGGGATAGCTAGCACAATATTTAAGAATATAGGCCTGAATCCAATTAACTGCACACCTAATCATGTACACCTGAGTTCAGGATTTGCATTTCTCACACAGCAGGGTTCCCTTCAGCCTTTCCTTATGACACGTGGCAATCTCTGTAAATGTTTCAAAAGAAGTCTATGATGTGCCCTGGCCTGGAGCTTTCCCATGTCAAAAATTCTACTGGGCAAGCACAAGTGCCTTGCCGTCTTGGATCTGAGCTACAAAATATAAACACGGATGGAAAGTTCTAAAGCAACTTTCCCCTTATCCCCAGCCAAAAAAACACCGGCTTGAATTTACAACTATATCTTGCACGGCATCCAAAATTGCTTGCAGCCCAGCTTCTGGCAATCTGTCCTCCCCGCACTTCATCTAAAGAATAGAGGTCTAAAGCTAAGAAGTCACTAGAGGTACATTTTCACAGGCCCTTCCAATCTCACCTGATGCATGGAGGGTCTATCAACGAATCTGATTGAGTAATCTGTAACATTGTGATGGTATATAAAGAAGAAGACACTCTCTGACTGCATGATCACATGATCTAATTACAGTGGGGGGAAACACTGGAAACCAGTGAAAGCCTCTGCACCAGTGGATCATGAAGATACACCAATACAGAATTCCCCATGTATCACTAAGGTTACCACAGCATAACCCCATTGCAGACATAACATCAGCAGCACAAGTAGCAGATCAGAGGAGGAGTGGGGTTCAGGAAATGTATATCCCATCCCTAACATAACATTATGTTAGAAAAAGAGCTAAAAGACCACACCCTAGTCCAGTCTTCACATTCCACCCACACAGCCATAACAAAACATAGAATTCTAATAAACAAACTAGATTTTACATGGGAGTTCAGGGACTGGAATGCCATGACTTCTTTCCTTTCTTAATAGGTAGCCGCAGGAGTGGATCAGAACTTTTATGTGGGAAGAGGGGGGCATTAGGGTCAGAGAATCAACATGGAAGAGGGAGTTAGGTCCTTTCCTTCTATGACCCTGTTCCAAATCCTCCAACCCTCAGCTGGGAGCATGTTCTTGATGTCTCTTTCTGATAGTTGTGGAGTTGACTGTGTGTAGTAATGCTGGATTGTTCAACTTTTCTTCCACGTGTGACTTCCTGTCAGAAGGGTGGCTATCTGCTGTGCCCACATGGTAAAAAGGGGTTTCAAACCCAATGTGCAAGGAACCCTGGAGTGTGTCAATTTGTCCTGGTTGTGCCATAGTGGCTCACACTGGCGAAGGCACTGTGATTTGTTGGCATCTGACAGATTGTGTCTTGCATGGTGGTAGTGTAGGGTGATTTCATGGAGGTATTCTGACCTCCTCATGCATGAATTAGGTCCTTCACCACCTGGCTACTGTAAAGGCCTTGTCAACATGCCATACCCTTATAACATAAGAAGAGCCATGTTGGATTAGACCAAAAGCCTTTCAGGTCAAGTATCCTATTTCTAACAGTGGCAGAACAGATGCCTATCGGAAGCCCACAAGCAGAATAGGAGTGAAATAGCCCTCTCCCACTGTTGTTTCCCAACAACTGCTATTCAGAGGCATGCTGCTTCTGATCCTGGAAAAAGCATAACACCATCATGACTAATACTCATTGAAAGACGTTAATTCAAAGCCCTAAACGACTTGGGGCCAGTTCATCTGAAGGAACACCTCCTCCCATATGTACCTGCCGGACACTAAGATCATCCTCCAGGGTCCTTCTCCGTAAGCCCCTGCCAAAGGAAATGAGGCAGGTGGCTACCAGGAGGCGGGCCTTCTCTGTTGTGGCACCCCAGCTGTGGAATGAGCTCCCTAGAGAGGTTCGCCTGGCACCTACATTATACTCTTTTAGATGCCAGGTGAAGACCTTTTTATTTTCTCAGTATTTTAACAGCTTATCAGTTTAATTTTTAACTTTGCTGTTTTAAATCTGTATTTTAAATTGGTATTAAGTTTGCATTGCTGCTTGATTTTATTCTGCTTGTGTTCTTACATTGTATTTTTATACTGTTGCTTATATTTTGAATGGTTTTTATGGTTTTAATTTTTGTAAACCACCCAGAGAGCTTTGGCTATTGGGCAGTGTAAAAATGCAATAAATAAATAATAAAAAAAATTGACTAATCCCCTTTTAAAGCCATATAAATTGATAGCCATCTTGTGGTCACAAATCCCATAGTTTAATAATGCACTTCATGAAGAAGTACTTCCTTTTATCTGTCCTGAATCTCCCACCGTTCAGCTTAATTGTATGACCCTGAGTTCTAGTATTATGAGGCAGGGAGAAAAAAAATTGTCTTTATATACTTGCTCTACACCTTGCGTAATTTCCTTCACCTCTACCATGCATGTGTGTCCTCCCATGTCCGCCTTGTTTCCAAAAAGTGCCCTGATCATTTTGGATGCCCTTTTCTGCACCTTTTCTTGTTGCGCACATGCTTGCTGCACCAAAACGATACAATATCATTTTTGAGGTGCAGCGAAGAGAACCGAACAGAATTCCTAGTGTGGTCACATCATAAATTTCCAAACAGGCATTAGAATATTGTTAGTTTTATTTTCAATCTCTTTCCTAATGATCCCGAGCATGGAATTCACCTTTTTCACAGCTGGCTCACACTCAGTAGATGTTTTCACTGAGCTATCCACCACAATACCAAGATTACTTTCCTAGTCAGTCACTGATTACTTTCCTAGTCAGTCACTCAGCTCCCATCGGTATATATGTGATTTATTTATTTTTTACTCTATTGCATCATTTTACACTGAACAGCATTTACCATTTTGCTGCCTATTCATCCAATTTGGAGAGATCTCTTTGGACCTCCACACAATCCATTTTGTTTTTACCATCCTGAATAAATTGGTGTCATCAGCAAACGTGGTCACCTCATTGGTTAGTCCAAATTCCAGATCATTATGAACAATTTAAAAAAACACTGGTCCAATAAAGTTCCTTAGGGAATGCCTCTTAACATCCCTCCATTTTGACAACTATTTATTCCTATTCTCCTCCTGTTCTTGAACCAGTTACCAGTCCAAAAGAGAATCCATCCTCTTTTGCTTAAGTTTCCTTAGAAACCTTTGGTAACAGATTCTACCATAAGCTTTTTGGAAGTCTAAGTTCTTCTTCAGTAAGATTTTTTTTCCCTATATGCTTGATTATTTTATATTTATTTATTTATTTATTTATTACATCTTTATACTGCCCATCAGCCGAAGCTCTCTAGGCAGCGCACAATTAAAAACCATAATAACAATATAAATTTAAACATTAAAAAGTTAAAAAGGCAGCGTAAAACGAGCTACATTAAAAACCAGGGAAAGCATGTGTAAAAAGGTATGTCTCCAGGAGGCAGTTAAAAGATGTAACATTTTCTGCCTCCCGAACCGCACGAGGGAGGGTTTTCCAGAGGGTGGACGCCACTACAGGGAAGGCCTGCTTTCCGTCACCTTATCTGGAACAGACATTAAACTAACCGGCCTGTAACTTCCCAGATTCTTCTCAGATCTTTTTTAAAAATCTGCTGCTACATTTATTGCTTTCCTGTCCTCTGGCCAACCACAGGGACATGTGAAATTAGTGTGTATTAAAACTACATAAAAACAGTATCTATAGCGGCATCAAGGGTTGCTCTGCATATGCAGAACTAAATGGAGTCAAACTCTGACCCATCCATCAAAATGAATGGCCGTTGGGAGGTTGTAGCCCTTGCACCTCTCAGACAGAACATCATGGCAAGTGAAAATGCAGCTGCATGGCGCTCGCTCCCCCTACCCACCCCCCACCAAAAGAACAGGGTACCCTACTCCAACTGCAAGTAGCCCTCAGACTAAAGAACTGAAGGAAGCACACTCTGCCCTATCCATCACTCAAAGGACAAATGGCTGTTGTTTGTTTTATAGTATTGCAGTCTATTGTAATCTACTTTAAAGATCATCCAGGTGAAAGATTGGGAATACATCTTCAAAATAAACAAACAAACAGACAGACAGATGGATACAATTATTTTCTTTTTAACTTTGCTATTGGGAAAGAATAGAATCCGCTCAAACTATGGGCTGCCAGCACTACAAAACACAAAATGGTGCTCCCCAGAATGTTGGATCCAAGTGATAAGAAGGAAGTCTGCTCAGCCCCTGCCAAAATATTCACATTTCTTTCTGACTTTCCCATTTCAAAACAAGTTGACTTAATTGGAAGAGCCAGAAGAATTATTAAAGATATTAATACTTCAGAAATTTACTGTGTGTGTGTGTGTGTATATATATATATATATAAATTTATTGTATTTATAATCTGCCCAAGAATAAGCGGCACTCAGGGCAGATTAGAAACAAAAACATGCAATGTTAAATAAACCTTTTTACAAATGTAACAGTACAGGCCTAAGCAATAAAGGATTCTGACACTTCGTTTTATTATATGACATCTAAACTGTGCCCAGTAAAATAAGTATGTATATTATTGACAGACAGACAGACAAAAGTATACAAATCAGAATTTACTCACTTTATATATCAGACTGTCCACCAAAAGATCATGCTGGATCACATTAGACTTGAGTTGTTCATAGTACAAAATATCCTAGAATGAAATAATCAATAATTCTAAATATTAATCATGTGGTACTTAAAACAAATGCCACAATATGAAAATCTAACCCTTGCTGGCTGGAGCATGCTGGGTGTTGTGATATTTTTCTTCTATCTAAATATGCATAGGACTTGCACCCTTAATATAAGTCAAGAAAGAAAGAAAGAGAGAAAGAAAGAAAGAAAGAAAGAAAGAGAAAGATATCTTAAAAACAAAGAACAGGCTAACCAGGCGTATTTGGACACAATCAGAAAAATGCTGATGAATGTAACTTATTAAAATCAATAGGGTATACTTTACGCACGTCAATCAAGGACCATAACCATTTTTAAGACTAAGAAATATAAAAAATATTTTTGTGAGCCTAACAATTAAATTCAAATCACTTCCTTCCATATCCATTACTATCCAGTCTTCATGCAATGTGGACCTAAGAGGCAGTTAATGCCTCTTTGCAGGATGGTGTATCTCTGCTTCCCTGAACAATGCAATATAACTAGAACCCATCTGGAAAAAATTGTTCAGATCCAATCGTTTTAAATAATTTCCAGCATTAATTTTTGGCCTCGCAAATTGAGATTTTACTGATTATTTGGATTCATTTAAATCTGGCTTTCAGACAAGTTCTGGGACAGAAACAGCCTTGGTCGCCCTGGTTGATAACTTATGATGGGGAATGGATAAGAAGAGTTTGAACCTTTTAGCAATCCTTGACCTCTCAGCAGGTTTGGATATCATCGACCATGGCAGCCTTCTGAAATGACTATTGGAATGGACCTTAGAGCCACAGTGATCCATTGGTCCCTTTTCTCTCTGGAGGTTGGACTCAGAAGGTGATCCTGAAGGATTTGTGTTCCACTTCAAGGCCATTGGCTGTTGGGATCCCTAAGGGCTTGTGCCTCATGCTGTTTAACATCCACATGAAATTACTGGAGAAAGACATTTGTGCTGAAGTGTTATCAGTATGCAAGTGATAAGCAGCTCCCTTTTCCAACTACTCGTGCCAGGGAAGCCAGGGAAATCCTGAACAGGTGTCTGGAGGCAGTTTAGGGATGGAAGGGGGCAAACAAACGGAAGTAGTCCAGATACGACAGAGATACTGTGAATGGTTCTCCTGGACTCAATGATATTGATGGATATGCAAGTGGCATTGGTGGCTAAGAATGCTTTTTACCAACTTAGGCTGATTCGCAAGCTGTACCCTTTTCAATAGAAGGTATACCAGTTACATATGCCCCTTACATCTGGACTACTGCAATGTGTTCTGCATGGGGCTACCTTTAAAGACTGTTCGGAAACTTTAACTGGAACAGAATGCAGCTGCTCAGACATTCATAACATGTAACATTTACACTGTGGCAGTTACTTAGTTGTTTCCTAGCCAAATGTAAAGTGCTGATGATGACTTTAAAACCTTAAACAGTTTGGGGCCTAGTTATCTGAAGGACTGGTTGCATCCATTTGAACCTGCCTTAAGATCAGCCTCACAGTCTTTGCCCATATACCCACCAGTGAGATCTATCCAACTAGTGGGCACCAGGGACATGGCCTTTTTGGTGGCAGCACCCTTATTGTAGAACTCCCTCCCAAGGCAGGATTAGACAGATCCCTTCTCTGTTTTCCTTTACAAAGGCTGTTTAGACATATTTGTTCCACCAGGCTTTCAATGTGTTTTCATTGTATCTAGTTATGGTTTTATCTGTTTTATTGTGGTTTGAATGGTCTTTTTAATTGCACTGATGTTGTAGGGCTTCATTTTGGAACCAAAAGGTAGCACAGAAAGTATCTTAACCATCTTAACCAGTTTTTATTTTTATTTCAATCTGCTTTTAATCAGGGTACTAGTGCTAAACTCTAGATTGTTTTAATCTGCTGTTTTAAGCTGCTGCTGTAAAATTTTAGATAATGGATTTATATATTTTCTTAGGAATTATTTTATGTTTTGTTTTATGTGAGCCACTTCGAAAGGTCTTTGCTGTGAAAAGTGGCATACAAAAATTGGAAGGAAGGAAAGAATAAATATTCTGAGCAGACAGTATGAGGGGGATTCTTAAAGGGTCCCTAAAAGAAACCAGTAGGAGAAAGGGAATTCTAAAACCTACTGAAAAGTTTTCATTAGATAGGATACTGGAGAGCAACAGTTAACAATTTTCCGTAAGTAAGAACATCAGAGATCTTCTAAACAATTTGTGCAGAGCCATAACCTGTACTTCACAAACAATTTCAAAACAAAGTAGCTAAAAGCAGACTCCAGCCAAGCAAAACCTAGAAGCAATGGCACAGCCATAAACACGACTCACATGGAACCTGTCAAGAAGACAGAAGCCACAGTTGGAAGAATAACATTAATGATTTGGTATTCAAATACCAGGGCAGCTAACATAGTTTTGTAGGTGGTCATTGCAAGCAATTCTGCATAATAGGGAAAAGCAAGGAAGATAATAGTAATTTGAGTCTCCTTTTAAAAGACAGTGTATGAAAATGTAATAGTTGTAAAATATACACATCAAAACTGTGCTTATTGTACTTAAGCTTTTTCCATAAACACAATTTCTCTTGTTTTAGGATTTAAAAGTTGATGATAGACAATGTATATTATTGCAGAAATGGCAAAAATGCAGTATGTTCAGCAGCAGAAAGTATAAGACCATATTGCCACTTTTAATGAACTAGAATGTGAACTAGACACATTCAGAATATATAAATAACCTGCTTGTCAAATATGCAGATATTTTCTCACAAACGCTTAAAAATTGTAAGAAAACAAGTTATGCTAGAAACTGGTCCTGGTTTTGAAATTAAAAAGGGTTTACACAAATTTGAAAGTGATTATGTTATTTATATCTTAAATTACAAAATAAGCAACATCATACATTTCAATTGCCTGTTATATAAATTAAAGTCCCAAGATTTGGTGCTAGAGGTGGGAGGGAGGTTAGATATTATGGCAACCCTATTTAGTATATAACAGACAAGAACCAAACGCTAAAAAGTTAATCTGACAACAGGAAGAAAAAAATTAGACAGGAAAAAAAAACAAAGAAACCCAACATAACATTGAAGATGTTTTTTAATTAAGAACCAGACTATGGCTGAATTCAGATGACACATTAAGCAACTGGGGTGGGGGAAACAATCATCAGTTGTTTTGACTATCGTGTCGTAAGAATGCTGCCATAGTCAACTCAGCGCTGATCCTAATCCACAACACGGTTGATTATTTATTACCATGTTGTGTGGGGAGTACCCCCTAGTTGAACAACTGTAAAGTTGTTTATTACCCCACCATTGACTATTGTGTTGTCCGAATTCAGCCTATATGTTACATTCACTCAGGGATGCTGTCATTAATATCTCTGTGTTTAATTCTTCCTCTCCTAGCATGGCATCTGGAGCATTTATAGCATGTACTGTGGCCATTACACTGTCAGTTTCCTAGGCCCTGCTCCATGGTACTGGTCAAGTTCGAACCATCAGAGCTTAATAAGCTGAAATATGCTTATTTTACCCACATTCTCCTTCCTCTTACTACCTCCTCCCTCCCCATAACCCCAGAATTCTTCAATTAAACACAATTTCCTGGTTCAGGCAAAGTGAGAAATGATGGTCAACTGAGGATTTCTAGGTTTAACTGTGGAAGCATGTTAACTGCAGCATACTGAGAAGAGAGGAGGGAAGGGGCTGTTCATATCTCAACAGGAGCAACATTGCAACAACCCCAATCCATATAATGAGACCTATAGAATCTACTTTTTTATAACAAAATCTATCAACTGGGAGCTTCAAGAGCCAAATGCTTAGAGGGCAGAGCCAATTACCCACTGTATTCCATGGGCCATACACTGGGATATCCTGTATACACAACTACAAATCTACCTAAAATTTACTACAGATCAGATATTCTAACAACCTGATTTAGAAAAATGAAAAGCCTGTTCATTGATCAACCACTACATCCAATCTATCACCTGCCAACCCCTATTGTAGATACTATGGCAAAGGAGGGATTCACCACAGAGATGCTGTTCTCAATGGCATATTTGTCACAAGCATAATACATACAGCCAGCTGTAAAAAGATTTAATCTTACTTTGATGCCTGAATGGCTGAAATAACAACATCACATGCTACACATTGGAGGAAACAAGTTTGTCAGCATTGATGAGCCCAAGCAGAATTCTATTTTTGGATTAAAGAAACAAGCCTAAACAAGTACTAAGGAACCGGTCACCTTAACATGCAACAGTGTCCAAAATGAAGCATGGTGACTCAAGACTCTTTTAGAGAAATTAAGACTTGCTTCAATGTCACTTCCTTTGTGGTATCATGTGGAAACAGGTTGAAAAATAGTTATTTTTTATTGAAATATTTATCATCTGCTTGAAGAGCAGCTTTTATTATTAATTTCAAGCTTAAGAAGCAAGGCAGCTATGATTATAAATAAATTACAGTATGGAATAACAACCCAAAGAAGTCCTTCATGGTGACTAGTCAGTCTTTCATACTGTAGAGACACAAATCTCATCTCATCAGGTTTCCAGAAACTAATTGTAAATTATTCACTACCATGACAAATATCTTGTTATAAGGTGTTTGTTTTCAATAATTTAAAAAGCTCAAGGAAATTAAATTATACCAAGTCCTTAAAAATAAATCCATAGCTATTCTTGAATTCTATTTTGCTCTGCAGCTAACCCCAATCCAAAACCAATAATAATAATAACAATAATAATAGAGGCATCTGAGGGGAAACAAAGCTATAATGAAAAAATATGCAATGCCATTATGAGCCAGAGTTGGACATACTAGAACTCTAGAAATTAAATTAAAAACCACAATTGGGAATTCCTTAGAGAAGGAATATACTAAAACCACACTGATTTTATTATGGATGTGTTAGAATACAACTTCCAGAATTGATTTTCTAACATATTAAGAGCACTAAAGATGATAGGTAGCTAAATCATTCCATATTAATTTGAATACTGGAAGCTTCAATTATTGTAGAATTTGTTCCCCAGTATTTACCAAGAAAATGAGGGGTGGGGAAATAAAATGTTAACATACCATGGAAAATTACTGCAGGATGTTAACAGTTATCTAGTGATCTAGTGATATGGTGTATTTATTTTAAATTAAACATGGCAAAAAGACACTCAACTTAACTTGTATGCTAAGGTGAGCAATTCGTTGCCCCTGGGACAGATCTGGCTCACCAGGTGGTATCAGCTGGCCTACCTGATTGCCTTTTGAATGAAAAAGAGGTTTGTGTAAGAGCTGCATTTGCAGCAGTAGAATTTGAAGGCAGAGAGAAGTGTTGGTCTTCCACCATCCAATTTTCTAGTCAAAGCAAAACTAGATGCTGACTAGGGTGCTGTTTACTTGGGTACCTCAAAAGAAGAAATTATCATGTGACATATTATGCTGTTGTGTGAGTGGAAGTACCAGAGTCCTGAGTGGGGTTTGATCCAAACTTCCAATGGCTCTCTCCCACTTCCTACTAATCTGAAGCACCAGGCACTGGGAAAATGTCCCAGTAGGGCACCTTTTTAATACCATGCCTGCCAAAATATTGTTGTTGCCACAACACCCCTTTCCTAACTTGGCCAATCCGATGTCACAGTAGCAACCAAAACCTCTGGGAGTGCCAGCATATTTGGCCAATCCTAGTTACTTCCCATCATGCTTATTCCCTGTGCTGCCATGCACAGGAAGTGGAGTTAACAATCTAGATAAAAACTGCTGGGGCAGTTCGTGCAAGGCTGATTTTCATCAGTATCACAATGCTGAGAGAAAGATGTTGCCCAACCATGCCATTCCCTCCCTTCCTGAGCTAAATATCCATCAATATCAAACTATGGTTTCAGATCCTTGATTGTTCCTGAACTTGGTGACCACAGCTTACCAGACTGGATGTAACTGAAAACTATGATACATTAACCCAGGAAATTTTCAGTCGTGGCAAAGGGCAGAGGAAAGAGGTGGTGTATGAAGGCTTCTGTATATTTCAGCATAATAAGCAGAGAAATACTACATACAAACCGGGACATGGTCTCAGTCTTTGGTAAAGACCCACATACAACAGAAAAAATCCTAACAAAGGCTTTCTGCTTGGCCTTTGTACTACTTCCTTATCAAACTTACAAACAAAATAAGTCCAGAGCTTGTGGGAACCAACTCTCACATCTACATATTAAAAATAGGTTGGATACAGCATTTCAGTCCACTGCTGGTAGCATCCCTTGAGTGGAGTTCCACTGAAAATGCCTGGAGTTCCACTCAAAATAAATTGATTTTTATCAATCCTCCCTCCTCCTGAAGTCCCCGGCATCACCTCTCCTACTGTTCCGGAGAGTCCCCCAGCACCCCAGAGTAGATTTTCTGGGAGCATGGGAGACTGTAGAAGAATTCATAGAAATCATGTCCTCCCCCAATCTGCCAGCAGAAATGCTCGGCTGGATCAGAAGCCTCCTGCAGAAAAGAGCCATTCTATCGATGTGACACAAATACTGAACCCAACCCACTATTTGCAGTATAATCAAAATACAAACTGCAAAAGCAAGCAAACATTCTGTTACTTCCCTATTTTGCCAATTCTGAAGTCAGTTCCAATTACTTATTCATTTTGAAGTTTCCAAAAAGGAAACCATATCCTCACTCGGAAACTGCTCTCAACTAGTTCATTAATTAATTAATTAATTAATTAAGAAAAACACTAGAGGGCTTGAGGTGGAGTGGGGTGTAAGATTCAGATAAATAGTAGCTTCAAGTGAGTAAATCATTCCAGTTATACTATTCACAACAAGATTAAAAAACTTTTCTTGGATACATTCAATACTAATTGCCCCCAAAGACATTTTAACAACATTTGTTGTGGTTCTTTTTTATATCTGGTAATAAGCAAGTAATTACAGGTGATCTGAAATGCAGAACAGGAGACTGATTGCTTTCCATGCAATATAATATATATAGCCAAATGAAATTAAAACAGAATTCTCAATCTGTAGAGACATGAGATATCGGCTGAAATGTGTAAATAATGTTCTATCCAGGAATATAATATAAATCCAGGGTAAGATTTGCAGTACCACCAACAGGTGTACACGTATGACCTTCCTCAAATGCCGTGATTCTTCAAGATATGTACAATACATCTGATACCTGCAGGGGTTCTGCTGTTAACTTCAATGAGCAACTTACTGGCTGAATTTATTATTTAGCCCCTTGCAATGTGGATACACTTCCTATTATTATTCATGAAGAAAAAGCCTGATGATAAATTTCCACACAGCTCTTTATAGATGGACGCCCTGCTTTTCAAACACATCCTCAATGTATCTTTTGAATCGGTATTCAAATAACTGATAAAAGCTATAGCGTGAATAGCTTAACTGTTTATTTCTCTTTAATGTGTTCCCCTGTAAACAACCTATTTGTATAATGTGGCACTGGACTGCAGACTGGTGGCTGTACCTAAGCTTCATGGAATACAAATTGGTTCAAATTGGAAGTTCTTCTTTGAAACAAGCATATTTGGATGCTCACACACTTCTCCCAAAAAAACCTCTGCTGTACCTTTCAGCTTCTAACAAGAAAAGCCATTTCCCTGAATTAGATTTAGAAGCTCATAAAAGCCATAGGATTGTAAATCTACAGGAAAAAATGAAATATTCCTGAATACATTAATAAAGAAAAAAGTAACTCAAAGCATAATTCAGTTCCAAATGGCACAAGGGAGAGCTTTAGGGATAAACCACCTTTGGAGGGCACCAGATTGGGGAAGGGCTGCTCTAAAAATAATAAAAAAAGAGAAGTAGGTGGCCCTAAGTTGTTCGTCATCAGTTTTCCACAACCCCACAGTCACCTCTGCATATCATATTCTCCATCCTGTCCTCATTTATTTATTTATTTTATTTATTACATGTTTATTCTGCCCATCAGCCAAAGCTCTCTGGGCAGTGCACAGTTAAAAACCATAACAACAATATAAATTTAAACACCAAAAAGTTAAAGAGGCAGTGTAAAACGAGCTACATTAAAAACCAGGAGGTGTTTAAAAGTTGTAACGTTTCCTGCCTCCCAAACCGCATGAGGGAGGGTTTTCCAGAAGGGGGGGGTGCCACTACAGAGAAGGCCCACCGCCAAGGTTCTTCATGGCGGCATTCCGTTCATCTTGGAATGGCCAGTAGGGCCTCCGCTGAGGATTGTAGTTGTCGTCCAGGTTTATATAAGGGAAGGCGGTCTGCTAGGTATGCTGGTCCCAAGTTGTTTAGGGCTTTGTAGGATAACAGCATAACCCTGAATGTGGCTTGGTAGCTAACAGGCAGCCAGTGCAGTTCTTTTAATACAGATTTTATATGAGCAGAGCTAGGTGTCCCCGTGAGCACCCTAGCTGCTGCATTTTGCACTAGCTGCAGCTTCCGAACCACACACATGGGTAGCCCCACATAGAGCGCATTATAGTAGTCTAGTCATGAGGTTACCAGTGCATTATTGACTGTGGCAAGGCTATCCCTATCCAGGAAAGGGCGTTGTTGGTGTACCAACCAAAGTTAATAATGGGCGCTCCAGGCCACCGAGGTCACCTGGGCCTCCAGTGACAGAGATGGATCCAGGAGCACTCGCAAACTACAGACCTGCTCCTTCAGAGGGAGTGCAACCCCATTCAGAACAGGCAAACACCCCAATTACCAGACCTGGGAACCACCATCTCACAAGGCCTCCGTCTTATCAGGATTCAGCTCATGGTTTATCTGCTTTGGGAGAATGAGAATTTCACTTGCACTTTCTGCCTCCTTAGGGAGGATGTGGCGTTAAGGCTTGTGAGCCTTAACTCCCAATTTCCCTTCTTTTTGGTGCTTGGTTGGAAACTGTGGAGCCTCAACGTTGTTTTTGTAAGCCCTAGGTTTTTTGTTTAATGAATTATAATATACATCAAAGCCAGCCAATTGCAATTCATCTCTCTCATCCATTTACTGTAAGAAACGAGGAAACATGCAAGGCTTTAAGTGTCAGAATAATTTTGAACAATTCAAAGCGACATTCGCCATTACAAATGTATTGTATACCATTTTTCATTATTACCATAGCAGTGCTTTCCGTTTCAAAAGTCCATTACTCACTAAAAATAAAGCTCTGGACTATTTCTTCTTGAAAGTCTGATTTAAGTATATGTATCAGAAAACCAAGCATGTCCACTTAGACTTAGCAAATTCTTTTTTGTATTACTTTTAAAGCATTAATAATGAAGTCTGTTTTCATAATAACACACACTATCATCTTATTGCCCAACTACTCCCAATCACATGTAAAAAAAGGTAAAGCGGACATTGTTTTCACACACACTTTTTTAGCTCTCATCTATCACTATAATTTTAACATTTTCAGTTATTTATTTTTTCGTATCGATATTCATAATCTAATACGTGTATCAAGGGAATGCACTCTTTAGCATAACTGTGCCTTGACATACTGCAATCTCACTCACCATGCACAAATTAAGGGTTGCAAATGCCATTGCATGGGATGTTTTTCTCAATCCTAATTGCCCTGCTTTGATATGCTGTGCATGTGAATGGATGTGGGTGTTTATGTGTTATGTGTGTATAGATGTATGAATGGAAGTCCCGCTAGGGCAGGGTACGTCTCTATGTTAAGCAAATATAGAGAGAAATCCAAATGCCAAGTCAGTTAATCAGGCGACTAGTTAAGCAGACAGGTTATTTATTTATTTATTTATTTACGATATTTATATACTGCTTCGTATCTAAAATAGATTCCAGAGTGATGAACATAGGAATAAAAAGTAAGAAAGTTTTTTAAAGAAATTTAAACGGCAAATTAAAATTGATCAATTTAAAAGGAAGTACCAATAAAAAATGGCAGCTGGTCAGTTGAGGAATGCTTCCTTGAAAAGAGTTGTTTTCAGGGGGCACCGGAAGCAGCATAGTGTTGGCGCCTGCCTGACCTCCAGGTGCAGGGGGTTCCAAAGAGAAGGGGCCACCACACTAAAGGCTCTTTTCCTGGTGGACTCCAATCGGGCCATAGGTCCATGTGAAACCACCAGGAGCATGCCATGGCCTCAGTAACTGAACAGGTTAGTAAGGGAGAAGGCGCTCTCTCAGGTTTCAATCCAGTATGGGATCAAGCTAAGGCAGGCGTGGTCAAGCTACAAGCAATGGTCAAGGCACAGTTTTACCAGGCAAGTAGGTGGTATCAAGAAGAGAAGTCTGAGGCAAACACAAGGTCAAACCACAAGAGAGTTGTCAGGTAGAAACTCAGTCCCAAAAGCAGAGCCAAGCAGGAGTCCAGAAGTCAGTAGTGCTTAGGTTCAAACACAAAGATACAAGACACTAGGAGCTGAGGTACGGTGTTGTTCCAACACCCACTGGGTATCCGTTGAAAGCTTATATGCTGGAACTTCCAGAGCCCCACCCAGGACTCAACTGTATCATGCCAGAGGCTTGTATAATACGTCTTCCTCATGAGGAGGGCTCTACTCATGAGGAACCCTTTCCAACAAGCGAGCACTGCTTCATCTGGCCACTGTCCTAGCCTAAATCTTAAGGAGCCAGGGTTCTCAGGGGCTAGGTGGTGGCTCAGCTTCCCCTTTTGCCTCAAAAGCTGAGCTCTCTGCCTTTCGAGGAGGCAGAGCTGAACACATCAGCCCTGAAGCAGTGTGAATACCCAAAAGTGGCATAGATAGTCTAAAGGAATGAAGGCTCAAGTTCAAAACGTCTAAGAAATACTGTTAAGTGATTACTAACACACATGTGTAATAATAAGCAAAATGAGTGCAATGCTTAATTCTACAGCCAAACATTGATATAGCTTAGCTATTGAAAATATAACAAATATGCAGCCACATTTTAATCTACTTTCCTACTTACCTCGGGTTGACTAGAAATATTCAGAATCAGTGCCCACAACTCAGCTCGTAGCGAATTTGGACATCCCTGCCGAACGTATTGTTGAGCTGCTGCGCTATCCTGTTCAGTTAGAACTATAAGAAATGTAGATGTTGTTAATATACATAACCAGCATACAAACACATTTCAAGTTTATATATTTAACATTTCACTTTGCCTTGTTTCTAAAAGCTGATTTAAGATGGCAGTATAATGTAACTCCATCATATTGACTAAATTCAGCCTTCCCCAGTTGGTGCTCTCCAGATGTGTTGGACTACAACTCCCATTCTCCCCAGCCAGCAAGGTCATTGGCCAGGGTGGCTGTGGGTGACGAGAGTTATAAGGTAACATATCTGGAGGGCACCAGGTTGAGGAAGTCTGGCTTAAATTATTGGTGGCTACTAACTGCCTTGAAGATCCTGAAATCTCTATTGCCCTTGAGAAATTGTACTGATCCCACATCTAGAAAGCCAGTAGAGTTTCTCTCAGCAATATTATTTTTTTGTGATGGAAGAACTCTTCCCTTACCTCAGTCTTCTGGTTTACTTCCCTTTCTTGGAAAAAAAAATGTATATGCACAACATGGAGACATACTTTTTATTAAAACATTTTCCCTCTTCATCTTGCGTAAAGACTAATAAAACAAGGACTGCACTTTAACACTATGTGTGTTGAAAGCAATCAATGAGCCTTCACTTTACTACCTGTTAAGTTTCCTGTGTGGCCTTCCCAAACCCCAGACTGTATACTGAAGATATGACATTTCCTGAAAAGTAAAGGTTCTTCTCTCTTCACTAACAGATAGCTACACTACCATTATCAACAAATATTTCTCCATTACCTTTATACACCACTTTTTTTACTACATTTTATAATATGTTAAAAGATTTTTGAACTTCTTCCTTGCCCTCTTAATATTTTAGTCCTCATTATGGAGTATATTTCTGTTGCAGCCCATTTGTCCCCAACATCCTATAACTTATTCATCTGTAATCATTTTGTAATCAAAGAAAGCCTATACCATTGTCTTCTTAGCGCTAAAGTACTATTTCTAAACATAGCTGCATATCCCCCAATTGTCAACATCTTGGGGCATCACCCATTGCCAGCTGCCTCGAAGCTGTTATCCCTTGAAGTTACTTCAGGGGATATTTTAAATAAATAAAAATAAACAAAATCTTCATGTCTCAAGCGGAACCAAAGATTGCAGGTACCAAGTAAAGTTCTTTTTGAAGTAAAGAGCTCCAATTTTATTTTGCAGCTTCCACAGAATAAATAAATCCACTCTTAGACTGTCTGATGAGAATGTATATATTGGAGATATATGTATTAGTTATACTCTGGTTTCTCTTCAGATCATATAAATCTTTCGTATGTATTAGTACGAGCACAATTCACAGTACTGGCCTTATGTTATATGCTCTCTTCGCACCTCAAAATGGAAAATATCCCTAAAAACATTTGTTCTTCACTGAAGATGCTTGGCAATTACGGTGACCGATTACTGCTCATAAGTCTTCCTCATATCTTAACTAAGATGAAGACTTCGGTGAGTTAGGAAGAACAAATTTGCTAATACATTAAGCATCAGTACAGATTTCAGAGTTATGAAAAAGAATTGGCAGCAGCATTTATGATGAAGCCTGGATGAAACTGGGAATCATCCTCAAAATAGAGGGGCCGAACATTTTTCTTGAGAAACAAAGAAACTTCAGCTTAATGTTGTACAACTGTGCAACAGTACAACTGTTATACTAAATATGAGAAGTTGACAGTGATCAGTTGACTTAAAGGAAACTACTAATTTATTGGTATTTTAATGATGTACTGGTTTTATCTGCTTTTAATCAGTTTTTGTATCTTGTATTTGGTGTTGTTCCCCGCCTCGATCCGTTGGGAGAGGCGGGTGATAAATAAATATATTATTATTATTATTATTATTATTATTATTATTATTATTATTATTTATACCCAGGCAAGGGTAGACTGTGGGTTCTGGTGCAGAGCAGACTGCTGTCGGTTATGATCAAAAAGGTTGCAGAGCAGCACTTAAATTGATCTCTAGGGAGAAGGAGCTGAGAAGCATCTGGATCAGGATGACACATCCCTAAGTGATGTTGTCAATGTTATGATCCAAGTCAGCTAAATGACTATAGAGTCAAACTTAACAAGCCCACAGAAGAAAACTGTAGGCATTTGAGGAGCAAAGGGCAAAGGGGAAATTGCACTTGTTAAAGGACTTTTGGGGGGGAAGGATGTTCTCCAACCTATTTGAAAACCTGGAGAGCTGATATCAGTTAGTAGAAACGATATTGTCCTGGCTGGATCAACAGTGGTATATGACAACTTCCTATGAGAGGGATACAGTGTATAGATGTTTATAGGATAATGCTAAAAATCCTCCAATTCAAGCAGGTATCCTAGAGCACTAAATGAGAATATGGATATAGAGCACACATCATAAACTTGGTAGAGTGAAGAAGATCTGTGAGAAAGAGAGCAATTCTTAAATATAAAATCTACAGAAACAACACAGAAGGGTGTAATGGGGGATGGCAGTGTTCTCTATACGTCAAAGAGCCATAGAACCCAATCAACTAGAAAACTTTATCCCTGTGGATATAAATGCCAGGCCCCAATGGGTAATTTTGGACTGAGGACATAGTATTGCCCCCTGACCAAAATGCTGAGTGTGATCCTGAGATGGCAAAAGAAATCAAAGAAGCCAAAGGAGAACATTTTGTAATAATGAGCAATTTCAACTAACCTCATTGTCTAGGTAAGCAAATGTTCACAGTACTGACTAGAGACAAATACTGAATCGGACCTTTGGTCCATCTAGCTATCTACACAGTGTACTATCTACGCTGACTGGCAGTAGCTCTCTAGGGTTTCAGGCAGAGGTCTTTCCCAACTCTACCTGGAGATGCCAGGGATTGAATCTCAGGCTTTTTGTTCTACCACTGAGCCATGGTCCTTCCTGGGCTTAATATTCATTGTATTCAGGACCTGATGTAAGATGCAAATGTTCTTAAAGCACTTAGGAACATTAACCACTGTGCTATCGAATTCAGCATTTGCAGAAGCAGAAAGAAGGCCCACATAGTCATGTTTAATTGGAAAAGAGGAACGTTTAAATGAAATTGACTGGCAGTAGATTCAGGAGAAGCAAAAGAAAGAACTTCTTCACAAAATGTGTAAGTTAACTGAGAGTCAGAACAGATGAGGGAGAGAGATTTTTAGGATCCTTGAATGAACCTGTAACAGCACCTCCAGAGCTTGAACCAGGAACCTCATAACAGCCTAGTGAACTACCCATGACTTGTGTGTTCAGGCCTCAGAGCCCTTCTCAGGACTAGGACGGAACAGAAGTGTGCAGCATCAGCACCTGCATTTGGTGGGCAGTATGAAACACCTGGATTGGCCAAGCCTGGTATAAATAATTGGAACCAGTTGCTAACATGCAGTTATCTTCTACCCAGCAACTGAACTCAGGGACCTACTGTAGGTCTAGATTCAGGTATGGCTAACTTGGCTGTGACAATCTGAATAAGTACCCAACATTTTCAGAAAAATGGTGCAAAAATATCAAATCTACCAGGCAAGTCTCTCAATTTCTGTATTTTTATTTTGCATTTGATTAAAATATAGCATTAAAAGAGTTTGTTCTTTCTCACATAGAACAAATACACCATATAGACAGCAGGATTAAAAAAAACACCCAACAATCTTCATCTGAAATATCCACTGGAAGCCTCAGTTTAATAAAGAGGGGATTTGGTCCTGCAAAGTTTTACTCCACAATGTACCTTTAAAGGCATTTACCTTCTTTTCTTCTTCTTTCTAACATATGAAGCACAAAATGAAAATTGTAACCTTGTTCCACAAAAGTAAAGGATTGTGAGAGGCAAAGCTACACTCAAACAGTAAATCAGAAGAGTGACAGTAGAAATCGTATCATGGATGTGTATTTTTTTTTCTTCTGCTCCTTGGCAAGATACAAACAAACCAAAAATAAATTACTGGGGCTATAGGCCAAGCTAATACTTGGCATTCACTGGCTAAGCAAGTGACATGAATGTTAAGGCTATCCAATTAGCAGCAAGTCAAAGATAACTCAATAGTAACAGATGCCTCATTTAAAGACTGCTTAGGATCATGAAGGGTTCCATGTAATTTTGATTCCAGTCTCAGATAACCAGGACCTGCCTGGAAATAATAAAACTGAAGCTCTTCTTGAAAAGGTGGCCAAGTTTGCTGCTTATGAGCCACATAATGAGCTTATGACACAGTACAAATCACAATTCCCAGTGTATACACTTTTTCACCTCTTTGTCACTTACCAAAGACTATCTGGATCTTCACATCATTTTCCTCCTTTCCCCTGCCTTTTGTGCACTTAATATTCCATGAAAAATGACCCACCAGCTTTCATACAATCCTATCGAATGTAAAAGCTTCAAGGAACTGGGGGATACAAGCCATTTCAACAATGGCTTGATACAAATCTGAAATGCTGCTAACAAATCAAGGTGGTCGCTGATTTCCAAATGGAAAATCACTATCTGAAGCAACTGTCTAGTTAGGAAAGATTATTATGGTTTTTCTCCTATCTTCCAGAAGCAAAATGAATGGTCATTGCTGCCATGCTGTCTTTTGATATGGTTTACGATAAACTATGCCCATGTCATGTTCTCCTGATTCCCTGTAATGTAAATCTGTAATGCAAAATGTAATGATACTACATTACACATTACGTTTTGCTTGTATTTTGTTGTTTTCACTAGCAGCACATACTGTAATGTGTGATTATATCCTAGGAGGGGGATACACTGTACAGTAGTTGGGGAAATGTAAGTAATCTAGGATATAGGACTGTCAACACATCAGTTTCGAGACTGAAAGAAGAGTTTTCTCTAGTTTTGCATGTGTTTCCCCCAAAATTTCTAGGTATCTAGAAATTTTCATTTAAAAACAAATGCCTTTCACTTTCAGGTGTCAACGTTGTAAGAAGGAGGTGCTTGCTGTCAAAGGCCGCAACCTGGGTTTGGAGGTGTGTCAGCCAGTTCTGGATGGGGTTACACTCCCCCTGAAAGACTGTGTTTGCAGCTTGGGGGTGCTCCTGGATCCGTCGCTCCAAATGACAGCCCAGATAGATGCGACGGCCAGGAGTGCCTATTATCAGCTTCAGCTGACACGCCAGCTGCACCCCTTCCTAGAGTTGGAAGACCTAAAGTCAGTAGTGCACGCACTGGTAACTTCGAGGCTCGACTTCTGCCATGCGCTGTACATAGGCCTACCTTTGTGCCTAGTCCGGAAACTTCAACTAGTTCAAAATATGGCAGCCAGGTTGGTCACCAGTAAACCTAGGGGTGACCATATTACACCAGCTTTAAAATCACTCCACTGGCTGCCAATTAGTTTCCGGGTGAAGTACGAAGTGTTGGTCATTACCTTTAAAGCTCTACATGCTTTGGGTCCAGGTTACCTGCGGGATCGCCTTCTCCCATACAATCCGCCCCGCACGCTCAGATCCTCTGGGAGGAGACTTGTCAACTTAACAGTCTTTTAGAATTTAAGAAAGCTATAAAGACTGGTCTCTTCCGGCAGGCATATCCAGTGGAATTTTAGAATGTTTTTAGGATGTTTTTAGGATGTTTTATTGCTATTTTAATAATGTTTGCCATGTTTTTAATCAGTTTTCTGTATTTTATCGTGTTTTATAATCAATCCAAATGGAGAGGCGGGTATGAAATAAGATGATTATTATTATTATTATTATTATTATTATTATTATTATTATTATTACTGGAATGCATCTACCTCAGACTCATTCTTCCAGAACTTCAATAGGCTTTCACGATGCTGAGAAAATGCTGTTCTGAGCTCCATGAAGGAATGTCAGGATATAAAACATAAGAAACAATGGAACAAAAATAAAGTATGCTAAATAGATAATCTTTTTAAAATATATTCTCCTCGTAGCAATATGAAAAACTAGTTTGGTAAATCAAAGTTTGGAAAGCAAAACATTTATTTAGGTTAAAACAGCAAAGAGTATTGTGGCAACAAATAGTCTTTTTTTGTTTTTCCTGCAAGACAGACTAACAAAGCTACTGTTGGCATTTATTCAGGAACTCAGGAGACAGATGGATGGCAACCAAGGAGTTGCACTGGAAAAAAAAGGCTGGGGTAGGGATTACAACATAACATACTGGGGATAAGAATATGGGTTGAAAGGAATACACAACTTTCTAAAAAGAAGTAAAAACATTCCTAATTCCTAGCACTACACTGTAAAATAATGCAAATTATCCTGACTAAGAACTAAATATTAAGTAAGTAGCTCATTGAGTGCTTTGAAAGGAGAGGCAGAGAAAAAATAATCCCTCCCACATGCACTTGATTTCTTTTAATTAAAGGCATGGGTTTGATTTCTTTTCAACAGGCAGAATAATGACTTATTTGAAAGGAGATGGCTACACACACCATTCTGCAGAGGTAGTCAATAATGCAAGATTCATTAGATTCTGCAGTAATGTCTAACCATTGAGTAGAATTACGTTTATATTCTTTTCTGATGCATGGACATACACCCCATTAATTCTAATGAGAGTTCTTTGTGCACAGAAGGGAGAGGAGACTCTGGTGATTTTAAAATGACATTTAAAACAGGAATTCAACGTTGGCATAAAGCGCTCTCTCTCTCCCTCTCTCTCTCACACACACTTGCTATTTTGCACTTAATAAGCCAGCTGTGAAGCTCTTTATCTGGAACTCACTATTGATTCTAAAGTGCAAGCTGTTCTGCCATTTTAAAGGTATAGGTTACATTTTCTTTTACATCATTTACAGTGCAATCCTATGCATGTTCCCATTGCATTCAATGGATTTACTCTCCAGTAATTTGTGTTTAGGATTACAGCCTTATGACAGTTCAGATAAGACAAAATGAAAGAAACCCGTGGCGATGCTTGTAATTTGTTACATCATTATTCAACTCTTACCTTTTTGCCCAATACGTACATGCTCGTTTTCAAAGAGTTCTAAAACAGTAAGCAAGAATAAAGTGTTAAAAGATCAAAACGATTTCAGCTCACTATGAGAATATTTGTTTTACCTATCAGAATTTCACGCTACCATATATGCACCAGGATTCAGAACACACATTCACAATACACACATACAACCAAACTTATTTCAGAGCTTCTCTTAGGAAATGGCACCCATTTGCCACTCCAAATTGCATTTTGAACTATAGGGAAGGGACAAAAAAGCAATCTGAAGCAAAAGATGTTGTTTAAAAGGCAAATTTTGTTGGTTCCCCCCCCACACACACCTTTTAAAGAGTTTAAAAGTACAGTTTGTGAAAGGGATTGTCAGAGTACTATCTGAGATGAAACCATGGAACTGGAATAATTTTGCTGCGTATGTCCTTCTGATCATATCTTTATGAAATCTATGCATATTGCTTGTTAAATGTATGGTTTTGAAGTAATATTTTATTGTTTCACTCTCTCCTTTTATGAGCCGCCTTAGGAAAAAAGTATTGTTGAAGATGTGATAAAAAGATCTAACATAAAAAAATCCCTCATTTCTTCTAGCAGATTCTCCAATGAACTTTCAATCTAGATTGCCCTTCACATTAATTGCACATTCATCATAAAGACACCTCAACTGAAGTTACAGCACAACAGCAACATTATTATGTTTGTGCCAATTATGATTTTGATAGCTATCTGGTTATTTCCATCTTATGATGGGTATTATTTCCAAATTGCCAATGTATTGCCAACAAGGACTCCTTCCTGTAACTTAGAGAGAAGAATGTAGATAAAGGCTCAGTTCACACAACACATTTCTCTATGCAGCGTGAAAACTCCATTGAGCATTTGAGTTCGTAGGGGGTACTCACCACACAACGTGTTCCAACTCCACTGTTGTGTGACTGTGGGCTACTGTGGAGTTGAATAAAATCCATTGCAACATTTGATTGACAGTTCCGCCCTCCCCAAATCCTCCCAATGGTATCCCAACAGACATTGCTGCAAAAAAAACCCCAACAACAACAATCCAGGCAGCTCTCCTAGAGTGGCACTCACTCCTTTCGCTGCGCTTGCCGGGGAACTCTGTAGCCAGTGGGAAAAGTCAACTCAATGCAACTGGAAACTCTATGGAGCCTTCCACACAACACACAACACAACGGTTGTGCAGGAACTCTCCTCTGCATAGCATGGACATTCAGCGTGGAGTGTTTTCTCCACCGTGATAGTCTGAGATCATATTAGGTAAATTAGCATGGTTTGAATTGTTACATTATTAGTATTTAAAGTATCATAACACTATTTCTTCTTGCTATTATGGATTAACCCTCCTACATTTTAGCATTTTTTTTAAATCAGGAGACATTTCAACAGAGAGTTAATTTAGAACATAAGGACAGCCATGCTGGATCAGACCAGGGTTTCATCTAGTCCAGCACTCTGTTCATGCAGTGGCTGTAGGAACTTTTTATTATTTGCTTTTCTGTTATTATTATAGTGCTGGGGCATTGGGGGGGGCGCATGGGGGGAGGTTATTGAATGCTGGGGTGGGGGAGGAAAGGGGCAAGTAGGCATACACACATAGAACACTGTTATCAGGGTTTAGTTGCTTCAGTTTGGATGGGATCTGATGGAGAATAATTTGGAAATATTATCTGAAGTTGCTCAAAGATGTTACTTATGAGAGCTTGTACCAACTATATTGCTTAAGTACATTACTCGTGAGGACTTGTGATGTGGTATTGCTCAAACATATTAATCATATAGATTTGTGACTTATATCAACATTATATATTCCTTTTAAGGGAACTAGGTGAAGGGTCTAGGGTTAAGAACAGGTGAAGTTGTGGTTAGAAAATCCCTGTGTCCATAAGAACAGAGAAGTAAACCAGACAGTTGACCTGAAAGAAAAGGGAATTTGACCTTTCGTTGTCGTAAACAACTATGTCAGCAGGAGGGGGTATATTCTGGGAAGAAAAATGGTCTAAATTATGACATAAACCAATCAGTTTGGCCATTTCAGAATAAATTAAGAGGGAGGTCTTTGTCTTTGGAAAGTTTATTTAAGTCTAGGTAACAGGAACCATGGGGTCTTTCCTTTCCCTCAGGCATGACATCCATGATGTTGTTCTGAGCCTAGCATGTAGACCTCAGTGACTCCTTGGCTGCTTGGAAGAAATGGAAGTCCCTCTGTGGAGAAGAATTCCTTCGCAGAGTCTGTATGAATGTTTGTCTATGTTTGTCTATGTTCTTAAGAAATCTGCTGGACTTATGAGTATATTCTTTTAATTCGCTTTGCTGAATGGAGAAGTTCATGTGTATGTTTAATTTTAACTTCCTTAAATTGTTTTAATAAATGTTTTAAAGCAATAATAGTTTCACTGAGTTCGTGAGTATGAGTAAAATCAATCATTCTGAGCGTCTATTTTCATTCGTATCCTCCTTTTCACCTACTATAGTGGGGAATTTGGGCAACACTGATGCAAGGTACCTGTATTCGGTGTCCCTTAACATGGCCAACTAGCTGTTGACCAGGAACCCACAAGTAGGACACGAGTGCAATAGCACCCTCCTATCCATGTTCCCCAGCAACTGGTTTACATAGCTTACCGCCTCTGCTACTGGAGGTAGCACATAACTATCAGTTTATGTTTGAGATGCTAGTACAAAATAGATCATAGCACAAAAAACAGGCAGGAGACACACATTTGCAAGCTAAAGAACATTCAATATAGAGATTTATAATCTACACACATTATATTTAAGAAGACATTCTCAACAATATTTGCATGACTTATATGGCCGGTGTAGCAATTTAACATTTATTTCTATTTAAAATATTGAGAACCTTTCACATGCACACACTATACAGGATGTCTTGTTATGGGATGTATAAAGCCTAATTCTCGCATAGGTGGGAAACATATACCACTTAAGAATGTAAGTGGGAGCCCATGTGATGAAACACCCATGGGAACAGGAAATCCTATACCTAGAATTACAACACGTCAGAAAGAAGGCTAGGTGAGAACCTTTTCCCCCTGTCAGTTAGTTCTCTATATGCAATGACTTTTTTGTATGGAGGAACACGGAAGACATATGAGTGGTCCCTGCCTGCAGTCTGAAGTGATACAGTCCAAACTCAGCCTTAATACCTCCGAGAGAACTGAGACTAAATGTAATAATGAGATTAAAACTCCAGAACCAGAAGATTCACATGAAGTCGATTATTTAGCCTTGTAAACTACCCAGAGAGCTTCGGCTAAAGGGCAACACAAAAATTTAATAAAGAAATAAAATATCTGGTATCTTTCAAATCAGATTTTTCACACTTGCATTAATGTAAGGTATATTTTAAAATTCACCAACTCCTGACCAAAAGAGAGTTCCTGGGATGAAGATATTCTGTTGGTTCAGTGCCTCCCACTGTCATAACTTGCCTAACCTTTCCCTAACACACTGCAAACAGAGACACAAGAGCCATCTTTGGATCTGGTGTTGGCAACAAAATTTACAGGAGTCCTTGTGAAAAACGGTAACGGACTTTACAACATTATATTAAACAGCCACACTAACCTGGAGGCACATGTGCAGAATCATCAATATCCAGCTGGCTTGTGTTCAAGTCTAGCTCACTGAAATATTCTTTCTTAAGAAAAATAATGCACAAATGAAAAAAACACAAATATTTTATTAACAACTGGGAAGATTTCTTTACATTTTAATTGCTTGCCAGCAGATCTCCAAACTGCTATCAATTATATGAGCATACAAATCCAATTTATACTGCATCACGCAATCTGCCCAACAAACTGAATTCTCTGACTTAGCAGTGGGGCAAGAATTCAAAGCTGAATTGCTCAATTATACAAGCACCCTGCTAGGGTTCTTATAAGCAGCATTGTAGCAAGTACAGCCTCATGTGAGCAGTCCTCCTACCCTGTTTCTGCCCGTATCCCAAGCAATCTGACACCTGCTACCCTCTCCCCATCTCTCAAAGAAAAAAAACCCTAGCCATGGGGAACATAGTTAAGGTAGCTGAAGGTAGAGTGCTCAAAAGCATATTTGAAATGCCCAGTGAGCTTCCTTTCTGGAAGCAAAAGACGCTTGCAAGTTTTTTTCCCCGCTGAAAAACAAAGGGTTCAACTGGCAGCTACACTGCCTGCCGGAAGTGATGCTGCCAGCTGAAAGAGGGTCAATTGATTTCGCGAAGGAAAAGACTTCTCATCCAGCTCTACTCTGACTGGCAGCAGTTCTCCAGGCTCTTTATAATATTTTAATTGGAGACGCTGAGGACTGAGCCTTGGGCTTTCTTCATGTAAAGCATTAGCCCATGGCATGTCCCATGCTGCTCAAGAAATCTGAGGTCAAGATTTCAGTATCTGTGTGTTTTTTAAATCTGCAAGCGAAATACAAATCCAGACTAAGACTGATGGGAACTACAACGTAGTAATAAATGCCCCTGCCCAAGGATATTATAATCCTACTATCTCAGTTGAAAGTACAATGAAATAATGGGACACTACTTTGCACATATTCTAGCAATTCCCAGGGAAAAAAACTTAGTTCCAATTGTTTGCCAAGCATTTTCTTTAAAGATTCAGGATGAAACACTGAAGAACAGCCCTTTGCAGCTGAGATTTAAAAATATATGTGTCAGCTTTGTTCAGTAATTCTCAAACGCTGAACATTATAAAGATTTGTTTTAGTACCTTAAAGTTAGACGACTTATTTATTTCATATGTACTTCTTAAGAAGTCTGTTTTTAAAGATAATGGATACTCACCAGTTCAGGGATATTTTTCCCTTTCAGCGGAACTTGAATTAATCCCAAGTGGTTTCTAAAACTAGGTTGCTCATTGTTTTCATAATTCGGATTACGAAGGTTCATCAACACCTTCAATAAGATAACTATAAATGAGTATTGTATACGCACATTTCAAAACATTCAAAAGAATATAAAAGAATATAAAACTTCAGAAGACGTCTACATTAGCAATGATATCTAAGTGATATTTTTAGAAGTTTGCCAAACTTACTGTAACTACGGCACATTCCTGAATTAACATAATTATGGTTGGGAACAGAGAGTGCCCCATGGGCTCGCATACTCTCTTCATAACCCTTCCCCCCCCCATGGGTAAGTTCCCTCCTAGAGTTACTAGTTTTCATTAACCATAGTTCGCTGTGGTGGTTTGTGCATTGGTTTCAAATTGGGATTTGGCAAGTTTGCTGATTCAGACATTACAGCAAACTCTGGTTAACAAAAACCATGAAGAGGAGACGCAAACCCACAGAAAAGACAAGAGGAGGGAGAAAAAATCCAAAGCGTGAGCATGGCATGGTATTCCTTAGTACAAACCCATAGTTATACCTGGACTGTGCCACGGGGTCCGTTCATACATGCACAAGTGAAGGGTGGGTAGGGTAACTACAGAGCAAGGAGGGGTAGGAAAACCACCACAAGGGGGCTCATCACAGCAACCACGCGGCACCCCATAGTTCACTTACTGCACCCCACTCCATGGATAAATAGGTGTCCTCCTTCCTCTGCCAGGCATCCCAGCAGCCATCATGGTGGGAAAAGGGCTGAACTGGCTGCTCCAGCCATTGCTATGCAATGGTGACCATAGGGAGAGTTTGCATGTACTAGAATGTCGCCACTCTAAGCACTCGCTGGTTGCAGGGATTTTCCTGCAGAGCAGCCACCACAAACTACAGGGAAACCAACAAATGACATGAGAACCATCCCTGGGGCACATTACCCCTACTTCAGAAGGTAGGTAATGGGGGTAAGTACTTGACATACCATAGGGGTGGGGGGAAACACACACACACCACAACAAGCTAACCCACCGTGATCCACTGTGGGCTAGCATGATGCCTGTCAAGGAAAACTAACAAAAGGATGAGCCTCCCCAAAGGAAACCAAAGCCCACAAATATGTCTTCAATCAGAGGACAGAGCATAACAAGACTGTGGAATTCACTTCAACAAGACGTGGTGGTAGTAGCCACTAGATTAAGATAGCTTTTTAAAAGCATTAGTCAAAATAATAGAGGATAGGTCAATTAATGGCTATCTAACTCAGAGAACCAGATGTGGGGGATAGACTACACCAGAAGGCTGTTGCCCGCATGCTGTGCTTTTAAGTGCCCAGAGGCATCAGGCTAGACCAGATGAGCTGTGCTCTGATCCAACAAGACAACTCCTATATTCTTAAGGTCTAGGCAATTACTAGAAAAGGTACAACCTCTCCCCTGATCTCCTCCCTCTCCAGCTTTTAAAAAGGTATCCTATTTTGTTCATTCAGAAAAATCAAATTCCTACATTAGCGGGACAGTCCCGTAAGAAACCTCTATTCTCTAAACTGGTGGTACATTGTTCCACAACAACAGTACTGAAGACTCAACTTTCATCAAGGTTCATTTATCTACTGCAGCTACTGTCAATCATTCTGATAGTACTCTACAATGCTGGGAAAGCATAGCATTCATTCGATCTCTGGGGCATAAGACCTGTAAGAAAAGGTCACATTGAAAGGAAGAGGGTGTAAATGATTCACCTTGTTTCCTTTGTTCATATAAAACACTCCAGCATATACAGGAATAATTCCTCTGAGTTTATACAAGACTATGAAAGTTTATATAAGGAAGCTAAGCATTAAAAGGTTAACTTCCAAAGAATGACAAGTGATATGGTAACATTAACAATAGAAAACACAAGAGGCATAACAAAACACTGTTTATTTATGCAAACTGCTTTTATAAGGTTAAATTTAGACAGATTTAATTAGCCTTAATTGCAGATAAATGTTAGTTGCATTATAATTCAAGCCATCAGTAAAATTAATAAACCCAGAAACACTTAATATTCAAGAGTCAGATCTCACAAGGTAAGCCATCTACCCACATTCACATGTGCACAATATAGCTTTTATTCATATATGCAGATTAAGATGGAGTCAACCTGACGATTAGTATTTACAATTCTAAAATGTTAAGAAATTCCTATTGATACAGGGAAATTTCTCAAATATGACACATTTGATTTACTCTTGCAAAGAGCAATCCAAATGCTTGCTTTTTGTCCTGTTTTCTTATTAGGCAAGCTCATTAAGATTTATACTGCCGTATTAACAAGCTTCTTGGAAAATAAGAAACCAGCCTATTTCATGCTCAAAGTCTCTCAATATATTTTGCAGACATTGGGTCTGGGTTTTCTCTGTTAATGTTTTTCTTTGGGGATTTTAGTAGTTCTTAACTTGCTTACTGGCACAACTGGCCTTTCCCCCTCTTAGATATCCACAGAAGAGCTTTTTTTCTGAATCCATCATCAGAAAGGCCGCACAGTACAAGCACATATGATTGTAACTGCCTTCAGTCTGCCAGTGAGCAGTACTAAAATACAGAGAAAGGGGCCCCAACAGAGGTATTCTATGGTGCATTCTAGCCAGAACAGAACACTTGAGGATATGAGGTTTTGAACTGTAATGGAAACCCTGCGGACACCTCAAAAATATCAAGGGTTTGTCAATAATAAAGCTTCAGTAACACGGAAAATTTCCTGAAAAGCAACTTCCCACCACAATTTATCTTCCCCATGCAATGCAAAGCTACAGTATCATGTCTCAAACTGAAGAAGTCACTCTGTAGTCACAAGATTATATTGATAATGATCTTAAGTCCAATTCATTAATCCATTGGCTCAAATGACCCACTCTTGAGAACCATACTGATATTTTATTGTGCAAAGATCTATATATAAATAATGGAAGGTCTTTTTAATTACCTCAAGAAAATCTTTAGGTGCATAAACAGGCCGGAAGAGACTTAGATCTGAAATTAACCAGATATATAAACTTATTTAATTAAACGTACGAACAGATTGCTTCCAGTTCATATTATTTTGTAGTTTTTCCATCTGTACATTTTTACAGGTAATAATTGGGAAACATATTTGTTCAAAACAATGTTCATCAGGAACATACACTTACTGCTCCAAAATATGCTTCAAATGTATCACCCACTATCAAAGTTAATGACAAATTATTATTTATTATTATGATCAACATTTATATGCTGCCTTATCTGCTAAAAAATCAAAGTAAAACATAATAATTTTAAACAATAAAACCTTAAAACAATTAAAACAAGACTAAAAACACTAAAAACACTAGAACTACACATTTTAAAAAGCTAACTTGAAAAGATGCATTTTACACCCTTTCTAAAGGCCAAGAGAGTGGCACCCAATCATAATTCTTGAGAGAGCATATTCTATAGTTTGTGGGCAAAACAAGAGAAAGCCCTCTCACACATGCCCAACAAATGGGATTCTGTGGATACTGATGCCCTCAAAATGGCCTCTCCTACAGATCTTAATACCCATGCAGTTCATAGCAAGATATCCAAGTGCCTTATATAGCCAAGTCCTAAACCATTTAGGGCTTTTAAAGGTTAAATCCAACACCTTGAATTGTGCCTGGAAAGCAGCTGGCAACCAGTACAGATATTTCAGAACAGGAGTACTATGGTCCTGATACTGTGCACCAATTAGCAGCCTAAGTGCAGCATTTTGCCACAATAAAAGCTTCCAGATACTCTTCAGGGGTAGCCCCACATAGATCACACTACGAGAGTTTAAACGAGATGTAACCAAGACATGGATAACTATTGCCAGGTCAGATCAATTCAAGAAAGGTTGCTACTGGCGCATCAAGCATAATTTTGCAAACTAATCTTTGCCACTGTCGCCACCTGAAGATACAAGAACACTGTAGGATCAAGGAGGTTTCCCAAGCTATGGACCTGATCGTTCAGGGAGAGTGCAGCTCTGTCCAGAACAAGCTGAATCCCTTTCCTCTTACCAACAACACTTACATTTTGTCATTTACTCTGTCTTGACAAGTAAAACAGTCATCTTATTTATACATCTATATATTACAACTAATGCAGAATCATGAAGTGCATAAAATGTTCAAATCAATATAGATTAAATCTTGCCTTTTCTCAATTGATACTTTTTGTCCAATCAATTTGCATTTTGGGAGCAAGGTAATAGAGCAACCTCCCAAACCTGGTGTACTCCAGATGTTTTGGACAACTCCCAACAATTGTCAGGAATCCTCACTAGGCTAAAACATCTGGAGGACATGAAGTTGGAGAAAGCTGCCACAAAGGATGAGGGGGCTTCCCAGTCTAGGTATTCCTGGAGGAAACTGATTATCTAAATCCTTGTCAGTCTGGTTTCCAGCCTAGATTTGGGACTAAAACTGCCTTGGTCCACCTGGTAGACAATCTGTGCCATAAAATGAACAAGGGAAGTGTGATTCTGTTAATTCTCCTGAACCTCTCAGCAGTTTTTGATTCCATCAAGCACACAGTATCATCCTGGGCCACAATTTCAAACGTGCTTGAAATATAACATTTCATAAGTTTGCACACACACAGATATGTTGCACTGGCGTAATACAAATATCTATATGATTTTAATTTGCATAAATCAGGACTGACATACCTGGCTCATCTGTTCCCATTTCATTCCATTTATTTAGAAGTTCTTTTTGCTCATTCACTGATCTCTGTCAATCATATAAAGCAGTAGAATGAGCTGGCTTTACAATAAACAACTCAAAGTAAAACAAACATAGGTCTCCACTAGTTAGCATTTAATAACATGCTGATTTAAAAAAACAAATCTTCCCCCTTCTGATATATTAGGCCTGGACACGTTTAATCATTACCTTCACAGAAAAAAAGGAGTTAATAAAGCTACCTTCTGTGCCAACGGAACGCCAAGCTCTGTGCACATACTATTTAGACTCTTCAGAATGCGTTTTTCCCAATTTCCCTGCAACAGATGACATAAATCAGTATAGCACTTCCATCTTCCATTTTACGTATAATCCATAACAGTTCATTAGCTTGTTCTTGCTTTGTTTTTCAGTTTGAATCTTAAAATGGCACGGTATGAGCCATATTTGTTTAAACAAGCACCTCATCTACTCCCCAGCTGCCACCAAACTGTCTTGCTGGGGAACACATAAGGTGATGGCAGGCTGGATGGGTCAAGTTACTGTTTCAGATTGCTACTGATATTGGTTCACCATACAGTTTTGCAAAAAGCCTCCAGGGAGTAATTGTGGGTTATCATGTTGTCTGTCAGGAGTTGGCTTATTTGGCCAAAATAAGTCACTCTGATAACCAACGGTCTACAGAGTGAATGAATTAACCCATCATGGGCTATCATGTCCTGTGGTGGTCACAGTGGGTTATTTTGGTCACCTCTAGAGTGGCGTGGCAAGCGGTCAAAACTGCTGCCACCACTCTCCTCCAGCTGGCAGATCTCTGACCCTGCCCACAGTGGTGCACTCTGCAACTTCCCCAAATGTCAAACACCATTTTGGTCAGGTGATCTCAGCTGCACAGGGCTATCATTTTGCATTATGTGCATTGTGTCTGCCAGGGGATGCTGTTTATGTTTGCCCCTCTCTTGCAAACTTCCATGTAGTTATAGCTACTACCCCCTTTTTGGCAAAAAGGTGCTTTCGCTCACATGTCTTTCTCAGTGTGCAGGGTTTTCAACGGGCCTCATGTGCATCCCTGGTCCTGAGCCAAACTTCCAAGGGTTTATTTGTACCATGCCATTTTCAGATTTTCGCTCTTTTGTGTGTAATCACGTAGGGTTTTCATGATGCCTCCTGACTTTTGCCAAGTTCCCCTTTAAATGTTAAAGCCCAAAATTTGAAGTCTGTTATAATTATTTGTCTTCATTATACTATACGACCTCTCAAACAAAAAGCCCCTGATGCTGCCTAAACAGCAGAATAGATGAAGTAAGTACATTTGTTCCTCACAATCCTGCAAGCCCGTTTGTTTTTTATATTACACGCCCTATAATAAGACCTTCACTTCCTGGTGCTATTGCTGTATCTCTGGGTACTACCATGAAATGAGACACATTTGATTACACTTATGTAGTGTGATCCTAAACATGGTTACTTGGACAAGTGCCAGAGAGTTCAACCTTATTAAATTAGGGATTTCAGCCTTAATATCCTGTATAAACTAATAATAAACTTTTTCCCCAGATATTTTTCCTTATGCAGCCAAACTGGCACCATCCACACAAAATAGGGAGGTATTAGAGGGCTCGGGTGAACCCCAAGGTTTGCAGAAGTACAAACAAATATTTAGAAAAAAAAAAACTTGTGGGGGGTAGAAACTTGAAGCAGCACGATGAGGATTGAGCATATCCGGTTGGCATGAAATACTGGCTAACAGAAAAAAGTTGGGGTAGTCATGGAATGGAAGTAGGCATGGCTGGCTGGCTGGAATGCTGAAAGGAGTACTCCGTACTGCAATATTTTGCTTCAGGTCCCACTTGTATTAAAAACAGTGTGAAAACCCTCCCATCAAAAAATGGTACAGATATACAGCATATGTGAATACTCCAATACAAACAATATGATCACAGCAGACCTGGGCTTTCCTCATGTAAGCCAAAGATTCCTTTATGTGTTCAGGAGGTGCTGATGGATGGCACGGTAAAGGAAAACTTGAAGGAAAAGAACAAAAACAGGTAAGTTTTCAGTGCATGTTTGATTTGGATCCACTCTTCAGGGTAAATCCTTGAAGACAATTTTTTTCCCCATCACCATAATAATTTTCAGAAATACCTATGGAAAGGCAGTCCAAAAGGGATGAACTCACTCCCGACTTTGAATTATATATATAAGGTAAGTAACGCAAAATGCGTCATTTATTACTTAGTATATAACATTGTTTACTTGGCATATTTATGATATTTAAAGCAATCCTATGCAAGTTTACTCTGAAGTAAGACCTACTCTGTTTAGTGGAGACAGCATGCCTAGAATTTGAGCCTTAGAAGTATAAATCCTTTAGTTTTGTATAAGCAAAAGGGTAGCAAACGCAGGATACTTGCTTCTCGTTATCTTCAAACTGGATCAAATCTCCAAAGAACCTTGTCTTAAAGAGCATCTCATCCCAAAAGAGAAAATATTTCATAACAAGTTTTTTCCAGTTGCCCCCAAATTACTAAAAATTTCCAAAGTCCTCAGAAAAAAAGAAGGGAAAAGAGTGTCTGGATTTTTATTTGTTTTCCTGGGCCTTCACAACTTTAATCAAAAGACATCAAATTAAAGACACATTTATTAAGATTAATTTTAAAAAGCAGTACTTCCTTGCTGAGATTCATATTTTGTCGTTCATTCCTGCACTACTCCCTACTCAGAGCAAAATTTACAATCCACTGCAGATTGAAAAAATATTCATTAAGCCTCCTTTGTTGTACATGTTAAGTGATATCACACACAAAAAATGCAAGCAAATATGAAGACAAGAAGGACTATGCCTACGCAAAAATGCAGACAAAAACAAACTCACACACTGAGTTCACTATAAACAGCATTCTGTAGCTTCTTTTCCCATCCTGGTAAAATAAGAGGTTATAAAATGAAAGTTAGAAGAATTCATATTCTAAAAAGGCCATCAAACCTCTCTGAAGTTGGCATGCAGAGATTCCACTACTAAAAGCATTCAAGTAGCACAATCCACATCTCATTTATTTCAGCACTGTTTAATGGTACTTCCCCATAGTTTGTATTTTGTGAATCGGCCATCCCAATCCTAAATACATTTGTTAGGAAAATAAATCCTATTCCATCTTATAGAATTTATTTCCAAGTAAACATGTATGGGATTGTAACTTTAGACTGTGACCTTAATTGCACAAGCTCATCTATAGGTGCCATGTGCAGAAAGCAAGCATGCACCTGTCCACATAGACAGTCTTTAGGTATACCACTGCAACAACAGGTTTCAATTCAATATTGATGCTGTGCCAAAAGTCAACCATTACAGGCTTCAATACATACTGCCAGAATGCACACAAAGTCAAAACGCATGTGTCTATGTAGCTGGAGGACTGCACAGGATGACTGAAAGCAACAACTGCCATTCACTAAGATGAGAGTTTATTATTTGGAAGTAAATCCCACTGGAATTAACCAAATTTATTTCCAAGGAATAGGATTCAGAAGAGGCTGTAATGGTGAAATCCTAGGTATGTTGGTAAACTGGGTAGCAATTTTGTGGCACGGCAGCATCTAGGCCAGGTGTGGGGAACATGTGGCCCTCCAGGGGTTGCTGAACTGCAACTTCCATCATCCCTCACCATTGACTATGCTGGATAGGGCTGATGGGAGTTGCAGTCCACCAACACCTGGAGGGCCACAAGTTTACCACCCATGATCAAGGCCAAATTGCACCATCCAATGGACGATGTTTCAAGAAGCTGTCTCTGTTTTCATTTAGATGGAAAGATGGGACTATAAAATTTAATATAAATATTTCTGCTGTTTTTATGGAGGAGCATTCCATCATGTGTGCTAGTATACTTGTATGCACTAGTAACTCTGGCAAATTTATTTACAAAGCTGGAGTAAACAAGCTTTAGATAGGTGGACGGTGCTCAAACATTCAGCAGTCTATCAGTCTGAAGATCTTAAAAAGTAATGAATAAAGACCACAAACCTGATGTTTTCAGAAATTCCTTAATATCTTCCTTCAAGGATTCTAGTTTAATCTCCGGATTGTGTAGACTGAGCTAACATGAAAGAAAAAAATAAAAGGTAAGAAATGTCAGCATCATAAACTTCGTTTAGAAATTATGAGGTTCAACATTTAAATAGAAATGGACTGTGCCTATCTTTGGAAACAAGATTCCAAATATTCTTAGTTGGGGCATATTAAATGCTCAGAGTACCAAAATATATTTTGCCGCATCACCATCAGAAAGCAGTCTCAGTTTCATAAATGGCATACCGTATGGCATGATGGGCTGAGAAGAAACACAACACAAATCTTCCTTGGATGCACAGAATTAGTTGCTGGGTTCTTTGGATTCCAGCCAACAGACATATCATCAGCTTCCTGAATCTCCATTTCTTTACAACAATAAAATCTATGAAGCTATACTGGAAAACCCTCTTATGAGCTCTCAGTTTCTCAGAAGTAAACGTAGATAAACAATTACACAAAAAACAACAGGAGGATTATGACGTATTCTTAATAAATGCTGTGATGACATACAGGCTGGAAGAACTGCACATTTTGTGGATACTTCCTGTATTGAAACCCCAGCTGCCACAACACCTCTGCAAGCAGCTTCAGGAGGTGGAGAAATGTTAGGAGGGGCTTAGTCCTTCCCCCACCTACCATTCCCCCCCCCCCAATTCGCCTTAGTTAGGGTTCCACACTCAAAGTGGAAATGGGCACAAAAAAAGCAACAGGGGCAAAGAAGTTTAAAAGGCAAAGAGGTGGAACAGGCAAGTATTAAGCACCTTTCCATCATCCATTATTACTCCTTTGCAAAATGCCTTCTTGTAAGTAATATCACTTTGCGAGATGAGGTGGCTGTGTAATATAGCTCTGGCCACGATTTACATAACAGATCAACTACGTAGTTCTTGCCATTCCTTAGAGCTAATGACAAACATCACCACGCTCACACATTATTATTATTATTATTATTATTATTATTATTATTATTTGGAGCATTTGGGTTTCCAGTTCATCCCATTCTTAACTTTTGTAAAGAAGATTTTAATTTAGTGTCCAGGATTTATTCAAAATCTTAATACTTCTATGCAAAGTTTCCTGAATCAAAAGCATTTTAAGTGTTTTATGCTTGCACAGACAGAAACACAAGTTTGGCTATATGCAATAAAATGAATTGATTGATCGATGAATAAATAGTAAAAATATTTTTAGAAGCAAACGTGTATATACTTTTAGTAAAGGAGGCTTGCACTATCTGTGACCCTCCAAGCTGAACGTAACCTATTATCCATAGACTCCAGCAGGCAACAAAACCAGGAAGTTATTGAACCATTAATGAGCTACCCTGCTGTATTTGGCCCACATTAATGCTATCTGCTGTAGTTAAATCCCAGGATTATTACATGTGCCCCTTCAGTTAATTTTATTGATAAGAAAAGGTGCCTGGTTTTATTTGATGACATCTCTTCAAGGGTGTATCCAAGCCAGCAGTTTTTCATGCTATCTGCTACTGATACTTATACAAATAGCAGGGCACACACTGTGATATCTGTCAACTGTTGGTGATCCATTTACTTCATGCAATGGCTTGTACCATATTAAAGAGATACAATCTGTTTATTTGGCTCTTAATTTTACTGTATTTAATCTGGTTTTATTGAATTTTAACTGTTTTATTGTAGACAGTGTTGGGGGCCCTTTTTAGGGCTAAAACATGGCACATCTTTATAAGAACTGATTTAAAAAGTAATAAATAAATATAACAGCTTTTTAGTAATCCCTCAGAAGCCTTTTATTGTTCCCCTTTCAAGCCTTTTACCCAATACTTCTTCATTAGCTGAGCATGTTGCGTTGTTAGACAATGAAATTTCATCTTTACGTTTGAGTACACATCTAACCACTAGACCTTTTGTTATTTTCATCAGCTAATTTCTTTTAGCAAAGCTAAATCTGGCTTCACAAACCAGCAAGGTTCCTCGTCCTTCTACCAGCAAAGAAGATTTACTGCTGCAATTGTGCAGGTTTACTATTTATTACAGTAAAAAGACAAATAAAAATACACACTGTACAACTCCTGGAGGGAAAAGCATGTATGTGCAGTAAATACACAAATATTTGTACTGGAAAACTAAAGCTATGCAGGTTGACACTTCAGATTAAAGTATTGATGTGGCTGTATCCTAACTGATATTCCATCAAATTGCCATTAAACAGTGCTCTCTGGGTTTGTTAGCACTCATGCTAGATTTATTCTGAAAGCATTCCTTGTCCTGGACAGGCTCTGTGGACCTCACATCAGGAGGCCTGTCAGTGAAGCACTGAATTTCTATTCCCTGGTAAACCTGGACAGCTGGTCAGACGTAGGAGCTGCAGGAAGTTTCAGCCAAAACACTAGCACCACAACCCAGAATTCTCCTGATCCTAAGAATCAAAAGATCCCAAAGAGCTTTTCCAGTTCTACTCTGCTCCTTCACAAAGGGAGGCCTCCAGGGTATCCTTTGGCATCTCCAAATTGTCCAACTGCCTGTTCCAAAAACTTGCTATTATTATTATTATTATTATTATTATTATCATCATCATCATCATCATCATCTCTATACTGCCCCATAGCCGAAGCTCTCTGGGCGGTTTACATAAGATTGCTAGCACTTGGATTCAAGGGCCTGTCACCTGGAAATTTCATATGTACACGTTATATTCTGTTCTGAAAATGTTCTGTTGAAAGATATCAGGCATAAACAGGAAGTTCCATAATACATATCAATTAGGGAGAAATCATACTGCCCCTAAATAGAGTCTGGATAATTTGGATTTCTGGATCCAAGGTTAGAGACAGCATTCTGACTGTGAATCTAGGAATCCACACCCCTTCGCCCCCAGCATGGAGAGAACAGCACCGGTTGCAAGGTTGCAACCTCAAAGAAGGGATAAATGGGGCATGCCAGTGGGTGGAGAGGGGAGTGGACTGGGGAAGCCAGGATACAACATATCCTGAGGCCTCCACAGCCTCTTTCTTTCCCGTTCCAACACAGCCCACCTTGATGGGTGAAAAAAACAGTCTAGCTGGAATGCAGAGTGGGAGGAATGTGGAGGTGAAGATCGCATCCACCGTTCCTCACGCTCTGCATAGGATGCCCATAAGCTTTGGAGGTTTATGAGCATCACAACAGAATTGTTCCCTACTTTTCTACTGTGCCCTATACTGCTGCTGCTGCTTTTTTAGGAAGTGTAAGAACATTTTCCAAACTTCAGAGTAGTTGTGGGGAGGGGGAGGGGGAAATAACAGGAAAAATCTATGCAACTCATTGAGGGTTTTTTCCCTTTCTTGTTTAATCCCAGAAATTTCTTTAACACGTATGTTTAGGATTTCACTAATAGGCAGATTACTAAAAGCTTGTGTAACCCAAGACATTTTGTGAACTTTGTTGCAAGGCTATATAAGAAGTTATAGATGTTTTAATGACCTCAACATCGATATCCTTGGCTTCAATTTGACTATTAAATTATGCATCCAAGCTTGGGAACAATCTGTGGTACAAGGAAGCACTTTCCACAGTTATGAAAAACAGCCTCATGGTTGAACTGGAAAATACCTAGCAATAAGTAAAAGCTAGTTCTCTCACTGATACATTAGTCATTTTAAATACTTCAAAAATGAGACAACTTAAAATATTGTATAAACCATTTGAAGTGAAATTAGGTAATGGTAAATACCAAATACTTGGAGATGTTGGGACAGCAAAGAAATCTCTATAGAGAACCCAAAAATTTTCTTCCAAAATAAGATTTTTAGTTAAAGTCAGTGATACTTATTCTGGCCACATTGTGAATAACATTTTCTTAATAGAAACCAAGAAATAAAATATCAATTCTCAGAAATCTACCAGAAAACTAATGAAGACCTGGCTTGGAGGAGCCCTTAAATCATGGTTTCGTGATCTGAACATCAAAGGAAACTATGCTTTAGGCAACCAGAAAAGCTTTGCTAAAGCTGGGCACATGAGGGCAGGAGGACAAGAAGGCAGGAGAGGTGAAAGGAAGGAGCACACAGGGGACACACAACTGATTTCAAGTCCAATAAACCATGGTTTATCAACCAAGATTATAATGGCTGAACCAGAGTTAAACATCTACCTCTAGAGAACATGAAAGTTCACCATGAAATTCCTCCCCACACTGACTGACATTTGTTTACACTTTATTTCAGGGACAATGTCAACAAAGAAGAGAGGAATTAACTAAAATATTTGGATAAAACTCCATATTTTTAATGTACCGAAAGCACAAAAAGAAAATACAAACAGACACACATGAAGCAGAAGCATGTCTTAGAGATGCCCATATTGCTCTTGAGCTTGGGAGACCTGGGTTTACAACAATCCAGGTCTAAAGGCACATGAAACAATAACATGGCTGAAGCTAAGCAGGTCTGGTTAGTGCTTGGATGGAAGAACAACCACCTGGGAAGACTATGTATGTCATTTTGAGCCCCATGGAAGAAAAAATGAATACAAATATAATTAATCGGACCCTGCAACAAAATGTTGCAGTACAAAGTGCTTCTGTTCAGGGTTCCAGCCACTCAATTTCTTTCCTCTAAGGTGACCAACTGTCATGATTTCCCCGGATTTGTCCTAGTTTTTGTTCTATTCTGGGAGTCAGGGGGATTTTCTATATTGTCCTGGAATGACATGCTTTCCCCTTTAAGGCCACCATTAGCATGGCGGGGGGGATGACGCGCTTTCTGGAGGTGCATCATTCCCCTCCACTGCTCCAATCAGGGCCTTAAAGGGGAAAGCGTGTCATTCCCGAACTTTATAGAAAAGGCTGTGATTGGAGCATTTGGGGTGGGGCAGGAATGACATGCTTTCGGGAGGCCCCAGAAAGCCGCTTTCTCCCCCCCTCCCCACACACTGGGTGTCTTCTTTTTTGGTTTCCCAAATATGGTCACCCTATTTCCTCCCAGGGCACTTCCATCCCTGTGGACGTTTTCTTCACTTCTATCCCTGTGGACATTTAAAAATATTTTTTCATTGTGAACCAAGAAAAGACCTACCCAAGCAGTAAGATGGTTCTCTCCACCCCTTTTTAAATCTATGTTATATCTTCCTCCATCTTTCTTTTCCAATGACTCCATTCCATTCTCCCTCCAAGGCAGTTTTTAGTTTATTTCTCTATCAACAGATAATCAGCATTCTGTGGGAATTGGGCATGCTCAGTCCCCATTGGCCTATTTTTTTGAGTTCTTCCCTTGCCTTAAGAATTGTTTTCTACAGATTTTTGTACTTCTGAAAACGTCAGGGTTACCCCAAATCTGCTGATACTTTCTTCATGTGGATGACTATTGCTGGTTTTGCTACATAAGCAGCAGCACTCAAATAACTGAATGAGAACTAGAATATAGAACAAACAATTAAAATATATATAAAAATAAGTCCAGCCATGAACTCCCCTAGAGGCTTTGGACAAATATAATTTCACATTTTTTTTCAATGGAGGTTATAATCACATGGCTCACAAAGTTATTGTGGGGATGAACATAAGGAGTTTGGATGTAAGTCTCAGTGGAATCATTGGGATTTACTTCTGAGTGAGTGTGATTAGAATAAGGCTGCAAAACTCTTTGCATAATAGGAATTATTACCAGTCTGCACAAGGTAAGAGCCTTTTTGGAGCAATCAAAGGTCCATCTAGTCAAATATTCTATTCTTCAAGTATTAGCCAACTAGATGCTTCCGAGAAACTTACAAACAGGATATAAAGACAAGTTTCCCCCACCCCAAGAATCTAGTATTCCTGTACTTACAGCTTCTGATCCTCTATAGCCACTGATAGAGCTGTCCGTATGTTAAAGTACTTAAAGCAAATTCCAGCACTGATTTCATTGTGCATATCTTTCCTTTAACCAGAAACTTTACACTTGTGTAATGGAAGATAGCTCTGGATAATGTTTTTAAACAAAGGAAACTTCTCAACATTAAGGATTAGAACTATTCACTTGCAATCGGGATGAGGAAAGTAAAATCAGAATAATTTGAGATACCAAAACAGAGTAAGATTCTTCAGCATCTACATTGGCACAAGCAACAAAATCAATTTCCTCCTTAGAGAAAGAAATAGTAAATAATACTAAATAATTAGCGCCAAATAACAGAAAGAGAAAATGGGGGAGAAGGGTTGAATTGTTCTATCCTTGCAAAAAAGAAAGGCTCATAGTGAACACATCTAACACACACTAGCATCCTCTTCTAGCACCATGAGCATGCCCTCTAGACTTTAGACAGAGAAGAGAGATAATAGAAGGAGTTAATAGAAAGGGACTGGGTATGAGGGCTAGAAAAGAGCGGAAAGAGGCAGAATAAAGAGATGTGGGGAGGGGAGATGCTCTAGAGATTAATGTAATACAGTGGCTAAAGGCACAATCCTATGCATGTTTAGATGGGGAAAAAGTCTTACAATTTCCAACATTCCCCAGCAAACATGGCTGGTTGGGGTTTGCTGAGAGCTGTAGGAGCTTTTCCCCTCTAAACACATATAGCATTGCACCCTAAGAGGCTGTATTGTAAGCCAGGAAGCCCCTAGGACAAGCCTCAACTATGTCATGAACTCACTTGTAGAGATGTGAAGGCCCGGAAAAAAATGGGAAAATCTGGGGGGGGGGGGGGATGGGGGGGGACGGTTTTTCCCTGAAGCCTTTTGTTTTTTTCCAAAAAATTGAAAAAAAATGAAGAAAAAAAAGTATTATGGAATGTTTTATTTTAGCATGATGAATAAAATGATAAAATGTTTAAGACAAGTCGTTCACCCTAATTGTAACTTCTATGTTGTTGTTTTTAATTTCTTGTATCAGGTGTTTTAACTATGTTTATATATTTAAAGCATGTGTATCTTTTAACAACCTTTTTAGCCTGTTGTATAATGAATTAATGATTGTGTTTTTATGGTTTTAACAATGACTGCTATTGTTCCTAGTGGGTCTGTGACCGCATAATAAAATGATGATGATGGTGTTCATATATTTACTTCTCCAAATGATCTCTAAAAACTTTTTATGGGAATGGGTTCTTTGTTACTAACACTGATGGTTTCTTCTGTTTCCTTTTTTAATTGTTTTTTTGCCTGCTCCTCATAAATTGGCAAAACCAAAGAGGTTCCTTACAGTTCAGGCGTTTATTGCAGTTCAGGAGCTTGTAGCTCCATTTGTTACCAAAAAAAGTAAAAAATGTAAAAAGCAAATTCAATTTATAATAATTGTCTGAATACACTGTAGTTTTAATATACCAAATGTGATAATTTTATGCCAAACCAACTTGTACATAATTATATTTTATGTTCCTAAAGGAACAAAGTGACTTTCAATCTGTAAAACGTGCATTTCCCCTAGGCTGACCATATGAAAAGGAGTACAGGGATTATGTAACTTTAACAGTTGTAGAGAAAAGGGAACTTCAGCCAGTGTCATTTGTATGCCATTAGTTCCTGGTGAAATTCCCTCTTCATCACAACAGTTAAAGTTGCAGGCACTATACTAGAGTAACCATATACAAAAGAAGGCAGGGCCCCTGCAACTTTAATTGTTGTGATGAAGAGGGAATTTTACCAGGAACTAATGGCATACAAATGACACTGGCTGAAATTCCCTTTTCTCTACAACTGTTAAAGTTACATGAGCCCTGTCCTCCTTTTCATATGGTCAGCCTTATTTCCCCCCAATTTTTCCAAAAAGTCCCGTTTTTTTCCACACACAAACAAAAAAACAAGAAAAAACAGTTTTTTCCATGGCTTTAAAATTTCCTGAAATGTTACATCTCTACTCACTTGGTAGTAAGACAGGTATCCATCAGCTTCAGTCTACCATCTGAAATATGCCATAATGATAAAAACCTATGTATTACAGGATAGTTCCAACGCTGACTGAAGGCCAAAATAGATCCAATCATGGATATTTTATATTGCATCTACCAACAGTTTGGTGCCCCCACCCCCCACATGCATGCACACTTAAAAGCAGCTGTGAAGGACTCCCAGTTTGATCAGAGCAATAGGTCTTGGGTGGTGCATAAGTTAGGACTGAGCCCCATCATAACCACCTCATTGCCTAAAGGGATTGAGGATTGAGCCCAACCTCAAAAATCACACCACCCAGAGAGGCTAGCAAGTGAGAAATTAGCAGAAACATCAAAGAGCCACTTCCACCTCCATTCTCTGCCTCCATCTGGGTGGTGTGGCAAGAAGGTAGAGCATTGCTTCCAACTGCTGCACTGCTCAGAGGCAAAGCATAAGCATGTGAGTGGCATTTGTGGCAGCTTCTGCTTATTTCTCTGCCCTCTCCCCGTGCATGATTGAGTAAAGGCTGCCAGCACGTACTCTCACTCTCTCTATGGGAAATTGGAATCGGGTGCAGTGGAGCACCTCCTCCCAGGAAGTAATTTATGGTCCCTCCCAGAAAGTCCAATCCCAATTGCCATTCTGCCTAGAGGGAGAGGGCAGACAAGCAATAACGGGGGAGCAGCACCTGCTCACTGTCACACACTCACTTATCCTCCTTAGAAATGTAGTGATGGTAGCAAAAAGCAGCCACCTCTATCCTATCTGATTCCTCTGGGAAGCAGGGGTAGGCCCAATACCTAGAGACAGGCCTGGTTCGGAAGACACGATAATCAATTGGGGGGGGGGGGGACAATCGTCAGCTGTGTTGCTTATTGTGTCGTGTGGAGGGCAACACACAACGCGCACACAACTGACAGTACGCTATTTGGGGCACTTAAACAACAGAGAAAACAACGGGCTTGCACTTTGTTTATCCCGAACTCCGTTGTTTAAAGTGTCGTGTGGAGGGAACCACCCCCTCTCTCCGTGCACTATTCCATTTGGTCTAGCTGGCAGAACTTACGGTGCATGCTGGGGTACGGCCGGAGGACTGAAGGAGGTGGGAGGGAGGAGACGCAGCAGCCCAGAAGGATGCCGGGACTTTCAGCCACGCGACGGGGGAGGGGCAACATGTCGTGTGGCAGGTGCTGCCGCAGCGGTACCAAAATAACACATGGTCAGTATGCTGTTCCCCCCTCCGTTGCCTAAAGTGTCATCCGAACTCAGCCACAAGGTAAGCGATCAATCAAGGGGAAGCAAGAAGTGACAACAACAAGGAACAGCCATCTCTGAATACTCCAGAAAGATAAAGTGCTGGCATGTGAACAGAGGCAATTGCTTTTTCGGGTTAGCTACCTCCTCTTGATTTCACTGCCTGTACTCTTTCTGGATACTTCCAGGCAGAGAGTTCCTAGTTTTAACCATCAATAGGCACTGTGCAGCTATTCCAGCTTTTCTTCCTCCATGAATGTTTTTGTGGACAGAAATACATGGAAGTAGTGGTGGAAAAACACAGGACAGTTACAGATTGAAGGCAACAACATCTGCACACACACAAGTAAAATTCCATGAACGAGGCAGTGTGACTACGCAATAAAAGTGTTGTCTGGAAGCACCCTATCTCTCATTTGTGCAGGGTGGCAAGAAGCAGCGACCTCCCAGAACGAGAGGGCAGGTGAGCTAACAGAGCTGCCTATTCCTTGCAAATACCACTTGCCTGCCAAATTTAGCAGACAAACAAGCAGCACTTGTGCCTCACCTCTCTGGATAGGAGACATAGGAAGTGTTGCCCAGGTGGGTCAAACGTCCCAAAGGGGGGGGGGGGGCTTCTGTAGGTGTTCCCTTAGGCAGCCCCACCAGGGCTGAAGGTGCTGGGGTCTCAGAAGCTGCCCAACTCCGCCAGCCCCAGCCACACTTTTGGATATATGTGCCTTGACTCACACAGGATGTATGTGATGGGGTTTGTATTTTCCGAAACATATCAAGGATGAGGATGAGAAAAGTGGGAGGTACAGGGGGGGAAGACCGGATTCACAGACAAGGCATGAAAAAGCAAACAAAAGAGGAAGAACAGCAAAATTATTATTATTATTATTATTATTATTATTATTTACATTTATATACCGCCCCGTAGCCGAAGCTCTCTGGGCGGTTTACAAAAATTAAAAGATTGGACGTTAAAAAGTCAATATACAAAATTCAAAACCATAAAACATAAAAACAGCTGATATTTAAAAACATTTTAAAAGAGAAGAGAAGCAACATGACGAGAAAAGGGTTTTGTGGAGAAATAGGAGGAAGGGTAAAGGAAAGAGAGGGAGGGGAGAGGCGGGGATGAGAGGGCGAGGGAGGACAGGGAAATAAGAGGGGGAGAGAAGGCGGGGAGCACTAAACACGCAGCTCGAGCAGCCTCACCCGGGCCTGTCGCTCCAGCTGGGAGTGAAGTCCGGAGCCCTTCAGCCTCTGCACGATCTGAGCAATGGCCAGGGAGAGGCCGCCATCCTGGCCCAGCATGATTCCCTCGGTCGCTCACCCGCAGGCCAGGCGCTGCTCTCCTCGGCCTTTCAGCCCCTGCAGGTTGGTTTGCGCAGCCGGCGGACTGGTTTCAGCGACGCTCACGCCTAGCCTTGTCTCAAGCTTGAAGAGCTACCAAGGCGTATCCAGGCAACGGCGAGAAGCAGGTGCACTGGTTGGGATTCCGTCGGAAACGTCTCCGTTGAAAGTAAAGTTCCGCCTCCGTTCCACCGTCCGCGTGACCCACAATTGTAGACACTATCCTGGGCACAATTTTTAAGTAGCTGAGCCCCCCCCCCCAAAAAAAATACATACGCTCAGTCTCTTACAATGGGACTTACTTCTGAGTAGGGATGTATAAAATGGCACTGCTTTTCTTTCTGAAGCAGCAAGGCTGGGGATACACTCAAATGCAATTCTATGAACAATTGGTTTCCTAGGCAGTTGGACATCTCTAAATCTGTACTCCTTAGCAATAAAATGGGACTGTGTGATTAAGAATGCTGACATAGTTTGTTGCTATCCCTTAAAAATTGCAAGTAAGAAAAAAATAATTCTCTGCCAAGGATTTGGGGGGGGGGGGGCTTTCCACAGCTCAGCCTCAGTGTTCCTCACCTGCAAAATATGAATATTAATTGGTTGCCTTTAATTAGGTCTTGGTCCAGTTCTGTTCTGACATCGGAAATGGCAGTATTCAAAGGGTACGTTACTTAGAAAAGAAATGCAGGATGCAGCAAGGAGATCATTATTATGTGTTAATAACGTGGGGAAGAAGAAACTGAAACAATGGTCCCTGTCTGGGAATAGGGTGTGCACCGACACAATATTGCACATTCACAAAGCGTATTCCTGTTTTCATCAGTGAAATGTCATAGAGTATGATGTCACTTAGCTCCCAAAGTGTCCTGCTGCTGTGTGCATTTTTCCTTCAAAAATACAAACAAAACAAAGTAAAGCAAATTCTCACATTTCACAGGCTTATCAATAGTTGTAGGATCACAACTGTAGTGCGTTATTAATCCTCGGTGCCATTTATTTTAAAGGATTGCCTTTTGTTTTTGAACATTTTGATATCATAAAGCAGTTTTAGACTGACTCTGTTTATGCAGCACACCACAGAATATATTCCAAAGCTCCAGAGGTCAGGACTAGTTTTCTAAGGCTGTAAAGCTGATAAGGACATAAGAACTGTGCTGCTAGAACAGACCCACAGCCTATCCGCCCTTAAAACGACCTATATTCTGTTTAAAAATGTGGTTTTTAAAGTCGTTTCATTACGTGGTAGGACACACTGAGCAGTACTTACGTTTCATAGTGACTGCTTCCTCCATCCTCAAAGTGTTCTCTGGTGTATTACAGGGTTAATTCCTTGACTTTTCTTCTTTAGTTTTTGTTTTGCAGGCTGCTTGACCTGCCCACTTTATATTTTAAAATGATGGAGATGTACGTGTTTTGGTTAATTCCCCTAGGCTACAATGAAGCGGTTATCCAAAATTTGAAAGGAGCTTGAATGAGTACATCTCCACACTGTGGGTATTCAATGGTTTTGAAACTATCCCCTCTCTGCTCTGAAAACTCAGATCATGGGACATATTGACTTGCAATGATGGGAGTTGTAGTCCAACACCTTTGGAGGGCACCAGGTTGGGGAAGGGCTGCTCTAAACAAAAAAAGAGAAGTAGGAGGGCCTAAGTTGTGTGTCATCAGTTTTCCACAACCCCACAGTCATCTCTACATACCACATTCTCCATCCTGTCCTCATGGTTTATCTGCTTTGGGAGAATGAGAATTTCACTTGCACTTTCTACCTCCTTGGGGAGGATGTGGCGTTAAGGCTTGTGAGCCTTAACTCCCAGTTTCCCTGCGTTTTGGTGCTTGGTTGAAAACTGTAGAGCCTTAACATTGTTTTGTAAACCATAGGTTTTTTGTAGGGGTGTGCATGGACCCAAAAAATCGGATCAGAATCGGAACCGGAACCGATGCCTCGGATTGGATTGGAGGCTTCCCGGTTCGGATCCGATCCGATTCCACTCCGAAAACCGGATGTCCGATTTTCGGATCGGACGCCATTTTATGTGTTTTCACCATAGGCTTACATTGGGGGAAAGAAAGTTTTCCCCCAATGCACGCCTATGGTGAAAACATGGGGCGGGTGAGTGGGGACCTAACTCCCCCTCCCTCCCTCCCTGTCCCTCCCTCCCCACTCGCGCTCCTTACCTACCGGGGCACCCACTTCCATCCGCTTCCGTCCGCTGTTCCAATCTACTGAGAAACAGTCTTCGCACCTGGCGCTCTACTGAGAACTAGGCCGCAAAGCCTGTTTCTCAGTAAATTGGAACAGCGGACAGCAGCAGACAAAAGCAGGTGCCACAGCAGGTAAGTGGGGCCCTTCCCCTCCCCCCCACTCATGCTCCTTACCTGCCAGTGTCCCGCGCTGCCGTCCGCTGCTTCCATACTACTGATAAGCAGGCCTTGCGGCTTATCAGTAGTATGGAAGCAGCGGACGGCAGTGCGGGATGCCGGCAGGTAACGGGGGACCACCACCTCCCTCCCCTCCTCCCTCCCTCACGCTCCTTACCTGCTGCCTCCTTGCTGCCATCCACTGCCGCCCGCTGCTTCAGTACTACTGAGAAACAAGCCTTGTGGCCTGTTCCACAGTAGAGCGAGGGCACGCCAATTGATGACGTCACCTGGCGCGCCATCGCTCTATTGTGGAACAGGACGCAAGGCCTGTTTCTCAGTAGTACAGAAGCAGTGAGTGGCAGTGGACGGCAGCGAAGAGGCAGCAGGTAAGGAGCGTGAGTGGGGGGAGGGGGGAGGAGGTCCAAGGTCTGATCCTCCGATCTTTTCTGATCCGGATCAGGTCCTTTCGGATCGGATCAGATTAGATTGGTCGATCCAGCTGCGGGGGATCGGAATTGGATAATTGTATCCGATTTCTCCCAGATTGGGTCCGGATTGTGGATCGGACCCATTCCGCTGCACACCCCTAATTTTTTGTTTAATGAATATTCATTATAGATGCTTGTAGACAAAGCTTTTATTGTGCTATCACCCTGCCTCATTCACAGAATTTGATGGGAGGATCTACATTATGTTATCTTCTATTTCACAGGTGGACCCAATGACAGAGAATACCTTTTATTCAGCTTAGGCAGATATACCAACTATGCCTCTATCTGGACAGAGATAGCTAACTGCAATTATCCATGCTCTGATAACTTTTCGTTTAGGTTACTGCAATCTCTTATACATGGAGCTGTCTTTGAAAATGGTCCGGAAACTTCAGCTGGTCCAAAATAGGGCAATGAGACTATTACCAGGGACTGGCCAACGTGTTCATATTATGCCAGTCCTCCTTTATCCATTCTGGTACTAACTAACATTCAAAGACCTAAATGGCTTGGGGTCCGGCTACCTGAAGAATCATCTTCTTCTATATGCACCTGCCTGGACCCTAAGACCAGCTTCAGCAGTCCTCCTCTGGGTGCCCCTGCCAAAGGAATTGAGGTGGATGGCTAGTAGGAAGAGGCCTTTTCTGCTTTGGCACCCCAATTATAGAATGAGCTTCCCAGTTTGCCTGGCACCTACGTTGTACTTTAACACCAGTTGAAGACTTTTTTTATTATTTTCCCAGGCATTGTTGATTTTCATTTTGATTTAAATCTTTTGCTGCTAGCTTCTGTTTGATTATTTTATTTTTGTGTTGTAGTTTTAAGCTTTTAAACGTTTGTGTTGTATTTTATCATCTGTATTTTATGGTTTTGTATTTTATGGTTTTAATTGTTGTGAACCACCCAGAGAGCTTAAGCTATTGAGCGGTATAAAAATGTAACAAAATAAATAAAATATTTTTCGTCATCCCTCCACCCTCATCTTTTCCCACCATTTCCTCTGTCTTCTTTCTTACCAAAGAAAAGCTAATAAGGAGGAAAACATGGAATAGCTCCACAGTGTCTTTTCACTGGCAATAGTAGGAGCTGTCCATCTGGAAGCACCCTATATCTATAATATAGAATGGCTTTTAATGACATGGCAACTTACTCTTTCAACGTGACTGTAAGGGATATTTAAATGCCATATCCCTGGATAAATATTGTACATTCTTGCTCTCTAAATGACCCTTTTTAGTTTTTAAAACTGAAGAAGGATGAATATTTGAATCCCTCTCCAAACTTCAAAAATATATACTGGAAAATTATACTTATTTGTTTGTTTACAACAATTTTCCATTCATGCAACTGGCCCCAGTCTATTTGAGGCACTTCCTCGCTTTCACTACAGCTTCTGTATGAAGCCTACTAAGTCTTGTCTAAGGGTTTCCCAAACTTCAGATAAGGATTTGGGGGAGTACAAGGTGCTGTAGTAGGGAGGGAGGGAGGGAGGGAGGGAGGGGGTAGGAGAGTCCCCTTGTGCAAACAGCATCTGCTCATGCAACGTTTGATACAGCCCATTATATTTTAATTAAGTTGTCAGTTTCTTTAAGGATGCATATAGCAATGACAGAAGGGACAGAGGAGAGAATATAGGACTACAAGGCCAAGACCAACAGGACCTGCAAAACAGGGGCAGGGGAGATCTACTTACACGACTACCCTATTCCATACCGTAGGTAGCCCGGCACCATGTTACATTCATCCTCAAGTCAATAAACATTAGCATTACAGCAGCTCAAGAGAAAATTGCAGGAGTCACATTTTGCATTATTGTATCTCTAGCCTTTGTATCAGGCTGCTGCCTGCAATGCTAATCTTGTTTGTCGCAGCAAAACTTTATTGGCTTGTTTGTATAGATAGAACCACAACTTTGGCCTGAAATAGCTACAATAGATCTCATTGCTGAAAATATGGCATCATATCACCTTAAATTTTAATACAGTCTTTAAAATAACCAATTCATAGATATCACTGTAATGAGATTTTTATCCTAGTGCTATAGATGTAATCTTCAAAGTATAGGGGGGTGGAATGGGTAATATATTTTGACACATCACAGCAGAAAAGAACTTCCATTGCCAACTATTCTTTGTGAAGAGCCATATATATTACATTAACTGAGGAATGAATCTGAAAACTAAATTTCACTGCCAAAAACTCAGTGTTAGTATTTAGAGAATTATATTGCTTTAATTCTAGATTTTAGATACATTATTATCTTTGTATTAGATTAACATTTGAAATAGGTTGTTTCAGCTTTCCGACAGACATAATCTTGTGGCTGCAATTCGCAATCTGCTTACGCTGAAAAATATAGTGTGGATTTCAATTAGATTACTCAGAGCAGTGATCAAAATGCACAAACAGGTTAGCTATTGTGCTATTCCCAGCTATGGTTAGGATGCAATTTCTGGTTTTCACAGGGCAGGGTTGTTGTAGGGAAGATAAATTTCAGTTGTGGGGAACAAGTATCACAGCAAGGTTTAAAGGCCTCCTCTTAGGTATATTCAAGATTAAATTCTAAACATTGCAGTATATTTCCAATAATAATAATAATAATAATAATTTTGCCTGTGTCTCAATCCGCTATCCAACACCCTTAACAGCAACTATGGTGTTGACATAAAACACCAAATACAAGCAAAGCACAGAATCAATCACCTCATATACATGCATGACATCAAGATCTATGCTTCAACTTTGACACAGATAAAAGGCCTCCTGCGAATCACTGAAGAACTGATGACAGACATGAAAATGGAATCTGGGATAGGAAAAAGCAAGATGCTACACATAAAAAGAGGAAAATGGAAAGAAGAAGTAACAGCAGAAACACTAAATAATGAAATATTAGATAATGTGGAAGAAAATGAAATATACAAATACATAGGATTCCAACAAAACATGAAAATTGATCACTCCATAGAAAAAACTCAACTAAGAATGCATTATAAAATCCACCTATCACAAATCCTAAAATCCAAACTCAGCTCTAAAAACATTTTCAAAGCCATCAACCTACGCAATACCCATCCACACATACTCATTCGGAATCATACACTGGTCACACACTGAACTCAAAAAAATAAACAGACTCAATTGCACCAAACTCACAAAACGCCACATGCTCCATCCCAACTCATGCATTGAAAAGATAGCAAGCAGCAGGAAAGAAGAAGGAAGAGGTCTGCTGGACATTAACACAATTCACAATAAACAGATAAAATCACTCAGAGAACTATTCCACACTAAAAACACCCCCATTCATTTTTTTTTTAGTATAATTTTTATTAATTTTTCAACAAAACAAAACAAACAGACACATAATACATAATATAAAAACACAAACTAACTCCCTCGACTACCCCCGTGCACCCCCCCGAGACCTACTCACATTCATCCATCTTCCTTCCAAAATTTTAATGATTCTTTTGAAGGCGACTGTCCCTTTCCCGATCTTAAAACATATTCCAAAAAGGGAGTCCATATATCTCCAAAATCACTCTTACTGGACATTCCCCTCATTATTTTCATTTTACATGTCAACATATCATTCAATGCTATATCCCAAATTTCTTTATACCAATCTTCTATTTTATAACTTCGTTGCCCTTTCCAATTTTTAGCAATCAGTATTCTAACGGGTGCCAGGAGGTTGTTTACCAATTCTCTATTAATTATATGCTTATTCCTACTATCCCATATTGCTAGTAGAGCTAGCTTCGGGTTTAATTCCAATTTACTTCCAATTATATCACTTATTTCTTTAAAAACCTTTTCCCAGAATTTTTGTATTTGTTCACAGCTCCACCACATATGAAAATAGGTCCCAACCTCCTGACATCCCCTCCAACAATTCTTGGACACTTTTTTATCAATCTGGTGAAATCTTACAGGTGTTAGATACCATCTCCAAACTGTCTTATAATAATTCTCCTTAATTCTAATCGACAATAATTTCAACATTCTTACATTCCACATCCTCCCCCAATTATCTTCATTAATTTTTTCCCTTATATCTTCTTCCCATACCTCTTTTATAACCTTAAGTGAGTCCTGAAATTCCTCCTCTATTAAAATTTTATATATCTCGCTAGTGAGTCCTTTTTTAGCTCTGGCTTCATATTTTTTTTCTATTTGTTCAATTAAATCTTCAAATCTGGTATTATTTCTACATTTCTTATTTTTTATCCTCCATTCCTCTGTCCATTTTACCAGTTGCAGACACTTGAACCACGCTATCTTCTGTCCTTTAAACAAATCTTTAATATGCTCACTATCTTTCATCTTTCCCATCCAATTCCTTAGCTTAAGAATATCTTGTTCTTTCAGTCTCGCTTCCATCTCTGATTTTAATGCTCTTGGGAAGTTTCCCACTACTACAACTGGGGCTAGCGGAGAATCTCCTGGTATCAACTTCCCCCTATACTTCTCCCATATCGATATTATATTTTCCAATAATGGGTTGTCCAGTACCTTCCATTCTTTCTTCTGCATTTTGGTAAAAAATATATTTCGCAATTTACATTCTATCTCTACTGTTTGCGATTCCAGCCATTCCAAATCTTGCTCCCCTAAAATAGCATGAATAACATATCTTAACTGATTAGCAATATAGTAATTCTTAATGTTAGGAAGTCCTAAACCTCCTTTCTTTTGAGTCTTATACCATAACCCCTTGTTTATCCTAGCTCTTTTATCCCCATTACAATATGCATTAATCATATTTTGCCAATTTTTAAGCTCAGCTGCTGAAATTCTAATAGGTAGCATTCTAAACAAAAAATTAACCTTACGTAATATCTTCATTTTAATAACCGCTATTCTACCAAACCAAGAATGTTTTAATTTTCTATAAATCTGTAATTTCTCCCCTACCTCTTTTCTTAAGCTTACAAAATTAAGTTCCTCTATTCTTTCTAATTCTTTATCTATATTAACTCCTAAATATCTTATTATATTTTTATGTCTTAATCCTAACTTAGCTTTACATTTCTCCATCTCTTCCCTGTTATAGTTATACAACATCATTTCTGACTTCCCCCAGTTAACTTGTAATCCTGTAATTTCCCCAAATTCTCTCAAATGTTTCTGAATCGTCTCCCCACTTTCTAGGGGATCTTCTATTGTCAGTAACGTATCATCCGCAAACATATTTACTTTAATCTTATATTTTCTTCCTATCCCCTTTAATCTTTCATCTTCCCTAATTACATTTGCTAAAATTTCTATAACTATTGCAAATAAAATCGGTGAAAGTGGACATCCTTGCCTAGTTCCTCGGGCTAGTATTATTTGTTGCGTTAACCCATCATTAACCATTATTTCCGCTTTATTATTTTTATACATCTGATTTATCACTCCCATAAATTTATGTCCAAACCCAAATGTTTTTAATATTATTTTTAATGCTGGCCATTCCACGCAATCAAAGGCTTTGAAAATATCTAAAGCTAATAATCCTGCTTTTAAGTTCCTTTTTTTAATAATATTTATTATATTTATAACTCTCCCAATTAAATTCGGCATTTTCCTACCTAAAATAAATCCGCATTGATCATTTTTAATATATTTAAATATAAATGTACCCATTCTTTTAGCCATAATTGCTGAAAATATTTTTGCATCCTGATTTATTAAAGATATTGGTCTATATGACGCTGGATCTGTCAAGTCCTTGCCTGGCTTCTGTATTAAAACAACCAGGGACTGGTCCCACGATGGCGGGGTCATTCCTCCTTCTATTATATTATTAAATAATTTTTTTAATCTAGGTATTAAAATATCTTTAAATATTTTATTAAATTCCGGCCCCAGACCATCAATCCCCGGAGACTTACCTCCTTTTAGTTTTCCAATAATTCCCTCAATTTCTTTGTCAGTAACCAAGGCTTCCATACACTCCCTATCTTGTTCATCCAGTCTTGTTTTCCAATTCCTTTCTACATATTCCCGAATCTTTTCTTGTGAAAGCGCCTCTGAAGTATATAAATCTTTATAAAATTCCTGAAAAATACTTAATTTATCTTTCATTACATTACATCTATTTCCTAACTTATCTCTTATTGTCCCTATCATATTCTTAGCCTTCTCTGACTGCGTGGATCTAGCCAGCAACCTGGAATTTCTATTACTAAATTCAAAAAAATCTCTCTTTAAATATAATAAATTCTTTTGGACCTGTTCTATTTCTTCTTTCTCCAATTCCTTTTTTTTAGCCTGAATTAGAGCATATAATCGCTTATCTTTTGACTGTCTCAGTCTCTCCTCTAAACTCCTTATCTCTTCTTCAGCCTTTTTATTAAGTACTTCCTGTTGCTTTTTAAGTGTGGACATTTCCCTAATACAGATCCCTCTTATTACTGCTTTCATCGTATCCCATAATAATCCTTGCGAATTAACTCCTTTTTCATTTATCTGCCATATTTCCTGCACTTCCTTTTTTAATTTATCCACTATGTTTTTATTTTTAAAAACTCTTCCGTCCATTCTCCATCTCTTTGCTTGTTTATAATCCTTCTTTAACTTGATATCCATCATCACTACAGCATGGTCTGTGATCTTAATTACTCCAATATCACAATCTGTTAATTTAGGTACCATATTCTTTGATATAAAAATATAATCAATCCTTGAGTAGCTCTTAAATCTAGGTGAGTAAAATGTATATTTTCTTTCTTGCCCTTTTACAACTCTCCATACATCCATTAATTCTTTCCTCTCCATTAATTTAGCTAATTCTGTCTTACCCTCTCCTCTACTATCTCTTATTATATTATCTCTATCTTTCCCTTTATCTAGTACCATATTAAAATCTCCAGCCATCACAATATTCTTTTTCCCTAAATCTCCCACCATATTAAATACTTCTTTAATAAAATCAATTTGTTTCCCATTTGGAGCATAGACATTTATCAGCACAAATTCTTCCTCTTCCAACGTACAGTAAATTATAAGGATCCTACCATTCTTATCTTTCTTTATACTTTGAATATTAATACCACATTTCTTCGATATTATTATTGCCACACCTGTCGCTTTAGAAGTACCAAATGACTTTTCATAAACTCCTACTTCCCTCATTCTTAACTCATTAGCCCCCTCCTTTATCTGATGGGTTTCCTGCAAAAAAATTATATCTATTTTTTTTCTTTTCAACAATGTTTCAATTCTTCGTCTTTTAACCACCATTCCTAGCCCCTTAACATTTAAAGTTGCACATCTCAATCTATTCTCCATTTCTTACTTCCAGCCACATCATTAAATTGGTCTCGGTCAGTGATACACATACCCCCCCACCCTTCCCCCCCCCCACACCCCCATTTTTACCCCCCTCCTCACCAGTCATCTGGGCTCTGGTCCCAATTATTTTAGAACTCTTCAGGGGGGGGGAACACGGCCCAACCCACAGAGCAAAGTCCGATCCTCCCCTCCTTTCCCCCCCCCTCTAATCCCTTTTCATTGACTGGAACCTCCAACCGCTCCTTCTAGTTGATCTCTGGAACCTCCAACCGCTCCTTCCACTTGGACTATTTCTCCCAGATCCTTGGCATCGATTATGCCCAACTTCTCCAACAGCTCGATTCCCTGCTCGCACGATGTTATTCTTTCTTGCTTCCCTTGCCAGAAGAATCTCAAAAATACTGGGTATCCCCAGTTGTAGGTTATCGATTTCTTCCTCAATGCTGCTGTACAAATTTTGACACTCTTCCTCCACTGCACGGTGTGCGCCGATAAATCCTGATAGATTTCTATTGCTGTTGCTTGAATCTTTGGTTGAGCTTGTTGTCTGATTGCCTGCATAAATTTTTCTTTTTTATAATAATTTGCAAATTTAACAATTATGTCCCTTGGAAGCACTCCTTTACGCTTAGAACCAACTCTATGCACCCGTTCGAGATCAGCTTCCTGCCAGGCCTCATCTGGAAGTTGTACTCTTATCCATGTCAAAATTGTATCTCTTAAATCTTTTAAAGTCTCTCCTTCTTGTTCTGGATATTTTCTAATGCGAATATTAGCCCGTCTATCCCAATCCTCCATAGCGATAAGGCGTAGTTCATGTTGAGAAAGCTGGTCTTCCTGTTTCTTACAAACTCCCGCCAAAACTTTAGTATCTGCCTGGAGCACTCCAACATCCATCACCACTTGCTTTAAACCCGTCATGAGTTCAGTCTGCGTATCTGAGATGCGCTTCGCCAAGCGTTCTTCCAATCCAATAAGCATGTTTTTTATATCATCCTTTAATTCTTCCATTGGGTCTGGCTGCCCTCCTCTGGCTATCTTTGGAATTGCAGCTGGCTCTGAAGTTTGCGAAACAGAGCCCTTAACGGGAGATTTTTTCCCAGTTGGCATTTCTTGAGAATCGACCCGGGCCAATCTATGCCACAATCAATCTGATCCTCTCTCTTTTACGGGTCTTACCCAGGCGGGGGTGGAAATAGAGGGCTTCTGCCGTCTCTGCTTCTTCATAAATTTCCTTCCTCCCTCTTGCCTGGAGGCCCTTTACTTATGTCTCTGCCTTGCAGCCAAGACTTCAAATTCACTGGGAGTTAACTTAATTTCTTCTCAAACTCCCTCCAAGTGTGCCATAAAACAGGCTAGCTGCCAATTATAGTCCATAAATCAGTCCAATAATGGCATCTCGCTTCCTTCTCCCTTTTGCATCCAGCCGGAACACCCAGCAATCAACAATTTCTGCTGCTCTCAAATCCCCCTTCAAAGATTGTTCACTTCCAGCCTATATATAATGCCTTTTAATACTTTAAGTCAAGCAAGCTGGGTTATATCTTCAATTATAAATCCATAAATTACCTCATTAATGACGTCTCTCCTCCTCCGTTGTCCGAAAAATTTACTTTCACTTTTACAGCCACGACCAGCAGTGAACCTCCAGCAAGCTCTTGCCCATTTCCAACTCACCCTCAGCAATTATTCACTTCCAGACAATATTTCATGCCTTTTATTAATCTTTACGATAAGGAATTAGTGCTTAATTCATAGCTTTTTTAGGGAGCTCAGAAGATCTGCGACTCTACCCTGACTCGATCATAGCCACGCCCCCAACACCCCCATTCATAAAGTCATAGTAAAAGCAGACAAAAGTTACACCCCACTCAACCTAGCACTACAAAACTTAGACCAAACACGACTACTCACACTCACAGAAAAAAAAAAGAAAAATGGGCACTAAATGCACTCCATGGGAAGCACTACAACATAATACAGGACCCACAAATAAACAAAGAACAATCGTACCAAAGGTTCAGGAAGGGTGAGCTATTTCCAGAAACAGAAGGATTCCTACTGATCAAATTATAGCAGCCAAGAACTACCAAAAATACATCATAAAAGACAATAGTATAACAACAGACTTATGTAGGAAATGCTATCAATTCCAAGAAACAATAGACCATGTAAGAGGAGGATGTAAAATTCTGGCAGGAATGGACTAGGCAGACAGACACAATACAGCTGCAGAACTAATTCACCAAGAACTGGCCATCAAAGTCAACCTCATCAAACAACCTACACCATACTATGCATACTCACCCAAAACAATCTTGGAAAATGTACATCATAAAATATACTGGGACAGAACAATTCATATGGACAAGACAATACCTTGCAACCAACCAGCCATAATGGTCATAGACAAAAAAGAAAAACACACGTACCTCATTGACATAGCAATATCTAATGACAAAAATGTAGAAAAGGAAAAGAGAGAAAAATATACACACTGGCCATGAAAGTCAAGGAACTATGGCAACAAGAAAAGGTCACAATTATTCCGTTAGTCATATCAGTCACCGACATCACATCAAAAAACTATACAGAAAACCTTCAGAAACTGGGCCTACCAAAATACATCCACACCAACATCCAGAAAGCACTCATAATTAAAACATGCTCAATTGTCAGGAAATTCCTGCATCAGTAAAAGACAACATGACTTGGAAAAGCCTATCATGTCTGTCTAGAAAACCCACCATGAGCAAGAAAGAGATATAATATAATAATAATAATAATTTATTTATATAGCACTTTCAAACAAAGCACTGTACGTGTGATAAAATAGGTCAGGAGTTTACAAAAATGGAATAAATACAATACAAATACAATAATTCTAATATAAGACCTTAACTGAAATTAGAAGAATATAACAATACAACCTTAAAACCCCATATCAAATGTGATCCCAAACACAGATGGCACACCACCACACCCTTCTGAGGTCCCTCAACATGTTGGCCTCAAAATTAAGATAAGGAGTTCCCTATTATCTATGTGGAAACATTTGAGAAAACAAAAAGACAAGGCAACAGGCAGAAATAGAAAGAATGAGGAGAAGGCCACAGGAATAGCAGCGATAAGCAAAGGGGGACAACTATGAACTGACAACTTCCCTTCCTGCCTCCAGAGTTGTTTTCTTGCAGCCCTAATGTAGCCAAAAGATTTTTGAACAACAATGAAGTCCTTTAGAAACAGAATTATCTGATCGGGCCTGCTGTTCTCAGAACTCTTCTCAGTGACAACAGTAGTTTTTTTTTTTTGCGGAATCGGAGCGCAGTAAATAGCGAGATGACACAATAAATTGGGTTTAAAATGGGCCACACTTTATTGATGAATTCGCAGAAGGGGAAACTAGCGGGCATCCTCTATACTTGATGGCCCAAGCCATCCTAAGGGTAGGGCGAGTCAACTCGAGGCCAGTGTATGGCGTGCAGGTCACGCCACCCCCTGGCCCCCCCCTTCTGGGTAGGGAGGCTTTCCGTGTCGCCCCCAGCCCGTGCCACAAGACTTCCGAGCGGGTGAGGAAGGTCCGCCCCAAAGGTAACCCTTATCTCACCACCAGGGCCTCGAGACCACTCAGGTGCTGAGCCTCAGGCATTACCAGTCACCGCCCGGTGCCTGTGAATGCTCACCTATCCCTTGCCAGGTGAAGATGCCCGCGCCTAACCGCCAAAATGTGACCAAATTAACTCAACCAATCAACCTAGTTAATACTCCCCCGCTGTCTCACAGTATGAAGTAGGCGAAAAAACTCACATCCTTAATGACGGCTTATGAGCAAAAAATTCCTACTTGGCTTCCTAAGGACAACCGGAGTTCCATTCCCATACTGCCAACAGGGAAGGGAGGGAGGGAGCCGCGCAAATCAAGACGAAGGAGGGGAGGAGTTCCAGCCTTATATAGGCTCCCCCTCCTCCTCCCCTCCTTTTGGCGCCACTTTCTGGAGGCCGCCAATGGCGCGCCTCCACGCCTTGTCTCCCCTGCGCCCGCCGCAACCGCCCCACCACCCCCAAGCTTATGCTGGGAGTGGGGTAGGGCCCTTGCAGAATCGGAGCGCAGTAAATAACAAGACGACACAATAAATTGGGTTTAAAATGGGCCACACTATATTGATGAATTCGCAGAAGGGGAAACTAGCGGGCATCCTCTATACTTGATGGCCCAAGCCATCCTAAGGGTAGGGCGAGTCAACTCGAGGCCAGTGTATGGCGTGCAGGTCACGCCACCCCCTGGCCCCCCCTTCTGGGTAGGGAGGCTTTCCGTGTCGCCCCCAGCCCATGCCACAAGACTTCCGAGCGGGTGAGGAAGGTCCGCCCCAAAGGTAACCCTTATCTCACCACCAGGGCCTCGAGACCACTCAGGTGCTGAGCCTCAGGCATTACCAGTCACCGCCCGGTGCCTGTGAATGCTCACCTATCCCTTGCCAGGTGAAGATGCCCGCGCCTAACCGCCACAGGGTGCAACAAGCCTTATGCTTTGTCGCCAACCCCCCATCTGCGCTGGATCAGATCCCGCAGACCCCTCTGCAAATCCATCAAAAATCTATCATTCCCGAGGTCCGATAAATGGACCCCGTCAGGCCTATAAAGCTCCCTCCGCGCTGGGTAAATAGTGGGATGATTAACGTACCCATCACCCCACACCCATAGGCTGCGAAAAATCTCGCCATTTGCCTTCCTACCAGCCCGATTCAAGGCTCTGGGATCACAGAGTGCCCTCCACTGGCACCGAGGCACAATTGCGGACCACACAATCACTACCCCAGGCCACCAACTGTGAATCTGCTGAAAATCAGAGATCGCCTGCAGCACCAAGGCCTTGCCCTTCAGCATCCCCAAGTCGTTACCCCCCAAATGGAGTAACAACACCTGCGGTGGGGGTTGGGCCGCACGCCGCTGCATTAACATCGGGATGAGCTGGTCCCAGCTCATCCCCCGCCTGCCGGCCCACTGTATGTTGGCCACGCTGCTCAGTCCCAACTGTGTGCCAACTGCGGTACAGGCTGCCCTCCGTCCGGCCCAGAACACGTAGCTGTGTCCACAGATGAGAACCCGAACTGGGGCTTCCGCCGGCCGGCCATCTAGAAACAAACAAATTATGGTCAGCCAACCGTCCCTTCCCCCCCCAAGGGAGAATGCGTCACTTCCCCCCCGTAGGGAGGGGCCGAACATAGGAGCGATACGCTTGCGATCGCCATCTGCCAATCGCCTGTATCTGCACTGGCAGTAAACCCAAGGCCGCAGCCGTAGAGGCTGCCCCTATCCTAAATGAATGGGTTCCGAATTTAAAACCCCCCAACTGCAGACTGTCCAGCGCCCGCCGTGCGATGGCCGCAAACTGAAACTTCGTCAGCGGCGAACTATCCCTGTGACAAAAAAGGAATCCAGGCGCCATACCTCTCAACTCCCGGAAGACTGTTAAAGCCCTAACAGGGCATAACTCTTCCCGTGGGGCAGCATGTAGTAAGATTGTCTGCCCTTTGCCCAGTTGGTCGGTTTTGGAACGCCTCAGCCGGATGGAGACCTGTCCAACGCTGAATTGGACATCAGCAAATTGCAGAGCCCTGCCCGACCTATCCCCCTTAGAAGCCGCTAACAGCTCCGATATTCTCAATGCCCCGAAAAAGGCAGTCAAGGCAGCCGCATGGTATAAAACGGCCTCAAAAGGGGACGCACAGAGCGAGTTCCAACGCGCTTGCAGGCCAACAAGAATGTCCGGCGATAATGGGGACCGTAAATCCGGCTTGACTGGTTGCTCACGCGACCAGCCGCTCAAGGCGCGCCTGATCCTAAAATCTGCAGTATTATCTTGTAGACCCCGGCTCTTCGCGCAAAAGGCCAAGGCCGCCAGCTTACCGGAGATGGTGCGTACCGCCTTGCCCTTCCTTCTCTCTGTCACACAAAACTGCAATAGATGGTCGACCGGTATAGGCCACTCCATCCCCAGCTTCGCGCACGCCCTGAACTCCTGAAATTCCCTACCTGCCTTCCTATATGCCGCTCGAGTGCTCGGGGCGAGGGACTGCCATACCGCACGATCTACTTCATCCTGCCAATCTCCCACAGGGCAGCCGGTACCTCCTCCGGCACTGCCCTGGCCCAAGGTGCGAGATCCCGGAATTTCTCTACCTGCTGGCGCGATAAAGCATCAGCTATTGCATTATCCAATCCAGGAATATGACGTGCTCGGAAAAGAATGTTATTTTGAAGGCAGTGCAACGTAAATGCCCTAACTAGTGTCATGACCCTATTGTTTTTGGAGGACAACGTGTTAATAACCTGGACTGTGGCCTGATTATCGCACCAGAAGTGCACCACACAATTCCTCATTTCCTGCGCCCAAATATGCGTTGCCACAACAATAGGGAAAAACTCCAAAAAAGTTAAATCCCTACACGTGCCGGACTCCAGCCAACCACCAGGCCACCGTCCAGCACACCACCTGTCGCCCCATATCACCCCAAAACCTAATGCCCCAGAGGCATCGGAATGTATCTGCATATCCGCCTCCAACAATAACTCCCTCCTCCAAAAGGACACCCCATTAAAGCCCTCCAAAAAGGCTAGCCAAACCGCTAAATCCTCTCGCATCCCCTTCGTCACCCTAACGTGGTGATGGGGCCTGGTGAGGCCTTTCATGGCATTGCAGAGCCGACGCAAAAAGGCTCGGCCCGGCGCCACCACCCTGCAGGCAAAATTCAAATGCCCGACCAACTCCTGCAACTGTTTCAAAGTCACCTTTGTTTGTGACCGAAGAGACAAGATTCGGGCCACCAAGGCCTGTACCTTGTCCAAAGGCAGCCTACAACACCGTTGAACCGAATCAATTTCCACCCCCAGGTACATTAACACATTTGCCGGGCCTTCCGTCTTCTCGTGAGCTAAGGGGACGCCTAACTCGTCCGCCAGTGCAGCAAATTGCGACATCAAATAACTACATTGCCCAGAATCCTTTCCACCACTGAAGAAAAAATCATCCAGGTAGTGAGTACAGTCGGCCAATCCCATGCGTTCCCGAACGGCCCATTCCAAAAAGGAACTGAAGCGTTCAAACATGGAACAAGAAATCGAACACCCCATGGGTAAGGCCCTATCTATATAATAACAACCACGGAAATGAAAACCCAAAAGATCGAAGTCCGAAGGGTGGATGGGCAGTATGCGAAATGCTGACTTAATGTCGCATTTGCCCATTAAAGCCCCCAGCCCATGTCTCCTAACCATGGCTACCGCCGAGTCAAAAGATGCATAATGCACAGAACATAAATGCTCCGGAATTGCATCATTAACCGATCGCCCCCTAGGTGTAGACAGGTTGTGTATCAACCTGTACTCCCCGGGAGCCTTCTTGGGAACAATGCCCAAGGGGGAAACCCTCAAATTCGGTATGGGGGGACAACTAAAAGGCCCCAACACCCTACCCGCAGCAACTTCCTTATCAATCTTATCCTGCACCAACTGTTCCAGCACCTTAACAGACTTTTGATTCCGTGCAGACGCAGATACCCTAGGACCCTTGAATGGAATGCGGAATCCATCCCTAAACCCAGCCTCCAAATAGCTGGCATCCGATCCCGGATATCTTGCCAAAAGGTGCCTCAAAGGTTCAAGCCTGACCGGACTGGGGCCCTTTGGGAGGAGGATGCTGACCCCCCCGGCTTATGGCCTCCTGGGGCCTCCCCCCCTGTTCCCCGTCCCCTTTTGGACCTTGGGCAATTAGCCCCGGAGTGAGGTCCCCTACAAATTGGGCATTCATGGCGAAACCTACACACAGGACGTGTGCAGGCCCCTCGGGAACTATATTCCCAGCAAAGCAGGCGGGATTGAACCCCCTGCCCCGCCGCCACGTGGGGAGATGTAGTAAGCTGCTGCTTGGCCAGAAGATGGCCACTATCTGCCCGTTCTCCGACCCCTGGCCTTGCCGGGGTCATGAACTGTAGCCACAGATCATTGTCTTTCAAGTCCCAGCGAAGGGAGTGGTCAAACGTGGCCCACATACGAAATGATTCATCGTAAGCAAGCCACGCCCCCCCCCCTCATACTCTGTATATGCTCTATAGAGCATATCCAGATATTTTGTCAAAATACAACCTTTCTCGGGGAACTTCTGCTGAATCACCCCCATATAAATAAGGTAGCCCGGAAGCCAATTTGCCCATGTCCGGGCTACCTTCTTCTGACGCAGCCGCTCAAGATCCTTCTCTGTGGCCCTGTCCTTGTCTTTTGTCTCCGTCTCGCGGAAGAGTAGAGAAAATACATCTACAAACTCCCCCTTCCAGATCTTCTCGCGCGTGGCCAGGAGCAAATGGTATCCCAGTGGGGCAGCGGTGCTGCCCGTTGGGATGGCCGTTGCCTCAACCCCCACATATGGGTCGCGAACTACACCTCCCGCCGCCATCAACTGAGAGGAAGCACCAGCCGGCCCCTGCCACACTGCCAAAACCGACTCATTCGCCTGTGACTCCGATTGTGTCTGTGTTGCCGCCGTGTGACTTACCGTAGGACCCGTTTCCCCTTGACCTACCGTCACCGACGCACCGTCCTCCGCATTGGAAGCTGCCTGCAGGGCTCCAGCTGCTGCAACTGCTGCGCTCCCCATCTGTCCCGGATTCTGGGTCATGTGCGCTTGTGTAATGGACTGTATTGTCCCCACACCCCCAACCTGAGGTGCGCCCACCCCCTGCAACGCTGCCGGCCAACCCCAACCCGGGGCCCATGGGCACCAGTTCCACGGCGAGGGTGAACCCCACGGTGGAAGTGGTCCCGTGTACGATGTGGTGGTAACCTCACCTGGAGTACGCACAACGGTGGCATTTCCCGCCAACGGCACTCCCGCCATGCTTGACAGCTGCGTCTCGACTGCGGCAGAACCACTCGCTGAAGCCCCTTGGATCGACCCTCCATGTGCCGCTGGCTGTGCCTCTTGTCGACTCGGCTGCTGGGACTGCTGAACCGCTTCTCCGCCTGCAGACGCCCCCTCACCGGATTCAATAACGTGTAGACGAGCTGAAACTGAAGCCCACAACTGATCCTGCTTCTGTTTCCTCATAAGGTGACGCCCTGTCGCACCACCAGGGCCCCCCGGCACCCCAGCAGGCGCGAGTGGGGCTAAACCCCGCTCACGTTCCACCGCCTGCAACCTGGCCAATATAGCCGCAACCTGAGGGTTCTCCTCCTCATCTGATGAAGACTCCCTGCGCGCCCTAGGGCGCTTAAACGAAGGCTTTGGCGCTTTCCCCTTGCCTTTCTTGCCTCCACTCCCTCTGGGCGGGGCCATTTCCCCTGCGTGTGGTGCAACTCCCTGATCCAGCCAATGGCAAGGCCACACCCCTATCTCCAACCGTCAGCCCAATCACCGCCGAATCACGAGCTGCAGCGATTCAAAATCAAGAGGCGGAGCTACGCCTACCGCCCACTACACTACCCAGCCACCACCAGGGGGCCCCCTTGAACGACCGTTAAATTCAAGGAGGGGGGGGACTAGCCTATTATCTACCTGGGCACCCCCAAGCTGGCAAAAATATCCAATCCACCACGTGAATGACTGGGAGGAAGAGAGAGAAGGGGGGGTACACTCTACTGGTCCCCCTGTAATCCGTTCATGAGCGAGCCCCACTACAAAACTGTAATGGATGGGGGGGCACTACAGCCCCAAGCTCCTAAGGGCCCCCGACTAGGCTCCCCTTACAAGCCTAGTATGCCAATCAGCCACCCCTGCCACACCGCCAGGGCCTGCCCAGTCACGCGAAGCCTCGCTGCCCGCAGAAACCCCTGCTCCGTGCCCAGGCAGGGCTACCTCAGCCCTCAGCCAGCGCCTGCTGCTGCCAACCGCCCCTGCCGGGAAGGACCAGCCGGCCCTTCCCCCAAACCTGCGGCCTCAAGGTCAACTGCCGCCCACTGCTCCTCTCCGACGATGGGCCGCGCTCCAGCCTTCCTTGCTCCCGGCTGATGCTTGAAGTGAGGGGGGGGGAAGGGCCAGCCGGCCCAGCCCCGTCCTCCCAAGCGCCAAGCGCCCTTACTCTCTCGCCATCCAGCGAGACCAACCCCCAGCCTCCGCCGGGCCGTGCTCCTTTCAGCCACGCACGCCCTGAAGACTGAGGGGGGGGAAGGGCCAGCCGGCCCAGCCCCGACCCAAGCGCGAAGCGCCCTGTATCGCTCACCGTCCGGCGAGAAAACCCCCAGCCTCAGCCGCCTCAACTGCCGCCGCTTTCTGACGAGCCGCTTGCTGCAAGAACGGGCCTCCGCCTCCGTTCTTCTACTACGTGCGCCCTCCGTCAACGCGGCTGCTGCCGAGGCTGCTGCTGACAAGCCAGCCTCTCCTCAGCCAGCCGCGCAAATCAAGACGAAGGAGGGGAGGAGTTCCAGCCTTATATAGGCTCCCCCTCCTCCTCCCCTCCTTTTGGCGCCACTTTCTGGAGGCCGCCAATGGCGCGCCTCCACGCCTCGTCTCCCCTGCGCCCGCCGCAACCGCCCCACCACCCCCAAGCTTATGCTGGGAGTGGGGTAGGGCCCAAATGAGGATGAAATTTGTTTGTCAGCCATGCAAACAACACTTGCATTCCACCTGCAGTTTGAAATAATACTGCTCAGAAGAAACAGACTGACCAATAAGGGGTATTTTTATGAAGATTCGACGCCAATCTGGCTTCCCTTTAGTTCATACTGCAAATATAAAACCACATCTTTTAGGATACTCATTCACATTACAAATTCCTCTTCTTCACTTTCTTCTCTACATGAACAATGATCTGATGTTAAACATTAATGGCATGACAAGAGTCAGAAACGCAATTTTAGAAAGAAGACAGACAGAGCAGATATAACATGTATAGAGCAATTGGGTCAGCTTGGAAATGGCCAGACTGCATTCATTTCATAGACGTACATACTTATTTCTCTCCAGGGTCAAGCTCTGAAAGAAACAGTTGTGAAAATTTGCAGCAAAAGCTAGCTATGCATGCTACTGATCAGCACCCATGATGTCACCAAGACACGTGTACCCTACTCCCTGAAACACTTCAGCATTTTTAATATTTTAATTAATAATTAATTTTGATTAACATTTAATATAATTCTGGGGATCATTTTATGAGAAAAATGACAAATGAACAGAGAAAAGCATAGGTGTCACCTCTGAAAAAATATGAAGGCAGCCTGCTTGAATCAGGGGTAGGTAGGTGGGTTGGGAAACAAGACTAATGGCTGAACCAGCATTTTGTTTATTGCAAGTATTCCATCCATTCATCTGTGAAGCCAGGAGTAGGCAGGGCTTACACTGTGGCTGAAGAACTTGCTGTAGTTCTCTTTTCAGTATTATATTTGTCTTCGCCCTAAACTTCACGGTGTTATGATAAGCATTGCACAATATGCGCAAGGGCAACTTAAACCTCTGTGACCATCAACTAAATCAGCAAGAGTTTGAAATGAGTAAGAAGACGTTGTAACAGATCACAGCTCAGTCCCTAGTTACGATACATTTATGACTTCTAGACAAAAAAAAAATATGACTGGGATGAATTTTAATGAATTCTAATCATGTAATGTCAAATTTTAATTAAATACATGTACTGGAAGGAACACAGGAAAACATTCTTAATTACCTAATTATGTAGCCTAGCAACAGGTTGTTGATTTTTCTCACTTGGAAATTATGTTTGTATCTGAAGAGTCGATTACTCTTTCCCTTGTTAGACTGTTAAAATGTGGGGTCATGGGAGCATTGCCAGAAGTGATATCTGGGGATTTGGAGGATAATTCTAATTGGCCCCAACCTCAGATTTGCCATGGTTGCCAGTTCCCCAGATGTGGCCAACCAGCTATCGACCAGAGAACCATGACATGTTGCAGTAGTATCTCCTACCCATGTTCCCCAACAACAAGTGTATACAGGCTTACTGTCTCTGAGACTAGAGGTAGCACATGGCCATCAGGACTAGTAATCATCGATAGCCTTATCCTTTATGAATTTGTCCAATCCCCTTTTAAAGCCATCCAAATTGGTGGCCATCCAAACATCTTGTGGAAGTGAATTTCATAGATTAACTATGCACTGTGTGAAGAACTCTGGGGCCCAGATAGTTTTCTCATCCATACTCCCAGTTCTTGGAAGAGTATTAGAAAGGGAAAGAAAAATACTCCAGGTGAACGACTGGCTATGAAGGTGGTGCCGACGTGAGGGATTTGGATTCTGGGACCATGGGCTATGCTACTTGGAAGATAGACTGCTGGAAAGGGATGGGTTGCAGCTTACAAGGGTTGGGAAGAATGTGTTTGGCCACAGCATGAAGAACTTCATCAGGAGGGCTTTAAACTGAATCCTATGGGGGTGGGAGATGTAAACTTTGAGGCAAAAATGGATGAAGGCTTATGCACCATAACAGAGAGAACAGCTCCAATAGTGCCCAAAAATAGTGTTCGCAACAATGTAGGAAAGAAGCCAGACTATAAAGCACATGGTCTTCGATGTCTATATACTACTACTACTACTACTGCTACTACTACTAATATATTTATTTATTTCCCACCCGCCTCTCCCTCTGGATCGAGGTGGGGAACAACATTAAATACAAAACAGCACAAAACATATAAAACTGATTAAAAACATATAAAACTAATGAATTATTAAAAACATATACAACTAATGCATTATTAAAAGCCATCTTAAAATTCAACAGAGTATGGGAAACAAACAGAACAAACTTGAACTCTTAATACATGAAGGCAAATACAACTTCTTAGGTATAACTGAAACTTGGTGGGATGACTCCCATGACTAGAATATAGCAATTGAAGGATATAACTTATTCAGAAAGAACAGAAGAAGTAGAAAGGGAGGTGGAGTCGCACTTTTATGTCAAAAATACTTAGCCCTGCACAGAAATACAAGAAGATGAGCCTGGGAGCCCCGTCAAGAGTATCTGGATTAAAATAAATAGGGCAAGAAATAAAAGGAGCATGATAGTCGGAGTCTACTACCGGCCACCCAATCAAGGAGAAGACAAGGATGAAACTCTTGAAAAACAAATTGCCAATGTTTCAAGGAAATCCAATGGGGATTTCAAATACGTCAATATCTGTTGGGAGACAAATTCTGCCAAAAGTGGCCTCTTCAAAAAATTCCTGACATGTGTGGCTGATAACTTTCTCCTACAGAAAGTAGAGGAAGGAACTAGAGGAAGGGCTATCTATGATTTGATACTGACCAATAGGGATGACTTAGTAGATAAAGAGGCAGTTAAGGGAACTCTGGGGGAAAGTGACCACGTCATACTTGAGTTCTTGATTTTAAAGGAAGCAAAAGCTGAGCGTAGCCATACGCGTACTCTGGATTTCAGGAAAGCCGATTTTAATAAACTCAGAACTATAATAAGTAAGGTCCCATGGCAAGTGACCCTAATGAGAAAAGGAGTCCAAGATGGGTGGGAGTTTTTTAAAAATGAAATTTTAAAGGCCCAATTACAAACAATTTCAACAAGGAAAAAAGATAGAAGACAACAGAAGAAACCAATGTGGCTCCACAAAAAGCTTAGAGATGACCTGAAAATAAAAAAGGATATATATAGGAAGTGGAAGGAAAGCCAGACTGCAAAAGAAGAGTATAAAAAAGTAGCACAGAAGTGCTGGAATGGTGTCAGGAAGGCTAAAGCTGAGAATGAGCTGAGGCTAGTGAGGGATGCTAAAAGCAATAAAAAGGCTTTCTTCAAATACATGAATAGTAAAAGACAGAGGAAAAAAATGATGGTTCAACTGCTTAATGAGGATGGCAAAGAAAAGGCCGAAGTGCTCAATTCCTACTTTGGCTCAGTCTTCTCCCAAAAGCGGGTCTATGACCCCCCTGGAAAAAGTAAAGTACAAGCTGAAGGGGCAGGATTGCAGTTTGAGATTGATAAACAAATGGTCAAGGAACACCTAATTTCTTTGAACTAGTTCAAATCTCCAGGGCCTGACGAACTGCATCCTAGAGTAATGAAGAAGCTGGCAGAGGAACTCTCAGAACCACTGTCTATTATCTTCGTGAACTCTTGGAAGACAGGTGATGTGCCGGACAACTGGAGGAGGGCTAATGATGTTCCTATCTTCAAAAAGGGCAAAAAGGAGGAACCTGGGAACTACAGACCAGTCAGTCTGACATCCATCGCTGAGACAATTTTGGAACAGATAATAAAGAAGTCAATCTGTAAGCACCTTGAAAACAATGCAGTGATTACTAGAAGCCAGCATGGATTTGTCACGAACAAATCCTGTCAGACAATCTGATCTCATTTTTTGATCGGGTAACCTCCCTTGTGGACTGTGGGAAAGCTGTGGACATAGTGTATCTTGACTTCAGCAATGCTTTTGACAAAGTGTCCCATGACATTCTGATTAACAAACTAGTGAAAAGTGGGCTAGATGGAACAACTATTAGGTGGATCCACAGTTGGCTACAGAATCGGACTCACAGAGTGCTTATCAATGGTACCTTCTCACACTAGGGGGAGGTAATGAGCGGGGTACTGCAGGGCTCAGACCTGGGCCCAGTGCTCTTCAACATTTTTATTAATGATTTGGATGCGGAGGTGCAGGGAATGCTAATCAAATTTGCAGCCGACACAAAATTGGGTGGGATTGCTAATACCCTGGAAGACAGAAACAAACTTCAAAGTGATCTTGATAGACTGGAGCACTGGGCTGAAAACAACAGAATGAAATTTAATAGGGATAAATGCCAAGTTCTACACCTAGGAAAAAGAAACCAAATGCACAGTTACAAGATGGGAGATACTTGACTCTAGGGTGACCAGATTTTGGAACCCAAAATCCCGGTCCCCCCCCGCCAACAACCCCCCCCCACCAAGCCACCCCCCAAAACAAACCCCCCAAGCCACCCCCCCACCCAAAACAACCCCCCCACCAAGCCACCCACCCCCAAAAAACATCAGCCCGGACCTACCGGGGCGGGTTCTCTTCTGCTGCCTCCGCCGCCACCACCGCCGCCACCGCCGCCACCACCGCCACCGCCGCCGGGTCCCCTGCCGGCTCGTACGGCCAGCGGCCGCGCGGAAGAGGCAGGGGAGGGCCGGATCCGGAAGTGACGTAATCGGCCCTCTTCCGCGCGGCCACTGGCCTTACGAGCCGGCGGGGGACCCGGCGGCAGCAGCGGCGCGGCGGACCTGCCGGTGGCGGCGCAGCAATGGCGGCGCGGCAGCGGACCCGGCGGCGGCGCGGCGGCGGACCTGGCCGCCCCAGCAGGTAAGTGCCCCGCGCCTCGCGCTCCTTACCCGCTTCCCTCCGGTGCTCGAATCTACTGAGAAACAGGCTTCATGGCCTGTCTCTCAGTATCGCGCCAGGTGATGACGTCATCACCCGGCGCGCTACTGAGGGACAGGCCGCGAAGCCTGTTTCTCAGTAGATTCGAGCACCAGAGGGAAGCGGACGCCCCTGCAGGTAAGGAGCGTGAGGCGCGAGGGAGGGCACTTACCTGCTGGGGCGGCCGCTTCCCGGGCTCCTCCGCCGCCGCCACCGCCGCCGGGTCTACCGCCGCTCCTTGCTTGCTGCCACCGCCGCGTGACCCCCCGCCACCCCGGTTTGCCCCCCCCCGCCCCCCGGTTGGGCCGGTTCGCCCCTGGATTCCCGGTTAGGACCGGGAAATCCCGAGCCATCTGGACAGCCTACTTGGCTCAGCAATACTACAAGAAAGAAGGATCTTGGAATTGTTGTAGATCACAAGCTGAATATGAGCCAACAGTGTGATGTGGCTGCAGATAAAAAAAGGAAAGCAAATGCTATTGGGCTGCTTGAATAGAAGTATAACTTCCAAATTGCACGACGTACTGGTTCCTCTGTATTTGGCACTGGTTAAGCCTCATCTTGAGTATTGCGTCCAGTTCTGGGCACCACACTTCAAGAAGGATGCAGATAAGCTGGAGCGTGTTCAGAGGAGGGCAACGCAGATGAACAGGGGCCTGGAAACAAAACCCTATGAAGAGAGACTGAAAGAATTGGGCATGTTTAGCCTGGAGAAGGGAAGATTGAGGGGAGACATGAAAGCACTCTTCAAATACTTGAAAGGTTGTCACACAAAAGAGGGCCAGGCTCTCTTCTCGATCAACCCAGAATGCAGGACACGGAATAATGGGCTCAAGATACAGGAAGCCAGATTCCGGCTGGACATCAGGAAAAACTTCCTGATTGTTAGAGCAATACGACAATGGAATCAATTACCTAGGGAGGTGGTGGGCTCTCCCACCCTAGAGGTGTTCAAGAGGCAGCTGGACAGTCATCTGTCAGGTATGCTTTAAGGTGGATTCCTGCATTGAGCAGGGGGTTGAGCTCGATGGCCTTATAGGCCCCTTCCAACTCTACTATTGTATGACTCTATGATTCTATGAAATGCTTCCTTTTAACTCTCCTGAATCTCTCACCTATCAGCTTCATGAGATGACCCCAGGTTCTAGTATTATGAGAGAGGGAGATAAATGTCTCCCTAGCCACTTTTTTTGCACTGTGCAAAAATTTGTACACCTCTATCATATCCCACTTTACTTGCCATTTTTGAAGCGAAACAATCCCAGCTGTTGTAACCTTTCCTCATAAGTGAGTTGCTCCCATAAATGGTTTAATAACTAAAAAGGCAATGCACAATTCAATACAGGCAAGAAACCAGAGATAGCAATGACCTGGACATCTAATCTGCTGCACATATGTTTATTAGCAGGCTACCTACCTGCTGACGTTAATATCTGTAAACCCAGGGAAATGGGCAAAATTTAATTTCAGTTTTGCCCATGCTCTGACCTATGAAGCAGTAATGTTTTTCTTCTGCTTAAAGAAATTACCAAGAGGCACATTGTCTAGGTGAACAGTGAAAATTTGCCATTATTTTTAAAAGAAAAAGAAGTCTCTGCTAATGAAAGGGGAGGGTGAGAAAATGTCCAGGAGAAGGAATTACTTGACTGTTTGGTCTAATCCAAATTGACTAAAACTATGTCCTCTTTAATGTTAGTGCAAAATGGTAACTGATTGTGGGAAGTGAGTGGATTGTACCCTCTTCCTTGTACATTATACACACATCATGTGAAAAACAACCAGTCTGGAAAAACTCTTAAGTTATGCTCTTACAATTACCGCATAAATTCTTAGATCTTAAGCGTAAATTTCTTTAATGGAAATTTTCCTAATTTGAGGGGTGGGCTCTTCCCTAACCCTCTATGCCATCATATGATTTGGAAGACTCCCACCCAAGATTATGCAGTTGAAGGACATGGAAGAGTCCAAATAAATCTCAAGATTCTAATATTCCCCTCTAATATATTTGATTTCTTCATCTATTTGTTTATGAACCATTACCCAGCATACAAATAGCTTCTATTAACAAAGTGTATCAGTTGACGAAATAGTGATGTTGAATCTGGGATAAAAAAACAACTGTTGTTCACAAGTCAAAGTATAGCACCAAGACCTTCAAATTCTACTACGTCACAAAAGTCACGGCAAAATGTACCATCAAGCAGAGGATTTTTAATCTTGCCAATTTTTATCACCTTGTTTAGGCATTTAAACAACTGGTGAAGTTGATTGCTGATCTGTTTGGGAACGCAAATCAAAGTTTCCCTTGATGGTGCCAAAATATGTTTGGTCTTTCCAACAGCTTGAAGAATGGCATATGATTATAATAAACAAGATCTCAACTAGTTAGCCAGACCAATGGACTCTCCAGTCCAGTGCTATACCACATTGCCAGATGGTCCTTTAACTGGAGATGTCACGAACTAATTCTGGGACTTTGTGACTACAAAGATGGTGTTCTGTCACCTACAAGCACTCACTAATTTCATTAGGCTTCAGTTTATGCAGTTTAACTATACAATAAGAACATTACACCTGTGGTTTTACAAACGGAAGCTATAGTGTTTTTAATACTCTTCAAATTGATGAGTTACTTAGGTAAATATTTGAGCTTGTATGCATGATAAACTAATAAATGTTAGTCCTATTATTTGAACAAGAAGTTACTTTGAAGCTGACCTGAAACTGGGGAGAAATCTTATCAATACTGACAGTTTTTTGACTCACCTCAATTTAATCACAGCATAGTTCATCATAAACCTGTGCAAACATTATAATAAACTCAATCCAGCTCTCTACATATTCATTTCAATATTTAAGGTGAATGAGACAGGGGCCATAGGGATGCAATCTTCCCTGGGTACAACCTGAACTGGGGTGCAAAACAGATATCCAGCTTGCCTGGTCAATGAAGTCAATGAAGGCCTCTGTATTGTGCCAGAAATTGACATTATGTAAGGATTATGTACTCAAACATCATTCTGACCAATACTTAAATGTATGGATCCCCCCTTATAAATCACTGTTGTAAATATGGACAGTAGGAAGCTTGGCAAGAACTAAAATGGCTGCGTACAGACATGTTAAGTTTTGCACTGCATTCTAACTGAGACTTTGCTTCTAAATATAACCTTTTTTATTTGCTTATATGCATTACAGTGCAATGTTGACATCTTATTTGTTCCTTTGCTCAACAAGAGAGCCCCCCATGCCTACCCTACCTGGCAGAAAATTCCTTGAAAATAATTATAGATTGGGGCTGCAACTTTTAATCAGTAGATAAATTGAATATAACTTTATTAGATTAAATAGTGAATTTTCAGTTTAAGAGTACACATTTGCATATTTAAAGCTGTTTGGGTTCTGGTGTGACACTGTAATAGGAAACCCTTCTAATTATGTGGTATTTTTATTTGTTTGTTTATTTGTTTATTTATTTGATTTATACCCCGCCTTTCTACCAAAAAATGGCACTTAAGGTGATACCTTTTGTTTATTGGCTTATAATTTACCACACTTTAGTTTGATGGAACTGACAATTTATTTCTGATGAGCATCCAAATTCAGGGGATAGGGCAAATTTTAAGTAGGCAGCAAATGGAAAATTCCATTTGACTTTGTTAAATGCTGTTTGATTATCCAGGACAAGACAAAGGGCCAGCTGGTCCTTGCTTGTTTACTATGATACCAATTATGTTGGTGACTGTTATCAGATATCTCCGGTTTGCTTATTGTGAGTAAGTAGTCCTATGGGACATTGTAATCTCTCTGCTGGAATGACAGAAAAGATTTTAGAATTGATATCATACTGTATTATCTTTAAAAGGTTTGTGGATAACTGATATGTTGCACTTAAGGATTGTTGATGGGAAACTATATTTTCCCCTAACACCTTGATATAAAACTGCCAGTGAGACCACGAACCATATGGCCCAACCGCTTTTCTATTTTTGGAAGTTTTAATTCTTTTTTCCATGTCTTTCATTTGCAGAGATCTGTGTTTGTGACAGTTGTGAGGGCTGAATCTTGCCTAAAGAGGCGTCAATTGCCTCCTTCATGGATTTTATTTCTGCAGTATACAGTTCTGAATAAAAAAAAAGATTTCATCATTGTAGGACAGCATCTCCCAACCTAATGACCTCCCTAGTGCTGGACTACAACCCCCATCATCCACAGATGGCTGATTTGTACAAAAGTATTATTTCATGTTAACACCCTCACAGTTAACGAAACCTTATTTCAAACTCTTGCTAATCTCTTGCAGTGGTGTTCTTGAGGAAATTCCTATTGATTGCTATGAGGCTCTTGTTTAGTGTGTAACTTCTCTCCAGTGAGGTCAGTTATCTCAACTGCTTCTTGCAAATGTTTTTTATATATATATATATATATATATATATATTATTTTGCATCATCTCTGATAGCTCAGAAAAGAATTGGGTTAGGCAGGATATCAAAAGGATAATCCTGAACCCCAAGATTCGCACGTACATACTCAGTGGCTCAATTTGGACGACACAATAAACAACTGGTGTGGGGGAAACAATCGTCAGTTGTTTTGACTATTGTGTCATCCAAATGCTGCCATAGTCAACTCAGCGCTGATCCTAATCCACACCACAGTTGATTATTTATTACCATGTTGTGTGGGGAGTACCCCCTAGTTGAACAACTGTAAAGTTGATTATTACCCCACCATTGACTAACCAAATTGAGCCAATTTCTCATTGAGCCTTTTCTGGTCAAACGGACTTTTAAAGCACCACAGCAGGAGTGGGCAACTTGTGGTCCTCCAGGTGTTTTGGCCTACAACTCCTTCTACTCTAGCCAGCACAGCCAAGGGTGAGGGATAATGGGAGTTGTAGCCAAAATATCGGGGGAGGGGCACAAGTTGCCCACCCCTGCACTACAAAACCTATAGTAGAATGAGTGCATCACTGTGAGGGGGAAAAATACAGTCAGTCTCCAAACTCAGTCAAGACACCATAAGAAAGTCCAACGCTCTTTATTAATGATGTTTTTGTATCTCCTTTGGAGATTGGCTGATAGATATCACTTGTAGAAAGATGAACTTGCAGGAAGAAAAAGAGAATCGAAAAGTATCAAGGTGACAACATATTTTTTTTTAATGCAAACAGCATCAGATGGAGGGGGCTGATAATTGGAAGGGAAATTTAACCTATTCCTTCTGTGCTGTGGTCATGAGGAAAATCTCCCCTGAAGTTGCTATTTGTATTGGGAGAAATCCGCCACAGGTTCCAATGGGGGATTTCCTTGCAAATCTTCAGAAAGGGAAGAAAGAGTTAGATCCCTGCAATCTCAATAATTGTCATTGCCCCTTCCACCTGATAGAATTTGCATTATTTTAAAACCTGCATACTCTAAGTTTGATCCTCAGAATGACTGTTGGAAAATTGCCATGGCTCACCGGAACAGGGTGCTGAAGGAGTCTGTGAAAAGTCCTATCTTTATCATCTCTCAGCCTTCTTTTTGTTTCTTTTCTGAACAACATCCCCCCCCCCCAAAAAAAACAATCTCCCGAAATATTTCTGCTGCATTTAGCCTGAAGAATTCATTTCTTTATACTTCTTTTGGGGACAAGAAACAAACCACAAGACTGTAGAGCAGTTTTCAATTTTGACAGTACGGCTTGGAAAATGACCAACTTCAATAAATGTCTGAAAAGATCATATACCACAGACAAGAAAAATATTTGTTCCTGTAACCAAGATTTCCCAGACATGCTCTGCTGTAAATTAGAACTGAAGATGATCTTTCAAAAGGGAATTAGAAGCACTTCAAAAGTAAACTTAAAAATAGAAACACTTGAGGTGAGGAATATAACTAAACAGAGTAGTGTTCCATGAAGGTGCTTTCCTTCCCTTCTTGGGAAAAAATGCTTTAATGCCACATAATGAATACAACGACTCTTCACTGAGGGGAGCCAATGGGCTGTTCTGCTTGTTTTGGCGGGTTCCTTGTCCTGTACCTACTCCTTGAATCAGTTCATCCCAAAATAACCTGGGACCACGAGGGACCATCTCTTCCCATACCAGCCAACCCACTCCCTAAGATCTATTGAGGAGCTCTTTGTGTCCTCTCCATCATTGAGGCACAGTTGTCACGACAAGAGAAAGGACCTTCTCTGGGGCTGCGCCCATTTTGTAGAATATTTTATTCCTTGAGTCTGGCTCTCTCCCTTGCATTTAGGCTGATAATGATTTTATCTGCTGGGCCTGTTTTCATTTTCATACTGTTGTTATTATGTACCTGCTCGGATATTAAGATCGAGTGGAGGTATCTTCTTGACAACACTGCCACACTTGCCTGGATTTAGATATGAGCCAACCCAAAAGAGAGTGTTCTCCATACAGGCACCCCAGCTGTGAAAGTCCCTCCACCAAATCTTCCAAGCTTTTGGCACCAGCTGAGAGCCTGTTTGTTGACCCAAGCTTTGACCTGCATGCATCTTGTAAAACTGTAATTTATCTATTACTGTTTTCACCTGTCTGATTATGGGGTTTGGGGGGTCCATATCATATTATTTCATGTGTTTCATTGCTTCTATCCCACTTTGGGATTATTTTATACTGAAAAGCAGACAAGAACTTTATTAAGTATATAAAATAATTATTGTTTGATATTATTGTTTTTCAATGATGCAAATGTATTGAGAGGATGAGATGTGAGTTTTAAGGAAAAGAAAGAAATACAGCTGGCAGGGGGCCCCACCTCCCCCCATAGACTCTGGGGGCACCCAGGACTACTGGAGGATGTCTGACACTGTATAGAGACAACTGCTGTATGAACTGGTGCCTCGAAGAAGTGTTGATGGGGCATGCAGTTGCCACAATCTACACCAGGGCTTGGCAATGCGACACCTGTGGGTGCCTCACGAAGACCCCTGACTATGCCCATCAGGTCCCGTTCACTCCATGCACCAACCCCACTTTCACTGCTACTTTTCCCTACCACTGTGGGAAATGAAAAAAATGTTACTTTTTCCGTTCTAACATACAGGGAAGAATTAATTCATAGACTCATAATAAAATAAATTAGGCTGCTTGTAGCTATGCTTGTAATGGAATATGCATGTGATAGAAACCTCACTGGTAGATTGAAAACAAGAAAGTGTAAGAGGGCTTGTGGTTTCCGCTTGTCGTATTTACTATACTTGATCTAGGAAGCCAGCCAACTCCCTTATCTAAGAATGTCTGGGAAAAATGCCAGGCCTTACTTGTTTAAAGGGTTTTATTTGCAGTTCAAAAATCCAATTACAAATCGCCAGGGTCATGCCAATAGTTCCATCAGTCCAGTTGTCAAAGCCGAAGGTCAAACCAGGTTTCCAAATTCCAAGGTCCAAAGCAACAGTCAGCCGGGTGTTCAGTCCACAGGTTCTGATCCAAGATCACGTAGGAGGTCAAGAGCCGAAAACGTCGGTTGTTCTCAACGAATCTTAGCTTCTGCCTCCTCCCCCCTATATACTCCGTTTGAGCCTGTTCACAGCTGCGTGCAATTCCTTCATTATCTTACTTAAGGCTTGCGTCAGCTGTGCTCTGTTTTCTCAGTCTCATGCTTCGCCTTGTGGGCTTAGCTTTCTCCGCCCGTTTGAGCTGCCGCCTTTGCTGGGGAGTTACTGGACAAACTCCTTCAGGCCCCGAGTCTTCCTCATTAGAAACAGGGGGTGGGAGAGGGTGGCTTTCCTGGGGCTCTTCTGAGGACCCTCCCTGCTGTTCCTCCTCCTCCGGTAAGTCCTGGGGAATGGGTAAAGCTGCAGTTTCTGCCCCTTCTTCCTCCTCAGAGGAAGATTCTTCAGCCTGCCTCATGACACCGCTTAACATTTGCAAATAGTAGAATATAGCTCCTGTGGCCAGATTATATCTTTCGCGGTTAGGCTTCAAAGGCAAAGTTTTACAAATATGAATCATAGGCGCAGATATGACCTTTCAGAGTGAGAGATTTAGCAGACAGGAAACTTTGGTGGTAAGCTTGACTGCTGAAAGCTGCAAACCAATAAAGCTGTCACCAAATAAGGTAATTAATAAATAGAAATAAGGGTCGCTAAAATCTGAGTAAGGGGAGATGTAAACAGGGGCAGGGATTTTAGTAGTTTAATTAGGCAGTCGTGATAGGTTGTAAACCTTGGATCTCCTGACCAATAGGAGACAAGGGAGGGATCCTCACCGGCCGTGGCAGAGAATAAATATGTGTGATTTTTTATGTTCGTTGTGCCTGCTTCTATAGCTCAGCACCCAATCTTGCAAGATTGTATTTCAATAAAGAAATTTGCTTTCACCGTCCAGATTGTTTTGTACTTTTGCAGACTGACTGGTCATTTCTAACACCACCATGCACCTGAAAAGGTTGCTACCCCTGCGGCCAGGAAGCTGGCAGATTGGGAGACTTTCCGGTTCTTCGATGTGAAGCTGCAGGATGGATGGGGAGAAGGTAGAAGCAACAGTGGTGGGGAAGGTTGGAGGAAATCCAGAAGAGGGGGCAGCAGGGGTGGCAGTGGTGGGAACAGTTACAGTGGCTGTAGGGGGAGGAAAGAGGAGCAGCGGTAGGTGGCAGAAACGGGTGGAGGCATGAAGAAAGAAGAGGGGAGGAAGGGTCAAGAATCCAGGCCAGAGTGGGGGAGGGGGCAAGAACAGAGAGGATCTAGGCAGATTCTACAGGATCATGATAGCCCTTAATTATTTACTTACATAATTTACATCCTGCACCTTCCATGTTCATTGATGTTCCATGGCAGCTAACAAAGTCGTAAGATTGAGTTTCAGTTTATTAACTCTCAGGCAACCCATTACTGTTCTCAAACACTGGATCAACACTTTGTCTGCCCCACCTGACAAACTGGGGGGAAAAACTGATATAGCTGGGTGTTATTCGCATATTGACAGCATTTTTGAACTGCCGTGGTTCTGCAAAGTGTGGCAACAGCATGTCTTCCTTCTTGAAGGCACCACTGCATACCATCAGTGCTTCCACATGATTCTGGATCTTAAACTATCAGGTGGCCCAGTGGCTACTGGCTGAATGAAAAGGCCCATTATTGTGCCCGCTCTGCCTTACCCTTTCTCTCAGTACCTGTCATGCTTGACCGAGGCCCTGGACAGGAAATTTCCTCTGCTTAAGTTTCCAAGGTCGCTTGTCCTCTGGCTTTCTCCTCTGTGTTTAACCTTGGCTTTTCTTGATGACCCTTCTAAATGTTGGACTGCCCTTCCAGCTTTGATCACAGCCTCTGGGCAGTATCCAATTTAACACTATCACTAATATAATAAATCATGTTGTGCTAGCAAAAGAGACTTCTAGCACAAACCAAATGTTGCACCAGCTACTAGCACTGCATAGAGGTCGCTTACGCTAGCACAATGTAATTTCCATCAACGGCAATGTCAAACCAGATACTGCCCGCTGTTTGGAATTGGACTGCAACCATGGGATATTGCAGGACAATGTCCCACGGACTGCACCCTCAGCTTTTGGCTTCTCGCCTTGGCCTACAGACTGACTGTTTCGCCAGTATCACTGAAAGCTCTTCATCAGTGCTGATACCTGATCTTCAGGTGTTATGGCTGAATAGGGTACAGACAAGATTCATAAGTGATCTGGAATAGTGTATGCAGCCTCAGCCCCGAAGTACCCAACCTGCCTGGATTGAACAGGTATTTGCATGAACATGAGTAGAAGCCTCCTTGCAACTGGGAGTCCGTCTTTATTGGTTTTCCTGACTGCACGAACGTACCACTCGCATTTAAGTGAATATGAGCAGAAGCCCACTACAGATTTCCCTATTCAACACAGAGAAGCTGGAGACTTATGATAGGGTGACCAGATAAAATCCAAGTCAGGGCTCATGTCACTTTAACAGTTGTAGGGAAAAGGGAATTTCAGCCAGTGTCATTTGTATGCCATTAGTTCCTGGTGAGATTCCCTCTTCATCACACCAGTTAAAGTTGCAGGGGCCCTGCCTTCTTGTGTATCTGGTCACTCTAGTATAGTGCCTGCAACTTTAACTGTTGTGATGAAGAGGGAATTTCACCAGGAACTAATAGCATACAAATGACACTGGCTGAAATTCCTTTTTCTCTACAACTGTTAACGTTACATGAGCCCTGACCTGGATTTTATCTGGTCAGCCTAACTTATGATGCAGAATCTGTGTACATTGGGGTGTAGCTGGTGCGTACAGCCCCATCTCTGTTACTCAAGTTGCTTGTGCCCTATTCAGGCTTAACACCTGCATAAGGCTCTAGATACTTCTGACAAGAATCTAAAGAACCAAAACTTGTAAGACTAATTCATGGAAGATTTGTTTATGACAGTTCCGAGTCCCTTAAAGATGAACAGAGCCATTGAATGTCTACTTTGTTCTTAAGCCATGCTTTTCTTTTGTCACTGACTGATGTGCATATCACTTTTGAAGCTTTAAAAAAATTTATAACATAAATGAAGACTTTCTAATGGGAATGGATATAACATTTACATCCTTCCAGTCCCACTTATTCCCTTGCAAACTATAATATTGTGTAAACATAGAACACTGTCCAGATTACCTAGGGCCATTCTTCTCCAAAATGTATTTTCTTAAGGATAATATAGACAAAAGCATTGCTGAGGAGGCTGATAGCATAATCTACAAAATTCATCCAAAGTTAAGACTCTGGAAACTGTTGTCCTTGACAGCTGACAGATAAGATCCTTTGATAAAGTTATATGGAAATAATTTAGTATAATCTCATTTTTTCTTTTCCTCATGATCATGGAATAAGTGCTGTTACAGGACAAGCAAGATAGTCAGGAAGTGATGAAAATGGGAAATATGGCTATACAGATGAGCTGTAGCTGGGGGCGGGGGGGAGGTAGTTATTAGCCCCAGCTTCTCTTCCCCTATTTCCAGCTGGCTTTACCCCACATTTCTTTACCCACTGGTCCCTACTCCTCCCCCTGGATCCTGTTTCTCTCTTCTCTTTGCCCCCCTTGCTTCCATCCCCCTTCCCTCAGCAACCAAGACATTCACCACCTCTCCTTTGCTCTATCATTTCCTATCCTTTTTTCCTGCAGAAAATTGCACTGAAACTATTTCCCTCCAGATATGCAGTTTCAGATATGTAATTATTACCCCCTTTTTAAAGTACATCTGGAACCCCACTGGGAGAAAAGCATCCTGGATGGATGGATGGATAGATGATGGTGTGTGAGTAGAAAATAACAAAAGGGTAGATTAAACTAGGATGGCCGTCTGAAAAGGAGGACAGGGCTCATGTAACTTTAACAGTTGTACAGAAAAGGAAATTTCAGCAGGTGTCATTTGTATGCATGCAGCACCTGGTGAAATTCCCTCGTCCTCACAACAGTGAAAGATGCAGGAGCCCTGCCCTCTTTTGTATCTGTATCTTCCAGGGGTAGGTCTTTGATATCGTGTTGCAGCAAATATTATCATTGAAAGAAGCTATTGCAGCAGAATGTTAAAGTGGAAGAGCAGCTCTTGTTATCAATCCCTGCGTTGCACTTGATCTGACATATATTTTTAGGATAGTGAAACAGACACAGAGCTGAATGCTTTGGATATCTGAAAATTCTGATACACTTGTTGTTGTCATATCATTTCTGGATCACACCAAGTCAGATGCCTCTGGGCATGTATAGACAGGGCACAAAGGGACGGCCCTCTCCTGCTGGTTGGCTACACAGCATGTAGGATTCAGGGGTATATTGTCTCTGTACGTGGAGGCTCCATTTAGCTATCATGATTATTAGCCATGAGAGGCTAAGCTTATCATCAGCCAATAGCTGTGATCACCCAAACACTGAAACAGAAAGAATGTATTCCACCAAGAAGCAGGAGGAAGCTGACATTTTGCACGCACACACAGTAGCCAATTCAGTTTAAAATGCACACACACACACACACTTTGCAAATACACTATCAGTGGATAGTGGATGTGCAAGTGTCCTTTTTCTGCTGGTACGCAAATACTGAGATTACTACCATTCCTATATGCTGCTGTGCTTTGCACACCGGTTCATAGAACGGGATCATTGCACTGGTAAAAGGGAAAAGGAGTTACTGATCCTTTTGAGCCAATTAATACATTTCTAAGGCTGTCCGATGATTTAATGTCTTTTGGCTACTTGATCATCTGGTTTCTAATCAATGAAATTTAAATGCATTTGCATAATACTAAAACCTTAATTAATATAGGTGTTTTTTAAGGGTGTTATGCCCTTAACATACTTCATTTAATGAACAAAGTGCTACATTGTCAGTGGCAAAAGCTCTCTGGCATTTTCTATTAGAGCCAGAAGGGATGTTAAAAAGAAAAGAATGTTTACCTGCCAATCTGAGGCAACTGCACTTTACCCTCATCAAAAGCTAAACTAAAGCTTTATTGACTTAATCTGCCAATTACATTTATTAAATCTTATAACTTTGATCTGGTACGGACTCAGCACATCTCCACTTAGATGAGGAGGGCAGAACCAACCACTAGGCAGAACACATATGAACATCAGTGGAAGCTGTGGCTTCAGTGTCAGTGGAGTGGCGGATCCGCTCTGGGTTTCAGTCAGAAAAAGTTGCCTTGGAGAGCTCCTTTAGAGTTCCGACCGACACTCAGAGCAGATTCACAGCCCCACTGACATCAGAACCACCAGCCTCCACTGATGATGAAACCAGGGGTGCCTCTACAAGAGCGATTTAAAGCTCTTTCAAGGTGCATTAAAAAAAATTGACCTCTACAAGAGCGGAGCGCAAATTGGGGGTTGAGGCGCTTTTTCCGTCCGATTATGCGCATTATCAAATGCGCATTAAATAGCTAGTTTAAATTTGCCGCGGGAGTTGAAGTACATTTTGGCCATGTAAACAAGCGATTCTCCACATTAAACACCTTTAAAGCGCGTTCCATACAAGCGGTTATGCGCTTCACCCCCTCCCGTGTATGGAGATTAGGCGTAAAAGCGATTGCAAGAAGATGTGCATAATCAGACAACCAGGCGTCAAACCGAATTCTTGTAGAGGGGACCCAGGACTGGAATAATGGTGGACCCTAGAGGTGGACCCTAGTTGCCACCACCACCACCAAAACAGTTTGTGTTGTTCCAATAGCAGCAGCAGTAAAAGCACTTCCAGGATTGAGAATGTAAAATGGATCAAGCGAAGGGTCCATCCAGTCCAGCACTCTGTTCACACAATGGCCAACCAGCTGTCGACCAGGGACTCACAACCAGAACACGATGCAACAGCACACACCCACACACCCATGTTCCCCAGCAACTGGTGTATATAGGCTTACTGCCTCTGATACTGGGCCCATTTTGTTCTTCAATGCTGCACTCTGGGGAAGGGGACCTTCCTCTTAATGAGGCATTCTGGATAAGGCTGTAGCAGCAAATACTATTTAAAGTTTGCTAAACGTTAAAAAAAACTTAAAAGTTTAACAAACTTTTAACAGTATATGCTGCCATTGTGGCAGAATGGTAGCAGAACAGGTGCTCTCAAAGTCCCCCTTACCCATAATCCCCTGCTCTGAGGAAGGACCTCTCCCTCAGAGCAAGGCATGGCTGCTCCAAAAAGCCCTGCAGGAACACCAAAAGCAGTGGTGGTTTGCACACCACAGCTGGCTGGTTGGTGAGAGAGCTGGTGAATGGCAGCAATGGCAGCAACAGGTAACCCTGTGGGCAGTGGATGCAAGTGTGCAATTTGCCACCCCTCACCAATCTGCTGCCTGAACCACAAAACTCACCATGTCTCATGGCAGGGCCTGTCCTGAATGAAACTCTCTTATACAAAGTCTGGCCACCTAGCCCAGTAATTGTCTATTGTGGCTTGCAGCAGCTTTCCAAAATCTCAGGCAGATTTTTTTGGGAGCTTTGCTACTTTAGGGCTTTTTTTACTGGAGATGCCTGGGACTGAACCTTCAACATACAAAGTGTGTGTGATACCATCAGTAATACATTAAAGTGCAGACAGTATGGCATTGCAGAGGATATAGTACTACACCTGGAATACGTTATATAGGCTGACCATATGAAAAGGAGGACAGGGCTCATGTAACTTTAACAGTTGTAGAGAAAAGGGAATTTCAGCCAGGGTCATTTGTGTGCAATTAGTTCCTGGTGAAATTCCCTCTTCATCACAACAGTTAAAGTTGCAGGCACTATACTAGAGTGACCATATACAAAAGAAGGCAGGGCCCCTGCAACTTTAACTGTTTTGATGAAGAGGGAATTTCACCAGGAACTAATTGCATACAAATGACACTGGCTGAAACCCCCTTTTTTCTACAACTGTTAAAGATACAGAAGCCCTGTCCTCCTTTTCATATGGTCAGCCTACGTTATATGGTGTACTCTTATACTGAATAAGGCCATAGGCCTGTCTAACACAGTACTGTCCCCTGTGACTGGGGCAGGATCTACACTACTGCTTTAAAATGGTTTATAATGGTTTATAACAGTAGCGACAACTGTTGGAGCCCAGGACATACTCCATGTACAGTTTTCACAACGTTTTCAAAGTGTTGTATACTGCTTGGTGTAGATCGGTCCTGGCAGTAGCTCGCCCAATAATCTGTCCCCATTTTTATCTCATTTTCAATGGAGATGCCAGTGATTGAACAGACAAGTGGCGGAAGCAGAGGGGAAGGGGTTATCCTCCACTGAAGCACAGCCCTCAACCACTGAGCTACATCCCCTCCCCTGTTCAGGGATTCTACCCCTGCCCCAGTAGAGATGCTGTTAGAACAGGGAAAGAGGACACCCAGCACAGACTGGTTGCCACTTTCCACCTCTTCTGTGTTCACCTGAGAGCTAGTTGTAGTTTTTGCTTTTCACGATTGCTCTCTGAGAATTAGAACTTTTCTGATAATTGGCTATTAATCTGCTGCATCTGCTCCCATTTTCCTCGCAGAAATAAAATCCAAGGACTACATGAGGAGCATGTCCTTTCCTGCTTTTCCACTACAAAATCTCTAGGTGGCACTGTGATATAGCAGAATAGCGCAAGTACACAAGAGGAAATCATGCTTTCTTTTGCTTTTACAATTAAATGCCTCACTTTCGCTGCTCTAAAAACAAACTTGCCAAAAGTGCTAGTTAGACACAGAAGTGACTCTGGAGTTGTAAACAATTGTGAGTAAGTGTGAAGGTTCAACTGTATTATCAAAGGTTAAATTGGATGTAAGGAGTTAAAATGTATGTACAATGGGTGAACTGTTAAGATTAACATACGCTCAAAAGGTTTCCTGATTAGTTTAACAATTCTCTGATCAGGTTTCTAGGGAAAAGGTTGAAAGCTGAGAGGTGGGGTTAAAACAGCAGTTAGCAGTTCAAACTAGAGAAGCGGGAACAAAGAGCCAATGAGAAGAGCTAGCCAGAGAGCCAATAGAAAGAGCTAGCCAGAGAGCCAATGAGAAAGGCTGGCCGGTCAGTTAGAGGGAGTCTTTAAAAAATGAAAACCCCAGAGGAAGGGGGAGAGAACTGATTCAAATTGTTGGGGATGGAGGATTGAGCCATCCCAGAGTGAAGCAGGATAATTGGGCGCTGGGAGGGACCCAGAGCCTAATGGAGAAAAGCTGGACTGAACTACCAAGTACTAAGTAGTCAAGCCAGATGAAACTGCGGTTTTATTTCTGTTTGTTTGTTTGTTTTTATTGCCTTTGTATGTAACAGTTCTATGTGTGTAAATACCTTAAGCTAATGTGCCTTACTATGGTTGGAATAGTAAAGAGTTTTTTTGGTTTAAAGCCTGTGTTGTTGGAGATTCCATTTCACACCCGCCTACAGCTCAAACCCCACACTACCGACAGGGGAAAAGAGAAAAAGTGGAAACTTGGGCCCCCAGAGGGACAGAGTGCAGCTCTTAAAGAGGCAGTATATCTTTGAGGAGCAAGGTCAGAGGTTCCAGCCAGGAAGGAGGAACTCTGACAGTCTGGGTGGAACCCCGACAGTAGGAAACTAGGGATGTGCACTGGATCGGACCCGATCCACGATCCGAGTCCGGTCCAGTGGGAAATCGGATAAATTATCCGATTTCCGATCCCGCAGCTGGATCGGCCGATCCAATCCGAACCGGTCCGAAAAAGCTCCGAACCGGTTCGGCGGATCGGCGGATCGGCGGGCGCCCACTGGCGCCCACCGCCGCTTCCATTGGCGGGCGCCAGCGGGCGCCCGCCGATGAAAGTGGACAGCGGGGGGGGGGGAGGAGGGGGGCACTTACCTTCTCGGCCCGGTGGCTCCCGTCCGGCGCCGGAGCCTACTACTACCAGCAGGCTCCGCGGCCTGCTCTAGGGTGGCGCGCCGGGTGATGTCATCACCCGGCGCGCTACTCTAGAGCAGGCCGCGGAGCCTGCTGGTAGTAGTAGGCGCCGGCGCCGGACGGGAGCCACCGGGCCGGGAAGGTAAGGAGGGGGTGCGTGGAGGGGAGGAGGGGGCGCGCGGAGGGGGGAGGGGGGCCCTTACCTTTCCGGCCCGGCGGCTCCCGTCCGGCGCCGGCGCCTACTATTCCCAGCAGGCTCCGCGGCCTGCTCTAGGATGGCGCGCCGGGTGATGTCATCACCCGGCGCGCTACTCTAGAGCAGGCCGCGGAGCCTGCTGGAAGTAGTAGGCGCCGGCGCCGGACGGGAGCCGCCGGGCCGGAAAGGTAAGGAGGGGGTGCGTGGAGGGGAGGAGGGGGCGCGCGGAGGGGGGAGGGGGGCCCTTACCTTTCCGGCCCGGCGGCTCCCGTCCGGCGCCGGCGCCTACTATTCCCAGCAGGCTCCGCGGCCTGCTCTAGGATGGCGCGCCGGGTGATGTCATCACCCGGCGCGCTACTCTAGAGCAGGCCGCGGAGCCTGCTGGAAGTAGTAGGCGCCGGCGCCGGACGGGAGCCGCCGGGCCGGAAAGGTAAGGAGGGGGTGCGTGGAGGGGAGGAGGGGGCGCGCGGAGGGGGGAGGGGGGCCCTTACCTTTCCGGCCCGGCGGCTCCCGTCCGGCGCCGGCGCCTACTACTCCCAGCAGGCTCCGCGGCCTGCTCTAGGATGGCGCGCCGGGTGATGTCATCACCCGGCGCGCTACTCTAGAGCAGGCCGCGGAGCCTGCTGGAAGTAGTAGGCGCCGGCGCCGGACGGGAGCCGCCGGGCCGGAAAGGTAAGGAGGGGGTGCGTGGAGGGGAGGAGGGGGCGCGCGGAGGGGGGAGGGGGGCCCTTACCTTTCCGGCCCGGCGGCTCCCGTCCGGCGCCGGCGCCTACTACTCCCAGCAGGCTCCGCGGCCTGCTCTAGGATGGCGCGCCGGGTGATGTCATCACCCGGCGCGCTACTCTAGAGCAGGCCGCGGAGCCTGCTGGAAGTAGTAGGCGCCGGCGCCGGACGGGAGCCGCCGGGCCGGAAAGGTAAGGAGGGGGTGCGTGGAGGGGAGGAGGGGGCGCGCGGAGGGGGGAGGGGGGCCCTTACCTTTCCGGCCCGGCGGCTCCCGTCCGGCGCCGGCGCCTACTACTCCCAGCAGGCTCCGCGGCCTGCTCTAGGATGGCGCGCCGGGTGATGTCATCACCCGGCGCGCTACTCTAGAGCAGGCCGCGGAGCCTGCTGGAAGTAGTAGGCGCCGGCGCCGGACGGGAGCCGCCGGGCCGGAAAGGTAAGGAGGGGGTGCGTGGAGGGGAGGAGGGGGCGCGCGGAGGGGGGAGGGGGGAGGGGGGCCCTTACCTGCCCGGCCCGGCGGCTCCCGTCCGGCGCCGGCGCCTACTACTACCAGCAGGCTCCGCGGCCTGCTCCAGGGTGGCGCGCCGGGTGATGTCATCACCCGGCGCGCTACTTGAGAGTAGGCCGCGGAGCCCGCTGGTAGTAGCCGCCGGCGCCGGACGTGCCGAGAAGGTAAGTGGCGGGGAAGGGGGCTTACCCCCCCCCCGGAGCCGTCCGCTTCTATCCGCTGGCGCCCGCGGGCGCCAGCGGATGGAAGCAGGCGGCCCCAGGGGGGGTAGGGAGCGCGGGGGAGGGGGTTTACCTGCCGGGGCAGTCCACAGCGGACGGCCCCGGGGGGGGGAGGGAGTTAGGCCCCCCCTTACCCACCCGCCGCCATTTTTTCCTCATAGACTTGCATTGCAATGCAAGTCTATGGGGAAAAAAATGGCGGCCGATCCAAAAATGTACGATTTTTGGGTCGGGATCGGACTCGATCCGGTCCGGGGGGCCTCCGATTTTGTCCGAACCGGTCCGGGACAAAATTGGAGGTCCCGATCCGGGTCCCGATCCGATCCGGGGGGTCCGTGCACACCCCTATAGGAAACCACAAGTGCATGATAAATGCCTCATGTACAAAAGCTCTTAGGGCCAAAGTACAGATGACATTAAATGCACTAATGGGAACTTTTCTCCCAATATAGGCAGCACCTTGCTAGGAACAATTTTCATCAGGACTGCAGCAGGAGTTCTGCTGTTATCCTGATAACTATTAGCCCCCGCCTTGTGTTTATGTATTTGCATTTTAAGAAGCACAACATGCACATGAAACGTGAAGGTGCTTTTTAATGTCATGTCTAATTTGGCTCTCAAAAATGTTTAATAGAAAGATGATGTAGAGTTGGTTTTAAGTAACACAAACATGAGTGGACCATTCACTGCTCTGTGGATTATGGGCACAGTGGTGGTGGTGTTGATGTTGATGTTGATGTTTTTTTAAAAAAAACATTGCTTCCATTTGCAACATTTTGAAATTTGCTCAAAGTCCTTGAAATAAGCTTGGTGTGAGGGCTTAGAAATTTATCAAATACAAACAAACCAGGGTATATTTGGAGAAAAATCCACATGTTCAATCTTCCCGCATTGATATTAACTTTCACGTACTGGCAGGAGAGAGTGGCAGGTGACCATAAGCTACCTATGAAGAAAAACAAAGAACAATTATTGATTTTCTAAACATATCTCTAACCAAGCCATCCCCAATTGTAAACACTACACGGGTGTGGTGGGAGGGATGTGTTTTACAAATCTTCATGTTGACTCTTGCCCTGGAATGCCTTGCAAGCGATTTCTTCATTCAGAGCCCTTGGCAAAGCAAACCCCAACTTTTTCACAAGTCCTTTGGTTTAACCCCTTCATCTTCACCCTAAACTGAAACTGAATTCAAGTGCATATAACTGCGTTGCTCACATTCACCCCTTCCTGTCTTTGTCTCTCTGTGTTCCTCTCCTCCTGTTGTCTTCATCACTGGTGATTTTAGGTTGTTGGAACCTTGTATGGAACAGGGACCAGCCCCCCTTTTTTGGGCATACCACACTCTGGAAGGTATCATGCCAATTTATAGTGGGTAATAATTAATAATAAAACAGAACATGAAAAAGGAACTATTCTACATACACAGGAGCTGGTAAAATTCCGGACTCCCCGTCTTCTCATTGCAGGTTGAGATCATATTTTTGAATGCTCCCTGATATTAAAAAAGAAAGAAAGAAACTTTACATGTGGTATATGAAAACTCTTTACTGAAAACTCCTAATTTATCAGTGGGCGCATCAGTAGCTTCCTTGTAAGTAGTCAGATAAATCTGTCCATTATGTTTATTATTTCAATGTTGTGAACCAACAAGAGAGCTTCAGCTATTGGGCAGTATAGAAATGTAATAAATAAATAATAAATAAATATATGAGTCCATCAGGAAGAAATGTTTAAGATTGCATGTCATTTAGATCACATACAGCTAACATACCGTTTATCACGTACAGCTAACTTTTTAACATGTGTAGGCTGACCATATGAAAAAGAGGACAGGGCTCATTTAACTTTAACAGTTGTAGAGAAAAGGGAATTTCAACCAGTGTCATTTGTATGCCATTAGTTCCTGGTGAAATCCCCTCTTCATCACAACAGTTGAAGGTGCAGGGGCCCTGCCTTTTTTATATATATGGTCACGCCAGTATAGTGCCTGCAACTTTAACTGTTGTGATGAAGAGGGAATTTCACCAGGAACTAATTGCACACAAATGACACTGGCTGAAATTCCCTTTTCTCTACAACTGTTAAAGTTACAGGAGCCCTGTCCTCCTTTTTGTAGGGTCAGCCTAAACATGTGGAAACATGCAAACATATAATCTGCCCAAACCCCCCAGTCGCTTGAAGTGGCATAATCCAGGATTGTCTACCACCGCATTCTGTTTGTAGCATGAAGAACAGTTCTAAGGATAAAACAAGACATTATACAGAAACAAATCTTCCATCATCTTTTTTTTAAAAAAACTGAAAAGCAGGGGTGATGGCCTGGGGAGGGCACTGGACTTTCCCCCCATCCACTCTTTTTCTTCTCAACATCACAATTCCAAAGCTGCTTTTTTTTTTAACCTGCAGCACAAACAATATAGGGGCCTCATATCTTTTCCCCTACAGGTAAGGAAGCAGTGTGTAAAACTTCACCCCTCCCACCCCACCAATTCCTCCCAATAGCAGCCTTCCTCGGGTGGTTTTCAGTTTACAAAAACAACAAGCGATGGTTCGTGTAACATCTGCTTTGGCCCTAAGTCCCAATGATTTCAGAGGGATTGGGATAAACCCAATGGTAGTTACAAGGCCGCAACACAGGCACTTTTTGATTAGCAGAGTCTTTGACATCATCTGCCACTTCCATCCTCCAGACTGCCCTGTTCCCTTTGAGCTTAGCTGCAATCCTCATAGTAAGAAGGGGGCGGGGGGGGGGATGTATTTTCCCAGCAACAACTGTTGTTCACTGTTGTGTTGCGAAGTATTTTAGGGTAGCTTGGTCTTGAATGGGTAATTAAGACCCATTCGCTTTACAAAAGACCTGCTCCTGGTGGAAATAAATAAAATTCCTGGTACTGGTTTGTCACATGGATCAAGACAAGTCCCTGCATTGTAGGACTCTCCATGGAGTCATTGCTGTAGGGTAGGCTGACCATATGAAAAGGAGGACAGGGCTCATGTAACTTTAACAGTTGTAGAGAAAAGGGAATTTCAGCCAGTGTCATTTGTATGCAATTAGTTCCTGGTGAAATTCCCTCTTCATCACAACAGTTAAAGTTGCAGGGGCCCTGCCTTCTTTTGTATATGGTCACTCTAGTATAGTGCCTGCAACTTTAACTGTTGTGATGAAGAGGGAATTTCACCAGGAACTAATTGCATACAAATGACACTGGCTGAAATTCCCTTTTCTCTACAACTGTTAAAGTTACATGAGCCCTGTCCTCCTTTTCATATGGTCAGCCTACTATAGGGACTGTCCTGATAAGTACCTGCGCTTCAAAATTTACCACTGGGTAAATCTTTAGGATGAGAATGGTAGGCTTAATAAATGTCTAGCATTTATCGACCTCAACGAATGTGGTCTTACATTGTTAGGCTGACCATATGAAAAGGAGGTCAGGGCTCATGTAACTTTAACCGTTGTAGAGAAAAGGGAATTTCAGCCAGTGTCATTTGTATACAATTAGTTCCTGGTGAAATTCCCTCTTCATCACAGCAATTAAAGGTGCATGCACTACTAGAGTGACCATATACAAAAGAAGGCAGGAGCCCTGCAACTTTAACTGTTGTGATGAAGAGGAATTTCACCAGGAACTAATTGCATACAAATGACACTGGCTGAAATTCCCTTTTCTCTTCAACTGTTAAAGTTACATGAGCCCTGACCTGGATTTTATCTGGTCACCCTATGTTGTGATGAAGAGGGAATTTCACCAGGAACTAATTGCATACAAATGACACTGGCTGATATTCCCTTTTCTCTACAACTATTAAAGTTACATGAGCCCTGTCTTCCTTTTCATATGGTCAACCTAGTTATGTTGTCTCAGTCTGCATGTAGTTTTAATAGACTTTTACTGCCCTGAAATTGCTATGAAGGATAATGTTTTATTTTATTTTATTGTTTTTCTTTATATAATATATATTATACAGTGCCCTGGAATCCATTGGATGATGGACAGTTTAGAAATATTTTAAACAAACAGGTTTTTTTTACAGATCTAAAATTATGAGAAGCGTAAAAGAAGAAATAGGGTATATTTAAAATGGAACTACATTTCTGAACTTCCTATGATACATTCTTGCCTTAGGTTGTCATTCTGTGCACTTTGAAGTAAGTTGCATTGAACTCATTGGATATACTTCTGAGTAAACATGCCTTAGAGCAGGCTGCACAAATCTGATTTGTGGCATCTTGTATTGCAATTGATTTATTGAGTCTGGTTTATAAATAACTGTGTATGGAGAAGTCCTGTGCATATGTGAGCAGCTAAGAGCAATTGTGCAAGGGGTTAATTTTGTAATAATTCTCCAGAATGGTTATGATCCCAATGCCGGCTTGGTCAATAATACAAGGGGGTGGATCCAGAGGAGAGGAAGCGGATTGCTTGTGTGTATGCATGCATTTTTCTCTGCAGCATTCAGGCTGTCTCATGTCTCACTGGAAACAACCGTTCCCATGCTTCATTGAATTCTGTGGACGAAACATTCCCCGTGGGGGGCTGAAAAAGGACTACCTTTTTTTAGGCCTATTTGCATTCATTATTAAAATGGACAGATAGTCCCCAAACCGCCTCCGTAACTAACCTCTGGAGAGTGAAGGATGGATACATTTAATGACAGCCTAGTTGGCATCGACACCAATATTTCTGCGCTCCTGTGTGAACTCGACATAGAAAATTATAGAATATTCTGTATAGATCGCTCTCCTCCGCTTTTTAAAGGTAAGTACAATTTAAACAAAGATTTAAACCGATCAGTTTCACCTGCAGCTAGTCTATGGTAAACAATTTTTAAAAAGGATTTTAGGTCAAGCTCTGTGAAAACGGACATTTGTGGCTAAGTTTTGATGAGAGCGGAAAGCCCGAAAATAATGTTTTAACTTTTTGATTGTATACACCCAGAGAACAATGTTCAGGTTGACTAGAAAATGTAACAGTTTCAACACAGGGCATATAATGTTCAAACGCTTAAATTAAAACACTAGTAAATTTCTAATCATTTTTTTTTAGCACTAGAAGTGCCATTGCATCTATCATGAACAGTATATATAGAAGGAATTAAACAGGCACAGATTATACCATCCGTGTCAAAACATGCAGTAGTGTGTTAGTTTGCTGCTCTCTAATGGAATCAGATTCCTAGCTGACCAAAAATGGCGATTTGCAAACTTTATAATGTATAACTACTTGTAATAAGCATAACTACTTGTACTACCCTTTTCAAAGAAAGCAAGAGATGTATTCCAGGTAGACTAGACCGAGGCACAGGATCTGACAGGCAGTTCAAACTATACTTGAGAGAGCCACAGAAGCAAGCAAATCAAATATAGGGTAGAACTGTGATTTACATTAGTCTAGCTTTAAGGGCTCATTGTTGCGGCCTTTTAATGTTTGCTTCTTCACCCTTTTAGGGCAGAGCTACATATCCGGCTGCAAGTACAGAATACCTAGTCCCACCTTTGCCTTTAATGTGCTAACCAGAGGTCTCGGGGGCGGAATATTTACAGAGGAAAAGCGACAGGCAGGAGAGACAGCTTCAGCCTTTGTCTATTTACCACTTTTTCTTTACAATTGCAAGGAAGTGGTCGGGGGACACCCAGATGTCTCCCAAGTTGACTGGCAAGCATGCCTCAGAACCCCACTAACGGGTACAGGGGCAAGCAGCCAAGTGCAGGGCCGTGCAGAGGGGGGGCCAGGAGGGCCAGTTGGCCCGGGGCCCACATAGCATGAGCGGCCCATCATGAAGCGAGGAGCCTGCCTTGCGGAAACAGTGCAGAAGCCGTCGGTCGTGAAATTCTGAATGTGAAGAAGTGATGTCTTGCATCTTGAATAAAATTGTCTCCCATTACCTTTTTTTTATAAAGGGCATATGACACCAGCTTTGGGCATATGACACCAGCTTTGCACGGCCCTGGCAAGCGCAGAAGTTGCTGAGGAGACACAACTACCTTGGGAATGGGTTGTGCCCTCTCTCTCCTATCTCCAACCTCTCCCTTGCAAATGTCCCCAGCAAACACACTCACACACACACACACACACCTGTTTTGCATATCAGCAACTAACACTGGCTGGGAATTCCATGACTTAGTCATTTAGAAGAGGGAATTGAGGCAGGTGGCACCAGGAGGGGGAAAAAAAGGGAGTGGGTGGGCATGTGAAAAGTGCCTTTCCTTCAAGTAACTGGGGGGGTCCAGCTACTTGTGTGGGTGGGTGCTAGCCCCCCTCACCCCTGTTGGGGAACACTTTCATGGAAGACTGAAAAAACCCTGCATCAACTGAAATACGCTCTTCAATACAAGCATGAAAGGTAAATGATCCCTGTCGGCCTTTGGATGTGGCCACATTCAGCTGTATAGAAAAGAAGAGTTTCTCCACTTTAACACGGCCATGTGCGACCCGTATCTTCCCAACGTGCTTCTTCCCGTTCTGATTATTTTATTATTATTATTATTATTATTATTATTATTATTATTATTATTTTTGTTTTCAGATTTGGACCAGACAGTTCGGATCCTCCTGTACTCCCTGATCTTTTTGCTCAGTGTCCTGGGAAACACCCTGGTCATCATTGTGCTGATCAGAAACAAGAGGATGAGAACGGTCACCAACATCTTCCTGCTGTCTTTGGCCATCAGTGACCTCTTCCTCTGCTTCTTCTGCATGCCCTTCACCCTCATTCCCAACCTCCTGGAGGATTTCATTTTCGGCAGCACCATCTGTAAAGTTACGAGCTACTTCATGGGTGAGTCTACGAATGCCTATTGTCTCGATACACATTCACAAGTCCAGCCTTCCATGCTGATTTGTCCCATGGAACATTGGGCATTTCCCCCCCCCCTTTATTTTATTACGTTTATATCCCGCCTTTCCTTTACAGAGCTCAAAATGGGCTATCCAGTTCCCCAACCACGACAAACCTGTGAGGTAGGTTAGGCTCAGAGAGAATGACAAGGTTCATAGCTGAGTGGGGATTTGCCCAAAAAGCACAGGATGGCTCCAGAAATAGGAAAAAGGGAAAGAGGAAACTTCAGATACTGGGAGAAGGGGGCGGGAATTGATATTATAATCTCTTTATTTACAGGTTGAGACGTTTCGAGTCTTTTTAACTAAAATAGGTGGAACAGTTCTTGATTTAATACTGTTTAATAAGACCTTGTGTTTTATTTGATAAAGGCCCCCTCCACAAGGATGCGCTTTTGCGCCCGGTTCCACGATTATGCGCATTATCGCGGAGGCTCTTTTACTCCTAATCCCTCTGCACCGGAGGCGGCGAGAGGTGGCGAAGCGCATTAATTCATGTCCAAAAAGCGCTTTACAAGCAGTTAATGCGCGTAATCGCTTGTTCACACCGCGAAAATGCGCTTTAACGGCCGGAGCAAAATAAAAGTCGCTATTTAACGCGCGTTCGAAAATGCGCATTATCGGGGAGATAACGCGCCTGTACGCCCGTTTTGCGCTCCGTGCTTGTGGAGGTAAATTTTTTAATGAGCCTTCAAGGCTCATTAAACGTCTCGTGTGGAGGAGGCCTATGTTTCATTTTCCGATCACCCCATCCTTTGTATGCGTTGTATATACTGCCGCTGAGGAAGGATTTCCCAAAATGCATTGGGTCTACTGATAAATCTTTTTGCAGGCTCTGGAGGTTCCTCCTTCCTTTTTTCCTGAGTTGGGATTTGAACACGTGCTTCCCCAACCCTAGACCAACACTCTAACCACTACACCAGCATTCCCCAACCGGGTGTCCTCCAGATGTTTTGGAATTCAATTCCCATCAGCCCCAGCCAGCATGACCATGATCAGGAATGCTGGGAGTTGTAGTCCAAAACATCTGGAGGACGCCAGCTTAGAGAAGGCTGTACTACATTCTCCTCGCCTCTCCTAGCATGCTTGCCCAGTTGAGATGGGGTGCCGCTGGCCAGGACTCTGTTGGACATCACCCTGTCCCTGCGTGAGCCAATGGCACCATAAAGCATATCCTAGACTTCCTTCCTTCCAACTCATGTGATGTAGCTCTATTTTTTTAAAGGCAAAATCTACCTGTATCCTATTTAGAGATATGGATAAGCTATTCAAGGGCATCCAGGCTACAGCCTATTTGCCCTTGAACAGCTTGTCCAGTTCCCTAAATAGGACACAGGTAGATTTTGCCTTAAAAAAAACAAACACCCAACAGGGCTACATGACAGGAGTTGGAAAGAAGTGCTCCGTTTTCCTACACCAGCTTACCTGGCATAAAGACCCATTGAATTCAGTGGGGCTTACTTCTGAGTAAACATGCATAGGGGGCACCACCACTCACCTCAGCAGACATACACAAGGTTAGGGTGACCAGATAAAATCTAGGTCAGGGCTCATGTAACTTTAACAGTTGTAGAGAAAAAGGAATTTCAGCCAGTGTCATTTGTATGCAATTAGTTCCTGGTGATATTCCCTCTTCATCACACCAGTTAAAGTTGCAGGGTCCTTGCCTTCTTTTGCATATGGTTACTCTAGTATAGTGCCTGCAACTTTAACTGGTGTGATGAAGAGGGAATTTCACCAGGAACTAATTGCATACAAATGACACTGGCTGAAATTCCCTTTTCTCTACAACTGTTAAAGTTACATGAGCCCTGACCTGGATTTTATCTGGTCAGCCTACACAAGGTTATATCAGCCCATATTGTGCTCCTCCTCATGGCTCCGGGAGAGAGTCGTCAGATGCCCAGATGTTTGCCTTTGGGCTGATTGCCAGAATGAGAAGGTGGAAAGTCATCAGCCTTTCCAACCAAGGATTTTACAGGGTGCTTTTTTACTGTCATAGAAAATACTAGGGATGTGCACTGACCCCCCGGATCGGATCGGATCGCGGATCGGGATCGGACCTGGTGGACTGGATCAGATCGGATCGTTTTCTTCCGATTTTTGGGAGGATCGGATTTGGATTGTGGATCCGATCTGATCCGATGCACATCCCTAGAAAATACAGGAGCACTAAGGCACCCATATTGGGAAGGAAGTGCTGCTGTTCCATTTTTGTTATGGTTATGGTATCCTTTTTCCATTGCATCTTTTTGGAGAGAAAAGGCATTCCGTGTGCTCTGAGAGGCTTTTTACCGCTAAGCCCATCTCAAAAATGAGTTTCTGGGGAATTCTGTAATGGGGCAGTGAGCCTGAGGTGCCAGAATTTTTGACCACAAAAGAAGCTGGCAGCCCCAGTGCTCAGGGATTATTAACAGGGCCACAATAAGTCTTCCAAAGTTTGTCCAGCTGGCATCCGGCTTTCAGCACTAGGGTGTCTGGAAACGGAAAAGAACATGCAAGAAAAACGTTTGCAGTGCATGGGATGTGACAGAGAAGTGTATTGTTTAAAAACTTCAATTTATCCTCAGCACACTGCATTTGGAGCTATGCAGGAGTATTTTGGAGAGAGGGGATATTTCATATAAATTGTAATCGCTACATAGACTGACATGGGTCAGTGTTAAATTTTAAAACCTAAGGCTGACATGACTATCGAGTGTTTTCTCTCCATGAGTAACTACAACAACTGGTGTTAAAATGCTCTCCCGAAGGAGGACTACGTAGCCCAAAAAGTTTGGTGATTTGAACGAACTACTGGAGATTATTGTACTGTATTGTGGAGGAATGGTTTAAGGAAAACGTTTTACAAAGAAATAAATATTCTAGTCTTAAAGAAATGAAGTCCACTTTTTCCATATGTTGGTATGTTCCACACCTGAAACTGAACTCTGTTATCTGCCTGACCTGGCTGACTCTGCAGTACTTTTTTAACATAGAGGCATTTTACAAATAGCTGCCTGCAAAAAAAAAATACTGTCCTTTATACAGGCTTTTTTGACTGGTTGATTATAGTGTGGTGTGAGTATTGCGCTGTTAGATTTTGTTCTCCAATAAATATTACATTTACAATGCCATTTTTATTTCATTTGGCCTCTTTTATCACCTAAACTGCTTAGTTTCTTTAAAGGTGAGCCCCTTGGAAACAGAATTATTTAGGCTGACCACATGAAAAGGAGGTCAGGGCTCATGTAACTTTAACAGCTGTAGAGAAAAGGGAATTTCAGCCAGTTTCATGTGTATGCAATTAGTCCCTGGTGAAATTCCCTCTTCATCACAACAGTTAAAGTTGCAGGGGCCCTGCCTTCTTTTGTATATGGTCACTCTAGTATAGTGCCTGCAACTTTAACTGTTGTGATGAAGAGGGAATTTCACCAGGAACTAATTGCATACAAATGACCCTGGTTGAAATTCCCTTTTCTCTACAACTGTTAAAGTGACATGAGCCCTGTCCTCCTTTTCATATGGTCAGCCTAGAATTATTAACACTTAGAAAACTGCTGAAAGCCATTCTGAGACCATGTTATAGAGCAGAAGCTAAATAAAATAAAATAAAAAATAAATATAGCTGGTGGCCATTTTTCTCCCATACAGTGTCTATCAGTTTGTCTCTTTCTGTCATTTACAGAATCCTGTCACTGAGGAGTATTTGCCAACATTTAGCATAGAGAGATTTGCGTCCAAATGAACACATGTAGGACTGCAATCCTATACCCACTTAAGAAAAAGTCTCATTGCCTAAGAGGGGCTTACTTCTGAGTAAACATGCACTGGATATAGCTATCAATCAGTTGATTTAGATCCTATCTACAATAGGGTGACCAGATAAAATCCAGGTCAGGGCTCATGTCACTTTAACAGTTGTAGAGAAAAGGGAATTTCAGCCAGTGTCATTTGTATGCAATTAGTTCCTGGTGAAATTCCCTCTTCATCACAACTGTTAAAGTTGCAGGGGCCCTGCCTTCTTTTGTATATGGTCACTCTAGTATTGTGCCTGCACCTTTAACTGTTGTGATGAAGAGGGAATATCACCAGGAACTAATTGCATACAAATGACACTGGCTGAAATTCCCTTTTCACTACAACTGTTAAAGTTACATGAGCCCTGACCTGGATTTTATCTGGTCAGCCTAATCTGCAACACTGCTTTAAAATGGGTTATAACAGTTTTTAAATGGTTAATAGTTATTAACCGGTTTAAAACTGTTATAAAGTGTTTTAAAACAGTAGTGTAGATAGGCTCTTAGTTTATTGATTTGACTGCACACACACACTTTGTAACATAACATTCAGTTGTCCTAAAAATAGTCTACTGACTGCTGAAATCTGATTAAAATAATTTTATTGCTTTCAGTAGATTTTTTAAGGCATGACTTTCATTGATCCTATAAATCCCATCACAGTAATTCAGGCTGCGAACTCAATAGGACTTATTTCTGAGTTAGCATGCATATGATTGCACTGTCAGCCATAACATTAACCAATCCAAGGTAAATCTATGTCCTGCTATCAATATATTCCCCCAATCACCTGTATCCAGTTATCCTGCATTATATTGCCGCTTCCACCAGAAATGATAAAAAATCATGGTCGATTTGTATATTTAGACAACTTAGAGGGAGCGGGTTGTAATAGAAGCTTATAAAATTATGCATGGTGTAGAGACAGTAGATAGAGAGGGATTATTTCCCCTCCCATCTCATATTGGCTTCCCAATTAAATCAGTTGGCAGTAGATTTCAGGACAGACAAAAAGAAGTACTTTGCCACATCATTAACTTGTGCTTAATGATGTGGCGTTACTAGTGGTAATAATGGCCACTAGCTTAGATGGCATTTAGGGGGAATTAGAAAAATAAATCAGATAGGAGGATATGTCTTTCATTGCTATTAGCCCTGATGGTTCAACTGCATTTCATATTCAGAGGCAGGTTAGCTCTAAATAAGAGATATATAAGAGAACAAGGGCAGGGGTGGGTGGGACTGTTACCTTCATGTCCTCCTTACAATCTTCCCAGAAGCTACAGTTGGAAACAGAATATTAGGCTAGATGACTTTGGTCCTATCCAAAAATGCTCTCTTGGATTGGGAATCTGTGTCCCCTCAGATGTTGTTGGACTACAATACCCAGCATCCTTAACCATTACGCATTTTATATTATTTATTTATTTGTTTGTTTGTTCATTTATTGCATTTTTATATTACCCAATAGCTGAAGCTCCCTGGGTGGTTCACAAAAATTCAAAACATAACAATTATTCAAAATATAAAGCAACAGCAGTATAAAAACCTAGTATATAAGAACACAAGCAGGATAAAACCAAGCAGCAATATAGATATAAAATACAAATTTAAAACAGCAAAGTTAAAAATTAAACTAATAAGCTGTTAAAATACTGAGAAAATAAAAAGGTCTTCATCTGGTGCCTAAAATAGTATAATGTAGGTGCCAGGTGAACCTCTCTAGGGAGCTCGTGCCACAGCAGAGAAGGCCCTCCTCCTGGTAGCCACCCGCCTCACTTCCTTTGGCAGGGGCTCACGGAGAAGGACCCCAGTGGATGACCTTAGGGTCCAGGCAGGTACATATGGGAGGAGGCATTCCTTCAGATAGGAAGGGCTGATGTGAGCTTTAGTCAAACAACATCTGGAGGATCACAGGTCCCTCTTCTGTAAGGAAGCACTCAATAAAAAATTCTGTGCACTCACTCATAAATTTCTTTATTTGCATCTGTTTAAGTGGGGTGGGTGGGCATTGGTCTCTTTTGTGTTATCCCACTTTTGGGACATCCAGAACAGTGATGAGAAGAGAAGACTGTTTCCAGCACCAGCATTAAATCCCCACTTGGCTCTGAAGCATGACTCTAACCCAGCCTTCCCCAACCAGATGCTCTCCAGATGTGTTGAACTACAACTCCTAGCATGGCCATTTGGGGATGGTGGCAGTTGTAGCCCGACATATCTGGAGGGCCCTGGGATGGGCAAGATTGGTTTAGCCTATCTCCTCAAGTTGTGCAAAGGCTACAGTGGCATTCTGAGCTCCTCCGCAGATGAGCATGATACAAGCATAACAAATCAATACCAGGCAGACATGCCGTTAAACGCTCACAAGAAAAATTAGCTCTGAGGAACAGAGGCAGCATAATTTGCTTGGACGCCTGCCAACAATAAAGGTGGACTGCAAAGCAAAATGACTTTACAAAATAAGAGAGCCCTTAGTTAGAAATAGCAACAAACTGTGTTCTGCCCTAGTAAAATGGACAAATTCAGGCTCAGCAGATATTCTGCGAGCCCAACAAGTTTGGTGCCTTCCACTTTTGTGCAATGCAAAGTCAGCCAAATGCTAGATCTGAGTCTCAAGCAGCCTAGCACTTACTCAGCACTAAGACATTTGGGTGGGGGAGACTTTAAAGAGGCAGGTTTCCTTGTTTCCATTGGGGGGTCTGTCAGATCCTACACTGCGGGCTTTTAGGTAGACTTGAAGCTGTTTTACTGGACAGCTCTGCTCTGTAGCTGCAAGTATGTAGGTTTTTCATAATGCTTTATTGCTGGTGTCTGTTGTTTTATTAATGTTTTCTGCCATGTTATTGTATATTCTTTTGGTTTTTTTAATTGTATGAATTTTAATGTTGGAAGCGCCTTGGGAGGACTTCTGCCCTGAAAGGCAGCCTAGATGTCTTGTGGCATCTTAAAGACAAACATATTTATTCTAGGGGCTCCATCACACCAGCATTTTATCACACTTTTGTCATGTCTGGTTTGTTTTTGCAACACGGTACTCACACGATGTCGTCACTGTTCCGCACTCATCTCGCCTCTTCCCCTCCCTTTTTAGTCTTATTTTGGAGTGGGGAAAATTTAGTTTATTTCCTCCATGTGGGATTAAAGCACCCTTCTGCCCCTGTGTATTGACATCCTCACATATTTTCTTCTGTTGGGGGCACGTGCTTCGAACGTGTGCTTGTTGACGAAAGAGGAGGGCGGTGCGGTTCTTCTCTCCCAGCACACGTGTTGAATGAACTGAACCGGTCGAACTGGCTTTTGCTGCTCCAACCCCACCCTCTTTGCCTGCAGAAATGGCACCCAGCCGATTAAACATTGAATCGGTAAAATGCTAGACAACAAAGCCAGAGCGAGGGGGGAGGCTCCCATGTCCATCACCCGACAAGAACCAATGAAGTGGAGGGGGAAGGAGAAGGGGTGAGGTGGGCGGACGCCTTAATGGGACAGCAAACAAGTGAACAGAGAGTCCCCCGGTATAGCTACAATCATGAAAGGGACCAGCACTTGCCACACTGAAGAAACTGAGGTCAAAATCATGGGTGCATACCAGGGGAAAAAAGTAGATGTGATGGAGCTCATGCATAAGCTTTTGTGGACTATAATCTGTTTATTTACAAATATACAGGTTGGCCAAGGAGGACCAGACAAGCAGTTAAAAAAAATAGTGTCCGTCTTTAAAGCAGAACAATACTCCCACCCCATCAAAAAAAAAAGAAAAAAGCATCTAGCATAAACCTGGGATTCCCACCACCAACAACCTGCAGTAACTCAGACTTGTGTCTCCTTAATTAGCTGCATTCCAGCCTTCACATACTGCCCTGCTGAACTGGACCAAAAGTCAGAATAGCCCAAAATGTTGTGTCCAACCACAGCCAAGACATTTTGCTGTCTGAGGTGAACAAGATGGCACCTCCCCCAATTCCATGTACTAGAGATGACCAGACTGGTAACTGAATTTTACTTCAGCCCTGATGAGGGGGCATCCTCCTCCTCCATTGCACCTGTGTGCGACAGGGTAGCTTAGGAGGGCAGGGCAGAATGGGACACACACTGTGCCTACTCCTTGCGTCTCAGCATCTGCCACCTGTGCATCACTGTCCCAATGAAAATGTGGACCGCCATTCACCCACCATATGCAGTAGCGAGTGATGCATTTAGCTTGCATGTACTTTGCGTTAATCACATGTAAGGCATTAACACTTTAAGGCGGCATTCGGACAACACATTAAGCAACTGAGGAGGGGGGAAACAATCGTCAGTTGTGTTGCTTATTGTGTTGTGTGGAGGGTAACACGCCACTCACAAACTACTGACGGTATGAATTCCGCCCAAATAAGCAACTGAGAGAAACAACTGGCTTGCAAGCTGTTTAGCTTGAAGCCAGTTGTTTAAAGTGTTGTGTGGAGGGGTGAGTGGGTTAATGGCGTGTGGTGAGTGGGTTAAAACACAAGCCCATAGAGGCAGGTGGCAAGAGCGACCAAAGCGGCGGCTGCCACTCTGCTACAACTGGTGGAACTTGCAGAGGCTGCTGGGATAGAACTGGGAGGACTGAGGGAGGAGGGAGGGTGGGGAGAGGGGTGGGGGCTGTAAGTCAAATGCTGGGTTGACTATTAGTCCACTCAATGCCAGCCCCAACCACCCACAGTTGTGTAGGAATATGTTGTGCGGGTAGTACCCACAAAATAACCAACTGTGAGTTGGCTACTCAACCCACCATTGACTAATGCAGCCTAACTCTACTTACCTCTAAGCAAATATGCTGAAGATTGCAGCTGAAAAACTTAGTTCTGAATTATGGTATACTGTATTTTTGGAGGGCCTTACTATCCTCCAGGCAGCGGCCTGTGGGCAGAAGTATTTTGCTGCAGAAAGTGGCCCCCTTATGAATAGTCAGGCTCCACAATAAAATTAGTGCCGTGTAGCATTAAAGGTTTTACAGTCACTGTACTTTATATAAATATGTCCATATTCATGTTGCATGTACAGAATAAGCAAGATGTAACATTGAAGTGTGGGATTTCTCTATGTTTTACATTTTTTGATAGGAACCCGAAGTCCCATGTAAACTGGATTCAGGGCAAAGTTCAAGACAAGGGACTGCCAGTTGGACACCCTTACCCTAGTCCCCAGAGACGATGAATTAGCATATATTGGCTGAATTCGGACAACACGATAGTCAATGGTGGGGTAATAATCAAATTTACAGTTGTTCATCTAGGGGGTACTCCCCACACAATGTGGTAATAAATAATCAACTGTGGTGTGGATTAGGATCAGTGCTGAGTTGACTATGGCAGTATTCGGACGACATGATAGTCAATACAACTGACAATTGTTCCCCCCACCCCCAGTTGCTTATTGTGTCGTCCGAATTCAGCCATTCAGTTAATTTCATTTTTGCCTACTGTGAATTAGACTGTCTGCTCCACTGACACCACTGGGATTAACTCCCCTCCTAAATATATGTGCTTAGAAGTTATTTCGATTTAAGAGAAAAATCAAATTTACTTTGAAGTATACGTCCAAGACAATGGAAGTTTTCATGAGGCTTAGTATTGGATTTTTCTTAAATCAGCCTGTATGTTCATGGAATACTTGCATGAATAGATTGCACATTAAGTTTATTTTCTCCACTAACTATGTTCACACATTGCAAAATAGCACCCAGGAGATTCAAAGGCATTTTTTTTGTATCTGATGCAAATACAGCCAATGTTTAGAGGACTACAAGATCAATATACTTCAGTTTAATGTGATTGTGTCACAGTATAAAATAAAGACATCATCATCTCCTGCTCAATGGTCATCTTGCTGCATTTATAGGTACACACTTTTCATGGAAATGCCTCCATCTCTAACTTGCAGGGAGCAACTTGTGGCCCTCCAGGTGTTTTGGCGGACAACTCTAAACTGCCCTAGCCAGCCAAGACAATCATGAGGGATGCTGGGAGTTGTAGGCCAAAACATCTGGAAGGCCACAAGGTGCCCATTCTTCCTCAAAGGCCTATTTCTCACGGAGGAGATGTCTTATTTTTGCCACTTCAGATAGCAGGTGGGGACCCACAAGATGGAATACTTTTTCTATAGGGGAAAAAAGCCCTCCATACAAAATGAAAAGCAAAGATTCTAGCTCACCCCTCTCCCTGCCGTGCTAGTTTTCTACATGTAGGAATGATTTGTTCCCCTTAAAGAGCAGAAAAAGCATCATGTGATTTTATCATCAAGTCCCCCACCCCCACCCCGCAGTCTGAAGTAGAGTCGGGGTTACAGCGGTCTCAGTGAGAACCTGACCTAAGGGATGCAACCAAACGGATCTCAAGGGTCAGAGTTTGGGAACAGGATGTTTTAAAGGGCCGTTCCAATTTCTGTAATTTCCCCCTAAAAGGTTTATTTTAGAGACTTATTTTCAATGCCAGCTCCAGGTTTTTAAGAGCCCTTGGGCAGGACACCCTCAAAGGCCCCGGCCCCTCTCTCAGTGAGTCTGTCTTCTCACAGCTATTCTCACAAGCTGATACTGCTCCTGGTCCTTTTTTCCATCATTCCTACTGCATACTTGCTTGCCAGGCAGAGAGCCAATGAGCAAGAAGACATTAGGGATGTCAGAAAATAACATTAGGGATGCCAGAAAAAATTGAAACTTAATCCAATGAATTCAGATTTCTATGAATCTGACCCACAGGTTACACTGCCAACCAGCTTTTCCCAAGTCGCATGGATTCTGTGGACATGCGGACCATTTTTTATTTTTTACTTTCCAGAATTTAGTTATAGAAAAATACATAAAATACTGGCAGAAAATGTACATTTCCCCCATAGGCTAAAGCATGAAAATGTGCATTTTGGGGAAGATTTGCACATTTGATCTAGTGCGTATTTGCACAAATGTAAATTTGTGCAAATTCAGGGAAGGGGGGAAGATTCTGACCATCAGCTGTCAATGGAATAAAAGGCACCTAACAATCCGTGAAATGCAGATGGAATGGATTTGACAAAAGCCGTACATCCCTACGTGGCATGTACTGCTCCTCCTCACCACCACCGCTGTTGTGTGGGTCGGAGCGAGAGGCAGGAGAAGAGGGGGGGAAAGTCCAAGGGGCTCTTGTCAGTGGGGCCCTGCTGGGATGTGAGTCCTTGGCAGGTGCACGGCCATGCCTATATTTGATGCTGGCCCTGCTTAGTTTCATACGGTCTAACTGTTCCATAAATGTGGTCAATGCTAGGGTGACCAGATAAAATCCAGGTCAGGGCTCATGTAACTTTAACAGTTGCAGAGAAAAGGGAATTTCAGCCAGCGTCATTTGTATGCAATTAATCCCTGGTGATATTCCCTCTTCATCACAACAGTTAAAGTTGCAGGCACTATACTAGAGTGACCAGATACAAAAGAAGGCAGGGCCCCTGCAACTTTAACTGTTGCAATGAAGAGGGCATTTCCCCAGGAACTAATTGCATACAAATGACACTGGCTGAAATTCCCTTTTCTCTACAACTGTTAAAGTTACATGAGCCCTGACCTGGATTTTATCTGGTCACCCTAGTCAATGCCAATGTCCTTGTGTTGCCCTATAACCCAAAGCTTTTTTTTTTAAAAGGGAAGAAAAGAATCTTGTTCGATTTTGAAATTATTTCACTGCTTTTTCTGAAAACATTTCACAATATACAAAATCCCAGACGCACCTATATGGAAGCAGTCCTGACTGAAACCACTAGCACTTACTTCTAATGAATGTACTTAGTTTCTGGATATGAATTAGATGCGCCACTCTTCCCACTTGACATTTTGAAAGGCTGACAGAGCTTGATGGAAGCATTTCTAGGACTACATCTGAAGGATTAATTCAGTCGTTACTACCTATTGTTCATAAACACAAGCATGTGTTATACATAGGCAAGGGTGTGTTCCTACACTAGACTTGCTCGTCAGTTTCTCTACTGTTTGTATGAAAAAAGTTGCCTCAGCATATATTTTTTAAAAAGAATAACAGGCAAAGTCAAATTCTGAAAAACGTTAGGCAAATTGTTCCTTAAATAAGAATGTCTGCTATACTGAGCAGCCCACATCCTTGAAAACTGATATAAAAATGAGAATCAAAGTTCATTTTTAAGAAAATGGGAAGCAGTTTTGATTAGTTAATCAATAAATCAGTGAAGTATAAAAATGACAGTCACCAAGTTAATTGCAGATATAAAAACAGAAGAAGAGTGAAAGCTTGGCTTTTCCCTTGGTGATTACCATCATAAAGATATTTCAAGGGAATATATCAACGTGACAGTTACAATAGCATCAATACCAAATAGTTCGTAAACACTCTAGTCATAAAAGATACATTCTTTACCTCAGCACTTTTCACTTACATTTTATTTCTTAAAATGGTAAATCACACTTTTATCAGAAAGGTTTTACATTTGCTACCCCATTACTGAAACTACATTGTGACAATAAAATTAAGAGACAACATTTTGCTCATTAATCAAACACAAGCCAGATCTGAGACAGAATAAGGGGGCATTTTAAAAACATCTTCAAGCTTTTCTTCAGACCTTTGAGAACTAGAAAAACAAATAACAGTAGATACATTCTGGGCATTCTGTCAATAGATGCTGGACATCTGGGTACTATGCTGTTGGCTTGACCATAGTTACATAATTTTATTAGGCCTTTGAATAAATGTTAGCCTCAATTTGCTGTTTTGTTAGTCCAGATTGCTCCAGCATTAACAGACAAAATGTTCAGACAATTTTTTTGAAGCTGCACAGTGAAGATGTCTTAACCCCAAAGACAGGGAAATAATCAAGGGCCTCCTGAAGAAATGTATGAGCCTCAGAGGCTGCCTCTACACAAGAGGTTTAAAGCTCTTTCAAGTCTCATTAAAAAATTTACCTCTACATGAGCGGTGCGCAAATCGGGAGTTGAGGCGTGTTATCTATTCAATTATAGGCATTATCGAATGTGTGTTAAATAGCGAGTTTTATTTTGCTGCGGCCATTAAAGCTCATTTTGACTATGTGAACAAGCGATTCTCCGCATTAACTACTTCTAAAGCACATTTCAAACAACCGGTAAGGCCACCAGTTGTGCGCTCAATTACCTCCTGCGTACTGTCATTTACCATAAAGCGCTTCCGAGAAGATGCGCATAATCGGAGAACCGGGCGTCAAACCGAATTCTTGTAGAGGGTGTCAGAGTGAGTGACCTGTTCCATTTACAAGCCTCCTTGCTGTAAACCTGGAATAACAGTGATGAATCTACAAGGTTACATATTTGACTGGTTCTAATTTTCTGCTCTGTTAGGTACAGATTTTAGCTGAATTATACAAGCATGCATCTGGAGAGTTACAGTGGTAAATCAGACCACCTGTCTAAACTATATTGACTCCTTCTTATAAATAAGATGGAAAGGTTCATGTAGTTTTGAAAGCCGTTTGTTGCCTTTTCATGAGCATTAATGTGTGTGGATTTCAAAACCTCGGGATTATCTATTCCAAGAATCAGAAGTAAAATTTATAATTGTTTAATAAATTAGAACATCCTAAAAGTTCAGCAAAAATTGATTGTTCCCAGTGTACCATTCAAAAAGAGCTAAACATTATTAGAGATGCACATTTTTATAATTTATTACATTTTTCAACATACTTCATTCTCAGTTTTGCCATTTTGTACATAACCTGTTATCCCAGGTTTACAGTAGGGAGACTTCACTGAAATGGAACAGGTCACTCACTGAAAGGCTGATACATTTCTTCCAATTCAACAGTAGGTAAACAATTATTCAGCTTTTCTGAATTGGCTAAACTTCCCAATAGTTTCTTTATAAAAGTCTTCTTTAATTCAGCACATAGAATACAACGAAGTACGTAGTGACAACCGGTGCTCGAAGTGCATTGGGATGCAATGGGATGCCATCCTACTTCTTTTTAGGTGGCCATCATTAGCCTAACCATTCAAACTCCTCATTTGTGCCACTTTGAGATCATCCTACATCCTTCAAAACCATCCCACTTCCTTATTTCTGGCAATAAACATTCTCAATTGACTGTTCTCCACAGACACATGAATGTTCTGTTGGAATGTTCTGATAATGCCCCTCTCCATATGCTTTTGATCCATAGTACAATAAAAATGTGCTTCACATGGCCATAGATGCCTGGTCATGAAAATAATTCCTTAGTGCAAGGGTGGGCAACCTGGTGCCCTTCAGCTATTTTGGACTACAACTCCAATAATCCCTAGCCAGCATGGCAAATGGTCAGGAAAAATATGGGAAATCATCCCAAACATCTGGAGGTTGTCTACCCTAGGTTGTCTACCCCTGCTCTAGAGCATAGACAGCTGTGATCAACTGGGCATGATGACAACAATGAGTTTCAAATTGCCTCTGTGTCCAAATTAGAAAAATGCTCCCTCGTCCTGTTTTTAATTTTTTTTTCTTTGATTAAACTAGTCTTGTGTCTTAGATTTCTGGAATTGATATAGAATGCCTGGTGTTTTTTCTCTTGCTGAATTATCCAGTTATTCCTAGGTGTATTCTTTTCTTGTCCTAAGATGCATGTGTTCTTATTCTTGTCCTAAGCTGCATGTGTTCTTATTAACTGTAAGCAGTTTACAATAATATGTGAAAGATGACATAAGACTAGAGTAGCAGACATGAATCCCACCTCCATTCTAATACATGCTCGTAGAGTCACCACTAATGCCCTTGTTTATTTATTTTTTAGTTCATGATGTTTTCAATTGTTCTGCCCCTATCAGTCCCAAAAATTAATTGGGCAAAATCTTTCCATACACAGAGATGGGGAAATCATATTTTCCCCAATGCTTCTTATGAAATCAATATCTCAACTCTATTAAGGTTAAAGGGCAAGTCCATTTACTTCTTTGTGAGTGACCTCAAATAATAGAACTGACTTCACTAGGTGACCTTAATTAACTGAAACCACTAATTTGTTCAATAACCTGCCCATCAAATGACCATTTATGACGCAAAGGGCAGTTCCTGAAAATAAGCTTAGCTTAGTGCAGTTGACATTTAGCAGTTCTCTTTGACAGATCACTCCATAATCTCTCTGTAGTCTTCTGAAACCTATTTGAGCAGAGGACAGCAGCAACGCGGCAGAATCAGCATATAACTGTATGTTTCTTTATAAGACAAAACTCACATGTGAAAATAGGTATTGGTCATTCTGGAATCTAATAGTTTAATAGAAAGAGATGGCTGTTCCACATCTAATTCTTGTGTCAGTGTAGAGTTTTCTAATTATTTGTTGCTGCTTGTGCTCTATAACTTTGACCATAGTTTATCCAAGTTAATCCTGTCAGACTGACAAAAGACACATCTAATTGCTTCGTTGAGCCTTAAGTGTATTTGCTAATCAAGTGGCCAAAGGCCATACACTTGTTCTTCTCCCTCTTTAAATCTCACCTACTCTTCTGAGATATATCATTTAATAGGTTGACCAGATTTTGAGGATCAAAATCCCGGACCCCCCCCCACCACCCCACCCACCCAAAACAAACCCCCCCCCCGTGCAGCCCCCCCGCGCTGCCCCCCCACCCCACGCTGCCCGCCCGCCCCGCCCTGCGCCGCCCACCCCGCGCTCCTTACTGGCTGGGGCGTCTGCTTCCCTCCGGTGCTTGGAATCTACTGAGAAACAGGCTTCCTGGCCTGTCTCTCAGTACCGCGCCGGGTGATCATCACCCGGCGCGCTACTGAGGGACAGGCCGCGAAGCCTGTTTCTCAGTAGATTCCGAGCACCGGAGGGAAGCAGACGCCCCAGCAGGTAAGTGCCTCGCGCCGCCGCCCACCCCGCGCAGGCCGCCCGCCCCATCCGCGCCGCGCCGCCCCCCCTCCTCGCGGGAGGAGAACGAGCTGTTTCCCGGAGGTTGCCCCTGGGGCCCAGTCGGCCCGGTTTGGACCATTTTTCCCGTTTAGGACCGGGAAACCCCGGGGGGTCTGGTCAGCCTATCATTTGAAGAGCCGATTCTTCCAGTTTATGACAGAAGAAACAGGCACCGAGAGCTCCATCACACCAGCGATTTATCACACTCCTGCCCATGCCTGATATGTGTTTTTGCAGCGCAGAACTCACATGAGGTCGTCCCTGCCCTGTGCTCATCTTGCCTTGTCCCCTCCCTTTTTCATCTTATTTTGGAGCAGGGAAACTCTGTTTTCCCCCCCTTCCATGCGCAATAAAGTCGCTTCTCCCTCGCGTGTATTGCTGTCCTTGCGCAATATCGGACCATCCCATTTTTTGTTGGGGGCATGTGTGTCAAAGGGCAGGCTCACTGACAAAAAGGGAGGGTGGGGCAGTTCTCCGCTCAACCATGAAGGGGGAGGGAGAGAAGGTGCCCAAACAGCCACGGAGAAGGCAAGCGAGGCCGCCGCTGCCCATGCCTGGGACGCAGTCCCATTCAACTCTATGGTTCTTACTCCTGAGTAGGTATATTTAGGTTTCCTGACCAGAACAATGTCGGCTTTCCCTTGCCATGCCAACATTGACGACAAACCTCTCCAAAAACTAATTGTAATACTTTCTCTTTACTTACCTTGTTTAATATGATCTTAGGGGGAAGCATAGTGTGTTGTTTTACTGTAATTGCGCAGTTTCAGGATGCCGTACTATTGTTTTTGTGCAGCAAAAATATATTAAAAAAAATAATTGCAGGGGGAAGGAGAATGTAGGGGGTGGGGCGGGAGATTTTGCTGACATAGTAGCAATTCAGGTGAAAAGATACATGAGAGCAACAACACGCAGACATGAAAGTGCCCAGCACTCGACTCGCTAAGGAAACAGAGGGGGAAACTGCGAACACAAACTGGGGGACGGGGAAGTAGGTGTGATGGAGCCCTAAGTTTTGAAGTAATGCCCAATGAGCTGATTTAGGCAGTAGTTTAGTGATGGGCCTGTTTTGCTTCCATTTCTGAATAACTGGACTGTGATTCATACCCCCCTTTTTGTAAAAATCTTACTCTGCATGTTTTTATGTGAAAACATTTCCCCCCACTCAATTTTAATTGTATTTAGGTCAGTCAGACAGGACAAGACTCTGCTTTTACCTGGCATTTGTGAGGACCTCATTCATCCCAGGATTTCTGCAGACATTCAGATGCCAGGGGGTCCCACCAGGGCCGTGCAGAGGGGGCCCAGTGGGGCCAGTTGGCCTGGGCCCCACAATTTTGAGGGGGCACTCCGACAAGGAGGTCCCCCCAGCTTATGCTACTGCTTCCGTAGCGTAATTGAGAAGCAAGGAGGCCGCCTTGCGGAAACAGCACAGAAGCCATCTGTCGTGAATACCACGGTCAGACTACAAACTCCAGAGGGCCATATGCTGCACGCGGGGCCGGGGATATATGTGCCTTGAGGTGTTGTAGAACAGGTTTCATATGAAGGTGTGATGTAGAACGGACATGTTGGTGGGCACGCCCCCTTGGGGCAGACATGATGTCCTCCTTTTTTGAAATGGGGGGCACACATTTCCCATCTGGCGTGGGCATATTACCAGCTATGCACGGCCCTGGGTCTCACTCAAATTGCTTCATCCAGAGCTCTCATGACATATTTTTCTGGATTAATAACAGCTTTGTGATATATTTTTCACAGCTGGAAAAGAGGGGTAGGGGTAGGATCAGGGGTGTGATGTGGGTGGGGCAGGAAAAGCTGAGGATCCAAAGTCCTCTCAGTCCCTGACCACATCCCCACCATGGGAGACTATTTAAAACAGCCTTAGAGCTGGTCCAAATAATTTCCCTAATGGGAGGGAAATAGTTTAAATTGGGGATGGAATCAGAGAAATATCATTGCTCCTCTCTCCCTTTGGCACTGCCAACAGCAGCTCAGCAGGGCTTTGGAAATGTTGGAGCTGTTTGACTGAACTGTTGGAATGCCCTGTTAGTGAATTAAGAACTTGGGAATCAAGAGTTACTATTAGTTAACATCTCCGATGTCTTCCATCTCTTTAGGCAACTTCTGTATTGACTTGCCAGTCGAAACACAAAGTATTGTTAACATCTCATGTGAATTATTATTCTACTTGTCCTTCTAAGCAAGATTTGCCAGAAGAGAGGCACGAATGTTGCTTAAAAATGAGACATAATCCAGAGACTGCATTCCTAAAATGGAATCAGTCACAGCAGTAACTGGATCAATTGCTATTGACCTCAAGCCATGAAAGGAATTTGCCTGGTGGTTTATTAGCAATGGGTATTATTATCCCAGCAAGATTTCGAAAATTCTGTCATTAAGGCTCGCCCACGTTGGCAGAAAAATCTTTTGCCTCTATGATTCTCCCCTACCATCACCACCTTTTTGTGTCATCTAGTAAGTAAACGAATAAATGTTTTCCAGGTGTTAACACACAATGCCAAATTTTAAAGAATAAATTTCAGCCATTACTAACCCACTGATGGAGCAGCGCTGTTTAGTTGCTAAACCTTAGTTTATCTAGAAAGAAAGAGAAGATTTGCAACACCACCGCTGCATAGTAACATTTTAACATACTTGAACAACCTATACTTTCTTTATTTTAAACCACCGCCACCAGTGGTGACCATATGTCAGGAAAACCCAGGACATGTCAGGATTTTTGGTAACAAATCCAGGAAGAAAAATCCAGATTTTTGAAGAAAAATTCAGATTTTTCCCATCTCCCCCCACCCAACGGGCAGCTCTACTTTACAGTCAATGGGAATAAACAAAAATGCTTACAGCTCCATCATTTGTAAAGATAGAGATGAAACTTGGCAACATGATAGCCCTTAGGTAGGGCTTTAGCCATGCCAAATTTGAAGTAGTTCTGTTCATCTGTTCATTTTTAGGATTTTTTAAAAGTTTGAGGTTTTAAAATTATTTTTTTAAAATGTCATTTTTAAAGATAAAGAGATGAAACTTGTCACTTTGGTAGCTCGTATGTAGGGCTTTAGCCGTGCCAAGTTCAAGCAGATCCGTTCATCCACTGATATTTAGGATTTAAAAAAATAAATATTGAGGTTTAAAAATCATTTTAAAATTATATATATATATATATATATATATCATTTTTAAATATAAAGAGATGAAACTTGTTACTTTGATAGCTCTTATGTAGGGCTTTATCCATGCCAAGTTTCAAGCAGATCTGTTCATCTGTTGATTTTTAGCAAATTTCAAAACAAAATTGAACTTTAAAACTAAAAAAGAAAAAAAAAAGCAGCCAGCCAGCCGGCAAGCTGGCAGCAAGCCCTGTTAAGCAGCAGCTTGCAGCGGGCTGAGGATACAATCAGAAAAGATATTTGAGGGAAGGGGAGAATGTATCACACAGAGTATAGCAACAGGGTACAGCAAAATCTACAAAAGTAGGAGTGAGTAAAGTTAATTTCAGATACATTTGATGTCTCACTTGTTATTTCAGTGATTTTAACATTAAGATGTTATGTAGAAGAGATTTGTCTTAATTGTGTGCTCTAAAATCAGACATGTGACCAAGGCTATGTTCAGGTGTGCATCCCCCTTAGTGCTGGACCCACCGCCTGGGGGCGGACATGTTGGTGGTGACACCCCCTTGGGGGCTGACCATGTTGTCCTCCTTTTTGGTTTCCAAAATATGGTCACTCTAACTACTACCCCACACACAATTCCGGTGTGTGTAGTGTGGTGTAGTGACTAAAATGTTGGACTGGGAGTCGGGAGATCTGGGTTCTAGTTCCCACTCAGTCATGGAAACCCACTGGGTGACTTTGGGCCTGTCACAGACTCTCAGCCCAACCTACCTCACAGGGTTGTTGCTGTGAGGATAAAAAAAATGGAGAGGAGGGTTATGTATGCTGCCTTGGGTTCCGTGGAGGAAAAAAAAGGTGGGATATAAATGCAATAATAAATATAAATAAATATTTCCCAAATACCCATAACAGGGAAAATTGACCTCCATATTCTAAATTCAAACCTTGTCAATGAGGAATTCAGCAAGGAACCACAACCTTAGATGGAAACAACCCATTGTGCTATCCTTGAGGATTTGTAAAGTAGGTTTTTCCTGCACTCCCTAATGGACCTGTGCAAACTTGGAAGCTATACTTCAGAGGATGCCAATGGCATTGCCTCTGGCTATTACTGTTTGGAACAACTGAATCTAGTCAGATAGGCCTAGATTTTATCTTGGGATGGAGATGGAATGGCCATACAATGTTAACTAATGCTATCTGGCTTGTGGCAATGTGGTGTAGTGGTTAGAGTGTTGGCCTGGACTGAGGGCACTCGAGTACAAATCCCCAATCAGCCATGAATCTTAACTGGCTGACATAATAATAATAATAATAATAATAATAATTATTATTATTATTATTATTTCTAACCCGCCTCTCCCTCTGGATCGAGGCGGGGAACAACAATAAATATAAATACAAAGACCATAAAATAGATAAAACATTAAAAACAAACCAAACTAATACATTATTAAAACATCTTATTAAAACATTATTAAAACAATCACTGACTCTCAGCCTAAATTACCTCACAGGGTTGTTGTGAGGATGAAATATTGAGGAGACGACTCATGTACACTACCTTGGACTCCTTGGAGGAAAAGATGGGGTATAAATCTAATAAATAAAAATAAATAAGGTGGACTGTCCTGATAGGAGGAATGTCTGGGAGGAGTTGTCTCTTGTCTCTTGGTTACTGGTCTAATTCCTACAGTCTACAGAGAGACAGTCATTTTCTGAAGTAAGAGACAGCCATTTACGGTACATACTTTCTCTGCTCTCCCACTCCTCGCCACCCCCCATGCATAGGTGTCTCAGTCAGCGTATCAACATTCAGCCTGGTTGCAATATCTTTAGAGAGATACAGTGCTATATGCAAACCTTTGCAATCCCGGGTCTGGCAGACAAAATCACACGCCTTGAAGGTAATTGCGGCAACTTGGTGCATCTCCTTTACCATCATGACACCGTACCCAATTTACAGCACGTTGGAGCCACTCGGAAACAGCACTGCAAACATGTGCCGCCCCCACTGGCCAAGCGAACTGATGCAACAGTCTTGGTAAGAGCATGTCGTCTCTCTCTCTCTCTCTCTCTCTCTGTGTATTTAATGGCATTTGTTAGATTGTATTAGAACTGCTACATTTTAATCTGCCAAATTATGGACGGTCTAGCAATTCATCTTGCCAGTGGGGAAATATAAGTATATCTAGGGGTTATTGCAACCAGTTATAAACATAATAGCTATCTTGCCCGCGTTAGTAAATAAGCAATAACTCTATAATCATGAAGAAGTAGTAACACGGGACACAATCCAAACCTTCTCCTAGAGTTGCACATATGGGATGGTACCCTTACAGGAATCAGCTGAGTCTTTTTCTCTCCCTCCCATTGGGCTGATTCATGCACATTAGAGCTCCCCGGCCAATACTTGCTACAGACGAGTGATATATCCCTCCTACATGTAGTCTATGGTCTGGATGCACAGGTAGACTGCATTCATAGGACTGGGAAAGTGCAGAGCCTCTGTGAACTCCTTAGAATTGTCGCATATTTCCAACCTAAAATGTGATTAGATCTCAATCTAAGCCCATAATCCTAGATAAAGAACAATAGATAATATGATTAAACAAATGACGCACAAACATGATGCTTTTTCAACATTTATTTATCCATAGCTGGTTCAACATTCAATATCCATGCATGAAAAAAGTAGGTGAACTTTTAGATTCAGTACTTGGTGGCACCTCCTTGAGCAGCAATGACCAAGTAAGCTCAGTCTCTCACATCGGTTTTGAGGAATTTTGACCCATCCCTCCCTACAGAACTGCTTCCAATCAGTTACATTTGAGGGCTTTCTTGCATGAACAGCTCACTTCAGGTCCTGCCACAACATTTTGATGGGGTTTAGGGTCTGGACTTTGATTAGGCCATTCTGAAAAAAATCACAGAATTTCCTTCTCCACAGCCATTCTTTTGTAGATCTGCTTTTATGTTTAGGATCATTGTCTTGTTGCATGAACCACTTTTGGTTCAGCTATAGCTCACACATGGATGGCATTCTCCTCTAGAATCTTCTGATACACTGCAGAATTCATGCTTGCGTCAATGATGGCAAGCTGTCCAGGTCCTGAGGAAACAAAGCAGGCCCAAACAATCACCATGCTTGACAGTTGGGATGAGGTTCTTGTATTCAAACTCAATTTTTGGTTTTGAAGCCAAAAAGGTTCTATTTTGACTCATCTGTCCAGAAAACATTGTTCCAGAAGTCTTGGGGATCATCTGTGAGATCTTTAGTGAACTTCAGGCAGACAGCTATGTTCTTTTTTAGAGAGCAGTAATTTCTTCCTGTCTATCCTCCCATGAAGACCATTATCGTTCTGACCATTGAGTCATGAACACCCACATTAGCCAAGGCAAGACTGAACTGCAGATCTTTGGATGTTACTCTGGGGTTCTTTTTGACTTCCTGGATGATATGCTGGTTTATTCTTGGAGAGGTTTTGGTAGGTCGATGGCTCCTGTGTAGAGTGACTATGGTGTTGCACCTTCTCCATTTTTAGACTGACTATCTGTCTGATAGTGGATTGGTTAGAAATGGTTTCATAACCCTTTCTAGACTGATGAGCAGCAGTAACTGCTTTTCTGAGGTCCTCAGAGATGCCTTTTGATCATAACATGATGTATTTCCACACAATCGTATGGTGAAGACTAAACTCACAAAGTTTCTGATCCTTTTATAGGGTACGGCCTCCCAAACTCACCCCTGAAGATCTAATTACATAGACACCTGATTCTAATTATTCCCTTTAATTGAGCTGATGCAGCCAGGGGTTCACTTACTTTTGCACATACCTGGACTCATTGTTTGCCTAATTGATACATTGTTTTATTTCACAAGACACAGCATTGGTTAATATAAACCCTAGTGGATACTTACAATAGGACTGGTTTTGATTCATGAAGGATATAAAACTATGGAATTTCCATAATTATCGTTAGGGTTCCTAAACTTTTTCTCACCACCGAATACGGATCACCTATTGAAATAGTTAGTGTGCAGCAATGTGCAAGGGCTCTGGGTAAAGGAAGATAGAGCTCAAAAGGCTCCATTAAATCATATGGGGATCCCTTTCCATATGTACACCTCTGGGAGCTACATATGTGGGAAAGTATGGATCTCATGATCATACTTACTTTACAATGCGTAATAATCATGGGAGTAATTTCCTCGGGACTTAGTAATTTCCATGGGAGGATGCAAGATTCAAGAAAGGGGCTCATGTATCTATTTATTTATTTATTTATTTATTACATTTGTATACCGCCCCATAGCCGAAGCTCTCTGGGTGGTTTACATAGGATTAAAAACAATTAAAAACAATATACAAAAATTAAAACAGCAAAAACGTACAACATACACACAATCTGTACATTTAAAAACCACTACAAAAAAGCTACAAAAACAAAACAAAACAAACCCAGGCTCCTCAGATATTGCCAAATGCCCGAGAGAAGAGGAAAGTCTTGACCTGGCGCTGAAAAGATAACAATGTTGGCGCCAGGCGGGCCTCGTCGGGGAGATCGTTCCACAATTGGGGAGCCACCACAGAGAAGGCCCTCTCTCTTGTTGTACTATGTATGTATATATGTACTATGAGGTTCAATCAGACTGAAGGAGGCAGGTGATTGTCCATCTCCCCTGCCCAAGAGTTGAAGGTGGAAAGACAGAACCATCATTATCCAAGGTGTGCACCCTTGCCCCACTAGTGTCCCTATTCAAACATTTTTTGCAAATTTTAGGAGCACTTCAAAAGAGACAGTAGCGGATCTGAAGAAGCACGCATGCATGACCCAGGCAATGACGGGTCTATCATACGACTTTCAACTCTATTAAATATTTCTGCTTCTCTTCAGCCTGAGCATGCAAACCACAAGCAATGATGGCTCTCTGGCTCTTTTCCCACATGCAGCAGTGGAAAACCTAACTTTGACAGTGTATGTGTACTTGACAGGAAGCAACAACCAATCCCAACTCCCTATTGAGTGTATGACACACGTATTTGCAAACACAAATTTGCACCCACTTCATTCACACTTTATATTTCCAGGTTACACATGAAGAGCCTGTTCAGGCGACATGCTAAACCACAGCGGTTAACCATTTTGAGGTAAACGTTATGGATTAGGATGTCATGTGCACCATTCCTAACTATGGTGGCTACATAACCATGGTTTAAATATGCTCACTAACCATTTGCTGCAAAAGGGTTAGCTTAACGTGTTATCTGAACAGGCCCAAAATAGAGCAAACTGTGCTGGTCTATTTCCAAAAATTCCAAAATTCCAAAATTCACCATCAGGGAATACCTTTAATAGGACCAACCAAATATGAATAAAATTGTGGGCAGCTTACCTGAAGAGGAGAAAAAGGGTGGACAGCATTAAAGTCCAGACATCCGCATGGTCATGATCTTAAGACAGAATGCAGGTGTTATGCAGGTTTCACTTAGAACTGTTGGGACAAACAAACATGTAATGGCTAAAGGTACATTTCAAAGCATGCCTGGAGTGGCAGGAAATTATGTGATTTGGCCCTATTATTCCACCTTCTGCTCTCTTCAAAACTATTATCTGTCTGCAGCCCCCAGTGAGTTTGAGAATTACTGAGCACTACACACTGCTTTGAGCAGCTAACAAAATGAAATGAAAGGGGTAGGATCCAGGCATCCTATTGAAAGCCTCTACAGGTTTCAGAACAAATGCCTTGAAATGTCTACTGTGAAATCCTACAGCAATACATTTTAATCTCCCATTATTGCTTTCTTTTTCATTGTGAACTATAATAATTGCTACAGTTTTTGTAAAAAAAAAATCAAATTAGGGGAGCGAGAGGAGGCAGTTCCCTGAAAATCAACCAGAGTGATAGGCTAGTAAGAATATGTAACTTCTCTAGTCTAACTCTTATTTGTGGTTTCTGTAGGTACATCTTCCAGCTACTTATTCTTTTCCTTATCCCGGGGATTGTAATGATGATTGCGTATGGCTTAATCTCATTGGAGCTCTACAGAGGAATCAAATTTGATGTCAGTCAGAGAAAGTCCTCACGAGGTAATCTTTATGACTGAACCCACTCTCTTTCTTTCATTCTTACTGGTTTCAGATGTGAAAATGTAACCAGCAGAAGTTATTCACAGTCCACATCAGGCAGAGCAAATCTCAGCCACTTTAGAATAACCTCTACAAGATTTCGGTTTGACGCCCAGTTCCCCGATTATGCGCATCTTCTCGCAATCGCTTTTACGCCTAATCCCTATACATGGGAGGCGTAGAAGCGCATTACAGGCTGTATGAAAGGCATTTTAAAGTTTTTGACATGCTGAGAATCGCATGCAGATGTTGCTGAAAGTAATGTGCTTTGTCCCAGAGAAACTCCCCAAACCGGTTCCCTCCCTTTATTCTCCTCTCCCACCAGAATCTCCCGCCTTTGGTTTCCTAGGTTACCTGAAAGGAATGAGCTGATTAACATGTTCTTCCCCCCTCCTTCGCCTGATTGCCATGACCTCCTCAGGAGTAAATGGGAATGTGCCTCACACACACACACCAAAACAGACAGGGGGATGCTGCTTCGTTCCTTCCCCCTCCACTTCCCAGCGAGCTCAACAATTGTAAAACACACACACACAACTCAGCTCAGGAACCCAGCAAGAAGCGAGGGGAAGTTATGTCTGCTGATGGCTAATTATGCGCACATCCGCACATGCTTCCTACCCCCTTTCCTTCTCATAAAACCACTTCCATCTGGCCCCGTGTCTCCATGTTAAAAATATTTAATCAGGGTACTTTAAAGAAACTTTATTTTTGGTTCATGTTGGGTCACCTCTTCTTGGAGCTTCTATCCAGAGAGACGGAGTACAAGGAGGAAGTTGCCAGGAGGAGAGAGGAAATGAATCTAAACCAAAAAGTGGGAGGTTTTCCCAGCGAAGGGGCAGTTCTATGCATGAGATCATGACCACAGTCCAACCCCCTGATCGTTAATGCGCCTCCTCAGAAAATTGTTTACACAGACATAAGGCGTTCTTACTCCCACCGTAAATTAAAACTCGCTAATTAACGCACATTCGAAAATGCAAATAATCGGAGAGAAAACACGCCTGAGCCCCTGATTTGCGCTCCGCTCTTGTAGAGGTAAATTTCTTAATGCGCCTTGAAAGAGCTTTAAATTGCTCTTGTAGAGGCACCCCTAATCATTCCTCGGAAGATTAGTTGTGAAGAACGATTGTAGCCACTATTCCTAACATACACCATTATCTAGCTGAACTATTCTGGAACTTTTTCTCTGGCATTTTTATTCAGTTAGAACAAGAACAGATAACCCCTACATAGGCATTTACAAGTGCATTCAGAGCTCAGTGGTAGAACTAACAATTTTAAAAAGCCCACCACTATAACCATCTCTTGCCCTTTCACAACGCATCTATAAGTCTGAGAAAACAATGAATGAGGCATTTAGTTATGTCATTATGTTAAACATCCTAATAACAGAGATCAGAGACCAAATGCAATAATTGGAACACATGGGTGCTTACAGGGAAGGAATATTTTGTGGGAGAGTGCTTAATTCTCCTCTTTTCTCCCAATTTTCCCCAGCAAATGTCCTCCCCAGGATGTTTTCATCTCAACCAGTCTTTCTTCCAGATTGGGGATCTGGTTAAGGGAAAAATCCGTTAAATGGCTGGAGAGCTTCTATAGGGAAGAGCCCCTTGTTTTAAAGTTGTATACTGACAGAACAGTAGATCTTCCAAAGGAAAAAAAGTTTTCTATTATACTACATATAGCTGGTGGGCTGAATATTACACATACACATGATTCAAATATGCTGTATGTGATTAATTGAAAGTGAGGACTCCATACTGGAACATTTTTTTAAGAAGTCACTTTCACTGTAATAGCATTTCCTTATGTTGACATCTACACCATTATCTTAAATTTACCCTAAGAATAATAGATAATTTATATCTCTCAGCATTGGGCTGATGGGATACTATTGACTTCAGCTTTCCAGAACCTAGTTATATTTTAACAAGGATCCAAGAACTGTATACCAAAAACCAGAGACCCATCCTTCTAAAAGTTAACGCTTGCCTCCCATTTCAATTCAGATATGTGTGTGTTTCAGGTATGAGAAGCTAATTGGGAAACACTGCACTAGCTTGATCTCACAGAGTGGTGCTCAACATATAATTTTGCAATTATTGATATATTTCCTTTAGCAGACCAGGGGCTGGGTTTTGTGCCCTTGGAATACTTTTACATGTTGGAAAAGCTTTGTTCAGGCATGTTGTGGTAGATGATTATGTGACCACTGCTGCTCTGTGTGAACAGAAAGGAAAATTAGCACCACCAGCAACAAATACGAAGATGGAGATGGATGCTACTTACAGAAAAGCAAGAAGAAAAAGATGCCTCTTCAACAACTTTCAGCAAAAAATGACAACACCAAAATCAACCGGCCTAGAAGCAGCTGCTCCACTGCTAACTTGATGGCCAAGAAGCTGGTCATCAGAATGCTGATAGTGATTGTGATCTTATTCTTCATTTGCTGGACTCCAGTTTTCAGTGTCAATACCTGGCGTGCCTTTGACACCAATTCAGCAAACATACTTCTCTCGGGAGCCCCCATCTCTTTCATTCATTTGCTGTCCTACACATCTGCCTGTGTGAATCCAATTATCTACTGCTTCATGAACAAGCGCTTCCGCATGGGATTTCTGACAACTTTCACATGCTGTGCCAAGAAAAAACTTCCGGTGGTAAGAGCAGAGATGGCAGAGGATGAGGAAGGGAAGACCACAGGAGCATCTCTTTCCAGGTCCTCTTACACACACATGAATGTGTCCGCTCCTCCATGAACATGTCCAATGGGGGTAGGGAGGGGTGGGGGACTCAAACATTTAATCTCCAGCTACCACCTTGACTTATCTAATCCCTCTCTAACATGGCTTTGTACAAACTTCAGTAAAGTGGGTGTGCCAGAATAGAAGACGAACAATACAATAATTTATCAAAGGTCTCTCATCAGACAGAAAGACATTTCAGCTTTGAATCTTGAAGAAGGAAAGAAGATATCTCAGGTAGAAAAGGTCAGTGATGATAGCGGTGAGGTTTAGTATAGTCCATCCACACACATACACCAGACAAAAAACTAGTAACTAGAATCAGTGTATGGCAAATGCTTTTCTCAAGAAGTAAATTACCTCATATTTTCCAGTTCAAAGCTGTTTTGTTTATACTATGAGATCCTTCAAAAGCCAATCTACAAGTCGTGGTTCATATTGTCATATTCTATGACAAAATATCTGGGGGATCCGTGGGCTGTTTTCTTTTATAGTCAGTTTTGCGGCTGGGCTTCAGTGCCTTGAAATTATCAGCATGGAAAATAACGAGAGAGAGAGAACTGATGTAGGTCAGAAGGGTAATAGGAATTCGAAACAGCAAAGACTTTTACGTCTTTGTTTGGGGAATGAACAATCAAGCCAGTAGGCTTCGACAACAGATGTAGCACACTCCTTCTCCAAGCACTTCCATATAACATCATTGTTATTTTTTGCTTTGACTATTTCATATAATACAGATTCAAAACATTAGTGGAGGAAGGGTTGATTGTTGTTGTTTTGTTTATGGCAGCCTCTCCCAATTAAAGTCAGATCAGGGCTTCATGTACTCCAGTGCCCTGTGTGTAACGGTGCCAGCCAGATGCTTTGCTCTATGGAAGCCCAACCACTGTCCAAGAAGGCAACTGTTTTCTCCCCCTTGTTTGTATCCTGGCCACCAAGATTCAGGGGTACACTTCCTCTAGACATGGAGGTTCCATTCAGCAATCTTGAAAGAAGAATCCTTATTCAATCATTTCCCTTTTAGGCAATTTATTAATTAAAATACATTTTGAAAACTTCCACACAGGTACCCTTTGGAGATACTGAAGGAAATGTAGCTTAAAATATGTTCACCAAATAAGCATTAGTCCACCTTCCCACCCCACCCCACCCCACTCCACCCCCTGCAAATATCCCTCTCATCAAGTTCTATGATTGTAATTCATTTTTGTGTTTTCAAAATAAAACTGGTGTGGATGAAATATTATGGGATGTACACATAGAAAAAGCACACTAGCCCAAATAATGTGGAAAGTCCACTGCAATTCTGCTCATAGCTTACGATGGAAGAGCAATAATTAGGTAGTATTAGAGGCTACCCATGTAAAAGCATTCTTGGACCACTGCCTGGAAAAGAGAGTAGCCCTAGTATACAGATGTTGGCCATCCCTACTCTAGTAGAAATATTGGTTTGGGTGGATCTATTCCTACTGGATGGGTGTTACCAATGAAAATGAGGTTCAGCAAAGGTAAAAGATGGCACTTCTTCACACAATACTATAGAAGTCACTTCCGCAAGATATTAAACCACTAATTTAAACAACTTTAAAAGGTATTAGGAAAATCCCTGGAGATCAGCATGGCTAATAGCTATTGTAGACCTAATGTTCAGAAATATTATATTCCTGAAGCACGTTTGGGGGAAAGCACTGGAAATTTCCCTCCTCCCTGTTCTACTGATGGAAACCTTCCATCAGCAGAAGGAAACTAGTTGGATTTCACCCAATTAGTTCAATGTAAACATAGCTCTAATTCAACGAAAGAAAGCAAAAAAATATGTCATGCTCTGAAAGCCATGAGAAGTTTGAAACCAAAGTCTGAAAAACCATGAATATACATGGAGACTGAAAGATGTTTCCTGTTCTTTTACGATGTACATTATTGTGTATGTGTTTATATAAATATACAGTTGACCATGGATTGTGTATTTATCTGTGTTTTCTTAAATAATTATTTTAAGGTGTTTTAAGTATTCTGTATTTTGGATATGTTGGGTAACTTCAGACCATACCCATCACTCTCGTGAACAAGACAAAAAAGGACATTACATGATTTATTCTAAACGTATGTAATTGTTTTATGAAAGATCGCTGCTGAACATTCAGACACAAACCTATGTCATTTTAATGTGCTTATTTTCATGTTAATACGACTGTAAATACAACTATTAAAAAGAAACATTGTTAAGAAATTTTACCTTGCAATGCCGCCTATTTTTCAATATACAAAGCCAGCTGACGAATACTCTGGAATATTTGATTCAGATCCAAGATCTGCATGCGTTTCTTCCATGCATATGCTAAATAAATAAATAAATAAATGTGCAAAGGGGCAGGATTACACCTTCTGGCCATGCTCTTGGCATTCCCTATGCTGGCTCTGACCCCAGCATCCACACATTGAGCAGGCAATCTGCTTTGGGCCTGTAACCAGGTTGGGGGTGGGTGGGTCTGCCCCACAAAAAAAAACCTTTTTACAAACAATTTAAAAAGTTTACAAATTTGTCTTTAAAAGGCCTGCAAACCCGATGAGCTGCCCTCCTATTTTTTTGACACCCTCCCCAAACATTTAGACTGTCTGCAAAAGGAATACCAACATTTGCGCATGTCTCTTCAAACAGGCACTCCACTGCAGGGGTTCCAAATCATATGGCACACCTACATGTTTACAATTGCATATGCATCGATGCCCTTTTGGAGATGTCCTGTTCAACACTTGCATGCTGGGGGTAGGACCAGTAGGGTGGGCGATGTCAGGTAAGGAGCCGAGGGATGCAGTCCTGACACTTCTGCACGTGAAGTCTAGGCATGGAGGGAAGGCGTGAAGCAAGCTGCTGTTGATTCATTTTGTGTTGACATTCCTTGATTAGTTGTTACCTGGCACACTTGAGTATAATGTTATAATGTTTGCCTTGATGTTATGCTGAGATGCCATTTCATATTCTGTGATGTGTTGTGTTTTTAATATCCAAATCTGCGCGAATCAAATAATATAAAATGATATGATTACCATGAAGGTGCATTCATTATATGTTTTCTGGAACAATATAATGACTGTGACCATATGATCAGCATAATCCTTTGTTCTGCATTTTCTAGAGTAGTTGCAGAGGCACAGATACAAAGCGTCAGGTGCACTGTTTGTTTGCTTGCTTGCTTACTTGTTTATTTAAGAAAAATTGTTCTGATATACTGGCATCCTGAGGCCTACAGCACTACAATGGCTGGAATGAAAACAAAATAAGCTTGCAGTTGACAGGAGAAAGAGAAGTTTAAGCTCACCTTAAGCTGTACCAGCAGCAAGGGACATGTGTTTTTATATTGGGGAAGGGGTCCCAGGAGAAGAGGAAGCAACAGAAGGGGGATGTTACACAGCTGAGAGTGTAAAGCTGACCTGATAAGCAGAAAGTAATTCTTTGTGAATAAAAGGTATGCTAAAGATCAGATCTACGATAAGGATAAGGCATCCTTCTCTTTTTCTCAGAAATGCTACCTGTCCTCCCAGCTAATTTCAGGTGCCTGGAATATAGCTGTACATGCTTTGAGGCACTGGTTGTTAATTGTTTCACATGCTGCACAATGTAAGATTTGGCAGTGAAACCCCAGGGTCTGGGCCTTTGGGCAACTCAACCTTTGATCTACGAAGCCAAATAAAGCCCACAAGCTTTGTACGGAAGCTCACCAGGGGTTTAATACTGCTTAGGCTGCCTACCATATTGGATGAGTGGGTTGTCAAGCACTTACAAGCCAGTAAACATGACTGATGCCATTCAAATTGCTGGTCACAAGTCATAAAGGTATGGTTTATAATAATGGTCACACACTGCACAACTATAGGTGCTTCTAAGGGAAAAATACATGGTATGAGATGGGGTAAACAATAATCTCCCTGCCCTCCTCTAAAGTATTGCCCACCCTCCCCAAATAAACTTTCATTAAAAACCAAATGAGTCAGAAAATTAGGACCAAATCCCCCTCCTGCCCCCCACTGTCACCATGGAACTGATCCTAGTCTGATGGAAGGGAACAGAAGAAAATGCTCTTCCCCATTCGTCAAAGCAGCCTCATGGAGCTGCTGATTAAAACTTAGAATCTAGTTGCAAGGGAGACCACCTAATCTAATTTCCTGCTCCATGCGGGATGCAACTACAGCATCATTGGGAAAGATAGTCATCCAGCGTCTGCATAAATGCTTCCAGTGAAGGAAAGCCCACCACCTCTTACCATTAGGAAGTTTCACCTAGCATTTAGCCAAAGTCTATTTTCCCTGCAATTTGCACCCATTGGTTCTACGCCTGCTTCCTTGAGCAACAGAGGTAAAATCTGCTTCATCTTTTACATTACAGTCCTTCAGATATGTGAAGATAATTATCAAGTCTCCCCTTAATTTTCTTTTCTCCAGACTAAATACACCCAGCCCTTTCAACAATTCCTCCTGAGACTTGGACCTCCATCACACCTAATTTTCCCCCGATTAGCCTCAGCGATTTTTTTACTTCTGAGGCAGAAATGCGTCAAGATTATGATCCCTTTCACCTGAATAGCTGCTCTTCCACTTCACTCCTCCCCTTCTCTTTCTCCCTCCAGTCAGGTCCTGGCAGATGAGTACTTCACCCAGACCGTCTTTCTGCCGGGCAAAAATGGAACAACCCTTTAGTCTGGCTTTTGGGGGGCATCGAGGGAGTACAATCCTGTCTCTGCAGAGATTCAGGCATTGTATGATTTTTAAAAATGCTTTAGTGCCTGGGATGCAAGTTTTGGGTTTTATATTGAGGCTTGGAGCCTGCTGCTGGGAGAGATCGCTTTTCCCTGCTAGGACCTGCTGCAATCCAGTCAAGCCTCCAGTTCCTTTAAAACTACATGGAGGCTTAGGGCACATTAAATGTGCTTAGGGAAAATAATCCAGACTTTGCGTTCTAGGAAAGGCTGGGGAAGAGGCGGGGTGTCAGCAGGACAGGCACAGTGTCATGTGAGTACCATGCTGCAAGTCTGCACACCAGGCATGGCAAGAGTGCACTAAATCGCTGGTGTGATGGAGCTCTTGGTTTCCAAATCCCTGGCCATCCATGTTATTCTCCTCTGGATGTATTCAGTTGCCAATGTTCTCCTTATAACGTAGCACCCAGAACTGGACTGTAATCCAAAGGTGACCATGCGAAAGATCCTCATTATGTTTCTTTGCCGTCAACACCTAGTTTGGCCCTCTCTCACACATACTGTCTCTCTCTCCACACCCACATGCACCCAAGCACACTAAAATGCTTGGTTGGGCATCCAGTAGACAAAATCTCTTACACGATGAACATCTCTAGGTAAATTGTTCCAGACCTGTGAGAAATCCCTGCTCCAGGCAATATGTGATCTTATATCCCAAATAGAAGGAACCTAAAAATAAACCTTCACCTGCTGATTCTAACCAACAGGAAATGCAACTCAAAATTACCAATTAAAAGTTGAAAAGAAAATTGCATAGGCATCAGGTACATCTTAGCGGGAGCAAGTAATCTGGATAAGAGTCATTGTGTTCATGCGTTTAAGTACGTTGATGTGCTGTTAATCAGTTCTTCTCTGGTCTGTACAATCTACACAGTAGCCAAAGAGCTAATACTGGTTTGGAAATAGGACAAAAAGGCCTTTGAGGTGATGCATGTTACTTTCTACTTTTATTTGTTTGCTGCTGCACACTGGGCTTCCTGCAGAAGAGCAGAACAGAAGAGTCATTTTGTCTGGTCTAGTAAAGATTGAGGAACTGACGGTTGGAGACATGTATTCCTGCTGGATGGGTTCTTTATCTTGGTCCCCAGAGGTCAGTTACCACATGAATGGGTTCCTTCTTCTTCCAAAACACATTTGTGGCATAAAACATGAAAGTCTGAGGGGGCAAGATGTCAGCTGTCACTGCAAAACATCCACAAAACACACTCATTATGATCAGCAGGGAGTAAAACATCAAATACCGGTTAGCACCTGCTGGCTAAGTTCAAAACATTTTAATTGTTTCTGCGCCCTTTAAATGGTTGTGAAGCCCACGTCCTGGAAAAGTAACAATAGTGAGAGCAATTATATTTATGTGGGCATTGAGGCTGAATTTAAGAAGATTGAGTGCAAAATCATAAGCCTGAAGATGGTAAGCTCAATAAAATAACTACACATATAATATTAAACCCAGTGAGGGAATGAGGGGTCAAGGTGATTTTGCTGAGGAATAAACATCAGTCCTGGCTTCTGTGGAGGGAACATTTGACAGAATGGATTTATTTGTCCATTTCTGAAGTAGTTTGTCCTCATACTGGATGTGGGAAGTACAGACAGGGCCTTTGTAAGAGGCCCAAGGGACTGAATGTTCATTTTAGGCACCCCTTCTCTTCAAAGAGTATTTGTTTGTTAAAGGTGATCCGTGCCCCCCATCTATCTATGAGGCCAGGAGCAATTGCCTCCTAAAAAAAAAAGAGCCTGAGTGCAGGATACATGACTGATGGTAGAGACCCCCTACATTTGCAGCGAGGGTCAGAACATATATACCCCTCACATACCTTCTGCCATTGGGAATTCCCCTCACAGCACAGGAAACCTGAGTCGGTGGGGGAATTGTGTTGGCTGGCTGGAAATGAGACAGCTTGCAAAAGGAGTAGTCAGGTGAGACAACTCTTGGGAGGCGGTTGCTATGTTTTTGAGCCAGGGCATTGCCATGCCCTTTGGGCAGCCTCCCCCACCCTGGTGCCCTCAAAATGTGTGGGATTGCAAGTGCCAGCATCTTCCAGCCAGCCATGATGCCCTAGGGTCTTGCGAGTCTGCTGCTTTCCACTAACCCAGTTCCCTTCCCCATCCCACAGTTGCTTTGGAGGAAGAAGGGAGACTGAGGTAATTATGGAAGAGCTAAATAAAAATGGTTTGGGGGGGGGACCATCAGTTGGCCACCCCTGCCATAAACCATGGTTAATAGAGAAGTCCACAACGTGGTTGGTACAACAGTACTAAAGCAACATAGAAATGTTGCTGATGGCATACCAGCTGAATCTAAAGTGCAGACTGTCCCCAACTGAGGGAGGCATATGCAAGCCCACTGAAGTAAACAGGCTTGTAAATGCCTGCTGGATTGTGTAAATAAACAGCTGCTCAGATTCCACAAGGACCTCTTGAACCCTAGTTTTGTGATGGCAGCTAGAGATCTAAGAGAAGCTGCAGCACACTCACCAAACTACAATTCCCAGGGTTCTTTGTGGGAAAGTCATAAAGGCTAAACTGGTATTATTAACTATTGTCTCTTAGGCTGACCATATGAAAAGGAGGACAGGGCTCATGTAACTTTTACAGTTGTAGAGAAATGGGAATTTCAGCCAGTGACATTTGTATGCAATTAGTTCCTGGTGAAATTCCCTCTTCATCACAACAATTAAAGGTGCATGCACTATACTAGAGTGACCATATACAAAAGAAGGCAGGGCCCCTGCAACTTTAACTGTTGTGATGAAGAGGGAATTTCAGCAGGAACTAATTGCATACAAATGATACTGGCTGAAATTCTCTTTTCCCTACAACAGTTAAAGTTACATGAGCCCTGTCCTCCTTTTCATATGGTCAGCCTATTGTTACTACTATTACTAAATTTATATAGCCACCCATCAGCACAGAATATGCTCTCTAAATAACAGTGAAGTAAAGGCTCTAAAGTAATATTAACAATACAATTAAAATACAACAGCAGAAATAATAAAATTCTGCTTTAAGAAAACCTTTCCTTCTAGCAGAGGAGAATAAAACAAGAAATGAGCATCTCAGAAAACATAGTAGAATACAATACAACTGTTAATAGTCCAGATTTCCCCCCTCTTGAAATGCAAATTGTTTCAAATACCTCAAGGAAGACAATTCCACACCTAGGGTGCCACCACTAAAAAGGCCCATCTCACCTGACTTGGTGGAAGCACATGGAGGATGACTTCTGAAGATGAATTTAAATATTGGGTTAGTAAATTCAGGAGAAGGAAATATTTCAGAAATCCTGGTCCCAACTTGTTAAAAGACCTTATAAAGGTTTAATACTTTATAATATAATTCTACCCTGTAAATGCTACAAGATCATTGAACACAGTGTGGAACGGTTTTGTTAACATTCACCCCCTCCCCCATTTCATCACATCAGGCTTCAGGCTTTGGGGAATTATTTCCACAACATTTCTGTTCACCTGCTCTGAGCTACTTCCAAACCCTGCAGATAATAATTTTAGATGCGTGCACCTGCTTGGGCTGTACTGCCAACTCAACATTACTCTTCACAGAAACAGGGGAGTTTTAACCTAAAAATGTCTACAAATTAAGTCAAAATGTGGCTTTGCAACTCGCCCAAATCCACCCACAATTACTCAGCATAGTTATGTTAGTTTTACATAAGCTCTTGCCAGAAAACCACACCACTAAGACTTTCCATCCCCCTCCGTCAGTTTCATTCCAGCCTCCAATTCTGAGCCAAGAATCCTTCCATCTTGTTTGCTTTTGGTTGTCCTTGGCATCTGGCACAAGGGTCTGCTTGTGCTTCAGTTGGCTCTCATATCCCCTTCAGTAGCTGTGAGATTCTCCTCACCTGTGCGTTCTTTTTTATCTTTGATAGCGGCTAACCAGGGCTTTGAAGGAGGTTTGTTAAGTCAATGATGCATTTCTTCACCTTTTAGGTGGAAACACCTGTTTTCAAGCAACATGTTGAAACTGATTCCCACTTGAAAGAAAGAAAGGGTGCCTCTACAAGAGCGATTTAAAGCTCTTTCAAGGCGCATTAAAAAGTTTACCTCTACAAGAGCGGAGCGCAAATCGGGGGTCGAGGCGCTTTTTCTGTCCAATTATGCGCATTATTGAATGCACGTTAAATAGCGAGTTTTAATTTACCGCGACAGTTAAAGCGCCTTATGACCATGTAAACAAGCGATTCTCCACATTTCAACCACTTTAAAGCACGTTTCATACAACTGGTAATGTGCTTCACCGCCTCCCGTGTATAGGGATTAGGCGTAAAAGCGATCGGGAGAAGATGCGCATAATCGGACAACCGGGCGTCAAACTGAATTCTTGTAGAGGGGACCAAAGAAAGAAAGAAAGCCCCTAGGTCACAAACAGCTCATGAAATCCCATAGTGCCCCCAGGCCTATTTCTTCCTTTGCACACTTCTCTCTGGCTTCTTCCTCCCATCACCCTCTTTCCAACCTCTGCATTACATTCTTTCCACTACTTATTATCTCCATCTTAAATTGATGCTTAGGTAAGCTTAAGTCGTTTTGGGAAATACAAGTATCCATTTAGCAAGCATTAACTCATCTCTTCCAGTATTGGTCCTGTACCAATTAAAAAAAAATGGATCCCGTTGAAATCAATGGGACTTAGGTTGGTCAATGACTAACAGCTCTATTCTAAGCATGATTAAGTTTGGATCCAACTTGATACTTCCTACTTTTGTAATACAATACGCTATATTTTAAGTACACTATAATTGTCTTATGTATTTATTTATTTTATTGTTACATTTAGATCTCACCTCTTTTGTTCCTTTTTCCAGGAATCCAGAGTGACTTACATGGTCCTCCTCCTCTCCATTTTGTCTTCACAATAGCCCTATGAGGTAGGTTAGGCAGAGAATCAGAGACTATTCCAAAGACACTGGCTGCATTCAGACAACACATTAAGCAACTGGGGGGGGGGGGACAATCATCAGTTGTGTTGCTTATTGTGTTGTGTGGAGGGCAACACGCTGCTCACAAACTACTGACGGTATGCTATTCCGCCCAAATAAGCAACGGAGAGAAACAACTGGCTTGCAAGTTGTTTAGCTCAAAGCCAGTTGTTTAAAGTGTTGTGTGGAGGGGTGAGTGGGTTAATGGTGTGTGGTGAGTGGGTTAAAACACAAGCCCATAGAGGCAGGCGACAAGAGTGACCAAAGTGGCGGCTGCCGCTCTGCTACAACTGGCGCAACTTGCAGAGGCTGCTGGGATAGAACTGGGAGGACTGAGGGAGGAGGGAGGGTGGGGAGAGGGGCGGGGGCTGTGTCAGTCAAATGCTGGGTTGACTATTAGTCCACTCAACGCCAGCCCCAACCACCCACAGTTGTGTAGGAATATGTTGTGTGGGGAGTACCCATAAAATAACCAACTGTGAGTTGGCTACTCAACCCACCATTGACAAATGTGTTGTTCGAATGCAACCACTCAGTCAGATTTATGGCTGAGTGGGGACTAGAACCCGAATCTCCTGAGTCCCAGTCTAGCACTCTAACCACTGCACTACATTGGCTATATAGATGATTAATAGTTCAAATTAATCTCACCAGCTGTTATGTGTAAAATCGCAGGCTCAGGAGTATATGCTGCCTTATTTGTGTATTTACAAGTATTTCCACTAAATGCAAAACACATCCACAGCTACTTGTAGATGTAAGGCACAATCCTATGCATGTTTAGATTGGGGGGGGAGGCATACAACTCTCAGCATTAGGGATGTGCACTGGATCGGACCCGATCCACGATCCGAGTCCGGTCCAGTGGGAAATCGGATAAATTATCCGATTTCCGATCCCGCAGCTGGATCGGCCGATCCAATCCGAACCGGTCCGAAAAAGCTCCGAACCGGTTCGGCGGATCGGCGGATCGGCGGGCGCCCACTGGCGCCCACCGCCGCTTCCATTGGCGGGCGCCAGCGGGCGCCCGCCGATGAAAGTGGACAGCGGGGGGGGAGGAGGGGGGCACTTACCTTCTCGGCCCGGTGGCTCCCGTCCGGCGCCGGCGCCTACTACTACTAGCAGGCTCCACGGCCTGCTCTAGGGTGGCGCGCCGGGTGATGTCATCACCCGGCGCGCTACTCTAGAGCAGGCCGCGGAGCCTGCTGGTAGTAGTAGGCGCCGGCGCCGGCCGGGAGCCACCGGGCCGGGAAGGTAAGGAGGGGGTGCGTGGAGGGGAGGAGGGGGCGCGCGGAGGGGGGAGGGGGGCCCTTACCTGCCCGGCCCGGCGGCTCCCGTCCGGCGCCGGCGCCTACTACTCCCAGCAGGCTCCGCGGCCTGCTCTAGGGTGGCGCGCCGGGTGATGTCATCACCCGGCGCGCTACTCTAGAGCAGGCCGCGGAGCCTGCTGGAAGTAGTAGGCGCCGGCGCCGGACGGGAGCCGCCGGGCCGGGAAGGTAAGGAGGGGGTGCGTGGAGGGGAGGAGGGGGCGCGCGGAGGGGGGAGGGGGGAGGGGGGCCCTTACCTGCCCGGCCCGGCGGCTCCCGTCCGGCGCCGGCGCCTACTACTCCCAGCAGGCTCCGCGGCCTGCTCTAGGGTGGCGCGCCGGGTGATGTCATCACCCGGCGCGCTACTCTAGAGCAGGCCGCGGAGCCTGCTGGAAGTAGTAGGCGCCGGCGCCGGCCGGGAAGGTAAGGAGGGCGTGCGTGGAGGGGAGGAGGGGGCGCGCGGAGGGGGGAGGGGGGAGGGGGGCCCTTACCTGCCCGGCCCGGTGGCTCCCGTCCGGCGCCGGCGCCTACTACTCCCAGCAGGCTCCGCGGCCTGCTCCAGGGTGGCGCGCCGGGTGATGTCATCACCCGGCGCGCTACTCTAGAGCAGGCCGCGGAGCCTGCTGGAAGTAGTAGGCGCCGGCGCCGGACGGGAGCCGCCGGGCCGGGAAGGTAAGGAGGGGGTGCGTGGAGGGGAGGAGGGGGCGCGCGGAGGGGGGAGGGGGGAGGGGGGCCCTTACCTGCCCGGCCCGGCGGCTCCCGTCCGGCGCCGGCGCCTACTACTACCAGCAGGCTCCGCGGCCTGCTCCAGGGTGGCGCGCCGGGTGATGTCATCACCCGGCGCGCTACTCGAGAGTAGGCCGCGGAGCCCGCTGGTAGTAGCCGCCGGCGCCGGACGGGCCGAGAAGGTAAGCAGTGGCGGGGAAGGGGGCTTACCCCCCCCCCGGAGCCGTCCGCTTCTATCCGCTGGCGCCCGCGGGCGCCAGCGGATGGAAGCGGGCGGCCCCAGGGGGGGTAGGGAGCGCGGGGGAGGGGGTTTACCTGCCGGGGCCGTCCACAGCGGACGGCCCCGGGGGGGGAGGGAGTTAGGCCCCCCCTTACCCACCCGCCGCCATTTTTTCCTCATAGACTTGCATTGCAATGCAAGTCTATGGGGAAAAAAATGGCGGCCGATCCAAAAATGTACGATTTTTGGGTCGGGATCGGACTCGATCCGGTCCGGGGGGCCTCCGATTTTGTCCGAACCGGTCCGGGACAAAATTGGAGGTCCCGATCCGGGTCCCGATCCGATCCGGGGGGTCCGTGCACACCCCTACTCAGCATGGCTGGCTGGGGCATGCTGGGAGTTGTATGACTTCCCCCCCCATCTAAACATGCATAGGATTGTGTCCTTAAGCACTCCATTACTAAGGGAGAAGGAGCTGAAATGTGTAAGAGATACTCTAGTAACTCACATTAACAAACTGGCAGCATTTGGATGACACTTTAGGCAAGGGAGGGGGATAACGTACTCACAGTACACTAAGCAGGGGGTACTCCCCACACGACATGTTGCGCCGCTGTCCATTGAGCAGCTGAAAGTCCAGGCGTCCATCTGAGTGGCTGGTTCTCCTTCCTCCACTGTTAGTCCTCCTGGCCCCACCCCATCAGCCATAGAGTTCTGCTGGCTGTGTAAGAGCGGCCAGGGTGCTTCTGGTCGCTCCTGCCTGAGAACTCTATTGAAAATGGAATAACCCACTCGACAGAGGGGGAATACCGTCCACACTACATGTTAATCAACGGGGCTCCGAATAAACAATGTGCAAGCCCATTGTTTTTCCGCATTGGTTAATTCGCTAAAATTGCGTACTGTGAGTTGTGTGTCCATTGTGTGTTGCCCTCCACATGACACAATAAGCAACACAATGGACGGTTGTTTGAGCCCCCCTCCGTGAGTTATCGTGTCATCCGAAACAGGCCTTTATAAAAGGCATCCCAAAGGCAGAACAGGGACAGTAATTTTCCAGGAACAGCTACCAGCAGATAGTGGCCGGGTTCACATGTAATGCTAAGCCATGATGGGTTGCAAACCACTATGTATTGTAAATTATGCAAACAGCCCACTATGCCCATTCTGCAGAGCGTGGGTTTTCACAGTGGGCTGTTTGGGCAGATTAACCTGTCATGGGTGGCAGAAACATCCCACAGACCACACACAAACCCATCATGGGTTCCGCCAGAAAATAAACCATGGCTTAGCGTGTTGTGTGAACCCAGCCAATGGGTGTGTTCAGATGACAAGTTAGGCAATGGAGGGGGAGAAAAGCATACTGACGGTGCATTATTTCAGTGGCGGCCACCACATGACATGTTGCCCCACCCGCTGCACAGCTGTGGCCTTCGCTTTGTACGTGAACAGTGAACGAGCGCTTGACTGACAGTCCTCCCAGTCGTACCACGGCCCGAAATCCATGGCCACTGACATCGCAGCCGCAGCCGTAGGGAGACACGCCTCTCAGGCCCCATTGGCTGCTGTGCGGCACTGGGCGGGCTTCCCCCTCTCCGGACTCAGCAGGGAGGTTCAACACCATAGCCATACAGATGTACTGCCCCCCACGCCCCTTGATGGCAACCCCAGCTACGTCACCCCCATCCCTTCGCACCCGCACCCTCAATGCCCCTGCCTTGTCCCCAGATCACTCACCCGCCTCACTTCCATTTGTCCCAGACCACTGCCCAGTTCGGGTTAGCTCAGTGTTCCTGTTAGCTGAATCAGGGACCCACCTGTAGCCTTGTCGAAGGGTCCCTTTTGCTGCAATTTTCCAGAGTTTCCCCACGCACTGGCGCCATCTTCAGAAAGGATCTGATGGGATCCAAGGATAGGTATTTTTAAGCTTTGCTCTATTTTCTGGAGGCCATTTCACTATAAATCATAGCCTATCATCTGACTGAGTGTGAATAGGAAGCAAAGTGTGTTTTTAACCAATTTTTCATTGGAAGCTCCGTCACTGTAGTGCAGCCTTACCCTGGTCATCAAGTGGGAACAGGGAGGATCATGGCCAGGGCCTCTATTTTCTGCTTCTCCGTGACTTTTCTTTATGCCCATCCTGGTCAACCAGTTCTTCTGGAAGAGTTGGTTGACACACAGTGTGATTTAGACACCCATTCTGTAGTCTGAAAGAGAAAACTAGAAGGAGAAGATTGTGCACAAGGTGCTGGACATTAGTATGAGTGTTTAGTGTAGATACCCACCTCCACCACTGGCTTACCAGGAAAAAAATAATAAGGAGGGAAAGATGGAAAAGCTGCCCAATAACTTTTGACTGGTAGTGCTAGAAGCCAGCCAGTCAGCTTTTTCTTGAAAGCCAAAAGGAAAGTGCATTGATTCACCTCCTTGTGAGCTACTCCTAGAATCTCAGGACCACAGCTGTAAACGTTACAGATGACCAGACAGCCTTCCAAAAGTTCCATATATATATATATATATATATATATATATATACATACATATAATCGTGGTAAGTTCTCACTTGGAAATATGGGTACCCACTAGCGCCGGAACAAGTAGCAAAACACCCCTGCTTCTATAAAATGCGTGTCAATAAAGGCAAACAGGACGAAATGGCACCTTCCCACATGCATGAGGTCTGCCCCATTTCTAACTGAGGTGGTAAACCTCTATCTCTGGGACATTTCACTTCAGAGCACATGTTCCTTTTGCCTAACCAAATATGCCTTCATATAAAAGTCATTTTATGATGTTTGGGAGAAGGCTAGCTTTCTACCTGTCATGCCCGTTTTTTATATGCAGAGGGGGGATTGTTTGTTTTTTGCACCTAAGTCTTCAATTACAATGACCCACTTGCAGCCTGAAGTGGTTCAACTCAGGTACAGGTTTCTTACCTTACTGAGAACTAGGTCTCTCATAGAACTCGCTAATTGTTCTCTCTCTCTCATAAGTGAGAGAGCAGAACTCTCTCACTCTCTCATACATACACACAGACTGAATTTGGACAACACATTGATCAATGGTGGGGTAATAATCAACTTTACAGTTGTTCATCTAGGGGGTATTCCCCACACAACATGGTAATAAATAATCAACTGTGGTGTGGATTAGGATCAGTGCTGAGTTGACTATGGCAGCATTCGGACGACACGATAGTCAATAGAACTGACGATTGTTTCCCCACCCCCAGTTGCTTATTGTGTCGTCCGAATTCAGCCACACACGTATCTCCAGCATCCATCAAACCTGCTGCTAAAACAGGCACAGACAAGGGAGAAAAGCCCCATCGATGATTTTCCTATTTGAATTGACATCAAATACAGCAAAGCCAAGTAGACTCTGGAATGAATTGGTGCATCATATAGCCCAGAATTGGTTCCCTGACAGAAAGTTGTTTAACTGTGAGACCAGTAAAACAGCGTCTGGATGGCAGTGCTACATAGCAATTGCCTTGTTGATTTGATGCTCAAGGGCAATAGTGGAAATGCTGTCTGAAAAAGGGCAATCGCACATCATTTTCTTGTACAGATTGTGCGAGTCACACCAACTCCTGCTGCAGTTCTCCTCGCCTACTACAAAGGGAACACAAGAAATAGAATACTAACTTCGTGTGCAAGTAATTCTGTTCATGCTGACAAATAGATCCTACGGTTTCCAGCATTCCCCTACTGGCTGCAGGAAGTTGGGAGATGTAGGATTTATTTATGTCTAAATTTGTATATAGATTTCACCCTTAGTTTTGAATTCCTACTCTTCCCCAAGAAAGTACAGTCTGCTTACTGGGATGGCCACAGAGTCCTAATCCAATTTTGATGTCAACCTGAAAGTGGGACTCCCACCAACCCAAACTGAACTTGAAAATACCCTTCCCTTGCCCAACTTTCCCACCCTAACAGCAGTTGTTACCAAGCTGCATGCTTTTAGCATGACCAAGCATTTAGCTTCTGCTATAACTACACACAAAATTGCAACCAACTTTCCACACAAAAGTAATTTTGTATGTACATCCACCCTATTCATAATAATGGCTGCGGGCAGGGAAGTAACAGTATACCTAAACTAGGCTGACCCTCTGAAAAGGAGGACAGGGCTCATGTAACTTTAACAGTTGTAGAGAAAAGGGAATTTCAGCAGGTGTCATTTGTATGCAATTAGTTCCTGGTGAAATTCCCTCTTCATCACAACAGTTAAAGTTGCAGGGGCCCTGCCTTCTTTTGTATATGGTCACTCTAGTATAGTTAGGGTGACCATATTTTGGAAACCAAAAAGGAGGACAAGATGGCCGCCCCCAAGGGGGCGTGGCCTTGGTCACATGTCTAATTTCATACCTCACAATTAAGACAAATATGTTCTACATAATACGTTAATGTTAAACTTACTGAAATAAAGAACAAGTAAGACAGTCAATGTATCCGAAATTTACACTTTCTTTTTGGCATTCTGAATGCTTTTCTATGAAGTTTTTACTGAATTATAGACCAGAACAGAATCTAAAAGACAATAAAGTAAGATATCATTGCGCATCTCCTACAGTTAAACCACCTTACTGTTGTGAAATGCAGTCAGTTGGGGAAAAAGGGAAAAGAAGGGGCAGGAGTACATCACCACTTTCCATGTTTATCTTACAAACACATCTCTTAAAAACAGAAGTGGCATATGGAGATTCTCTGATGTAAGTTATGGATGACGAAGAATGTAACTTTTAAGCATAGTCCACAGTGAACTAGGATTTCTCAGCTAAAAAAATAACTAACATCAGAGAATCACCATGCCAGTTTCCCAATCCACGCATCACACAATTGACAACGCAATTCTTCCAAACATCCCACCTCCCTTTGAAGCTGAGATATCCATAGTTCACTGTGGACTATGCTTAAAAACCAATGGTGCTGCTGATGGTGAGGAATCCACCTACCTAAGGCAAAAATAAAAATTCATTCACACACATACACACCCAAGGTAAAATATTAATAATAATTAATAATAGTAATAATAATCCACACATACCTCACACATGCTTACCACAGGCAAAAAATTAATAATAATTAAATTCTCACCCCCTGCACACTCACCCAAAGTGGAAAAAACCCACACCCTCTCCAAAACAATTTTAAAAAAACCTCCCCCCATACACCAAAGGCAAAATAATAATAATGATAATAATCCATAGCCAGCTACCCAATAACATTCATCAACATAATAAATCTACACACAGACATGCACACACACCCCAAGGCAAAACATAAAATCATATAAACAATACAACATCTACCCACATACTCACCCAAGGCATAATAACAACAATAAAAATAACAAGAATACAAATCCACACACTCACATGGGCAAAACCAACCAAACACCTATACACATTCAACCAAGGACTGCCCGCTCCCTGTCCCCCGCCCGCTGCACACCCGCTCTGCACCCCCGCCCACCCTGCGGGACCTCCACCTGCCTGCATCACGTACCGCTCGCCTCCCGCCCGCCCATGCCATGCGCCCTGCTGCCCGCGCCACATCATTCGCACCGCTTGATGCCCATGCCGCGCCCACCCACCCAGCACCATGTGCCCCACACCCAGCACCTCGCGACCCACCACAAGCGTTCCGCACCCTTTGCACCACTTGCAGCCCATGCCGCGCCGCCCACACCCGCCCATCACCACGTGCCCCGCACACACTTACCCCTTCATCATGGCCTGCTATGCTACTACTGCCTTCACCATCTGGTTGTTCTCCCACAAGTCTCCTGAGAGCAGGACAAGACAGGGAGAGAGTTGGGAGGTATGACGTCCAAAATAAAGGGCCGGATGGCCGAGAGGGGGGGGGGGGAGAAAAAGAGCTCTTTCACACACACCCCAGCCCTCCTTCTCCATGATCCAGACCTTTAGCAAAATAAAGGGCTGGATCACGGAGATGGAGGGGGGGGGGAGAAAGAGAACTCTTTCGCCCCCCCCCCCCAGCCCTCCTTCTCCATGATCCAGCCCTTTAGCAAAATAAAGGGCTGGATCGCAGAGAGGGAAGGTGGGGGGGAGAAAGAGAGCTCTTTCACCCCCCCCCCCCAGCCCTCCTTCTCCATGATCCAGACCTTTAGCAAAATAAAGGGCTGGATCGTGGAGAGGGAAGGTGTGGGGGGAGAAAGAGAGCTCTTTCACCCCCCCCCCCAGCCCTCCTTCTCCATGATCCAGACCTTTAGCAAAATAAAGGGCTGGATCACGGAGAGGGAAGGTGGGGGGAGGGGGAGAAACAGAGCTCTTTCACCCCCCCCCCCCAGTCCTCCTTCTCCATGATCTAGACCTTTAGCAAAATAAAGGGCTGGATCGCGGAGATGGAGGGTGAGAAAGAGAACTCTTTCGCCCCCCCCCCCCCAGCCCTCCTTCTCCATGATCCAGCCCTTTAGCAAAATAAAGGGCTGGATCGCAGAGAGGGAAAGTGGGGGGGGAGAAAGAGAGCTCTTTCACCCCCCCCCAGCCCTCCTTCTCCATGATCCAGACCTTTAGCAAAATAAAGGACTGGATCGTGGACAGGGAAGGTGGGGGGGGGGAGAAAGGGAGCTCTTTCACACACACCCCCAGTCCTCCTTCTCCGTGATCCAGACCTTTAGCAAAATAAAGAGCCGGATTGCGGAGATAGGGGGGAGAAAGTGAGCTCTTTCGCCCCCCACCCTCCCTCTCCACGATACCACCCTTTAGAACAACATGTGCCTGCACTTCCAGGTACGTGTCATCCAGCCTTTTTCCCACACCGGTGCTTTCCTTGGCCTGAGTGATCACGCTGGCCAAGAACAAGCCCCGGATGATGGGAGGAGCTGTATAACGCATACCCAGAAGTACGGCACGCGTCGTTCTAGCCCCTTCCCAGCGCCAATCAGGGGCTGTTCTTGGCCTACAATATCAAAGAACAGGCCCCAGATGGCGCAGGGATCTGTCTAATTCCCGGACTTTCCAGGAAATCAGCTGATTTCCCCCCCCCCCGGACGCCATTTTGGCACCCCGTTTCCGGACTTGTCCGGAGGAAAGAGGACGTCTGGTCACCCTAAGTATAGTGCCTGCAACTTTAATTGTTGTGATGAAGAGGGAATTTCACCAGGAACTAATTGCATACAAATGACACTGGCTGAAATTCCCTTTTCTCTACAACTGTTAAAGTTACATGAGCCCTGTCCTCCTTTTCAGAGGGTCACCCTACCTAAACACACCATTTTTGCAGTGATTATTTTTGTTTACACAAAGTCCCTAAATGGCTTGGGGCCAGGTTACCTGAAGGACCATCTCCTCCCATATATATCTGCCCAGGCCCTAAAGTCATCTTCAGTGATCCTTCTCTGGAAGACCTGCCAAAGGAATTGCGGCCCTTTTCTGTTGTGCTACCGCAGTTATGGAATGAGCTTCCCAGAGAGGCTTGTCTGGCACCTACATTGTGTTTTTGGCATCGTGACCTTATTTTCCCAAACATTTAAGGGCTTTTCTACATGAGCAATTTATTGCACGTTTGTGATTAGTCACTCACAGAAGTTAGCAGGTTCTTTACACAATATCATCAACCTCCAGGATGTCTCCCGTGCTTTCCCCCCTTTATTCTGCTTTCAAAAGATCAGCGATAACAGAAAAAGGGACATTATTCCACTCTATTGGCTGTGTAAAATGCCGATGTAGCGCTATAATGTGCTATAATGACTGTAAATCATGGCTGTAAATTGAAACACACAGGAACATATAGAACTTGCCGAGGGAGGACTTCCCATGATTCAAACAAACCACGTGTCTGCCATGTAAAGGAGCCCATTGTAATCTTGCAAAGAAACTGAAAACAGAAAGCTCTGGTAGAAATGGAGTGGTTTTGTTTAATGTAGAGAAGCTTTTAGACTTTCTGTTTGTCTTAAATCTGTTATTGGCCCCGTTCAGATGACACCGTTAACCATGCCGTTAACCATCTTGTGGTTAACAGTGTCATCTGACATGCATTTTGCCTAACCATGTACCGCCACTAACCACATTGTGGTTGGCTTCACTAACCATTTTGTGCAGCAAGGTTAGCGGCACTAACCATGGCTAAAAGTGTACGACATGTGTCTGTGGTTAAGGGGCTGAAAAAAGACTTTCCAGTACAGAGAGGCCTGAATAGGCAGGGCTGCTCTAGCTGGCAGGCTCTATCACTGCTCTGGACTGCTGCTTGACTGAAACGCCCCCTGCAGCCGCCATTTCATGCTTTCGGTTTAGTTTTTCGGGAGATATTTGCTCTTCATAGAGGCACGTGCTTACTGTATAACTTCTTAAATCCCCACTGGGTAGTATAGAAATGTAATAAACAAATAAACAAGTGCTATTGTGCAAGTATTTTCTTTTAAAAAGTAAAAAAAAGCTTTTTAACACAAACTGTGAAAATTGATCTCAAAACCATGCTGAAATATCAGCTTTCTAAAAACAGCCAATGAAGGGGCACTAAGAGAATCTACCTGTGAAGATCCGTGCTACCAGTCTATTCCTTTTAATGAAGAAGACGGGATTTTGTGAGCTCTTAGAAGAACTGTGTAAGAATGGGGGAAAGACAGGAAAACAATGATTTGATGACCAAAGGTGCTTCTAGACAACTTTTATTGTGCAATTGCACTGCCTATTTCATGAAATTTTACTGGGGAGGGGGAGGTTCCAGCCAATATTGCCTTTGGTTGATGGCTTTCCCATCTTTTTTTCCATGAGGAAAAATCTGCCAAGGGGGGAAAAAAAGCTGAAATACCTGTATGGTGTCTTCTGAGTGTTTATTGATATTTATCTATGCTGTAAGTGCCGGTTGGACTTCAAATGGTTAAATTCTCTTAGGAGGGGGAGTGATTGAATGGAATGTTGGGCTGAATGCTGATTGGCTGTTGGATTCAAGTGCTTGAATGACAGTTAGCAGTGAGAAGCAGTTGAGAGTTGTGTGTGGAGAGTGGGGGAGAAGCTGGGTTTGTCTGCTAAAGGGGTTTAAATCAGAGTAGGACCAGCGTTTTATTGTTTCGGGAAAAGAGGGAACAGGAGATGGACTGGACTAGTGGGTAGAGTAGGCAAGGATACATAGGATCCTGTATTGTAACAAGTATTGCAACAAATGAAACCACAAGGTTGATAAACTGAATGAACTTATTGTTAAACAAAAGTTATTTTATTCCATAAACTGGATTGGATTCTTAGGTAAGGTACAGAGTTAAATGGTGGTGGCGGTGAAGTAAAAAGGTGAATAGAGTGGAGCACAGAGTGCTGGGCTGGTTACTGTGGGGGCAAGAAGGGTCAATAAAACACAGAACCAATGAGCAGCCCTATGCCGACTGGGTCCATGGTTGGGATCCTTTTCTAGAGAAAGGCAAAAAGGAGTCCCAAAGGGAGAGTCGTGACGGAGCCCTCTGCCTGGAAGCAGCCAGTTTAAAGGAACAAGATAGAACTTGCCACTGTGAACAGAGGACAAGAATGCAGGGAGAGAATGAGAGATAAAGTATATCCAAGTGACCTCATGTCCTGCCACGTCCAAAAGAAAAATGAAGATGGGGTGGGAGAAACAGAGCTGTAGAGCATATGCTTGACATGGCTAAGGTCTAAACATAAAATCCCTTGCTTAAAAAGGATTTCAGACAGCAGGGCTAGGAAAGATCGCCATCAAGCATCTGGGAGATAGAAGAGACAAAAGTGAGATGGACAGACCAATGGCCTGAGATCCAGGAAGGTCAATTCATTTGCCTTGGGAAATCAGATGTTCCAAGATCAACGCAACAATATTAGCTCTCCAATCGTTTATTTCTTCTTTTTCAGACAGATGCAGCCTCGAATTGCATGAATAGTATATAACCTTAGGTTTTGTTTTTTTTTAAAAAAAAATTGGCTGTAGTTTATCGAGTCATATGCCCTTGGGAGGAAGTGTTAAAAGCAACCAGAAATCCATTGCTGCATCTCTTTCAGCCATTTAGCTCTTCTAAGCTAATAAAGCCAAAAGTATACGTGGCTACCTCTCACTAGGTCCGTTGTCCACACTTTATTCATTAACAATAATGAGAGCCTGTCATTTTCTATCACTCTGCAATTCACAACCAAAAATTGAGTTCCTCTCGTGTAGCTGGAAAATTATAAAATGAAAATAAAAGCAATACGAGTGACCTCTAAACTTCCATATGCATCATGTCCTTTACACAAAACCTCAACGTTTGCTACGCAGAGAAAAGTGGATATCAAAAAATTTTTAACAGAAAAAAGCTACACTTCAATTTTCCATTTAAATTTTTTAGAACCAAAACAATTTAACCTTTCAAACTGAGCAGTGCTTTGCAAAATCTCATTTATGTTGTTTCACACACAGAATGGTTTGCCATACTAGAGCTGGTGTAGCTAAGTGTGTAAATTTGGGGCTAGGGGATTTTATTGGCCTACCTTACAAGATTGTTGATAGGATTACTGAGAAAATACATGTGAAGTGTTTTGAACATGTTACAGTGCTATATGAAAAGCTTATTTTATTGCAATATTCAGCACCTTCTATGGAAGTCTGGCCCTCTTTATGTGTGCAATGAGTGCAGAACCAAGAAAACCTTACTTGAGTAAATTTTAACTGCACATGCTCAGTTAATTGGGACCACTAGTGTCCACGTAAATTATTAGCAACACCAGTGTTCAGACAACACATTCCAAGCTGGCAAATGCAATAGGCAATCAGCCACCATGTTGTTCTAAACAAGATTTTAGGCACATGGAATCCCCTCATGAATAGAGTTGTTTTACGTGCATTTAAACCAAGTCAGAGGCTTCCTACTCAGACAAATAGCCTCTATCAATTGCTCTGATGATGATTTCAGCAACAAAAATGACAATATTTTGGTGGGATCTGGAGTCCATGTCCCTCTGAGCAGAAGCTTCCCAGGGTAGACTACTTTTAATTTGTACATGAAATTCCTTGAACATTCAGAAGCATTATATAAACCCTTAAAACTTTGTGCAAGAAACATTTTTTTAAAATAGGCTAATCTTGTAAACCACCTTATTTTACTAAATGTATTTTAAGGAACACTTATTCTTCCTCCCAGAAAAGTAGTATATGGAGACTTAAAAAGTATTTTTAGTATTTTATTCTGCTGTTTGTTTTAATATGTGCTGGAATGTTTTTGTTTTGTTTTGCTGTTGATGTTTTCTTTGCTGCTTACTTTATGTTGGTTTTATTCTGCATTGATTTGTTTTGTTTTAATGTTGGCATTTTAAGTTTTAAATTTATTGTATACTGCCCACAGAACTATGGTTATTGGGCTGTTTAAAAGCACAGTAAATAAATCAATCAAAATACAAGACTTTGTATAAGATGACAAGGATTTGAAGCAAAAATAAACCAATTTAAGGAGTCAACCAAAAATCAAACCAAGTTGAGCTGTGTTTAAACCAATTTTTCTGCTTAAAACATAGATTGTGTTTGTATTTCTTTCTTCCAAATTAACAAAGTGACTGATAGCCCCCCCTCCTCCCTGAACTAGAGTTGCAAAATACTAATGAATTCAAACCATAACCGAACTCCCGTTTACCCTGTTTCAACTATCTAAATCTAATTGGTTTCGAATTTAAACAAAATTAAACAGTGGTTTTTTCCCCTTATTTAATAAATAATATCAAAAAGTGAACTAGTTCATATTTACAATATTGGAATAAAAACAGTCTTGTCTAACTTCTGCAATTTTTACAAGTATCAAAAGAAATTCCATATCCAGTTTGCATGGAGTTCAGAGTGCAGGTCCGCACAACTATTGTTGACTTCTTGCATGGGTTTGTGCTGCTCTTCTGCTTGCACAGATGACCTCATTGTCCCCTCCCAGAAAAATTCAACTGACTCCTTCTATGCAGGTACATCAAAATTTCAACAAGTTTGCAATCATCTTAGCATCATACAGGGTTTTTTTTATGAATTAGTCACATGAAGAACAGAACATTAACCTTGACAAACTTCAGTGAAAATTTAAATCAAATCAATATTGAATGTACTAATTACACTGTACATGTGACAACTCACATAAAGCAGTTGACATTTGAGAGTTTTATTCATTCCTGCAAACTGCTCGCATTGCAGAATTTAATTTTTTTTTATGAAATATGAAACTGAGCAGATTCATTTTCCTACAAAATCACGGTGAAGACTTGCCTAGTCTTCCATTTTATTGCTACGAAAATTTACAGGTGCACAATTTGTAAAATAAAACCAATGAAGGACTGAATGAACATGTATTCACAGGGATACCCAACACAGACACTGAAGAAACATATACCTAAAGGCCTGGAGCCAATTGTTTGACTAGTAAATGCTACCCTCCCTAATCAGCCCCAATCACATGCAAGTTTACTCAGAAGTAAATCCTTCTGCATTCAATGAGCTAACTGCAGTGTGTGTTTGCAATGGAAATTCTTTACCTTAGGCAGCTGCTGAACCATGCCTGCTCTCTTCATGGGTGAAAGAAGAGCTTTCATTATTCCCCATCCCCACCCCAACAATCAATCCATCTGGTCAGCAGCCATTATACTACTTTTGAAAGTAAACTGTCATTTACTCTGGCAGCAGCCAATGTAAGCCAAATTGCTGCCAGAACAAATTGCTTCTTTGCAAAGATAGCTGCAATCACTGAGGACCAGAGCAACTGACGAAGGTGTGCAGGGGGGGCATACAGCAACCGCTATTTTCCTCCTGGGGAGTGCGTGTGGTAGCCAAAGATCTTTGTGAATAAACTACATTGAATTCCAAGAGTCATGCTTCCAAGTAAATATGCATAGAGTTGGGCTGTAAGCAAAATTCTCTCTCTCTCCTCCCAAGCTAATAATACACGGGTTTGTTTGTTGTGAAGATTTACCTCCAGAGGTACAATACAGTAAGAGGAATATAATCCAGCCAAACAAGAAGAGAACGGGGCGGGGGGAGACACATTCACACTGTTGGAGCAGCTGCTCAGTCCCAAAAGGGTTACAGAGAAAGCCTAATTCTTTTTCTAACACAAACCTGCCACTCAATCCCACATTTACGGTGTCTGAAAACAAGTTAACACATATGACACAGGAACATACAGACATCCTATACTCATCATATACACAGATTCTGAAAGAAAAAAAAATAGCAAATGGCATGATTAATACTTTAAGTAAGCATTTTGTTTCAGAATATAAGCCACTATGAAGCTATTAGCTCTCAAACAGGTTGCACTGGTGTGTCAGAGGTGCACTAAAAACATTGCACTTATTTAGACTTTCAGACAATCTGTATGATCCTTTGAGACTCTGACCTGTAGAAAATATGAACTGGAAAGTTTAACAGTGACCTAAAATGTAATAGCAGTATTGATTTTAATTACTGTTCCCAATCAGAACATACTTCTTGCTCTCTCAAATCATCAAGAAAGCAATTTACAAAGCAGTTTGAACCAACTCAAAATGCCAAGTGTCCCCACCCCCACCCCACTTTCCAATGTAAGAGTAAGGACCAGGTTACACAATCAGAAGTTTGTCTTAGACTCTACCACTGCAGGTAGGAAGATCTGCATGTTTGAGTGTTTCCTCCCATGGGGAAAAAAACCCTCTTTGCTGATAGACATCTAGCAAGTTCAGAAAACGCCTAGGCTGATTCCTTTCCCCAGATGTGCTAGTTTTCTCTGGGTCTGAAGGTTTATAATATTCAAACATGTAGTCCCTCCGGCCCACATCCTGAAGTGGTAGTCTAGGAAAAACTTTATTCAGACAATTGTATAACATGGCCCTAAACAAGTTTCATGGATATGACTGAACACTTCACAGTGTTGGCTGGCTATGACCATGAAGCTGCAATTCTCTGGATTTTTTGAAACCATCTAATTTAGGCTCTTAGCCTTCTTTGAGAAGCAAACAGTTTGAGGAGAGCAGCATCATTTTTTTGAGAAGTACTGTACAAATAACTGTGGGAAGGACTGCAACATTAACAGGCAAATTAAGCTTCCTTGGACATCTGTTAAAGATGCTGAATGGACAAACCTATTCATGAAGCAATGCAGCTCATAGGGGAAACGATTCAGAAAATAAAAAAGTTGTTCCACTGAGCACCTCTCAGACCAATAAGACTCTGGAAGTCTATTATTGAGAAATAACTAATTTTCCCAATTAAGGTACAGAAAAAAGGCTACAAAAGCTAAGGTACAAGATACTGCTGAATATTGTGTTCATCTCCCCTCCTCTGACATACTCACACTATCCTGTGGTGTAGAGAAAGACAAAGAAGTAAATATGTTATCTGTTAGATTCCGTAAGTCCTACAAATATTGAATATATGCCATTGAGCAAAGTATGGCAGAGACTAAATAGAACCAGATGGAACTATAGGCAAAAATGTCAACATAGGGGTGTTGAAATATGTCTGGAGGAATCTGAGAAGTTTGTTGAAATATTCTGTGCAAGTTGAAAGGCTTGTAACAGTTTTAAATCAACTATGCATGTGGTTATTGGTTCTCTGTTACTGAAAAACCAGAACACTATCCCAATGATAGCCAGCAAAACACCTGTAGCCCACAAGCTAAACAGTACTGCATAATACTCAATATATCTTTAACATATACTGTGAAGATATTTCCGCCACATTACAATAGGAAGTTACCCAGACAAGTATACAGGTTTGCAAGTGAATGCCAGTAAACAGCTTAAACCAGATATAAGGCCACAATGAATCCTGCCCTTGGTCATTGAAAAAAGAGATGAGGCGAGGCAGTAATCCGTTAGCATTAAGAACCAGTGGCTTGCAGCAATGTTGCTGGGGAAAAGTTAAATAGTCTGACCAAAAACAGCACACAGGTAGAAATTTATGGTAGAAATAAAAACACGCTTTAGAAGGCATTGATTTAACCAAATGTTTTGAGCAGATGAAGTCTTTCTTTTACTATACAGCCTTCAAATGGGGGGGGGGGGATCTACTGACAACAACACTCAACAATATTGCTGACGATTAAAATTGAACACTATGTGGAAGCTAGTGGCACCCATTAAGGTTGCTTGTATAGTCAAATGCTTCCCTATAAAAACCCATGGGTTTACATTAGCCACTGCATTGTGTGTTTTTGTTATGGGACAAGTGAAGATGTACACAGAATTCAGCATTTCTCCTTTAAGGAAGAAGCGGGAGGTGGGTTGCATGCTGGGGCTGTATCTTCAATTGATCATAGTTCTGTGCTTGCAAACCAATCAGATAGTTTCAAATAAATTCACAAAAAAGGGGACAAATCCCAAATAAAAGTACCACTGATATTCATCTGGTGCAACTCAAGAGCCAAATCAATCACTTTTTCTCTTCCTCAAGTGGAGTTTGGCAATCAACCCATGGTAAGATCCACACAGAAGGGTAGCCTTGTGACTAAGTCCAATGTGTGTCAGGCTTCTGCACCACTTAATCATCCAATAAACTTCAATCTTTAGAATTCCCAGGCATATAATAGCAAGGGAACCATTGGCCAGGATTCAAAAGCCATTATTGCCCTTCACACATGCCCTTGGGCTTTTCATGCCCTCCTTCCTATATTGAGCTGTGTCCCCTGGAAAGCTGCTCCTGAAGGTAAGGGAACCATTCACAGTGGCATCTGATATGCCACAAAAGGCTGTTGCTGGATGGAAACAAGCTACGTCCCCAGAGATGTGGAAACGATGCATTCATACCCAGGCTCTTAAAAACTGGGCCCATTCACAAAAGCCTCTATGGAACTTGCCACAAGGGAGTTTTAAAGAGTACTTTGTAGAAAAGAAAGCAGTGGTGTAAATTGGCCCTCAGTTAACATACAAGTGGGGAAAGATTTGAACATTGCACTAGGTTGTTGGCAAGGAAGAGAGATCGGGGAAAGAGTAGTCCACATCAGTGCTTTTTCAACCAGCCATTACTAAGTACTATCATTTAACTGTACAATCAACTTCACACTCAAAGAAAAAATATCATACAAAAGACTAGTTCATTAGGTTGGCCTAATGCTTGAGGACAGCCATGGTAGGTTGCGATGGCTCCCAATTCAGAGTGAAGAGATGCACCTATCAATCCGTTAATGGCCAATGCTTCAAGAAAAATGCTATCCTATGCCAACCAGACAGAAAGCATGCTGCCAGATGAAGGTACTGGGAACAGTCCACTTGGGGGGAGGGGGGAGGGAATCACACACACATTTAACTTACACTTAATAGCAAATTATGTACAAGATTAGCAAAAAATAAAAATAAAACGCCAACCTGAAGAAGTCCTGAAAATGTATTCTGACGCATGTATTGACTGTGAAAGGAAGGGAAGAACCCTTTAAAACACTAACAGATGCCAAGTAGCATGAGCAGTTAGGGTAACTGCACAGGAGGCCACATTTGTAATGCTAAAAACCTCATGAATCAACACTATAAATACATTTTAAAAAAAGGAACACATGGGAAGAACGATCTGCAATGACAAAAAAGGAACTCTAAAGTTAACATACATTGCATGTATTGCAGGCAAGGCAGAGGCATTTTTAAAGCTTTTGCACAAACTTCATATAATCTTAAAAAAAATATGCTGGCCTTTACAAGGTTCTACTTGCTGAAAATAAAAACAAAAAATTCAGTTCATAAAAAGTCACAAGACTTCAGTTTAAAAAAATGCAACAGTTCCAGCCACAGACCAAAAATATATATATATATATTTATATATATTTTAAAAACTGGAAGAGTATGGTAATTAGATTATACAAGCATGGTCAGGCTTGGAACCTGAATATACTTCAGAGCAAACGCTCAGAGGAAAAAATAATATATAAACTATTTGGTAACAAAAGCGTACTATATGTTGTGATACAAAAAGGCATGGTGAAAATGTACCTTTTATACTAAAGCGTTCCTTGGTCCATAAAAACTATGTAAGGTCCATGTTTTTTTAGTTCAACTTGTATCCCAGCCACTTTTGTGTTTTTTTGTTTAGTTTCGTGCCCATTTTTAAAGAGACAACTAAAAATAGATTTTGAATAAAGGGGGCTATTCTCCCCATCCCTCACAATTTTTTTTTATTGTGGCTTCTTTTGAGATCAGCACTTGTAGGTGATAAAGGTTCAAAGAGCAGTGAAGAGGTTTTTCCCATGAAACCACAAAAGTTGTTCGGTTTTGTTGTTTGAAGCACTTGAAAGTCAGTTTTTACGAAGTTCCGCACGAAGAGCAGTGGTTAGGAAACGACTGTTGCTGTTGATGATGTGACATTGGTTGGGTTTGTGCTGACGTTTGTGTAACTTCCCTCGCTGTTCGAGTTTGTTTCACTGGATGCCAGGAGACTCGAGTTGGCTCTGAGGATTGCTCCAGCAGCGCTGCAGTGGGGTCGCGGCCCTGGCTCTGGTGTGTATGTGAATGTAAGGCTGGTAGAGTAGATTATTCCATCGTTGCGGACCAACGTGACCGGAACCTGGACTGGCTGACGGACCCACCTCCAGCCTTCCCGGAATGCAGAAATGTCAGGAACGACGCACAACATGCTCTCTGCACATCTGATGAAAAGGCAAGAAAAAGCATGAGCTTGCTGAAGAAGAACTATGCAAGCTGTGGATGCTCCACATGAAATGTCCACCATTCTGAACAGCAGTAATTCAGGTTCTGCACCAAGAAAAACTAAATTCTGCAACGAGCATAATTTATACAATCAGCACAGATCTGCATCATTTATCTTATTTATTATTTCCCTCTGTAGCATAAATTGCAGAAAAGTATTTTCTAAATTTCTTCAAGTTTCCCAGTAATGGCATAAGAAGACAAGGAACTACGGAAGGCATTGAAGTCTCATCTACTTGAAATCTTAGGCATCCCTATCTGAGTTTTTAGCAGCTTCTCCCTAGAAAATATAATTCCCTCTTGTACAACTTTTTTACAATCCCACACAAGCCCTGCATATACATACCTCAGAATTTGGCATTAAGGCTTTTTAGGGCTGCTAGCTTTAATCAATTTACAGTGAAATCTGTTTAGTTTACTCAGAATTACATTTCACAGCATTCAAGTGCCAAGTAACGATGTACAGGATAGTAGCCCTAGCATAGGTTAATCATCTGAATTGGGGGGAATTTTAATTGCTAGTATAAAACTTAAATGCATATTTGCTTATTTTGAGGCTATTTTAGTCCTTGTTTATTACTGTAATAATAAAAAAGAGAACATTTTAGAGATGGCCACCTCAATGGTAATTTATATCAAACAAGGCGATTATATGCAGGTTTTGGAAATAAGCAAATTAATTTAAATTTGTTTATTCAGGGTTAAATTATTAGTTAAAACTTACAGAAGTGATTGACAGCTCTTGTATTTACAGAGTTCAACCCCCGCATCGCCCGCCCCGCCCCGCCCCGCCCCACCCACCCACAGATACACCTCAACATGTTCTGAAATCGCTACATAAAAATCCCAACGGTAATACTACACCTGTACATTGTTTCAGCTTCCACATCCCCAAACCAGACACGTAAATTTGGAGTGAAGTTTTGCCCAGTTAGTTCCAGCATTGCTACATCCCCACCACCATTCAACTAGTGGAGAAAGAGAAGATTTAAGAGTCAACAGGAATTCATGAATGCATCATCACTTGAAAAACACACAAGAATGCAGCCCTGTACAATACAAGGAGACACTATGAACTAATTCACATCTATGGAGAAAATCAGCTGCAGCATCAGTCAGAGGGGAGACTTTTATCCTTGCCTAAGTATAGGACATGAACTCCTTTTATGTTAATGAACCTTCAAGCAACCTTGTCTTTGTGCAAATGAGGGTTTCATTGCTTTTACCTGTCTTTAGCTGTATTAACATACTGTATTGACTGAAATGCCTAAATAAAAACATTGCAAAATACATTGGAGCAAAGATTTTATAATCCTCTCTCACAGCAAATATAACAGCCACTTCACACATGATGTTTTTTAGGTTTACACCTAAATCATGTTAAGTATACATTTATATACACAATGGGGCTGATCCCACAACACAACACCTCACCCTGGGTTATTTAACCCATGGTGAGACTATGGCATGTGCGGGTTACATGCTACTGCAATCCTGAATATACAACCCCTGCTTGGGGGTTGTCGTGTTGTGCAAATCTGGTGAATGTGAGTTATGTGAGGGCTGAACAACTCTTGCATAACCCGGAGTCTGTTTTTGTTTAACTGTCACATAAATCACGCTCACCATGTTTGCATGACATGACAATCCCCAAAGAGGCTTTACATATTTAAGTTTGCACCTGCGCCGCAGTTCATCATGGATTAAATAACCCATGACAAGCCAAAGCATGTCATCCAAACACAGTCAATATGTGATGTGACTAAGCCTATTTGCAAAGTCACATAACATACAGGTACATGTAAAGAGCCAATAGACTGGTTCTGATGCAAGTATGAACTTGAGTTTGTTGTTATGAGAACAAGTCTACCCATTCTCTGTGCTCATGAGCTCCTTTCCTCCTCCAGCACAACCATGAGGAGGAGTTCAGAAACTTGTGATCTAAACACAACAAACTGTGGTTATTCTTAACTATGATTTGCTTCAATCCCAGGGCTCACTGTATTCTATCTGAACACAGTGTGTAGTGGATAAAGTGTTAGACTTAATGCAAGGTAACCCAGGCTCAGCCATGTAGTTTATTGGGCAACTTGGGGAAAGTTATTAACATTCAACCTAACCTATCTCAGAGCTGTTAGAGGAACCATGGGTTGGATTCAGAGGCACTTGTTCCAACTTTCCAGAACCATTCAGGTCCTCCGCATCCAACCTTATATATGCTGCCCCGATCACTCTAAAATAAGGGCATGGGGGAGAGAAGAGAAATGGAACGAGCAAGCACTCAATCGCAAATAAAAGAAATGGAGCCAGAATTTGCTGTGGCAAAGGTGTGATGTGACTCAGCTCTTGAGAACTTCAAACATAAGACAGCAATTGCATTGTGCATATCTTTAAACAGATATCCAAGCTGAGCTCTCACACTATCTAACAAGCTCAGTTTTGCAGCCTGCCATGTACAAAGTGGATCTCACTGTGGTCCAGCAGATACACATTGAAACTTTTTAATTTTAAACAGGTTTTAAAATCCCTTTTATTTCAATCTGCTTTTTGTTGAAACAATGGGTTGGACCTCTCTCACGCTCACTTTTTTCCTTAACTGTCATGGATAATAATATTGTAGCGTAATGTTTGAATTTTGCCTATTTTGTAATTCATTTGTAATGATATAATGTTTAGCTGTTTTAATATTGTAATGATGTACTATTGTAATGGTTTATTGGTATGCTTTTTTGTTCTTGCATTGCTGTTTTTTTAGCCACTTTGGGCACTTTTTGTGGAAAAGTGGAATATAAAGAAGATTCCTTTAATCCATGTTAAATACTGCATCGCAAATATTAGTATTCAGGGGAAAAAATCTTACCTGAAGACTTTCCACAACAGGCACAGGTGTTACTGGAGCGTGGACAGGTCCCATCCCCTCATAAAAGGTATACTCTGCCTTGTCTGTGCTAATTATTGTCCATGAAGCTCCATCATTAATCATCTCTTTATTTGGTTCCTTTGGGCACGGAGTGGCCTTTTTGAAGAAGTAAAATATCAGACATTTGATAGGATACTAACAATGCTTCAGTAACCTTGTTTTACCATGGGTAATACATCATAATCCAAAAAGGACTGTATTTAGTGAATCACATACTGCAGTGTCAAGAATCTTTTGTCAGATTGGGGAGGGGTGCCCACTTCCCTTGCGTGCATTACTCACTCCAACCACCCTTCCATCCAACACACAGAGCCCACTTCATTCACCTGTACAATTAGCATGCTGGAACTATCAGTGAAGCACTTGGGGGTTTCCAGCTCCCTCAACTAGCTTTCACAAATCACTAGAGTAGGTTGCTAAGCATTGCACTGAAGCCTAAGTTCAATATAATGCAATATTACAGCGTTCTAATATTAGGCCCAAAATGGAGACTCAAGTTTACATCCTGCATTCATTGCTTCTTTCTAGAAACTTACCTCAGTCCTCTCAAGTCTCTCCTCATCAATTCCCTGACAACTAGCTACATTAGTTACCTGCAGTTCAACAGCTACCTCTAAAATATTTCGCAGGAAGCTGAGGTGAGCCGAGCTTTTTCAAACAAATGGCCCAGCCATGCTCCTTCAGTGATGCAACTGTGGTCAGAAATGCAGGTTGCTTACCTGTAACCATAGTTCTTCAAGTGGTCATCTGTGCATTCACACATATGGGGTCTGCGCCTGCATGGAGCCTGTCTCGGAAACTTCTATAGCTAAGGCAAACGTTTTTGGCGGGAACCCCTCCCCCACTGTCTACTGACTCCGTGTTCCCACCTTTCTCCTCAGTTCCAAGAGACCGACTTGCTGGCCCCATAACTAGGAGAGAAACCGCTTGGTATCGACAGTACATTTGCATCGACACCAAAGCGGGGACGGTGGGTGGGTTGTGTGAATGCACAGATGACCACTCGAAGAACTATGGTTACAGGTAAGCAACCTGCATTTCTTCTTCGCGGTCTCTGTGCATCACACATATGGGCGATTAACAAGCTAAATTCCTGGTGGAGGGTAGGTGTAGATCAATGTTCCCTCACAAGACAATGAAATTGCTTGCCCCAAATTGCAGTTTGTCCTGGTACAAACAATCAAGTGGTAGCATGTAATGGACTTATACCAAATAGCTGCCTTACATAAGTCTGGGATCGACAATCCCCTGCTAAAGATACGGACTTCGATGCACTGCGCATCGACTTAGCTGTTACCGGACCAACGAGTTGCAAGCCCTCAACTCGTAGGGCAGTTTAATAGTATGTACAATCCACTCCGCGAGTCATTGCAACTCTTGCATCTTATGAAATTTGTCAGTTCTAGCCCTGTGTGGACGCCCAGGTAGGGTGCATCAATACTGAGGCAGCTAATTCACTCAATCTGCGTAGTGTTGATATAGCCATCAGAAAACAACTTTCTAAGAAAATTAATGTGATATCTGAAGGTGCCATTGGTTTAACTGGTTTCAATGTCAGAGATTGTGGCATGACAGAGAAACTCCATGCCAGAATGAAACTCCTAATTAGAGGAGCCAGATTCGTAATGCCCAGAGGAACCCCCTAACAACGGGGTTGGTGCAAAAACAGGTAAAGCAGTCAAATACCCGCATATCAATAACTATTTTAGCCCTATAGTGTATAGGGGGTGTAAAGTGTAAGGACATCGTTAAGGAGGCTGAATGGGGCTTGAGGCCCTGAAGATCCATGTATTTAGAAAAAAATCCCATTGTGCAGTATATGACTTCTTTGTTGCCAGGCTACAGGCTGGATGAAAAAATGGAATCGACTTCATGTCGAAAATAGTTACAGTATTGGGATACCCCATGCCATGGGTCTGAGCATATGCAGGGGCATAAACTACCGGGGGGGGGGGGGGGGGGGACAAGCGGATTTCCCAAAGGGGGCAATGCCCAACCAAGTAACATCAGTAAGCTCACAGCTTGACTGACAGATTTCTCAGTCAGTCTCCAGTTGTCTGTATTCTTATGTGTTTGGAGGCAGTCTAAATTACATCCAAGCACATCCTGCTTCCTCATCAGCTGCCCAGCAGATCTCCTTGCAAGACAAAAGCCACTCTCCTGTTGTGTCAGGGTCAGGCTTCCCCAGTTTCATTTTCTTCTACCCACTCAGGCGCTGTAAGACAAAAGATTGCCCATTTAGGAATTATAGTCTGGGTACATCTTGACGAGAGTTTTGCCCCCGGACGGGGTATATCCGGAGTGGCAGCAGGTCATCCAGGAGCAAATCCCTCAAGCTCCGGTTTTAAAAAGTCGGGTACTTACCACGACTTTTTTATCTTCAGAGCTGCAGCAGAGCTGATGGTAACCCGACTGGTCGCCATTGGCTGATATCTTCAGAAGTAGAGTGAGCCACACCTGTCTCGGCCACCAAGGGGTGACTACGATGGAGACTGTGTGGACTATACAATATTAATATTATCATACCACAGTACTCATGGAATGAGAGGAAAAATGAGGGCTGCAAAGACATTCCCAGTTGAACAGGAAAGTGTTTGTATGAGGACTTGAGATGGGGGAGAAAGTGGGAAAATGCATGCCTCGTAGCAAATAGTCTGTGCAAGTACACCGATGTAGGGTTGTTAGATCCAGGGTGAGTCTGGATTGTGTTCACTATGAGGCCCAAACAGCTCAATAAATTGAGTAGTCACCCTGCCTTCGATAGCATTTCCTTCGAGGATGCCACCAGAAGCCAGTTGTCTAAATATGGGTAGATTTCTACCCCTTGAAGGCAAATGAACGGAAGGACCAGTGCCATACATTTTGTAAATACTCTGGGGCAGGGTTTTATGTGTCATCAGAAGTTTGTGGTTCTGATGTACGTATGGAACCGTCTCAAATCCAGAACAGGTTTGAGAGATCTGTAGAGGAGTGGACCAAATATTAAATCAGAGAATGATATAGGTCTTCCAAAGGAGGCTCCACTCTGTACAGCTACCCCATCAACAGGTGATGCAGAAGAGAGCAATGTTGAGTCCGACTGAGAGCTCTCTAAGGATTGAGGGGAATCAGGTTTAGTTCTATGATTAAACCCATCTTCTCCAAGCTGAACTTTTTGACACCCCCCAGAGTGGGGCTGGGAAGGAGAAGAGCTAGGTGGACATACTGACGCATTCACGACGGTATTATGAGGCAATGGTTGAGCCCTGTGGACAGGTCACAATGATAGTGATCTCGGTAGAGCTAGAGGGAGTTGTGAGAAAACTTCCTCCAGTGGCAATCGTGATACCAATGGAGCTGCTCAGTATCGAGAAAGGCATATGTACCAATATAGAAGTTGATATCGATGCCTGGTACGGGAGTTACGGGTCCATTGCAAGAGGTGTCCCTCTCATAACTGATGCCAATCTCTGTACTGGTATGGCATTCTCGGGGGAGGCAACCCAGTTGAAGTTCTGTCCCTCTTTTTTTTTTTTTTTTACAGGGACCCGAGAATGATGCCCCTAGACATCACAGGCATAAAAACTCTCTCTGTTGAAATCATAGCACTCCAATTGTAGCAGCTCTAGGGAGCAGCCCTGTAATTGGCAGCTAGCCTGTAATGGCTGTGCTCATTAACTTGGTGGAGAGATGTCTACTTCAAGCTGCATGTTAGACGTCTCTTCTTGGTACCAAGAGATTGGTACCAAAAGAGGCAGTTGAGTCTCACCCTTTGATGTCGATTCTGCCTGCTAGACATCTCATCTTGATGTCAAAGCTGCATGTTAGACATCTCATTTTGGTACCAAGAGCTCTGCACCGAGGAGCTCTGCACCGAGGAGCTCGGCACCATGGCGCTCGGCACCAAGGAGCTCGGCACCAAGGAGCTCGGCACCAAGGAGCTTGGTACCGAAGAAGGCACTTGAGTCTCACCCTGTGATGTCGATTCTGCCTGCTAGACGTCTCATCTTGACGTCGAAGATGCATGTTAGAAGCTCCAGTATCGAGAACTTAGACCTCGGACCGAAGGAGCCAGTTAAGTCATCGCCGCCAAAGGGGCCACCCTTGGTATCGGGGGGGGGGGGGGGGGGGCTAACAGCTGCAGAGGAGTTGAAACCTGGTCTCTCTTTAGCTGTAGAAACACAGGTAGAGAGTAACCAGATGTTGGAAGATCGGAATGACCTATGGTTAGGGTGGGGCTCCGAAGACACTGAGGGGCTCTCCATAGAATCGCTCCAAGCGATCAGTCCCCAGAAGTCCTATGTAACCTGGCCTTCTTAGATATCCCTTTCACTGTAGAGACAGCTAGGGAGCGTCCAAACATTGGACGATCGGAATGACCCATGGTCAGAGTCAGGGTCCGAGGATGCAGAGGGGCTCTCCTCCGTAGAATTGCTCCATGCGATCAGCCCCAGAAGGCTCCTGCTTTCTTAGATATCCCTCTTACTGTAGATACAGCCTGGGGAGCGTCCAAATGTTGGAAGATCAGAATGACCCTTCATAATAGAGTCAGGGTCCGAGGACGCAGAGGGGCTGTCCTCCGTAGAATCGCTCCATGCGATCAGCCCTAGAAAGCTCCAGCCTTCTTAGATATCCCTCTTGCTGTAGATACAGCCTGGGGAGTGTCCAAATGTTGGAAGATCGGAATGACCCTTCAAAATTGAGTCAGGGTCCGAGGACCCAGAGGGGCTCTCCTCCGTAGAATCGCTCCATGCGATCAGCTCCAGAAGGCTCCTGCCTTCTTAGATATCCCTCTTGCTGTAGATACAGCCTGGGGAGCGTCCAAATGTTGCCTGTGCCATAAGTGTAACGATTGTCTGGAAGAAATCATGGCTTCTAGAGCTTTTATCCACAGACCTGGCACCAACATGGTTATCTTTTCAGCGCCAGGTCAAAACTTTTCTCCCAGGCATTTCAACAGCTTAAGTTGAGGTTTTAACTGAATTTGTAGCCAGGCTTAACAGTTTAAAATGTTTTAAATGTCAGCTGTCTTATGTTTATGGTTCTAAATTTTGTAAACCACCCAGAGAGCTTCGGCTATGGGGTGGTATATAAATGTAATTAATAATAATAATAATAATAATAATAATACAGTAGCGACAGGTTTCGATGACCTGAGCCTCTCCCAAAACAAATTAAACAGAGAGAAGTCTGTCTGCTGGGGAAGCTTGCTGACGCACTTAACACATTTTGAAAAGGGTCCTTAATGGCTGTGCAATCCCCCTCAACACGATCCAAGATCGCTGGAGAATAAAATATCTAAGAATATAATAACAATAAATTATACTGTTTTAAATGTACGTTGTATGTTTTTGCTGCTTTAATTTTTGTATATTGTTTTTAATTGTTTTAATCGCATGTAAACCGCCCAGAGAGCTTCGGCTATGGGGCGGTATACTAATGTAATAAATAAATAAATAAATAAAGACTAAAAATGAACCAAAACCAAAGTAAAATAACTAAAAACTTTAGCACTCTAAAGCTTTCTCCTCAGGAGAAAGACAGAATTTCCCAACAAGACATCCTTTCAGCAAGGCGGTCGAAAAAGAACTGAGGAGAAAGGCGGGAACACGGAGTCAGTAGACAGTGGGGGAGGGGTTCCTGCCAAAAACGTTTGCCTTAGCTATAGAAGTTTCCGAGACAGGCTCCATGCAGGCGCAGAGCCCATATGTGTGATGCACAGAGACCACGAAGAAGAAGGAGGAAGAGTTTTAACTGCCCCTTTGTCAGGAACTGCAACTTCGTTCACCTGGAGAGAGATCAGTCTGCCATCCATTATTACTGGCTTGTCAAATAACTCACTTGAAACTGGATAATTCGCTCTTGGGAAAGGCACAAGTACATTCGTTCAGTATCTTTAAGGTAGAACGCACACTTATGGAGCTGTGACACTGGATCATCTGCATCTAGTAACGCAGTTTGTTTGTCCACTTTCCGAATTATCTGTAGACAAAGTACACACACTTAGAGCTCAAACATGATTTCTCAGCACTGAAATGGACGGGTTTACCACGGCCAATTTTCAGCGAACAATATATTTAGTATCAAGCATTTTTTTTACCTACCCCTAAATACACTATCAGAGCCAATTAATAGAGCACCTGTGTTTATGCAGAGCTTTCAGAGTTCATCAAACTAAGCTATATGTATTAAATGTCCAAGACATACATAATATTTACAACCTCTAAAGAAGGCCGATATTATTATTCCCATACTGCAAAAAGCTGAGAGAAAGGCAATCTAGTAGGTTCATGGCAGAACTCCTATTGCAATTGGAATCTGCCCATCTCTCAGCTCGCTGTCTTAACTCCTATGCTAACAAGCAAGCCATTACATTAAGTGTCTTAATTTAAGCACTGAGCTTATTGTAGGTAAACCTTCAATATGGATTTTGACGTTTCAACCATGGCTTCCACTATCCTACTTTAAGAAGAATTACTGAACAACATACAGAATAAAGTTACACCATTCAGCAGCAGCAACATGCATTACCAACCTGGAAGTTTTTGAAGATGAATTACCAGTCAAGAACTGTATTCCCTGTTCATTATTCTTTAACAGTGTCTTTTTTAAAAAAGTGATTAAAGAGGTAGCTTTTACACTGAATAAGTTAAACATACCAATCTTGGGAGTGCCATGCCAGTAACTGAGCAAACAAGCTTGACAGTCTGACCATAATGAATGTAGCCATCTCGAACTGTGAATTCTTCTCCTTCTGATTCATCATCATCCACTGCATAGAAGAGAAAGGATTTAATATGTCAGAAAATCAATATATCCCAACAGCAATTATGTTATTACAGTATTAATGCATGCACACAGCAAAGACAAAAAGTATGAATTATCAATAGTTTATGCTTTACTTACAGAGATGAATGTAAAATGCTCCCCACTGTTGTGAGCTGGCGTGAAAGTTTCCTCCTTCTACATGCAAGTATCTGGTGCTAACTGTTTGCGACCGAAGTCTATTGAACAGTGCCACTTTTGTCCCTGATGCAATGCATACTGCCAAAACACAAAACGACAGATGTAAATATGCCGGCCTTCAGACTAGGTCGTATATGAGAAATGTTTGCATGAAAAGCCGATGTGTACCCAAAGAGAAGTTACATGTTTCTTCAACATGCTTCAAACACAATTCCAGACCAAAGAATGTGCACCTTTTTTAAAAAAAAAAGGACCTTGGAATTTCTGCTTTAAAAAGTACAAAGGTTAAAATTCCTTGAATACGGTCACAATCACATACCCACAGAACTGCACCTCATTGTTATTTTCTAAAGTAGCAAAATTTCAAAATTGTAGACTACTGAAATCAAAATAATATATCCGAGTTCTCCCTCTACCATCCTCTGCAATCCTCATTCATCAGCTTTCTACAGTCCTGGCACTATAAGAAACAAATGGCTTCTTTGTGTACAAATTGCCATAACATTTTCTCACAGCATATGGCACCAAAATGGAGATGTAATATGTTCAACATTTTGCACTGCGTATCCTGAGGTTGTTTTTGTCCTTTACAACACATCAAGTCCTAGTTTAGACGTTACTATAAACAGTGGAAAGCAGAAGGGCAGTGTCTGACACTTCGACAAACTTCACTTTGGCTGCAGTATGTGAAACATCCTAACAAGTTTGTAGGCTCCCACAGAAGAAGGGAAAACAATAGTATGTTTTGCATGGCTATGACGAACTTCCATTTGGCTCTTGCCACCCAGAAGCATTTCCTGCACTGACAATTCCACTTGCTCATTATGTAACTTGATTATCAAGCACAATGAATGTTTGGGTAGTACCTGATTCTGCTTATTTTCCTCTTCCTTCTGCTATCACATCTCTTAGATTATAGGCCTTTATTTTGAAACAGTACACTACTGTTGGCAAAAAATCAGTACATAAGTGTTACCAGTAGCTTTATCAGAACTGAAACAAATAAGCCCTATGAGATGTGTGTTGCCAAGATGTACCATTTCAGACCATGTAGTAGAACGAATGCTTGAAAGCTTCCCCATATAAAATACACCTTAAACATACTAAACAAGAACGGTAGAGAGAAGGCTCGTCTAGAAACTTCTCCCTGTAATTTTATGCAGATAGCATTCCGTTTTCCCTGTAGTCCAAAATGGGTACAGCCCAGTGACAAATACATCACATATGGCCCCTGAATGTCTGTTTCAGCTCTTAAATTATGGAACGTTGTGATGACAGCTGAAGCCAAATAATTTTTCAAAAGTTAAACGCTGTCATTGATATGTTTGTTATAGTGGTTTACGCCCAGGTTAATTTCCAGGTACAAGGTATCCTATTATAGTACTGCTCTTCCAAAGGACACATCCCCAGGTAAGGTTAAAGGCATTTTTTCTTATTAAAATCATGACATATAAATGAAGGGAAAATTATGCTGTATGAAGACAGTTAGCAAATACTTACAGTCTGCATTTTTCAGTGACTGTTTCTTTTTAGAAGGTTTGGAGATTACTTTGATCCGTTTACTGAGGAACACGCCAATATCATCGCTATTGCCATAGAACATTTTTACAGATAACATGAAGTGCTTTCGCTTGTCAGAGTCAGATATGTACAAGGTTTTAGCTGTGCAATAATTCTGTAGGTAAGAACAAACAGCTTAGCTTTGTATCTCCCCAATGAAATCCAAGTTAAATGTAAGCAATCCTGGATCAACTCACTGGAAGATTGCAGTAATAAACTTGCAAAAACAAATATATGAAAACATTAAAATTGTGAATGGTTTCAAATCACTACATTTCATGGAGGTTTGTCAACCTGGTAAGAGTCTCAGGTGCATATGTCTCTTTTCTTCACCATGTGGAGAACATAATGAGTGAACTGGTCTAACTATGTTTCTTTGAGTTGTCTTCATGATCATGCTATTTGTTCTTTATAAGACAGCAGGGTTTCAGCAAGTAGTCAGTTATATACTAGCTGCATTTGTGCATAAAGATAAGCCAGGATTCCAGCCTTACCCAGGCTTAATGTGGATGAGCAGCAGGCTGATCTGTGCAGCCAATTCACTTCTCCCTTCGTGAGATTGGGTAAAACTAACCAGAAATGGATCGCTTATGACATCCAAACCCAGGATCTTGGTTTGTTTCTCCCCCCACCCCAAGAGCCAAGATTCTACATCAGCAACAAGCCAGGGTTAGTCTGCTTGCAGGATACGTTTACTGTGGAAACATGGCCACCATTTTAACTAAATGTGATATATAGCTCAACTCATTCTTTACCTTAAACAATGACGAAAGAGAGGGGTGCACAAGGGACTCCTACCAAGAGGTCTCCTTACAATGTAATGAACCCTAAGAAACAGGCAACTACCTATCACTACAATACTCTGTTCTATCACTTTATTTTCTCTGGTTGAAATTATCCTTCCTTGAAAAAATCCTATAACACCACAAAAGACTTTAACTAAGCTCTAATGGGTTAGAGTCATACAGCTCCCTGACAACTAGGAATGGTGATAAGTAATTTCCTCACTATCCCAAGTTCTTGTACATCAACAAACACTGTGAATTATCTTCATAAAATCTATGCATGTTGCTTTAAAATTTAGAGTAAGCTTTTCAAACTCTTCAGGGGATTGTACTAGTTTTTTTTAAAAAAAGCTTTGTATATTTACTGCTTTTGAAAAAGACAACTTTCAATTTTGGGGGCATGACAGTACAGCATGTTTGGCCACACATTTGCAATAATAGTATTAGGAGTACAGTTAGAAATATCTGAATTCTTACTTTTATAAAAACAAAGACTAATTAAATACAATATTTGAGGGGAATCCATGTGTTTCACTATCATATTTATCACAGCCAATATTTATTATTCTCTGGGAGGGAACAGAGGTAGCGAGATAGTGACTTACTGAGAAGGAACAAAGGAGACTTATTTTCAGTGCTTTACCTTCTAAAACCAGTTCATTTTAATATATCATATATTGATAATTATTGTATCTATGATACAATAATTATATTGTAATCTTCAACACATCAGTGAACTGTACTCAGCTTACCTTTCCTTCCAGGTTTAACTGCTGCATTTCTTGGTCACTATTTCCTATTCCAATAAAGGCGCATGGTTGAGACTCTTGTTCAGAGCAGCCATCCCGTTCCATCTGTTCTTTTTTTTTCTTCCACCCACTACCCATAAGATATACACATGGTGGGGGGCAAAAAAACCTAATGATCAAAAATAGATTTAAATTTAATACTTTTTGCTAAAGCTGTGTACTAGGTTGTACTCTGAGCAAAATACAATTTCAAAGAAAATCTGCACAAAGGAAAACTGGACAATTATCTGCATAAATGACATAAAGTAAAGGGAATTTTCAGATATTTACTAATGTAGCATAATTTCTATTGTATCTGCTTAGTCATATGGAATGGCAAAGAACTAAACAGTGCACTGGCATTCAATACAATGTTTCACCAATGACTTCTCACACCTTACCAAACTTCTCACCACAATTGTAATGGCTAGGAGCTTGCTATTTCTAAAACAAAAGTTGAAGATTCTCAGGATGCTTCACTCTGTCCTGAAAACCAACAAGGTATGGCTAAGGAATTGTAGAACACACAGCACACTGGTTTCATAATGTAGTATAGTTTCTACACTCTAACATATTGCTAATATGTTCTGGACAGCTGCAGCCAAAGCTGAGCACTTCTAAGCCTGAGATTAATGGACGAAATTAAGTACATACGTAATTCTTTGCACTGAAAACAGTCGGAACAAAGTGCTTAACATCACCTGGACTATATCTACACAAAGGTCATATTCCAGCCCCTTTGCCACATCTTTTCCAGCTCTACATTTTTTTTTTGAGATGCAGCGACTAGAACTGAATGCCATATTCTAAGTGTGGTCACACATTAAATTTGTATAGAGGCGTTATGATAGTGGCAGTTTTAATTTTCAATTCCTTTCCTAATGAATCCAAACATGGATTAGAAAAAGGTTATAAATCTGTTTTAACTTTTATTTTAAAAAATTAATTAAAGGAACAATTCTACTTTGTAACAGTTAGACATCTTTAAACTATTGGAATGAGAGGAATTTTTTTAGCTTTTTAGAAATTAGAAATTTAACTGAGAAATAGACTTTAATCTAAAATGTCATAACTGATACAAGGACTTCTCCTGAGAGTTATCTTTACTCCACTTTGTCACCAATATAATGGAAACGTATTTATTACTTTATTAAAAATATGAACATAGGTTTCATTCATTCTTCGCCTTCCTATTTGGCCTGCTTTTAAATGACCAGATGAGGAATGTCTAAGCACAAATGAAACCTGTATACAGACACTAGATGGAGCTGTACACAAAGCATGAGAGCTGTTGTATTAATAACTTAGAAACAACCTTTTTTTAATTAGGTTTTGAAAAAAAGCACCTGGAAACAAGCTTATTCCAAACAAGCAGTTTTATGGCATTAGTACTGCAGTATAATAACGATAATTCAGACATCATAGGACGACGAGAGGATATTAGAGTTGTCTGAAGTTCTGGAGCACCAAAGTCCCGAGGAGACTTTATGTAGGATTCCCCCTCACACAATCGTAAAGCAGCACAAAAGAGTACACAGTTCAAGACAACAATGATATTCCTTACCTCTTTTCATTCCCATAAGATTTCTGTGCAACTTTTGCATGAAGGATTAGGACTGTTTGATCACCACGCTCCTTTAAATAATTTCTCATAGCTTCCCTAAAAATTCAAGAGTATAATTAAATTAGTAGAATTGCTCTTTGCACTTTTAAAAAGCAAATCAGAGACTGTAACACCTCTTGATAGCCAAAGCTTATAGCCTGTTGAGGCATTTCCCTGAACACATGAGGGCTTAAAGTGGGTAGAGACAGAAAGAAGCAAGGCTTTTATTCCATGGCTCATAGGCTTTGGAACAACATGCTTTTAGACAGAAAAAAGCCCATAAGGCTGCAAGGCTTTGTGTACGTACAAACATTTAGCAAATTTTAATAGCTTATGGGCTGTTTTATGACCATATCTTATTTGTGCTGTTTTTTTAAATATTGCACCCCAATTTGCATGTTGCAAAATTGGCCTACAAATATTTTCAGTCAATAAATGTTGTACTTGTGTGTTGCACATAGGTCTATTAAAGAATTTGGAGGCGATGACTTTATTTCTATATTGTGATTAGCTTGTTCTCACCTTTTCTTTTTATAAACGTTGCCATAAATTCTGAATTGAAGAATTGTATTACCTGGGAACAGGAATACATAGTATATTAAGACCCAGTTCCAACATGTGAAACTGTTTCTGGAATATCCCATTTCAGTTAAAAGTAGCATATCAGGGAGAGGGCTGAGCTAGAATTCTTCTGCAGGACATTTAGTTTTCCATGTAAAGATGGTTTTTATATGACTCAAAATTCAACCATGCAACTGCCCACCTGACATCTGAACAACAGCTTTTCAATCTTATCTGCCATTTATATAAATTAAGCTCTAGTTAGCAATGCAAGAGCCATGTCTTACCTGGTGAGCCGTTTAGGTGGAGGTCGCTCACCAAATTTCCTGTTGGTGAAACAAACAAACAGAAAGTCATTTGTAACAAGCTTCACTCTAAGTATGCAATTTATATCATTTCCTAGATCTTTCCAAAGTTTATAGAGCTTTTACAATCAGCAACATATTTTATTTCCAAAAAATACATGTATTCACAGTGAAAATGCATATTGTGATAAAAATATTTTCTCAAATTCTGCGTAAGTCTAAAATAGTTTAACATTTCTTAAGTCTGTTAACTTGCTCCAGCCCCTTATTTATTCTGACTGTCCTTTTCTAAATCTTTTCCAGCTCTACAATATCATGTTTGAGGTGCAGTGATCAGAACTCTACACATTATTCCGAGGGAATTTTTATAATGGCAGCTTCAATTTTCAGTTCCTTTCCTAATGATCCCCAACATGAAATACGCCTTTCACACAGCGGTTGCACACTAGGTCGACAACTTCATTGAGCTATCCACTACAAATCCCAAGATTCCAGCTGAAATACATATACATGAAGTATTTACATGAAGTATATACATGAAGTATTTGCCACAATACCTGAAGTATTTGCCACAATGTGCATCACTTTGCATTTGCTAATACTGAACTGCATTTGCCAATTTAATACCCATTTCCCAAGTTTGGAGAGATCCCTTTGTAGCACTTGCCACTCTAGTTTGGTGTTGTCAACAAACATGGCCACCGCACAGCTCTCACTTATAGCTCCAAGCGAACCAATTTAAAAACACCAGGCCAATGAAGATCCATGAGAAGAGCCATGCTAGATCAGACCAAGGGGTATTCTCAGTTCTGTCTCTGTGCTGATTCAAATGGGCAGACCTTGAGATGGTATAATCCTGACATAGTACTGTACCAATTCAGATTTTATATGTTATTTTAAATTTTCATTTCAAAAATAATGGCCAAGTTTTGTTTTTTAAACTGTAATTTAGAAATGTAAACTCCTTTAACATCACCTCCCAGTAATGGCTCTGCCCACATATTCTTCTAAAGTTTTATTTTTCATAAGGTATTTGTGATTAGTTTTTGTACCATAGATATATCCCATGCAATTAGTTTATCACGCACATGTCCATTCATATTTTGAAAAAAAAGGCAGTTTATCTATTACAACTAATTTTGCTTTTTCTGTTGACCAAGCTGCATATATACCCAACTAATTTTGGTAAGTTGAGGTTATCTTTCCTTGGCCTGTTTTCTTTACACTGACTGCAAAAATAGATGCATTTACTATTCCCCAAAGCATTTTTCTGCATTTTTTTCCCCAGAGCTGAACATTTTTTTACATTTATTGAGAGCATCATTTGTACATATTTACCTGGTTCGGATGCAACAAGAAGCCACTGTGGGTGAATTTCTCCACAGAGTAATAATATACTGCTGCAGCAGCTGCCATTCTGAATATTCAAGCCTCACCACAGGCACACTGTAGCTTGCCCACTGTAGCTTGCCGTTACATCTGGTGATGGTGGGTAGGTGACAAGCCACCCGCAACCCTAAAACAGCTCATGGATTCTGGGTGGCTTGTCAACCACTCCAACAACCCACCCTCACCAGGTTTGCACATAAAGGCAAGCTACAGCGTCCTCCCACTGTGGCTCAAATATTCAAAATGGCAGCCACTTCCACAACAAGAAGTGCTGCAGAGAAATTCACCTATGGTGGCTTCCCATTCCATGTGAATTGGGCAAAAGACTTGGTTCCAGATTAAGGAACATGCAACTAGGATGGAGGTGAAGATTTCCCTGTCACCTCCTTCACACAGCAGCCCCTCCAACCCACAAAAATCCTACAGCAGATTAGGGAACATGATGAATGGGGTAGGTTATGGTGCAGTGGAGCCGAGGAAATTCTGAAATTCAGGTGGAAGCACCTTTATGCAGAGCTCTGTTTACAGAAGGTGCCTCTGCCTATTTTTCAGGGATCCACCCATTTCCCCCACACCACAGCAGCCTACCTCATTCACCAGACTCCCTCACTCATGTGTATACCATTTTGTATGTGTGCTGTAGGAGCTGCCAAGGGACAGAGGGGGTGAGGATGTCTGTTTCCACCAGCCCAACTTAATGTGTCTCAATTTGGATCCATCCCATTGTACATTTCAAATATAAACAACTTTTTAGATTGAATAATTGTACCTTCTGATGAATAATTGTACCTTCTGATAAAATTTTGTTCTTAGAGTGTTTCTTTGTTCTTATTCAATAACCAACACTGTTGCTTGGGAAATGCTGGGAGTTGTAGGACTTTTTTCTGTCGAATCATGCAAAGGATTGTGCCCTAATTCGCTTTCATTCAGTTTTAATTCCTGCCATCTCTCTCTCTCTCTCTCTCTCTCAAAAGTATTCTTCCAAACCATTTTCCTTCCCCAACAATCCACTAACCAGCCCTGACTTTAGTTTTCAATTCACTCACCAAGGGGCTGTCTTCCCAGTTATTGGGAATGCAGATGCAATTATAAAAGGAAAGTTAAGGAAATTAGTAAGGGAAGTTCCATTTCAACCAGCAATTTCCTGAATCTCCAAATTAGTCAATTTATTATTTCCCTCGCTTATTTCATTCGTTTCCTTGCTTATTTTATTCGTTTCCTCGCTTATTTTCTTAATCTAAGACAAAAATCATCAAATGCTAATTTATTTGCTATGTACCCTACATTCTAATCATTCGTATGCTTAAGTTAATCAGTTCAGTATATATATATATATATATATTTTAAAACCTCCTGGCCAATTCATGTTACCAAGATTCTAGGATTCCTATGTAATTAAATACTTTTGCACTCACCTCATACAACATCCACACATTATCTTTAGGCTTGCATCCTAAGATAAGTAAACATACAGCACAATCCTATACATGCATCCTCAGAGGTAAGCACCATTGAGTTCAATAGTACTTATCTGGAACTGTGATAGGAGAATTACAGCATTTAGGAAGTTAATGAAAGGTACGTTTTGCCTCTGCCCTGCACCCTCCAGAGGCTCAGGGAGCCCATCTGAACAAAGTAGGAGTTGTGAGAGGGGCTGCTGGAGAAGAATATTACCCAAATGCAATGACTCAGTGAAAATCCCAATTCCTGGATAGTTATAGGTATTATCTATAAAATACAGATAATATAAAGTATAATCCACAATTAAATAATCAGTCATATAAATCCAAAACAGCAGATAAAACACAATGTACACTTAAGAAAGAGAATTAAACTGAGGGACCCGGACAATTAAGCTACTGAGTGGATCTCTGCATATTTTGCACCCTGCTTTTGGATGATTTTATAATGAAAAGCAAGTAAGAAATTTAATTGCAAAATATTGCTTCCTTCCTCACAACACAGCTATCCCAGTACAGGACTGCCTACAGTTAGTACAGATGGCCAAAGGGAAAGCATGGACCATGTGGCTTAACTGGGAGTTAAGGTGGCAGAACAATGTTTCTGGACACAACTGCAGTGAATGGAGAGACCTGCTTCTAAATGATGGCATGCATGTCGGCCCCTCTCTGAGAATGAGGGTGCAGCAAGCTTTGGGCTCAGTTTAGTCTGTTAGAAGGGAGGAGATTACTCACACCCAGTTCCTTCTTTTAACTCGTGGTTCTCTCTCTGATCTGAACACACAAGAGAGCTCCTTTCTCCTTGGCCTTCCCCTTCCTTGGCCATGCCTGCATCCTGCCTTGCTCACGAGTAAGCATTTGAACAGGCTATTGTTCATGGGGAAACCTTCCTCTAGCCCAAGTAGCCACCTGGCTGTCACTATCCATGTGGCTCCCATTCCCACTCAGCGTTCCATCTTCTTCTGCTCTAACTAATCATAGACCCTACTTTTGTACCTATTTATTTTATTTATACTGCATTTATATCCTGCCTTTCCTCCAAGGAGCTCAAGGAAATGTCCATTGTTTCCATAACGCCTGCTGCCGCCACCCCCCACCATTTTATGCTAACAACCTAGTGAGGCAGGTTAGTCTGAGAAATAATCATTTGGCCCTGGGATCACAGCTGAGTGGGGATTTGAACCTGGACTACACTAGCCCAGTACTCTAACTCACTATATCACCCTGGCAGGGAGCTTTGCTGAGGTTCTGCCTGACACCCGAGGATGACTCCTGAACTCCACCTATTGCTATCAGATGAAGTCACAATATAATAAGATAGTTGTCATACCATAACAGTGTGTTTTCTTATATGGAATATTTTACAATACTCAACTATGGTCAAATAATAGACAGTGAATTGACCAGCATCCCAACCCTAAGCATTCCTCGCATCTCAGAAAGAAAACCTTCTCTATATTTTGCCAATTTTTGAGTCACATCAAGATTTTGAAGGATACACCCCTTACGCACCATGCAAATACAAATGGTAATCACGTAAGAGACCAAATACTTGAATGAGTCCTAAGAGGAAAGTATGATGACAGGGAGATGGAAGAAATGCACACAGAGCAAGAGATGAATACAGAAGGAGACCAATCTTAACCCTATTTTCACAGAATTCTTGCTCCAGCTTTATGTGAAAGCACAAGATTTTTGTGAAGTAAACAGCATTTTCCAACGTTATTTAAGTACAAATTTGAAAAATACAAGATACAAAAACAGCCACTTACTTGTTTCCCCACAAGTAAAACACTGGAGCTGTACAACAAGTTCTGCTAACTCCCATCATGTAAGTTTTGTGAATGTACCTTCCTTTGGTGAAGACCTTCCTTTTTAGGAAGGCTGTCAGTGAGTAATTTACTTATTGTTTTAAATAGTCTGGTTTTTAAAATTCTTATAGCTGTGCACTGCATTTCTCTGCTGTTTCTGGAGAGATATGCATTGTGCTTTTCTGCTGTTTCTGGATTATGGACAGATGTTTTTAATTGCTGAATACTTATTTGTTGTGAGCTGCCTAGAACTCTTAAGCAAAGGATATAAATGTTGCAAAATAGATATGTACATTTGAACCAGGAATACAACAATTACGAGCACAATAATTAAAAAGCTTTGTAAGCCAGTCCACAATATTGTGGGTAGCTCACCAGCTTACTGTGGCACACCGATAGCTTAAAAAAAAAGGAAGAAAAACTCTTCCAGTTCAAAAAAATCTTCCCCAGCTGGTCACCTGAGTGCAGCAATTCTTACTGTGCACAGGTAATCTGATAAGTGGTAATTTTCAGTCTAAAAAACTGGATGTGCAAGCAAATCTTTCTGGCAGACATCCTGTTCCCCAAGAAATGAAGTAGGTTCATAAGTCATAGATGAGTTGGCTGAGTTTGAGAAACATTTGGTGAGCACTTAAAAATCAAGCAACATGTGCTTAACAGGGAAAGGAACTTTGCAAGACATGCACAATGGTGGGTTTTCTTTCTACAGCAGACAATGGGGCATGGCCCTTTTACCCAATCCTCAGCTGAACTAGGACAATTTCCTGTAGGGGAAGATAAGAGGTTACTAGGTGGCAACAGGAAATGGAGTTTCCACAAAGTGCAGCAAACAGGAGCTTGTGGGTTGTTATGGGGCTTATTTCATCTCACCGCAATTAAAGAAACAGGATGGATTGCTCTGTGGCACTGCACACACACACACACACTGGAATAGGAATTCTTCCAAAGAGTGTAATACTGCCATCATAAAGGATCAAGAAAATAAGCACTTTACCCTTACTTTTGCTGAGCTGCCCCAGCTTTCAGACATTTAACAGTTGATAATGGTAGTACAATTCTGAAAGAATATAAGATAAATAATCACTGTAAATCTCACTGTTCAAAGCTTCTAATATTACTTCCTGGACTTGTTCAGACAACACGCTAAGCCATGGTTAGGCCGCTAACCCTTTTGCAGCAAATGGTTAGTGAGCGTGTTTAAACCATAGTTATGTAGTAATCATGGTTAGGAATCATTCACACAACATGCTAAGCCATGTTTAGCTCATCATGCTCAACCACTGTGGCTTAGTGTGTCGTATGATCAGGGTCACTACGGCTATAGCTACTGCAGCAAAGGTACGAGAGCTACAGCAGCTACTGCCTACCTTTGTGTTTATGATTAATAATTTCCCACAGGGTTGGCACTCTTAAGTTGAATTGCTTTAACTAAAATAGGCTCAATTATTTTCATGAATAAGAACAATGACAAAAAAAAGAATGAAGATGGATTTTGAATGGGCACTAGTTTGTTTTGTTTGTTCTTTATTTTTTGTTTGTTTTTTTGATATTAGGAATTCAACATCAGAAAATTTTGCCCCTTAAAAAGTCATCTGAATGAAATTTCCTTCAAAACTGGGACAGTAATATCAAACATTGCATTGGGGAGATCCTTAGAACATTTGGTCCTCATTGTATATTCCCCCAAACTCAAACATGGTGCCAAGAAGATGCTTAATGCAGATTTGACTACCATATTTACATGGTGGCTACAGACCAGTTCACACAAGCCTCAGAAATGTATGCTATACAGGTATAGTAATGATTCCTAGGCTTATGAAACCCCATCTGCATGTACAGTATCAAAGGTGATAAAATGTGGATATTTACATTATCATATAAATAACAAACAAACAAAAAAACCTGGCGAAGTACCTCACAGCTTAGGCAGATGAATGCTTATGCATATGACCCAGGTCACATATGATGTTTGACACGTAGTGGGTGGGTGAACAAGCAAGCATGAGATAGATTCCATTTTCTACAATGTGTAAGAGCCTACATGACAGAAGCTATATAAGCCAAACCAACTTTTATCAGATTTTAAGTATTGTTATCATACTATTTGTACCCACCAAATTGGAATTTATTGTTTATTTATTACATTTATATTCTGCCTTTTTTCCTCCTCTCCATTGTATCATCACAACAACAACCCAGTGAAGCAGACTGGGCTTACAGTCTGTGACTGGCCCAAAATCACCTAATGAGCTTCTTGGCTGAGTAGGGAATAGAACTTGGATCTCCCAAATTCCCAGTGCAACACTCTAACCACTACACCACACTGCTATTGACTAAGAAAACAAAACTCCCACTTGATAATATGAGTCCAACTGATCTGATCAACTAATCTTAATTTTAGGAATTGCTCTGATAAATTCTCAGCACCTAGGCTGACTGAACTTGACAGCTATACTGCCTTTTCATAGAACTTGACATCTGTCCTATGATGTGGTTAACATTCACGCTTTTTGTGTGTTACCTTTTCACACAAATGGCACACCACATAAAAGTGGTAAAGCTATTTTCAAAACTAATGTGAAAAGTTGTCAAGAAAGGCTTCAAAGAGAGAACCACCATTGCAGGAACAGAAGTATGATCTCCAGTGTTCATCTGCTACGCTGGATGAAAGGATGGATACTCTGTAAATCAGCTTCTGCTGATAACTGGAGATACAAGGATAAGCAGTAATAGCATAGACCAGGTGTGCCCTCCAGATGATTTTGTACATGTTCTCTACAACTCCCATCATGCCTGACCATTAGCCATCCTGGCTCAGACTGATGGGAGTACGACTACAATAATATCTGGAGAGCCTCAGGTTCCCAACCCATGCTATAGACTATGGAAAAGTACTAGGAGAAACGGCTGGGGCTGGAGGGGGAGGATGCAGTGGATTTTCAGCATACAAGGTTTTAGGAGCAACAATGGCAGGTCCTCAGACTACTGACAGTAACCTCTGTCTGAACAGCATTTAAGTCATTTGTGATCTTGAAAACTATGATTTTATCAAGAGGTAGATACTTTCAAGGACCGATGCAGATATTTCAGGGTTACACAATTTCTTTGGCCACAGTAAATGAATCACTATTCACTGGTGAGCATGACAAGCACCAGTTCTCCAGCCAATCCTGGAGTGGGGATTGTCTCCTCTGTTGAAGAGTGATTTGGAGGACAATGGAAGCCCAGTGTGACTATAAGGATGATCCCCACCTCTCTTACCAAGGTTGGAAGGAATGCAAGGGCTTGTTAGCCTGCTGTTTCAGAGGAACTCAGAGCACCTTGGAGATGCAGGGTCAAACTAACAAGCCACAGCCATGTTTTCCAACTCCAGAGCACTTTGAAGGCACAAAGCTCAAACAACAAATCCTAGTCTCCCTCTCCAGAGGTGGAAATGGTGGGGGAGCCACTGCATTTGAGGCACTCCAAATGCCTCAGAGGTATGGAGCAAATTAGCAAGCCTCAGGTTCCCCCTTAGGAGAAAGAGAAGCAGTAGAGCTTGTTTAAGTGTTTTGCTTCAAGCTACAGTCTTCTCTTAAGTTTATTTAGAGAACTTCTACTTCACTCTTCAGCCAAAAAAAGGCTCCCAGAGTGGCTTACATATCAATAGAAACAAGAAAACCCTTCCTATAGGGTCACCATCTAGAAGACACGCCACAAAAGGAAAAGCAGATGAAGAGAGAAGATGAAATAGGGAAATGCAGGCACCAATTCTTAAAATTACATATTAGTACTTTATCAAGAGCTTGAATAGAAACAGTTCAGGGATCATTGGAATGAAATGGAGCAGGTCCCTCGGCAGATTGAGCACCCCTGCTTTCTCTGCTGCAGTCTGATAAAATGGGCTGCTGCCAGGCAACAGCTGATGATCCCAATGGACCTGTTCTTACAGCAAAGCCAATGGAATGACTCTGCTTTCCAATTTCCCCTTTGCTGCAGGCTGGCAGAATAGCAGCTGGTAGAGACAGCACCAGCTGACTGAGGGAGAAGCCCAATGGAGCTAGGCTGCCAGTCTAGCTAGCAGTTTAGAACTGGAGGGACAGGGATTGTCCCCACAACTGTGCTGGGTTTCTACAGCCTTCCAAAACACAGGGCAACTGTGGAGATATTTGTGTCCCTCTCTCCAGTGCCAAGCTGGAAAGAAGGATTAGGAACAAACCCTTTCCAAAATTTGTGGTGACCCAAAATAGTTTCATATTCATTATGTTGCCCAATAATTTAATGTCTCATCCATACATACATTTTATCCAAACAGATCAGGCCTATATGATTGAACAAATCCCGCAAGAGAAAGCAAAACCAGAAAATGTATCAAATATTTGCTATGTCATCATACATAGCTGGACAGTTATTTTCAGCTTTGTGAGTCATAAGTGCACGCCAGAGGTAAAAGGTAATTAAGGAATTCCTTGGCGGAAAAAATATAACAGCTACTCTAGTTCTTAGGAAAACATTTTGATGTTACTACTATAATGCAACTAATCAACTGAAGTCAATTCCTAGAAATAATTTCAAAAGAATTATTTAAAGGAAACTAATCTTAAATAGAGGGGCTAGACAATATATAAAGATAAGGAACAAAATAAATCAAGCCAAAAACATTTTTTTTCAGAAGCGGAACCCATATTGTCAGCGCTCCACAATAGTTGATTTTAACACAAGAACACTCTTTAGTATAAGACCATCATGGTATAGTGCACAAAGGATTTGACATAGATTGGGAAGATCTGGATTCACAGGCATACTCCCCTAAAATTCCTAGGAAAACAGTAGAAATGCATATTAACTAAAGCATTGTGTCCAGGATCCCCTTTATACAACTGATACAAAATATTAGTTTTTACATTTTTATTTTATTTTCCTTATAATTTTCATTTCCCACAACGGAATCAAGTGACCATAGAATACACATAAAATTTTATAATTGCTCTCTTGATCCCTTTCATATTAGCAACATTTAATGGTAAAGTGTTTTTACCTAAAAGGCATTTTTTGTAGTACGTGTAAAGATGTCCCTTCATCTTTTCTCTGCCATTTCAATGGAAAGTTGAATTCATTGCTATAAGCATGTAATCGCAATGAAATGCTAGCCAAACTGTCAGGCTACTAAGTTTCCAACCTTTTTTAAAAAGTTTGTTTTGAGGCTACATGCCCATATTTATCGTAAGACCTAGTACCATTTTCATTAAGCTGTGCTAACCTTACTGTGACCATGTCATCTCAGTCATTTTAGTCGAAGTTCATGGACAGATGAAATGTCACATCACAGAACTATGTAAAGGCAAAGAGGACAACAACCGCTGTGCCCCAGCAAACAAGTTGAAAAGTCCAAGGCCCCATGTACGTAAATGACTGCTGTTTTGCTCCAGAACATCAGCACAATATTACCTTCTGTTTATTCTTTAAAATCTTGCTCTAAAATGGGGTGCTTTTATGCTTTCCAGCAGAGTCCAATTATTTTCAAAGTTATTCACTCCTAGTATAGTGCAATTACTTATTCTTCAGTACTCATCACTCAAATCTATGTTCTAGAATTATGCATATCTTAAATGAACCTGATTTTACAAAAAGCATTCATATGACTTCTACTTGGCATTTGGAATTTGCCACAGAGTTCTCAATGGAAAATGGGAAAGCACAAAGCTGCCCCACAGGAATTGAGCATACACTCAGAATGTTGAATGAAACTCAAGGATTATGCAGCAGGAATGCCTACATAGAAAAAAATTCCCCAAAGGTAGTTGCTGGGCCATGTGTGTGTGCATTCCTATCAGTTCTGCAGTCCCTGGACTACTGGCAGTAGGATCAAAAGGTAAAATGGAAATCATGTGAATAAGTAAATAAATAAATAAGAATAAAGGGGAAAGGATTAAAGATGCCCTTTTTCTAAAAATGAGTGATAACATAGAAATTAAAATAGAATCAGATTTGGAAGGGACCATGGAGTTCATCTAGATTAATCCCATTTAATTACCTTCAACAAATGTGAGCCCACCACCTCCCACAGCAGCTTGTTCTACTACTGAGCAACTCTAACCATTAAGAAGTTTCTCCTAATTCTTAGCCAAAATCTACTTTCGTGTGATTTCCTCTTATTGGTTCTAGTTCTGCCGTCTGCAGCAACAGAGTAAGTTTGCTTCATCTTACGTGTGACACTCCTTCAGATATTTGTAGACAGCTATCATGTTTCCCCTTAATCTTCTTTTCTCCAAACTAACCATACACAACTCTTTTAGCTGAGCCTTATAGGACTTGGTTTCCAAACCTCTCACCACCCTGGTGGCCCTCCTGTGGACAAGCTTCCATTTGTTAAGGTCCTTCTTAAAATGTGGTTTCTAAAACCGGACACAATACTCCAGATGTGGCCTGAGCAGTGCAGAATAGAGTGAAACTATTACCTGTGTTCTGGAAAATATGCTTCTGTTAATGCAACCTAAGACTTCATTCACATTTTTAGCAGCTGCATCAAACTGTTAATTTAAATTCAAGCTGTGATTGACTAAGACACCTAGAGCCTTTTTACATGTATTGAAGCCAAACCAGGCCTTCCACATCCTGCACATGACTTTGATTTTTTTGTACCCAAAGGAAGGATTTTACATTTATCTCCACTGGATATCATCTTGTTGGTTTCGACTCAGCATTCCAGCAGTCATGATACTTTTGAGTAGGGTTGTGCAGAGACATCCCTGATCCGTTTCAAAAGCTCCAACCCGCTTCAGATCCAGATCCGAAGCAAAATCTGGACATCTGAAGCAGGTCAGATGTTGTGGGTTCCTGTGCACAAGGAAATGGCCCTTTGCATCTGCCATAGTTTGAACACGGGATCTAGAAAACGACAGAGCTGCCATCTTCATTAAAATGGCAGCTCTCATCAAGGATGGACAGCTGCCAGATTGGTCAGGTAAGTCTCACGAGCAGGGGCAGCGGCTCACCATCGCCCTAAATGGGCCCGAAGCCCTTCAGGCTCATCCAATCTGCTCCAGACCACTTCGGGCTGAGGCGGGCTGAATCGGCCTGCTTCAGGTCAGGGTCTGGATACAGACTCAAAGCTGTGCACACCCTAGGTTTGAATCTTTTTAAAAATTATTAATTTTCCAAATACAAAGACAAAATGACTTTCAATCTAATTATTGACAGAGAATAGTATATTCCCCCTCTTTAATTTTACCAACAAAAATAAGAGAATCCATTGAATGCTTGGAGGTTTTCCTTATGGTTCTTCATAATAAAAGAATTATATTTAGTCTCTTTTCATAATCTAAGGAAAGGCTTTGACACATTTTGCTATAGATAACTAATCTGTATATAAAGTAAAATCATGCCATATTTTGTGGAAATTAAGGTATTTTTACTTTGATTTCGGCTACTTTCAGTTGGTATGTCAATTTTATGTTCCATAGCATCTGGTATTGAGAGGCATACCGCTTCTGATAATCTGTTTGAGAATTTTGCCTAGCATTAATGTCAAGCTAACCAGTCTATAATTTGCTGGGTCTACCTTTCCCTACAATCATATTTTAAGTGCTGTAGCCCAACCTGGTGCCTCCCAGATATTTTGCATGACAACTCCCAGCATTCATGACCACTGGCTATGCTGGATAAACGTAACCAGAGATCCATTGACATATCAAATACAATCACTGAAACATAATTTAAGAGGTTACAAACAGAAATATTGAGCAGAAAAGGAGTAGTGACTGGAGCAGGGTGGGAAGGTGGAAAGGTTTCCCTTGTAAGGATGAGGATAAGAGAGGAGTTGCGTCGCAAAGAACACTAGAATATGTGCAGGGAATGGGCTACAGCAAGCTGCAGAATGCCTGATCGTATGTTAGGAGTAATACGGGTCAGTGAATGAACAACCAACCCACTGTGGCTTATTTTCAGGGTGGCTTATCACGACATGCAAACTTGTCCACTATAATTCAGCCTGAGGCAGAGAGCGCCCTGTGCTCCAACCAGAAGCTATTACTTTTTTTTCAGAAGGACAAAGCAGTACATGAGCTAATGATACAATTAATCCACATTTTAACAAAAACACAGTTAACTAGAAGTGCAGGCACAATAATTAGAGTGGCCTGAAGAAAGGTATAAGGAAAAACGGTAGAAGATGATGCTTAAAAATATTTCTACCCTGCCTTTCAGGGCAAGAGTCCTCCCAAGGCAACTTAGAACCATAAAATTTGTGATAAGAAAAAAAATTATACAGTAATAAAACAGTTAACGTCCATAAATCAACAAACATAAAAACAACAAATCTAATAACAAATGCTGTCTATGCTGTCCAGCTGAATAAATATTTTTAAAACGTTTTCAATGAATTATTTGACATATTTTTTCTATATTCAACTCTGGCTATAGGTAACAGAATTCAACAGATAAAGTGAAATGATTATTCCATTTCTTAATGGCAATATTTTGCATGATGTGAGTAGAAATACACCAATAGCCTCATGCCATGACCTATAATCCCTGCTTCATTCAAAATATTGGATAAATACTGGAAATGTGTGACAGATAGAGCCACTTGGTAGGTACGATCCTCCCCACCCATCCACCAAATGCTCTGAATAAGTTGCTGCTACAAGTTTAAGGGGGGGGGGGGAAGGATCCCTGCTGCTGTCAGTAGTAACCCCAAGAACCTTTACAAAAAAAAATTCCCTGCAATATTTGAAATGGTCCTCTAACTTTCCACCTCTTAATGGAACAGTAAATGGCAGGGGGGATTTTCACTCAAACCCAAGCTTCCAGAGTCCTGGGTGCTATCCTATCACCTGCAGAATATCAATCTGATGGTAACAACTACCTGCTTCCTACTCCTTGCTACTGTACCCTCCTGCCTGTCACTAACTGTGTTTTACCGAAAGACAGTTTACTTTTGGATTTGCACAGACACTTATTGCCAATTGGGAAATCCATGTTTTCCCCTCAAGAATGGCACTGGGAATGCTTTGTCATTACATAGCATCATTCCCATGGGCATTTTGTCTCAAGGAATGCAGCTGAGCTAAAGGTAACAGCCAAACTGCTGCAACAAGGATTTTTGGAAGAGGGAGGAATAGGGTAAAGGGAAGAAAAAAACTTAGCCACTTCATTAAAATATAAGACCACTCCCCAAAGATCTTAGGATGTTACCCACTCTCACAAAATTTGAATATTTCGTCTAATTGCCACCTGCCTAAAAAGAGCCGCCAAGTGCATGCCCAAGGTATTTGGTTACTTGAAGCGAAGTTGAAATGGACTTCTTCCCTTTCTAAAACCAATACATTAAACATGGATGAGATTGCGCCCTTTAACAGAAAAAAACCCACAATTCCCAGCATCCCCGAGGCAGCCATACTGTCTGGGGCATGTTGAGAATTGTAGGTGGTTTCTCTCTCTCCTGTCTAAGCATGCATAGAATTCTGCCCTAAAAGTATTTCAGAACACCAATTCAGATACTAATTCCTGCCTGCATCTACTCCCAACCTTCAATAGTGTGATCAGACGCTGGTCACTTCACCCTGAAGCAGCCATTCCTCCCATCTAAACCCAAATGTTTCAATAAACTTCTCAAATTACTTGGAACCCTACAAGGAATTACATTTCTTATGGGAATGTAATTCTATAAAATGGATTCTGCTACCAACCCATTGACAGTTGAAGAAAACCAAGTAAAGTGCAATGTATTACCAGATGGGGGAGCATAAACTCCAGAGAAAGAAAGAATGCCAGCAAAAGCAACACTTTGGAAAGGCAAAATCTTGATGAAAGAGTGACGGCTTTAACTACAGAAAATTATTTTAACCTAAGCCAATTTATCCAGTACAGAAGTGATTAAACATATTTTCCTAGTGCTTTTGGTACACCATTTGAATTACATTTTTATTGGGTGTTTGCCTCTCCAAAGCCATTTCTGAGCCCTGAACACAATCAACAATTGAAAATTCAATACAAGCTGACTTTCCACAACCAGTGAGGTGAAGCCCTAGTTTTATACATCATACAACCGGAGAAAGAAGAACATAAGGCTAAAAAGAGATATCAAACCAGTGAAGAGGAGAACACATTTGAGATACTATACCCTTTGCATTATACATTTGCTGACAACATAATTCTGTTAGACAATAAGGGAGCCAACAACTCAACTGTAAACAAAGAACGTATGGTCTTAAGTTTCCACACTTTGATGCAATGTTAATTCTCCAACATAAGGCATAGGTCAATAGAGTACAGCTTTGCAGGCATCTGGTTCAATTCCTAGCTTCTCTAGTTAAGAAATCACCTAAAGACTTTATACCTCTTAACACATATCACTTTTCCTACATGTATGTAAGAAAAATACATGTGTGAAATAGCTCTTAGATTTGCAAAAGTACTGTATAATGTTACTAAATGGAAAGCCATCTGGAAGTTAAGTTTTTAAAAAATGGAATTAAATTTACCATCATCATAAAGGGGCTCCTTATTTCCTTATATGCACAGCATCTTCACAGACTAAAAAAAAGAAACTGAGTTTGGACAACACAATACCCATGATGGATTATTTAACCTATTGTGGGTTATTGTGTTGTGGGGGGGGGGTCCCACCCAAGATGGGTCATTTGTCCAAAATAATGCACTCTGATAACCAATGCTCTGCAGAATGAATTACTTAAGCTATGGTAGGAATCATGTCATCTGGCGGTCACCGTTGAGCCGTGAGACAAGAGCAGCAGAACCCCATGCCACTCTTTCCCAGCGGGGCACCATTATCATTTTCAAGTGCACCAAAGCCCTTACACTCCTTCCCAGTTCTGATCACAAATGCAATAGGGTCAAATCCCTATTTATATATATTCAGAGTCCTGCTTTTGCACAAAAACAGGGCCTGGAACCTTGCCATCACATCCCTGTAATTTTCCACATGTGCACAAATGGGGCATATTATGTCAAAAATATCATGCTCAATTGAACAGCTGGAGCTGGTTCACCTCCTGAATAACTTTACAAGTTCATTCTGATTTAGTACTAAAAGAACAAAATTTCCATCTCATTTTTGATGAAAATTAATCTGAAAACAATTCACAATAATTGCTTAGTGTACTTAACTTCTAATGAAACCTACAACTCTGAATATGTATTAGGGCTAAACAATAATGAACTTCTACTAAAAATGACAATAAATCTAATCTTCTTCACTAGTGATTTAAACTGTGATTTAACTAATAAAAACCGAGTCCTTTAGAGAAGCAATTTAAATCATGATTCAAATCAATTTGATTTAAATCAAATCAACCCTGTCTAGCCCTTCATTCCACCCTGACCTGGGAGGGCAGAGCACTGACTGACTGACTTCAGCTACAAAAGTTGCTGCTCCTGCAGATATTTCTGCTGCTTAGATTTGCTTATTTCTTCTTTGTTTAATCCTCGTATGTATCTATTAAAGTGAGATTTTTATGTGTATGCTAAAACTGGTTATGATTTGTAAATGTTAACTATTTAGAAGTGTTGCTATATTTTGTGTACATTTTTGATGTTGCAGTAAGCCACTTTGATTGTGAGCTGACCATGAAAAAGAGGCATTCAAATAAACTGATGAAATATAAAATTACATCTAATATAATATATTAACAGAGAGAGAGAGAAATTATTGAGGATCCCCATTAGCTAATATACACTTCTTCACAATATGCAACATGCATAAATGGAACCACTGGTTTTAAGCTATAAAGCCCTAACTGATTTGTGCCTTGTATATGTAAAACCTATTACAACAGAACAGTGACTGGAGCATCCACAAAGACAAGCACAAGTGTAGGTTTCTAAAGGGTTGCTTCACAATGAAGAAAACTCTAAAAACAAAAACCCTCTATCAGTTTCAAAGTTGTAATTAATATTTTCAGGTGATTATTGCTAGCAAGTATGTGAGGAAATACATATATGTCACTTAAATATTATGATGTTTCAGTGTAAAATACATCTAATAAGTAAAGGCAGTGGGAATGAAGGTGCCAGAGCAATCTCAGTGGAAGGAAGGCGAACACTGAAACAGATAAGTGGCTGTCAATATATCATGCACAGTTCTTTGGGTTAGCTGTCAACAGTTTTCAGTACTTTTGTTTTCCCCCTTAAATTTCAACAATGTCAGGGAAGTACATGCCATTGTATTCTAATATAATTTGTACATTGTATAATCTTTAAACCACATTAAGCGTGCTTTAATTTCCCCCCTCAAATATTTCAGGTATCTGCAGAGTATTGAGAAAGAAAATTAACACGGGATACTTTTTGGTTGTTTACTAAATACGAAAAAAAAATAAGCATCCTCAATTAGGTAACTTTCTAGGGCAGTCTTTCCCAACCTGGTGCCCACGTGATAGTTTGGACTTCAACTCCCATCATCCCCAGTGTGAAGTACAAATTTGTGTTCCAACTACATCCACTTGAATGTTGAATTTGGGAAACCTAAATTCAAATCCTCATTCAGCCATGAAACTCAGTAGGTGGTGTTAGTTAAGCCTAATCCAGCTCACAGGGCTGTAATAGGTCTGACCTCCTTGTAAGAACAGCTGGTTACAAATGTATCAAATAGATATCTGAATTTACAATTTTGATGCTTGGAAAGTTAATTATTTCCCAATTACCACTGTAATGGATGGGATATATAAAGTAAAATTTGGCAGTTTTCTATATGTCCCCAATGATAAATTTCTCACTGCAATTCTGAGTAACATCAAATTTTGAAATATTGCGCTGATGTAACTGTTGGTGTGCCATATTGCAAGCATTTAGGATATAAGCTGTGATGCCAAGTATTATGTGCTTGAAAGCAAGTAAATTAAGACTTGAGAGCCATACTTCTCCAATGTGCTGCAATGGGTTTGAACTAAGGTCAGAAAACATTATTTTCAAAAAGGAACCAGCCCTTTTTCAGAATACTGTACCAGGTCACATTCAAGTCTTCATTTAAAAAACTAGCTACTTTAGCATTATGATGGGTGAGGCAATTTTAAACACTTACAAGCAAGAGTTCTTATGTTGTTTGCAAAGGTTAGTAGCTTTCAATTAGCAAGGTTCTACAAAATCATCCAACCTTTTCAAAGTACTAAGTACAACAAACTAAGTGATCAGATTCCACAAGATTTAACATGTCAAAAACAGATCTCCTGAGTCAAACACCAAGATTAATGTTTAAGGCAACGCCTACAGAATTCATGGTGCTCTCGCCTTTACTTGCACACAATCTCATAATTTGTAACAATCTAAAGCTATGAGAAACTGCAATTCAGTGGAGAATTCTAGCATCAATTCATATTCAATAACAAAGAAATGCTGAACAAAGTATCAGAATAAAGTCAATCTATATTTATAAGACATAAAAGATGGAAACAAGCATTTCAAAACCTATTTTCATCTTGTTGCCCTGACTTTAGAACCCTAAAGAATAATTTGTAATTGATCAGAAACAAATCCTGCTTTTGGGAGGCAGGGGGAAGAAGGGTAACAATATCTTGTAACTGTAAAAAAAAAAAAAAAAAAAGGAATGAAAAGATCTTGCTTTAAGCAATTACAAGTAGTTAGAGAAATTGAATCACAAGAAAATTAAACATGAAGCATATTATAATGTTACTTTATCAAAGTACAATAGAATACCTTGCTGATTGTTCCTACAAAGTAATCAACATACTAAGGCTAGAGACATTTTGTAGAAATAAATTTTATACATATGAAAGAGACACACTTCCACTTCAGATTTTCAAATAGTATAAAGCTGAAGACAAGGTAGTCAACAGCACGAGCAAATTATTCTCCATAACATATGAAAACCAATTTTGCCCATTCACCAATAATAATTATCACAATTATGTTGTCTAAATGACACTTCCTACCTTGAAGACTAAGCCCAGTGCCCAATAAAGTTTTGTTGCCACATGAAGACCCAAATCAACTGGGATTTGCAGAAGCAACAACAATGTTAATTGCTTGGAAGGCACCATGAAGCAACACAGGGAAGGATTCATTAACGACTGTGATTCAAGAGGGCAATATAAAAAAAAAGCAGGATATGTTAAATATGCTACTGTGACCCAAAGTTTGACACAGGAGGGGGCAGGGGACCTCCCACTGCTGCATATCCCAAATTCCAGATGTACAGGATACATGCCTTTGCGCCAACCTATTTCAGAGAACAACCCAGCTATAAGAATAGGTCACCAATGCGCTGCAAGAAAGCTGGGTAAATTAGATATTATATAACACTCAATGGCCAGTTCAACCATGTAGTCATAGGGCTTCAATGACAGCTCTCACTTAAAAGGGCTGTGCCTTAGTACAGACACTAACATGCACACCCTCAAAAGTATCCGATGCTCAACCTGAATTTTTTTTTTAGGTGTTTCCTTTCAGCCCCATTTCTTCTTAGAAAACGGAAGAAGCAACATGCACCCACCCACCCACCCCAGCTCCCCAACAACAACTAGAGCAGATCCCCTGAGTTCCTCTTGCCTCTGAATTGGGGCAGGGAACATCATGACTTTTGTTCCAGGGGGGCGATTTCATAGAACACGTCACACGCAGTGCTGGGCTAGGCAGAACAGTGGCCTGACACGGGAGAAGGGAGTTGCGCGTGTTCTTTCCATTCACACGTTGTGAGGAAAAGAACTCTCCACTCCGTTCAGCTATCAGCTCTGAATGCCAAAGGCTGCCTACAGCGAAGACCCTCTCGGATCTGACCCACGGAAGGCCGCACGTTTCAGCAGAGGCCCTCCCGACGCCCTCCCACCCCCCAGCAACCGAACTCCTCAGCCCTCAATGACCAGGCGACGCGGCCTCGCCCCCCCACCATCCCGGTCCCCCCATGCGAAGGAGCCCCAGCGGTCCTAAGAAGAAAGAAACCCCCACCTAAATCCGGAGCCGAGAAGCAACGGGGGAAAGACGGAAGCGAGGCAGCCCGGTTAAGAGCCGGAGGAAACAACCCCAAAGGAACTATGCCACGAGCCCCCCCTTTACACTTACCCTGTCACAACAGGCGCCATCTTCCACAAACTCTCGCCAAAACTCCTACTCTCGCGAGAACTAGCCAATGTGTCCACCACGCGCGCGCACAGCTCAACCGCTCCCCCCTCCGGCCGAAAACACGCACGCGCAAGAGTAACCTCCCACCCCGCCTACTCACTCTTGTCAGCACGCACCAGCTTAAAAAAAGAAAAAAATAAAGGAACTCAGGGGCGGGGCCAGAAAGCGAACGGAGAGCTCTGTCCCGCCTACTCACTCACACGCCAGAGGTCTCTCTCCTCTCGTCTCGAGTCAGATAGATACCACAGGCGTGGGAACCAAACACAAAGCCTCGCGAGATCTCTCGATGAATACGGGGGAAAGCAAGGGCTTAGCATCGCGAGAGAGCGATAATAGGAGGGGAAGGGGGATTCCCTTTCTGCGCCAGCAGGACCGACGCTGAGAGAGTGGAACAAACCATTCGCACACGGCGGCGGGGAGGTGGAAGGAAAAGAAAACAGCCTGAAGAACTGAGGCGCTGCAGACGGAACTATTTCAGAAAGAATTAAAGGGAGGGGGGGGAGTAGAGGCGGAATCATGAAAACGGAGGAAAACAGCGCGGGAAGAGAGAGAGAAAAAGAAGAAGAAAAGCATGGTTGTTTTAAATAGGCTTAAAAGTTTAAAAATATTTTTAAATATCAATTGTTTTTATGTTTTATGGTTTTAAATTATGCATATTGACTTTTTAATGTTCAATCTTTTAAGTGTTGTAAACCGCCCAGAGAGCTTCGGCTATGGGGCGGTCTATAAATGTAAATAATAATAATAATAATAACAATATAAATAAAACTTACCGCGCTCGTGTTTAATTTAGAACACGTGCAGGAGCTTTGTCCGGAATGCTTTTGTTTTAATTTGTACTTCGGATATGTGGCACATCAGTTAGATCAAGGGTGGAGAAGCGATGGATAAATAGCAGGCGCCTTTAGCCCAAGGGAATCCCTTTTTAGCAAGCCCCGCTGGTTTCATCGGGAGAGAGCTTGTAATACATGTCTAGTCTGAGGTAAACGCCACTGAGATCCATGGGACATAGACTCCTAGGTATGAAGGAGGGCAGCCTCAGTCGCTCTTCAATCTTTCTCACGTTGAAATTGATGAGGCTAAAGGCACGATCCTATGCTAGGGTGACCAGATAAAATCCAGGTCAGGGCTCATGTAACTTTAACAGTTGTAGAGAAAAGGGAATTTCAGCCAGTGTGATTTGTATGCATTTAGTTCCTGGTGAAATTCCCTCTTCATCACAACAGTTAAAGTTGCAGGGGCCCTGCCTTCTTTTGTATATGGTCACTCTAGTATAGTGCCTGCAACTTTAACTGTTGTGATGAAGAGGGAATTTCACCAGGAACTAATTGCATACAATTGACTTTGGCTGAAATTCCCTTTTCTCTACAACTGTTAAAGTTACGTGAGCCCTGACCTGGATTTTATCTGGTCACCCTATCCTATGCACGTCTAGACAGGGAAAAAAGTAAGAGTTGTAGGGCTTTTTCCCCATCCAAACTTGCATAGGGTTGTGCCTTTAGGCTGCAGTCCAAAACACCGTTACTAAAAAGCTATTGCCATTGAACTCGGGACTTACTTCAGAATATTTAATTTGCCTGAATTGTGGATGTAATAGATACATTCAAACAGAAAACTTTAGGACCTGTTTATATGTTTATGGGTGCAACCCTATGCGTGTTTAGATGGGGAAAAACCTACAACTCCCAGCACAACCAAAAGAGTGTTTTTATGTATGCCAGTATATATGGCTATAATCCTCTTTACAATTTTAGACATATATATATATATGTGTGTGTGTGTGTGTGTATACACACACACACACACATATATATACATATACACATTATATATATATATATATATATATATACACACATATGCACTCCCCTTCAATTAACCTCAAGGGAGTTTGCAACATGTTAAAACATACAAGTAAAATATTCCCACTACTCTACATATCCTCACTATCCCCTTCAAATATTTGGTATCAAATACGTGAGCAGAGTTTCATTCTTTGGCTCATGTTTAATTTACGTGGGAATATGTCCTGCTTTTAATCAATGGGATTGACTACCCGCAAGGAAAGATAGAATTTAGCTGGCAAAGCACTAATTCTTTATTACATTTATATATCAGCCCATAGCCAAAGCTCTTTGGACGGTTTACAAAAGATTAAAAACACTGAACATTTAAAAATAAATAGGGTTAGTAAAAAGCATAAAAAAAACTAACTACAAACTTATGGTCCTCATCCACTCTTTGTGCATGTTTGAATGTTCTTTATGAGAGATAGTAAGCAAAAGAGAGCCAATTTTAAACCTGTGCTTTCTAAAATATACTTTCTAGCCAATGTGGATTTTAACTTTCAGTTGCAAACAGGGCTTAGTGCCAGAAAACCTGGAGAAGAAACATGGCTGTGCATTCCTTTAGGGCCCCTGACTAAACTGATAGTAAAATAACAAACATGGATGTGGGCAAGGAAACTGAGGAAGAGGGAGCAGGGTTAACTGTATTTATTTATTTATTACATTTGTATACCGCCCCATAGCCGAAGCTCTCTGGGCGGTTTACATAGGATTAAAAACAATTAAAAACAATATACAAAAATTAAAACAGCAAAAACATACAACATACACACAATCTGTACATTTACTGTAGGCAGGAGGCTCCCAATACCTGACCAAATCCCAACTCTTAAGGCCTTCCTGGTCCATCCGAGAAAACTTGTCTTTAAACCTTAATTGAGAATGGGGGAGTTATTCCCAAAACAAAAGAGATCAGCAGGAATCTAGCATACTAAGCATTGGTCCATAGAGAGTTCCATGTGCAGCGGTTCTAGGTTGGCGAAGGTGTTCTGGATAAACGCTGGGTGAAGCGTCCTATCCTTACTGAAAATGAAGGCTTCATGAACAGAGTAGTTTCCCCCCCCCCCTTCCAGGGCTCTGGATTGGCCAGTTCATAATCTACCTTGGGTACCTTGATTAGGACAGTAACTCAGCAATCACAGAGCCATTTGCAAATCCCCATTCCTTGCATACTAGTGGGGGCAATTCCTGATGATTTAATTAGGTTAGAAGCCGCCAAGTGTATGTGATAGCTCTTCTGCCCTGGCTGATCTTTAACCCTTCCTTAACCAGCCTTCCAATGGGGATTCTAGAGTCAAGGTTTGAGAGATATACCTAAAAAATAACAGTGCAACTGAGCTCCTCCGTAACAAAATCTACTGAGTTCAGTGTTGAACAGGGCACAACAAGATCAGACAACAGGAGATCTGTGATCAAGATTTCCTGTGGGTTGCTTTTTTAAAAAAAAAGCCAAAAGCAATGGTGGAGGGGGAGCAAATTAGCCTGGGGCTGCAGCAATCTACTGCACTATTTTCCCAATCCTATGTCCTGGAACTGCTATTTGCCTAGTACAAAAGGCACCATACTGTACTTGTATATTTTTCCATGGTGAGATTGGTAGTAACATGAGAGGAGGAGATTTAGAGCAGAGGAAGGGTCCCTGCAAGCTCCCCAATTTAAACAGCTTTCCCCAGCTATTATATAGGCTGACCATATGAAAAGGAGGACAGGGCTCATGTGACTTTAACAGTTGTGTAGAAAATGGAATTTCAGGAGGTATCATTTGTATGCATGAAGCAACTGGTGAAATGCCCTCTTCATCACAACAGTTAAAGCTGCAGGAGCCCTGCCCTCTTTTGTATCTGGTTACTCTGATATAGCTCCTGCAGCTTTAACTGTTGCGATGAAGAGGGATTTCACCAGGTGCTGCATGCATACAAATGACACCTGATGAAGTTCCCTTGTCTATACAACGGTTAAAGATAAAGGAGCACTGTCCTCCTTTCCATATGGTCACCCTAATTATATATATATATATATACACATACACACACACACACACACTGACCCCAATGCAATCCCTGATTCCACAGCTATTTTTAAACAAAAAAAACCCCAGGAAATCCTGTTTGGTCCTGAGTGTCATGCCTGAAAACAGCCAATGAAACAGAAAAGCAGAAATATTTATGATTTCCTGTTCAGCTTCTAAAGCAGGGGTGCACAATTTGAGCCCCTCCCTTTATGTATTTGTGACAATTGTATACCACTGAATATAATAAAATTCCTCAGCGGTTCACAATAAATATTAAAATACAATATTAAAAATACAACGTTAAAAGCATGGAATTGGAACAATACATTACAATATGTTTCAACATTAAAATATTAATTTTGTCAAAATTTCTTCTTGTTCCTCTTTGTCATGTGTGCATTATTGCTGTTGGTTCCAGTCCAGGTACGTTCCTGTATTCAATGTACATTTGCAAATCATTTTTAAAGTTTGTGAAATAATTCATCATACCTTTAAATTTTCTTTTTGAAAACACCTTTTCCTCCTTCCTCTTTCCTCATGAATTAACTGGGCTCATGCTATTTCGTTTCAGCTATGAAAGATTACTGGATTTTTTTTGCCACAATTTGTCTCTAGATGTTGAGGGGGTGGGATTATTGTATGTGTTTTGAATCCAACTGGAAATTCTTTTTTAAGACGTAGTATGGAAGAGAACAGGATAGCAGTCTCAATTTCCTTTGATAGCTTTCAAACATATCCCACCCCCCAAAATGAGGTTTTGTTTTTTAGATATAGTAGCACTTCATATAACAGTTATGTGCCTGTCCCAGGTTGTATGAATTTTCTGCCAGACAAGCCGAAAGTTTTATTGTCTGGATCAGTGTGCAAACAAAAATAGTTGTCATGTTGTCCGAGTTAGCATCCCTCTCCTGTATTTATTTATATACCACTCCCTATCTGAAGACTTTGGTGCGGTGAACAAATAGAATAAAATAATAAAAACAGTAAAACACCATTAAAAACACATTTTAAAAGAACAAGGTTCTTTCAAAATGAAGCAGATGAACTGAGAGTCTTTCATTCAAACTCCCCAGCAGCAGTTTTACTGGCAGATTTACAAAGCTGCATCGTTAAATCCTTCCACCTATGTGTGTGTGTGTGGGGGGGGGGGGTTTGCTGGCAACACAGCAGCAGCAAAGATTGCAGTAGCAAAGACTGCAAGTGGCAAGTGGGTCCCCAAAGGATTCCAGATTTGGGGGAGGGAAGGAGAACTATATGTGATACACATGCCAAAAGTAGCAGTGAGTCGTCACCAAAAGTAGGTGTAAATGCATGCAGTAGACTGGGGGGGGGGGGTAGATAATCTCGTACCCTCCAGATGTTTTAGACTACAACTCCCATCAGCCCCAACCAGCATAGCCAATTGTAAGGGTTTCTGGAAGTTGTACTCCAAAACCTCCGGTGAAACCCAGGTTGCCTACTCCTGCATGCATGGTCCAGATCCATACTTATGGGATAACACCTCTGGTTATTCTGTAACCTCTTGCACTACTCTCCAGAGTACCCATTGGTGTGTAGCAAACAAGACAGAAAATATAATCAGTACAAGCCATCTTCTACAACCCACTCAATATAAACCACTACTGCCATTGGAAGATCTATTAGGGATAACTTTACGTCATTTTCTCTGAAAAGGGTACATGAACATTAAATGCTCTGCCATGCTCTTGAGCAAAGTCCTCTTGATTTTGGACTCCCCTTGGATCCAACATACTCGAGGGGATTTCAAAACCTGTAACCAGTCAAGAGGGAGAGGGGATCAAGGACATGGAAGTCATGGGAAGAATTGTCTCAAAGCACCTGTACCTGTTCTGAATTCTTACATCACCCTATGCACACAAGGTTTTATGGAAGAGGTGGGTTTCTTCCTGATGCTTCAGGGCAGAGGTAATGATGTTCAAATGCAAGAGAAGGGAAAGCTGGTTGGCAAATGACTGAGGACCAGCATTCCTGACATTTGGTTCAGTGGCTGTGGATGTGTCATGACTCAACGAATGCCTGACATCCCTGGGACACCTCACACTGTCAATGTCCTGCCCCCACAGCTGATAGGACTTTGGAGAGGTGCTTCCACCCATGGATGGTTCCATGGAGCAGGAAACATTTCATACAGATCCAGTTTGGTTTAGGATTAAAACAAACACAAGGCAATAATTATAACATTATTTACCGAAAAAGAATGTGTGCGTGGCTCCCATTTACACCACATTGCACGCCTGTTCCTGTCCCTGACTTCTCCAAACAAATGAGTTATGCTACACCCTTTCACATTTCCCCCCTGATAACAATGATAGCATAGTAGGGACAAAGGCATTGTTACTAAGGTTCCCTTGTCATGCATCCCATTATATTTGGAAGTCATTAATTTGGTCCCATTGTAATCAGTGGCCTCGTAGGGTGGGGTGCTCTTTTTCCTACCGAGTTGCTTCATGGGTCAGGCAGTCATCCTTCATCTTTGGCTGTCAAAAAAGATGCTCTGGCCATTTAAGGCCTATCATCACTCAGTCCTCAGAACAAGCCAGGTAAGCATTCCCGCAGCTGCTCAGAAGTAGGGTGAGCAGACAAAATCCAGTTCAGGGCTCATGTAACTTTAACAGTTGTAGAGAAAAGGGAATTTCAGCCAGTGTCATTTGAATGCAATTAGTTCCTGGTGAAATTCCCTCTTCATCACAACTGTTAAAGTTGCAGGGGCCCTGCCTTCTCTAGTATAGTGCATGCACCTTTAACTGTTGTGATGAAGAGGGAATATCACAAGGAACTAATTGCATACAAATGACACTGGCTGAAATTCCCTTTTCGCTACAACTGTTAAAGTTACATGAGCCCTGAGCTGGATTGCATCTGGTCAGCCTACCCAGAAGACTATGTGCGCCTTTATCACACCTATTTTTCCCCCGGGTTGCTTCTGTGGGTTCCCCCTCCGTTTCCTATTTGAGCCTAGCGTTTTGAATCACATGTGGTCGGTATTGCTGCGTTACCTCAGCATTGGCCTGTTGAACTTTGCCTGTTTCGGACTTTGCCTGTTCAGGGATAAATCGAAACAGAAACTAAAAACTGGGACCTCAGGGCGAGAGAACAGCACAACGGGGATGACGTCATACGAGTCCAGCGCTGAAGAAGTGGAGCAAAGTTGAGGTGGGTGTGCTTAAGACAGCTTGTGTGATAACAACCTATGAGTGTTAGAGGGGTTTCCCCTTCATATCCATGACAGGATTACACTGTCCTTTGGTCCTGTCCTGCCAACAAGAGAGCTAGGTCATACCTCCTGGCTTCCGAAGGAGGTTGTTGCCAAGTTTCCTTGCTACCTCTTCATTCCTTTTTCCAGATCTGCCAAAATTTCTTTTGAATGGCCCAAATGAGTTGACAGACACCCCCCCCCCCAGCACTCCTCCATCTCATCCTCCACCATTCTCTACACTTCCAGCTGGGACAGGTGAAACAGGAAGTGATGCACTGCAATTCACCACCACACCCATCACTTAGGAATAATCAACTATTCATGTATTTCATTTTTTTTAGTTAAATTGTTTGTTTCCATGGAGGTCAAAATGGTTCTTTATACCTGTCTTCATTTCCTCTTTCTTCCACTGGGTGGGCTGGGAGGCTTCATCCTGAAAACACTCATGTAGGCGATCCCAGTCAGGTATCAAATAATGAGTTGGTTTGCACGACATATCAGCGTTCATCATGGGTAATTTAAGCCACAGTGAGTGGTGGCGCATGCCATGAGCAATTTGAATGTGCAACCCCCCAATCAGGGGTTGTGGTGTCATGTGATCCCAGCCATCAGGGGACACACAAGGGTTAAGCAACACGCACATAACCCCAGATGGCTAGGTTCGAATGACATGGCAAACCCCCAACTAGGGGTTGCATATTCAAAATGGTGTTCGGCACACTTATAGGGGGCTGTCGTGTCATGTGAATCGGCCTAGTGAATTTGGTGACATCATAGCAGTATATAGGCAGACAGATTTGGCCAAGTGCTGACTGACATCACTTGGGTAAATGAAGCCAATTGAGGGTGAAACTACATATTAAGTACATTATTTCTCCTCCTCCTCCTCCTCCTCCTCCTCCTCCTCCCCCCAAGTAGGCAGGCAGGTCCCTGATACAGAATGGAACCATCACATGCAGGAATAGGTGGTTTAATATTTTCTTTCCCAGCTGCTCCCCTCTGGAAGCTAAAAAGAAGGGGAAAGTTGTGCAATGGCAGTACTAGAGGGCTTATCTCTCTCTTTTAACTGCTGTGCTCGGGAGTGGGGGGGGGGTGCCAGTCCCAATCCAGATGAGGGGGACTCCATACTACATACTTAATGAGTGTTAGGGGGATGCATCCTGGATCTGCAGTGTTGTCAATCTGGATGGGCAAACACTTTGAGCCCATCCTCAAAATATTGCTGGGCGGGAGAGTCACTTTCACGTCTGTTGAAAGCTGTCATGGAAAGCTCCTCTATTTTTGGGGCTCAGCCATGGTGATGGTTTTCCTTTGAAATGTCTGGGTGTTTTATCGAAGCCCTTTTTAAACTTACAAACAAAATTGTATTCACTGAGGGCTGCTAAATAGAAAGGGGGGAGTGGAGGGGGAGAGAGAAAAGAGACGAAATCTCTGTTCCTGTGTTAGCCTAGCTGCTGGGGCTAGAAACAGCAATCCACAGAAACGCAGCTACCATGTGCTGTGAGCCTTCAGGCTATGTATTGGATTGTCTCCCCAGGGCACACGCTTCACAGCTACTGTAGCAGTTCCATCCACACATTCTGGCGAATAGCTCCCTTCCACAGAAAGAACTATAAAGGCTTCCTGTTCAAGTTATGAGTTTGCCTAGGCAATGATCATCTTTCTTAGCTTCTTTCCTGGCTTAGAGCTCTGATTCTGGCTCAACCGCCTCAGCTCTGACCCTTAGCATGACCTTTGGCTCCCACTAAGCAGCTGCCTGCAGTTCAGCTCTTGAGAGATTAGTGGTGCCAGCCAGGGAATTGTCCTCTCGAGGCTGGTTGGCCATTACAAATGCTGTGTGTAGGCATAGAGGGTGTGGCTGGGTGCAGAGCCAAGAGACTGGGGAGTTGGTAGCAGTGGAACAGGCTGTTAAGAGAGTTCAGAAAGCAAGATGCCACCTCCAGACAGATGCAGGCATACACTAATCAGCCTTTCCCAACCTGGTTCCCATCAGATGTTTTGGACTTTAGTTCCCATCAACCTCAGACAGCATGGCCAATGGTCAGGAATGTTGAGAGTTGTGGTCAGAAGCATCTGGAAGGCACCAGGGTGGGGAAGGCTACACTAAACCTTGGACATGCCCAATAGACAAGCTTTATATCTGAGAGCAGGCCCTGATGGCTGTTCTAAGCCCTGCCCTCAATGGAGAGCAGGTGGGGTTTAAATGGGTGATACTCTGGCTTGATGCTTTGCTCTCCTGTGGCTCAGACAGGGTTTGGGAGGACACCTTAGTCCTAGGCAGTTGGCATTTGAATTCCTTTAAAGCAGGGGGTAGGCAACCGTTTGGCCCATAGGCACATTTGGAAATTTGAGAAACTGTCCTGGGCACAACCATAAAATGGCTGCCATAGGTAGGCATAGCTAATCACAAAGGACAAGTGATCTGCCCAGAGGCATTCATGGGAAGTTAAGATGGCAGAGGCTAGAGGCTCCGATTTCACTTCGAAGCAATTCCATAGGCCAGTAGGGAAAAAAATAAAAATATTTTAAAATAAAAATTGGGCAGAGTAGAGTGTCTGGCTTACCCCTGCCTTAAGGGTTCAGGCTTTTCACTCAATTGGTCCACAATATCCCTGGAGTTATGATTGAATTCCAGCAGTAGGTCTTCAACATGGGTGGAAAGGGTAATTAAAACATCCTGGTGTGCAGAGGTGGACCTGGCTGCAATCAAAGTAAGAACAAGCTCTACCTGTGGCTCTAACCAATGATGCAACTCCAACAAAAAAAGAAAAAAGAACCCTCCCACAGTGCATTTGCAATCTCCCTCTCAAACGTCTATTATGTTAGAGTAATAAAAGTACAAGATACCACCAATCAATCTACTTTGGTAAACCCTGGGCAATCTCACACAACACGGAATCCCTCCTTCATGGGCCACTTTAATCCCTTAAGCCTTTTATATGAACCCAAATTACACACATTTAATTTAATTAAATGTACAGACCTCTGATATCATATAAGTGTGCTTTATAATTTGCTGCTGGAGGCCCAGGTTGTTTTGTTTTTTGCTTTACAATTTTTATTCTTTACAATTCATACAAAATGATCTTCCATGCTGCTTTTCAGAGTAACCAAAGAAGACAGGTCTCCACCTGTCTTTCCCAAGATCCAAACCTTATTCTAGGTGATGTACATAGCATCAGGACCCTGGACAGAACACTGGGCGAATGCCTAGACGGATGAACCGGTCCCTTGCAATGTCACTCTCATTGCTAGCTGAACACCTCTTGAACTATTGAAAGGGAATGTGGGCTCCTTCCTGACCTGCCTCCTTGAAGAAGATCAGTTGAAGAGATGGGACTTGGTTGCTAAAGGTTGTGCTCTGGTAAAGCTAGTAAATCGCCTGCCACTTCTGGGATTACCTTAGTTACAAAGATGGGGCCAGATCCAGGTTTGAAAGGGCCCTGAGCAAAGTGCACGCTGGTGGGTCCCATCTTCCATCAGTGGGTCCTTGGCAGGCTTACCTGAGAGCAGCAGGCAGCAGGAGTAGTAGCATTTCAAGGAGTGCTCAGAGCATTGCCAAACGGTTGGGTCTAAACACTATTTAAATTTCCCATAGGCATAGGAGGCATTTTGTGGGAAAGTGGTCCTAGCTCATTGCTGGAAAGGCCATGGCAAGGGTCAGCAGTGGGCCCTGCCAGGATGCTGGGACCCTGGCAGCTGCCCAGTGATGCCAGGTGCTGACACTGGTCCTGCCAGGAGCTGAGGGGACTTCTGGGGAATGAGTCATTGGTATCCAGGGATGTCAGTAGGAAGACATTCCCTAGGTCAGGTGATGTAAGGAGCATGGTCCCATGAGGAGTTTGTCCCTGTAATCATTTGTGGAAGTTTATGTGGGAAAGGGTTTTTAATAAGTTGCTTCTTGAGATGATCCAGTAGGGAGATGGCCTACCTCAATCTCTAGGTCCTTGTATCCCACAGCCCCTCCTCTGATGCATAATTGCCTGAATTTGGATTCAGGGCCCCTGACAGTGATATATCTATAGGGTGACCAGATAAAATCCAGGTCAGGGCTCATGTAACTTTAACAGTTGTAGAGAAAAGGGGATTTCAGCCAGTGTCATTTGTATGCAATTAGTTCCTGGTGAAATTCCCTTTTCATCACAACTGTTAAAGCTGCAGGGGCCCTGCCTTCTTTTGTATATGGTCACTCTAGTATAGTGCCTGCACCTTTAACTGTTGTGATGAAGAGGGAATTTCACCAGGAACTAATTGCATACAAATGACTCTGGCTGAAATTCCCTTTTCTCTACAACTGTTAAAGTTACATGAGCCCTGACCTGGATTTTATCTGGTCACCCTATATTATATCTATATTTCAAAACTAGGTTTGTCAACAAAGGACAGGGAAAATGGGACAAGCAAAGATGCCGTCACTGTGCAGGTTTGCAGCTAACAGACACTGATGATGGATTTTTTTAAAAAAAAAGATGGCTTTTTTGAGAGCCCCTCATTTTGTCTTATCATCGGGACAACTTTCCAAAGATAAATGGCCTGGCTAGTGCTGAAACGAGTATTGTGATCTTTTAAGGCCGCGAAGAAATATTATGCAGGAAGGAGAAATGTGTGTGGCTTTCACGAATTGTTTTTTTTCACACTATTTTCCATTTGCACCTGAGTTGGCAGGTAATTTCCTTGTGAAACAAAGAGAGAAACAGGTTCTCAAGATGCTGTTTTGTTGTTGTTTTTTCCAAAGTTGAAGAGCCCGACGCGTTTTGGCCTATATCTTTATACGGCCGAAACGCATCGGGCTCTTCAACTTTGGAAAAATAAATAAAAAACCAGCCTCTTGAGAACCTGCTTCTCCCGTTGTTTTGCCGGATTTGGATGCTTTTCTCTCCCTGGTTTTGTTTAGGTAATTTCCTTGCCCTTTCCCGCTCATTGTAGAAAGAACGATATGGCACCCCACCGGGTTTTTAAGATAAGGTTGTCCACTGCCCAGGAGTTTTGTTATTAATGACAGGGGAGTCACCCTTGAAGTGACAGTTAGCATTTTGCCAGCTTGTAGCATGTATACAGCTGTTGCCACAGAAAGGAGGGAAATGTACAGCCCGGCTGTCTGTTGGAAACAAAAAAAGGAACAGCGCAGGCTATTAGTTCCAGATCGCTGGAGACCCTGTACCACCATCTGCTGGGGGTCCGACCAGTTGACCAGGTCGGCATCAGTCCGGCACAAACTCAATGCCTTCCACTGAGCTGCAGCTAGCAGTACATATTTGCACGAACAATAAAGCAACCCTGCTCCTCGGAGACATGTCAAACAAAGGAAGCATAACCCCAAGTGAATATGCATCACAAAAGATGTCCTGGAGGTAGGGGAGGGCATGGCTGAGGGCTTGATAGTTTCAGGCTCTTAATAGGAAGGGGAGAGGAGCAAAGTGTCACAATGGGAACGGAGAGGGGGGATTGTCATTAGTCAGGAAATTGAGACCACTGCACTGTATACAGGGCTTTCACGGGATATGTGAATCCAAGCTCAATCAAGAGATAGGAAATGCCCAAGTGGCAAAGCCATAATGTTGTTTTGTATGTGCAATCTCACCACCAGCACACTTCCTCGAGTGGGAGGAAGCTCTGGGAGCAATTGCTGTACAGTAGGTTTCCTTAGGAGTAAAGAATGCTGGAACCTTATGGTAGCACTTTTGTGATATCTGTTTATTTACAAGCCGGCCAGCACCCAGACTGATAGTACTTATCTGTAAAACAGCATAAGTTCCAACCACCATCACTATTACATCCTGAGATGTTCATAACTGAAACTCATCTGATAAAATCTGTCCAGAGGAAGATCTGGTCGCCTCTGCTATTGATTTTGAAGCAAGTCAAAGCAAATGTGATTTTATCAACAAGAAACATGCAGTATTATCGCAATCAACTATGCATGCTTATAAACATGACAAGGAAGGTGAGTTCCAATTCTTGATGGCACTGAGGACATCCAAAGGAACTTCTGCGATTTCATCACACGATGGAAATTGTTGTTTATGCAAGAGCCCTGCTGACAAAGTAAAAGTGAGTCTAGTGTTGAGTTTCTTCTCTGGGGAGGAATTGGCACCTCACTTTTGAAACAAGATAGCTCTGTGTTCTGAACAAGGGACAACTGTCTGAGCACCTTTTCCAATATTTTTCTAATGAACCTCAGAAGCACTGTTCTGCAGCAACAATGCACCACTCTCTCTATCATACCCTGGGGACTCAAATATCTGTCCCAGTTCTGACACAATGAGATGGATACCACCTTTTGTTGACCAGTTTTGCCAAGGCTCTTGCAAAGAGGTGGAGGATTAATTGACTCAGGTGGAATCACTTGCTGCCCTTGATGAGTGTATGGATTTCACATTGGTACTCAACTTCGTAGGAAGGGTTGGAAAGACATTGTAGGACCCAAATAATCCATCCCACCCACTCCCATTCCCACAAAACAAGATTCACCTGGATCTTAAGAACTTATGCAAGTGGATATGGCCTGCAGCAAGATGAACACTTGTAGAATGAAAGCAACATGAATAACTCTTGTATGTATCAGCCTTGCACCAAAAAAGCCCACTAGCAACTGTGGTGGGAAAGGGACTACCCTAGGCATGAACCAAGAACCTTGTGTTGTCAGTGCCCTAGAGATAATGTCAGTCCCTCTTCCATCTGAGAGGCCTTCTCAGGATGTCCATCCACTTGTAACCATATAGCTGCAGGTAAGGCTAGATTAAATATTAGCAGCTGAGCATTTACTATGTGAAAATGGGACTTAGTGACCCAAAATATTATCCCCAATGTCTACCTCAGGAGTGCACAACCTTTTTGGCCCCAAGGATGAAATGTACTGCTGTTTCAAGGGATCAAATGTGCAGCTTTTGGCAAATGAAGCGAAGGTCCCCTCTACAAGGATTCGCTTTTGCGCCTGGTTAGGCGATTATGCGCATAATTGCAGAAGCGCATTTACTCCTAAACCCTCTGCACGAGAGGCGGCGAAGCGCATTAACAGATGTCCAAAATATGCTTTACAAGTAGTTAATGCGCATAAGCGCTTATTCACACAGTCAAAATGCGCTTTAACAGACGGAGCAAAATAAAACTCGCGATTTAACGCGCATTCGATAATGCGCATAATCGGGGAGATAACGCGCCTCTATGCCCGATTTGCGCTCCGTTCTTGTAGAGGTATTTTTTTAAATGCGCCTTGAAAGAGCTTTAAATGCCTCTTGTAGAGGCACCCTAATTCAGAGTGAGGTTTGCCCATCCATTATGCTCTATCCAGTCAACAGAGAGTTGCAGAATCCAGAGTGCATTTCACAATACATTCCGGATCATACACAAATGCCCAACATGGCTAGGAGTTGATATTTTCACCAATATTAACCATGCTGGTGGCCTTTGGGCATGTGAGATGGCAACTGAGCCTGCTCTGGGGACACCCTCCTGTCTTGTTAGGGCACGGCGTCACATGTCTTGGACTCTGTCACAGCTGGGAGGTCACTGACTCTTTGCCATGCCAGAGGCCTCTGGTTATTTGAGAAGAGCAATGTTCTGAAAATGCTTCCACCTCAGCCAGCACTCAGGTTAGATGCCAGCTGGCAAATCTACAGAGTACCAGTATATGAGGAGCAATCACTCACGGCCACAGTTTAAAGTGCATATATTCAGAAGTCCTAATGGGGTTAATTTATGAACCCTTGTTGTGTTCTGCATATAGTCGTATTCAAATTCGCCTGGATCTCTGTAATTATCATACACATAATATTGTGTTTGCATCTGTTTACCTAGCATGTATTAAATTGGCAAAGAGCATCTGTCCAGTTTATTTGGTGCTCTGCTGAGGCCATTGTGAATTGTATAAATTATATTGATGGTGACTGTAATGATTTCTCTGTCATAGCCACCTGGCCAATAGGCAACAACTCTGAGAGAACAATGACTCATACCTCATCGCCAACTGAACAGACATGAGATGGTAATGACTTTCAGTCTTCTGTGCATTCTGGCCACATTTAGATCAGTGACCTAGAGGTGAAAGACCCTTTATCCTATTACCACTCCCCAGAGAGAGTCCTTCTACAAGGATTTCCCCCCTTCCGGTTCATAGGGAACTGTCTAATTCCTTAATTTCCATACGAAGCATCAAACTAAGGGGGTAAAATAACCCCCACAACCCCCACCCCCCATGAGCACTTTGATATCACCTCAAGCCTTTCTGTTCAAAATGAGTGATGAATCTTCTGGATGCTTTTAATGCAAAACAAATGCATCAATTTAAAGAAGAAGATCATTGGGCAAACTTTTGAAAAGCAGTGGAATCATATGCTCCTCCAGAAACTCTAGCAATGATTCTCTCTATGGCTGCCTCTACAAGAGAGGTTTAAAGCTCTTTCAAGGCGCTTAAAAAATTTTACCTCTACAAGAACGGAGCGCAAATCGGGTGTAGAGGCGCGTTATCTCTCCGATTATGCGCATTATCGAATGCGCGTTAAATCGCGAGTTTTATTTTGCTCCGGCCGTTAAAGCACATTTTGACTATGTGCACAAGCACTTATGTGCATTAACTACTTGTAAAGCGCATTTTGGTCATCCGTTAATGCGCTTCGCCGCCTCTCGCCACCTCTCGCGCAGAGGTATTAGGTGTAAATGCGCTTCAGCGATTATGCGCATAATCGCCTAACCGGGCGCAAAAGCGAATCCTTGTAGAGGGGACCTATGCTTCCAGAAAACCAAAAAATAAAATCTAAGGCTCGGATCCTAAGAGAAGGTAACAAAAGGCTGTTCACAAAAGTTTTCCTTCCCTTCCGCCCTGCCCCCTGCAGTCACTTGTAGCCTCCAAAAGCCTCTTCATAGGGCCAAGGCTTTCCTCCTGAACTATGTGGAATGGGGCACAAAGAGCTGCTTGGAGGTGGGGGGGGGAGAGAATGGACCCCAAATTGGGAAGAACCCAATTGTTTTAATAGCTGCTTTGTATTTTTGGTGTGTATTCTGCTGCTTTTAGTCATTTGGTCATTTAGTAATTATATTTTACTTACAGTTGTAAGGAACATTGCACTTTCTTAAAGGTATAAATGTGTGTGTATGTTTGCATGTGCAAGTGTAAACATTTAAAATAAAATAAACAAACACTTCAGGAAGGGAAGGAGGCAGATGAAAGCAATAGAAGGAGAAGCTGCAACTGGAGCCATCTTTGTCACTTGAGGCTCAGGTGGCCTCAGTGGCACAAAGTATCTTCTGCCAATTTTGGTTGGTAACCCAGCTACACCTGATCTGGATAACCTGGCTTCAGTTGTCTTTGCCGCTTTCTACACCTAGGGGTGTAGAGGGAGGGCCTGGGGACGATCCTGGATGTACCTGCTTCCAGGATCGTCCTCCTCCTTCTAAACAGGAAGTGTGACATCCCGGCTTCCTCCCGGGATGTAGAACAGTCGCACCCACCATTTTTTTTAAAAAAATAAAGGAGCCAAGAAGAGTGCACTTGCGCTCCATTGACAAGGTTAGTTAAAAAAATATATTCCTGCCCAAAATTGGGGGGCCCACCCCCACCCCGCCATCCCAGGGATGGCGGACTTGCTTCCCACCTCCCCTGATGGCACGGAGCCGCCCATGCAACTCCGTGCCCGTTTCTGGTGCCCGCTTACTCATGAGTAAGCGGGCACCAGGCAGGATGGGCACCCACATCTCCCGTGGTCTCGGGATATTCCAAGGACCGTGGGAAAGATCAGGTTTTCCCAGGGATTCCTTATCCCAGGGGAAACTGTTCCCCCTGCCCCTGGGAGTCGCTGTGTGTCATTTGCATGCACAGGGATGACCCAAGGACAATTGCGGACTAAAAGGCCAGTGTAGAAAAACCCTTTGTTCCGGTAACCTCCAAGGTAGATTACTGCAATGCACTCTATGTAGAGCTGCCTTTGAAGATGGTTCAGGAGCTGCAGCTCGTGCAAAATGCGGCAGCCAGACTGATATCAGGGAGAAGAATGTCCACACTGATTCTGATCCATTTGCACTGGCTGCCTGTATGTTTCCAAGCCTGATTTAAGATGTTGGTTTTGACCTATAAAAACTTACATGGCTCAGGAGTGCAACACCTGATGGAGCACCTTTCCCAACATGAACCTACCTATATACTGAGTTCATCATCTAAGGCCCTCCTCCAAGGGAGGCATTGAAGGTGGCAACATATAGGGTGACCAGATTTTGAGAACCAAAATCCCGGACACCCCCCACCTAAAACAACCCCCCTACCGCCCGCCCGCGCCGCCCACCCCGCCTGCCCGCGGGCAACCTTGCATGCAACCTACAAACTTTATAAACCAGTGCACTTAATAATGGCACACCAAGAAAATCCCTGGATATGTGGGGCATCTTGATGGTGCTCTGCTTAGGCTGACCATATGAAAAGGAGGACAGGGCTCCTGTAACTTTAACAATTGTAGAGAAAAGGGAATTTCAGTCGGGGTCATTTGTATGCCATTAGTTCCTGGTGCAATTCCCTCTTCATCACAACACTTAAAAGTTGCAGGGACCTTGCCTTCTTTTGTATATGGTCACTCTAGTATAGTGCCTGCAACTTTAACTGTTGTGAAGAAGAGGGAATTTCACCAGGAACTAATGGCATACAAATGACACTTGCTGAAATTCCCTTTTCTCTACAACTGTTAAAGTTACATGAGCCCTGTCCTCCTTTTCATATGGTCAGCCTAGCTCTGTTTCATGTACCACCACACAGTTTTTCCCTCCCCTCCCCATAAATTGCAAAGAGAACCTTGCCTTTTATTTTAATGTAGTATACACCACATTATTAAAAAAAAACCAGACGGAATGAGGCCCATGCCTAAAAAACAAGTCCAAGGCACTGAAAGACTATGAAAGATTATATCATATCCTTGCATTTTCCCTATGGGCAGAAAGACTGGAGAATATGAGTCAGTCTGGGGGGGGGGGGGGGGAGGGACTCGACTGAAAACAGCCAAAGTTAATTTTTTCTCTGCTCCTCCTTCCTTTATAAAATGAAGGAGACAGTTAAATCTCCGCACAAAAATGCATGCAGACGGTCTTTTAAAAAATAGTTTTGAGAATTCTTGTTCTTCTTTTTCATTATTGTTTATCGTTACAAGGTAATGAAAAAACCTTAATAAGCCACTGATATGGGAAAAAAAGGATAAATGTGGGCGCTGCTCAAAAGAAGAAGATATTTTTGTTGCTGAAGTGAAAAGGGCACAGATATGTACAAACTGTGGTTTTGATCATTTAGACTCATTCAGTTCCAAAGCAGCAGACTGGAAGATGTGTGGAAAACATGAAGGCACCTATGCTCATAGAAAGTGGTATGAGTATGTAGACAGGTTGACCAGGGTAGGGATGCATATCCAAGTAGAAAAAATAAACTGAGAATTTGACCTGAGCAGTCACTTACCATAGATAGTTTATTTATTTATCTACTACCGATATGCCTGGTGTTGCTCCAAGTCTGTGAATAATGTTTATAACATTTATTTGTAAATAATACATTTCTCTGCAACTTATTCATCTTTAGGTTGTTTGATTGTTTTTAGTATGGCTGAGTTTGTAAATTGTTTTGTTAGAATAAATGGAAAATTGTGTTAATAAGAACTGTATTTTAGATTAGAGCTTCGTGATATACCACTTTTTTTGTTGTTTTACCTGAAATGCCTACACCTCCCACCATGCCTTGGCCAGAGCAGCCATCTAAACTTCAAAAACTATCAGGACACAACACCATTCTACCAGCTAAAAAAGATCCAGACCCTAAAATTAGGCTGACCAGATAAAATCCAGGTCAGGACTCATGTAACTTTAACAGTTGTAGAGAAAAGGGAATTTCAGCCAGTGTCATTTGTATGCAATTAGTTCCTGGTGAAATTCCCTCTTCATCACAACAGTTAAAGTTAGGCACTATACTAGAGTGACCATATACAAAAGAAGGCAGGGCCCCGGCAGCTTTAACTGTTGTGATGAAGAGGGAATTTCACCAGGAACTAATTGCATACAAATGACACTGGCTGAAATTCCCTTTTCTCTACAACTGTTAAAGTTACATCAGCCCTGTCCTCCTTTTCATATGGTCAGCCTAGGTTTGCACACAGCAGATTATGCACTGGGTTTTAACAAGGTAGAGAATAGCTACTTCTAAAGGGGGTGGGGGAATAGCTGAAACAATAATTCATGTCCAAATTTAGACTTCATTTTTAACACACATACACTGTCCACATTACAAAAAGAGAAAAACAGCTTGGTTAGGACACCAGAACCATAGAATGTGGACCAATATACTAGTTTTAGTAGCATAGGGATTGAGAAAGATGGAGACCAGGGAAAGTCAATGTTTGTCAATTAAGGACTGGAAAGAAGGTGCTATAGGAACAGCAAGAAAGGGATTTGGGAAGCTACACCAAAGGGGAAGTTAGAGTGCTAGTGAAAATCATGGGCTGTGAGGGCATGAGAAAAGAAATGGAGCCTAAGTGGTTATAATTACTTTGCTTTGAAGTAAGGAGACCCCAAAGGAGCTCACTTCCTGGTTGGTCCCAGACAGTTGGAAAGACACTATGGGCACAGGCTACCCTCATTGTCTGCTGCTTGAAACTTCCTCTTCTTGCGAGAAGAACACAAGTGTTTGTACGTTTTTACAAAACCCCACCCAAAGGGTGTCATCAATTGTTGCAGGATCAGTACTCGTGAAATAATCAAAGCTTGTTGGGGAAGGCTTGGTTCTGTTGAGAGGAGGGGGTAGTGGTTATAGAACTACAGAGAGAGGAGGGGGTAGGGAAACCACAGCATAGGGGCCCATCACATGACCACCAACCACATGGCACTGCGTAGTTCTCATATCCCCCCTCTGTAGTTACCTTGTGTTCCTCCGCGTGGTTTAACTGTGCATCCTGGCATCCCTGTGGCATGAACAGGCTCCATCTGTTGCATAGTAATGGAAACCAATGAAAAAGTCTGCAGCAAAAAGAGCGTCATCAGGAGTGGAAATCACTCTTCCCAGTGGACTTTATGGTCCACCTATTTTTTTGTCATGGAATGGAACAATCTAACCATGGGGATCTTGTCAGACGACACAGGAACCACTGCGGACACCCGTTAACACCACTGTAGAAGGTGGGTAGTAGGCATGGGTAACTGACCATCATTGGGGGTAGAAAACTCCCACCACACGACAGGTTAAGCCACTCTGGATCACATTTCTGAGTGATCAACGGTGGCTTAGTGTGATGTCTGAACAGGCTCTTACTGTGGCCCTTCCGCATCATAGGGGCAGAGAGGGCGGGAAGCGGGGAAACCCGGAAGTAACCACTTCTGGGTCCGACACGCAGAGGCCGCACCAGAATGTGATAGCCCAGGCTTCTACCGGGCCATTGCAACTCACGCCGGCCATTTTTTTTTACACATCCGCGGAGGTGCGCATGAGCGCTCCTGCGCAAACGTACGTATATTTTTTTAAAAAATCGCCAAGCGATCACCCCCCCCCCCTTTCCTTTGCCATCCTGGGGATGGCGATTTCGCTGTCCTCCCACCCTGATGGCCTTGGAGCCGTGCGGTGCGGCCCCGTGGCCATCGGTGCAGCCACGCTTATTCGCGGGTAAGCGCAGCTGCGCCCGGGATGGGTGGCCACATCAGCCGCCCACCTCGCTTCCCTCCTGGGAGCAGGGAACGAACCGGGATAATAGCATTCCCTGAACTCCCGGGAAAATGGAGGGCTGGCCCCTGCCTGCTTGCAGGATGCACTGTGCATCATGCGGACTATCTGTGAGCAGGTAGGGGCCGCCCCAGGGAAAATGGCTGGTGTGGAAAGGGCCTAAGAAGAAACAGAGTACAATTGAGATAAAGGTTTGTTATGTTTTATTTCAAATACTGAGGGTCTGAATGTGTTAACAACAAAATAAAAATGTATGCTTTTTACTCAAGTCTTATGCCTGAGGGAAGTTACATTGTAAATATGGTGTGCTGGCAAATTGGCAGTTTCTGTTACTTAGGGATGGACAGACTCGCTCGCATCTGGCTCTGTGGGGCGCCTACCAAGCTGCCTCCTGCCTAGGCTGACCATCTGAAAAGGAGGACAGGACTCATGTAACTTTAACAGTTGTAGAGAAAAGGGGATTTCAGCCAGTGTCATTTATATGCAATTAGTTCCTGGTGAAATTCCCTCTTCATCACAACTGTTAAAGTTACATGAGCCCTGTCATCCTTTTCATATGGTCAGCCTATTCCTGCCCCCACTTACGGCACCATACATGCTTCTTTGCAGCCCAGCAAGCACCCAGCAGCCACCTGCCTTCTTCCAGAGCTTCCATTGTGCACAGCAGTGGCGGCTCCACAAATTGTGTATTTCCAAAATTATGCAACATTAAAGACAAATGCCTTTAGCTGATTGGTTGGAGAGTTCTGACTGGAGCGAATATAAGGACCTGGGGAGAAGTCTGTCAGGAGGAGTCTGATGGGGGAGCCTGTCAGGAGAGTTTGCCTGAGGAAGAGCTATCAGGAAGTGTCTTTGTGAGAGGCTGGGGCGCCTGACATCAGCCAGGAAGAAGAGCAACTACAAGACTGGGAGGCCAATCTGAGAGCATGTGAGGAAGACTGAACAGCTGCTGGACCAAACTGAAGACTTCAGGAGGAACCTGCTGGTGAACAGCCTTGAAAGTCAAATGGAAGTCAAAAGAACATAAGCAGAGCCATACTAGATCAGATCCAGGGCCCATCTAGTCCAGCATTCTGTTCACACAGTGGCCAACCACTTGTTGACCAGGAACCCACAAGAAGGACATAAGTTCAACAGCATCATGTTCCCTAGCAAGTGGCATGCATAGGCTTATTGCTTCTGCTACTGGAGGTAGCACATAGCCATCAGGATAGTAGCCATTGATAGCCAACCAGTCAAACCCAACCAGAGAGAAGACTGCCTTTCAAGTCCTCATTGTCAAGTCTTTGATTGACATTGTGGCCAGGCTTAACAGTTTAAAATGTTTTAAATGTCAGTTGTTTTATGTTTATGGTTTTAAACTGAAACTCAAACCAGACAAGACTGAGATGCTGTTAGTGGGTGGTTCTGCTGACCGGTTGGAGGGTGTTCAACCTGTTCTGGATGGGGTTGCACTCCCCCTGAAGGATCGGGTTCGTAGCTTGGGGGTTCTCCTAGAACCATCTCTGTCACTTGAGGCTCAGGTGGCCTCGGTGGCACGGAGTGCCTTCTACCAACTTCGGTTCGTGGCCCAGCTACGCTCCTATCTGGACAGGGATAACCTGGCTTCAGTTGTCTATGCTCTGGTAATCTCTAAACTGGATTACTGCAATGCACTCTACGTGGGGCTGCCTTTGAAGACGGTTCAGAAGCTACAGCTTGTGCAAAATGCAGCGGCCAGAGTGATAACATATAAGACCTAATCTGGCCCGCTTGCACTGGCTGCCTATACGTTTCCGAGCCCAATTCAAGGTGCTGGTTTTAACCTATAAAGCCTTATACGGCTTGGGACCACAATACCTGATGGAACGCCTCTCCCGACACGAACCTACCTGTACACTACGATCCACATCGAAGGTCCTCCTCCGGTTGCCTACTCCAAGGGAGGCACAGAGGGTGGCAACAAGGGAAAGGGCCTTTTCAGTGGTGGCCCCCCAATTGTGGAATGATCTCCCCAACGAGGCTCGCCTGGCGCCAACATTGTTATCTTTTCGGCGCCAGGTCAAGACTTTCCTCTTCTCCCAGGCATTTAACAGCATATGATGAGGGTTTTTGTGTTTTTGTGTTGTTGTGCTTTGACCCAGAAGGATATTGTAATTTTAACTTGTTTTTATGCTTTATGCTTTTAAATTTTGTATATTGGTGTTTTAATTGTTCAATGTTTTTAATTTGTAAACCGCCCAGAGAGCTTCGGCTATGGGGCGGCATATAAATGGAATTAAATAAAATAAATAAATTAAATAATAAATAAATTTTGTATATTGTCTTTTTAGTGTCCAATCTTTTAATTTTTGTAAACCGCCCAGACAGCTTTGACTATGGGGCGGTATATAAATGTAATAAATAATAATAATAATAATAATAATAATAATAATAGGGGTGGAACATGATAGCAGCATGGGCTTGAGTTTGGTTAGAATTAGGAACTGGGACTTCTAACACCTGTTTGGTAGGAAAAGTAATTGTATAGAAACTCTGTTTAAATGTAGTAACAAGATTTGGTGATGGGGTGGAATTGCCCTAGCGTAGAGGCCCAGGATCTCCACACATACATGCATGCTTAGGCAAAGCCATAAAAACAAGAATTCTATGGCAGGGAGCAACAGAAGAGAACTGAAACGGAAATATGGATTTTGAAGGCTGAGGCGTGGACACACAGACTTCTGCTGTGAACAGGAGCCCTTTTGAGGAGCAAGGAAGAAGAGAGGTGGTTAGTCCCACAATAGTTCTTTATCTTAAAAGTGATCCAGCCACTCTGAGTGGCTTCTAGACTTTTTCCTGAATTGGGCACAGTTCCTTCTAGCTCACTGAACTGCAAGACTGTGTAAAAGCATCAGTCACGAATGAGGAGTTCCTAATAGTTGCACTTGTTATGTCCTTATTTGCTGGCTTATGTATGGCGATGCGTATATACGTATGTGTGTATATAGGTCTTGCAGATATACAGATAATCTGGGCGTGTATTGCTTGGTATAATTATAGTTTGGCTGGGCAAAGTCTCTAGTGGGAGGATTGCAACTTGAGCCACTTCTTCAGCTTGAGCCATCTGCAGTGGGTGGCACCCGGCTTTCTGTATAATCCCCCACGTTTTAACTCGTCTGTTAACCGTCTCCTCTGGACCTGTTTGATGGCCCAGCTTGGGAAGCTCAGAATGGAAGTTCACAGCCTGGTCTGGCTGTGACCTTTCATCTACGTGAAATTCTCCTCCAAGTCTCTTGCCGATAGGAAGTACAGAACAGAAAACCACACCGGGAGGCCTGCCTGCATAGTTTGTAACATCATGTCCCTCCTTTCCCTCTTCTCACGCCTATTTGTTATTTGACAAGTAGTTACGGTGCATTCCATGCTGTTAATTCAAATGAAGTGGCCTAGCAACCAACGAGCCCTCACTTCAAACTAAAATACTCACATGTGCTTCAGTCAGTTCTCTGCAAACTACTTGCCCTGTATCACCATGCCTAACAAACCTGGAAATGAATGCCCATCAATAAATATGTGGTGTGTAACCATCAACATAGCACTGCTTAGAAATGAACATGAATCACTTGGGAAGAAGGTCACGTTCTGTAGGGGTTTGGCTGAACAGGGGGGAAAACCTTAATCTCACCCACTTCCAGGTCATATTTCCATTCACATTCCCACCATCTAATTCTTTTAAAAAACCCAACCACAGACCTTCTGTGGAGCCAGTAAAGATTTCTTAATTACGAGGCAGTGGGCAGATGAACATAAGAGGAGCTCTGTTGGATCACACCAATCTTCGATCTAATTCAGTATCAGAGATTGTCTTTGGCCTTTCTGACTTGAAACTGCCCTGGAGTTTACACGATCTGCTTTTTTCTCATGCCCCATACTTGCAAAAAGGACTGAGTCATCATCTACGTCTCATAACAATTGTATGAAAGTTGGTATTCCATTATGGTACAAACCTCCCTGTTAAAAGAACACCTCCTAGATCCAGCCTTTGTTATAACCATGATTCAATTTATTTTTCTTGTATCTAAAGTGCAAGAGATTTTGCCTCCCTCATGATGTTCACTTTGGGTTAGAGCAATGATAGGGTGACCAGATAAAATCCAGGTCAGGGCTCATGTAACTTTAACAGTTGTAGAGAAAAGGGAATTTCAGCCAGTGTCATTGGTATGCAATTAGTTCCTGGTGAAATTCCCTCTTCATCACCACAGTTAAAGTTGCAGGAGCCCTGGCTTCTTTTGTATATGGTCACTCTAGTATAGTGCCTAGCAAACCATACCTCTGAAAAAGGTTCTTCCATTCCCAGTGTCTGTCTTGGCACATGTACATAAGCAAATTCATCTGAATGAGGATGTGCTATAACAGGCTGTAAAATATGAAAGACTATCGATTAAATCAAAATATGACAGACAATAATGGCTGAAACATATAAAGAGACTCGAGAATATCGAATGCAATATCAATGACCAAATGGATCTATCTTGTTTAAAAATGTTCAGGGAAAACATTTAAAATGCAGGTGATAGTAATTTCATGGTGTAACTCCATGCTTTTCAGCCCTGGAGATGCTTGAAATCTTATCAGAGGCTCTGCAATGAGATAGTTAGTAACTGCGGACATACTACCTGCATAAAACATAAGGGCTGTGTTGGATCAAACCAAAGACCTATCTATAGGGTGACCAGACAAGATCCAGTATAGTATAGTGCCTGCAACAGTTAAAGTTGCAGGCACTATACTAGAGTGACCATATACAAAAGGAGGCAGGGCCCTTGCAACTTTAACTGCTGTGATGAAGAGGGAATTTCACCAGGAACTAATTGCATACAAATGACACTGGCTGAAATTCCCTTTTCTCTACAACTGTTAAAGTTACATGAGCCCTGACCTGGATTTTATCTGCTCAGCCTACCTATCTAGTTCAATATTCTGTTCCTGCAATGGCCAACCAGATGCCTATGGGAAGCCCACAACAGGACATGCAACAGCACCCTCCTGCTCATGTCCCCACAAAAACTGACATGCAGATGTATACTGCCTCCAGTACTGGAGGTATCACATAGCCATCCTGACTAGTAACCATTTATAGTCTTATCCTCCATGAATTTGTCTAATCCCATACAAGTTAGCAGCATCACTGCATCTTGTGGTAACTGAAAGACACTGGTTTTGATCTAGACTAAGTTGGTTTCACTTAAGTCCAATCGAAATCAGTATGAAAAGTTAGTCCTGACTTCCCTTAAGTCCCATTGATTTCAGTGAAAACAAACTGCAACTAACTTAGCCTGAATCTAACTCATATTCCACCATGGTTGCATTTATTTCCACATGGAGCTAACTAGGTGCCACAGTCCTGTCTACAGCAAGAGTGTATGCATCCTAGAAGGCATGGCAATGCCCTCTAAATTGGGATGGATTGCATATATTAGAGAGAAATCATTATTGGTGTTGCATAAATAATTATTCTGCGCAGAATAGGTGACCTCTGGACGCTAACGCTGCTTTCCAGAGTCACACCACACCAAGGTTCAAACAATGCTTTTGTACTCCAAAAGTTATACATCATCAGCCCTCATCCCATTGGTTTATAACCCCAGTGACATCATTTGGCCAACTCTATTTTACTCTCGAGTAGTCCCTAGTAGTGGCCAAATGTGGCGTTGCATTGCCATGTGCTATTTTACTTGTACCCAGAGATGCTTTGCAACGTCCCTCCACTTCTATCTAGGATGACCATCTGAAAAGGAGGACAGGGCTGATGTAACTTTAACAGTTGTAGTGAAAAGGGAATTTCAGCCAGTATCATTTGTATGCAATTAGTTCCTGGTGAAATTCCGTCTTCCTCACAACAGTTAAAGTTGCAGGTACTATACTAGAGTGACCATATACAAAAGAAGGCAGGGCCCCTGCAACTTTAACTGTTGTGATGAAGAGGGAATATCACCAGGAACTAATTGCATACAAATGACACTGGCTGAAATTCCCTTTTCTCTACAACTGTTAAAGTTATATGAGCCCTGTCCTCCTTTTTAGATGGTCAGCCTACTTCTATCATTCCCTTATATGGTCATTTTGTCTCTCCAGGTGTGCCACGGTCACATCTGGATGAATCACACTCCTGGTTACAATGGAGTCTGACCTGGAGAAGAAGGAGCATTGGCAATATTGACAAGCTCCTAGTTCTTGCGCCGCCAAATCTCTTGCAAGCAGCTTGACTTTTGCAAAAATGGACAGGCAGTGGGGAATGGGGCTTTGGGGTGCTGTGTGTGGATGGTTTGGGTGTGCGTGTCAGCAGACACATGTAGGATGCATGTCAGGTGTGTGTTAGGTGTGTGTAAGGGAAATGGACGTGTTTTGGGGTGAAAATCATAGATCTGTTCAGATTTTTACAACATTGGGATTAAGACCATTAATCTAAATTGCAGCATTGTACAGGTCCACAGGGGCTTGGCAAAAAAAGTAACCTTCAAGAGTTATATTGTGCTAAGAATGCTGACACATCTAAAAAAAAAAAAAAACAGATAAGAAAAGAGAAAATTAAAGCCAGAAACTGTTAGATGGATTTACAGGAAAAGAATTTTGCCTAGAACATTTGGGAATTGAAGAATGCAAGACCGAGCACAAAAGTAATATTTTGGCCAAGAATGTCAAAGCACAGAGGTAAAATCAGCCAAATGTCAGCTGCGCATATTGTCTAAATGTCAGCTGCAATAGTAAAAAAAAAAAAAATGCAACTCTTGGCAAGGATGGCTGTTCAGTTTCTTAGTTTCCATGTCACCTACTGCTAATTCTAGGAAAGATGTCTGTCGGGAACAGGAATTAAAATATCAACAACAGATGAGTGCCAAACACGTTTTGAAGCAGTTTCCCAAAGGAGAGGTAGAGATGGTCAGGAAGGGTCCAGAACGCAGGGGGTAAAGCACTAACCTTGCATGGAGAAGGTCACAGGTGCAATCCCTAGTGTCTCTAGTTAAAAGGCTTGCAAGAAGCAAGGCTGGGAAAGACCCAGTGCCCAAGACCTTAGAGAGCCATCGCCAGTTACTGTGGGTCAGTTAGTACTGGGTTAGGTCAGTAATTCCCAAGCGATGTGCTGGATCATAGTGAACATTAGCATGCCACAGGATTTCCAGTGTGCCATAAGAAATACATTAAGTAATTAAATACTCATCTGAGCCCATGGGATCCACCCACAGGGCTTGCCTGCTACAACTATACCTGATTCAATGCTTTGGGCTTGCGCCCTTTCATTCGGAGGCACACCCAGTCCATGAGTCATGTCATGCAGCAACATAGGTGGTAGGCTTCTCTGCGGGCAGGTGGCTCTTCATAGGCCTTTATCACACAGGCGGTTTGATCCACACCCGCCACGACTTTGATCCAATTCTTTCACATGACGTCGTTCCCCTCTAGCTGCTCTTGCACTCTGAGTGCTCCGTTTCCCATTTCACTTTCAAAGTATCCCTGAACGGGGATAGTCCATTTTCTCCCCTCTTCCGCAGGCTTTGCTGAGGTATCAGAGCAAAACCAACCACGTGTGATCAAAAGGCTACACTCGCATAGGAAACGGAGGGGGAATCCGCATAAGCAAACCGGGTAGGTGTGATAAAGGCCTAAAAGTAAAAAATTACCATTGCAAGAATTAAGTAAGCTTCCAAATATTGAACCCTGACTGTTTAGGTAAAGCGATAGTGGGATGCTGGGACATGCTGACTAGGCTATCTTCAAGCATTAAGGAGAATGCCTATCATTGTTCTGGGTGCTGACTGAGAAAGTACATATATATGCCTCTTTTTGAGTGTAAGGATCATGTATGCCTCCAGTTTTACTTTGGGAAAAGTAGTTCTCCTACTGTTTCAAGTTATGAAAACACTTGGTTAGATGAAGCTATAGTATGTTCAGATGTTCTGGAATGCATTATACAACATACACATTCTGGAATGCATTATTCAGTAGGAATTTTTCAGTGATGTTTGATGCACCAAAGTGGATTTATTTTCCAATTGTAAAAATGTCACTTATATGCTTAGCCTCAACAATGGGCAACATTTAATTTGTTCAGGATCAATGTTTTCATTTGAAAAACGTACTATAGAATTTGTTGATTTCTGCAATCCCAGATGGAATTCCCAATACTATCTACTTCCTGAGAAGTCTCAAAGGACAAGAGGCTAGTGAGTGTCTGGTACACTGACCTGTGTACCAGGTCGCAATTCAACCTATCCAGTGCACAACACAGGGCCATATTGGGCCACGGATTATGCCTACTGCCCATGGATGTACACCACGCCTTAACCGCATTTTTCTTCTTGTACTCCCTTCTCTACAGCACTTACTGTTACATCTTGACCAACCACAAACCTACCTTTACTCAGGGTGAAAGCAAACGTACATAACATTTGTAGAGTAGTAGTGGGGACATTTGCAAGCACTCTCATCACATTCCGTTTAAGAATACCCCTTTCTGTCCTGAGGAGGGGCCGGGGGGGGGGGGATATATTCTGCAAACCAGCCTTCCCCAACCTGGATCCTTCCAGATATTTTAGACTATAACTCTCATTACCCCTGACTGTTGGCCATGAGGGTTGGGACTGATGGGAGTTGGAGTCCACACTAAAGAGGAAGGCTTCAGCAGGCTCCAAGGTTTCAGAAGTACAAAACATCTTTGGAGGAAAACAAAACCTAGGAAGTGGGATGTCTGCAAGAACAACCCAATGACAATTAGCATGCTCAGCGGCCGCAACATGCCAAATTGGGGTGGAGGTGGGGTGTAGCATGGTAAACCAGGAAGGAGGAGGAGTGGAATGGAGTGCCCTAGAAAATGACATAGCTTGCTGGCAGGGTACAGGTGTCACTTGTATTTTATTTTAAGTTATTGACAAAGGATACTGCCCATTGTATCTCCGTATGATTTGCTGCTCTGGCCTTGTTCCTTTCCCATCATCCCTCACTGGGGATGGGTGGTTCCGCTGCACCTCTGCACTGCATATGATGGAAACATTAGCTTATGCAGAAGAATTCTCTGCCCTCAGAATAGGTTTCCTGTGGCATTTCTGCATAAGTCGCTGCTCTCTGGACTTGATTCCCTTCCAATCCGGAAGCATGCCCAGAACAGAGACTCACAAAGAAACAGAGAGGGTGAGCTACTTTGAAGGAAATCCTTACTCTTTCACATTGATAAGCTAGACCTTATTTGGACATGAGAGTGACATGCACCTCCAATTTTCATTCAAAGAATAAGGTACAGTAGTCTGCTGTTTGGAGAACAATGTACTAATTTATCAAGAGAACCATTTAAAAATCAAGTGAACATTCTAGCCAATGTAAGGCTTACCTCTTAATTACAGATGCCGGAAATGTGAAAAACAGGACCCATAGAATTTCAAGGCTAGATACACATTTGGAGGGAAATGAATGTATCTAACTGAAAAGGTTATTTGGATGTTTACTTGCAATGACCTAGAGTACCCACAGCGTCTAAAAGCAAGCCATAGTTTTTCTGGAAAGCTAAACCCTCTCATTTTTATATTTTTGAAAATCCTTAGAGCTTTGCTTTGAACTTCAACCATGAAAAATCCTATCTCATAAATAATGGCATTTGTTGATTGGCTGAAAGTCTGGGTCAATATTGGTTTTGGCAACTGGTTTTGGCTGCAACTGCCTGGAGAAATATGCTGGTCACAGTGCTAAAAAGTTATGTCCGTATGCGCCTCTTTTTCTTGGAGCCATGCCGGAAAAAAAGAATAGTTTCCAAAGTTTCTTCCAGAATTTAACCTAAAGTTTGGTAAAACATAATTTTATATAAAACGTGGAACATTCTCTCCCTATCACTTATATTCCAGTAGTGCCGATTTATTATGGGCGATGCCTATCTTTTTGCAATCTGTCAGTGATAAATTAGGATGGAACTATAGCCTAAGTGATGAATTTGTGTTCTGACTTTGCCATTTCAGCTGACAATTTACATGACAAAATGTTTGTCCACAAATGTTATTCCCACACACAGAACACAAGCAGGTCAGATAGAAAGCCGAGCTACTTTCTCTCAACATCTACTTACTACGTGAAGGAAAGGTTTTTGTATAGACATGCATTCTGTTACTAAGATGCTTAACCGTTGGCCTTCAAACATGTGCAGTTTATATTTTGTATTTTTCTTAACATCGCCCTAGCACTTTGTCTAATATGTATCATTGCTGTGAAAAAGACTGCATGGGCAAGACAGCCAAGGCAGCTAGGAGCAAGAGGATCCTGAGACCTAGTGCCGGACTTTCAGCTCCATCACACCAGTGATTTATCGCACTCTTGCCATGCCTAGTATGTGTTTTTGCAGTGCGGTACTCACATGATGTCGTCCCTGTCCTGTCCTGCACTCATCTCACCTCTTCCCCTCCAGTTTCCCATCTTATTTTGGAGTGGAGAAAGTCTGTTTTTTCCCCTCCTTGCGCAATAAAGCCGCTCCCCCACCCCGTGTACTGCTGTTCTTGCGCTATATTGGACCATCCTGTTTTTTGTTGGGGGCGTGTGTGTCGAAGAGCGGTCTCGCTGACAAAAAGGGGGCAGGGCGATTCTCTGCTCAACTGCTCAACCGTGAAGGGGTAGGGAGAGAGGGCACCCGAACACCCCATGGAGAAGGCGAGTGAGGCCGCTGCCGCCCATGCCCAGGACTTGGTCCCATTCAACTCTATGGTTCTTACTCCTGAGTAGGCATGTCTAGGTTTCCTGTCCAGAACAATGTTGGCTTTCCCTTGCCATGCCAACATTGATCACAAACTCCTCAAAAACTAATTGTAATACTTTCTCTTCACTTATATTGTTTAATATGGTTTCAGGGGAAAGCATAGTATGTTGTTTTATCATAATTGCACAGTTTCAGAGTGACGTATATTGTATTTCTGCAGAAAAATATATATTAAATATATACATTAAAAATTAAATGCAGGGGGAAGGAGAACATAGGGGGCAGGGCAGGAGATTTTGCCGGCATAGTAGTGGTACAGATGAAAAGATACATGAGCGCAAGAACGCACAGACGTGAAAGTGCCCAGCGCTCAACTCGCTAAGGAAACGGAGGGGGAAACCGCAGACACAAACCGGGGAAAAAAGTAGGTGTGACGGATCCCTACGTGTAATTTGCAGTACTTTGACCTGTGGGTCCAGTCCTGTAATTTTATCAAAGGAGTTGCCCTGCTGCAGTACATAAAGTTTGGCAACTCCAGATACATGCAAATGCTTTCCTGACTACCAAGTTGCCATCCTAGACTTTACCTTTAATTTTACCAATCTAGAGCCTTGGTAGGAAACATGATCCAGTCCTTAAGCATCATTGTCTCACATGAAAGCACCACCTGGGCACCATTCATGGTACTTCCTTTGTTTTGTATACTTCTACCTGTCCCTTGGAAGCATGGCTTTTGTAATGCTTAGTCAGCTCACGTAGCCAGGAACCTCCTCACGGTTCCATTTCATCCCTCAGAATCGTTCTCTAATGTCAAACTATTTATCCCTTTGTTCAACCCCAATCTGAATCTGCCCAAAGTTGTCCTCCCACCTTTGTTTGAAGTCTATAACTACCCTTTAGTTTGGGCACTCTATTTGTGGGATGCAAGTGTGGACTGACTCTCTCTCTCTCTCTCTCTCTCTCTCTCTCTCTCTCTCTCGATCTCAGTGATGCAGCAAGGGACCTTGGGGCCAATGTCCAGGGACACACAGCCCAGGGGGCTTCCAATTGACCAACCAGAAAGCGGCAGGTGATGAGAGGGTATCAAGGAAGCAGAAGCAAACTCCATTTCATTCCAGAAGTGATGATGATGATATGATTTAAGTGAGTTTATAATATGAAACTGCACATGCCTCCCCCCCCCCCCACATCTGCCCTTTTATCAGTGTTGGCAAACAGTGTTGTTGCTGTTCTAACATATTGGGAATTTTGAAACAATTGTTAGGCTTAGGGTGAGGGAATGGTGAGGGGAGAGTAGAGAACAGAAATGTTAGTTGTGTGCTTAACAAATGAAGTAACGCATGGCCATCTAACCCACCCACTCCGCGCCCCATAAGATGAATAAGTCCAGGGTCTAAAATTACCCATCTGCACCACTGGTCATCCTTCTCCAAGAATTGCCCAGGGGTTGTTTGTCTCTCATGATCCTTCCTACTGCTCTCCCTACCATGGAAAACGGTCACCTATATTCACCTAATATCTACCGGCAGGAAGAGGACGTTTATGCATGATGAGCCAAGAAGGGCCAGAAGATCTATAATTTTAATGGAGAACATTCTGTAAAACTCTTCTTCTAGAAAATGTAGCTTTATCTTAATTCTATGCCAAAGAGGACCTAAGCAGGGCATAAACTGGTTTGAAACTTTCTCCACATTTGTAAATCAGTAAAATTACAGATATGATGAGGATCCAATTATAACAATGACCAGGTTCATACATTACAGTAGCAATTCCAGGGTTATTTAACCCAGGAATGGTCAGGGCTGAACAAAGTAATATGCAGCACGCTCATTGTTGCTGCTTTCAATTAACAACCCAGGAATGCCCCATTCCTGGGTTGTTTTGTGACATGCAAACCTGAAAACTCTGGACTGCAGAGTTAACCCAACAATAAACCACGGGCAATTAAGCAACACAGAAATTGCCATTGTGACATCCGAATGGGCTCATTGTTAGGACATCTGAAAGGCTAAGTAAAAGAGAACCCATTAGTAACTTATGGGTAGATGCTAGAATGGATTTTGAGTTATTTTGGAATCAAAGAACTGTGCCTGGAATGCAAGTTGGGCTGCCTAATATCTGGGAAACTGCAGCTATGCTAAACATTTCCAGTTATATAAGAATCAGTCAAAAATCATTGAGAGGGAAGAGAGCTAACCACTATGGTGTTCATTTGTTTTGTTTTGAGCTTATAGTACTAAAGGAGCAGGAAATTAGTTTTACATGTTAAAAATTAACACTATTTGTAAAAAATTCTAAAGCTAAAAAACTGAGATCCACAAAGCTACTTGAAGGATTTATACAAGCCCAGTGGGGCTTTAACTTGACTACCAGCACCCATGCCATGATCACAATTGCTTTTGAAACTCCTCTCATTTTACAAGCAATATGTGTATATGGTGAGAAGAGTCCATGTTCAAAGACACTTTATGTGTATGGAAGACACTTTAACACAAGGATAGGCTGCCTTAAGCCCATCCATGTGAACGTGTGGGCCACTATTGTGCTTTTAAAGTCATACAACAAGAGCCCCTCTCAGCTAAAGCATAAGTTCCATATGGTAAATTATCCGAAATATGTGATCTTGCTTGGGGCCAAATTAATGAGATAGTGGGCCATCTGCGATTGGATCGCCCATGTTGCAGGGGTGGGCTTGGAAAATCAGATCTAGGATAGATGTATGTCAGCACTTTTTATCGGTATTGAATTGCACTGATAACTGTATTCTGTATAGAGCTTTCCTAGCGTTATTTCCTGCTTTTTATTCTATATTATCCAAAAATACTGCAACAGATGTCATTGTGTGTGCTGTGAGGTATAAACGCACAAGAGTAATATAGTGCCACCATGATGGGATGGTATCACTATGACACAAGGTGTAGATCTGGCCCAGGACCATGATGTTGGAGAATAAGGAGCAAACATTTTCCTCTCATGCTGCTTCCTTGATCTGAAGCCCCCACTCAGAACTGCTGTTTGCCACTCAGGGGGAAGTAATATAGCTGCCCCCTTCCCCAGGAACATGGTCCTGATAAGATTCCTATACTCCCTTTCCTTCACCCCATGGCTGCTTTCAACTTTGTTAAAAATGTGTGAGATCAAATCACAGTTTTCCCAATGTCTCATCTAGAAAACACCCCTACCCTTTTGCATTATCATCATCTGGAGAACTCTGTAAAGAATCCCATCTATGCATGAAGCATTGAGTGCCATCAAACAGGGGGGATATCGCATTTCCCTACCATCACTTAGCCTCCTGCTGCTGTCCCACAATAAGGACAAACAGCTTTGACCACGTGGCCCAATGAGTGGGGTTTTATTGTGCTGTGGCAATAGCCCAAATGGCGGTAATAGCCTCCCAAATCGGATTTTCGCTGTCTTATTTTATGACTGGAAAAAAGACCAGAAGGAGCATGAGACGCGTGGGAAGCGGACGGTGTCGTGAAAAGAAGCCACGAAAAAATCGTGAGTGGCCAAGTAACGAGCGTGTGATAAAACACTCATATGATGAGCCCCACTGTTCACTTTTTGTTTATTCTGTTGCCCTTTAGGAATGTTATTTATAGTGGAGTCTGGTACGTCAGGGAGAAAGTTAAGCTTGCACCCTTCTCTCCCTGACATCTAGTTTTCTATGTACATGAAATGTTTTGTATGGAAGACCATTAAGCCAGGTGAACCCCAACCTGTTGTGGAAGAGAAGGCCAGATAGGTAGGCAATAGCATGTCCCTCCAAGCATTCAGAAGGCCTATGAAAAACTTCCTGTTTAGAAATGTATTCTAGGAGGGATAATAGACAGTTGATTGTGGGATATATTATTATTATTTTACTTGGTACATTAGTTATCTGCTTTCACTGTATGTTTAATTCAGCTGGCCTCTTTGAATATCTATTTAAAAGCTAGTATTTACTTATCACATTCATATCTCTCCCATCCTTGAAAAAAAACACAAACTTACCCCCCCCCCCCATTTTATTCTTACAACAACCAGATGAGGAAGGTTAAAGTAAGAGATATCTAAATGCTACAAGAAAAGAAGAGAATTCTCAACTGTGTGTCCCCTCATCATGCAAAACTGGGGAACCCATGCAGGAGAGAACTGCTGAGCAAGGAAGGGTTTTGTAACCCTTTCCATATCCAACAATTCTCCCTTGCAAATGTCCTCCAGGCAGTTTTAATGTAACCTCCCCTCCTCAGCTGAGCTTCAAAACAAAAGTAAACCCGATCTGGCAGGCGAAGGCCTGTGGGGTAAAACTGGCAAGCACAGCAGGGCTCAGTACATTTGCTCACACTAATTGATTTTCCCTGCAAGTGCCCTCAAGGAAAACATGGGGTTAGGAACCTGTGTTTTCCTCTTAAGATGAAGCTGCGCTCTTTCTTTTCTAAGGAATTATTATTTTATTATTATTTATTACATTTATATACTGCCCCATAGCCAAAGCTCTCTGGGAGGTTTACAAAGATTAAAACATTAAACATTTTAAAAATGACAGTAATGTTTGGATTTCTATTACAATTAAATAGTTACCTTAGAGTGCTGTGTCTGGTCCTTCATGAAACATGCATGTAACCCTGTGGAGTATACGTTATGGGGGAACCAGCCAAAGAAAAGGGTGAGGTTCCTCACAAAACCAACCACTTCAGAAAGCTCTCTTCACTCAGACTTTTGCCAGAGAACTCCAAAGGTTAACACCACAGATCAGAGGAAATAAACACTTTGTGGCCATCATAACAATTCCTTCCCTAAAATATCTCAGTTTGGATTCTGCATTGTAATAAAATGTTTTTTGGTTGGTGTCCCTTCACTGCTTTATTTCTTACTGCTTTTCAAAATGACTACTGAGTATTTTAATTTGGTGTTAATTAGACTTTTTCATCAACATGAGGCCAAACACAGTGGGATGGGCCCAAATCCATAATTATGCAACATAATTGTGCTTGTTTCTTATGTGAATCAGTGTGGTATAGTGGATATTTCACTCAGCCATGAAACAGAATGAGTGAGACTTTGAACTTTCCCTCCTACCCTAAGTGTCTGACTAGATATGACAAGGGCAGACATATAAAATAAACCAGAGATCAAGGAAAACTGAAATTTTTACACACAAGCAACAGTATTATAATAATCAAATTTATAAAACACTATAAAACATTTCTAAAAATAATATACAGAACAGAGCTAAAGTTGCACAACAAAAGATACAGGTAAAAGTCAAGATTTTGCAGAGTTTTTCCTGATCTCTTATTTCTCTTCAGTTTCTATTGTTCAGGATATTATCTCTTTCATTTGTCACATATTCACTGTCTACCCTACTCATGTTTAAAAGGGAAGTGGGGAGTCTACAAGGGGCACACAGATAATAGAAGCTAAATCTTCCATCTCGACTGCTTGATGCAGATCTCCTTCAGATGAAGAATAAAGTGGTTTAAATGATGGAGCCAGGGCCAGCTCTACTGTTAGGCAAAGTGTGGCGGCTGCCTTAGGCAGTGGATACAAAAGGATGAGGAATGGTATTTACTGTGAAGTGTTTGTACTCCACAACCTGCCTCTATGTCCTTCCGAGTCCCAGGTCAGGAGTTTTTTCTTTCAAGTTCTGCCCTTCCCTCTCTCATCTATTTCCACCACAAACTTTCTTCTTCTCTAGGCCATGGCCTTCCCTTTTAACTCCTCCATCCACTGACCCTACACCTCTCTTAACTTTTCTCTTGACTTTAACCCTTTAGACTTTCTTCTCTCTTGCTAGGTTTGTTAGCTGACCATGGGGTCATCTTCCTCTGGGTCTCTTACTGTGCCATCTTCCTCTCTACAAGATCTTTCCAAGAACTCTCACAGCCCCATATACAGGAGAGCTGAGTGGTATAGATAGGTTGATTTTAAAACATCCATTCAATTTGTTTCCATTAATCCATGCTTTGTTTTCTGCTGAGAAATAATGCTACCTTTCCCCATTAAATATTATTTCCTCATATGCTCTATTTATACTTTCAACATAGTTTCTTATAAAAAATAATAATAAAAAGTAATAGGAATGAACATTTCTTCAGCATCTGCTAACTGACCTGGGAGCTTGTACTGAAAAATAAGAAAGATCCTCATGATTAGTTTCTGTGATTTTAAGCATGTTTTACTAGGTAGTAGATTTCAGTTACAATTTTAAATACCTACAGGATGCTTTTACACAAAAGCTTGAAGGATTTTCAAAAAGCTTGTGGAATTGAGATCTACAGTATCTTACTACAGTTGCAAAGCTCTGCACACTTACCTGGGAGTAAGCTCCATTGAACATAGTAAGACATACATACTTCTGATTAAACAGGCATAAGATTTTGCTCTAATTATGATGAACGTATTTGTGAATTTGCACCCAAGAGTTGAAATATCAGATTTTATCTAACAGAGAAATCTAACAGAGAAAACACTAGGCACTAGAAAGAATGTTTTTTTAAAAAAAAAGAAAAAAGAAAGACAAGGAAGAAAGATGTTTGTTTATTGAAGCAGTGGATGTTCTCTAAGTAATTAGTTACACATGTTTTTGGTTGTGCCTCAGGGTAAGCAAGTCCTGGGATGAGGTAATAAATAGGCTGAATGTGGTTTTGGGAACTGACAACCGCAATACCCAAAACATCCAGTAAGTAAGAACATTTGGATCTTTCAGAACGTGGAAATCCAAAGAGACTGCAGAGGGGAAAAGATAATCCAGCAGCTATAACTATTACATAGCTGTTGTGTGAATAAGCAGCACTATAAAAAGGGAAATCCAAACAAAACTTTCGCTCACAATCCTGAAGAGATGACAAGAGGCAGGGGATTATTTACCAGGGGCTGTATTTACTCCAGCATTTCTGGGTAAACTGTATTGATGTCAGTCAGGTTGCTGACCAGGGAGTGGGGGTTACGAAGGCTAGGCTGCTCAACTGTCTTTTGAGACATTTTCCTCAGAACAAAATACCTTGAGGTGGTAATACTTTGTGCCTCAGAATGGTTTCTTAGGTTGCAATCCTACACCCCCTTTCTACATGTCCTATTTGAGCCAGGCTGTGGGTTCACAATATATTAAGCAAAATCTGTGGGGAGGGGGCCATCCAGGGGCAAGGTCTACAGACCTTGCTCCCAAGGAAAAATGATACTTGTCTGACAAAATTCAATTGAGCTCTCATATTTCTCAGATTTATGGGGAATATAACAGGGCTTAGAGCTGGACATTCTGGCCTCATTAATGGTCTCAGATTGTGACCAATGTATTTTCCAATGAGGCCCGTTAGGAGGGAAAAGCACCCTGGGTGGCTGATGGGCCTCTTCAGATTCCTCCACCTTCAGCGTTAGGTTCTGGTAACTGGTCCTCTTCTCCTTCTCAGAATGGTCTTTAGTAAATTCTCCCTTGGGCAATAGGTCTGGCAGATTCTGGGGCCTTGAAATATCCTGGGCAGATGATCCTGGTTTGGTGTTTTTGAAGGAGCCCTTATGGGGGACCCAGAGGCAGATCACAACATCATGTCTACAGCACCTTGAAGAAGAAACTGTAACAGGAAGCAGGAAGAAAAATGCGACCATTGACCCAGAATGGGCCAATCGGGACTAAAGATCCAATACAAAGACTAAGGGAATATCTGCATAGAGGGGAGCCATCATGGCCAACCCTAGAGGCAGAGCTAGGCTGACCAAATGAAAAGGAGGACAGGGCTCCTATATCTTTAAGAGTTGTATTGAAAGGGGAATTTCAGCAGGTGTCATTTGTATGCATTCAGCACCTGGTGAAATTCCCTCTTCATCACAACAGTTAAAGCTGCAGAAGCTATATTAGAGTGACCAGATACAAAAGAGGGCAAGACTCCTGCAGAATTTCACCAAGTGCTGAATGCATAGGAAATTCCCTTTTCAATACAACTGTTAAAGATATAGGAGCCCTGTCCTCCTTTTTCATATGGTCAGCCTAGGCAGAGCCAACCTAGCCAAAACTCCAAAGCCCACAGAGACAATGGACACCACTTGGGATAGAGATCAATAGCACCACCAGTAATGGGAAAAGGAAACCTTTAGAGTCCGTTTTCAGAATACATCTTGCTCAATACTCTGTTCCTTATCACTCTTTTCACTGTCATCCAATGAGATCTCTCTCTCTCTCTCTCTCTCTCTCTCTCCTTAATAAAGCTGTTACCCAACTATTGTGGAGGTTGTTGTTTTTCCCTCGCTCTTCTTTAGGCACTGTTTTGTTTTGCCAATCAGAATGGCTAAAAAGCATTTTGTCAATTGCATCAATGCATGCTTTTGGCAGGAATAGGGATTCTAAGGCCTCATCTACACCAAGCTGGATATTACACTATGAAAGTGGTAAGAAGCAGTATATAAAAGGCAGGATCCACACTACTTCTTTATGGTGGTATTGAAGTGCACTGTCAACTGTTGGGGCCCATTGACACATACCATATACCACTTTCATACTGCTATATCCTGCTTGGTGTGGTTCCTGCCTTTTATATACCGCTTTCATGGTGCAATATCCTGCTTGGTGTAGATGAGGCCCAAGTGGTGCTTCTGATTGTGAAAATGGAAATATGTGGTGATATAATCTAATCTGGACTATAGATATATTTTCATGTGAACAATCCCAGATGTCCTACCTTGTGGTGGTGGGGGAAGACCCATAGCCCTAAATACAAGTAGCTCTATTCTGTTGGCAAATCATCCTCTGTAGCTACTGATGTAGTTGAGACATGCTTACAAATTGATTAGGTGCAGTTGTGTGTGTGTGTGTGTGTGTGAGAGAGAGAGAGAGAGAGAGAGAGAGTTATTACTATTATAATGAATCCAAAGGTCACCACCTAAATCCAGGGTCCCACAGAGTTAAAATGTTTTAAGCAGTCTCTCCTTCCCTGGAAAACCCAGGGAGGATTTCCCAGTGAAAAGCATAAACTGGAAATCCTTGGCTCTCTCACCTAACTATAATAGTCAGTAGGATGTTTTTAGGATGTTTTAATACAGTTTTAATAATGTGTGTCATGTTTTAATCAGTTTTATGTATTTTATCATATTGTTGTTCCCCGCCTCGATCCAAACGGAGAGGCGGGTAAGAAATAAATTATTATTATTATTATTATTATTATTATATGCAGAAGAGTTACAAAATATGAGTTTGCTTGTTTTCCCATGTTTCTTTCACTATCATGGATTTTCGGAGGAAAAAAACAACACAGAATTCTCAGAAGAAGAAACAAGACAGTTAACAGCTAAAAGCACACCCAGCTTGTCAAGTTCAAACTGATCTTGTGCTGAAAAGTGCCAAAAAAATTAGTCACATTTAATAAGCAATGGAATAAAACCATCTTAATGTTTTTCTCTAAATACTCACATCCTTTTGAATAATTTGAATGACCAAATGCATTAACGTTTGGGGCGGGGAATAATTCAACACATAGTCAAAGTAGCATTTCCCCTGTCCTATCACTTATTTTCTTTCCCTCACACTGTTGCAAGAAATGCTCCATATTGGATGGGATAGGTTAGGATGCCAATCTCATTTGTTTTCAGGTGGGCATCACTGAGTTTGGTCCGACCACCTGACTTCCTTTTTCCCCACTTGGGCAATGCCTGACAAAGGAGGGAGGTGCAAAAATCTTTCAAGACTTATATGTGCCTGAGAGCATCTTGATGACAAACCGCAGCCATCTTCTTGTTTAGATTGCCTATTAGCAGAGATCCTGGCTAATGTGCAATCATTCAGTGCACAATGAAAGGCTTCGTTGAAATTATGCTGCCAACTATTTCATCACTACAATACTTCACAAATCACAGTCATGCAAACATAGTCCGTATGGGATATATTAGAGCTTTACAGTGGAAGAACATCTTGTTATTTATGTTAAATTCTGTAGCTGCCAGTTGATTGATTTTATTTTAATTTGGAAAAAGATACTCAGCATTTCATTCTGACTTTACAGTCTCCAAAATGAAATGGTTGACAGTTGAGTCTGTATTTTTAATATCATTGCCCCCTCTGCAGCTGCCCCATGGATACCATCCTAATCAGCTAAGGAGGCAATATAATTCAGTTTCAGCTACTCTGTTATTATCCATTATGTGGTAAGTAGGAAGAACAGAAGACTAAGAACCAAAATTCCTCTCCTCTTTTTGCAATTTCCTTAGGCATCTTGGCCAAGAGAGGTAATAACATCTGGCTCTGTTTGAATAAATGTAAACAGGGGGACTAAAGTAGTAATCCTGCCATTCCTAGGGCTACTTTCATCACAAGCCTTTGCAGTTTTAACCCAAGGGAATGTGGAAGTGTCATCTTAGCCACCAGGTCGTTCCTGGGGGAACCAAAGAATAGAGATGCTATTGGCCTTCAACATCAGTCTCTTTTCTGCCATGCAGGCTCAGAAGGCTAAGGCCCCTGCCAGTTTATATTTCTAACAGTCACATTAGGTATTCTCTGGTTCTCATAGTTCCTCATGTCATTCCCAAAGTCCCTTTGTTTTGGGCTTTCATGTAAATATTTGAAGTGAAGTGCTGTCATCATAGCGTTGGCAAGCCTTGAGTTTTCAGATTTCCCTCCTCTCTAAGCAAACATATAGTTTGGTGCTGAGTGGATTTGCCCTTAACTGTGCTTGCCCTAAACTTTCCAGTGTACATAGGTGCTGAAAATGGAAGGTCCAAAGAGCTATTGAATCTCTTACCTCTCACACACTGGAGGACCGCTGCCGTTAATTCAAAAGAGGTGAAAAGGAATTACCTAGCACCCTTCCAGTTTCTGAGCCCTCATCTCCTGAACACACATAAATGTAGGGGTAAAGGTGAATGGATATATTAACACTCTTTTAAGGGTTAGGTCCAAAGTCGTGACTGTGAACCCAACCAACTGCTTCTAATTCAAAGTGTGTGAGAGTCAGGTTGTAGTTGTTCCCTGGTAAGGAAACAAGGCAAAATGAGCTCCAAAACCAAGAACAATAGTAGTGAGAGTGTTTTGAATTATAGGATTATTTGAATTTCAGAGATTATAATATGCTGGCCCTCTCAGTACAGAACATTTATAACTATGTTGGAAACATGCTCCCTGATTATGCAGAATGGTGCTGTGACATGCTATGCTTGGTTTTGTATAGCCTGGCTCTTGATGGGGAATAGGCTTTGTTGCCTATTGATGGGGAATAGGCTTTGTTGCCTATTGGTTACTTCAGGCCACTGAAATTTAAGTCACACCCCACCTGCTGTTCAAATATGGCAGGACATCACACCCAAAAAAGTGCAAACTAAAGGTTACTTTGTTTTTTGAGTGTTTAAAGCAGTTAGTAGGTGAAATAGCAAGAGACACTCAGGGTGCAGAGTTGGAGCCCAATTAGGTTTCCTTTTAGCTTGGATTTCTTGTGTAAAAAGACTAGCACGTTTAGTATCTTTTGTGGTAGTAGCAGTTACATTCTATTAGAAGCCTGGCCTGATTTGCTCAGCTCTTTTCTACTTCTGACAGCTTAGCCAGTAGACTAGCTGTTTATGACTCAATGAGCTTCTCTACATGAACGATTTATTGCACACTCATGATTGGCCACTCATGGAAGTGTGCGGATCCTTTACATAGCGCCGACAACCTCCAGGACGACCCCCATACTTCGCCCCATTTATCCTGTTTTGAAAAAGATCGGAGTGTGTAAAGTTGGCAGTGTGCTATAATTCCACCACTAGATGGTGCTGTTTCATTTAACAGAATAGCATTGCCAAGAGGGGAAGTTATCAATACAAAATCACATGCTCACCATCTAAAGGAGCACGTAATGAACACAGAAGACTCCAGAAGAAGAAACCCTGGTAAGGGTGCAATTTTTCCCTTTAATGTAGAAACACCCAATAAAGTTTCCCAAGTCATCTGCTTTCTGCACTCAGCCTGCTTTATTCAGCCACTTCTGCTAACACCTGCATGGACAGGAGTTGAAAGAAACAATTTTTGTAGTGTGAACATGGGTAGAAGAAAGAAGTAGTCTGATTTTGGAGTCTATTGCAAAATGTTGGTGTTGCTAAGAGATTTCTGGTTGTCAAAAGCAACTTCTAGTACCTAGGGCAGCTGGGGAGCTTCCCATTTGCTCAAACTATAAATTTGTAAATGAGTAGTTCATTATAAAAACCATCATTCATCTCCAGCACTCTCTCCTAGCAAGGACGCTGAACGTGTAAAAGTCTGCCCTGGAACTTCTCACCATGTGGGGCAGTGTGACACGAAAATACCCCAATAACAAACGTTGATTTTTTTTCCACTTGGTTTTTCATTGCAAGAAGTCAGCATGTTGGAAATGATAAATGCAGGCATGACATGTTAGAGAGAGGATTTACATAAAAGCAGAAAGGGAATTCTGAGAGGGAAAAATTACCATGGGTTTAAATGACTTCCAGAATGCTGCAGCTTGTTTATGCTTGCAAGCAAACAGATCAGAGATGTGTCATGCTGCCAAGACGTCCCCACTAGGCTTTGAAATTCATTATCTCCCAACCAAATCTACCTCACTAAGTTGTTGTGAAGAAAAACACTGGGGAAACTCCCATACTATGCTGCTGTCTTGAGCTGCTTAGAGGAAGGGAGGGCTATAAATGTAGGAGCAAATCCTCATGCTGCTGCCATGAACCTTTCTCCTAAAATTGCAAACAGATTTCCTAACTGTGTACCTGCTTTTATAAGGGATTTTCCCTCTGGTTTTCCAAGAAGGCAGCCTCCCTATTAGTCACGATGCCTGAGTATGAGCCAAGCTGGAAGAAAGGCAAAACTCATAAAAATAGGCAATTCCTTCCTGTAATTTATAATTCTTCAAGTCATCTGCGGAATAAATAGAAATAGAAATGATTTCCAAATGGGTAAATGGCAATGCTCCAATGAAAAGACTGTTTAGGGCCATTTGAATGAACAATTTTATTATCTAAAGCATGCTGATTTATGATTTATTATGATACAAAAAAAATAGCATTCTTAACCGTTTTATTTCACCTGTTTATTCTGTTGTGCATCTCTTAGTATCCGTTCAGTCTTTTCTCTTGAGGTTTTAAAAGGGGTTTTGGAAAACAACAAACATTTGAGGCTGACAGTATTAATCAGAGAATATGGAAGCATAGTGTAGATTGAAATAAAAACCAAGCCTTCTCCAAAATACAGCAGTGTAGAATTCCAATAAAGACAAAACTGTGAACTACTATCGGGTAAAAGGTTGGATTCAGATTTTCCACTGCCGGTATGGACATTTGAATCATGTGCTTTAGCTCTGGTATTTCCATTTGGAACTAACTTTGAAACAAGAAATACCATCCGTTGACTTTATGTTCTATCGTGCTGTTGATATACGGTCTATTCGGCTTCAGATACAATGCCAGTAGGTACCAAATAGGTAGCAGACTGTACATAGTTTACATCATAACATTTATTATGGGTGAATGCTTTAATAGAGGAAAATTAGGATCAATTTTACAGAAGGTATAGTACAGCCTTCCCCAACTTGAGGGACTCCAGGGGGCTGTCTATATGTCTTCTAAGCCCCGCAATGGCTGAGAATTGGAGCTGCGTCAGTTATATGGCCAATGGCTGGTATAGTGCCATCAGTTTATACTGTGTTTTCATCCTTTTTGCTAAGGTGTTTCTCTAGTAGAATTTTGCCTTTGTGCAGAACTCACCTAGTGGTTCTAACCGCTGACCTTAAAGTGATGCCACCCCCCACCCCCCCACCCCTATTGCCTTAAGTTAGATCAGAGCCTTACAGACCAATTTTGCTGATTCCGGGTGGCCCTACCAGAAATGTTTTCAAGTTGTGAAAGTAAGCCGCACTGAATGCAGTGGGAGTTACTTCTGGATAAAGATGCATAAGACTTGGCTTTTAGGCTGCAAAGCTATACACACTTTCTTGGGAGTAAAGTCCCGTTAAATTAAATGGGACTGACCTCTCTTGAGTCAAGATGCATAGGGTTGTACTGTTAGCCACTAGCTCTTATTCTAGGGAGATTAGACAGTGCAAACTCACACATGTTACTCACATTTAACACAAACTACATGTGTATTTTGTCATTTAAACTCAGGTACTTTTTATGAGTTTCTAAAGTGTGAATCATTTTTCACTTAACAGCTTTCAAATAGTTTGAATGATCTGAAAGTTACCAGAATCACAGGAAATGCCATATACCATGTTATCTTGCAGGTAAACTTGTGAACTCTTTTGTCTCAAAAAGCAAATGATGTATTTTTTGAGGATGCCCCCTCTTTTTTTTAATGCCCAAAGAGTGTATGGGAAGCAAACTCTCAGTCTTTCAAGAGTATAGGAGGGTTTTATTTAATTATTTATTTGTGACATTTAAATAAGTAAACAATAACAATGTTCTCACAAAATATTAAAATACAAGAATAAATGCAATAACCAAACTTAAGATTGCACAAAAAAGCCAGAAAATAAAAACAGTAGATTAAAAGCCATAGCTTTCATAACACAATTTTAAAAGGTCTGGGAGAATAAAAAGGCTTTTACCTGGTGCCAGGGTAAAGAAGGTAGCAGATGAGCCTCTCTGGAAAAGGTATTCCAGAACCAGGTGCCATGACCAAAAAATCCTACTCCCTGATAGCCACCTAGGTCACTTCACTTGGTGAGAAACACCTGGAGCAAGACCCTGAAGAGGATCTCAAAGTTTGGGCAGGTATATGTGCAGGGCCATGCAGAGCTGGTAAAATGCCCTGGCCATCCCCCTTGACTCTCTTTTAGAATGACCATGGAAACCAAAAAAAGGACAACATGGCCGCCCCAAGGGGGCGTACCCACCAATATGTCCGTTCTACGTAACACCTTCATATGAAACCTGTTCTACAACACCTCAATGTTGAATCAGAAATTAACATTTATTTTTAGTTGCTGTACAAATAGAAGCAACAACGATAGAACAGTCCATCGTTATCAAACATTATCATCATCATTACCCTCACAGTATCATCATCATTATTATCATGAATAACTATCATCATCATTACCTCACCCTCTGCTCCAGAGATTATATGCCACGGAGAGGATTGAGGAAAGAGATGCAGTAAGGACAATCATTGCAATTTAGGCACATATATCCCCACCCCGCATGCAGCATGGCCCTCTGGAGCTTGTAGTCTGACTGTGGTATTCACGACGGACGGCTTCTGCGCTGTTTCCGCAAGGCGGGCTCCTTGCTTCTCGATGGGCCGCTTACGCTATGGAAGCAGTAGCATAAGCTAGGGGGTGGACATTCTTGTCGGAGTGCCCCCTCAAAATCATGGGCCCCGGGCCAACTGCCCCCCCCCCGCCCTGTATATATGAGATCAACTTTCAGGCTACAGGTTCAATGGCCTCTGACTTACAGCATATCAATATTTCCATAGTTAGAAAGACTAGTTTAATAATTATAGAAACAACCAAACCATTTCCTTAAAACTCTTCTTACTAGGTATAAGGATGGACTTTAATTCCAAAATTAAAAGCAGATTGATTGTTTCTCAACACTGGAAGAACAGCAAATGGATTTCCATTGACTAATGGTTATGCAAAGTTTGGGATATTTTGATTTCATCTAAATCATCACATTATAATTAATTGCAAGGTTTGCCAAAGAGAGAATTAGAATTCGGGAATTTTGTTCTCAGGACACACTGACAGTTCTCTCATTGCATGCTAAATTGGCTCAGCAAGCCATTTGACTTAGGGTGCCGCTACAAGAGCAATTTAAAGCTCTTTCAAGGCGCATTACTAAATTTTACCTCTACAAGAGCGGAGCGCAAATTGGGGGTCAAGGCGCTTTTTATCTCCGATTATTCGCATTTTCGAATGCACGTTAAATAGTGAGTTTTAATTTGCCGCAGGAGTTAAAGCGCCTTATGGCCATGTAAACATGCGATTCTCCGCATGTAAACAACTTTAAAGCACGTTTCATATAGCCCGTAATGCGCTTCACTGCCTCTCGTGAATAGGTATTAGGAGTAAATACGCTTCTCCGTATATGCGCATAATCGGGCAACCAGGCGTCAAACTGAAATCTTGTAGAGGGGGCCTTAAGCTCTACATAAAATGTATTATTCCGGAAACAAGGATTACTTGAACATTCAGGCTTGCTGCATTGGAATTGTTGGATTTAAGTAACATTTCAGTAATCTCAGCAGATATGGGATGTCTTTTCACAGAGGTTCCGTGGAGTTTCCAATGGCTAATAGCCTATAGTAAACCTATGCTCCATGAATTTCTCTAATTACCAGTGGCAACCATCGTATCTTGTGAATTTCAATGGGAACTTCATAGATTAATCATTTGTTGTTTGAAGAAGCACATTATTTTCTCTGCCCGGGGACAAATCATATGAGAAGGAGAAAAATGCTTCCCTGGCCACACTATTCATAACTATTTGCACTGGCATTGTTTACCAGCAATGTTGTTGGCAGAATAGTGTGGCCTGTGACAGGGTGCCTACCCAATTGCTTGCACGCCCCATTCTAAGCACATTTGCCAGTAGCGCACATGGCTAGAAATAGTGACATGCATATCCTATTTGTCCGTGCTATTATATTGTAACAGGAAAGCTTTGACGATTGGTGACTACTAGCTATTGAACATCCTCCACCTGCTCAGTTGGGAGCTGAAGAAAAAGTTTGGCAGTTGGAATTAAACAAACAAAGGAATCAGACATCCGAATTTTGCATCTTGCTGGTCAGAAGCCTTTACTGTGTGTTGTGCATGCACATGCAAATGCTATTGAAGAACGTCTAACAGAAATCCTAGATATTTGGCCTAATGTAAAGGTTCCAACTTTACATCCAATGAAAGTTAGCCATGATATGCAGTCCTAAGTTTCATGGAGTCCAGTGGCACTTACTCCCAGACATGCCTAGGGCCTCCTCCACACGAGATGTTTAATGAGCCTTGAAGGCTCATTATAAATTTTACCTCCACACCAGCGGAGCGCAAAACGGGCGTACAGGCGCGTTATCTCCCCGATAATGCGCATTTTCGAATGCGTGTTAAATAGCGACTTTTATTTTGCTCCGGCCGTTAAAGCGCATTTTCGCCGTGTGAACAAGCGATTATGCGCATTAACGTCTTCTAAAGCGCTTTTTGGACATCAATTAATGCGCTTCGCCGCCTCTCGCCGCCTCCCGTGCAGAGGGATTAGCCGTAAATGCGCCTCCGCGATAATGCGCATAATCCCCGAACCGGGCGCAAAAGTGCATCCTTGTGGAGGGGGCCTAGGATTGCAGGATAAGTCCAACCGAAAGCACTGGGACTTCAATGAACTCATGACCAATATGTTCCATTAACTTTAATGAAGCTTAATCACAACTACATTTAGCCGGATCAATTGCCATGTGCATAAGCAGGAAGCGGTCTTAATAAATCAAAACTAGATTCTATTGTTTACATGTGCAGAAAGTGTTCTATATTCTTACTAGAAAAGGTCAACAAAAGATCCATTGCTAATTTTTTCAAAAGACACCAGGGAAAAATATAAGGACGGTAAAGCAATTAATGAAAACATTTTTAATGATTGCACAATAGAGGGTTTTTTAAAATTCCTCTGTAGTTTTACAACAATGGAGAGAGACAGCAAGAGACTGCTTGGAAAATAATCTGGCTTAGAAGAGACATTCCTTCAGTTCCTTCTGAAAGTCCGTTAAAAAAAAATCTGGATAGGAAAATACCATTGAGCAGCCAAGTCTCTCCGCATTTGGCTAAGCCAAATGCTCCAAAATATACAGAATGTGCAAGTTCACTTGGAAAGGGCCACAATACTCCTATCTGAATCATCAGAAAGCAAATAAAATAAGACCTATGCAAATAAACCTGATTGCACGTGGAAACAAATCCAGCTCTCTAGTTTGGCCACAGCTCTCGTTGTGTTCCTTTTACTGCATTACATGGTGATTAAACAAAGGAAAAAAGAAAATTACTGACAACTAATTGTGAGGATAACATGGAGCAGAGTGGGATTATGTACGCCACCTTGGGTTCCTTGGAGGAAAAAAGGTGGGATATAAATGCAATAATAAATAAAAATAAAGAAATAAAACATAGTTGGAGGCTCTGGTTGCCAGATCGTTGGACTCAGGCCCTCAGATTCAGCATGGCAGATCAGGGGGTGGAGCCCAGTGGGGTCAGTTCAAAGGCTAGTGGTGCCTGCTTGGATAGAGGACAACAACTGATGGGTCAGTAGAACGCGGTTGTGTGGTGCCCCTTTGGAGGCTGTTGGCTTTGATGTCAGTGAAGTGGTGAATCTACTCCAGGTTTCAGTCAGAACTAGTCAGAACTTTAAAGGAGCTATCCAAGATACAGACTGGTTCTAACTGAAATCCAGAGTTCAGACTTGTTCTGACTGAAATGCGGAGCAAATTCACTGCCTGATTGACGTTGGAGCCTCCAGCCTCCACTGTTGTGTTTCCTGATGGTGGGGCAAAGCAATTGTGTGGGCAGCGTTTAATTGGGACTGGTTGGCGAAGGGAGGAGAACAAATAAGACACACAGGCATAGCTGGGATAACAAATTGGCCACAACTTTATTGACTCACTTGAATAGGCTTGGTGGTGGCATAGGGCGTGGATCCTGTAATCGTCCAGCCCACCTTTTGACCGATTCCCCTTCCTGGCCCACATGCCGGGAGCATTGGTAGTGGATGGAATGGCCAGGAGCACACCACAACACAGACTGCTAATGTGAACCCCTTTCCACCATGACGGACATAGCCAGCTCGTAGCCCCCATGCTGGTCTGGTCTTGGTGCCATGTCCCCAAGATCCCTTATGGGAATCCTCAGCGTGGGGGAGCAGGGAGCCCAATCCCACTCCCCTTCAACAATCGATCCAGCCCAATGCCTATCACATACCTATGTAAGTTGTGACAAATGTTATAAAATGAAGCATCCACAAAGAATTTACTGATAGCCCAGATCAACTTATTTACAATGGAATTAATCTTGCAGTGGAAAAGGCAAAAAACCTGCAAAGTCTTTGCCAACTGGTGTGAAGGTAAAATTCTTCCCGAGCTCCATTAATTGGTGACTACTTCTGTCACTGCAAGACAACATACAACCGGGAGCAGATGGGTGGGGAAGTCAGCAACTGCAATCCTGGAGCTGCATGGGAGGTCTTATCTTTGGGAGCCTCACATTGAACTGGAAGCAGAACAACAGAGAGATCTCACTCTGCTGGGTCCGCCTCTTTGGCCCCACCTCATCATCACACTGATTGGCTCAGCAGTCCCCTCCTGGGAAGGAGATGCTGCTGCTGGGGCTGTGCAGCCGCTCTTTACCAGCCTTTCTCCCTTCGCTGCTGGTCTGCTGGCCCCCACAATTCAATGCGCCCTGTTTAAAGGGGGAACTTGGCTAACAAAATGTATCAAGCTAAACAGAAAATTTTCCTCTAATCCAGAGATTTTATGCCCTCTCCTGAAAACCCTGAGTCTAGAACCCTAAAGACCTTTAAAAAAAAAGAACCAGAGGTGAACAATCATGTTCTGGAGCTGTTTTCTGTTTATTTCTATTTTTCAGATTTGAAGGTGGTATGATACAGGCATCATTTCCCATGCGGATCACACTCATCCACTATAACCTTTCGTCACAGCATTTGGAAGGATTTTGCAATACTCCCAACATCTGCAAAACGTGTTTGATGAGGGGCAACATTGGGACAAAAGAAATGAAAATGGGTATACCACAAAAAAGCAACGCCTCTTTCATCTCCTTTTAACACCACAATCCTATACACGTCAATTCAGATGTAAGCCCCACTGGTTTTAGTGGGACTTGCTCCTATATTTTAGCTGTTTTCTTTAAAAAAAAAAATCAAGGTTTTTGTACATTGTAGACAACACTACATAGACCTTCTGTTTTCAGCCCCTCCTTGCAATCTGTTCTCCTCTATAGTCCTCTTGGGCAAATGACGGGGTGTGTTGTGTTTGGAAATCCCCTCTTGAAAAGTGTCAGGAGGAAAGAAACTAGACCTGCTAGACTCAGGTCTAGTTTCATCTCGTTCATCACAGTGAAAAATAAATGGCAATCACGTTGAGTAAAATGTTTTTAATACATGTCTTCTTTGCTCTTACCTCTGGTGAATAAGTACAGATTTGCAGATTTGTTTTAAAATAGTAACCTTAGTGTGCATTTTTTTTTGTTTGTTTGTTTTAAAATAGTAATCTTAGTATCTTTTGTTCAGAAATGTTCCATGTGGGCACACACTAAAGGAACACTTTTTTGAGCTTCGTGACAGGACAGATAAAAGGATATCACTCATTTACGTGGGCAGGCTGTGACATAGAAGATCGGGACAATGTTACCTTGCGGCAAGAGGTGTGAAACCAATTGTTCTCCAAGCGTTGCATGTGTTGTTTCTATTGGGTGGGAAGAAAATGTAGGCAGGAGGTTAAGAACACACACCTATGCATCTGTAAATCAAACAAGAGTGCTGCTTCAGCCAGACAGAAAGGGGAAAACCAGATAATAATAATTATCTGGTTTCCTTTCTTCTCCAGATAGCCCTGGAGAAGAAACTAGTGTCAGTTGAACAATGTATTTACGCTGAACTTGGGAGCAGCATTTGCTTCCAAGTAAGCATTTGGGCCGATTATAGCATCAGTACTACCAAATAACCAGTATTAGCAAATACTATTACAAATAATGGTAGAGGAAGCCTGGGCAGCTGGCGCATGCTGTCATCACAAACACCTTCCCACTATTCAGGGGCATACATATTGTGGTGAACTTAGAGTATACAAAGGGATGTACCCTCCAGTTGAAGCTGGCCTTGGCATCCTCTTCTACACCAGTCTCATCTACCCATCTACTCCAAGCCTGGAGTTGGTAATCTCATTTATAAATATTACTTGGAAGGTACTAGCAAACTACCTGGAAACTTAACACTTCGCAAATAGTAACTTCATAAATTATCACATGGAGTAGAAGTTACTCAAGTGTGTAACTTCGTGAATATGTTCATATTTGTAATGGTAAGTCGACTGGCCTCCTGTTGAGTTCTCATTTATGATACCCACTATGTGATTGATACATGACAAAGATTTCATCCTCTAGTTTTATTTTCTTATCATAATTTTGAATCCTTTTTTTTTCTCTTGAAGATCATGCTTGAATATCTTTAGAGTTGGAACCTTTGAGTATGATACAAGTATTTTATTCAATTTTTGTGGGGTGGGGTGGTGTTGCTTTGCATTGGTCTCTGTAGCTGTCCCCTCTCTTCATAGCCATTTCAGAGCAGTTCTTGCAGACTGCCATTTGGCTATCTCAAAACACTGGGGCATTTGCATCCAAGAGGAAAGTCTCAGGGAATTCTGCTACCCATCTTGAAACAAAATAATCCTAGCGAGAAGGGGTTTGAGAGCTCTATCTAGCGGACAAAGGAAGAACAGCATCTCCACATGAGCTTTTAACTGAATTGTGGTGGGGAAACTACTTCACAGCAAATACACGGTCATACATTTCTACTTCAGGTGACATCAATTTTTCTATAACATTTAAAGGGCGTTCAGCTTTCTGAAGGCCAATAACATAGATGTGGGAGCCACCCATTCATACCAGTTGAGTCTTGCTTTTACTGCACATTTCCAGCACAAGAGGACCATCTAAATGTTATAGAACAGATGCAAATGATTGCAGGAGAAATCTTTTTTGGTGTTAACTGGAAGAGGCGCATGAGCTTGAATTCAGTAGTTTGGATCCAGGACCTGCCTTCCATGGATAGAAAGGCTCTGCTCATGGAAGGTGCCCCCTACTCCCTATTTTGGGTGATCTCCCCTTCTCTTCCCACACCAGAGTTCGCCCTGTTCAGCAGGGTCCCCAACTCTCTGTACAGCATTTTCTATGGGGTTGCAAGGGCTGCTGTGTGCAGAAGGGGGCAGGGACGTGCATGTGCTTCGACCTGGATCCAACTCGATGCCTTTCAGAGAGATTTGTGCTTTAAACGTATATGCAAGCATCTTCTTGAATACAAGTAGAATTGTTTGGCTACACTGGAGCATAAAGACCACTTCCTCAAGTGAAAGCAGGGAGGCTTTAGCACTTCCTTCATATGGCAAGGTAAAGAAGAGCTTGCTAGAATGAGTCAACTAGCCAAGTTTGTGGATTTGGAGTTTTCATTTCCTTCCAGTTATTTGCATTTGCAGTTCTATTTCCTCCTATTAACTAAAAAGTTCTGGGCCCATGCCTCTCCTTTGTGGGCACAGTGTATTTGCCATTGTCTGCTATATTTCCTAAAAAGCTTGGAAATACTAGTTTCCCAACGTGTAACCTTGCTTTGGCAAAACATGTTGTTGCACTCTAGTGTAGCACAACAGAGGCCAAATACAACTGCTTTTGCTTTACGTCTGCCTGGGCAGCGGCGTGATTGATGTCAAACTGACTGTACACAGTTCTGGGAAAAATGAGAGTTAATCATTGCTAGAGTGCAATGGGAGAAAGCTCCCACAAGTAATTCTGGGATTAAAAACAAAACAAATGCCAGCTAAGTGTGCAAGTTGTTCATTTTCAATTTTAAGTCTATTAAACTGAATACAGAGGCCAAACATATTTATCTTATCCCTCTGATAGACAACTGCGTAATAATTCTCTCATGATTCAGCAGGGCGTGCAGAGTTGGTAGTATGCCCAAGCCAGATGGGAAATGTGTGCCCCCCCATTTCCAACTGCTCATTAAGTATTTTTTAATGTTTTTTTAATGCCCACCATGTCCGTTCTACATAACACCTTCATATGAAACCTGTTCTACAACACCTCAATGTTGAATCAGGAATTAACATTTATTTTTAGTTGCTGTACAAATAGAAGCAACAACAATAGAACAGTCCTTCATCATTATCAAACATTGTCATCATCATCACCCTCACAGTATCATCATTATTATCATTAATAACTATCATCATTACCTCACCCTCTGCTCCAGAGATTATATACCATGAAGATTGAGGAAAGAGATGCAGTAAGGACAACCATCGCAACTGAGGCACATATATCTCCACCCCGCATGCGGCATGGCCCTCTGGAGCTTATAGTCTGACCGTGGTATTCACGACAGATGGCTTCTGCACTGTTTCCGCAAGGCGGGCTCCTTGCTTCTCAATGGGCTGCTTACGCTACAGAAGCAGTACTGTAAACTGGGGGGGGACCTCCTCGTCGGAGTAGCCCCTCAAAATCGTGGGCCCTGGGCCAACTGGCCCCACTCCCCCCCGCCCTGGGACTCAGCAACTGAACATCAGCCATTGTTATGTGTATTCTCATTCAAAGTTCTGGGCTCAAGCTTCTTCATAAAATCACATTTCTTCTGGAAGTTTCTTTGTGGAAGTTACAAAAGCACTTTACTGCAAAAGCACCCTTCTGTGATGACTCATTCACACACAAAAAATAATATCTTCATATACAGTTCAGGAATGAACCTGTTTTTGAGAATTGGGAGGATAGTGATTATACACTGGCAGAGAATCCTACTTAAAAGGGATCAAAGATGGGGATTAAAGCGGCCGCCTCCCTGCCTTCAAGCCCCTTTAAAATCAAGGCGGCTACAAAATGGTAAATTATACATAATACCCATTTAGAAGTATTATGAACAAAAAAATAATGACCAGACAATCGTGGGCAGAGGGTGGTTAGGGAAACCACGCAGTGGGGAGGGGTAGCAAACCCACAAGCATGCCCTGCACATGACAAGCAAATCAGATGGTGCAGGCTGGATAACTTATCCACCCTGCAGCGTGATTCATCAACAATCCTCAGAAAGCAGCCGCCATGGCAGGAAAGAGCTCATACTGGCTACTGTCGCGATCTATACCACAGAGATTGCCCACATGGGCTAGAGCATTGCCGGAGGTTCCAGACATTCTCCACATAGCACCTGGATTTACCTACGGAATGCCTGTCACATGACATGGTAAGCTGGGGCCCTTACCCCACCCCACACTGCAGAGGTGGTACCTGGGGTAACTTACTGATAGTGGGTGGGAAAACCGCTCCCCACGCGACACACTAACCCCACCTGGGTTGCTCCTGAACATGATCCACGACATGTTAGCGTTACATGTGAACCCAGAGAACATCTTTCATCAGCTCTTAACCTGACACCTTTGCATTTCTTTCTGTTAAGATCACAAGTTATAGCAAAGGTACAGAGAATATTTCCTTTTATTTTCTATTCTGTGTGTGATTCTTTATGTTTTTATAGGTTTTATCCTTCCCCCTCGATCCATTTCATCATTTTCATGAAAAATAAAATAAATGACTATTTTAATAAAACCTTAGGCAGGGGTGCCATTTCTTGGCAACCTGTAACCTTCTTTATTTCAGTTTTAAAAACAACTTTTAAGTCAAAGCCACTGAAAGGGACTGGTAATAAACTAGAAGACTTTTACATGCATGAGTACAGACATACAATTGGAAAGTTAAGTATCTGTCAACTCAGTCCATTCAGCAGCAGTCAACTGGATAATGTAAACTGGGAAGCAGGTGAAGAAGACATCAGGGCCAGCTCCCCTGATGCCCCACCCTGAGCCACGTGGCTCCTTACAGGTAAGATATAGAGGAGTTCATTATCCAAACAAAATTGTCAAATGGTAGTAGACAGGCCATACCCAGCAAACTTACCAATTTTGACTGGTCATAGCAGCTCTACTAAATATTAAATCAAGGTCTGGAAAAGAAGAAAAGTTCTCAAGTACTACTCAATAGATGTTTTCCCACACTTTAATATTACATCTCGATCAAATTAGGTGTATGGTTGATTATTGTACATATTTGTATGTGATGCTATGCCTGAGCACATGTGGGCTGATAGAAAAGCCCCATACTATTTCATGGCCCTAGCTGGCCCGTTTGTATAGCATAACATACTTATAGCCTATGAACCAATGTCTCGTCACAAGGCTTTCAATTGAATTTGCATATTGGTCATTTCTGCACCTTCAAATCAAAGCTGGCCTAATTAAATTTTAATTTTTTTTTCTTTAAGTCTTGTGAAGATTACTATGAAAAAACCATATGCAGAAGCTCCAGGAAAAGGCAGACAGCTATGTAAAGTCACAAAAGAGATTAGTACACTTGATATATAATGCATTCAAATATTTATTTTTGGACACTGAATTTGTACATTAAAAAATCTTCTTTCAAACCCAGTTTCTCTAGTAACAAAAATTCACTTCAATAAAACAAAACACGGCATCTACCGTGGGAAATGTACATAATAAAAACTAAAGTCAGTTTTCCACCCAGGAAAAGCAATTGAATAAAGATGCACCTTGTACTGCATCAATGTTTACTTGAAAATTATTGCTGAAAGTAAACTCCCAACAATTTTGACAGAAGTTACTTACAAGTAAGCCATCTTTGCATCAGAACCAGATTTATATTAGTATGATCTGTTCTGCTATCATTTACAAAATGGATAAATTGCAGAACTTCTACATCCTGTTTGAATTAAGACATGATTTACAGATATACAAAGGCATCACTTTCCAAATTCTTAGCAGTGATTTTGTTTTACAGATATTTAATTATTCAATGCATGTTTATAGAAGTGTCAGCTGCATAGTCTATTCTGGTCATGTCGAATCTTTATTCACCAAAGTAATTCTCCCATTCCTCCAAAGAAAAGAGAGGCAATTATTCTATTTCATTAATTGAAAGTATTTAGTGCAGTTCTGTTCTACTACTGGGATAAAAGTGGGCTTTAACCCTTGGGTCAGCAGCAATTTCTGCTTATATAAACTGATGCTATAAAACAACTCAGCATGCCACGTCCTTTGGCTGAAAGGACTTTCTTAGTTGGCTGAAAGATCCTGGAACATCACTGAAGAAATAAGGGAGAACATCTTCAAGATCACACCCAAAAAGCTCTTTACTTTCTTCCAAATGGATCAGACCATACTTTTAACCCTATGGATAACAACAGGGGGGGGGGGGGGAAACTAATCTTAGAAGATTGTTGGAATACTGAAGTTGTCACATCATCCATTTCACATATCAGTAAAAGCACAAACTCTGTGTATGAAGGCGAAAGCAACCCCTCAAATAACCTTGTCCCAAGGTAGACCCAACTCATATTTGGCTGAGTAATCAATGAACCCACTTGCATGTCAGTATCTTTGGGATCAGAATGTTTAAAACATAACATAATTCACACAAACACACCACAACTGAGCATCTAGAGATATACCTGGAGGTTGAACATCTTCTTGGATAATGTCAGCTCGATTTCTTGCTTGCTCCTTTTCTGATAAACACAAAACACTAAAGTAGGTAAGAAAGCACAGTTCAACAAATGTGCACGAAACGATGTAGTTAAAGACGTGGTAAAAGAGGATAATGGTGAATAACAGTCTCCTTATTACCCATCCCAACTGCTTTTCCCAAAAGAAATAAATTTGCTGTAATATTCAATAAAACAGAAAATGCTATTTCTAAGAAAATAAATACTCATCCTACTTATGATTATGTTTGAAATAGCAGGTTATGGACTGTAAAACACAGGGCCTGCAATTTTCCATAAAAACATGGTTCAGGTCAGTATTTGCCAGTTTTCTGATAGTTGAGACACATTTTTCTGAATCAAAAACTGGAGCCATATTTCACTCAAATTAAGAAGGGTTACTTCAGAACATTAAATATTAAGAATGATTCCCTGCCTTGGGAAATATGGAACTTTCTGCCCCAGAAAATCTGACTTGCCCCTTCTTTGTTAATTTTGCAGTTCCTTCTGAAGACTTTATCTGTGTAATTTGTTTCGTTTTGCTCCCTCCAGAAGTCAATGGGAAAGTACCACTGAACTCAATAGGACTTGCTTCTGAGTAAAAATCTATAGGACTGCACTGCTAATCTAACTTCCTGGAACAAACTGAGCTTGCCAAGCACTTGCTAGTTTTAAAGCAGGGTTGCAGGTAGCTATTTACTAGGTAACCAAGAACTGCCTTCAGGCAGGGAAGCTTTACAAAAACAGATTGTTTGAAACTGTAACTGACAAACAGGTAAGAGTAGGCAGGCCAAATGGCGACTCTCATAGAGTTAAACACGTGGCTGATTTAAGCTAATATTAAGAACTCAGATGACAATTCCTCCAAGCTAAAGGGATCTGGAAACAGACTGAACTAGTCGATGCTCCCTCTGCTGGTATTTTTTTTAAAAAGCTTGAACTCTGAACAGAGCTATTTTTCAGTCATCATGAAGGTAATATGGATTGAATAGGGGCCCTTACACATATGATACATGTATACTATACCAGTGATTTTGAGACCTTCCCTTCTCTTGTAGGCATTTTGAAAGAAAATGGCATGATAAATGTATATTGGCATGGCATCTGTCATAAACGCTGCTATGTGTGTATTTCATACTTGGGAATCAGTTCCTGAATGCAAGGATGGCTCCCAGTTACATTAACAAAAACAGTCATAGTGAGCATCATCCAAAGGAAATACTATGAGGTATATGTGTGTACGCCATGGAGTGGTATTGGCGTTCTATCCTTTCAGTAGGAGTCAAGGTCAGAATTGCTCCGCACCCCCAATCATTAATTGGAAGAACTGTGTTTTGACTGAAACAAAAGAAAAGACATACACACTATCACGTTCAAAAAATGCGTAAGTATTGCACTGCATTAGTACGTATTGGAAAAGGGAACTAGCTTCCCAAACACATCACATCTGGTTACAGTATGCAACATTACAGAAAGCCAAAACACTTGCACAACATATTTTTTCTTAAATAGCGATTATACTTATTCTGGGCTGGCTCGCACACAAACACATTTGTCACTTAAAGGCAATACCATTGAGGGGATGATTTTCATACATAAGTGATCTGTCACACATATAACATCACACAGAGGGCTACCTCAGATGCAATGGCTTTTCATTATGATCAGCTCACGCATCGTTCACCAGCCAATCACCAACGCACCGACATTACTTCTTTCTAATCTCTACATGGACTTGACTGGAAGCTAAACTGGGTCAAGCGAGGAGCTGTTGCATCTGAGGCGGAATGAAAGTTCTTTCTCTCGCGTTCAGCTAGAAGCTGAACGAACGAAGACAGACATATTGTATGCTGCCCAGAAATCTTGAGTTATTGCTCCGTTTAAAAATATAATGAATAAAAATTATTAAGATTTATTTGGATGCTGGGGAAGGGGTGGGGGGCAAAGTGGTTTGAACACGTACATTTTACTGCCCTGGAAACAAATCCCTCAAAATGAAGAGAATGTGCCTTCAAAGAAATTTTGCTTGTTAAGCCTCTTTTCATTGCAGGCCTAAAAATCTTAAGAATCATAGAATCATAGAATAGTAGAGTTGGAAGGGGCCTCTAAGGCCATTGAGTCCAACCCCCTGCTCAGTGCAGGAATCCACCTTAAAGCATCCCTGATAGATGGCTGTCCAGCTGCCTCTTGAAGGCCTCTAAGGTGAGAGAGCCCACCACCTCCCTAGGTCATTGGTTTCACTGTCCTACTGCTCTAACAGTCAGGAAGTTTTTCCTGATGTCCATAACAAGAGCCATGCTGGATCTAGTCCATCTAGTCCAGCATTCTGTGCACACAGTGGCCTCACCAGCTGCCCAAGGGAAAAACCCACATGCAGGACATGGGTGCAACAGACTTTCCCCCTCTGATACTAGAAGTAGCACATAGCCATCAGCACTAGTAGTCCTTAGTAGCCTTACCCTCCGTGAACTTGTCCAACCAGGATTTTTTTTTTTTAAAGCAAATTTCCCAACTGCACAAATGCCTTGTCAGACACCCTCTGTCCCCCCCCCCCCCCCCGCCGCCCAAGCCAAACACATTATTCCTCTTTCCCAACTGCACATGATCAGTTTTCCAACTGCCAAACACATTGGCCTGTTTTGGACGGCACGATAATCAACCGGGGGGGGGGGGGGGGAAACAATCGTCCATTGTGTTGCTGATCGGCAGCATTCGGACGACATTTTAGGCAACGGAGGGGGGGGGGAAGAAGAGGCAATGGACAGTAAGTTATTGGCAGCATTCGGATGACATTTTAGGCAACAGAGGGGGAAGAGGCAACGGACAGTAAGTTATTGCCAGCATTTGGACAACATTTTAGGCAACGGAGGGGGGGAAGAAGCGGCAACGGACAGTAAGTTATTGGCAGCATTCGGATGACATTTTAGGCAACGGAGGGGGGAAGAAGAGGCAACGGACAGTAAGTTATTGGCAGCATTCGGACGGCACGATAATCAACACAACGGACGATTGTTCCCCCTCCCCCTCTGTTGATTATTGTGTCGTCTGAATGCTGCCACTATTTCTTTCCCAACTGCACATGATCAGATTTCCAAATGCACATTATTTTTTCCCAACTGCGCATATTGTGTGTCCAATGCACGCTAAAACAACAACCCCCCCAATGTCGACATCGGTAGGGCGTTGTCCCCACACATCTGGCGGCAGTGAATTCCATGGTTTAACTAGGGCGCTGCGTGAAGAAGCCCTTTCTTCCCCCCCCCCCTTGAAATTCCCGCTTCCGAGGTCTGACGGGCCGCTCCGCTCAGCCACTGGACACGTGAAGCGCGCCTCTCTCTCTCCGCCTCCTCTCCGGGAAGGGCGCGCAGCGAGAGGATCCGGCCGCCGCCGAGGAGGAGGCTGAGGGCGTCGGCAGGCAGGCCGGGGGGCGGGGAAGGCCTCGCGAGCTCTTCGGCCGACTTACTGTAGTCCTCGACGCGCATCAAGGGGCGGAAGTAAATGGGGTAGAAGGCCGCGCCCACCACGGCCACGAACCCGCCGAAGATGAGGAGGCTGCGAGCGCCGGGCGCCATGAGGAGACGCTGGAACAGGATCCCCACCCCACACACACCCTGCACCCAAATTATTCCTCCTCACGCCGCCGCCGCCGCAGCCAGCGACCCTTCGGAGAGATGTTTCCGCTTCCGGGACAAGGGAGGGTGAAGAGAAACGGAGGAGGAGGAGGAGGCCCCGATCCGTCGGAAATGAGCCCCCAGGAGAAGGGAGCCCGACGCAGCCGCCACAAAGGCCGGAGCCTCCTGGAGGCTGCGTTTGCCCGGCCGCCGCCACACGATCCTAAAAGGTCGCTGAACTGAGCGGCCGAAAAAGAGAAAACCAAAATACAGATTTTTGTAGCCTGAAGGCAGCGCTAATTTGGGGGCTCTGCTGCAGCCTTTTGAAAATTCTCCATTTGACACAACTCTTCGCGGGATAGGCAGCACGCGCCGTTTAAGAATTTAAGAAGGAAGAAAAAAGAAACCAAATGCACAGTTACAAGATGGGGCATACTTGGCACAGCAGTACTACAAGCGAGAAGGATCTTGGAATTGTTGTAGATCCCAAGCTGAATATAGTGCCAACGGTGTGATGTGGCTGCAAAAAAAGCCAATGCTATTTTGGGCTGCGTTAATAGAAGTATAGCTTCCAAATCGCGCGAGGTACTGGTTGCCTTCTATTCGGCACTGGTTAGGCCCCATCTTGAGTGTTGCGTCCAGTTCTGGGCACCACACTTCAAGAAGGATGCAGACAAGCTGGAGCGTGTTCAGAGGAGGGCAACACGGATGATTAGGGGTCTGGAAATAAAAGCCCTATGAGGAGAGACTGAAAGAACTGGGTATGTTTAGCCTGGAGAAGAGAAGACTGAGGGGAGACGTGATAGCACTCTTCAAATACCTAAAAGGTTGTCACACAGAAGAGGGCCAGGATCTCTTCTCAATCAACCCAGAATGCAGGAGACAGAATAATGGGCTCAAGTTACAGGAAGCAAGATTCCAGCTGGACATCAGGAAAAACTTCCTGACTGTTAGAGCAATATGACAATGGAACCAATGACCTAGGGAGGTCCACATCGAAGGTCCTCCTCCAGTTGCCTACTCCAAGGGAGACACGGAGGGTGGCAACAAGGGAAAGGGCCTTTTCAGTGGTGGCCCCCCCAATTATGGAATGATCTCCCTGACGAGGCTCGCCTGGCGCCAACATTGTTATCTTTTCGGCACCAGGTCAAGACTTTCCTCTTCTCCCAGGCATTTAACAGCATATGATGAGGGGGTTTTGTGTTTTTGTGTTGTTGTTGTGCTTTGACCCAGAAGGATATTGTAATTTAAACTTGTTTTTATGCTTTATGTTTTTAAATTTTGTATATTGGTGTTTTAATTGTTCAATGTTTTTAATTTTTGTAAACCGCCCAGAGAGCTTCGGCTATGGGGCGGTATACAAATGGAATAAAATAAATAAATAAATAGGGAAGTGGCGGGCTCTCCCATCTGTCAGGGATGCTTTAAGGTGGATTCCTGCATTGTTACAGGCCCCTTCCAACTCTACTGTTCTATGATTCTGTGACACTGAAGGAACTAAACACAATATGAGTCTATTTTCTACATGCTTCCCTGCATGGTTTCCCTGAATTAAATGCCTCACCCAGCTGCTATCTGCCTTGAAGGGGAAAATATTCAGTTACCCATTTGGTATCTGTGTGTTTCCCTTCATGGGGCATCTGGCAGCTTGTGGGGGATAATTCAAATTGTAAAAACCTTGCAGGAAGAGGTTAAAAAGTCCTGCCCAGCACTGCAGCCCCAATTGAAATTCTGTCCCCCACTACCGGCAGCTGCTTTTAAACTTTAAAAAATGTGATAAATCCTCATTGCAGATCTCCTGCATTGTGTCTGTTGTAATACAGGTTTCAGAGACATGGAGACTGGCTAATTATTTAGGATGGTTGGATCCAGTGATGCTTTTTTCAACAACTGCTTCTTTTCGAACCACTGGAAGCTTTTCTACACAAGCTTTTTAATTCTCTGTATCTACTTTTAGTTTCATAGCAGAATTGAGATCCAAACTCTACACAAAGAGCATTTCCTTTCCTACTTTTCTACAACATAACCTATAGGTGGTGCTGTGCCATAGTGGAATAACTCAGTTATACAAGTAGGGGGGAAAAGTACTTTCACAAATAATACCATAAGTCATGACACAAAAAGAAAGGGGATTGAGAGGAAGAAGGAAAAAAGCCAAACTCAGACGCCAGTTCTTTGTTTCAAGGTTCTTATAGATGTTCTTTCTGGCAGGGAATCAAGCTCCCTATAGGTGTTCCTTTTCTGACTGATGCATATGGCTAGCTAGGTCTCTCTCTCTCTCTCTCTCACCATGATGTTTATCCTGGGAGGCTTAAGGGTGGCTGATGGATGACACCAAAGTCTGCAGTCTCTGGGAACTGTCAGTGTTCCTTCTGGCATGTAGACAAACTTGCTGTATCTGTTCCCTCTCAGGCTGATGTATGGGGCCAGGTTGGTCTCCTCGTTGCCATGATGTTCTTCCTAGGACATTTATTTTTCAGGAACAGACCTTAGTTTCTGATTCCTATCCCTGGCTTTACACTTTTAGATTTTGTTAGTGCGCATACATATGCGTTAAAGGTTGAACATATGAAGTTGGATTATACTGACTCACACCATTGGTCCATCAAGTTCAGTGTTGCCTACTCTGACTGCCAGCCATTCTCTTTCCCAACCTTGCTACCTAATAACCTTTATGTTAAGATGCCATGGATTGAACCTTGGACCCTCTGCATGTAAAGCAGGTACTCTACTCCTGAAAAGTGGTAACTCCCCCCATAGTCAATCCAAAGTGTGTGTGTGTGTGTGCCCCCACCCAGTGGTAGCTCTAGGTTAGTTAACAGTTGTAGAGAAAATGGAATTTCAGCCAGTGTCATTTGTATGCAATGAGTTCCTGGTGAAATTCCCTCTTCATCACAACAGTTAAAGTTGCAGGGGCCCTGCCTTCTTTTGTATATGGTCACTCTAGTATAGTGCCTCCAACTTTAACTGTTGTGATGAAGAAGGAATTTCTCCAGGAACTCATTGCATACAAATGACACTGGCTGAAATTTCCTTTTCTCTACAACTGTTAAAGTTACATGAGCCCTGACCTGGATTTTATCTGGTCACCCTACTCTAGGTTTTTGAGGACCCTTGGACAAGGCACCTTTAATGGGCCTCCTTGCTAAGCCTACTGTCTCACTCTCATTGCCACCAGCTGTTCTGGCTCTTCATCCTCTTTCTCATCATTTGCTCCCACTTGCTTACTCAAAAGTAATGGTAGTAATGGTGAAGAGGAGCAACTCCAGGAAGCTTTTGCCAGCAGGTCCCTGCTGGGCTGCGGGCCATTTGGAGGTGCCCAACCATGCCTCCTCAGGACGCCTGCCCTGTACCCACATATCCCTTTTTAAATAAAGGAAAATGTTAGCAGTTTACCAGCATAGGGTGCTTCGAGATATACAGCTCCTGGCGCTACCAATGCAAAGGCTTTTGTTTATTTATAAGATTAAATGGCGAGAAACTACGGGAAGGTTACAAACGGAAGACAAAGACGATGCCTGCCCCTACCCCAAATACCGCAATTGTTCACACGACAATAAAATAAAACCTCGTCTGGAAGCACTCCCACTCTGCTTTTAGAAGCCAGGACAAGACCGATAGTTTCAGCATCAATTAATACTGCGCAACGCAGGCCGAGGAAAAGCCTTCATCACTGTGCAATCCGACAGTGGGTGGAGTCGGGGGCGCTCAGGCCAAAAATAACTACACAAGCAAGGTCCTGTTTTCTTACTTTTAAGGATTTTTATTTTTCAAACCAACAACTAAACAAACCCTACAAAGGCTAAAAAGAGAAACAATAAAACTAAAAACAACAACAGAAAAAACAAAAGGAAACAAAAGAAAACATAGGAGAAAAGATATACCAAATTAAAGTATACTTCCGATTTTCTCCACAGCAAAAATATGTAACAATATTTTCTCTTGCTAATAAGTAAAAACACATTCCCCCTCTTTATCTTAACCATTTCTTCTTATTCATTGAATCCACAGATAAACAAATCATTTTTTTCTTGCTCCAGCACAAAGTCTATAAGTGGTTTCCATTCACTTATAAATCTAGATGTTGACTTTTCTCTAATTATTTATATGTTTTCATGTGAAATGTTCAGGGGAGAGAGCATGCAACTTTGCAGCTTTTCCGCGCCCGGAAGAGCCTCTCTCCTGGGCCCTTCTAATTTCTGCATAGAAGCCAAAAAAGTTTCTGGTAGTCACTTGATAGGGGGGATGGAAAGATCCTTTGTATATGCTCAGAGGCATTACCTTTTTACTTCAGGCATCCCAAAAAGCAGAGAACAAAAGTCTGGGTGTGGGTGGGGAGGGGCGGCATTTTCGTTTCATTGGTTTGGGTCCAGGTTACCTGTGGGATCGCCTTCTCCCATGCAATCCGCCCCACACACTCAGGTCCTCTGGGAAGAACCTACTACAGTCGGCCAAGACTAGGCTGACAACCGTTACCCAGAAGACGGTCTCTTCTGCCGTTCCCAGACTGTGGAACAACCTGCAGGGAGAGATCCGCCAACTTACCAGTCTTCTGGAATTCAAGGGAGCTATAAAGACTGATCTCTTTTGGCAGGCCTGCCCAATCGAATTTTAAGACTTGGTTGATTTTACTGATGTATTAATTTTATATGCTTTTAATCAGTTGTATGTATTTTATATTGTTTGTATTGATGTTGTTCCCTGCCTTGATCCGGAGGGAGAGGCGGGTAAGAAATAAATTTATTAATTATTATTATTATTATTATTATTATTACAGCAAGAAAGGGGTGACGGAAACGCCAAATCTCTCCCTTGCAGATTTAGCCCAGCGCACCTGTGGGCTGAACCGTCGGTACACCTGCTGCGCCTGGGCGGCTCTTCCTGCTTCCTCCTCCCCCGTGCTGGTTGTCGCTGCCCGTCGGAGGCATGCCCAGGAAGCAGGATCTGTTTCGCGCACCGTGGCAGGATTTTCCTGGTCGGGCCAAATCACCGGGGAGAAACGGGCATCGCCATGGCGAGCTCCGTGGGATTACCAGGGCACCGGCGGGGCAGCAACGGCGGCTTCTTCTGCATTCGTCTCCTTTGGATACTGCTGGTGAGTTGCCCACGCCGTGCCTCCCCTTCTCCAGTTGCTCCCGGTCGCTAGATTGGTAAGGGGGGGGGGGGTAGACAGTCCCGGATTGCAAAGAGGCTGCAAAACATCCCAGTGCGTAATATCCAAGCATGGACTTGTGCGCTTTCCAGCTCCCAACTAACATTTCTTCCGGCCCCGATTTCTCACCCTGTCCTCGATTTCAATGGTGAATTAAATCAGAAATTCAGACAGGTTAAGGTGCTTTCACTGGGAGTTAGTCCCATTGAAATCGATGGGATGTGCTGTTGGTATCCTTCGAATATTTCGGATTTCCATGGGACCGTTAAGCATGCAATAGCATTTGGGCTTTAAAGTTGCAATCCTTTACATACATTCCTGAACACAATGGGGCTTACTTCTGAGCAAACATGCATAGGGTTGCACGTCCAGTGCTTACTTTTAGCAGCAACCTTGCTTTTCCAAGCGATGACCTATTGAAATCATGGAACTTACTTCTGAGTAAAAAAATGTTTAAGAGACGGCTGTTTTAGTTGGAATGTGCTCAGGGAAAACAGGTCTATAAAAGTGGCTACAAATTATGACTTCTATGTCCAGCTGTAGTATTTCTGACTAATATGTGCTGTTAAGATCCCCCCAAAAAATGGCATACGTCCTGCTTATGAACTTCTCTGCAGTCCCTTGCTAGGCGCAGCTAGTTATAAAGATCATTATCTTGATCCAGTTTTTCTCTTATTTGCCCTTTGGGGCCACATTGAAATATATCATGAGCTGAGGAGCTAATCTGTAAACTTTTCTAATTATCAAATTTATTTGTTTACTTACTACATTTATAATTTGTATATCACATTAGTGCAGAATTCCAAACTATATTCACTGGACATATTCTTATTCTACAATGCTTTGTTGGAAATCTATATCTTAACAACTAAAATGTTCAGCTCCTAAATGATCTGGGCATACTGCATGGATGTAGAAAATCAAAACTTGCCACCACATTTTTAAATTTACCTCTACAACCATGAGGACTAGAAACTTTACTTTTTTAAAACAATAAGAACAATTTGAGATAACTGATCCAGCACTAGCTCTACTTTCTATTTTTAGGGGTGCCAATAGAAACATTATCCCCCAAAGCCTTGGTCACCCACTTGTTGCTCACTTGTGGAAAAGTGACAGACCTTTTCACCATCAACGCTGCCTTGATAAAATTTGGCAACTGGCTTTAAAAGATAAGTTGACTCAACACAGCAGGTTAGCAAGAGGGGAAATAACGTCAGACATATTTTTGGAGAACTGTTTGGACTTTTGCTCGTTTATTAATATGAATCCTGGTGAACCTAGACCTCCACTGGCCCAAGAATCCTTTTGGTCAGGGGTTCTAACTTAACCTTGAGTTTTGGTTAAGGTATATATAGATTTGGTTAAGATTGCTATGTTTGCTTTTTTTTTAATGATGTGAATACCCATGCTTTTCACTGTGGTGCTATGGGAACATTCGTATTGTTGTTGAGTGTTTTCTTTTATTCTGAGTGTGTGTGCAATGTATTTGTTCTTATTTGAAAATCAGTAAAAATACATTTTTTTAAAAAAAAAGAACAACTTGAGATTAATAAGATTCTAACAAAGGCCTATTGGCCACCAAAAAGTGCCTTCTGTTCTTCTTGATACCCACCCAGATGGAAAAGTATTTGGGAAGAGAGACAGCTTAAAAAACATGTTCATTTAATCTCAGATAAATTTAGATGTTCATACGTTCTATAGAAATCACTATCAATTTCTTGGAGATATGCATAACCTCTCATAAGTTACCGTTTGGTACACAACTCTGTGAAATCTTAATGAACATCATTGAAGCTAAGTTTTGTCCTTAAATATTAAAGAAACAGCTAGCATTTTATATCTTTTTCTTCCCTAGAAAAGTGTGCCGTCTTTTGGAAGGGAAACATTACTGACAACACCTGTCACTCCACAGCCTGAACAAAATGCATTTTATGAAGATTTTATTCATCTGAATGCTTTGAACAAGAGAGTTCTCAATGATACTCAAATTTCAGTTGACTATTTATGCTCAAAGCCTTGCATAGTTACCATAGAAGCCGTAGCTTCATTGGAATTTAGAACTGCTGTGTCAGTGTATAAAAAGAGGTGGGAGAATCGAAAGCACCTCCACACCAGGGTGAATCAAACGGTGAACTTGACATTTCCAAGCCGCATGGTTTTCAGAGATGATTATGTCATCAGGCATTCCTTAATAGTACATACAGTGATACTATATGCATGGATTATTCATAAACAAGCAAGGATCCACCCTGCTACACAAGGGGAAGGGTACCAGCAGGCAATTGCAAAGGACTATACTTTGTTGGAATCGGTTCCACCTTTTGAACGGCCATACAAAGAACACAAAGCATGTTTGAAATGGAGCTTGGAATATACATGGAGACTCCAGGCAAACAGAATACCTTGGTGTCCCCATGAGAATGGTACGTATTTGTCCTTTGGGGGGGGGGGGAAGCAGCAATGCATCCAAAAAGCAGATTGAGAGGATTTGCAATTAGTGAGATGCTGGCCCAGTGGGGAAGGTTTGGGATCTGCAGCCTGCATATTACAGCCAATAAGCTGCTTCAGACATAACAGGAAACCAGGCTATGTGAATGAGCCTGCACAACCTTCAGGCTCAGACCTCTGCCTTCCCTCTAGGCTTTTACACCTCTATGTTTAAACAAACCGGACTTCTCTGTTATGTCCAAATTTGAGGAACTACAGCTTGTTTAAACTGTGGTTTGTTAGAACAAGCCAGGATCAAACCATGGTTTCAGAACAGGGCTGGCCCTCCTATGAGGCAAAAAGAATGTCCTGCCTCAGGAAGTGGATCTAAAAGGAGGCGGACCCCATTTGCCCTGCTACCAGGAGGGCAGTGGGTCCTGCTGCCGCCACTACCCTATACCTCTCAAAGTAAGGCATAGGACAGGCGGACTCTTGGGAGACCCCCACAGGCCATGTCCTGCTGCGCCAAATGCTGCAGGGGGAAAGCAACTGTTACGGCTCTCTGAAACAGCTACTGCCCACCCTATCCCTTACTTCAAGTAAGGCATAGGTGGGAGACTGTGCTGGAAAACTGGACTGGCTGCTCCCCTGCTGCAGCAAAGGCTCCCTGGAGCATTCCCCACTTGAGGCCTTCCTCAGTGTGATGTGTGGGGTGGAGGGTGGGCAGCAGCTGCTCCACCCCTTGCTCTGAGGGGTCGTTCATGGGAGTGAGGCATTGGCAGGGAGGTGGTCCTGGAGTTTGTGCGTGCTGCCACAGGCAGTCTCCTGGGCCAGCTCCTCACCAATGTCGCACTTCCTCAGAGCGAAGTCTTGAGGGGAAGGAAGGCAGAGGCAGCTGGCAGGTAGGAAGAGGAGGAGGATGGCAGTTGCGCCCTGTGCTCTCCTTCCTTCTCCGCACAGCAGTAGCTGGCGCTTCTGTCCCTTCCCCACACATGGTGGCGGCTCATCCCCTTTCCCTCCTTCACGCAGCGGCAGCCCGTGCTCCTCTTTGTTCTTCCCCGTTGGACAGTGGCAGCTTGCGCTCCTCCCCACCACCACCCGTACCATGGCGTCACAACCTCCTGCTTCAGTTGGCGGGAGATTCTGTCCTATTTCAGATCCTGGCTTGCTCTGAAAGCACAGGCAGAATGACAAGGAGCTTGGCTCTAGCTCTATAAAAGTGATATAAAGGCAAACAGCAGAACAATATCTCACGTATCTCTGCCTGCAAACAGTGCTGAAAACAAAATTAACATTGGAATCCAGATCTTGCAGATATGTGTGGCCGTAACAGTGCATAGAATGGCAATGCAACTCACTTGGCTAAGTTAATGGTGCAAAACCTAAAATCGCCTGCAATTTACAATCCTGTTAACAGTTCCGAAAGCTAGGTTTGGAACCAGATTTAGTCATACTTAGAGCTTTTCTACATGAAGTATTTATTATGTGCCCACCATTCCCTATTCACTGTTGTTTATGGGTTCTTTTGACGATCACATGACCCTCCAGTTTCACTTCTGTTTTTAAGTAGCAGTTTCAGCAAGGTTTTTGTTAGAGCAGGGGAAATGTGGTATTATTTAATGAAAGTGAACGAAAAGGCCATTTCCACTTGTGTAATTGTGTTATTCCTCTATACCACAGCGCCACCTAAAGGTTATGTAACAGAAAAGCAGAAAAGGTTTTTGTGTAATGTTCGGTTCTCAATTTTGTGACGAAACCAAAAGTAGATACAGTGGATTAACTGCATCATGTAGAAAAGCTCTTAAAGTAGACTCATTGAAATCAATAGGCCAAGTTGGGCATGACTAACTTAAATCCCATTGATTTCAGCAGGTCTGCTCGAAGTATGACGGAGGTCTGGATCCAGCCTAATATTAGCATATAGAGTTATATCACTGTAAGGCCATGTGGAATAATCCAGTCTAGCTTCTCCCTGCCCAGTCTTGTGCAGTGCCCACAGCTTAGCGCAATGATCCAGTTTGGTATCTGGCAGAGAAGGCTGTTGTAGCAGTGTCAGGGTGCTTCCACATTTAGGCACATGCAACTGGACCGGCAGAAGCAAACTCCCCTGCCTTGTCCTACCCATAGGCAGACCCTCCAGATCCCTGAAAACACTACACAGAGAGCTGTGGGATCTTCCTGAATGGGGTGAACTGTGGAGTGGGGAGTGAGAGGAGATCCCTAATAACTGGATGAAAGCATCTACTTTGGATCCAACCAAAGGCTTGTATTGCTGTCTGAGGCGAAAGATAAGATGGCGCACCCCCCTCTCATTCCATGTTGAAAAACTAACTTGACTGGCAGTTGAATCTTTCTTCCACACTGGCAATGTGGCAGCATCCTCCAGCACACCAGGGGGCGCAGGGCAGGTTGCACAGCACACACAGCTCTTTCCTCCAGCACTTTGCTGCCATCTCTCAACATTTGCTGCATGAGTTGACTGCCTCAGCCTGCCTCATGGTAGGACCAGCCCTGGCGGGGGACCAAACATTGCCATCTTCAGTTCTTTCCCATGATTTCCCACCTCTCCTTTTGCCTTTTTGCTTTTCAGAAATAATCTGTCGAGGAAGAAAAGACGGAATAGTTGTACAACGCTTTTTTACAGTTAGCCCTATGAGTCCTCCATATGGAAACGCCATCAGCCCACCTTACTCTACCAGTACAATGCCCTGAAACAGTTCACAGCACCAGTTTGTGATATTGCACTCATCCTGGACGCTTAATTGCCAGAGATGTGGTCCAGCTGTTAGTGGATCCTTTTGAAAAATCATCCAAATCTGCAACCCTGGGCCCAGTCAACTAGGATTATATCCCATTGAACTCTGTGGGACTTAATTCTGAGTAACCATGCCTAGGATCAAAATAGCAGCCAGCATCTTATTCACCATCTTTCAAATAAGCCTTTCCAATTTTGTGAAATCTTACAAACTAGAGCGATGTTTTGTTATTCTCTCATGCACGCCTAATATTTACAAAATAACTGGATCAGAATCTATGTCCCAGGTTTCAATGTAATGTTCAACTCTGCATTAGTAAACAAAGATGAAGGGCTCCTAGCATTAGCAGCCAGAAGGCAACATGACACTCTGCTGTCGCCCCCTCCACAAGGATGCGCTTTTGCGCCCGGTTCGGCGATTATGCGCATTATCGTGGAGGCGCATTTACTCCTAATCCCTCTGCACGGGAGGCGGCGAGAGGCGGCGAAGCGCATTAATTGATGTCCAAAAAGCGCTTTACAAGAAGTTAATGTGCATAATCGCTTGTTCACACGGCGAAAATGCGCTTTAACGGCCGGAGCAAAATAAAAGTCGCTATTTAACGCGCATTCGATAATGCGCATAATCCGGGAGATAACGCGCCTCTACGCCCGTTTTGCGCTCCGCTGGTGTGAAGGTAAAATTTATAATGAGCCTTCAAAGAGCATTAAACCTCTCTTGTGGATTTTCTACAATTAGAACAAAGCAGGCAGGGCAATGGCATGATTTTAAAAAAGAAACTTGTCTGGGAGCCCAATTGAAATTAGTAACAGTAAAGGCAATGGAGTATATGGCCCTTTGCAGTTCTTGGCAAATTAAGCGTAATTGCATTTTACAGATGTTGTGGAGCTCCTCAGCTTTCCATACGCATCCAGTGGAGAGATGGCAGGAATTGTGAAGACGTTTCAGAGATTTAAAAACAGAGAACTTGAAACAATCAGAAAGCTTCGCATTGGTTACCCGACGTAAGCAAATAAAAATACCATGAATACTATTATTATTATTATTATTATTATTTCATCTCTTTCTGGCTTGTGGCGGTTTTTCTGGATGGACATGATGGGCTTTGCCAAGTCATGCTGTCTTTTACAGATTCAGGAATTTCCTGACAATTGAGCATGTTTTAAGTATGACTGCTTTCTGGATATTATTATTATTATTATTATTATTATTATATTTATTTATATCCCGCCTTTTTTCCCAATACTGGGACTCAAGGCGGCTTACAAATTAAAACATGTACAGTAAAACAAATAGAGATACAATTGTGTTTGCTTATTAAAGCATACATTCTTCTTTTTCCATCTGTCTCCCCTTTTCTGACTGTCTATTTACCAGAGTTCCAGTCTGTCTTGGAGAGCGTAATAAATTAAACAGTGCACTGGGTTCTTGCTTGCAAAATTATTTCCCCACTAATACTTCTTGTTTCTCATTTTTCTGTGGTGTTTGCACATTACATCCCTGTGACTAGTTTCTGGTAGAGCTTGTGATTCACAAACCTTAATGGTGGATTGCTCTGTTTATGTGTGTGCAAGGAAGTGGAGATATAGCGGAGCAATTGAAAGAAACTACACAGAGTTCTGTAATGTCTGTGGGATGCTAGAGATCAGCATGTAATAAGCAAGTGAGCGTTACCTCTTAATTCATAAGAATGAATTGCCTTGCTTGCTCAGACCAAAGAACCGTCAATTTTATTCCATACAGTGGCCAGGAAGATGCCTCTGGAAAGCTTGCAAAGAGGGCATGAAAGCAACCGATCTTCCTGTATTTCATTCCTTAGCCAATGGCCAATGTTCAGTGCTTTCCCCCATTCGTTTGCCATCAACGTAAATAGGGGATTGAATTTATTGTCAAACGCATCAAGGAGACGCTTTTTGTTCATTGCTTCACTCTGGCCATCGAATTCTGTATTCTGATAACTAGCATAGATATACTTTACAGTGACAGAAATACACAGAGAAGGCTTTTACCATTTGTTCTTTCATTTCTGCAATCTGTACACACTGCACCCTTGTTTACCCTGTGATGTGTTTATAGCCGCTGTGCAGCCCGCTTGACTGACCAACCACCCCATTTTCCCAGCCATTTCCTCCCAGGGATGCCAGCAGGATCTTCTGGGCCCATTATTTGTATTGAGAACCTTCTCCAGAATAAGCAATCCCTGAGTTCCTCTGAGCTCTGCTTCTCCACAATAGGGTTGCCGGCATTCCCTTGTTTGCAGCCTGTTTCTCTCTGCGGAACCCTTCTCTGTTCTATTGCTGGATGCAAGGAACCTGGATGCAACATTCGCTGCATCAGTTGCAAAGGACAATAATCTTGCTTGCCTTTCCACATCCCAACCTCAATGCTTGCCTGAATATCTATAGATCTTAACAGACAATTTGAGGGAACAATCCTATGCATATTTAGACAGGAAGAAAGTCCTACAACATGCTAGCTGGGGAATGCTGAGGGCAGTCAGGCCTTTTCTGTCTAAACGTGCACAGGATTGCGCTCTAAAATGGCTTTTTTAACTGAAAAGATAAAAATGATACTACTTTTGCTTTGAAGACCAACAGAATGAATAATGTTTGAGCTGTATCAACAGGAAATATGCTGCTTCTCATTAAAATGTTGTGCTTGTACAGGTTTACTATTTCAGTCTGGCTTTATTTACTCCGTTACTGCAAAAAGCCCTTGTGTGGAATACTGTATTTCATTGATTCTGAAGAAATGTACAGTACCCCTGCTGTGTTTCTAAATGATGAAGGTAAGTAGGGGGGTGGGGGAAATCCAGGCAAAATTAATTTAGTCTCCTGTGCCTTCACCAAAGTAAATTTAATTTTGTTTTTCAAAATCCCTCCTAATCTTGTAAGAAAGTCAGTCAGAGCAGCTCATATGATTGCATGGGGATCAGATGTACAGTATGTACAAAAAAAGTGGTTTATTCTGTGCCTCCTTGATGTACTGAAACAAAAAGAAACAGTAAAGAGCCTCCTATTAGTCCGAGAACCTGTGTCAAAATGCGATATAAAAGGTCTGATTCCCTGGACATCTTGCAAAGGTTGTAGCATCTCCAAAACTGCCAGTCTTATGTGCAACTTCTGGGGCCTTTAGGGGATGGCAACCCCCAACCCCTTTTCAGGGCCAATAATTATGTTGGAAGGCACATGGATGAAACAAGCAGCAGCATATTTTGGGGGAAAGTGTATGCAATTCCAGACTGTCAAGTTTGACTGACTTTGTTGGAGTGAACCTCCTTTCTGACCCCTTCAAAAAGGGGTCAGAATTACATCTAATTACATTTAATTACGTTTATAAGATACATGGCTAAAACCAGAACCACTTGGTAGAGATCACCTTCCTGTATCTTAAAATATCCAACCTGTTACTTACTGGCAGTCAGAACTTTAAGCTAAAATATGCTGGCTTTTTATAGTTCCACTACCTGATATGCCCAGTGTTGCTCAGGTCCATGAATAATGTTTATGACATTTATTTGATAAATAATAAATTTATCTGCAACTTATTCATCTTTAGGTTGGTTGGTTGTTTTTAGTATGGCTGAGTTTGTAAATTGTTTTGTTAGAATAAATGGAAAATTGTGTTAATAAGAATTGTATTTTAAATTAGAGCTTCGCGATAAACCACATTTTTTTGTTTTACCTGAAATGCCTACACCTCCCATCAAGCCTTGGCAGGAGCAGCCATCTAAACTTCAAAAACAATCAGGACACACAATACCCTTTCTACCAGCTAAAATGATCCAAACCTAAAAATATGTTTTCAAAATATACCCAGCATTGCCCAGATATCTGAATAACATATAGTTGGGAAGTGAATCTCATTGGACGCGGGGAACTGTTGTATGCATGTGGTCTGAAGTTATTATTATGAAAAAAGGAAAACAGCCAGAACACCGAATACTTCATTGGTGTCGTGACTCTTAGCTCTCCCCAGAGCTTCTGCTCACAAATCTTGGGCAAAGTGACACACTCCAACAACTGTGAGATTTCTTTTATTTGTAAATAACACGGAATTCAAAGCATAGGTTTCATTTCTGCAAACACACACTTGAAGCTGAAAACGGACCAGACAGCTTTCAGGTAGAACGGCTTAATGTGAACAGCACTCACTCAGGGGTAGACATTTAGAGTTAGCCCCAGTTCCCTGAGGTCAGGTGTGGCCACACACACTCGGAATCCTCAAGAACAAAGGGAGACTCGAGAAGGCCTCCTGGCAGTGGATTAACAATCATCTTGAAACTAAATCCTCGCTCAGCCTGTCAGGGAACGCTGATCTGACCACGGCAACAAGATGTCAGGGAAAGAACCTCTTTGACCCAGGGAGCCTTCCCAAATTCACGTAGCTTTAGCACTGAGGAAGGTCCTCTCACAGGTCCCAGACACACAGAATTGTAGAACAGCAACGAATCAGCCTCTGCCTCCCTGTGCCCGTAACTTTGGCTCTATGCAGGGAAACAGCAGGCTATAGAACACGAATCCAGAACAGTAATCTCAAGTCCAAATCTATGAAAAGCCACAGGGCACTTTTCATAGCATGGCTCTTAGAAGTTTCAAGTCCACATAGCAACAGAACATGTACAGAGTGCATCAAGCATTTCCAAATCAGATAGAGTCCTAAACACAAGTTTCTTGGCAAGCATAGCGAACAGCAAAACAGAAACAGCAAAGACACAAGAGCAGTAGACGAGATAATTCCTAGCAAAGGAATTACTCTTTGGATGTAGCTAATATAGGATGGAGGCTGGCTAATTCTAAGCTACTTTGACAGACAGGGCTTGAGGCCTGTAATCCAAACTCCTGTGCCAACAGGGCAGCACAGTTCAGACTCCTCATGATGACGACACAATGTGAGGGACAGTCTGCAAGATAGCCCCCACCTTTTTCTAAACAACTTTCGTTCTTACAGAACTCAAGGCTTCGGCCTACAGTTAGAGATAAGCAGAGAAACAGAGACAGTTACTTCTCAAAACAAATTGCCAAATCTTCAGCTCACAATTCACTGGGCCAGCCCAGTGAATTGTTTATGAAGCACCTGACAATTGGCATAATTTACTATATAATAACTACATTTAACAGGTTTTGGCAGAGAACCAAGATGGTGAAGGAAACTGGTGACTTGGGCCTTTTATTTGACATAAAAATACTTAAAATCCAAAATTGCATGTTTTTAAGGGGGGGTACATTGTACAGCCAGATCTATTAGCATGCCAGATTTCAAGTTTCTACCTGGCGTTGCTTGGGCCCCCTAAAATATATGTCTGCGAGGTAATCATCTTAAAGTAGCAGGCCGGTGCTAGGCCTGAGTTAACCTTTAAGCAAATTAAATTCATTTCTTTTTTTCCTCTCTCACCCTCATGACAACCCTTCAAGGTAGGCCAGTCCTAGGCCTGTGAGGTAACTTTAAAGCAAATTAAATTAGTCCCACCCCCCGCTCCCTTTCATCTTCAATGCATGGCCAGGGCTGCCTTGAAGTTGTCACCATAATTTTCCTTGTCCCCACAGAAAACAAAACTACAACTCTCGGCTTGCCTTTTGCTCTGGTGCCCGACTTGCCCAGTGGGAGTCCTGCTGCTGAAGGTCATGGGAAGTGAAGTCTGGCTGAGCTAGTCCACACTACACTGCAATCAGTGCTCATAGGTAGGCCATGAGGGAGCTGGCTGGCTGACTGACGGTTCACTTAGTTGCCATTGGCAACGGGCCTGCTCCTAATGGGGCCTAGCAACTAAGGCAGCTGGCCCCAGGCGTTCTCCTTTCAGGCCCAGATAATGGCTGCCAAAGCCTGATAAGTCTTCCCTCCTGCCCAAGGCATGCTGGGAGTTGTAGGTATAAGCCTAAGTCCCTGAATAATTTGTTAATCTTTGAACACCATCTAAGATGTGGTGGGAGAGCGGGCCTTCTTAGTTATGGCACCCTGCTTGTGGATTTCTGAATAAAGTTTATGATTTTTATGTAACAGCCTGACTATACCATTGAGACAGGAGAGTGAATGGAGGATTGACTGATTGAATGGTGGGCAGGATTAGTGGCAGTTGGAGAAAGTCAGGTAGGAGAACAAAGACAGTTAGTGAGAGGTCAGGGTTTGCTCACCCATACTTTATTTTAAATCAGCCAGCAGGTGCCCGCATCCTCTGAGACATCCTCTTGTTGCCAATGCTACTCCTCGATAGAGCATCAAGGAGTAGCATCGCCAAGGAGGGGTGGTAAGCGGCCATCAGTGGACGCACCCAGCTCCGGCGAATCCTGCTGGGACTGCCTTGGCCTGTGCTTTTCATCCACCAAGTGCTACATCAGAAGCCTGTACTGAAGGGCTGGGGCCAGGCCAGGCACTTCCCCCCTTTGTCGGGTCTGTTTCTGGGCATGCGCAGAGTGCCTGCTCTTCCTCCCTCTCTCTTAAGGGCAAAAGCTACACACTTGCTTCCCCCAGATTCTGAGAAAACAGTGATATCAGGACGGAGTGCCTTTGAGCATGTTTGAACCCTTAAAGTCATGACATTGTATCTAGTTACATTTTAAAACCATGCAGAGGGTGGGAGTAGGCACCACAAATGGATGCTGCCCATTTATGTGGCTTGTTTCCTTTTATGTGGAATTGGGTTGATTGCTCAAGACCAACCTTAGGAGTCAAGGTTGCAAAAGGCACGCAGCAGCCACCAGCCTGTGCACTCACAATGGCCACCAAAGGCCAGTAAGTCTGGCCTCCTGCCCAAGGCATACTGGGAGTTCCGCCCAAGGCATGCTGGGAGTTGTAGGCGTAAACCTAGGTTTTTATTAAATTCTTTAAAAATACTTAAACCCCAAAATTCATATGTTTAGATTTTTCTGGTATATTATACAGCCAGACCTATCACTGTGTCACCGTGTCAAGTTTCTAACTCATGTGGAAGTGGGTAAACATTTCCGGACATACGTGACACACACATACTTTCCGCTTTATAGGTAGAGATGAAGGAAGATCTCTTAACAGACAGATAAGAATTCCCTGAGTTCTTTGGGGAAAGCCTTGGCACTTAAAGTAGCATGAAACTGACACAGGTCTGTAGTGTAGGTATGCCCTTTGAGAAATTATTTATTTATTTATTCCATTTCTATACTCCACAACAGCCAAATCTCTCTTTTAGAAAATTTTATCAGGTGGGTAATCAGTGACATCGGGCCATTTCATATGTGAGGTTCTCCAGACACTCTCTACAAAATTGTTGCCATTGGACTTACACTGAGGCACCATTTGTGTGACGAAGCACATCCTTGTAAATGGAGTTTGTGTGGCCAGTCCAATTCCCACAACATCAACAGTTCAAAAAAAGGGCTGCTATCGCCATGGGAAATTGGGCCAGTTGCATATAAACTACCCATGTAGAAGAACCATTAAACAGACACAATTCCTTGTACCTGCCCTTCAGCAGCCCACTGCCTTCCTGAGGCAATTATGTGATGGCTGCTTTGTGTGAACTGACCCTATGTAGTTTTAAGGAATGGGGCTGAGCTGGGGCCCAATGAATAGTCTGGGGACACCAGGAATAGTCTTCAGTGTGCTGAGTTGGCACTGTGTCCCTTGGAATTCCTGCAGTATCCCTCCCCTGGGATAGTGTCAGGTAATCTCAACGCCGAGGAGGGAGTGCGGCCATCCATAGACTTGAGCCACCCCTGCCCTTTTCCTGGTGGAAGGCGAATAATCACAGGTTGCCTTCCACCAGGCACCGCCCGGCTATGCCTCCACTGCAACTCCGGAGTGAGGCAGGGGATTGTCTTGACGTTGTCTTGCGCATCCTCGCTTCGCTCTGGAGGAAAAAGGTGGAGTACATCCCTGGCTTTTTTTCTCCACAGCTTCAGTAGAAAGCCCCGGGATGGGTGCTCAATTGCAGCGTCGTTGTATAATCAACACCGTGCCACCGCACACCCACCCCGGGGCTTTTCAAGCATTTAGACAGCCCCTTGTTTACTGCTAAAGCTAAGCAGCAGTGGACCTGATCAGTCTATTGGGTGGGATATTACTTCATGCTCCACAGAACAGGATATAATAAATAGATTTAAAAACAAAAACAAATAAGGTCAAGTTACTGCCTGCTCCTAAATCAGAAGTAAGGAACTTGTGGCCCACCAGATGTTTTGGCCGACAACCCCAAGCAGCCTCGTCCTGGATGCCCAATGATAAGGGGTGATGAGAGTTGTAGACCAAAATATTTGGAGGGCCACAAGTTGCTCTCCCCTGTAAATCGTTGGGAAGAGAGGCAACTTCAGTCTTCAGTATATTTGTTAACTAACTAGGTTCTTGTTTGGTGTTGTGTTTCAGGTTATGTTCACATCCAGATGCACCTTGTCAAAGGAGAAGATATTGCTGTAAAAACTACTTTCGGCCTTCCTCTGAAGCAGTGGCTTCGGCTTGACCTCTCTGTTAATGGAGGACAGGTACGTATGGCATCCCAGCAGCCACCTCACAGTTGAAGGCAACGAAAATGCTTTTAGGGGTTGCAAGCAACAGTGAGTGAAGACACAAGTAACGTCTGTAGAGCTTTGAGGATCTCCTGGAAGTGCCTTACACAAGGCATTTCCATATTAAAAGTTAAGATGGTGAACATGTGGGAAAGGGGCAGTAGTGATGGTTAAGCCAACATTAGTTTTGTGGGTTTGCATGCTTGTCCCTTCAGCTGTGAAACACGAATTGCTCTGCAGATGAAGGATTTGCTCTTACCTCTGATTTTATATTACGACCGTCTTCAGCCTTATACTGATGTTCTCAATGTTTCGGTTCATGTTAAAGTCACACTGGTTCAATGGCTTCCGGATGAGGCAATTAGCCTGCAATCACCCTGCCGCAAAACATGGAATTTTCTGAGGGGTGCATGTGTCCAGATGACATCGTCATCCATTTGTAACCCTCCTATGCTTTGCTAATGCTTCTTCCATCTTTTTGATTACAAGGAAAAATCTTTTTATTGGTAGTGCTGGGAGACATTTGTCTGGAGCGCTCAATGTCTCTTTGGTGCCATGTAGACATTCTAAGGAGGAGGCTTACAAAGAGCATTTTATTTATCAACACACTTCAAATAGTTGTTACGCTATTGTTCCAACAGTCTTTGGGTAGAACCAGTAGATCTCTGCAACTAAAAATATCAGACGGTGTATAACTACACTACCAACCCTATATTGGTTGGGTTTTTTTAGCTGTGTAATTGTCATGGCTTTCCCAAAGAACCTGGGAACTGTAGATTGCTGACAACGTTTTGTTGGAGATGCAGGGAGGTAGTGGTGAGGACAAAGCACTCAGCTTATGCTCAGAGCCACATTATTACTTAACTGTCGTTTATTCTTAAGAATGTTGTGTTGTGGATTTGCTGACCTTGGCCTAGTCATTTCTTGCTGCGCCTGACTGTTCCTCAGCTAAAAATGGAAGCAATGGGCAGTATCTAATGCTGCTCATGTGCTAGTGGTACCCATCGCTAGTGCAACGGGAAGCTAATGCTTCGTAATGAAGAAGGGGCCTCTTCTGACTTGTCCCGTTCCAGAAACAAGCGTTACCGCTCGTATCCAGACTTGCTGTCTGAAGCGCTGGTTCCTGTTGTCTGTCCCGCAACAGAACTAACGGAGAATACAGCCCAATAGCTTCTAAACAATATAACACAAGATAGTGTAAATGTGTAGATTACATCGAATTGATTTGCCATGTAATGTGTGACGTATCTCAGTGCTCATCATCTGCAACTATTTGCTTGCATGCACTTTTAGTTCATACTTTCTGCTCAGTGCACGTTTGAGTCCAGGCAGTGGTACGAAGCTGGCTGACTCCACCTCAAGCCCCGTCCGCCCATGCTTAGGAGAATGTGAGATTTCATTCCCAGGGCCCTACCGGGAAACTGGTAGAGGCATCAGGCTCATGTACTCCTTTCCCCATCTTTCCTAGCGTTTCTAACTGATCAAAGCCAAAGAAGTGTTTGCCTCTCGGCAGGCTGCCAGAAGAAAGAGGGGAAAGCCAATTTCCCCCCTTTTGGCTCCAGTTTGCCCTTCGTTAATTTTCTTGATTGTTCTTTTGTTTTCCTGTGTCATTTGTGCACATGTCACATGTTGCGTACTTAGTGGGCAGAGGGAGGAGGGTGCCTGGAAATATGTGTGTGCATCACCACCCCTGCACCCAAGTTTTGAATGGCTACCACATCCTCTGATCTGTCTCTCATCTCCTGGGATCTGATGCCAAGCAGCTATGAGGAGCATGGCTGGGTGATGTTGCCGATGCGCACTCCAAAAGAACGAGCAGTGATGAAGGAGAGGGTGGGTGGCATTCCACCTGGGAAAGCAGGCCAGAAAGGCTGCCCTCTTCATAAACAAAACACAGGTTCTCATTGTTGCTTTACTGCCTTCTGCCCATGAAGGGGCAGGTCACATGAACCCAAGGCGCCTGATCTCTCCCCTGCTGCTCCAAGTAGGATCCATCTTAACAGGCCTTTAGACTTTTCAGAGAGGGGAAGTAAATGTAATATATTTTTTTGGAAATGTAATGGTGACTTTCTTCATATAAGGGGCTGGATCCAGGATCTGCCTCCCCCAAGAGGAAGGGGTCCTTCCGTGAGAGGAAGGGCTCCCCTCATGCAGGGTTGCTCTGCCTGATTTTTTAGTATTCCTCCTACACCACACCTCATTCAGCAGGGTCTCCTGACTCTCTGTGTAGCATTTCCAAATGGTTAGATAGGCTGCCGTGGGAAGGAAGGATGGGGAAGCATAAATCTGGATCCAACCGATGGATAATTCTTGTGGATTCTTCTAAAGGACCAGCTGAACATCTTGAGAAGAATTTGCAAGCCAAGACTAGATAAACATTGAATTTTTAATTGACTTGTAGCATGCCCACTTTCAGAAATAATATATTAAATGATTTTCCTTTTAGATAGAAATAACCAGTGTTGGAAAGAATCTGAAAAGTCATCACCATCAAACTTTTAAGTAAGACCAACTTTCCTCCATTCAAATGAATACTGTGTTGCATAGCTGCAGTTTTTTTTCTTTTCTGCTCCATCCTATCCTAAAAGCTTCAGGCTCGTTCGTTCTTTACAGTTCTTGGGTTCAGTGTAAGATCACTGCGAAACTATTTGAAATGTATTGTTGATTCTACAGTCTCAACTCTTGGCACTTTACCGTTGTTCAGCCAGTGATGTGGGTTTTCTGGGAAATTTCAAATTGGAAAATTTGCTTAGGAAAAACGTTTAGGTTGTGTCGGAATTTTTTTTATGTGCTAGAAAGATCTAATTTAGCATATTTATTTTAGTTGTATATAGTCAACGAAAGCTAAAAAAAAATACCCTGTGTTAATGTTTTTGTCTCGATGCACCATATGTATTCCACATGAAATAGTTGAGAGAGAAAATTAAAGCACGGTTAGGGAGCAATCCTGTGGCTCCTAGGCAGCGTCTGAGAGGCCATAAGTTTGTTTAGAGTCCCCTTCTCCGAAGTCAGAGACAGCACTGTCACGTCTGAAGGGGGAGTTGGAATTCTGACACACACACACACACACCTGTCAGCCGGCACAGAAAGAACTGCATCAGCTAGCCTTCAAGGTCGGAAACTCGACCTAAGAGAGGTCAGTGGGCGGGGAGGGGAGGAGACCAGAGAGAACAGGATACAATCTATCCTGAGCTTCTGCCAGTCTCCTTCTCTCCCCTTCCAAAACGCTTCACTAGACGCCCTGAAGGGCCACATTTCAATAGTGGGTGGAGTTAAAGGCAAAAGGATTGGGGCACCTGCCCACCCCAGAAATAGGGGTTTCGTCTTGCCCTGTAAATCCCCAGAACTGCGTCATCAGTTTCCGTACTCTTTATAATAATGATTGACTCCCATTCTGTGGGAACGTAAAGAGAGCCCTGCTGGATCATTGTCTTCTTGGCTATGACCCATCGCATACCTTCCAGACGATTCTATGGTGCAGCCCTCTGCCTGCCAAGGACACAGACATTTCATTTGGTTCACACTGTTTTCAAAATGTTCAGAACATCAGCTTATATTCTTTTCTAGTTTTAGGGAAGATTTCCATTTTGATGACACTTACGGATACTTGGTTTTTGGAGGCAGTGGATATTCATCAGGTATTGAAGGATACTTTGGACCAGTGAAATATTATCGTCTTAATGGCTTGGATTCTGGAAGGGTGAGTGTACAAAAGATAAATATGGGGGAATGGATGTAGAACAATCTATGCCTGACTGTGCCATCATTTGAAGTTCGGGGCTCTCGCTGATTTCCACTGTAACATTTGTGGGCAATCTGTAATGGTTGTTTCTCTATACCATAAAGGAGTGAACTTGCTTTCACTGTTCCTTCCTCCTAGTGGGGCTTTATTGCGAAACAAAAGCAAACAAATGTTTCCATCCATTTAGATCTTACTGCAAGATTGTTGAAACTGAAAGCTTTTAATGCAGGGAACGTGCCATTTTATTTATCTTGTTAGGAATCTGTTAGGTTTAAACTGTGACCGCCAACACCATGTCATGAAAGGCTTAGAGAACACACTAGTCAGGAAGCCAAGCAAACCTTTATTGTCTCTCTTCAACAAGTACAGACCAGTAGCAGGGAACTCCTGATACAGCTACATCCCATATATACATTATTTCTCAGACTGTATGAACATTTTCTCATGCAAAAATTACTTTTGGAAGTGTGCATCAACATGTGACACATAGCTTTCCATTAAGATCTAGTAAATAACTTTAGCAGCAATTGCAATTTACTTATGGCCATTGCAATGGCTAAAGATTTATTGGTTTGCACTATTTGCCTTCACAATATTTTGATGTGCAACATACAGGTATCAAAATCTATATAGTCACTGATTAAAACAATCTACCATATGCGTGTCAAAAGATCCTTTGACATGCATGCTCCTCTGGAAAGGCATATTAAGCAGTCTTTTCTGTTTATATATCTATTACTTTTGCTAGTTGAAATTAGGGATGTGCACTGGATCGGACCCGATCCACGATCCGAGTCCGGTCCAGTGGGAAATCGGATAAATTATCCGATTTCCGATCCCGCAGCTGGATCGGCCGATCCAATCCGAACCGGTCCGAAAAAGCTCCGAACCGGTTCGGCGGATCGGCGGATCGGCGGGCGCCCACTGGCGCCCACCGCCGCTTCCATTGGCGGGCGCCAGCGGGCGCCCGCCGATGAAAGTGGACAGCGGGGGGGGGAGGAGGGGGGCACTTACCTTCTCGGCCCGGTGGCTCCCGTCCGGCGCCGGAGCCTACTACTACTAGCAGGCTCCGCGGCCTGCTCTAGGGTGGCGCGCCGGGTGATGTCATCACCCGGCGCGCTACTCTAGAGCAGGCCGCGGAGCCTGCTGGAAGTAGTAGGCGCCGGCGCCGGACGGGAGCCGCCGGGCCGGAAAGGTAAGGAGGGGGTGCGTGGAGGGGAGGAGGGGGCGCGCGGAGGGGGGAGGGGGGCCCTTACCTTTCCGGCCCGGCGGCTCCCGTCCGGCGCCGGCGCCTACTATTCCCAGCAGGCTCCGCGGCCTGCTCTAGGATGGCGCGCCGGGTGATGTCATCACCCGGCGCGCTACTCTAGAGCAGGCCGCGGAGCCTGCTGGAAGTAGTAGGCGCCGGCGCCGGACGGGAGCCGCCGGGCCGGAAAGGTAAGGAGGGGGTGCGTGGAGGGGAGGAGGGGGCGCGCGGAGGGGGGAGGGGGGCCCTTACCTTTCCGGCCCGGCGGCTCCCGTCCGGCGCCGGCGCCTACTACTCCCAGCAGGCTCCGCGGCCTGCTCTAGGATGGCGCGCCGGGTGATGTCATCACCCGGCGCGCTACTCTAGAGCAGGCCGCGGAGCCTGCTGGAAGTAGTAGGCGCCGGCGCCGGACGGGAGCCGCCGGGCCGGAAAGGTAAGGAGGGGGTGCGTGGAGGGGAGGAGGGGGCGCGCGGAGGGGGGAGGGGGGCCCTTACCTTTCCGGCCCGGCGGCTCCCGTCCGGCGCCGGCGCCTACTACTCACAGCAGGCTCCGCGGCCTGCTCTAGGATGGCGCGCCGGGTGATGTCATCACCCGGCGCGCTACTCTAGAGCAGGCCGCGGAGCCTGCTGGAAGTAGTAGGCGCCGGCGCCGGACGGGAGCCGCCGGGCCGGAAAGGTAAGGAGGGGGTGCGTGGAGGGGAGGAGGGGGCGCGCGGAGGGGGGAGGGGGGAGGGGGGCCCTTACCTGCCCGGCCCGGCGGCTCCCGTCCGGCGCCGGCGCCTACTACTACCAGCAGGCTCCGCGGCCTGCTCCAGGGTGGCGCGCCGGGTGATGTCATCACCCGGCGCGCTACTTGAGAGTAGGCCGCGGAGCCCGCTGGTAGTAGCCGCCGGCGCCGGACGTGCCGAGAAGGTAAGTGGCGGGGAAGGGGGCTTACCCCCCCCCCCGGAGCCGTCCGCTTCTATCCGCTGGCGCCCGCGGGCGCCAGCGGATGGAAGCAGGCGGCCCCAGGGGGGGTAGGGAGCGCGGGGGAGGGGGTTTACCTGCCGGGGCCGTCCACAGCGGACGGCCCCGGGGGGGGGAGGGAGTTAGGCCCCCCCTTACCCACCCGCCGCCATTTTTTCCTCATAGACTTGCATTGCAATGCAAGTCTATGGGGAAAAAAATGGCGGCCGATCCAAAAATGTACGATTTTTGGGTCGGGATCGGACTCGATCCGGTCCGGGGGGCCTCCGATTTTGTCCGAACCGGTCCGGGACAAAATTGGAGGTCCCGATCCGGGTCCCGATCCGATCCGGGGGGTCCGTGCACACCCCTAGTTGAAATTATTCTGTTGGTTTGACGAAAATAAGTGCCTGCAAGAAGTTGTTCCACGTATCTGTATCTTACCTTATAGATAAGGGCAACTCCATATACAGTAAGGTGGAACCTCAACTCTATATCCAAATAGTTATAATGTTCCTATAATGACCATCTAAAGCCAAATGTGGGCTCCTGTAACCATAGGAAGCATTTCTGTTTTGGATCAGTAAAAACCCAAGGGTATTCTTTGGGACAGTCAAAACAGCGCTAAGAAACAGCCTTCTCTGTAGCGGCACCTACCATCTGGAAAACCCTCCCTCGTGTGGTTCGGGATGCAGGAAATGTAACATCCTTTAAATGCCTGCTGAAAACACCTCTTTTCACAAAGGTTTTCCCTGGGCTGTAAATGTTGCTGGGTGTATTTTGGTTTTATATGGCCTTTTTACGCTTTTAAAGCTTTATATTATGTTTTGATTTGCTGAATTTTATGGTTTTAATTGTGAACTGCCTAGAAAGCCTTGGCTATTGAGCGGTATAAAATGTAATAAATAAATAAACAAACAAACAAACAATTCCAGTTCCAATGAGGTCAGAGTGGCCCGAAGCTTCTGTTTCGTACAAGATCTCAGTTTTTAGTTGACCCATCTGTTTTACCGTATTATTTCTTCAGAACTCAGAACTATAGGCTTCCATTGATAGTCTGTTTTGCCTACAGTCTAACACATTTAAAGCATACTTCTAAACTGGAGCTTTCATAAAAATGAAATAGTGCCATTTAACCTGCTATGTTGTGAAATCATTAATATGGGACATGTGGGCCTTGTGTCTCCTGCCAAAACACACCACCTTGGACCTGATGAAGTTATCAGAAAACATTGCAAACCCACTTGGGCATGTGAAAATAAAGGCCTCCTCCACACGAGACGTTTAATGAGCCTTGAAGGCTCATTATAAATTTTACCTACACACGAGCGGAGCGCAAAACGGGCGTACAGGCGCGTTATCTCCCCGATAATGCGCATTTTCGAACGCGCGTTAAATAGCGACTTTTATTTTGCTCCGGCCGTTAAAGCGCATTTTCGCTGTGTGAACAAGCGATTATGCGCATTAACTACCTGTAAAGTGCTTTTTGGGCATCTTTTAATGCGCTTCGCCGCTTCTCGCCGCCTCCCGTGCAGAGGGATTAGGCGTAAATGCGCCTCCGCGAAAATGCGCATAATCCCCGAACCGGGCGCAAAAGCGCATCCTTGTGGAGGGGGCCTAAAACTATGTTTTCTGCATAAAGCAAAACTGAAGAATTCTTGTTTGGAATATGTGTCAGTTAAGACTGAAGTGTTTTTCAATTAAATGGGCTAGGGTAAACTAGCTGTCCACAGTAGAAAAGCCTGCCTCCAAACTGGCTTGGTTATCAGCAAATATGTTTTTCATGTCTCCTGTCTTCCTCCCATCTTCATGGTAAACATTTTGACGGGGTTCTCACAATCACAGAGGCTTATTTCTATAGCTTATTTCCCCTGTCAGATGTGCTTGTTGCGTGACAGGGGGATTTGCATAATCACCCTTGCTGGTGCAGCTTGCCATGTCATGCAAACCTAGCAAGGGTGGCTTGTTGCTATGGTTAACAAGACACCCAGAACCCATGGGTTGTTTTTAGGTTCTGGGGTGAGTTATTAACCATGGCAACAAGCCACCCTTGCCAGGCTCCCATAACACAGCAAGCTGTGCTGGTGAGGGTAATTATGCAAATCCCCCCACCCCCAACATGTGATCGACATGCATGGCAGGGGAAATAAGCCATGGTGGCTTATTTCCCGCCCTCTGTGATCGTGTGAACAGTCCCGTTGTATAACGTTGACCCACTGTATCGATTAGGCTGATGGGTTGGTTATTGCCAGGATGGTATTTGTTGCCCTTTTTCTGGATGAGAATGTTTAATATTCCATCCAAAGAGATTCCAATCTGTAAAGTTAATAAATTGAATCAAAGGTTTGGCAGTAACTAAGATTCACCACTCCAAATGGCCTTAGAAGAGTTCAGCTGGGATGCCACCTTCTCCAGGTGCTTTCTTACTAGCAAAGAAAGCAATTAATCCCCCACTTTCATCAGTCGGAACCCGCATGGCATTGTATCAGGATTTGTAGCATTGTTAAAAACTATGTGGAACCCATTTCCATACATTACTAACCATCGTAAACTTTGCGTTTCAAAAACATCACACACAAAAAACCCTCTATTGACTAATGACCTCCTTTCAGAGAAGTGGCCCTCTGGCAAAACTCCTTGTTGAACAAAGAAGGGTCACTGACCAAGAGCTCATTCCAGGGAACTGAGCACAGAAAGCTGTCCTGTCTGGTGTTTATTCCTCCTTGACACATCATTGTACTTATTTATCTGTAGTGAGAATAAAACATGCGCCTGCATTTCAACGACTAATACATAGTCTTGCCCTAGAAAAATACATGTGGTTGGTATTACTTCAGTTGCCAGTACTGCCAAACAAGCGTACATTTTTTTTTCTTCAGATTTTGAATCCTTTCTTCAACAAAGACATTTTGGAAAGAATTGACCTGCACCATCAAAACTGCGAACATATCCAGAGGGTAGCATCCAAGTACGGATTCTCACTGAAGCAAGCTGAAGAAGCACAAAAGTGTCAGTAGTGAGAGCCAAACAAGACAAGATGTGGAAGACATGATTTCTTATCATTTAGTGTGTGTGTGTGTGTTTTTAAAGACCCTATAAGGAGGAACAATTCAGATGGAAGATGTGGCACTTGGGTAGCTGGGCAGCCCTTCTTACCATGCTGTTTTCCTGATGTAAATTGCTCCTTCCAAAAGCTGCAATTTGCGCCATAGGGCATACAGCACCCCTATGTATCATCCTGAGCTACAGTCTTTGGATATTATTTCTCTCCCCCACCACAGCAATATCTCAACCATTATATACAGATGAGAGAACCTTCTATTTCCCCCCCCTCCTCACTGAGACCCCCTCTAGATGGATTCCGTTTGACACCTGGTTAGCCAATTATGCGCATAATCGCTGAAGTGCTTTATCGTAAATGCTTGTACGGAGGAGGTAATTGACCACTCAACAGGTGACCTTACCGGTTGTTTCAAATCCGCTTTACAAGTAGTTAATGCAGAGAATCGCTTGTTCACATAGTCAAAATGCGCTTTAACGGCCGGAGCAAAATAAAACTCGCTATTTAATGCACATTCGATAATGCGCATAATCGGAGAGAAAACGCGCCTCTACGCCCGATTTGCACTCCGTTCTTGTAGAGGTAAATTTTTTAATGCGCCTTGAAAGAGCTTTAAATGCCTCTTGTAGAGGCAGCCTGGGATGTGGGCTGATATCCCACAAATAATAACATGTAGACTGCTATATCTATACTAAATTCATTTACTGTTGGGCAAATCTACACTGCAAATCTATATTGGGTTGTTGTTGTTTTTACAGCTGTAGCTGTCATGGTTTCCCCAACGAATCCATGGAATTGTATTTTGTTAAGAGTTCTGAGCATTCTCCGTTACAGACCTTTAGACAGACTCCCTTGCAGGACTTCAGTGCTACAGGAAGACCCCTAAGTTCCATTTACTTCACATTGGGCTTTCCTTCAGAATATCCTTAGGATCATGTTGAATGTCTGTAGTATGCAATCTTTGTAAACCGCCCAGAGAGCTTCGGCTATGGGGCAGTATAATAATAATATTAATAATAATGCCTACAGTCTTGTCCTAAGGGAACCACAGATAATTTCAGGGCAGCACTATCGTAAACCAGAAAGGAGCTATTTGGGGGTTGTTTTATGGCACCAAAATGATTGAAAAATATATGTATGTGAGAGGTTTCTCAAATACTGCTAGGATGATTCACTTTCATTTTCTTCAGGCCTTCATGAAAACTATTACTTGGAAATGAGCAATAGGTATGGAGGGAACCTCAAGTGTGATGCCTTCAGCTGGGCAAAAGAGCTAAGGGAAAAATACCCAAGCAGGTTCAAACAGTTTCAGGAGACAGATCTACATTTGCCAGAAGGTAATGTGCTCCTTCACACGACGCATAGTTGTGTGGATTTTTAAAACCACGAAATGTAGTGATGTCTGCAAATTGGACGGCTATAAAAGGGAATTAGACAAATCCCTGAAGGAGAAGGTTGTCAATGGCTACCAGTCATGATGGCGAGATACTACCTTCAGTATCGGGGGTGGGGGGGCAGTATATTTCCCAATACCAGTTGCTGAGGAACACAAACGGGAGGGTGCTATTGTGCTCATGTCCCACTTCTGGGTGTCCCATGGGCATCTGATTGGGCACTGAGGGAACAGGATACTCAACTTAATGGGCTTTTGGTCTGATCCAGCAGAGCTTTTCTTATGTTCTTACATTGTTAATTGGTCAATTTAATTTATATTTTCCTTCCATTAGCAATTCCTACATTTTTGCAAGAAATCTCTGGCTTTTCAGCATTTTCTCTCTCGTTTTCATTGTGGTTTTAGGGGCCACTTGACCGCACTAAGGATGACTGCTTGTTTTCCTGGGCCAACGTTTTAAGAATTACACCTTAAGGGATGGGGGTATATTGTTATATTTATCATTGTGGCAGATGTGGCTACTTCCCCCAGCGGCTCCCTGGGAGGTATAGAATGCCTGAATCTGCAGGGATCTCTTTCTTATGTTATTGGCACCATTATAAGACCCAACTGCATGGAAGTAGCAACCATTCTACTACAATAACATAAGAATAGGCTCTGAAACTGTTCAGTAGTAAGGCTGTGGGAAAACTGAAGCTAGCTAATCGGAAGGTATCTATTTTCACAGCTCAGGAAATTAATTGTACATTATGTTTTATGGTTTTAGCACCCGAAGGTCTAGAGGACACAGTGTTAGAAATTGGACACAGGTTATTTGAGATAGCTGCTCAAAATCTATCCAGGGCTGATGGCCTACATTATATAAACTCTTCTGTCTTGTCCCTGACGGATTCCAGCTGTTGTGGATATCACAGAGCTTCCTATGCTCTTGGTGTTATCTTTGAAATAGGACTGGGTATACCTGAAGACCCAGCTCAGGTAAGGATATGGATGTCTCACTTTTGCCCAAGGATTTCTTAAGAAAGAACATTTCCAATATTTGCCATCTCACAGCCGTTCTTATACTGAAAACGGACAGTTTTTCAAACCTGAAGGAGGTTTGAAAGAGGGATCGCTGTTTGGAGTGTTTCCACTCATCCCACTTTCACCTCGTATCAATAGGTTTGGCATTTTTTTGTATTTGTCCAGGGGTGACGGAAGGACAAGAGCAACCTTCTCCAACCTGGTGTCCTTCGTATATTTTTAAGTACAGCTTCCAAAACCCCTGACCATTAGCCATGAGGGCTGTGGTGATTAGAATCTTATTTATTTAAAAGAGTTTTAACCCACCTTTCAGGACACACCGTTCTCACAAGGTGACTTACAATATTAAAAAACGTGTTATTCATTTTTTTAACTTGTACCCTGCCTTTCCACCCAAAATGGCACTGAAGGCATAAAAATTACAAACATACAAATTACAATTAAGCGCACACACACACATGCAGCCACCGCCAATGATTTTAAGCACCAAAAGCCTTCTTTTGTATGTGGTCACTCTAGTATAGTGCCTGCACCTTTAATATCACCAGGAACTAATTGCATACAAATGACACTGGCTGAAATTCCCTTTTCTCTACAACTGTTAAAGTTACATGAGCCCTGACCTGGATTTATCTGGTCAGCCTAATATAGACACTGCCCAGCATAATGGTTCTGGTAGGCAGACATGAGTTGTAGTCCAAAATATCTGGAAGGAACTAGGTTGGGCAAGAGAAATGTTTGTATATACCATGGGAAGCAATGTCTCTCTCAAATCATTTCAGCCCTTTTAAAAATGATTTTCTCATTTGCCTGTCTCCAGTTTTATTCTTTCAATACATGAAGACAAGAGTTCATGACTGTGTTTTTGCTATTGTTTTTTTGAACCTGATCTAGCATTTGCAAAGTATTGATGATCACATCTCTGTTTTTTTCTGCATGAAAGATTTTAGGCCAGTTTTAAACTGACACTCCTATTTGTTAATTGCTACCAGGGGCTTCTGTATAGCTTGGTTGCCGCTCAGGGAGGTGATAGGCTGGCCTTGATGAACCTTGGATATAAGCACTACCGAGGCATTAATGGTTACCCACGAGATCTGGAGATGGCATATGCTTACTATAGTGATGTTGCTGTGAAGACACCGCGCGATCAACATACTATTGACGGGGATCAGGTAAGAGAACTGTGCTATCAGGATTTATTCCACATCTGGGCATTTTAATACATTAATAAAACCGCTCACATTTGGAACACTCTCATATTTAGACTGTTTTATGTGCATAAATATCAGTTGACATAAAGTCTTGTAGAATATATACTTATATGAGACACCAGAGGTCAGATTAATTTTTTCAAAAAGCCTATATTATATGCCGACATTGCCTAGCTAGATCAACTGGGAAGGGGGGAGCATTTATAGAACTCCCCCCTTCACTATTTCAGACTATGTGTGATTATACCTGAGGAGCATTTCTGACTCTGGACAGCTTACTTGTTTTATACACTGAATGATTCTTGCTATGAACAATTAAATGAGAACCTATACAGTAGGTATTCATGCAAAAGGCCCACATCCCTTTGCTTTTAAAAAAAAAAGGATTTCTGATTATTTTGTGTAGTTAATATTGCTAAAGTTATTATGAGTTATTAAAAAAAGACAATAAGCACAACTGCTTTTAAGACATTCCGCCGATTTTCAGTTTAATCTTGTAATGTTAATTTTACAAGATGTACCAACATCTGAAATGATTTTTTTCCCAATTGCCAAAAGTATCTGGACTGAAATATTGAGTAGGGAAGAAAATGCAATGAAGGGCACATCCCATGTAGTTTAAATGTTACATTCAAACAAATTCAGGGCTTTGCTTGGAAATTATTTTTATTGGAATATTTGTAAATATTTAAAAGACGTGACAACTCAGCAGCATGTACTTTTCTTAGATTAAAATTTATTTTAAAAAATGGAGGAACTGAAAACAATATACTCATTTTAGTGTACCTGAAGGGATGCGTGCAAACATAAGTGCTTCCTAAGGAAAGTCATCTGGGGGGATGGGGGGGAAAGGTAATTACAACTTTGATTTTAGATTTCGCTAATGTTATATCCATTCCAGTTTTCCAGTTTGACTGATACTGTGTTTATTAATTACGTTAACTAATTAAATGTATGAAATAGTGCATTTCTAAAAGTGAACTATTTTCTCTGGAATAAAATGGTGATGGGAAATTTTCCACCTACAACACTTCTTTGAGTCTCTCTTTCTCTCTCTCTCTCTCTCTCTCTCACACACACACACACACACACACTTGACCAAAATTTGAAATGGGACTCCTGATATTAACTTCCACTTGGACACATATAAAGCTGATCATTCATCCATCCCGGTATTGTTGACTCTGACTGGCAGCAGCTCCTCCAGATGTCTTAGACTACAACCCCCATTGTCCTCAGTCATGAGGATAGTGGGAGTTGTAGTCCATGACATCTGGAAGGCACCGGGTTGGGAAAGCCTTGCTTTAATAGGAGATGCCTGGGATTGAACTTGGGGCCTTGTGCGCGTGACTCATTGCTGTACTGGCGGCTAGCAGTAGCCCCTTTGGGCCAACTCAGCACAGACTCAAAAGGAAACCATAAAGCTCTGAGCCCTAGAACAGAGCACAAGGACACCTGATAACACCTGCACTTCCAGTAATATGAATGAAATCTTTCTCCCTTACATTTTTTTAAATGTTTTCTTTCTTTCCTTTTAGGCATTTGTAGAAGAAATCAGGCTTAAGGATCATGAATTATTGAAAGCGCAAACCAAAGAAAATGGTGACATCTTCATGTGGTTGAAACATGAAGCCGCAAGAGGAGATGCAGCTGCACAGGTAGAGTTGTACATTAGTAGATTTCAGCTTCCATTATTGTTTCGATATGACCTGAATTAAAGGGTATGACATGCTTTCACTTGGCCAAGTACAATACATAAAGTTGCATTGCATAGCTCCTAAACGTTAAGACTTAGACAGATCCAGACATCATGTACCCGTATCCAGATATGCACAAAACCCATGTGTACAGCCCAGGACAGCTGTTGGGGATATGCATTTCCACCCTGCATTCCAAACCAGGCAAAACCGGATTCAAATACACACCCTCGTTAGTACAGTAATGTATGAGTTGGCCTACACTGTCAAAGAGCCCTCATCCCATGAAGATACCTATTTGTCTGCCTTGATTACTTAAGGCACCTCTCTTGGCCCTATTAAAACCTGTGCACATTTGTGTGAGCATCTGTATTTAATCTTTACATCTCACACTTGAGATGTAATGACATTTTGGTCTTGTTTTAGCAACGTCTTGGACAGATGCTTTTCTGGGGACAGCAAGGAGTGGAAAAAAATCCCAAAGCAGCCGTAGAGTGGTATGCAAAGGGTGCCTTGGAAACTGGAGACCTGGTATCCATATATGATTATTCCATTGTTTTATTCAAGGTAAGATGAGTTTTTAACCATTAACATCTATAGAATATTCTTTTTTATAGCATTGTAGGAAAAAAATCTTTTCAAAATTGTATATTCCAACATAAAATAAAAGTTTTTTTTCTCCCAATTCAATCAAGACGCCTTGATATACGCCTTGGTATATTTTGTCTCTAAGTAAACTAATTTCTGAGATTACAAATATCCTTTTCAACCATTGTGCTGTTATTGGAATTACTACTGATTTCCAATTCCAAGTAACAGCCACCTTAGCAATTCAAATATTTTACATAAATAACATTCTTATATTCCTTAAGGTACTGTACATGTGTTCTGCAGTAGTTAAGAGTTTGTCTGGAGTGTCTTGGAAAGTTGTGTTCTTTCTGGGAGTTTTCCTTATATTTTGGATTTGCTTGTTTAACCAACTGTATCCATAGGCCAAACTCTCTGTGGATGTAATCTCGTTTCACAGAAGTCAAGGAAGTTTGGCCAGTGGTAGATGCAGTTTAGTACTGTAAGAATGCTAGTACCGTCAGCTTCTCTCAAGATCCCTCTTGCCATGTATTTTCAGTTTATAATTTAGGAAGCTCCTGGAAGATCTCTGGGCTGTTTGTCGGCATGAATAGTAGTACTGTTTACATTTTCTGTCTATGTTTAATATTTCACTGTTCAGCATTAAAATTATGCCATCAGCTTCAAAGATGCTTTGAGAGAATGTGACCCATTCATAAAAATGTGAAGCTACTTATTAATCCATATCCTGTTTTGCTAAAAAAAAAAAAAAAAAAAAGGAGGAAAATAGTTGTCGCTTACAATAAAACAGAAAAATAAACAATTTAACATGGATGGAACAAATGCCTATATTCTTGATTCACAAAAGCAAGATAACATACTTGCAATTATGTATCTGTGTTCTTAATAGAGCAACAGGCTTCTAATGAGTCATTGCAAATCTGCAAAGAGGAAAAATGACTTGCTGCAGAAGCTGTTGTGCAGTTAAAGCACTTGAATAGGGAACAAAGCACATGTTTGCTAAGATGTCAAATAACCCTTTGGAAAACCTTACCCTTGCAAAAAAAACCACTACATGTCCATTTTTAATCTGTGTTCCGAACAGGCAATGTTATTTTTCAGGGAGGATGAAATAAGAGGGCTTTGCACATCTCTAAAACTGGCCTTTGTCATTGCTTAGGGTCAAGGTGTGAAAAAGAACAGAAGACTTGCTCTACACCTGATGAGAAAAGCTGCATCAAAGGTAACATCTAGTAAACAGTTTATTTGGCCAAGGGATTGTGCACTGGCCAGCTCAGATCTATCTCTATCTCTCCATCTCTCAACTAATGAAGAGCTTTTTCTACACAAGGCATTTATTGTGCACTTGTCATTTTCTATTCGTTGTTGTTTATGGGTTCTTTAGATGATGACGTGACCTTCCAGTTTCACTTCTGTGTCTAACCTGCACTTTCAACCAGTTTTTTGAGATGAGGGGAAATGTTGCATTTAATTGTGATAGCGAAAGAAAGTGTGATTTCCTCTTGTTTATTTGCACTATTCTGCTATACCACAGTACCACCTAGAGGTTGTGTAGTGAAAAAGCAGGAAAGGAAACACACATCACATAGTGCTCAGATCTCAATTCTACGACTAAACCAAAAGTGAATACAGCAAATTAACTGCCTCGGACGTGGCCATCAAAGGTCCATCCCATAATAAGTGCGTTAGCTTATAGGGTGGCTCAAGACCTGTTTTGGCTGCAGCAGACTAACATAGCCTTGCTCTCCACTCCACACAATTGTTAATTGGATGAGGAGGAAACCTGAACAGGATTTTATACTCACTTTAGTCACCATTTCAGTCTAGAATCTATTTTTAAAGGTCTTTCCTGGCTTGTGACTGTAAGATTTAGGGTGTGAACCTATGTATGTTTAGACAGAAAAAAAGTCCTACAACTCCAAGCATTCCCTTGTTACCCATGGAATATATTCAGAGTGTGAACTCTCACTGAACAGATATCCAGCAAGGCACCTTTTACCCGTGTCCCACCAGTTGGTACATTGGAGCTGATGATTAATGCATCATTTATTTAGGGAGCAATCCTATGCCCCCCCCCCCCCCCCAGACAGCATCTGGGGCAAATAGTATAGTTCAGTTTCCTGGCTCTGAGCTTCAGTTGTTTGAGCCCTTGTCCATTCCGTTACCACAGCCAGCTACTAATTAACCACTTCCAACACCTCAGCTGGATCTGATGACAAAGAGAAAATAGGGCAGTGTGTACAGATGACACTGCATTCTAAATCTCTGGATAACTCCACACTGGCTGAATTCAGACAACACATTAGTCAATGGTGGGTTGAATAGCCAATTCACAGTTGGTTATTTTGTGGGTACTCACCACACAACATATTCCTACACAACTGTGGGTGGTTGGGGCTGGCGTTGAGTGGACTAATAGTCAACCCAGCATTTGACTGACACAGCCCCCGCCCCTCTCCCCACCCTCCCTCCTCCCAGTTCTATCCCAGCAGCCTCTGCAAGTTGCACCAGTTGTAGCAGAGTGGCAGCCACCGCTTTGGTCGCTCTTGCCGCCTGCCTCTATGGGCTTGTGTTTTAACCCACTCACCACACGCCATTAACACACTCACCCCTCCACACAACACTTTAAACAACTGGCTTCGAGCTAAACAACTTGCAAGCCAGTTGTTTTTCTCAGTTGCTTATTTGGGCGGAACAGCATACCGTCAGTAGTTTGTGAGCGGCGTGTTACCCTCCACACGACACAATAAGCAACACAACTGACGATTGCCCCCCCCAAGTTGCTTAATGTGTTGTCCGAATTCAGCCACTCAGTGGTTTCATGTAGATGTTGAATAGCATGGGGGAGTCCAAAGCATAAATGCTAAGGGGTCGAGCAGAAATCCTCCAGCAGCACCTTTTGAAAGCGGTCATCCAAATAGGAGTGGAAACCATCCTGCCCTTTCCCCCGGGAAGTATATAATAAAATCATTGAGTTTAATGAACATATATGCCTAGCCAGCCATGGGGCTCGCATAGCCTGTGATTGGCCCCATGTCTCTAGCAAAAGAGGGTGGAGACTGAAACACTGTACAACCTGAGTGATTTTAAGATTGTCCACTTTTACCTACAGGGACTACCTCAGGCAGTGAACGGCCTAGGCTGGTATTATCATAATTTTAAAAAGGACTTTGCAAAAGCAGCCAAATACTGGTTGAAAGCTGAAGCTATGGGCAGTCCTGAAGCATCGTTCAATCTTGGTGCCCTGTATTTAGATGGAGTGTATCCAGGAGTGAGTGGAAGAAACCATGTGAGTGTAAACATTGACTTATTTATAATATTTTCATTGCCCTCAGAGTGATTCAAAACCTGAATTAAACAAGATACAATCCTTAAAACAATTCTGAAATGAGAAGGCTCAACGAAACAAAAAGGATTTAGCATGCCGAAACGCCAGTGAAGGTTGCAGGGAGGGGGGGGGGAGAAATTGGGGCCCCCTGAGTAGGGAGCCCTAGAACCTAGGTACTGAAACTGTCCCCTGTATTCAGTTTTTAGTATTTTATTTGCTGGTTTTCTATATCAAAGTGGTATAAAAGTATCTCCAACCCTAGCTTCTGGGAGAGCAATTTTGCTTTAAAACAAGGTGTGTGCTCTCTGCACACCTTGGTTTAAAGAGAAATTGCCTTTTTGCTGCTACCTCCAAATTTCAGCAGCAAATTCTCCAGCAATAGATTTTGTGAGAGTTGAAAGTGATTTGAAAGAGGCATAATTTCTCAGAGTGTACATACATGGTTTTTTTTTTTTGCTCTACTTCCACCTCTGGCTAAACAGATTTTGCAGGTTTATTAAACAATCCAAACAGTTGCTAAACTTTTTTTGATCAGAGGCGAAAATAAGATGAGCTGTGTTCTCTTCATCAAACTATCTTCAGTTGTATGAAAAAGCTATTGTCTGTCCCAAGCTTTAAAGCAGGAGTGGGCAACGTCTGGGGGGAATTCCCCCCCACCCCCACCCCCAACCCACCAAGGGTTACAACCTGAAGAAATGTTTTAAATAAGTAAAAATAAACCCTCCCTCTGCCACAATTCTTGGTCTACAGCCTCAAATAAGGTAAATCCATTTGTGGAATGTCACAAATGGGTTTACCTTACTGTTGGCGATATTCTAGCATGGGTTCAGTATTAAACAGCATTTTCCTATCAGGTTTCTCAACTGTATAAGAGAGACATGGCCATCTTTTTGGTGTACAAAAAATGGAGCTAATAACTTTTGTGTACAATATTTTAAAACATGCGCTTTCCCCGTACATAGGCTATTAAAACTAGTGTGTAAACAAATATTTTTAGCCCTGGCTTTATTGATTTCTCAATATTTGTTGTATATTTTACTGCTGTTTTACTGTATTGGTTTTATTATGCAAACCACCTTGTTATATCTTTTATGATGACAGGTGGTTTGCAAATAACTTTAATATAAACAAACAAGATCAATTAATTTTTTTCTATTTTTTTCCTTTGCAGAGTATTGCTGCTAACTATTTCTATCAAGCAGCAAAAAGCAAACACATAGAAGGGATGTTGCGGTGTTCTCAATATTATATTACAGGGAATTTACCAAGCTTTCCCAGGGACCCTGAAAAGGCTGTAATGTAAGCAATGCTAAATGTTACAAAGAGCAAAATTCTAATTATGATTGCAATATGCACACACACACACACACACACACACATATATATATATATATATATAGGCGACTTGAATGTAGATAGTCTACACTGGGTTCTTTTTGTACCCTGCTTGTTGTGTCTCCTCATGGACTGAGAGGATTTTCACTTGTGAAGTTAGTGGCATGTTTCAATGAGGGACAGAGGGGGCCTCAGTTCTTACATTAGTAATGAAGGCAACTGCCCTCCATGATCCATTTTCTCCTCCAAGAACATGTGAGTTGGCATCTCCTCCACAATGTCACCCGCTCTGTTCATGCAAAAGCCCAACTCATGTGATTCCTCTCTGTCACTATTGCGGTGGGAAGAAGAAATGACCTGAATGAGACCACCCACATAATTGGGCATCACTGTGAAGTGCCCAGCTCAAACGATCTTTGAGGTATGTAGTGGAGTTGAGAAATATCCACCCACTCCTTCACAGAGATGGGTAAGAAGGTAGTAGGTGGGGATCTCTGTTGTTAAGAAATCTGGTCTCTTTTGGGCCTGACAAATTCCCTTAGTACCCCACCATCTTGGGTTGCATTTGCGAGCCAAGCTAGGCATTTCCTACAGAAATTCAGGAACTTTTTCTTTTTTGTGTGTAAAAACCAATTTGTGCAAACTGCAGCCTAAATCTACGCACATTGTGGTCGCAGTTTGCATAATTTGCGCAAATTATAGCCATTATTTGCACAAATTGCTTTACACAATCATCATCATCATCACCACTGGCCATGGAAGTCAAAGAACTATGGCAACAGGAAAAGGTCACAATTATTCCATTAGTCTCATCAGTCACATCACATCACATCAAAAAACTATTCTGAAAACCTCCAGAAACTGGGCCTACCAAAATACATCCACACCAAGATCCAGAAAGCAGTCGTTATTGAAACATGCTCAGTTGTCAGGAAATTCCTGAATCTGTAAAAGACAGCATTACTTGGCAAAGCCCGTCATGTCCATTTTTGAAAAACCGCCACGAGCAAGAAATAGATATAATAATAATAATTAACAATAATTAAAAAAAAACCAAAATCCACAAGCAGGCCCAACTCAGTGCAAATCAAGTTGACCTAGCCAAAATCAGGGGTGGCTATGCTGATTAAAGTTTGGTGAGTTTCACCCTCCATGTGGATTCTTCAAGCATCCCTAGTAGTGGGCAAGACAAGCAAGAGGGACCGGATGCTGAGCAATTTATTTATTTATTACATTTCTATTCTGCTCAGTAGTGGAAGCTCTGTGGGTGGTTCTCAATGATTAAAACCATAAAATACAACATAAGATGCAATAAAAGATTAAAGGTTTTAAACTGCAGTATAAAATAAAACTAAAAACCAAAATAAAACCTAGCAGCAATACAAAACTTTAAAATTCTGTAACAGATTTAAAACAGAAACTGCAAGACTTAACTGCCTTGGAAAATAAAAAGGTCTTCACCTGGTGCCGGAAAGAGCAGGATGTAGGCCCCAGGCAAGCCTCTCGGGGAAGTTCATTCCATAACTAGGATGCCACAGCAGAAAAGGCTCTCTTCTTTGTAGCCACCCACCTCACTTCCTTTGATGAGGACTTCCAGAGAAGAACCGCTGAGGTCCAGGCAGGTACATATAGGAGGAGATGATAGTTCAAGTAACCTGACCCCAAGCTGTTTAGGGCTTTGAATGTTAATACTACCATTTTGAATTAGGTCTGGACATGGACTGGCAGCCCATGTCCAGCCCCGATTGGCAGTGGAGTTTCTCCTACGGTCTGCTGATTTGGGTGTGGTGTGTTTAGATATTTACCAGCCACAATGTTGGGTGCAGGCCTCTAGGTTTAATGTTATTGTTTAATTTACAGCTGGGCAAAATACGTGGCAGAAAAGAATGGCTACTTAGGTCATATCATCCGAAAAGCGCTGAATTCTTACCTGGAATTGTCTTGGTAGGTTTGGTGCTCTTATGCTGTTGTTTGTTTGTTACATTTATATCTCTCTTTTCCCTTCAAGGCAGTATACGTGATCCTCCTGCTCTCCATTTTATCCAACAAGCCTGTGAAGTAGCTTAGGCTGAGAGTCAATGATTGGCTCAAAGTCACCGAGTGAGCTTCATGGCCAAGTGGGGTCTTAAACCCGGGTCTCTCCAATCCCAATTCAAACTACTACACCACACTGGCTGTCCTTGTGTACCCTCTTCTGGACATTCTGAATGTTGATTTTTGTATGGGCATTTCTACATGAGGCTTTTATCCCGCACTTTTACCAGGGCTTCTGCTTCTGAATTCTTTGTATGATTTATATCGGCTCCTTTACGCATGCTTTTTCACCGGGGGGGGGGGGGTCCTCTCTCTCTACCTTTTTATATGTTTCATTATACAGCCACTAGATGGCACTGTGGTATAGTGGAATTGCACGATTACATGGGAGAGTTTAATAGCACAATTCAGGATATACCAGAATTTCCCATTAAAGAAAAAAAAATGTGATGATGGTCGCCAAGCATGGAGAAGTCCTGGAGGATGACAGTGCTGTATAATGGACCCACACACTACTCGGAAGGAGCAATCACGAGCGGACAATAGAACCCTAATTTAGAAAGGCTCTATATTCATGATGTGCTTTCACTGATATGGTGAAATAACACTGTGCCTTGCCAGTACCTCATTCTTGTCACAGATGAAAGCAAAAAGGAAAACGGAGTTAGGGGTGGGAAGAAATACAAAATGGAAATTCCATACTTGATCGTGAGAGATGGACACTAAATAGGAGCTCAGTTAGAATGATTACTGATTTTATCCCTTTCTTAACTCTGTTACTCCCAGCAGAGCTTTCAGTTTATGACAGATAAGAGCCAGCAATTGAGAGCCAAACTCAGTTTCTCTTAGGTTTTCAGAAATGTGGCAAATAGCAGCTCTGGATGAACAATTTTAATTTGAAAAACAGTACTGAGAAAAAGAGTCATCCTCTCCCTGTGTGGCTGTCCCAGTTTGAATTAGGGAGCAACACATCCAGACACACACACCCTGGGGATGCTATTTGCTAAAATGTAAAGAAGATCTGATCATATATCTCCGTCGTCTCATCCAGTTTGGCTCTGAAATAGCCCAAGATATTTTGGTGCCCAAAGTAGAAAACCTTGCATGGTGAAACAAATGCTGTAATAAACTAAACCACTGACAGTTAGTTGCTTGCCCTTTTAACGGTAGCCCAAATCCAGTGTGTCTCAAACCATGCGATTACATCTAGGAGTTCTGCCAAGGCATTGTATAGGCACAATACATGTGAGTTTCTCACAGCCTCTTAGAGAAAGTATCCCTGTGAAAGTAGCTTAAACCAGTTAACATCTGTTCTTCTGACCAGTAGATGTAGCTGTTGCTTCGGAGAGCTATTCTTTCTTTCCCAGCCATGTGCACTAAAACCCACAAATTGTTTGACACTAGAGGGACGCGCCAATGGAAGCCGGGGCTACTAGAAGCTTTTATGCCGTGAGGGAAACATAGGGATGGTTAAAATAAAACCAAGTCCTAATCTTGACTGGGGACCCAAGCAGATGCCATTTACAGTTTTAAAAGTGATATATTTAACATTATAATGGTTTATCATGTGATAGTGGTGCACCCATGTAACAGGATCACCAAATTCATATGAACAGGGCAGGGGAGGGCTATATAAAAACAGCATGGGCTGGAGGGAAGGAAAATGAGAATCCTTATTTTCTCTTTACGTTCCCTCACAAAATCATTTCTCTGCAACCATGTTTGGGGTTGGGGGTTGGGGGGGCTTTGAGACCAGAAATAATCTCCACTGTTAAAATAAAAGTGCTGAGGAGAAGAGTTTGTTTACATCTGGGCAATGGGGAGGGCAGGGTTCAGTTCCTCCTATCCAGACATGTTGCCCTTCAAATGGTCCACTCCCCACCACTATTGTCGATGAATTCTGCATATTTAAACCAGTGTTTATTTCTAACTTGCTGCCTTGATGGACCATATTCTACACAAAATATCTTCCCAGGAGCTCCTGTGTGCCGTAGATGATTTGGGGGAATATTTTAGGATGCACACTCTGATCACATGGAGCTCTCGCCAGACCTCACTGTCACTCTGGCTGAGTGGAGAATGTGCCCTAAAATGTACCCAATACTCCTTGTAGTGACACATTCCAGGTGGATATCAAGTAGTGGTGAACAAGTTGCCTTTCAGAAAAGGTCGCCTGCCACGAGTCTTCTCACTGAGGTACCTCTGGGAAGCTTCCGTGGGACTCCAAGGTTTGAAAACCGCTGTGTGTGAAGCCATTTCTGAAGTTTTCCTCTCTTCAGCTTGCATTTTTCAATTTCTCCCATTCCTTTCCAATTTTAGGCACGAAGCCCTGCTGTATTATATTCTCTCTGCAGAGACTGGAATCGAGGTCTCACAGACAAATCTGGCGCATCTCTGTGAAGAGAGACCAGTAAGGAAACCTCTTCACAACCTTGTGTTGTTTTAAATTGTTAATGACTTTGCTTGGAAAACACACTGAGCCACACCTTTTCCCACCCTCTCCTAGAACCTGGCAAAAAGTTACTTGGCTACCGACTGCGTTTGGAGATACTATAATTTTGCAGTTTCTCAAAGCAATGCGCCTTCATTTGGTAGGTATAAAAACATGTTAAAGATAATGTTATTTGCGTGCTCTTTGGTGAAAAATGACCTCCTTCTGGCTCTGTTTTTGCATTGTCAGACAGTTGATTGTAAGCAGTGTCTCAATTTTTAATTAATAGCTGGTCAATTCTTTAAGCAGTTGGTCAATTATTTAATTAATAGCTTTTGGTAGCTCCTCTAAGCCACTGTAATTTGTATCATCGCCTGAGCTGAGCATGAAAATAACCAATTTCACAGTCTTTATGTCTCTTTTCATAGCTTATTTGAAGGTGGGAGACTTCTACTACTATGGATATTGGAACCAATCCAGAAACTTGGATATGTCAGTAGAGATGTATGCGCAAGCAGCCTTTCATGGAGATGCGCAGGTAGGTGCTTGTATCGTTGGGGCTTTCTGAGGCCTTTCGAAGTCCGCAGAGTGGTCCATAATTCGTAGCACATTACATGTGCCTGAAACATCTACAGGGCTTAGAAGTTGATGACCTTAAAGAGGAATGGGGAACGATGCACATGTGGTTGCTGCTGCATGCCACAGCGAGGTATTAAGTAGTCCCATCAGAGAGGGAAGAGCATTTACATCAATTAAAATCTCATCTAACACTCCATTAGTTTCTGACTGAGTTCCTGACCAATATCACTTTGTTGTATTGCTGGGTAAAGATAGGTAACTTGCCAGAGTTGCCACTTCTGTTTTCCCAGTTTTAGTGTTTAATAAAAGGTTCAATGGATAGTTTGGTGAAAGGGAAAAACTGGATGTGGCATTTGGGATATAGTTTGCCCTTGTGTCATTTTTTTAAATTTACAACTAGCCATCATGGAAGAGTGGGGGGAGTGGATGAGGAACATGATGGTGTGGAGGGGGACTTTAACCTTTTGCTATGGTCCTGGTCCAGCTTGCCCCCACGCCCGCGCCATTAACGAAAAAGCTGTGTAAGGGCCTTCTCCAGGACAGACACCACATCCTGTTTAGCCCTTAGCGGAACGGACATTGTACAGTGAAGAATTATGCATGGAGCCCTTGGGCTTGGGCTCACTAGGGAATTTGGCTCTCTAGCTTGCTTGAGTTTGACAACCCTGTTGTACATGATATTGTTAACATTTCTTTTTTTAAAAAAAGCATTTAAAAAGCATTTAAAAGAAGCCCCACACATAAAAGCTGCTATAGGGCGATAAAACCCCAATATAAAATAGTTAGATTTGTTGTTCCAGTCAGCTCCGCTCAAGATTGGTTTGATCATATGGGTAGGCTGGGTGTCTGCCTGAGGCAGCATTGTTGAGTTGCATGACATCCCAGAAGCCACTGCTCCTAACATGGGCACCTTCCTTTGCAAATTGAGTCTGGTTGCCAGACTTCACGTGGGCTTTGTTTTATTATTGTTATTATTATTAATTGATTTTTATACAATAACATAAGAAAAAAAACCTTAAACACACCACATATAAATCAAATGACTAACATTATAAATCTAACATAATTCATCTAACTAGTGCACACACACACACACACTCCGGGACCAGCTACTACATTTCTATATAACATTTTTTTGTTTTCTTTTTAAAAATATATTTTTAAAAACATTCTTCCAAAATTGCATAGATTTGTGTGACGGTGTACGCCCCTTCCCCTTTTTTAATACATAATCCACAAATAATCCCCATATATTTCCAAATTCATTTTTCCTTAATATTCCTCTTTTAACTTTAACATTGCTTGTTAACTTATCGTTTATAGAAATATTCCACACTTCTTTATACCAATCTTCTATTTGGTAGTTGCCTTGCATTGTCTGGCTATTATTAACCTCGCTGCAGTCATTAAATTCGTAATTAAATCTTTAACATTTTGCTCTCCTTCTTCTTTATCATAAATTGATAGTAAAGCTATCCTAGGACATATCTCAAACTTTAAATCTGTTATCTTTTTTACTTCTTCAATTACTTTTAACCAAAATATTTGTACATGTTTACAAGTCCACCACATATGAAAATACGTTCCAGTTTCTTGACAACCTCTCCAACATAGCTTCGAATGTTTCTTATCTATTTGGTTTAATTTTACCGGTGTTAAATACCACCTCCATGCTATTTTATAATAGTTTTCTTTTATTCTTACTGACATAGTGTTCAAATTACGCAAATTCCATATTTTCCCCCAACTATGATAATTTACTTGTTCTTTTAAATCTTCTTCCCATAATACTTTCAAATAATTTTGCTTCTCTTCTCCTTCTAACAAAATTTTATAAATTTCACTTACCACCCCTTTAATATTCTTATTTATATCCTCCTCTTCTCTCATTATAATTATCTTCTCAAATTTTTTAAAATTTCGAAGCTCTTTGTTATTCTTTTTCCATTTAACCATCCACTGTTCTAGTTGGATAACTTTAAACCATGCTATTTTCCTTCCTCTCATAAATTCTTCTAATTGTTCTTTAGTACTCATCTTTTCCAACCAATCTTTTATTTTTAAAATTTTCTGTTCTCTGAAAACTATTTCTAATTCTTTCTTTAAATTTCCTGGAAAGTCTTCCAGCAACACCACTGGATTCAATGGGGAAATATCTGGTAATAATTTATTTTTATACTTTAACCAAACATCTATAATATTCCTTAACAAGGGATTTTCTAATCTTTCTATCATCTTCTTATTTACTTTAATAAAAAAAAATTACCTAACCTCAATTCTAAATCCTGTCTATCCATCTCCAACCAACTTATTTCATTTGGTCTTGCAATCCCATCTATTACATGCCTCAATTAATTAGCTATATAATAGTACTTAAAATTCGGGAGACCTGCAAGTTAACTGGGATAAATCAGAAATGATATTATTCAATTATATGAAAGAGGAGGAACAGAAGTTTAGTAAAAAAAAATAGAGAGTTAAGGTAAAGAATATGATTAAGTATTTAGGTGTAAATATTACAAGGGAAGTTGACACGTTAGAAGAGGAGAATTTTAATAAATTAAATAAGGAGATTAAGAAAAAATTAGAAGATTATAAAAAGATTAAACTTTCATGGTTTGGTAGAATAGCGCTTATTAAAATGAAAATTTTGCCTAAGTTTAATTTTTTGTTTAGAATGTTACCAATTAAGATATCAGATTTACAGTTAAAGGAATGGCAAATTATAATAAATAATTTTTGTAATTGCAATAAGAAAGCAAGGATTAATAAATAGAATTGGTATAAATCACGGGGGCTTTGTGACCCTCCTCACTCACACGCACACACTTTCCCTGCCCAGTGGCAAAATCCCTTCGACTGCTGTGGAGCATGATGCCCCTGGAGAATAAGGATGCCACTCTCTCGATGGTATTGTGTTCAAGGGCTGAAGTCTCTAAATGTCTCTGTCTCAGGGAGTTCCTATTTGCCAGCCTCACTGTTGAGGCCCAGGGCCTCCTTAATCTGTACCTGTGGCTTTTCTGACCCATCACTTTCTGTTTCACTGCCCAGGTCACTAATTTACAGCTTGCTATTTTCCCAATCCTATCCTTGTCCTTTTTCCTTTTGAGGAGTATGTGCTACACCTCATCAAATGAGTGCACATTTTATCCTTTAAACAGGGAGGAGGGTAACCTATGAGCCAAATGTGGACCTCCAGGCCTATCGACTTAGATGTCCGGACCCTCCTGGGCCATGGCCCATTTCCCTAGGCCACACCCATTCTCTACTCCTGTTCCAGATTATTAATACTATTTACTTTGTCCTGCTCTGTCCCCCCAACTTCAAAGCTGATGGAATGAACCTTACATAAGTTGGGAAATGAGTGCCCCTGGATTTAAATGCCTTTTTCCATTGTGAACTGAACAAAGGTGAGAGACACAGGGGCTCAATTCACACGATACCATAAACAACTGGTGTGGGGGGAACAATCGTCAGTTGTTTTGACTATTGTGTCATCCGAATGCTGCCATAGTCAACTCAGCGCTGATCCTAATCCACACCACAGTTGATTATTTATTACCATGTTGTGTGGGGAGTACCCCCTAGTTGAACAACTGTAAAGTTGATTATTACCCCACCATTGACTATCGTGTCGTCCAAATTAAGCCACTCTGTAACTCCTCCCACTTTGAGCTCTGGCCATGCCCATTGGTATGATGTGGACCTCCACAGAAAAAAGGTTTTCCACCCATGCCTTAAAGCAATAGAAAAATATAATGCCTTGGCAAAGCTATGTCTCCGTATGTTAAGAAAGGGCAGGAAGCTGCACCAGCCATGGTGCATCGGCATCAAACACATGCATGGCGCAAGTTGCACACTCTCTCTGCCTCAGTTCTTCATGTGTGAAATGAGATCAATAGAAATGTTGTGAAGACACTGTAGGCTTTAAATCTGAAGCTAGGACTAATGTAAATTAATTCCTCATTTTACATGTTATAGGGATTCTTTAATTTGGCCCTTCTTCTGGAAGAGGGTTATTCCATCCCCAGTCATATTTTGGATCTTTTAAAAATTGACAGCGCCATCCACTCCAGTAATATGACCCTTCGTCAGGAACTTTATGAAAGGTGAGGCTGTTCTTCTTCTTCTTCATCAGGGCCTTTTTTCTTTTCTTTTTTTGTAATTAAAGTATTTACAACGTTCAAAATATGCTTTGATTTCTGATTAGGTGTACGGAAATAGACTTATTTATTATTTATCTTATTTAGTTTTTTGCCGCCTATCATCAATACTGAAGATGATGTACAAGGTCAGACTAAAAATGGCATAGAGTATAAAACAATAAAACTAACATGCAATGTAAACCCATTCAAAACTGACCTTCACCCACTGTGAACTGATAATGCACCCTAGAACGTGTGTGCCAGAATCTTTTGCAATGCACAGAGTTTTCACAAGCTAGAACTGATTTGTCGGACCTGTCTTCTAAGGTGATTCGAGACCCTTTCAGGCATTCTCCGCCTCATAATCATGTGAAGGAAAAGAACTGGAACCTGTCTGCCGGCCCCAAACGTGCCATTACATCCCCACTGTTCACCTGCCATCCATCCATCTGGAGGGAAGGTCTGAAGAGGGGACTCTGCTCTATATGCGTCGCCTCCCCAGTGATGTCAAATCTGGGTTATACCAGAGGAAGCTCCCTGTTCAGACCTTCTCCATGCCCCCCTGCCTTATAGGTGGTGCAGGGACGCAGGCGTGGGGTTCTCTTCTTCCACACAATTATAATTGCGTGAAGGAAACTTCTGTAATTGTGCTGCTGTGACTGTGAAGGCAAAATCTCAGTTTTCAAAAGGGCAGAATCTGGAACAGGTGTCTAACCATGTTTTTTCAAAATTAAGTCCCAGTGAGTTCAATGCGACCTAAAATTAAGCATGTCGAGCATTGTAGCTTCAAGTGCTAAATTGAACTGTGATGTATGTATTAGATTATGGGTGGGCAGCCTCTCACCCATGGGGCTTATCTGGCCCATGGAGTTGCTTAACTGGCCCACGGAGGCTTGTGCTCCCTCCATGGGCCACAGCCACTCCCCTCCTCAAGTCCTACCCGCTGGCCTGGAGGTTACCAGGAGCTTGGGGAGAAGGATCGATCATTTATTGTTATGGTCAGCGACCAGCATGATAAGTAAAAACACATAAACATGTGGCATATACATAGAAGACATAGGATAAGATAAAATAAAAACATAGGGTAGGATAAAACGGGGAGAAAAATAGGACAATATTATCATACTGTGATCTCCCATGGCATCATTCAACCACTAAAGGGGGGGGGGGGCACTGCAGAATGTCACCCTGATGATCCCAATTAAGACTCACGCCTGTTCCTGGTCACTGTAGAGAACCAGCTTTTTATATTTATGTATGAATGCCTGTTAATTATTGTCTTTAGGTGTTGGAATCACAGCAATGAAGAGTCAATTAGTCCCTGCACATTAGCTTTGTTTTACTTTCACCTGAGGATTTTCTGGGAGAATATTTTGCAATCTAGTCTGGTATGTAACAAGTCCTTTATCCTCTGAAAATGCCTGATGTTTTGTGGCTCTAACTAATATCAGCTTCTGAATTCATCACAGATTTACCTCCTGGGCTCCTTGTTTCTCGCTGCATTCGTTGTATTTGTAATACAGTGTTTTCGAGCTCTGTTGGGTAAGTATTTAGCTTCACCATAATACTGAAAAATAGAAGTGTGTGTGTGTGTGTGTGTGTGTAAAATCAGAAGTGAGCAATGCCAAATTTAGTCATCTAGTAATCCCATCCCCTACTGCTGGAGGAAATCTGCTGCTACAGCGTCTGTGATAAGCAGCCATACACTCTCTGCCTGAAAACCCCTGATGAACGAGAGAGAGTTAGGCAGTGTTCCTATGCCAAACATCTCATGCCATCAGGAAGTTCTTAGTGTTTAGTCAAATCCCCCTTTCAGTCATTTGAAACTGTTGTTCATGTCTGACCCTCAGGAGCAATAGAGAACAAACTTGCGCCATCGTCTATGTGACAGCCTTTCAAATATTTTGAGATGACTATCATATTAGCCCCCATTTATTTATGATTACTTCATCTTCATCTTCTACAGGTTCAGTAGACAAAACAATTAGTTTTAAGATGGTTGAAAGTGGTTTGAGAAAAATTTTGTTCCCAGTGGTTGTACACACACACATTGCTTTTGACCCAGGCCTTAAGCCAGAAAGAGTATGCATATTAGAAGCAGTGGTTCCTCCTTCAAACCACCTTTGGTTTCTTTATGACTAAAGGCAGCACACTTTTTTTTCTCCCCCTTTTCTTTTCAATGATAAAAGTATTACACAACTATCTCATTTTATTGTTACTTTGGGGAAGTTCCATTGTTCTAGGCTGACCAGATAAAATCCAGGTCAGGGCTCATGTAACTTTAACAGTTGTAGAGCAAAGGGAATTTCAGCCAGTGCCATTTGTATGCAATTAGTTCCTGGTGAAATTCCCTCTTCATCACAACAGTTAAAGTTGCAGGAGCCCTGGCTTCTTTTGTATATGGTCACTCTAGTATAGTGCCTGCACCTTTAACTGTTGTGATGAAGAGGGGATTTCACCAGGAACTAATTGCATACAAATGACACTGGCTGAAATTCCCTTTTCTCTACAACTGTTAAAGTTATATGAGCCCTGACCTGGATTTTATCTGGTCAGCCTACATTGTTCAGCAACTTTTGATCCCTCAACAAAATCTTCGAAAGAGAGGCTGGGATTATAGATGAATTTACCCGCATGGGTATTGGCACTTTTTAAAAAAAAAATGTGCTGTGTTATTTGAAATTGATATTAAGAAGAATGCTATGAGTATGAAAAATCTTCACGGCATCAACAACTGGTTTCAACCTGTTTCTAACCAGTAGCCAACTAAAGCATTCCACTAGGTTAAAATATAAAAAGGATTCATAGTAGAATATTAACAAGGCAAAGATAACAGGTAGCAGGAAGAGATTTTTTTTTACAGCTCATGTTTCTCGCCTTCTGGCACTGTCTGAATAGCCATATTATCAAGCTGATGCTTTTACAGTGTAATTTAAGGTTATCTGCCCTATCTACCTTGAAGGAAGTTCCATTCAGATCAATGGAGTTTATTCCAGAATTGCACTGAAATGTCATACAGAGAGAAGAGGGACAGCATCTTCAACTACATATCACCTTTCATAAGAACTTGGAATCTTATCTTTAACTTAATGGTTACCTTACGGTGTCGAGTTTAACTTAATTCTACAAAGTAAAAACCAAAAACAAAACCTTGACTAGCCCAGAGAGGAAAAATTAAGCCTAATAAGAGATGGAGCATCAGTCGCTAAATAAGGTGAGGAAGGCTGTAAAAACAGATGTGCAAAGCTATAAGCAAGAATTAATAAGAAGATAAGAAGTTCATCCAAGTTAAAAGCTAATAAAATATTTTCAAAAATAGTTTTCGTGAAGGCATCTGGGTGATCTAAAGAGGAAATATAGGTGATAGGTGTTCTGACCATAGCAGTACATTTAGGAGGCAATAAAAGTGAGTACCTCATTCTTGCAGACCACGGAGGCCACAATCCAACAACTAATGATAAAGTCCTGTGCACGTATAACAGGGTTTAAGCTCCATTGAACATAATGAGTCTTGCTTCTAAGTAAAGATACATAGGGCTGCTCTGTGTGTTGAATGCATGTTACCTACTGATTTCATAGTTGTCAATGGAACACGAGTTGTCGCTAGCATTGACTAGTTTTTGCCATTTGTGTTAGCCTTAATTACTCCAATGGGCAAAGCAGAAAAAACAACTGTAGAAGGAACAGCTAGAAAATGATCCAAACATTAGAACCCCAGTCACATTATAAAGACTGCTTTCAAACTGCAGAAATCCCTACAGCAGAAACCGTCTACTCAGAAATTAGTCCCATTGAGTTCAGTGGAACTTTGTCCCAGGTAAATGGGAACAGGATTGCAGCCTAAGTGAACCTATCTGAATTTCCAGTTCATATTTAATTAATGCCTTCTGCACAGCGTTAGACCAAACACCCTGCATGCAGAAAAGCCAAGGATTAATCAATGGCATCTCCAGGTGAAGGATACTGGGTAGCAAAAAATGGACTCTTGTGTGCAGGGCTGGCCCAGGGGTGAAGGGCAAAATTCCCTGGTAGAACAAGCTGCAATTGATAGAGGGAACTTGCTTCCCCAAATATAGGGAAGTGAACTATAAATACCAAATTTAACTTGAATTTTAAGAGGCACCATATTCATTATTTTAAAAGGTCTCGTATTCACAAAAGGATGTATTTAATATGTGAGGCTGTGGACACAGTCTTCCATATTGAATTAGATCTGCATATGCATCCCCTAATACATGGTGGCTATGGACAGCTTTGACATGATTCGTTATCTGTTTCAGGGCAGGGGGTGGTGCTGAATCCAGGGCTTGCCCTTTGTATAGCACAAGCGACAGCTAGATAAAACTAGAGATTGACAAATCAATCTATTTCTATTTCTGTTCTGCATTCAATCATTCCATCCAGGTTCTGCATCAGCTTGTGATTTTTTCTCCCCCCAAACCTGGAAGTTCACATTTATTTTGGTATACAACTTTTCCTAAAGTACACATTCCTGTACACAATTTCCCCTAATGCACGTATTTTGTATGCAATTTTTGAGCCAAGAATAGCATCACAAAATTTGGAGACATGCATAAACTGAATGATAGCTATGGTCTGATCTGATTATTATGTCGTAGAAGAGTGAATTGGGTTGGTGGGTTGAAAAATGTGGACCAAACAAAATTCTCTCCCAGCCCTAAGTTAAAACAGGCTACCTAGTTAGGGGATATGCACACAGAGATTTCCCATACATTATTTTTAGATTAATGCCCTGTTATCTTTGAACTGTAGGATATTTAAAATAATCATTCAGGATCATTTTCATATGTGGCCATATATAATGTATATCCGTATAATCCTTTTTTTTAATCTTCTCTATTCTATTGTGCTTCCAACAGTTGCTTGTCCTGGTATATCATCAGTGCCTGAGCATGCGCAGGCTGAACATACTCCAGCCGATGAAATCACTACAGAGACCAGATCAGCAGAGTATGGAGAACCTATAGTTACAAATAATACAGAAGAGCATGGGTTAAGTCCTCAGCATCCCTTTTCTAGGAGCTGAGACATCAGTTCCTCAACCAGTGTTGCCTTCAGAAGACAAAACATTGCCCTTCTAAGCCAGTTGCAAAATGCCCCATTTTTGTTGGGATTTGCTTCCGCTATCTGTGTGGGATCTGATGCCAATGAAATTAGGGTGACCAGATAAAATTCAGGCCAGGGCTCATGTAACTTTAACAGTTGTAGAGAAAAGGGAATTTCAACCAGTGTCATTTGTATGCAATTAGTTCCTGGTGAAATTCCCTCTTCATCACAACAGTTAAAGTTGCAGGGCCCCTGCCTTCTTTTGTATATGGTCACTCTAGTATAGGGCATGCACCTTTAACTATTGTGATGAAGAGGAAATTTCACCAGGAACAAATTGCATACAAATGACACTGGCTGAAATTCCCTTTTCTCTACAACTGTTAAAGTTACATGAGCCCTGACCTGGACTTTATCTGGTCACCCTAAATGAAATCCTCCATGTCTTGATTGGCTGAGCTTGGTGCAGCCTTGAGGGCTTCATCCAAAATCTGGTCAGCAAGGGGACAGACTGATTTTAAGAGGAAAGGCCTTCAAATACAGGGAAAGAGCGTGCAGAAATCAAGGTACTTCCATTTTCTAATTCAGAAATTGTGATGCAAACTTGGATCATAATCAGTTTTAATCTGTTGTAGCTTACCATTGGGAACGGGATTTCTGTTCCTTTAACATCAATGAGCTCTTGATTTTCCATTAAGAACATTCATTAACCAGGTCTGGGGAATAAGGACTTACCTAGGCAATCTGTCAAAACATGCTCCAGTCTCATTTTAGGTGCATCCAGGTAGAGGTCCTCTAGCACTCCCAATCAGCTAGTCTTGTCTTCTTCTGCTTAACAGATTTTGTCTGGTAAGAAAAAAGATGGAAGAAGCCACCACCATTCAGCTCTGCATTAAGGGCATGATGATAATGGTGGTGATAATAGTGGTTCTACCTTATAGGGCTGTTTTAATGAATAGGAAAATAATTTATGTGAAGCAATTTGAACATTGTCTTTGCACTGTTTAAATTTTACATGTTATTCATAAAAAGAACCTACTGTTCATATGCTCATTCATGAGCCCCTAAAATTGGAACACAATGCAGCTGCTTAGACCCACACCCAGACTAAATTTGCACTCCCCTGCACCTGGTATGCAAGAAGTTCATTATCTGTCTCCAGCTGGTTTTCAAATAAACTCCCCTCCTCTGCTTTTTACACAGTTGTTAATAAAACTATTTTTCTATTGCTCTGAATGAACTGTCTCACTTGTATTTTTGTTATATTTACTATAATAAGTTGGAATTTCATCCCAAGTCTTTCTGTTGCAGCCTATCATCCTATTGTTCAGTTGAATGTGATATTTTTGTGCTGATTATTATGCTGCTCAGCATTTGCTAAAGAACAAAGGAGTAGCAACACTTCAATTTCACAGGGGAGCACAACAACAAACTTTGAGCCAGCCTTGCTGTTAGTAACGTTTTATAGAACTAGCAGCATCTACCCCCATTCCCTTACTAAGAAAGCTAATAGGGAACTAATAGGGAATAGGAAGCAAGCAGGCTTGCTGGAAAGCAGCTGCAGAGTTGACCAACCAGGAACACTTGGGGTTGTTGGGGGACCATCACAGGTGAGAATATTCATTTAATGGTTCTTATCTTTTATTTTTTAAAAAAATGTTTGTCGCTTTATTTTCTTTCCGTCCTTCATGCAGTTTGGAAGGTAGAAAATGTAGCATCTGAAAACATGCTTTTTCAAACAGGCATTCCCTGGATTTCAATTTAGCTGGTTTTATATTGCCTTTTTTTAAAAAAAAGTTTAACGTTTTAAATTTATCTATACTTGTTGTATTTTATGGTTTTAATTCTGCACTGCCCAGAGGGCCTTGGCTGATGGGCAGTAATAATAATAATAATAATAATAATAATAATAATAATAAATTTATTTCTTACCTGCCTCTTCATTTGGATCGAGGCGGGGAACAGCAGTAAATATAAAATATGATAAAATACATAAAACTGATTAAAAACAAAGTACACATTATTAAAATAGCAATAAAACATCCTAAAAACATTCTAAAATTCCACTGGATATGCCTGCCGGAAGAGATTAGTCTTTATAGCTTTCTTAAATTCTAAAAGACTGTTAAGTTGACGAGTCTCCTCTGGCAGGCCACTCCATAGTCTGGGAGCGGCAGAAGAGAAGGTCCTCTGGGTAATACCTGTCAACCTAGTTTTCGCTGACTGAAGTAGGTTCTTCCCAGAGGACCTGAGCATGCGGGGTGGATTGTATGGGAGAAGGTGATCCCGCAGGTAACCTGGACAGTATAAAAATGTAATAAATAAATAAATACTATGTCTATGCCCTGGACAGCTGGTGGAGGGCAGAGGGTTAGAACAGAAGGAATATCAAACTGCTGTCCAGTTGATAAACTGCCTCTGCTAACCTTGTCCAACAGGGTGGGCAGGCAACATCTGTTACCCCACCAAGGCATTTACATAGCTGAGGCAGGCGCCCCTGGAATGTTGGCACCCCAGGCGATTGCCTGTACTTTTATTTATAATTACATTTCTACCCAATCTTTTTTTTCTCTTGAAAAGAACACAATATGGGTTACATGGTCCTCCTCTCCATTTTATCCTCACAACAATCCTGGAAAGTAGGTTAGGCTAAGTGTCAATGACTAGCACAAAGTCATGCAGTGACCTTTGTGGCCAAGAGGGTACTAGAACTCAGGTCTTCTGAGTCACAAACACTCTAACCACTACACTACACTGACTTTCAGCTGACCTAGCCCCGGTCTTTATTTTCTGATGTAGCTCAACAGTGCCCCCTAGAGTGTCTATTTTAGCACCCTTCTGGGAAGCCTGAATAGGCCAAATCTTATGTTTTGTTCTCTAATAGACATGTGCATACTAATCTCTTTTATATAATATCCCACTGAGAATTTATTTATTGCATTTCTATACCATCCCACAGTTGAAGCTCTTTGGGCAGTTTACAAAGATTAAAAACATTAAAATAAGTATACAAAGTTTTAAACAGCCATTTACTTAAAACACACAAACAATATACATGAAGACAGCATATATCTAAAAACAACTTTGAACCATCAACCATAATCATAGGACAGAGCCGGGAGTGTTTAAAAACTCATCATAATTGCCAAATGCCTGAGTAAAGAGATAGGTCTTAACCTGGTGCTGGAAAGACAACAATGTTGGCACCAGATGGGCCTCGTCAAGTAGATCATTCCACGGCTGGGGGGACATCACTGAGAAGGGCCTCTCTCATTACCACTTTCCAAGTCTCCTTCGGAGGAGGACTTTAGATGCTAAGTCTAGAGTACGGGTAGGATCATGTTGGGAGAGGTGCTTCATCTGGTATTGCAGTCTCAAGCCATGGAGGTGCCAGGTCTCCTGGTCCCTCAGGCACACACACGTTCTGGCAAACTGATACAGGAGACCCAAATCAGTGAGGCTTCTTTATTGTAGGAAATCCCATGGTAAAAGTTTAATGGCTATAGCTGATGGTCAGAGCTATAGGCTCCAAGAAATTCCAAAACAGTCAAAAGCTAATCACTACAATAGCAATGTGGTATCCCTGTTGCCATCTCCATGGTTCCATAAATGGGTTCCAAACCTGGACAAGGGAGGGGAAAGATTCCTGATACGATCCTTCAGGCAATCACAGAGGGAAACTCTTGAAAGGCTTAACAAACCCAGGCACAATACTAGAGTGACCATATACAAAAGAAGGCAGGCCCCCTGCAACTTTAACTGTTGTGATGAAGAGGGAATTTCACCAGGAACTAATTGCATACAAATGACCCTGGCTGAAATTCCCTTTTCTCTACAACTGTTAAAGTTACAGGAGCCCTGTCCTCCTTTTCAGATGGAATAGGAATAGAATTTATTACGGTCGCAAGACCAGCAAAGTAGAGCAGCACTATAAACACAGTCATATTCACAAGGCCAACAAGGTAAGGTGCAATAATATTTAAAAAGTAATAATTAATTAAAAATACAGATAAACAGTAAAAAAAATTTAAAATTAATTGAATTGTACATATCCTGCTTATAATAATATAGGATTTAAAACATTAAAAATTAAAACATTAAAAATTAAAACATTAAAACATTATCACAGTCCGATGATATCCCACGCTGGTATGCAATTACAACAGCACAGAATCTAGCCGCCTTGGGAGTTATTTGACAATTCTGGTTGGCCAGGAGATAGTCTGTATAAAACACATCAGATCTGGGTGGCATACATTGTAAGATAGAGATAATAAAAATGTACCGAAGATCACAATAGAAGGAACAATACCACAGTACATGGCCCACAATCTCTACCATGTTAGATTATATGTGTATAAAATTTTATTACAATCATAGACCAGCAACATTTGCACATTCAATTTTAGATTTTACCACATTCATATCATTCCTTACCATATAAGTGTCTCATTTTATGCAATTCAAAGTAGGTACATATATCAAAACTGTCTGCCTTGCTATTATTTACCTACTACTTTTCTACGACACGTGATAGCTGCTGCACAAAATCTGGCTACTTTTGATGTAGTTTGAGCATCCCGATCCATTAACAGATAATCTAAGTAAAATATATTCGATCTCCCTGGGAATTTATCTATAATCGGTGTAATCAGGGAGATCCTGAGCTCCTTATAGAACTGGCACTGTAACAACACATGGCTTATTGTCTCTATTGCCCCTGTCCCACATGGGCATACTCGTTCATTATAAGGTATTTTCTGGAATTTTCCCTCCAACAATGCGGATGGCATAACGTTGAGCTTCGCCCATGTATAGGCCTTTCTAAGCCTAGGAATAGTTAAATTTATTAAGTAGTTTGCAGTTGAAAATGGGCCTCTATTGCCCCTGATACCAGGATATAAAGTTACTTGACTTAGATCATTTTGGAACTCAATGTCTCGTATTCGTTGTATTATATCCACTTTTGCCTTTTCATATCCTACACTTTGGACAGCAGCCATAGAAAAACCCAGAGATTGTAACTTCATATTTAATGATATTTTCCACCTTGAGTGGAAGGTGTCCTTCAAAGTTAATGGGGCCAACCCAACTGGCATATATACCATTTTTAGCCACAGATTTAGCTTACGTATCCATATACGCGCTTCCATTGAAATCTGACCTACCTCTAACCTTAAGACTGAGTTTGGTACACAACTTGGGACCCCTAAAATTGCTCTTAAGAATTTAGTGTGAACAGCCTCCCATTGTACAGATTTTTTGTGCATACAAATTTCAGAGCCATAGAGCATTTGTGCAATAACTTTTGCCTCAAAAACCTGTAGTACCGATGGAATATACTGACCTCCTTTATTATAGAAGAAAGAAAGGAGTGCCCTAGTACTTCTTTGAGCGGCTGCAGTGGTCTTATTTTGATGATCTTTCCATGAACCTGTTGAATGGAATATCATTCCTAGATATTTATATGTAGTTACCTGCTCTATTGGATGATGATTTATCTGCCAACTATACTTTGACCTCCTTCTGGAAAACACTACAACCTTAGTCTTATCATAATTTATCTGCAGTAATTCCTCTTTACAGTAATTGTCCAGGGCCCTCAGCAGTTTCCTCAGACCCACTTTAGTTAATGACAAAATCACTGCGTCATCAGCATACAGTAGAATCGATATAAGTCTGTTTGCCAAACTAGGGGGTTGTGCCTGTATCTTTGATAGATGCTTAACCATCGAATTTATATAGAAGTTAAACAAAGTGGGGGCCAGGACACATCCCTGCTTCACCCCCTTTGTGGTAGAAACTGGTCCTGTCAAATGCCCAGTCCTGTTGCATCTCACCCGCAGGCTAGTGTTTTCATGCAGCCTGCGAATGAGAATCAGCAGGCGACGATCTATATTGGTTGATTCAAATCTTTCCCACAATCTGTCTCTAGGTATAAGATCGAAAGCTGATCTTAGATCGATAAAGGCGGCATAAAGGGCACCCCCCGAGCTAGTAGTGTATTTTCCAATCAGGTGCTGCAGCACAAGAGCATGGTCCACTGTTGAGCGTTCTCCCCTAAAACCAGCTTGTTCCTCTTCGATAATGTTTTCCTGATCTAACCAATCCCTCAGCTTTTCCAATAGGTGAGTGGCATACAGCTTACTGATGACATTTAGCAAACTAATGGGTCTATAATTTGCGGGGTCAGACCTATTTCCTTTTTTATATATTGGAATAATAATGGCTAGACCCCAGTCATCAGGGATACAAGCTGTTTGATCGATCTGTGTAAATAATGTTGCTAATATTGGAGCCCACCATTCTACGTTAGATTTAAAAACTTCAGCTGGGATATTATCATATCCTGGTGCCTTCCCCAATTTTAACTTATTTATGAGACTCTTTACTTCCATTACAGATACTGGTGACCATTTTGGGCAATTATCAATACTAATTTGGTTGATCTTTTGACTAGCCTGACCCGTGTTGTATATTTTGGTGAAGTAAACTTCCCAGTCATTCGCCAGTACATACCCATCCATATTTATTGTTGAATTCGGCCACCCCTTAGCCACCAGTTTCCAAAAAGTGGTCGTATCCTTGTCTCTGGAGGCTGCTATTAAATCCTTCCAGGCCTCCCTCTGCGCATTAAGTTTTTTAACCTTAATTAATTTTTTATAACGTTTCTTCAGATCAAACCAATCAGAAGGAATTATTGCTAGGTTTTTTTCTCTGTACATTCTATATTGACTTATCAAGGCTTTCTTCATAGTTATACAGTCCTTGTCAAACCAATGTTTAGATATGACATGATATGTACACTTTCTTTGTTGTGCCTTTTGTCTCAGCAAATTTTGTACAGCCTGTAACAAGTCTTGTAGGAGTTCAAAGATATTTTCTATTGAATTGGTTAATACTAATGCATTTCGCAAGTTAAAGCAGCGTCCACTATATAAAAGTTCCCTTAATTCATTTTCGATTCTTGGCACCCATTTAATACGCGAAGATCTCACTTCCATATTTCCTATAGGAATTGGGTTTTGATCTACATATATCTTTTGTTTACCACAATTCAGGGAAAGCATCAGAGGCAGGTGATCGCTGTCAATACATTTCTCCACTACACATCTGGTCACTGACCCAAATATTTCGGGGGAAACGATAAAGTAGTCAATTATTGATGCCCCTAAATTGGAAAGGAAAGTGAACTCACCATCGCTGTCGCCCTCCACTCGACCGTTTATAATAACTAAATTTAGATTATTTAGCATTTGCATCAGACATAAGCCTGCATAGTTATGCCCCTTGTCCTTAGATTTCCTAACTGGAATATTCTCAGGGTCTACTGATATGGGGAAGGGAGTACACTGACTAGAGAATAAAACATTCTCCTTCCACCCTGTTCTGGCGTTAAAATCACCTGCCATAATAACATAAGCACATGGATATAATTCCGCCAGCCTAATTATATACTTTTCTAACCTGCTCCAGTTATCCTTAATCAGTTCCTTTTGGTGTTGGGGGGGAAGGTACACGTTTATAATCAGAAGACAAGCCCACTTAAACTTAACCAGAAGAGCATTTGCAAGGCCCGGAAGATGTTCTAACCTAACAACACTAGCACAAATCTTTGTTGAAACCAAGAGTACAAGACCCCCCATTGGGCGGCCACCCTTTAAACTTGGTCTTGCTTCCAAAGAAAAGGCTGCAAAGCCATTTAAAGTTATTATATCTACTGCCCATGTTTCCTGAAGTAATATTATATCATTCTTGTTTATAAATTTCAAAAAAGTTGGATCTGTCGATTTTTTCTTCCATCCTGCAATGTTCCATGTTAGTAGTTTCAATTGGGTGTCTAGAAGATTAGTTCCTTGTCAGGGTGAAGGGTCTGCACATGAATGTTTTAATGTGGATTTTTGGCTGTTAATTGAATACAGTGAATTCTGCCAATTTTCATCCCGATGTTCAACGATCTCTTCTGAGAAATTTATCAGGCTGACATTTGATATCACAGGACATGATGTAGCAGAGTTAGTATTAGCCGAAGCATTTTCTATTTTCCTCTTCTCTGGTGAGCCAAGTTCTTCCTTATCAAGGAATCTCCAGTCTGTCCAGTCTGTCCAAGTCTTGGTCTTTTCTTTCCCAGATTTTATCCCCTCTGTAACATGTGGTGGATTCTTCTTACCATTGTTCTGTTCGCAATTATTTGCTAACTGATGTACTTCCGTGAATATCTGATGTTTTACAATTTTTTCCTGTGCATAAGAGAATCCATCCTTTGTTTCCATACTACTTTTATTGGTGTCCAGCTGATGTTCTTGCATTACGTTAAGGCCCTCCAGATCCCTAATGTTGTCTCCAGGTTGAATAGTACCCTTTTTTTCTGCCTGTAAATTCATCAATTGACATTTAAGAATTTCCAGTCTTTGTATTATATCATTTTGAGCATCTAAGGGGAGTGCACCAAAGGATTCTAGCAGAGCATCCTCTTCCTTAACCACTCCCGTCTCATCTGATGGAGTTACTATTTGAGTTATGGGGCCAGGATTTATAGTCTTAATCAGGTTGAGAGACTCCATATTTTGATGTGTGGAGATGGACTTGTCAACTGAGTTGAACTCAATCAAGTTGTCCCAGCAATCATCTCCTCTGTCCATGTTGGCCTCTCCGCAAGACAAGGTAAATTTCCTTAAATCCTGTGGGGGTGCTATATTTTCAAAATATCTTGTTATAACAATGCCTCTGGATTTGAATACTTCCCTGCATCCCAGTATTAGGGTGGATTTACTCCAATCATTGAAGGTAACCACGGCCCGTGCGGAAGCATAATTATAAAACAGATATTCCACATGTGCTATGTCTTCTATAATAATCGGGACTGGGGAGACTCCATTTAAGATTTCCAATAGATGTAACTTGCGATCAATTTGTCTAAGTACTCCTGATGGTTTTGGGAAATTTAATAGCACCAGTTTTTGCCGGTTAAGTACTAGGTTCCATTTATTTTCCTTTAATTCTCTCTTTTGCCGAGGTTTTACTTGTAACAATACTTTTTCCCATGGATCCTGTTGTTCAAGGAAGTCATTATACCTTTGAGGTTGCTCGCAAGGCTCTAGGAAGGGGGTAATAGTCTCTTCCTGATAAACAGATTCATTTTTATTTTCATTTATCTTTGCCATAGACTTCTTCTTATTCTGGGACCTATTCTCTGGTTTTGTTGTCTGTTTCAGGTTAGTCTCCAGGATCTTAAATAATTTGCTGAAATCCAATTTATTATATTTATATCGTTGAGACTTTGAATTTTTTATATTTTTTATATTTTTACTCTTCCTCTCTTGTTTATCCTGTCTTCCTTTTTTCCTCTTTGTTTTTCTTCTGACTTCCTCTCTGGTTGTATGTGTCGCTTTATCTTTATGAGTAGTAATCATCCCACTTCCTTTTCCCGATCCTCTCTCTATGCATCTTGAAATCGTTTTTGTATATATCTCCACCAGGGTAGTTAGAAGATTATTACACTCTGCTATGAAGATTTTAATTGCTTCTATTTCTCTTGTCATCATGAAAAGTCCACCTTTGATTGTTAAACTTTCCCCTTCTGTCAGTTCTTTCGTCATATAGGAGGTAGATTTATTTACTTCTTCCTCCGGAATCTGTGGTTTTTCTTTGTTATTTAATTCATCTGCTTGCTTTATTATCATTGCATTTAACTGTTTCTCAGCGTCATTTTCTAAGGGTTGTGGTGGAGGTTGCAATGGTTGCAGTTGTTCTTGTGCCAGTTCATTACATAACAATTGGCCTTGTGTGACCATAAGTTCAGCTTCTATGAATTCTTGTGCCAGATTTTTAGTAGAAGATTCCACATTTAGAGTCTTAAAAATACCCTTTGTGTCCACTGGCCAGTCTGTAGGTAACTTCCGTTCCTGGGAAGGTTCCCCTTTATTCCCATTTGGCTTTTCACCCAAATCGTTGGCAATGTAAAACTGCGTAATTTTAGTTTGTTTAATACGCTTATGGGTCTTTAATTCAGGAACAGGCATCAACCCCAGGTTCTTGTAATTCTTTCTAGTAAGCACCATCCTAAAAACTAATACGCTTCAACCAGTTTCAATTCTTCTGTATTAAAAACAAAACAAAACAAAACAAAAAACAAGCGTACTCACAACTCTTGTTGGTTCTTTGGTAGTCTGCCAACTGAGGTTTCTTACAAGATTTCCCAGCTTTGTAAGATAATTTAGCAAACAGGGCTATCTAATGTAGTAACAGCTCTAATAAACAATGATAGCGACACTGTTTTATCTTATTTCAGTACTGTTCCAGCAGCATTACACAGCCTTGAGTCTTTGAAGATTATATTCCAGGGCAAAACTTGTGTACTTACAAGAGTTATTTAAAAACAATAATATAAACTCAGAGATCCTAAGAGCTCAGCAACGCCTTGCCGTCTCCCTCAAAGCGGAACCGGAAGTCCCTTTTCAGATGGTCAGCCTACTCAAGGCACCATTGTAGAAATCAGCCGGCCTGACTGAGCATCCGGGATTCTTGTCCAGCCGGTCGGGATATTTCAGAATCACCTGGAAATCAGGAAATTCCCAGTTTTCCGGGACATATGGCAACCCTAGCTAGTGGTTCCCTGTCATTGGAGTCTGGGCTGCATCAAGAGAAGTGAGCAAGAGATGCCTCCTTCTTCAGCCAGACTGTCCTTTCACACCTTTCTGTGGAGCAATGTGATTGGTTTCCTTGAGGCTGTTTTCTCTGAGAAAACCATGGGCCTGCTTGGGTTCCAGGAAGGTGTATCTGTCTGTTTCTCCCATTCCTTCCTCACACTCGAGGTGCTTCCAGATGACGGGCTCCTAATGCTACCAGTTAGAAAGCGTTGTGCAGCTATTCCAACTTTTCCCCCTAAGAGATTTTCTGCAGTAAAAAAAAGGGGAGAACCAGTGGAAAAGACATCATTGGACTCTATATAATTCCATTAATGAGGTAAGGCAATGGTATAACAAAAGCTACATCTGACCTCAATATAGTGTTCTGATGTTTGTTTGCCCCATAGAGGACAAAGGAAGGGCACCTTCCTTCCTTCCTTTCACTTTGAGCCATTTTACAGCCTGAGACAGATAACAGCTAATAGTGTCTCCCCCACCCACAACTGCCACCACATCAAAGTGCAAGCTAACTAGATTATTTTGGCACCTGAGGGGAAAAAATCCATTAGCACCTCTCCATTAGGGTGACCCTATTTTGGAAACCAAAAAGGAAGACAACATGGCCGAACCTCAAGGAGGCGTGCCCACCCCAAGGGGGTTTGCCCATCCTGATATGACTGGCCCCCAGGGGGCGTGGCCTTGGTCACATGTCTGATTCTACAGCTCACAGCTAAGACAAACCTGTTCTACATAATATGTTAATGTTAAAATCACTGAAATAAAGAACAAGTGAGATGTTCAATGTATCTGAAATTAACATGTATTTTAGTTGCTGTACAAATTTCTTTGTGGTAGTTTATGTTGTTCTTTTTGCTGTCCTCACACAAGCTCAATAGAAAATAAAATATTAGTTTCCATTTTTCTAAAGAAAAAAGGTCCAGGATTAGAAAAAAAAAAAAGTTAAAGAACACTGGGGGGGGGGGGGTACACCAGTGCTACACTAAAAAGAAAATGGGAAATATGCAGTAAAGAAAGATTAGAAAGGGAGGTAAAAGGTGCAATCCTATGCATGTTTAGACAGAAAAAGGCCCTACAACACCCAGCATTCCATGGCCAGCATGCATAGGATTGTGCCCTAAACCAATTTCTACCCAAATCCTAAGTACAAAGACTAGGGAAACACATGTGAGGTGTTTCACATTATAAACTCACTTAAAGTGCAACCCTATGCATGTTGAGAAAGAAAAACGTCCTACAATTCTCAGCATATTATAGGAGTTGTAGGATTTTTTCTGTCTAAACATGCATAGGATTGTGCCTTTAACTCATGTAAAGCCGATCTACACTCTAGCTTCGTAATGTTTCATAAGGGTTATGAAAACTATTTGGGCGGGGGGGGCGTGGCCTAGCAGAACATGGGGTAGGTCGTATATCCTTCATCCTCCGAAAGAAGCAGTGAATTAAATGTAAATTCCCTATCTTAAAAGAGCGATCTGTTACATATAAGTCTGCTAAGGAGAGGGGAAAGCTTGCTAAAGAGACTGCAGCTGGAAGAGATTTATGATTTTACAACCGGCTTGGCAGAGGGAGGTGACGGACCGACAGCTTTGAAGTACGGCGAAGGTAAATAAAAGACGTATTTACAATGCTGGCTGATTGAATGGACGGTAGAACGATTGCTAACTTTCAGAAAAGAGTTTTTTTTTTAAGCTTGGAAAGCTTTTAAGCTTTAAGCGTGGAAAGACTGTTGGTTGTATAACTGAGTGACTGAGAGGAGGGGCTAACTCTGCTCCGAGGAGAAACGAAACTCAACGTTTCAGCCGTGGCAATTAAACGAACAATTAAAAGATTATAAGTGATTAAAAGGCTGTTCAGGAGACAGAGAAGCCAGAGGGAGTGACTGTGGGAAAGAGACTTTGATCCCTGGCTTGAAGTGGCTGTGTGCTTATCGGATAGGCTTGAATAGTTCATGATTTATGAGCAAGAAGAAAATAACTTCTTGGAGTCGACTTAAGGGTGACCATCCGTCCGATAGAAGCTACAGGCTACTCCGTACAGATAAAATGTCAGATAAGGATTCTGAAAAGACAAAGAAGCAATCTCCTAGTCATGCCGGAAATGCCAGTGCTAAGACTGGAATTAAGCCAGGTGCAATTCCTAAAACAACCACAGGGAGGCAAGCTGACCCAACAGATGAGCTGATTCAGACTATCCAAAAGATGCTGGATCGAGCCATTCTAAAGCAAGATGGAAATATTGAGCAGGCTCTTTTGAAGCAAGAAGAACGACTGGCAAAAAGGATTACCGATTCGCAACAGCAGCTTTTGGCAGGACTTCAAAAGGTGGAGAAAGAGGTTGGAGCTTTGCAGGAAGAAACTGGAGAACTAAAGGTTCTATACAAGAAACAAGAGGAACAGCTAACGCATCAGGATTTACGGCTTATCGCGATGGAAGACAGAGACCGAAGAGCTAACATACGCATAAGATCTTTTGGGGAGCAGCAAGGGGAGACCCTTAATAGTATAAGAGAATTAATCTTGGCATGGGTCAAACAGCTGGTGCCACAGGAAGATTGGAGAATGGAAGATATTGAGCGGGCCCATAGAGTGGGATATGGAAAGACAAGAGAGTTCCCAAGAGACATTATTGTGAAATTTGCTAATTATTACAAAAAAGGAAAATTAATGCAAGCAGTTAGAAGTCAAGGTCAACCAACGCTTCAAGCAACACCAATTGAGGTCTTCCAGGATTTGTGCCCCCAAACGGTGCAGTGGAGGAAGAGTGTTAGAATCTGTACAGGGGCATTGAAGAAGAAATCGATTTCCTATAATTGGGGATACCCAGTTTTCTTGAGATTTAGCTGGAACGGGAAGCAGCAAAGAATTACATCTTGTGAGCAAGGAATCGAGCTACTGGAGAAGCTGGGCATAATGGATGCCACATCGGTTGGAGAAGAGAAGCAAGATGAAGGCGCGGCAGGAGGGAGTAATGAATAGAAGATATGGAGGGAGGGTAGACATTATCCCGGAATGTTGGGCCGAGTTCCCCCCCCCCTAAGAGTTCTAAGAAGATTGGGACCAATGCCCAGGAAGCTGGTGAGGAGGGGGGTGAAAATGGGGGTGAATGTGGGGGGGGAGGGTTAGGGAGGGGGGGGATTGTGTTACACAGAGGGAGACCGAATTAAAGACGTGTGAGAAAGTGAGAGATGGAAAATAAACTTAGATTGGCAACATTGAATGTTAAAGGGCTAGGAACAGTAATTAAAAGAAAAAGAATTGAAATGTTATTAAAGAACAAAAAAATAGATGTAATTTTTTTGCAGGAAACTCATCAGGCCAAAGATGGAGTTAATGAGCTTCGAATGAGGGAGGTGGGCGTTTATGAGAAGGCATGTGGAACTTCGAAATCGAGAGGGGTGGCAATAATAATTTCAAAAACATGTGGTATAACTATGCAAAGTGTAAAGAAAGATAAAAACGGAAGGTTTCTTATTATGTTCTGCAGGTTGGGAGAAGAGGAATATGTATTGGTGAATGTTTATGCTCCAAATGGAAAACAAATGGATTTTATTGATGAAGTATTTAACGTGTTGGGAGAAGTGGGTAAAAAGCATATCGTGATGGCAGGTGACTTTAATATGGTACTAGATATAGGGAAAGATAGGGATAACATATTAAAAGATACTAAGAGGGTGGGGAAGACAGAGTTAAGCAAATTAATGGAAGGGAAAGAATTAATGGATGTGTGGAGAGTTATAAGAGGGGAAGAAAGGAAGTATACCTTCTACTCACAGAGATTTAAGAGCTATTCAAGGATAGATTATATTTTTGTATCAAAAAATATGTTACCCAAAATTATAGATTGTGATATTGGAGTTATCAAGGTTACTGACCACGCGTTAATGATAATGGACATGGAAACCAAAAAAGATTATAGACAAGCGAAGAGATGGAGATTGGATGTAAGGTTGCTGAATAAAAAAGACACAATGGAGAAGATAAAGAAAGAATTGCAGGAAATATGGGAGATTAATGAAAAAGAGAATGATCGGCAGGACATATTGTGGGATACAATGAAAGCTGTGGTAAGAGGGATTTGTATTAGGGAAAGTTGTACATTAAAAAAACAACAGGAAGCCCAAAATAAAAAGATTGAAGAAGAGGTAAGGAGTTTGGAAGATAAGTTAAAGGAGACAAAAGATAAACGCCTAATTGCCCAAATTCAAGCTAAGAAAAAGGAATTAGAGAAAGAAGAATTAGAACAAGTACAAAAAAATTTGTTGTATTTAAAAAGAGATTTTTTTGAATATAGCAATAGGAATTCAAAGATGCTGGCCAGATCCACACAGTTAGAAAAGGCTAAGAATATGATAGGGACAATTAAGGATAAGTTAGGGAATAGTTGTAATTTAATGAAAGATAAATTAAATATATTTAAGGATTTTTATAGGGAATTATATACATCAGGGTCGGGACCGCAAGATAAGGTATTGGAATATGTAGAGAGGAATTGGAAAATAAAATTGCAGAAGCAGGATAGGGATTATATGGAAGGTTTAGTTACTGAAAAAGAGATAGAGGGAGTTATTGATAAACTGAAAGGAGGAAAATCACCAGGGATGGATGGATTGGGGTCGGAGTATTATAAGCTTTTTAAAGGAATTTTAATACCAAGATTAAAGAAACTATTTAATAATATAATAGAGGGGGGGAAGACTCCGCCATCATGGGATCACTCCCTGATTATATTAATTCCAAAACCAGGTAAGGATTTAACGGATCCCGCATCATACAGACCAATTTCCTTAATAAATCAAGATTCAAAGATATTTACGGCAATATTGGCAAAAAGAATGGCCACATTTATTTGTAAATATATTAAAAAAGATCAGTGTGGATTTATTCCGGGTAGGCAAATGTCTAACTTAATGGGAAGAGTATTAAATATAATTAATATTATAAAAAAAAGGAATTTAAAAGCAGGCTTGCTAGCATTGGACATATTCAAAGCCTTTGATTGTGTGGAATGGCCAGCACTTAAAACAATATTAAAAACATTTGGATTTGGAGACAAATTTATGGGAGTGATGGATAAGTTGTATAAAAACAATAAAGCCGAAATAATGGTTAATGATGGGTTAACACAACAGATTACACTAGCCCGAGGAACTAGGCAGGGATGTCCTCTTTCACCGATCTTATTTGCAATAGTAATAGAAATTTTGGCAAATGTAATAAGGGAAGATGAAAGAGTGAAGGGGATAGGTAGAAAAGAGAAGATTAAAATGAATATGTTTGCGGACGATACTTTATTGACCGTAGAAGATCCCCTAGGGAGTGCAGAGGTGATTAAGAAACATTTAAGAGAATTCGGAGAAATTACGGGATTAAAAGTAAATTGGGGGAAGTCAGAAATGATGTTATTTAATTATAATAAGGAAGAGCTGGAAGAAGGTAAGGTTAAGTTGGGTCTTAGACTTAAAAATATAGTACGTTACTTAGGGATTAATATCGATAGAGATTTAGAAAGGCTAGAGGAACTTAATTTGGTAGCTTTAAAAAAACAAGTAGGGGAGAAATTAGAAGTATATAAGAAATTAAAACATTCTTGGTTTGGTAGAATAGCAATTATTAAAATGAAGATTTTACCTAAGATCAATTTTTTGTTTAGAATGTTACCAATTAAAATATCAGATGCAGAGTTGAAAAGCTGGCAAAATATAATTAATGTATATTGTAATGGGGATAAGAAAGCTAGGATTAATAAAGGGTTATGGTATAAGGCTCAAAAGAAGGGAGGTTTAGGACTTCCAAATATTAAGTATTATTATATAGCTAATCAGTTAAGATATGTTATAAGTGGTATTCTAGGGGAGGAAGATTTGGAGTGGTTGGAGACGCAAACTAGGGAAATAGATTATAAATTGAAAAATATTTTTTTTAAAAAAATTCAAAAGAAAGAATTAAAGGGACTGGACAACCCTTTGTTGGTAAATATAGTGGAGATCTGGGAGAAATTTAGAGGGAAGTTGATACCAGGAGATTCACCACTTGCCCCAGTGGTAGTAGTGGAGAATTTCCCAAGAGTGTTAAAAGTGGAGATTGAAGCGAGATTGAAAGATAAGGAAATAATTAAGTTAAGGAAGTGGATGGAAAATTTGAAGGATAATGAGCAAATTAAAGAGCTACTGATAGGTCAAAAATCAGCATGGTTTAAATGTATACAATTAGGGAAATGGACTCAGGAATGGAAACTGAAAAATAACAAGTGTAGAAATAATACAAGATTTGAAGATTTAATAGAGTTAAAAGGTAGGAAAGAAGAAAAGAAAATTAAGAAAGGGTTGACTAGTGAGATATATAAATTATTGATAGAGGAGGAGTTTCAAAATTCACTTAAAGCAATAAAAAAGGTTTGGGAAGAGGATGTGAATGGAGAAATTAAGGAATACAACTGGGAGAGGTTGTGGAATGCAAGAATGTTAAAATTGTTATCGATCAGAATTAAGGAGAATTTTTATAAGGTATTGTGGAGATGGTATCTAACACCGGTTAGATTTCACCAGATAGATAAAAAAATATCTAAAAATTGTTGGAGGGGATGCCAGGAGGTTGGAACTTATTACCATATGTGGTGGAGCTGTGAATATGTACAAAAATTTTGGAAAAGGGTATTTAAAGAAATAAGTGAAATAATTGGAAGTAAAGTGGAATTAAACCCGAAGCTTGCTCTACTAGCAATATGGGATAGAGGGGAAGAGGACAAAAATAAGAGAGAATTGATAAACAACCTCCTGACACCTGTTAGACTAATGATTGCAAAAAATTGGAAAGGACAAGGAAGCTATACAATAGAAGAATGGTATAAAGAAATATGGGATATGGCTTTGAATGATATGCTGACTTGTAAAATGAAATTAAAGAGGGGAATGTCCGGTAAAAATGATTTTGGGGAAATATGGAGTCCCCTATTGGAATATGTATTAAGATTGGGGAAGGGACAAACACCTTCAAAAGAGTCGATAAATTTCTGGATAGAATAAAAGATTAAGAGAAGGTCTCATGGTGTGGGGGTGCACGGGGGGGATTGTCGTGGATTATGTATGTATTTTATGTTATTATTATGTTGAAATTAATAAAATTATTTCAAAAAAAAAAAAAAAGAAAACTATTTGGGCCACATTATGTACTCCTTTTAACGATGTATACCCGTGGTTTTTTAAAACTCACTTCAGCTCTATATAATGGTTTTTATTTTTAATAAATCGTTTGAAGTAAAATAATGTGTCCTTCCTTACCATTCGCGATTCATGGGGGCAGTGCTTCGTTTACTGGTGCCCAAATGCTTAGCTGTTGATTGGTGGGGAAGAAAGAGGAAGTGGGCGAGTGAACCACAGCACCCACAATGCTTAGCCCTAAACCCATTGAAAAAATGAAACAGAAAGAGATGGACTGAAGAGTGTGAGATCGCACACACCGCTTTGAAGACTGTAGAAATTTTCTCCTGTAATGTGAGTACTCAGTAATGTGGCCTAAGACGTTTTAAAACGGGCCTATTTACAACGTTTTAAAATACTATTTAAAACGTTCCAAGCTACAGTGTAGATCGGCTCCATGTCACGCTAACATGAATATAGGAATCAAATAGGATTTCCTTCTGCTTTGGTATACACTTACTTAGGAATAAGCACTATTTTGTTAAAGGAAAGGATAATATATTTTTAATTAAAATTTAAAAATAACTATCTGTTACCTGGTACAGAGTTTTCATCCCTTACATCCCTGTCTCTCCCTGGAGCTTCTTGCTTGTCTCTTTCTCTCTTGCTTGTTTGTCTCCCTCCCAACCATTTTATCTCCCTTGTCTTATTCTCTCTCCACCTTCCTGTCACATACACTGTTTGTGGAGATGTTTCAACTCCACAAGTCTAATGCTGTTTGTTTGTTTGTTTGTTTGTGGATATTTTTAAACCCACATTTCCACTCAAAGATAAAGTGCTCAATGCAGCTAACATAAAATTAAGAACAGTAAATCATCATCATCATCTAACAACACAGCAATGAACAACTGAAGGCAGTAACAATATTAAAGCACTGTATAATTGTTGTTGTTTTACCTGTGTAATAATATCCTAGCTAGCTATTCTGAACAATATTTTGTGGGAATTTTAGATGATGCTGATGCTCGGGGGGTTGTTTTTTGCATGAAGACACACAATGCACACCCACACACAGGGGGAGGAATTGTGGGGGGGAGGCATAGAGGATGTACGGAGTGGGGAGGCAGGGCAGTACTGGCATTTGAGCTTGGCTGCACTGGTTTCAAACTGGGATGCTCCAACCTGCAGGGCATCGACATGGTTGTCCAGCTCCAAGAGTTTCTGGTCCCTCTCCAGCACTCTGCCAGCGTTCACTCACATGATATCCACTACCTCATCGACTTGGGCCTGTGTTTGCTGGATCCTTCTGTTACTGGTGAGGTTGAGGGGGTGGGAGAAGTCTGCCCCCTCTCTTCCAGTAGCGGGGCAGTGGCAGGAGCCAACATCTTGGGGGTTAGGATGCTGTTTGGGGCGGAAGGGGGGGGCTGGCAGTTGGTGCTGCTGCTGTAGCTGCTGCTGGGCTCGCACTCACCGAACGTTTCCTTCGCCACCACCTCACCCCGCGCACCTTTGCAATGCTGCTGCCGCTGCCGCCTTACCTCACCACTCTAATGGGTGGCCAATCTGTGCACTTTCCTAAGGCCCGGAAAATGCATACGCTGCTCCCCCCACGCTTTCCCCAGAGAATTTAAAGAAAATTGGGAGGGGGAACCCGGAGCCCCTGAGGGCACGAAAACCTGGAGATATCTGGGCAAAACCGGTCAGTTGGTCACCCTACTCTCCATGGCAGTAAAAACGAGGCCTGTGCACACGAGGCCTCTCAAAATTCCTTACCCTTTTTGTAGGCAGAGAAATAGAGAAGAAAATTTCTCCAGGAGAGAAATTCTCCCAAGTTTCTCAAAAGTAGGTTTAGCATGGGCAGGGGTTGTAGCACAGCTTGCCTTTCCTACGTTTTTTTGTTCTGTTTTTTTGGTACTGTCACTGCAAGTTGCAACAGCATCAACTGCATCGGCAACCTAGCCCCCAGTTTGCATCCTCCACAATGCTAGTGTGTTCAGCTCCAGGGAAAAGTTGGAGGTAGTAGTGCTGTGCCAAAATCAGTCTCCAATTTCCTGAAAGTTTTCTTCTCTCATGAAAGAGGCTTCCATGTTTCTCCCTCATTTTCAGAGCTTTTTATAATTCATTTTGAATTTTTTTGGGGGAGGGGGGGTGTTTTCAAGCTTGCCTAATCACTTTGAGGTGGCTGATGATGCTGTATTTTTTCTAGTGTGCTGAAATCCCACCTGGTCTTTCACAACCTCTTCAGTTTTGCTGTGAAAGAGGCAGTCATTCTTCTGCTTTTCAGGGGAATTTGGAGAAATTTATGTGTGCAGGGCTTCAGTACTTGCCTTACTTTAAGGTGATGTCTAAGGGGGAATCCACACAGTCCTTTGGAACGTTTTAAATTGTATTTTAAAACGTTCCAAATAGGTGCGTTCTAAAATGTCTTAGGCCACATTACTGAGTACTCACGTTACAGGAGAACAGTTTTCTGTCTTTAAAGCGGTGTGTGCAGTCACACGCTGTTCTTCCCTGTCTCTTTCTCTTTCGTTTTTCAATGAGTTTAGGGCAAGGCATTGTGGGGGTTGTAGTTCAGTTACACACTTCCTTCTTAGTTCCTCTGTCATTCCCTAGCGAGTATAGGGCTAAGAATTGTGGGTGTTGTAGTTCACTGGTCCACTTCCTCTTTCTTCCCCACCAATCAACTGCTAAGCATTTGGGCACCAGTAAAGGAAGCACTGCCCCCATGAATCAGAAACAGTAAGGAAGGACACATTCTTTTACTTAAAATGATTTATTAAAAGTGAAACCATTGTATATAACTGAAGTGAGTTTTAAAAAACCTCAGATATACAACGTTATAGGGAGTGCGTCATGTGGCCCAAAGAGTTTTCATAACCCTTATAAAACGTCAAAAACCTCGTGTGTAGATCCGCCCTAAGGGTGTTTGTGTGTGTGTGTGTGAGAGAGAACACTCTTTTACTATTATTATCCCATTCTGTCCTTGCAGCATCTCTGGTTGTTTGAGCTTTTTGAAAAGCCCCGTAGAGCATTTCTACATCAAGGGGAAATTGCGTTGCTTACCCGGGGCTTTGTGCATCCTGGTTCTTTGGTACGATTGTTATGGGCTGCATTACATGGGCAAAGAGGGGCGACCACATGCTTTGAACTGAGTACTTCCCCTCTCTTCATTTCTATTGAGACAGCACCATCTAGTGGCGGAAGATCCCACTTTTTCCTGGATATTACCACATAAAAAGTGGTTCTTTTCATAGCAGGATTTCCAGGGGATACCACGGGAGACATCCTAGTCATTGATGATGTCATGTAATGGACCTGAGAATTTCTATGAGTAGCCAATCATGAGCATGCAATAAATTACTCATTTAGAGGAGCCCTTAACCAGGACTTCCTCCGGTGCTTCCTGCTGGGTGCCTGAAAGCTGAGTGAGGCAATTTTGTTGTTGTTAAAAGTCAAGAATTAAAAGGAGGAGAAAGAGGAGGACGAATCAGCTTTCAGGCACTCAGCAAGCAGCAGCACTTACAACACTTTCCATGCTTTCAATATTTGAATGGGTGGCATATAGAGGCCACCCTCAAAAGGATAATTAATTGGATATCTGGTCTGCGTTTGTTGAAGCATATTGCTAAAAAGTTGTATTTCTATATATGCCTTTCATATGTTTTCATTGCTATGCATATACACAAATTCATGTATGTATACTAAAAAAAAAACTGGAAGAAAATAACAAATCTGAGACTACGGGCTGCCAGAAAGAGGATTGTAGAGTGAAAGGCAGGGCACTTACACACATTCCTCAACTACCTCATAAGTACGGAAAACACAAGAAGTCCAAATACAACCCATGGGAATTTCCCTGAAATTTTCTTTTCCTTTGAATTCCCCCCCCCCCCAAAGTAATTTATTTTCTATAAAATTGGATGAGAATGGTCGAAAAAATGTGGCAGGAATTTTCGGCACAGCACTAGTAAGAAATGCAATAAATGAAATAACTAAGAATTTCTTGCCCTTTCATGACATCCAAAATTAGCAGCCACATTATTCCGCCTAATGAGCGAAGACCTAAATTTTGTGGCACATGAACGAAAGGGGCGATATGTTCCTGCATTTCCATGCCACACCACTTCTGGGGGGTGTCTGTATGCTCTGTTAAACCTGTAGTGGCTGCGCAGCCACCAACTTGCAGCCACACCAGGATCCCCCCCTCAAAACTACTGTGACTTTTACCTTTGCTCCAAAGTCACCACAGGTTATCCAGTGTGCATAGCTCTGGGAAAGCGCAGGAATTCAGGGCAGGAAGCGGGCTTGACAAGGAATGGCTGCTGCCGCTGATGAGACAGCATTGACTAACTTATGAACTAGTGCCACGTAATTGGGAATGACCATGAGTGAACCTTGATTACCCTTCATTAGAGCAGAGAAGAGGTCCTGACAATCAAAACAGCTAATCTTCCATTTTATTGTCCCAATTACATGCTTATGTGGAATCTGCCATTTTTTTTTTTTATCACATATTGTTTCGACTGGGCATATTCAACATGCTACTGTATGACTGTTGTGTCTTTAAGGGCAAATTTACACTAATGTGAAATTGCCATAATAAACACCTGCTGATGTTTGGAAGGCCGCTATGACGGCAATGGTGATGTCAAATTGTAGATATTGGAGATGGAAAACACCATGCAAGCAGTTCTTTGATTGGACTAGAGTAATAAAACAGGTTAATAAGATAAGCAAACCTATAGCTGATGTGCCCCTTAGTGGATGACAGCTAAACCGAGGGAGGCTGTCGCTGAACTGGAGGCCCTTGTGAATTAAGATGTGCGTGAGCTAGCAATGATTACTGGATGATGAAAGAAAGGTGCTCTGCTCGTGCTCAGATATAGTATATTATTACTTTGGAGGGCACATTACTTGAAATCTGGCACATTACTTTAAATCTCTGTCTAGCAGCTATGTCTTTGTGTTTTTTTCCTTTCAATTTTTCCTTTCCATTAGGTGCAGAGGCCCCAATCTGGATCTTCAAGACCCCACTACCCTCTTACACTAAGATAGGCTGACCATATGAAAAGGAGGACAGGGCTCCTGTAACTTTAACAGTTGTAGAGAAAAGGAAATTTCAGCCAGTGTCATTTGTATGCAATTAGTTCCTGGTGAAATTCCCTCTTCATCACAACAGTTAAAGTTGCAGGGGCCCTGCCTTCTTTTGTGTATGGTCACTCTAGTACAGTGCCTGCAACTTTAACTGTTGTGATGAAGAGGGAATATCACCAGGAACTAATTGCATACAAACGACACTGGCTGAAATTCCCTTTTCTCTACAACTGTTAAAGTTGACTCTTAATGGTTAAGAGACTGAGCTACGAATCTAGAAGTCTCTAGTTTTAAACTCTGTTCTGCCATGAATTTACGAGGCGGCCATAGGCAAGCCTCACTCTCTCAGCCTCAGCCTCCCCAACTGCACCATGGGGGATAATAAGAATCCATTTGTGATCTTATTCTATAGTAGTGATCAAGGCGAAGAAAACTTACATCTCCAATCCTGCTTGGTGTAGATCGCAATTGGAGGTTGCAATTCTGTGCACACTTGGGAGTAACCCGGCTTAAAACAGTGGGTCACATGTAAGGCTGCAATCTAAACACATTCATTGAAGGAATACTTGTTGAAGATTAGGGCGACCAGATAAAATCCAGGTCAGGGCTCATGTCACTTTAACAGTTGTAGAGAAAAAGAGATTTCAGCCAGTATCATTTGTATGCAATTAAGTTCCTAGTGAAATTCCCTCTGCATCACAACAGTTAAAGTTGCAGGGGCCCTGCCTTCTTTTGTATATGGTCACTCTAGTATAGTGCCTGCACCTTTAACTGTTGTGATGAAGAGGGAATATCACCAGGAACTAATTGCATACAAATGACACTGGCTGAAATTCCCTTTTCTCTACAACTGTTAAAGTGACATGAGCCCTGACCTGGATTTTATCTGGTCACCCTATTGAAGATAAAGGAACTAATCTCTGAGTAAATATGCTTAGGATGACATTGCACAGCCATACTTAATCTTCCCAGATGTTATAAATGCAGAAAGAAATACCATTTTCAACAAATCTTTGCTCAGGCTACATCTGCAGATCTCAAGGAATGAGGGAAAAGAATATGGGAGAAGACATTAGCTTAATTCGGACGACACATTAAGCAACTGGGGTGGGGGAAACAATCGTCAGTTGTTTTGACTATCATGTCGTCCGAATGCTGCCATAGTCAACTCAGTGCTGATCCTAATCCACACCACGGTTGATTATTTATTACCATGTTGTGTGGGGAGTACCCCCTAGATGAACAACTGTAAAGTTGTTTATTACACCACCGTTGACTATTGTGTTGTCCGAATTCAGCCAATGTCTTAGTTCAGATGACACTTTGGTGTGAACTCCACTCCACAGACTGAGTGGTGTGGACTTCGAGCATGTTGCTTTAAAGCATTGTGGTAAAAATTGTCCGTGGGCTGGTTCAGCTGCTGCAAGGGGTAGTCTTCTCTCCCCCCTCTGTCCTCCCCACCAAATAGTGGCACTGGTTCCCTCTTACTGTGTCAGGGTGCCATCGTTCCATGGGGAGGGGAGGAGCAGGGGAGAAAGCCAAAAGATGTGTCATGCCTGTTGCCCTAGCAACAAGCGGCAGTGCCACGCCTCTCTGGAAAATGGATCCATCCACCGAATGGATCCACTTTGCAGTGAGGCACCACTTCTTGTTGCTAGGGCGATGGCCATGGCACGTCTGACACCGATGCAGCCGTCACCATAGGAAGAAAGGGGTGGCAGGTGGATCTGGTGCCTTGACACATTCCAAAGCTTTTTGCTTCTGCAGCAGCCATGCATGGGAACAAACACGCGCCGCCCCTGCCACAGAAGTAAGAGACATGTCAGGGCACCAGATCCACCCACTGGTGAAGGATGCGTCAGCACTAAGCCATCTGATGCCCTGACAGGGATGACGCCTCTCGGTGCCCTTCCTCACAGCACCATAGCAACAGGGAAGTGGGTGGCTATAGCAACGCTGCCCCCTTCCCTGTTGCCATGGCCCTGATGGGGAAGGAGGGGAATCCTTTGCCAGACAAGAAGGGGAATCGTTTGGAGATCGGTTTGAGGGGATGAAACGAGCTCGGGCTCTCCCCTGAGAACATCAGGTAAGTTCTTTCCATTCCCTCGAACCGATATCCACATGGCTCGTGGGGCAAGGGTGGATGGACGAAGGGACATGCACATCCCTGGGAACACATGGGTCACCTCAATCACAGTGCCCCACCCAGGGACGGCACTATCAGGGCTCCCCAAGTACATCCCGGCACGGAATTCTTTCCCATGCCTATAGTGCCCTGCTGGGCAAGAGCCACCAGGGTTTCTGCCGCTCTTGCCTGGCAACTCTGTAGACATGGGAAAAACCTCCACGAAGCCTGCCACATGACGTGCAACACATTGGTTGTGCAGGAACTCTCCTCTGCACAGTGTTGATAGTCTGCATGAAGTGTTTCCCCCAAAAAACTCCATCATTGTGTGGAGTTTTCCCACCAGACAACACGTTTTTCAATGATGGTGTAAAACCTCCAACATGGAGTTCTAAAACCACTGTTGAATAACATGTTGTCCGAACCGACCCGATCTCTAAAGGGATCTTAGTGCTATGGGCACTTAATGATTGATGTCTGGGGCATCACAGCCAGGCACACCACAAGTCCCTCCTTTGCCCACCTGTTACACCATGTTCCGGGAGGACTCTACCATTAGGCAGACTGAGGCAGCTATCTCAGGCAACAGATTTGGGGTGTCATGAAATCACAGCAAATAATTGTTGGTTGTTTAATTTATTATTAGTCTGTTTTTACTGCAAAGCAGGAGGAGAGGCACTTGTGGGATATTTCCCCTGCCCTCAAAAGCCAAAATAATTTGACTGACCTTGGGTACTACGTACCTTGTCATGGGGGAGGGGCAGGGACATCATTTGCTGCTCTGCTTCAGGCAGAAAAATGACTTAGGTTAGCCCTTACCACCAATTTTCATCTGCCTTTCTGCTTATTTTCCACCTTTTTTCCTGCTGATCTTATTTGCTGCCTTTATCTGCTGCTTATTTATGGCTTTCAACTGATGTTTTTATTTGTTTGTACATTTTTGTTGTGATTTCTATTTTATGAACTTCTTAAGGGTTCTTAAGCCAAAATACATGATACAAGTTGTCTTTAAAAATGTATGAGAGGCTGGGTACTTGTCCTCCATACTGCCTGAGCTCAAGCCTACTGCGACTACTAACCTGGCCAAGCCCTTGGACCAAAGCCAACCCCCATGTGGGTGGAGATATAGAAACATAGGAAATCTGCCTTGGACTGAACCAGACTCTTGATCCATCTAGCTCAGTACAGTCCACTCTGGCTAGCAGTGGCTCTCCAAGGTTTCAGGCAGGAATTTTTCCCAACACTACCTAGAGATGCCAGGAATTGAAGTTGGGTTCTTCTGGGCTACGGGGTGCCTCTACAAGAGTGATTTGAAGCTCTTTCAAGGCGCATTACCAAATTTATCTCTACAAGAGCGAAGCGCAAATCAGGGGTCCAGGTGCTTTAAATTTCCGATTATTTGCATTTTTGAATGCGCGTTAAATAGTGAGTTTTAATTTACCGTGGGAGTAAGAGCGCCTTATGTCCATGTAAACAATTTTGTGAGGAGGTGCATTAACGATCAGATGGTCTTGTTGTCATGCGTATGTGTGGATAATTAGTGATCCGCTTAGACAACTCGTCCCCTCGCTTCTTGCTGGGTTCCTGAGAGACGGGAAGCAGGGAAAGGGGGGCGGACAGGGGGAGGGTGTTTTCATGCTTGCCTGCATGCCTGCCTCTGTCCATAGACACACACACACACACTTGCTCCCCTCGTTTGCTTGCTGGGTGGGTGGGTGTGCGCGTGTCTGAATGTTTTACATCACCAAAACGACAACGGATGATGCAGAAGAAGGGAAAACAATTGATCTCACTGGGAAAATAAGGAGGAGGAGGAACGAAGCAGCTTTCCCTGTCTGTTTGGATGTGCGTTTGTGCGGATCTCTACTCTCTCGCTTGCTCGCTCCTTCTCTTTGGTCTCTCTCTCTCTTCCTCTCTCTCTGGCAAATGGTGGGTGGCAGAGAGAGGCAGCCGAAAATACTTTTTAAAAGGCTGCTGGAGGGGGAAAGTTCTGAGGCACATTCCCATTTACTCCTGAGCAGTTCTGGGAGGGGGGAACAAACTTCAGCTGGCGGTGAAATTGGAGGGGAGAGAGGTAGCCAAACAGGTTAACCACATCATTCCACAGGTAACCTAGGAAACCAAAGGTGGGAGATTCTGGTAGGTGGGGAGAATAAAGGGCGCAAAACTTGTTTGGGCAGTTTCCCAGGAAAAGCGCATTACTTTCAGCAACATTTGCATGTATGTCAACAACTTTAAAACGAGTTTCATACAGCCAGTAATGCGCTTCAATGCCTCTCGTATAGAGGTATTAGACATAAAAGCGATTGTGAGGAGATGCGCATAATCAGGCAATCGGGTGTCAAACTGAAATCTTGTAGAGGGACCACGGTCTTTCCCCACATCACTGCCTATGTCTGATGCTATGTCTGAGAGAAGTATTATCCTTATAAAGGAAACTGCCTGGCTGTGCTTCGTTCTTAGATTATTTATTACTAGTGTTAAGCCCATGTCGCCACGGGTGCTAGTAATCTGAGAATGATAAGCAGGCACTGAACTGTAGAGCAATAGAAGACTGTTTGGCATGGAGCAAATAAAACATATGGTTTGGCTATTAAAGCCTGGGTTTCAAACTTTTTCAAAGTTTCAAGATTTTCTGTATGTCTACACTGCTCAAGCTTCAGTTTTTTAAAAATAAGCAAAATTGGTCTGGTAGATTTCTAATAATAAGTGTTACACTACCATAGGCTCAATTCGGATGACAGAATAAACAACTGGTGTGGGGGAAACAATCGTCAGTTGTTTTGACTATTGTGACATCCGAATGCTGCCATAGTCAACTCAGCACTGATCCTAATCCATACCACAGTTAATTATTTATTACCATGTTGTGTGGGGAGTACCCCCTAGATGAACAACTGTAAAGTTGTTTATTACCCCACCATTGACTATCGTGTCGTCCGAATTGAGCCACAGTCTTCTAATATGACAACCCACATCCTTTATTGGGCACTTCATATTTCCCCACTGATGAAACAAAAGCCAAGCAGGATCTTTTACAATCATTTAATTACAACAATGGCCTCTGCCAAAGGAATTTGAACTCTTGGCACCAATACACATCCCAGATATGCATGTATGTGTACTTAAGTGGAAATTACAGTACTTTGTGCTGGGAAATCTGTAGAAATGAATACCACATGAATATCAGGCTTACAAGTTTACTTCTGTCTATGGTACATTTGTGCAAAGGTTTTCTTTACATTTTACCTTGACCACATCCACATTTTCTTATGAGAGTGTCTTTGGAAAGATATAAGCCACCCTTTACCAACCTGGTGCTCTCCACATGATGAGAGTTTGACTGCAACTACCATCGTTCTTAGCCAGTATGGCCAATGGCCAGAAATAATGCCAATGGCCATGCTGGCTAGGAAAGTTGGGGACTGCAGTCTGACACATCTGGACGACACCAGTTGGGAGAATTTATTTATTTATTTATTTATTTATTTATTTATTTATTTTATTCCATTTATATACCGCCCCATAGCCGAATTATTACACAGTAATATTACACAGTAACACTAATATTTAGGATTCATACAGCACTTTTCCTAAATGCTTCATCTATCTTATTTCAATAATACCCTTATAACAGCCATGTAAAGTCAGCTAATATTTTAACACTCATACCACAACTGGGGAGCTGAAGCTGAGGTAATGGGTTGCCAGCCAGAGAGTTTATATTTGAACTGTGGTTTGTTGTATGCCATCCTCTTATAACCACTCCAGCTCAAGTTTAGTCTAGCTACAAAACCACTAGAGCTCAAGTGGTATGCACGCTTACTCCAATTCAACTAGATTTACTTCTGATTAAGCATATAATCTTAGGCAAACATCCAGGGTGGCCAGAGACATTTGGTTGCCTGAAGCAGAACAGCAAATGATGTTCCCCACTCCCCTCCCAAGTCATGGTGCTTAATACCGAAAGTTAGTCAAGCTATGTTGGCATTTGAGGCCAAGTGACAAAACCTTATTATGCCATCAAAAATTTGTGAATCTTCAAGATGCCACAAGACACTTTGTGACTTCTGAGCACAAAAGAGGAAGAGGTGCCTCTGCTTCTTCATATCTGTTCACCTTTCTCTAGCAAGTGCAAACCCTCCCTGTCAAGGAGGACTATGCGCCCAGCAGAGCCTGGCCTCATGGATCATGCAACCAGCAGGTGCAGTTCAGAAAGATGTTTTCAGAGCCAAGGTGAACCAGAAACTCAAGCAAGTCAAACCAAGCCATACTACATTCCCACATTACCTTGTTCAAACATTGCTGCCCACATCCTTTTCTTGCCTGCAAAACCACTTCTGTCCCTGTCCCAGATAAGGGGCTTGAGCCAGCTTGGAAGAAGCAACAAGTGACAAAGGCCTCTGGCACTCCATTGGACACGTAATCGACCAGTGCACCTGCCCTCCCCCTTGCCAGGAGCCTCACTACCTCCAATGGCAAAGTGGAGTAATTGGCTGGGCGCAACTCACTCTCTGGCTGAATTCGGATGACACAATAAGCAACTGGGGGTGGAAAACAATCGTCAGTTGTATTGACTATTGTGTCATCCGAATGCTGCCATAGTCAACTCAGCGCTGGTCCTAATCCACACTACAGTTGATTATTTATTACCATGTTGTGTGGGGAATACCCCCTAGATGAACAACTGTAAAGTTGATTATTATCCCACCACTGACTATCGTGTTGTCCGAATTCAGCCTCTCTCTCTCTCTCTCTCTCTCTCTCTCTCTCTCTGTACAACAGAGTTGTTAAGCAATTTTGGACACTGGATGTAATAGTCTTATAGCCACCTACCCTTTTTAATCTCAAACTGCACAACTGCTAAATTCCTGATGCTAGAGAATAATAATAATTTATTATTATTACTATTTTAAAAGATGTAGAATCTTTTAACACATGCAAATTTTTACATTTTAAACACACTTAAGGTGCAAATACGATTTCCTTCTGTTGCCCTAATGCTGAGTAAGCTGAGTAAGCACCATTTGTTATAGAAAAGGACAATTTATATTTCAATTAAAATTTAAAAAATAACACAGTTATGCATGATGGAAGGCGAGGGACTCTATATTTGTTTAGGGGCACTAGTTACTGTACTGATATGGTATCTTTAAATATAGTTAAACATCCCACAGTATGCTGCTATTTTATTTCTGCAATGCCTCCATCTGTATCCCCTTCTGCCTTTTCTCCATCCTTCCTTCTTTTTTAGGCTGCAATCCTATGCACATTTACCTTAGATCACGTGGCATTGATCTCAGTGGGGCTTACGTCTGAAGAGACATACTTAGGATTGTGCTGCAACTGTTTTTAAGGCAACACAAGGTGCACGCACGCATGCACACACCAGGTTTATCAAAAGAACATCTTGTTGGCTGTTGCATCATATTTGCTTGAAAAAGAGGGCGGGGAGACCCCAAAACCAGCAGGGGCAGGCAGGAATTGTTTTAGCATTCCTGTGATGTTGCAAACCTGAAGCTGGATGCAGAAAAAGGCATTGCTGAATCCTTTTTACCCAGGAAGAGCCTCAGGGTATTGCAATATTTTTTTCTTCTCCTTTCAGATTCCACCAGCCACTCTGGGGGATAAGAGACCAGGTTCAATTCAGCTGCTCCTTTTCTTTCCGGGATCCTGCTGGAGTCTGGGTCAGGAGGGAATACAAGCAACCTCAGGCAGAGGCAGCAGCTCCTGCATGACTGATGAGACGACACTTGCAGGAACAACCTCACGCGCTGCAAGACACCATTTTAGAGAGAACGGAGACCACTGCGGAAGCAGCCCCAATCCACTGAATGCGGCCCGATGCAGGAACCTCTCTTTGCATAACCTCAGCTCTTCAAACTTCCATATATTATCATCAACCCCTCCTACCAACTATAGCATGGGGTTAATAACACTAGCTGATTTTGCAGGATATTTGAAAGAATTCATGGGATAATGAATAACAAGCTCTATAAATGCTAATTATTATAAGCCAGTGCCACATTATTTAGGATTCCCAACTCCTGACCCAAAGATAGTTTCTAAACCTACGCATACGGTGACAAAGTTCACTAGATACAAGTATGCCGTCATCATGACTGCCGACAGTAGCATGACAACTTCTACCTGCAACCTTTCTTCTACGACACAGTTTTTAAGAAGTTCATCCATTTAGAGCCAGGCACATCTCTTTCTTCTGAGGTGAGGCAAGTGGCAGAAATGGAAGGCACTGGATGAATACTCCTAAGAATAAGTTATGCAAATGTGACCAGAAGTAAAGAATCTGGGTGAGGCACCAGAACATAGTCAAACACAGAAGCCCTTCATTTTATAAAACTTAAGAATTTATTATTAACAACTTAACAATTAACACTCTCAACTCCTAAATCGCTGTCCAACCATTCCTGTAAGGCCCTGTGCATTGCCTGGGCAAACTTGATGCCGTTCCTGAAATGCTGTTAAACCTAGCAGGCTGCCCAATTCCCTGCTCCTTACAGACCTTCTGTCCAATGTCACCTTCTCTTTCTTATCTTCCCAAAATCCCTCAAAGACCTTCCTCCTTTCCTTTTTCTTCCACCTCTAGTTCCTCCTTCTCACTCCTGCTCCTCTCCTAACCGCTCCCAACCGCCATTCGCTTCTATTCTCCTCCTTCCATTACCAGGCCAACCAGGCCACACAAACATTACACTCAGGATTTGAAGTACATCCCTGTAACAATTGCCACTGGTCCCTATCCTACAGAATCAAAATAAGTCTAGGTGGTCTCATCCTAATCTCTATGCGGTTTGTGAGCTTGAAAACAACTCTTAATTTACATCTCTTTATCAGTCACTCGCCAAGCCAAACAAAACCCAGATGTATGGTGGCTATTGAAGCAAGTCTTGTAGAGATAGCAGCATAAAGTTGAAACTATGGTTCAGAGAGAAGCACTTCTAGAAGAGACTCTTAAGAAGCCTAGAGTATCCAGAGCACAGCCTTGTCCTGTTTTCTTGGATGAGTTTCAGTTAGTACAGCTCGAGGATGTTGACAAGGTGTTTGGATCCTTGCCCCTCTTGGCTAATAAAAGCTAGCAGGGATGGAACAGCCAGCTGGGCCAGGGAAGTGATTAATGCGGGCCAGACATTCTTGGATGAGAACGATTATCTGGACCCATTTCAGTCGGGTTTTAGGCCTGGTTTTGGCATGGAAACAGCCTTGGTTGCCTTGAATGATGACCTATGTCAGGAGAAAGACAGGGGGAGTGTGACTCTATTGATTTTCCTTGATCTCTCAGCGGCTTTTGATACCATCAACCATGGCATTCTTCTGGGATGACTGGCTGAGTTGGAAGTGGGAGGCATTGCTGATGACACGCAGCTCTACTCCTTCTCATCTTCATCAGGTGAGGCTGTAGATGTGCTGAACCGGTGCCTGGCCACGACAATGGACTGGATGAGGGCTAATAAACTGAAACTCAATCAAGACAAGACTGAGATGCTGTTAGTGGGTGGTTCTGCTGACCAGATGGATAGTGTTCAACCTGTTCTGGATGGGGTTGCACTCCCTCTGAAGGAGCAAGTTCATAGCTTGGGGGTTCTCCTAGAACCATCTCTGTCACTTGAGGCTCAGGTGGCCTCAGTGGCACGGAGTGCTTTCTACCAACTTTGGTTGGTGGCCCAGCTATGCCCCTATCTCAACAGGGATAACCTGGCTTCAGTTGTCTATGCTCTGGTAACCTCCAAGTTAGATTACTGCAATGCACTCTGCATGGGGCTGCCTTTAAAAACTGTTCAGAAGCTGCAGCTTGTGCAAAATGCACCAAGAGGTTTGAACATATAAAACTGACTCTGGCCCGCTTGCATTGGCTACATGTACATTTCTGAGCCCAATTCAAGGTGCAGTTTTAACCTATAAAGCCTTACACAGCTTGGGACCACAATACCTGACGGAACGCCTCTCTCAACATGAACCTACCTGTACACTACGCCCAACATCTATGGTCCTCCTCTGGGTGCCTACTCCGAGGGAAGCTCGGACGATGGCAACCAGGGAGAGGGCCTTCTCAGTGGTGCCCACCCCCCAATTACGGAATGATCTCCCCAGTGAGGCCCAGCTGGCACCAACATTTTTATCTTTTTAGCACCAGGTCAAGACTTTTCTCCCAGGCATTTAACAACATATGCTGAGTTTTTAACTGACCCCAGAACTATATTTAGGTCTGGCTGAGAGTTCACAATTGTTTTAAATGTATATTGTTCTTACATGTTGTCTGTTTTTATGCTTTTAAATTTTGTATATCAGTTTTAAATGTTCAAAGTTTTAATTTTTGTAAACCACTCAAAGAGCTTCGGCTATGGGGCGGTATATAAATAATAATAATAATAATAATAATAATAATAATAATAATAATATAATAGAGTAACTATCTTGCTGTAGGTTTTAGAATGAAGTTTCTTTCATATTCCACTCTCTAGCGCCCTTAATACATTAATCACGTAGGGTCTCCATGCAATCAAAGGGGCATCTAGTACCACCTCTGAAATAACACAGCTCCATGATTCTGCCCCCACCCCACAACATGCACATGTTGAGCATGGCTGTTTGAGAAAGGAAGGAAACCTGCACACCTTCAATCACCAAAATTCCAATTTCTGCCCAATAGGAGAAAAGGCTTTGATCACTTCGGAGGAAACAGAGCTGTGAGTTTACTGGCGCTGAAAGGCTGTAGGTATTCTGTTGCTCTCTTCAGATCTGATATAGGATTGGTGGATTTGCTGCCAGTTATAGTAGTCTTTCCGCCTCCACTAAACTCTGCTTGTATGTTTATCAATAAAAGCAGATTAAAGAAACAGCAGAAGCCTTCAATGCTCTCTCTGCCACCCCTGAACCCCTGCAGGGGAGCGCCTAAACATTACACACATACATATGCACATATATTTCACAACAACTTTTATGGACAGTGCTTTTTGTAAAAATGTAAAACAGTTTCACACATTATATTGTTTTTAAAATCTTTAATTTTACATTCAACGTCCTGGATTCCTCTTTCAGTAAGATAGAGAACAATGTTGGATTACAAAAGCAGATCATTTTCACTGCTGTTCATACATTGCTTTCTCCTCAATTTACGAAGGAACCTTGTTATACACAAAAAAAGATTAATTCACAGCAAAAACTGAATGGATAAAAAAAATAGTTCAATATTTTAATGTGTTACATACTTTCATCTTTAAAGAACTTGGGTTTTGCTTTTCAGCAAATCTCGTTAAAAACTAAACGACATTACCGCCAATGCTTTTCTTTACTGAAGTATACAGACATACAAACACAATTTAAAAATCTGTTTTATAAAATACACTTACTTACTTACTTTTATTAATATTTCTTAAAGAACAGTGCAACGTATCGGAATGTGCAATATAAAAACCAAATCTCATACGATGTTCCTTACAGAACCTATGAAAAACCATGCAACAAAAACAATTATAAATAGTGTAAAAAGCTAACAGAAAATATATGCCATGATAGAAAGTGTCCACATGGGACCCTGGAGGGCACATAGATTTCCACAGACAGCAAAGACTTTTTCACTTACCACAAGACAGGGATAGTTTAATGTATTCAGCACTCAGAATGGAAAAAGGGGGATCCAATGGGCAACCAGAGTTCTAAACCATCTGGGGAGCCTACACATGTAGAATGGGTTCCCCTTGTCAGTCCTTCCCTTCCAGTGTGTGAACAGTGGCAGAATTGGGCCTATGAGGATATAACACATGGATGGGGTGAGCCAGTGAGCACAGTCCCATTCTCCCCTTCATGCAGTGGTAATCACATGAATGCCCAAATAGGTCTAGAGATGTACCCCGACCTAGAGGGGCCAGGGCTGCGCCTCCACAGGGCTATTTTTTTCCATCAGATATTTAGTAAGGCTGGAGAGATTGGGGTGGGGGGAAGGGAACTGGTTCATGCCCTCCCATTTCTGAACAGCTGAACTGTGGAAATGTACAATTTGAATGGGCTCCATTCAGCCACAGAAAGGAGCTCTCACTCTTACACACACAGAGCATTTGTATACACACAATTCCAAATCCATCAGAGGACACACCTGTGGAAGCCTATTTCCATCTGTGTGGGACTGGGGTAATAGTCTGTGCAAACACAGTTCCTACTATTGTCTAAAGTAAAGAAATGAACCTTCTTTTCACTAGTTTGATTTCCTTTGGTAAATCAGGCTATGTGTCTTATTGTGCAATTGACAAGAATAAGAGCTCATGAACAACTCCGGACAATTAAGTGATAAAACTTTCGGAATCATACCACTTCAGATTGCATGTTTGCACACCCTCCCACCAAAGAAGCAACATACAAAAGTAGAGTTCAGGAGGAAGGGTTTAGGGCCACAAGCAAATAGTAAATAGTAGACGTGGCAATAGCAAATCTCTCTGTCTGAACCTGAATCTGCAGTAATTATGGAGAAGGAAAATAGTGGGAAATCCCGTTTAAGAGGAAAAAGAAGTGTACAGGTGAGGAACAGAGAACCCTCCTGACCACTCCACTGGCTGCCAATTAGTTTCTGGGCAAAGTACAAAGTGTTGATTAAAGCCCTACATGGTTTGGGTCCAGGTTACCTGTGGGATCGCCTTCTCCCATACAATCCGCCCTGCATGCTCAGGTCCTCTGGGAAGAATTTGCTACAGTCGGACAAGACTAGGCTGACAACCGTTACCCAGAGGACTTTCTCTTCTGCCACTCCCAGAGTGTGGAATGGCCTGCTGGAGGAGATTCACCAACTTAACAGTCTTCCAGAATTTAAGAGAGCTACAAAGACTGATCTCTTCCGGCAGGCCTTCCCAGTCGAATTTTAAGACTTTGTTGATTTTAATGATGTATTAATTTTATATGCTTTTAATCAGTTTTATGTATTTTATGTATTTTGCATTGATTTGTTCCCCGCCTTGATCCGGCGGAAGAGGCGGGTAAGAAATAATAATAATAATAATAATAATAATAATAATAATAATAATAATTTTCTGGCAGCCTCTCCCTGCAAAGGCTTCCCCCTCTACTGGGCTAGGATGGGAGCCAGTTGGGAGAAGAAGTGTTATTGGGGAACACACTGTGGAGAGGTAAGCTACAGGTGGCGGGAGGGTTCCACTTTCACCCGTATGCACTTTTTGCTCTTAACATTGGACTCTTCCACCCCACGTTCTACATTATTGCGACAGATGAGGGCTTAAATACATGGATACACTACTATCACATCTTGTTTGTTTCTAGACTACTTTCCCCATTGCATGCTATTTTTCTATGTGGAGAGAGAGGCCTTTTCATAAGGGAGACGTCACATACAACCACAACCCAGCTTGAAGTGTTTCAGTCCAGTCCAGTCAAAGTTTTATCACTTGTTTCTGCCACTTCTGTAAACTGGTCTTAAGTCCGAAATGGCCCTAAATACACAATCTATTGACCATGGTTCCCATTCAGCTCTGTGTAGGAACAATATCGTGCCCGTAAAGTAGGAAGAAAAACGAAACATTAAAACTGTGTTTTAGATGGGCCCTTGGCTAATTCTTTGTATACAAAGTCAAAGAACAGATACTTTTCTAATGAGTAAACACTTCCTGTTCCATGAGGTTTAATGAGTAAGCTCTCTAAATCTGTGCCCCCCAGATATTGTTGGACTACAACCACCATCATCCCTGACCACTGGGCATGCTGGTTTGGGCTGATGGGAGCTGGAATCCAACAACACCTGGTTCCCCATCCTTGCTCTAAAGACTAATGCAGCTGAAAAGAAAAGGAGGTAGATAAGGTGAAAAGAATGTAGCCTGTGAATAATTTAGGGTGCAACCCTAATTGCCCATAAGCCTCCAAACTTGGAGAGTGGGAGGCACAGAGGAGGCAATCTTTGCCTCTGCCATGCTTCCCACTCTGTATTTCAGTTAGACAGGCTTTTTTTTTACCTGTCTAGTTGGGGCGTCTTGGAGGGGGAGGGAAGGAGGCTGGGAAGATTTCAGGATACTATGTAAGCTGGCTTCTCTAGTCTCCTCTTCTCCCTGCTCACTGGAACACCCACTTTACCTCCTCTCTGAGGTCGCTTTTGCAATTGAGAGGCAGCCAGCGTGGTTCTATCGGTGCCGGCTGCAAGGGGGCAGGGAATGTGAATCCCAGGGTCCTCGAATCCAGGAACTAATGTATCCTATGGATCTCCAGATGCTGTCTAGGGGCCAAAGGATTGCTCCCTTAACCGGTAATGAGAGAGGCTGACTACAAATATATTTATTCATTTTTTCCAGAATTATTCAGGAACCAAAGTTCACTTTTTCAAAAGATCATTAACACGCTATTTGACAAATACATCTGAAAAACTAATAACAGTTAAGTATGAAGTCAATATTTCCCACCAAAAACAAGCAATATAAAAACATTATCACAAAAAAAAATTACAGGCATGATAGAGTTAAGCCCCATCAAATTCAATAGGAGAAATTTAAGCATATCCCTAAATCTCCCATTGAAATAAAAGGGGTAAAAGTGCTTCATGTTGGGTGGATCATGCCCCTTGTGCCAGAAATAAGCTGTTAAAATCATAGCATTTTCCCCTATATAAAATGGGTGAAAGTTTATCTATATAAAATTCATACTGTGCCATCCAAACCCAGTCATTAGTGGAACTATGTGATATAGATTCATTTCGTTTTAGTATGATCGTGCAAACAACAGTGCTCGTAGGGTTGTCAAATTGTACAAAGCCTACAACCTTTATTCATTAACATTTTAAGTACTGTTTTTCAATTCAAATTTACTTGGGACTAAGCTCCATTGAACACAATGGGAGTTACTTCTGAGTAAACATGCATAGGATTGGGTTGTATTATTTCTTTCATTGTAAACTTCAATGAAGAAAAAGTGAATTCATATGATTTAGATTCTAGACAAATTTAAGCACTGTTAAATCTCACTGATTTCAATGGAAAGGATTCAAGCTAGTGCTTAACTTTCCCACTGTAAATAATGGGACTTAAAATACTTAACTTTTGCTGGTTACTATTTTTAGCATTAGCTAGCTGAGGTAACTTTCTTTTGCGCTGATGTTTTTAAAAAATGGGGCATGATCCAGTCACACTGATTTCAACAGGAGAGATTCCTATTTCAAATAACAGGACTTAAGAGTCCTTCACCTTTGACTGAATCATGCAGGTGCAATTTTTCCATTTATACTGGTACGTTCCCAGAGGTTAAAGCTTAGACTTGCCTCCCCAAACTTGGCATCCTCCAGATGGATTGACTACAACTTCCATCATCCTCAGTCAGCATGGCCATTAGCCATGCTGGCTGGGAATGATGAGGGTTGTAGTCCAGAACACCTGTAGAATGCCAGGCTGTGGGGTGGCTGGCTTAGACAATACCACTCCTACAGTATGCTATATACAGAGAACCAAGCCTATAACGGCTAGATCCTGCAACTGTTCTCTCTTTCTAAACTCAGCTTTCCAACAAATTTAGAACTGGGAAAGACAAGTGCTCTAGAAAGTTAATATTTACATTAAGGCTTCTAGCTATAAGACACAAATGACAAAAACTACAATGCTAAATATATATTCCTTCCCCTCCCCTCCCCTCCCTTCCCCCCACCCCCACCCCCACCCCCAAACCAGTTTATCTTTTGATATTATAAAATATTAGTTCAGTTGAAGCCTTCAATTATGGAGAATTGTACCATTTGTTACTTCTTAGTCTTGTTCCAATGATATGACCCTTGACTTTCATCGGATTAGAGGGAGGGATTTCATCGGATTAGAGTCGCTTTGGGATCCACGAATGAAAAACCTTTGAGTAATACATGAGTGGCTGACCACAAAGGGCAGAGACCACTGCAGTTCGTAGCAGTATTGAACAGGAGCAGGAAGTCCGATAGTCCTGGCTATAGCGCTGAGTCAGACCTACACTCCACCACTCCACTACTGCCTGCTTCCTGGCTCGGCAGGTCAGTGGGAAGACCACACAAGGCACTTGGGACTGCATATATTCTTAATGTGCATCAAATAGATTGGATTTGACTAGCTGCCTGCTTGCCAAAACAGTTAGCCATCGCCAGTGCATTCTTTTCACTAGATGCAAGAAGCAGGCATACGTTTCCCCCTCTTCTTTTTCCTGCTCCCTTTACATGTCCCTTTGAAGTTTTTGTCCTTGAGATCTCAACTCTTTGTCTGCTATAAGGCTGTAATAGCCAAGTCTATTTGGTTTGATTCATTTGCCTGTTGTGCCTTCGAAGTGCCATTTTCTTCATCAGCCAGCGATACTGGGTTTTCGTGAACTTCCATAGCTTTGGCTGACTTTTCTTTTGCTGTTTCTTCGTCTTTCTCACCACGACAACATTTGCAACAGCAGCAACAGTATTTTCCACAGGCAGAGCTTGCGACAGTAACAACACTATCCCAGGGCTGCAAGGAGTGCATCCATATGGGGAGGAAGTCCCAGTTTCTGAGCTTCTGGGGCAGCAAGTGTGGCCATTTCCTTTGCAGAACACTGACAACGACAGCAGCAATCAAGACAACCAAGATGGGAACAGCAACGCCCACGAGGTACGGCCAGCCAGCCACAGACAGGCCAAAGACAGCCAAAGGCATCAGGAAGAAGCAGAGGAGAAGGTAAAAAATGGCAAACCATCTGTACTTGGCAGTTATGTTCCCCAAGCCCTTGGACAAGCGGATTGGGAGGCGCATGAAAGGGATCGGGTACCAGAGGAGAATCCCGGATATGTTGAAAAAGAAGTGGCACAGAGCAATCTGAAAACAAACACAGTAAAGGAAAAGGAAAATGGTAGCACAATTGTCAAACAATGCATGACTTATGTACAACTGCCTATGATTTCAGATGTTAGTAATGGTTGGTTGGTTTGTTGGTTTGTTGGTTTGTTGTTCTCTCTTCCATCATTGGACCCTCTGCTAACCTTCGAAACTGCGAATAGCATAAACCAACTGGAAATTCTCCTACACAATTTTTCCTGCTGAAGTTAATAAGTACTGAGCAAAAGCAAATCTTTAATTCAGCTCAGTTCATACATTTGTTTAAAACCAAAGGTCATAACAAAACACATACACCAAACACAAAGGGCTTTCACATGAAGATCTTCATTACAAATAGTGAATTAAAAAAGATATTCAGGATGATAAAAACCAATGGTTTTTTTTAAAACAAACAAACACAACAACTTTCAAACGCTGTTTATAAAATTAAAACTTCAATCATAGTAAGGTCCATGGGAGATTTAAAAAATAGAAATTAAAAGTAGACTTAGGCTGCCTCTACATGAGATGTTTAAAGCTCTTTGAAGTCTCATTAAAATTTTTACCTCTACAAGAGTGGAGCGCAAATCGGGAGTTGAGGCGCTTTATCTATCCGATTATGCGAATTATCAAATGCGCGTTAAATAGCGAGTTTTATTTTGCTCCGGCCGTTAAAGCGCATTTTGACTATGTCAACAAGTGATTCTCCGCATTAACTACTTCTAAAGTGCATTTCAAACAACCGGTAAGGCTACCAGTTGTGCGCTCAATTACCTCCCGCGTACAGTCATTTACCATAAAGTGCTTCCGAGAAGATGCGCATAATCGGAGAACCAGGCGTCAAACCGAATTCTTGTAGAGGGGGTCCTAGGGAAGGGAGGATTTTTCCCTCCACCATTTTTATGGTGGAGGGAACAGCCTTCAAACTGTTATTTTCCCCATAGGACAAAACATACAGGTGGCCAGCCCTATAGGATCTTCCAAATCAAATCTACTTGAGTGTCTTTTTAAAAAAAAAAAATAACCTGGTTTGAAATGAAATTTGAATTTAAAAATAAATTAAAGCCTACACTTACAATCTAATAAAGCTGAACCACTTGAGTTAAAGGTGGCTTTAATATAAAAAGAACCGTATGAGGAAAATATCTGACTGCCGAGGTTCGGTATTATAAGAGACACAATGGCCCAGTTTGCATACAACCACTACCCATGGGTTGTTTAAGCCATATGTTGTCTGGGCTGAGTGCAAGTGAGCAGGTGCGCTGTCTCTCATGCACTTGCCATTTCTATCTGGGTTAGTCATGACATCCGAACAAAAAATGCCGAGTGAAGTGGCGTCTGGCTGCTACATTGAGTTGACAGGTGTTCTGGGGGTGATAAAGATGATGGCTCCTGCTGCAGCAGCTACTTCACTCAGGACATCTGTGCTCAGTTGAGTGCCAGGCTGAGCATTGCTGTCCACCTGGCCTGGCCTGACCAGCTTACAATGGGGCCAAGCTGTAGTTGGCAGTGGTGGGCAGCCAGCCCCACGCTCAGCAGAGACGTGCTGAGGGAAGGTGCTGCAGCACCCATCATTATCTTCATTTCCCAGGGTGGGGGGAAAGCGGGGAGCTGTTAGAGTGGGGCTGGGTGGGGCCTGAGGACAGCCTGCTCAAATAGCATCAGGATCATTCAGAGTACATATGAATACCTCCAATTACGTATGGTCTGCAATGGGTTCAAAAAACATGGACATTTGTTTTCCATCTCAACAAAAACCCCGATTTTGCAGTATGTGGAGAAGCCATGTTGTGTGGGGAAAACAGCTAGAAGGAAAAGGATTAAACATCTCCACCTTCAGCATTTCACCAATGAAACTTGCAGTTCTAATTCAGGCAAAATGTATATTAAGTCCATATTGTCTCACTAAGACCTTATGTTTGCAACTAATAAAAGCAAAACTCAATGCTAACCTGTAAGGAATACTTCAATCTACTTCCTGGACTAGCTAAAGCAGCAAGAATAGCTGTTGTGGTTGTACCAATGTTGGATCCCAGCGTTAGAGGGTAGGCCCGTTCAATGCTTATGACACCAATTCCTGATAAGAAGAAACAAGGATATAGTGTTCAAAGTGCTTCATATATTTCATCTCACATTTACAGCTTATATTATAGCCCTGCAACTATAAAGCTAACAGATAGTAGTTTCTATAAGGCAGTCTAGCACGCTCACAGCTATAGTTCATCAGCGCAGTATTGTTATAGAATATGTTGTACTGTATTGTTACACAGTACAGCACGTAGAATGCATTGCTTACTTACCTCAGTTTTAGATGCATAACCTATGTTCCAATGGACTGTTGGTTCAAATCATTGACCAGGTTCACAGGGCTATTTCTTCCTCCAAGAAGCTGAGCGACGTGGCTTTTTGAATGGGGAAACAACCCCCAAATAACTCAACAACAGCTCATTTGGGGATTGTTCCCCCTCCAACAAGACTTGCTCCCTGGGTTGAAACAACATGACAAGCCATGACTGGGCAGATGATCAGGCAAATGTCACCCAGCATGCACTGCAGCTTAAACAAGCCACCATGGCTTGTTTAAACCACGGTGATTGTGCAAACTGGCTTAGTGAGTCATAAAGGGGCAGGACAGAAGACAAAGATGTTTCTATTTCTTTCCTAGTCATGTGGGATTTTTTTTGTTGTTGTTTTAAAGAGACACTGCAAAATTAAAAGTTATGACATAAAACCTGAAATTACTCCACTCCCACTGAAATCCTGCAGTTGACAACCAATACCCACCCAAAAAACTTATTTAAAATACTTCCATGTAGCACTTACCAACAAGTGGTGTAATAGCAGACGTGAACACTGAACTGCTTTGAACAATAAAGGTCATGCCAGCTCCCACTAACATAGCCAAGTATCCTGTCAGCCAAGAAAATGGAAAAGGGAAATCTAGAAAACAGAAGCATGAGAGGCATTAGACGCAGGCAGAACTTTCTGACCTAAATAATGTGCAAAACTAGCTTTTTTGTTAAGTGTGTCATTATGGTGAGCAATGGTAATAGCAGTGCCGAAGCAGATCTGTGGGGACAAAATGGGGGACAAAATGGGAGATAAATGAGCCCAGCCTCAGGAAATGTGTGCATAGAAGAAATTGGCACCGTTGTTTAGCGACACACTAAAGCTAACTTATTCTGCTTCCAGAGCTTGGCTAGACAGTTTGAAAGTCACTTAGTCTTACTCTGAAATAAAAAAGCTAAAGGGACTTTCCTAGGTGACTTTGTCTAGGTACATTTCCCCCATATACAAGTTTTGTGTTTGGAAAGTTCAAAGTTCTGTTGCTGGCTTTTCCTTTTAACCACCCTATTTTATGATAGATGGTGTGTTTAGCTTTCAAAGTTCGAAGCACTAAGCGGCCACTCTGCCTTCTACCTCATTCTTCCACTGATCCTTTTGCCCACCCTCCCACCTTGCCTGCTCTGGGGCAAAATTATCCTTCTGCAGGCAGGGAAAAAGGGTAGGTGAGAGGGCTGGTAGAGGAAAAGGATAGGAAATGTAGCAGCTGCAGCCACAGGAATGCTAAAAGTAGCAATACTATGAGGCGAGAATCTATCACTGAGAACCTGAGAAGAACAATTAACTGACCAGAGAAATCTGGTATTCCCACCTCTCTTTCATATGCCTTTTTAAACAATTATGTTTTAGAAATTATCACTTAATCCATGGGGAGGGACCCTAATTCAGTGGTAGAAGAAGGGCCCAGGTTCAATCCCCGGAATCTCCAGTTAAAAAGCATTAGGGAGCAGGTGTTATAAAAGGCCTCAGCCTAAGACCCTGAAGAGCCATTGTCAGTCAGAGTAAGACAATTCTAAGCTACAGCTACATGTAGACAATAACATGTCTTGCTATGTTCTTAATCCCTGTGCAGTGATTGCTGAAGTTTGAGAGAGCAAATAGGATTTCTCTATGTCGCCGTTGGGGCTCTAAGAGCAAGTATAATCTGCTCAGGAGTTGGCATCAGCCATCTTGGCTGCCTCCACTGGTGTTAGAGTCAAGCGTAAATTGATTAGATACAGATTTGGATTCAGGAAGTCAAAAAACACAGCACACACTCAGGCAAACAAAATTCCCTCAAAAACTCTCAAACCTGGAGTATCTCTCTGACTATGTGTTTGAATAAAGGAGGCACACGGGCAGGGCCAAACAGCTGGATCTTTCCCACTTTCCCACTTCACCAGAAGGCTGATTGGATGGTGAAACCACTTGAGTAGCCTTACCCATAGGATTGAGGTATTTACACACATACCACATCTATATGGAATAGGAACACCAAGTAGCTTCCATGCAACTTGATGTGTATGTATGGAGGGAGACAAAATTTCAGGGGCTTCTAACTGTTTACCTGTATGCAGTGTAGCAGTGTTTTTTTCTTCTTTTCAATGATATACAAGTATGGAAAATAATAGGGATGTGCACGGATCCCTCAGATTGGATCGGGATCCGGATCGGGACCTCCGATGTTGTCCCAAATCGGTTCAGACAAAATCGGAGGTCCCTCAGATCGGAGCTGATTCAGATCCGAAAATTGGATGCCCGATTTTCGGATCGGCCGCTATTTTTGGTGTTTTCACCATAGGCTTGCATTGGGGGAAAGAAAGTTTTTCCCCAATGCAAGCCTATACGGAAAACATAGCAGTGGTTGGGTGAGTGGGGGCCTAACTCCCCCCTCCCTGTCCCGATCTTATCCAAACCGGATCAGGTCTGTTCGGACCGGTTCGGATCAGATCGGACGATCCAGATGCTGGGATCGGAATTGGATAATTTTATCTGATTTCGGCTGGATCGGGTCCTGATCGTGGATCGGACCCGATTCGGTGCACATCCCTAGAAAATAAGCACAACCCACTAGATGTATTTCTCATCACCTCCCATTAATTTTACTAGAGTTTGTACTAGAAATGTTCTTAGTAAATGTTACATTTGCTATGTTTTTTTAAAAAATAAATAAACATAAGTGATCATTACCAGTGTTGAGTGTCTTCTTGATAACACTTGCTACTTGTCCTTTAAGTACAGAATTTAGCAGCTTGACTATAAGTATCAAGCAGGTGCACAGAACAATCAAGGACAATGCCAGCAGGATGAGACCGATGGCAAGATCTGGGAGACTTGATCCTACAAAAATGTGTTCACCTATACAAGCGAGAGAAATTAAGTTAACTAGTCATTCAAGAATTGCTGGTTATTTTTCGAGTTGCTTATACATGTTTGCTACTGTAGCAAGAAAAGTATATGCTTGCTTCCTTTCCACCAACCCCACTCCGGCTTCCTCTTTATATGTTCAAATCTTATAAAATACCCCCACCCTGTATGTAAGGGACACCAAATAGCTTTAACCCATGGCGTTATGTTCTACATAGAAGTACCAAAAGGTTCCTTACTATAGATATTCACCCAAAATACAGCAGTGTTCCATTTCCCTGAATTGTTTGGTTCTGGCATGCAGATGTCACATGAATTTGGGGAGACACATACAACCCAAACATTTTAAATTAGCAGCACTGAACCTCAGGCCCACGGGGCATATCTGGCTTGCCTGGGATCTCCAGATGACCACGTCCCCTCCCCCTGAATTTACACCTTCCTCCTCTCTACTACCGTATTTCTTCAATTCTAAGACACCATCGATTGTAAGATGCACCTTAATTTCAGTACCACCAACAGAAAAAAAGCTTTGATTCTAAGTGTGGGGAAATCGCCATCAATTCTAAGACGCACCCCATTTTTAGAGACGTTTATATGGGGGGAAAGTGTGTCTTAGAATCAAAGAAATAGGGTAGTTCTTTAGTGGTTCCCAACTTTTATGGGTGTTTTTTTCTTTATTCTAAAATGGGGATTGGCAACATGGCATTTCTGGGCACACTGGCAACCAACAGGACCTCCAAGTGCACCCACCAGATACAGCTGGACCCCAGACCCTTCCTTCCCACTCCATTTCCTTCATCCCATCCCTGCCAGGACCTGTTGGTACCACCACACATGCCATCACCACAGCCTTCCCATCCTCCCACCTCTGCTGCCATCGCCGCCACCTTCCCTTCAATCCTGGCGCGCTATCGCAGATCAGGTGAAAAGGTGAGTTGAGAGGGAGTAGAAGAGGGACGTGAGTGTGGGGGAGGGGGAGGGAAATAGGTTCTCTAAAATAGAATTCAGGCCTTGGGCTGGAAGAGGTTCAGCAGCCATAGTTTAGAGGCTACCACCAGGGAAGAGCTATTTCACAGCACATCCATGGGGGTGTCAGTATTTGAACTAACCCTCTGTATTGCTGCATTTTTGCCCGCTAGCTAGATGTGTTGTGAAGTTCATCCCCCAAAATAGGACATGATGTCTTTGATGTCCTGTCTAGCCCTAATCTATCACTGAGCCTATCTACACACGCAGGATAAAACACTTTGAAAACATTTTGAAAACTGTATATGGAGTGTGTCCTGGGCCCCAACAATTCTCAAAACTGTCAGCCTATCTAAACTACTGCTTTAAAACGGTTTAAAACGGTTTATAACAGTTTTGAGAACTGTTGGGGCCCAGGACACATTCCATATACAGTTTTCAAAATGTTTTCAAAGTGTTTTATCCTGCGTGTGTAGAGAGGCTCTTGGACAAGAATTGGACAGTGTACATTATTTTTCTTTCAGACTGTGGAGAATATGTACTCATTGAAATTCCCAACATTTGATTTACTCATTTTTTCTTATGAGGTGTAATCCTCTTGCTCCAAAAGGAACATATGCTTTATAAAACCTTCAAAGTACCAAATATGGCATTTTTTTTCCTTACATTTTTTAATATATTCCGTGGTGGAAACATTTTTGATGGTCCAGGTCATGTTTCCATTAGTCCAGCAAAGCTCTGGAGATGTGCAATTTTCAGATGATGGGATGGTGGTATTCTGTACTGTCTAGGCATTGATATATAAAGGAGACCAATGAAATCACTACCATCCTGTTCACTTACGAGCTATTGCAGTTCTTCTGCAATTTAACAGCACTACAACAAAGAATCTATCAAAATTGTGGAAATTATGAAACTGTCAATGTATGGGCTGTATCCCTCCCCCCTCCCTCCCTCACCCATCATAATGAAAGGCATTCTATTAAGGAAGCTTATCATCATTATCTCCCTTGCCAGGTTAATAATGTACATGAATCAATTTAAAGCAACTTCTTTGTATTAAGTGGCATCTTGACACAGTACCTACCAGGTTGGTTTTAGTTTCGCACCATCTTTTCACTAGGCTTTCGTTTTTTGCCGATTCATCTCCTACAGCGATTTTATTTATCACCGATTTATCAAGCTATTAATCAAAGCAAATAAAAAAGGGGATTTATTATTATACATATAAGAATACATAGGATAGGGTATAGTTTACTTCTGTGCTGCCTTGCATTAAAAAAAACTGGAAAATATAAAGTCCAAACAAAATAAAATACAATTTACAACAAATTAATTTGAAAACGGCAATATATTAATAACATCTTAAAAAAAAGATATGAGTTCTTGGGAAAAGATCTATCTGATTTTGCTGGAGGTTCCTTAGTTGCAGCCCCTTTGCCAATAATCTCCACTTTCATTGCAAAGTAAACTGCAGTGTGGCCTTCACAACTATAGCTCCCAAGTTCCATCTCTTTGTGACATGCTGGCATAACTAAAGAATGGGATCCAGGGCAAACTATACAGATAGGAATGGGCTTATCTTAACTTCTCAATTATTTCCTCCCCTTGTGTGAAATAAGTAAATCAATGAGCTGCAAATCATCAAGTCAATTGCAGAAAAACAGCCTCACTCTTCAAACTGGTATTGCCCGGAAGAGAGAGAGAAGACATTTAGTTCTCATCTTAGCCATGTCCCTGAGTACACCTCTTTGTAGTCTTCCACAGATATGAGTGGGTGCTATTGATTCCTGTGGTAAAAAAATAAGATCAGTGGATACTTGTGATACAAGGTGACCTAAATTCTGTTGAGAGGGGATCTGCTGACAGGGGATATCATGGGGAGCATAATGTCTCCCTGCATACAGATCACACATTGTGTTCCCACACAGAACATGCACTGTGCCACTACAATATAGTGCCAGATTTAACAAGGATCATGGGTTTGGATTAAAGCCAATTGGATCCACATTATAGCAGCACGTGATCTTTTCAACACTCCTCAGAGGACTTGTTTTCCATATCCATGACTATCTTCAAAGGAGGGCAACAAAGATGGTCAGAAGGTATGGAAATATTCTTGTAAGAAATAGTTGAAGCCTGAAGCCTGCTTAGCCAGGGGAAGAGAAAACTCTGAGGGAAAAATGATAGCACACTTCAGATATCTAAAGGAATGTCACACGGTAGAGGGGAAATACTTGTTCTCAGCTGTCCCAGAAGGTAGAAGAGGTTGGACTAGGTGGCCTATAATACACCTTCCAGCTTCATAACTCTAATCCCTGTTTCTAATGGGCTTAAATTACAGGAGGGCAGGTTTCAGTTGAACATGAAGAGAAACATCTTATTGCTCAGAGAGGTTCAACAACAGAACCAATTACCGAGAGGGTGGTTGTCTCTCTCCTAGAAGTCTTCAAGCAGAGGCTGGTCAGCCATCTGTTGGGCATGTTCAAGCTCTGAATCTTCTGCACTGAGATGAGGTTGGATTAGATGGCTTTATAACTCTTTATAAACTCTTCCAACTTTATAACTCTAACCCATGTTTCTTGTATTGTTGTGAGGATTTCATGTCTATTATGTCTGATAACTGGAACCTAAACAAATCTACAGATTATTTACAGATGTACAACTTTGCAGTCCTGTTTGCACATTCTCAGTAGTATGTTTCTCAAAAACAAGATTCCAACAGATGTGAATAACAATAAAATACACTGAGGGCACATTCATATGTGATTTTAGATTTTAAAAAAAAGTCCTACTACTCTTGTAGGACTTTTTTTTTGTCGAAACATGCATATAAATGTGCCCTAAGAATCCTTTCCATTATAAGAGCTATAAGTGTATTAGCCTCTAATAATTAAACATCAAGTGAGATCTGATTACCCAGTTAATTGATTCGCCCAATTGATCACCCAAATATTAACTGAGGAAAGAGCCTACCTGGATAATAAGTTTTGTAAAAGGATCAGTGATGACTTTCAGCAGCTCAGGAGCATTTTCCCCACTTTCAAGTTGAAATGTTTTCACTATAACATTTGTAAGGTGATAAAGATAACCTGAGGCAACTTCAATGGGCAATAGCACAAACACTGAAAGCCAGTTAAAGAAATCGTGGACTGTAGCTCCAGCAAAGGCCCTGCAGAAAAATCAAGACAAATCCATATAATTAAAAGCAACAAAAAAAGTTCAATAAGAGGGTAAATTAACATTCTTTCAACAGAAAATACTAGGGCATTTGTAGCGGCTGCACGCTTTGTCAGGTAACATTAAGAACAACAGTAGAGAGAGAAAACACACTTTTTTACTAGACAACTGTGATGAAGAGTCATGCTCAACTACAAAAGCATTATACAGGCCAGCCACATGTAGAAGAAGCCTGAACATTGAAGAGACACATCCGGACAGTTCACATGATTACTGAGGGGGGAAAAGGACGATCAAGGAGGAAAAATAAGTCATGGTGGCTTATTTTCCCTTCCCTGCATGGGCTGGTTGTGAACCGTCTAATTAACATAATTTCCCTCGCCAGGTGATGGTTGTTGTGATGTCCAAATCCAGCAAGGTTGAGTGGCTGGGGTGATTTACAAACTATCCTGAAACCAATGGCTTGTCCTAGGACATGCCTATTTATTTCTCTGGATGCATGGATTTCTAGGATGTTTAGGCGTCAAACATATTGTTTTATAGAATGGTTTATTGCACTATTATATATGAATATTCTTATTTATACAGACATCTTTATAATATTGGTTCTCCTTTCTCTTCGTCAGTGTTCTTTCTGTACAGTTGCATCTGCTCCTTTTTAAATTATAGTTTATGATTAAAGCATTGATAATACCTTCGAAATTCATTCCTGTCTCCAGCTTGCATGAGTGCCACAATGGTATTTGTGACTGAGGTACCAATATTGGCTCCCATGATGATTGGAATACCATGCTGAACAGTCAACACTGCAAATTAAAAAAGTAATAGGAAGTTAAAAATGTAAAGGATGGGGAGTACACTGAACAGTACACTAAACGAATTTAGGATCCCTCCCCCACATGTCCTTGGGTTCTGGATTTAATATGTAAACTAATTTATTCATTCATTTTTATTGTATTTATTTGGAAAAATAATTATACCACCTGTCCTGTACAATATATCCAGGCAGTTTACAATGCTAAAATTACAATGCAAATATACATTAGGCTAACACAATTGGGCTGTTTGCATGACGTGACAGTCCACCGTGGGTTATTTAACCCATAGTGAGGCTGCTTTACCTGTGGGGCATGTATTGCCACCATTATAAATATGTAATCCCCACTTGGGGATTGTAGAGTCATGCGAACTTGGCGAATGTGGGTTATGTGAGGCTAAAACAACCCTTTCCTAACCCATGGTTTGTTTCAATCCTCACATAACCCATCTTCGCTGGGTTTCCATGACATGACGGCCCCCTAGCAGGGTTGGATATGCAATCTGGGGCTCATTGTCTGAATCTGATCACTCACTACAAATAAAACCAGCATCAATGAAATAAAAAAAATTGTAAGACAGGTGTTACAAACCAACAAATGCCAAATGTTAAATATTATTATGGAACAGACAGCCTAAAATGTTTGTTTTACACAAAGCACTAATCAGAATATGATTTGTGTTTAGCTTCTAGTTATTGTATAGATTGTCTCTGTATCTCTGTTGTTCACTTCTTCTCTAAAGTTCAGCAGAAGCAGGGTATGTAAAAACACAACATTTCATAAATGTACACATATGTTCAAGGTATTTCTTAGTTAAAGATACTATAAACCAGAGCATTAATACTAAAGGTGTTGTGGCTGACTTATCAGCTGGATTCACACAACACGCTAACCCATACTCAACAGTTGAATGTGGGCTGTTGTTGAACTGTGGGTTATTGCGTTGTCTGCAGCATGTTTTCCACAGGGTGGGTTATTGTGTTGCCTGAACGCAGCGCGTTTTCCACAGGGTGGCTTGTTAATCATGGAGTGTGGCTTGTTAACCACACTGAACAACCCAATAGCAAACCAAGGTGGCTTGTCAAGAAAAATAAGCAACACTGTTTGCTTAACAAGCCACTCTGCAGACAATGTGCAGATTGATTAGTAATTAGATCTTAAACTGACAGAACTGTCTTTCTTGTCACATTTTTTTCTTGATTAGGTGATTGAAATAAGGGGTTGTATTCCATGTTAGTTGGACTTAAGTCCCATTCATTTCAATGGGTCTACTCTAAGTAGGACTATCACTGGAAACAACCCATTTGCTGGGCAACTGCAGATTGACCATGGCTCTTATCACAGCTCTGCCCCTAGGAATCCATTCCCACTTAGATGTGATTTTTCCAGTCACTGCAGCACCGGACGAGGAAACTCACACGCAACGGAAGTTCTCTTCCTAGTTCCAGAACAGGCTATTTTTGACATAGTGCAAAGGTCTTTCCAATGTCCCTTCTTTGCTCCCCATGCTTTTGTGTGGACAACGTTCAAGCTGATCTGGACACATCTGAAATTCCTTCAGTCAACTTACATGACGAGGACACCATGCTGACTATGATCGATGAAGAGGTGCTAGAGCTCTGCACCATTACTGTCACCAGAACGCCAATCACCAGGCCTGCAACAGGATTTGACAGCACAGAACCATCTTTGAAAATGTCCCCTGCTGCTTTACCTATGAAAAAAGAAATTCCTTTGATAAATAACATTATTTCTAGAGCCAATAATCTCTATATCAAAAAGCCAGTTCCCAACATTTTGTCTCAATCTGTCTCATTCTGTTAAGCTTTAGCACAGGGGTGGGCATCCTGTACGGCCTGGTTGGCTGCATGGGGAGTTGGGTGGGTGGCCAGGGGTCATAAACACACCCGTGTATACAAGCACACATAGGGTATATCCTCCCCACAGTGATCTTACTTCAACGAAACACAGCCATGGTAACAACAGCAGCCGCAGGCAGTTCTATGATGCCTGAATACAGGCCACTCTTTGATGCAAGCAGGTGAAAGAACATCCTCCTGCACCATAGAACTCTGTGAGGCACAGAATAGAGCATCTCTCTTCAGCAGGTCACGTTCTCTCAGCCTAACCCACCCGTTGTGAGGAATAAATGGGGTAACCCACCACACTGAGCTCCTTGATGAAATGACAGAATGCAAAGTGTTTGGAAACCAAATTCACAACTGGAATTGCCATGTGACAAAATCTCACTTGGCTGGTACTTTTATGGCAGTGGTTTTCCAGCTAGCGGGGGTTTTACACCAAGGCCTAATCCACACCAAGCAGGATATAGCACTATGAAAGTGGTGTGGTATGTATTCATGGGCCCCAACGGTTGTCAGTGCACTTCAATACCGCTATAAAGCAGTAGTGCGGCTCCTGCCCCTTATATACCGCTTTCATACTGCTTTCATAGTGCTATATCCTGCTTGGTGTGGATTAGGCCCTAGACTTGCAAATTACATACATACAGAGAGAGAGAGAGAGAGAGAGAGAGAGAGAGAGAGAGAGAGAGAACTTGGACATAAGGTAATAAAGCAAACCATTATGCAGCTCTTCATTACCAAGTGAAGGGACAAGAGCTTGCCTTTATTTTCTTGAAAAGAAAAGTTAGGCTTAAAAAAAGGTTTAGGTACTTTAATGAATAAACACTTTGTAATAGTACCCTGCTGCAACCCCCCTTTCCCCCTTTCCTTTTTACAGCACACGCAGCTATGGGGAGAAGCAATTAAAAGCAGGATGAGTTGGGGGTGGGGAGAAAGGGGGTGCCCGACGTTACTGTGGCTAATCTCCAATGTCAATACTACCTTGGATTTCTGGAAACAGAAGACATCTTTGCAAATACAGGGATGTCAACATTCATGGAGATAAGGCTATCAATGGCTGCTACTCATGATGGCTATGTATTACCTCCAGTATCAGGGGCAATACGCCTTTCAATACCAGTTGCTGGGGAATGCAAGCAGGAGGATGCTATTACACTCATGTCCCACTTGTGAGATTCCCATAGGCATCTAGTTGGCTATTCTGGAAACCGAACGCAGGACTAGATAGGCCTTTGTCCCCTTTGCATATTTATCTATCTGAAATGCGTTCTTCATGAGATGGGAGGCTTAACAAGATTGTTTTTACAGAATTGAATCCAAGAGCCTTGGTACATTCCCTGTGTGTGATATTGTGAAAAGCTTGTCTTACCTCCTACTAACTGGAAGGCTGAGCTGAGCACATCCAAGGAACAGACAAAAAAGTAGAGCAATCCAAGCAGGGCAATAAACTTTCCAATGCCTTTTAACACACACAGTATTTTGCCTTTCCCATCTAGTTCTGCAAAACACAAAACAAGCTTTTATGTATAAAACAGCAGTGAATCTAAGGCTTGATTTTCAGTAGTGCGTGGGTTTCCAGCAAGACCGCAGAGTCAAGGCCGAAGCTGTGAACTCTGTGGATAATAAACCAGGAGGAATGTTTCCAGTATTAAAGTGTAACTATAACTCAAAGCAGTGGTTTTATAATGAATTTTGAACTGCAGGTGCTCATCATGACCGCGTGGGCGCTCATCCTCATAGCCACGCCCCCAATGAGAGTCCAAAAAAGGCAGGCAGCTTTGTTGATCTATATCTATATCTATATCTATATATATGCATGCATATATAACACACTCCAAAGAGCAGCAGTATGTTACATAATACGCAATTTATTAGGATCAGCTGACAGCCCTAGAACAGTGCATTGGCAAAGGGCAGTATAGTGGATAGTATATTGGACTTTGGCTGGAGAGACCTGAGATTGCATGAGAAAGGAAAGAGAGGGACACAACATGGCCCCAAATAGCATGAGACTACCAACTCAAGATTTTCCAGGAGTTTCTTTTTCCAGCACCGGGGAGAAATATTTTTATGCCAACGTAAAACAACAACATTCCAGCAGTTTTCATCTCCATTAGGAGCAGGCATTTTGTAAATCTAATGGTTCTTAATTGCTCATTCAAGACCAAGCCACCCCAAAATACTTTGTGTTACATCAGGGATAGCTCAAAACAATACCATTTGGCTGAAAAAATCATTTCTCCCCCTGCTCCTGTAAGGATTCGGCTAAGATTAGAGGGAACAGGGATGCCTGAGGAAGGGGAGCAAATGACATCATCATCCCTGCTGATCAAAAAGTCATGGTGTTTAGACCCTGCAAGCTTTGGCTCTACTACATCACTGGGTAAAAGATTCCTGTGCAGCTTTAAAAGCCCAACAATATTTGAAAAGTACTCTTTCTCACCCTACTTAATTCAGTGTGGTTACTGGAAATGCAAAATGTTAAAATAATAGTTGTATAGTATTTTACTTTCAGATTAGGAAGATAAGCATTAACAAAAGGGTGTTGTTAAATTCCATGCACTTATGAGGTTTGGAAGGTTAAGTAACTGTTAACTATTTCTCTCCCTAATGTCCTTACAGTAGCTTAGAGCTGCTCCACACTTTATAGGACAGCCCTGATAGATCAGTCTTCCGCTAGCAAAAACAAATCACCAGGAGTGGCCAAAGATGCATTTTGCTGCTTGAGATGAAGGACAAGATGTACAAAAGCTGGGTGGACTGACAGTTGAATTGTACCTCAACTCTGCCAAAGGAATAGCACCTTTCACCACACCTGAGGCAGCAGATCAGTGAACCCAAGACAGGTTGTATGGTGAACACAGCTCTGTCCTCCAACAGAGGGCAGCAGCTGGAGAATTAATGAAGAACAGCTGGGAGGCTGCCACCACTGCCCTCTCCTGCACCTGCTGCCTGAGGCAGTTGCCTCACTCTGCCTAATGGTAGGGCTTGCCCTGCAACACCAGTCGTGATCAAAGTTTTTGGCAAGTCAAGCCCAAACTTTGAGGCTCTCCATACTTTGGAGGAGTTCTCTCTCTAGTCTACTACACCACAAGGAGGCAACTACGTAGCACTGAAGAGGTAGGCACCGTAGCCCGTCCTGCTCCAGTGTAGAGGTACCACAAAACTGCTGACTTTGGTCTCTTTTGACTCCATCTGTCTGTGCTATGATTTGGTTATAAGTGACATAGCTTGAATGGGAAGTGAATGTCTCAAAACATTTACTGGACATCTGCTAATAAGCTGTAGGAAGTCCTGGCTCCATGGATCATGTCTATGGCCAATTTAGGAAATACAGGTCTCTGTTTCAAAACGCATGTGTAACTGTGGCAAACATCAGACAAACATCAATGTGCCCAACTGCTTGGTAAACGTATGGATCAGTTCTTTGACTTTCGGGGAGGTGGGTAAGGGAGGGGCTTTCCTCACTTCCATAGAAATCCACTGGCCTGAACTTCCATTTGTCTCCATAACAGGGGTGGCCCCAGCAGGGCTTTTCCTGTCTCATGTGCTTGCAAAAAGAGACTAAAGGCCTCTTGGAGATCATACACATCTGGCCCAGAAAATGGTTTGGAGGCACAAGACACAATTCTACTGTTAAGGCTAAGCAGTCCAAACCCTGAAAGGTGACTGGAAGAGAGACCACCTCAGAACCAATACAACCCATTACAAACTCTCTAGAGTACAGCAAGGCATGTGATAAGTACATCATCATCAAATTTAAAAGTCCACCTACTTATGAGATAGCTAAGAGACATGCAGATGTTCTATATGCTGATTGGCAGCATTTTGCATAACCTTCAGTGACATGTTATGGAAATTATTTTAGATCTGGAAATTATTTTAGATCTGGAAATTCAAACAAACTCTGCTGCTTCCTAATCCTAGCACAGGAAACATGACAGGTTTAATGAGCTATCATTTAATACCAGCTTCATTAGTCTTTGCACTGATTTCTCATTTTGCCTATATCTGCACCTGCTGTCCACTTAAAACCAAACTAAACAGAGAGCAGATTACTAATGGGAAAATGAAGGGCAAAAGATTCTGAGCGAAAGGGTTTAAAAAGTCCAGCTGGGCTTTTGTATGCCTTTCTCCAGAAAGTTTATACTTGAGTACAAACTGATCCGAAGGTGATAGAAGATGGAAAAGTATAAATAAATTGCGTAAGATTTTAGAATTTACCTGACCATTTTACTCCAGTGTTCTGGAGCACCGGCATATTCCATGGATCCTCTTCTTCCTCTGGTTCAGTAGTCAAAGCAATGGTGGAATATGCAGGCAAGAGTTCAATCTGATTCCTAAAGGAAACTCCCTCATCTGATGGAACAAGCAAAAACAGCAATGTCGTTATTTCACCATCAATCCTCAATTACAAAATTTGCAAGCTTCTAAAAAGGGTTATGTAGGGTACATAAAAGCAGGGATTTTAAGTTCTGTTAGGAGAAGATTTTAGTTTTACCTTTTGGATTGTTCATCTCTTTTTCAGGCATGACTTGGTTTTGTCTGGAGCAAGGCTGTCCAATATATTTGTTGGTCTCTGAGTCTTCTAGTTCAGGCCAAGGAGCCATGTCCTGTAGCAGGAGTAGTGATTGGTGGAGAAGAGAAGACACATCAGAGAAATGGCAATACAAAACTTTTCAAAAGTAGCAAAATGGGTTCATTAAATAAAACCAAGGGAATAAACTCTACGTATCTTAAAAAACGAATGCATTTTCTAAAAAAAAATCTTCACTGCTGATTTATTATCAAAGTACCATTCCATGATCAGAAACATTTTTTACTTTTATATTTTTTTAAAAAAAATCTCAACAAAATATAAACTAAGCTTTTTTTGCTGAGAGTAAGCACAACTGAATCCAGGTCTGAGTACCCCTGAGGAAACATGTATAAGGATTCTGCTGTTAATGTTCACTCATTTGTTTTACGTTAATAGCAAACAATAGCTGTTATAGCAGTTTATCATTTTTCTTGGGTTCTTAATTATTCCATCATTTATTTTGCAACAAATAAAGGATGGTCATCACCTTCATGCACCTCTTGTGAGGCATCTGACTGGTAGTTCTTGGAAACAGAATAGGGGACCAGATGGATCTTGGCCTGATCCATTAGGGCAATTTGTATGGATAAGTGGCTAAACTAATTGCATTGAAAATATCTCCTCTATGCAGAGAAAAAGAAGCAAACCCTGGATTTACAATGCAAGGGAAGGGAAATATTTATTAGGCGGGAAAGCAAAGACAATGCAAGGCAGAAGCATTGGGGCAAAGTGAACAAAAACAACCCTACTTTTTAACAACGGTTTATTGAAACAAGCCAGCTTCAGAAACCATGGTTTAAGGTTTCAGTGTAATGGTAAACCATGGAATTGATGGGTTCTATTTTACTTGTGGCCATGCCAGAGAAGGGAAGGAAGAGACTGAGGCTTGCCCATTACTGAGGATTCATTATGTCCAAATGTATCCAAGATGTAACTGGATTCACAAGGAAAGATTTTCTGATTATTTTGAAATCTAGCCCTTCTCCGCATCTTTTGCACCCATTCCCTCATTCCTGCATGAGGTTCCACCCTTCAGTCCACGGACATAGCTAGGGCAGGGCCATGAGTGCATTGCCCAACAGAGAGCAATTATCAGCCCCACCTAAGAATTTCTTGATGAGCACATGATAAATGCCTCATGTTGAAAACCCCTGATCTCCTCTTCATTTCTCCCTTTTCTAATTCTCTGAGCCTGTAGCCATCCAGGGTCTTTGCCACAGTGCGCCTCTTTTTTCATGGACATGTATTCTCTTATTTGTAGCAGTGAACAATAATTACCGAAGCCACATTTAAGTCTCACTAGTTTCAAAGGGGAACAAAATATGTGCTGAAACTGTTCCCTATTGAACTCAGTGGTTCTTAAAAGTAGCTGACTACTGGAGTATGCACAAGCTGAATAACTTTTAATAGCTCTAGGTAACTCATTGACCTAATTCACATGTAACAGGGGCAAACTGTGGGTTAATTAACTAATGATTAATTAGTCCAATTAGTAGTTAGGTTAACAGTGGGTTGTTTAACCTATGATTAACCTACAGTGTCCAGGTTCAGATGTCACATAGCAACCCCCTATCGGGGGTTGAAATTCAAAAAGGCTATGGAACACGCCCGATATACACTATGGCAAATCATGGGTTAATTAACCCACGATTTGCTGCCGTTGGCTCAGTGAGTGACAATGTTCTTTGGCTAAACTTCACGGGTTTTTATTCTTCTGTAAGAGATGGTGTTTTTATTCTGCTGCGTGTAACACAAAGGGGTATAAACTACTGACTTACGTATGACTACAAAGCATTGTTTGTAACTTGCCATCCATGACAGCCCAATGAAAGAACAAGGTGTATTTGAAATGAGTACAGTACATCATCCTGATTTAGAAAAATCCAAAATTACAGGGGAATGGACAAAGTAAAATTGCAATGGAACTGGGAGAAGTGATTTCGGTGGAAAGAAAAAGTCAAAATGACCAAATACAACTACTTATTAACTCGGAAAGCAGTTAGACGCACATTCTTCTCAGGTATTCAAGGAGACAAGAGACTATAGTATGAGAAACACTTTATCTTGGCTAACTGTTCTTCTAAAACATAGACTCAAAATGACATCTGACTTACTACAGTATTTATCTTGCTGTAGAAAGTCTCCCTCTGTATACGTATGGACAGTTGGACACGCATAATGTGCATACTCTTGGGGCCAGAGGGGGAGCTGTTTGAGGTCATTTGTGACACATGACCTTGTGACTAATCCACAGCAATCCCGCAGATTCTTCCCGGAAAAGGCACATTTTCGCAGAGTACTTTTAGTCTGTTGTTTTTCCTCAGTTCAGCTCTCATGCAGTTCAGCTGCCGTGTGCCTCATTCCTCCGGACTAATCCGGCATGATGGGTGTGCCAATAGGTGCTTTTTTCACCTGGCGGTGACCTCGAACAAGGTGGAGCCTTCCCTGTCCCCCCCCTCCATTGTTGTGCTTTCCACGATTTTGTGGTAGCCTGCGCAAGCACAGGTCAAGTTTCTGTACTTTGCCACTGGCTGTAATTTATTCTTTTTTCCTTCTCCACCTCTCTGAAGGAAATGATCTGGGTTTAGCTGCCTAATTTTCTAAAACTGCGAAATCTCTAAGTCTCTAAATTGCAAAACCTCCAAAGTCATTCAATTGCAAATTGCCAATTTGCTCTACCACTAAAGTTGCTGTATAGCTAAAGCACTAGAGCACCAAAGCAGCAACTCGCAGCAGTTTTATTTTGCTCCGGCTGTTAAAGCGCATTTTGACTATGTGAACAAGCAATTCTCCGCATTAACTACTTGTAAAGTGCATTTGAAACAACCGGTAAGGTCACCAGTTGAGTGCTCAATTACCTCCTGCATACAAGCATTTACGATAAAGCGCTTCAGCGATTATGCGCATAATCGGCTAACCAGGCGTCAAATAGAATCCATCTAGAGGGGGTCCAAGTCTCTCATATGTGACATTCATTTCAACCAGCAGGACTCCACCCACCCCACCCCACCCCACCCCAATATAAGGCAGATTAGAGTGCAGTGTGACCTATGAAAGCGGTTGGCTTGGAAGGGGAATAGTCCACTCTTTTCAGCTTAGTGTGCCACTGGTGGACCAAAGCTAATTTCAGAAAAAAGCAGAGAAAAGCCCAAAGCGATTCTCAAAGCGTTTCCATGAAGATGTCCTCCTGGACTGGTGTCTGGAGCCCAGGAAGCAGTATTGGCATGGATGGGCTGAAGCTCAATCCAGGTAAAATGGACGTACACTGGGTTGAGAAATCTGTTAATCTGGATGGAGGCTTAGAACTGACTCTGGATGGGGTCACATCCCCTTCGAAAGACCAGCTACATGTTCTGGGAGTGCTCAGCTCCGAGCTGCCTATAGAGCTGTAGATAGTGAATTGCCAGGATTGCTTTTTACGAATTTAGGCTGGTTTGGCATCTGTGACCCTATCTAGAGAAAGGTAACCAAACACAATGACAAATGCCTGGTTATGTCCAGGTTAGTGTAGTGCACCCTATGCAGGACTACCCTTGGAAGCTGGAACTGGTACAAGACACAACAGCTGGGAACGCCTGTGGGAGCTAGGCACTTAGATGTATTATACCTATTCTGCATCAACTATATTGGCTGCCTGTTCATTTCCAGGCTTAATTTAAGGTGCTGATTTTGGCCTTTAAAACCCTAAACAGTTTGGAACTTTATTATCTGAAGGACTTCCTGGATGTGTCTGCCCAAGAATTAAGATCAGTTTTCGAAGCTCTGTTATTTGCCCCGCCATTATGATGGTGGGTACTAGTTATAGGGCTTCCTCAGTAATCACGTCACACCTTTGGAAGAGAGATATGTATGACCTCATTGCTGCAGGTTTTAAAGAAAACTGACCAAACATAATAATAATAATAATAATAATAATAACTTTATTTATTACCCGCCTCTCCCTCCGGATCGAGGCGGGAAACTGCATCATACAGACAATATAAAATACATAAAACTGATTAAAAGCGTATAAAATTCATACATTATTAAAATCAACCAAGTCTTAAAATTCAACTGGGTAGGCCTGCTGGAAGAGATCAGTCTTTATAGCTCTCTTAAATTCTAGAAGACTGGTAAATTGGCGGATCTCTCCTGGCAGGTCGTTCCACAGTCTGGGAGCGGCAGAAGAGAAGTTTCTCTGGGTAACGGTTGTCAGCCTAGTCTTGGCTGACTGTAGTAAATTCTTCCCAGAGGACCTGAGCATGTGGGGCGGATTGTATGGGAGAAGGCGATCCCGCAGGTAACCTGTAATTTGTTGTAATCTGCATTTGGTACATACAAAATTATTTTTGCTGCTTGTTTTCTTTTCTTTTCTTTTTTAATTGTCCTTCCTCATGTATTATAATCTTGTAAACTGCCTTGTGAGGGCAGTGCACAATGAAAGACAGGTTTAAATTATTTAAAGTAGATAAAGAATACATTATGAAACCCGTTCTGTCACACACTTGCATGACCAAGGAATGGAACTGCTCCTTAATTACAGAACCAGTTTTGCTCCATGATGTTTCAAAGCCTGACCTGAAACATCCTTTGGAGATGCTACAATAACTTTTTAATACATGCTAGCTTTTGATGGCTTGGGATGAGAAAATGGAAGCGTTGAACATTTTATATGTATACCCCTCCCCCCCATCAATGATCCATTTCTACGTGTGATGGGGCCTTATACTTGCTGAACATTCATGGTTTAGTAATCGTCAAGAATTAACTATTTTAAAGTTTTCTGCATAGGTATATGCTTGAAAAGCATGTAATTCAGCCTTCCCCAACCTGAGGCCAGATCTACACCTTGTGTCTTATCGATACGATCCCATCACGATGACACTATATCCCTTTTGTGCATTTATGCTTCATAGCACACACAATGACATCTGTTCTGGTATTTAGATAATATGGAATAAAAAGCGGGGAAAGCAGTATACTGAATGCCTAATGTCTCCCAACAGTCAGGTACATTTCAATACTGATAAAAAGCACTATTGTAGATCGAGACTCGGTGCCCTCCAAATAGGATGGGACTACAACTTCCATCATCCCCTGCCAGCATGGTCAATGAACAGTCTCGACACATCTAGAGGGTGCCACCCTGGGGATCGCTGATCTAATTGGTCCCAAGTGCCACTGCCATACTGTTAACTGGGGTTGGACGGATCACACATATTACTCCAGTCCCATTTGATATGTATTGGTGACCTCTTCATTTCTGGACCCAATTCAAGGTCCTGATTCTTACCTTTTAACAGAAACTTTTACACTGTATTTTAAAGGGGGTTACAGTAATGTTTAATGTTTTCAACCTTTGTAAACCGTCCAGAGGACCTTGGCTATGGGGCGGTCTAGAAATAATAGTAATAATAATAATAATAATAATAATAATAATAATGGTTTAGACATGGGTATTTTGGAGACTGCTTTCTCCTGCATGTGCCTTCTCCTGCACATCCCATCTCTAACCGTCAGATCAACAACAGAGAGTTTGATCTGGAGTTCCACCTAAGTTAGGTACTGCAGATGAGTACAAGGGGCTAGATCTCAGTCATGTGCCAGCGTTGTGGAAAGGGGAAGGCTACCTGCCCCCCGTCTTTAATTTTGTCTTGCCACTTAGTATAAAAGTGGCTTTTTAAGGAGGCTTTGTGGAGGAATGGGGCATACTCACTAGATAGTGTCTTTTTCTATTACTTTTCTTTCCCCCCTTAGCTTTAAAAAGGTATATTGTTATCTTGAGTATTTAGTTTTGCTCTACTGATCACAGTAAAGCTGTCAATGCAGGTAGAAGATAACCCCTGTTTTTCAGCTGGATGTCCTCTACCAGCAACAGTTATACACCACTATCTTTGATTTTTTGAAATTTGGATAGTATTGATACCTTGATTTATTTTGATTTTGTTTATTGTTACGATAATGGTAGCCATTTTGTCATTTTTTGGGGAGGAAAGCAGGATAAAACCTCACACAATTAAAACAAATATTCTGCATGCACAACAATAATGGCTTTCTGTGCACACAGGAGGAAAGAACAGAGCTCTTGTGCATGTATATGCAGATTGCCAGACATGATGTATCACAATGGTAAGTTATTTTTCATTATTAATCACTTCTATAGAGCCATTAGTATATATGGCACTTTACAGGGAAACATAAGCAAAGACAGAACAGTCTCTGTCCGAAGGTGTTTCTATACTGGTAGCCATCCCAGTATCCACACCTACTGTTACAATGGTTTAACAAAGGATATTTAAGTCTTTCTTCTTTTTTTTTGTTTCTGGCATTTCTCGAGACCTTACTTGGAATGTGAAAACTCCATTTTCTTAAATGTGCATACACCTTTAAAATTGCATCCACAAGGGATGCATTCCATGGTAAAAAGCCACAGGGACACTTGTATAGAAGGCTATTTATAACTTATCATATCAGTTATCCTGGCTTTCCTCCAAAGAGTTTAGCCATTTTAACCAAAGAACAATTCTGTGAGGTTGGAAGATAGTGCCTTGACCAAGGTTAACCAACAAATTTCATGGCTGAGCAAGCATTTGAACCTAAGTCACCTGAGGCCAAGTCTAACACTATCACTATACAACTGTCTCTCATTAGAACATGTATCTGTGAGACAATTTCTCAAAGGGCTTTTCGATCCAGCGCACAACAGTTATTTTCGTTCTGGGAACAGATACAAGATCCAGTGACATCCAGCAAGCAAGTAATTTTACCTTGGCCTGAAGACCTATATTCAAGTCCCTCCTCTTTCAGACACTCATTTGGTGGTCATTCTCCTTCAGCTACAGTTCCCTTTCTATAAAATGGGAATAATGGTGATTTACCTCACAAAGCTCTTGTGAGGAGGATTAATAGTTTATTATCCTACAAGTGTCCTCCATGAAACTTAAATTGGCATACACTGTGTGCCCCTTGTCCATTTTATTATTACAACAACACTGTAAGTTAGGTTAGACTGAGAGAGAAGACCTACTCATGATTATTCACTGAACTTCATGGCTGAGCAGGGATTTGAATCAGAGCCCCCACAATCTAAAACTAATCTGCTATCCCTTCCACCAACCTAGTTTAAGATAAAAACAGCATAGCACTTGGCAAATGAAAGGAAATATATAACAGAATATTTAATTTCCAAAGATGCAGCAGACAAAACATAAATCTGAGTTAATATGACTACAACTGATTTGAAGTTCCCAAACTCATATTAAAAAAAAAGATTGTTCAAGTCAGCATAGTTTAATTTAAAGCTCCAAGACTAGACAACCTTATACGAAATGAAAACCTGTCTCAATTATCTTAGTATTCTAACAGCAGAGTGAAAGACTTTTAAAAAGTTTCTCACTAATCAGCAATTGTGTACTCTTTTCTCAGTGGCACATTCATCCTAGCACTCTTAACAATGTCACTGATGCTACAACACTCTGCAGGATGGAACAAGTCATAATTTTAAATTAGTGCCCATGCTTGCTTAATATTACTATGACAAGTTTTTCTTGCTTTAGTCAGTGACATCCTGGGATTACCTGTCAGGTGAACATCATTTTACATTTTGCCCTACAACTCTAAGAGAGGGGAAGAACAATACTCAAAAGTTAAATACTGATTTTGAACTTTCTAACCGCATCACAGAAGAAGACATTTGTGAAGTTCAAAAGCCTACTCACTCTCATCAGCAGATAAAGGTCTAGTTAAAAGTTGATTTCCTGTCTTACCCTTAGGAGCCATACAAAAAGCACTCTGAATAAAAAATACAATACATTCAATCCCATGTAAAGAATCTCAAAGAAGAAAACATAATGATCACTTCAACACTACTGCACTCAGATCTCACAAACAAAACTATAAAACAAAATATCCATTACTTTGAACTCAATGGACTTCTGTCTACTGTATATATTCAGCTAACCATGTGAGACTAATGTAACCTGTTTAGCTCAGTCCATCAATTGAAATTAGCCACAGATTTTTTTTAAATGAATAGTTTGAAGATGCAATGAGAGGTATATTCTGGCTATATGCTGTCCTAGTGAATTAAAAATCACACACCTATTTGGTTTAAGAAATGGAGAGGGCTCTTTAAAAAATGAAACCCAACGTTTAGGCAACACTTTATTTACTGTGGATACCTTCATTAAGAAGGACTCCCCCCCCCCCACTTTCAGTATGCTTGGTCTTTGGGAAGAATATATCCCTAATGTAGCTCTGCTATTTATAAATTCCACTTAGTGTTTATATCACCATGGTTTGTACACACTGTATTCCACAATATACTTTTCAAAATCCCCATATTAGATTCACCAGGCAAGTAGCCAGAGGATAATTTGGCAGGAAAATATCCACGAAGGCATAAAGACAATTGAAAGTTTGAGCTCAGATTTCCTTTTACTCACCTGCTCCTTCCTTCCCAGACAATGAAGGATTCAAACAGGTATCCTGCTGGGAGCTACAATATATAGAGAGAGCAGGTATTGGGCAAAGTCTCACTGGCTCACATTCCAATCCTTTCTCACCCTCTCAAGGTACTGCCTACCTGGAGTTTAATAATCCCAAGTTTTTTTCCCTCCAGGAAACTAGAGCAAGCAAACATTTAAAAAGAAAGCAACTCAAAGGTTCCACATCAACAATAAAGGGGAAACTTTCGTCATGATTGTTGTATCATTGTTGAAGAAATTGTTATTTCCATGCCACTAAATTGCAGATCACTTTATTCTTTGCTGTTCTTTCTCTACTTTTTTAGAAAACGTGTTTTAAGATAAGGCATGCCCTGGAAGAATAAAGTATTGTTTATCTAGTTTATCTTCCTGCTGATCCCCTAAAAAGGGATGAAAGGGAAATACAAGATTAAAACACACACACATGCCTATCAAAACCTGTTAAGAACCCCTTTCAAACCAAAAGGATGCCTTTATTTATTTATTTATTTATTATTTGTCAGCATTCATTTCAGCCACTTTTCCCACCAAGCAAATCTCTTCAGAAAATATGTTTTAAATGTATATACTCTCCTGGTAACAGTAACCTAGGAAAAGCAAGAGAGATTCACAAGCTACACAAACAAATTAGAAAGATCACAATACTGATTCATATTTGAATAAGAACTAGAATCTCACAAGCATATTATTTGTGGGGTGCTGAAGAAGCTTACGAAGCAGCTCTAATTTAATGTTCTGAATTTGAACAGGAGTACATACCAAGTCACTTCTAAAAACACAGCTCTATTTAGTAACATTACTACATCGGCTGCCATCTTCATACACATGCAACAAATGCTTCCTGACTCAATAAGCAAGCTCACCTCCTGCCTTTATACCTGTTAGATTTGCTGAGGTTGAACACACCTAGAGAAGGTGGTAACTGAAGTCTCTTTCCATACATCGTAAACAGATTTTTGTTTAGTACATCTAACCAATGGGTGCAAGAGATCTCTTGATTAATGGTGTTAAATTTGCACGGGCAACAGTGTAATTACCTTTATTTATTTGATGTTTTTCCCGCCCTAGCTCAAGGGTTCCATGCAAATCTTAACATACTTTTGCCTCGCATTATCCTCACAACCCTGTAAGATTTATTTATTTATTTATTACATTTGTATACTGCCCCATAGCCGAAGCTCTCTGGGCGGTTTACATAGGATTAAAAACAATTAAAAACAATATACAAAAATTAAAACAGCAAAAACATACAACATACACACAATCTGTACATTTAAAAACCACTTCAACACTTCAAAAAACTACAAAAACAAAACAAAACAAACCCAGGCTCCTCAGATATTGCCAAATGCCTGAGAGAAGAGGAAAGTCTTGACCTGGCGCCGAAAAGATAACAATGGTGGCGCCAGGCAGGCCTCGTCGGGGAGATCGTTCCACAATTGGGGAGCCACCACAGAGAATGCCCTCTCTCTTGTTGTCGACCTCCGAGCTTCCCTCGGAGGAGGCACTCGGAGGAGGGCCTTAGATGTTGAACGTAGTGTTCGGGTAGGTTCATGTCGGGAAAGGCGTTCCATCAGGTATTGTGGTCCCAAGCCGTGTAAGGCTTTATAGGTTAAAACCAGCACCTTGAACCGGGCTCGGAAACATACAGGCAGCCAATGCAAGCGGGCCAGAGTAGGTCTTATATGTTCGAACCTACTGGTTCCAGTTATCAATCTGGCCGCTGCATTTTGCACAAGCTGCAGCTTCCGAACCGTCTTCAGAGGCAACCCCACGTAGAGCGCATTGCAGTAATCTAACTTGGAGGTTACCAGAGCATGGACAACTGAAGCCAGGTTATCCCTGTCCAGATAGGGACGTAGCTGGGCCACCAACCGAAGTTGGTAGAAGGCACTCCGTGCCACTGAGGCCACCTGCGCCTCAAGTGACAGAGATGGTTCTAGGAGAACCCCCAAGCTACGAACCCGCTCCTTCAAGGGGAGTGCAACCCCATCCAGAACAGGTTGAACACCCCCCATCTGGTCAGCGGAACCACCCACTAACAGCGTCTCAGTCTTGTCTGTATTGAGTTTCAGTTTATTAGCCCTCATCCAGTCCATTGTCGCAGCCAGGCACTGGTTCAGCACATCCACAGCCTCACCTGATGAAGATGAAAAGGAGAAATAGAGCTGCGTGTCATCAGCGTACTGATGACAACGCACTCCAAAACTTCGGATGACTGCACTCAACGGTTTCATGTAGATATTGAACAGCATGGGGGACAAAACTGACCCCTGCGGAAACCCATACTGGAGAATCCACAGGGCCGAGCAATGTTCCCCAAGCACCACCTTCTGGAGCCGATCCCCCAAGTAGGAGCGGAACCACTGCAATGCAGTGCCTCCCACTCCTAACTCAGCCAGTCATCCCAGAAGGATACCATGGTCGATGGTATCGAAAGCCGCCGAGAGATCAAGGAGAATCAACAGAGTCACACTCCCCGTCTTTCTCCCGACATAGGTCATCATACAGGGTGACCAAGGCTGTTTCCGCACCAAAACCAGGCCTGAAACCCGACTGAAATGGATCCAGATAATCAGTCTCATCCAAGAGCGCCTGGAGCTGGCTCGCAACCACCCGCTCCAGGACCTTGCCCAGGAATGGAACATTTGCTACTGGCCTGTAGTTATTAAGATTTTCAGGGTCCAGGGAAGATTTCTTTAGGAGTGGTCTCACTGCCGCCTCTTTCCGGAGGCCTGGGACCACTCCCTCTTGCAAAGAGGCATTAATCACTTCCCTGGCCCAGCCAGTTGTTCCATCCCTGCTAACTTTTATTAGCCAAGAGGGGCAAGGATCCAATATGGAAGTGGTAGCACGAACCTGTCCAAGCACCTTGTCAACATCCTTGAGCTGCACCAACTGAAACTCATCCAAGAAAATAGGACAAGCCTCTGCTCTGGATACTTCACTAGATTCATCTACTATAACACTGGAGTCTAAGTCCTGACGGATGCCAGAGATTTTATTCTGGAAGTGCCCAGCAAATGTATTACAGCGGGCCTCAGATGGTTCTACCATGTCCTTGGGGCCAGCATGTAAAAGCCCCCGGAAAACTCTGAAAAGCTCCACTGGGTGGCAGGTTGATGATTGAATAGTGGCAGCAAAGTATTGTTTTTTTGCTGCCCTCACTGCCCCTGAATACAGCTTACCATAAGCACTTACCAGTGTTTGATTGCATCCATCAGGAGTTCGTCTCCATCTGCCCTCAAGCCGTCTCCTGTTTTGTTTCATCACTCTCAGCTCTGGGGTATACCACGGAGCCGAGAGATAGTGATTTGGCCAGCCCATTGAACATCAGAGATGCACAAGCATTTGGACTTAATCCTCCCAAATCAAACTGGTCAGAGGAGGCTTCAAAACCTGTCTTGACATTTTAGCAGAACCCACTGCAACGTCTTTCTGAAAGCAACCTTCCCAGGGGTGGGTGGGGAATGGACGGACAGACAATGGCTCAATTCGGACGACACAATAAACAACTGGTGTGGGGAAAACAATCGTCAGTTGTTTTGCCTATCGTGTCATCTGAATGCTGCTTTAGTCAACTCAGCGCTGATCCTAATCCACACCACAGTTGATTATTTATTACCATGTTGTGTGGGGAGTACCCCCTAGTTGAACAACTGTAAAGTTGATTATTACCCCACCATTGACTATCGTGTCATCTGAATTGAGCCAATGGCTGGTTTCCAATGACACTTTAGGCAAGCGTTATTCTGCCGGTATTTTCCACACAACGTGTTGCCCCTCCCTCATCACGTGGCGTTGATGTGTTAGAAATAGGTTTAGAAAGTCAATGCCTCTGAAAGCTTATCGCTGTCAGAGTTTCTCATGGGAGGAGCTCTCTCAATCCCTGTTGTTGACCTTGCAGCTGTAGCAGGTTTTCCTGAGAACCTGGATTTCGTACAATGGAGGGGGCACTCTTGGAAGCTGTCACTCAGATTGACCTGTCTGTCAAGTGGCCTCCGGTCTATAAGAAGGGGGAGCAAGGCTGAAGAAGCCTTGCTAGAGATAATCTTTCGATGTCTGAAACCCCTCCTGTTGGATTCCATCTGTTTTGAAATTTTGGAAGCACTCTGCACATGCCCTCTCACTTGCTATCTGGACTCTGGATTTCTAAGGATTGTGCCATGGAAGATACTGTGAGGCTTTTCATAGACTTGAACTTGTGTTTGCTGTGGATTGTGTGTTTGATGGGCCTCAGGTTTTACCTTCCCTGTGATCACACGTACTGTATCAGCTTAGCATTCAGCAGCCTGTGTTTTATAATAATAATAATAATAATAATAATTAATATTATTATTTATTTATTTATTTATTTATTTATAATCCACCTCACCCTCCAGATCGAGGTGGGGAACAACAATAAATATAAACACAAGAGCCACAAAATAAATAAAATATTAAAACAAATAAAAACTAATACATAATTAAAAACATCTTAAAATTAAACTGGGTAGGCCTGCTGGAAGACATCAGTCTTCATGGCTCTCTTAAATTCATGAAGACTGCTAATTTGTCGAATCATCTCCGGCAGGCCATTCCACAGTCTGGAAGCGGCAGAAGAGAAGGTCCTCTGGGTAACATTCGTCAGCCTGGTTCTGGCTGATTGGAGTAAATTCTTCCCAGAGGACCTAAGTGTGCGGGGCGGATTATATGGGAGAAGGCGATCCTGCAGGTAACCTGGACCCAAACCACGTAAGGCTTTAAAGGTAATAACTAACACTTTATATTTTGCCCGGAAACTGATTGGCAGCCAATGAAGTGATTTTAAAATTGGTGTAATGTGGTCACCCCTAGGTGTACCGGTGACCAACCTGGCTGCCATATTTTGAACTAATTGAAGTTTCCGGACTAGGCACAAAGGTAGCCCTATGTACAGCACATTGTAGACGTCAAGCCTCGAAGTTACCAGTGTGTGCACTACCGTCTTTAGGTCTTCCAACTCTAGGAAGGGGCGCAGCTGGCGTATCAGCCGAAGCTGATAGTAGGCACTCCTGGCCGTCGTGTCTATCTGGGCTGTCATTTGGAGCGAAGGATCCAGGAGTACCCCCAAGATGCGAACACAGTCTTTCATGGGGGGTGTAACCCCATCCAGAACTGGTTGACACACCTCCAAACCCAGGTTATGGCCTTTGACAGCAAGCACCTCCGTTTTGTCTGGATTCAGCTTCAGTTTGTTTTTCCTCATCCAGCCCATTACTGCCTCCAAGCATTCATTCAGAGGAGACACACTATCCTTAGCTGAATATATTTGGGTGTCATCAGCGTATTGATAGCACCCCGCCCCATGCCTCTGGATGATCTCCCCCAGCGGTTTCATATAAATGCTAAACAGCATTGGGGAAAGGATGGCACCTTTTGGTACACCACATAGCAGCTCCTTCTTTGAAGAGCAGCTGTCCCCAAGCATTACCATCTGGAACCTGCCCCAGAGGTAGGACCGGAACCACTGAAGCACAGTGCCCCCGATTCCCAATTCCCCCAGGCGCTCCAGAAGGATACCATGGTCGATGGTATTGAAAGCCACTTAGAGGTCCAGGAGTACCAACAGGGACACACTCCCCCTGTCAATACTCAGGTGTAGATCATCTACTGAGGTGACCAAAGCGGTCTCAACTCCATATCCTGCCCTGAAGCTGGTTTGAAATGGGTCTAGAAATTCCGTGTCATCCAAAACTGCTTGGAGTTGGAAGGCAACGGCCCTCTCGATCACCTTGCCCAAAAATGGAAGATTTGATACTGGCCTGTAGTTATTAAGGTCCAGGGGGTCCAGGGAGGGCTTTTTTAGAAGTGGCCGTACCACTGCTTCTTTTAAACATGATGGAAAATTCCCCTCCCTGAGAGATGTATTAATAATTTATTGTAATAGTGATGTAACTGCATCTTCTCCCTGGGCGACCAGCCAAGAAGGACAGGGATCGAGAGGGCAAGTTGTCCTCCTCATTCGTCCAAGCAGCTTGTCCACATCCTCACTACTCACCAGCTGAAACTGATCCAGTGTAATCCTACTCGTGGAGTTGCTGGACACTCCATTGTCAGCCTTTGCTATAATGACGGTATCTAAGTCGGCTCTTATCCGAGAGATTTTATTTGTGAAAGGATCGTTAAAGGCATCACAGCGAACTACCGAAGGTTTAAGGTCAGATTCAGGGGGGAAGGTGCCCGGGTTAGACCCCTCACCACCCTGAACAGTTCTGCTGGACGTGAATTCACAGATGCAATGCGTGCAGAGAAGAAAGCTTTCTTCGCTGCACATATTGCCACTCCGTAGGAACGGAGATGTTCTCTATGTCGTGTCTTGTCGGATAGAAGTTGAGTTTTCTGCCATTGGCGATCCAGTTATCATCCTTCCCGCTTCAGCTCCCTGAGATCTTCAGTATACCAAGGTGCCCAATTAGAAGTGGGTTGAAGAAGACATTTGGGGGCAATCGTGTCGATAGCCCTAGTTTGATCTTGATTCCAACTGTTAACCAGGGCTTCTACAGGATCATCGACAATACCAGCCATAGCACCTTCTAAGGCTTTCTGGAATCCAAGAGGATCCATCAGCCTTTGAGGGTGGACCATCTTAATTGGTCCGCCACCCCTGCAGGGGCGGGTGGTAGCCGTGATACTAACCCTGACCAGAAAATGGTCTGTCCATGACAACACGGAGGTATTTATCACCTCGCCCACAGATCTGTCTGTTCAGAACTGAAAACAGCATCAAGGGTGTGACCTGCTGAATGTGTAGGTCCAGAGACCAATTGGGATAGGCCCATGTTTGTCATGGATGTCATGAACTCCCGAGCTGCACCTGACAAACTGGTCCCGAATGGGATGTTGAAGCCACCCAGGGCCAAAAGCCTGAGTGAATCCAGTACCAGCTCTGAGACCAGTTCCGTGAGCTCGGCCAGGGAGTCTGATAGGCAGCGGGGCGGGGGGGGGGGGTCCACTAACAGAATCCTTAGTCTATCCCTGGTCTTCAGACTCAGGTACACACACTCGATGTGATTCAATTCCCGGACAGGAAGTCTGGTCAGGTTAAGATTATCTTTGTAGACCACAGCTACTCCACCCCCCCCCCCGCCCACTTTCCCTCACCTGCTCACTGACACAGTACCCAGCTGGGAGGGCCTGGGCCCATGTCGGGCCACTGTCATCTCCCAGCCAGGTCTCAGTGAAACATGCCAGGTCAGCCTTCTTCTCTAGAAGAAGACCATGGATGATGTTTGTTTTATTTTTTAACTGACCTGGCATTACATAAGAGCAAGGATGGGTGTGATCTTTCGTCTCTGCCCAGCTCTGGTGGCTCAGAGCATAAGTGTTTCCCTCCCTGGGATTTTGTTTAGGTTTTGGCCATGTCCCTTGAGGTGGCAGCATATGCAGCATCTGGAGAAGCTCAAATTGGATGGTGGCAAACACTAACACCACCACCCTGAGTGCTTGCCTGAAGGATCGTATCAGGAAAGGAGCCCAAAGCTTTCAATCATCATCAGCATTAAGTGGTGTTGTTTGAAGAATGTAACCATTATGCTTTCTACCGTGTGATTTCCTCAATAAAAAGAAGTCTCACCGACATGAGTGTCTCGTGTCAGTTTGCCAGTACGTGTGAATGCCAGAGGGAACAGGTACGCTCATGACACAGGGAGAAGCCAAAAAAAAGTTTTTAAAAAAGGGATGCGAGGAGGCGCGGGTGCCCCGATGCACGAGCGTGGCGCCTCTTCCAAAGAAAAGGGGGGGAAATGAGGATATGAGGAGGCGCAGGTGACCCATTCACAGGCACAGTGCCTCCTCCAAAGAAGAGGGGGAAAACAGGATTGCGAGGAGGTACGGGAGCCCCATGCACAGGTGTGGCGCCTCTTCCAAAGAAAAGGAAAACAAAAACAAAAAAACAGGGATGTGAGGAGGCGTGGGCACCCTTTGCATGGGTACTCCTCCTCACATGCAAACCCCCACACTCACTCTTTCACATGGGGATAACGCGAAGGAGCACAAACGCAGGGTTTGGGGGGGCTCACAGCACTAACATGCCATCGTCACGATACAGCCCTCCTGACATGAAAGAATTATTCAATATACCAGAATTCAGAAAGTAAATTTTCAAGCATACGTCTTATAAATTAACATGGATTTGGGCACAATTTTGCATGAGAAATACTGAAGTCATCAGAATTTTAAAAGTTCAGCGTAGTAGTAAAGTCGTCAGAACCAGCTTTCCAGAAAGGCAAAATAGTTTTGTGCCATCTAAATTACTCTGTACATCTTTTGGAGCACTTAGAAAAATGGGAAAATATGGTGCATGCTTTAATAACAAGTGACAGGTAAGTTCAAGAATTAGGTAGAAATTCAAAAAACACCAGATACCTACGCACAATGGAGAAGGTTGGACAATTGTTCCCGTACCTTTAATAATTTCCCTAGAAGGAGGAATTGTGCACCACAGGTTGAGAAAAATTGCACTTGCTGAAATCCCCTCTTCTGCACAGGAATCCTGACTTTTATTATATTGTTTGGTCATTCTATCTTGTCTCCCTCCCTCCTCCCTCCTTCCCTCAGGCAGAGATGTCAGTGTGTGTTGCTAAGGGAGCCTGTATTCTATGCCAGGATTTCTGGCATATATATCTATAGGGAAGAAACCACAAGATGAAACAAGACCAGGAAAGTCTTAGGGTCTACCCTGTCTGTGACATGACGGCAAAAAAGTCAGTTGTTCAATATCAGGTGCACCTCATGTTTAGGTGATCTCTAATGAACACAGCAGGAGTCATTAATACAGTAACAGAGTCCAAATGATGTCAAGCAAACAAAAAGTGTACAAAATACTTCATCCATTTGTATGGGGAAGTCATTCTCCAAACAATGCCTTATTCATCAAGTGCCAAGCAAACAAAATTCTGGGGAGAAACTTCCTGTCAAGCTATTAATGATATAGGACAGAAAAAAAAATGATCTGTTCAAATTACAAAACTAAAATATACTTGAAATAGCTGAATGATAGACCGAACAAGATCAAACAGATAAGATAATATGGTAATCAGGAATATAATTGGGAACTGGTGGGAAAGGTAAACAATAGAGCTTAGAAAAGGAAATAAAGCAGGGTTCCACAAAGTCCTTTTTTAGCCCTAGGCTCATTGGCTCACTTTTCAGGCTATTAGAATAGTGCCCTCAGCAGCCCCTTTTTGGAGAAAGCAAACAAGGGGGTCGACTGATGAAGAAAGATCATCAATTGATGATCTGGAAGGTCAGGTGTTGTTTACTGTACAGCCCTATTCAGGCTTTCTGAACCTGAATAGAACAAACGCGTGAGGAGAGGAAGTGCTCCAACCCTACCGCCCTTTGTCACATTTGTTGCCCTTGATGTATAGAGGCCATTGGTCTGAAGAGGAGAGGCTCCTGTATCTATGGAGGCTCTCTATTCAGACAGTCACACTCCTCAAGTTACGAGAAACAATTGTGACAAAGGAGAGGGTTGGGACTAGTGCTCTCCCTCTGGCCACATGTTTGTTCCATGTCAAGACTGGGCCACAGGCAGGACCAAAGAGCAATCAGGATTCATGGGCAACCCAGAAAGATGGAATGGTGAACAAACCAGGACCCAGAGCAGAAACACACAGGGCCATGCGGGGGTGGGTGGGTGGGTGGGAAGCAGGGGGCCAGTTGGCCTGGGGCCCACGATTTTGAGGAGGCACTCCAATGAGGAGGTTCCCCCTAGCTTACGCTACTGCTTCCATAGCGTAAGCGGCCCATCGAGAAGCGAGGAGCCCGCCTTGCAGAAACAGTGCAGAAGCCACCCATCGTGAATACCACGGTCAGACTACAAGCTCCAGAAGCCCATATACCGCATGTGGGGCGGGGATATATGTGCCTTGAGGTGTTGTAGAACAGGTTTTATATGAAGGTGGTATGTAGAACGGACATGTTGATGGGCATGCCCCCTTGGGGTGGCCATGTTGTCCTCCTTTTTTGAAATGGGGGGCACACATTTCCCATCTGGCCTGGGCATATTACCAGCTATGCATGGCCCTGGAAACACAAGACACACCTAAGGGTGTAGAGGGAGGGCCTGGGAACGATCCTGGACTTACCAGTTTCCGGGATTGTTCCTCTCTTTCCAAACCGGAAGTGCGACGTCCCAGGTTCCTCCCGGGATGTCGCAACATCGCACCCACCATTTTTTTTAAAAAAAGGATCTGAAGAGTGCACTTGTGCTCCATTGAAAAAGTAAGTTTTAAAAAAACCAAATAAAACCAAATTGGGGGCCCCACCCACCCCGCCATCCTGGGGATGGCGGACTTGCTTCTCCCCTTTCCCCTGATGGGCATGGAGCTGCACGGTTCCGTGCCCATGTCTAGTGCCCACTTATTCGCAAGTAAGCGGGCACGAGGTGGGATGGGCGCCCACACCTCCCTTGCCCCCAGGAGTCATTTGGACGCACAGGGACCACTCAGGGATGATCCCACAACAAAAAGTCAATGTAGAAACTGCCCATGTTGCTCAAGCAAGGTTCAGCTGCAATAGGAAGTTCTTTATACTCCTTCCTGTCCAGGAGGAGCCAATGCCCAGGCAGGACTAGCTGAGACAGGCCAGATCTGGAAGGTTCTTTTCTGAGAGGCGGCAGTTACATGGTTCACAATGGAGTAGTGGTCTGTATTTCTTGACACAGTCTTCATTTCACCTGCTCCTCTCACTCCTCCTCCTAGTTGACGAGGCAAAGGTTGTCTGAAGAGCCAAGTCTCTCAAGCTTTAGTTCAAAACCACCACAGACTGTCTTTACTCCCTTGCTGGGATAGTTAACAAAACCAGGGAGGTCTGTCAGTCCAGCTCTTCAAGACTGGAACGGGAAACTGCTGTCGAAGTAATACTCATTGAGGAATTTCTTTGTAAAAGGCCCTCACCTTTTTCAGAGTATTCAGCAGTTCTTCAGCCCTAGCCAACCCTCCAAGTCCATAAATGCCCTGATTCAGCTCCTGAAATTGTGTAGTTAAAACTAGGATGGTTATAAAATTAGGGAACTGGGATAAAGCACTGGGAACATATATCCCCCATGCTTGAATTGCACTGTCTGCCAGTTGATTTCTAAACCCAATTCAAGGTGCTGGTGCTTACCTTTAAAGGCCTTCAAAACTTGGGATTGGGTATCTGAGGGATTGCCTGGTTTCATATGGGCCTGCCTCTGGAATGGTCAAAGGCCTTTCTTCAAATGTACCTATTTTTGAAGGTACAGGGAATGGCAACCAGAGATCAGACCCTCTCAGTACTAGTGGCCTGACTATGGTATGCTCTTTCCAGAAATGCTCACCTGGCATTTAATATGTTTAGTGCCATGAAAAGAACCTTCACCCCTGCATTTTAGGTGGGTGTTTATTGCGTTTTACCATCTTATTGCTGCTTGAAAGTTTTAAGTTGTTTTACTGGTATTTTATGATTATCTTTAGGGATGTGCACTGGATCGGACCCGATCCACGATCCGAGTCCGGTCCAGTGGGAAATCGGATAAATTATCCGATTTCCGATCCCGCAGCTGGATCGGCCGATCCAATCCGAACCGGTCCGAAAAAGCTCCGAACCGGTTCGGCGGATCGGCGGATCGGCGGGCGCCCACTGGCGCCCACCGCCGCTTCCATTGGCGGGCGCCAGCGGGCGCCCGCCGATGAAAGTGGACAGCGGGGGGGGGGGGGAGGAGGGGGGCACTTACCTTCTCGGCCCGGTGGCTCCCGTCCGGCGCCGGCGCCTACTACTACTAGCAGGCTCCGCGGCCTGCTCTAGGGTGGCGCGCCGGGTGATGTCATCACCCGGCGCGCTACTCTAGAGCAGGCCGCGGAGCCTGCTGGTAGTAGTAGGCGCCGGCGCCGGACGGGAGCCACCGGGCCGGGAAGGTAAGGAGGGGGTGCGTGGAGGGGAGGAGGGGGAGGGGGGAGGGGGGCCCTTACCTTTCCGGCCCGGCGGCTCCCGTCCGGCGCCGGCGCCTACTACTCCCAGCAGGCTCCGCGGCCTGCTCTAGGATGGCGCGCCGGGTGATGTCATCACCCGGCGCGCTACTCTAGAGCAGGCCGCGGAGCCTGCTGGAAGTAGTAGGCGCCGGCGCCGGACGGGAGCCGCCGGGCCGGAAAGGTAAGGAGGGGGTGCATGGAGGGGAGGAGGGGGCGCGCGGAGGGGGGAGGGGGGCCCTTACCTTTCCGGCCCGGCGGCTCCCGTCCGGCGCCGGCGCCTACTACTCCCAGCAGGCTCCGCGGCCTGCTCTAGGATGGCGCGCCGGGTGATGTCATCACCCGGCGCGCTACTCTAGAGCAGGCCGCGGAGCCTGCTGGAAGTAGTAGGCGCCGGCGCCGGACGGGAGCCGCCGGGCCGGAAAGGTAAGGAGGGGGTGCGTGGAGGGGAGGAGGGGGCGCGCGGAGGGGGGAGGGGGGCCCTTACCTTTCCGGCCCGGCGGCTCCCGTCCAGCGCCGGCGCCTACTACTCCCAGCAGGCTCCGCGGCCTGCTCTAGGATGGCGCGCCGGGTGATGTCATCACCCGGCGCGCTACTCTAGAGCAGGCCGCGGAGCCTGCTGGAAGTAGTAGGCGCCGGCGCCGGACGGGAGCCACCGGGCCGGGAAGGTAAGGAGGGGGTGCGTGGAGGGGAGGAGGGGGCGCGCGGAGGGGGGAGGGGGGAGGGGGGCCCTTACCTGCCCGGCCCGGCGGCTCCCGTCCGGCGCCGGCGCCTACTACTACCAGCAGGCTCCGCGGCCTGCTCCAGGGTGGCGCGCCGGGTGATGTCATCACCCGGCGCGCTACTCGAGAGTAGGCCGCGGAGCCCGCTGGTAGTAGCCGCCAGCGCCGGACGGGCCGAGAAGGTAAGTGGCGGGGAAGGGGGCTTACCCCCCCCCCCCGGAGCCGTCCGCTTCTATCCGCTGGCGCCCGCGGGCGCCAGCGGATGGAAGCAGGCGGCCCCAGGGGGGGTAGGGAGCGCGGGGGAGGGGGTTTACCTGCCGGGGCCGTCCACAGCGGACGGCCCCGGGGGGGGGAGGGAGTTAGGCCCCCCCTTACCCACCCGCCGCCATTTTTTCCTCATAGACTTGCATTGCAATGCAAGTCTATGGGGAAAAAAATGGCGGCCGATCCAAAAATGTACGATTTTTGGGTCGGGATCGGACTCGATCCGGTCCGGGGGGCCTCCGATTTTGTCCGAACCGGTCCGGGACAAAATTGGAGGTCCCGATCCGGGTCCCGATCCGATCCGGGGGGTCCGTGCACACCCCTAATTATCTTACTGTTTTTATTAGATTATGTTAGCTGCCCTAGGGGGAAATGTTGAAAGTCAGGATTTACATCTCTTGAATACAGGATATAAATCTCTCAAATAAAAAAAATGTACTTAGACCACAAGGTTAAAAGTAATCCCCTTTCTACTAACCAAATAACATAATTAATTATATGACGTGGTATGTACAATACCATTAGACCCTGAGCAGTATTCTATTTCCTGATCGTTAATAGGTTGTAAGACTAGGATTTAGTTGTGTCAGGTTTCCCAGTCCCTCAGGCGAGCACACATTCTGGCAAACTGACACAGGGCACCCAAATCAGTGAGACTTCTTTATTGCAGGAAATATCATGCCAAAAGCTTAATGGTTACACACTTCAGAAATCATACAGCTGATGGTCAGTAGCTATGGGCTCTAAGAAATTCCAGAACAGTCAAAAGCTAATCCCTACTACCATGACTAAGTTCCTCATCAATGTGGTTTCCCCATTGCCATCTCCACAGTTCTGAATACAAGGGAAGGGTCAATCCATACATGGGTTCCAAACCCAGGTAAAGAAGGGGAATGATTCCTGGGGCAAGTTCTTGGGCAAGTTCTTGGAAGGCCTAACAAACCACCTCAACGAGAGTTAGTCCAACTTTGAATCTTTCATTGATAACTCCAAGGTATGTGGTCAAGGCCTAACAAGACCAAAGGAGGAATAAACTCACAGACACAAGGTGTCAATGCCAGCATTTTCTCATTGGCATCTCCACACCATGAGTCCAGACAGAAGAAATTCCAAAGGTCGTAGATCAAACCCAGTCTGCCGGCACACCGAGCTGACGACAAACAAAGACACACAATCCACAGCAAATAAGAGTTCAAGTCTATGAAAAGTATCACAGTATTTTTCATGGCAAGTCCTTGGCAATCCAAAGTTCCAAGTAGGAGAGTCCATGTGCAGAGTGCCTCCAGAGGCCCAGACAATGCTGGATCCAAACAGAGAGGGCTTCGGGCTCATCACCTTTGCATCAGCTTAAAGGGGAGACGTGAGTGTTAGAACTTCCTCCAGACCACTTGACCGACAAGGGCTTTTGGCCTTTCAGCAAGGCCCTTGTCCAAATAGGGCATCACTGCTCAGCCCTCCAGGATGATGCTTCAATCTGGGTGATCCTTCTGCAATCAGGTTCTCACGGAGAGCTACCAGTCCCCCTGCTTGTCAAGGTCAATTTCCCAGATTTGGGGGGGGGGGGAGGGAGTAGAGCAACTCTCCCCTGCTCTTCTCTGACAACACTAACAGAGATAAGCTCGCACAAGTTCTGACATTCCAAAGGCCAAATAGGCCCAAACTTTTCCAGACTACTTCTAATTAAATTTTAGCTAGAAATTATGAAGCCCCTGCAGTGCTGAAACTATTCCCTGACAGGATGGAAGACTAATGGAGCCAGAAGGATGGCTAAAACTCCCTTATTAGTTGGTGGCAACATGTTTAGGTTCATGTTTTCTTAGATCACTGACTGATTGCTCTCCATAGCTGGACCTTACTTCAGTTTCTTGAAAGGGGCATACCTGCACCTAGGAAAAGATTATGTAAATAGAAGTGCTTCCAGATGGAGGGCTACCAATCAAAAGAAATGTTTATAAAAGAGGAATATAACATCATGCATGGTGTGAAGAAATGAGAGGGAGAAAAACTTGTCCTTATCCACTAGTATTAGAACCCAGAGTCATCCAATGGAGCTAAATAATGGAAGATTCAGGAGAGAGAAAATGTATACGTAAACTACAGAATTCACTATCCCAAGGTGTGGTAAAGGGCACCAGTTTGGATGGCTTTAAAAGTGGATTGGACAAGAAGTTCATGGAAGATAAGGCTATCAATGGCTACTAGTCCTGATGGCTATATAGTCCCTTCAATAGGAGGGAATACAAGCAAGAAGGTGCTATTCCAATTATGTCCTGCTTGTGGTCAGCTCATTGGATGCTCTGGATGGCCACTCTGCAAACAGAATTGTGGACTAGAGAGGCCGTTTTATGTTCTTATAATTGCACAGCTATTTTGTCTTTCCCTTCTGAACAGATATTCTGGGCCAAGAAAAAAGACAGAAGAAGCAGAGGGAAAACATTGGGGGATTAGAAATGGAAGTTTTGCCTGGGCCTTGCATAAAATTCAGTGAATGAGGCAGCCTCCTAACTCTCTCTCTCTTTCTCTTTCTCTTTCTCTCTCTCTCTCTCTCTCTCTCTCTCTCTCTCTTTCTCTGTGTGTGTGTGTCTGTGTGTGTGTGTGTATGACAGAAAACAAGGGACGGACTACAGGTCTGAGTGAGACAAAGTACGGAATACAATGAAATAGGATTGATGACAAAATAATGAGCCAAAGAGAATGTGTGAGCAAGAGAGCGCACAATGAATTTAGTAATGTCATAGTGGGAAAGGGGGAGCAAAGAATAGTGGGAGAGCCAAAAAGGTACGCCAGGCACAACAGAGGGAAAGCAGGAGATGTTGCTGCCAGATGGAAATTTGCCAATGTTATACTTTTTAAGTAGGTAGGCTACAGATAAGTTTCAGAATATTGTGAGTATATTTTATCTGATTTTAATTGAACTTTATAGTTTTGATGTTTTAAAAATTATTTCTACCTAGCATGAACTTGACAGAGAAAGAGAGAGACAGAGAGAGGGAAGATATCACCAAGATTGATTCAGTTAGGGGGAAATGCATTGCTATAAATGACATCTTCAAACTGTGGTCTTGTAAAAATTGCAAAACCACCCTGATGGGCTGTCACTGCTTTTGAAATTACCGGGATCAACGGAATCAAATTCTGTCCTCGGTTACTAAATATCAAGATGACATTTTAAAGCATTTAAATATTGCACACAGCGTATTATTTACAAAGCATTTACTCAGTCCCATCTTTTTGTAGCCCAAGAACGTCTGGAATAAATTAACAGGGTATTTCAAACAGAGAAAACTGATAGTTAATACCTCCCTTATCACAAATACCTTGGGGGGGGGGACAGGAAGAGGAGAGAAAGGGACCTTGAGCTCTGTCCTTCTTACAGTCTGCTGTTATTTATCTATATGGATGCAAGAGTCTGGGGCAAGGTCCTATCTGCTCAGCTCAGGCAGATCTTTCACACTTTAATTCCAAGAACAGTTTTCAAGCAATAATACCATTGTAAACATTAGCATTATAGAATTACTAGAATAATCTGAAGTACTTTTATCCTTTCAGTCAATATACGTAGGGAAAGCATATAATGGGGTGAACTAACAATTGTTTATTATATTCAGATGAATATCACCTAAGTTGGAAGATCCACTTTTTTAAAAAAATGTGAAATATATAAGATGGGACCTTTTGAACAACCTCTGGCCCTCAGGGATCACCTGGCACTTGTTCCCATGCGAATAATTACTTCTTCGGCATTCTCTAGATTTTGCTGTAATAATTTGGTAATAAACAAATCTTAGGGCCAAAGTAGACGAATGTTCAAGAATGCTGGGAGTTGGAAGTCCGAAGTATCTGGCAAGATACTTTTTGACCATCCCTGCACTCTTTCTCCTAATGTGGCAGCTCAGGAGAAAATCTGAACCCCGCTACTTTGGTGTGGGTGGGTGTGTATTACTGGATTCCTAGTTATGGTAACAGTCACATTATGTTCACACCTACTTAACTTCAGCAGTGCTTCAACAGAATGTGGGATAGGTCCAGGTGAACTACCATATTTTAAAATAATCTTTTAAATACCTGAGGACATAATTTTAAATAACCCAATTACCTGTTCAGAAGTCAAACTCAGGGCTTATTTCTGAACATGGTTATGCACATGCATGTCCTGATATAGACAAAAATATCTCACCATTTAACCACCTGCAGAACGAGACGTGGGCTCAGACTGTGCCATGCTTTAGAACTTATTATTTATAAATTATAAACAAGACTGCAGAACCATACAATTTGAATGACCATTATCAATAGTACTAAAATATTTATTATTTTCTAGTATAGTATAAAAAGAAATATTATTTTTAATTTCAGGAACTATTTTCATTTCATTTAGCTAATTTCCAATGAAATAGATTTTAAAAAAACCCAAAGGAAAGAGTGACCATATATAAATATGTAATTATACACCTCTTATAGCTGATATGTAGACTACAAAGTACGGCAAACTGTTAGCCATTTCCTATTATCAATAAATGTGATGGGGAAAATATACAGCTGGTTTTTACTGTCCTTGAGCTCCAAACGCTGATAGAATCATATTGCTATTTATAAGTATTCATAAATCATTTAGTAAAAACTCTGAGTCACATTGCTTTTATATATGGAAAAAATATTGTTCTTGGTATCAAGTTTTTCCTCTGATATGATTATTGATGAATCATATGCATGGTTAGCATTTAGTGCTCTGTTGTATGTATTTTTAAATCTGCAGATTTAAAATCTGACCATTAGTTTATTGCACATTTTAAACTCAAATATCTTGGTTTAGAATCCAGGAAGGACAGACAGTGGAACCTCTCCATATAGTACAGAAGAAATAAAGGGAGAAATTAGATGAAGGACAACAGTGAACACCATAGAGCAATGCAAGTACTGTTGGGTGGGGGACAGGGACATGCACAACAACAAACCTAGTGTATGGAAAAAGATACCACAACTATGACAAACGTAACCATTATGCATCCAAGTGTCTTCCATTGGAAGAGACTAATCAGCTGTAAGAATAGGTAATCACACTACATCAAAACCAATGGCAAAATGCAAAGTCAAAATTTCCCATGCAAAGACAAACAAAAAATACAGGCTAGAGGTTGTGGTTGTAGATGACCCAAGAGCAGTACCACTATTAGGACTTATGGAGGTCCAGGTAGAATTCCAGAACATATTGACAGTAGATGATGGAAAATTCAGATGAAGCTGGAATCAAGAAAAGATTCAGAGGGAATTCAAGGATGTATTTGAGGAAGATGAACAGCTACATGGAGTTTACAAACTAGAAATTGATACAGGTGTGAAGCCAGTTACGTTACCCAAGAGGACAACACTAGTAGCTTTAGTACAGCCTCTGAAAGAAGAGCTGCGAAGTCTACAACAGCAGGGTATTATTCAACCAGTAAAGTACAGACTGGATAAGCCATCTGGTGGTGATCCAAAAATTATCAGGGAAACTTAGAATATGCATGGATCCAAAGCCTTTAAATAAACTACTGAGAAGAAGTCATTTTCCATTGCCTGCTATTGAACATAATTCTGGCATATTGAGCTGGATGATGAATCCAGTTATTTGATAACATTCACCACACCCTTTGGGAGATATTGCTGGCTAAGAATCCCAATGGGCATCAGTCCTGCCCATGAGGTATTTCAAAACAGGTTGACGCAAGCCTTGGAGGGACTGGAAGGAATTCGGGCAATAGCTCATGATGTGCTGATAGTGGGAGAGGGTGATGACCTACATCAAGCACAGCACCAAACACACCAAACAATTTCCTGCCCAGGAATGAATGAGCAACTGGAAACATTCATGGGGAAATGTGAAGTGGGTAGCTAATGGGAAGACCGCCAACCCAAAGAAACACTATTACAGTAACAATTCCAGAGACACCTTGGGCAAAAATAGATGTGGATTTGTTTAGCTGGTCAGACACAAGGAATTGCAGATTATTTGTAGATCACTGTAGATTATTTTTCAATTTTTTGGGAGATAGACTACTTATCAGATATCTCTTCCAGAACAGTCATACATAAGATAAAAGCACACATATTACACTTTTCAAGATATGGGGTACCAGATATGGGCTGTAGAGGGAGGGAGGGGGCGATCCCAGACTTACCTACTTCCGGGATCATCCCCAACCTTCTAAACCGGAAGCGCAGTGTCCCGTGACAAAAGGACATTGTGTCCACCATTTTGTTTAATTTAAAGCAACAGGAGCCCTCGTCGAGTGACGGAGAAGGTAGGGTCCCCCTCCCGCGCACCCCACCTCACACTGCCATCCTGGGGATGGTGGTATTGCTTCACCCCCATGGGCACGGAGCCACCCCGCGTGGCTCCGTGCCCATTTCACATCCTGGGATGGTGGGGAAACTGGGATATCCGCGGTTTCCGCTATCCAGGGGTTTCCCCAGGGTCATCCCTGGGTCGTCCCCGGTTGCCCTGACCCTGGGGGAAATCGCTGGTGTAGACATGGCCACTGTGTGTTCAGATAATGGGCCCCAGTTTGTTGTGGCAAAATTTCAGAAATTCAGCAAGGATTGGGAGTTTGAACACACCACTTAATCACCTGGGTATTCTCAAAGTAATGGCAAAGTAGAACCTGCAGTAAAAACAGCTAAGAAACTCTTGTGACAAGCAAAAATGGCAGGGGACATTGGAACACTCCACCAAAAGCCTAAATTCAAGTCCAGCACAAAGGACTGTGGTGAACTGAAGAGATAGCGGCAACAGAGACAGGCCCTGCATTACAACCAATTAGGCAGAGATCACCAAAGCCTAGAGCCAGGGACCCAGTGAGGGTTCAACCCCTAACAAAACGGGACAAAATCTGGCAGAAGGCAACCACAATTCAACATAACAACCCACAATCATATATGGCACAGATGGACAGCGGACAAATATTGGGATGTAACAGATGACATCTAAGGAAATCAACAGAAGAATCGGGTGATGCCATGAATTCAAGTGAGGGACAAGCATCTAAACAGCAGAGAATCCTGCTGGATGAGACAAACAGGGATCCTTGCTGACCAGGACAAAGACACACCAGAGGATTATCCAGGGGAGATGACTGCAGAAGAAGAGACTGCAACAAGGGCACATCCAGAGCGTAGAGAAAAGCAGAATAAAGGGCAGGAGCTGAAGGATGTCATCACTGAATCTAGACACTCTCGAAGTGGGTGAGTGATGAAGAGACCTGGCCAGCTGAGAGACTGTGTGTGAAGTTCCAATTTATCTTTTATTTTAATTTTTTCTTTCTCAAAAGAGAACGGATGAAACAATATCAAAGAACTATTGAATTTAGATTGAGTTGGTTGTGCTTCCTGGGAGGAAGCAAGAAGTAGTTGAAGGCAAGCACCTTGCATTTGTTCTGCACAATCTCTGTCAAGTCATTTCTTATCAGTATAACTGACTGATAGCTTCAAAATGCAGATTTAGTAATAAAAGCTTTCAAATACATTGCAAAGACTATGTTTACGTGACACTACACTTTAAGCATCAATAACAATTTACCCTGAAACAGTTAAGTGTCTGACATATACTTGTTTCTCAGAAATAAAGAAAAAACAGATATAAATCTTTAATTTATTAAGATGACAGGGTGGGCTTTGCCATATCCACAAAGTCATTTGGCCTAGCGGAGACTCTCACACTCTGTGACTCTGCAAATCGACCATTCCTTGAAGAGGAGAATCATCAAATCCAGCCACTAGCCTGGTCAGCCTAGTCCAGATACAGCTGCATCTCCTCCACTTATAAAGTCAGGAGTCAGGCACTTCAGCATTCTGCCCAGTTCTTCATAACCTGGGAGGTCCCACCAGATCAAACATCCCTCTTTGGAATATGAAGCCCCAGTTCCTGAATGTTATTGCAGGTTGTAGGAACTTTTAATTATTTGTTTTTCTGTTGTTATTATTATAGTACTGGGGCACAGGGAGGCATGGGGGGAGGTTATTGAATTCTGGGATTGGGGAGGAAAGGGGCAAGTAAGCAAACACACATGGAACACTGTTATCAGGGGTTGGATGCTTCGATTTAGATAAAGATCTGATAAAGAATGATTTGCTCTTGGGAGTCATCAAAGTTACTCAAAGATGTTACTCACAAGACTTGTACCAACTATGTTGCTTATTGACATAACTCATGAAAGATGTGTGACATGGTATTATGCAAAGATACTAGTCATATAAATTTGTGACTTATATCAATCTTATATATTCCTTTTAAGGGAACTATGTGAAAGGTCCAGAGTTAAGAACAGGTGAAGTTGTGGTTAGAAAATCCCCTTGTCCAAGAGAACAGAGAAGTAAATCAGACAGTTGACCACAAAGACAAGGGAATTTGACCTTTCGTTGTCAAAAACACCTACGTCAGAAGAGGAGGGTATATTCTGGGAAGAAGGATAGTCTAAATTATCATGGACCAATAGGTTTGGCCATTTCAGAATAAATTAATATATAATAAGAGAGAGGTCTTTGTCTTTGGAAAGGGTATTAAAGACTAGTCAGCAGGAACCACAAGGTCTTTCCTTTCCCTCAGGCATGGCATCCAGGATGTTGTTCTGAGCCTAACATATAGGCCTCAAAGACTCCTTGGTTGCCTGAGAGAAATGGAAGTCCCTCTGTGGAGTAGAGCTCCCTCACAGAGTTGTATGAATTTGAGTGTCAGCGTCTATTTTTGTCTTTGCTGAATGGAGAGGTTCATGTGTTTGTGTAATTTTAACTTCTTTAAATTGTTTTAATAAATGTTTTAAAGCAATAACAGTTTCATTGAGTCCGTGAGTATGGGTAAAATCAATCATTCTGAGTGTCTATCTTCATATCCTCCTTTTCACCTACCGGAGTGGGGAATTTAGGGAACATTGATGCAAAGTACCTGTATTCAGCCTCCCTTAAATGAAAGTCACCTGAAAAATCCCTCTCCATGGTGCACCAATAAATACCCTTCTGTAGAAGCCAAGCCTAGCTGCCTTCTAGTGAATTGCCCAGTGTTCCAGAAAGCTCAGTACTCTCAATATTCAGGGCAGTGCTACATATCCAGATCATTGTGCTTGCCTCATAAGACTACTGCAGGGGTAGGAGAAATTTGCAGGGAAGAACTGATAGGTGGATGGTGTTGCTTGCCTGCTGATTCCTTCTGGCAAATGGTCCTTGGTAGTTTTTAAGCTATTTTTTTCTCATCTGAGCTCTGAGCCTAACTGGGTGAAAAACTGGTGTGTATGTGTGTGTGTGGGGAGGTTGCAGAGAAAAATCAGTACGTAGGGGGAAGAGTTGAATATGCTCTCCCTCCCTTCACCCATCACATCCCTCCCCCCTGTATGCATATTACCACAACAATAGTAGGTTTTGAAATATGTGTTTCCCAGGGTAATTCTGCCCTTGTAGTGAAATCAAAGAAGCAGACTTTGCCAAAAGAGATTGCATTTACGTCATGAGGTGTTCACTTCGATTCCTGTTCATTTCATAGTTCAGTTTACTCATTCAGTTCACATATTATTAAATATAAAATTAGTAAGCATATAGAAGAACAAGCCCTGCAGAAAAAGATTCAACATGGCTTCTGCAAAGGTGAATTCTGTCTCACTAACCTTTTAGAGTTCTTTAAGAGTGCCAATAAACATGTGGTTATGGGTGATCGGATAGACACTGTTTACTTGGACTTCCAAAAGGCGTCTTACAAAGTCCCCCACCAAAGACTCCTGAGCAAACTTGGCAGTCATGGAATAAGAGGAGAGGTAAATGGTAAATTCTCCCAGTGGAGGGATGTAAACAGTGGAGTCCGAAAAGGATCTGTATCGGGGCCAATGCTTTTAAACTTATTCATAAATGATCTGGAATTAACTGTGAAGTGGCCAGGTTTGTTGATGACACCAAATTATTTAGGGTGGTTAAAACAAAAAGGGGTTGCAAGGCACTCCAAAAGGATCTCTCCAAATTGGGAGAATGGGCTTCAAAATGGCAAATGTGGTTCAATGTAAATCCAAACCTAAAGTATAAACTGATGGGACCCAAACTTCAAGTATAAACTGCTAGGATCTGAGCTAGCAGTGATTGATCACAGGGATGTATATTCGATGTCGCTTTGCTCGCAGATGTCTTCAAAACACTGCAGCATCGCTACTGCGAAGTGAAATTGATAGAGCTACAGGAGGGAGCACTGGTTATACAGCCAGGAAAAACTGCAGCATTGTTGTCAGACAGTGGGAATGGAGAGCAAACCAAGGGGCCAGGAAACTGCAAAGCCATTTTTCCCCTTGCCACTCTGGACAGCTTTGAAAGCTGTGCTGCTACAGTTCAGTAAATGGGCCAGGACCTTTATTTAATATGAACTGCCCTTACTTTCCTTCCCCTTTAACATCACCATGGCGGCCATTCGGCTGGTCGGGTCTGCCCCCTGCCCCTGCCCTGTATTCCTGGGCCTACCCTGCACTGGGATCCACCCAGAGCTATGCCAACTGTATAAACCCAAAGCGAAGCCACCACTGACAGATGAAGAAACAATGTGATGTCATTGGAGCAACTGAAAAAGTCACAGCAAAATGACACTTCGAAAAAGCAGTTTCACAGGGAAAACTCTGATGGGGCTGCGAGTTGGCGGTTGTGTCATTTAAACAACGGGGTGCAACTGCGTAGACAGGGCAGGGTTTATAGCACATATAGACAAGCCATATAGAGACCTTGGGGTTGTGGTGGATAGCTTGCTGAAAATGTCGACCTCCTGTGTGGCTGCTGTGAAAAAGACAAATTCCACATTAGGCATAATTAGGAAAGGAATTGAAAATAAAACTGTGAAGATCATACTCCCCTCATAATGATAAGCTGACCAGATAAAATCCAGGTCAGGGCTCATGTAACTTTAACAGTTGTAGAGAAAAGGGAATTTCAGCCAGTGTCATTTCTATGCAGTTAGTTCCTGGTGAAATTCCCTCTTCATCACAACAGTTAAAGATGCAGGCACTATACTAGAGTGACCATATACAAAAGAAGGCAGGGCCCCTGCAACTTTAACTAGTGTGATGAAGAGGGAATTTCACCAGGAACTAATTGCATACAAGTGACACTGGCTGAAATTCTCTTTTCTCTACAACTGTTAAAGTTACATGAGCCCTGACCTGAATTTTAGCTGGTCACCCTATCCTCATACAAATCTATGGTGTGACCACACTAGAATACTGCAGATGGTTCTGGTCACCACAGCCAAAAAATAGGGATATTGTAGAGTTGTAAAAAGTGGGTTGTGGGTTTTTTGTGGGCAGCTGGTTGGCCACTGTGTGAACAAAATGCTGGACTGCTCTTCTTATGTTCTTATTGCTGCTTAGCCATTGGCTATAGCAAATATATTTTCTTTACTGGAATCTTTTCCTAATGGAACAGTTTCCCAAGCCATATTAGTCTGTTGCAGCAAACACAACAAATAGCTTCCCTAAATTCTACATTTCTAAACTTTTTGGGACCTACTGTTATCACTTGCATTTCTTGGCCTATTGGTGTCATTGTGGAAGAAAATAAACCCCCTTCTTTCTGAAGCTGAACTATACACAATATGGGAGATCCATGATCATAGTCTCTTGCTGTGAGAAACAAAAATTAATAGCTGCTGCAGGTTAAGGGGATCAAATTGGATCCAAACTGAAGCACTGGATGAGAGAGTGTAAATATTTCCCACAAGCCATTTGCCTAATTTAAATTGTACCTCCCAAAGCTATTTGCTCCACGGAGGAAAACATACATGTAGCATTCCAACTGAGAAGGCCCTGGATCTAATAGTCACCCACCTAAGCTCGGAAAGTAAGAGCACCCACAGCAGGGCCTCGGATCTCAGGTTCATGTGGGAGGAGGTGGTCTTTCAAATACTTTAATCCCAAAGCATTTACTTAAGGTTTTATAGGTCAATGCCAGCACCCTATATTGAGCCAGCGTTCACTATATTGGGCTCACAAAATACACAAGCAGAGTTGACAGCTAACTTTAGAAAAACTCCATGCAGAACACTGGTTAATATGCTCTGAATACCAAAATCTCATCTTAAAAGCAGGTATCTTAGGCCAGGCCAAAACTTTCCTAATTTATGTGAGCTCCTGAAAACCTTCCAAAAGGGAAAAAATTAAAGCAGGGCAGATATCAGAGATCAACACTATCCTGCACAATCTGAGACCCACCATGCTGAATACAGGTCACCAACCAGGTATTGTTGTCTGCCAAGTACTTGGGACAACTCATTTATGTAGTCCCAGGTGAGCTTCTATGCATGTCTGGTTGGCTATGTTTGGTCTGGCAAGTCACACAAGGGGAATAGTACTGAACTCATTTATGTCCACAAAAACACCACGTATCACTCAAACAAATGATAGATCACAACTTGAAAACAGGTTGAAAACTTTCCCAACATCTGGATATTTACTGCAACAGGAACAGACTCTTGGAGCTCTGAACGGCCAAATAAATCCACCATTAGCCTCCAATAGTTCACTGAGTACAGTTGGCAACTCCAGCAGTGTTTGGGTTTACAGCCAGGCACCTAGCCTGGCAAAACCAGTCCAAGTATCAGTGCTTGCAAGGAGTATAGTTGCCACACCCAATTACTTAGCACACCCTGACAGAATTACAAGCCATGATGAAATGCTTCCACGAGGAAGGACATGTGGGGAAAACCAGTCCACCTTACTTTGATGTTAATCTTAAGTGACAAGGGAAGGTTGCCAAAGCAGAAACGAGAATGAATGGCATTTCTCAGTAATAAAGAAAAAGAATAATAACAGTTGATCATACATAACAATGTTTGTCTTCTGAGAGGTAGTCTTACATCAGAAAGCAAAGGTACAAAATGAGCAAACGCTGGAGCGCAAAGTAACATTGCATGCCTTTTCTTATCGGTATTTAATTAAGTAGTTTAAGCTCTCTTGTAAAGGTGCCGAAGGAAAGGCAGCTGCCAATCAGTTTCCGGGCGAAGTATAAAGTGTTGGTTATTACCTTTAAAGCCCTACATGGTTTGGGTCCAGGGAACCTACGGGATCGCCTTCTCCCGTACAATCCGCCCCACACACTTAGGTCCTCTGGGAAGAACTTACTCAAGCCAGCCAGAACTAGGCTGGCGGGTGTTACCCAGAGGACCTTCTCTTCCATCGCTCCCAGACTATGGAATGGTCTGTCGGAGGAGGTTAGACAAATTGACAGTCTTCATGAATTTAAGAGAGTCATGAAGACTGTCCTCTTCCGACAGGCCTATCCAGATGAATTTTAAGATGTTTTTAATGTTGTATTTTTTCTCTTGTTTTTAAAATTTTTTAACTGTTGTGATTTTTATGTTTTATATTGTTGTTGTTCCCCGCCTCGATCCGGAGGGAGAGGCGGGCTACAAATAAATATTATTATTATTATTATTATTATTATTATTATTATTATCCAAGTGGAAGCTTTTCCCACTCAACTGCAGGGAAGGTGTATCAATTGTCCCCAACTGAGGGTAAGCCAGATGGTGCCATGGTACCTGACAAGGTGCCCTGCCCCTCACACTTTTTTTCCCCCTTTTTTAAAAGTAACAAACTTTCTAACCAGTAGTTAGGACCATTTCAGAGAAAAGTGAGGGCTTTTAGCCACCCCTATCTTCGTCTCCCATGAATACCTCTGGGCCACACGTGGGACTCAGAAATATTCTTAGGAAATGAGGATACTAGGGCTGTTTCTACACTGGCCTCTTTTCCGGGACCGTCCCTAGGTGCTCCCTGTGCATCCAAAAGACACACAGGGACTCCTGGGGGCAGGGGGCGACGGGCATGGGTTTTCCCAGGGATAAAGAAACCCTGGGAAAACCCGAATCTTCCAGTGGTCCCGGGACCATCCTGAGACAGCAGGAGGTGTGGGCACCTGTCCCGCCTGGTGCCAGCTTACTCGCAAGTAAGCACGGCACCAGGAATGGGCACGGAGTCATGCAGCGTGGCTCCGTGCCCATCGGGGAGAGGGGGCCTGCATTTTCACCATCCATGGGATGGCAGGGGGGCGTAAGGGCCGCAATTTCGGGGGGGGTTGTACTTACATTTGCATTGGAGTGCAAGTGTGTTCCTGGTTTCCTCGTTTGTTTGTTTTTAATGACAGGTGCGACAAGGACGTCCTTTTTTGCTTCCGGGACATCGCACTTCCTGCGTGGAAACTGGGCAATGATCCTGGAAGCCAGTAAGTCCAGCCTCGCCCCCAGGCCCTCCCTCTACACCCTTAGGAGTAGAAAGGGCCTAGGTGGCTGCAAGTAGATACTTTTCCCTTGCAGCACTCCCAGCCACCAAGAAGAAGAAGGGGAAAAGCGAAAGGGATTCCTGTCACTTCTTTTTGATAAACTGGGTGGGTAGGGGGCTAAGAGAGCAGTGGATGGACTAGGAAGGGCAGTGGTAAGCCAGCTTGGGGTGCGGGGCAGTGGCAGGGGGGGTGTCAGGAAAGTCGGCAGGAGGAAGGAGTGGAATAGGGAGAGAGCAGGAATCCAGGGAGTCTTGGGGAGCCAGCTGGGAGTAACCTGGTAGACTTGGGAGGGTTGTGTTTTTGCATGTCCGAATGGATGGGGGATACATGTGTGTGAGGGAGAGGGAGGGAGAAAGGGTTTATGGGGGATTTGGGAGGGGACATGAAAAAAAATCTGGTTTTTATGTGCTTACACTGAGGAGGAGAAGGGAGGAAAGAACATGCATATGATGGACAATTGGGATGCTTGCATGTGAGTGGGAATGGATGGAGAATGGGTGGCTGGAAGGGAGGGACTATGCATGTCTATTGGTGGTGATCCAGGGTGGAAGAGAAAAAGTTGGGGGGGAGGTGGATTGAGTTGACTGGCAGAGGAAGGAGGGGAGAGAAAAAGAGTTTGTCTTCTGAGAAATTCCATTCCATTTATTATATTTCTATACTGCTCCACAACAGAAGTTCTCTGGGCGGTTTCTGTTGGTGCTGAAAAGTGTGGGTTCAAAGGAGTTTAGTGTGTTAGGGCCCAGACTCCACCTCTGTCTTGTACTCAAGTCTTTAGGGAAGGTTGCTTGTCAATTGAGGCTAGCTGCACCTCCCGTGGCGATGATTTTGCCAGGACAGTTTCTGAAATTGCCAAATGCACTCACAGGCCCCAAAAGGTTGTCTGCCCCTAGCCTAGACCCTTCCTAGTCCACCTTGGGAAGGGCAGAGGTCCAAATGAACCACTCAGGCAGCAGATCATGATTTGGGAAACTTAGTTGCTGTTTTTCCTGCTACCCTCCTCCCCAGTCAATTGCAACTGGGCAGAAAACCAGGTGCGGGTGAAAAAAGGGTTGAGCACATCTCCTCCACTTGCCCCTCAAATCCATGCCCTGTCTCCTGCTGCTTTTCAGATGTCCAGGGATTACTGGGGTCCCCATCTCATGTCTTCTACCACTTTCTTTGGAAACTCTGTTTTTTAACTTTCTGCAAGCGCCAAGTCTAGTACTTTGATTCTGCCTGCGCGAGATGTTATACAAGCTGCTGCATAATATCTTGAACAAGGCTTTGTGCTTGCTGTGGCAGATGTTCTACAACTCACTGCACAACTCATTACAACTTCATTAGATGTGAACTTCTCATTTTTTATTTTATAATGCTGGATATAACCCAGACCTAGTATAACCAGCGTCAGGGAAAGGCAACATGGTGCCTAGACACCAATGCAACCACGGACACCTTTCTTGGGGATTGTCAAGATACCCTACCCCTCCCACTTGCATTTTTTAAAAAAGTGTTGGGCTTGTTCAGACAACACATTAAGCCATGGTTAGACTGCTGACCCTTTTGTAGCAAATGGTTAGTGAACATGTCTAAACCATGGTTATATAGCCACCATGGTTAGGAATGGTTCACACGACACACTAAGTGAAGAGTCACATGACATGCTAAGCTGCTCAAAATGCTTAACCACCATGGCTTAGTGTGTCATCTGAACAGGGTCATTAGCACATTTTTTTCTTGGCATCAAGGATTGCTGTGAAATAGGTTCTGTTGGTGTTGAAACCTGTGGATTCAAAGATGGTGTTTAGTGTGTTGGGGCTCTGACCTAACTTCTGCTTTGTACTCAGGTTACTTTTCCTTTGGCTTGCCTCCCATGGCAACCATTTTGTGGTGGTGCCCAGGACAGTTTCTCAAATTGTCAAATGTTAGGCTGACCAGATAAAATCCAGGTCAGGGCTCCTGTAACTTTAACAGTTGTAGAGAAAAGGGAATTTCAGCCAGTGTCATTTGTATGCAATTAGTTCCTGGTGAAATTCCCTCTTCATCGCAACAGTTAAAGGTGCAGGCACTATACTAGAGTGACCATATACAAAAGAAGGCAGGGCCCCTGCAACTTTAACTGTTGTGATGAAGAGGGAATTTCACCAGGAACTAATTGCATACAAATGACACTGGCTGAAATTCCCTTTTCTCTACAACTGTTAAAGTTACAGGAGCCCTGACCTGGATTTTATCTGGTCACCCTATCAAATGTCCCCATGGCCCCCAAAACTTACCTACTCCCAACCTGGTCTAATGAAGTCATAATGCGTTCTAAAACATCTTGTGCAACAATTTGCAGAATAGTGTGTACAACAGCTTGCTCAAACAGAAGGAAAGTATTGGACTTGACATTTGCACAAAGATAAAAACAGGAGTTCCACAAGCAATAGCTTTGTGCTCGTAGACTGACATAATTGGATGTTCTTCTAAGAGGCTTCTATTGTGCAATTGTCCTGCCTCAATCACGGAGTTTTAGAGGTGGATGGGGTAAGATGACTTTGGCCCTTTCTACACCAGGGCCTTCCGGGACAAAGGGGGGAGGATCCTGGGATTTCCTGCTTCTGGGATCGTCCCCCATCCTGGAAGGCAAGAGGGATGTCACGGGCACTTTTTTTTTAAAATCGTTGGAGATGGAGCACTGTTGCACTCCACCGACAAGTGAGTAAAAAAGAAAGAAAGAAAGACCCTGAACCCGCTCCCCTGCCACCCCTGATGGGCATGGACTGCCCCTGCGCAGCTCTGTGCCCGTTTCCAGAGCCCCGCTACTCGCAGGGAGGCGGGACAAACTGGGAGTGGCTCTCCTTAGGATGGTCCCGGGACCCTGGGAAAATTGGGATAACTGGGCAACCAGTTATCCCGGAAAATGTAGGGGTTGTCCCTGCCTGCCCCTGGGAAAAATCCTTTCCCTACTGCTTCTTTCATCTTTTTGTTTACCACAGCTAATCTATTCAGGATGAAAAGACAGAATAGCAATGCGATGTCTTTTGATGGGTATCACTAGGAACCCTCCATCTGGAGTTAGGACCCTGAAGCTCTTTGAGGACCACCATGATGCTGAATATTGGGAGAACTCCTCTGGCAATATGGGAGGCTGTCACAATAATGAGGAGCATCAGGGAGATTGCCGCATAACTGGCACAGGTTTTTGGATCTAGGCCTAGGTTTGCAATCTGTGGTTGAAACGGAAGAGGCAAAAGTTGTATACATGGCTGCATAATTGCCACTTAGATGATCGAATGGTAGCATTTTGGGTTTGGGGTTGGTTTGAATGACCTTTTGTTGTCCCTTACATAGGGTGACCATACGGAAAGGAGGACAGGGTTCCTGTATCTTTAACAGTTGCATAGAAAAGGAAATTTCAGCAGGTGTCATTTGTAATGCATGCAGCACCTGGTGAAATTCCCTCTTCACTACAACAGTTAAAGCTGCAGGAGCCCTGCCCTCTTTTTCATATGGTCACCCTACCTTACAGCCCAGTGCCTCTAACTGCAAAGATTTCTGTAAATAGACCTGTCAGTGTGGTGCCTTGAGACAATATCTCATAACACCTGAAAATGGGGGATGGTGACATCATCAGCTTAAGGTGGTGCCTTGGCCTGCAGGTTCCTCTCGCCCTGGAGAAACATAAAGCAGTACTGAGCCTCGCCTCAATGTTTTGCAATTCTAAAGATCCCCTGATGGGACATGTTACAAAGCGGCTGCAGGGCTAAAAAAGGAACCTTAGAGGCCTGGACTTCCCTAACAAAGCCTCCCTCTCAAGAGCAGACAGGAACAACCTCTGTGAGATTAAAGATGGCTGCTAAGGCCCCTCGGGGCGAGAAGAATGAATCAAAGCAACAAGCAGACACAGACGCCAAGCTGGAGCTTGTCGTATTAATTAGGAGGGAATTAGCTCAAGATTGGGCTAAAGCGCTACAACCCCTAAGGGCAGATTTAGCCACTTTGAACAAAACAATAGCAGAGACCTCTCAAACTGCATATGAAGCTCTGGAACAGAGTTCAAAAAACAAAACCTCCATTAAAATGTTAAAATGACGAGCCCAGGCTGACTTCAGGCTTCAACGTCAGGACATGCAGGCTCGTGATCAACGTCTTAACACTCGTTTAAGAGGACTTAACGAAAGCTATAGTGAGAATAATTTACTTAACGCTTTTATCACTTGGATAAATTCTGTACTCCCTGAAATTAACCTCCAACCTGAGGTGATAGAAAGAATACATAGAGCGATCCATCCAAAACCAAAGTGAAGGGAACCTCCTCAAGGTAGCATAATGCGCTTTAACAACTATACTATCAAAATGACCTGATGCTTAAACTTAAAGCTCTTGATAAAATTGAATATGATGGAACCCCTGTGGCAATTTACCAAGACTTCTCTGGCACCCTCCAGAGAAGGAGGGATTTTAGACCATATACTACAGCCTTACAAAATGCTAAGGTAGCTTACAGATGGGGCTTTCCCATAACGGCATTACCAAATCCGTAGCCACCCATCCTGAGGCTAAGAAACTATGTGCTCAACTTGATATCCGCTGGGAACTTGAGAAGTCAGCCCAGAAAGAAGAAGAGGAATCCGGAGAAGGAACAGATCAAGACACCGCTGGCTGGCAAACTAAGCAAAAAAAGAGAGAGAGAGGGAAAAAGAAAACCAAAACTACTCGAGGGAAAAGGAGAATTCCACAGGATAGTTCCTGCTCTGCTTGAACACTATTATCTGGGTTCTGGCTCAGCCATCGCAAGCATATGGCTGAGGGAGGAAGCGGTGCTATGTCATCCCCCATGATATTTATCACTGTATTTGTGATCCTAGATTACAATATGGCCTCTGATCCTGTAGTTTGGGCCATCAGTGGTTTGGGTAGTTTGGGAATTTCTGTTTGGGATGCAGGGAAGTTACAAGTTGCAGAGAGCAGCACTGTTACTTATTCACTCTACTTATTGGGGATAGCTCTAGAGATTTGGGTATTGCTTTCTTAATTTTTCAGTGTTATGGCTAAAGTTAATGTACTTACGTGGGATGTAAATGGGCTCTCTTCAACAAGTAAGTGTCGGAGAATTTGGAAATTAACGAAACTCGAAAACCCAGATGTAATTCTGATCCAGGAAACCCACCAAAGCAAAAAAAGGAGCATCCCGATACCCTGCTCCTTTGCCCTCTGCAGGGGGGGATGGTAATGGTTTTCCTCTCAAGGAACATCAAAACCAAGGGGTGCTGCTGTGTGGTTCTCAAATAAATTAGGTTTAGAGGTCAAAGACATTATAGGCTCCATCACACCTATTCAGTTTAGGATTCAGTTTAAAGCCCTCCTGATGAAGTTCTTCATGCTGTTGCCCTTGTGAGGTGCAACCCGCCCCTTGCCAGTAGTCCATCTTCCAAGTAGCATAGCCCGTGGTCCCAGAATCCGAATCTCTCACGTCGGCACCACCTTCGTAGCCAGTTGTTCACCAGGAGTATTTTTCTTTCCCTTTCTAATCCTCTTCGAAGAACCAGGAGGATGGATGAGAAAATTATCTGGCCCCAAAGTTCTTGAGTTTCCTTCCCAGAGCTTCAAAGTCTGACGTGATTTCTTCGTAGCTCCACTTGGCAATATCATTTGTTCCCACATGGCTGAGAAGAAAGGGATACATGTCAGTTGGCTTGATGAGCCTTGGCAACCCTTCTGTCACATCTCTAATCTGTGCTCCAGGGAGACAGCACATCTGGCGAGTCCATGGGTCTTCACGGCATAATTGAGTTTCAATCCCATGTAGCAGGGAGTCCCCACAACAACTACTCTTCTCTTCTTCTTGGTCGACTAACCTTCTGCCTCTTGTTCATTGTTGCATGGGGTCCCCTGTAATTCGTCCTCTGCAGGCTGTCCTCCAGTCTCATTCTTCAGTAGCTGGAAGTGGTTACATAACTCTAATGGTTCCACTGGTTCTTCTGCTCCTAACGGTCACCCTTTTCCATGGAGTTTCCTCTTCATTGGCTTTCCTCACCTCTGCATTCTCCACTTCTGCTTCAGCTTGCTGGTGCTCTTCAATCTCTTGTCTTCTCGTTGCTGTTGCAGTTCCACCGTTCTGTCTAAGCTCTCCACTTTCTCTCATTCCTTGGAGGGTGGACACTCACCTCTCAAGTACTTTCACTTTTTCTTCCAATAGTGCAACCAGCTTGTACGTGTTGCAGGTGTACGGCCATGTTGATCTCAGGCAGGAACACAAACATTGCACACACTTTGCAGGTCACCACCACTAGAGAATCCTTTCCATCCATAGTCTCCATTTCTGTTTTGTTTCTGCCTTCCGATTGTACTGGAATTTAGGACCTCCCCCCACCAAACTCCCCCTGACAAGCTCCTGTTTGCTCTCCCTATTCACTCGCTCTGATCACTCGCTCTCTGGTAGTTCTCTTCCTTATGTACCTTCTAGACCAGCTTCCCCTTCTCTGCTCTGCTCTGCTCAGCTCCACCCTCCCCTTTCCCCTTTCATCAGCAAGACTCCATTCAAAGGACATGCCCACAACAAAGGAAAAGGAGAGGGGACAGGCTTAAGGGCGCATTAAAGTTGCTTCGGGAAAATAATCCAGACTTTCCCCGCACCAAAATAATATGCAAAACAGATGAAAAAAGGCGAAATGGGTGCAGGAAAGGGACAACATCATGTGAGTCCCACGCTGCAAAACCAGATACCAGGTGTGGCGAGAGTGCATTAAACCGCTGGTGTGATGGAGCTCCCCATCTGACCCAGACGGCCAACATTTATTCATTAAAGGCATTGTTGATAATTCTTGGATGACCATAGGATCCTCTATGCTCCAAACTCACTACAGGAAGCCTTTTTAAATGAAACTTTAATACTTTTAGACACCTTTAAGAAAGGCAGTGTTTCCTGGGTGGGGACCTCAACTTAGTCCTTAATGAATACTTTGACAAAAGTAAAAATACAATGACTGATCAAAGACTAACTCACTCTCCCTCTTTTAAAATCCCGCTATATAAGATTGTTTTTTTAAAAAAAAAAAATATGATGTATGGCGGACGGTTCATCCCTATGAGCATGATTATTCATATTACTCATCTTGTCATTGGGTCTATTTGAGACTGGACTATGTTCTGGTCTCAGAGGAGAGGACATCCTTAGTTCATTCCTCTGAGATCGGGACATTAGGAGTCTCAGATCACGGCTTAGTCTGGGCGTCCCTACATTGGGGTACTAGGGCCTTCACAACCTCCAGCTTGGAGACTGGACTCTTGGCTGGCTCAAAACAAGCTAATATTAGACAAAATGAAAAGAGAAATCTCAGAATTTCTTGCAATTAATGACACTGGAGTCCATACCCCAGCAATAATCTGGGAAACTTTAAAAGCAGTGACTAAGGGCCTGTTCAGCAAGCAGAGCAGAATTAAAAAAGATAAAGAGAATCAGCGACTATCATTTATAAAAGAGATCTGTGAGCTTAAAATCAAACATAAAATCACACTGAGCAAACGCATTTGTTGCAAATTGCTTTGGAAATGTTCAGAATTGAATTCATTGGAGATACCTAAAATTATAAATTCATTGCAATATCTAAAACAGCATTATTTTGAATTTGGTAACAAATTTCTAAACTTCTCACCCAACTATTAGGAAAATGCCAAGCCGAAAAGATAATCTGATCCTTAAAAACTGGCAATGGCAACAAAACATTTGATAAAGATAAAATAATGCAGAAATTTGCTAACTTCTACAAAAAAGTATACACTCCAGAACCCTTTAATAAGGATAACATAGCTCAATTTCTGAACAAAATAAACTTCCCAAAATTCTCCGAAGCACAAAAACAATATTTAAATCAGCTATTTACATTGGAGGAAATATAAAATGGAATCAAACGTTTAAAATACTTCAAATCACCTGGGCCTGATGGATTTACGGAGATTTTTTTACAAAACATTCTCCGACCAAATATCACCCATTTTATTAAAATTATTCCTGGACATGCAGAACAACGGCCAGATACCAGATACTTGGAAATCCACAAACATTATAGTAATACCTAAACCTTTCAAAGACATTGAGTCCATGAACTCATACCATCCCATCTCGTTAATCAATGTTGACGCAAAACACTTCACTAGTGTTTTACTAGTTTACTTGCACACAGACTTTCAATTGTTGCACCTTCTTATATTGAACACAATCAAACAGGATTTCTACAACAGCACTCAATTGCTTTCCCTATGACATATTTTGGACATAATTTATTGGGGACATGAACACCCAGGCCCAACAGCAATAATAGCACTAGATGCTACAAAAGCATTTGATCGCCTTTTGGCAGTTTCTAATTGCTACACTAAACAAATTTGACCTGAGCGGACCTTTCATTCACCTTCTAATGAGACTTTATCAGGGAGGCTCAGCTAGAGTGAATGGCATACACTCAACCTCCTTTGCCATTGGCCGAGGCACAAAGTAGGGTTTCCCTTTGTCTCCCCTGCTTTTTGCCCTGGCCATGGAGTCCCTGGCCATAGCATTAAGAACAGATCCTGATATCCAGGGGTTGATGGCAAATAACAGCACCCATCTTGTAAACATGTTTGCAGATGATGTAGCCCTAACGTTGTTTTCCCCAGACTTATCCATCCCAGCAGTCATGAAGCAATTGCAAAGCTATGGAGAGGTTTCAGGGTTTCTTGTGAATTATTGCAAGTCTAAGCTCATGTGTATTCATTCATCACCTGAGCACCAAAGGGAATGGCAGAAGCCACAGGTCTTAAATTATGTAGTTCACATTTCTGATATTTGGGAGTGATTATCCCAAAAAACCTAACCAAATTGGAAAAACTGCACACCACTTATCGCAGACATGGTTCAGAAACTTATATCCTGGTCTAAACTCATATTGTCTTGGCTGGGCCGTGTCGTGGCTGTAAAAATGATGTTACTATGATGCCTCCTTTATCTGTTTCGGGTTATTCCCTTATGTATTGCTGAATCAAAACTTAAACAATGGCAGACGATGCTACATAACTTCATTCATTCATTTAAGCAAGAAACCCCGTCTACCGCAAAATACTTTGTACAGACTTAGCACACGAGGAGGCGTGGTGGTACCAAATTTGAAATGGTACCATGATGCGGCACATCTACACAATGTGATACTAATAGCGCAAAGCTCTGAAAAAGTGACATGGCTAAATATGGAATACGAAGGAAACCGTGCAGCTTTACACAGCCTACCCTTCCAATATCTAAGAAAGGGTCAGTATCCAACAACTTTACACCCTTTTTTAGCTTCTAATCTCATAATATAGAAACAATGACCTAGCAAGCTATGCCCCCAGTTTCATCAATAATACCTGTACTTTCCCATCCATCCTAATATAATAAAGCATAATATAATATGCTTTTGGGAGCTGGGAAACAAAGGGGTTATGGATCAGAGACTTTTATAAAGCTCAAAAATCACTTACCAGTCCAGAACTCCAGACACAATTAGAAGGTTTAGATTACAACTGGATTACCATTCATCAATTTATTCATCTCATAGAGCAACCAACTGTATGTGAACAAGCTACTCATACTTTAACCGTTTTTGAAAACTTAATGTTTATATGTAATTCACTGGGTAAGGGGCTAATTTCCCAGATTTACAAAGCTATAATTTCTGCCTCATTAACACCCTCACTCGAAGCACAGTGGGAAAAAGATCTAGGAGAGGCAATTGATGAAACTCTGTGCAATAAAATCTGGAACAAAACACCCTTTAAAACAGCTTCGGCATGAGTCCGAGAGAATGCTCTCAAGGTTATCCACCAATGGTATATGTATCCAGAACTTCTCAGTAAAATTAACAGCACCCTTTCAGTATCTTGCTGGAGGAATTGTGGTAGTAACATTGGTTCTTACTTCCGCATGTGGTGGGATTGCCTATTAGTCTCTATATTCTGGGGAAAAAAACTTCCATGAAGCTGAACTCAACCAAGCTATTCCACTCAATCCTAAAATTGCCCTCCTATCAATATATGATGGGACAGCACTAGGTCTTACCCAAAAGGGCTTCATAACTCACCTGATGACTGCGGTAAAACTCACTGTAGCCAAATGCTGGAGATCCCTGGATGGAGATTTATTTGAAATCTGGCTGGCACAGCTTTAGGATTTAGCTCTTACGGACAAATTAACAAACAAAACCCGGAACCGAAGAAGCAACACAACCACCACCACTTTTTATAAAACTTGGTTTAATTTTAATTCTTATGTGGTTACTAAGGTACATGGATATCGACCTCCAGCCACACCGAGTGATCTTTGGAACACTACTTTTATTTAACTGGTGGAAGACTCTTTTTTTCCTTGCTACTGGAAACTTCGTTTTGTCCTTGCTATCCATATTTTTCAGTGGTACTCTCATTGGGTGGGGGAGGGAACTGTTGTTTATTTGTATTGTTTTACCTAAAATAATTAAAACAATTTTTAAAAAAGACCTGAAAATGACAGTTAATAGCAGGTAACAGTCAAGTAATGGGTTTCAACAGGATCTAGGATGGACTGTCTGGGTCTCATTCCTTGGACCTTGAGACTGGTCCCTTCCAATTTTCACCTGGGTCCAAAGGAGTCAGCTCCATAGATCTCAGTATTAATGTCCCTTTTTATTTCCCCCAACCTTTTCCCTAACCTTTAGTAGAGATGTAAAATTTCCAGAAATTTTGAAGCCATGGGAAAAAAACGTTTTTTTTCCAGGGGGTTTCAGAAAAAATGATTTTTTAAAAAAATGGGAAAAAACCAATATTAGCACTTTTTACAGATTAAAAGTCACTTTGATACTTTAGGACCATAAAATATAGTTATGTACAAGTTGGTCTGGCATAAAATTATCACATTTGGTATATTAAAAGTATAGTGCATTCAAGCAATTGTTACAAATTAAATGTACTTTAAAAATTTTTTTTTTTTTTTTTTTTTAACAAATGGAGCTATAAGCTTCTGAACTGTATGGAACATCTGAACTGTAAGGAGCCTCTTTGGTTTTGCCAGTTTATGAGGAGCAGGCAAAAAACAATTTTTTTTAAAAAGGAGAAACCATCAACATTAGTAACAAAGAAAAATATGTATGTCTCCACTAGTCCTCCACAATGTCAAGCAGACATAAAGCACCCATTCCCATAAAAAGAACTGAGGAAAAGGGGGGACCAAAATTCAATGAATATGCATTAAATTTAATCAGACTCATTTTCTGAGCTATAGCTATCACTATCAGTTTCAGTCTCTGCTTCAATAGCAGCACCCCTAGAGGCAGAAATGCATCTTGCTCTTGTATTTGAGAGTTGTAGTCTCAGTTTGCAACCTAGGACTTGCTTGTCCTCGGTGCACAGAAATTGTAATAATCTGATACTGTACATGGTTCTTAGAAATCTTTTGGAGAAGTAACTATCTAAACACCTTGTTTTAAACATTTTATGCATCATGCTAAAATAAAACATTCCATAATCTGTTTTTTCTTCATTTTTTTTCCAATTTTTCCTATTTTGCGGTGGGAGGAGGAAACAAAAAAAGCTTCGGAAAAACCCAGGAAAAAAAATTCCCCCCAATTTTTTTGTTTTTTTCCAGGCCTTCACATCTCCTTACACAGCTATAAAGTTGGAAACTCTAGGAGCAAGTAATTGGACAGGTGGTAGTTTGAGTGGAACTAAGTAACAATTGAAACTTCTGCTAGTTTTGCCTTCAATAACTTTTGAATAACATAGCTATTTCATTTTATACTTGAATATAGTTTTACTCTTTGTATGCTAGTAGGCTTCAACAAAAGTTAAATTGTAGTTTGATTTGAAACCTTTGCATTTAACAGTCACCTGCCTGATAGTTTACAATGGTATTTTCTCTGTAATCATTATATGTTTCATATTTTATTTCCGCATGAAAGTTGTTTTGCATATCCTCTTGTCTAGAAATTGTATACATTTATTATCTCTTTATATTTCCTGTGTGGCATGTTTTCATCTTTCAGAAGTTGAAATGCATCCACTTTTTCTACTTGAATTTTAAATAAATCTTTCAAATGTACTGAATTTTTGAATCGCTTCAGGTCACCTCTGGTTATATTCTCTTGCTCACTGGGGCAAAGTAAGAACCTCATTTTCACAACTCATTATTATGACCAAAACTCACAACTGCAACTGTAAGCTTTTAACAGTGCAATCCTATGCATATCTACTCAGAAGTAAGCCACATTGAGTACAGTGGGACTTACACCCAGGTACGTGTCTATAGCGAATGCAGCCTGAGTTACACAGAACTCTTCCTCAAGCTGAATGTAAAAAAGAAAGACTGGGGGGAACGTGCTCTATAACCTTTTGTCTGACTTGCTAAGCTTCCTTTGTAATCACTACAGTATTTTCCACCCGCACAAGTATAGTTTTTATTCTTCTGCTTTTATAGGTTGAAAATTCATATATGTGCTTTTGATGACTACTGTATTTATCAAGCGAATCAGAGGAAGATATTCCTCCTACTTGCATTTGTAGTGCATTCCATCCCAAACTCTCAGGGTCAATGACAAAATAAAATATGCCGACCAGTTTCAATAAAATAAATAAAATATTAAGAGATATTAATGCTCAATCTCTGCATCACCTTGTGGTCCCTCTAAGACGGCCAAACGTTTTGAAGTTATGTTATGAAGTTTTTGGACAAAGGATGGGCAACTGGTCTGCAGGCCAGATCCAGCCCTTGGAACAATTTTATATAGCTGATGGCCCAAACACATCTCAGTCAAGGGGTGGCAATAACTTTGCTCCACCACGCTACTCAACTTGTATAACAGGAAACAACCAGATACTATAGCCGTACTACAAAGCTTCAGTATTTCTTGTTTACAAGGAAACTGACCATGTAAAACAGCTGTGGAGCATCTAACTGCTTAGGGTGAACAGTACAATGTTCCGTGAAGGACATTCTAATTGGATTAGTCTTATCTTTTTGTTATTGTTATTAACAGATTATTAGATTTCCCCCCCCATTTCCCAATGCAAACAGTAAAACCCTTCCCCGCCCTGCCACCACCCAATTCCCCCCTTTCTCTATATTCTATATTGAAAGAGAAAAGGCTTCATGTTCCAAGTTCCCAGGTGTCATCCACCCACTGCAATCATATTCAGAGGAGGAGCCAGAACCTTGAGAGCCGGATGTGATGATGTTGCACAATGTCAAAAACTGTACATGCTAACAACTTGCATTCAGGACCGGGACAGCATGGGGCATCTTTGCTGATCACAGGCACTCCAACCTCTCCATCTGGATTTGGGCCTGAAAGACTAAGGGAAAGTGTGGGTACAGAGAAGATAAGTTGTAAGCAAGAACAATTTGTAACACTGCACAACAGCATTACTGATTATGGGGCTCCTCAGTTAAGGCATCAACCATAGCTTTCAATTTCCTGCCTTTTGAAACTTGAGCAATAATGAGATAGTCTTAAATCTTAAACTGGCCGTTTTTTTATCATTAAATTTCCCTGGTTTTTGAAAAGGACATTTCTCCCCAAGGTATTTGAATCTGCTTTCTTGCGCATCATCCTGTATGATACATGGGATTATAAATACTAAACTAGTGGCAATCATGATTTCATTTCAAGGCGCACACTTACTTTTTTTAGGTAATCATATTTGCAGGTAATCATATTTGCTACTTCGAACAAATCAAAAGCATAATAGATGAGTAATACTTTTGTTAGGAATAACCCAAAGTCACAATCTAGGGAGCCAACTTTTGAGATCAGAAGGCTTCTTTGTGCTGAATTATAATAGAAAAGGGAGGGTCTAGCTCAATGAAAGTGATTCTCTCAGCCTTCAAACTTACTTCACTGACAGCTTCATCACACCTACTTTTTCCCCCCGGGTTCTGCGGGTTCCCCCTCCGTTTCCTATGCGAGTCTAGCATTTTGAATCACACGTGGTCGGTATTGTTGCAATACCTCAGCTTGGCCTGTTCAAAATTTGCGTTTTGAACTTTGCCCGTTCAGGGATACATCGAAAGAGAAACTAAAAACGGCGACCTCAGGGTGGGAGAACAGCATGACGGGGACAATGTCTTGCGAGTCCAGCATTGAGTAAGTGGATCGCGGGTGTGCATCAAACCGCCCGTGTGATGACGGCCTTATTCAGTTGACAATTTCCTGCTACCCTTCCCCACTATCAGAATGCTGTCAGGATTACTGGAATTCTACTCAAAATACTGGAGTACTGCCAGCGTTCAGAGTGAAACTCAACTTCAAGTATAACCTGATGGGATCTTAGCTAGCAGTGACCTACAAGAAAGAGATCTTGGGGTTGTGGTGGACATCTTGATGAACATGTCAACCCAGTGTGCAGCCACTGTAAAGAAGGCAAACTCCATGTTAAGCTTAATTAGAAAAGGAATTGAGAATAAAATTGCCTTTATATAAACCATACTTAGAATACTGTGTACAGCTCTGGTCACGACATCTAAAAACAAATATTGTAGAACTGGAAAAAGGGCAGAAAAGGGCAACTAAAATGATCAAGGGGCTGGAGCATCTTTCCTACGAGGGAAGGTTACAGCAGCTGGGGTTGTTTAGCTTGGAAAAAAGGAGGGTAAGGGGAGACATGATAGAGGCGTACAAAATTATGCAAAATGTGGATAGGGAGACATTTTTCTCCCTCTCCCATAATACTAGAACCCGGGGTCATTCCATGAAGCTGATTGGTGGGAGATTCAGGACAGATAAAATGAAGTACTTCTGCACATGGCGCATAGTTAAACTATGGATTTCAGTACCACAAGATGTAGTGATGGCCACCAATTTGGATAGCTTTAAAAGGGGGTTGGGTGAATTCCTGGAGAAGGCTTTCAATGGCTACTAGTCCTGATGGCTATGTGATACCTCCAGTATCCAAGGCAGTAAGCCTATATAAACCAGTTGTTGGGGAATAAGGGCAGAAGGGTGCTGTTGCATCCATATCCTTCTTGTGGGTTCCTGGTTGACAGCTGGTTGGTCACTGTGTGAACAGAGTGCTTAACTAGATGGACCCTTGGTCTGATCCAGCATGGTTCTTGTTATGTTCTTATGCTCGACATAACTTTGTAAGCAGTTGCTGCCATAGGCTTTCATGGGGCAGAAAAGCTTTAATAACATTTGAAACAATGCTCAGAACTTCACCAAACCATGAAAGGCACGTCTCCTTGACAAATCTGAATAAAGTACGTCAGTGGTTTTCACCAAAATTTGAACAGAATAAGTGACATGCCAAGCCTCAAGCTGGAGTAAAAAGTACAAATGTGCCAATTTCCAGCATTTTTTAACTTGCTGCATCTGCAGCAATTTTTCAGCTTGAACTTTTGCACAATTGTAGACCTTATCTGGTAGATCATAGATGCTAAGATTCATATTATATCAACAGGTAACATTTTTAAAAGCAGTAAAATTTTGAGGTTTATAATGGCTGAACCTTCTTTCTTTTCCTTGCAACTCACCTTAACTAAAACGGCACTCCCATATTCCCCTTTAATAACGCAAATAAAATAAAAGAGTTGTGTCATGCACATCTCTTTTCTAGCCTGCAGTGGTTTTGCAGTCAATCATATTACGCTGCATGTAATTCAAGAACATTTTGCCATAATAATTGGAATTTCTGTTCTTTAAGTAATTTGGTTTGATGTGTCTTTTCGTGGGTGGCTACGGTCAATAGATCTTGAATCCCATAGTTTATATTTAGGGTTACATTTGACTTCCAGTATCATAGAATATACTTAGCCGTTAGCGTGGACTTACTAAACCATGCAGCAAGCCCCTCTGCCAAGTCCTATTTGCCTGGAATGTATCCCACTAAGGCAAGGGCATCTTTTACATTAAGAGAAGTTTCCAGGACCATGTTGATCGTGGTTGGGACCTTAAAGCAGAAAGGCGTCACTGTCAGGCAACTTCATAACTTGTGCTGTAGAGTAGACTGCAGAGTGTGACACCTCCAACACTGTGACATTTGAATCATTCTAGTGTCCAGTGTGCTGGGTATAAAAGTTTTTGCTGTATCAGCCACAGCTTTAGATCTATGTTAGATATTTGACAGGGCTTCAATTGAGTTCCTGTCTTGAAAGGCATGTTTGGTCTTCTTGCTTAACCCCCCCCCCCCCACACACACACACACACAATCTGTGTCAATATTTGACATGTGTATTCATTTATGACATGTAAAAATACCTGTGGGGGAATTTGCATCCACTCATTATCGAAATCATTTACTTTTCAGTTTCGGTAGAAGCTTGTGCAAGCCTGGTTAACAGAGAAAAAACACAAACATTGGACTTGCAATATTTTTTGCCAGTTTCCTGATTTATGATATAGGAATTGGCACTGATCCACAACAGCTTTCATTTTAATTTTTCTGCTAGTCTAGTTACAATCCATTAAATACTGTTTGTATGCAACCTCTAGGACTCGGGTAGATTGAATTATTTCTTACAACACATACTACGCTTTTCCAGTTCTGCTGGGAGCTTATCCTTCATAAACCCCATTGAACTTAATGGGCCTTGCCCAAGAGCAAGTATATTTGAAATGAAAAAGAGCCACATCTGCAAAAGTCATTTGGATCTTCTGCTATGGAAATGGTGTGCTTCTCTTTGGAAACAGTTTAACTTTCCAGGGAACCCTGGGAAATGTAGTTTGGAGGGGGCTGGGATTTCTAACAGAGAATTCTCAGCACTTGACCAACTAGAGTTCCCAGAATTCCCTTGAGGAAGCCATGACGCTTCAAATAGTTGGCCAAGCAAAATTTTTACTTCCCCACCCGGCCTTCCATTTGTTTATTTTCAATACAATAACTCTCTTGAATATTAACATATTAGACTAAAATTTGGTATACATATTCAGCATATAATTCCATATTTCAAGTTCACCTACAACTTTGTCCTTTGCACCCATTTTCTAAAGGTGACGGAAATGCAAAGTATATTTGTAATGTGATATCTGCTTTGTAGATTGAAGTATCAGAATCAAAGTTGGCATGCCTGCTTATGCCATCATTATACTTTACATTACATTCAAAGTGCACACAGGATATGTGCAAATCCAGTGCCACAAACTTACTACTCAGCATTATGTCCTTTCCCCCTCACATCTATTCATTTTGTTGTTGCACACCGTACAGGTGCACAGCAGAAACTGGATTTTCAGTGGAGCTCCCTTATGCAAGCTGTAGTGGCCTGCCCTGTTCCAACGACAAGTGTTTCCACTTGTTTCTGATTACCCCTGGAAGCACATCTCTGTTGCACAAGTGGTGGGTGCCATTTGCACAACAGAATTGACAATTCTGCATGCAGAATGGAATCTGCGGGTCACCATTAGATTCTGCCCATAATCAGGACCAACTTAGCCATGAAGGGAAGAACCATATTCTTCCCTTCATGCATCAGCTGTTTAGCATATAAAGCAGGGGTGTAATTTTAACATCAAATGGGCATGAGTGAAGGGAGTTAAATCCTCTCTCTTACCTCCCCACAGCTCATTGTCCTAGGAACCTTTCTCCCAGGTTGCTTCCAGGATGGGAACCAATCATTTGCATTCTCAGAAAACACACGCTCATATTTTTCCTGTCACTGACCAATCTTTTTTTTATTTCCTCTTCATATCTAGTTTTTACTTTCTGTCTAAAGAACTCTGTTACCTTTGTTCCCTCCCAAATCTGAACTGCCCATTGTTACACCCATGACATTATGACAGGACCTCCACTTTAAGTTCATCAAGTATCTTCCTCCTTTGAGAATTGCCCCAGGCACACCAATTCCATGAAATATTCTAGTACTCAAGATCACACCCCACCGGGATTGTTCTCTTTTGTTATGTCTAGGCAGTAACATTGGCCGGCCTCTATCTCATTAGGACTACGCCATTTAGTGTAATTGGGCATGGCATTATGTATGGGTTTGTGATGCTCTTCAATGGAGAGTTTGGTAGCAGTATCTGCTATCCACTGCATGAGTAATTTTCCAACGGGGGTATCTTGAATTTATGTCGGTAAGTTATGAATAATGTTTTCTTTTTTTAAAAAAAAAAGTCAGCTTGAAAACTGCAAGTTTAATTATAATATATAGATCTTTTTCTAAACAAAATAAAGACATTTCTCTTTGCTAGTTCGCAGAGAATGACCAAGCAAATCATTACAATACCCATCCTCCATTTAAATCAAGGCTTAAACAAAAAGGATAAGTTTCAATTTGGTCAAAACAGCTTTGATAACATAGCAAAACATATACAGATATTATGTCATTGTTTGTATTTACTTTTCTTCATCTTTTGGCAGTGTCTATGTAGGCCACTGAGGGAGACAAAATTGCCAAAGTGCTTTTGGCCTCTTTGTGATTTGTTTTTAAATTCTTTAATGGAATAAATATTTTGTACATATATCTGTCAACATAGCAACCAAGGCCGGATCTACACGTCGTCCTCAATGCGCCCTCCCTGCGCCACAGGCCGCTTTGGAGCGCTGCACTTCATATAGTGTGGCTCAAGCCTCGGAGGCTCTGCTCGCGCTCTCGCCACCGCCACTGCCCTTTCATCCCGGCAGGTCCCAGGGAGGGAGGAGGGAGGGTTGTAAACAAAAGCTAGCAATTGGAAATCCCTCTCCCAATCGCTGGCTTTTGTTTACAACCCTCCTCCCTCCCTCCTCCCTCCCAGGGACTGGCCCGGATGAAAGGGCGGCGGCCGCGGCGGCGCGGGCAGAGCCTCCGAGGCTTGAGCCACACTAGGCAGGGTGAAGCGCTTCGAAGCGGCTTGTGGGGCAGGGAGGACGTATCGAGGACGACGTGTAGATCCTGCCCCTGTTGTTACTGCTGGTGTTATTTATGTTGATTTCCTTAACTCTCTTGCGGTCAATCTGTGTATTTTGTTAAGGACAAGTGAGGTTTTTTTGCCGGAGGCTGACTGGAATACTGAACAAGAGCTAAATCTGTTGAAAAAGAAACCAGGGCAGGGGGGTGGGGGGGGGATGGAAGCAGCCATTAAAGAGAAAAGCTTCTAAATACCACTGATCAGCTGGAATGAACACAGAAGGGGAAAGTGCAGTGGAAGATTGGCAGTTGCATCTGTGTGTGTGCTTCAACACTGACAGATTCCTGCTTGGAAACAGCGCGAGAGGCATCGGAGGATGACGATGTCATGAAAAGGAAGTGTAAACTTCTGTGAGCGACCTGTCACGAGTGTGCAATAAACTGCTTGTGTGGAGAAGCTCAGAGGCTTACAACTGAAAGTCAACAGCGGGGAAGGCGCAGAGACCAGAGGGAGAAGGGACTTGCGCAAATGGAAAGAGAACAGGAGGAGGGGAAGAAAGGCTTTCTGATGGAGGAAAAGTAGACTAGACAAGTTGGCTTGCCAAAGGCAGCGGGGGGTTGGCTTGGGAAAGCATGCACCAGCAGGAAGGGGAGACGTGGCGAAGGGTAAAGGAGGATTGTCCAACTGCTTCCTGAATTGCCTCAAAGGCTAGCTAACGGCTGTGGTAGGGGAAGAAGCTAATGAACGGACCTGTGCAGAAAACGCTCAGAGCGGCGGGGAAACCGGCAGAGATGGGAGACAGAAGAAGATGCCCCTAGTGAAAAGCCAGCCAATTGGAAAAAGGCAGTCAATGTAGCTGCAACGCGAGGAATGGCAGGCTACATTTTCTACAACAAGGAAAGATGGGATACCAGCGCACTTGGACAGGAGGACTGCAAGAGGACAGGGCGATGAGTCAAGGTATACACAGTAGCTTCATAAGTGATGCCCAGTAGCTATTTGCCCATTTACGTGGCAGGGCATTGTGGACTATTTAAAAAATAGTCTACTGTGCGTAATTGATTAAGCCATCATGAATTAAAGTTACATCCAAACATGCCCAATCCAATTTAGCTAGATACATAGTGCCTGCAACTTTAACAGTTGTGATGAAGAAGGAATTTCACCAGGGACTAATTGCATACAAATGACACTGGCTGAAATTCCCTTTTTTCTACAACTGTTAAAGTTACAGGAGCCCTGTCCTCCTTTTCAGATGGTCAGCCTAGTCTTGCCAGATCATAGAACAGTAGCAATATTCAAAACAACATTCAAGCCATCTAGATAGAGTTAACGCCCAAGCTGTACATGCTATGTATATTAATCTAGTGTCCATGCGCAACACTTAGAGACCCCATGACCTGTTCTGATGAAAAGTGACTGGAATCTTTCGACCTCATTATATATGCCCTGTATCCAAAAGGCTGCCCATATAATAAGAGCTGTGTTATAATCTTAACACAAAATATGTGTAAAGCCATATGAATGAATAGACCACCCTTTGAAAATTACAATCTTTGAAGAGCTCTTAGGCTATTATGTGCCAACAAAATTGCAAAAGATCTTTGAAGGCTCCCTTTTAAAGTATGATGAAAATAAATACCAAGATATGTATATTAATGCATTTGATCAACTGGATTTCCTTAGAGAGCCCAGCTATATCATTTCTAGGCTTTGTAAAGTTAATCATTTGGTAATAGATTAAACAAAATCACAAAAATGGGCAAAGACCTTCAACAAATGATATAGTCCCAGCCTTGACTGTGAAAATATGAGAGTCATCAGTTTATAGGAACACCTGTACCTGTGTGGCAGCTAGTTTGGAGGCATGAGAATAGATTGACCTAACTCCTTTTTAAAATCCAATTAGACATAGATTAAATAAAGTGAGTGCTAAGCCACAGCTTTGTCTCAATATAGGCTTAATTAGTACCCCATTTGGGCCACATCTAACTTACAGAGTTGTTGCTGAATGTATTTGTTTAAGTAGAAAATAAATAACCTCTTATTAGTTGAAGATTTTTTTTAACTTCTCCCACAACAAGTTTCTAGGGATTAGATCAAAAGCTGCTTTAATATCTATAAAGGCAACAACAAGTTTCGGACCAGGTCCCTGAGAATACTTTTTAGCTAAGCATGATAACATCATACAGTGGCCAAGAACAAACTGTCTTGGTGTAAAACCAGCTTGTTCTATACCCAATACATTAAATTCAACTCCCAAGATTCAAGCTTTTTTAACAGGTAGGCTGTATTGATTTTCCCCAGAATTCATAATTGATAATAAACTGCTTGGGTAATAGTTGAATTGGAACAACTATAGCTTTCTTCCATGAATCTGGAATAATTCCGGATCATTTAATAAATGTAAATGAAGTTGCAAGCATTGATGCCCACCATCTTATATTAGAATTTATTAAGTCGGGGGGATGCAGTCAGGACCAGATGCTTTCTGTCTTCTTAACAAGACAATCAGTTCCTCTGCTTCCTTAATAGAAATTGGCTGCCAAGCTGGTAAGAGAAACATTGAAAAGTAGAACCCATGTGTCTGGTAGAGTTTTTTCTTTTTATCCTTCAGAAGAGCTTTATAATCTTTTTTTCAACTGATAACAACATTCTGGAAGGACCAAGCATTCTGACATCTATAAAACCCATAGATTGTCATTAATTGATTTCTGAGAGAAACACGATCTGCATTGAACCATCTCTTATGCTTATATTCACTTGGATTTTGACATCCACGTAGCTTAGTGCTAACATAGGTTGACCAGATAAAATCCAGGTCAGGGCTCATGTAACTTTAACAGTTGTAGAGAAAAGGGAATTTCAGCCAGTGTCATTTGTATGCAATTAGTTCCTGGTGAAATTCCCTCTTCATCACAACAGTTAAAGTTGCAGGGGCCCTGCCTTCTTTTGTATATGGTCACTCTAGTATAGTGCCTGCACCTTTAACTGTTGTGTTGAAGAGGGAATTTCACCAGGAACTAATTGCATACAAATGACACTGGCTGAAATTCCCTTTTCTCTACAACTGTTAAAGTTACATGAGCCCTGACCTGGATTTTATCTGGTCAGCCTATGCTAACAATTTCTCCAAAATAAATTTGGAAAAGTTCCTCATGGGTAAATACCATCCAGTTCATTCTTGGCATTAAGGATTGCTGACTAAATATTTAATCCACCGTGGGAGTTAAAAAATAAATCAGGAAACTTATCTTCTAATTATATGGATCATTTTGCCCTACAGTTAAGTTTGGAAAACTCCTCAATAAGAACTTGAGATTTAAATCTGCTCTGGCTCCTTGCAGCGTAAAAAAGGAAACAGTGGGAGGTGATCACTATCAGTACAATCACGAATAGCAAAATACTTTACTAAATGGAAGATTGTTTCAGACACTAATACATCATCAATGACACTCCTTCCATGGGAGGAGATAAATAGAAAATATTTCTTTTAATCTGTAGGTACACTGCCATTTAAGATCCTGAGAGCCATGGGTTCCTCAGTAATTAATGCCAGTGTGACTCTTTAATAAAAGCAGAATGAAAATCTGTTAACTCTCCCCATTGCCAGTGATCCGAAGCTACCAATGCTGAATCATTGGTCCCATTAAACCCATTAAACAAAAGGCTTAAGGATATACCATTCCCATGTTGAGTAAATACTGCTCTAAATTATCCCGGATGGGGGAAAATAAATTTAAGTAAAAAAAACCAATTTTCCTAAATCTAAGGGATACAATCAAAAGCTGCTTTGATATCAGTAAAGGCAACAAAAGAAATTTCAGACCAGGTCCCTGGGAATACTTTACCACAAGTGTGATAACATCATACAATGGTCAAGAACAAACTGTCTAGATGAAAAATCAGCTTATTCTACTATCCAATATATTAAATTCAACCCACCAAGATTCAAGTTTTCTTAACAGGTAAGCTGCATTGATTTTCCCCACAATTGATAATAGACTGCTCGGGCAATAGTTAAATGGATCAGACCGTGATCATTTTATAAATATGAGAACTATAGCTTTCCTCCACGAATCTGGGATAATCCCAGATTAATTAATAAATATAAATGAAGTTGGGGGATGCAGTTATGACCGGGTGCTTTCCCACTTCTTAACAAGACAAGGGCCTGGTTCAGATGACACAATAATCAACCGGGGGTGGGGGAGAGGCAACTGTCCATTGTGTTGATTATTGAGTCATGTGGGGGGATGACACACAACGGGCACACAACTCACAGTACGTTATTTTGTCAATTTAAACAACGGAGAAAAACAATGTGCTGCTCCATTGCTTATCTCGACACCCATTGATAAAAATGTTGTGTGACGGGCCCCGTTGTTGAATCCCCATCATTGAGTGTACTATTCCGGCAGATCATAGAATTCTCTGGCAGTAGCAGTCAAAAGCACCCTGGCCGCTCCTGTATAGCAGGTAGAAGTTGCAATGCATGATGGGATAGGGCCGGGAGGATTGCGGGAGGAGGGAGGGAGGAACACTAGCAGCCCAGAAGGACGCCGGAACTTTCAGCTGCACAACGGGGGGAGGGGCAACATGTCATGTGGCGAGCACCGGGAAAATAATGAACGATGAGTGTGCTATTCCCCCCTCCGTTTCCTAATATGTCATCTGAACGCGGCAAATCAGTTCCTCTACTTCCTTAATAAAAACTGGCTGCCAAACTTGGTAATTTGTCAGAATCATCTAGTGGATTAATCAACATAGAACTCGATGGATCATTATAGATAGCATACTCTGTGGTGATGGAATACTAACTGGCTTTGGGGCAGGGAACAGAAATGGAGTGGGGAAGGACAATGGAATGGAGCGTGGGAAAGGGCATGGCTGGCTGCAACCCTAAACAGGAGAACTTCCCACTACAACATTTTGTTGCAGGTCCTACTTGTTTCTAACGGAATTCTCAACCCCCTCCAACTCCCAGGACTCTTTGGGAGAAACCATGAGAGTGAAAGTGGTATAAAACATCTCCGTTGTGGCAACAGATTGTGGAATATCTTGCTGCAATCTGGCTTGGCCCTCTCACTGCTCACCTTTCAGGAGGCAGTGAAGAGAATTTTATTCCAGCAAGTGTTATCTTAATTTGGTTCTTTAATGCTTTAACTATTGCTCTTTACTATTTTATAGTTGTTTTGCGTTCATCATTTTATACTTCATGATCTGAGTTGTTGCTTTACTCTTCCATGTAAAAAAGTGGGATAAAATCATTTTAATAAAATAAATAAAGTAAAACCACTATTCGCTTGCAGTGTATTGATGCCCATACGTCCCTCTTTTTTAATTTTGTTGTTAACTGCTTTGAAAACTATTTTTCTGAAAGGCAGGACAGAAAGGTTTAAAATAAAATACAGATAAAACATATGACATTTACTCTGTACTAATATTCTGGAGAATACTGTACAGAAAACATGGTGTGTGAATCACCATTCTTCTGCTGTTAAACTGAACCTGTGAATGTAATCACTCATGATACATCTCCAACTTCTTTATTTTCCTCAGAAAAGAGATTAAGATCGATGGGTTTTTCCTTTTTTTATCCAAAACTACTCTGTTGATGATATTTTAAGACGGTTTACATGACTGAGGATTTGTCAGCTGCTTTTAGCCAAACATTGACGTACCACTGAAAATTGAACATTGCCATACCAGTGAAAATTACGACACTGAGTAAGAGTACTTTCCTAAAAACATTCATGCAATTGAACATTCAAAAGTGTCCAAGTCAGGGACTATTGTTTATCTGGAAAATAATTGTGTTTACCATGAAATAGAGAAGCAGCTTTCAAACTTTCAACACTCAGGGAATTTGTTTCCACAATGATTCATCTACCACACTCCCAACATGTTGCAGAGGCTGCCTGATGACTGAATCTGTGCCCTATGCCATGCCAAGCTCTGTAAGCTATAACCAATAAACCTTGACCATTTCTAACTTACTCTTAACTACATGTGGTTTGCTGGTCTTGTGACCATAATAATGAATAATAAAAAAACCCTACATGTGACCAATTCCTCCCCATATTTTCCCAGCTCCCAATATGCATGGCTGGCGCAAATTTGTTATGGTACTTTCAAACATACAATTCCTTGGGCTACCAATCAAAAGACATTGTGCAGCTATTTCATCTCTCCCTTCTTAATAGATTTTCTTTAGAAAGAAAAAAAGATTGAAAAAGTGGTAAGAAAACACAGGAGGGTTACAAATAAAAGGCAATATATGGTCCAACCATTAAAATTCCAGACTTGCAGCCTTTACACAATAAAAGCCTCATCTGGAAGAACCCTTAGTCTTTAAAGCTCTATAAGGGGCTTTCTATACCTAGGGAAAGCTCTGTGGTGGCTGTGAATCTGTGCTGTGTTAGTTATATGACACAGACACAGCTTCACAGCCACTATGGGGCTTTCCCACAAAGCTGCATATTGAAAAAGTTGGGGATTTACCCCAACCTTTTCAATGAGAGCAAGGTTAGTACGGCTCTTCTGCCATCTGATGTCACTGCGGGGCTAATCTGGGGGCGGTCCCTGGTGGAAGGCGACCGTCAATAGGTTGCCTTTCACCTGGAAGAGAGCAGGGGGTGGCTCCACCACGGGGGAGTAAAACCGCAAAGTTTTGGAGGGAGGCGGTACCAACTCGGGGCAGTGAAGACAGCCCCTAAGACTGTTCATTGTTTTTGTTGCAATGGACTAACATGGCTCCCTGACAGTTATTACAAAGTTAGTTGTCTTGTCAGATTTGCCTCATATCAGGGAAACAGTTCTTTCCCACTTCTTAACATCCAAAAAAATAAAAATAAAACCACTGTAATTAAATCTGACTTAATGAAAAGATATGCCATTTACCACATGTGTTTGAATAGAATATAATGGCCTAATAGTGCTAACTTAATATAAATTACGCTCACAGGAATGTAGTAGAGCCGACAAGACAAACTCTTTTTCTTTGGGAATCACATCCTGACATCCATTGCCAATGCACAGACTATCAATAATATATTAATATAATATATGTATATAAAATTTCAAAGGAGACTCTTCCAGTGATACAAGATTGATGCTTCACGGCATGAAATGGCTATCACAATTCATGTAGCAGTGTTTCAATTTCTGCCTAGTGTATTCCAGGAACGAACAACCAGCTTTCTAAGGTTGTTATCACACGGGCGGTTTTAAGCACACCTGTGGCAACTTTGCTCCACTTCTTCAGCGCTGGACTCGCACGACGTTGTCCCCATCCTGCTGCTTTCCCACCCTGAGGTCGCAGGTTTTAGTTTCTGTTTCGATTTATCCCTGAACGGGCAAAGTCCGAAACAGGCAAAGTTCAACAGGTCAAGCTGAAGTATCGCAGCTATACCGACCACGTGTGATTCAAAACGCTAGACTCGAATAGGAAACGGAGGGGGAATCCCGCAGAAGCAACAAAGCCCCGAATCTGTAATTGTAATGTCCCTTGTGCGTGGTCAATGTGGGGGTGAGTTTATCTGCAGTTCACCCCTAGGCCTTGCTCTCCAAGTAATGATTCTGAAGCTTCCACAACAGTATTCTTTATTGTTACACATGTGAGAGAAGACTAACTTGAGGAACCACACACCTGACTGCCTGGCTCCAAGGCCAACACAAAGAGCATAGAGAAGAGGCCCCATCCAGGCCTCCAGAAAGGAAAGAGAAACTAACAGCTGTAGTCCTCTTAAAGGTATGCACACATACATATCACTGCAATAAAATATTTTATATATTAAAAGGTGTTCCTATCAGAACATACAAACTTTTAGAAAATGTGAAAAAAATATTACAAAACTGCAAATGTTTAACACTTTCAAAATATATAAACAATACTTGGGATAAAAATCTTAAACTTGAAATCTGGAAACCATGAAGAAAAATCATGGAATACACATTGTTCAACTCTAGTCTTGAGACACTTTAGCTTCAAGAAATACCTTCCCCATTAGATGTCACCTGCTACACATTACTAATATAGGTGAGCAATTGAGCAAGTGGTTAATGTGGGGAAGCCTTTCTTCTTCTTCTTCTTCTTCTTCTTCTTCTTCTTCTTCTTCTTCTTCTTCAGTTTAATGGTGAAGCAAGGCCAAAAAAACACCCTAATCCCAGCCTTTCCACTTGATAAGTACCAAAACCTTTCCCACACATTGGCTGAGTTTGGACGACACTTTAGGCAACAGAGGGGGGAATAGGCAACTCACCGTGCATTATTTTGCCAGTACTCCCCACACGACATGTTGCCCCGCCCTCCGTTGCATGGCTGAAACTCCTGTTGTCCTTCTGACAGTCCGTTGCTCCTCCCCCCTCCTTCCAGGGCTATCCCATCAGCCAGTGCAAGTTCTGCTGGCTGTAGAGGAGCGGGTGGAGCACTTTCAGCTGCTCCTGCCAGAGGGCTCTTATGTCCTTCTGAAATAATGCACACAACATGGGGAAATCAGCAATGGAGCCCACCACACAACATAATAACCAACGGGTCTCCAGATAAGCAACAGAGCAGCCCGTTGTTTTTCTTCATTGCTTAATTACAGAAATTAGCGCACCGTGAGTTGTTTGTTTGTCCCCCCCCACATGACATGATAAGCAACGCAACAGACGGTTGACTCTTTACCCCCACCCCGGTTGCTTATCATGTCATCCGAACCCAGCCATTGGAATGTAGAGGGGTGGAGAAGGGAGGGGAAGCCACGCCTTCCTTTCTTCTATACAGATGATCCAGTTAATCTGCATGTAGTAGATAATTTTGCTGCTTGGTTGTTTCTATAGGGCCAGAGTTTATGCCCTTTAGATTAAAGCCAATAATTTCCTACTGAATGCTTCCTAAGAGTTTGCACAGAATAAAATGAAGGAAATCAAAATCCATTCAAAATGAATTGTCTTTGAAAATCATTTACCATATTGTAGGGTGACCAGATAAAATCCAGGTCAGGGCTCTTGTAACTTTAACAGTTGTAGAGAAAAGGGAAATTCAGCCAATGTCATTTGTATGCAATTAGTTCCTGGTGAAATTCCCTCTTCAGCACAACAGTTAAAGTTGCAGGCACTATACTAGAGTGACCATATACAAAAGAAGGCAGGGCCCTTGCAACTTTAACTGTGGTGATGAAGAGGGAATTTCACCAGGAACTAATTGCATACAAATGATACTGGCTGAAATTCCCTTTTCTCTACAACTGTTAAAGTTACATGAGCCCTGACCTGGATTTTATCTGGTCAGCCTACCATATTGACTCTTTCGAAACAAGCTAAACATATGGGTTTGGGGTTGGTTTATTTATTTATTTTTGTTTGCTTATTCGATTTACTTCCCAGTTAGAAGGACGGAACTTGGCACATTGCTCTGGTTTTGCCTAACTAATGGCAGTTAACTCAAACATTTTTACTTAGTTACTTAGACCAACCTTGCAATTTCAATGATTACAAAATTGTGAAACCTTTCCTATTTCTGCCAGTTCTCCCCTGCAAATACACCCTCGGCTTCTTCATTAGAATATGAGTCAAACATAGCATATGAATCAAATATAGTGTTGGGAGCCCCATGTTTGCTTCATAGCATGCAGTTCCACCCACAACTAATGGTACTGCTTTATAGTGTTGCAAATGAGTAGGTTTACTGGTGGGATGGAAGTAACAGCCTACACTTGAATACTTTCAAACAGCTGCTACCACTGCTATTTTCCCCAGCGAGTCTGACAGTTTGCTCTGGAATTGCTCCTCTTCCAATAATTGTATGAAGACTAGGGATGGGTGAACAAGTGATGTTCAACACTAGTAGTGTTCTCCAAACACTGGTTCACCACTCATCTTGTGCCAGATTCCTATTTGCATTTGTGATTGCTGTTTACTTGGTATAAATGGGAGATTTGCACAAATTGGGCAGCAATCGAGCAGGAGACGTGTACAAAATCTCCCCAAATTTATGCAGATCTCCCTAAATGTTAGGGAATTTGGCTAAATTAGGAAATTTGCATGGATCAAAGTGGGAATTGGGTACGAGACAAATGTAAGCACATGTTCAACAATTTGCGAACATTTTCGGGAGACATGCGCTCACATTCAAGCCTTCGAAAAGGACATGCTCACATGTTTTGTAAGAAAAAAAATCAAATTCTCATACATCCCTAATGAAGATAGACCGTAAACACTCTGTGGCTGGGTAAACACAGTCTGCCTATTCTTGGAAGTACTTTTCTTTATTACTACTTATGTCAGAAGTCCAACATTATGAGGTCATAAACATGCACCAGAGGTGTATCATCTCACATGAATTTGGAGATATATTCATGTGATATTTCCTGTGAAATACCTTTCTGTGCTAATTTACATCCATGTGGATCACCAAATACTGTATGTTAATAGGGACTTGGAGAAATTCAAAGTTTCCCAAGGCCAGCTCCAGAGGGTGATGAGGTCAGGCTCCAAGTGATAATGGCCCAGTGCCCCCAAGAGCACTGTCCTTGTTACGTTGCACAGAACACACAAAAAGATCAGAGGAAGCCTCAGATAATTCTTGTTTTGCCCATTCCATCCCTTACAAGTTGGGGGGAGTCAGTAATAGTTCTTTGCCCATGCTCCCCCACCCCATATCCTGGTGCCAGATTAACTTCTATGACGATCAACATAATATAAATCTGAATGGATAGGCAACTTTGGGAGTGGGGGTGAGTCCAGAAGCCACTTTCCACCCACTGGAGTAGCTTCTCCATGAGCTGCTTTATTGTCACTGCCGTACTGCTGAACTTGGTGTTGCTGTAACAAATTTATTCGGTGATTTGGCACCAAACGTCTGTAGCAAAATGCAAAGGAGCTGTAGAAAGGGGAAATTTAGCTTGGAAACAAGCTAAATTTGTCCTTTTTAAGGCTCAGTAGCCATAATTTTGGTCATTTTATTTTTTGCTAGTGGCACCTAGAGGGCATATAGAAGGAAGTTGAAGGTGGTTGGTTTTCTGAAGTTACCTGATTCCCTGGCTAAGTCTTCTTGCTGGAAGTCCCTACAGATGATTGGGTGATGCAGCAAATACGAAGACAGCATCTGGTCCTTGGGGTTCCCAGTCTGAACCCTGTGATGTCCGACACTGAGGTACAAACTAGACTTCACAAAAGTTGAATTGCTTCCACAGAAAACAGCTGCACTGCGTCTCTTCTTCCTCTCCACATGTAACACCCGGTACTCCTAGAAGTGTGAAATGACATCACTATGCTCTAAGTTCTTTGGCCCTGCAAGAAGTAGCCAATGAAGTGAAGCAAGTATGTGACATCATCATGTGGTCTGGATTACTACTAGATGCTTCCATGATAGGATGGTGGAGAAATGAGATGTTGGGGTCGGGGCTTCTGCTCCTGTCAGCAGCCAGACAACTCTCATAGTATATAACATCTAATGCCAGTTTAACTTATAATAGACATTTTCTTTTTTCGTTCATGGCTGAGGCAGGACTTGAACCTTGACACTAAGCACATCCGCACATTTCCTTATTTTGCACAATTTAACGTTTTTCCACTATTATCAGTTTGCCTATCAATCATAATTTATATACTGGCTCAGGACAGTTTACATAAAAATCCACTAAAGCTATATACTAAAATAAAACAAAGGGCAAAACCAAAATTCCCACTTTGCACCTTCCAGGATTTTGAGATTTTACCAAGAATTGTCCGCATATTTTCAAGTCTACTTTTGCACCAGTAATGTGTAGAAACTCTTTATTTATTGATTTATGAAGAAGAAGGAGAAGAAGGGGGAGCTGAGATTCTCATGGTAGGTCCCCTCTACAAGAATTCGGTTTGATGCCCAGTTGGCCGATTATGCGCATCTTCTTGCAATCGCTTTTACGCCTAATCCCTATACACGGGGGGCGGTGAAGCGCATTACCGGTTGTATGAAACGCACTTTAAAGGTGTTTACATGCGGAGAATCGCTTGTTTACATGGTCATAAGGCGCTTTCACTCCCGCGGTAAATTAAAACTTGCTATTTAACGCACATTCGATAATGCGCATAATCGGTCAGAAAAAGCGCCTCAACCCCCGATTTGCACTCCGTTCATGTGGAGGTAAAATCGGTAATGCGCTTTGAAAGAGCTTTAAATTGCTCTTGTAGAGGCACCCGTAGTGAATTTTACTTTCTGTTCTAACTGTGCTATTGAAGTGAAGGCCATACAACTCTGCCTCATTCTAAAATGAAAGAACCTGTCCCACTAAATTAACCTAATGAAGTTCTTCACTAAAAGGAAATACCATACCAGTTCCCACTATATAGGATTTCTTAACCGAATATGACTGCCTTTCATGTTGTGCAATGTGGAGCGTCTGTGGAACTGTGAAGGTCCCATTTTGCTTTCATACCGTGTTTCTGTTACAAACATTCTGGTTCATAGTTCACCACCAAATCAAATAATATGAGGTCTTAAACCTGTCTCACTGGGTATACTAGGTTGCCTACACCTGTGTTCTCCTGCTTTTCTGGAACTGCCAGTTAAATAAATCAATTGCAACAAGTTTAACAAGATTATGGTTGGCCTGACTATTTCGTAAGGCGAGGTACCAAGATGCCTTCACATAATAAGTTTTCCTCCCATAATCTGGAGGGTCTGTTGATGCCAGGTAAGTAACAGTAAAAAGGTGCCTAGTATCAGCAACATCTCCCTTCTGCCTGGCAATGGCAAGCAGATGAGAAAGGCGATGCGGATTCCTAAAAGTGGAAAGGACACTCAGGAACCGTCCAACAGAATGTGAAATTAGAAGACTGGTTTTCTGGTTTAGTCAAGGCAGTCACTTCAGCAATATTTCCAGTGGCATTACATTTATTTTCGGCTGTAAAACGAAATTAGATTGCATTTTCAACCAATGAGAAATTATGGAGTGTGCTGTCATCTGCCATAGCGACCAGTGAGGCTTCTGCCCCAAAGGTGGGAGTTAAGGAAATCTGTTTAACCAGTCAGAGGAAATTACATGTTGGCTAATTCACTGGTTTACACAAATGCTACTCTGGCAAACAAAACTAAACTTGAACAAGTACAGAATGCTGTGATTGTTCCGGCCTATTGGCAACTATTCTGAATCAGTCTGAAGTAGGAGCTGCTAGTGGAATATCTATACTCAGGCCTGACATAATGTCCTCAGGAAGTACATAAAATTTGTTGACAGGTGATGGGGGAGGGGAGGTTGAATTAACCCTGCTGCTCCTTAGTAGGATGCAGAGAATGGCACAAAAAGTACTTCAGCTGGAGCTAAAGTAAATCTTTGTAAACCGCTCAGAGAGCTTCGGCTATAGGGTGGTATAGAAATCATCATCATCATCATCATCATCTGAATGGCCTTGATTGTTAAGAATACAAGGAAGTTGGAGGTTAGATTATCAGCTGAAGGGTGTTTATGGACTTGGTCAGTAATTTCTGAAGACCCAGTCGCTGGGCTGCCTAGAAGGATCCTCCTCCAACAATTTATTCTCCTCCCTGTTTGAAAAAAATCTATTGAGGATGAAGAATGGGCAAGATCTGGCTGGTGATTGTAGGGAGTTCTTACAAAAAGTTGGAGAAGTTGCTTAAGTTCCATCACCTGAGGGACTTGACCTGAAGAACCCCCCTGGAGAAAGGAATAGTCAGATCTTCTTTATCTCTTTAATGGAGAGATGCCCTGAGAAATAAGCACTACCTCAGTCTTGCCTAACCTGGTGCCCTCTATATGTTTTGAACTACAACTCCCAATATTCCAGACCAGTGGTCATGTTGTCTGGGTCTGATGGGACCTCCAGGTTGGGGAAGGCTGCTCTAACTATTTAGCTGGGAGAGTAGGAAAGCTGTCCCCTGCTTGGTGATGTCGGTGAAGATTGGGGACAGTGGAGCTGGGTGCTACTTCAAGCTCTGGATATACTCCTCATTTGTAACATGAGGAGTCCCATGATGCTCTGATGCTTCCAGAGGAGTTGACTGTCCCAGTTGGATGTGAGAGCAAAGGCAAGAGAAATAATATAGTCAATGTGATTGGCAAGCCTATTTGACCTGACCCTGGAGACGGGCCCTAGCTTGACATTAAATAACTTCAGTGAACCAAGCAGGAGTAGGACTTGGCCCTGGCATGGGCCTTGGAAAGGCAATGGTCAGAGGTGGTTTTAGACCTTCAAAAAGGCTGGCTAAATGGTTTTGCCCTCCAGCATGGCAGTGGGGAGGTGGGATGAAGGATTAGGTCCTAGTCACTCCTAATTTGGAGTTCACCACACTTGCCACCCAATTGGGGCTTTTCGCACTGGCTGAGGTCATGTAGGACCCCAACCTGGCGGTCCCACTCAAAAGCTGGTGGGGCAAAGCCTAGGCTTTCCCACCAGAAAGCTCCTCTCAATCATACTGTCTGAAATGGCTCTAAACACTGATCCTTTATCCCAGATTGTAAGTTTGGGGTTGAGGGGGAGTGTTGCCTAGCTTGTCATGTTCCAGCCCTTCCTGATTCACCTGGCTCAGAAGAACTGTGGTGCAGGAGGAGCAGAAAGGGCTGGGTGCTGGTTTCTGTTGTCTTGGGGACCAACACTCTCTCTGCCTTAGTTTTCCTCTGTCCCACCCCCTCACATAGCTCTGGAAAAGGTTTTGCCTCCCTGTCACAGGCAGGAAAACAAGTTAAATACTGGTGAGAGGCCATCTTGCATAAACAGGCTTGTAGTCCTGCCTGTCTTGTCCCCGAAGACTGAACCTACAATTTTTAACGATAGGAGAAGAAAGCAAAGCACCATATGACCTAGTTCACGAATAATGAAAATTCCTGGGTTGTTTAAGCCAGAAATTGTCAGAGATGAGCAACAGTGAGCAAGGGCATTGCTTCCTATGTGCTGTTGACTGAAAGCGGGCGGGAGGCATCACACTTGCTGTTTCAGAGCCACACCTGACTATGAGTTAAGCAACTACATAGTTAGCCACTGTATGCAAACCAGGTGTCTTATCATTGTTATTAATCTGCATAATATCTCCATGCAAATTCATATTTTCCTGGCACAAGGAATTCTATTCTATTTATTTATTTACTTAGAATTGCTCCATAACATAGGTTCTCTTGGAAACATTTTTAATTTAAATAGACAATCTAAACCTGGGGTCAGTAGCTTGGCACCTGCAGATGCCCTGGCACCCGCCAAGACCCCTGCCAGAACCCCGTCACCCATCTGCACCCACTCTGCTTTCGCTGCCACCACTTTTCCCTGTCTCCATGGGCCTGAAAAGGTTGCTTCCTCCTGCAGCCAGGGAGCAAGAAGTCAGCAGATCAGGAGAGAAGACTTTCTGCTTCTTGGTCTTGGGAGGAAGGCAGGGAAAGGGTGGAGGAAATCCTGAGGAGAAAAAGGCAGAATCAGCACCGGTTTCAGTGGGGGAAGGAAATTCATGGGAGGAGGAGGAGAAGAAGAAGAAGAAGAAGAAGGAGGAGGAGGAGGAGGAGGAGGAGGAGGAGGAGGAGGAAGTGGGGTGGGGCAAGAAAAGAAAGAATCCTGTAAATGAATACCCAGAGGCACAAATGACTTTGCGACAAATGTGCCTACAGGCCTGGGAAAAAACTCACAGGAAAGTGCCCATGGCTGCAAAAAGGTTGCCTGCTCCTGACTTAACCAGCTTTTCCTGGCACAGATTCTAACCCTAATTGGATGTTTTCTAATGTAGGTACAATGAACACGCACGCTCAGGGTTGGGGGACAGTATCACAGCAGCAGTCTCTGCCCACAGTGTTTAGGGGTTCACGGCAATACCTGAAAAGTTGGCCAGATGAGCAAAGGGATCATGTTCAGAGCTAAGAAAAGAACAGAAATAGTACATTTCTTTTTTGCCTGCTTGCCAATTATCAGTTATTTGGGGTTGGGCTGTGACTGGATCCGGAGCTGGATCCCGGATCCGGATCGGATCGGGCTGATTTGGCCCAATCTGGGCCCTATCCTAACTGGATCAGATTGGGCCTGGATCGGGCCGGATCGGGTGGGGGGATTTCCCCATTACTTTATGTTAAAAATGCCTTGCAGAAAGCACATTATAAGCATATGAGCAAGATTTTAGATGCAGAGTGTGCCATAGAGTATACACAGCCATCACTAGAGTTAGCTTCCACAACATCTAAGTCAGCCTCTTAAGATAGTTTATGAGAACTATATCCACATCTTTTACATTCCATTTCCTGGATATGCTGTAAACACCGAATGACTAGCCAAACAAAACCAGTTTAGATAGTTCCGTGCTTCAATGATTCCTCAATTAATTCAACTTACTATCATTAATCATTGGGATCCACCCTGTCTGTCTCAGAGCTCCAAGGAGAAAGTGATGTTTCTTGGTAGGGCATGGGACTATGAATTCTCTATATGGTGTGTGCTCAGCTGAAAAACAGGAAGTGCTGGAGCTCAAGGCTGTCAGCTCAGGGCAGCCTATCTAAAGGCTCCTACAGCCTTTTGTTTTGTCTTTTATTTAAGAAAGGGAAAGCAGCCTTAATAGACAGTGATTTAGAGCAGGGAAGTGGCCAGGGGAGGAATTGTTTAACCCATTCCCCACTCCAAATAACCCCACCGTTCTGCTAGTCCCTGCCTCCATGGGGGTGGGGGACAGAAAGTGGCTTTGAGGGCAATTGAAGCAAAAAAATGGAAGATGAGGTTTAGCACTCCATACTCTGCTCTAAATGTCCCCTTCCTGAAACTATGTTTACACTCCCCCATCTCTACAATAAATACAATATAATATTTTTGCTACTGCTGCTGAATTCCGTGGTACTGCGGTGGCAGGAATGTGATTTGCAGGGGGGGGGGCAGAAATGGCCCCTGGACTCCCCCTCCCCAAGTTGTCTATGCCTGCCTTAAAGGGGGGGGAGAGAAAATAGCAGTCACCATCACCACCATCACGCATTGGAGGGGAAAGATATGAAGCAGAGAGCCTGCTCTATGCACATAAGCTCCCACAGGAATTAGAGCCAAAGCAGCCATCACTTTAAAGACATAGGTAGCAGCCACATTTCTTTTTCATTTTTACTTCGTTGTAGGCACAGGCAGGTTGGGACACTAGCATGGGAGTGAGGGGGGGACTTTAACCCTTCTCCACTGCTGTGGGCCTTAGCTGGATTAGTCTCCCTGTAACTGCAGTTTCTATTGCAAAATTATAGATTGCTAATTTGCAATAGAAATTGCAGAGGCTGGACCTACAATCCAAGTAAGGCCCATAGTGGTGGGTGGGGAAGGGTTAAAGCTACCCTACCCCTATGCTAGGATCCCAATCCAGAGCAAGCCCCTGTACCCCTGAGTAAAAAATGAAATAAGACATAGCTGTTAGTTACGTCTGTAAAGTAATATCTGTTTTGACCCTTAGAGAAGCGGGGCCAGCGACTGCAGCCCTCCAATCTCCCCCTCATGCAAACTGTGTGAGGATGTATGCCCACATAGGACTATAGTTAGCTGATGCATTTGATGGGAGATTGAAGTTCTGAAACCCCTGGGATTCAAGACTTATAAGAAATGACAGAAAATATTCGGTAAAGCTTATTCAGCTGTTGTTCCAGCTAAGACCATGACCTAGTCACAATACCTGAAGGATAGGGACGTAGCTGGACCACCAAGCAAAGTTGGTGCCCAGCTACTCTGTGCCACTGAGGCCAACTGAGCTTCCAGTGACAAAGATGGTTCCAGGGGGAGTGCAATCCACCCAGAACAGTTCAGCACCCTCCATCGGGTCAGAAGAACCACCTGCTAACAGCATCTCGGTCTTGTCTGGATTGAGTTTCAGTTTATTAGCTCTTATTCAATTCATTGTCACAACCAGGTGCCAATCTAGCTCTTCCACAGCATCACCTAATGAAGATGAAAAGGAAAAATAGAGTTGCGTGTCATCAGCATACTGACTGATGATAACACACTCCAGAACTCTGGTTGACTACACTCAACAGTTTCATGTAGAAGTTAAATAGCATGGGAGACAAAGCTGATCCCTGAATCCTTCGGGCCAAGCAATATTCCCCAAGTACCACCTTTTGGAGCTGACCACTCAAGTAGGAGTGAAACCACTGCAATGCAGTGCCTTCCACTTCCAACTCAGACAATCAACCCAGAAGGATATCATGGTCAATGGTATCGCAAGCTGTCGAAAGATCAAAGAGAATCAACAAGGTCACGCTCCCTGTCTCTCTCCCAACATAAGTCATCATACTAGGTTACCAAGGCTGTTTCCATGCCAAAACCTGGCCTGAACTCCAACTGAAATGTATCCAGATAACCAGTCATCCAAGAGTTTCTTGAGCTGGTTGGCAACCACCTGCTCAAAGACCTGCCCAGAAAAGGAACATTTGCCTGTGGTCAAAAATTATTAAGGTTTTCCAGGACCAGGGAGGGCTTCTTCATGAGTAATCTCACCACTGCCTCTTTCAGGTGGCCCGGGACCACTCTCTTTAGCAAGAAGGCATTAATCACCTCCCTGGCCCAGCTGGCTCTTCCCTTCCCTCCCTGTCAGTTTTATAAGTCAAGAGAGGAAAGGATCCAATATGGAAGAGGTTGCATGAACCTGTCCAAGCGCCTTGTCAACATCCTGAAGCGGCATCAACTGAAACCCATCCAAGAAAACTGGACAGGGCTGGATCCTTCACCTGATTCACTTGCTGTAACACTAGAGTTTAATTCCCAGTATATGGAAGTGCTTAGCCAATGTATCATTGCAGGCCTCAGACTGATCAACAGTGTCCTTACAGCCAGCATGTAATAGGCCTTGGACGACCCTGAAAAGCTTTGCTGAGTGATACTTAGAGGATTCAGTAGAGGCAGTCCTCACTGCCCCTGAATATACCTTACTATAGGCACTTACTAGTGTTTCATTGCATCCACCAGGAGTTCTTCTCCATCTGTTCTTAAGTCATCTCCTATTTTGCTTCAACTGGAGCAATATGAGCTTTACTGTGGAGAGGGCATTCAGGAGCAATCATGTCAACCATCCAGGTCATTTCTGCATTCCACAGATCAACCAGGGTTTCAACAAAAGAGCCAGACATATCGGCCAGAAACTTCCCCAGAGCCTTCTGGCAACTATCTGGATCCATTAGACTCTGGGGATAGATCATTTTAATAGAGGAGAAATTTGCCATAAGCTGGTGATGGCTATGGCAAAGGGACTGTCTCAAAGTCTCCAACCTTCAGACCACCATCTCTATGTCCAGTTGAGAAAACCAAGTCTAGAGTATGCCCTGCTACATGTGTTGGGCTGATGACATGTTGAGACAGACCCATGGTTGTTAGGAGGACCACAAAGTCCTGAGACTACCTCCATCAGCTCAGATAAGGAGTCTGTTGAGCAGTGGGGTGGTATCCCCAATCGGTCCTATTGACCTAAGACAAAGTGCAAACACTTCAGACCAGTAGTCAAATAGACAGGGAACCTGTAGACGGAGATGGAATTCCTATACACCACAGCAACCCATGCTCCCCAACCCTCAAATTTACCCTGGTGCTGAACCAAGTACCCCAGTGGGCAGAGCTGGGAAAGACTATCTATTCCCTGCTCACCCACCCAGGTCTCGGTTACACATGCCAGGTTGGCCACGACTTCATGGATAAGGGAGTACATATTTTCAACTGATTTGGCATTTAAAACCAGCATCCAGAGACCAAGGGTAGGCTGATATGACAATCACCAAACCTGAAGGTTGGGGGAGGGCTAGAACACAACACAGCCATTAACCCTCTAGGCTGTGTTCCCCTAAGATGGCTAGCCATCTTCCCAATGCCATATCTTCCGCAACCTGTAACCATGTTAATTGGAGTTTCCTGAGATTGCCCCACTCTCCCAGCATATAACCAGATTTTAAAAGAAAAACCAACCCCCCACACCCACCCACCCACAAGAAAACTGCTGAAGCCAATCAACCTAATGTTTGGGAGGGAGTGGCCCATGACCTCGCATCCCCCCAAAGGGACTCCCCCAAAAGGGGTGATCCCGCTAGAGGTGTAAAATTTTCATAAATTTTGAAACCATGGGGAAAATATCAGACAGGTCAGACAAAACAGTTTCTCTGGCACTGTCTTGGCTGAGCAAGTCTCACACGTTCCATCTATGTGACATGACGACCAGACCCTTATGGGCCCTGGATGGCAATTGAATCTTAAAGTAGCTAAGTAGTCCGAATTAGGTTATTTAAAGAGGAAGAAAACAAATTCTTATAAAAGTGGGCTTTTCTTCATTTCATTCATAGAAGCAATACTTGATCATTACTTGGAGTAAGTAGCAAGGTAAAAAAAGAAAGTACATGGGGGGTGGGGTTTTAGTTGAAATTAGGCCCAACCCATGGGCATCCATTGAAAAGAACTTGTCTGTCTATGACTTACCCAACATCACAAAGTCCCCTTTATCCTGAGATTCAGAACTCAGTCACTATTGTGAGAGGTTTGCTGATCAGGCCCTGAATTAAAGTTAGTCCACTTGTAGCATCCGTAGCCAACCAAATGCCTTAGCTTTTTGTCCAACCTATCAGATGAGAGGGTGAACCACACTTCTCTCTTGTGTAATAAATGTGTGTGTGTGCACATGTTAGAATTATCCCATCCCATGCCACGGTCACAATCTGGGAACCATAGAAACAGTCCTATCCCTGCTCAATGGTCATAAGCCCAAACTCCACCCAGACAAGTTTCCTCTGACCCATAATACTTTGCCAAAGTTTGTTATAACTCAGTATATCTCAGCTTAAAACAACTCACACACACACATACTAAAATGAGGAAAATCCCTTCATGCCTACACATCTTATAATAAATTTACTATACCTATATAGTTAGCCAAAATCAATTAAAACAGAACAATAAAAACAATGATCAATTGTTAAAACCCAACAACCCTAAAAGGAACAGAACAAAACTAAAACAACTCTGGGAATCTGTCTTATTACTCTTGCTTTACATTTCTCAGAGAATTAATACAGTGTATAGCAGGCACCTCTCTTCCTAGCAAAAAACAAACCCAAAAACAACAACACCTCTCCCCTTATCCTGAGATATCAGATTTTGAGAAACATTGTATGCTTCTGCTGACCAGAACAAATACATTGCATACCAAGTTTCATGATTTGAAATAGCTGCTTTTAAAATTAGACAGAATTATGTATAATGTGTGTGTGTGTGTGTGTGGAGAGAGAGAGAGAGAGAGAGAGAGAGAGAGAGAGAGAGACTGATGGATATTGATTGATTCCCTATTGTGGTTTTGTTCAGGGTTTTCTCTTTTTTTTCTCATCTGTTTTGCAATGACCCTTAGGGCATGTCTACACCAGCCATTTATCCCGGGATCAGCTCGAGGTCGTCCCTGTGCATCCAAATGATGCACAGCTGATCCCGGGGTTAACCTGGGACGACCTCTCAGTTATCCTGGGATAACTGGGACTCCACTTATCCCCATTTTTCCCGTGGTCCCGGGACAACCCCGAGGACCGCGAGCAGTGTGGCACAGGTTCCCGGTTCCTCCCTCCTCCCTGCAAGTAGCAGGGCTCTTCAAACGGGCACGATGCCGTGCAGGGGGGCTCCTTGCCCATTGGGGGAGGAAGGCAGCATTTTCACCATCCCTGGGATGGCTCTCGGTGTTTTGGGGTGCTGAATTTGAAGGTTACCCCCCAAAAAAACCTTACCTTTGGCACAGGGTCGCACCAGCGCACCTTCTTAAAAAAAAATCGCCATACCAGGAACGTCCCTCTTGACTTCCAGAATGTTGTGCTGGTGTGTGCATCCTGGGGGACGATCCTGGAAGCTGTAAACCCTGAGATCCTCCCCCTCCCCACCCCACTCATGACCCAGAAGGCCTGCAAGTATAGATGAGCTTAGTTTTAAACAAATAAAGATTGAACTGAACATAAACCCAGTATACGATGGAACTGTGATTTCATCAATTCAATAAATCCAGTATTGCACTTGAATAAAATTGTACAATGCGTATCCCAAGTTGTCAAAACTGAGTCAGTTTATTGGCTAACATCCTTTAAATCTTTGGTTCAACAAGTTCATTATTACACCGACATTTAATTGCACCAAGGCCAAAAGTTGATTCTAAAATCAAAAAGTTAATATTGAAATATTCCCTGGACATAACATAAGAAGAGCAATTAAGTTTTAATGCTCTCTCTTTTATTAGATCAATTAATTCTCTATTCACCATGAGTCTCACATAAAAAGTTACTTAATCTTCAGCATTATAGCAGAAGCACTTCAAAATCACGATTCTTCATTTCAGATGCCTTTCCCAATCTGAAGCCTTTCTCAACCAGGAACTTGCTAATTATAGTACTGATTCTTGCTGGATGATCATGACACGAAAAGTTGCTTCATCTCCATCATGAAAGAACAATAAGATTCAGTTCGCCTTTCCCAGTCAGAAGGCTGTCTCCATGTCAGCTTAGTCTTGCCAACTCAGAGCCTCATACACACTTAACAACAACAACAAAAATATTCAGCAGTGAAGGACTCCGATTTGGATAAGAGCTGGGGTGCTAGGGGAAGGAGAAAAGTGTTCTCTCGTCTAACTTACATGTTCAACACTGCATTTAGCCCTGCAAAAACGACAAAACCTATTGTACTGAAGAGATAATTGTAGCATGAGGGGTATATTACTGAAATTGCACACGAAGAAGGGTAAAACCTACACAAAAATAGGGTATTAAATATTGGTGTAAGAAAACTCAAAAGAAACAAAGGCTGCTGTAAAGATTAGCAGGTCCCGATTTTCTCTGACCCATACAGTAGTAGATCAGTGGGCTGCAAGTGTTTTCCTGTGCAAGGCTGAAGGCACAGAGCCACTGAGAAGCTGCAACACGACCATTTTGTCTAGCCTACTGAGTAGGCTGACCATATGAAAAGGAGGACAGGGCTCATGTAACTTTAACAATTGTAGAGAAAAGGGAATTTCAGCCAGTGTCATTTGTATGTAATTAGTTCCTGGTGAAATCCCCTCTTCATCACCACAGTTAAAGTTGCAGGGGCCCTGCCTTCTTTTGTATATGGTCACTCTAGTATAGTGCCTGCAACTTTAACTGTTGTGATGAAGAGGGAATTTCACCAGGGGCTAATTGCATACAAATGACACTGGCTGAAATTCCCTTTTCTCTACAACTGTTAAAGTTACAGGAGCCCTGTCCTCCTTTTCATATGGTCAGCCTACTACTGAGCCCATAAACATATGGTGAGAATGGAGTGGAATCATGCCTGCTGGTTGTTTCTCCTCCATGACGGCACATCCACTGCCTTTGCACTTTATGACAGCCCCAGATATAGTATTAGTCTGAAAGGCCCCTTTGTTCATAGATAATTGTGCATGAATGTAGGCTAGGCTGACCGTGTTAAATGGCAGTAAGCACAGGAGACACTCTGTAAGTTTGCAATGTCGTGTAAAAGACCCGCAAACCTCCATGAATAACTCATCTCGAGTGTGCAATAAAACCTTAGTGTAGAAATGCTCTAAGCCTCTAAGCATATCTATTTTAAGAAGGGCAATTGCCCTAGGCCTCACATACAGAGAGGGGCACATTAACATTGATAATGAACATCAATACATAGATGCTACTGTATTGTTGCAAACTTTTTTGAGGAGGGGACTGAATCCCACTAAATTAAGCTTCATAACACTTATGGGGTGGGGGAATAACAAATGTTCTTTTGCCACAAAGTAAATTAAATATATCTTTGAAACATAAATGGTCGTCTGTGGATAGTGCATCACAAAGGGCGCAGAAAAAGTCCCAGAACTCTCAGCATTCCCCAGCCAGCCATGCTAGAACCTGTTTCAGCTATGAAGCAGGTGCCAATAGTTATAGGACTTTTTCTGTCTAAACATGCATAGGATTGTGTTCTAATTAGACTTAGTGTTTTAGATGTGGAATCAGCAACTTTTACCTCATCAACAAAAACAGCAATTGGTTCTTTCTCTCTCCTTTCTGCCTTGCCAAAAGTAGTCAAGAGGGCAAGTTAGGTAGATTGCCCGAGAGAGAGAATTCCAAATCAACTGGACCATGCTTTCCAAAAGAATGGTAAAAAGGAAAGGAATGCAAAAGCTTTAGCAAGACCTTCAAATTTCTCTCTCTTCTGAACTAAAACATTTCATTCACTTCTTAGATAGTAGAGAGGGGTGTGATGATGGACCTGTGACTACTGCACATAGTATTTTCAAGAAATAATTTACAATAAGGAATGGGTTGAAGCTTTTCCAAATGTAAATAGCTTTCTGCCTTTATCTAACTCTGCCCATTTCAAATTGTGTAGAAAGAGCATACTCCAAATTATCCTTTATTAAAAAATAAGTTATGGTCAACAATATTACAGTCAATCCTATTGGCATTATCTGTTCTCTTGACAGAACAGAACCTTCTGGGATAAATTACTTCTGATAATCTCATATCTGCTGCCAAGAAAAGTAGGGAGATATAACTTTTACAAAAACCTGAATGTTTGTCATTTTCTTTAACTTTGCTGATGTTTATGTTGATTGATTAGGAACGGAGGAACACCTCAAATGCACAAACCAAGAAAACAATGTCTTCGGTGGTAGATAATGATCTTAGCTCTTATTGTATGCTCTACGTATTCGGAGTTAAAAACTCCTTTGTCGGGAGCTAAAGTAGTACAAAGGCCAACACTATAAAAAACATAAATCCATTAGAAACGTGAAAAATATTAAGACAGAATGTAAAAATTAGAACCACAATCCTAAAAGCTCTTATTCTGTGATAACATACAGTTTAAAATGTAAAACACTGGCAGACTCTAGTATTACACAACCATCTTCCCTTAGAAACCAAATTAGTGCTGTACTAAGAGGGACACCAAGGCAACAGAAGGTACAATAATAATAATAATAATAATAATAACAATTTATTTCTTACCCGCCTCTCCATCCGGATCGAGGCGGGGAACAACAACATGATAAAATACATAAAACTGATTAAAACATGACACATATTATTAAAACTGCATTAAAACATCCTAAAACATCCTTAAAAACATCCTTAAAACTTCATAAGAAAATTTTCTAGGGGTTGAACAGCATACTTACAGTAACACCAATACTTGGCTTTAATCTGGATGCAAATTCCCAATATTAATGAGCAAACATTGAAGAACTCTCACAGCCACTGGACTAATGTGAAATATAAATGGCCCAAAGTTTTTGTTGGTCAAACCTTACATATTGAAATCATATAATAGGTCACACAGAATAATATTCACCCCCATACAATGTTGACTAAAAGCTTCTCAGATAACAAAGCTGAGGAATACTAACCTCAAAAACAAGATATATACATTCCAAAGGCTTACACCTTTCTCAGTCTCTCTGAGGAAAGAAGCCACAAGACAAAGCCTTTTTTCTTTCCCTCAAGTCCAAGCTATTTATCAAGGGCAACTAATAAAGGAAGTATAAACTGCTAGAACTAGTTTCAGCTATGAAGCAGGTGCCAACGGTCACCCAAAGCTGAGAGACTTGGGGGTCATCTCCACATATGATTTAGTGCGGAGGGAGAACATTTCAGGGTCGTTCATAACACATGACATCGTCGCCACCCCACAGCAAACTTGCAGCTTCCCCCTCAAAAATGCATTTTCTGAAAGCCATTGTAGCACATCTTTTCCTTCAATGTGGCTGTTGCGCACTCCACCTGCTGTGTGCCCCATTCACCCACATTAGATTCTGCATGCTGGGCATGCCTAGGGATGTGACTGTGCTTGGCTCTAATCTTTGGTCATGGGGTGGAGCTAGGCTGACCATATGAAAAGGAGGACAGGGCTCCTGTAACTTTAACAGTTGTAGAGAAGAGGGAATTTCAGCCAGTGTCATTTGTATGCCATTAGTTCCTGGTGAAATTCCCTCTTCATCACAACAGTTAAAGTTGCAGGGTCCCTGCCTTCTTTTGTATATGGTCACTCTAGTATAGTGCCTGCACCTTTAACTGTTGTGATGAAGAGGGAATTTCACCAGGAACTAATTGCATACAAATGACACTGGCTGAAATTCCCTTTTCTCTACAACTGTTAAAGTTACAGGAGCCCTGTCCTGGATTTTATCTGGTCACCCTAATTTGGAGGAGCACAGTCAAGATTGCTTTGGGGCATTTAGGCCTCCTACCTGTCTTTGTTTCCAGCAGTTAGACCACTGACCAGAGGGTGGGGATTGGAAACATTACCTTCTCCCCCTTGCCCACTGTCATGCCCAACAGGCAGCTAATAATTCCCTGGAGTTGGCTTGGCTGTTGTGGCTAGACTTTAGCACGGAGTGGCTGAAACCCATAACTGCTATGCGATGAAGAAGTTGCAAAACAGGACTATGAGCACGGACACTCCTACATATTTTACTGCCTGAGGTGAAGGACAAAATGCCCCCTGCCTCCAATTCCACATACAGAATCTGGTCAGACTGACCATTGAATCTGACATCAGTGGAAGGCAGCAGACTAGCTTATGGAAGGCAAGGCAGGTCAGGTGGCCTTCAAAGTCCTCCAACAACCTGCGGCCACCCCACAGCCACTGCTGCAGCCTTCTCCCACTATTCAAACTCACCACTTTGGTCCCAAGATCCTACCATCCAAAACCTTAGCTAGGCTTAGCTATTGCTGATCCATGTTTTCCAAGACATGGACAACTGCACCTCCTTCCCCTTACAAAGACTTCTTAGAAGGAATCCCAGTCTTACCTACAGTGGAGCAATAAAATGTTATTAGTCTTCAGTTCAGGGAAATAGTAGGCCAATCCATCAAGTTATTCTTAACAGGTCATGTAAGAAGTGTGCCGTTACCTTTGCCCTTGATTCTTATCTGTAGCCATTATTCAACACAATATGAAAATCCGAGGGCATTCTAGGACATACACTTTTTGCAAGATAGCAAAACTACCCAAAAGGGTTTCAGCACGTTCACATCTTTTGAATTCAGCTCAATTATTTTAAGGAAAAGGGGCAGGCGGAAGGATTGGGTCCCTAACCCTCTCCCAATTGTTGGCTTTTGTTTAAAACTCTCCCCCCTCCCTCCCTGGGACTGGCCAGGATGCCCGCGCACCCACCCACCCCGCCCCGCGCTCCTTACCTGCTGCTGCTGGGGCGACCGCTTCCCTCTGTGCTCGGAATCTACTGAGAAACAGGCTTCCTGGCCTGTCTCTCATTAACGCGCCGAGTGATGATGTCATCACCCGGCGCGCTACTGAGGGACAGGCCGCGAAGCCTGTTTCTCAGTAGATTCTGAGCACTGGAGGGAAGCCCCAGCAGGTAAGTGCCCCGCGCACCCGCGCCGCCCCCCACCCCACCCCGCGCACCCGCGCCGCCCCCTCACCCCCCCGCGCACCCGCACCGCCCCCCCCGCCGCGCGCACCCGCCCCGCGCTCCTTACCTGCTGCTGCTGGGGCGTCCGTTCGCTTCCCTCCGGTGCTCGGAATCTACTGAGAAACAGGCTTCCTGGCCTGTCTCTCAGTAGCCGAGTGATGACGTCATCACCCGGCACGCTACTGAGGGATAGGCCACGAAGCCTGTTTCTCAGTAGATTCTGACCACCGGAGGGAAGCAGACAGACGCCCCAGTAAGTGCCTCGCGCCACCAGCCTCCCACCACCGCCGCGTGACCCCCCACCGCCCCGGTTTGCCCCCGCCACCCCCCGGTTGGCCCGGCTCGCCCCAGGGCCCAAAACGGTTTTTCCGCCCGGATGCGGATTTGCTCCCCATTTCCCGGGCATGTCCGGACAAATCCGGGCGTCTGGTCACCCTAAACATACAGCTTCTGATGTCAAATAATATGGGTTCTGAAAAAGATTATAGTTTATTTAGTTTTTATTTCCGAGAAGATTATAGATTATTTAGTTTTTCCCCAACTGAGGGGGAGAAGACAGCCCCCACAACGCAGTGAAAAACAAGGAAGGCCTCAAATCAAGATTCCGCTCCTGCCTGAGTTTCTCAGGTGCAATCCTATGGATGTTTAGGCAGAAAAAAAGGCCTACTACTGGCTGGGGAATCCTGGGAGTTGTATGACTTCTTTCTGTCTAAACATGCATAGGATTGTGCCCTCAGAGCCTTAAAAATTGGCTTGCTCTAAGCAAGCTAATATGGTGTTTTCAAAAAAATCTGTCATGCTTAAGTGTTCTAAACCGGAAAAGAAAACATGACCTACCATAATGATATTTTAATAGCCATCAAATATATACTACATTTCATATTGCTGTTGTCCACCACCAGTCTAATATGGCAGCTGAAGGTGTAGGGCCAAGCAGAGAGTAAATATTATTTATGGGTATTATATATAACAAGAGACTACCATCAAATAATATCTAGCACGTTTTTACACATAACTGGATTAAAAATTATGGGAGCTGTAAAACAACCAGGTACAGGAGAAGGTTATCACACTTATGTCCTGGGAGTTGTTTCAGAGAGATTCCCTATGGCTCATGTATGTTGCCAGAACTGCTGTACACATGTCCTCAAACCATGGGAGAATATCCTTTGCTTCAATGACTAGGAAAAGTCATTGCAGTCTTTTAGTACATTGTAAATTGCTTTTATCTAGGAAAGTATTTCAAGGCACTTAATTTTTAACATCTTGCTCTGCTTTGCTGTTTGTTTTTATTGGAACATTTCCAATGTTCTGTTGTTGTGGAGGTTTCTACAAGAAGAATAGTGATCATAAAATATACATTTTAAACAAACTAAATCATCATCATCATGATCATATTTTATTAGGCAACCAAGTGCAGGTTATAGCCAGAGCAACCAACAACAAACACGATTCAGTACAATATAATATATTAACAGTAAAAATATATATCACGAAGTTAAAATTCAGTATAAATAAATAAATAACAATACTACTACTACTAAGCAATTATATATATATATATATATATATATAGCCACCACCACACACCATGTTTTGTTGCAACAAGAGTTTTATTTAGTTTGTACCTCCTATCTTTCAGCAACCACCATAGCAGGTGTTTTTGGTTGTCAAAAAGCCCAAGGCCTAAAAAATGCTGTTCCTAGACTACTGCAGCGCCCCCTGCTGTCTCAGCAAAGCAGCACCATGGACTTTGGGCTATCTGTTTGGTAAGCCAGGACCTGCCACACAAATCAATCTGGAGGCCACCTGCATATTTTTACTAATTAAAGATGGCTGCATAATTCCATTAACTAAAGGACATAATTTTTAAGAAATTGCAATCCATTCCCTCGTAATCTACTTTTCCTCACTGAGTTCCCTAGTGTGCTCTCACTAAAGCTCTGCTAACTCTCTCAAATTCAGTGCTCTGTAGCTCCTGCCTTTTTCCAGTTCCCCAGCAACAGATCCCTCGGCAATCCTGTTTCTAAGCTACTCCCTTGTTTCCCCCCCTCTAGCACCCACTGAGGTTTCTGCATCAAGGGTCTCCCAGCACCCTGATCCCTAATACAAGATGTAGTGATGGCCACCAGTTTGGATGTCTTTAAAAGGGGGCTGGTTAAATTCCTGGAGGAGACAGCTAACCATGGCTACTAGTCCTGAGGCAATGTGCTACCTCCAGTATCAGAGACAATAAATCTATGTACACCAGTTGCTGGGGAACATGGGCAGGAGGGTCCTGTTGCACTTGTGTCCCGCTTGTGGGTCCCTGGTGAAAGCTGGTTGACCACTATGTAAACGGAATGCTGGGCTAGATGGACCCTGGCCTTGGTCTGATCCAGTGTGGTTGTTACATTTGTTCTGCACAATGTTATTCACCCTTCCCTCAAGAGGCTAGACACCTCTCATGTATGTGTGTGTGTGTGTGTGTGCGTGTGTGTGTCTGTACAGGATGCAGCAAAGAGGAGCAATGAAGATGTAGGTATGGAGACAGTTTTCCATTCCCAACCTAACTTTTGAAGGGCCTTGAAAAGCCTTAGATATTCCTGCAAAGAGGAAGGAAAGACTGGCAAGGAATAGGTATTTGTAGTTTCCCTGGGAGGGTGCAAATAGTCTGTGTTGGTCAGGACTGTTGTATGGAGAATCAGTAGTCTGTAGGTAGGGTGACCATATGAAAAGGAGGCCAGGGCTCCTGCATCTTTAACAGTTGTATCGAATGGGGAATTTCAGCAGATGTCATTTGTATGCATGCAGGATCTGGAGAAATTTCCTCTGCATTACAACAGTTAAAGCTGTAGGAGCCCCGCCCTCTTTTATATCTGGTCACTCTAATATAGCTCCTGCAGCTTTAACTGTTGTGATGAAGAGTGGATTTCACCAGGAGCTGCATGCATACAAAAGACACCTGCTGAAATTCCTCTTTCAAGACAACTGTTAAAGACACAGGAGCCCTGTCCCCCTTTTCATATGCTCACCCCAGCTGTAGGGCAAAGTTAATGGGGGCTAATGCTGAGCCCCATTCTGAGGTAAAATAAATTTGTTGTGTGTTCAATCAGTACTCAGGGAGGGATGCTAAGTGATACACAATCCTCAAAGCACCCAAAGTGACGGGGAAAGTAAATGGGATGTAATATATTTAAAAGGGAAAACAAATGATGTTCTTCCCTGCCTTCCAGGAACAACATCACAGCAAGGACATGTCCTCATAATATCGGCCAGAGAGAACAGCTGCAGGGAGCTTGCTTCACCCTTCCCTACCAAAAGGAATATCTCTAAAAACATTGCAACCAAGAACTGGTGCCTGCGTTTGCTTTTTCCTCCCTCCCTCCTAATTAATCCCTTTTCCTTTTGTGTTGTGTAAGCCTGAGGGCAAGATCTTATTTTTGAACTATATTAGCTGCTCTGGGACCCTCTTTCAGCTGAAGCGCAGGATTAAAAAATGCTTTAAATAAACAAACAAAATATAAATTCCTGAGATCTGTATGTGACATCATCTTAAAAGCAAAGGAACTTAAGTGGCAGGAAAGAAGATCAAGTAATAAGGAAAAAGAATTAGCAGTGGACTAAAACACTAATTCTTTGGATATCAAGACAAAAAGAAAGTATTGCTAAACTTTGTGACCAAACTGAAGATGTAGAAAAAGGGCCAGTTCCAGAAATTACTTAGCTAGCACAAGCAGACATTCTTTCCTAGGGATGGATGAGATAGTGAGGAGGAAGATACCATGTTCCAATAAACACAGTACAGATTGTATCAGATGTTATTTGGGGTTAGGTGGTGGAGTACCCTGGATTCTTAATGAGTTTACTTCTTGGTAAGTAACATCTACAAAGACCCAACATTTTATCAATGTTTCACTAAGGATATTGATTGAAAGAGACTGCTGCCAAATGGCTCTGAAGTTTTTTATTTTTTAATTATAAAGCTATGAATAAAAAAAATGAGACCAAATGTTAGAGATATTTCATCAGGTGTTCAAATGACTTGGTTTTCTGTCAGCAACTGTTAAATGGTATACAATTTTAGATCTCCGCACAGAGACCTGGAAGTTTGAAGCAGAATTATAGCTATGTTGCAATGACAGTCTGAGCCCTATGGCAAAACCCGACAACCTTGAAAAATATTGCTCCAACAACGCCGTTTAAGCTGTGCAGTGTTTACTGCTGTCTGGGCAATGATGTAGCACGTGAAGTATCATTGCAATTGGAAAGGATTCTTAGGTCACCTTTAAGAGTGGGTCTTCGTAATCCATTTTAGATTCAGTGTGTATTGTTTGCATGGACTCAACTACCCAGGCACTTGGCTGTTGCGACTAGACTTTAGCATGGAGTGGCTGAAACCCATAACTGCTATGCGATGAAGTTGCAAAACAGGACGATGAGAACGGACACTCCAACATATTTCGCTTCCTGAGGTGAAGGACAAAATGCCCCCTGCCTCCAATTCCACATACAGAATCTGGTCAGACTGGCCATTGAATCTGACATCAGTGGAAGGCAGCAGACTAGCTTATGGAAGGCAAGGCAGGTCAGGTAACATTTAAAGTCCTCCAACAACTTGCGGCCACCCCACAGCCTCTGCTTCAGCCTCCTCCCACTATCCAAACTTACCACGTTGCTCCCAAGATTCTACTCTCCAAAACCTTAGCTAGGCTTCTCCAGATTTTTTATCTTTGTGGCACATTCCAGATTTTTTATCTTTGTGGCACATTCCTCCCTCCCGCCCCTTTTGAATTAAATTTTGGAAGCATTCTTCTTTTTACACCCAAAAAGGTTTATTTTTAGAGTGTGGGGGAGTTACCAACTTCGAGTAGTCTGCCCTAGGTTTCTGTATAAGTTGTCATTCTGAGCATATCTCATACTTTGAAGGAGACAAGCCCAGAGCAAAGACTCATGAGAATTGTGCTGTGTCTCAGCATTAGGAGTGACTATATAAATCCACTCATTCCTAGTGCAGACATTTGAGGGATGAACTGCCCCCAGAGCAAAGCCCAATTGGATGGAAGCAAAGTTAGAGCAATGCATTGTACAGAGATGCAGCTCCCTGTATGAATGGGTGCTTTAGGGCCACAGAAACAATGGCCCAGTTCGGATGTCACAACAACCCAGAATTTTTAAAATACCGACACTGTCCAGACAACCCGCTAAGCCATGGCGGGTAAGCATTTTGAGCTAAATATTTTGGCTTAGCATGTCGTGCGAACCATTCCAAACCATGGTGATTACATAATCGCGTTTTAAACACGCTCATTAACCATTTGCTGCAAAAGCGTTAGCAGCCTAACCATGGCCTAGCGTGTTGGCTGAACAGGCCTACTGGGTTGCTGTGAGAGAGCATGCTGTTTCCTGGCTGCCTGGTTGATCCTGCTACAGCCACGCAGAACTGAACAACCCAAGGACTCCCTGTTTTCCCCCCCCCCCAACTTTTTGTACGTTGCAAGGGAACCATAGAAGACAAATGAATCAAAGCTTTCTATGGAAGATGTTTGCTGATCCATGTTTTCCAAGACATGGACAACTTCACCTCCTTCCCCTTACAAAGACTTCTTAGAAGGAATCCATCTTATCTACAGTGAAGCAATAAAATGTTATTAGTCTTCAGTTCATGGAAATAGTACGCCAATCCATCAAATTGCTCTAGAACAAACAGGTCATGTAAGAAGTGTGCCGTTACCTTTGCCCTTGATTCTTATCTGTAGCCATTATTCAACACAATATGAAAATCCGAGGGCATTCTGGGACATACACTTTTTGCAAGATAGCAGAACTACCCAAAAGGGTTTCAGCAAGTCCGCATCTTTTGAATTTAGCTCAATTATTTCAAGGAAAAGGGGCAGGCGGAAGGATTGGGTCCATACTGCCCTTGGTTGAGGGATATGGGCTCTGTTCTCATTGTATCATGGTTTGTTAATATCTACTCTCTACAGATCCAGATGTGAAATCACAAACGGTAACAGGCCCAGGTCATGAATCTGTCACTTGAAATTTTTCTACACATTGTAGACCTTTATCCAGGATAGCTGAGATAGTAGTTTTATGGATTTCTAGAGGCATCTGGATTGTTTCTCCTGGAAACAGGATGCTGGACTAGATGGAGCCTTGTTCTGCTCTAGGAGGGCTCTTTGTACAATGTTCAAAGTGCTAGAACCGCCCTTATCTTGTTCAAGCCCTTTCAGAAATGAGACATTAAAGCTTAGGGATTGGCCAGATTTAGGCTAATAACCCATTTCCAAATACAGAGCACTTAGCCATAGCTTCCCCCAAAACTTCTAACACCTCTCTATTAGCCTCTAGTAGGAATCACATGTAATAAGAGGTGGAGGAACCAGCCATGCTGCCTAGGCATAGCTTTGGTGCAGGGTAAGACAGCCATCTTTTGGACTAATTATTCTTTAATTTGATGGTGGAAAATGTTAGAGTGCTGAAAATGGTGAGGCACAGCATCTGGAAAACAAAGAAGGGATTGGAAAGTTGGGTTCTTATCGTGAAGTTCCATTCTGATTTGATGTGCAGGAGACATCCATCATGAGTGAACTCTTCCCACTGGCTAGGACAGGCAAGGAACATTTTGTGACCAAGGCCATGGGGAATGGAGCGCATTTGTGACCTCCCCTGATGGAGCCAGGTGTCTGGAGAAGAAGTGTGGCAGCTGGTTGTAGAGCGAGGAGGTGAAGAGATCCACCTGGAGTGGACCAAAAAGTTGGCAAAGCTGTTGAAAGATTGTCGTCTCAAGTCCATCCCCCAGGATCGAGGCATTGCTGGCTTAGAAAGTTGGCCTCTGTGCTGAGAGTCCCGATTGTGCTGTGCAGAAATGGACGGATGTTGCGTTTTGCCCAGAGGAGGAAGGAGGAGGCATCCTTGTGTAGGGATTTTGATTTCATCCCTCCCTGACGATTCAAGGCCTAAGACCATCATGTTCTCTGTTCTGACTAAAAATGGGCAGGGCCTATGCGTTGAGCAAAGTGCAAGATGGAGAGGTAAATTCCTGGAGCAATCTCATTTAGCGGGCTCAATCATCGTTGTATAATGTATATTTATTGTATAAAATAATTGTATATTGTGCATAAAGTATCATGAGAGCACCAGGCTCTGTTGACCTGTAGTGAGAATTGACTCCAGGTTGAGCAGACAAGGAAGTCCTGTAATTGCTACACTCTCTGGGACAATCAAAGGTTCTGGAAATGTCTTGTGAGTCTAGGACTCAGCATCCATTATGATCTCTCAGGTCTAACAGACCCCATTTTGGGGGTATGCTAGAGAGTTTTACAACGCAATCCTATACAAGTCTACTCAGAAGTCCCACTGAGTGCAATGGGATTACTCCCAGATATGTGAGTATAGGATTGCAGTCTTAGACTCCTAAGAACCCCCCTCCAAACAGGAACTGGATATTCTGTATACAAACAACTAGAAACAAATAATGAATGTCCAAGCACCTATCAAGCTGTGTGCAAACTCAAATGGCCACCATCTTCTAAGAATTGTCTACACAACATGTCCAGCCCAATTAACTTTTGCTATGAGGGTCACAGCACTGATAAGAAAGCAAGCAAGGAGTTCAATGCTAAGTGTGTGGAACACAGAACAGATCAAGGAGAAAAAGACAGAGGCATTGAGGCCCATCTTTTGACACCTGAAGGCGCCAAAAATTAAGGAGTAAAGGTTGCACAGAAAGGTCCCATAGCTGTCCCAGACATTTGGGGAAATAGTGATGTAATTTCTTTGTGGGTCGACGTGAGGGATAGAACTTGTATATAAATTCTTTAGACAAGGCAGAGGCAATGCAAGTGAGTCCCCATTTCCTTTTTACTTCTAAAGCGGATAAAACTCAAACAAGCCATTCGAAGATCACAGCAAAATGCTTCTGTATCAGTGGCGAGGGATATTACAGAAATTGGCTCTAAGTTATGAAATTTACCTATCTAACTTTTCACAATTTTTACGCTGCATTATGCTTTCAAAAAATAACTTTAAACCCCTTTCTAGTTTCCTAGGTTTCTGGAACAACAGTAAGATACTTTCCGGGACAAGCAACTGGCTTCCTAGCCACAGGAAATCATTTAAAGGGGAACGTTTTAAAAATCACTTGACTATAAATTAGTAAACATGACAGGGGATGTGAAACTGACAGCAGAAAGGAGGACACAGTCCCTACAGAAAAAATAGACTCGTTTTTAATTTATCTTCCATTACAAAATGCACGTTGAAAAAGACAGGGTCCAATGCCTCCCCTGCCTCCCCGCTTGCATATCATGTTGCACAGGTCACTTGGGAAAACGGCAGGGATGATGGGGATTGGAAAGGAAGGTACGGCCGACACGGTGAGGTTTGAAAAGTTGCTACGTTTTTGCAGGATCATCTGAAGTCACTGAAACGAGAGTTGGTCTCAGGCATGGGAGCTTGGTTCAAGTGCTTCTATTTCATCTTCCATTTCAGCGGAACCAACACAGACACTCTCTTCAGTGTTGTCTGCAGACTGGTCGAGTTCCTCCTGACCTGTGCTAACATTCTGAGCCGGTTCTTCCTCCTCTTCCTCCTCAGCTTCTCCGTCGTCTTCCACATCCATTTCAAACACTCGGATGTGTCGTAGGTTTGAACTTAGCTACAAACGTATTTCAAGATATTATGTTATGAACGAAATTAAGCGTTTAGCATTCATAAACAAAAACAACACTGCTAGAACCTTAAAAACGTTTGCCTCATCTCTGAAGCTCTGTATTTCTGGGACATATACATTTCAGAAGTTTCAAGCATCCTGAAACATGCTTTCTACCCTACATTACTCAGAAGCATTCCAACTACTATTAGAGTACCTCTTTGAATAATTTAGGGCAAACTATGATTTATTTAATTGATTGATTTCTATAGCCGGAGCCCTTTGGGCAGTTTACAACAATTCATAAAAATATGACAAAATAAAATATAATAAAAACAGTCTAAAAAAAATTAACAGAAAAATTAAAACAATGTGAATAGCTAAAAGCAATTTCAGTGAAAAGTATAGTTCCTAATAGACCTGTTAAAAACAGAAGACATAGATGCCCCATCATATATCATTAAATGCCTGGGTGTAGAGGGTGGCCTTTACCTAGCACCAAAAAGATGCCAGTGTTGGAGCCAGGCTGGACTCAGAGGGGAACTAATTCCACAGCTGGGGGGCCACCACTGAGAAGGCCCTCTCCCTTGTTACCACCTTTCAAGCCTCCCTTGGAGGTGGCACTTGGATGGAGGCCCTACATGTTGATCATACTGTCCAGGTATGTTCAGGTTGGAAGAGGTGTTTTGTCACGTACTGTGGTCCCAAAGCCATATAAGGCTTTATAGACTAAAACCAGCACCTTGAATTGGGCTCAGAAACATACAGGCAGCCAATACAAGCAAGCAGATTTGGTCTTATATTCCCAGGTCTGATTTATAGATTTTCCACGTAGGGGTAATTCCAGGTTATGGAGACCTCTGTCATTGAGTTGATACAAGTACTTCCTCTTTACAAAAAATGTGCTGCATACCATGGGACCAGATCGTGGGGGATGTCATGCTGTTCCAGTAATTTACAGATTGGACTTGAATGATCAGAAATCCATTTTGTGCCCCAAAAGAACAGTCGTAATATTTGGGATGGGGAAAGAAAAGTTTATTTTTCCAAGTTTCCAATCCAAATGCAGCAGAACACTATTCTCATTATGTAAGATATCTGAACTATTTTACCAGTTAATTCCCCCTGAAGCTGATGGATGAATTAATTTATTCATCCATGACATCAGAAAAAAAAGGCTGGAATCCTATGCAGACTTCCCTGGAAGCAAAGCCCTGTTTGAATTTTGTGGTACTTATTATTGGGAAAGCACAAACAGGAACAGTCGGTAAATCATGCCTGTGTAATACCAGTTGGTGCGAAACTTACCACACAAGAAACCTTTCGGATGCCATTTACAGCAACATACTGGGCTTTCATGTTTTCCAGCACCCTCCACTGACCCTCGATGGTGACAGTACGTGTAGGAATGCCATCACATTGCACGTCCAACCTAGTTAAGATCCAGAATGAAATAAGTTATTTTTTTTAACTCCAAAGAAAATATTAAGCTTCACCTCCTCCCCACAGCATGCACATTTAAGGTATCAGTTTTTTTTTCTTTTCTATAGAATCTAGATTTAAGCACTGCTTTGACTAGCTTCCTTACAATTATCCAGTATCGAATCATAGAATCATAGAATAGTAGAGTTGGAAGGGGCCTCTGAGGCCATCGAGTCCAACCCCCTGCTCAATGCAGGAATCTACCTTAAAGCATCCCTGAAAGATGGCTGTCCAGTTGCCTCTTGAATGCCTCTAAGGTAGGAGAGCCCACCACTTCTCACCTTATAGTCTCATGAAAGCTCAACTACTTATCACACAGCTCTGCTTATGCTGTCAGATATCTCAATACTGCTAGTGATCATGGAAGTGTCACACTCCCATATATGCAGGTTAGAACATAACAGCCATGCTGGATCAGACTAAGAGCCCATCTAGTTCAGGACTCTGTTCATACAGTGGCCTACTAGCTGTTAACCAGGAACCCACAAGCAGGACACAGGTGCAACAGCACCTTCCCACCCATGTTCCCCAGCTACTGATGTAACTTTTTCCTCAATCCATCCTCAACCCTAAATCTCAGATTTCACAAGAGAACGTGACTGAGAATATTATAGTAACTAAGGCTCATTATTATTAAAAGTTGGTTTTAAAAAAAAGTAAATAAAAAATAAATACAAGGGTGTTTTGGAAAGTAACAAGCCCTTTTTGACAAAAAAAAATTCGCCATTTTTGCCATTACTTTACCAAGGGAAATGTAGAGTCATTTTAGTTCATAACACTTTGACAGACTAAATCTCTACTAATCCGTCTATAAAAACACACACATAGTAAACCTGAAAAGTCTAAGGTACAATCGAAAATTTCAGTGAGCACCTTTGACCACAATTCCAGCTGAATTCCAGTTCCTTGTTGTCCTCAATATATACAGATGATAAAGGCAGCTGGGCCAAAATCCTCTCCTCCTTCCCCTCTTGTTCTACGTTTTCTGCGACAATGACTGTTATAGTTTCATCATCGTAGAAATGGGCATCAAGACAACTGTAGAGACTACAGACAGGCAAAGAAAAAGCAGTTAAATTGTGGCCAAACAACTTTCATTAAAATTGGACATAATATGGAAACCTCTTTTGTTGAAATGTACTGCAAAATGCCCTGAATATTTGAGATTTTGCTGTAAGGTGTTGAGTTTCCTCCTTTTTGCCATCTTCACAATTAATGGCCCAGTTCATAGACATACACACGCACCGGTGCACACGCCTTGGGTTCAAGAACCAAAATGCATTCACACACTGTATGAGTGAGTGGCGCTGAATCCTATGCTGAAACTTCTGCCTGGAGATTATTCCTGGCACTGGTATTAACCAATTACAGCTCTAAACAACTTCAACCCAGACCGCTACACAGAGCAGGTCTTTCAAGTAGGAGGGCACCAGATGATCCTTCCAAAGCTTCCGTTCATTTATGCAAACAGCTGGGCATTTTCTACGGCAGGGATTTGTTTGGAATTCTCTCCCTCAGAATTCCTGAAAGGGTTACTTTTACTGAATCTTTCAGGTGGCAACTAGAAGTTTCCAATTCTCCAAACACGTGAGATAATTGGATTAATTCTTTGCTGCCATTAACGTTTGTGCATTTTATGTCTGTCTGCCACTTTGTAAGCTCTTTGGTGTGTATAATTCATAAGTGTCCAAGTAAGACCAAGGAGAGACCTGGTTTCAAAGCCCTGTTCAGCCACGAAGCTTAAACTGGGATTCATTTGACATCAAATGAAGCTCAGAATAAGCATTTGCAATTCCCCCGAATCAACCATCCCGACTTGCTTTCATTTCCAGAATCAAAGGAGTAGGTTTATATACATAATCAAACAAGCTATAATTTGATGAAGTAGGTTAGCACCACCTGACCAGGTTTTGGAAGCTAGTCATTCTTCAGATATACTTACCTTGTCCCTGACGTTTCACTGATACTATTGTTCAGAAAATTTCCAAAATCAACAGCAAGTAGTCCATTACTAGCAGACCTAAGGTGGAAAAGAAGTTACCATGTAAACTGATCTTTGGTGTTTTACCCAGCCGTTAGAGGGTATCCGGTGATACACAGTAAGCATTATAAGAGACTGCAAAGCTTAGCATTGTTTCCACTCATAATTTCTTATCCATAGTCTAGGAGAGATCAAAAGTAACATCTTTTAGCATGGCCAAGTGAAGCTTGCACTCCGGAGTTTATTGATCTCTGCAATCCTGAGGAGCAAAAACCTCCCTTTGTTATTGGTTGAACAATTCAGCTCTGAAAGGCAAACCATACGCAGCATTGGCAGGCCTGTGTCAAACTCCTGCAAACGGTTGTGGGGTTGGGGCCTGATGGATGTGGAAATGCAAAACACTTGGAGGGTAGCAAGCTGGGGAATGCTGACCCCATGGCTTTGATAATAGGATTGGGGAATCCTTAGGAAAAAAACACTCAGGAGAGCAGAACTTTCAGTGGTCAGAGGGGGAAGCGAAGGCTTCAATACCCTGCAGAGCTCTATGAAATAAGGTAAAAATAAATATGCAACATTTGCATTAGTTCATAATTTAGACAGGTTGGAAGTTTGAGCTCCTCTTGGGACAGAATTAGCCTTTTCAATTTAGTACACTTGTACTTTTCCACTAATTACTATTAGGCAGTAAGCTTTTTATGACCAATGAAAGATCTAATGCACAATTCTATGCACGTTTGGACAGAAAAAAGTCACACAATTCCCAGCATGGCCCAGCTAGCCATACTGGCTGGGGCATGCTGGGAGTTGCAGAACCTTTTCCTGTTGAAAAATGCAGAGGATTGTGCCCCTAATTGCACAATTTAAAAGGGTAAGCATGTCTAAAACTTTTAAGTCTTTAAAAAATAAATTGGACTGCAAAATCACTGCTCTCAATATCACACATTTTTTTCTGAGGAAAGTAGAGTAGGAAGCATATTTTCTCCGTTCAAATTACAAATCAAAACAGTTGTACTATAAACTGGGAAGATGGTTACAAACTAATAAAAGTTGTAATAGGAGCAAATATAGAGTGAATTTGCGAAACACTATGAATATTAACACTATTTGTTAGCAAAACATGCATGTTCCAAATGACTTGTTAAAATAATAAAGGCAATGGCCCTGTTCAGAAGACACCTTAAACCACTGGTTTAAGGTGTCTTCTGAACAGGGCCAATTTCTCTTATACGTTTTAAGCAGTGAAATAAAAAAGTGCTAGATACATGCAGCCCTGGATTGAGCTAGCTAATTCAGGTTAATGTGAAATATGCCATTCCTTTTGACTGTTTGGGCTTGCAGCTCCCTCCTTTTACATTCCCTTCTTGCCAGTAACATACGGCTTTTTTTTTTAACTCCTTGGGGCATTGTGATATTTTCCTCTGAGCCCAACTATACTTTTACTTTTCTCACAGAAGTTGCACTATATGTCAACAAACTTTCCCCGTTAGTAGTTAAACTGTTTGTGAACATTCTATGACATCGCAACAGGTCAGCCAGTGAAGGTGGATTTTATGAATATTTAGGGAGAAAAAATGCATCACTTAATGCCATCCTACCTTGAAATGTCTGTATGCCTCCTCAGTATATATATTTTAGAAACAGAGTTTTCTAACATAGTGAACAAAACGTAATGCAAATGGGATGATTTGTCATTCCACCTGAAAGGATAATTTGAATTTTTATCAGTAAAACATATCAATACTTAATAAATGGAATATAATAAAACAGTCACATACTTACAAAAATGGCAACTTAAACAGCTGAGATACTGAGTTCTCACTAAAGTAGAAAAGAAAGAAATCAGAAAGAAAACTGAAACAATAATATGTAAGTAACATATTCAAATAGCAAATTCACTGATCCATAACAACACTGCCTTGGTTTGGACAATCACTGCAGCCCATCAAGCCATGATGTGGGCACCAGATTGCCTAGCCAAGCCCTGGCCACAGCATGTCATGTCATCTGAACCTGGGTTGCGGGGGTTATTCGAGGATTAAGCAACCCTCAAACAACCCATGGCCTGTTAACCCTCAGACAGCCCCCGCTGCCCGGCTTCGGCCGACACAACAAAATTACGGCAAAACACACACACATGCTGGGGGTTGAATATTCAAAATGGCCACTGGCACACACTGCTTGAACTTGAGAACCGGGCTAATGGGTTAAAAACAACCCATAGTTAGTCAGGGCTGTGCAGGAGCAAATGAGCCTGTTGCCTCCTGCCTGCTCGTCACTTCCACATGACATCATCTTTCATCAACAACCCAGGTACACCAAGTTCCTGGGTTATTTGTTGTAACATCTGAACCCAGAATTCTGGGTTGTTGAGGAACAAGCAACCCCCAGTTTGAACCCACGGTGTATTGTTGGGATAAAACTCCTGGTTGTTTCCGCCTCAACAACCCAGAGCACTGGTTTCAGACATCACAACAAACAACCCAGGAACGCCAAGCAGCAGGCTTGGAGTATCTCCAAAGTTTGCAGAAATATATATATATATATATATATAACCTTTAGGAAAAACAAAACTCAAGAACAATCCAATGAGGCTGAATGATTTGTTGGGAGGGGGAAATTAAACGGAAAATAGGGTGGGAGGGGGAATGGAACAGAGTACCCTGGAAGAAGGTATGGCTGATTGGCCGGGGGCACTCCACGTTGCCATGTTTTGTTACAGGTTGCACTTATTTTAAAAGTCCTACCTTTTTGATGCTTTGTACAAAGGCATACAAAATGCTTGGCGCACCGATTTTCCAATCACATCCTAGAGAAGAAGAAAAACATCCAAATCGTAGAGAGGATGATTCACAGCAGCACACCCACCAATACACAGACAATAAACCTAGCACTTTGAAGTGCAAGGAAGGGCCAGTGTAATACATGGGAATGGTGTATGTTTTAACTCTTGCAGAGAATTGGGGGAGGGGGGGAACAAACAAACAACCCCTTGAGCAAAGGCTTGCAATCCAAGTACCAACATGGTACACGAGGAAGACAGGACGATTTTAATTTTGTGCTATGTTGCAGCCTTTTCTGCAATTTTGAAAATCTCTCTCTTTAAAGAGTTATAGGCAAGGTTTGCAAACAAGGTGGATTGTAGTTTATGCAGCACTGTAGACTCTTCAGTGAAAGAGTCACCTTTTCTTCTACTGCATAAAACAACTGAAACCTTTAAGCCCAGATCCAGCCATTCCAGTGGAGAGATGGGCAAACCTGAAGGGGCATCTTCTCCCGAACTGTACGGCTAGACTGCTTCAGTCAGCTGGGGAGGCCCCTCCTGGTTGTGCCACAGTTTGGAGAGATGTGTATGGTGTCAACCTGGAAACCCTTCCCTGTGGAATGGTCTTCCCCATGAACTGAGACACTGATATGGTTGATCTTTCGACACCTTTGAAATCTCATTTATGTACACAGGTCTTTGCTGGAGTTTAATTCCAGTAGCTGGTATTTGATTATAACTTGCCCTGGATCATGGCCGTATTTTAGCCTTCTGGTGTTTTGTTTTATTATTTTAATGTGTGTTTTAACTATTTACTTGTTTATGTGTTGTTCTTTGTACACCATCTTGGGATTTTTATGAAAGGCAACGCAATACAGTTCAAATAAATAAACAAAAACAGTTTGAACTGCTTTCTCTCAGTTTCCAATCTTGTTTATTCTATTTCCACATCAGTTCACACCTTTTAAAAAAGAAAAGTCTACACAAAAATTGGTACATATTTTCACATGCATTTCTCCTAATGCACACATTTTTGTATGCAAGTCTGCCAAATATACATTTTCCTAAGCACTTTCTGCTAATATAGTGCGGTTTTGTTCATTTACCCACTAATATAGTTTTGTAACTATTCTTTGTTTGGATAAAGGCATTGTGAAATTTTGAGAAGTGTGAATATCGAACAATACGCGTGTTCCCGAAACAATATGAGAACTGGAAGTGTGAACTGGATAAGTTCTTATCAAAATGCGAACCGAACACAATTCTGCCCTATCCCTGTTCAAATGTACAGGCAGGGACCCTGCAGCACAGATACAACTGCACTGCGCTCATTCACCTGAATGTTGGCAACAATTCTGTGTCCCGTACACATTTGTGGAGATGCCCTTGACATGAAGTAGAATAGGTGTGGGGGGAGACACTTTCATGAAGCTCCAACTCATTTGGATTCTGTGAAATTGTTGTCTCATCATTAACACCTTGGGTTTTATTAGTACAGAAAATAACAAAAAAAAAAATCTGGACCCTGGCTGTGGAGGCCTCTCTCAATTTGCCTAAACATGGCTTAATTGGCCTTTCATTCAAGCATAGGAACATACCACTGCTTTATTATTTGTGCCATGAAGAAGAAGAGACGTCAACCTCTGGCATTCAGAACATATAATGTTCAGTGAATGCTACGGCTTGTCCTTAAGTCAGCAAAAAGCAAAGGCTCCGAATCTAGGAGTCCCGGGCCCAAGGCCTAACATTGCCATTTGAAGCAGGCAACCTACGGCGCTCAGCCTAATTTCAAATGGCCCTTGGCAAGCAATCAGTTCAGACCTCTTGCAAGAACAACCTGTCTTCCCTGGCAGCCTGCTAGGGGAAGAGGGAGAGAGAGAAATGGGAGTGTCAGAGAGAACAAGAGAAAAGGGAGAAGCAGGAAAAAAGGGGGGGGGGAAGAGACAGAGAGAGAAGGAAAGGAAGGCCCTGCCCACTTTTTGGCTCAGGCCCCACCCACCACTGCTTCAACCATTCTCACCTACGGCACATGGCCAAGGATAAAAAAAAAGGTTGCCCATCACTACCTCCAGTATCTGGGGCAGTAAGCCTATATGCACCAGTTGCTGGGCAACATGGGTGGGAGGGTGCTGTTGAACCGTGTCCTGATATGTTGGTCCCTGGCCAACAGCTGGTTGGCCACTGTGTGAACAGACTGCTGGACTAGATGGACCCTCAGCCTGATCCAGAATGGCTCTTCTTGTGCTCTCGTTGCTGTTTTAGAAGGAAGTAGGGTTAGAGGACACCTCTTTCTGTGACTTAGGAGATTCACCAATGGCTTGATTCCATATAAGGCAGCTTAGTTCATATATCCTACTAACTTGCTTTAAAGGCGAAAAAAAGCGAAACTGGAAACTGACACACACAACTGAATACTTACAGCTGGCTTTTGTAGACACTGATCAATAATTGCCTCCATTCGCCTTTTTACAAAATGCAGTGACTTCTGGGGATAGTAGGGAAACAGCAAAGGGCTTTCTAAATTAAAAAAAAACCAAGTTAACTAGGTTCACTTGAAAAAGTCTGTATTTTTAAATTGCACTGTTCAGATTAACAGGTACCTGAATCAGTGCCTGGGCACGGTAATGGACTGGATGAGGGCCAATAAACTGAGACTCATTGCAGACAAGACGGAGGTACTGTTTGTGGGTGGTTTGTTTGTCCGGCTAGGTGATGTTCACCCTGTCCTGGAGGGGGTAGCACTCCTTCTAAAGGATCGGGTCCGTAGTTTGGGGGTGCTCTTGGATCTAGAACTCTCGCTTGAGGCACAGGTGGACTCAGTGGCAAGGAGCACCTTTTATCAGCATAGGCTGATATACCAACTGTGCCATTATCTGGACAGAGATAGCCTAGCTATAATTATCCACACTCTGATAATCTCGTCTGGGTTATTGCAATGTGTTATACGTGGGGCTGCCTTTGAAAACGGTCCGGGAACTTCAACTGGTACAAAATAGGGCAGCCAGACTGTTAATGAGGACTGGCCAATGAGACCATATTATGCCAGTCCTTTTCCTGCTTCACTGGCTGCCAGACCAGGCCTGATTCAAAGTGCTAGTATTAACATTCAAAGCCCTAAACGACTTGGGCCCAGGTTATCTAAAGGAACACCTCCTCCCATATGTACCTGCCCAGTCACTAAGATAATCATCGGGGCTCCTTCTCCATGAGCCCCTGCCAAAGGAAGTGAGACAGGTGGCTACCAGGAGGAAGGCCTTCTCTGCTGTGCCACCCTGGCTGTGGAATGAGCTCCCTAGAGAGGTTCACCTGGCACCTACATTATACTCTTTTAGATGCCAGGTGAAGACCTTTTATTTTCTCAGTATTTTAACAGCTTATTAGTCTAATATTTAACTTTGCTGTTTTAAATTTGTATTTTAAATCTATATTGCTGCTTGGTTTTATCCTGCTTGTTCTTATATACTATGTTTTTATACTGTTGTTTTATATTTTGAATTATTGTTATGGTTTTAATTTTTGTGAACCGCCCAGGGAACTTCGGCTATTGGGTGGTATAAAAATGCAATAAAACAAACAAATCAATAAACAAATCAATAAATACAATATAGGTGACAGATACATTTGCAAACTGATACAGGAGTGGGCTTTTTTGGGATTGCAGAATGAACTCTGCTTCTCCTTGATTCCTGTAAAGACACGCAAAGCCTGTGAATCAAATCCTGATTGTTCCTTTCTGCTGTTTGTCTAGCGATAGGCCTCTAATTGTTTCTGACGCCAGTTGGTCTTCAACTCAAATGTGTGTTGAAGAAAAGCGTGGCAAACGTGGCAGCTTCACATGAGCAACAATACTGCGGCGTTCCCCAGCATCTCGTTCTCCAGATCTAAGGCACTCTGCAGCTCTCTAAGGCACTACAACCCAGCCAGGCTGCGGTTGATGGGAGCTGCGATCCAATACATCTGGAGGGTACCAGGTTTAGGAAGGAGGAAGTAAAGAAATCCAGGATAGCCTTCATAGCTATGACTGGGCAGCAGCGTGTCATGCCAATCCTCAAAACAGAGATGCAAAAGGCAGGAATTGATGCTCCAAATTCTGCCTTATTTCAAGTGAATAATATGATTTTCATTTTTTGCTTCTTTTTTTAGCTGCTCTGCCATAAACACACACACACACAAACAGCCCATCTTTACTACCCCCATGTTCTAGGTTGGGTGTGCGTTACTGTGACAAAGGTGGATTATAAAAGCCCTGCAATTTAGTAAACTGCTAATACTGCATGTAGGAAAGAGGACGGAGGTTTTTCCAACAATTCATGCAATATAGTCCACTGTTATTATTCCAATCAAATGTACATCTGATACTACTTCAAAATTCTTTAAAAACTGAAACCAGACGAGACGGCTTCCCAAAGTCAGATCTGAACAAGGCAGCAGTTCATGTATCTAAACAGCCCTATACAGGGCCTTTTTAAAAGGGGGTGGGGGCACAGGGAACAATTCCCTGGGACTCACACATGGGGTGGGGGACATAAATGTTGCCATTGCTGCCAACTCTTTTCTTTCAGAATCTGATTAACCTGAGTTCTATAAACCTAATGGGGGAAAAACCCACGAAACAAACCCAACTGGTAATGTCCTTTTGTCTTGACAGCATGATTAAAATGGTTGCAGCCATAGGCAGCTCAGCCATCATGGGATTCCCAACATAGTGCCTACTGGCCCTAGTGTGCTTATAGAGACCTATCAGGATGTTCGCCAAGCTCTCTGCTCTCTTCCCTGTACAACTACAAATTAAAATGGGCGCCAGTTTCTCTTAACTCTGACCTGTTTCTCTTAACTCTTCACTAAGGCCCTCTTCTATTGTTCTGGATGGCCAGCAGAATCAGAAAGGAGATGAGAATAGAAAAAGAACAGTTCTAATGTACTCTACTAGCAGAGAGGAGAGAGAAACCAGTTAGAACAGTTCTAACTAGACCCTATGAGCAGGAGATCAAGTGGATTCCAAGAAGAGGATTGGAGATAGCAACTGAGCAACTGTATCTATGAAAGGGGGAAGAAAAATGGAAGAAAAGGGTGCACATCTGGGTATGGGTGGCATATTTTATTTAGGATTTGGAGAAATGACTTTGCCTTATGTGGAATGGATGTTATGTTGGAGCAGAAGACTGTGGGTTCAAAGGGGTGACTTTATGTTTTGGGACTCATATACCCTACCTCTGCCTTTTACTAAGGTTCTTAGGTAATTTACTTGTCTTTTTGTATATGAAATGAATAGCAAATATTGGGATGGCAGCCATTTTGTGACTGCACTTTCCCTGCCCACGGCAGCCCTTTTGTCGAATCTCCTCCAGCAGGCCATTCCACAGTCTGGGAGCAGCAGAAGAGAAGGTCCTCTGGGTAACACTCATCAGCCTGGTTCTGGCTGATTGGAGTAAATAATCTAAATTAACTTCATCAAAATCAATAGTGCTATAGGGCTTATTTCAGAGAAAATAAATTTACGATGGATATGGAAACTTTAATGTAAAATTCTGTTATTTCTCCTTCAGAAACCTAACATGGGACACAGCTTGCCTACCTATAATTGCCCCTTCTGCTTCGCAGAAAATTTGCTCCTTAGAAACTTTGTCTGGTGCTGTCACTGAGTACCCCCTGCTATATCTTTATGACATTTCGAAAGTGGGTCAAGATCCTGCTAAATGACATCCAGAAATTACTGAAGAAATACAACATTTCTCCATCAGCAGAGGGTTTGAATATTTTCAGAACACTGATGGAAAATTTGAAGCTTTGGCACAAGTATATTCAAAATCAATATGCGACGTGTTATACTCTATGTTTGTGTAAGTATTAGAAAATCGGGAAAACGTTGTTGGAAGTGGCTGTTATACTCTGATCAACAGGCCATTTTCTTTTGTTCTGTCTGCAAACTTTTTCAATCATCTTGACGGCCTTTGTGGAAGGAGATTTCTCAAACTGGAAAAAAAAATCAAGGAGCATGAAAACAATTATTTCACACCAAAACTGTACTATGGCCTGGATTTTAATGAAAAACAAAACAAATACAGCAGAGGAGCATTTTCAAAGCCAGAAGTCTGAAGGAATCAAATATCAGAAACAAATACTGAAGTGTGTGCTGTTGCTGCAATTATCTTTCTTGCAAAAACAGGACTTCCTTTCTACGGTGTCAACCAGACTTTTGGATTACCCCACAATGGAAATTTCTTTGGAAGCCTTAATAAAGATTGCCAATGATTCCAAAGAGATAGTAGTGGTTAAGTTAGAAGCAAACCCTTTGGTAAAAAAAAAAAAAAAAAAACCCTGGAAAATATTTGAAGTATCTTTTATGTCAGTATTTTGGCATAAAATCCTTCACAGTTTTGACTGTGTCAACAAAATCCTCCAAAACCAGGGCTTTATGTTGTGTCAGGGGGGGAAATGCTCTCTTCCCTCATCACCTTTATCCATCACATGCGGAACAACTTCGAATAAATTGAAGAAGAGGCAAAGAACTGAGTAATCAAGTGCAATCCACGTACTCAGATGAAAGGTCAACAGCTTGGAAACTCAAATCATTTTTTCCAGATGGAAAAAGTGACTGCAAACAAATGTTCTGGGTGGAAACATACTACAGTGTCTTAGGTAAAGTTCAAATAAAACTGGAGAAGCGCTCCTCTGCAGAAGCCGTGAAGCTATCTGGATTCCTGGCAAGAATGGACCATTCTTCCCAGAATCATGGTATACTCAAAAGGGATGCAGAAGCTTTAGTGAGAGCTTAACCAAATGATCTGCAAATTTCTCTCTCTCTCTCTGAACTAAAACTTTTCATTCATTTCTTAGATACTACAGGGGAATTTGATGGATACGAGACTACTGCACATAGTAGTTTGAATATAGTTTACAGTAATGGCCTGGTTGAAGCTTTTCCAAACGTTACAATAGCTCTCCACCTTTATTTAACTCTTGTCAATTTCGAATTGTGAAGCAGAAAGAGCATTCTCCGAATTATGTTTTCTTAAAAATAAGTTACGCTCCACAATACTACAGTCAAGACTGTCGCCATTATCTGTCCTATCCATAGAATGAGATTTCTTCTGAGAGAAATACTTTTTAATAATTTCAATTCTAAATTTGCTGATAAGAAAAGTAGAAAATAGAAGTTGAGACAACTTTTAAAATATTCTGAGTGTAATTTGTAATTGTTTGTAAATATCTTCTTTAACTTTAGTCATAAAATTTTAACATTTTGATGTCAAACATAGCTGGGGGGTTTTTTAGCTGGGGTTTTTTAAAGTACTGTATGTATACTTGCTTTTTTCCAGCTGAGAGAAAACAGACACTGATAAAAGGTGCTGTGAGAAGGGGAGCCCCCCTCAAATCAACACTCTGCCCTGTGCCTCTCAGTGCCTTATAAAGGCCCCTGAGCCCTTTGTATGCTTCTACAGCTATAAGGTTATCAACATGAAACTTGAATATTTACATTCTGTCTCAAGTTATTCCAAAAGATACAAAAAGGGTGCCAAACTTCTATCAATGATAGTCTTAGTGATCTTCCTTGATACATATGACTCTAACTTAATTTATCCATTTACATGTTGTCAACCATTCCAGTCGGCCTGTAATATGCTGTGATGTCCGTTCCTGCCACTATTATTCCAGCTTAGTTTAAAAAGGTCCTATATCAAGACTAGATTTTCTTTGTCGTTATTTTTAAGCAGTCACGAAATAATCACGTCCAGCCACGGCAGAATTCTGTAGCTAACACTCCATAGGAATCCATCACCCCCACAAAGATCAAATTTAAACGCAATGCCCCCCGAATTCTGAGCAATTCCCTTCAAGATCACTCCCACCTCTAAAGCCATCTCAGCAAAAAGGTTAAAAAATTTAAAGAAGCGGAACCTACAGCGACGGTGTTGCAGTGTGGAGTGCTTTCGTTCGTTGTTCCAGCCTATCAGCCATTGCTTCTGCCAGGATAATCCATTCCGTTCCCATTCCCATCCCCCGGCCTCCCCTCCTGGTTTTCAATGTGTCCTTCCTTGCCAGCCAGCTTTCTGTGCTCATTCTCCATTGGGCTATTTTGGTTTCCCCCCACACACTCCTGTAGGCTATGTTTTTCTAACATCTTCTAATTTTTGTCGTACTACTATAAGCTTTGGAGTTTCCCCAAGTCTGCCAACACCTTTCCACTCCTGCATAGAATGTTGCTGTTTTGGCTACAGAAGATTCATACATGGAGAATACGCTCGCTATTCGTATACAGCTACACTGCCTAGGGCTGATAGGAGTTTATTTTATTTATTTATTTATTTACAACATTTATATACTGCTCCACATGTAGACAGATTCTGGAGTGGTGAACAATAAAAAAATAAAAAGGTGAGAAGATAAAAGAAGAAAGCTCCATATCAAACATTATTATTTTTAAGTAACAGAATACCAATAAAAACCATGGCTGGTCAGTCAACAAAGGCTTCTTGAAATTAAGATGTTTTCAGAAGGCACCGGAAACAACAGTGTTGGCTTGACCTCCAGAGGCAAGAATTCCATAGAAATGGGGTCACCACACTGAAGGCTCTTCGGTGCCTTTAGAAGACTTCCATCTTTTATTATAGGCCCAAACATCTAGAGGGCCACACCTTGTCCACCCTTCGTATATAGGAAAGCTCAGAGGCGGTACATGTGAACTCATGCATTGTGGGTCTAAACTTCACAAGTCTGTTGTGAAGGTTAATATATGTATTAAGGGTGTATCCAACAAGGTTTTTTTTCCAGATAAAAAACTAACTTGCATATCTTTCAATTATAGCATGGAAAGCTAGTTTAAAGGGGGGGGAACCCTATCTGAAATTCATGCACACATTGAGGGTCTCTCATTTGTTAGGGCAGGTCAGCACCCATGCAAGTGAAAAATTATATGCACCGAACAATGAAAAGAGGCTGTCACAAACCCATGCTCTACTAAAACAGGTTTCTTCCAAAATCTGCTCTTTAGGGCTGTGTCTAACTAGGTATTAGTATGGAGCTACGTTTGGATGTACATTCAATCAGTGGAACTGGAATTCACATCGAAATATTACAATATTGTTACATTTCCACAGTCCAGGATTGGAGAAGGAGAGGAGAACAAAAATAAGAGTTTAATGTTGACACCTACACTGAAATGTATCTGTAAGTTGTTTTTTTAATTAACGTGGGGACGGGGATGAGAGGAAGCACAAAATGCAAATGTACACCAGAAGATCATTACAGACTGCTGCGCAACAAATTAATTCACCAACCAATTTGGAGTGGTTCTTCCTGAACTAGAAATCGAACGATATTCAACTTCCACGTACTAGCTTTAAGATATTTTATGTTATGGGAAGAATTCTACATTCTTTGTTCCTGCATCCATTTGCAAATAAAACAGAGTTGTAGACGCAAAAGTGTCCTAGTTTATTTCACCAAGACTCAACAGCCAAATGACTGGATGAACCAACATTTAGTTTGATAGCCCAAACTCACCCATCCTCCCCGATCATTTTACACACACACACACACACACACACACACACAAACACACTATGGCAAAATGATCCCCTGCTAATCTCCTCCACCAGTAACCCATATACAAGAATGCTTGAATATTGGCAGCATCTTTAGTTAGTCTGATATTAAGAGCAGGCAGTACCTTTCAGGTGGCTGCTATTTTGGAGGAAGTTAAACCACTGGTTTCCTTCTGTGTTAGGTGGGGATACAAGGTCATCATCTTCGTCTTTCAAGTACTGAAAGAAAGTTATTTGAACAAGACAAACAATTTTTTTCCTATCAAATACGATGTTGGAAAAATACGTCAGAGCCTTTTGCTATGCCCCCACCCCTTCTGAATTCGAAGCAGGCAACTTAACCCACTAAAAGTTTAGTGACTTTTTCCCTAGGTCTTTGGAAAGTGTTTTATTACCCAGTCTCCAATCAGGTTATCAGTTTACTCAAAATGCCATGTTATCTAAGTGGAGTGGAACAGTTTATCGGAGATGGTTATAAACCTTTGCTCTATGAAACCGACAACTAGCATCTCGTGATTGGGGGTTGTTCATTAAGTGAGCAAATGCCATGTTTGAATTTGTGGTCAGGCTGTTAGTTTCTGCCTCTGATTCTGGAGGGAGCACATAGCCATCAGGGCTAGTAGCCATTGGGAGCCTTCTCCTCCAGGAATTGATCCATCCCCCTTTTAAAGCCATCCAAATTGGTGGCCATCTCTACATCTTGTGGTAGTGAATTCCATAGTTTAACTATGTGGTGTGTGAGCACTGAGAAGGGGGCAAAAGACAAACTACCCCCCTCTCCTGCCTTTTACTTCTTCCTGGTGTTTGCCTCTTCCTCCCAAGGATTCGTAGCTATTCAGAGGAAACTGGAGTTTCTAGACCTATATCTGCCGGCAGGCCTTTGACATATTTTCTTTCTTTTACAATGTGTTTTATTTCTTTTATTGTGCATTTTAATTTGTTTTTATGTTGTGCTGTAATTAAGATTTTGTTTTTAACCCGCATTTTATTGTTAGCCACCACAAGTGCCATTTTTTGATAATTAATTAATTAATTAATTAAATTAATTAAATTAATGAAACCATCTAGTTCAGCCCTTGGACTCTCCATGCAACGTACAATGCAGTCATTTCATTAGACTCCTGGGATTCTCACAATTCCCTCCCATTTTGGGATTCTAAGGTGGCAATTCTAAGCATACAGACTAGGAAGTGAACTCTGTTGACGCCAACAGAATTTATTCCACAGTACACACGTTTAAGGTTGAGCTCTCTGTCACAAGAAATGCTCCCTTCTAGTGTACAGTATCATGTGTGAATACAGTTTGGAAAGATGTAGACTCACTCTCAGTAACAGGCATGATGAGCATTAAACCCTTTCCTGTATTATGGTCTTCTGCATGAGAGCAAGGGGTGAGAATCCCTCTGTGACATAAGGCAGGGGTCAGAAATGGGACCCCCCCCCCCCAAGAGTTGGTGCCAGAAGCAAGGGTGGTGGTGGTGGGGAAGGGTTGGCAGCTGTAAGAGGATTTCCCAGCAGTTCCCATGTAGGCAGCCCTCCAGAAAAAAAACTTAATTATTGGCCAGGGACCTGAGGGGTGATGCCTGCACTGTCAGCTTCCCACACATCATTTATTTATCTAACACATGCGACTTGGCTGTAGCTGTCCTGCAACGCCTTGCACGGGAGACGTAAGCATTTTCTACAGTGCCTGATCTATGTGAATGGGAAAGAGCATCCGTAGCTCCAGTAGTCCAGGAACAGTCTAACAAACTTCAGCCAGACTGGCGGCATTAGAACCCAGGTATCAATAAGGCATTCAAAGCATCCACTGGGCGCAGTTTGATTTTTTTTAGGCCACATGGTGGCAGAGGAGAAGCTGAATGTATTTTACTGGATCAGAGCAAAGATCCATCTGAACCAGCAATCTGTTTTCCATAGCAGCCAATGAGATAACTCTATGAAGCCTAAAAGCCTGGTTTGAAGGCCCTCTCCCATCGTGGTACCCCATACTAATTAGAGAGAAGACTATTAATCATTACCTCCAGTAACTGAGGTAGAATTCCTCTGAATACCAATCGTTGGGGAATATGAGCAGAAGGTGTAATTGTATTTCCCATGGGCGTCCCAGAACTATACTTAGGCCTGGCTGAGAGTTCGCAGCTGTTTTAAATGTATACTGTTTTTATATGTTGTCTGTTTTTATGCTTTTATGGTTTTAAATTTTGTATACCGATTTTTAATGTCCAAAGTTTTAATTTTTGTAAACCACCCAGAGAGCTTCGGCTATGGAGCAGTATATAAATGTAAATAATAATAATAATAAATAATAATAATAATAATCCAGGATGATGGACTAGATAGGCCTTTGGTCTCATCCAACATGGCTCTTTTTACATCAAAAATAAGGAGTGGAAAAACTGGCCAGATTGTGCACAATAAAGCACATACATTCACATCAATTAATCTGAATTCATTAATTTGATTCTAAAATGTGGAATGTGGATTTGGAGGATGCCAGGCTAACCCCTGTTGTAGCTCAGTCCTCCCAATGACCCTTTGCTCAACATATTATTTGCCCGTATTTCCATGTCACCAAAGAGCCCAATACGTTACCTGACCAACTCTTTCCACATTAAAGTATTTCCCTTTACGGTTGTAGAGTTCAGGTGCCTAAAAAGCAAACATGGAACATATCGTACCTTTAATAGTGTTAACAGTGCAGTGGCAGAAGGACGATTAAAACAGTTTTATCTAACTCCCTGGACCCTGCCGAAAGGAACTGACCGTTCCCTGGGACTGCGGACCCTGCTTTCATCCACTGGCCAGAGAACCAAGGGCTACTGGGAAACTGCCACCCTCTTGCTTCCCAGAATAAACATCACAGTATGAGGAGACCAAGCTAAGCCTCCATACATCAGCCATAGAAAGAACAGCCACAAAGAGCTTGTTTCACCCTTCCCTGCCAGAAGGAATATTTAGAAGAAAGTTTAAACAAAGAACTGGTGCCTGGATTTGGCTCTTTTCCTCTTCCCTCTCCATCTCTTCTCCTTTCATGTCGTGTCTTTTAGATTGTAAGCATGAGAGGCAAGGATTATCTCTTTATTAATCTTGGTTATGTCGCTTTGACAGCCTTTTTGTGGGGTAAAGATTTTGGACTGGTTCGCATGATTGCAGCAAGTGAAATAAGCTATGCATACTGGTTGGATTTCCCTAATTACCCTTGCTGGTATGGCTTCCTGTGTTGTCCAAGCTTGGGCAGCATGACCTGCTTGGGGAGGAGGGCAACAACCCTCAAATAACCCAACAACAGCCCATCCTGCCCAGGTTCAGATGACATGGCAAGCTGCACCAGCAAGGGCAATTACAGAAAATTGGCCGGTACACGCAGCAGGGTTAACGATCCATCGTGGCCTGATAACCATGCCACGATCACGTGAACCAGGGCACTGTAATTAATAAATGAACAAATAAATAAACAAACAAACAAAGAAATAAAATAAACTACACTGCAAACCTAGCTCGGTATGTGCTATTAGTCACATGCAACATTTCACAGCCTTGCTATGAATGCCCATCAAAAAAAAAGAAAGACGTATTTAACTATTTGGAGGAGGCTTGAAGCAACATTGCATCTAAATTCACATGTCAAACTGCCTAAATGTATAAATCCCCCTTGCTGGTCTGGACACAGAGGTCTGCTCATTTTGCTTTGAAAGAACAAACCTTCAAAGAAAATTGATGCATCTGCAAATTAAATAAACCTCTCACAGTACCTAGACAATAAAAAAACCCTTACCTCATTGAAGTGTTCAGTAAGGAAATCGGCAACAAATGTTATATCTTTCTGAGTCATCTTTGGAAAAAACAACAACACCCCACCGTTATGAATTTATATTTAAAAAAACATAATGTCACGGATCTTAAAATAGTAACTGTCACAATTCTTCAAATTAGTATATCAAAACCAAAGATTCCACATCATAATCCTTCACCAGAAAACTCTTCTTCAAAATTCTTCAATACAGAATTCAAAGCAACACTGCAACGCTACAAAAACAGAAACAAAACACATCATCCTAATCAATGATAACGGAATAAATTTAGCAGTATTTATTTTCCTACTGCTGCTAAACATTAAAAAATGAAATCAAATAGCATTGCTCAAATCCTTTACATAATTTTAATATTTAAAAGTTATGTACACTGCTTTTAACAGACCCATGTTTAGCGAAAAAAACCAGCAGTGTTTTCAAAGAATATCTTTAAGAATATTTTGCTTATTTTGAACCAATGCCGGCAGCTTTAAAGATGTTTCTAAGTAAGTTTCTAACGGGTATTTTGCATTGCTCCAGCAATCAATCAAGAATACATACGTATTCTTTGAGTCTTCCTTTGTGGAGGAACAGTTCTATAACCTTGTAGAATCTGGTGTAACAGTGAAAATCAGTGGGATGGTTATCCTTAGATGAAAAATCTATTGAACATTGAGCTAGATGTCTCAGAGATGGTGATGCTCTACAATTCGCTGGAGTGGCTGTAAAAAGCTTTAGGGTTCTTTGTCTGCTTTTCATGGAGTAGCAAAACAGCCGCTAATAAGTGAATCAACAAAATATGAAGGCGGTATAACTCTGGATAGGAGGTGCTGGGGACAAATAGGGGCTGGCTATCACGTTCACGCCCAGCGCGTGAACTTCCAAAAGCACCTTGAGGCCAATATTGAAAATGGAATGCTGAACTAAATATACTGTGGTCTGACCCTGCCACACAGTTCTTGCATTCTTAAGATCAACTGTCGCAAAGCAAATCTTGACAGCACATCTCGCGGCGCTCAACTCCTTGAGATGGGGCCAGCCACATGTGGGCAATGGCTGTTTTCCAACCACGCCTATTCAACTACCGCAGAAAGGAGCCTGCTTGTGGCTGCATATGGCTGGGAGCTGAAGGCTGCAAGGATCAATGGATTATTGCATTATTTAATGTCATGATGGAAGTTTTCTTTCCATGTAGTCCTTTGCCCTCTTCTGGGTGGCTCCCTAGAGCTGCAAAATGCCTTAACACAAAGCTGAGTGCGGCCTGATGGTCTACCAGCCACTTGCTAAACTTCTTATTCTTGGTGCTTGTACTGGGACTTCCACAACAAGGTGGATGTTTTCATGTTTGGGCTACAGACTGCTTGGTGAATCATGGTTTTTAAAACCATGACTCACCAAGCAGTCTGTTGCCCAAGCTTGACAGATTTCCCAAGATCAAGACCAACACTCTAACCCCTGCACCACACTGGCTCCCTTTTATGGAGGGATTAGCTCTTAAGGCCATTGCTAGAGGCTCCAGGAAGATGGCAAACAAGCTGGGAGAAGGCGCACCTCGTACAGTCTCTCTGTGAAGATTTATGGATGAAGCATCATGCACATTGGCCGTAACTACTGCATCCAGTATGGCCCTCAGAAATCTATCGTCCATTTACATTTTTTGTAGTCATTTTGCAAGGAAAGTCCCTCCAGATGATCAAAGGCCTTGCAAGTGTCTAACATTACTTCAGCAAATGGCTTCTTGGCTAAGGTGGATAGCATTAAGTCTGGTTGGGGCCATTGTCTACGTAGCAAAGAGGGAGCCTGACCAGGAGTGATATATGAGGTTATGATCTCATTGGGCCTGGTGGCTACAATGCCCATGAACACCTCCATCTCTTAATTTAAAAGTGTTATTGGCCAACATGACTGACAAGTCTAGGATTCTTACTTGGTTTCCGCCACTGTTAGTTGGGAATCGGATCGTCAGCCAAAAAGGTCATTAAAAAATGAAACTAAGTGAGGTACGAGCTCCTGTTAAAACTTTTTATACAAGGCCCCCGTCAACCCATTAGGGCCAGGTGATTTATTGCTTTGGAGCATGGCAATCATCCTCAGTTATGTTTTGATTTAGCTGGTTTTGCTGACCTCAGTGAGTGGTTTGAGGCCCACCTTATTCAAATATTTTTCCACCCCCACCCCTACCCATGGATTCTCTGATGTATAGAGTTTCTTGTAGAATTTAACAAAGGTTTTATGAACGTCCTTACTTTAGGCTGACCAGATAAAATCCAGGTCAGGGCTCGTGTAACTTTAACAGCGGTAGAGAAAAGGGAATTTCAGCCGGTGTCATTTGTATGCAATTAGTTCCTGGTGAAATTCCCTCTTCATCTCCACTGTTAAAGTTGCAGGGGCCCTGCCTTCTTTTGTATCTGGTCACTCTAGTATAGTGCCTGCACCTTTAACTGTTGTGATGAAGAGGGAATTTCACCAGGAACTAATTGCATACAAATGACACTGGCTGAAATTCTCTTTTCTCTACAACTGTTAAAGTTACATGAGCCCTGACCTGGATTTTACCTGGTCACCCTACCTTACTTGAGTGTCCTGTTTCTCCCATTCTATTTTGCATGACTACAATTTGGATCCTAACTGTTCCTTTTCTTTAGGGCATTGACTAATAACTTTGAACTTTTATTTCCAAACTCATAATATTTCTGCTACATGTTTAGGAGTTATGCAGTGATCTTATGCACATCCAGTACCTTTAACTCCCTTTGCCTTTGGAGGATTTCCCTATATACTTTTTAGACCCTTCTTCCTTATGCCAGTTTTCGTAATATTGTGACCTCTTCCCATAATGGCTTCTGCCTGCTCTTTCTTTACAGATGGCCCTGGCTGAGTGGATGGTGCTGACCTGACAGACCATTAGGCCGAAAGGGCCATTTTAACTTCTCTTACATATCGGGGCTCAGGTCTTGAAAGATCATGATGAGCTTGCCTCTGTTCTTAATTGCTCCTGGATTGCAGTATTTTTGAAGTTGTGTCTCTTTGACCATGTAGTCTGCAAAGCCTGGGTGTGGAGCACCGGTGGGAAACCTCAGAAGGGCTGAGAAACCAAGGTGGGTGTAGAGCAGGGGTGGGAAATCAGAGTCCCAATCCAGCCCTCCACAGATGGACCCACCCCCTTTCCCCTAAGCATTGATCATGGGGTGATTTCACAAGTTTTGTGCAGTTCCAAAAGGCTTAGTCACCAAGGACTCTACCATGTTGTTTCTCTCCTCAGGCTCCAAAAATACCGTCAACACGAATATTCTGACATGAGATTCAATTTTCACCATCTTTTGAGTTTTAGGAGGACGATGCAGGTGGTCTATGTGAGCCTCTGTATTTGGCTCTCATGCTTTATGCCCACCTGGCTGTTGCTGCAATGTCTTTGTGATGACATCTATTTTCATTTCAGTGGCTTAATGGCCGTCGCCCATTTCTGTGCCGTATCTTCCCTTTGCCTCAGGAGGGTTTCTGTGATCTCTGCTACTAGGTTCACTGCTATCATGTCTCCTCTAAGTGCTTTTATAGAGTCAGACGCCATTTTGTTTCCTTCCCCCTGCTCAAGGTCTCAGAGGGAGACACTAAACTGCCTGGAACAATTCTCTAACTGAGTCAGCGAACCTTTTATGTCTACAGAAACTGTAAATTTACAAGAGAAGGGGTTTTGTTTTGTTGTGTTGGCGGTTACTTTTAGGGTGGCACCGCTACTTTTAGGATAGCACGGCCTCGCGCACATACATGCCCATCCCAAACGTGTATGAGGGCTCAATGAACTTCCTGCTTTCATTGGCTAAGATTTCAAATATGGGGAGGGGAAGTGATGTCAAGCACAGTGCTCAGCTGTTAGGAGTAGGGATGTGCACTGGATCGGACCCGATCCACGATCCGAGTCCGGTCCAGTGGGAAATCGGATAAATTATCCGATTTCCGATCCCGCAGCTGGATCGGCCGATCCAATCCGAACCGGTCCGAAAAAGCTCCGAACCGGTTCGGCGGATCGGCGGATCGGCGGGCGCCCACTGGCGCCCACCGCCGCTTCCATTGGCGGGCGCCAGCGGGCGCCCGCCGATGAAAGTGGACAGCGGGGGGGGGGGAGGAGGGGGGCACTTACCTTCTCGGCCCGGTGGCTCCCGTCCGGCGCCGGCGCCTACTACTACTAGCAGGCTCCGCGGCCTGCTCTAGGGTGGCGCGCCGGGTGATGTCATCACCCGGCGCGCTACTCTAGAGCAGGCCGCGGAGCCTGCTGGTAGTAGTAGGCGCCGGCGCCGGACGGGAGCCACCGGGCCGGAAAGGTAAGGAGGGGGTGCGTGGAGGGGAGGAGGGGGCGCGCGGAGGGGGGAGGGGGGCCCTTACCTTTCCGGCCCGGCGGCTCCTGTCCGGCGCCGGCGCCTACTATTCCCAGCAGGCTCCGCGGCCTGCTCTAGGATGGCGCGCCGGGTGATGTCATCACCCGGCGCGCTACTCTAGAGCAGGCCGCGGAGCCTGCTGGAAGTAGTAGGCGCCGGCGCCGGACGGGAGCCGCCGGGCCGGAAAGGTAAGGAGGGGGTGCGTGGAGGGGAGGAGGGGGCGCGCGGAGGGGGGAGGGGGGCCCTTACCTTTCCGGCCCGGCGGCTCCCGTCCGGCGCCGGCGCCTACTATTCCCAGCAGGCTCCGCGGCCTGCTCTAGGATGGCGCGCCGGGTGATGTCATCACCCGGCGCGCTACTCTAGAGCAGGCCGCGGAGCCTGCTGGAAGTAGTAGGCGCCGGCGCCGGACGGGAGCCGCCGGGCCGGAAAGGTAAGGAGGGGGTGCGTGGAGGGGAGGAGGGGGCGCGCGGAGGGGGGAGGGGGGCCCTTACCTTTCCGGCCCGGCGGCTCCCGTCCGGCGCCGGCGCCTACTATTCCCAGCAGGCTCCGCGGCCTGCTCTAGGATGGCGCGCCGGGTGATGTCATCACCCGGCGCACTACTCTAGAGCAGGCCGCGGAGCCTGCTGGAAGTAGTAGGCGCCGGCGCCGGACGGGAGCCGCCGGGCCGGAAAGGTAAGGAGGGGGTGCGTGGAGGGGAGGAGGGGGCGCGCGGAGGGGGGAGGGGGGCCCTTACCTTTCCGGCCCGGCGGCTCCCGTCCGGCGCCGGCGCCTACTATTCCCAGCAGGCTCCGCGGCCTGCTCTAGGATGGCGCGCCGGGTGATGTCATCACCCGGCGCACTACTCTAGAGCAGGCCGCGGAGCCTGCTGGAAGTAGTAGGCGCCGGCGCCGGACGGGAGCCGCCGGGCCGGAAAGGTAAGGAGGGGGTGCGTGGAGGGGAGGAGGGGGCGCGCGGAGGGGGGAGGGGGGCCCTTACCTTTCCGGCCCGGCGGCTCCCGTCCGGCGCCGGCGCCTACTACTACCAGCAGGCTCCGCGGCCTGCTCCAGGGTGGCGCGCCGGGTGATGTCATCACCCGGCGCGCTACTCGAGAGTAGGCCGCGGAGCCCGCTGGTAGTAGCCGCCGGCGCCGGACGTGCCGAGAAGGTAAGTGGCGGGGAAGGGGGCTTACCCCCCCCCCGGAGCCGTCCGCTTCTATCCGCTGGCGCCCGCGGGCGCCAGCGGATGGAAGCAGGCGGCCCCAGGGGGGGTAGGGAGCGCGGGGGAGGGGGTTTACCTGCCGGGGCCGTCCACAGCGGACGGCCCCGGGGGGGGGGAGGGAGTTAGGCCCCCCCTTACCCACCCGCCGCCATTTTTTCCTCATAGACTTGCATTGCAATGCAAGTCTATGGGGAAAAAAATGGCGGCCGATCCAAAAATTTCAGATTTTTGGATCGGGATCGGACTCGATCCGGTCCGGGGGGCCTCCGATTTTGTCCGAACCGGTCCGGGACAAAATTGGAGGTCCCGATCCGGGTCCCGATCCGATCCGGGGGGTCCGTGCACACCCCTAGTTAGGAGCGAGTTTGGCTTGGTGGTCACAAGTTATATAGGCCTGTTTTAGAACATACATGATCGACCAAAAGAATACTACTACCTTGTTCAGTTCTGGAGGGACGTGATCCTCTGACATTCTCAGCATGGCTGGAAAAAAAGAAATTACCAGAACCATCTGAAGAGATTATTTCACATCTGCCTCCTCCATTCCACATTCTCCACTCCCCACACTAAATATAAATGAAGTAGGAAAGTTCCATTTTCCCAATGCTACATGTAGCTATAATAAGGGACTGTGGAGATAATTTCTTGTACGCTAGCCACAGCGCTGCAACTAACCATCTCTGTGAATTGAAAAGTTCCTTGTTCTTCACTCTCCCAATTCACAAAATGAAGATTAAGAAGTGTTTATAATGCACAAAATCCACAACTGGGCAATACCTTTATAAGGACCAGCCAACATGCAACAAGTGTGTCACCCTTTCAAGTTCTCTAGAACTCTTCATCAGGCTAAGGGTACAAAAAGCAGAGGATGGAGAAAGAAACTGAAAAGTCCAAAGATTTGGCCAGATGTTGTGGCCATGAGGTCTGCAAGTGTAGACCCAGTTTCAAAATGGAGATTTGCAGACCAAATGAATCAACAGTAGATGACGCACCTAGTGCGTCACCTAAAATAAATCACTAGCTTTGCCAAAGAAGACTCATGTTTCTCTATACTTCTGTTCTATGCCAACTCAGGAACCTGTGTTTTTCACAAAAGGCAAAGGACAAATCTGAGTTGCGGCTGGCCTTTATGTTTCCAGAAATGCACATCAGCTATTGCGTCTCTATCCCAAAGTGCATTGCAAGGTGCAATTTGATACTTGCCGCCAGAACCAACAGCTCTTAGCACCAGCAACAATGGATCTAGAAACGTGGGGCTTGAGGGGGGCTTCCTGTTATCCACCCTGCATCGTTCCTTGAGACTTCCTGAATTCTGCCAATTCGTATCCAGCATGCCATAGCTGCTTTGTTTGCATATATTACACTACCATACTAATACGTTCCCCCTTTTATATTTCACTCATAAGGGCATTCATAGAAAGCTTTACAACCGCTGGGCAAAGCAGATCGGTAGTATTATCATCCCCATATTGCAGATTGGGACAGTGCAGGCTGGCAGCTCCGATTTCGGTGGGGTTGTGAATCCATTCTGGGTTTCAGTAAGTACCAGCCTGAACTCTAAAGGAGCTATCCAAGGTGTTGTACCCTAACCCCCAGATTGGTTCAGCACCTTGGATAACTCCCTTAGAGCTCTGACTGAAACCCAGAATGGATTCACAGCCCCATCAAAATTGGTACCACCAGCCTCCCTCAGATAGGAAAGGGGAAATGAAGCTGAGAGACTATGGGGGTTATCTAAGGCCACCTCGTGCGTACATCGTGGAGGCAAGATTTAAAGGTACACGATTCCATATTCTACACTAGCTCACTCAAGTCTCCGTTACGTGCAGACATGAGTTTTCCTTGCCACAGTGTATTGAAGTGTTTTTCTCTCTGCCTATGTGTGCACACTTTGAAGGACCGCTCAATTAGAGGCAATGTGATCACTCATATTATTCTGACTTTTTTTTCACAATTTTAAGGAATTTGCTAAAAGGCCCATCAAATCAGATTGATGGGGGAGGAAGAAACTGAGAGTTCCCTTCCTATAAGGATTGGGCCCAAGATCTCTGTAGAAGTACTCCGAAGAAAGCATGGGAACAGATTCAGAGTCAGATGAGGAAGAGGGGGAAGGGATGGTGGAGCTACCAAGGCCACAGAATATAGGGCAGAGTAACAGTGGCAGAGAATAGTTTTTTCAGATGCCAGCTAATCAGTTGGATCAAAGCCAGCCAGAGACTGCTCCATCCATGGGAATGTAAGATCTTACGGTGGGGGAGGAGCTGGGGGTGACTGACACCAGAATAAAACATTGGGCTAAGAGGGAGGAGCAACTTTGGGAAGTACGGCAACCTAAAAGGTTGGCCACTCAAGAGGTTCCTAGGGGAAGACCCTTCCTAAAGGTGGGACTAGAAAAGCTACTGAGGTTTTGTACTGTCAGCTGGTGACAGTTTTCACTGCAACTTTCTATCACAGTGCAATCATCAAAGGTAGCTTTGTTTAGTCTAGCTTTGTTTAGTCTAGCTTTGTTTAGTCTAATTAGTATTGCGCAAAGCTGACTTAGCTCAGTGTTGCTGTATGCAGATTACACCTGTAACCTGAAGCACAGTTGATCTGTCTATGGCTTGCATAATAAAAGCTATTTACTAAGAGACCATCACAAACACGACCAGAGGTTTGACACTCCTCTGTCCCTTAACCCCACTCACTACGCTCATTTCCCAAGTGAAAATGCTAACTGGGCTCTGTCCTACATTGCCTCCTTCCCATTTCCCCCCAGTCTTGAAACCAGCAATTGTAGAGTGGGAGGGGGGTTGGGAGAAAACACTTGAAACATATTGCCTCTCTTCCACAACCCTGAGCTGTCGTCAGGAAGGAAAAGAGGGGCATCTTTCCTTTCATGTTGGTGGGGCTTGGCCACTCAGTGTAAAGGGCAAGTTTTGACTTCATCACAACAGTGTCTCTGAAGGCAGCACCTTTACTTTTCTCCATAGGAATAAAAGAAAACCATTCACTTGTATGGGAGAAATTAAAGGTGGCTCTGGTGGCCCTAGCCATTAAGAATTAAGCCCAGCCCTTTCACCTGGACAGCCCTGTCCTGGCATCTGCTTCTTAGTCATGCCTGAGTGAGACAAAATGCTGCGAAGCTGGCTGACATAATGAACACAATTTTCCTTACCAACATATAGCCATCGGAAGAAAGCTTTGAAATTTTTCATACTGCTGTCTATAACCCTGCAGAGAGAAAATTAAAAAGGCATTAAAATATATTTCAAACATGACTGCAGCTGGAATGATTCTCTTCAGCAGCTTTTCTAACAGGCCACCTCTGTTGTTACAATTTCCATTGTAACTTCAACAAAGGAAAGATTTCCATGGACAGTGACTTGGTATACCAGGAGACTTTCAAACACTCTGTACACACTTGACACAGGACCAGTTTCAGTCACAATGGTTGTAAAGCTGGGATACTGGAGTTCCATAGGGCTGGCATTAGCTTTATGCCATGTAGCAGCCCCCATAGATACGCCTCCCCCTCAAGCCCCCATACGTACTGAAGCAGCTCATTTGCTTTGAGGATGAAGGAGCCCACTGCAGTAATGGCTTCTGTAAAGAGAGAGTTAACAGTTAGAGGCAGCTGAGTTTGCTATCAAAATCCGAACCCATAAACTCATTGTATACCTTCTATTCCTGATGCATCCAATCCAAGAGACTCATACTTCTGTTTCCAGGAGGCCATTCCTTTCAGTTCACTTAAATGGTACAACAAGGCCTCAGAGCCACTATTGAAGAAAGGCAGCAGAATGATCTAATTAAAGATCTGTCCTCACACTCAACATTCAAACAGAGGTTTTCTAGGGTCTGCCTGACAAAGGGAGCCTGGCAGAATAGGCCAAAGTATAAACAATGTAATTTGAATGCTGCTTTATTATGTTGGTAGCATCCTTGAGAGCTCCATGAAGCTATGTTTTGGTGGAGTACACATTTTAAAATAAATTTAATTTCTGGATAACTACATAATTGTTCATATATTCAGGCGCACCTAGAAATTTCTTGCATCTATAGGAAATCCAAGCATTTCTCCTCCTATGTAATGGAGGCTAACATTTCAACTGTTTTTTCTTCAAGTTTTATAGCTAAAATAGACGAAAGAATAATAATCATTCTAAGTTAACAGTTACCCAAATTAGATATATTATTTTCATCCAACTTTCTTTAAAAAATGCTTATCACTAACCTCAACACACATTCTGAGATTTACCTTTGCAAGTGACTTATGACGAGCTTTTGAATACTGGAATAGGAGGACTCCATGGACTGGCCAAGTTTTTTTAAGCCCTGTGGAAGACGTTTTGTTTTTAACAATGCAGGTTAACCAAATGCCTTAAAAAAAAAAACACATATACATTAACATACCTTTACTGTTAGCTGATTCATTAGCAGTGCTTGAAGCTCAAGGCTATGTAGCAAAAAACAGACACACATTTTACTTTTTCTGCTTGAATAATGCACAAATCTGGGGAAACACAGGGCCCTGTGTCTTACTTACCTTGCTTTGCCCCACAACAGCAACTGCATGAATTCATCTTGCACAGAAGTGGTTGTATTCTTTTCCTGCAAATTGAAGATTGTGGCATGAACACACTGACCCAGTTTTCACAACACACAGGTGGTTAATAAACCATGGTGGCTAGTTAATCACCTTGTGCGTGCCTCTCCAAATTACATAATTAACCTCACCTATTGTGGCCTGTTGTAACCTGCAAACCCGACAAGGGTGGCTGGCTGGGGTGGTTAATGAACCCCCCCAGAACCCATGGCCTGTAATGAACCCCCCCAGAACCCATGGCCTAGGATTGCTGATCTGTTCATTAACCACCCCCTCCACCCACCTTCACTGGGTTCACAACTCATTACAAGTCATGCCCGGTGAGAGTAATTACGTCATTTGGGCTTGCACACAACCAGCAAGCATGGGGTAGTTAACAAGCCACCGTGGCTTACTAAGCACCCTTGTGTCGTGCAAGGGTCCATCTAGTCCTGGATTCTGTTCATACAGGGGCCAACCAGCTGCCCATGGGAGACCCACAAGTAGGACATGAGTGGAAGAGCACCCTCCTGCCCACGTTCCCCAGCAAGTGGTGTACATAGTCATACTGCCCCTGATACTGGAGGTAGCATACAGCCATCAGGTAGCCATGCGTGGGCAGTTATATGAATACAGTGGGATGTCTTAGGTGATGTGGTGTCCCAATGTCAAGATGTTGCTACTTGCGCCTTCCATTTTCCACCACCCACAGGCTAACAAGGTGAAGTGGATCTGTGGAGCTGCCATCTATGGGGACAATTCTGTGGCCCATCTCTTGATTGCCCAAGGTTCTGCACAGCCTCTTCCAGAGATCTCCCTCAGCCCAGCTACCCAAGATCCTTGAGCTGGAAATGCTGCAAATCTAGAAAGCTCTACCAAAGAGTGATTGACATGCCAAAGGGAGCCTATCTTAGTTCTTCCCTTAGTTCTTAGTTTTTTTCCTCTTCCTCGCCTTTTAATGTTCCTTAAAGATCTAACCTCTAAAAATACTACTTGCCTCCTGCAAGCTGGGTGTGTAAAATAGTCACTTTTATAACTAAGACTGTTTATCGTGGAACAAATGGTCCGCAATTGTGCCAATAACCTGCTTCCATTCTTTACATGGGAAAGAAGCATAATTAGGAGAAATAGTATTGAAATAATGATCATTTGAAACAGAAGAGTTTTTGCAATACCTGTACAAATTTAGTTAGCCGTGAATCCATTTGCATCAATATTTCTTCCCAAGCTTCACACATACATGTCAACGAAAGCTTTAGATACTATTTACAAATAGAAAAAAATAGCAATTTGTGCCTTTTCTCATAATACTGGAAATCAAAACAATCTTGCAGAAATTATTTTAATAAATAAATTCAATCAGCCTTTATGTATGACTTTGACATTTCTTAGAACAAAAAACTTGTAGTACCACTGCCATCAAAACCTGATAAAAAGATCATACATTAAAATTAAAAACGGCATAAAAGCAAGATTACTATATTAAAACATACTCTTCTCTCTGATTCGGAATTGCTTTCAGAAGGAATATAAGACCATTCTGACAGCCTGATCCTCACCACATTTACTTGGAAATAAGTCCTATTTATTTCACTGAAATTTACTTCCATGTAAATATGCTCAGGAGTCCAGCCTGATTCTCTGGAAAAGAAATAATTGGGCAGTATCCAATGCAACATTACTACTGCCGTAAATTACGCTGTACTAGCATAAGCAATGTTGTATTAGCGAATGCTGTTGGCGTAGTCCAACATAATTTATGTTAGTGGTAGTATTGCATCGGATAGTGTCCAATTATTCTTGCAGAGTTTAATACAGTGGCTTTAATCCAGCACAAGCTGGCAGCCCGCTCAGAGAATTAATTTGGTGCCGGGCCAATATGAGAAAGAGAATGTTTTAAAAGCGTACCTGCAAGAGAGTTGAAATGTGTGTAAATTTTCGAGCCATTTGAGTCACTTCCGGTAAATAGGTTGAGAGCAGACTGGTGTCCAACTGTACCAGAGAACAAAATTCTGATCAGAGGAAATGATATGTCCTGTGCTAGTAGCAGCACATATCACAGCACAGATAAGGAAGGACAATGACAGGTAATTATAGCCCTATTCAGGGGTCCAGTATACATAAGTACTGAATGTGTGAACCAACTATTGAGAATGCATGGGCTAGCCCTGCCCTCTCAGCACCAATGCATGTGCTGGCTATGCCTCCCTCTCTGCTCCAATCCAACATATGATTGGTGTAAGTCTGAAAGGGCCCTACATGTATGCATGCATGCATGTAGGCTCCCTTTGTCAGGACAGGAACCCTGGTCAAACAGGGTTCCGGTCACTGTGGAGGGAGGCACAGGCATATGACCTCCTTCAGACTGACATTAATTACACATCCATCATGCATGGTGCTCATCATCTAGGGCACGGGATTAGCCCACGTGGTCTCAATAGCCCAGGGGTATGGAACCACTTCAGGCTGAGGGCCAAAACCAAATTTGGAGAAGATCTTGGGGGTCGCATTCCAAAGGTGGGTGGGGTCAAGGACAAAAGGGGTGGGGCTAAAAGTATCAAAAATACCCGTATATTTTAGTTTAAAAGTTATTACTACCTGTAACTAAACCTTAGGAGAGGCATTGCAACCTTTTAGAATGGGGGGGGGGGGGGAGGGGAACTGTGCAAAAGCCAGGAAGCCACTAAATGATTGGTGGGTGAAGAAATGGGGACAAGGGGAAGGGGACGTGGCCTTTTGTGGAACCCCTGAGGGCCAGAGATGGGGATCCCTGAAGGGGAGGATTTGGCCTACCATACCCCTGCAATAACTTCTTCACAAAGTACTGAATGCTTGGGATGATAATAATAATAATAATAATAATAATAACAACAATATATTTATTTCTTACCCGCCTCTCCCTCCGGATCGAGGCGGGGAACAACATCAATACAAACAATATAAAATACATAAAGCTGATTAAAAGCATATAAAATTAATACATTATTAAAGTATCAACCAAGTCTTAAAATTCGACTGGGTAGGCCTGCCGGAAGAGATCTTACAAAGTCTTGTTTCCTTTCTCCTTGGAAATTAGAAGGATTTCACTAAAGTTTCAGGGAACAGCTTTCTTAAGACTAGCATGAGTTGAGTTTAGAACCAGTGAAGTGTCAGCAAATTACAGTATTTCCAATTTGTCAGCGTAAGCTGGAAATATGCGAGGCTGGAGCATATTTTCTCAAAGGCAAGGCTAAAGAGATTGAGGCATTTTAGTTTTACAACTGGGGCTTATAAAATGTTAGTGGTGAGAAACTAACAGTGAGGAACCATAGAGCTCAGAGTCATCAAGAGAAACTAACAATTCAGGAGCACAACTAACTCATGGAATTATTTGCCAAAGGATGTTGTGATGGCTGCTACATCAATGGCTATTAATGATTATAACCAAATTGAACTTCTATGCTGAGACGCAATATACCTCTGGTTACCAGACATTGGGGAAAAACTAGGACAAATAGTTAATACTCCCTCCTGATGACCTTCCCAGAAGCAGTTGGGTGCGTATTATCAGTGGGACAGTGCTGTGTTCTAATCCAGCAAGGCAAAACTTAAAGAGTTTTGCTCAGAAAGATTCCAACACACCCATTGAAGGAATGAAACAACAATGGTGGTTTCAAATAAATCTGCCGTCGAGTGTTCCTGCAATTCTACTCACTTGGAAGTACGTTATTTCTGGCTTGGTCTCTGGAGAAACTTCTACTTTTGTAACAACTGACAGCGATTTCAAGTCACTCGATAAGCATAATGCAAGACAAGAACCAGTCACCTGCAAGAATCCGGTGCAAAAATTATAAACCAAATATTGTATTATTTAGAAACAAGCCATGCTGCGCACACTATTATACTTGTTTTGTCCCCCAATTTTCAAAGCTGTATTATCAGCCCAATCCTATATGTATTTACTCAAAAGTAAATTGAGTATGATTTTATTCCCCAGAAGAGTGCATAGGATTGAAGTTTGTGTACGCTAAAGTCTGTTTAAAACGGTAAGGTACAATTCACAAAACTGCACATTTTGTTTGCTTTTAGTATTTACCATAAAGAACTCCATTTTAACGGCACAACACAGTTTATCTGAAATAGGATTGCCACCATATTTTGTGTGTGTGTGTGTGTGTGTGTGTGTGTGTGTGTGTAGCAAGGCTCTTATGTCTAAAAGCTGCATGACTGCCAATATTTATGTATTTATTAGAAAGAATTATAATCTGCCTTTTAGACTAAATGTTCCAAAGGCAGCATACAGCAACATTTTACATGGTGAGGCACAATTTTGCCCACGTCCTCAGGATGTACTAGCTGCAAAGTATCCATAAAAACGTGACTAGTCTGTACTCTACTTCCATCCATATCAGATCCTGTCAAAAGTATGACATCTAAGTCAGAACAGATGTGAGCAAACCTATCTGCAAAATGGATGGCAAATATTCAACCAACAGAGTAGAATTTAACTACAAAATTGAATAAAACAATAAGCTATAAATCTCTTAGGAGAGGACAATTCCTACTCACCTCCAGTAGAATTACCGTGGTAACTAAAAGATCTACATACCCCTGTAACTGTAGCAATCTTATACATTCCATAAGCATAAATCTCAATGAACCCAGCGTCGCCTCCAAGAACCAGAGCATTTAGCCTAAATTTAAAGATTTTTTTTTAAAAAAGGAGATAATCATGAGTGCATTGAGCTTAGGAAACATACCTATGCATTAGCCATTTATTCTGTATAAACCATCGTTTACCAAATTTGGTTGCAAGCCAGTTTACAAGTTCAAAATACAATGAAACAAACAAAATCAGAGCAGTCGCCAACACTTTAAAATGCTTAAAGCACTTTGAAAAGCCTGGAGGACAAAAATGTTTTGCCTGGCAACAAAAAGGAAACAACACCGGTATAGGGAAGCCTGGACAGCATTTCACAGACGGATGTCAGGGCTAAAACACCCTCTCTTGCTCTCTTCTGGTTGTCAGTACATTCACACCTATTTCATAGTACAGTGTTCTAGGCCAGGGGTGCGCAGAAAGTAGGTCTCCAGACGTTTTGGACTTCAACTCCCATAAGCTCCTGCTTGCATGTCCAATAGGAAATGCTGGGAGTTGAAGTCCAAAAATGCTGGAGATCTACTTCCTGCCTACCACCGTTCAGCAAGGAAAAACAACAATTTGCAGATATCGGAAAGTTGACAGCATGATGGCTTGGATCCAAACTGCCCGCTTGCGCCTGCACAAAACCATCTGCTCAAGGACTGCAGGGGAAGGAGATGACTGATTAGCCCTCCCTCTCATCTGTCTCCCTTTGGACCCTCTGCAAAGCTGCTCGAGAGTATCACGGGACCTTCCAGATTGTGTGCAACAAAGCATGTTGTATACAAGTGAGGGAACTGGCAGACCCCTCCCCATAGCTTGGATCCAAGCCAATGTCCATTAAATGCAGCTTGTAATATTGCTAGGTAGTAAAATGACCATCCATATGGGCAGGTGAGGACAGTTTGGGGAGGGGGCTTGCCAATTCTAAGGTCCTATGCAGACCGCAGTGTGTACCCCAGCAATAGTGGAATCCTTGCCAGCAAGGGTTGGGTTCCCAGTATCAAGCTTGAAGGGTAGGTGTACATAAGTCCTATTCAGACATTATAAATCTGAGTATTCTTTTATGTATTTATTATTAATTTGTGACATTTGTATACTGCTGAATATAATAAAATTCCTCAGCTGTGCACAATAAAGATTAAAATATATTTAAATACAACACTGAAAGCACAAAATTGAAACAACTACAACGACCCTGTTCAGATGACACACTAAACCATGGTGGTTATGCATTTTGAGCTAAACATTATGGCTTAGTGTGTCGTGTGAACCATTCCTAGCTCTGGTGGCTACATAACTACGGTTTAAACAAGCACACTAACCATTTGCTGCAAAAGGGTTAGAGGCCTAACCATGGCTTAGCATGCTGTCTGAACCGGCCCAGTAAAAGCCATTCAGGGAGCAGCAAAATGGCGTGTCATGTTTAATTTACTTACAGCCCAGGGAAAGCGAGGGTAAAAAGGTGCGCTTTTAGGAGGTGTCTGAAAGATGCCGCATTTTCTGCCTCCCAAACTGCATGAAGGAAGGTTTTCCAGAGGGTGGGTGCCGCTACAGAGAAGAGTAGACGCATGAAGGGGAGTACGCTAGCACATTCCCATTCGTCTCGCGTTTACTCTAGTCAGATTTATAATGCTTGAATAGAGCTTTGGTGAAACTACTGTGGTGTCCCCAGCCACCGAGAGAGAGAAGAGAGTCAGAACTGGGAAAAGGCATCACATTGGGAAAGCAGAGTCATTTTCACTAGTCCCCTCGACGTTTGATGTGGTTCAGTGCCTCTATTTAAATAACACCATTTAATCAGTTCAAGTATCCATTTTGAATAGCATAGTGCAATCTGAGAAGTGCGCCCTTAAGAATTAAATTATGCAACATGCTGTAGGTGTCTGCTTCTCAAACCATAATAAAGATAGCAGATCCTTTTTAATTGCCTTGCTAGGGCTCTCAACAAATTGATGAGTATTACAGGGTTAGTCACCTGTCTTTTAACCAACTGATTACATTTAGATATGTGTCTATTACCCCAACCTCTGTTTGATGCATTTTTAATACTAATACTAATAATAAATGTATTTCTTCCCCGCCTCTCCGTTAGGATCGAGGCGGGGAACAACATTAAATATAAAATATGATAAAATACATAGAACTGATTAAAAACATGGTACACATTATTAAAATAGCAATAAAACATCCTAAAAACATCCTTAAAACATTCTAAAATTCCACTGGATATGCCTGCTGGAAGAGACTAGTCTTTATAGCTTTCTTAAGTTCTAAAAGACTGTTAAGTTGACGAGTCCCCTCCGGCAGGCCATTCCGCAGTCTGGGAGCAGCAGAAACACTGAAGGAAGTAAAAAGTAACTTAGGGCACAACATGTTTAGACAGAAAAAAAAAACACCTACAATTCCCAGCATGCCTGGCTGGGGAATTCTGATAGTTGCAGGACATTTTTTTTGTCTAAACCTACATAGGATTGTGTGCTTAAAGTTCAATAAATGAAAACTACTTAAAACCCTCCCTTGGCAACTGGTATTCAAAGGGATACTGAAGGTGGAGGGCTTTGGAGGTATCATGAATACTAGCCTTGATGGATGCCAGACACACTTTTAAGGGATTAAAGTCAGTGGCCATCACCACAACTTGTGCCAGGAATTCCATACAGGTTGCATGGTCAGATAACCTGCTGAGGCCCATGAGACTGGAAGCAAATGAAAGAATGATAGGCTGAAATTCAGAACTAAAGACCACTTTGAATATTGTTGTTTTCATTCCCTTGTTTCATTCATTCATCTGAACCAGAACAAGGGCTCTCCACTAAAGCTGCAGCTTTACCAACTGCCCTCCACTGATCAATCAAGTGAAGCTTTACTTGACTGACATACAGGGTAATGTTTGCTTCTTCTTAAGATACCATAAATCAGAACTAATTTCCATCTCCTTATTCTCATGTATATTATAAATAAACCAAACGTTTCATTTTTAAACAGGGACACTTACCTGACATCACCCATGAGTTTCATGATCTCATCTGACTTTTCTTCACTAAAGCAGAATATTAAAAAAAAAAAACATTTGCAATATATGCACATACACTTGTTCTCAAAATTCACAAAAACGATAGAAACAGAAAATGAGTCTTACCTGAAAATTTTTGCAGTGGTACTATAGCTATGTGAAAAATGAAAAATGTAAGCACATTCAGTGATGTCCTCTCAGAAAAATTGTACACTTACGTAAACTATATATATATATATATATGTATGTATGTGTGTGTGTAATATATACGCACACACACACTATAGAAATTAGCAAAATGCACATGGATGGTATCATCAACAGACATCGGCCCAATTCTCACACCCCAGATCACAGGCATACCTGAGGGCCCAATAAAAATATTTCCATTTATATGCAGGAAAGGGCTGTAATTCACAGCGCCGTTTTACTTGCATAGGATGGAACTGTAAAAAACACATACAAAAAACTTCAGGAGACAATTGACCAATAAACCAATAAAAGCCCCGTCAGCAACTAGAATCAAAGCCTCAGTAATAGAAATGCTTCAAATTTAACCTCCAAATGCCTGCAAACAGAAATAGGCCTTGTTTTCCATACTTGTTCTTGCCTCAGTTTCAGAGCCTCACATTCATTACTGAGAAGGCCCTGCTGTGCCTGAGGTAATAAACTTCGAGAAAGTAACACTTACTTCTTTGGCAAGGCAGGCAGTTTAGGAAGAAGAAGATTGGACTCATCTTCCGCATTATAAAACGAAGTGAGAACACTGAAATGAAAGAAGAATCGCTTGGCTTAATTTCCGCAGAGGTTATGCCAAAAGTAAAACACACTTTTAGAAAGCAATCCCCTGGGTCCTAGACACCATATTTGGGGGGGGGGGGGGGCAGCATAGGATAGTTCAGATTCCTGGATCCAAGGTCAGATAAACTGCTCCAACCTGGGACCCAGGAGTCCGAGCTCCCCACCCTTTCTCCCTCACAGCTGGTGTGGAGAGAATCACACCAGTTGCCTCTCCGAGCTCGTAAAAGTGACCTGGGAAGAGGACAGAAAGGGGGCGTTTCTTTCAGCAGGGAGGGGAGTAGAAGTGGGAATACGAGCTTCCCTGAGCTCTCGCCAGCTTCCTTCCATCCCCCTCCAAAACCCCCCAAGCTAGACAGGCAAAACCCGCCCATCTAGCAAAAATGCAGACCGGGAGAAGCCTGGGTGTGACACCTGCCTCTGTGCTCCTCCCGCTCTGCATAGGATTCTGAGTTTGGAGGCTGGTGGGTATCTGGACAGGATTGTATCTCAAAAGAATAATAGGTAGAAATTCAGACCTCAAAAATGTACATTCTAAATCAGGGGTAGGCAACTTGTGGGTCCTTCAGTTGTTGTTAGAATGCAACTCTCATCATTGTTCACTCTTGGCAAAGCTGGCTAGGGCTGATGAGAGTTGGAGTCCAACAATATCTGGAGGGCTACTAGTTGCTCACTCTTGTTCTAAATGTTTAGCTCTCCTTCTTAAAATAGCTGCATTCAAACTGTCCCTTTACAAAAGGAGATAGCTTAAGGTAAGTTAAAGATTTAAAAATATCATTAGGTAATTTGGATGCAATCCAATGTATGTTTAAACAGAAAAAGTCCTATAACAACCAGCATTCTCCATCCATCCATGCTGGCTGGGGAATGCTGGGTTGCAGGACTTTTTTTCTGTCAAAACATGGATAGGATTGTACCCTTAAGTACAAATATAAAATGTGGATACTGCAACAGTTATGCAGCAGACAAATTCTTATACTGTTGATTATTTTGCAGATTACAAAGACATTGTTCCAGGTTTTGGGGAAGTGCAATCCCTTGATTTTTAATTGTTGGGTTTTAGTTTTCTTTTAAATAAAGGAAGCATTGAAGAATTTGGGAAGGGCACAGATGGAAAATGAATGGCAGAGAGGGCTACTTCCAACTTTCCAGAATGTACTGACAGCCACAGAAAGCTTTCAATTTACATGTTTGGGTAAGTGTACCATTTGCAAACACTTTCCTGCTTGATCACCTGGAAGGGATTCTTATCACATCAGCGACCAGGTGAGTGGCCACCAGCAAGCCTGTATCTTATACTTACCTGCTTTCTTCCGTAACCTCCATCCAGTGCATATAAGTGATGGGAGCGGCAACTGAGAAAGAATGCAAGGTCTCCGGTTTCTCGACATCACACAGGATAACTCTCTTAGTATCAGCAAGTCCAAAAGCCAAAACTATGGGAGGAATGGTCAAATATTAAAATATACGGTGCATTGCAAGCAGTTCAGGCATTACATTTCAGATGTTGAGGGAGCAATCCTATGTCCCCCAGGCAGTGTTAAGGCAAAGGGCAAAGGATAGTTCAGTTTCCTAGCTCCAACCTCGGAGACAGGAAAGCACTCTCCTGCCTTCTTGTAGCTGGCACAGAGAGCGCTGAGCTACCTATTTCTCCATGCTGAGAAACTGGGAGCGCAGAAACAGGGAAAAGGGGGCGTTCCCAGGTGCGGGAAGGGGGAGAGATTGGGGTGGCGGCTGTATGACATATCCTATGGCCTTCCCCAGGCTTCTTCTCTCTGCTTCTGAGGAGCTGCCACTAGTCGGGCTAAATCACCTGTCTTGCAGAAATGGCAGGAATGCAGAGGCACGACTCTCCTCCCACCCTGCATTGGATACTTTATCCAGACAGGATTGCACCCTAAATGCATTCCAGGTTGCAAGCCAACACAGCCAGGCCTGCAAAGCAAATCACTTATCCATTGGTCTTAGTATAGCAAACTGAACTGTTTTCTTTCCAAAGGATTGGCAAACAGAACTCGTCTTTCAGAGTTAATGGATGACGTAGTCCTGAAGGGGGGTATTTAACTTAAAATCTAAACCACAATAAAAAAAAGTGTTATTTACTGCACATTACTTTTGCCATCTGGTCTCCACGCAAGGGCTGTCACTTCTTTCCCTGTGCTTTCACTTGGTGGCAAACTCCAGACTCGTTGAAAGTTTGCAAGTCGATGAAGCAAAACCTAAGAGGTTGGGGACAATGGTTAGAAACATTCAACCTTCCTATTTACAGGATGGATTGGGATCCCATGACCCTGAGGTTCAACACCCCTGCTCTAATGCAACAATTTTTCAAGCACCATCTGCTCCAGAAATACAGGCAGAACAGGTTATGCCAAGATGCAAAATATAGGAAGATCAATACAGTACCCTAATAGCAATTCTGACTTGTATAATCAAATTGCACATAAAGCTTTCAATGCTGCATTATGGTGGAAATGGTCCTAAATAATCTCTTTTTTATTTTTTGCATTTATATCTCACCTTTCCTCCATGGACCCTAAAGCCGCTTATATCTTCCCGGGGTATTTACAGAAAACAACCAATTTCCCTTTTAACAAAACAGCAGGGACAACGCCTAAGGCAACCCGTAACTACTCCACACCATTGTGTATAGTACCATTCACCCTCCTCACCTCTCCAACTTTGTTTGCAAGAGCGATCAAATCCCGCTTGGGAGACCAGGCCATAAAAATGACTTCTTGGGGAAGCTGCTTCTCTCCAACTTGCCGGAAAGCAGGCATGGTTGCAGTGGCAACTCTGTGAAACCAAAGGATAGAGATCAAGACTCCAATCGTTGAGTTCTCAGATACATCAGATTCAAAATCATGCCACATGTCTGCACATTAATCCTGACCAGCTACCATCACTTTAGCTTTCTACCAAGAATCATAAAAAGGACTATAATCCTCAACTCCTTCTTTTACTACTACCCCTTTCTTATATATTGGATGTTCAGTGGAATGGTAAGTGATCTTGAACATACATCCAAAGTTCCCTTCTTATATCCACCAGCTACCAAATGCTACTAGATATCCCAGATAGTCCAGTTCCTGTCAAACTAGACATTACATGTTCCATGTTTCCTCTGCAAGCCGTCAGCCTGAGCACTCACCCCATACTTGGTCTGCTAAGTGTCTTCCCTATATGTGCTTAGTATGTATTTGAAGCCCTTACAGCCCAATCCTATACATGTCTACTCATTAAGTTCAATGGTGCTTACTCCCAGGCTGAATGGCTATGAAACTGCAGCCTTAATCTCCTTATATTATGTCTCTATGCTTATTGGTTTTGCAATTATTGGCCATGTCTATTTATTTATTACATTTGCATATCGCCCGATAGCCGAATGCTAAGCCAAGATTCCTGGTTCATCTTGGTTTACTGTGAGTAAGCAGCATACTAGTACATGCAGACCATTCACACCCAATTTGCTCCTCCCTTCAAACAAACAGCAAAAACTAACCAGGAGGGTTTAGCGTTACATCTGAACCCAGGATCCTGGTTTGTTGTTCCCAAACAAACCAGCATTTGTAAGCCAACAACAAATCCTGCTGTACAATCCTGACTTATCTGGGAGCAACAAACCAGGATTCCGTGTTTGGATGTAATGCTCAGCTATCTCTTCCTGGTTAGTTTTATCGGCTTGCACAAACGGGGGGAACAAGCAAGCTGCATTCACCAGCACACTGCAAGTCCCCAGTAAACAAAAAGAAGGCAGGCCTATCTTTCTGCGTGAGCAGGACATATAAGCTACATTAGCTTCGTTGGAAGAAACTGTGGGAGACGGATATTAAACGAAATGATGTTCTCTGCTAAAGTCCCCTTTTGGGTGAGTGGAACTTCACCTTTACATACTGGCATTGCTTAAAAGCAAATTAAAAACTGTCCGCTGACTGATAACTGATGTTGAGCTTAGAACAAATCACAAACCAACAAGACCTGGGAACCACACATGCAAAACGGTTAGAAACCTCCAGTTGCTTTGCCCTACAAGTGGCCCCCCTCCCCGGCCCTACATGGTCCCAAATGAGTGGGGGATGATGATTGTAGCCGGAACTGCGGCGTCACCATGGAGCAGGCTGCAATAGATGCTCTTTTAGAGCCCTCCTTTGCCAAGACTAGCAGTCAGGCATCTCTCTGCTGGTTTGGCACCCATTGCACTCTTTACAGCTTTGCAATAAACCAATAATTTAAAAAGGCGCCCTCCATTCCCAGTGTTGCTCTCTCATCAAAAGGGAACAAAACCCCTTCAGCAACGCTTCTGGAGCCTTTTCACCACCTGGGCAGCAGCCTACACAACGGGGAAAGCAGCACTAGACGAAGTTCTGCCTGCGGCGCATTTGGGAAACGCACAAGATCCCTCTAGAGAAAGGACCAAGTCCACCCCAACGCTCCTTTCTCTTCTATCCTGATAGCGCAAGCCTTTCTAGCGGGAAGGAGGGCGGAGGGCTGAAGTTCAACAGGTGCAGCTTTGACGTGCTAGTTTCAATCCTGCCAAGGCACATCAGCCCCGTTTGGAGGAAAGCAGGCAGGCAGGAGCACTGCGATTCCTCTGCTTGGCCGTTTTCGTGACCCTCCCTCCCTCTCTGTTATAGCCGCCGGCGCCTTTGGTTAGCCTCCATTTTGGCAAACGCCTCCCTGGGAAGCGCTCGCCGGGCGCGGAGAAGCCCAGCTCCTACCCGCTTCTGCGGAGTGCCTCGTCCCGCCCAGCCTGCAGCACAGCGAGGCCCACCTCCTCCTCCCGGCTCCGCTTCCTTCTCGGGCTCCCGGATGCGGCATCACCGGCCACTTCCCTTCACAGAGAAAAAGGGGAGGGCGCCGGTTTAGGGCTGTGTGCCGGGCCAGCCGTCTCCGGATTAAGAAGACATGGCGAGGCGGTGTCACGCCTTCAGTCATTCTGCCGGGGAGCGACCCTAAGAGCGTTTACACGGGGGGGGGGGGGAGCCCCACAAGCACAAGCCCCACAAGCACAAGCCCCACCATGCCTCAGCCAGGATAGCTCGCTGGGTCACGCAGGGAGTTGGGACCTTTTTCCCTGTCTAAACCTGCATAAGATTGCGCCCCCGCTCCAACCCTAGGATCACATACGTCTTACCTGAGTTCAGGTGGTTTCCCCCACCTCATAAATTGCCATCAATAGGGAGTGGGTTCACTATCCTTTGGAAACGTTGGGTTGGGTCCAGGGTTAGTCAGGCTTAAAAGCAGACCGTTGAAATGTATTTATTTATACCACCATATAGCCGAAGCTCTCTGGGCGGTTCACAAAAATTAAAACCATGAAATCATTTTAAGAAATATAAAACGAACAACAACCTAAAAACAAAGTAACATGCAATATAGAAAAAAAACACAACCAGGATAAAACCAAGCAGCAGAGATTAATACAGATGAAAATACAAATTTAAAACAGCAAGGATTAAAATTGGGTTTAGATGTTAAAATTAAAAAAAGTCTTCACCTGGCGAGGAAAGGAGTATAAAGTAGGCGCCAGGTGAACCTCTCTGGGGTTGGTGAGCTTTAAGTTAGTTGTGACTATCTTGTCTCATTGATTTCAGTGGCGTCTCTTCTATGTATGACTTGAGTCTGGATCCATACACACACACACACAGTTGTTCTGACCAGGACTGCAGCGATGCAAAAACAGATCTGAGGAATGGATCCTCTTGGTTCTTACGCAGGATCTGTCCCAAACCACCATGAAATCACAGAACATATCCTTCTCTATGGATTGTGCAATACAGCCACCCAGAGAGCTTTGGCTATTTAGTGGTAGTAAATGCAGTAAATAAATAAAGTCCATTGACCCACCACTTCACAGCACCAGCACAGCACATGATGGATATGTTCCCATGAACTGGATAACGGGAAGGGCATTTGCTTTGAATGCTCTCCCTAAAGCTTTAGGAATGGGGTCCTCACTTGGCATTAGGCCCACTGTCTGTTCTGGGTCACTCTGAGCAAGTGGTAGAAACTGCGCTAGCAGAATTACACCATTGGATATAACCCTTAATTATTTTCAGAGGTTGGCCATGTTAAGTCTATTCCCAAAAACAACAAGAGTGTCTTGTGCACCCTTAATGACCACCAAATTCATTATGACATAAGCTTTCCTGGACTACATCCACCTCATCATAAACATGATGCGTTATCCTGAGTGCCATGTATATGTTGGGGCTAACGTTAATTTAATGGCTAATGTGCATAACAACCAGCCATTATGCATATTCACCATGCTTTATGGAGAACGTGCATATAATCTGTTCATGAAGAGGGGGAATAATGCATTCTCCAGCCATTATGCATAATCTCCAACAGGCATTGGGGATGTGTATCTCTCAAGTGCATTTTGCACATTCTCCGGGGAATATGCACATTCCCTGGTCAATATGCAGTCTCCAAGAAACACAGGAGAATGTGTTTACTTCAGCATAATCTGATCATAATTTTATAATTTGCCCATGCAATAAGCATGATCGTCAAGGAATTTTATAGAACGTGCAGAAATCAGCAACATAGGACATTTTGTACGTTATCTGCAAGTAATGTTAAAGAATGTTCATAAATAACTAGCAACTGTGAGATTAACCTGAAGGATTCATACCATACACCGGTGCCATCTAGAAATCAATCTGGCTCTAAACAAAAAGAAAGTTGACAAAGCTCAAACAGAGCTCTTGCAGTGGGTCTGATCATCAGTTGATTTCTCTCTCCTTCTGCCCTCAGTTTGTGGCAGCAGAATGAGGTGGCAGAGTACAGAAGACCGCAAGTGCTAAACGTATTTTTGATTGATTGCTGGTATGAAAATCATGTGGAAGTAGAAACCTCCACCCCACTCTTAAGCGCTGTTTTTTTTACTTGCAGATTTTTTTTACATGGGGAAGAATTCAAAAATAATATCCCCCCCTTTAGAATGCAGTCCTTTCTCTCATGTCAGAATTCTATCACCAAATCCTTCTGCAGGTGTAGACCAGGCCTTTGTCTCCAGTCTCCATTAACTGTGCAGCTATCATTAGCCCCAACATCTATACACCTACACATGGTTGGCAGGGTGGTTTCTTCAAGCAGTGAAAGCTTTGTGCTGGAATTGTAAACCATGAGATTAGAGAAGATTGAAAGGCAGAAACAACTGACAGCGATAATTACCTTATTAACCACAGCCAATAAAATAACATTTGCTGGGTGATAATTTTATTTATATTTCATTGCATTTGTAGACTAGTGCCTCTTTCCCGCTAACATGTGCTCACAGGGACTTACACAGAATATCAAGTTAGACAATTGAGCTCCCGAACTTAGCCCCTGCATCTTTTGTGTGCAGTGATGATGGGAGGATGCAATTTGAAACAAAGTGGTATGTTGGAAGAGAGTGTTTAATCCTTCCACTTACTACTTCTTTTTTCAACTGCAACACCATGCCACCCACCGTTTTATCTCCACCAAACATCTCCAGTTCCAAAGCAACCCCAGATGTCTTGCAGCACATCTGGTGTTGGAAATCTCAATGGAATAGTGAATTAAATAATTGTCTCTCATTCGTCAGGTTGTAGTTCCAAATCCAGTAGAAGAAACTTGAACTCTTGTGTCTTTTCATCCTACTGCGGTGCCACACAAAACCCAGGTGAAGGGCAGGACCAGTCCTCCCATGAGGTGGGGTGAATCACCTGCCTCAGGTGACAGAGCTCCAAATTGCATACACACACCCCTTCAGGAGGGCTCCCTGCTGCTGTGTAGCTGGAGCAAGGCAGCGGCACTAGCAGGTGCTCTGGACAATCCTTCCTCAGAGTTAGGCATTGCCTGGATAGAGAGGGGTCGCAGGAGAACACCTGTGCTGCAGGCAATCTCTCAGGACACCTTTCCTCCGGAGCAGCCGCCTAGACCTCTGTTTAGCCAGAGTCAGACATTCAGGATTGGGTGACTCTGAAGAGCTACACAACCACTTTTGACAGCCAACACAACTCTTCAGAGAGCCTTGGAGCAAGCTCTCTGGCTTGCTCCAAGGGTGTACTCAAAGTGAGCACAAGTGGACAGCGACTGAGGTGGTCACATCAGCAGCAGTTGCTGGGGATGGGAGAGCGTTGCACCACCACTGGTGAAGGGTGCTTAAAGAGGGGGACCCTCCCACTGTTTATAAATGGTGGGACCTAGGTGAAGTGTGACCTTGTCTCCATGAAATACACAGAGTGCTTTAGGCCTTTCCAGCATGTTCAGCTCCAAGATATGTACCACCGGCAGAAAATAAGTTCCTTGGGTGATGCGATATACTCGGCAGTACTTGTGAACAACTTCCTAAGAGGGCTGGGGAGATGGAAAGTTCAGTTAATAGAGATCCCACACTAGAGGCCTTCAAGAGGCAGCTGGACAACCATCTGTCAGGCATGCTTGAAGGTGGATTCCTGCATTGAGCAGGGGGTTGGACTCGATGGCCTTATAGGCCCCTTCCAACTCTTACTGTTCTATGATTCTATGAAGTACTTTCTCTCATGCCAGCCCTCCCAGGAAGTTGTTTGTATACACCAACCAAGTGCAGTGTGTCTCCCGATTTCCACCAGTTGTTCCCTGAAGGCCTTGATGCCCAGGTTGCAGTTCCCACTGAATGGGCTACCTACGTTCCAGATGTGCAGCAGACATATGCCCCACAACAACTATTTGTAATTAAGCCGTTAAAGAGGCGGCCCCTTTGCACAACTTATATCTGCATGTATGCAGTCCCAAGGACTGCTGTAGAAACCATTTGGTGGATGCAAAACATCTACTTTAGATCACTTATGGAAATATTCCTCTGTTGTGACAGCTGTTCACCACCTCACCCCTTTTCCTCATTGCCCTGGCTTAGTACAGATTTGTACTATGGTTTAACTAGTGGGCCCTTTCCATGCAGTTCTTTATGTTAGGGAAAATTCTAAGTCTAAGTTGATTGGACAAAAGTTTTAGTGTCCAGAAGGACTGAAACAGCCAGCTGAAAACAATAAGCAGGGAAAGAGCTTTTTCTAGTCTGAAATTGTAAAGGTCAATCTGATAGTGATAATGTTTCTGCTAGGATAAGGTAATTGATCTGTGCTGAGCTAGGGTCCAAAATGTATAAAAGACAGCTTTAATATTAATGGCTGTGGTGGGTCAGGCTGGAGTATTTTGGACGGAGACTGTGTATGAGAGATTTGGACGGAGGACTGTATATATTTGGAGCCTGTGTATATATCTGGAGGAACCAGTTGTGCCTTGTATATATTTCTATATTGGAACACAAGTAAACGGCTTGTCTTATACACAACTTACTGTGTGTGAGTATTTCTTCAACTGCTGGATTTTAGTGGACTTATTGCTTACTCAAGCGCAGGCCAGCGCTTGTTTTGCTTCCCCAACACTTTATGCTCAGCCAGTGCCTTACCAACTGCTTTGTAATTTACTTTCTAGGAAGACGTGGACACCGTTTTTGAATCCCCCAACCGATGAGGAAACACTGCGAAGTCCTTAGTGAGTCAGTGCATTTTTCCCCCCTTTTTACAAAAAAATATATTAACATTTATAAAATAAATTCCATTGGTTTTGCGTCCTTCAAAGCACGCCTGCATTCTGTTGAAGAAGAGTTTATAATATTGACTGGCTTTTCACATACGTTCAGCAGGAGTTTGGCTGACCTGTTTTGTTGAGCCTAGATTTTGTGACATTGTCATTCACTATTCCATGTCTCAATTCAGTCAAACTGTCAAAACCCAGATGAATATCTGGCAAACTGTGGATGAAGGAATGGTGTGAACATTGAGATTGAGTGAGCTTTTCTATTTCTTGCTCTTTCCCTGTCTTGCCGTTTTTGTCTTCTTTCCACCTGTTTTTTTCATCACTTTCGCTTTTACCTTGTTCTTCTTTTGCCGGGCCTCTCGGGCACCTCTGCAAAACAAGAGAAATAATACCAATTGCTGTTTTCTCTAATCTAGAAAACTGGAAATATGAATTCTACTAAATAGTTAACAGCTCTAGAATCTTTAAAGAAAGGCACACACTTTCTGAAAGCTGATAACACTATCTCTAACCTCATTGTGTAAAAGCACTTTGAAGGGCAAAATTGCTACAGTATCACCAATGATAGCTCTAGTATATAGCACATGCACTTTTATAACAGTATCAGCTACAGAGAAGAGTTTCCACCTTCCCTTGCCTGTTAAGAGATGTGTGGAACCTGTCCCATCATCATTATTACATATTCTGTTGTTGTACTATTGCATATTTTCATGCATGCTGACATTACATATTTAGGGCAGATATGCATAGAACACAGATATGTGTTGCTTTGCAAAATGGATCTTGATAATTCTATTGTATTATATGCACATTCGTAACTGCAATTAATTATGCATCACATTCCACATTCAAAAACACAGATGCGAATTGTTACTGTAGAATACATATTACACTAATCACTGTGGACTTTAATAAAAATATGCTATATACAAATCAAAACAAGCACAACAGCTCTTGCAATGTGGTGGTCCCCCCCCCGCCCCTTTTTCGTATTTGCAGCAAATATCTGCAAATCTTCTACTACTTTGTGATACTTTTCCACAAAAAAAGAATATGCAGTTTTCACTTTGGAAGTGGAAAAAGGCCTGAAATATTTATAGCATCCTGACGCTTTAGGAGATCCTGCGTCCCATTTAGAAAACCCAGCCTCTCTGTTTTTCATGAAAAAGACGCCAATTGGCTCATTCTTGAGAGATAAGCAAACAAATGTGTTCACACGGCAAACTTACTGGCAACTTGTCCTAGCCACATGCAGATTAGGGCAAGCGTTGCGTTTATGGTCTCTTGATCCACAAATAAAGCATCCCGCATCAGTGTTCTTACAGGAGTGACTAGGAAGAGCGCAGTGGTCACAAACGCTGCAGTGAACCCAGGCTGCAAAGATAAAATTAGCAATTTAGGATTCTGAAAAGGGCAACACTGACAGTGTATATTGTTCTATATGGACAGAATTCCAAACACTAGACAGACCATTTCAAAAGACATTTTTAAAAAACAGTTTTACATATGGGACCTGAAACACAATTGTTACAGTGTAACCCCAGGCCCTAAAAGGAGGGCTTCTGTGCTCCAGCCAGCCTGGGAAACCATGGGCAAAAATAGCTGGGTTCTTCCATGATACAAAGAAATCAAGTTCTCTCATAATAGTTGCTTGTTTCGAGACTGGTATGTAAGCTGGCTTGTCTTGCCAAGTACTGAAACATTTTAATAGCACTTGGACCTGGATCACACCTGATTGCAAATTGTACAGCAAAAACGTGAATAAAAATACTTACAGGGCTTTACACATTTTTTGCAAAGATAACAATGTGTCCACCGTCTCCCATCCTATTTGAAAAAAATGAAGTAGTGACAAGATTTTAAAACCAAATTATTTTAAGTGTCATTGGCTATCTAGTATATTTACTCTCTGCTTTTAAGCTCAAAGTCCATTTTTCCCTTACATGTATTGCTTGAGCCTCTATTACAGCCTTCCCCAACATAGAGCCCTCAAGATGTTTTTGGCTTCAACTCTCATCAGCCTGAACCAGCATGGCCAATGATCAGGAATGCTCAGAGTTGTAATCCAAAACATCTGGAAGATACCAGGTTGGGGAAGGCTGCTCTATTAGAATTTCTTACTTGACTGAAGAAGTTGTTTTGCCTTTCCAATGAACTCCTCTTATAGGAATAAGTGTGCAAGCTCAAAGTGAGCACATTTCTCTTCTCTTACAGTCATATAAAAAATACTGTACTACAGCATACAGCATCCATCCCCAACCTGATGCTCTCCAGATGTTTTGGGCCCAAAGTCCCAGGATTCCAGGACGGCACCAGGTTGGGGAAGGCTGGCATACAACAGAACAAGGACAAAAATTGGAGCATCTGTTTCTTTCAAAAAAATACATGTCTATCTGAGTCCTGCCTCCAATGTGGCGGCTACTCCTGAATATTGGGGGGAGGGGCATATGTAAAGGAGAGCAGATAGACTGTGCTGGGTGGAGGTGAAGATGGGTGTAGTAGTTAAAGGTTTTAGTTCAAATGGTAAGCATGAGATTTTAAATGACAAAGATAGGGTGACCAGATAAAATCCAGGTCAGGGCTCATGTAACTTTAACAGCTGTAGAGAAAAGGGAATTTCAGCCAGTGTCATTTGTATGCAATTAGTTCCTGGTAAATTCCCTCTTCATCACAACTGTTAAAGTTGCAGGGGCCCTGCCTTCTTTTGTATATGGTCACTCTAGTATAGTGCCTGCACCTTTAACTGTTGTGATGAAGAGGGAATTTCACCAGGAACTAATTGCATACAAATGACCCTGGCTGAAATTCCCTTTTCTCTACAACTGTTAAAGTTACATGAGCCCTGACCTGGATTTTATCTGGTCAGCCTAGACAAAGAGCCTTGGCCTGGTGGGAGGAGGTTGGGGGCAGAGAAGGCCGCAGCGCAGGAAGGAGAATGTTATCTGTTCAAGGTTGCAAAACTTGGCCTGAGGAGTTGGAGGTGTGAAAGGCGGAAACCCAGCTGGCGCCAGAGGAGGAAGGGAGAGTCCAAGGAGAAAGGGATATAACTGGGGGCCTCTGACTGAGGAGGGGGCTCTTTCCTCTGGACCTGGATGGACAAGAATGTGTGGGGAAAGGCAACAACCAGGCTCTGCGTAGGAGTAAGTTTTATAGCTAGAGATTTCTTGTTTTATTTACTGGGTTTTTATGTATGCATGCTATCACTGAGATTTTAGTTGTTCGTAAAATATATATCCACCTTTAATCTAATAAAGTCTTATACCTCAAGGAAGTGAGCTGTTTTATGTTTGGATTCTTGGGTTCCGTGTAAAATCAGGGGGACAAAGTGGCTATATTTGTCCCGCATACCTTTAGAGCGTATACATAAGCCATGGGCTTCAGGGTTCCTACCAACGGTATAGAGCCTGCAGACCAGGATGAGAAATGTGTGGCCCTCCAGATGTCTTGGCCTACAACTGCCACCAGCCCAAGCCACCAGAGCCAATGCTGAGGGTTCATGGAGTTGCAGGCCAAAACATCTGGAAGGCCACAAACTGTCCACTCCTGCTCTAGAGTTTTCACTAAAAAAAAAAAAAAAATGAAGAGGGCCACAACCTTTTTGCCCTCACATGTACGCCGACCTCTGTGACCATCATGGAAGCCAGGGCTTTGGTGTTTGGAGGTGGGATGGTGGTGGGGAGAACAAGAGTGTTGCAGCCTTCCACCCATTCCTCACTATCCCATCTCCTCTGCTGTAATGCTTCAAATTTCCTCCTCGTCTCTATTTTCTGCAGAATCTAGACTGCAGCCTTAGCTTCCTATCTGGGGTTCCCTGCCTCTCCACCCCCAATCTCCTCCAATTTTCCCTGCCTCTCCACCCCATCCCCTAATTCTGACTGCATTCATTTGCATCTGAAGTTATTTGTACTCAATCAAAATTAAAGGGCAAATTCCTGCTAAAATTCTTCTCAAACTCACTTTGGATGTGCATGAATTGCAGGTTTCACAGTGTTGGTTGTCTAAGCTGACATAGCGCTGGCAGACAGAACAAAACCTGGCAGTCAGGGAAAAAACAATAAAAATGATTAGCCTACTTCAAGGGTTGTTTCACAGTGCGTTTCTAAAACTGAGTAAACTGATGTCTCCATGAGCCATATCAATGCTTTTTTTTAAAGTATTATTTTAAAACTTTATTTATTTATTTATTTATTTATTTAAAAACTCTACTCAGCTGAATAAAAACCTTACCTGTATCCTTCCTCCATGGGAAGCACTATTAATTGTGGTGAAAGGTTGGTAAAAATACGGACAGGAGATTGTCTGCGACCCGTCTTCCCATGCTTATAGAGGGCATGATTGTCATAGTCCACCTAGGAAATAAAGCCGGGATGGAAATGCATTGAAAGACTTTTGAAAGGCTTTTATAAACAAGATTCCAAATCACTATTATTTATTTAATACATTTATGAATTGTACCCCCTGCCTAACAGGTGTCTGGGACAAATTACAATGGGAGTGGGCCAGGGGGGCGGGAAGAGTCACATCATAAAACAGAGAGACTAGACTATAATAAAATCCAAGAGTTACAACCAGTAATAATTATTAGAAGCCTCATGTAAATTTCTCATCTATTCCCTATCTACACCTATAATTTTTAGACATTTGTGCTTCAGTACACTAATAACAACAACAATAATATTTATATACTGCCCTACAGCCGAAGCTCTCTGGCGGTTTACAAAATCTAAAAACATTGAACATTTAAAAACCAATATACAAAATTCAAAACCATGAAAGCCTAAAAACAAACGACATATCATAAATATCCCCAGGGACAATAGACAGGTGTGTGCATGCTCTTTAGGTTTTACACACAGTGGGTCAAATCCAATGTAAGTCTTACTTAGAGTAGACCCATTAAAATGAATGGGACAAGTTAGCCATGACTAACTGAAACCCCATTCATTTTAGTCAGTGAGCTCCAAGTAAGATTTTCGTTGGATGCTACCCAATGGAACAGGGCCGATATTTCCATGTTTCAATCTATGAGTAGGATCCACTCCTACTACAGACTCTTGGATCAGTTGAAAAACATCTCTAGAATTAATGTAATGCAATTTAGTCCAGCAGGTTGGTGCAATATTTGGCCAAATCATGCTTTTGATGAGACTTGGGTCACAGGTAGGACTTATGAAGATTTTAAGCTATGGGGCCATCACAGATCTTCCCCCTAACAGCAATGGGGGACATTTTTCAAACTGGCCTCCTAAGAAACAGTTTCATTCTGCCCTATTGTATGTTTGATGCTCTGTGGGTCAAATGAGTGTGATTTTGCTTGAATTTGGTGTATAAATAAATGTGCAGATATCTACCATGCACACTCATACACACAAGCACACATACGTGTGTGCATGCACAATGAAGAAAATCCAGTGGAACTGTCCCACAACTCCCAGTGAGGATCAATGTACTGCAATGTTTGGTGGGCTCCATATTGAGATCGCGGTTCTCAAGGTACCTGGAAATCTTCTGGAGAAAGTGGGTGGACTGGAGCGCTTGTTCAGGCTGGTGCTACGGTAAGAAGAGCTGATTCATTTATACAAGTGTCCCATGTGACACGCAGCTGTAGGGCTCATCAAAGCACAGCCAGTAGTCTGTATGTACTTCTCTAGCAGGCCTATAATGAGGACAGCAAAGACTTAGAAGTCAATGGCCACTTTTTGTCGCTTGAAGACTGGCGTAAGGAAAGGAGTAACGTATGTCCCCAGTTCCAATTCTGGTACATCATTCTACAATTGTAGCTTGTCTTGATGATTTATGTGAGAGTGATATGAGAGGGAGACGTCCAGCTCTATATTGAAGATTGTTCCTTGGTTCTTCGCATTGGGCCATAACCACTATGCAAGATGGATCCCTGTCCACTTATGTGATATGGTTTCATGTAAAGAGCGCCATTGTAAAATCTATGAAGAATTTCTGAAAGGGAAATTTGTCACAATAAAATCCAAACATGACTTCTCTGCTGTTGCCATTGACCAGCCCACAAGCAGAATAATGCATCTGTAAAAGGTGATGGTGGGGCTGTAAGCCTAACAGAAAACCCAGCAGCTCTGAGTCCATGGATGGTGTCTGGTCCCGAGATGGCCCGCTTAGCTGAGGAATTTGAGCATTCAAGTAAATAAGAGATGGGACACAGATGAGTATCATCATGAGGCCAAAAAGCACTCACAGATGGCATTTGCAAAATTTGTTAAGTCTCTTACTCAAGCTATAGAAAATATGGGAAATCCATTTAGTGAAAACAGCTGTGATCTTATTGTACTTGACAGTAGAAACATTGTAGATCCAGCACTGGCAGACACACTACTCAAGACTGAGAAACTTGGAGTTGACCAATATGAAACATATGTCAGTGAGGGGCTTGTCAACCAATACAAACCTATTACAGATCCTATCAAATGGAACAACCTCCATATCTTCAGCCATCCTCCAATCTGAGAAAAGTCAAGTAAACTGCTGCAATTGATGTCCCTAAGAAATGACTGCTTGCTTTTCTCTAGACTTCACATTGCATCCCAGATATGTGATGGTGATCTAGATGACTTTCGCCACGAGAATCAAGTCTATCCCCCAGGGACTGTCGAAGATGGGGAATTTGAGAACAGGAACAAAGTCTGATTTGTTGCATTGTTTGGACGAGCTCATACCTGTGAAAGAAAATTTCTCCAATCCCATAGTGCAGGTGGCCATTCTTGATGGTGCTGCCATGGTCAACATGCTGTGACCAGGGCTTGCAAAAACATTCCAGGATTATGCCACTGATGTTTTCCTTCCATATATCAAACCACAGCTTCAGCATGTAATAAGGTTAGACATCACATGGGATGTGTATAGTCATGAAAGCTTGAAAAGTGATACACGCAGAAAAAGGCTTTTGGAAATGTGTCGAGCCATCAAGTCCAGTCCCCAAAAACTGGCAAGAGTTTCTCGGCGTTGATGGCAACAAGACTTCTCTTGTTCTCCTTCTTGGCAATGACGCTAGCAGACATTGACACAAACAAACAGATGATTCCAAACATTACTGATGTGCTTTGTGTAAATCATCAAGATGTCTTGGGACTGGCTCTGTGCTCACACAAAGAGGCACACACTCGCATCCTACTCCACTCAAATGATGCTGTGCAGCAAGAGTATAATACAGTCCGACATTGTAGTTCTGGCCGTAACATCAGCACAACGCCTGCACAATGATGAACTATGGGTGGCATTTGGAGTCGGGAAGGACTTCTGCTTCCTTGCTGCTCATGAGTTAGCAAGAGCTCTGGGTCCTGATCGATAGATCGCCTTGCCAATGTTCCACGTAATTATTGGGTGTGATCCTGTGTCCTTGTTTGGAGGCAGGGGTAAAAGGACTGCATGGGACACCTGGAATGTATACGGACACCTGGAATGCACATGGAGATGTTACCTCAGCTTTCTATATCTTGGCTGACAGGCCAAGTCAGCAGGCAGGAGAAGAATGGCTGAAGCCACTGGAGAGATTTGCAGTTTTGCTATATGGGGCAAAAAAAGGAGAGAAGCAGGTTCTCAGAAAGCTACGATACTTTATTTCCAAGCCCAATACATTTCGGCCTATGTTGTTTTTTAAGGCCTCCTTCATGGGGGTTGATAAGAGATGTCTGCAGAAATACTCTTAACAGGATGATAGTCTGCTACAATAATTACAGTTGCCAGTAATTATCGTAGGAGACTATCATCCTGTTAAGAGTATTTCTGCAGACATCTCTTATCAACCCCCTGAATTATTATTATTATTATTATTATTATTATTATTATTATTTATTACATTTATATACCGCCCCATAGCCGAAGCTTTATGGGCGGTTTACAAAAATTAAAAGATTAAACATTAAAAAGTCAATATACAAAATTTAAAACCATAAAACTTAAAACAACTGATATTTAAAACATTTCAAACTTTTTAAGCCTGGCCACAAAGTCAGTTAAAACCTCAACTTAAGCTGTTAAAATGCCTGGGAGAAAAGAAAAGTTTTGACCTGGCACCGAAAAGTTAACAGTGTTGGCGCCAGGCAGGCCTCATCAAAAAAATCATTCCATAATTGGGAGGCCACCACAGAGAAGGCCCTCTCCCTTGTTGCTGTCCTCCGAGCTTCCCTCGGAGTAGGCACCCGGAGGAGGACCTTAGTGTACAGGTAGGTTCATGTCGGGAAAAGCGTTCCATCAGGTATTGTGGTCCCAAACCGTGTAAGGTTTTATAGGTTAAAACCAGCACCTTGAATCAGGCTCGGAAACATACAGGCAGCCAATGCAAGCGGGCCAGAATTGGTCTTATATGTTCGAACCTTCTGGTCCCTGTTACCAATCTGGCCGCTGCATTTTGCACAAGCTGCAGCTTCCAAACAGTCTTCAAAGGCAGACTTTTAAGAAGGCCTTAAAAAACAACATAGGCCAAAACGCGTTGGGCTCGGAAATAAAGTACCTCAGCATTCTGAGAACCTGCTTCTCTCCTTTTTTTTTTTGCCCTGAGTTGGATGCCCTCCTCCTTTTGGTTTTTAGTTTTGTTATATGACCATACCAGCAGCAAAGAGCACATTAACGATGCAAGGAAGCAGCTGTTCATGCAGAAAGGTAGAGCAATTGACAGTCTATCTCCTACACAGGATGCGCTCATTCAGCATATCAAAAGGACAGTCTACCAGGCTGGTCACTGCTGGGCCCAAATAATGATGGCAAGAACCACAGCTTCCCTTGGCGAGTGACTGGGGGTGGAAGAAGGATGGGGATGGATGGTAAATATGCTGGACAACCGAGGCTACACAAGCTTGTAGGCAACTTATACGATGTGGCTGCAAGAAAGGCTGTAGAGGGCATTGCAAGTGTCACAAGGCTGCTCTACAGTGTACTGCGCTTTGCCTTTGCGGCACACTTTGTTCTGACTAATAAGAATTGCGGGAGGGGGCTCCAACAGTACCCAAGTGTATTTGACTTGGGGGGGGGGAATTAGTGTGGGTAATGACATTGTATTTACAGGAAATAAACAGCAATCGTTCTGTTCTTATTTTAGTTATGTTTTTCCAGTGCCTAGCTTTAAAACTCCACAAAGGTCATATTCTATTACAGAACCTAAAGTTTTTTTTTTATCAACTCCCATTAGTCTTTTTGTACACTTCTAAAGTTAGTATTCAAATAAATCAGGGCTCAAAACCCCTAAAATATGCACAATTCCCCAAAAATTGAGGAATCGTAATGGTGAACGGTGGCCATTATTTCAAAATGGCTGCCAATTGCGTTACAGGGCAAATCTGAGATGGCCCTATAGCCTAGGCTGACCATATGAAAAGGAGGACAGGGCTCATGTAACTTTAACAGTTGTAGAGAAGCACTATACTAGAGTGACCATATACACAAGAAGGCAGAGCCCTTACAACTTTAACTGTTGTGATGAAGAGGGAATTTCACCAGGAACTAATTGCATACAAATGACACTGGCTGAAATTCCCTTTTCTCTACAACTGTTAAAGTTACATGAGCCCTGTCCTCCTTTTCATATGGTCAGCCTACTATAGCAAAAAATAGTCTACAAATGTGCCGAATTTCATGCTTTTATCATCAAAGTCACAATTATTTCACCTATCTGCTGGACTAATTTAACATAATTAATGTTGTTGCATCAAGTCTTTGTTATTACCAAAATGGTAAACTTTGGTCTGCACTGTACCAATTGAGACTGACCTCTGGCTTAGGCACAACTTGAACAACTCGATGTGAACTAACCGTCTAGCAGGTGACTAGATTATTGCCGATGCCAGGCCAAGAGTATTTCCTCTAAACATCAAAGCCACCCAGCACTAATGACTGAGTATGAGTGGCTTGGAGTTGCAGCCTATGAGAATTTATGTAGGGAGGCCTTGCTCCATTTGGAATTGTTCAACAAATTGTACCCAAACATTAAAAATGAAAAGGTAGTGGATGAACAAACATGCAAAGGTAAGATTTATTGAGTACAATGCAAACTCAATGCATTCTGAGTAGCACTCAGATCTTCCTTAGAGAAATTTAATTGCGAGAGAGAAAGAGGGATTCAGAAGATTATTAAACACTAAAGCAGATGATTTTATGGCTAGAAATAGTCAGAGCAACCTATTAAACTAAAGACTGGCCATTTCTTAATACCAGTGGCATGGAAATCGCAAACAAGCAGGCACCCAAACATTCATATCAAAGCATGTTTTTTTAAAAAAAAAATCACAATGCTACCAATTACTTTGCTCATACCTGGTAATCCAGCATACAGAAATTTGGGAAAAATTCAAGAATGCGTGACTCAAAGAAGTATGGAAATATCCAAAGTATGGGTAATGTTCCGCTGGCAAGATCTAGTAAGCAAAAGAAATGTATATGCACTTTTCAAAATGTAAAAAGGAAGTTACTTTTTTTTTTTTTACAAGCAGCTCAACAGCACACAAACATCTTTGTAGTGGCCATTGCCCCTGTGATCTTCAACTAATGCTTTAATTGATAAGCCTGCAAATTAAAGCTTGAGCCCGCTGTAAATATCAACTGAAATCAGAACATAGTCACAAAAGTTGCAATCATTTCCTCAAATCAAATAATTATTTTAGAATATCAACCACATCAGAAATAATTACCTGCCCCTCCTGTCTGCCTCCACATTGCAATCAGTTTTTTGAAACTAAAAGCCAACGCTTCAACCAAGCCTCCAAATGGAGGATCAGCCACCGTGATGACATCTTTGCCTTCATCTCGTTGCAAGAATTTCTGACATACTTCATAAGCAGCCTGCAAGAGATCAGGGTTAACTTCCATTTCAAACGTACTTTCTGAAAGCCAATGTACCGTTGTGGGCATATGCTGGGGTCAGAAATGCTCAGTGGGAATTTTGAACTTCTTCTTTTCTTTTTTTTTTAAAGAACAAACCACATCATGTTGCTTCAGAAAATCCTCTCAGGTTTAACAGCAGTGGTGCAGTGTGCAATCACCTTATTCTACTGCAGGGGTAGACTAGGCCTCTCTGAGCAAAAGCGAAACTCAGTACAACCAGGTTCCATAGTCTGAAATGTTGCAACAGCGAGAGGCCTAAAAGGGACCCCAGGAAGGTAATTATATCCATGAGAAACAGCAATAATGTATATCAATCCATTAAACAATTTTAATAAGTCATAAATACAAGTATAAAGGCTCCGCTATTCGAGGCCGTTGCTGGGGAATATGGGTGCGAGGGTGCTGTTGCACCATGTCCTGCTTTGGTTGTCCCTGGCCAACGGCTGGCTGGCCACTGTGTGAAGAGAGTGCTGGACTAGATAGACCCTTGGTCTGATCCAGCATGGCATTTCTTATGTTCTTAGAAATGTCCTTTTTGAATTTAAGTGGAAGCTCACTGTTTAGGAAAAGAGCTTGAATGATTAGCTTTTACTTAAAATGGGGAAAGTAAATTTCTAGTCCTTTTGGTCCTGAACGTAACTCTTCTCCTTTTTTCAATTTCTGTTTCAGTGAAAATTACATCTGTAGCTACCGTGCACAGTTTAGAACTCTGACCTTCAATCATTCATTCCACATTAGGGACTTAGGGAGCAATCGTATGGACATTTAGACAATAAAAAGTCCTAGAATTCCCAGTATATCCCAGCCAGGATGGCTGGCACGAGGGATACTGGGAGTTGTAGGACTTCTTTCTATCTAAACATGCCCTTAACTGATTATTCTCTCTGCAACGTGAAGATCTTTAGCATTTTCATAAAGAAAAAATGCATCTCCTCCTCAGGGATATGTAGGAATACTTGAAATTGTGATGAGAATAGTCCCTAGGAGAACTGCAAACACTGCAAGATAATAAAAAGAATCCCCAAATGTATTACATCTCAATTTCAATGGGCTGATTTTGAACATCTGATCAAAAAGTAACCGAGAAAAGTAAAACATGTTTCACAATTCTCTTTATTTCTTCCACACACTAATTTGCACATTTATTTCTTGAAAATGAAATGCCACAGAATGCTCATATGTGAAGCACTGCCTTCAGAATTTTTTTAAGATTCCTTTGTACCCAGGGAAATCTATATGGTCTCTACAGATCGGGGTGGGGAACCTTTTTCATTCCAAGGGCTGAATTCCAAACTAGGAAAGGTTTTGGGGGAGCCATAAGTTCTTGGTGGGGCTAAAGGTCCCAGGAAAGGTCGTAGCAGGGTCAAAGGCAAAGTGGGTGGGGTCAAAATGTGATCCTTACTCATCTTAAGCCAACTCAGAAGTAAGCAGGACTGAATCACTTAGCAGCTTCCTCTGCAGGCACCTCCCCTTCTCTCTGGCAGGGAGAATCTCTTATCTCCATTCAACAGCTGATCAGTGATAAGAGCTTTTCCCTGCTGGAAGAGAGACCAAGGCCAGGGACAAAAGCTGGCGGACCAGACAGAGAACCACTGCAAGCTCTATCTGGCCCGTGGAGTGAAGGTTCATCATGCTTGCTATAGACTCTCTGTAAATGGAGAGCTGACAACTAACCTACAATAATATCTTACTGTTGTGTTTTTACTATTGAACCGCTGAGATTTTATTATATTCAGCGGTATACAAATGCCACAAATAAATAATAATGCAAACTGGAACTCCTGCTTTTTTACTGGACGCTGCGGAATTGTAAACTCAGAAAAAGTGAAAAGTGATTGTAAAGGCGAACATTTAAATGTACAACATCCTTGTGAATTCTATTCATGTGTAATTATGTATAAGCATACATAATGTACATTGTAGGCCTCTTCTGGGGAATAACTTTAATTTATCTGTTCTACAGAGGCATTGGATATATTGTATGTTTCATTTAGCTGCCTTGAGATAAGGTGAGACATAAACTGAAATGAAAGTTCACTATTTTGTCTATGTGAGCCTTCTAGAACCTCAACAAGCAGGTTTCCACACATAAGAGCACAGTTATAATTTTCTAGTCACCAGCTCCCAACATTTAAGATGTTGATGTAAGATGTAGAACTGATAAAAAAATACTTACCTCTCCAGCAAAGAAATAATGGTTAAACATGTTATAGTGGCAGAAGTCTTCTTCTGTATAAAACTGAGAATACCTGTAAAGTAATTAATTTTCATTATTTTAAAAATGAGAAGGAACCTGCAGCCAAACATGGGGCATGCCTCAGGTCCCTTTGCTCTTTTCCTTTTTATTTACCTGCTACCATTTTTCCCCTCAGGTTCCTCTCTTTTACTAAGGGAGCCTACTCTGAACCTTTCCTTCAGCCACTTTCCCTACCTTCAGGGATGTCTTCCACTCCTCAGTCTGCCCCACAAAGCCATTCCTGTTCATAGGGACAGAGTCACATTTTAATTCCAACCAAACTGACCATCTCCCTTACTCTCATTGAGATCGTGGCCTCCTTGTTACCTGAATAAATGGATGTTCAACATCATTCCATTATTATTATTATTATTATTATTATTATTATTATTATTTATCACCAGCCTCTCCCTCAGGATCGAAGCGGGGAACAACATCAACATAAAATACACAAAACTGATTAAAAGCACATAAAACCAATACATCATTAAAATACCAATAAAACACCAATAAAAACACTTAAAATTCATCTGGGTAGGCCTGCCGGAAGAGATCAGTCTTTATAGCTGTTTTAAATTCTTGGAGACTGGTGAGTTGGCGGATCTCTCCCGGCAGGTCATTCCACAATCTGGGAGCGGCAGAAGAAAAGGTCCTCTGGGTAACGGTTGTCAGTCTAGTTTTTGTTGACTGAAGTAAATTCTTCCCAGAGGACCTGAGCGTGCGGGGCGGATTGTATGGGAGAAGGCAATCCTGCAGGTAACCTGGACCCAAACCATGCAGGGCTTTAAAGGTAATGACCAACACTTTGTACTTCGCCCAGAAACTAATTGGCAGCCAGAGGAGAGATTTTAAAGCTGGTGTGATATGGTCACCCCTAGATGTACCGGTGACCAACCTGGCTGCCATATTTTGAACTAGTTGACGTTTCCAGACTAGGCACAGAGGTAGCCCTATGTACAGCGCATTGCAGAAGTCGAGCCTCGAAGTTACCAGTGCGTGCACTACTGACTTTAGGTCTTCCAACTCTAGGAAGGGGCACAGCTGGTGTATCAGCCGAAGCTGACAGTAGGCACTCCTGGTCGTCGCATCTATCTGGGCTGTCATTTGGAGCGATGGATCCAGGAGCACCCCCAAGCTGCGAACACAGCCTTTCAGGGGGAGTGTAACCCCATCCAGAACTGGCTGATACACCTCCAACCCCAGGTTGTGGCCCTTGACAGTAAGCACCTCCGTCTTGTCTGGATTCAGCTTCAGTTTGTTTTTCCTCATCCAGCCCATTACCGCCTCCAAGCATTCATTCAGAGGAGACACACTATCCTTAGCTGATGCTGTTGTCGAAGGCATAGAGAAATATATTTGGGTGTCATCAGCATATTGATAGCACCCCACCCCATGCCTCCGGATGATCTCTCCCAGCGGTTTCATGTAGATGTTAAACAGCATTGGGGATAGGATGGTGCCTTGTGGTACATGCCATCACACCAGCTCAGTTAGCACGTGTCAGAAACATCACGGCCACAAAGGCAATACAATACCCAAGTTACTTAAATTCCTGATTGGCTAGAAAATGCGTTAGGGTTACAAGCAATGAATGTGCGACTTTAACTACTTTAAAAAAATCAATTCTTCAACTACACAACACAGAGAATCACATATACTGACCATACAGCAAGGAAGCTAGGAAATGAAGTAGCTTCTGATCAGAGAAATCTTAATGAAGAGAGTATCAAACATTAAATAAAACGTACCTGAAATCAATATCTAACAAGAGGCTCTTAACGCAGATCTTCTGTTCATGTGATGCTTGTAATTTGATCAATTCGTGAAGTCTTAAAAAATAAACATGAAGCTATTTAAACATACAATAAACAAACATCAGACAATAGCTAGTGGATGTACAAAATACCGTACTCTTTTTAATACTAACCAAAAACAACTTCTTTTTCAGACTAAAGCCATGGGCCCCATGACAAGTTTCCTACATAGTATCACCTCTGAATACTGAATGTACACAGTACATACGATTTGCTATACTGAGGTGATCTCTGTCAGGAAACTCTTCATGGGCTAGGCCACCTTTAAAACTCTCAAGGACAAGGTTCAAGTTATGAAGATTTCAATGCCTGGAAGAAATAACAAATCATTTCACCAAGGTCTGAGACAAAAGATATGAGGACTTAAACTTGTCAGGCTTCAGTTTCCCCCTTGAGACTTCATGGGCTGAATATGAAGGCACAGGCATGTTTCCCTTACTATAATGCTTCAAGTAAATACTTGTTGCCTGTTAACATTAAGAACCTAAACACCTTAAATTTTACATTTGACAGGGAAGGGAGTGTCCCAGAACAAAGAGGAAGTCTAGAAGAGGGCACAAGTGAAAACGTTTGAGAATTCCCAGTTTTTGCTATTGTGAGATTACGGACACCTCATGAAGAACTCCACCACACATATGAACACATGAAGTTGCGTTATACACAATCAAACCATTGCTAATTTGATTAGCAGTGGCTCTCCAAGATCTCAGGCTAAACTTCTTCCCAGGCCTGGTAGCAGAGACGCTTTTTAGCTGGGGATGTCAGGAATTGAACCTTGTGGTGGGGTTTGTTCTGCACATTCTCTTTAATTGCTATTTTATCGAGGGGCTATAGAAACTTTAATGCACCCTATCACACAATCTTTTCCTGAACAATCCATAGAGTCTGTGTTGATCATTTTACTCAAGGCTTCAAATATTTCAATTACTGAGCAAGTTGTGAAACGTTTAAATGTTGCTGTCCTGACTAGATCATCCATGGTTGTTTGTTGGCCCCATTCTGATAAATCTGTATGTATTCTTATTTTTACAGTGCATATTTTATTTGTTTGTATCTTTTTTAAAAAAATGCATATTTATATTTGTGAACAATAGACTGGAAATCAAATATTTAGATTGGTTCTACTTATTGTTAGTTACTTTGTATAGCTCCTCTGGAGGCTCATCCACTGTATGCCACCCAAGGATATGCTTGGTAGTATTTAGAAAATGGCACCATATTAAAGAATTCCCCTAACCTGCCACGTAACGTTAGGCTGACCATATGAAAAGGAGGACACGGCTCATGTAACTTTAACTGTTGTAGAGAAAAGGGAATTTCAGCCAGTGTCATTTGTATGCAATTAGTTCCCGGTGATAGTCCCTTTTCATCACAACTGTTAAAGTTGCAGGGGCCCTGCCTTCTTTTGTATATGGTCATTCTAGTATAGTGCCTGCAACTTTAACTGTTGTGATGAAGAGGGAATTTCACCAGGAACTAATTGCATACAGATGACTCTGGCTGAAATTCCCTTTTCTCTACAACTGTTAAAGTGACATGAGCCCTGTCCTCCTTTTCATAGGGTCAGCCTAACGTAACGTGAGCCAAACTTTGAAACCTAGAGCCATTCAAGCTTTTGTTAATATCTGATATACCAAGTTTAGAAATATCCAATGGAACCTTCAAAGAAATAGTGAAATGTAGAAACATCCAGGAGATTTTGCTAGCACTTCTGGCTAACACCCAAAAACTGTTTCCCCCATTAATTAACCAGATGACGGAGCTATTTACTTAGATGAAGGTTCACCTATATTTCTAACTTTAGAAATAAATCACTCCCTGTGATTTATGTATGTTTAGTCAGAAAACCCTATTCATGTTTAGTAGGAAAACGTCCTACAACTCCCAGCATGCCCAGCCAACCTTTTTTTTGGCCAACTGCCTTGAGCTAAAGCTTTTAAACCAAATTCCCAGAGAGCTATATCCCTTTGTTAAGAAAAAAATATTGGGAGAAAAGGTGCTGAGTGACTTACCTTGGGGTGCCAACACAAAGCACCCTTTTGAATCCCTGTGCAACAATTAGATCCAGCAGGAACTGGCAACTTCTATCAGTAAACAGATATTGTGCATTTGTCTTCTTATTCTCCAGAGGGCTGAGGAGTTGGCTAGGTCTTTTTAGCTGGGCAACAGAGACGTTGTTGAGTACCTGATGGCCAGAGTGCCTTCCCCACTCCAGTGGTAAGAGCAGCTGTTGGCATTCTCCACAAAACTTTCTTTCCGATAGTGGCAAGGTGACAAACTCCTTGAACCTTATATTAGAGAACAAAGTAGAGAATGACCAGCGCTGTTCCTGCATTTGCTTTCTCCATCCTTTACCATGGTGTCTCCTCCCCCCCCCCCCCCCATCTATATTGCAAGCTCTTTGGGCAGGGGCCTGTCTTTTGCTTGTGCCGGTCATGCTGGCTGGGACAATGGGAGTTGCAGACCAACACATCTGGAGAGCACCAAGTTGGGGAAGCCAACATTACATTGAGATTCTATATCGGGGTGCAGCCTGTGGACTGAAGCCCTTGGGGGCCACATTTCAGTAGTGGGCCGGGCCAAAATGCAAACAATTCCAAAGATACTGGCATATTTTAGCTTAAAGCTCTTACTGCCAGTACATAAGCCTTAAGGGAAGCATTTCAGAATGGGGGGGAAATGCCCCAAAGCCAGGAAAACAACAATTGATCAGTGAGTGGGGGGAGTCAGTGGAGCCAGGGAAATGGGTGTGGCTTTCTGGGGAACTCCAGAGGACTAGATTTGGTCTCCGGGTCTGAAGTTCTGCACTCCTGCTCCACATAAACAACAGCAGCAGCTTGGCCATGTCACCTCCCCAAAACAACCAATGCACTTTTAGGTCTTACTCACTTCAATGGGCAAGAATATAATTTTCTCTCTCCCATTTGAATCAAAGCAACCTCAAAGGTTGAACTTTGGCTGGATTACGCCCCTTTATAAAAAGGCACATCTCACACTATGGACAGGGATGGGGAAGCTGTGTGAGAGGGAGCCACATCAGACAGTCCCCCACGATCTGAAAGCATGATGCTAATTTTGCCTATTTCCATCAACTATCCTTAACATGCAGGAGGAACAACTTTGAAGATATTCTTTTCCATGAAGCTGAACAACTAGAGCAACTGATCTGAAAGGTTTGATTGACAGCTGGCTTCAACTCAGAATAGGATTGGGAATAATTGTCTGTTTTGTGGATTAGTCTTCCAGATCTACAGACTGAACACTAGTTTGTTTGGCGTGTCCTTTAGATAATGCAGTCACGGGACACACTTCTGACTGAATTTTGAATTCATCTTTGCTTTGAATAGAATGGGAATAAATGTGCATCCTATGCATATTTATACGGAAGTAAAACCCATTGAGTTCAATAAGGCTGACTGTGTGTAGAATTGCAGTCTTGGTGTTTTAGATTTTTCTTTGCTTTTGGGCTGCACACCCTGTGCCTTTCTTGGTCCAGTGTAGACTGTGCCATCAAAACTGAGTTTCTGACTGTGACCACACACAGGACAGAGTATTGCAGCCAATCCCAACTTTCTCAGGATGTGCCTGTATAATAAACGTAGTTCCAAACATATTTGATTTATCTACACATGACTTTTTAGCCGTACACTGTAAAAAACCAAAACCCCTAAAATAATAATGTACAAATCAGCCCCAAATTGTGTGTGTGTGTGTGTGTGTGTGTGCGTGTGTGTATATATATATATATATATATATATAGAAAATATTTATAGGACACCTTTCAGAGCAGGAGCCCTCACAAGACAGCTTATAACCATAAAAATGCATATAATAAAATTCATAATAAAAAACAAAAATTCCACAAAACAACAGACATCAGCATAAGACAGACTTTATAACACAATTGCAGCTAAACCCATCTGATAAAACATGATCAAGAGAAGGCCATAGAAAGCCTGCAGTGATAGAGCTGGGGGGGAGGGGCTTTTCCCAATCCTACCCCTCCAAATTGTACTCATGTATTTAAACGACAATAAAATATCAGTGCTGGCTGGGGAATGCCTAAACACACATAGGATTGTGCCCTCACTCCATCAAATTTTGGCTCGGCCTTTAGTTTCTAGCCAACTGTCCATATGCCAGCATTTGTAAGTCAAGAAGTGCAATGGCAAAAAAAAAAGATGGAGACTCCGAAATCCCCAATTAAAAACGTAAGATATTTTTAATGAAATAATACTAATTAATTAAAACCGAAAATAAGCACACAATCAGGAACAGTACCTTTCCACATTGTCTGGGTGAGAGAAAGAGGGCCGGTAACTTTCGTTGTATTTTTCCCGTGCTGAAAGTCTAGCGTCTGAAACCTGAGAAACAACAACAATAAAAAAGATATAAATCCAAAAGAATATTACTAACATGGAAGAGATGTAAGCAAGCCCTTAATTCTGCCACTGAAGTGCAGCTAAAAAGTACTGAATGTCGGTTCAACCATGTCTTTTGGAATTAAACAGATGAATCCACACGGTTAAAACCTTTATTCTTTTGGGTTACCTTTTCATTTTCCCATTGAAAAAAGTTACAGTCTTTTCTTTCTCTACACGCAGAACAAGCATAAAATCTTCTCCCTTCTTTCCCTTGAAGAATCTTTGCAAATAGAAGAGTTGGGCCTAAAAGAAAAAAAACATTTTAAAATAAGCCTATTCAAAGGGTGCAAAAAATGGGGGGAGAGACTATAGAATCTTGCAATAAACAGCAAAAGTCTATGTTTGAGATTCATAACAAAATTACTTTCAAATTGACAGTCCAAAGGAAGTTGGTATGGCTAATTTGTGGAATGTACGCGTTTAGCTTCAAAGGTGAAATATTGTCAAAAGACTGTTAAAGTGCATCCAAACTATAATAGGCTACGAACTCTCATTTGATCCATTAATAATCTTGTCGGGATTTTTTGGGGAGAGACTAGTAATACTGAGAGGAGACAGTCTAAATTTGTGGAGAATTTACAGTTTGCAATAAAATACTGGACAATGAAATTCCATATAGGGATACCACATAGGGAGCCAATCTCAAAGGCCATTGAGATTTTTGTTTGTTTCTAATAAATGTATTGGCTGTGCTTGGACATCACACTAAACCAAGGATGAAGAACTTCAAGCCTAGGGGCCAAATCCAGTTTCAATTTGGCCCTCTGGGGTTCCCCAGACGACCACACCCCCTTCCCCTGGGCCCCTCATCCTTTCCCCCAACCACCAATCAAGTAGTGGCTTGCTGGCTTTTGCACAGATTTTTCCCCATTCTAAACGGTTGAAATACCTCTCCCAAGGTTTAGTCACTGGCAGTAAGAGCTTTAAGCTAAAATACGCTGGTATTTTGTCCCCCATTAATTTTGCCTTCAGTTTCACCCACTGCAGGAATGCAGCCCCCAAGAGCTTCTCCACAACGGAATTCTGCCCTTGGGCTGAAAGAGGTTCTGCACCCCTGCACTAAACCATAGTTTATTATAACATGAATGAGCCTCTGGCTCATGACTTCCCCCTTTCTTCTCTGGTGCAGACACGAGAAGATTGGAAGCTTTTGCTTCCATTTTCCGCTAACCAGAGTTTGTACGTGAGTGCAAATCTGGACTGTGCCATTCAGATTCTGAAATCTTTTTATTGTTAGAAAAAAGTTTTGCAGACCATCCAAAGGAGGTAAAACCTTCCGCATGCTCGCTACAATTCGTTTTGCATCCACTTTCGTCAACAACCCAGAAATGCCCCAGTCCTGGGTTCTTTGATATAACACCCGAACACAGAACTCTGATTCGTTGAGCAACAAACAAACTCTGAACACATGGTTTGTTGTTTGATGTGACATCTGAACTCTCTGAGTTGAGTGACAAACAGCCTAGAGCTTTATCCCACCAACAAACCATGAGTTCAAAGTTTGTTTGTTCCACAACAACCCAGAGTTCTGGGTTTGGATGCCACATTAAACAACCCAGGAATGGGGCGTTTCTGGGTTGTTGAAGCGAAGCAGAAGTACCAAGCATGCAGAAGGCTCACTTACGTCTGCACAGCCCCAACAACCCATGGGTTGCCATTACATGCAAACCAGGCCGCAGTTTGAAATATTAATAAAATACATCAGAGTGTATAAAAAACACACGAGACAGCACAACGACCAAATCAGACTTGTAATAAAGTCCAAAATACAAAGTGAGTGCATATTCAAAACCAGGATTTAGCCAAGCTACTATCTGATCTCTTACATCCCCCCACCCACCCCCAAACCCGGCTTTACCTCCCTCGTTGGATAGTATTTATTTATTACATTTGTATACCGCCCCATAGCCGAAGCTCTCTGGGCGGTTTACATAGGATTAAAACAATTAAAAACAATATACAAAAATTAAAACAGCAAAAACATACAACATACACACAATACACACATACATTTAAAACCGCTACAACAGCCCAAAAAAGCTACAAAAACAAAAACAAATCCAGGCTCCTCAGATATGCCCTTGACCTGGCACCGAAAAGATAACAATGTTGGTGCCAGGCGGGCCTCGTCAGGGAGATCGTTCCACAATTGGAGGGCCACCACAGAGAAGGCCCTCTCCCTTGTTGCCGCCCTCCGAGCTTCCCTCGCAGTAGGCACTCGGAGGAGGGCCTTAGATGTTGAACGTAGTGTTCAGGTAGGTTCATGTCGGGAAAGGCGTTCCGTCAGATATTGTGGTCCCAAGCCGTGTAAGGCTTTAGAGGTTAAAACCAGCACCTTGAATCGGGCCCGGAAACATACAGGCAGCCAATGCAAGTGGGCCAGAGTAGGTCTTATATGCTCGAACCTTCTGGTTCCTATCAATCCGGCCGTTGCATTTTGCACAAGCTGCAGCTTCCGAACCGCCTTCGAAGGCAGCCCCACGTTTCTTTAAATAATTAATATAGTTTACTATGGGTTGTATCCAGTGGCGCCTTTGCACTAAAAGGCTGTTCATCTGTTCATGCAAGAGGGTCACCTTTTTTCAACAACCCCTTGTATTCACTGCAGCCGCCCAATACTTGTTCCTGTTGGTTGGGGGACGCTTTGAAACAGTATATGGGACAGGATGCAGTGAGCTAGGGGGGCCGTCCACAAAAACTGGGTGCCCTGCTTGGCATGTGCATAAGCCCAAAACCGTGACACGGGAATACACAGCAAGGCCATTACTTCACCAAAACTGCTCAGTGGAATGAACCAAACAATTAAGTAAACTCCCCATGCGAACTAAAATGGAAGTCGTAGGATACAATTCAGAAAAAAAGAAGATAAAACACCTTTAAGGCCCAGTGCTTTCGACAGGTGAGATCAGCGTGGTTTGAAGCCTGCTCACCTGGAAGTAAATCACACTGAACTCTAATGGGATTTACTTCTGAGGAGGCATGTCAGGGATTGCAATCCCTGACATGCCTCCTCAGAAGGAAGGAAGGAACAATCAATACTAATAACTTTGTGTTAAGATATATATATATATATATATATATACACACACAAAGTTATTAGTATTAATTGTTCCTTAGACGCACACACACACCCCTATGCTCCTAAATGCCATTAATATCACACAGAGAGAATGAAGGAATGGGGGAGAATCCGGATTAAAGACTGAAGAGCGCTGCTCGACCTGGCTCACCGTGGGGGCAATGGGGAGCTGGGACTGCGGGGTCCCGATCCAGCACCACGGCCACCCCGGAGCGCAGAGCCTTCGCCATCCTCCCACACCTCCTCGCTCCCAAAGAGTTCGCGCAGACGCCGCGGAACCGACACTTCCCGTTCCCAATCGAAAACGCCTCAGGCAGCCAGGAAACAGAGGTGGGTGAGCTGCGGGGAAACTGACAACGTCTTCTTTTATCTCTATGTTTGTTGAGGGGTTATGTCCTACCCCTACCTGCTATTCCTGCCCCTTACAGAGCGGCGCTCGAACAAGCACCCGAACAGGAGGCTGGTCTCTCTTTTCTCTCCCTCTATGTTTGTTTCCCAGCGAGAGGGAAATAAACCATAGAGCTCCGGACAGAGAGGCGCCACCGGAAGGCGGAGGAACCCAAGCCATGCCCCCCAAGCTTCCTGTTTGATTTGGAATCCCTACTCCGTCCACGGGCAGCCGGTAATAGGAAGCGTAAGACCTGGCTGGTTGAGGGTTGCTGGGAATTGTAGTCCAACGCATCCGAGAGCACGAGGTTGGAAAGACTGGCATAGTAGTCCCAGAGCCAGGCCAGGATTTATTTACCCCCAAGAGCTGCAAAAGCTTTGTGAAGTGTTGTAGTGGCCTTTAAATGTACAGATTGTGTGTATGTTGTATGTTTTTGCTGTTTTAATTTTTGTATATTGTTTTTAATTGTTTTTAATCCTATGTAAACCGCCCAGAGAGCTTTGGCTTTGGAGCAGTATACAAATGTAATAAATAAATAATTTAGAAAAGTGAGTCTTCCAGTGAGGGGTGGGGGGCTGCATGATGACATCATCAATAGGGCTGTCCTGCTTTTATGTAGTTTGCCACATTTAAATATGCATAAGGTCTCCCCCTTTATGCTAGAGATGAAAGTTTTTCTGAAATGTTTACAATTTAATGACAAATATTTTTTGTAACTACACATTTTTTTTGTTAACGCCATTAGTTTTTGAGACATTTTCATTTCAACGTATAAAATCGGTGTTCACGTTGGTTATGTGTGACATTTATCCATGATTTACTCAAAAATTATATGACTTTCGAAAGAATACTCAAGAACAAAAAAGTTGCATTTTTTAAAATGAGGATTAAGAAATGGATGCCCCGGAGAAAATTATTCCAGCATTTTTCTCAGGCAAGAGGCTGAACTATGCTCGATGGATGACGGTGTACCTCCTGAAACTTCTCAACCTAGGAACCGAATCACCAGAAGTCATATATGCACTTTCTCAAGGTGGTCTAGGCATAAAGCGCTCTAAGTAACTCATTCTCTAGGGTACCAAGAACTACCATCCCACCCACATGAAGTAAGCTCCCTTATCCCAGTTCCAACAACACATTTTGCACTTTAAGCTACCTTATAGCATATAAAACTAATAACTTTGTACTTGCAGTTAGCGCACATAATGAATAACACTCCTATGAAATACTATGAATTCTTAACAATACATATTACAAACATATTATGTAACAGGAGTGGAGCTAACAGCAAAGTTTCCAAGCAAAATTTTACCATGGATTGTATAACACTTTTCGTGTAAATTATGCATTACATAACTTTAAAGTTATTTTAAGACTAGGGAAGAAGGGCAGAATACAGAATACCCAGGAGAGAAAACCTAACCTGCTCCTTCACCCTGGGATTTTACTCCTGCCTGTGGAGATGTTGAGACTGTGGCTAAAATTGTGACACGTTGGGCCAAAACCATAGTAGTTTGCCTAATGTCACATGCAGCCCAGGTAGATGCTCACTTACCTGCATGTAAACTCTACCATGTAATTAAGAGGGCTACCAGGATCCTAACTTGCCAATTTCATTTTTGTAAACTGCCTAGAGAGCTCCGGCTATTGGGCAATATAGAAATGCAGTAAATAAATAAATTTGGAGGTCTTAATTTGAGCCATGTTCATGCCCAAGAATTCAAATACATAAATACTGCTACAAGTTACACTGCCTATAATAAAATCTTGAGTACATTGGTGCAATGATGTGCACTGTGTGGCCCTCCAGATGTTTTGACTTACAATTCCCACCAACCCTATTCAGCATAGCCAGTGGTGAGGGATAATGGGAAATGTAGGCCAAACATCTGGAGGGCCACAAATTGCTGACTTCTGCATTGGGATCACAGTATAAAACTTTTCGCCAGTTTACTCTTTTTGGATTGGTTCCCCCTCCTATGAAGATAGCTTAGGAAAATATCTATTTCTCTTTGCAAAACATGCATGTCTCCCCTTTGGATGCTGTCCATAAAAACTGGGAGGTGATTCTCGTCTTTGATGCATTACACAATAAATGTAGCCAGTGCAGTGTAATCCATAATGTATTAAGTCTTGAGACCAGAGACACCCAGGTTCAAATTCCCACTCAGCCATGAAGCTCACTGCATAACCATAGGCCACTCATCTCGCAGCATAATTTACTTCATGACTGTTGTGAGGATAAAACAGGGAAACCCCTATGCGTGCCACCCTACACTTTGTGGAAGAAAATAAAGTGCAATCAATAAGACACTTGTGGCAAAAAAAAATAATTTAAACCATTGTTTTTATTGGTTTTAGACAGCAAAGTCTGGTAATCTTATACATCCTTTTAAAATTTACGGGAGTTGATAAAAACTGAAGGCGCCATAAGTTCATAAACATGACTGTCTTCCAATCCTACAGTACAGTAAGTTTTATATTTTAAGGCTTGTACATTTTAGTATACCAATTGAATTGTTCCAGCATGCTACATTGTTTTACCAACACCCCGTCCCATTTCTTTTTTTTAAAAAAGGGGACTTCAGGAATATTGCTCAGCAGCAAGATACAGCATTTCTGGAAGTACCAAACATACAACTTTCATAAAAGCAATATTTGCTACAGACACTGAGATCCTCATATTCAAGAGTAACACTGAATTTAGAACAGTTATTACTAACTTATAGGGATTTATAAATTTCTCTGCAATTGATGTTTCACATAGGTTTTGAAGCCAAGAAAATAGCTTACAGTTGTGGACATGTCTCATAACAACAAATGGATAGGGGATCCACTTCTGATTCACAACACATTTGGGTGACTACGGTGCCAATATCCAGGGAGGGGGTGGGGGCAGAAATATACCATCAGTAATGAAAGGTATCCCTTTTGATGTCAGTTAACTAATTTAATTGGCATTGACAGGTTTTTGTTTTAAAAAACAAAATATATTTTAGTGAAACTGTTGGTCTATCTAAAGAAAATATATTAATCTTCACATACATCATTTTTACAAATGAACCAAAAAGTATCAAGGCCAAAGCATACACCACATTGGCAGACAACTCCCTAAAAGCCAAGCTCTGGGAATTCTTGGTCTTGTTACTAATCCCAAACATGGTCCATGACAAAAACACACACCTTTGGTATACTTTAAGTCTCAATAACTAGAAGGGCATTAAACATGCCTTCTCTTCTCCATAAAGGTGTTTTTAAATATCAAGGAAATTGCCCATGATTGATTCAATTGTCAAGTGGAGGGGAGGGAGAAAGAATATAGAGAGGAGGAGAGCAATACCTGGAATTGATTTAGAGCTGGTTCTGAATATTGTTTACATGGGAGGGTGCACGAGCATGCCCTCAATTTACATCTACCTCCAAGGGATAACCCAGAACCCACACTTATATATTCATTGGACCTATTCAAACATTCCATCTATCCCTTTTGCAGCAGGGATAGAAGCTACACATTTATTGCACTTTAAGCAGGTGGTGGTGGTGGTGGTGGTGGTGGTGGTGGTAGTGATGATGATGATGAGAGGCACAGGTTGAGGCTTGCTTCCATCCCTACCTTCAAGCAAAAATTTTGATGCAGGACGGTTTCCTCTGGAATTGTGCCATTAACTTAGTCCTTTTTCATGCCTGCATTTTCCAAATGCAGATACAATAATATTGGTCCCAGATCCCAGTGGTAACCTGATCAAGAGACAAGTCTCTAATGTTTTAACTCCATAAATCAGTAAGAACCCATGTAACAATTTGATAATTGTTATTAAGGGAAAATTTCAAGCAGCTTTCTTACAGTAGAGGAATGAAAAGGCAGTGCTTCATCTCTAACAAAATTAGACATGATTTTTGACATTTGTATGCAACTAAACACTTCCTTCCTACAATTTAGTCAAAAGTAGTCTTTGGCATCTGTAAACTTTATTTTTCCCTTTTAATATTAAATACAGAAAACATTAAACTGTCTATAAAAATACAGTATAGGACAAGCTCCTCATTTCCCTGATGTAAAATTTCACAATTTTAAACGAACTCTAAACTTACTACATTCAAAATACAAAACTTAAGTTCTGAGGTTTTGGCAGTCCAGCAGTCTGTGTACAGCAGAATTACATTATTCTGAACCCTTTACACAGTACAAAGTCTTGCTAAATTGAAGACATATAATCGTCTCTACCAGGACGAAAAAAAAGGCTTTCGGCTATGAAAAGTCTGTGTAAATGCATTGCTCAAGTGAACAAGTCGTCCTTGATTTCCACCATGACTTCTCTCCATAATCACACGGGGCATTTGGACAAGCTGAAAGGGACTTCTTTCATCCTTTAATGCCTGAGTAAGGTTAAGTATCTGCAAAGATTAACGTGTATAATAGTAAGAAGTTAGCACATTTAGGGAAGACTCCTAAGTTTGCTCCAATTCAGAATGGAAAATATTGGAGAAGACTTCTCTATATGGATCCCCTTCCACATTACCCCACAGCAACCAACATTTGTGTACATGGGAACCAAAGCAAACCTGTATACAGCCACCTGGAGCAGAGTGGATGGTGAGCCTTAAGAACATAGGAAGAGCCATGCTGGATCAGACCGAGAGTCCATCTAGTCCAGCACTCTGTTCACACAGTGGCAAATCAGCTGTCGACGAAGGACCAACAAAGCAGGAAATAATAATAATAATTTTATTTCTTACCTGCCTCTCCCTCTGGATTGAGGCGGGAAACAACATTAATACAAAACAGCATAAAATACATAAAACTGATTAAAAACATATAAAACTAATACATTAAAAAGCATCTTAAAATTCAACTGGGTAGGCCTGCCGGAAGAGATCAGTCTTTATAGCTTTCTTAAATTCCGGAAGACTGTTAAGTTGGCAAATCTTCTCCAGCAGGCCATTCCACAGTCTGGGAGCGGCAGAAGAGAAGGTCCTCTGGCATAGGTGTGCGCAGCACATTTCATTAGGTGGCGCTCCCAGAGAATTTCATTAGGTGGGCCATTTCCCCAAATAATTGCAAATCTCCATGGCCCAGCCGTCCCTAACAGGGCAACCTCCAGATGTGTCGGGCTACTACATTATGCTAGCAAGGGGAGTTGTAGTCCACACACATCTGGAGGGCACCAGGTGGCCACGACAGCCAAAGCACTGCTTTACAGCCGAAGCTTGGAAGTGGGGTGTGTTGGGGGGGGGGGGAGTCCGCAAAGCAGGACCAGCTTGGGGAGAGCGACTCTGCCCCACTGCAAAATAAGAAGTGGAGCTTATGAAGGGGAGAGGGTGGGGAGTATCCTTTCAAGCTGGCTTCCACAGGGTCGGTCTACGACCTTTTCTAGGATCCCAGAAAGAGTCGCCACCTCGGTGGCGCCGGGGAGGAGGAGGAGGAGAGGGGCTTTGCTGCCCTGGCCCACACACCGCCCTGGCTGCTGTGGCGTGTGGTGCCCTGGCTCCGGCCACCCTTTTACTGGAGAGCCTCTGCTGGCAGGCCACGTGGCTCCAGGGGCCGGGCCTCATGTCCCGTGCCTGCCTGCGGCCAAGAAGAAGCAAAGGGAGGACCTGGGCCTGGGAGGGCTCGTTTCTGCGCCTGCTGCCGTCACCCAACCTCCACTTCACACGCGGCCTACCTTTCCTCTGTGGCACGCGCCTAACCAGATGGAGGAGCTTTCCCCCACCCAGCCTCTCTTCAGTCTCCACCCCCCACGGGCCTCGAAGATATAAGGTGGTGCCTGGGCACCACGTGCACACAATGTGCACACGCCTATGTCCTCTGGGTAACGGTTGTCAGCCTAGTTTTGGATGACGGGAGTAAGTTCTTCCCAGAGGACCTGAGTGTGCAGGGCGGATTATATGGGAGAAGGCGATCCCGCAGGTAACCTGGACCCAAACCATGTAGGGCTTTAAAGGTAATAACCAACACTTTATACTTCGCCCAGAAATTAATTGGCAGCCAGTGAAGAGATTTTAAAATTGGTGTTATATGGTCACCTCTAGGTGTATTGGTGACCAACCTGGCTGCCATATTTTGAACTAACTGTAGCTTCCGGACTAGGCACAAAGGTAGCCCTATGTACAGCTCATTGCAGAAGTCGAGCCGTGACATTACCAGCGCATGTACTACCGTCTTTAGGTCTTCCAACTCTAGGAAGGGGTGCAGCTGGCATATCAGCAGAAGCTGATAGTAGGCACTCCTGGCCATCACATCTATCTGGGCTGTCATTTGGAGCGACGGATCCAGGAGCATCCCCAAGCTGCGAACGCAGACTTTCAGGGGGAGTGTAACCCCATCCAGAACTGGCTGACACACCTCTAAACCCAGTAAGGACCTCCGTCTTGTCTGGATTCAGTTTGTTTTTCCTCATCCAGCCCATTACCGCCTCCAAGCATTCATTCAGAGGAGACACATTATCCTTAGCTGACGCTACTGTCGAAGGCAAAGAGAAATATATTTGGGTGTCATCAACATACTGATAGCACCCCACCCCATGCCTCCGGATGATCTCTCCCAGCGGTTTCACGTAGATGTTAAATAGCACTGGGGATAGGATGGTGCCTTGTGGTATGCCACACAACAGCTTCTTCTTTGAGGAGCAACTATCCCCAAGCATCACCATCTGGAATCTGCCTGAGAGGTAGGACCAGAACCACTGAAGCACAGTGCCCCGATTCCCAATCCCCTCAGGCGTTCCAGAAGGATACCTGGTCGATGGTATTGAAAGCCGCTGAGAAATCCAAAAGTATCAGCAGGGTGAAACAGCACCCTCCCACCCACATTCCCCAGCAACTGGCGCACACAGGCTAACTGCCTTGGATACTGGAGGTGGCACATAACCATCAGGGCTGGTAGCCATTGATAGCCTTCTCTAGGAATTTATCCAACCCCCATTTAAAGCCATCCAAATTCGTGGTCATCACTACATCTTGTGGTAGTGAATTCCATAATCTAACTATGTGCTGTGTGAAGAAGTACTGCCTTTTATTTGTCCTGAGTCTCCCACCAATCAGTTTCATGGGATGACCCATGTTCTAGTATTTTGAGAGAGGGAGAAAAATGTCTCCCTATCCACATTCTCCATGCCATGCATTGGGTCTCCTCTTAGCTTCCTTTTTTCCAAGCTAAATAATCCCAGCTGTTGTAACCTTCCCTCATAGAGGAGATGATCCAGCCTCTTAATCATTTTAGTTGCCCTTTTCTGCACTTTTTCCAGCTCTATAATATATATTTTTAGGTACACAGTATTTTAAGTGTGGTCACACCATAGATTTGTATAAAGACAATATGATACTGGCAGTTTTATTCTCAATTCCTTTTCTTATAATGCCTAACATGGAGTTTGCCTTCTTTACAGCGCCTTGCTTGATCAATTACAAGATGGTTAGCATAGTCACCATTCTTTTTCAGGGACCATGGAGAGTTGTTAGAGGACTAACCCAGTCTCCAGGACATTTGGAAATGTAAAGTTATCACTTTACATTTCTACCAATTCTGAATAGACACAACATAGTTTACAGCACAATCCTACACTCCCAGGGAAAGTTGTATTAGGATTACAGCCTTAACTGTTTAGCTAAGGCTGCAAGACCTCACAAGGTGGTGAATAGTAGGCTGTCTACAGCTAGAAAATGCAGAACTATATTTTTAAAAGTCTGATATGATAGAAAGCATCCTTACCTGCCCTCTCATCACTGACATTTGATTTTCAAAAGTAGCCTTGTCAAAACCTTTGTCAGTCTTTATTGAAAGATAAAGAAGTTGATTTCAGAAAGTTTTATAATTCAAGTCAGCTCTGTCTAAAGATCACCACAGATTTAAAATTATATACAACATATATTAAACCATTAAAATTATATCTTGTGAAGGGTCCAATTAGCCTTGTTTTTTATTTTGCAAATGTTTCAATTTAACAGATAAAGCCAATTCAGAAGAGTTAATAATAATAATAATAATAATAATAATAATAATAAATTTATTACGGTTATAAAACCAGCATGATAAAGAGTTAATATTTCATTATTTTTGCCATATATTAGAAACTACTTTAACTAGCTCTGCCCAATTTGTTTTTTAAGTTACCTTAAACAGTTCATAAAGATCTTCACAAAGATCCTGTACAAAGTTCATGTCAGAAATTCGCGGAAGAATCAAATCTATTGTCTCTTGAGAAAAAGGAACTTTTGCTTGTGGAAGCCAAGCCCAATGAAATGGATCTAGTGGATAGAAAGAAAAGGGGGAGGTAAAGGGGGACATTCCCAAATTAACCTACTGAACTTAAAACTTTCAGATGCATTGTTCAATTCAATGATTTCAGGACATGCAACTTGATACTTATGCAACCTTACTTATAACCTTTTGCTAAAAATTAACATAGTAGTTGCCACTTTCCAACATGTCAGTTCAAAGGCTGAGAGACAGCACATTTTGTAATAGGAAGAAATATTCTTCATATTTATTTCTCTTTATCAGTCACACTTCTGGCTATTAAATAATTAAAATTGACATACAAAATGAAGAAATGTAAACATAAAGTACTACACATTCTATAAAGCCAGCAATTAGTCAATTACAGCTGCCAGTATCACTCTATACACATCTTCAAAACCCTTTGTAAAAATGACATTTTTATCATTGAACGAGTGGCTTGGCACAGAAATTTGACAAGAATTTCCAGACTGGTGGGTGCAACCACTACAAATGCTGCACCCTGCTCCTTTGGCAATTTCGCTGCAAGAAACAGTAAGGCACTGCCAGTAGATCTTAGCACACAGAGAAGTTCATGTGAGAGATAACACTACCTATATGACTTGTCCCATCTATGAGGAAAATGCAGAATTAGTATGAAGTAAAATCACACAAAATGCTCTTTAGGAAGAGAAGCTCACCCATGCAAAGTCAACTGATGTAACATTAATTCAAGTGGGCAAGTAACATTTTTTTTAAAAAAAACTCACATGCTCTCCACTCATCAGGATGCTTGAAAGGAAAAGCGAGGCCGTTATCAATTGCTGCGATTTTAATAATAGGCTCTTTTTCATTAAGCCACTGGATATCCTGTGGGAAAAACAATTTAAACAGGTCAGAATATAAGTGGCGCAAAAGGATTGCATACAATTTCCTCCTTTGATCCAGGAGCAGTTGTCGTCCCCCTGCCCAAGACTAGGCAAACGTAGCTGCTGCAAAAGCAACTGAGGGTCTTAAGGAGACCTATCCGCAATGGGCAGGCAGTTGGCAGCTCTTCTACTTTATTACAAGAATGCGTGCATTTGAAACATTGCATCAGAACAGCAACGAAAAGCAAAACTTGAAAAATATTAAGCGGGCATAACTTAGATATGCCAGTAAGTATGTTAGCATATACATAGTTTTACTATTACATCATGGGAACATCAAACTGGTTGTACTTTTTAATGCATGAGAAAGTAAGGGACCCCCATGCCCAGCTGAGACCAAACCAACTCATTTAATTTATCCTGCAACATCCACATTATGTAAATACAAGCACCCTTTGTCTTACCTTATCGGAAAGGTCAATCTCATCATTCTGCTTTTCATATCTGACTAACCAATTGTCATTGCCTCTGTCTTCAAAGAAATTGAGAGGAAGCACAATTAGTAAAATGCACATATCTCTTAGAATGTATATATGTTTGAAATGAAGGGTTTTAATCATTTTTATGGAAGAAGTGGGCTAGTTATATAAACAGAAATTATATCAAAATGACAACCCCTGTTCCCCCCCCCCCCACCCCACAAAGCAGTATTGGTCAGAACATGCATGTTCCCATGATACTTCATATTTTGAGTTGCACTGTGGGTTATTTTTTGTCTGTCTGCCCCACAACCAGCCTATCTTCTTTGTGCTGAAGTAGACATTTGCAGAAATGCTTGGGTTCCTTTTCTAAATAGGTAAGAATCTCTGGAATCACATATTCCTTTCTCATAAGGGAGGGGATAGTTCAGAGCTCTCCACTCATTAAGAATCTGAAAAGGGTGACTTGATTTCACTTTGATCAGAACAGCCGGCAGGGCCACGACAGTTCTGGAAGATGGGCTTTATCCTGTACTCTCTGAGAAAAGAAATAGGAGCTGACACCCCACACCAATTTATTGTCCCCCATAACTACAACTATCTTTTAAAAAAACATTTTACTCCTCTGATCCAGCAGCAGCTGCTATTCCCCTGCCTCAGACTAGGCAAAGGTAGCTGCTGCAAAAGCAAACGAGGGTCTTAAGAAAACCTATCCTCAATGGCAGGCAGTTGGCAGCCAACATCACAGATCTAACTTTTGTACAGGAATAACATGATGAATAATACTGTGGTTCCAGTTATGTAGTTTTAATGACTCCATAGATAAACAACAACACATGGTGAAGAACAAATAACGTTACTGTTCTCCTATTATGTAAGCCAGTTGTGGCATTACACTCTTCATGACCTGGAGGGAATCACCACCTGAGCCACTAACAGAACCCTGATCAGGAAATCCTTCCACACAACCACATTATCAATGATGTAGTTATCTCCACTTGGATCAATCAGCACTCCCTTGGTTTTTTTTTCTCATTTGAAAACCCATAATCATAGAATAGTAATGTTCACTACTTGTTTTATTCACAGGGAGCTGCCTTACCCATGACCCATACACATAACAGTCTAACCTAATACCATCAAACACTAACCTTCCAAGAGTACCAATATGGCAGGGCCCTTCTAAACACAAATTTGCTTGATTCAAATTACCTATTCCTCCCAAGAATGGACATTCACAGTAACTGCCATTTCCCCCCTCTAGCATGATATGCATTCATATGTATTGCCAAAGCCCTCCAAGAATATTTAGAATGGATTTCTCAAGCCCACCTATTTTTTTGTTTTGTTTCTCCAGTTACAAGAATATTATCACAGTATGATCTAACATAAGTAATAGAAACTATTAAATACCAGTGTTTCTGATGACATAATCAAGCACAACCAATTTTTCAAACTGTGACTGAAATTGTTTCCTTGTATTCTCAGGCAAAGGGTCTGTTTCAAATTTCCTGAGCCAATAGTCAGCTTCTTTGTAGCCTTCAACAAACAGCTGAAAGGAGCCAACCTGCAATTTAAAATAAATCCTGCATTTAAGAAACAGAATTGACTTTAAAGGCACCTAACGTTTCAACTAGTGTTCTGCACTAAATTTACGTGAAGTCAAGTATTTATTTTCTTTTTTAAAACCCACATTTTAAAAATAAATTTAGCAAACATTTAGACTTGAAACAGATCTGAGTCCATGAAATGGATTCAGGTTGAAGTGTGAGAGCTGTTAACGATTAAACTGAAGTTATGCGCTTAAAAATGCTAACCTAAGCCAAGGAAGAGAAAATTAGAATCTTTCATGGGAAAGTGAAGCAGTTGTGAAATCATAGAAGTTACTGTATTTCTTATAGTGGCAAAGAAGAAACTTTATTCACAGTTGCTTGAATTCCACTTTAAAGACATTAGAACTTTGAACTGGATTGCCTGGATGCCGAGACCTGTAAAAACTCTGCAAGTCAATTTCTCTTAACTTCTATTTATTCTGATTTTGCAAATCATGGGGGGTGGAGGAGATGAGCTTCACAGAGCCCTAAAGACCCACCCCAACCAGTGAAAATGTTATCAAGCAGTTTTGTTGCTTTCTAAAATTTTAGCAAGCAATGTACACACACTTTCTAGCATACCTTCCCAGCCACAAGGGCTAAAAAGGTGCTTATATTTGTTTAAGTAAGACTAAGAGGATTTTCCAGAAACTTAATTTTATGCCCAGCATCATATTTATGTTTCTGCACTTCTCCTGAATTGTGCCGCACAGTCCTGCCTATATTTTCCTACAGTCTGGGGGTATCCTTCCAATTTCCTGTGAGGAATATTTTTTGAAGTTATTAAAAATCTGAAGATAATAAAAGTCAATTGGAATTAAATGACAACAATAAGGAGAATGATATATCAAAGAAAGTAAAGAGGCACAAACAAACAAAGCAGGGTTTTTTTTCCTCAACAAAAGAAGGTTGGGCACAACTAAAGAGATTTTTAAAAACACTTCTTTGAAAAGCCCCTCCCAGTGTCATTTTAAACCTTTTTGAGAGACTCCTCAGTTTCAAAAGGGATGTAGCGCGTTATACTTCTGTTCAAGAAACCAAAGTCCAATGTTCTCTTGGCAATGGAGAATTAGCTGGGTGTACGTTTTTGGGTCCCGGCCAACAGGAACTGAATGGATTACTATTTTGTCCAGTTTTGTTTTGAATTGAAGTAGGCAAACCAGGGCCCAAAAACATAATGATCCCCAGAGATACTATCAGAACAAAAATTTTGAAACATTTTCAAAGGGCTTACCTTAGGAGGTAGTCCTATTCGATGAAATTTTTTGCCAACTTTGGGCACTTTTTCTAAAGCATATTTTTTCCCTCTTGATTTTGCGCGATCTATTGCATTGTAGTTGAAGGTCTCACTAACAATCCACACAACCTTAAAACACACAAGTTAAAATAGGGTTTGAGTTGAACTTGAAGATTGTACTTATTATAGCTACATCTTTATTCAAAGGTTGTCCTATCACTTAACAGTGATAGAACATGAAGTCACAACTCAGGGATGGACTGTTTCCTGCTGCATCCATAAATGGTCTGTGGCATAGGCTACTGAGGCTAAACAAAACAGCTCTCGTCACTTAAAACTAAATGGGCCTAGGTTTATGTGCCAATGCAAAAGTCCCTATCTGATCTGGGAGTTAGTGGTTTCCTTGTACTAAATGAGGTTACATTTATTTTGAAGAATCAGATGTGTAGCCTGGAGTTACTACTGGATCTGGCATTGCTCCTCAAACCTCATGTAGCAACTGTGGCCACCAGTGCTTTTCACCATCTTAGGCCATTGCAAGAAAGCGATGACCGGGCTGCTGTGATATATTTTCTTAGTAATGTCCAGGCTGGACTACTGCTTTAAGTGGGGCTGCTTTTGAGGAATGTCCAGATATTTCAATTACTTCAAATTGCACATTTAAAGATTGACCTGAAGGAAGCATATTTAATGCCATGTTAAACCTTGTACATTGGATCCCTACTTGTTGCCAGGGACAATCGAATGTGTTGCTTTTAACCTTTGGGGTCCTGGATCGAGGCCCAGACTTAAGCCAACCCTTTCTCCCTTACGCTGACATCTCCAGAAGACACCCTACACTAAATGCCCATTTTGACAAAGGTCAGCAGGTATAAGAATCTCCCAATAGTAGCATCCTTTTTTTGAAATTCCCTCCCAATGGAAGCTCAGCAAGCCAGTTCTGTCTTCATGTTCTGAAAATCAGTTAAAGCGTTTTATTTCATCATTTGTTCAGAGGGTTGAGAAGACTTATTTTTCTGCTACAGTTTAAGTGGATCACAACACAATTACTGATTTAATTCTGTAGTTCTTTTACTGATGTTTATGAATACGTAATTGTTTTGTTACTATTGCAAGTTCACTACCCTGTGAACACACTACGCTACATGACAGGATATAACAATAATAAAGTATACCAATACTGGTGGTTGAAATATTTACCCCAGCCTAATCTGTGAAAAAATACAAGTCACCTAAGCAGCAGTGGCAAAAAGATTGAACTAAAAAAACATAAAAGCTCTCAAAGAAGTGTTATGTAGCACAATAAACCCAATATATTAGAAACAGGAGGCTGTGGTTTATATCTTGTTTTTGTGAAGTTATATAATGAGAGCTTAACGAAGTTCGTAAAACCTTATTTTTTTGCAGGGCCAATTCCTGCTGCAAAACACTCTTACCTTTGTTTTAGGTACTACTCCTAATCCCAGTTTACTGTCCACAAGATAGGCACCACTTTCAGAAAGGTATCCCTGATTAGGAACAAGACAGCCTCTACCAAAACAGCAGGGGCAACAGATTTTGTGAAAATATTTGGTCCATTTTGGGTTTAGGTGGCCATAAGGCTCTTCAGATTTTGGTTTAAACACTCCAATAGTTTTCTATAGGGGAAAAATATGAAAGAATGATCAAGTTGTTAATATTCATTTATTAAAATGTCCTCATTCTGGAAGCAGTCAGAAAAGCATCTGTCCATTTCATGTTTTGTTATGTACCGGATACTTATACTTCTGAACAGTTGACACAAATTCTCGTTAAAAACATGGCAGGATGTTGTTGTGCAGCCTTGGCTGGAGCTTTCAACCACCATATAATGCACATCAAAGCTTTCAAACACCATATAAAGTCTACACCTAATACAACCTCACATTGTGTGACACAACCGCGTTACTGCACATTATGTGATGTGACTAACTGCCACTCAGGTTAGACGATGTAGCAACTAGGTTATTTTACTGGGCTATTTTGTAGTTCCTAGCAGTTCCCACAAAAGCTATCCTGCAACTACTTCCCTTACTCCCTTTGTGGCTCATCAAGTATAAAGAGGAATAAGATACTTTTAATATATAGGCAGCAAAGTAGGAAACAGCATCAAGATTTCCCTTTAGTACTATGTAAGTATGCAAATTCAAAATTAATGACAAACTAATGCATCAACACAAAGCTGGTTCACAAATTTGTAAATTAACTCCTACAAACAAGCACACACATTTTTAAAACACTTCCTCAAAAGAATGAGTACAGTAGAACATATTTCAGATAGGCAACGCTTAATGGTAAAAGAAAATATAGGGTCTGTGACTTTACTCTGGAGTTGTAGGAATAAATACTTTCACCACAACTAGTCTCAAGTATCTGACTTAAGAAAATGGCTTACAGAACACAGAGCAACAGAAGTATAACCTTGTTATCCAGAGAAATACAGTAAAATAAACAGAAAGGTTAAGTTAACACATATAACTTGGATTCCTGTTTTATTTGGGACCTCCATCATTCTGTTAGAATGGAGAGATCTTCATTGGCCCAGTTTGCATGTAACAAGAAGCCACCATGGGTAAATTTCCCTGCAGAGTTTCTCATTGTGGTTGTGGCGACCATTTTGAATATTTGAGCCGCAGTAGCGGCATGCTTTAGATTGTTGTGACATGCAAACCCAGCAAGAGTGGCTTGTTGAGGTGGTTAAGAAGCCAGCCACAACGCTAAAACAGCCCATGGGTTCTGGGTGGCTTGTCAACCATCCAAACAACCCACCCTCATGGGGTTCACACATAACAACAAGCTACAGTGCACCCCCGCCACAGCTCAAATATTCAAAATGGTGGCCATTACCACCACAAGAAACCCCACATGGCTTCTCATTACATGCACACCAGGTCATTCAGTTGAACCCTGTTGGCAGAACAATGAAAATGGCAATGTTATTAGATTTACCTTCGTTGTAAAAGGTACAACGAAGGTACTATCAGTTTTCAATATGACAGATTATTTCAGGTGATTTAGCTATATGGGGCTGCATCCAACATCATGCAAGTGGTCTTCTACTAGCACAACAGGGATTCCCCTTGCTCTCCTCCTCCCTGCATCCCAAATCTACTCAAGGGCACAGAGCAGATATGAGAGGACATGCATGGGGAGGGGGAATCCATTCTGTCAGCAGTTTCTGTTCCACTGGCGGATGGACAGCACGGGATACAACCTATGGACACATAGCTGAATGACATTATAAGTAGTTTTCCCAATTACTTCCAATTTTGCTGCATTTTCTATCATCATTATTTTTTTGTACCTCAGCTCACATGGATATGAAGAATCACTTTCCCAGTTCCAATTGACTTGATTAGCAAGCTATTCCTTAAGGCAAGTCTGAATAATACAACTAGAGAGGAAGCCCAAATATGAGTTGTTTTAAAGTTGTGTGATGCAGTTCTGTTACTGAAGTTGTTGTTATTATTATTATTGTTTACATTTATATACCGCCCCATAGCCGAAGCTCTCTGGGCGGTTTACAAAAATTAAAACTTTGAACATTAAAAACTGATATACAAAATTTTAAACCATAAAAGCATAAAAACAGACAACATATAAAAACAGTATACATTTAAAACAGCTGCGAACTCTCAGCCAGGCCTAAATATAGTTCTAGAGTCAATTAAAAACTCAATATATGCTGTTAAATGCCTGGGAGAAGAGGAAAGTCTTGATTTGGCGCCGAAAAGATAACAATGTTGGTGCCAGGCAAGCCTCGTTGGGGAGATCATTCCATAATTGGGGGGCCACCACTAAGAAGGCCCTCTCCCTTGTTGCCATCCTCTGAGCTTCCCTCAGAGTAGGTACCCAGAGGAGGGCCTTAGATGTTGAACGTACTGTATGGGTAGGTTCATGTCTGGAGAGGCGTTCCGTCAGGTATTGTGGTCCAAAACCGTGTAAGGCTTTATAGGTTAAAACCAGCACCTTGAATCGGGCTCGGAAACATACAGGCAGTCAATGCAAGTGGGCCAGAGTCGGTTTTATATGTTCGAACCTCTTGGTCTGGGTTATTAAGACTGGCTGCTGCATTTTGCACAAGCTGCAGCTTCTGAACTGTCTTAAAGGCAGCCCCACATACAGTGCATTGCAGCAATCTAACTTGGAGGTTACCAGAGCATAGACAAATGAAGCCAGGTTATCCCTGTCCAGATAGGGCCATAGCTGGGCCACCAACTGAAGTTGGTAGAAGGCACTCCATGCCACTGAGACCACCTGAACCTCAAGTGACAGAGATGGTTCTAGGAGAACCCCCAAGCTACGAACTTGCTCTTCCTGAAACATTGCTTAACATTATTTTGGCCTCTCTTCATTCACATTTATCAAGCTCCCTCACGAGGATTCCCATGTGGGATCAGATATTTCTGATCCCAAATGGGAATCCTAGTCTAGTTAACTAAAATCTAGTTAATATAAACCTTGTCCCCCTTATCTACCAAACACCTCATTTAATCAAATACAACGAAGTAATTTGATATAGCATGACTCTTCTTCATAAGCTAACTGACTGATGGCAATGTCGAGCAGCACATACATAGCTTTAAAACAATTTCCTGTTTTCAGGAAAATTATATAGAAAGCAGAAGATAAAGGATTTTTTCACACACTTAAACAAGAAAATAAATGCCTGCACTTGCCTATCTCTGGATAAGTATTAATATAAATTTATCCATTAAAATTTTAAGGGTAATAGCAATTTGGAACTAGGATATTTGTTCATGGAAGCTGCTGGGATAGCTCAAGATTTTATGGGCCTACAGTTCATGTGGGAAATACATAGCCATTTATGATTTACTGATCAGTGGGAATTCTGGAGAGAACCCAATGGGAGATGCCCATATTGTGACTCAGTTCGGACGACACAATAGTCAATGGTTGATTAAATAGTCCACGGTTGATTAAGTAGTCCACCACTGACTATTTGTGTTGTCTGTAGAGCATTTTCCACACAATGGTTGGTTATCTCCATGAAATAACCAACGCAAATAATCAATGGTGTGCAGAGTTGACTATCTGCACAACTGTTGATTATTTTGTTGTGCGGCGGGCTCCATTGACTGTTTCACATGCCTACAAAGTCACGAGGCATGAGCAGCAGATATCCTGCAGCTCTTGCCCAGCGGGCTCTGTAGGCATGTGCCATTCATCCTGGGAAGCACATGGGGAGCCACTGATGTTTCCATCTCCTTGATGTTTCCATCTCACAGCATCAGCCAAGCATCTCCCTCCGGCCCACCAAGCTATCCATTTGTGGATATTGGCACAGCATGGTGGCCCTGCTGATATCCACAAATGGATAGCGTGGCATGGCGGAGGGAGACCCTTGGCTGATGCTGTGAAGGACAGCGTCAGGTGAGCGTATCCCTCTGTCACGTCACACATCTCCCTCCCCCCCCTTGGCATGGCGGAGGGATACGCTTTCCTGGCAGCATCAGCTGAGAATCTCCCTCCGCCACACCTTCCTCCCTTCCCCCCGCTTCCATCCCCCCAACCCCATCCCCCCCGACCCCATATTGGCAGGGACGGGACATGCACATCCTGCAGAACATGGAGGACACTGCAATTATCCCATATGGCACTGGTTCCCATGAGAATCCCCCTTTGTGTTGGGTCACCCCACCATCAGAACAGGAGGAGAGTGCCACGCCAGGTACTGACAGTGGGGAAACCTGGCACAAAGGCAGATTCTCATGGGAACCATCACCGCTATTTGGTGAGCAGGACAGAGAGGGGATTGGGGGTGACAAATAGTCAACCCTGTGCTAATAGTAAATACCATGGATGATTATTTAGGGGGTTACTCAAGGCGACATGATAACAGTCATTCATGGAGTTGATTACTAGCTAGAGATGTAAAATTTCTGGAAATTTTGAAGCCATGGGGGGAAATGGGGGGGTTCCCCATTTTTTTTCAGGAAAAAACTGATTTTGTTTTGGGAAAAATTGAAAAAAATGCAATATTAACATTTTTTACAGAATGAAAGTCACTTCGTTACTTTAGGAACGTAAAATGTAATTTGTACAAGTTGGTTTAGCATAAAATTATCACATTTGGTATATTAAAAGTACAGTGCATTCAAACAATTATTACAAATTGAATTTACTTTTTAAAATTTTTACTTTTTTTGTAACAAATGGAGCTACAAGCTTCTGAATATAAGGAACACCTGAACTGTAAGGCACTTTTTTAGTTTTGCCAGTTTATGAAGAGCAGGCAAAAAAACATTTTTAAAAAATACAGAAGAAACCATCAACATTAGTGACAAAAAAAAAGTCTCTGCTAGGTCTCCACAGTGTTGAGCAGACATAAAGCACCCATTCCCACAAAAAGTTTTTAGAAATCATTTGGAGAATTAAATATATGAATACCTTGTCTTAAACATTTTATTTATCATGCTAAAATAAAACATTCCATAATCCACTTTTTCTTCATTTTCCCCAATTTTTTGGGAAAAAACAAAAAAGGCTTCAGAAAAAAACTTGTTTTCCCTGAATTTTTCCTTTTTTTCCCCTGGGTCTTCATATCTCTACAACTAGCACAGGGTTGACTATCATGTCATCCGAACACAGCCTCTGTCTCCCAGCAAAATCAATACACTCTGTCTCAGCAACTATTTGCATATGCGGGGTTAGGATTCATTTAGCATCAAGCTATGAAAATCTTCTAAACCAATCTATAGCACTGAGAGATTTTATTATATTCAGCAGTATATAAATGCCACAAATAAATAAATAAAATATACCATAAAGTGTTTAAAGGCACTCCCAGATTACATTGGATTACAACTCACATCATCACTTATAATTTGCTAGGGGTGATGGGAGTTATAGCCGGACATCACCTGGAGACCTACCTTTGGGAAAGGCTGATATCTTAATAATGTCAATTACCATACTGGAAGTACATTTCCATTATTACTGTTGGTAGATTCCTTCAGCCAGTATCATGTTAGTTCAAATACATTTTAGTTTATGGTCATTCGTAATCTTGTCCCAAGCAGGATGAGACAGCACTATGTGTTCTCCCTCCAAACCTTTAAATCTTAAAATTGAGATGTAAATGCAAGTTAGTCAGTATGCAGAAAGGATTGGCAATATACATGAGGCTGTGCAGATCTAAGAAACATTGTACAAAGAAGTGAGCCATGATCCCTCTCTACCTAATTCAGCCTATCGAGCTTTACGGTGCCACAGAAACCATGCCAGATCTGACAGTGGTGCCCATTCCCAACTTTGGCCCTGTAAAGCTGGTACAACACCTCCTTGTTTTCAATGCCATTCAACGTAAGTATGTATTTGTAAGAGCATCAGCAGTTAATTTCAGGCTGTTACGCAGCATTATTTAAACCAGTTCAACTGGAACTCCTGGATTTAAACTGCTTTGATCCAACATAAATCCTGAAACTTTAACCTTCATCAATGTATTTTAATATTGCTGACTCTTTATGTGATCTCCTTTCCAAATGTCCTGAGAACAAGTTATTAATCATCCTTTTATATGTAGTACATAGGATAATTTCATACAATAGATAGCCAATATCGAGCAATTAAAATTAATGAAAGATTATATCAATTTAATCTTAATAAGATTAAGCTCTGTAAAAAGGAACCAAAAGGAGGGATATACTTCTCTTAAATAAATAACATATAATTATTTGTTAGAAATTATTTTACTAGGAAGACCTAAGAGGTAAATACCGAATAAAGTAGGTTTTCAGCAGCATTTCAAAGTAAATGTACATAAAGTTTCAGCTCCTGATCAAATGGAAACTATATGTTTTATACATTACAAACAGAGCCTCTTGAAATACTCATCCCAACTCTAATTACACAAATCAGTGCTTTACTATGATATAGAAATCAGCTCCACAGTCTGTCAAGAAGTTTTTGGTTCCTTACCATTGTTATGGAAGTAAAAAAACCTGTGATTTTTCTCAAGGCTGTTCATTACCACTGCAGAAACTGCAGTGTGAAATTAATTCAACAAGCCTCAACATGACAATGTGGTTTGACCATGGCAAACCTTTACCAAGGTTATTACATTATTTTTAACAATTATATATATATATATATATATATGGGCAACAATGCACTCACTCTCTTAGAATCTTTGACAAAGTAGCTTCCACTGGATCCCTGGGAGATTCTTTCGGGAAAGACTCCACATTCTATGGCTTGTTCTGCTCGTTGCATGATTTCAGCAAATTCGGGATCATCCAAAAAGACATTCATCTCTGCAGTACTTCCAATGTTTCCTGTATGTGCTAGATAAGGCACTTTAAATTAGGACTGTAAACTGAAGTATTTTAGCTAATTAATCACTTAAAAGTTTTAAAATTATTTCAAACACTTAAACTATTATTTATCACTTAAAGAAAATCAGAACATGGAGGGGAAGGAATTCAAGCACCAATTCTGAAGGGAAAATACAAAAATTCAATATAGCTGCTTTTTTAGGTATTAAAGATTGAGCTAGTTTAGAATTTATAACTGGCACTCACTGCAAGAAGGTATGACTATCTTTAAGTTGGTTCCCATCAGAGCAGAGTGAGGAGAGTGGGTTTAGGCCTAGGATTGGTTGAAGAGGATCTCCAAGGTTGCTATGGCTAGGAAGAAAGGAGTGGGTGGCTGATGACACTTTTGTCTCCTTTTTCCAACTGATCCAAGGATGATGCACGGGTGTGGAGCCCTGGCTGAGGTCCTGTCCCAGGAGACCCTTTACCTCAGTAAAGTATTGGGTAGGCCAGTTAGCATTTTATTATTTTACTTGGGGATATCGTATTAGAGCTCGCTGTACTGTTACTGTTTTTTAGTTGCTTTCTTTTTATTTTCTTTCTCATCTCCCTTACCCTAATAAATCTGTCAAAACCCTATTTGCTTGTGCCTTCTTCTAGGTAACCCACAGTGTTAATTCCAGTGCCTCTTGGCATCCAGGGGGTGTTTGGGTTGAGATTTGAGTCAAGACTGGGTCTACCTTGTAGGAAGGAAACAGGCTGTTGCTTCCTTCCTTCATACTTCCTTTTGTGACAACTTTGCCGATCCTCTTTTTTGTTGCATGTAATACTTTACAAATAGCCTCTTGTACACACTGATCCTATGCATTTATTTGGAAATAAGTCCACTGTGTTCAAAGGGGCTTAATTGACTTTGTGTACAAAAGTGTGCACCTTAATATCATTCTGATTTTGCCTTCCTTTGTCGAAAACAGAATGCTGTACTAGATAAGCATTTGGTTTGAACAAGGAAGGCAAATCCTTAAAAAGTGATAGAAAGACTGGGATAAACCTATGTAAGCTGCCATGAGCATCATTGGAGGAAGGTTCAGGTGAACTAGGTGGAAACTAAAATTAAAATAAATCTGAGGCAAGCAAGTGGACTCTACCTGGGATGAGAAAATCTTAGAAAAGTTCATGGAGTCTATTAGAAAAGTCACTGCTTGTGAGTGGGCAGAGGCATCTGGCTGGCCATTGATTAGGGGGTAGGCAACCTTGTTCAAAACTACAATTCCCACAATCCTTGACCATTGGCTAGGCAGGCTGGGGGTTTTGAGCCAGCAAGGCAGTTGTACTATAGTGTAGTGGTAAGAATCTGACCATAGTGGCCATAGTCAAGCTACTACTCTCAGCCTCAGCCCTCCCATTCATCTGTAAGATATAGATACAGATAACAACACTGACCTACTTCACAGAACTGTTAAAGAATTACTGGAGCTGGATCTACACGTGCAGAATAATAATATGGTAGAATGGACTATGCAAATTTAGGATTCAGATGGAGCACTGCCTTTCTAATTCATTTATTAGATTTATATCCCAGCTCTCCTCCAAGGAACTTAAGGCAGTGTACACAGTTCCACCCTCACCCCACCTCCAATTTATCCTCAAAACAACCCTGTGAAGTGGGTTAGACTGAGTGGCAGCATAATCAACAGGGGGGGAGGGGAACAATTGTCCGTTGTGTTGATTATTGTGTCTTCCAAATGCTGCCAATAACTTATTGTCCGTTGCCTCTTCCCCCCTCCATTGCCTAAAATGTCGTCCGAATGCTGCCGATCAGCAACACAACGGACTTGTGTTGCTGATCCCCCCCCCCCCCCGGTTGATTATCGTGTCGTCCGAAACAGGCCAGTGATTGGCCCAAGATCATTCAGTGAGCTTTCTGGCTAAGTGGGGATTTCACACTGAGTCTCCCTAGTCCTAGCATGGCACTCCAATCACAATACTAGAAAAAGATCTCCCACATAAAAAGTTCCCTAAGTAGAAGTACAACAGAGAAAAAGGTCCAGCCCAGCCCACTCTCTATTTGCAGTGAGTTTTCACATAGAAGAGCAATCAAATCCACAATTCTTTTACTTTTAGTCAGGAGCGGCTTGCAACTCCATTACCACATTCTACGGCATGGGAAGATCAGACTTGACATTATGCATAATTCCAGATAAGGGTTTTACTGTGCAATTACTCCATTTTAATTGAGTCCAGACAACGTCATCGTCAATGTGCAGTGCCTCACTGTTTTCCTACTGCTTCTTCCATTTTTTTTCTTACCACAGAAAATCCATTAAGGGTGAGAAAAAAACAGAATAGCTGCATGATGCTTTCTAACTGGTAGCGCTAGGAACCTTCCATCTGGAAGTACCCCATGTGAATTAATCACTTGGAACACTCAGAAATGCTGTATCAATGTTACGGACTATTTGACTGATTTTTTTTGGTAAGCTGCTCCAGGAGCTGCTTGAGGAGCAGTGTAAAAATGCTTTAAATAAATTAAAAAACACAAATTATTATGAGGTGGTGGGATTAAATAGGATACCCCCACCCATTATGCTTCCCTGAGCTCTTTGGAAGTGTGTGTGTGTTTGACAAGACACATTGGCTGGTTTCGGACAACACTTTAGGCAATGGAGGAGTTAATAACACACTCACCATGCGTTATTCTGCCAATACTCTCCACACGACATGATGCCCCTCACCCCTGTTGCACGGCGGAAAGTCCTGGCATCCTTCTGGGCTGCTGCGTCTCCTCCCTCCCACCTCCCTCAGTCCTCCGGCCATATCCCAGCATGCACCGCAAGTTCTGCAGGCTGTATCGGAGCAGCCGCCGGGGGGGGGGGGGGGGGGAGGGGTTCGGCTGCTCCAGCCGGCAAACTCTATGGCCAAACAGAATAGTACACGGAGAGAGGGGGGTTCCCTCCACACGACACTTTAAACAATGGAGTTCGGGATAAACAACGTGCAAGCCTGTTGTTTCTCTCCATTGTTTAAGTGCCCCAAATAGCATACCATCAGTTGTGTGTGCGTTGTGTGTTGCCCTCCACACGACACAGTAAACAACACAACTGACGGTTGCCTCTTCCCCCCTCCGTTGATCATTGTGTCGTCCGAAACAGGCCATTTAATGAATACAAATTTAAAAAAGCAAGAGCATCCCCTTGCTCAGCAGAACCTGACAGAAGCAGTGTCCTGTTCCCCTCATGCAGGCAGCTGACATATGAAGCAGAACGAGAGGAAGTGGAATCCTAGGAGGGCAGAGGCGACTGTACTATTTCAGACCGCAGGTGTGGGGGGCCGGGGAGGTCCTGTGCGCAACTTGAAAAGTGGGGAGGGAACCCAAAGAGAGACCTAATGCACCAGGGAGGAAAAGCAGAGCCAGTCCTCTCCCTATCGCCCTGGTTTTCCATTTACAAGGAGGAGCTTCTGAATAGGGGAGCCCTGGAATAGGCCCTCGCCTGCCCCGCAGTCTGAAGTGGTACAACCAGCGCCTTCTACCACCGCAGGGACTCGTTGCCTCAGTTCAGACAACACAATAACCACCGTTTGTGCAACTAGTCAACTCTGCAGCTGGTTGTGTTTCTCCTGGTTGGTTTGTTTTTTTTTTTTGAGGAAAAAGCCAGCTGTGTTTTTCGCCCCACAGACGACACAGAAATACCAACAGTTGACTGTTGGCTGACTACTAAAGCCACCGGCGGGTACTGTGTAGTCTGAACGGAGCCTTTTGTCACCTCAGGTGTCAACTCGCCTCACGGAAGCCAACCGAGCGCAAGCATCAAGGCGGGCTCTAACCTGCGGCGCTGCGGCTCTCCCGGTTCCTGCGGCTCCGGCCCGAGGCCGCCGCGCCCAGGAGTGGCTCCGACTCCTCGTCGTCGTCTTCATCACTGCACAACTCCGGCCCCGCTGCCGCCCCCGAGCCCCGGCCGAGGCTGATCCGGACAGCGCCGCCAGGAATCGCCTTGGCGGCCCCCCCGGCCACCGTCACGGGAGGCGGCTCCGTCTCCAGCTGGAGCAGCTCTTCGTCGTCGGCCTCCTCCTCCTCCTCTTCCTCCTGGAAGCCAAGAACGGGCCCCGGCCCGGGCTCACACCCCGTCATGGGAGTCAAGGGTGGTGGGTGTGGGGTTGTGCTACAAACCTCTCTCTCTCTCGCGCGCGCGCGCCCCCCTCACGCGCCCACGCCGTCCTCCATAAGCGCCCCGCTGAGGGGAAAAGTTAGCCACCGGCCGACATGACGCCTCGAGCGCAAATGCCGTACTGCGCGTGCGCGCGCGGGAGAACGAGGGCGGGGCAAAGCAGGAGCATCTTCTAATGCGCTCACCTGGATTAAAGCGCCAGCTGCTCGTGGAGGGAGCACCTGCGGCTTCCCTGCGATTTGCCGGGGGGGGGGGGTGGCGGGGGAGGGCGCCTCAGCCGCTCTTCTTGTCCTGCACAAAAGGGGAACTCAATAACAAAGCTAAGGCGGCTATGTTAGGCTGACCATATGAAAAGGAGGACAGGGCTCCTGTAACTTTAATAGTTGTAGGGAAAAGGGAATTTCAGCTGGTGCCATTTGTATGCAATTAGTTCCTGGTGAAATTCCCTCTTCATCACAACAGTTAAAGTTGCAGGGGGCCTGCCTTCTTTTGTATATGGTCACTCTAGTGTAGTGCCTGCGACTTTAACTGTTGTGATGAAGAGGGAATTTCACCAGGAACTAATTGCATACTAAAGACACTGGCTGAAATTCCCTTTTCTCTACAACTGTTAAAGTTACATGTGCCCTGTCCTCCTTTTCATATGGTCAGCCTAGCTAAGTATAAATCCTACTTAGGGCAGCAAGATTTTATAGGTATATATATTCATAGTCATAAAGGTATCCCAACTGTAGATTTCTCTCCTAGGCTGACCATCTGAAAAGGAGGACAGGGCTCATATAACTTTAACAGTTGTAGAGAAAAGGGAATTTCAGCAGGTGTCATTTGTATGCAATTAGTTCCTGGTGAAATTCCCTCTTCATCACAACTGTTAAAGTTACAGGCACTATACTAGAGTGACCATATACAAAAGAAGGCAGGGCTCTGCAACTTTAATTGTTGTGATGAAGAGGGAATATCACCAGGAACTAATTGCATACAAATGACACTGGCTGAAATTCCCTTTTCTCTACAACTGTTAAACCCTGTCCTCCTTTTCAGATGGTCAGCCTATCTCTCCCCACCCTCGTCCTTATGGATCAGCAGGGTTACCTTTGGTTAGGCTGACCATATGAAAAGGTGGACAGGGCTCATGTAACTTTAACAGTTGTAGAGAAAAGGGAATTTCAGCCGGTGCCATTTGTATGCAATTAGTTCCTGGTGAAATTCCCTCTTCATCACAACAGTTAAAGTTGCAGGGGCCCTGCCTTCTTTTGTATATGGTCACTCTAGTATAGTGCCTGCGACTTTAACTGTTGTGATGAAGAGGGAATTTCACCAGGAACTAATTGCGTATACTAAAGACACTGGCTGAAATTCCCTTTTCCCTACAACTGTTAAAGTTACATGAGCCCTGTCCTCCTTTTCATATGGTCAGCCTACCTTTGGTGTTTTAAAATTGCATCACCATGACAGCATAGCAGACATACTCTTCCTCCTTACTGAGCTCGCTGGAGACAGTTGCCTCTCCCAATCTCCACCCAGAGACCTTGCCTGCATGACTGCTGTTTCTGTGTCCAGAAACAATCTTGCAGGCAGGCAGTCGGGCAGTCGGGGGTTAGGAGAAGTAAAAGCTTTTTCCCAAGCTCCCCTGGAGATTGTTATTTCTGTTCCACTACTAGTAGAAGTAAACAGCAAGGTTGCCAGGAGTTGAGAGAGGCTAGGTTGGTATCAACTTAACATTGGGCATTGCTCCTTTTAGCAGTGTGTTATATATTTCCCTCCCCTTGTTCCTTAAAAAATGAGTTGGAGTTCTTGTGCAAGGTCTGAAACAGGTATTTCAATACATTTATAAGCAATGTGCTTAGCATTTGTGCAGCATGGGAGTTTCATGAACTACCAGCATCAGCCATTTCAAAAGTGAAAGGACAGCTTGCTCTTTCCTTCTTTCCATGGCGGTTACTGGAAATAGAAATGCAAAGGGTCCTCAGGTGCTGAGACTTCAGAACTTAGTAGGTGTGGCCCTAGAGCACAACCTTGCACTGGTTGCAGAAGATGTCATAACAACTCCAACTAAAATATGGAAAGTAGTGTAATGGCACATCCACCCTAGAGGATGGTTTTGCAATAGGTTCATGATTTGCATAAAAACTGGAGAAGCCATAGGAAAACAATAAATAGGACAGGAAGCAATCTCAGGCTGAGAGACAGAGGCAAGTTTCTGGCTGCAGCAAGATTTGAACTGGCAGTTTTCAATCTTTCTGCCATTTCTTGACCACATCAATTTCCTTTTGATTTTTTAAAATTTCATTTCATTTCTGAACCACCCAATAGCCAAAACTCTGATAAAACAACTGACATTAAAAAACACCACACCATCATATATCCAGAAGTAGAAGACAGTCTTATTCTGATGCTGAAAAGATGACAATGTTGGGGCCAGGCGGAACTCAGTGGAAAGAGGATTCCATAATTGGGGTGCTACCACCATGAACACCCTCTCCCTTGTTGCCATCCTCCAAATCTCTCTCAGGGGATGTTAATTTCTCTGTTAATTTCTTTTAAAAAACCCATCTCCACCCCAAGATATGCCAAGTGTGCACGTTCACAGCTGCACAGCTGTGCAAAACAGCTCATTCTGGATTAAAATAAAAATAAAAATCAATGGTTCATCTTTGGAGTTGCAAAGAATTGATTTACTCATTTTATATCTCTTACTTTAAATGTCCAGCACAAACAACCATGCAGGCATAAGCACAGGACCAGTGTACGTGTGTGACGGGGGAATTTTTGGAAATTTACCATACTTGCTTTTACTTTTTAATTTCCATTTGCTTGAGCACAAAATTCTGACTTCTCAAAGACTGTCAGTTGAAAGTCACCTTTAGGAAAAACAGTAACAAAACTGTGGGCTCATCAACCCAAAACTACATGCTCCCCACAATATTCAAAAATATTTACTATGCAGGTAGCCAAGAACCAAAGTTAGGGTGACCAGATAAAATCCAGGTCAGGGCTCATGTAACTTTAACAGTTGTAGAGAAAAGGGAATTTCAGCCAGAGTCATTTGTATGCAATTAGTTCCTGGTGATATTCCCTCTTCATCACAACAGTTAAAGGTGCAGGCCCTATACTAGAGTGACCATATACAAAAGAAGGCAGGGCCCCTGCAACTTTACCTGTTGTGATGAAGAGAAACTAATTGCATACAAATGGCACTGGCTGAAATTCCCTTTTCTCTACAACTGTTAAAGTTACATGAGCCCTGACCTGGATTTTATCTGGACACCCTAACCAAAGTATACTTGTATGCATACACTAACCTGCAAAAAAAAAAAAGGGGGGGGGGGAGAAAGGTCAGAACAGCTCACATGACATCACAGATACTGTCCAACTTGCTATGTGCCACTCACTTCAACATTATTGCCATACAGAGAAGAGTTGCACTATGTCCATAGGGGATAAATGGCCTGTTCAGAAAACACACTAAGCCATGGTTAGGCTGCTAACCCTTTTGTAGCAAATGGTGAGTGAGCATGTTTAAACCATGTTTATGTAGCCACCATGATTAGGAATGGTTCACACAACATGCTAAGCCATTAGTTTCCGGGCGAAGTATAAAGTGTTGGTTATTACCTTTAAAGCCCTACATGGTTTGGGTCCACGTTACCTGCGGGATCACCTTCTCCCATACAATCCGCCCCGCACGCTCAGGTCCTCTGGGAAGAACTTACTGCAGTCGGCCAAGACTAGGCTGACAACCATTACCCAGAGGACCTTCTCTTCTGCCGCTCCCAGACTGTGGAATGACCTGCCGGAGGAGACTCGTCAACTTAACAGTCTTTTAGAATTTAAGAAAGCTATAAAGACTGTTCTCTTCCGGCAGGCATATCCAGTGGAATTTTAGAATGTTTTAAGGATGTTTTTAGGATGTTTTAGGATTTTTTATGCAGTTTTAATAATATGTGTCATGTTTTAATCAGTTTTATGTATTTTATCATGTTGTTGTTCCCTGCCTCGATCCAGACGGAGAGGCGGGTAAGAAATAAATTATTATTATTATTATTATTATTATTATTATTATGTTTAGTTCAAAATGCTTAACCACTGTGGCTTAGCGTGTCATTTGAACAGGGTCATACTGTAATATTGATACATATTTGGAAAGAGAGTGGTAATCCCTCTTTTGAGAAACAGTGTGCGAGCATTACTTCAGATGCAGAAGAAACCCATGCATGGGAATTACAATGTGATGAGACATCTGCATCCTCATGTCTAGTAAGCTCTGATAGATGGCTCACTTTATTTCAAACTATATGGACAAATAAAGCCAAGGAATATTAGAGGACATATGACTGATAGTTAATACTAACTAGTAGATCAGCTGTATCATAACTCACAAATAGTCTGGGTGATTCATTTCTATATAATCTTACTACAAAAGTTATCATCCATAACCAAGCAAAAGAGAAAATGCTCTTAAAACACAATGATTCTAAGTGCAAAGATCATATTAAAAAACAGAACATCATGGAGATGATTTTACCAGGCTGCAATCCTATGCACGCTTACCTGGCATTACGCCTCCCTGGACACATTGGGACTTACTTCTGAATAAATATGCATGGGATTGTGCTGCGAGCCATGCTGCGCAGCTTGATCCTATGCATGTTTACTTAAAAATAACTTTCACTAATTTTTGTGGGGCTTAACCAAGGTAAATGTGCCTGCGGCTCGCCATGTAGCTCAATTGTCTCACTGAATTCAGTGGGGCTTAAGTCCCAAGTGAGTGTGTGTAGGATTGCAACCCTATCCCCACAATCATATGCACACATATTAGGGAGTAAGACACACTGAACTCAATAGAACACTTCCAAGTAGGCAAGCATAGGTTTGTGCTATTAAGGTATTGCCTGATAAGTCTGCAGAACACTTGGATTTTCAATCCCGTGCACTCTTTCATGAGAGTAAAACTCATTGAACATGGTAGAAATTTAGTTAGGCATAAATATTTTTATTTTATTTAAAAACATTTTTATAGCGCCACCTTGCCATTTCTGGCATCTGCATAGGATTCCACTGGAATTAATTGATAGCCCTAGCCTAAGGAAAGAAACTACTAACCAATATATAATGGTTAGGCTGACCATATGAAAAGGACAGGGCTCATGTAACTTTAATAGTTGTAGAGAAAAGGGAATTTCAGCCAGTGTCATTTGTATGCAATTAGTCCCTGGTGAAATTCTCTCTTCATCACAACAGTTAAAGTTGCAGGGGCCCTGCCTTATTTTGTATATGGTCACTCTAGTATAGTGCCTGGAACTTTAATTGTTGTGATGAAGAGGAAATTTCACCAGGAACTAATTGCATACAAATGACACTGGCTGAAATTCCCTTTTCTCTACAACTGTTAAAGGTATATGAGCCCTGTCCTCCTTTTCATATGGTCAGCCTAATAATGGTGGACCTTTTTATCCAAGCAGGCCTTTGGCATGTAAGCGGGCCTGCTGGGTTGGATATTGTTTTTCTTCTTATTGTGATTTTAATTGTGTTTTAATGCATTTGTTTTATTATTGTTTTAATCAACTTTTATTTATGATGATAAGCTGTCTTGAGTGCCAGTTGTATTGGTAGAAAGACAGGGTACAAAGCAAATAAATACAGAAATGTAACAGAAATGTCAACAGTTGTGTTTTAAGAACATTTCCGCTCCTGTTTAGTTACGGTAGGCTGTCCAGATAAAATCCAGGTCAGGGCTTATGTAACTTTAACAGTTGCAGAGAAAAGGGAATTTCAGCCAATGTCATTTGTATGCAATTAGTTCCTGGTGATATTCCCTCTTCATCACAACAAGTTAAAGGTGCATGCACTATACTAGAGTGACCATATACAAAAGAAGGCAGGGCCCCTGCAATTTTAACAGTTGTGATGAAGAGGGAATTTCACCAGGAACTAATTGCATACAAATAACACTGGCTGAAATTCCCTTTTCTCTACAACTGTTAAAGTTACCTGAGCCCTGACCTGGATTTTATCTGGTCACCCTAAGTTATGGAAGATGTTAAAGTTTAAATGGAGGATTAGATGAAAATGAAAGAATAACTCATACTTTTTGTAAATTATAATATAGTCATTGTTCACTAATTAGATTATTAATCATAGGTATACTTATAGAACATATTTATTTGACTTCAAATGGACTTCAGGCTAAAAATATTCATTTTATGTGTCTAGGAATACTAACTTGCCTTATTTTCTTAGTATCATGCTGAAGAGCAGTAATAGGAGAAGTATCAAAGGAGATAGGAATAAATTCTTAACTTTTTAAAGTTGTAGGTTGGCGCCCTCTTGTGATATTATAAATATAGAAACCTTCAACACATCCTTTCATTTTAGGCAGTGTCAGACCAGCGCATCAGGAAGAAAAATATTTCTATGGAAAAATCTGACTAAACTTTCAGTCAGTTAAAATCTAGTAAAGCAGGCACTGTAATTAAGATGAAAAAAATGGAAATATCCAGAAGGCGTAGATATATTTCTTAAATACTCTTTTTCCACGCCATCACCCTGAACACTTCAGTTCTACACTATTGTCACTCTGTCATCATTTCCTGCTGTGACTGGATTGACTGACTGACTGACTGAATGAATGCCTAAGAAATATTATGTACTGTGCAAAAATGAAATTCCACGTTAGATATTCCTGCTCCTTTTCTGAATCTTCTTTTCATTCATTGTATGATGACTTCTACGCTAAACCACCCAGAGAGCTTCAGCAATTGGGCGGTATAGAAATCCAGTAAATAAATAAACTTACTTATAGTATAATCCTATACATATTAATAGGCTGACCATATGAAAAGGAGGACAGGGCTCAGGTAACTTTAACAGTTGTAGAGAAAAGGGAATTTCAGCCAGTGTCAGGGGACCTGCCTTCTTTTGTATATGGTTACTCTAGTATAGTCCCTGCAACTTTAACTGTTGTGATGAAGACAGAATTTCACCAGAAACTAATTGCACACAAATGACACTGGCTGAAATTCCCTTTTCTCTACAAAAGTTACATGAGCCCTGTCCTCCTTTTCATATGGTTAGCCTACATATTAACTCAGACATATGTTCCACTGAGTTCAGTGGGGCATACTCCCAAGTATTGTCATAGGAATGCAACTTCCTAGCACTTCCCTGCATCCTCTTATTTTCAAAATACTAGTCAGAGGTTCCATTTTTAAAAATTATTAAATCAGATATCATAAGAGGACTTGCTAAAAATCAGACCTGGAATTATACCGGATTAAATTCAGTTACACTGAGTTTTACAATAGACTGCCCATTAGTTAAGCAGCTCCAAAACAACAGTAACTCACTAGGCATTTGAAAACATGCTTAGTCATCATGACAAAAGCGGCCCATAGAAGCCAGTAAGAGTAATGGTTTGACTGATGCTACACATTATATAATCTTTCCATTGTTAAGGAAAAACTTAAAAATCATGCGATATATAAAAGTTGTCAAATTCAAACTTCAACTATTAAAAGACTACATAGTATGTCATTTTATTATGCATGCTCCTACTTCCTCTGAACTGAAGAGAACATTTGGCTGAAGTTTATCTGATTGAAAGCTTCAGGACATTCAGCCTAATCCTACATATATTAAGTTGGAAGTAGGTTCTACTAAGTTCATGATTTACGGTAAATTAATCACCAGCTTTGTTAATATATGGACTACCATGTTGTTGTTGGGATGCGTGTTGTAATTACTGCTAATCACCTAGTTTTTTGTATTTTCAGAGGTAGAGTGACCATTGCTTGTTTATCACAGTATGCTTTGGTACAACCTGAAAATTGTTGCACTGGATATAAACTGATTTTGGCTGCAATGCTATACAAATATACCTGGGAATAAGCACCATTAAAATCAGAGGACCTTCTCAGTAAATATGTTTAGGAACATACTGTTGATCTACAAATGGCTTCCTGAATCAGTATCTTAAGGTTTCCAGAGGGGTAACCATAGATTGTTTCTCATGTTAGTCCAATTTAGAGTAACTCAACTGAAATGAATGAGGCTTAAGTTAGAGTAGCATCGGATTTAACCCCATGTTAGTCTGTTGTAGCAAAAACAGTAAAGTTTCCTGTAGCACTTGAAAGACTAACAAATATATTCACCAACTCTGGCCCACTTGCACTGGCTTCTGAGCTCGATTCACATGGCTTGGGACAGCAATACCAGACCACCAATCCCAGAATGAACCTATCCCTATCCTACAATCAGCATCCAAGGTCCTCCTCTGGGAGCCTCCTCCAAGGGTGGCTCACAACGCGGCAACAAGGGAGAGTGCCTTTTTAGTGGTGGCCCCCCAATAGTGGAATAATCTCCCCGACAAGGCCTGCTTGGCACCAACATTGTTTTTTTTTTTTGGCATCAGATTAAGACATATCTTTTTTCTCAGGCATTTGGCAATATATGACGAGTTCTTAATCAGTCCTGGATCTGTCTTTTATGGCTGATTACTCAATGTTGTTTTTTAGATATATGTTGTCCATGTGTATACTGCTTGTTTAGGTGTTTTATATAAATTGTTTTTAAACTTTTACATTGTATTTTAATGCTTTTAACTGTAATTTAATGTTTATGTTTTAATAATAATAATAAATATAGCATACTCTTTCATGGACTAGAGTCCACTTCATCATATGCATGGAGGGTTATCACCAGATGTGCAGAGGAGAAAGGAGTATACAGCGGGGTCAGTTGTCATGAAATCCAAAAAGCGCAATCTGTGATAATTCAATTTTTTAAATGCATGCAAAATAAGCACAGTGACAACGCTAGCAGGCTGCAGGACTCTTACATATTGCACCAGGGGCTTCTACTGTGCCCTTTAATTTCTTGTTCTTTTATCCAGGGGCAGTAGAAAACAGCGCTCTCGATTTTTTGGGGGGACTCCAACTCCCAGCATTCCTGACCATTGGCCATGTTGGCAGGGGCTTCTGGGAGTTGAAGTCCAAAAAAAATAAAAATAAATCTAAAGCTCTAGCTTCGGTCCACCCCCTACATCTATCCTCATTAACTTCCAGTATGAGGAAATTCGGAAGCTTGCTTCTTACTTTGCAAAAAGGAACGACGACGCTGCTCCTATGTGCGTTACTTTCTCCCTAGTAAGCGTTTATACTAGCATGCAAAGTAGCTTGAGCGCCCTTGCACAACCCTCAGCCACTGTTGGTGGGGTCAGAAAGAATTCTACAGAACAACGACGTCATTCCGAGGAAGGCGGCACAGCGCTCTCATCCACCCTCCTGTCCTACAGGGGGCGCTCGCCCGTTTCGTTCTTGCCCGGTTGCCCTCCCTCTCTGGCAAGCGCTCTCACAGACCGGTCGGAGGGCGAGGCGGGGCGAGTGCGCATGCGCGCGCGAGAGAGCTTCACTCCGTCCGTCCGTCTTTCCTTCCTCGTTCCCCGCCATGAACGCGGAGAACTTCCAGACCAGCGAGAGGCTGGTGGACGCGGCCTACGTGCGGCAGGGGGCTCAGGGGCGCCGCGCGCACGAGCTCCGCCTGCGGGCTCTGCTGGAACAGGTAAAACCCGGGCGAGCGCCCTCTTCCGGGCCGTTCTGAGGGGAGGTGGGCGGGGCCGACTCTGGCTCATGCCTTGAGCCCCGCCCCCTTCTCGGGCTCTTCGAGGTCGCTGGAGAGGCAGTGGTAGAAACGGCGCAAAAGAGACCGAGCGCTTTAAATAATAATAATAATAATAATAAGCTTTATTTATGACATTTGTACCTTCAGTGAGCTCAAGGTGGTTTATATTGGCCTCTTCTCCGTTTTCCTGTCAGCTTTGAAATCCAGGCTGAGGTGACAATGAACTCACATTATTATAGTTCATTAAATGCACATACTGTAAGTGTTCATAATCCAATTCACAGGAGTTTTAAAGCACACTGTTCACATTTAAACTTGTCAGCACTTAATACATCAAAAGTAATAATCTAATCACAGTGTTTAGCGTCTTTGAAGCCAATGCTACTTCTTAGAACTGATCCTACTAGGAGGCTTTGTCCCCTTTTACAAAATGATATGGCCATTGTTCTTGAATTAAGCCTATTCTGACGAAGTTTAACGAAACAGGTTGAATACCGGAGTCCTGTAAAGATATTATATGCTGAAGTATTACACAGAGGACACACGTTGGAACCGAATTACTATATACTACTGAACTGTAATGTGTTTATGAATATCACTCTGTATGTGGACCTATGCACTTTAAAACATTTGGTTGAACTAATATATCATGTGTGTGCATATATAAAAACACTGTGATTAGATTATTACTTTGATGTATTAAGTGCTGATAAGTTTTAAATGCGAACAGTGTGCTTTAAAACTCCTGTGAACTATAATAATGTGAGTTCAGTTATGCACTGATAAATATAAATACAAATACTGTTAGATTTATCATTTTTGGGGTCCTAATTGTATTTTGGGTGGTTGGGTGCTAGGCACCTGTATATGGCATAGTATTACAACTACTGCCTCCTTTTTGTGGATAAGGTGACAATGAACCAGTCTCCTTAAAGAGAATGTCTTTGTTCAGACATCCTGTTCCAACTGGAAAAGACTTCCCCTAGGGTGACCAGATAAAATCCAGGTCAGGGCTCATGTAACTTTAACAGCTGTAGAGAAAAGGGAATTTCAGCCAGTGTCATTTGTATGCAATTAGTTCCTGGTGAAATTCCCTCTTCATCACAACTGTTAAAGTTGCAGGGGCCCTGCCTTCTTTTGTATATGGTCGCTCTAGTATAGTGCATCCACCTTTAACTGTTTTGGTGAGTCTTACCTCTGAGTGGACAAGCATAGGATTGCACAAGGTACAGTGAACTGTAGAAGGGACTGGGGAATTTGAGTGGGGAGAAGGGAGAGTTTGCTTTGCACTCCCAGTCTCCAAATCATGGACATTACATCTGAAGTGAGCCAAAGCTGCAGTTCAGCACAATAAATAGTGTGGGTACAAACACTTGGATATTTCTGTTTACAAAACTACATAGTATCTATGAGTGAAATCCAATGCAGTTTTTTTGCTGAAGGAACTGCCTCTGTAAGCAGAACCAGAGGGGATACAATGCTCTGTGCTCACACTCAAAATCTTCTCCAGAGGGTTGGGGACCTTCCAGAACAGATTTGCAAGGGAAAAGAGAGAGGAGAAAGTCCCATCGCACAAGCAGATGTCCACTCAGACAGTGTTGGATTCTGCCTTTTGAATTTAAAAAGCAGTTTAGATATCTGGTGAGTGGATGCAAGAGGTGAAGAAATAAACACACAGAAGGCTTAGGTTCGTGCACATTTACTTCTTTGCACTTTAAGTTGGTGAAAATTGCATGTAAACTGGAGTTCGGCATCCTCATACAGAGAACAAGACAAATGGAAACAGGTTTTCAAACTCACGTTCTGCCAACGGAATCTGTAGCAGAGGGAGGAATAGGGAACACCTCGGATTCTGTATGTGATGCTCCTGAGATGTCAGTTGTTAGCTCAGATAGCATCAATTGTCTCTTAAGAGAGGGCAGAGGGGTTGCTGCTGGGGTCAATTCTGTTGTTTATATGCTAGAGGAAGTCAGACATCTCTGTAAATCCAGCAGTGGACACATGTCATTCTGTTGCACTCAGCTCTTTGATTTGAGTTTTGTTCTAATCCAGGTAGCATCATTAGTCATGACTAAATCCCATTGAAAGCAATAACTAACCTTAACTCAGCTGTGATCCAAAATAGTGCTGCTGGCATAACTCTGTAAATTTGACTATCCTGATATATATATATATATATATATATATAGGATTTTTTTTCAAGTACAGCAGTGTGTAAATGGATAAGTATTCAGATAGCTTCAGTAATTGATACACTTCGTAGTCTTTGCAATAATACGGGAGAGGGATTGTTAGTTTTTACTGCTAGCTTTTATTGTTTTAAACTGATATTTGACTGTGTATGCTTTTATTACTTTTAATGTTTATACTGTTTTTATGTATTGTGCCCTGAAACGTGGCCAAGAAGTGTTTTTAAATAAATAAATAAATGTAAATAATAATAATAATAGAGTACTTTTCAACTGAAAACCGGAGTGCTTTAAGTTCCATTTTAAATTTAACTTATTCTAACCTGGCTTATCTAAACAAATAAAATAACAATATGTAAATGTGCACATTTGACAGTATTGTATTCAATTGTACTTATTTCTTTTTTGTTTTGAAGGGCAAATGTCCTGAAGATGGATGGGATGAAAGCACTGTTGAACTTTTCCTTCATGAACTTGCAATTATGGATAGCAATAATTTTCTGGGCAATTGTGGCGTGGGTGAAAGAGAAGGAAGAGTTGCATCAGGGCTCGTAGCCCGCCGGCATTATAGGTAGGTGCTACTTTTTCAAGGCTGCTTGGTTTTTGATAATCAATATCATGAAATGTGTATAAATCTACATTTTATTTTAAAACAAATAGTACAAGGTCGATGCTACTGCACTTAAAACAGAAGATCGTCTCTTTAATCAGAGTTAATGGCCCAGTTCTAGTATTTGATATACCAGTAAATACATTTTTAGGATTGGAGTGCACCAGTTGCTTCATCATTGCTGTACCACAAACCATGGTTTCATACTGACATCGCAGTCACAACCCTATTGTGATTGTGTAGGACTAGTACAGTTTGGATTGCAGATAGAATCTTATTATGTTGAAGTTATATGATTTTCGCTCTGCCTTTTTATCTATTTGTAAACATCTGAAAAATGTACACCTTTATACAGTGAGAGAGGATTGAGAGAGAAGCAAGTTTCTTCATCTAAATCTGCTTGTTATCCAAGGCAAGAGACCTAAGAGTGGGATGGGAAATATATCCAGCACCTAAGATGTACTTATCAACCAGGTTCACATGTTACAACTACCCAGTTTGTTTAAATCCTAGGTAGTTCATGAACAAGCAGGATTGACTGAGTGTGCTGGCTGCTGCCCACCTTCTCCAGCTGAGCAAAACGACCCAGTGATACTTCATCCCTGGATTGTTTAGCATGCTGTCCGAATGGGGAATTGTGGCTTATATGGGGAGGAACAACTTAGGCTTGTAACCCAAGAATAAACCATAGGTTACAAGTTTGGGTTGTTGCTCCCCTAGCAACCCACAATTCCATGTTGGGATGTCACACTAAAATCCAGGGAAGAGCACCCCCGAGTTGCTTAGCTCAGTGGGAATGGGGATAGGAGCTAGCATGCTTGTTTCTCTTTGTTAATGACATGTTTAGCCTTGAGAAGAGAAGACCGAGGGGAGACATGATAGCATTCTTCAAGTACTTGAAAGGTTGTCACACAGAGGAGGGCCAGGATCTCTTCTTGGTCATCCCAGAGTGCAGGACATGGAACAATGGGCTCAAGTTACAGGAAGCCAGATTCTGGCTGGACATCACAAAAAACTTCCTGACTGTTAGAGCAGTATGACAATGGAACCAATTACCTAGGGAGGTCTTGGGCTCTCCCACACTAGAGGCATTCAAGAAGCAGCTGGACAGCCATCTGTCAGGTATGCTTTAAGGTGGATTCCTGCATTGAGCAGGGGGTTGGACTTGATGGCCTTATAGGCCCTTTCCAACTCTACTATGATTCTATGTGGATTGGGTCATGATGTTCCTCATCATGTGTGCATTGCTGAACAAATAATCAGTGTGATCAGTGTACCGTGGGTGTGGCATTTAGTTCAGGCACCTCCTTCCTCCCATTTCAGAGGTGCATAACTGCATATACATCTGCTGCATTTTGTTTCCTGAATCAGAGGTTAAGAGAGAGTTCATGATTCTTAAAAAGACAGACCATGATCTCATATAGGTGTTGCATTCCTCATGAGTAGATCACTTGAATGAGGTGTTTTTTGCACTTCTTGAAGCTTCTGAAGCACTTCTGAGTATGATCAAAACCTGAACATTGTTTCCTTGCTGCTATGTTGACAAATATTAGCTTAGTGAAATTGAATTTTTGGGTGAAGAAACAAATGATGTATTCTTTTCCACTTCAACTTAGTTTTACAGTGGAACGTTTACCCTTCACTAGTACGTTAATCAGAATTTCGCCTCTCTCTTCCATATATTAAAGCAAAAGCATACTGAACATTGGTTGCATGCAAAGATACTGAATTATGGGAGCTGCATTTTTAAATGACCCTTATGACAGATTAATTGCAGCTAACATGAACAAAAGCCCATTAAAATGGATTTTATTCAAATGAACCAGAGCTTATGGGCAAACTCAGCTTCTAATAGCCTGAAGTCTTAGGTCATTTGGCATTTGATTGGACAACTTTATAATTTACAGATGCCCTAGACAATGCATTTTAAAAGATAGGCTTATTTTGCTCTTCCAAAAAGTATGTATTTGTTTTCCGGCTGTCAAATCAGCAAACTAAGGATAGTAGTTCCTAAACTGTTGGAACAATTCTATGCAAGATTGTATGGAGATCAATATGGGGATCCACAACTTTTAGCTTGGCTTACTAGCCAGCCATTACATGTGGTCATCACCCTCCCCTCTCCCAAGTATTCTGTGTGTGCTTGAGGGCTTGGATAAGGAAAGTAATCACTCTCCCTTCATGTGGCACATTGCAGAAATCAGAATCAATGCAAGGACATACCCATTATGAAATGTAATAAGACCAATTGCATGCCTCCCAGTTTTCTAGCAAGTGCTGAGGACTTGGTTGAGACATCCTTATGCAGCACTTTGGAGAAGGCAAGAAATGTTATGAGGGATTTGCAGCATTTGGGGAAACCTTGAAGTCCTGTTTGTGTTGTGTCACTGCGACAGCTATCAGTGCATCTTGATGGAGAAGAGGAGGGGAAACCTAGACAGTTAACATAAAATAAGTACATAAGAAGACACATGCCGTCTTCAGACCAGGGGCCCATCTAATCCAGCATTCTGTTCACACAGCGGCCAACCAGCTGTTTGTTTATAGGAGATCCACAAGCAGGACATGAGTGCAACAGCACCCTCCCATCCATGTTCCCCAGCTTATTGTCTCTGATACTGGAGGTAGTACATAGCCATCAGGACTAGTAACTATTGATATCCTTCTCCAGGAATTTATGTAACCCCTCTTTAAAGCCATCCAAATTGGTGTCCATTACTGCATCTTGTGGTAGCGAATTCCACACTTTAACTATGTGCTATGTGAAGAATTATGTCCTTTTATCTGTCCTGAAACTCCCACCAATCAGCTTCATGGGATGACCCCGTGTTCTAGTATTATGAGAGAGGGAATAAAATGTCTCACTATCCATATTCTCCACTCCATGCATAATTTTGTACACCTCTATCATGTCTCCCCTTAGCCTCCTTTTTTCCAAACTAAACAATCCCAGCTGTTATAACTTTTCCCACATAGAGGAAATGCTGCAGTCCCTTGATCATTTCAGCTGCCATTTTCTGCACTTTTTTCTTCCGTCTGTGCTGCTAAAATCAAGGGGGGAACATTTTGCTGTAGCACCCAGTATTTGCCTGGCCGCATTGGTGATGGAATTTGAGGGGGCCGTTTGGCAAGCCTTAGAACAGAGTGCAAGGATCCAGCAGTGTCGTCGTGTCTCTCTCCATCCTTTTTCTAACCTCCCTCCAAATAAAAATGCTCTTGTACTGTGCTCATCTGCTGTGTAGGAGGTTCTCCTTTGCATTGTAGTATTTTGAATTTTAAAAGCTATGCTTATTTTGCTGTTCCAAACAAGATACATTTGTGGTTCCAGCTGTCACATCAGCAGCTGAAGTAGTAATATTAATTGCCGGCGGCTGCATTGTTGTAGGTATCTGCACTCAGACATCCCCTTGCCCAACCTCTCAGAACTATAAGCCTAGTTCTGTGTTCTACCAGTTCTTCACAGCAACGCATAGGATCAGGCTCAGTGACCTAGTATGCCGAGTGTACACAACATAAGACCCACTAAGCCAGATGCAACCCACCAGCTACTTATTCCAGGTGTTCAACAGCCCCTCTGCATTTGCATTCCCTGGCAGGCAGCAAAACCCAAAAAACCCTTCTCAAACCTCCATATATGGCTGTTGGCTACATTCAACTTGTTGGTCACAAGGTACATAGATCTGCACTACATAGTGGTAGATAAGGGAGCGAATTTCACTATGTTTCGAGGTTAATTATAGTAAAATTCATGATGTTTGATCTCATTAGCTCAGTGATAGTGCAGAACTGTGTATCAAATTAGAATACCTATTGTAACTTCGCTGAATAAGGTGAAAATCAACATCATGTGAATGAACTTCCTCTCATGCAATTGGACTTTCCCCTGCAGCCGCCCATCCTCCTAGATCTGCTTTGGAGGGTCCCCAACCCTTCGGAGCAGATTTTGAGAGTGTGCAGGGGGCTCAAGAGTGAAGGAGGAACCTGCCCTTCCCTGTTCCACTGAAGGAATGGCTTCCATCAGTTAACTGGGAAAAAAACCATAGCTTTTTAAAAAACGTAAAATGTTAAGATATTTTCTCAATATTCTCTTTTATTTCCAGATTGATTCATGGAATTGGAAGGTCAGGTGATATTTCTGCTGTCCAGCCAAAAGCCGCAGGCTCTAGTCTCTTGAACAAACTTACTAATTCAATTGTCTTGGACATTATAAAACTTGCCGGTAAGTATGGAGCCAAGTGTGTCTTCTTACAGATGCCCTGAATAATGTTAAAGCAGTTGGTGTTCACATCTGATTCTCCTTTTATTTGTAGGCGTCAGGGCAGCCAATAGCTGTTTTGTGGTCCCTATGGCGACTGGCATGAGTCTAACATTATGTTTCTTAACCCTGCGGCACAAGAGACCAAAGGCGAAATATATTATCTGGCCCCGTATAGACCAGAAATCCTGCTTCAAGTCGATGATTACCGCAGGTAAAGGCTTCGATGTGGATGCTGGTGGTTTAGATAGCCTCAAATGTTAGCATATGTTGCTTTGTATTTGTAAGTGTAATATTATAGAAACAGACAGCAGTAATGTTTTTAAGATAGCCAGAGCAGGCAATAAACCAGGTATATCTATGCAGTTTGAGCAACCAAGTTGAGCATAACCCATCCCAAGTGCTTGATAAACCTCTATTTGTTGGTGTATATGTGGGGTTGCAGTAACGGGGATTCTCAAGTACCTGGAATACATGTCTGGTGGGTTACTTTGGCTCAATATATCAAAAGATAATCTCTCTTGCCCCTGGATTTTTTTCTGAAGCCATGCAGACCTTACACTTCCTCTATAGCGTACCAATTTTCAATATTGCATTTCTGACCCTTCCACTTTAGAAGTTAGAATGTTTGAGAACATTCTGTGGCACCCCAACAGTTTGCCCCCTGGCTGATAGGGACCTTACAGAAAGGCAATATCTGCACAACTGCTAAGAGAAATAGATGAGTGAGCTCTTGAAAGGGCTGATGTATAACATGAGAAATTCTAGAGATTTATGTCTCCTAAAGTAAAGACAGACATAACTAAGTGTGGAGCAAGTAGCTTGAACACATTGCTGCATTCTGAGGCATTTGTTTTCAGAGCAAAGAATGTGTTTTCAAACCACTTCCAGAACACTTAGGATATTATGCCTGCTTCACCCCACGCATTTGTCCTCACATGGTTCTTTTCATATTTGTCACATTCTTCCTGTCTCTCAGGCTGGTCCAGTTCTTGGCTACGCATGTCTTCTCTTCATATATTTTCTCAACCAATTTGTCTTCTCTTCATCTATTTTTTCTGTCCCTTTCCCAACTTTGTATCCCCTGACATCATTCTTTATTCTTCGTCCCTATTCCAGCACAAGAATCTCTTTCCATATATCTTGCATGTTAGACTTTCTGCCCATGTCTTTTCATTAGTCCCTCCTGCTTTTCTTGCTTCAGCCCCATTTTACACCTTGAGTCCTCCAGATCCTCTTGAGCTGTCTCCATTTCCTTTATTTAGTCTAGGGATGCTCGGTTTGCTGGCCACATGCAACCCCCCCCAGAGCCTCCACCATTGACCCCCATGACCCTCTCCTGCTGATTCCCCCCCCCCCCAGCCCTCAGCCAGTTTTGCTGCAAACAGGTTTCCTTTGCCTTGCCCACTTCTGTCTAAGAAGATACTCGAGCTCTTATTATTCCTGCTTGTGAGTGGTGCTGGTGAGAGTGACAGGAGGTGTTTTAAACAGTAGGTGCACACACACACGCATGCAGACCCTGAGCCAGCATCATATATGGCTCTCAGGGTTGAAAAGGTTGTGCAGCGCGATTTTAGACTCTTGTATCTGTCTCTTGTTTCCTTTATCCCCTTTATCTTTGCCTCTTTACCCTTTCATATGTCAGTTCTTTTTCCTCAGCTGCCTTCCTCTGTCAATCTTCTATTCAGGTTTCTCAACTCAGTGCCTACTCTTTGCTCACTTTCCAACGAAATGGTGAGCTGCCTCTTGGGTGCACTTTTTCACTTCTCTACATGCTTGCCCTTCCCTACCATTTCCCTTTTTTCCATGGCATTCAGTCTGCTGCCTCCCCAGCTGCCAGCATGCGACATATTATCCAAGAGTACTTGGGTGTGTGTGTGTTAATTTCAGTCTTCTGTGTGCCTTTTTAGAGAAACTCAATTTTCTTCAGGAAGGCAATGGGAAAAATTGGTATAGCGGATAAAGAGCTCCATCCCATCCTTCTGCATTGTGACCTGTCACAGCAATGAAGGTAGAAAGCAGTGTATTCTGTTGTGGATTTGAATGCCTGCTAGTGTCATGGATCTTGGCTGGCAGTAGATTCAGGACATCATGTCAGATGTCCTAACAATTCCTGAAGATACAACAGTGGGGCAGGCTGGGTGCTGCTTCTGATGCTAACCTTCTCCTTCACTTCTGGAAGGTGATTTGGTTTTTCCCTTAAGAAAGACATGTGGCAACCTATCTAATTTTGTGCAGCTGCTGTTTCCCCCCCCCCCCCCACGCACACACTTCTTACTTTCTTAGCAACCATGCAAAATGGATTCTAGCAAAATTCCACCATTATCTGGCCTTTAACCACTTTAGGCAACTCACTTGCAGTTTCATTTATTTATTAATTTATTTAAAATGGGACTCAGGATGTTATATATCAACAGTTTAAATATGCAATACAATTAAAAAGTATCTAGTATCATCCCCCTTTCTACAAACACAGATACCTACACACTTACACATCCCACAACTTAATATGATAAATCAGTGTATTTTATTTCTTAGAAGCTCCACTGTTTGTCAACATTATACTGCTGACATCTTCTCTTTCTAGCAGTTAGAATGTTAATAAATATTCCATGCCATAACAGTAGCTCAGCCAGTAGCTCAGCTTATGACTGGTGTGTGGGTGGCTGAAATATTTAGTTTAATTAGATGCAACTATATTAAAATAGTAATTTACAGTATGTCAGGATAACATCATTTTAATTTTAGTAGAGGCATATTCCAAACTTTTAGAAAGGTGGAGATCCTTTCTCTGTCCCCAGATAACTGGGATTTTCAGTATTGAAAATTGGAATCAGTCTGGCTGGATAGCTACTGCAGTTCATTGCCTACATAGTAGTATTTATTACAACAGAATTTCTGCAAATTGTCTTAAAGTATATTAATTAAACTAGGGATAGGTAAGGGGATGTGAGGGAGAAAGGAAAGGTCTCAGTACAATAAGCTTACAGAGCCTGTAGAAGATCATGTCTTGACTATGGCTCAATTCGGACGACACAATAAACAACTGATGTGGGGGAAACAATCGTCAGTTGTTTTGACTATTGTGTCATCTGAATGCTGCCATTGTCAACTCAGCGCTGATCCTAATCCACACCACAGTTGATTATTTATTACCATGATGTGTGGGGAGTACCCCCTAGTTGAACAACTGTAAAGTTGATTATTACCCCACCATTGACTATTGTGTCGTCCGAATTGAGCCTATTAGTGATTTCTGTATGAATTGTAGAAAGTTTATAGATATGTTGCGTTTCAAGTAACGAGCCAAACCCATTATGCATATTATGCATCCACCTCTTCTGCGTTGAAGTTATAGAGGGAATATGCAGGCAGTGCTTAGGATGAAATCTGAATTATGTCACAGTCAGTATTGAAATTCCCATTCATGGTTCTTAATTATTAGGATAAAAATAACCATAATCTTTTCGCAGTGCAGGATTTAGGCACATTACACATTCTAATTTAGGTCATATGTTCAGGAAAAACACTAACTCCAGTAATGACATAACAAAAAAAAATGTAAGGAAGTGGAGAGCAAATCTAGGGTTGACTGTTCAGATAGCTACAACATATATAAGATTATGATCTTTGGTTGGTCAGTGTTAATAATTTAAGCTTTCAAATTGAGCAGAAGTCAACAGCTTACACAAAATTTGAAGTGTAATTCCAAAGCTGGCATATTGGTTTACCTATTTCTATTTTATCTATTTTTACATAACAAGTTGCATATACAAATCCAAGTGTTTTTAATATGACACAATTCATTTTGAACCAGGGCACAAATTTTCTTTTAAATTCTATAGGATATATAGACATACAAGTGGTCCATCTCGCCAAGTACTTACCCCTAACTCCAAACTCATGAGAAAAGGTTTCTTTCTAGATGTGCTACCTGAAGATTATTCATTTATTTATTTAAACCAATATGCTAGGATTGAAGTTGGACCTTTCTTTATGCAAAATGTGGGAGGGCTATTTGATCATTTCTCCACTGTCACTTAAGTGAATAGATTTCAATTATGTTTTCTCAGAACAAAGCAGATTATAGACAGACCAAAACCAAAATGGAAATTTAGCTCCTGGGGGAGGCAAAGAGGGCATCTGGGAACTGCTGTGGGTTTGAAATGGATCCATTTTTATTTAGGCTTTGGTTCTGATCCAAACTGGATCTAGAGGTGGGGGGTAGTGCCCCAAAACTCCAATATCTGCATCCTCATTGCCCTTTTCAGAGTTTCCCCCATCACTAAATTGAACACACAGCCAATTCTGCTTAATTTCCTTTAAAAGAACTTACATGTGTATAATAATCGTGTGCTGGTTTGTAGCCAATGAGATTGATCCAAAGACTTGCATGTGCTATAATTTCCATAATTTTGTATAAAGGGAACTATTTCACACACAGCGAGAGGTTTTCCATTCTCCTTTTACTTACAAAAGATAATGGGGAAGCCGGCAATCATGAGAAAGCCATCTTCTTACAAAGACGTCTGCTTTATTTATTTATGGGTTTTATATTCTGCCCTTCAGCAGATTCCCAGGGCAGCATCCAAACGGTAATCACCACACTGCCATGATGGCTTTTATAGCAGATAAGGCAGTATATAAATGTTGTTAATAAATACATAAATAAATAAATACTTTTTCTGCTAGAAAAACTTTTTTTCCCTTGAGAAAACTTTGGTGACACTTTTTTAAAATTAGTTCTGCACAATAGCATCAGATGTGTCTTATATTTGAATTCTAGGTGTTATTCTTTTGAAGTGGAACAAGTAGAAATTGGTAGTAGAGGGGTCATTTAGATACATTAAGAAAATTTTGATATTTTTCCTCACATTCATTTAAGCTTTTCTAATCTGAGGTTTAGTGTTCAATGGGTACCATTTTAGTAATCTCCTAACTTGATGCTGTAATGCCAATTTATTTGTTAATCAATAACCAAAGTAATTAATATTAAACTTAGAAAATAGTCACTGTAGTACAAAAGAGAATAGAATCAAACAAAGTAGACGAACTGGAATACAGAATGAAGGTTTAATTGCAGAAAGACCCTTGATGCCCACTCATGTGTTGTTTTTGTTGGCCGGACTAGGTTTTGAGCCTGTGGTGATAGAAAATGTATTAGAAGGTGATGAGCTGCGTACAAACCTCAAGGCAGTGGAAGCTAAAATCCAGGATCTTGGGGCTGATAATATTCTCTGTGTTCATTCTACCACATCATGTTTTGCTCCAAGGGTACCTGACAGGTAAATAAATCCATATTTTGGTAGCTATAATTTATATTGAGAGTTTGAGGGTGGCAGTAAAGCTGCTGGTAATGATTGGCTGAGCTTCCCTAAGGTCATAGAGGGATGGGCTTTTAGCTGCCAGCATTTGAACTGCTCAGATCCTAAAGCAGGAGAGGCAGAAAGGGGTAAGAAAAAGAGGGCCTAATAAAGGAGAAGACTGAATCAAGTTAATGAGAGCAGGGGTGGAGGAGCATCAGGAAAGAAGGATTGGCAGAAGGCATGTTCCAGAGCAGTGAGAGGAAGAGAATTACTGAGGAAGATGTTTTAGCCAGAATGAAAATTGGGAGAGAGTTGGCAGAAACAAGAGGTGCACATAGCCAGGAGCTCAGTGGGGTGGAGAGTTAGTGTTAACAAATTTATCTGAAATAATTTGCCAGATATTTGGTATTTGATAAGCTTACAGGAAGTGCCACTAAGACATTCTAGTCTGAACAAAAAACAGAAGTAATTAAAGATATTTTGAATTCCGTTGAATTTCATTCTGTGAACTTTATATCTTTGGCTGTGAGCAAGATTGGTGTAGCACCATAATAATAATAATAATAATAATAATAATAATAATAACAACTTATAACCCGCCTCTCCCTCCGGATTGAGGCAGGGAACAACAACAATATAAAACACAAGAATCACAAACAGTTAAAAAAAATTCAAAACAAGAAAAAATACATCATTAAAAACATCTTAAAATTCATCTGGATAGGCCTGCCGGAAGAGAGCAGTCTTCATGACTCTCTTAAATTCATGAAGACTGCTAATTTGTCTAATCTCCTCCGGCAGACCATTCCATAGTCTGGGAGCAATGGAAGAGAAGGTCCTCTATATTTAATTTAATATATTTAATTTAATATTTAATTTAATTTATTTAAATATATAAACTATATTTAATAAGTACTCTAAATAATGGGATTCACCCCGCTTTTCTAACCAAGGTTGAATCATATTATAGTTTTGTGCGTAAGTAAGTCATTTAGGCTTGTGAATGGGAGACAAGGGCTGCATTCAGACAACACTATAGTCAACCGTGCAGCAATAATCAACTCGACAGTTGTTTAGGGGTTACTCCCCACACAATATGATAATAATCAACCATGATGTGGATTAGGACCAGCATTGAGTTGTCTATTAGTCCACACTGAGTTGACTCACTCATCCCCTGCCCTCTCTCCCCTCTCAGTCCTCCCGCTAGTATCCCATCAGCCATTGCTGCTGAAAATCTATGCCAGCTGGATTAGAGTGGCAGCCGCCACTTTGATTGCTCTTGCCTTGCGACTCTGTGGCTGATGAAATAACCAATGGTGGCCAAGGAAGTAACCAGTGGGGCCCTCCACACAACACGATAACCATGGTGGTTCAAATAGCCAATGCTGCACAACATTAGTTATTTCGGCCAAATAACCAACTGTTGGTTAAAAAACTCCCTCTACACAACACAATAACCCATGGTGGGTTAAATAACCAACCGTCGACACAGATGATTGAAACACTAATAAATTGATTGCAGTTACAGAGTGAGAACCTGTATTCTCCAAATTGAATTGTCTTTCAAGTAGTGGTAGTAAAAATGATACGTGTTATATACTGAAAATAATTTCTTTTATGCATGTAAATATGCGAGTATCTCTGTGGCTACATAACGAGTACAGGTACATATTTTACAATCCATTTCTAGTTTGAGGTAGTGAAAAATGGGTGCCTTGGTTTATGCTGTTGAATACAACACAGAGACCCCCCTGGCCACTGTTGTAGCGCTTAGCCACTGACTTGTAACCTCTGTGTCTAGTTCTATCCCATGTTACTGTACTGCTTGGAACTTTCAGTGTTTTTTTGCATTTAGAAATATAGTCACATAAAAGTTGAACTTTTGGGTCAGATTCTTTTTTCTCTTTTACTTTACTTTAGTTTGGCTAGTCTGAATTGAATTTTAAAATGTATTGTTGATTTATTGATTTGATATACATTTGTGGAGGTATGTGTTTGAAAGGTATAAAGCAGGACTAATAATTCTGTCTTTGTGCTATGAACATTGTCTAAACTGAGTTGAAAAATGTACTAACTTGAATCACAGCTATGAAATAAAAGTGACCTGATCTCAGGCCACTTCAATTTACCTTCCATACCTCTGCTGCTGCCTTTTCCCTCCAGTGCGTTGTTGTACTCTGTCTTATTCCTCAGACTATGAATTTAAAATATTCAATGGCATTTGAAGGGCCTTTTTTTATTAAAGGGCTGCTGTCAGCCCCTGAAGGTCACACATTTGTCTTTTCAACAAGATTACCCCCATTGCTGCAACGTTAGAAAATACCTTTTTATATCGTTCAACTTTGTTACAAGGTTTTGCCTAGGTATCGGATGAAATTGAATTTTCCTTAAAACTTTATGCTGTAGTTTCTTACAGTAATATTTCTTTGGTTATAAAGAATATTTAAACTGATCTCCAAGTCAGGATTGAGGGAGGGTGAGGGGGGCAGTTTATTGCACCCGTTCCCCCACCCCAGTGTTTTAGATTGCATGTAAGTATTTTTCAGGAACATCTATATCTTCAATCAGTTCATTTGTTCTACATTAAGATTGCAGTCCTGTGCTTACTTACCTGGAAGTAAAGCCCATTGAAGTTATTATGTTTTACTTCTGAGTAGACATGTAGATTGCACTGTTAGTCTACAATCTAGCGGCAACTTAGGTGTCCCATTGATTTCAGTGTTCTTTAAAGAACCTAACTCTGTGTTGGATTGTGGCCTGCGTTTGTAGCAATTGTCCTAAACCAGGGATGGCCAACCTCCATATTCTCAGGTGACTCTCTTCTGCAGACAAAAGGTGCAGTAGCCAGAACTATTTGACACTCACATGGTCAGTCAGGCTCTATAATAAAATTGGCATACTTACCAATAAGGACAAAGAGTACCTGTGCTCCAATAGTATGAAATTACTGATTTGGGGTCAGAGAGAGGACCAAGAACGTAACATGCTTCTGGGAAAAAATCCCCTTTGAACGCTTTTCAATTCTCCTCCCCCTCCTCTCCCTGATGGCACCTCTGCTCCAGTCTTTATGTACAAAGTATCTTTAACCACACTGTTCCTGTAGGGAGGACATACTGTCGCATCAAACCAGTGATCGCTGCCTGAGCCCCTAGCCTATTACACATTGCTGAAGGCTGTTCTCTCTATTCAGTTACTTTGCAATATCCTGTCTTGTACTAGTGTCCGAAGCAGGATGTACTGAGCGAACAGATAATAGCATGTTTTTTAAATATATATTTAGCATGCTCATACTTGGGATTGATACTAGTTTACGAGGAAGTACTAACCATAGTTTGCCATAAACAAGAATTGGAAGTAACTGTCCCATACTCTAACCCTAACCCATGCAAGCCCAAGGCTCATGCCTACGCATTTGCAGAATGCTATCCCACCATGGTTTGACATTATGTCTGAAGCTAGCCACAATAACTAGCCTACGTTTAAGTATTGAGCTTTGGAGCTGAGTAAGGATTTGGCCCTTGGTCTCCCTGATACAACTCAAACATGTTATCTACTACACCGTAATGGCTTTTTCTTCTAAAGCCAGACTACCCCAGCTCCACTACCCTAGCCTCTATTCTGTGTCTACTTAAAAAGACCCATCTTTCAGGTTGGGAATCCTAACTTAAATAATAATATGACTCTTACAGATTGGGTTTGTACTTTTCTCCTCCCCTCCTCTCCTGTGTTAAGATCAGTTCCTGGAATGTGTATCAATTCATTTTAACTAAGCTCCTGGGGAAGGTAATATTTTTAATTTCTACCAACGTAGCTTGGTTTGAATGTACAGCTAAGTGGTATAATTCTTCATATTGTGGGCTACAGTTGATTAAAAATTGTATTTTTTTAGAAAAGGGAATTTTGTTTTTTAAAAATATATATCAAGTGTCCCTTAAAATAGCTTGGGTTTTTTAAAAAATAAATAAATAAATAATCAAGTGCCCCTTAAAATAGCTTGGTTTAAAGTTGTATCTGAGTGTGATACAGAATTATTAGAATCTACTTTAAAATCTTTTAAAACTGAATCCATGAACTCCTATTAAACATGTTGACCGTAAGCCTGATTTTTAATGTAAAATAATTTAATGAGGGGCAAAAAAAGTGCCCTGAGTCCAAACATGATAAACTAGTTTCATAGTCAGTAGCTTTTGATGATAGTTTTGCAACTCAACGGAGTTTCAAAAGCAGTTGGTGATATGACATGATGATCATTTGTCCAGAACAAAACATATCACTGGATTTTCATTATACCATTTCAGACAACATGCTAAGCCATAATGGCTTAGCATGTTGTGTGTAGGGTGTTTTCCCTAACCATGGTAGCTAATTGGAGAAGCATGCAGGCAATAGGGATGGCCGAACTCACCTCCATCTGCTGTCATTGGCGCTCACTGATCCCTCGTTGCTTCCCCCCCCCCCCCATGTGAGCCACTGGACGGCTCGATGGGCACCTAGGGAGCACTGCGCAATCCGCTTGTCCCCTTAGCGAGCTGTCATTATGCATAAAAATGGTGGTTCGTTATTTTGTGTAAAAGGTCTTTTACGGAAATGGCGGCCGTATATCTGCCATTTATGCAAGGTTAGTTGTCAGATGCTCGCCACATCCCTAGCGGTGAACAAAGAAGTTTTTGATCCCACGGCACAGTTATCAGCACAGCGACCTTGAGCACTCCACGTACTCAGGCACAAGCGCATGAGGCCACTGCATAAAGTGAAAACATCCCCACCCGGCTGATGGCCCAGAGGCGTGAAAACCTCTTTCCCTGGTTTCCCAAGCAGTTACAGAAGAGCAGCTACTTCCACACCCAGTAGAAGTGCAAGTAGAAGCTACGTGTGCTTAAAAACATAACCACCCTTCCAAAGTTGTATCTGAACAGGGCCATTAAGTCCTTGGTAGCCTAAGCAACTGGTTTAGTTCCATTCAGATTTTGTTTCATCTGAAATAGTAGGACAGTGAATGGGATGCTCTTATTAGAACTGATCTACTTCGCCTTCCCTTATTTTTCTTTTTTATTCATTTCAGTCTTGCCTATCTAGTTCCTCCTATGACTTTTCTGTCTTAATCTGTGTTTACCTGAATTTCAATTTTATATTTGCAGACTGGAAGAGTTAGCTGAGATTTGCACAAAATATGACATCCCCCACATTGTCAATAACGCCTACGGAGTTCAGTCTTCCAAATGTATGCACCTCATTCAGCAGGTAAAGTGTGTTTACCTCAAATACAGTCCTTCTCTGTTTAGATACACTTGAGCATCACAGTATACTTTGTGAATTCCTGAGGTTACTTGTTGGCAATGTTATATTTCTAAAGAGTTTGAAATGTGAAGGTGTACTTCTCTTTTCTAGTCTGTCTACGCATTGGGTGAAAGGTAGCTCACATTGGGTCTGTTTCCTCACCTTGTGAACTCATACTTACTCCAGGTATTGTGGAGCAGTTTCATTTGCATGTGAAATACAATATATAATATGGATTATTTATAACATGCAAACAATCACTAGTACACAGATCACAAAAATTAAGAAGGCCGCCCTTGCTTGAAGGCTTATAATAATAATAATAATAAAAATCTAATGAAAACAAAGATGATAGAAAAAGAGGCCAAAAATAGAATCAAAAGAGGAAGGCCTGAATAAATGGGGGAAAAAATGGGGGGGGAACATATTTTCCCCATTTTTATCCGATGCCTTTTTTGGTCTATGCCGAAAAATTGGAAAAAATGAAGAAGAAACAGATTATGGAATGTTTTATTTTAGCATGATTATATCAGACAGGCACCTAGCACCCAACCACTTGTACCTGTCTGATATAATAATACAGCCACTGCCTCCTTTTGGTATTATTTTAGCATGATGCATAAAATGTTTAAGACAAGGTGTTTATATATTTATTTCTCCAAAAGAGTTCTAAAAACTATGTACAGTATTAGAGTATTACAATTTCTGTGCACCGAGGACAAGCAAGTCCTAAATTGCAAACTGAGACTAAAGCTCTCAAATACAGGAGCAAGATGCATTTCTGCTTCTAGGGGGCACTGCCATTGAAGCAGAGACTAAAACTGATAGTGATAGCTATAGCTCAGAAAATGAGTCTGATTAAATTTCATGCATATTCATTGAATCTTGGGCTCCCTTTTCTCTCAGTTCTTTTTATGGGAATGGGTGCTTTATGTCTGCTTGACACTGCAGAGGACTAGCAGAGACATAAATAATTTTCCTTGTTACTAATGTTAATGGTTTCTTCTGTTTGTTTTTTTAATTGATTTTTGCCTGCTCCTCATAAACTGGCAAAACCAAAGAGATTCCTTACAGTTTAGGTGTTCCTTACAGCTCAGAAACTTGTAGCTCCATTTGTGTGTGTTTTTTTTAAAAAGGTAAAAAAAATTAAAAAGTAAATTCAATTTGTAATCATTGCTTGAACACACTATACTTTTAATATACCAAATGTGGTAATTTTATGCCAAACCAACTTGTACATAACTACATTTTATGTTCCTAAAGTAATGAAGTGACTTTCAATCTGTTAAAAGTGCTAATATTGCATTTTTTTTTAAAAAAAATCATTTTTTCCCGAAACCCCCCAGAAAAAAAACATTTTTTCCCCATAGCTTCAAAACTTCTGTAAATTTTACATCTCTAGAAAAGACAATCCTTTAATTGCTGTTTAATCAATGGTTTGCAAATTAGGAGCAGGCCTCATGCTCCATCCTCCCCTTCTTTAAGCAAATTCTCCTTTTCTGTGCCTTACTGGTTTTAACCATATTTTAGAGTTAAATGTGCACTGATATTGACCATGGTTCTCTCATAACTATGGTTTGCACACCCACATCAAGTCTGACTGACAAGAGAAAAGTGGTTAGCATTAGTGCACCTATAACTAAACCATGATTGGTATCAAAAAGGTAAAGGCCGTGGGATTTTTTTGGGGGGAGCATGTGTCCTTGAGGCTGCTCCCAGTTTGCAAACCATGGTTTGCAGGAAGCCAGCATTATGGCTGCATCAGATGGAATTGAATGCTGGGAAAGACTTGATGTCAGGGGCAGGAAATTCCAGAGAGATGGAACAGCCCCATGAAATGATACAGAGAGAAGCCTGTAATACAATCTTATAATTAGATTGGGGAGAGCGAAAATTGTCCCCAGATGACAAAGTCAGGCATGAATCTTGCATATCTTTCTTCTTACTCATGCTGCCCCTCTGTCTTTTCATGCCAGAATTGAGATATATGTCAAAATTGTTGGGTGGTGAAGTGGAGGGAAGAAATTGGGTGGATAACCATTCCCTTCAACAGCCCCACAGGCATATTTGCAAGGCTGGCTGTAATGGCTATTTCCAAATTAACATTTGTATTGTGGAAAGTTCCACTATTACTTCAAAACATATCGCGCTCAACATGCGGTGGTGGTGGAGAAATAACTTCCTACTTCAACTATAATGGAAATAATAAATAATTTCTAATGATAGCTTTGTCAAAAACCAACCAACCCTGAGTAGCACAATTAGTACATTAGTCCACTAAGTTGTACATACACTGCTTTATGCTTACTCCTGTTTTTTATTACTATTAATGCTTATATATTCACCTTTTGTTTTGAATAATTTCACTTTGTTTGAGGGAAATAAATATCTGTTCTGTTGACAGGGAAACAGCTATAGGAGGGTTTGCCACCATATAATAAATATGTAGATTCTGAAGTTCAATTCAAACAAGGCAGAGGTCCTATTTAGTAGGTGGCTGATTTGACCTAGGAGATGCAGTTCAGCCTCTTTTATCTGGGTTTGAACCCGTAAGGAATTGGGAGTGCTGTTAGATCCAGCCCTTGCAGGCTTCCTGTGTATTTCCTAGTACAATTTAAAACACTGGTTTACTGTGAACCCAAGCCATAAAAGGTCTTATAGTTGATCTTGATGTCTACCTACTCTGCACATGTTCTGAGAATATCTGGGGAGGTCATTCTCTGAGTTTTAAATGTATTAATAAGAAAAATAAAACGATGTGATGCCTTTTGGTCCAAGTAGGTCCCCCAAGGTGACATACGATTGAAATCTAAGAACTATTTTAAAATATCACCAACGGCAGAATTAAGAGTAGGAGAAAAATCTGAGAAACAGCTAATAAATGTTTTAACAAGCCATGCAGAACAAAAAAAGTTTTAACAATCTTCATTTTAGCAAAACCAAAAATTCTTAAGAGAACAAAATTCTAACATTTAACGTTCTGCGAATTACTGAACAAAGAAGTGGTTGGTCTATCTTCCAGAGAGAGAGAGAGAGAGAGAGAGAGAGTTTCACAGGCAGGGTAGTGACATAGAGAAACCATGGTTTGCAGCCATCTAAGGTGAGGTGGATGGGGAACAAAAGAGCAGGCCTTTCCTGTGGTGGCACCCTACCTGTGGAATGTTCTTCCTAAGTCTGCATTCTTCATGCCTTAAGTTATGAGCCTTAGGCACCAGGCAAACCATCTTTATGTTTCCCGGCACTTTAATTTAGACGATTCTATTTCCTTGTTTGCTGATTTTTAGAATCTTAGCTAGATTTATTCTGCTGTTACGTTGTTGCTGTTTTAGCTTGGCTTGTTGTTTTATTTCCCCCTCTTGTTTTTATTATATAAGCGGCTTCAAAAATCCCTGTGAAGAGGTAGATTAGAAATATGTTAAAATAATTGAAACACATACTTTTCTTTTCAAGAACTTTCATTTCCCAAAGAGTTTGGGCGTGTGTGTGTCCTGCTTTAGGCTGCAATCCTAAAGGTAAATCCTGTTGAACTCAGTAGGATGCCTGAATAAAACACGTAGAATTATTCTATTAGAATCTGGATAAAGATGCAATGTGTTAATGTTCAACTTGGCTTCGCTATGCAAGGACAGCTAATTTCCTTAGAAAAAGAAAATGTATTGGCCATTATTGAACACTCGTATTACTCTGTGTGTGAGGCTGTCTGTAAAGTGCCCAGTTTTTGTTCTAATACTTAATGTTAATAAAAAAGATAGAATCTCTATATAGAATCTCTATCCAACTAACATTTACAGAAGCGAAAAGCCTACTTTCTTCACAGATTGAAATATCCAATTCGATTTGCAGAAAGCAAATTAGTTTGAGTTCAGTATTTATAGTCTTGCACAGAACATTTCCTGAATAGGAATTATATAGCTAAAATCCCATGGCATATTTTGAAAAATGGTGGGCTTGCAAAAGACCAGTTCTAATTCTTCATCATGGTCTTTGTGCATCACACATATGGGCTCTGTGCCTGGGCAGAGCCTCACTTCGGAAAGATTCTAAAACTGAGGAACGTTTTGGCGGGAACCCTCCCTCTCTGCCCCACTGCGCATGCCTGGAAGGGTTTTCGCCTCTCCCTCAGTTCTCTCTCGACCGCTGAACTCGGTGCCTCGTAGGGAAGCTGCTCTTAGCGTTCTAATAGTTAGCTATAGTTTTGCTGAGGTTTCTATTTCTTACCTCTCTTATCGTTTGTACCCCGTTTTTGTTTTTGTTCGTTTACGAAAAATTAATGAAGTTTAAGACGACATCATTGGAATAGAATGGCATATTGATGGAGAGTGTAGGGCGTTGAAGGCCCCCTTCCATAAGTGTGTTCGTTGTGGCAGCAAGCTACCCCCGTCAGACTGACATTCTTTATGCTTTTTTTGTCTGGGTGATGCCCATGTAGTTGAGGCTTGCCTGCCCTACTAATTGTTTCCCAAAAAGGTCAGAAGGAATTGTTCCAGTGGATTGAAAACAGTGTTGTGGAAAAGGGCGCTGGAAGCTGATGACCTCCAAAATCCTGTGGAACGGCCAAGGATTCCATTGTCAGCCATGGTCACTATGGCATAGCCTCCTCGATTGCCATTACTGACACCCGGTTTAAGTAGACCTGGTCCCCCTATGCCGGGCTGGTCTCTTGTGTTATTGTTGGCAAAAAAGATCACCCAAAAAGCAAAAAAGGCAAAACCGTAATCAGAGATGCATCTTAAAAAGAAAAAGAAGATGACGGATGTGTCTATTACATTGTCACTTACATCTAAGACTGTAGGTTACCCATATCTCCGCCACCTCCTCTATTGGATGACCAGATACCGATTGTGACCCCAGCCAAAGAGCTGTTGTCAACGTCATCTGAAGGGGAGATTCGAGATTCAACTCCTCCTTGACATCAACCAAGGGAAATGCCCTCACCCCGACATCGATCTTGATCCTCCTCCCCTCGGCAGGACCCTGATATCAACCATAGTGTTCGTAATCAAGAGCCTGCACCGACCAAGCACTGCTCAGTCGCCCAAAATTCCCCTCAACATCAGCATCTCTCTCTTGCTCTGTCGGCATCAGGATGCCTGGATACTCAACATTGATCTCCACAACAATCAGGTCGATACCGATCCCCTGAGCCTGTCTGTCCACCGGCAAAGACTAGGGAGAGTCAATATGAAAGGAAATACGGGATACCGTCTCAGTCTTCCAGATGATATTGGAACCAATATTCTGACTGATCCCAGCCTTCCTCTCGAGGTTGTTCCATGGAACAATGGAGACACTGTAGGGACTATGATCCCTATTACGATAGTACCAGATACCTGGGTGCAGTGTCATCATGCCCTGCGCCTACTCCATACTCGCATCCTCCTGCAATGCAAATGGAGGACTCGTTACTTCCACCTCCGGTGCCGTCACGCCCAGCGTCGTTCACAGCTGCTCAACACCAAACAGGGGAGGGAATGCTATCCCCTCAACCTGTGGTGACAGAGACAGCCCATGATCCTGCACCTCTGCCTTGCCCTGCATCCCCAACATCTGTGGAAGATTACCATTCTGATTCCTCCTCGTTTTCATCAGTACCTCCATCTATTCCTTCGCCAGATTACATGGTGGGCTTCAAAGAGTGTGCTTCGCCTTCCAAAGATATGGGGCATTTTCCGGAGAGAATTTTGAGAATGGCACAAGCGCTCAATATAGATGTCCAACACCCTGCAGTACATATTCAAGACCCAGTGTTCAATGCCAGTTTTATGGAAGCATCCACACCTGTCACGATACCGTTTCTCCCGACTCTTCTCCAAACCGTTAAGCAAACCTGGAATACTCTTTCCTCCATGGCATCACCTGCAAGGAGACTAGAATTGATTTACAGAGTACAGGATAAGGATACTAATTTCCTTTTCTCTCACCCTTGACTGAATTCGATTATTGTAGAGTCAGCACAAGGCTGATCTCAAAAGGCGCATGCATCTCCTGTCGATAAGGAAGGTCATTGACTTGATCTCTTAGGGAGATGTCTGTACTCTGCAGCAGCCTTGGGACTCAGAGTCTCCAACTTACCAGACTATGATGTCCCAATATCAGGTATTTCTCTGCAAAAAGATTGGCTCATTATGTGATTATCTCCCAGAGGAACAATGGGAATTGGCGAGAGTTTTGCAAGCAGAGGCTACTGGTCTATCTAAACAACAGATAAATATAACTAGGCATCAAATGGACTGTGATGCCAAGCTTATGGTTGATGCAGTGGCACTTAGAAGACATGCCTGGTTAAAATCTGCAGGCCTCACTCCTGAGGTGCGTTCGAGGATAGAAGACTTCCCTTTTGATGGAGATGGACTGTTCAATGCTAAGAGAGATGAGCAGATGGACTCAGTACAGAAAGCTAAATTGACATACAAAAAGATGGGTCTTAGCCAACAACAACAACATCAGACTTATAGACATGATTGGTACAGACCACAGCAATCTTATTACCAACGACAATCTTATGATTGATCCTCTCGATTTCAGCCCACTCAAAAAGGCTCAGCCTCAGAAATTCCGCCAGCATCGTGGCAAGTCAGATGAATCGTTCAAACATCGCCTTTGACTCTTTCCACAGCATGACTCATCTCCCAACCGAACAACCTATTTTCGGGAATCAACTTGCTCAGTTTTTGCTGGCTTGGGAGAATATCACAATGGACACTTGGATGCTAACAATTATACTCAGGGGATACAGATTGGAACTCAAATGTTATCCCTTCTGTGGGGTTAGTTTGAACAACTACTCTTTCGGAAATCCTTTGAGAAGAGACGGCATTCCACACCTCACTATCAGGATACTTTACAGTCCCAAAGCAAGACGGCCTGTGTTCCAGGGACCTGAATGATTTCATCACCCCCAAGAGATTCAGAATGACTACACTGGCAACGATTCTTCCTCTCCTCTGAAAGAATGTATGGTTTGCATCGATCGATCTAAAAGATGCATATTTCCATATTGTCCTAGATCCGTCTCATCAATTTTTTAAAAATTTGTTGTGATTGGTGCCAATTTCTTTCAGTTCCAAGTTCTTCCGCCGGACTTGCCGCAGACCCAAGGGCCTTCACAAAGTATATGGCAGTGGTATGCGCCCACCTTTGCTGATAGTCATGAAGTCAAAAGATACTCTGAATCATTCCATCATAGTTATTCTAGATCTTAAGAAAAGTCCATTTTACACCAATGTCAGTCAATAGCGTTCATGGGTGCAGTCCCTGATGCTATAGACAGCTGCACATACTTACCTCAATGTTGGGAGGAAAAATTGACATCACTAGCAACACACCTCTACCAGTGTCGACACACAACAGCACACAGAGTTCAATGCCTATTAGAGGTATATAGCATTGACAGTTTCAGTGGTGGAGTGGGCACATCTGAGGATGAGACCCTTACAGACCTGGCTACTTCGCCGTTTTGATGACACAAGAGAAGCACATTGAGCTATACTTATAATCCCACACCATGTTGCCCAATCCCTGAAATGGTGGATGGACCCTTGCAACTTTCAGAGGGGTATGCCGTTTCTCCAACCTTACCCTTCAAGAGTTCTTACTATGGACTGCGGTATTCTCCACATGCAGGGTCTGTGGTCAGCAACAGAATGACAACTTCATATAAACTCAGTGGAGTTCATAGCAGTTCGGAAGGCACTCCTATCCTTTGAGATGTGCCTTTGCGACCGACATGTGCAAGTCCTGAAGGACAATACTGCCATTCTCTGGCATATCAACAAGTAAGGAGGGACATGCTCACAATTGTTGATATCACTGACTCTGAAGATTTTCCATTGGCCCATCATCAAGAACATCGGACTAACTGCATTACATATTGCAGGAGTGAACAATGTGGTGGCGAATACTCTGAGCAGGGACTTCCAACTATGCTACGAATGGGAACTGGCAAGGGAAGTCTACAGAACTTAAATAGGAATGTGGGGGGAGCTGTTGATGCACCTGTTTGCTACCGAGGCAAATGCTAAGTGTGGGAAAAGGTCCTCAATCCCGAGGCGACACCTTCCTCCTGCAATGGACCGGGAGCCTATTTTATCTGTTTCCCCCATTCCCTCTACTGGCGAAACTGGTAGCCAAAATCAGGGAAGACAAACCCGATTGTGTGCTGATTGCTCCATGGTGGCCCAGACAAGCATGGTTTGTGTTGCTTCTCGACCTAGCCAGGGGCAGATTTTACTATCTCCTGCAACTTCCATACCTACTCTCTCGAGACAACAGCCAAATAAGACATCCGGATTTAAAGACACTGAACCTCACAGCATGGAAGGTCCACTGATGGTACCAGTACTCTCGCTACCAAAAGAAGTTCAGGAAATTTTAACCGCAGCCCAGAAACCAGCTACTCGACAATCGTATGCAGCTAAATGGACAGGTTTTTTTTTTAGTAAATTTGCACTAGGGAAGAACATTCCTTCACATAATTGCTCAGTTGCAAATGTTCTTTTATTTCTGCATTATCTCTTTGACAAAGGATGCAAACACTTGTATATGAGAGTGTATTTAGCAGACCTTGCTGCCTGTAGAGGCCAGATACAGGGATGTTCCCTCTTTCTTCACCCTCTTATCCATCGGTTTTTGCGAGGCATAAAGAACCTAATCCCACCAATAAGAGACATTGTGCCTCAATGGAGCCTGTTGGTGGTTTTACAGTCGCTGACAACAAAACTTTTTGAACCTATGGCAACCACTGATCTTCATTTACTGACATTGAAAGTGGCATTCCTGGTGGCAATCACCTCAGCTAGGGGAGCAAGCAAGCTTTCTGTGCTACAAGTTGACTTTCCATAACTAAAATTTTATGACAAGGTTGTGCTCCAGAGGGACGTCGCATTTGCTCCTAAAGTTGTATCAGATTTTCATGTTAACCAACCAATTACATTGTCAACTTTTCCCCCCCATCCCCAGCAATGGACGTAGAGAGGAGATTGCATACACTGGATCTTCGCAGGGCCATGGCATTCTATAAAGACAGTACCCAAGAGTTCAGGTTGACCCAGCGCCTCTTCGTTTGTTATGGTGGCACTAGAAAGGGTCTTGCTGTCTCATCACAGAGGCTAGCTGCCTGGATTGTGTACAGGTCATAAAGCTGCCCTACCAGTTATCGAAGTTGGATCTTCCTGACCAGCCAAGGGATCACTCGACAAGGGGAGTGTCGACATCTACAGCGTTTGGCAGAGGAGTTTCACTAACAGATGTTTGCAGAACTGTGACGTGGTCCCAGCCACTCACGTTTGTAGGACATTACAGCCTCGTTGTCCATGCTCGAGCGGATTGATCCCTCGGTCAAGCAGTGCTCTCTGCTGTGCTACAATAAAAGCCTACCTTCCACTGGTAGTGACAAAGCTTGTTAATCGCCCATATGTGTGATGCACAGAGACCACAATGAAGAACAGGTTGCTTACCTGTAACTGTGCATTCACACAACCCACCCACCGTCCCCACTATGGGTGTTGATGCTAGTATTAGTATTGGTACTGTACTGTAACTACTCTCTCAGTACCGAGGCCATCATTCATGGTCTCAAGGAACTGAGGGAGAGGCGGGAACCCTTCCAGGCATGCACAGTGGGACGGTGGGCGAGGCTTCCTGCCAAAACGTTCCTCAGCTTTAGAATCTATCCAAAGCAGGCACAGAGGCCATATGTGTGAATGCACAGATGATCACTCGAAGAACCACAGTTACAGGTTAGCACCCTGTTCTTCTTCTCCTTACCAAACAACTCATTGCAACAATACAAAAAGGAGCCTCTGTAAAGAAACCATGGAACAATCCAGTGGAAAGTTCTGCCGGGCAAGGTCCATTGAAATAAATGGGGGTTGTGTGAGAGCATAACACTTCTCCCATTCATTTCAGTGGGACTTGCACAGTGTCATTTTCCTGGTGAGTTGTGATTGCTGGTGTTGACTAATATTGCTCTGTTGGATTTTTAAGGGCCAACTCTATATAGTATTGATGGAGGCTCTCTTCTTGGTTCTCACCTGGATTATGTGTTTGTCTTCTAGGGAGCACGAAGAGGCAGAATAGATGCTTTTGTGCAGAGTTTGGACAAAAATTTTATGGTTCCAGTAGGTGGTGCTGTCATTGCTGGCTTCAGTGACTCCTTCATACAGGAAATCAGCAAAATGTACCCAGGTACATCGTCTTTAAATTGATTTTTCTTCAGGAAAGAACTCTAAGAGAAACCCAAATAGCTTTATTCTCCTCAATAAGAAAATAAATGATTTATATCCTATTTTTCCCCCAGGAAGAGCATCAGCCTCTCCTTCGTTAGATGTTCTCATTACATTGCTGACCTTAGGCACAAAAGGGTATCAACAGCTGCTAAAAGAAAGAAAGGTAATATTTCAGAATTAACGGATGGCAGATTACAATATTAAATTGTAATAAACATGTAACAAACCCTTGTGGAACTTCAACTGTTATAGTCAGCAGTAGGAGCATTGTGTGCATGAAGCATTGTGGTCTGGCCTGCAGTTATGTCCTCTTTTTTATTTTTATTTCTTCTTCTTTTTTTGTTTTGTTTTTTTGTACTAGCAACCAAAGTTCTGTATATATCACATTTCTACAGTGGCTTTCCTGTTTGAGCTCAGAGTTATCTGGCAATAGATTCCCTATGCCTGTATTTCCAAAGTTGACAGGTATCTCTCTTTTCATCCTCGTCTTGACTTAATGTTGGTTTGTCTGCATTAAGTCTTGACAACAGCCAACCCCCCCATCTAGGCACTGAATCTGTGTGAGAATGTTGGGGGGGGAAGAACTGGGTGATAACATGTTGATCACTCCACATGCTCTGTTGCAGCTTCTTGTACACACATTGATCAAAAAGGGGTCAGGAAATGGAACCCTACAAGGAAGGTTTCAAGCAACCACCCAACAGTGTCACTGCCAGATATGAGTAAAATTTCTCAGGAATGTTCCTGCAAGCAAGCACCGAGTCATACCATTGAGATGCCATCGCCTCGTGATGAATGAGGCTGCCACAAGACCTAATAAGATCAATAGGGTACAATTTCCCTTATTGATCCTTAGCTAAAAACCATCCAACATGACCACACATGCAGTCTCAGTGCAACATCTAATGCTACATGGAGAAAAGGAACTGTTAGTGTTGGGATGCACTTGGAGCTGTAGAGGGACCACTTGGTCAACAGCCCATTAATCTTACTGTAAAACCTTTGCACTCTACAAAACACAAGAACTAAAGTTGGAAGTACAGTTTTAATTCTCATTTTTTGTGTCTCACTCACAGTGCAGTGTTTAAAATGTGTTTATAACTATTGATGGGCAAACTTACCCTAAGTAAATTAGTTATTTACTCGTAAAGTAAAGAATCCGTCCACATAGGTTTGAATGAGAGTTCTCTTTTAGTATGAGAACTCATTTTGTCATGTGAGTTTTTGCATATGCAGAGTATCAAACTACATCTTGGAAGATGTAGTTTAGAACTGCATAGTGCATCATCACGTTATATTTATTTATTTATTTATTGCATTTTTATACCGCCCTATAGCCAAAGCTCTCTGGGCGGTTCACAAAAATTAAAACCATAAAATCATTTTAAAAATATAAAACAAGCCACAATCCAAAAACAACAAATAACATACAATCTAAAAACACAACCAGAATAAAACCAGCAGCAGGAATTAATACAGATTAAAATACAAATTTAAAACAGCAAAGATTAAAATTGAGTTAATTTAACTGTTAAAATACTGGGAGAATAAAAAGGTCTTCACCTGGCGACAAAAAGAGTACAAAGTAGGCGCCAGGCGAACCTCTCTGGGGAGCTCATTCCACAGCCGGGGTGCCACAGCGGAGAAAGCCCTCCTCCTAGTGGCCACCTGCCTCACTTCCTTTGGCAGGGGCTCACGGAGACGGACCCCTGTAGATGATCTTAGGGTCCGGGCAGGTACATATGGGAGGAGGCGTTCCTTTAGATAACCTGGCCCCAAGCCGTTTAGGGCTTTAAATGTTAGTACCAGCACTTTGAATTGGGCCCGGACCTGGATCGGCAGCCAGTGAAGTTGGAAAAGGACTGGCGTTATATGGTCTCGTTGGCCAGTCCCCATTAACAATCTGGCTGCCCTGTTTTGTACCAGCTGAAGTTTCCGGACTGTTTTCAAAGGCAGCCCCACGTATAACGCATTGCAGTAATCCAAATGAGAGGTTATGAGAGCATGGATAACTGTAGCTAGGTTATCTCTGTCCAGATAAGGGCGCAGTTGGTATATCAGCCTAAGCTGGTAAAAGGTGCTCTTTGCCACCGAGTTCACCTGTGCCTCAGGCGACAATTCTGGATCCAAGAGCACCCCCAAACTACGGACCCGATCCTTTAGGGGGAGTGCAACCCCCTCCAGAACAGGGTGAACATCACCTTGCCGGACAGATGAACCACCCGCTAACAGTACCTCCGTCTTGTCTGGATTGAGTCTCAGTTTGTTAGCCCTCATCCAGTCCACTTCTTGATTGGTTGTTTTCACGTGGCCTGCCTGAGTGATGATTTTATGTGATGTTTTCTCATATGGAGGAACAAAGATGGACCCATAAGTTATCTTCCTCCTTGTGGAGCCAGAGCTGCGGCAGCAGTGGAAATAAAATGACGAAGGGAGCAGTGGTAGCTACACTGGATCATTCAAGGTTTAAACCAACTCCTCACATGCACAGAAATTGTGTTGTTCAGATGCAGACTGCATATCCTCTGAAGCACAATCAATTCTGAGGATAATAATAAATTTGTAATACATTGATCCAAGTTCACTACAGAGGTGAGCAGTACGAACAGACAAGTTTTGACCAATGGGCCAACTAATTACAAAATTCAGTGGTATCTCTATTTATAACTTGTTACAAACTTGTTTTAGCAGAATCAAGTGATAAAAATGTTTGCTGGACTGTACTTCTTTCGATTATTTGGGAGGCGGGAGGGGGGATTGCCTGATTGGTTAAAAAAAAAAGGAAGCGAAGCAGGTTCTCAGAATGCTGAGATACTTTACTATTCACGCCCAACACATTTTGGCCCATGTTGTTTTTTTAAAGGCCTTCAGGGGATTGGTAAGAGATGTCTGCAGAAAACTCTTAGCAGGATAATAGTCTCCTATGATATTCTCTCAACTCCTGCATATTCAATTCAATTTTATTATTACAGTCACAAGACCTGCATATTTAATTCTAATTTTTTTTGCAAGCTTAGAATAATCTTGTATGTAATTAAATAGAAGCAAAGTGATTTTTTGTTACCTAAAATAGAAGTCTCTTTGACTCATAGATGATGTGTCTATGCCATTGTTTGGTTTCTTGTTGTGAAGCAAAAATAAATAAATACCTACCCTGTGACCTGCGTATTAACTGTTGGGAATGACCTGATAACGCTGTGCCCCCTCATTTCCACCTCCTGTAGAAATCTCAAGATGCAGAATCTAGGTCAGTAATTCCTAAATGGTGTACCAGGGCACAGTAGCATGTCACATGTAATAAATAATTGTGCACCCAGAGTGTTTCTCCTAACCCCCCCCCCCCCCCCACACACACACACGAGGGCAGTTACTACATCACTGCATGTTTCACTGCTCTAGTGTTAGGTCCTTCCAGTAAGTACTGAGGAGGGAATTCTGCTATGACTGCATCAGGAGTGATTGGAACAATCTGTCACTCCTGCTGCAAAAGTATGGCAGAATTACCCACCATCAGAGAAGGCATTTATCTCTGCATGAGTCACTGCACTGGATTTGCTGCCTCCTAGTCAGGAGGCGCAGGCAGAGATGGGTGACTCATGCAGAAAAACAGGAAATTTCTATTCCTATGCATTAAATTACTTTACGGGGGAAGAGTGAAGTGCACTTCTGATTTTTAATAGAGGAATAAAAAAAAGTTGTGACTTGTCTTTTTTTGGAGGGGTGGCGGCAGCCGCCTATTTACAAGTAGAAAGAGCTATTATAATTCTTTCAGAAATGCCACAGTAGTGCCTATGAGTTGACGTGAAATTCCTCTACAATTCTCCACAAAGGGCTTTTGACCATTTAAAACAAAACCAATTTTATTGTGCCAATCGCCGCCCCCTCCAAAAAGCCACAATCACCTATGCATTTCTGTAAAGTTGATTGGAGGTTCGCCTTATGGTAAATTACTGAGAAATTATAGGAATTTCTGGGAACCACAAATAATTCGGCAGTTATTGGGCAGATGATAAATCTTCAATGAATGACCATATATCTTTAAAAGCAATGTAATGTCTTCTTCAGTAGTGAATTCTTTAGTGAATAAAAGCATTAGACATTTAACAGTTTCAACCAAGAAGCAAATTTGTTAACTGAAAATGTAATTCTGCTCCATAAACACAATTCTCTGAATGTTGTAAATATGTTCCTGCTATTGGATAAGAACCATCTCTCCCTTTTTTTTTAGTGTACTTTGAATGTGCGTGTTCCTGAATAGTAAAATTTAATAGTGATGGTTTATTGCCTTTTGCTTTATGAAGGCTGAGGCAGAGCTATTACGTTCTCAGCAGGAGCTATTTATAGCTTGACATTGAGTGCTCTTTTCTATACTGGTTCCACTACACCTACTCAAAAAAGAAGACAGGCTATAAAAAAAAAAAACCAGAATAATTTTCTCCCTTTCCTTGCCTTCTCCTCACGTCAATCTTATTGCAGGTTATTTGAGCTCATATTAATAAGGAGCCTAGCCAGTATCTTGCAGAGGGGAGGTTAATCTCTGCCGCAGAACCAGACAGCACAGCCCCAATTTTCTTCCTTCTCTGTATGGTGCAAAGGAACATGCTTCAAGCTCTGCCTCGCTGAGTAATAAGAGGGCCTATGGCAGCTTTTTACGAGGCCAGAAAAAGTACCGGAGGCTTTGAACACTTTTCTGATACCTATTTTGTTCATTTATAGGCAGTCTGAGCAAGTGGGAAGCAAGCTAGCACATGCCATGGCAACAGTGCTTACTTTAAAGGAGCATCCATCCCCCAAAACAACAGCTCAACCTTCCCCTGCCTCCATCTGCTTTTTTGCCTGTCCGAAACCTCTTTGTTAGCTAACAAGCGTCTTGGCTGAACAAGGGCTTGACTGCAGATCTTCCTGGTCCAAGTCCAGTGGTTTGTGTCTGGGGTCTCCAGGGTGATGCCTATGGGCACCAGTGTGCCCACAGACGTCCCTGTTGGTGCTCGCCAGGCACTCTGCCCCTCCTAATTTTTATTTTATTTTAAAAGAGTTTTTGAAATCTTTTACTTCAGTAAGAAGTGCCTAACAGTTCAGAAGCACAAGTTGCTTGGTGACATGCTGCAAAGCAAAGTGCCACCATTCAGTGCCACTCTTATTTCTGAGAATGCCTCTGCGCCCCACGTGTGTCCCAGAAGCATTCTTAGAAAATGAACATGGAGGGTGGCTACAGGCTTCCTGAGGGGGTGGGGAGCAAGAGGGTGTTTTGCGTGTGCTTTTCCTGGCTTGTGGGATGGGTGGGTGCGCTTGTGTTTCTCTGCGCATCACCAATTTGCCTTTTGTGAAATGGGTGTTTTGATGTGATTTGGCATTTGGGGCTCAGAGCCCACCTCAGTTGCTAGGCCAATACTTGTCTCTGAGCCTCAACAGTTTACCTTCTGTGAAATGGGTGTTGGAAGAGAAAACTGAGTTCAAAGGAGTGGTTTTGTGTTTTGGAATTCAGATCCCACCTCTATCTTGTGTGTTCATTCTTGGGCAAATTACTTTTCTTTCTGTCTCACCAGTTTGCCTTCTGGGAAATGAGTGTTTTGTGACCAGCCTTGCCCACCATGGCAACCATTTTATGAATGGGCATGCCCCCCATGGTGGCCATTTTGCGATAGTGCTCACAACACTCTCTCAAAATTCCAAATGTGCCCACTGACCCAGAAAGGTATGGGGCCCCAATCTATGAACTACGGTATATCACACTGCCTCTCTCAGTAGGTTTTGGGTATCGATGTTGCAGTGGAGTAGATGTATTGTGCTTTTTGTGGGGAATTTTTATTAGTAATTTGGTTTACTTCTTATATATCAGGCAGGATTCAAACTTCCTCATGTGTATTTGAAAGCAGTTCTACTCATGCATAGGAGGAGGGGCAACATTTCTTTGGGTACTAGTCTATAGGGCTCCCATCCTTGGTGGTCTTTAATGGAGAGTGGGGACTGCTGCAGGAAGGGGGAGCTGTCCACTCCATTTTGGATCCCAACCATTGCTTGAAGTTATTCACTGAATTTTCCAGGTTGGATTTAGAGTCTGTTTAGATGTAACTACCACAATTCTCCTAACAATAAACCATAGTCTGGCATTACATCTGAATAGCTTCTAACAGCTAGCCAAATGCTCCTCACTCCTTGAGAGGTCTTCTCACATGAGCATGTGCCACAAACCTGTATGAAATTACTTGTTCCCCTTTTAATTGAAATATTGCAATTTGTGGTTTGTGAGTGGAACTCACTCTCAGTTGTAATAGTTAAAAATTAATTGTGGAAGACTAGAGCATATGCTGCACATTTTGGAGGCAACGTTTTTTGCTTTTCCCTCAAAGTTGCTGCTGGTCTTGCCTAAAGCATTATTTCACTTGATTTTTTAATCACTTTACTTCCCCTTCTGGAAATTTAGCTGACATTTTAGTGCGCAAGTTCAATACTCTTCTAGTATGGTAAGATTCTTTTGCGTCTTGAGTTAAATATAGTACTGGCAATGTAGAAAAATCAATGGAATTCAGTTACATTTCTTTTAAGTAAGACTTGCGTTTGGAGTCCTCACAAATTCCTCACAAAATAGCCAGATTTTCTGATAGAGGTTAGATATGGATTTGACCCCACAAAACGTATTGCCTGATATAAGGCGCTATTAATTTATTGCACAGCAAACTGCTTAGCTAGCTGCTTGTATTATCTAGACACACTTATTAAAATGAAAAATATAATTCTGAAATGTAGGTCATATAATAAATCAGGGGTGTTTACTGTTTTCATTTTCTCTTTTTTCACTGTATCACTTCAGCCACCCACATACATATAGTTAATTAGTAGTTTTAAAATCCTAGTTTTAAAATAGCTGATTTTACAACTGTAATAAGTGCCTAAATAGGTCAGAAGTACAAGTTGTTTGGTTTGAGCTTCCCGTTGGTAATCTTGCTCAGGGGCTTCGTCAAAGTCTATAGAGGAGGGGGGCTGTGCGTGAGAGAGAGGAAGGGATGTGTGTTATTCTTTGACTTTTATGATGTTTGGGGCATGGGTTGTTCTTCCTTCAAGCCTCATAAAGCTGAACCTATGGCAGGCAGGTTTGGGGGCAGAGAAGTCTGATCTGTCTCCTTAGCTTTCTATGCCACCCAGGTGTTTGGAAAATTGTTCTGACGTGAGCTTCCGAGTCATCAGCAACTATTCCTTCTGAGCTTCACCTGCCTTGGGGTGCAGGCTTGCCTTAGACCACTTGGGCTTCCCTGTTGTTTTGGGCTGCAGCTGTTTGTGTTGGTTTTGTTTTAGCTGATTAATCTTAAGTATTAAGTAGGAAATGTTTGGCGGCGCTCTCGGGTTAAAATGTCTTGTCAAGCATAGCCAATGATACTAAAAGCAGTTGATCCTTTTTTCTCCATAGGAAATGTTTTCCTATCTTTCGAGTGAGGTGAAGAAATTAGCAGAAGCCTACAGTGAAAGACTGCTGGATACGCCTCACAATCCTATCTCCTTAGGTAATTAAAATATCGTGGAGTAGTTACACCTGCCAAGAAGAAATCGATAGTCGAACAAAGCAAGTGGTGATATACAGGGCCAGTTTCATATACGCTCTGTGGCAGTTGATTTTCCCCAATATTATGTGATTTTGGGCATAAGCAAGTCCTATAATATAATGCCGAGGAAAAGCAGCAGTCAGTATGGACATTGAAACACATGTCCAGGGATTGTTATTCACCTGTATGATCTGCCAATGTACTGTGTGTAGGGCTGGCTTTGAAATGTTGGGTAGCTGCAAATGATGGAACTATGTAATGGTAGTCCATTGCAGGGATCACATAGCTGCCATACTGAATCAGGTTTATTGGATCCCAGTTTGCTTCTGGGCCCAGTTCAAGGTGCTTTCTTTGATCTTTGAAGCACTAAATGGCTTTGATCAAGTTATCATAAGAATTGCCTTCTCACTTACAAACCTACTTGTTCACTTTGGTTGAGGCCCTGTGATCCTTTACATCTGTGGTAGTTACATTGTGCAGAACCTTTTGGGTCATTGCTCCCAGGTTTTAGACTATTTTCCCCTATTCGTTTGGTCCCCTCTCTCCTTGCCTCCCAGAAATATGTGAAGATTATCTTCTTTGGGAAGGCATTTGGGATGGATTTTATCAAATTAACTTGATCCTTTATGCGGCTTTGGTTTTCTGTTCCTTTTTCATTCTTTCAGCTAGTTTTGTATTTCAGATTACACTTCTGTTTTAATTATTGTCTTGTTGAACTTGTTTTTATTTCTCTCATCCCACTATTAACTTTTGTGAACAATTTGTCAGACGTATCAAGAAGGTTTATGCATTGTCACACTTAATATGAGTAAATCTGCATATACCGTAGATACCACTTTAAGCATTACATTTTGTTTATACCAGTGACTAGTTAGCCTAAAAGGTCTCTCCAGAGTTTCCCATGGGATTGTAGTAGAATATAATCCATCTTTATTGCAGTTGGTGTAGTTGATAAAGCCAGACCGTATACTGTAAACATTGTTCTCATTTGGATGGTTTTCTTGAGGCATGTACTTATTTAGTTAATTTTTCCATAAGAGCTAGGGTCCATAGGATTTGTTTCCATTTTTCTATAGGGAGTTCTTGATTTAGTTTCCAGTTTGCTGCAATTTCCGAATGTGCTGTTACCCAGAAAAAGGTCTTTATGCATTGATATTCATTATGGACTTCAAAAATCGAGGGGAGTTCAAAACCGGGTGTTAGGTCTATAAATTGTTTTGTGATCTTAATAAATTCCTAAAATGTTTTGGTCTGGAAATGCACAACAACCTCACATTCCCACCACATATGGAAAAAGGGCCTTTATGACATCCTCTCCAACAAATTGGAGTTGCTGTGTGAAATATGTAATTTAGGTTTTTGCAAGCTTAGGTACCACCAATTAATTAGTTTTAGTGTGGTTTCTTTTATTTTTGCAGGAATTGATTTGAAGGACTTTTTTCCCAAACTGATCCCCAAAGCTTTGACTCTATGGGCAGTATCCAATATTACCACTGCGCTCCCACTGTTCCTGTTGTACTTTTGAGACCCTCCACTTGCACAACAGGAACTAGCACTTCTGACAATCCCTTAAACAAACAGAAATGCTGATCTCTGGAATGGGACAGGTCAGTGAAACTTGCTTCTGCAAGCTCTGCTAACCTGCCCCATTCTGGATACAAGCAATTTGCTCTTTTCTGATTGCTGCAGAAACTGCTAGCTTCTGATTACACTAGCGGTGAGTCATGGTAATGCACAGGCAGCATTGGATACTTCCCCATATGTCTACCTATATCCTATTCCAATATTATTTTCATTATTACCAGTAGTTTCTATTGTCATAATTTCATCAATTTGGTATACTATACCTTTTGAGTTTGTGTTAAATTGTAGTAGACTTATTCGTATTGTTAAATCTTATGTACACTTCATTTTTACATTTTTAGATGCCTCGCATGTTTTTGTGCATAGAAAGCTGGCATTAAAATATTTTAAAATAAATACTGTGCACACACTTTGTGGTAAGGAACCACATATAAACTGCTCTTGTGAATGACCTATAAAGGCTCACAAATAAAGTAAGCATTTTGAAACATGGTGCTTTGTAAACCCCTATTTACAAGGACTGAGAAGTAATAATAATTGACCAGATTCTACCTAAAAGTGTGCTAAAACCTTAAAATAACTGCTACATTGACTCAACCTCTTTTAGGTTGCCTTGCAGTGCTATGAGAATACGTGTGTAAGCCAGTTTAATGTCTTAGTTCATATTCAAATTTGGTTGCACGAGATTTAGAGGGTTGTGAACATTTCTGCATTTTCTAATGTGAATTTCGGGAGGAATAAAATGCCATCATTCTATGTTTGTTTTAAATATACAGATACAGTGCAGAGATAATACTGCCAATCTCTAAGCCATCTCTCTCTTCCCCTATCATGAATTTCTCTCTCCCAAGCTTTGTTAGACATAACCATAGTTAATGAATACGTCTGCACTGTTGTGAATGATGATTAACACTAACTAGGTTCCTTCTTGCCAATAAGCTTCAAACTCTGATTTCAAGTCATGGTTGAAGCTAACCTTGGCTAGCAATCATAGATAGCATTGGTGCAGGTGTAATATTGAACCATGGTGGAAGGGAGGGTGAAATTTCCATTGGATATAGGAGAAGGGAGGGGAAAGAGTCTACAAGCCTGCAGTCCACTCCTGGTCTCTCAATTATGGGTTGAGAGGGTGGCAGTGGTCACACTGTATTAAAATCTGAAATGTCACAATTTAAAAAGCCTTTATTTTAGATAACGTTTCCAAAATGTTTGACTTGCAATTCTAAAATACGTTTTTTGTTGTTGGAAATAATGTTATTGTAATTTATGGCAACAACAGCTACTTGCATTTTCAGCAATGTCACTCAGAGAGCTAGATGAACAAAGTGGTGCTGCTATTACACAACTTGGATCAATGCTTTTCACCAGACAAGTTTCTGGAGCAAGGTGAGTATTTCTATTAACATCTTAAATTCAGAAATACATTGACCTGGTTTGGACGACATAACACCTACCTTGGGGTGTCACAACATTTGTCATCCGACATCTTGAATTTGCAGACCCCAGTTTGGGTTCACCGGAGTTTGTTGTGTTATTTGAACCTGTCCAGGTGTGGGAGTGTTATTTGAGTGTTAAACTACCCTTGCAGATCCCATGGTCTGTTTTAGAGTTATGGGAGGGTTATGAAACCCGCAAATAACTCCCACCAGCCAGGTTTGCATGATACAACAAGCCACGGCAACCCCCCAACGTAAACTTGCACATTTATAATGGCAGCCGGCACACGCAGCAGCTCTTTGCAGGTAATTTAGCCCACAATGGGCTGTTGTGTCATGCAAACTGGCCCATTGAATCAAAATGTCTGTCAGCAATAGGAGTAAAATTAGGCTGACCGTATGAAAAGGAGGACAGGGTTCATGTAACTTTAACAGTTGTAGAGAAAAGGGAATTTCAGCCAGTGTCATTTGTATGCAATTAGTTCCTGGTGAAATTCCCTCTCCATCACAACAGTTAAAGTCACAGGGGCCCTGCCTTCTTTTGTATATGGTCACTCTAGTATAGTGCCTGCAACTTTAATTGCTTTGATTAAGATGTGATTTCACCAGGTACTAATTGCATACAAATGAAGCCAGCTGAAATTCCCTTTTCTCTGCAACTGTTAAAGTTACATGAGCCCTGTCCTCCTTTTCATATGGTCAGCCTAGTAAAATAGTGGGTAAAATTCAACACAAGTCCTACTTAGAGTAGACCCATTGAAACAAATGGGACTAAAATTAGTCATGACAACTAAATCCCACTCATTTCAATGGGTCTACTCTAAGTAGGACTTACTGGTTTTAGTGAGCCCAAAAGATGTGCAGACTCCCACAAATTTCAGTAGTGCTTACTGAAGGCAAGTAAGTGCCCAGAAAACTACAGCGTTAGTGGATGTTTATTGCCTTTCATTTAGCCCTAATTTGTTCACAGTTCAGTTTGCTCTGTGTTTTTTCCAGAGGCCTTTGTGTGTTTAACTCAGTGCTGTTTTCTTTCAGGGTGGTTTCCCTTGGAACACTGCAAACAGTGAGTGGCTACGCTTTCAAAGGTTTCATGTCCCATACAAACAAGTACCACTGCGCATACCTCAATGCCGCTTCAGCCATTGGAATGACGAAACAAGATGTAGATGTGTTCTTAAAAAGACTTGATAAATGCTTGAAGGCTCTAAGAAAAGGAAAGAAGGATGACAAAGATTCACCTGTAGTGAATGAAGAAGTTGTCCCTGGTATGGAAAAATGCAATGTAGCTGAAGGAGACACCAAAAATTAGATTCTGGAAAATAATTTGCATCTTATAATGTGCAAAGCTTATATCAGGGCCATATTATGAAGTGCAATTAATGAAAACAATTTTTAGAAAATAACCAAAATATAAATGACCTAGGGCACAATCCTGTGAGACATGCTCCTCATTAAAATGAATGGGAGTTGTGCAATTGCACAATTGTGCCCTTGCGTAGCTCTCATTCATTTCAATGAGACTTGTGCAAGAGACATTTCTGCTGGATTGTGCCTGTAGAGAACTTTCTGATTTAGGACCGTTTTACGCAAAATGCATGTGTGTATTGAATTAGCACATACCCTTCGTTCTGCAAAGGACTCATAAAGAACTGCCTTCAAACTTTTAGTGAGGGCCAAGACCTTGCGCTAAAAGGGTTAGGCTTTCAGCTCTCCAGACTTGAGCTGAGTGAATGACACTCTGTGTGTGTTGTGTGAGTGTGACAAACAGGCAAAAAGACCCCAATTCATACATTATTATAGCAACATGGTAGTCACCAGTAAATAGCACTGCTTTGATGCTGTCCCATCTAAACCGAACCCCAACTTTTGGGTGGCATTAAGTTTGATCAGCCTTGTTTTCATTGTGATTAGCAGGCTTGGTCCAACTCAGTGCTGACATGTTGTACCCATTTTACACAAACCAGCTTCTCATACAGAACAGCACCCATACAGTTCCAGTTTTCTAAAGTGAAGTGGGCTTGAGTGTTCTGTTCTTTTCCAAAATGTTTCTGCCTATTCAACTTGCTGTATTCAGCACACACCGTGCGTGAGCCCCACTGAAATGGGTGTGAGCTACAAAAGAGCAGAGTCCTAGTGCTGTTGTGCAGCCTCCATTCATTTCAGTAGGGCTTGTGCAGGAGAGGTTCCTGCTGGATTAAGGATAGCTACAGTGGACTACCATACATTTGAAAGCCTCCAATCATTTCTGGTTGCCGTGGCTGGATACTGATGTGGCATTGAGCAGGAGGAGATGGTGCATACTGGCTGTCATGGGGCAGCGACACATGGAGAAAGCCTCTCTTGTCCTAGATGGTCCTGGCCACAAGGCCAGTCCCAACAAAACAAGTCATTGTCATCACTGTGAACTCAAAATCAAAAGAATCAAACGCCCGTTGAATATCAAAATGTTGGTTCATAAGATGTGTTTATCTGTGGTTGCTTGATACGTTCTAAATTTAACAAATCCATTGTTTTCCTTTTTGAACTTAAAAAAATGCTCCCCCCTCCCCATCTTTTTTGTGTGTTTACATGTTCACGTACACTCATGAATGAGAAATGTGGAAACGGACTCTACTTTTTTCTAAGCAACCCATTCAGTGGTCAGGGAGTCAATTTTGCTTTGGGTATTATGCTGGGGACTGCTTTTTAATGAACTACTGCAGGCAATGTTAACTTTAAATACCAGGTTATTGACTACTTCAAGGACTCAATTTCAGGAATATGTTTGTGGACGTGAGTGTAAAGGCATTGTTTTCTAACTTAACAGGCTTTTTAGAGATGAAAGCTGTATGGGTTCTCACATGATTATGCCTTGTGTTCCTCAAAATAGGAACCCTCTCTTCTTTGAGCCAATTTAATGTTAATGCTTTGGTGGGGGTGCTTCTTCTTCCCTGAGCTGGATCTCATATTGTGGCAGTGGCTCCTAACACAGTAATTAAGTCTGCTGAGATCATCCCAGCTCAGCTAGCAGTCCCATCTCCAGGTGGACATTGGCATGGTAACATCCCATGCAATTACCAAGTGTAGATGTTAGCCCTGCAACATGAGATCCAGACAGGAAGAAATGGTAACCATGAAGTAAGGTATACATTTACGCTTTGTACACAAAAGAGTAAATAGGATGGCAGTACCTGTTCTTGTTTGTGACCTCTTTACACTACAACTACTGCTGAATGCTACTCGTGTGACTGGTGTAACACAGCCAAGGTACTCTGTGACTGATACCTAAATGAAATGTAAGTGGTACCAGAGTTATTGTTCTATTGGCATATGCAGTGTTATATCTAAGCATCTGTTGTGGACTAGCACTTTAGTTATGTGGGATGTGACTGCTTACATCTGTACAGTATCCTATTATTTACTAGCACCTTTCGCTCACATACCATCCTGAGATGAGCCTTCAAGTGAAGCATCAATTTGTTATTAAGAAAGCAAAGCCACAAATTGCAAGCAACTTCAAAAATGCACCCCACAAGACTCACTACAATATTATTATGCATACCTAAGAATCTTTGAATACTTTAATTCGTGCAAATGATCAAGTTTGATTTGTAATGGCTTGCATCAGACATGAGCTTAAAGTAACTAATATAAATTCTTGTTCTTGGGTAAATTTAAGTGGGCACTCTGACTATCTTATTTGAATAAATGAAACTTAATTTTTGAGATTTTTTTTGTGAATGTCTTTTATACACACACACACACACACACACATACACACCTCTTGTTAGTCACCAAATTCAGTTTTGGGGATTTGTGTATCATTTGTGAGAGGATTACTCAAAAGACCTCTTAATTTATACCAGTATGTCATCTCTTCAAGCCCTATGTTTAGGGCCAGTGTACAGCTTTATGGTAACTATATGATGGCATGGGAGTCCAGAAGGGGGGGAGCACTTGATCTCCCCCTAGATGAGCCAAATAAGCTTTCATTTTTTTAAAAATCTCTAATTCTTGTAGAACCTGAAATATGGGGCAAAATGAGCAGCCACTATTCTGCCCATTTGTTGTGAAAAACTGGCCTGCTCCTGCCTCTCAGTGTATTTAGCTTATGAATGAAGTCATGGCAATGGTCAACACATCCATTGTATGTGGAAGGAACATTGTGGTTCATTTTTGAACCTTGCGGGTGGGGGGGGGGGTCTTCTCTGTTGGAAAGCAGCCTCAATTAAAGAAAAAGAAAGAAAGTCAGGAGTTTAGCGTAGTTGAGAATAGCTACTAACGTGCCTACCCAAAAATGAAAAATAGCAGCAGACAGGAGTTCATGATCTAACTCAAGAGCCTGTTAATAATATTTTTCTGAGTTTGTAAGCAGTTTAAAAAATCACCCTGACAATGCATGCAGATAAAGTTCAGCATCATTATACCCATATTGTATGAGGCAGGCCTGTGGCTCCCCTGCATTTTTTTTTTAACAGCCACACATGGGATTTTCAGAGGTTAGGGTTAAATCTTCTCACACACAGTGGTCCTGATCTGGTTTGGGACCTCAGCCATTTACTTTCAAGTAAATAAAAACAATGCTGGGAGCTGCATGCTATGTAATTAACATATTGTGTAGTTTGGCCCTTAGTCCTAAAGGAATAGCAATATTTTTAGTCAAGATCACATGTGTGTGCACTAATGATTCCTGGGAGTACAGAAAAAAAAATGTTCTTTCAAATCTAAGCTTTTCTTTAAAAAAAAAAACAAAGTTGTAGGTGCTATGGCTATGAAAGCTATATATTTATTTAGTACCTACAATTTGCTAAGCACTGTAGAGATTTTAAAAAGACAGCCATTGCCTGTCTAAAAGACACAGCACAAAAGGAGAAAAAAAGGATATGGAGAGAAGCAGAAAGCAAGCAAATTCAGGCATCAGTTTTGAAAGTTGCATAATTCTTACAATGATTAGCTGGAACCGGTGGCTATTCAAGGGCTATTAACAGCTAGATGGGAGATTATTTTTGTCAGGATTGGGGTAAAGAATTATATCTGTTGCCATCCCAACAAAAATCAGGGACTCCCCCATACTTGTTATTTTGTTTTAATCCCAGCATAGTTTTTTTTTAAAAAAGATATGTTTAGCGTCACTGCTAGCAATTCAGGATTTTCCCTGAAGATATATAACCCAATGCAAAAAATAAATGTGCATGCGTCTTACTGGTTTTGGGAAGTTACTGCAGCACAGTACATCAAGAGGAAATAAAAATTACCAAATGCAGCAAACTGCCTTGTGTTGAGGAAAGCAAAAAGCTGCAAATGTAAAAGGTTGGCACTGCAGCTTAACATATGCAAGCCAAGGGATCTATACTGTGTGATCATCAGTTTTTGCAAAAAGGACTAGAGCCCAGATGCTTACCAAATGCTCTCTCTTATATCAGCATTTCTTGTTTGGGCTGCTGTGTATTTTTTTTCCTATCCTACTTTCCAGTAATTTATATATCTTCTGGAAAGTGGAGGCATCATTCCACTATGTTGACTTACGTTACGTGACAGGTACGACCAATAAAACTGCATTGTAGTAGGTATGAGGCTCTGAAAAGCAAGTGACATTCAAAAGCAAACCAGCAAAGAGGCTTTGTTATTGCTTTTGCCACAGACTTGCCATATCCCATTCACAACTGATCAGATGAGGCACATATTTCACTTGCTTCTGTCATGGCTCCATCCCTTGCCTGCCATATGCTGTTCTAGCTAACCCTGACTCTACCTTCTAACATTACCAAGGACCCAATATTTTTGAAAATCAAAAGCTGGCAAGCGAAAATTGTGACTTTACTGTTTTTCCTCAGGTGTAATACTGATGGGAAGGTGTCATTTACTATACTATATGTCAATTGTCTTGTCATTTCAGCTTAGCCTTTCCATTCACTGATACCTTAGAGGTGAACTATCAATATCCCACCAGGTCTGGGCCCGATTCAGAGTGCTGGTATTAACATTCAAAGCCCTAAATGGCTCAGGGCCAGGTTATCTGAAGGAATGCCTCCTCCCATATGTACCTGCCCAGACCCTAAGATCATCCTCAGGGGTCCTTCTCCGTGATCCCCTGCCAAAGGAAGTGAGGCAGGTGACTACCAGGAGAAGGGCCTTCTCTACTGTGGCACTCCGGTTGTGGAATGAGCTCCCTAGAAAGGTTCACCTGGCACCTACGTTGTACTCTTTTCGATGCCATGTGAAAATCTTTTTCCCAGTATTTTAACAGTTCATCATCTTAGTTATTTTAACTTTGCCATTTTAAATCTGAATTAATTTGCATTGCTGCTCAGTTTTATCCTGGTTGTGCTTTTATGTTGTACTTTTAAACTGTGTTTTTATACTGTTGTTTGTTTTATACTTTGAGTTGCCTTCATGGTTTTAATTTTTGTGAGATGGCCAGAGAGTTTTGGCTCTTGGGCAGTACAGAAATGCAATAAATAAATTTCAAAGCTGTTTGGCAGTATAGAACATATTGCAGGTCTGACCCTGGGAGACTGATAGGATGCTTACTTCTAAACCAAGTGTACACTTCATAAGAAATACACAGGGTTGTGGCCTGGCTGCATTCCGCTGGCAAGCCTCCAATCTCTTGGTGGGAGAAAGTCCCTGTTAACATTTCAGAACATTTTTTAAAACAAACGATAACGACCTTGATATGGTGACCATAGCACCTGGTTTCCCCTGATAGGATCGTTATTATTTTTCTTCTCTGCAGTATTTCTGTCTAGAGTAAGCAAATTCTCCTAAATACTGCCTAGGAATCAGATGGCTGGAATGCTGACCTGTATTTCTTGGCGGGGGTGGGTGGGGAAACCTGCATTAAAGAGCCAAATGGGACATATCACTTTGGGGAGAGAGAGAGAAAACAATCTTAGAAGAGCACTTTCTTTCTCAATTATTGAAATGGAACCGCTTAACTGACCATCAACTGGCTTTCCAGATGCTATTGTGTTACTCCCACATCCATCTATCTGTCAGTCCTACAAACAGCATGCAAACCAACTATGTATTCATCTGAGTGAAGAAATAATGACTGTGCCTATACCAGAGACTGTGAAATAAATATTTTGGGAAAGGAAAGCCAGATTTTTTGTTAATGCCAAATGTCCTTGTTTCAGTTGCCAAGACTTTCTTTTGATAGGCCTCCTGTGCCTTTACAAGGTGTGTGACAAGCTGAAATTCAGCAGGTGAAACCTTCTCCAGCTTGCAGATGCAATCATGTGAAAAACTTCACCTGCTCAAGTTCTGCTTGTTGAAGGCACAGGAGCTCTGCCAGAAAAAAAGTTGGCATCTCTAATTGTCTTAATTGTTCCTTTTTGTTTTACTGGCTTTGTGCCACTTATCCTGAAATGACAAACCACCCGTAACATATTCCAGTCTCTGGCTTAATAGACCCTAAGTGATTAACTCATTTGACAGTGGAATAATTAGGGGCTCTTGACTCATCTCTGTTTCATTTTGTGATCAGTTCTGTTAGGCTCACTCCTGTTTGGAATGCAGAATGGAAGAAGTTCACAATTCTTTGTGACCTGAAGATGACGCAAGAGAAGGACCTGAGGGTGTTTGGTATTTCGTGTTTTATATTAGGCACCAAGGCAGGGGGAATGCAGGCACCTGAAGTATGGCTTCCTTTTGCCCAGGTTTCTGGAAGATTGGAGCCAATTAGGCCAGCTAAAGCAGTCCTAGCTGAGCCTTACTCATCGTCCTCGGTATACAATGGAGTGTCAAATGCAAAGCATGTAATTCTATTGCTATTAGATCTCTATTGATTCCAATATGTTTCAAATCCCAGTTCAGAGTGCTGGCTGAACACCTTTAAAAAGGCACTAAGCTTGATGCCAGAATATTTAAAGGATCTCCTGTTCCCACAATATCCTGTCTGCTTATGTGAGATCTGCAAGGGAGACTGTGTTTGGTAGCCAGCACCATTCCCTGAAGTATGGGTGATAAGAGGAAAAGGGCTTTCTTGGTTGTGGTACCTAGATTCTGGAACTCACTCCCTTGAGAGGCATGTCTAACTTCTTCCCTATTAACCTGTTGAATGTGGGTGAAAACCATCTTTTTCATATGAGCCTTCAATGTGGGTTAATTTGTTTCTCCTGAATAGTTAAATGTTATCTGGGTCTTTTGCCGATTGCACTTTTTAGTGCTATTGTGCTGTTCCATCTAATTATGTTGTTTTTATTCTCTTTTTAATATGATTGCATGCTGCTTTGAAGAGCCTGACAGCAGGAAAGTGACTGATAAATGTTAGTATAATACAAAATTAAAAATCCTGGTACATTTTGCTCAATGCAGCTTGACTTTCACTGGATCTGTTTCCCAAGGCATAGACAAGGCTCTTAAAGTTGGATGGTTTCCTCTTCCTTTCATTTGTTGGCGTTCACTTGAAGTTCTTGTATAGCGGATGTGGTGGTACATCAAATTCCATGGAGATGAGTGAAACAGCAACCTGGGTGGAAAGCAGGTATACCCATGATCATTCTTGATGCACAGATTTATAGGACAGAAATATAATTATGGAAGATCAGCCCTGTGAAGCAAGCTTGAATTTCATGTTTTTATTTTGGCCGATAAACAATAAATTGTGAAATGTCAGGATTTCTGTGCATTGTTTAACAAAGTAGAAGTCAATAAGGAACATGGTAAATTCATAACTAGCAATACTGAGGATGGCTGTCTTCTTCCACCTGGGGTGCTGTAGGCTCCCTGCCTAAGTTGTTTGAAGGCTAGTTGCTTCTAGTCCTTATGACACTAGTACTGTCTTTTCCCCCTCCCGCCCCACCAGCGTACATTGTCTCATTTAGTGCTGGAAGGCATCTTCATTTATAGAGGACTTTACTGACCAATGTTACTAAGGTGGCCACTTATGAATCACCATAAAAGAGGAGAGCATCACCAAAAGAGAAGAAAGCATCACCAAAAGAGAGGGCAGTGATTTGCATAACATTTGCATATGCTAATTTATACATATAGATGCAAATTTAGGAGCAGATCCACAGTTTGAGGGTGCACCTGGATCCATCCTTGTCAGGTGGCCTCAGTGACAAAGAGCGCTCGTTACCACCTTCGTTTCGTACGCCAACTACACCCTTTCCTGGAGAGGGATAGCCTAACCACAATGATCCATGCACCAGTAACCTCACAATTAAACTACTGCAATGCACTCTATGTGGGACTGCCCTTGTGCATGGTTTGGAAGCTGCAGCTAGTGCAGAATGCAGCAGCTAGGGTGCTCACTGGGACACCCGGCTATGCTCACATAACACCTGTGATCAGAGAACTGCACTGGTTGCCTATTACCTACCAAACCACGTAAAAGGTTATGTTACTATCATATTAAGCCCTAAACAACTTGGGACCAGGATACCCAGCAGACCACCTTTCCTTATACATACCCAGGCAACCCTTTAAGATCAGCAGAGGAGGTCTTGCTGGTCATTCTGAAATGGATGGAATGTTGCCATGACGTACCCAGGCGGCAGGGCCTTTTCTGTAGTGGCAATCATTATTTGGAAAAAACCTCCATCTTAGTTCGGGAGGCAGAAAATGTGGCAATTTTTAAATGCCTTCTGAACACTAACTTATTCACCCAGGCTTTCCCTGGCCTGTAAATTAATTAGGCCACTCCATTTTATTGCTTCTTTATTATAGTTGGAAGTGTTTTAATGCTGTGTTTTAAGGTTGTGAACTGCTGAGATATTCTATTATATTCAGTGGTATATAAATGTTACAAATAATAAATAATTTAAATAGAAAAAATAGTGTGACTGAGTTTGGATAACATGATAACTAACGATGGATTAAATAGTCCACAGTGGGTTAAATAGTCCACAGTTGATTATTCTGTCATCTGTCAGTACTTTTTCATACGACAGTTGGTTATTCAGCTCAAATAACCAACACAAATAACCAACGCTTTGCAGATTTTATTATTTGAATCACTGGTTATCGTGTCATGTGTTGGGCACCATTGACTATTGTGTCACACACAGTTGGTTATTTTTGGCGACTACAGAGTCCCTTGGCAAGAGCGACCAAAAAGGTGGCTGGTGCTCTAGCCCAGCTGGCAGAACTTGCAATGCCTGATGGGATACCAGTGGGAAAACTGAGGGGGTAGAGAGGGCAGGGAATGTGTCAATCAAACACACTGTTGACTCTAAAGTCAACTCAACACTGTATAGGATTTTCCACCCCACCCCACAATCCTTGAAGGGATTATGAATAAAGAAGGGTTTGGGGCTGATCCCAACACGACAGTCAAGCGCTCACATTCGTCTGGTACAGCAGCAACATATCACAGATAAAAGAGAAATGGCAACCTATTGCATAAGGGGAAGTTGGGGCATGTTCATGGTAAGATCATGCTTGCAAAGCAGTATTTTTGAGAGGGGGGGAAGGAATGGGGGGAATCTGCTCAACATATTGGGGGGGGGGGGAACCCAGTATTTTTTAACCCAGCAACAAGAAGGAGAAATAGCTATCATGATTGCAAGGAGGAGTTCAGGTATTCCATCAACACACCAAAGTATTTCTTTGCACTCACATTTGTGGGATACAACAGCAACACATCACTTAAAAAAGAGAAACCAAGGTAAGCAAGTAAATGTTAGCCCCTGGAGTGCAAAGCAAAGGGTTGTGTGGAGTATCTGACTCACGAACAATGCCAAAAAAGCACTCCTTTGAGCTCACATAGTCCTGCCCCACCAGCCAGCCATTGCACAGCATTCCAAATACACCTCTATACACAACCATCCCCACAACCTTCATACTTCTTCAGAAGTAATACTGAGAAGCAATACGGTACAAAAATCCAGTTTGTGAGCATATACTCATAAGAAAGAAGAACTGCTCAGGAGTAAGCATAGGCAGCAAGTGCTGAGCATTCAAAATCCATCTCTTTATATGAACATCCCCACAACCATCCCCTCTCCATACCTCTTCAGAAATAACAGTGAAAAGCAGCACAGTACAACAATCCAGTTTATGAATGTATATCACAAGTAAGAAGGACTGGATTACTCAGGAGTAATCATGAGTAGCAAGTTCTGAGTATCCAAAATCCCTCCTTTTGCATATCCGCAGAGCAGTCCAGAAAGAAAAAAATGTTTTAAAATCTAAAAGATAGCAAGGGGATCATGGAGCTCTTCAAATACAAACGTTAAAAGTCCAACCAGCATACCTGCTGGCTATTGCTGTTACCCTTCTGGTATGTCTGGATTGTGGCACAGACAGACAAAATCAAACTCTTAGCACATGTATCTCTCATCTCTCAGTTAACATGTGGAATTTATAACAGTACAGACATTAATTAATTAATTAATTAATTCGCTAAAGGAGGAAAAGGATGCTATCCACCATTAAGCATAGTCAGTTCAGTAGGCACTGGAAGACCTGAAAAGAAAAGTGGAGAGAACTCAACTGATTGGTTCAAAAATACAGAAATGAATAAGAAACGGTGATTGGCTAGTGTTTACTGTGAATGAAGGAGGCACAGACAGGACTGAGCACATGTGCCTAGCACACCTGCTCAGTATTAACCCAAGAAGGCATAGCGCTTCCAGGACTGGCATCAACTATCAGAAAAAGAGCAACAAGTCAATGCAGCAACTGTTCTATATGTGGCTGCATACTCCCTAAAACCAGCCCCAGTCAGCAGTCTATCTGCAACATCCTTACCCACCTGAAATGTTCAAATACTCTTCAAAGGCAGCCACATATAGAACGTATAGAACCGTCCAACGTTAGCTGTATTTTCATGGGTACATTAATGCTGATGTGAATGATCTCAGTTCAAATCTCTAATCAGCCATGATGAACTCATTGAGAGGCCCTGGGAAAGTCTTTTGTCTATATGGGAATAAGGTAGACTTGTGACCCGGTTTGGAGACTGATTTGGTCACCCTAGTTGATGACCTGCGCTAGGAAACGGACAGGGGAAAGTGCATCCTTTTTAGTTCTTCATGGCCTTGAATACCATCGGCTTTCAACTGTATTCTCATGGATTTCCTTCCTGGGACTAGGCTGGAGGATCTCTCTTTCCCCCCACCACACACACACCATTGTTCAGCACCTATCTGGAGGATTAATTGCTGAGGGTGATGCTGGGAAACTGCCATTTCTCACTGTGGCCTTTGGCTTGCAAAGTACTCCAGAGTTCCATTCTGTCTCATTTGGTGTTGATCATTTATTTATGCGAGTTGACTGGGGGAGGCTGTCCAAAGATTTAGGGTGTGATGCTATCAGTAGCTCTCTTTTCTATCTTCAGTACAGATTCCGAACCAGTGTCTGGAGTAAGTGATAAGGTAGGTGAGGGTGAACAATCTGAAATTTAATCCAGGCAAGACTGAAATACCGTTGAATGCAATTTGAGTCCACCCTGAAGGTAGGTTGAACACAGCCTGTGTTTAACTGGACTGCGCTCTCTTGGAAAACTCAAGCTCAGAACATTACCTTGCAGTCAGTATCCCATGTGTGGCTTGGGGGAGGAGTTTTTGCTATGTATTTTTAATAATTCATTAGCTTTATATGTTTTTAATCAGTTTTATGTATTTTATGCTGTTTTGCATTTAATGTTGTTTCCCACCTCGATCCAGAGGGAGAGGCGGCTAAGAAAAATATATTATTGTTATTGTTGTTATTGTCATTATTATTAAATTTATTTTTTGTGGCAACTGGATTTTTTTAAAAAATAATGTTGGATTAGAGGGGGACATTGTGCATATGTTCAAGATTGTTAAAGGTTCCCCCACCCCTTATCCTATTTCTTATCTTGTTTCCCTGTGCAAGATTTTCTCCATTAGCTTTGTAGTTGGGGAACAAAGCTAAAGGAATATATAAAATCACTAACCAACAGGACTTGGGGGCAGGGCATGAAGAGAAGCCTTAGAGAGTCCAGAGGTTCAAACTGAGAGGCTTGGAGGTACAAATTTGGCTTATGGACTGGAGCTTCCCCTTATATGCCATAGATACTTTAGACATACAGTACTTGAGCCATTCAGGATTAAGTGAGGGGCTTAGGAGGGAAACAGGACATCTGGTTTGATTAGAAGCTTTTGTGACATTGTGCCTACCTTTTAAAGGTTTTGTGTGATTTGCTTGGAGTTAGATAGACATTTGCATGTCTTCTGGGGAGCCATGGGGGAATTCCCTGAGGAGGGGCACGCAACCGAGAGGCTTTTCCATAAAGGAAGCTCCAGTGTATGTCCATAATTACCAAGAGCATAGATCATTTGCCATCATGTCGCATGAGTCATGAAAACACATCCACACCATACGACAAACTCACTGCACTGAATCACAACAGAAAAAGCAGATGTAGGCACTCTTCTCTAAAGATAACTAGCAAGCACGAAACAAAATATCTAAAAGTCAACAACTCAACAAACCAAAACATGAGCCATCCCACCAAATTCTATGATTTTTTTCCTGTTGCTTCTTGCTTTTTAACCGTTCTATTTATTTTTGTTTTAGTGGGTGTAGTTATGATCTCCCCACTTCTCTGAGGAGTTCCATGGGTGCAGCATTTACCTGGATTTTATTTCCTATAGAAGGAGGTCACTGGGGGTTTATTGGTTTTATTAATATTTGAGTTATTTGCAAATATACTGGCTGAGCTTAGGTGGATCCACTGCTTAAACTCTCCAGCCAACAGTCAAATCTAAAGCCAAACATCTGATCTCCAAAGAGGTAGCCAGCTCCCCCATCCGATGCTTCCAAGACTTGCTTTTTCCATATTCTCCCTCCAGAATTCTAACTTTAATTTGTCTCCTTTCACAGACACCTGAATCACATCATCCTTAGATAGATGGGGAGGTTTGCTTTTGCCCCATTTGAAAGCCTTAAGAACAGCGAGAACAATCTCCCTAGCAAATGATGTACCTGGCAACTTTGCCATTGACTATTAAGGTAGTCTCCAGCAGTATTTCTGGCTCTATTAACACTCGCCTGTCTAAATCCCACATTGGTGAGATCTGTGAACAGAAGGAAGTTCACAGAAGAGGACTTTCCTGTCGCTGCCCCTCATGTGCACCCCAAAGCTTCTCCTGAGGATCAGGATACACTTCTGGATGGGGTGGGCTAAGGCCCGAGGAACTGCTGGAGAAGGGAGAAATCACCCAAAAATGGCTGGAGGCATCTTGCGCAAGTGGAGCTCCATTGGCCAAAGATGCCTCTACCTGATGTTGAATGATTCCCCATTCCCCAGCAGCCCTTGGCACTACAGCCCACAGGGTTCATATGGGTTGCAGGAGGGGGGAGGAGCAGGAATGCCCTCCTCCTGCGAACTTCTTTTTGCTCACGAATCCCAAGATTGAAGCTTATTGGACCTTCTCTCTTAATGCTCTTTTATAAGCCACCCTAGAAGTTTTACTGAAAAACATCACAAAATAATACTTACTTACTTAATTAACTAATTAATTAATTAAAATGCTGCACAAAATGGAGAGTTAAGTGGAAGGCTTGGTAGTTGTGTACATTTCTTGTGTTTTGAAATGTCTGGGTTGCAACACAATGTTGCATCTATGTTGTTTTTGTTTAATATATTCAATTGATAAGAAGAGTGCATCCCTGGTCCGAATTACTTCTGGCAGGAAGTAGATTGGGAACGCATTTGGGGGGGAGGGCAGCAAGGTAAGCATTAAACTACACCACAGGGCCAGCACCAGGGGGTTGGCATTGTTGGACACCTGCCAAGTCCCACACCTCAGTAGGGGCCCCGCTACTGACCACCAGAGCCCCCTGGCCTTGTTACTGCACCTATTTCCATTGCCACTTGCGTCCCGTTCTGTCCCTATGGTCCAAAGGGAGAGCATGAGCCATCAAAGGGACAGAAGCTGCTACAGTCTGTCTGCTTTACTGCCCTTTCTCTCTGGGCAGTGGTGGGGATGATGACCAGAGGCAGAGAGAAAGCAAGTGGCCAATTGCAGGGAGGAGGAGAGGAGACTACTGAGGGCATCTTGCCTGAGGGCCTCCTAGAACCTGGAGCCAGCATTACCACAACGCTTGCGCACACTTACTTTGGAGCAGGTCTCACTGAACTCAGTGGGATTGATTTCCGAATAAACCTGCATGGGATGGGCCTGGAACAGTACTCCAATGGGTGCCTTTTCTCAGGTCAGCTACTTCTAGGCACTGCTGTTTTCCCGCATCTCCAGTTGTGTGCTTTGGTATACCTATTTCAATAACCTCTTCCTTGCAGTTGTGAGTGCCAGAAAAGCTATTATATTTCCTGTGAAGGTAGGCAAATAAGTCAGGGGCGAAGAACGAATTGTACAGTCAGATTACAAGAGTACTCCTAGAAGCCGTGCTTTTAAGTTTTTAAAAATGCAAGCAAACAATAGATTAAAAGTGCAAGAGGCAAGCCCCGATCCTGAAGAGCTTAAATCTTCTGCCTGAGGTGCTTTTTCTGTCCGATTATGCGCATTATCGAATGCGCGTTAAATAGCGAGTTTGAATTTACCACAGCAGTTAAAGCGCCTTATGACCATGTAAACAAGCGATTCTCCATATTAAACACCTCTAAAGCGCGTTTCATACAACCAGTAAGGCAACCAGTTATGCGCTTAACCGCCTCCCGCGTATAGTGATTTGCCGTAAAAGCGATTGCGAGAAGATGCGCATAATCGGACAACCAGGCGTCAAACCGAATTCTTGTAGAGGGGACCTGGTCCAGCTTGGTGCGTTAAAAGTCATGTAACAGCTTGCCCTGGAATAATTAGGCACAATTCATTCTTTGAAGAAATTATAACCCTTTTCACTTGTCAACATACACTCACCTGATGTTGTTTAGCCACTATCAGTTACACTGACTAACCAATGTTCTCAACAGGGAATTTGAATATTTATTTATCATGTTTGTATTCCCTCTTCCTCCTAGGAGCTCAGGGCAGCATACATGTAATTATCCGTTTTTTACCTCACAATAACTCTGTGAGATAGGTTAAGCTGAAGGACAATGACTAGCTGAGGTCACACAGTTAGGTTTCATGGCTAAGCAGGGATTTGAACTTTAATCTTCATAGTTCAAGTCCAGCACCCCAAATACTACATTATGGTGCCTCATGCCAGGAGTTAAAAAAAATCTTTCCCAGGAGATTACTGTCATCAATAATGACTTCTTTAGATACAACTTTGGTGTGCTCCTGGTCTGAAGGCATAACAGATTGAAGTGTACCATATTCATACACGCACTTATTACTAAAGTAACCTGCCCAGAATTTCATAGGAAACCAAAAATTTAAATAAGACTAGTGAAATGTCTCCGTTTGTGTGTGTTCTGTTTTGCGCATCTCTAGATTGTCAATGAATTTCACCTAAAGCGAAACTTGAAATAATATTGGAAGCTCCCCCTCAGGCAACACATCTGAAAAGTTTTAAGATATGCCAAAATAATTTCAGTGAAATGACTGAAATCTCAAAGTAAGTTTTTATGTTTGATTGGTAAAATATATTGTTACTTTTCTAATACATTAATGCTTAAAATGATTAACAGCAAACAGGAAAGGTTATGCAGATGACAGAAACTACTGGCTTTCTAGAAGATTCCAGACTCTAGTTCTTCCCAGGAACTTGATGAAGCACCCTGCCAGGTCATCCATAGGCTCCTTCTCCACACAGCAAATGAAATGGACTCAATGGCTGGTTCAGACAATGTGATAGCCCACACTTAAGAATTGAATGTCAGTTGCCGTTGAACTGTGGGTTATCGTGTTGTCTGAACCCAGCTGTGCTAACAAACCATGGTTTGTTAACCACAAACAGCCCACACTTCACAAGCCAACAACAAACTAGGTTCTCTTCATGGGTTGCTCATGGTTAACAAACAATGGTTTGTTAGCATGTGTGGGTTGAGACAACATGATAACCCACCTTTCAACAACAACCCACCGTTCTTTAGCTAATCTTTTTAATTCATCTTGCTATTTATCTGCTGCTCTTGACTTTTATGGTTGTTTTGTTGCTTTTTTATTGTACTTTATTTGAATTTGTTTGTAAGCACTGCATTGAGGATGTCTTAAAATTTGAAAGTTGGGGTATAAGTCTTAAACAAATATCAAAAAATAAAAGAAGGAAGAAGGTATATGCAAAACTCCACAAATTAAGGATGAGATTACGACTTACCTTCAGTCAGCCTTTCCCAAACTGGTACCCTCCAGACATTTTGGCCCACAACACCCAGGATTCCCACACCACCAAAGCCATGCTGCCTGGGGCTGATGGGAGTTGAAGTCTAAAACATTTGGAGGGCACCAAGTTGGGGGAGGCAGCCTTAGGTGCATAAGCTACCCCTTAACATCTGCTAAAATGTTAGTCACTCCCTCAACCTTTTCAGTTTGTCTGTATGAATCCATTAGGGATTGAATTCATATTTGCGATTGGGAGGGAGCATGAAACAATGAGAATATAGCAAATGCAAGGATTTTGAGCAAAATCAAAAGAATTTTCTGATTCCCCTGTGATAATTTCCAGCTGGGAATCTGTCAACACATCCAAAAATGTAGGCTGCCAGGCATGCAAAGGCATTCCTAGACATATAGGACAGTGGACATCAACTGGTCCAGACCCAAGTCACACCTCGGACTCCCAACCTGCAACATGGGACCCACTTTCACAATTTTATAATTGCCCAACGTGGCAGCAACAACTTTGCTGCAGCCCATCTAGACTGATTGGGTTGCGACCCACCAGTTGAAGACCGGTGATATAGAATATATAGAATGTTTGAATAGTCTCAGTCAGGTGGGCAGCATCCCAAACCTAGGTTATTCACACATCCCTACTTTGCCCTGGTAATGTAGGATCTGCTCTAAGTTTCTAAATGTAGAAGGCTGTTACAGATTTTAATTTCAACAGCTCTTAGAGCGTGTGAAGGCGTATATTCCTTCTTCTGTGGAATTTATTTGGCTTCCTTCCCCTACCCCATAGTTCTTCAGCCAGCACACATGCTAGCCTTTCAGTCCAGGGCTGCTTTTCTAACCATCTTTGCCTGTCTCCCCATTCTTTAGGTATGCTGCCCACCTTCTTTTTAAAAAATGAATACACAGGAAGGAAGCTGCCTTATATTGAGTCAGAGGATTGGCCCATCCAGCTCAGTTGTGCCTACACAAGCCTTCCTCAACATAGGGCCTCCCAGATGATTGAACTACAATTCCAATGACCCCACCCAGGAAGCATGACCATTGGTCATGCCGGCTGGGGATGATGTGAATTGTGGTGCAACACATCTGGCAGTGGCTCTCCAGGAGTCCCAGCCCTACGTAAAGAAAACAGGGACTGAACTTGAGACCTTTTTTATACAGAGCATGCTCTCTGCTGCTGGGGATCCCCAGGGGAGGCTGGTGGGTCCGATTTGGGTGGGGCTGTGAATCTACCCTGGGTTTTAGTTAGAACCCGCCAGGACCCTAAAGGAGCTCTCCAAGGTGCTGAACCCCAGCCCCAAAATAGATTTGGAACCTTGGAGAGCTCCTTTAGAGTTCCGCATGGTTCTAACGGAAATCAGAATGTAATCTCAGCCCCACCAAAATCGGAGTCACCAGCTTCCACTGGGTACCCCCGTCCCTTAAATAAATTCAAGCCTCTTGGAATCTTGGAATCTGTTTTGTTTTGTTTAAAATAATGTGTCCAGGCAGGGTAGACGGAGGTGGCTTTGTGATGTCATAAGGGCCAGCCAATCAGCGCTGTTGCATAGCTAGCTTCTGCTTGAAACAAGCGGAACTAGTTTTCCTGTGAGTTAGTCCTGCAAAGAAGATTATATAATTGTACATCTGACCAAGGGCTTTATCACCCCTACCTGTTTTGCTTATGTGGGTTCCCCTTCCATTTCCTATGCGAGTGCAGCCTTTTGATCACACGTGGTCGGTTATGCTCCGATACCTCAGCTAAGCCTGCAGAGGAGGGGAGAAAATGGACTCTCCCAGTTCAGGGATACTTCAGAAGTGAAACAAAGCATTCGGGGCGCGAGAGCAGTGCATGGGGGTCGACGCCATGTGAAAGAATTGGATCAAAGTCGCGGTGGGTGTGGATCAAACCACCCGTGTGATAAAGGCCTGAAACGGGGTGTGTGATGAGAGTGATTCCATAGCAGTTTGACTGCTCTAATTATGTATGTCTGTTTGCACATTTACAAAACAAACACACAAAAACCGACACAAAACCAGGACATTTAGTCACACACATGCATTATTTTGATATAAAACCCAGGAGTAATCTTGAATTATCACTGATAGTTGCTTAGCCCTAGCAATTTCTGAATCGCACAGAAATAATGGGGGTTCGTGTGCGTGGGGGGGGGGGGAGATTAAAAGACTTCAAACATGAAGGCCTCAAATATATGCTGACTAAGCGCGTAATTGAGTTAGAGAGAGAGAAAAATGTGAACTTACACGGTAAGCAGTCCTATGTTCGCAAATGGAGTGGAACGCAAGTAAAATATTGATCCCTTCCACTGAAACAAAGGCCATGGGTGACGAGAATTCCAAGAGTCTGCTGTTTTTCATGTCCTTTGTTTAACCTATTTATAAATGAAAAGACAATGATAAAAGTCTGAGATAAAAGTGCTCTACATTAGGAGCTCCTTTTAACAAATCCAATTATGTTTTCAAAGGTACTGCTCAAGAAAAGGAATCTTCATACTGAAAATGTGCACCAATGTTCAGAATTTCTCCAGAAACCCCTGAGCATTTTCTCACAAATATTTACCTAAAATCTTCTCCGTATATTCAGACTGTGTAGTTGTTCCATAATGGAAAAACAAACCTAAGCAAGCTTAAATCAAATTTTCTATAATTATGAAAGAGGATGTGTGACTGTCCATCCATCTGTCAATGCCATAGGCCTGAGCCCATGAAAGCTAGATACCTGAAATTTGGCATGCATACTAAGGGGACCATAGAGGTGTGCATCATGGGATTAATTGGTTTCTAAAATGCATTAATTTATTTTAATTTATTTTAATTGTGTCAACATAGCTGAAGCCTGCAGTACTATATTCAGCCACTAGGCACAGACTTCCCTAACCAACATATAGCCATATAGATTTGCAATCCATATAGTTTGAAACCAGGGGAGATTAGTAGGCTGAGGTTCATATGCCAGCCCCCTGCCCCCTGCTGAGGGGCAGCTCCCCCCTCTGTGGAATGGTGTGCACAGACCCCTTCCTTAGGGGGCTATAATAGTATACCATGGAAGGACCCATGCCTAGACGTACCAGTGGGCACGGCTCCACTCAGATGGGGTGAGCACAAGTGTCCAACTCTTGACAGCTGCACAAGGTTGCTTGAAAAATTCACCGTATTAAACGAAGGGCTATTCCAAACCCTGTGAAGCTGGGTTAGTTAGTTCATATTAAATAACGAAGGGCCTTCTAGTCATTCCAGTTTTGCTAGGTTCTGCCTGTCTAAGAAATCACCAGTTCACATGACCATCCTGAGTTGGTCTGAGTATCAACTTCTGATTGTAGAAATGCTGGATTGCCTCAGCAGAGCCATGAGGTGAGGCCAGGATAGAACCTGGCAGGCTCGGGGTGGAGCTTGGCAGTATCTGGAATTTAATTTAGGCTGACCAGATAAAATCCAGGTCAGGGCTCATGTAACTTTAACAGTTGTAGAGAAAAGGGAATTTCAGCCAGTGTCATTTGTATGCAATTAGTTCCTGGTGATATTTCCTCTTCATCACAACAGTTAAAGGTGCAGGCACTATACTAGAGTGACCATATACAACAGAAGACAGGGCGCCTGCACCTTTAACTGTTGTGATGAAGAGGGAATTTCACCAGGAACTAATTGCATACAAATGACTCTGGCTGAAATTCCCTTTTCTCTACAACTCTTAAAGTTACATGAGCCCTGACCTGGATTTTATCTGGTCAGCCTAATTTAATTACTCTTTAGATCCCCTTGGTTTTACTGTTCAAAGCAGAACAGTAAAATACCGGCTGGTTGGCAACCCTAATCCTGAACTTCGTTGAGCAATGCAGTCTGAGTTCTGCTCTTGGTGAAGTACTCGTGGGATTTCTTCCACCTGGATGTAATTTACAATGCAATTCAGATTTGTCACACAATCATAAAGCTACTAGAAGCAGTTTGAGAGAGTGCTGGTACAGTAATTAGGAGTTAGATTGCAAGGTTGAACAAATCTTTTGGAAGAAGATGAAGAGGGTTTGGGGGCATGTTTTAAGATGCACACAATGTATGCAGGGTTCTGACCAGGTCTGTTGTCACTGTTTAGGAACAGAGAATGTGCCCTACAACATATCCAATATCCCCCTCTGACAGAGAAGATTGGTAGCAATGGGCATGCAATTTAAAGGAAGCGCTCAGTAATTACGCATTTTCTCATTAATGAACCCCTGAAAAGCTTCTGAACGATGCCAGATTTCCCCCAAATGCAATTTGAAAACCACTGGCTTAATTCATCCAGAAGCCCAAGTAACTCCAAAGCTGATCTTTGCAACATCAGCCTATGGCAGCTTTTTGCTCCGGATGCTGAATGACACTAGAAAGGTAAACCTATTTCCTAGCAAGTACTTCATCATTTTACTCCTGTAATCCTGCTTATTGTCTAAATGAAGTTTGTTTTTTTTACATGATTACAGAAACATATAAGGAGTGAAAATATGTCAGCCTTCATAATACCCTGCCATCGATCTTTAATCTGCAGTGACCATTCCTTGAGAGCTCCTCCACAATTCTGCTCTCAGGGTGAAATGTGCGGCTGCAGGGAAAACAAATGAACATGCAGCAACGCTACTCTTCCCCCCCCCCCCCCATGAGAAGCCTGAAATTGCTTTGTGTAAATGTGTGGAAAATGCTGATATTTTGTTTCTATAAATATCTCGCCTCCCGTGTGCCATATTTCATTTGTGCAGTTTCCTAGGAGTATTTGGCTTCTTATCATCGAGACTCAGGGTGTGGAATACAAATGAGGTTCCCCTGCTAAGAGTTTACCTGGCAACCAGTCCTTGAAACATTGAGGGAAGCTGTGTGTTCGCTGAGTGAAATGAACTATTGACTGAATCAAATTTCACTGAAACACTTGAGATTAAAAAACATTCAGTTCTGCTGCAAACAGCCAAGATTGCACTTGGGCGCCTCTTTCTCTCTACATGGAGAGACATGTAGGCAGGCCCTGTCCCTGCCCAGTGATTTTGCCAAGTATACTGCCTCCACACCGAGAAGTTCCAGTTAGCTACTGGGTCAAATAGCCATGGATAGACTTTATGAATTAGTCTAATCCAGTGGCTTTCAAACGGCATCCCTGTGGGTTCCCTGGAAGCTTATCAAGGATTTTCCTGATGAGGATCAGTAATGGCAGGCAAACCTTCCTGAAATGCGACTTGTCTGCTACTGCCAACCTTTTCTCCAGGGCCAGCTCAAGAGAATATGCTGCCTGAGGCAGAGTACAAGTGGATTGATAGTTGAATCTTACTTCAACAGGGCATCTGGCTATTTGGGGGGGGGGCACAGTGAGGCCACATGGCACTCGCAACTCTGTCCTCCAACGCTTTACTGTGGGATATAAATGTAACACCGCCAACCCCTAACATTTTATCACAGCCAATCTCCTACAGTACACAGGAATGTTTTAGGATATTTAGCATATTTTAGGATGCACTTGAAACCTGAGATGTAGAATTGTGTATCCAACATTCATACTAAATTTCATTCTCATATATCAGTGTTCAGGGGGGAGACTGTGTGAGTGTGTGTGTGTGTGTTTGCTTGTTATACGCTGACAGAGGATGCTGAGTAATGAGAAATATTATCTGTTTAAAAATGGAGATCTCAGAATGAAAGTTGGCAGGTATGTAGTTGACTAGTTTTATGCCATATAAACCGATGGCCATCACCATAGCTTGTAGAGGGGAATTCAGCAGGTTAATTATGTGTTGTGTGAAAAACTTCCTTTTGTGTGTCCATTACACTTACAGAGGAAGATACCTTGAGCTAGGATTCTCTGTATTTGGTTCATAAATCTTCCCAGTTTCTTTGTGTTGCTATATCTATATTATTACCAATGCTTAGTGTTTCATCATAGGGATTAAACTTTCCCTCTCCTAAGCCAATTCATCTAAGCAAGCTTTAAAATTAAGATAGTTAGAAAATGTATCCTTTAAATGGAGCTCTCTTGTCAAATTGAGGCCGCAACGTAGCCTTGTTTGCCTGTGTTTCTATAGATTTCATTGTACTTTTCTAAATAGCCTTATAGCTCTCACTGCGCCTTCCAGCACTGTCTTCTGGAGGTCGCTGGGCACAGTGGGGTCCATCACACCTACTTTTCCCCCCAGGTACAATCTGCAGTTTCCATCTCCGTTTCATTGGTGCATCAAGCGCTGGTCCCTTTCACGTGTCTTCCTGGTATCGCCATTGTATTGGCGAAATCTCTTTTCATTTGTTCGCTCTTCCGCTGTTGTGCCCACCCCACCCCGTCCCCTTTTCCTTCCCTTTCCAGTTCACTGGTTCTTGTAGTTGATGGACATTGTGATGGGCGTGGGTGCCTCCCCCACCCTGGTTTTGTCTAGCATTTTAGCGATTTAGCATTTCATCGGCTGGGCGCCATTTTTGCTTTTAGAGGTGAGATGATGCTCCCTTCTGTGCAGGGTCTTTGCACACCCTCTTTCCCTCCCTCCTTCTCCCTTCCCAGTTGAGTGGTTCTATGAACTGGAGAAGAACTTCTACCACCCTCCTCTTTTGTAGGCAAAACCGCCCTTCAACACATATGCCCCCAAGAAGGGACGTTCTGTGTCATAGCACGAGGATGGCAATACACAGAGACGGAAGGCCAGTTTTATCCCACATGGAGAAAAAATACCACACTTTCCCCATCCTAAAAAAACATGGAAAATGGGGGAGAAGAGGCGAGATGACTGCAAGACACGGACGAAGTTGTGTGAGGATCATGGGGCAAAATGGTAACCAAGGCAGGACGAAGGTGCCCAAGCCTACCCAGTTAAATTTTAAGATGTTTTTAATGATGTATTAGTTTTTATTTGTTTAAATATTTTATCTATTTTGTGGTTCTTGTGTTTATATTTATTATTGTTCCCCACCTCAATCCGGAGTGAGAGGTGGGTAATCATCATCATCATCATCATCATCATCATCATCATCATCATCTCCCTCCCAATTGGTTTTTGAGCTACCTGTATAGCTACAGTGACCAGATACAAAAGAGGGCAGGGCTCCTGCAATTTTAACTGTTGTGATGAAGAGGGAATTCCACCAGGTGCGGCATGCATACAAATGGCACCTGCTGAAATTCCCTATTGTATACAACTGTTAAAGATACAGGAGCCCTGTCCTCCTTTCCATATGCACACCCTAGAATAGACAGAAGAACTATGTAGAAAATGCAGGATGCTTATTATTTGATGTCATCGTGTAGATTCTCTATGAGAAGTGAGGGAGCAAAGCACCGCTATTCCATGCACCCCTGAAGACCCTGAGAGTACCTATGGAGGATCTGAGAAGGAGATTAAAACTCTGAATCGTCAAGTAAAACATCAGGAACTGGTATCCTTCACTCCTACAGACTACATGACAGGCCCTATTTGAAAAGGACAGTAAGTGAGCCTAGGCATGTTTGGGGGGATATCCTGTAGTTGCCAAGCAACCACAATGAATCCCCTCTCCTTTCACCCTCAGAATGGCCGGCTGAGAGGACTGCACTAGGGAGGCAGGCAGAGCAAATCCCACGTCATCTTTCAAGGCCATTACGGCTGCAAAAACAGCTAACTATAGACAAAATGCTCTTTTCACTTCCGAGCAGAGATGCTATATAGATCTGTTAAAAAAGAAAAGAAACGCTCCCCGTTGATGCAAAGCGTGCCTCTTTTTATGTGGGTGGTAAAGGCCAAGGAAACCAAACAACATAAATATTCCTGTCCTCTTCCAGAAACAACTAAGGTATGCAATTGCAAAAAAAAATGCACCTTCCTTCGCATGACATCTGAAGAAGGGTTTGTTTGTTTTTAGCTCCCCTTTCCAGGAGCAGCGCCTGAAAGTCCCCCATCAAAAGCAGCATTCTGTGAGCCACAAGGGGCTGCCACTGGCAGGAAAAACGGGCCCACATATATAAATAAATGGAGAACGGGTTTGTGCTGTAATTAGCATTGCTGATGTCCATATGCATTGAACAGATGATGGAGAAGCTGTTGCAACAATATGTTTTGGTAACATTAATCCAGAACATACTTTCTGTTCAAAGGAGAGAAAAAGCTCCTGCACTATTGAGCAGTTGTGTGGTAAAGAAGCACCAATTAGGATGGCACTTTGTCCCCTCCCAGTATTTCAAACCACATGTAACTCTTCATCAGGAGTACCTATATTTCTGTTCCTTACACATACAGCCTATCCACATTGCCCTTAAAACAACTTATATTCTGTTTAAAAATGTGGTTTTTTAAAGTTGTTTCATTATGTGGTAGTAGGCTGACCCTATGAAAAGGAGGATAGGGCTCATGTAACTTTAACAGTTGTAGAGAAAAGAGAATTTCAGACAGTGTCATTTGTATGCCATTAGTTCCTGGTGAAATTCCCTCTTCATCACAACAGTTAAAGGTGCAGGCACTGTACTAGAGTGACCAGATACAAAAGAAGGCAGGGCCCCTGCAACTTTAACTGTCGTGATGAAGAGGGAATTGCACCAGGAACTAATTGCATACAAATGACACTGGCTGAAATTCCCTTTTCTCTACAACTGTTAAAGTTACATGAACCCTGTCCTCCTTTTCATAGGGTCAGCCTACGTGGTAGGACACACTGAGCAGTACTTACGTTTCATAGTGACTGCTTCCTCCATCTTCAAAGTGTTCAGTGGTGTCACACGGGGTCATTTCTTTGTCTCTTCTTTCGTTTTTGTTTTGCAGGCTGCTTGACCCGCCCACTTCTGTCTCTGTAACTCAAGCAGCCTGCAAAACAGAAACTAAAGAAGAAGAGTCCAGCAATTAACCCTGTAATACACCGTTGAACACTTTGAGGACGGAGGAAGCAGTCACTATGAAACGTAAGTACTGCTCAGTGTGTCCTACCACGTAATGAAACGACTTAAAAAAACATGTTTTTAAACATAAGTCATTTTAAGGGCAATGTGGATAGGCTCTGAGTGACAATTGTTACAAACAATTAAATTGGCACATGTACTAGGAATGCATGCCAAAGGAGTGCATTTCTATGCTTTAAAAAGCACCAAAACAAAACTGGAACTTGTGTTGATAAAAGTGCCTCACTTTGTACTGTAGTGGCCAGTATATTCCAAGTGCATATGTTGTAGCTAATACTGAATATTGCTCAATAATTATAACAATGTTAAATCCTATTAATTACAATGGGAGAGCTAAGGATCTGCTTAAATCTCTTCTGTGGAAATGAATGAGACTTCATTTCTCATTTGGATGGCTTGTGACTTTATTTTTATTTTTTTAATCTTGAACATATCCAAGAGCAGATCTCTAAATTTTGAGAATATTTTCCTCCTGTCTGACTACTGATATTTACTTGTTAATGCAGCGATTGTCCCAGATGTTACTGGTTGTGTACTTCAGCATCTGATGTGGGCTATCACTAGGCGTTCAGCATAGCCATGACTAGGACCAGGACCAGTTTCTCCAGCTGTTTCCGAATCTTCCACATTTAACAACTCTATGGGTGAAATTCAATCCTTATCCAGGGATCCTGTTCTCTTTTGCATCTGTTCACCCTACATCTCCAACCCTGGTTGCATGGGCTACTTCAGAAGCAGGTGTTGCTTAGCCTTATATGACTCTCCTATATCTGAAACAAGATCCATGTTTTGTTGGATTGAAAAGAAGTGGTTTTGATTTTGAACTGTGCCTCCTCTTGCCTTTGTTTTATTTCTTCCTGAAGCACTCACAGGTGCAGCTGGAGGCGTGAACAGATTCCTGCCTATTTGCAGGTGGACAGAGAATGAGACATAGAATATTCTGTACTTGCCTTCCAGTGAGCAGAGCAAGCAGATAGAATCACCTTCAGAATGGGGTCATATTACTTTCCTCCCCTGTGTGTGTGAGAAACGTTGTTTGAGAAAGTAATTCATATACTGCAGGAGGAAAAGCAGAAAGTGATTAAATACATTTTTTTTAAAAATCAGTAAAATGTTCAAGAAGAAAACAAAACCCAACAACTCCACTGCTCCTGAAAACTGCATTGTCATGTTTTAGTTGATGTTCCGCTTTCTTGAATTGTACTACATTATTATGTATTTATTATTCATATAACACTAACACCAACAACGTATATGCAATTTTAAGCCTTCATCTTTAAATATGGCTCTTAGTAGTGCCACTATGGAATGGAAAAGGCAAAAAGCGCAGAAGCACTCTAATGGATGGTCACATTTTAATCTCTCCCTTCCTCCCTAGACCAAGCAAGTTTCCAACTTCACAGAATTGAGCCAGGGGATAGTAACTTGCCCTAGCCTGCTTCCCCCAACCTTGTGCCCGCCAGGTGTGTTGGGCTGCAACTTCCCAGCTAGCATAGCCCCTCGAGTAAACTTCATAGGTTATTGGAACCACAATCTTGCCAATCCAGGTCTAGCACTCTACCTGCTATACTACACCACCTTTAGAGTGCAAACATCCTATGCAAGTTTAGAAAGAAAAAAAGTCCTAGAACTCCCAACATGCCTCAGCTACCCATGCTAGTTGGGGCATTTCTGGGAGTTGTAGGACTTTTTTTTAAATCTAAGCATGCATAGGATTGCATCCTTAATGGCTTTATTATTCCTGGGCGGTAGGAGTCCGTGTGAGTGAGTGAGCTGCCGTTGCTGCTGTTGTTACCCATCATGCATTGGAGATGCTGCATTGACACTACAAAGCACTAGAAATGCTGCTCTCTCAGCCTCTGTGGGAGATAAGCTATAGGAACCCTGCAAAATACTAGCTCTAGTCACATGTGATCTTTTCCCTCACTCGTTTTTATGGTGACTTTACCCTCCCTTACTCTACCACATCTGCCAACGGTAGCTCATCTACTCTCCTGCTGTTGCCCACTTTAGCTTTCTCAGGAGGCAGCGCCTACTGTCCAAAGTCATTGTACTACATTCCGCCTGCCAGGATCAACACCACCAAAGCCACCCTTAATTCTTCCTCCCAGGATCTCATTCTATTATGATCAGTGTAAACAGTTAGCAGCCAAGCTTCTTGGGTGTGAAGCTGCCATCCGATGCATACATAATTGGCAATAAATCCCACTCAACTCAGTGGGATTTACATTTGCATAGATATCTATAGGTTTGCACAGTAAGGCTAACTACCTGCTATCTGTTGGGCCTCTTGAAAAAAAAAATGAGTAGCATGGAGGCGGCAAACCATCTCTCTTCTAAAAAGTCCACTGCAATGTTAGTCAAGCCACAACTCCTATCATCCCACCTCAAGTTACAGGAAGCTAGATTCTGGCTGAACATCAGGAAAAGCTTCCTGACTGTTAGAGCAATACGACAATGGAACCAATTACCTAAGGAGGTGGTGGGCTCTCCCACACTAGAGGCATTCAAGAGGCTGCTGGACAACCATCTGCCAGGAATGCTTTAAGGTGGATTAAGGTTTAATTTTTGTAAACCGCCCAGAGAGCTTCGGCTATGGGGCAGTATATAAATGGAATAAATAATAATAAATAATGATTCCTGCACTGAGCAGGGGGTTGGACTCGATGGCCTTATAGGCCCCTTCCAACTCTACTATTCTATGATTCCATGAAACCAGTATGACCACTCAGCCATGTAGCTCACTGAGTAACTGTGGGCTAGTCACTACCTCTCAGCCTAGCCAATTTCACAGGGCTGTTACGATAGAACGTGGAGGTGTGGGACATGAGCATCACTTTGGGTTCATTGGAGGAAAGATGGGATATACAATTGATAAATCGATATGAAGGATGGGAGAAAACTCAACAAAGAATGGTTGCCGAACTGCACTCAGTGATATAGAGCTCTTTCACAGAAGTCAGGATATCTGCTTGTCCACTAGTACTGCCACTTTCAGCTCTTCAGGCTGAACATAGGTAGGTGTGTGTGTGTGTGTGTGTTGGGGTCTGGGGAGAAGAATAGGACAGAAATAATCAAAATTCTCCCTCTGCGTCCATTCACACTGTCATTAACAACTACTACTTTAGATATCATATGCCAGGCTGGCTGTTACTGAGGACCAAACCATGGCAGGATCTACACTACTGCTTTGAAACGGCTTATAACAGTAGTGACAACTGTTGGGGCCCAGGATACACTCCAGAGGCGGTATTCAAACCGTTTTCAAAGTCTCCTATCCTGCTTGGTGTAGATCTGACCCATTATGCTGAAAAGGGTACTTCCGTATTGATGGACAGGAATAGATTGGAGAAATTCACGGGGACCTCTTTTCATCCCAACCCTCCCAGCCATTGGAATAAGTGGAGGCTTTCCCCTCACTTTTTATTAAGTGGGGGTGTGGAATTTTGGGATGAAAATTGGTGGGTGGGGGAGCTTAAAACTTCCTTTCTCAAAGTGCCATGGTCCTGAACTGAATTGTTGTTGAGTGTACTTGGAGGAGAGTAGCAGAAAGCAATCATGCATGGCTCCACTATGCATGATAAAGGGAATGTGTAATTTGGCCCTGATTAGAAAGGTCTAATGCAGCTTTTCCTAACCTAGGCTCCCCAGGTATTTTGGACTTCAACCCCATCAACCCCAGCCAGCATGGCTAATGATCAAAACATCTAAAAGTCACCAGATTGGGGAAGGGTGGTTTAAGGCAGCAGCTTCAGAATACTGTGAGTCTGAAGAAAATGTTTACAATAAAACAATACAAACCTTTATATATCTAAAATACAGAACTTTGTTTAACAAATATAGAACTTAATTTTAAAAACAAAGCAGAAGCTTGAGCATCATTATGCAAGCAATAAAAAAAAGTTAATAACTCATACATACATAGTCTATTCTGGACAGATGTTGACCCTGGCATAGGAGAAATGAGGGCAGTGTATTGACGCTCAGGGAGGGTGCTTAACACTCCCCCTAATCTAAATTGCCCCCTGAAGCTACTACTGACTGGCTCTGCACAGGGAAGGGGTGGAGGAGAAAAAAACGGAAAAGGCTTACTTTGTCCCAGATGTTTCAGGTTGCAAACTTTGACACTAGGCAAAGCTAGTGGCACCCTAAGCAGTCCCTTAAGATCTTTTAGAAACTTTCACATTTAGCAGTTTTGCGTTTGAAAGCCAGTCCAAATCACTAACTGGACTAAAGATCCAGACCATACTAGCTAGCCCCACGTTTTATGCCCAAAAACCCTGCCAGCTCCATACTATATCCAGGTATGTTTCTACAACTGGCGCAAATTGTAGGGTTTTGTGGGGGGGGGTGCGCTTTTCATTGGAGAATACCATGGGGCAAGAAGCCACATAACTGCAAAACATTTAAAAATCCAGAGATATTCATGCTTCTGAAATCATGTCCAGTTTGGCCTTCAGTCTGTTGTAGAGGGGAGGGTCTGTGGCTCAGTGGTAGAGCCTGTGCTTTGCACGCAGAAGGTCCCAGGTTCAATTCCCTGCATCTCCAGGTAGGTTTAGAAAAGCTCCTGCCTGCAATTCTGGAGAGCTGCCTGCCAATCAATATCTGTAATACTAGGCTAGATGGACCAATGATCTGATTCACCAGATCTACACCAAGCAGGATATGACACTTTGAAAAAGGTTTGAAAACTGTATATAGTGTGTGTCCTGGGCCCCAACAGTTTTCACTACTGTTATAAACTGTTTTTAAGCAGTAGCGTAGATCCTGCCTCAGTATAAGACAGTTTCCTATTTTCCTAGACCCTGGACTACTTAATGGTATTGAGGGTGTGAGCTGGGGGGAGCTTTAGACAGCCATGTGTATTCTGTTACCAAGCACACAGCTAACATTTCTCTTCCCCAACCCTGTTCCAACTACCTTTCCATGCTTTATTAAACCTGCTTCTACATTCCTGATATGTTAGAGTGACAACAGCAACAGAACCGTTTGCCAAACTTGATTGGGGGGGAAATAATAATAATCCCCTGAGCATGTGCAGTTTTGCATTTTAAACTTACATCATAGCACCATCAAGAATATAGGAATAAAACGGCGTTTGCTTCTGCTGCCCTCATCACCTGCCACTCTCTCAGTGGTCATTTCCCCTACCCCCATCCTCCGTTCTGGGGTCCAGCCCTCGCTATGCCAAGGCCTAGGAAGAAGCCACAGGACTGGGTAGAGGCAGTGGAGGCTGGTGGATCTGATTCTGGTGGGGCTGTGAATCCATTCCGGGGTTCCGTCAGAATCAGCCCGAGCTATAAAGGAGTTATTTTGGGGTGGGGTGGGAGGGCAGCACCTTGAATAGCTCTTTTAGAGTTCTGGCTGGTTGTCACCCAACCCCAGAATGGCTCCACAGCCCCACCGAAATCGGAGTCACACAAGCCTCCACTGGGCAAGGGGCAATGCGAAACCCATTTGTAGGTAGACTCCTCGGGCTGGCTGTTTTGCCGGGGGTGGGGGGGATTGCGCGCTCGCGCGTAAATGGGATTATTTTTAAACTCTCCCTCGCAGAGTTGCCTTTGATGAATTATTCATGAGACGGGGGGGAGGAAGGGGGGGGAAGACCGACGTGCTGATGTCAGTCAGTCTGGGGTCGGGGGGGGGGGGAAGGAAGGAGTCGAGTGCAGAGAAGCCGCCTTAGCGGTGGAGCTGCTGCTGCTGCCGCTGCTGCTGCAGAGAGAGCGCGAGAGCTACTGCCAGGAAAGCTCAGGGCGCAGCATGCTGCCTGGCTCCCGTGCCAGTCCCAGCCTCTTCAGCAGCAGCAGCCGCCGCCGGCCCGGCCTCTCTCAGGCCACGAGTGCAGGGCCCGAAGGGGACCACGAGGAGGCGGCGGAGGGGGTGGCGGCGGCGGAGGGTGCGGGATGGCTCGCTTGCGGGGCGGCGGCGGCGGCGGCGGCGGCGGCAGCGGCGGCTCCTTCTGGCTCCTGGTGCTGGCGGCGGCGTGCCTGCTGCAGCGCGCCCAGGTGAGGAAGCCGGTCCGATGCCCGGCCACATGCAGCTGCACCAAAGAGTCCATCATTTGCGTCGGATCGCCCAGTGTGCCGCGGACCCTCCCCGGCGACATCAGCTCCTTGTAAGTCAAGCCGAGGCAGGGTCGTGGGCTGGAGAAGGTGAGAGGGAGGGAGAGAGGGAGGGCAAAGGAAATTCCCACACCCCTTCCCGCTTCGAGCAGGGGTGGTTAAGTTCAGGGCAGTGCCGGATGGGCCCCCCGAATTCGGTGGGGCTGAGAATCCATCCTGGGGTTTTAGTCAGGACCAGCCAGGACTCTAAAGGAGCTCTCCAAGGCTCTGGATCTGGTTTGGGGACGAAGTTCAGCACCATGGATAGCTGTTTTTAGTGTTTGGGCGGGTTCTGGCTGAAACCCAGAACGGATTCACAGCCCCGCTGAAATCGGAGTCACCAGCCTCCACTGCTTCAGGGCTCCCCCCCCCCCCCTTTTCTATTTTAACTTTCCTCATTGGGTGCTAGAACCCCAAATGAGGTGCATTATAATTAGTGACGGGGAGGTGTCTGGCCTCCTCGTGTCTCTATATTAGTGCCTTGTTGTGTGCAGCGGTGATGGGTGCCATGGTTCCTGTCCGAAAGGTCTCTCTCTCTCTCTCCCTCTCTCTCCCTCTCTCTCTCGCTCTTTTAATTTAATTTCATTAGCATGATGAGAGAGGGCTTGAGCAGACGGTTCCAGAGAATGGAAAGGTTGGGGCGAACTAACAGGCCCTCACACAAAACTCAGATAACTAGGGAGAGAGAAGCAAGTGGCCATATTCGAGTCCTGAAAAGTGAAAAAGAAATCATTTACATCTGGATGAGGGATTATTATGACACTAACTACCTTGGGACAAAGATGATTTAAACTTCGGGAACTTGAGAGTGAGTTAGCTGCCTTTGGAAATGAAGGGCTTTTCAACTTGATTCGCTCTTTAAAAAGTCAACTGAGCTTTAAACCCCCTTATGCTGGAATCCTATTGCTACTTGCCTGGGAGTAAGCACCATTGAGCTCAGTGGGATTTACGTCTGAGTAGAGATGCATAGGATCGTTCTGTTTAATCTTGTGTCACGCACAGAATTCTTTTTCTTGCAGAAAAATAAAATAAAATAAAATCTTTAAAATCCATTATGCAAGGAAATAAACAATGTGGATCGCCTTTCACTTTTTGAGAGAAAAGCAGTCAAAAGTACACAGTATTTAGGATTAATCGGTAGAATTAATCAGCAGATCGGGTGAAAAGTGAGCGCAGAAAACCACTGAGGGGCAGATTCAGAACTGGGAAAAGTAAACATCTATAGCTGGGTCAAATATGAGGCGAAGGAGAGGATATAACAATGCCTTCTGCAATCTGGTGCCCTCCATGTGTTGGGCTACAACTCCCATCGTCCCCAGCCAGCATGTGTGTGGGATGTTGGGAGTTGTAATCCAACACATCTGGAATGCATCAGATTGAGAAAGGGCTGCAATAAAACAATATTGTGATTGGTTCCTGTGGATTTCCCCCCCTCTTCCCTCCCGCCCCCTTCAGGAGTCTGGTAAATGGAACCTTTTCTGAAATAAAAGAAAGAATGTTTTCTCATCTGCCTTCCTTGCAGTTGCTGTAAGTATTGCACTTTAATAATAATAATAAAAAACAAAATTAAGGGAGACAAGTAATTTCTGGGGCATCGTTGAATTTTAAAACAGCTTTTTCCAAATCACAGGTTGGGACTCATCTATGTGGTTCCCTATGAAATGCAAAAGGCACGGTGAATGTTTAATTTTCTACAACATGGGAAAGCCTGAGAGATGGTTTTCAGTCAAAGTCAAGTTTTCCACTGTTTGGGTCTCTGAGTCAAAAGTTGAAGATTCATAAAAGGGGAAAAAAAGTGAACGCTTGCTTGGTTGGAACGCCACTGGCAGAAATCTACTTTAAATGACATGAGAGTATAATGCCATTTCTGAAATGCATGTTGTTTGTATGAGGATGGAGCACAACAGAGACATTGGTGTTCACTGGTGTCTGGCATTCTTTTTAAAGGCTTATGCTAAAATTTGGGGAGGGGGGCTATGCTGTTGCAGCAGCAATGATGTGCTGTTAAAGAAGCACCCCAAGAAATAGGTTTTCAGGGTTCTTAGACACCACCATGATTAAGCCCCACACGTTTCTCTAGCGCAGGAGTGAAAACCTCTGACTCAGAGGCCACATCTAGCCCTCCAGGGTATCCCAGAAGGCCATGCCTCCTTCCAACCCCAATCGTTGGGTGTTTTCCCAGTTTTTATGCAGTCTTTTCCCCATCCTATTCATTCTGCCTTTCCTAAGGATTAGTCTGGCAGTAAAAGCTTTAAGCTAGAATGTGATTGCCTATTGCCTTCTGTCCTACCCCTTTTTACCTTTGGCCTCACCCATTGCTGGTGTGCGGCTCAAGAGAGTCTCTGAAATGGAATTTGATCCTCAAGCTGACAGAGGTTCTGCACCCCTGCTCTAGTACCCCCGCATAGCAAAATGTTCCTTATATCTTTGTCCCAATACAGCATTGGTCTTCTGCCCTACTTTGCCCTTCAGATTCATGTTGGTCTGCCACACATTCCATATCGTTGTCCCTGGCTCCCTGGGCCTCATTTTCATCAGGAAATGGGCAGGTGCCCCTTCAGACTCTCATTAATGAACAGGGAGGAGAGAAGATCCCATTTGATAGCTTGGTGGTTGCCCTCAGCAATTAAATTTCGTCTTGGTTTGGGAACTATTGGTCAGTTTGAGCTACGGGGCCAGGCCTCCCATGAAGCAAGGTGAGAAATCCACCGCAGGCAGTGGAACGGAAGGAGCGGCAAATTGCATTGCTCTCCCTGCCTTCCTAGGAGGGCCCACCAGGACTCCTGATGCCTCCGCCATGTTCTCTAAAGAGCCCCATCTGCCACTTTCCTGTCGTGGCATTTGCTGCCATGAGAGAGTGGCTGGTGGGGCCTCTCTGCCTTGTCGCACAGAGAACTGCACAATCGGAAGAAGCAGCTATGGGGTTCTCGCGAGAGCTCCGCAACCATCTCTTCCAGCCATGTGGTTCTCCACATGACATGACAGGGTCGAAGGGCTGTGGAAAAGGTTAGGGTGTGCGATGCAGCAGTGGCTAGATGCAGAACTGCTGCATAACACCACTGTGCTGTTTCACCTCAGGCAACGAGAGAGCTTGCATGAGGGCACTTCTATCCCATCTTCCTCCGTTCTCAACAACCAATACAGATGGCAGCCACTGATTGAAAATCTGGCCATCCATACTACTCCCAACGACTCCCTTGGGAACTGTGCCGTCAACTGCCAAATTGTACAATCAGTTGACAAAGTGATATATTGAGGCAATTTTAGGGAATTGTAAATATCCGTGGCAATATAACATTTGGCCCCTTGCCTCATGTCCTATACTAACCAGCTACCTCAGTTTATCGATAATTGTGGTTGATTTTGATATATGAGCACTTTTGCTCTTTTTAGTCTGACTTCTCTGAAACTGGTTCTATTCATTACCCATTTATGATATGTGGTTGCTATAATACTTGTGCTCATATTTTGTAATTATCATATCTTTGTTTTTTGGTTAAGCAGTAATATTTAAAACTTTAAATTTTAAACTTTAAAAAAGTCAGTACAGTGCAGGCTGCCCGCACCAGTGCATTGTGATGATATCTCCGGTGAGTGTTGGCACCATGAAGCTTCTAGACAGACTTAACAAGGCCCGTAGACCCAAGGGGACCTGCTGGAATCGTCTGAAGCCCATCCTGTAGATTATAGTAAATTTCCCCATGCATTTTGACCAGTTTCACCCAAGTTGAAACTAGGAACTCTAGTCAATATTTCTAATTTGGGCAGAACTCAATGGTAACTCTAGCATCCAGTGGTAGCTGTTAGACAGCACAACTATGTGACTATAGAGGTAGATCCCCAAATTCCTTTGTCTCAGCATGCCCTTCCATGGGGTTTGGGTCTTCAGTTGTTGCGCAATAGGAAGAGATCATACAGAACTAACTGTCCTTCCAAGGAAAAGAATGACATCACCCACACGATGAATTCTCTTTTTCCTGAAGTGGAGCATAACCCCTAGCTATTCCTTAATGGTCTGAAAGCTGAGACAATCCCTGCACATCTGTAGTGTACCAGTAGTGTCCAATAAGTGTATAATTCTGCTCAGTTGCCTCTGCCTTATGTATTTTTGCTCCACTGGGATCACTATGGATGCCCCCTTTCTTCTAAGAATACATTCCTGTCCCAGTAGTCATAGATGCTGGCCTTCCTAATCTAACACCCAGTGTAGTAAAATCAAGACTGTAGCTTCTAACTCCTTTCTTTAGCCAATACTATCACCTATTACCATCATGCTGTTCCAGGATGGTCTGGAACTGGTCTGGCTTGGTCTGTCCCAGCTAGGGCTAAGAGCATCTTCTACACAAATCAGGTTATGGATATTCATATTAATATTGTCTATGGTTATTAAATGATGGCTATATTTTGACATTGATTTTTAATTTTTGTTTTGTTTCGCTCAGCTCTCTATGCTTTCTAAACTATGAAACATAAATGAGGTAATGGAAGCCTGAGTCAGGAAAATTGTCATTGTCATGCTAAGTAAATGTTTGCCAGTGATGTAGAATTATAAGTATCTATCCATCTATCAAACATTTCCCAGCATTCCTTTCCTAACATTCTGTCACATGCTAGAGCCCTGTTCTGATGTTCAAGGAAAGGTTTACAGCAAGGTATGAGGAGAAGGAGTGCTCCAGCCCTGCCCTTCTCCATCACTTCCATCACTCTGTACTCATGGAGGGTGACTGACTGAAGAGGAAAACCTCCTGTATCTGTGAAGGCTCTCCGTGAAAGCCAGAACGCAGATTTTGTTCAGGGGGCAGGGCACCAGGGGAACCCCCAGATGAGAGGGCAAGAGTTTGACCTGAGGTTCCTGATCCCTGGGCTATGGCAGACAGAAGAAGCAGAACTGATTCTTGCTGGATGGGGCCAACAGTTGTGGAGAGCAGGTCTAGTTCCCACTAGGGCTGTGCACGGATCCGGATTCTGGATCCAGAGCAGATTGGGCTGATCCGGGCCTCCCGGATCCCGAATAGGATCGGGCCCGGATCAGGTCTGCGATCCGGATCCGATTCGGCTCTGTGCACAGCACTCCCTCCTGCTCTCCCCCCTCACCCCACTCTTCCTGCTTACCTGCTGCCTCCTCCGCGTTGTACCCCATCATCCTCTCTCCTCGCTGTGTGCTGCCGCATTTCCCGCTCGCATCGGATCGGGGGGTCCGTGCACAGCCCTAGTTCCCACTCCACTGGGTCCCTAAATATACCCTTTTACTTTCTTCAATGTAAATGAATATTTACCATTCATTCCTATGGGGGAAAGTAAAGTGTTGACTTAGGGACAACATTATAGTGGGCCACACACATCACCATTCCATCTAATTACTGGGTGGTCTAGCTATCATGTACAAGGGACATCCTGGAGGGAACAACACCCTTCTTTCCCTTCTGAAGGCAGCTCTACCTCTCAGTCTCCTGAATACAATGGCTGGGTGGCTGGGGAGGGGAAGCGACATTTAACTCCTTCTCAGGACTGTTCTTAGTTTAGGGTAACTGGGACAAGGTCAGATTTGGAAAACAGAAATGTCCTTACCAGCCCCTTGGTTTGTCTCTGGAAATGGCCTCAGTGATTGAACAGAATCAAGGAATGGGTAGAAGAAGGAAAATGGAGCCCCAACCTCCTTGCTATCCCATTCATCACAGAGGTTATTGCTGCTGCATCTTGGTGGAGCAAGGGCCGACCAAGCCAGTTCTTCCACTTGAGAAGTGGGTGAAGTAGGTGGGTGGTCTCTATCTTTCTTCCCTCCCTCATCTGTTAAATTTAATAGGCCTTCAGCTTCATAGTATAATATTGCATGTGAAGAGTTGGTCTACAACACCAAACATGTACCAGGTAAAAATGTTAGGAACTGTAGGCTAGGCTATCAATTGTATAATGAAATGTTCACACCCATTATATTGCTTTTTCTTTGAACTTTTATCTGCCATACCACTATATAAATATTCCTGGAAATCTGGTCAACTATATTCAATGTTAGTCTTACTTAGGCCCTTTCTGCACTAGCCATTTTCCCCTGGGCTGCCCCTGCCTGCTCGCGGAGAGTTCACATGACGCACAGAGCATCCCACAAGCAGGCCGGGCCAGCCCTCCATTTTCACAGGGGAGCAGGGAACGCTATTATCCCAGTTTGTTCCCTGCTCCTGGGATGGCAGCGAGATGGGCGGCTGGTGTGCCCGCCCATCCTGGGCGCAGCCGCGCTTACCCAGGAGTAAGCGCGGCTGCACCAATGGCCACGGAGCCACACTGCCCGGCTCTGAGGCCATCAAGAGAGGGGGGGACCCAATTTCACCATCCCCAGGATGGTGGGAGGGGAGGGGATGTGCGATTGCGTGCGGCTATTTTTTTTAATACAGTTGTGGAGGAGCGCTTGTGCGCTCTTTTGTGGATCTTTGAAAAAAAATGGCCACCGCGACTTGCGACGGCCCAGGAGAAACCCAGGCCATCGCATTTGTGATGCAGCTTCAGCGTGCCGAACCCAGAAGTGGCTACTTCTGGGTTTACCCGCTTCCCGCCCTCTCCACCCCTATGGGGCGGAAAGGGCCTTAGTCTAACATTTCTATAGGTCTGCTCTAACATTGGATACAACCCTAGATTGCAATTCTCCTCCTTTCTTCTTCCTAACCATACTACGTTGCATCAGCATATTGTTCATTCATTGTTAATTGGACAAGTTGATTGAATCAATCTTTCTACCTGAATAAGAAAGCCTCACCTGACAAGGGAAGTATTCAGCTATGTGTTTACTGAACTATAGTTTCAGCAGACACAAATAGCTTCCATGGCTGTACTGTTGTATCTCAGTGAGAGAAGGGGAGACTTGGGAGTTTGCCTCTAAGCTGCATGTCAGTAAGTGACAGGCGAATGCATTGAACTCTTGCCCTTGAAGAAGCCATATTTTTCAAAACATTTTGACCATGTGCATTCAGTTAAAAATACTCTCCCCATCTGAAATTCACCCATTTTGTTACTTGGACAATAAGACCAGAGCCCATTTGTCTGTGGTTATCAGTCCTTCTTTCAATTTAGTTCTCCTCTTTTAGCTTAACCTCTCTCCGCTACATCTATCATGACTGGAAAACTATGAACAATCCGCCCCACCCTGCCATCTGCACTTTTGGAAAACTCACACAGTTCCTCCCCCTTCCTGCATAATTTTCTACTATGAAACATATGGCAAAGCTATGGAACTTTAGATGCCTTCAGGTGTAACACCTTCTTAAGATGGAAAGTCTATTAGAGCAAAGTATCTTTAGTTGCACAAGAAGCTTGGGAGAGTATTAAATGCTCATTTATTACTGAATTCATCTATCATTTATCAATGATTTGACCTCAGTTCTTCTTGTGCATTCTCAAGAAACCTGCTAAGGGATGTTCAGTATTGAGTATGTCTTTACAGTGCCATAAATAAATTCCATAGTGATATGTTTTACTGTGTTCATATTTTAATTCAATTTTTTTAGATTGCTGAATTCTAACTCATTTACTATCATACGGGATGATGCCTTTGGTGGTCTTTTCCATCTAGAATACCTGTAAGTCCATTGTTGTTTATGTATTAAGCTTAGACTTCTGAAATGAATGAAGCTTCTCTGATGATTTACCAGTACACTGTCCCTGAGGGAAAATCTCCCCACTCTATTGGCGTTGAGCAGTTCACGTCCCTTTCTCTGGATGTCATCTCATGTTGCAATTCATGGGGCAAGCAGGGCTTGCCCTACCATTAGGCAGAGTGAAGCAACCCCCTTAGGTGGCAGATGCTGAGGGGCAGAGAAGAGATCCACTGCTGCCCGGACCAGCCCTATCATTAGGCAGAGGGAGGCGACCGCCTCAGGCAGTAGATGTTGGAGGGCAGTAGGAGCAGCCTCCCTGCTGTTCCAGTCTGTTGGAGAACAGAGCTGTGGAAGGCACACAACCTGTCCTGGGCAACCTAAACTAGCCTACAGTCTCAGATATGGTGGTCAACACTATACCATTGCCAGTGTTGAAGTAAGATTCAACTGCCAGTCCAGTCAACTTCTGTATGTGGACAGGGGTGGGGGTGGTGTCTTGTCTGCCTCTGGCACAGTGGATTATACTGTCCTATAACCAGTATAGAAATAAAATTCAACTGCTAATCTGGTCAGCTTTTGTACATGGAATCCTGGCAAAGGGCATCTTGTCCTTTGCTTCAGGCAGCAAAAGATTTTAGGCAGGTGTGTGTGTGTGTGTGTGTGAATATACTCATATTTCCGAGTTCCACCAGAAATATGATAAGTTGTGAAGTGCAAACTAGTCATGTAATTCCCCAACAGATGATTAGGTTTCAGATATACAGGAGGAGTTCTGCAGGTGAAGAACATGAGTCCCCATTTTAGCACATTGCAACTTGGAGTGGAAAATTGAAGACTGAAATCTTGCTCATGTTTCTGCTGCCTCTTGCAAGCTATAACTTGTAAAGTGGGCCTTTGGTACCTAGGCCACATCTACACCTTGTGTCAAATCATTAAGACTCCATCAAGGTAACATTGTATCCCTCTTATGCAATTATATCTTGTAGGGCACACGATGGCGTTTGTTGCGATATTTTTGGATAATATGGAATAAAAAGGAGAAAATAACACTATGGAAACCATATGTGTCCTGTGCCCCAACAGTTATCAGTGCACTTCAATACTGCTATAAAGCCATAGTTTAAATCTAGCCCTTGTATCTTATAAGACTTTGTTCAGAATTGGATAAGTTGCAGATTACTTTTTAAAATGTTTTTGATATTTGATTTTACGTCTTGACGTAATGGCCAGGGCTCCAAAAACCTACAAAACTAGTTCCGTGCCCCTAGAAGAGCTTCAAATGGTCTCTCTCAAATACCAGCCTCCTTGGCACACTGGAAACCACTTTTGAAACTGAGGGAACTTTCAAAAGCAGATTGTGTTTAGGCATGGGATGGGACAGTGACTGCTATTTAAAGCAAATAATAATAATAATCCCACTGAGCCTGCACAAGGCTTTGGACACCCCCGAAGTAGCTCTTTGGATCCCAGCCCATGTGCTGATGATTAAGAGCTGGTGCTACATGTGTGACCTCACTCCAACTGTGATGTGTAATGTGCGGAGATTCATTTATATCTGTGCTGCTGATCATACTGAAAAGCTGAATGATAGAAAGTCAAATGAGAAGGTTTCATTGAAAAATGAAGAATTTGACAGTAACCTCCACCATCCCCAACTCAGTCATGTGCTCTGATCAATGCACCTTCCTTCTGTGAGATAGGATTAATGTCAAAAGGAGCAAATAAAGATTACAGCAACAGCTTTTTTCCTCCCCAAGTAGCTTTATATTGTTACCCCTCAACAAATGATGCACAGAGTAGAATGGGTCTATTCTATGATTAGGTCTGCATCCAACCCAAAGACACCACACAATTCATATTTTAAGCGTACTGTCTCCCTGCTATTATGAATTGCTTTATCCTGCTCTTGCTTTTATTCTAAGAAACTGATTTTAGTCATTTGCACTTTTTTGGGTGTGTTTGGTGTATTTTATGAACTTTTTTGTAAGCCATCTTGAGTTCATTTTAAAAAGACAAGTGGGGTCTGAATGTTAATTTCCCCCTCCCCAAATCCTGTTGATTTAAGTAGGAAGGTTAAGTACATGTTTAAATATTTCTCATTGAAATCAGTGGGAGTTAACATTACTTAGATCTGGCTGTATCGTTTCACAGCTGCTAAAGGTGTTGCTACCCTGAACTCAAAAGAGGAATATCAATGTTTCAGGAAATAAGACGAAGTCAATGAGTTCCTAGCTGGCATTGTTTCTTTTGCATCCAATACCGCTTCAAATGTACAGTTACAGTTTTATTCCAACAGCAGGAAATATTCAAACAGAAAGTGCGGCCAGATCCTATGAAACCAGGAGCCATTCCTCAGACCAACATAGCATGCTGTGAATATAGGTCAAGATTGTATGGTGGGATTGCTTCAACTACTTATGCCCAGGTTGCAAGTGCAGTTTTTAAATTGAAAGAGATGTAAGCACATTTGCAGTCTGATTCAAACCCCTCCAAGAGCTCTGATGCAGGCTGATCAAAGGCTTTTGTAATCAAATCACAGCAGAGCCTTAAGCCAAGAATAGGGGAATCCGGCTGTTCACTTGGTGGCCCCCACTTTTCTTCAATATTTGTTTCTTTTTCCTCTTCCTGACCTTCCTGCTTTTCCTCTGGCATTAAAATCTGCCCTTAACGTATGTCTTCACAACAACAACGAAATCTTTCTCCATAGATTTGTTGAAGGAAACAAAATAGAAACCATTTCAAGAAATGCATTCCGTGGCCTTCGAGACCTGACACACCTGTAAGTCTTTTATTGCTAATTTGAATTATTTATATCGTACATAATACTAAATTTTCCAGTACCCACAACTAAATAAATACAGTGCTCTGCAGGGCAAAACTCTGGTATCCTGCCCTTTATTGAATCTGGCCTAGGGTGCAATCCTATGCATGTTTAGACGGTATGTGTGTGTTTGTGTGTGTGTGAGAAATCCTACAACTCCCATGTTGGCTGGGGAATGCTGGGAATTGTAGGACTTCTCTCTGCCTAAACATGCATAGGTTTGGACCCTTATTGGAAATATTTTTTTCATAGAACAATAAGCACCCTAGTTCTCCTCATTATTGTAGAAAAACATTTTGTGTTAAAGGCTAAAGAAGCCAATGAACTTCCAGCCGAGGATGGGTGGTTCTGAGCCATTCATGACTCCCCACTTCACAAATCAATTGTGATTCTCTCATGGCTTACATATGAAGAGAAATATATCATTGGAAGCCCTCATTACTAGGGTTCTTTTTAAATAGTTATCACATGACAGTATTTTAATGTTTCATAGCTAGTTCAAGATAAATGGTTTTGTCAATGTGGAAATAGACTTGTCACATTTGGTTGATCTTGGAAGAGTCTGAGTGATAAACTTGGCAAGCCCAGCAATTAGCATTGAGGATGATCCCTGCCACTTCTGACGCATCAACCAGAGCCCCTGAAATTGCAAGTGGACACCATTTTGTTTAGCCTAATTTGTGTGTGCCAACACTATACAATATTGGTCTCTGCTGCCTTCTTCTCACTTACGTTCCCTCCTATTTCTCCCTCTGGGTCCAATATGAGGGGCTGGGGAGAAGACACAGGAGAATCCATGATGGCTGGCTGATTGTGGTGTTTGAGGACCCACAAAAACCTGGTGTCAGCCTATGATTTGGGGAATATGAAGTGTAGAGTTTCAGGATTACAGCTTCAGGGTTTAGACAAGCTTACATTTAGATACAGTCATTTATGCTGAGAACCTTTGTAATGAATACATTTTGACATTTAAAAATCCAGTCTTTACTTTCAACCTTACTAGCTGGAGTTCACACATGCATGCCCATCACTTGACTTTTCAACACCCCTCTGCGGTGCTGGATCTCGGATAGCTCATTAGCACGCAAGCCAGCCAGCTGTTGTTGCTGCAGTCTGTCAGCCATGTGCTGGGCCACTGCCAGGGAAGAAGCGCTGCAGCAGACCCAAGCGGCTCTTGTCCTGGAACAGTGAGGTTAGCATCAGAGACAGAAGCTGGCCTGTGGTACCCACTCAGCCCTGTTCTTAGTGACAGGCGGAACGATGCTCCACTTGATTTTGGCCTCTCTCCCTCAGAGCTCCCCACCAGCGTTCCAAAAGCTGCCTTTAGTTCTCCTTGGCTTCCTTCTCCCTGGGATAACAACATCAGCAGCCGGCTGCAGCCATGTTCCTGCAGCCTCCCCTCAGTCTTTCTGCCTACAGTACTCACGCACGATACTCTGAGGCGAGGGTAGGTAATCTGGTGCCCTCCAGACGGTTTTGACTACAGCTTCCATCATGCTGGACCATTGGCCCTGCTGGTTGGGGCTGATGGGAGTTGGAGTCCAACAACAGCTTGCCTGCCCCTGCTCTGAGGATTGGTACCAGTGTGGTACTGGTACTATGTGCCCTGAGAGTGTCACTTGACCGCTCAGTCATCAAGGGATAAGAATGCAAGAGCCATGCCCTCGTATAGACGCACCTGCCTACAGAAGCCACTTTCCCTATTGTGCTTCACATGGGTGTTCAGCGTGTATTTATGTTGGCATGTACATATAATTAGTGGAGGCTGGTGGATCTGATGTCGGTGGATCTGTGAAAAGCATTCTGGGTTTCAGTCGGAACCAGCCAGAACTCTAAAGTAGTTATCCAAGGTACTGAGCTACTTTAGAGTTCTGCTTGGTTCTGGCTGAATGGATTCACAGCTCCACCGAAATCAGAGCTACCTGCCTCCACTGCGTATGATATACAAACGTGTCTGGCACGTTTATCCAGTTAAATGTTTACTCACTGCCCTTTTCAAAAAGAAGTGAATCTGCTTTTTAATTTGAAACCCCGCTCTGGTGGTTGAGTGTGGGAATGGCTTCATGATGATCATGTGGGTCCCCGCTGCCAATAAGCATTTTGCACAGCAGGCTTCTAAGAAAAGAGGAAGGAGTGGTTATAGTCTTCCTAAGGAAGATTGTACATCTGGCCCCAAAGGGGTTGAATATGCAGATTAATATTATTCGAGATATGTAATTCCATGTGCAGCCTAGATCTACACCAAGCAGGATACGACACTTTGAAAACAGTTGTTACTACTGTTATAAACCGTTTTAAAGCAGTAGTGTAGATCCTGCCTCAGTATATGCATTTTTTCCATCCTAAACAACAAAAACAGAGTGACTTTCTACAGTTATGAAGTAAGTCAGAGTGTTTTGGATTTCCATTATCTCTAAAAGTGTTTATTCATTTCATTCATAATCCTATTATTCATTGTCAACATTGGGAATTGGGTAGTGCCCAACTGTTAACATTAGCTAAATGTTGCTGTATTTAGTTATTATCATCTCTTCCAACTATTTTAACACCTAACTTTACTTTTCCAGTTCTTTGGCCAATAACCAGATTAAAGCTCTGCCAAGAGATGTCTTCAGTGATTTAGATTCTCTCATTGAATTGTAAGTAAAGCTAAACAAAGTCATTTGTATTATCATTTCCCGGTTGTCCTTCTGTGAATTCCAAAACCCATGCTTGGGATTTTATTTGTTTGTTGCATTTTAAACCAATTGAAATAAATGCATCCATTGATTTATGCATTTTGGCAGCCTATTCCTATACTTTATTTTTAAATAGGTTGCCCAGTGGAAAATTTACTTGTCCCATTGACTTCAGTGGGTCTACTCTAAGTATGTCTAAGTCTGGATTGAACCAATGGTAATACATTTTTCTGTGTGAACACTTCATTTAACTTTTGGATTCAAACAACACTGTTTTTTTTAAAATTACATTTTGTCAAATCAATGTATATATTAAGGCTGTCCCCATGTATAAGCAAGCTTCAGGTATTGGACAGTATAGAAATGTAATAAACAAACAAACAAACAAATAATATCACTTGAGTTCACATTGCTCAAGATTTGACAACTCACAGCTGAATGTATGAATCAATTCCACTGAAAATCATATGCCCCATTCCAACAGTGGAAACATATGCTTTTGCATCTTACAGACTTGAAAGCTCAAGTCAAGTTCTGGGAATTGCAATGAGGGAAGCAACCATTGTGGCTTCTCCCTCCATACCTCACGCATGTGCGACCGCTATTTGCATTAATCCCCACGGTGTGGTGTGGGTTGGTGTGTTGTCCAAACTCGGCGTGTGGCGTAGCGGTGTGGGGGATGGTATACCCACCCTATGGCCTATGGCATGCAGTAGAGGTTGTAGGGTGGGTACAGCCTCCTCCCTTCATGAGCTGGGTTTGGACGATGGGAATCTGAGCTGCAGCATGGGGAATAATGCCAATGGCAATCCTGTACGTGGCTGTGGCACGGGGACCGGAGGAGTAGCCACAATGGTTGTTTCCCTCACCATGATCGTCCGAACTCACCTAGTCCGCACACACCGCCCCAGTTAAATTATTTTTCAATAATACTGATAAGCTATTCAGAAGGAGGGTGGGGAGGAATTGCTCCGGCCATCTTGCATCTCTCTTCCACTGCCCAAGCTGATGATTATTTGTATTAGAGTTTCCGATTGGGGCTACATGCATCCTATGGCGTAGGTTTCTGATACTCATACAGCACTTTCTTGCACTGGCATGTTGTTTTTTTGGATTGGGGCAATTGTGTTTGAGGTGATGGGTCATGACCTGAAAGCTCTGTGTTTGATCAGCATTGGCTAATTCACAGAGAGAAGTCACCATTCAGTGTCAACCAGTAATGAATATGCATGTGTGGATGCACCCCAAGTGTCACAGACACTCAAAAGGGTGTAGAAATCATAAGTAGGAAATGTCCATGGGGTTGGTGGGGGGAGAAAAGAGAGGAGGCTGTCGCTCCAATACAGCCTTCCCCAACCTGACGTCCTCCAGATGTGTTGGACAATCAATAGCCATGTTGGCTGGGGATTATTGGGATTGAAGTCCAGCACATTTGGAGGGCACCAGGTTGGGGAAAGCTAAAGAGTGTGAGGTGATAAGCCTCTTCACTTTTTACTCCGATTTTCCAGCCCTAAATAGCCCCTTCTTACAGGGGCAAGTAATGTGGAGGATGCATCTTTTCATTGAGGTGATGACGGTGCCATTTTAGGTGGGAAAATGGCAGTAAGTGAAAGGTTGAAGATTGGCCTTATAGCCCCCTTCCAACTCTACTATACTATGATTCTAGGTTAAAGCAGCCCCCACCCACCCCGCCAGCTGTTCTTCAGATCTCAATTGCAGTCTCCAATGTCTTTTTGGTTAAATTAAATAAATAAACATGGGGTGGGGGGTAGGCACACAGAACCCTGTTAAGTCTAGTGTGTTCCACTGCCATGGATTTAAAAAGTGTAAATAGTATAGAGATGTGATGCTGAGTCATATCTGAGGTCCCCTCTACAAGGATTCGCTTTTGCGCCTGGTTAGGCGATTATGTGCATAATCGCTGAAGCGCATTTACGCCTAATACCTCTGCACGAGAGGCGGCGAAGCGCATTAACGGATGACCAAAATGCGCTTTACAAGTAGTTAATGCACATAAGCGCTTGTTCACATAGTCAAAATGCGCTTTAACGGGCGGAGCAAAATAAAACTCGCTGTTTAACGCGCATTCGATAATGCGCATAATCGGAGGGATAGCGCGCCTCTATGCCCGATTTGCACTCCGTTCTTGTAGAGGTAAATTTTTTAATGCGCCTTGAAAGAGCTTTAAATGCCTCTTGTAGAGGCAGCCCAAGTTTCCTGACTGTCACAGTCAGAAAGCCCTAGTTTAAGCATTTATTTGACAATGCATGTAAGGGAGAGCAGATGTTTTGCCAAAAGCCACATTCAGCAGGAAACATTTTAGGAAACCACTAGATTTTTAACTTGAGAGAGACTCCTTTTAAAAATTTTACATTTATGTCTGGCATTTCAAATACTTCTCTGTAGAGTCTTTTCTTAGTGTGCTGGTGCAACAAAACGTCCCTGAAAATGCCAGCAATATCTCATCGTTTGTGGCACTTAAGATCAGCCAAAATTCATCATTCCATTGGGATAAATATATAAAGGACTCGCCCACATAAGAGACATTTGATATACTTACCATCCAATACTTTTTAAATGTTGCCTTTTCTGCAAGGAGGTCAGGATAGCATCCATGTTGTTGGTCACTCCCCATCCCCTCACAACCACCTTAGGTTTTAGACACAGCGAGTAGCCCAAGATCACCCAGTGAGATTCATGGCCGAGTGGAATTTGAAGCCAGGACTCCTAATTTTACGGATTCTACCCTTCAGTATTGGAAGTGGATTGCCTATGTGCACCAGTTGCTGGGAACACAACTGGAAGAGTGCCATTTCACTTGTGTCCTGCTTGTGAGTTTCAGAATGCTGGACTAGATGGACCTTTGTCTGATCCAGTATGGCTCTTCTTATGTTCTTATGTAACCACTACACCATAGCGTAATTAATAAAATAAATAAATAAATAAATAACAATGGTCCTCCTGTTATAATACATAACAGGGTTTTGCTGGTGAAGCCCCTGGCAGTGATTGGCTGAGTACCATAAGTAGGGTTGCCAACATTTGTCTTCAAAACGCCTTGTGCAGCCCATGGGGAGGCATCCAGAGGATGGGATTCCTGTAGCTTTCTGACATTAGGATAAGAAGCCTAGCAGAGGTAAAAGTAGTGAAAAATACATTCAACCTTGAAACTAATTACAAAAGGGATTACTTTTGAGACAGCCATCAGGCTAGCATAAGAAACAACACTGCAATGTCCTGGCTTGAAGCAAAATTGATTTTTCCTACTCTTTTACCCATCCCACAAATTGGGTCTTTCACTCTTTCACCCATCCCATAATTGAGCCTTTGACATGAGTAGTCCAGTTCCTCCCTTCCATCTGTTGGGTTGTTATCACACGATTGGTTGTAAGCACATCCGCCGCGACCTTGCTCCACTTCTTCAGCGCTGGATTCGCATGACGCCTGCTGCTGTCCCGCCCAGAGGTCGCAGTTTTTAGTTTCTGTTTCGATTTATCCCTGAATGGGCGAAGTCCGAAACAGGCAAAGTTCAACAGGCCAAGCTGAGGTATCGCAGCAATACTGACCATGTGTGATTCAAAACGCTAGGCTCAAATACAAAACGGAAGGGGAACCCGCAGAAGCAAACCGGGGGGGAAATAGTAGGTGTGATAAAGCCCTAAGACTCCCCCCACTCACTCCTTCTTCAAGAAAAAAAACTTACCTGGGGAGGGGGTGGGTAACATGAGGTGAAAGGCAGGAAAGTGGGAGAGGAGGGCAAGGTCTCTCCTGATGCACTCTCCTGCTCAATACTGCCTATTACTCCCTCTCATTTTCTTCAAGTTCCAAGAATTTTTCTTTTTTTCTTGGGAAAGGGGAAATGGCAGGGCGGTGTCCTTCAAACCCCATTTTGAAGTCAGCCCAACTTGAAGTGGGACCTGATTTAAAATGGTTGTGGGCAGGGAAAATGAACACGAGAAGTATGGTAATGGTTATGGATCAACACACCTCGAATAACATTAAGTATGAATCTCAACAACAACAAAAAAAACCTCTTAGAAGCTGGCTTATAGATGGTACCTCCTCAGCCCTTGTGGACTAAGAAAAGGTTATGCTGGAGAAAGAGGAAAGTGTTGGTACTTTGTGTTAAAGGCTGACATTTTTTGATCCTGTATAAAATCAGGAGCTATTGGATTTCAATTTTAAACGAAATCAAAGAAATTACAAGGCATGACATTCCTCAAGGTCCTCTGATTTTCATTTCATTTATTATATTTCTATACCGCCCTATAGCCGAACCTCTCTGGGAGGTTCACAAAAATTTAAAACCCTTAAAAGTACATCGTACGACGTGCAAAACCATTTAGATAAAATCATGTAAGGAGATAGCATACACAGAGACAGCATACATGTAAGAACAATTTTTATATAGTACTGCTTGGTTATGTTAGGGGCTTGGTCCACAGTTAAGATGCTGAAATGGTTCCAACAGCAGCCTGTACATCTCTCAAAATTGGAAGAAAGTTGAATTACCGCCGCTTAGAGAAGGGATAAACAGGCTATGGGATGTGGTTTACTTGATAAAGAAGGGAGTCAAAATGAGAATAGGATGATAGGAAAATGTTTATATCCCACTGGAATAATAAAAGTTCAAGGTACTTGATCCATACATACTGTTAGGGATGATTTAATGCTACAATTTTTAGAAGAATATTTATAAGTATATAAACTATTTATATTTTTAGAGAATTTGCTTTGTTATTGATGTGTGCGATTATTAAATAAATAATACATTTAATTTAATTAATAAATAAAATGGGTGTCAGAGTGCATTTGGAGGCTGTTTACATCTGTTTCATGTGCAAGCCTGAACATTTTGTATACTAGCCCCATTCCTAATACTGAGTTCAAAACTGAGGCAGAGGTTGGGGGCCTGGTACCTTAATATGCATGCATGCACTCTACGTGAAAATATTGCTGCTGATGTTTATTCAAATAATTCTGGGAGGTATCCCAAAGTTTTGAATGATTTTTGAAGAATTCTAGTAACTGGCCCTGAGGTAAAAAGGTGCTTTTCTGGTCAGTTGGCAACCTTACCCTAATACCACAAAGAGTCACTGGCTGAATTCGGACAACACGATAGTCAATGGTGGGGTAATAAACAATTTTACAGTTGTTCATCTAGAGGGTACTCCCCACACAACATGGTAATAAATAATCAACTGTGGTGTGGATTAGGATCAGCGCTGAGTTGACTATGGCAGCATTCGGACGACACAATAGTCAATACAATTGACGATTGTCCCCCCCCGTTGCTTATTGTGTCATCCGAATTCAGCCTCTGGCTTTCATTTCCTGAGCTTGTTACACCCTAAATAAAGTCAGGGCAGGCAGAAAAGCTAAGAAAAGGAGGCGTAGAAGACACATGATACTAGGTAACCAGGAGCCAGGATGGCAACCAGCCAGGGAAAGCTGTAGGGACTTAGGAAATGAGTATTGGGCATTGGGGGAAGAAGAAAGAGCCAGAGGGGAGGGATAAAGGATGGACAGAGACCAAGGAGAGCTGCATTTGGCCAGTAGCTGCAGAGGTGGAAAATCACATATTGATTGGAAAGAACTGGCCAAGTTTTAGGCTGCAAGCCTCTAGTAAGATGCACTGTAAAGACATGAAACTGTATAATACAGCAACCATTCCAGAATACTCTAAGCATGCAACAATTATATAACTATTGCCATTACTACATGTAGAAATCCAATTTCATAATTTTCATTTAGGAAAAAAAAATCCTATTTCAATAACAAGGAATGCAAATTGCACTTCTGAAGATAAATCAGCACAGTGTTTATTTTTGAATACGACTCTAAAACTCAGCTCACTCTCATATAGTGGAGTCATGCATTTGTTCAGTGCTGTGATCAACTTGGATGACTTTGTTTTTATTTTGATAACCTATGCCCCTTTCCTTTGGTCCTCTTATTTGTGGCACTGCCCTGACAGCCATTGGTAAAGACTATCTTAAGCAGTTACATACTGCTCCAACAAGTGATTTGGATTAGATTGTTAAAACCTGGAAGCCAGTGGCTGGGTTCACACAACACACTAGGCCAGTGTGGGTTGTTGTTGAACTGTGGGTTATCGTGTTGTCTAAACACAGCGCGTTTTCCGTAGGGAGGGTCATTGTGTTGTCTGAATGCAGCACATTTTCCACAGGGTGACTTATTAACCATGGAGTGTGGCTTATTTTTTTTCAAACAAGCCACCTTGAGAACCCATTGCTTGTTGTTGGGTTGTTCAGAGTAGTTAACAAGCCATTCTGCATGGCTAACAAGCAATCTCATGGAAAACACGCTGTGTTAAGACAACACAATAAGTTCAATAACAACCCACACTGGGTGGCCTAGCATAACGCACTGGGCATGTTAGCGTATTGTGTTAACCCAGCCAAGGGCCAGGCAACTTGTAGCTCTCAGATATTGTTGGGTATTGTTAGCCAGTTTAACCAATGGTGAGACATGATGGGAGTTGAAGCCCATCAACATCTGAAAGACTCCGGATTATCCATCCCTGGTGTATAGCAAGGAAGGCCCATGAGCTGGCCCTTAAGACAGTTTCTGTCAAAGAGCCTGACCAGTTTCACTCATAAAGAAATTAAGAAATGTTTTAGGCTATAAGAGTTAAAGACTGTGTCTGACATCCCTCTTTAGATCATTATTTCTGTTGTAATTTTCCTATCTAGAGAATTAATCTGCTATGCCTGAAAACATTACCAACATTACCAAAACTGCTAAGACCTTATTACTAGATGGCACGAACCCTATTTGGGAGCCTGACCATATTGTGAGGAGATCAGTTTCTGGGAAAAAATATATGTTTGGCTCCTGGACCACTGTCTGGAGGATAAAGTGGCACCAATTGGATTTAGATCAGGGATACCTGCATTTAAATTCTTGCTTGAATGTCACACATCCCAGCCAAACCAACCCCATAGCTTTGTTGTAAGGATAGTGGGAGAAATCCAGGTATGAGCTCCTTGGAGGAAGGGTAAGATACAAATATTAAATAAACAAAACTTCATTGGTTACTTTGAGCTACCAGTGTAATAATCTGTGGAAAGTTGTGAATGATATTGGGGCTCATAAATAATGGGCAAATACTCTATTGCAAAGTTTTTGATTTTCATTTCACTTTTCAACGATTGCATTTCTATACTGTCCAATAGCTGAAGCTCTCTGTGCAGTTCACAAAGATTAAAAACCATCAAAATACATTATGCAAAATGTAAACATACTAACGTATAGACAGACAACACAGACACAGATATATGTAAAGCAATTTCAAACAATCAACAATAAGTCCAGGACCTGTTTAAAACCTTATGATATTCCATGAAATGCTGAATTTCATCAGGGAGATCATTCTATAATGGGGGGGGGGGCACTGTGATGCCGTCCCCTCTGGTCCTCCTTTATTCTTCCCTATAAGTCAAAGGGTCCCAGCAATGGAACGGCCATCAGAGTGCTGCTCATTGTCTCTGTGACTCGCCACCTTTGCCTGGCCTCACAGCAGCCCAGCTCAGCGCTCTATACTCACACCTTCCCTTCCGTTGCCACCATTGAACCCTGTACCCCCACCTCAGGTGCCTCACAAAACACTCCAATGTGAAACAAAAAGAATGTTTATTGACAGCAGGTAAGGTTAAAGAGCGTAATGGTTTCATAAGGTTCAAGCTTATTTGTTTCAGTACAGTTCCATATACAACCCTGCCTACTCTACCCTCTAGACTACACTATCTCTCCTCCCTTCATTCCCCAAAATAACACTAAATGTAGACCCTCCACAGACAAACCCCAGATCTCAACTAGCTTTCTCTCACACATACAATCTCTCTCCTGCTTCCCTTAACTCCTCCCCCTCACTGCTAACAACCAATTCAGACCTTCGAACCAACAGCCACGCAGCATTCTCCTCACATTCTCTCCACTCTTCACACATGTCCAACTAAACTGTTTCTCTGCTAACTCCTCCCAGCTCCTCCTAACAAACTACCAACCTTGTTTCAGGAGTACACACAGCAAATACATCTTTAAACTGCAAACGTTATTCCAACGGTACACATGCATTACAAAACAGGCATTAAACAGCAAAACATCACAGCCACCACTGAAAAGGCCCTCTCCTTGTTGCTGCCTTCTGAATGCTTGGTCCAACCAATGAATATGCATGTCCTTTGCTTTATGCACAAGGTAACTCTCATTCTGTGACAGTATGTATTCACGTGGATCTTTGCAGCATACAAGCGTCGCAATTAGGGATGTGCACTGGATCGGACCCGATCCACGATCTGAGTCCGGTCCAGTAGGAAATCGGATAAATTATCCGATTTCCGATCCCGCAGCTGGATCGGCCGATCCAATCCGAACCGGTCCGAAAAAGCTCCGAACCGGTTCGGCGGATCGGCGGATCGGCGGGCGCCCACTGGCGCCCACCGCCGCTTCCATTGGCGGGCGCCAGCGGGCGCCCGCCGATGAAAGTGGACAGCGGGGGGGGGAGGAGGGGGGCACTTACCTTCTCGGCCCGGTGGCTCCCGTCCGGCGCCGGCGCCTACTACTACTAGCAGGCTCCGCGGCCTGCTCTAGGGTGGCGCGCCGGGTGATGTCATCACCCGGCGCGCTACTCTAGAGCAGGCCGCGGAGCCTGCTGGTAGTAGTAGGCGCCGGCGCCGGACGGGAGCCACCGGGCCGGGAAGGTAAGGAGGGGGTGCGTGGAGGGGAGGAGGGGGCGCGCGGAGGGGGGAGGGGGGCCCTTACTTTTCCGGCCCGGCGGCTCCCGTCCGGCGCCGGCGCCTACTACTCCCAGCAGGCTCCGCGGCCTGCTCTAGGATGGCGCGCCGGGTGATGTCATCACCCGGCGCGCTACTCTAGAGCAGGCCGCGGAGCCTGCTGGAAGTAGTAGGCGCCGGCGCCGGACGGGAGCCGCCGGGCCGGAAAGGTAAGGAGGGGGTGCGTGGAGGGGAGGAGGGGGCGCGCGGAGGGGGGAGGGGGGAGGGGGGCCCTTACCTGCCCGGCCCGGCGGCTCCCGTCCGGCGCCGGCGCCTACTACTCCCAGCAGGCTCCGCGGCCTGCTCTAGGATGGCGCGCCGGGTGATGTCATCACCCGGCGCGCTACTCTAGAGCAGGCCGCGGAGCCTGCTGGAAGTAGTAGGCGCCGGCGCCGGACGGGAGCCGCCGGGCCGGAAAGGTAAGGAGGGGGTGCGTGGAGGGGAGGAGGGGGCGCGCGGAGGGGGGAGGGGGGCCCTTACCTTTCCGGCCCGGCGGCTCCCGTCCGGCGCCGGCGCCTACTACTCCCAGCAGGCTCCGCGGCCTGCTCTAGGATGGCGCGCCGGGTGATGTCATCACCCGGCGCGCTACTCTAGAGTAGGCCGCGGAGCCTGCTGGAAGTAGTAGGCGCCGGCGCCGGACGGGAGCCGCCGGGCCGGAAAGGTAAGGAGGGGGTGCGTGGAGGGGAGGAGGGGGCGCGCGGAGGGGGGAGGGGGGAGGGGGGCCCTTACCTGCCCGGCCCGGCGGCTCCCGTCCGGCGCCGGCGCCTACTACTACCAGCAGGCTCCGCGGCCTGCTCCAGGGTGGCGCGCCGGTTGATGTCATCACCCGGCGCGCTACTCGAGAGTAGGCCGCGGAGCCCGCTGGTAGTAGCCGCCGGCGCCGGACGGGCCGAGAAGGTAAGTGGCGGGGAAGGGGGCTTACCCCCCCCCCCGGAGCCGTCCGCTTCTATCCGCTGGCGCCCGCGGGCGCCAGCGGATGGAAGCGGGCGGCCCCAGGGGGGGTAGGGAGCGCGGGGGAGGGGGTTTACCTGCCGGGGCCGTCCACAGCGGACGGCCCCGGGGGGGGGGGAGGGAGTTAGGCCCCCCCTTACCCACCCGCCGCCATTTTTTCCTCATAGACTTGCATTGCAATGCAAGTCTATGGGGAAAAAAATGGCGGCCGATCCAAAAATGTACGATTTTTGGGTCGGGATCGGACTCGATCCGGTCCGGGGGGCCTCCGATTTTGTCCGAACCGGTCCGGGACAAAATTGGAGGTCCCGATCCGGGTCCCGATCCGATCCGGGGGGTCCGTGCACACCCCTAGTCGCAATATGAAATGCGGAGCATTTGAGTTCCGCCAGCAATGCATTACACCCAGACAAGCCCAGACAAGTCAGCTATATGAGCAGGATCTGTGGGCCACCCACTTTTGACCACAACCAATTCTGAATTGTTCAAATGCGTTTTTTTCTTAAATGAAATATTGCAAGGAATGTTAAGAAATGTTGGACCTTTGATTCAATAGCAACCTTTTCAAATCTGTTTATTTTTTGTGTGTCTTTTTAGAGATTTAAGGGGAAATAAATTTGAGTGTGACTGCAAAGCCAAGTGGCTGTTTTTGTGGTTAAAGATGACAAATTCCACTGTTTCTGACGTCCTGTGTATTGGTCCAGCAGAATTTCAGGACAAGAAGTTAAATGATGTCTCAAGTTTTGATGATGAATGCACCACTACAGGTATTTTAGAAATTCTATTTTACTGAAAATGAATAATGGGAAGAGTGTGAGCTACTGAAGCCCATGAGCCAGAACATTGATAGTGTTTGTTGTACCTGCTAATGTCTTTTTCTAGACCTCTTTGCTGTGTATGTAGCAATTGTCCTGTTTTTAATTATCACATTATTCTTTGCATGAGTACTGATGACAGATTAGTCGCAAGGTAATCATTGTTCATCAAGAACTCATTCCACTGATAAAATATTAAATAGAATGTTTATGAAACTGAATAGTGGGAGATTCGGGACAGTTGAAAGGAAGTACTTTTTCACAGAATGCGTAGTTAAACTATGGAATATCCTACCACAACTGTAGTGATGGCCACCAACTTGGATGGCTTTAAAAAGGGATCAGATAAATTAATGGAGGATATGGTCATCAGGGTGGATTTGATTTAAATCAATTTGATTTAAATCATGATTTAAATCACGATTTAAATCACTACCAGGGTGGATTTGATTTAAATCAATTTGAATCATGATTTAAATCATGATTTAAATCACTACCAGGGTGGATTTGATTTAAATCATGATTTAAACCACGATTTTAATTACTACTCAGAAAGACTCGATTTAATCAAGTGACTTCCCCCTCAAAAGTGCACTCTTCCTTGCTATAAGCTTAATACATATTTTACATAACTCAGAGTTACCAAAGACTCATTCTTGCTGGTATAATCTTAATATTTACAAGCAGATGCAGGTTTCATTTTTAGCTTCTTGTGCAGATCTATTCCACTCCCAATAATCTATTCACTGAATTTTTTGAAACTTAGCACTTAAGAGGTAAGGGATGGGGTTGATTCTGTGTAGATTTGCAAAGGAACAATGGGATTGTGATCGCTGCAGACACAAATTCACAGTTTTGAGAACTGTAAAACCAGGCATCTGTGATAACATCTTCTAGATAGAAAAATTGCCCAATAATCTTACAGAAACCTCTGGAAGAGCATGACATTGTGAACGAATTAATGGAATTCATTTACCAAAAAATTTAAACATTGCATGAATATACAGCCTCATGCTACATAATTAAAAACTAATCCTTATTTCATGATTAATAACCTTTGGACTATAATGTATCTTAAATAGAAAACTATTTTAGATAGATTTTTCCTCAAAAAGCATTTTATTTTTAAAAAAATCGATTTAAATTTTTAAAAATCCAATTTTTAAAAAATCTGATTTTTTTAAATAAATAAAAAAAAATCATTGATTTTTATCCACCCTGAAGGTCATCAATGGCTACTAGTCCTAGTGGCTATATATTATCTCCAGTATCAGAGGCAGTATCTCTCTGTAAACCAGTTGCTGGGGAATGTGAGCAGGAGGGGGCTGTTGCACTTATGTCCTATTTATGGGCTTCCTGTAGGCTCCCCCTTTTTTTCTTACACCCTCCCTATTGGGGGTGGGGAAAATGGGAGGAAGTTTAATCCTCCATTCCTGGTATATGCAGATCCAAACTGGGGCTGTGCACACTTACTCTAGAGTAAAATAAAAGGTTATCTTCAGCTACATGCTGCATAATTGAGGTAATGTGTCATTTGACCCTTACTCATGACCAAGCCCTATTGAACATATCGGGACTTATGAGTTGCACTGTTAAAAGGGCTTCAGCTTCCTCGATCCACTCAGACAAAGCAGAGTAAGTCAAGCCAAAGCTAAGGGTGGAACTTATTGTTATGGATGGATGGCTTAGATCCACTGCCAGAATAGCAATTCTGTGTCCTGTTCTCCCCAAACTCCAGTCACAGGTACTATTACCCTGGACATCACAATGTCCAGACCCCATTTCCCTGATGCTCTCATTTAAAAGGGTTTTGTGCCTTTCAACACCACGCCAACAAGTGCCAGAAAATATACCAAAAGTGAAGTACTAAATTCCTGAGGAGTGTACAAAGGCAGCTCACTGCTGGTGGTGTCTCTGGGATTGGATCACCTGCAATATAACCTCATCTTCATTTCAAGAACCAGTGGTTATTACCAGTAATGTATCATCATTGGTAAATTAACTGCTGTGTGTCCAGTAGAGTTAAAAATTATGTTGTATACCTTTTCAGAAATGTGTACGTTGTGATGAACATGAGTTCAGTGGAGGATGTGCATAAAAACTAGTGACTGAGCATTCACATGAAGGCTTGGAGATTCATTACTGATAGCACAAGCAGGAGATTTTGTGTATTGCCTTGTCAACATGCTTAGTCCTTTTGTGATGTTGGGGTGTATGTGAAGGTGGACAACGTCAGTCAGGAAGTATATACATTGGCCAATCGATGTACATATTCTCTCCGTGTGTGGGAGTGGGGGACTATGCACATGGCCTGGACATTGTGCAAAGCTGACATCAAGGCTATGCTTATTAACTGGGCTATGTATGAAAACATCTCTGATCGATTCACATTCTCTAATATCTCTTGGCAATTATCCATATTGACAAGGCAAAATCCCACTGATTCTGTCAGTTTGTACACAATCTCCTTGTGCCTACATGTGAGTGTGTATAATTGCCAGTGTTTATGTGCATGCACCAGTCAACTCGCTAGTGCGATATTTCTAGTTTGATGTAGCAGTTAAGACCTTATTCTATGGCTCAATTCGGACGACACGATAGTCAATGGTGGGCTAATAATCAACTTTACAGTTGTTCAACTAGGGGGTACTCCCCACACAACATGGTAATAAATAATCAACTGTGGTGTGGATTAGGATCAGCGCTGAGTTGACTATGGCAGCATTCGGATGACACAATAGTCAAAACAAATGACAATTGTTTTCCCCACACCAGTTGTTTATTGTGTCGTCTGAATTGAGCCTATGAGTTGAGAGTTCCTGATTCAAGTTCACCTCAACCATGAACTTAGTGAGGATGGGGGCAGTCCTTAAGCAAGTCTTTACTTCTTAGCCTCGTTTCCCCCTCCCTCAATAAAATGGGAATTGACCTATTTTGCAGTGTTGTAAGGTTACCAAGAATGTAGGAAAAACACTATATAAATGCTAAGTATTATTATTATTGACTTTTACCCCATGTGCTGTACCCTGGAAAAAACACACCACAAACTTTAGGCCAGAGAGAGGTTAGGCTGACCCTATGAAAAGGAGGACAGGGCTCATGTAACTTTAACAGTTGTAGAGAAAAGGGAATTTCAGCCAGTGTCATTTGTATGCCATTAGTCCCTGGTGAAATTCCCTCTTCATCACAACAGTTAAAGTTGCAGGCACTATACTAGAGTGACCAAATACAAAAGAAGGCAGGGCCCCTGCAACTTTAACTGTTGTGATGAAGAGGGAATTTCACCAGGAACTAATGGCATACAAATGACACTGGCTGAAATTCCCTTTTCTCTTCCGCTGTTAAAGTTACATGAGCCCTGTCCTCCTTTTCATAGGGTCAGCCTAAGAGAGGTGCCCTGTATTGATGTGGGGTTGAATCTTGTGTAATATGTGATGGAAGGCCTTTTGGACTTTGTAACTGGAGAAGTGCCAAGACGAGGTGGTTTTGAGATTTTTCCAGCCACACGGTTGCTACTTGATCTGAACAGCAACAACAGGAAAAATAGTTACGGCTTGAAAAGGGATAAAATCAGCGAAATGTTTTCAAAATAGCAGCAGGAGAAGGAAAACGCTGAGAAAGCAGAGCAATGACATTAGTGAAGGAACAATTTCATGGTCCACTTCTAAAATAGAAATGTGATTTTTTTTTTGGTAGAGCATTCCGGCAGCGTGAAGTGGAATTCTTTAGAATCCATACTGTGAAACAAATTGCTGCAATTCCCTCCTTTGCAGTTGGCTTCTGTCACTTAACTGGATATCTAATTTAAGATGTCCTCTTTTAGCTTTACTTAAGCACAGCATAGAATAAAGTACATGCTTGCTTATTAATGCTCTGTTCGCAAATTAAGTTAGAATTTCTCATTCTAAGGTGTATGGCCCATAGGGGAATTACCAGAAGCTAGGAAGAGGTATGGAGGACTAGATCAGTCATTGCCCGGTGTCAGTAAGTCACATTGTAAGCATGGAAAGATTGCTCTTTTAGCACATATCCTTGGAGTTAAAGGGTTAAACTATACAGGACATGTCTGATCTATGTCTTTAAATGCAGATCTGGTCCAAATCAAGGGGTGGGTGGGAAGAAAGGTGATTTAAAGTGCAAGAGGCGCACATGGTGGGGGAAACCAAACCCTCTTTTCCCTCTGATGTCTGTCCCACAAAGTTATTTCCCCCAGCCAGGCTTTTTCAGTAAGAAATTGGCATCTATCTCATGTTAGTTTCTTCCTGCGTTCTGCCAAGTCCAATTGTAATGTGTGTGTTTTCAATTGAATATGTGTTTTCAGATTTTGTGATTCATCAGATTTTACCTTACCAGTCAGTTTCAGTTGACACATTCCACTCAAAAAATGATGTGTATGTTGCCATCGCTCAGCCCGGCATGGAAAATTGCATGGTGCTAGAATGGGATCATATTGAGAAGAACTTCAGGAGTTACGACAACATTACTGGTAAAAACGAATGCATGTCTTATTTGTATTATTACCTAATGGCTTACCGCTTTCTTTAAAAAAAATATATGCAGGCATGAGAACAGTGATTGCCCATTGAAAAGGTTACTCCCATTAATCTCTGCTGAAATTCAGTTGGAGCCAGTGGGCAATTAAAAATCAGCATTAACTAGCAAAATGGTTATACTTATGATGGCTAACAGGTGAGTCAATATTTTTCAGAGATCCCTGAGGACCACAACATGCCACACTCTTGCTTGATCAAGAAATGGGATACAGAACAAAGTGATCCAATATTAAGCTTTTCTACAAAGGCTGTTAAACTGCTGTGTCAACTTTCAATTTTGTTATAGAACTGAAATCCGAGCACTACACAAAGATCATTTCCTTTCTTGCTTTTCTGCTACATAACCTCCAGAGGGTGCTGTGGTATGGCAAAATAGCACAAATACGCAAGTGAGAAAAGCGATTTCTTTTGCTTTAGCAAATTAATGCTGCATTTCCCCTGCTCTAAAAAAGCTCATGGAAAGTGCTGAGTAACACAGAAGCCAAACTGGAGGGTCATGACATTGTCTAAAGACCCTGTAAAAAAATGGTGAGTAGGGAATGAAAGCCCTGGAAATGTATGGAACAGAGTAAACAGCTTCAAACATCTATATTGCTGGGTAGGGACAAAACCTGCTCTTCAAGACACCCCCAAGTAAACTCCTATGGGGAAAGGTGGTACACTAAAGCTATCTCTACATATTGAGGGATGAGGAACCCAATGGGACAGTGCAATATGTCTCTCAATCTCAGAGGAGGTTTTACCCCTATCCAACAGGATGGCTGATTGAACCCAGTTTATTCTGTTTCATAGGACGTAGTGGGAGTCATTGAGCACCAAGTCCACTTCTGTGTGCATAGCACTGATCTGCATTCCATTTCTTGATTAATCTCTCTCTTTCTCTCTCTCTCTCTCTCTTTCAAAAAAGGTGGGTATTGAATTCGTTTAGAGCCATAGTACTGAAGAAGAGGGGGTTAACCCTCCCCAATCCATTTTCCTAGTATAAGTCACCCAAAATTAGCTTTCCCAATGCGTATTGGGAAAACAGTGTTGGGGAAAAGCGTTAAACCGTCACCCTCAGCTCCATCGTCCTGATCCACTCCCTATCGTGGAGTCCTAAGGGCTAGATTTAGGGGGTAGATGTCCCCCTTCGCCCCCTCCCCATTCAGCAGAAGAAGCAGGAGGAGCCCTCACAGGCCTGGTCAGGCAGCAGATGTGCATGTCTCGATTAGGGGTGGCAGCCTGGCAGTCTTAATCAGAAGTGAGAGGATGAAGGAAAGCTTTGGCCCCAGCTCAGCTGAGCACTCCTTGCCTCATCTTGTCTAGTCCCATCTCTTCTTGTCTTGAGTCCTTCTCCGGCATGCAAGTCTGAGCTGAGTGTTTGTTTGGCCTCTGACCAAACGGTGGCCATATTTCCTTCTGCAATGGCGCCAAGTTGGAATATAAGATTCATGAGAAAAAAAAACTCTACCAGAACCATGTTACACTTACATCCTCTACAACACCCTAATAATTCACTCCATACGGTCATTGTATAAGCATACCCCCACACAACCCCACAGCAGTAGCAATTAGACTTCATGTTGGCCATTTGAGGGCAAATGTTGTCCATCTGATTCTAAGTTAAATTAATGATAAATGCTTAATTTATGGAGAGATGGAGAGATGGGGAAAGAAGTTCTGGGCAAAAACTCAGACCGTGATGCGGATTAGAGGCTAGCACAAGGTAGGTTACGGTGCCTTAGTGGAGTACTGGCCAATTTCTGATGGGCTATCTGCTGGCTGGTCCTGGGATTCTTGCAAATGTTCATGTTCCTGATTGCTTAAAACAGATTAGTTATGCCTTGTTAAGAGACCATGAACATGCATGTTTGTTATGGTGACCTAATAGAGCCTCAACTATCAGTAGCAGTAGTCATTCAAATGCAAAAAGTTAGGATGTGGGCCATAAGGCTATATATGAATTTATTTTATTTATTATTTATGTATCACCAAACTGACAGATGCCCTTGGGGTGGTTTACAATATAGACAGCCTGTAGTCATTATGCGTTTAGTTAAAGAAGCATGAAGTCAGGAGAAGTTCAGAGTTTCACTTCTTCTTTTTTTACAAGGAATATAGCACTTGTAAAGCATGGAATCAGTGGGAGGGAGGAATCCGTTACCCTATATTGAATGTCCATTGTGAGCTTTGCATTCAAGGTGAATGAAGTAATATACATTACCATCTAAAGGGGGCTCTTGCATATGAACATCAATTCCAGAGTGTAAGAGCCTATATCTACACTACTGCTTTAAGATGGTTTATAACAGTTTTAAACTGGTTAATAACCATTATTGACCGGTTTAAAACTGTTATAAACTGTTTTAAAGCAGTAGTGTAGATAGGCTCTAACATTACCTACCACTGAACTCAGTTGCATACAGAGAGAGAGAGAGAGAGGCTGCATTTGGACAACACATTAGTCAATGGTGGGTTGAGTAGCCAACTCACAGTTGGTTATTTTGTGGGTACTCCCCACACAACATATTCTTACACAACTGTGGGTGGTTGAGGCTGACATTGAGTGGACTAATAGTCAACCCAGCATTTGACTGACACAGCCCCCACCCCTCTCCCCACCCTCCCTCCTTCCTCAGTCCTCCCAGTTCTATCCCAGCAGCCTCTGCAAGTTGCATCAGTTGTAGCAGAGTGGCAGCCACCGCTTTGGTCACTCTAGCCGCCTGCCTCTATGGGCTTGTGTTTTAACCCACTCACCACACGCCATTAACCCACTCACCCCTCCCCACAATACTTTAAGCAACTGGCTTCGAGCTAAACAACTTGCAAGCCAGTTGTTTCTCTCTGTTGCTTATTTGGGCGGAATAGCATACCGTCAGTGGTTTGTGAGCGGTGTGTTATCCTCCACACAACACAATAAGCAACACAACTGACGATTGTTCCCCCCCCCCAGTTGCTTAATATGTTGTCCGAAAGCAGCCAGAGAGAGACAGCCAGAGACGGGGGGGGGGGGGATCCACTCGTTAAGCTCCAGGATCTCATCTAATTTGACTTGTAACAAAAAGATGGCAACCAGGAATTGTCTTTTAAATATATGTTTTCAACTAAGAGTTGTTCCTGCTCATTGGAAAGGAAAGAAGTAATAAATCTTTACAATAAAACATGCCCCATTAGATATTTTTAGGAACATAGGCAGCTGCCTTATACTGAGTCAGACCGTGGGTCCATCTAGCCCAGTCTTGTCGAGACTGAGTAGCAGCAACGGCTCTCCAGAATTTCAGGCAGGATTCTTTCCTCGCTCTACCTGGAGAAGCCGGAAATCAAAGCCGGTGATCACATATTTATTTATCCTTGTATAAAGGTCTATCAGTTAGACAAGCAATTTCTTGAAGGAACATCCAAAAGTGTCTGCCGATAACGTTAGTCAATACCTGCCTCCTCCCATCTCCTCCTAAAGGTACGGTGGTATTCTTTCCTTCACACTTCACACTTCATCTTCCCTTCCTTTCCTTTCCTTCCAGATCTTGTCTTCCTCTCCACACATGACAGGTCAAACCCTTTTTCATGTAACTTGTTGTTAGCTAATAGAGGACACTGTGATGCATAGTCAGTTGCATTAAGTCTAATTACGATAAACAGGCCCATTAGCGTGCTAGAAAGTGTTCCAATTCGGTGTCATTCCTCGTACTCAGGGGGACACCTCTTTCAGAAAATCTATACTCTGAGCTAAAGTACAAATGTCTGAACAGATCTGTTCCTTTTGACTAGTTTTTTGGTGGGGCAGTTTGGACACAATTGTACCCTGGAAAGATAGTTCCCTTCCTCACCTGCAAGTTCAGGGCTTTCGGTGAGCCAAGGCAGCTGAGGAGTGATGCAAAATTGTACGTCAGAGAAACAAACTCAAGTCAGTTCCCATAATGCAGGATTCTCAGCAATGGCTGTATTTCTGTGATGGGCAAGGAGAAAGAGAAGCCCAGAACAAAAACCATGCAAAGAACAAACATGAGCGCCTAGTTTAAACTCTGCCCTTGCCCACCACTGTTGTGTGTAGCTCCTGACAGATTACACCTGAGCAAAAGCAACCTTTTGTGGGGCAGGAGGAAGTTCCCCACCCCTGTGATAAGGCAACTAGGCAGGGAAAAGATGTGTGGTGGGACAAGCCGGTAGCGGAAACTAAAGCAGGAGTTCCCAAGCTTTTTGGAATGTTGAGGCAGTGCTGTGAGCAGTCTCACAAAATGGCTGTCATGGTGGGGAGTTGCCCACTCATAAAATGACTGCCATTGGGGCCATGGCCAGTCACAAACACTCATCTCCCAGAAGGCAAGCTGGTGAGATTAAAAGAAAAGTAACTTGCCCAAGAACCTAAGTACAAGGCAGCTCCAGAACACAACACAACACTTTTAAACCAGAATAAAGATGGTGCTGGAGGGCAGCCTTTTGCTTTGCAGCATGTCAGCCTCCCATTTGAAACAAATTAATTACAAAAATATGTAAAAATAAAATAGAATTCTGGAGAGGCAGGGAGCCAGATAGGTACGGTGGGTATATTGATGTCTACAAGCACCAAGTTGGAGACTCCAGGGTTAAAGCAAATCGGTTTTAGTTTTGCAGATCCTTTCATGGGGTAGAAGAACCTTTCTTGTCAATTCAAGTCAGAGGCACAAGTTTGTGCTTAGATTACTGTTAATTGAAAGATCTGTAAATGAAGCAGTCCTACTGCCCCATAGCTCTGCAGCAGTCATTGGGCCTGTTCAGACAACACATTAAGCCATGGTTAGTGAGCTTGTTTAAAATGTGGTTAGGTAGCCAACATGGTTAAGAATGGTTCACTCAACATGCTAAATCATGGTCCACATGCCATAATTTTATTTATTTATTCAAACATTTATATCCTGCCCTATATCACAAGGATCTCAGGGCAGCGTACAGATAAAACAGAACAATAAATATACAATTCTAAAATAAATGAAACCATTCATATGTTAAAACCAATGTGAAATTTTAAAACAGTAAAATCCAGTTAAAACCCATGTCTTAACCTGGCGCCAAAATGAAGCCAGTGCCGGCACCAGTCGGACCTCCAGGGGAAGGGCATTCCACAGCCAGGGTGCCACAACAGAGAAAGCCCTCTCCCATGTCCCACCATAGCTTATATCTCGCGTTGGTGAGGCACGGAGAAGGGCTCCTCCGACAGATCTCAGATCTCGGGCAGGCAGATATAGGGAGAGGCACTCCCTCAAGTATCAAGGTCCCAAGCTCAAAATGCTTAACCACCATGGCTTAGTGTGTCATCTGAATAGGACCATTCAGATTATCCTCTCTAAAGCATGGGTCTGTCTGGGGGAAATTGGGGCCCTCCACAACCACCTGGGGTTGCACCCCTCCTTAGAACTGCTACAGTTTTGCTTGAAATCCTTATGCACTTTGTTTTAAAGTAAATTTACTTTTTTGCTGCCGTACTGCCAAATTTCTACCACTAATGGCAAGATTATTTGCAAGATTGTTTTTGTGAACACTAGGCTTTACAGGAAGGACTAGCTGTTGTTAATAGCTTGCAGCAGGAGGGAGCATAGAGCATATGCTTTGCATACAAAAGCTTCTGGGTCAGATGTGATATGAAAAAACCTCTGGTTGGGGCTTTGAAGAGCCACAGAGAAGACTATACTGGACTAGATGGACAATAGCCTGACCTGGTAAAAGGCAGCTTCATTTATCATTCCTGTTTCTTCCCTACAGATAGCATAACCACTGCAGTGATCTTCTATTCCTGGTTGCCCAGCACTGAGATCGTTCGTTGATGTTGCAAGATTTTAATGATACTCTTCTCAGGCCAGCAAGCACATTGGTTTCTCACGTTGTGTTTTGTTGCTGGAAGTTGCAATAATGCCACAGACACCTATTATGGGATGGTGTCCATAATAGCACTGGCAGGCTTGTCTCCTACCTTTCTTTGTTAGGGACTCCAGGGATCACAGGGTTTGGGGCCTAGCCTGGTCGACTACCATGGCCATTATGTGCTCAGCCTTCAGAGCCTTCTACAGGCACAGCAGATGTGTTTGCCTATAAATACTAGCAACCTGGACTGTGGTCCTTGCCTGTTCTGGCAGGCCTACCTAGTTGAAATTTAAGATGTTTCATTGTTATTTTAATAATGTATTAGTTTTATATGTTTTTAATCAGTTTTATGTATTTTATACTATTTTGTATTTAATGTTGTTCCCCGCCTTGATCCAGAGGGAGAGGCGGGTAAGATGATGATGATGATGATGATGATGATGATGATGATGATGATGATTATACAACAGAGGCACAATTTTTCCTTCATTCAGGCTCCAGATTCTAGCTCAAGCTAGGGGTTTTTAGTTTGGCTGTCTAGATTTATGTACAGCTACCCAAAGTGCCAGATTGACCAATTTATAAGCCCACAAATTAGATTTTTAATCTACCAATCTGCAATTAAATTGATTCAAGACTGTAGTTCTACCAACAATATATCCGTTCAGTTTTCTCTAATATTGACTGTGATTCATTTCAGGCCTTCAATTATGAGGGAATGTATTCACTGGCCAGGTTTCCAAATTTGTATCCGTATGACATTCTCAATGGAAATATTGTCTTCTCGTGGCTATTTTGATTGTCCTGGCCCCACCTCTAAAGCCAATTCAAAACAATTAGAAATTATTCAGTATCTTGTTTACAAGCTTTGATTGTACTCTAATATTGTTGCTCTGTTTGAGCCAACAGGTCAGTCGATAGTAGGATGCAAAGCAATTTTGATCGATGATCAAGTTTTCGTGGTGGTGGCTCAACTTTTCGGTGGCTCACACATTTATAAGTATGAGGAAAGCTGGACAAAATTTGTCAAATTCCAGGATATTGAAGTTTCCCGCATTTCAAAGCCAAATGATATAGAGCTCTTTCAGATAGAGAGCGAAACATTCTTTGTCATTGCAGATAGCTCAAAAGCTGGTTTGACGACAATTTATAAATGGAACAACAAGGGATTCTACTCTTACCAGTCCCTGCATGAATGGTTCCGGGACACAGATGCTGAGTTTGTTGATATAGATGGAAAATCTCATCTGATCCTGTCAAGTCGCTCACAGATTCCCATCATCCTTCAATGGAACAAAAATTCCAGAAAGTTTCTCCCACACAGTGAGATCCCGAACATGGAAGATGTGTTGGCTGTGAAAAGTTTTCAAATACAGGACAACCTCTACATCTCACTCACAAGATTTATAGGTGACTCAAGAGTAATGAAGTGGAATAGCAAACAGTTTGTGGAGATCCAGGCTCTCCCATCACGGGGAGCCATGACCCTTCAGCCTTTCTCCTTCAAGAATAATCACTACCTAGCCCTGGGAAGTGACTACACCTTCTCCCAAATATTCCAGTGGGATGATGAGAAGAAGCTCTTCAAAATATTTAAGGAGATCTATGTGCAGGCCCCTCGCTCGTTCACAGCTGTGTCGACAGACAGAAGAGATTTTTTCTTTGCTTCCAGTTTTAAAGGCCATACACAAATATTTGAACACATAATTGTTGACTTGAGTTTATGAAGGCGCTGGGAGGGAGAGAGGTGGGAGGGGGCAACTCATGTACAATGACATTTCCACACAGACACAAATGGAAAGGGCAGATTACTCACTCCCTGCAGGTAGGATGTGCCTCTGGCATTAGTCAGCAGTTTTCTGAACTTTTTAGAAGTTTGCATATTTAATCAGGGATTGCATTAACTTGGTTAACTGCATGCCATGCCCATTTTACCATTGGCAAAGTAAGGACACTTTAAAGCCTATTATTACTCAGAGAACGTGTGCAATGCATTAGAATTAAGTCTAACGTATCTAAAACCATGATGGAAAATTGAAGGCAGCGGTGGGAAACCAGGAGAGAGGCAGAAAAAGCGCTGTGCAGAAACAAAAGGAGAAAAACTCCAGCCTGAGTCACATTCTTTTCAGAATTGGTCTTTAAAGGGCTTGAATTTGTAAAAGCAACAAGTCGGAAAAGCCTGTTCCGATATCTTTGCTTTTGTGAGCGTGGATACCTCTTGGCATCCCAGAATGAGGTGGAACCAGCTCTGCTTGCTTGCTGGCCCCCTAAAGCAGATATTACATGCCCAAGGTGCTTTAGGAGGAGGAAGCAGCGCATATGTGATCTATTCCCTAATCATCTCTCCCAGGTGACTAGCCCACAGCGGTCCCGTATTCAGTGGTCCACCAGGCTCTTAAGCAGTTCAGTTAATAGCCCGACCACCAGTGCTGATACAGTCATATTTATGGTGCAACTAGATATTAGAGGCATACAGCTGCTCCCAACCTCTAGAAGTAGAGTGTTTCAGTAGAGTGTTTCCAACATTCAGTGTTTCTCTACTTCAATTATTTCATTGGCTGCTCACTCTGTTGGATCCAAGTAAAGTTGAACTCTTCAAAGCCCCTTTGATTTCGATAGGGGAGTTTTTATGTACATGCTTAACTCTCCCGTTGAAAAGAATTGGACTTACCTTTGACTGGATCATGCCCTCTTAATTCTGCCTTACTTCTTTCATTTGCTCCCTGATTAATTTTGACATGGCATCCTATGTCCTGACTAGAACTTGGTGTTTGCAATTGGTCAATTTGTGTCTTCAGTTTGTATATTTTGTTCACCAGATGCTTAAAAAAAAACACCCTTTGTGAATCTCACAAAGATGGCCTTCTTAGGGCTCCATCACACCTACTCCTCCCCCCCCCCGGTTTGGGTCCGCAGTTTCTCCTTCCGTTTACTTAGTGAGTCGAGCGCGGGGCATATTCATGTCTGTGCATTCACGTCTTTTTACCTGTATCGTTACTATGCCGGTGAAATCTCCCGTTCCTACGTTCTCCCCCTGCAGTTAATTTTTAAAGTATTTTTTTAAATTTCTGCACATATACAATAGTACGGCAGCCTGAAACTGTGCAATTACAGTGAAACAACACACTATGCTTTCCCCTAAGATCATATTAAAAATATAAGTAAAGAGAAAGTATTGCAATTCGTTTTTGAAGACGTTTGTGGTCAATGGTGGCATGGCAAGGGGAAGCCAACATTGTTCTGGTCAGGAAACCTAGACATGCCTACTCAGGAGTAAGAACCATAGAGCAGAATGGAACAAGTCCCGGGCGCAGGTGGCGGCAGCCTCGCTCACCTTCTCTGCGGGGTGTTCAGGCGCCCTCTCTCCCTCCCCCTTCAGGGTTGAGCAGTTGAGTGGAGAACCAACCCGCCCTCCTCTTTTGTCAGCGAGACCGCCCTTTGACACACATGCCACCAACAAAAAACAGGATGGCCCAATATCGCGTAAGGACAGCAATACACGGGAGGGGGAAAAACCAGACTTTCCTCGCTTCAAAATAAGATAGAAAACTGAGGGGAAGAGGCGAGATAGGCGCAGGACAGGGACGACGTCATGGGAGTGAGTACCGCACTGCAAAAACACATACCAGGCATGGCGAGAGTGTGATAAATCGCAGGTGTGATGGAGCCCTTATTAAAACATGGGCCACTTGATTAGGTGGGTCTGAAGACTATGTGCAAAAATCAGATTGCTTCCAATTATTAGACATTCCTATATTTATTGCAAGAACAATGAAATGGTAAGCTAGACTGACATTCGATGGTTTCAGGATGATCGGTCCCATCTCCCACAGAATTCTATTGTTTTTGAATTTATATTATATGTCCAGAAAAGCATGTTTACGAACAGAAAAGGGATATTATTGATAATTATAATGCCATTAGCAACCATATTAACCCCTCCATTCTCACCCCTAAAAGATCATCAACATAAGATACTTCAGTGCATAGTTCGCAGTGCATTACCAGAATAATCCACTGTATAACATTGATGGCTTTGTACCTTCCAGGTTAAGACTATTCTTGTTTTTCCACATCTGCATAACTCAGAAGGCGAACCTAATTTTCAAGAAATGTACTTTCCTTCTGAAGACCTTAAAACAGAGTATGTGACACTTGTTTGTGCAGAGTCCAGTAGGGTTAAGTTCCTAGCACAACCTAGCCTGTTTCCCCAAACCAAAAAGCCTCAGTACTAATATAAAATGTTGGCAGGTTGCAGGTCAGAGAACATACCTAAATCTTCTGCAATGAAAACATCGCGGGGACAGGTTGCTGTTATACCTTCTTTTCTGGGTCCCATTGCTCCTCTTCCTCTCCTATGTGCAAAGCAAATGGAGCTTCAAAGTTGGCTCACAGCAGATGGGAGTGGTGGATGAGCAATAAGATCAAGGAAGGGGAGGGACATAAGGCACATGGGCAGCAATGCTTCTTATTGCTAAAGGTACAAGTGTGAGCCCTGGTTTGAAACTAGCAACTCTAACTAATGAATGTGGCCTGTTTCGGACGACACACTAATCAATGGGGGTGGCGGGGGAACAACAGTCAGTTGTGTTGATTATCGTGTCATCTGAATGCTGCCTCCGTTGCCTAAAATGTCGTCCGAATGCTGCTGATGAGTAACACAATGGTCGATTGTTTCCCCTCCCCCTCCGTTGATTAGCGTGTCATCTGAAACAGGCCTATGTGCTCTCTCTCTCTCTCTCTCTCTCTCTCTCTCTCTCTCTCCTTAACATAGGTCCCCCCATTAGTTTAAGGTTTTATTTGGAGATTTCTGTAAGTGCTTTGTTTACAAGCAGAGCTCTTCAGTCAAGTATAAAAGATGGCTCCCCGTTCTTATTTTCAATGCTGCATTTTACATAACATTTTTGCACCATGCAGGCCAGATTCTCTTTTACCCCTACCCATTTGAGACAGGTCAGTGAAGCGATAGCTGTTCACATCGGTGTTAAATGAAGCACTGAAAATGTTAGCAGTAGGTCACTCCAGGCAATCCAGCTGTTGAAAAGCTCTGTTGATGCCAAAATGAAGCCACTCTAGTGCGTGATTCAAGAATCAACGTTGTTCAGCGGGCTTTAAAAAGAAATGTTACAGCTTAGAGTTGATAAAATGAAGGTTGTAGCCTTCATTCATCATAACTAGAGTGACCCTACAGTGTGTGGAGACTTTGTCATGGTTGGCTGAGAAAAGCTATATGTTCACGCAAAACAAGCTGTGTTCTCCTCTTCCGCTCAGGTGATAAAGCAAAGCAGCCCATTCTCAGCATCTGGATATAGCAATAGCTGGCATTCAGAGCAATAAATATAATGGCCCAGATCCAAAGAAAACACCAAAGACTCTTGTGGCACCTTAAAGACTGCCAAATTTATTGTGGCGTAAGTTTTCGTGGATTAATGTCCACTTTGGCAGATGCAACCATGAAAACTTACCCCAAAATAAAACTAGTAGTCCTTAAGGTGCCATAAGGCTCTTTGTTGTTCTTGCTGCAGCAGACCTAACATGGCTACCCCTATCTACAGTCCAGAGAAAAGGAAGCATGCTGATATCCCACTGGAATCAAGGGGAGAAAGCACCTCATTCTTCAGTTCCATTTATTTCAATGGACTGTAAGTGCATGTAACCAACACTGTATTGTGCTCCTCCACACCCAGTATAATTTCATTATAAAATAAGAGAGGCACATTCTACTGCACCCCACAAATCGTATTAGAATCCCCTGAATCCCCTGTAGCACTAGTTGACCTCAATTTTCCTATTCACGATAAGGAGCAGCATGTCTGGCAAGAAGCATGATTATTGACTCTATGTTACGACATGTGGAATGTGAAGAAAATATATCACAAGATGATAGTATTAGGTAACATAAACACTGAATCCATGGAAATAATCAAAATGGAGTCTGAGTTGCTTTGTTTTCATAAAGTACTTCTTAATGCACAGTAGAAGAAAATTATCATGTTCAGACGACACACTAAGGCACAATGGTTAAGCATTTTGAGCTAAACATTTTGGCTTTGCCTGTCATGTGAACCATTCCTAATCATGGTGGCTACATAACCACGATTTAAACACTCTGGCTGAATTAGGACAACATGATAATCAATGGTGGGGTAATAATTAACTTTACAGTTGTTCATCTGAGGGGTACTCCCCACATAACATTTATTTAGTTCCAATTATATACCACCCCATAGCTGAAGCTCTCTGGGCGGTTTACAAAAATTAAAACATTGAACATTAAAAACACTGATATTCAAAATTTAAAACCATAAAGCATAAAAACAAGTTATAATTACAATATCCTTTAAAACAACAATTCTGGGTCAAAAACACAACAACAACAACACAAAACTCCTCATCATATGCTGTTAAATGCCTGGGAGAAGAGGAAAGTCTTGACCTGGCGCCGAAAAGATAACAATGTTGGCACTAGGCGAGCCCTGTCAGGGAGATCATTCCAGAATTGGGGGGCCACCACAGAAAAGGCCCTCTCCCTTGTTGCCACCCTCCGGGCTTCCCTCAGAGTAGGCAACCGGAGGAGGGCCTTAGATGTGGATCGTAGTGTATGGGTAGATTCATGTCGGGAGAGGCGTTCCATCAGGTATTGTGTTCCCAAGCCGTATAAGGCTTTATAGGTTAGAACCAGCACCTTGAATAGGGCTCGGAAACGTATAGGCAGCCAAGGCCTATAAATAATCAACTGTGGTGTGGATTAGGATCAGTGCTGAGTTGACTATGGCAGCATTCGGACTGACGATTGTTCCCCCCCCCCCCCAGTTGCTTATTGTGTCGTCCGAATTCAGCCACTCACTAACCATTTGCTTAGCGTGTTGTCTGAACATGCCCACAATTACTAGCTTTTAAGAGCTATATATGAGTTAGTACACAATCCACCTAAGTTAATATCTGTTTATTTCACTGGGCAGAATTTAATTATTAGTAGTAATAGTACTGAAAATCATTTATATCCTGCTTTTCCACTATGGAGCTCAAAACAGCACAGATGGTTCTCTCTTGTTCTCTCTCTCTCTCTTTCTCTCTCTCTCTCTCTCCCCCCTCCCCCCCTCAATTTTATTCTCACAACAATTTTGTGAGGCAGGTTAGACTGAAACACAGTGTCTGGCTCAAGACTTCATGGCTCGCTTTGGATTTAAATGGTGGTCTCCCAGTCCTAGTCCAAGAGCCTATCTACATACGCAGGATATAACACTTTGAAAACGTTTTGAAAACTGTATATGGAGCGTATCCAGGGCCCCAACAGTTGTCACTACTGTTATAAACCGTTTTAAACCATTTTAAACTGTTTTAAAGCAGTAGTGTAGATAGGCTCCAACACTCTAACCACCATACCACACTGGCTTAACTCTTCCACTGAATTCAGTGGAACTTAAAAGCACTTAATTTTGGCTGCATCAGGCCTCTGTCTGTAATATTAATTTCAGACAAATTGTGTGTTAGCCACTGATGGTCAATACAGACAATAATTAACTAGTGGACCAATTGTTTATTTGCTATAGGGCAGCTTCCTATGTTGCTAAGCATACCCAAGATAGCAAGCATTTTTCTGTTAGGCACAAGGTGTCCTCAATTCCAATAGATTTCTGTGTATTCACATCACTTTATTTAATTGAGCCCTTCACTTTTGTAGTTTGCTGTTTTTAATAGGTCTCTCAGGGTTACATAAATGAGTCCCATGCAGCAAGATATAACGGGGCGGCACATGGCTGACAGCCAGCGGCATCTCTTCCATTAGTATACTTGCCTTGAAAGGCCAAAGAGGTATTGAAAATGCATCGTTACAAAAACATGAATGGATCCATTTTGAAGTCAACCACTCTCAGTAAACATCTTCCATAAAGACATTTTAAGCCACACTTCCTTCCGAAGGAGATTTTAATCACACATACTCCAGTGGCGCATGCAGCCTAAGAAAGTTTCTGTAAGGTTAAAATACATTGGTCTTGATGCAGCTCTAGTTTAGGCTGACCCTATGAAAAGGAGGACAGGGCTCATGTAACTTTAACAGTTGTAGAGAAAAGGGAATTTCAGCCAGTGTCATTTGTATGCCATTAGTTCCTGGTGATATTCCCTCTTCATCACAACAGTTAAAGGTGCAGGCACTATACTAGAGTCACCATATACAAAAGAAGGCAGGGCCCCTGCAACTTTAACTGTTGTGATGAAGAGGGAATTTCACCAGGAACTAATGGCATACAAATGACACTGGCTGAAATTCCCTTTTCTCTACAACTGTTAAAGTTACATGAGCCCTGTCCTCCTTTTCATGGGGTCAGCCTACTCTAGTTACAGGAAACTAGTCATGCGTATCAAATGTGGCCCCAGATGAGGGCGTGCCCTGGAGAGATATCCAGCCACTTCAAAGGGGCTCAACTACAAAGCACTGATTCAGGTCTTGCCCCTGCCAAGAGGAAGATGCTTCATCCATCCCATTTTTTCCCCACCACAACATGGGGATAATAATAGTCGCCAGTCCTACAGGGCTGCTGCAAGAATTACCCGCTGATGTATATGAAGTACTTTGAAAACTCAAAAGTGCTTTGCAAATGCTGTTTCTGATTATCAGAATCCTGACATGCTTCCGTGCATGGGATCTCCTTTGCCAGATCAGGCACAATCCACTGCAGAGGCCCCATTGAAACCAATGGCATGGGAGTCGTGACCAATGGGAGTCTCTTTAATTTTTGTACACTTTTTTCCAATTGGGTTTTGCTAGGTTGTGCCCATTGGTCCAGTGTATGCCTTTCAGAAACGTTTTCATATGTTCTGTCAAGGTTAGAGTAAGCATTACTACAGTACACAAGTGACATTGTTACTGAAAATCACCAGTCACATGGGTAAAAACAATGAGTGGTAATTATAACATTAAAATGCAATTCAAATAGGGAGCACAAGGCCAACAATATGAAACAGCAAGAAAGTCTCTCTCTCTCTCTCTCTCTCTCACACACACACACACACACCAACAACAACAACACCTGAGCAAAGCAACCCCTCAGCCCCAATCCAGCTTCAATGCTAAAAGGTTTTGCAAGTAATCAAAATAAAATTAGTTGTGCTGAAATCCCTTTGAAATCAATACTAGAGTACAGAGAACCAACCATTGGATACCCATCAGTTCCAGTGGGATTTAGGAACAGCTAATTTATTCCGATTTGCATCCAAAGAATATGTATGAAGTACCACATTTAAAACAGCAACATTATAACTACAGATCTGGAGATCATGTTCTCGACATGGGATATTAACAGCCTAATCTCATGCAAAAGCAGGTGCTCCTAAACTCATTGAAATCGATAGGTGCCCCTGTCTCTGCATGAGAATAGGTCAGAAGATTTCATACATAAACATATTTTGGGTGTAAATCTCAATGAAATAAACAGAACTCACTTCCAAGCTAACATGGGCTATGGTCTAGCCAAAGTTAAGTAAATGTATGTGTTAGTGGAGGAGAGCTATGTAGAGAATTGCATGTGCAGCTATCTCATTGAAAGCAATTTGATGCAAAGAACTTTACTCCGGTTGGTTTATTTCCATGGTTGGGATTATGCTGAGACACATTTATGCAGAAACTAAATTCTGAAAACAGACTGATTTTCCTTCTGCAATGAACAATGATCCGTCACAAAATCAGCTGCAAGGACACCATCCAGCTAAAGTTAGGAACTTTAAAGTCCAATTGATTTCAATGTGACAGTTAAGGATACCCATAATTTCCTCATTAAGCACATGCTTAATGCTATTAAAATTAATGGGATGTTAAAAAAAAAAATTCACTTCGGCTGTATTACGCCCTTGGTGTTTGAAAGGTCAGATTAGACCTGGCTGATGGCACTGGGATCCCAATGGACCAAAATAAAAGGGATGGAATTAAAAAGCCTTCTATAACATTTTTTTCCCCTTTAAAGCAAAAACAGGACACAACTTTTAAATAGGGAAGAACATGATATAAAATAGCCTTCTCAAATCATACTTCCACTGTTTTTCCAGCATATTGCAGTCCAACCATGAAAAAATGGGAAATATAGAAAAGGGGAACATCCAGGTTGCAGGATGAAAATTATTTCGTTAGTAGGGGAACAGGTCTTGGATATAGGTGAATCCAATGCAACTATGTAGTTGCCACTGCCTGTGCTTGGTGAAGGAACAACAGGCATGATCTAGCTCCAGTTAAGCACACTTAAGTCCCACTGATTTCATCATTGCAGGGGTAAAGCATGACGCACATGTCCATCTGACCGAACTCAGTGGGATGGAAGTGAATATCTATGCATATCTCATACTTTCGTATAACTAACTATGACATGAGACATGGGCAAGGAGGAGAGGTAAATGAACCACACACTATGCCATTTGGCACAGTTTTTATGTATCATGTATAAATGCAGTAGTTTATAAAAGTATAACACAGTCTTGTGGCAGCAATAGAAGCATTTTAAGGCTGTACATAAAAGTAGCTCTTTTATGGAAAGCAGATTAATGACCTTCTATAATACTAATGCATATGTGTACTCTACTAATATGTGAATAAAGTAAGAATTAGCAAACCAGGAGCCATGATGTCCTGTGTCCAGTACAATGGTTGGCTCAGAAGTAAGAGACGGAACGCGGCTCAGTTTGCTTGCAGTGTTGGATGTTCCTCAGAACGTCTGCCCAGTTCTGCTGACAAGGGAGTCCGCCTGACTGCCATTTGAAATGAAACCCTTCTTAGCCAGGCAGTACTGGCCCATGATCGCCAGCACTGGCTGCCTGAAGCAGAACCCAAATCCCCTCGCTGATCAACACTTTAAGAAGTCTTGCTGCATCCCTCAGGCACCAATTCCTGCCTTCAACTCCCCACCCCTTCTTACAGTTCTGCAGGGAGCAGGCCAATTCACCTTGCTGCATGACAGGGCTGGCTCTGCAGCCAACACATCTGCTGCTGAAGCTGTTCATCAGGGTACTTCCTCATGAGCTGATTCGCCATCCATCAGTGAGGGTTCCAGCACCACTACTTGAAAATAAGCCTCTCCCAGACCACAGACCTGCTCCTAATGAGGGGCTGCAGCAAATCTGTGCTTGTGTGATGAAAGAAGCTGGCGCCTTCCCACTCTGCCGAGCTACCGATGGTCTACTGCTTCCCTCCATGGTGGACGATCTCCTCCACCCCAGCTCCTGCCTTGGCAGTTACAAACTCGTTGGGAATTGGATCTGCTTTTCCCCACATAGCCCTTCCTTTGCAGACCTCTTTACCAGAAATTCCACTCCTGTGGACCAGATTCTAACAAATGCCTGCTGACAGGCCCCACCATGTTCCCTGCCCCTTGGAGGTATTACCTTTTGACTCTGTTTGTAAATGGCACGTGCCACAGCCATTTTGAATATTCAACCCCCAATTGGGCTGATCGAGGGTTGCTATGTGATGTCTGAACCTGGACACAAAACAACCCACAGTAAACCTACAATTAGAAGGTTAACTGTGGGTTATTTAGCCCACAATTAGCCTATAGTGTCCAGGTTCAGATGTCATGTAGCGAACCCAATGAAGAGCTGAATATTCAAAAAGTCTGTGGAACGCACACATGCTGCAGCAAATTGTGGGTTCATTAATTAAACCATGATTTGCTGCCATTACATGCAAACAGCCCCACCATCATTGCCACCTCTATAGGTGAAGTGGGCAGGTTCAGCCTGTATTGACAGCAGAACTCCATCCTATGGTTGCATTAGCCTAAACTTGAATTAAAATAATAAAGCAAGGGGAGGTGGAAACAAATACCAAACTTAAATACCCTTACATTCACAACCTAAACATTTAAGTGTTAGCAATAACTCTCAGTGTTTTAAACTGTTTGAGTCGTATTGCTTTATAGCAGCAAACCCATTATTATCTATATAAGAAAATGCAAATAAGTTCAGCATCAATAGGATACACAGAACAGCAAAGAAACAGCCTCAATGAATGGTATTATTCATGCATTTGGCTCACAATCCTTTGGATCTGATGTGCAGGTTGTCCTTTGAAGACAGTGGAGTCTTCTTTCTTTCACACATGAGTCCTGCAAATAATTAAAAGCTGGCAGGCTGTACAGACCTCCCCACACCTCCGGAGCCGCTCTTCTCTTCCTGAGCCAGACAGAATCTCTAGAACCTCCTGGGAGCAGTCAGCCCACCCTTGAAATGCTACACACTCACACATTATATTTAAATATATATCTTACATTACCTATCAATAACTTTAAATAGGTACTTTGGTCCTAGCTAACAAGTCAAGGAATGGTGGCTCCTGAACAGAATGCTGGACTAGACAGACCCTTGGTCTGAGCCAGTATGGCTCTTCTTACGTTCTTATGCAGCAGTGACACCCCTTTCATTTTATACTGGACCAAAGAATCATCTAAAGCACAAAGAACTCCTAGCTTCCTTCTGGACTGTGTCCTGGCTAGAAATAGCGGTGAATTGGAAATCATTGACCTAGTTCGCACGTAATCACTAACTATGGGTTAAACTACGCATAGTTAACAGGGGACGTGCACTTGTAACTTCCAGTTTGTATTCGCTTTGCTAAATGATCCAGGAAAGCCCCATAACTGTGTTTTTCATCATGACAACAAACCGTGTCTCCCTCTAGGGTTGTTTCTGGATTGTTTCTCTCTCCACGACCCAAAGTTCCATGTTTGCACATCACAACAAACAAACCAGGAGCAAGGTGTTACTAGGTTGTTTATGAAAGTGGATGTAGAGCAGTAGTTGCAAGCCGGATGCGGGGCGCTCCCTCCCTCCTGCACAGCCCCTAACTATGGGTTATTTAGCCCATAGTTGGTCATTATGTGTGAACAGGGTCAACGAAAGAACCCTCTATTACAATGTGGAAACAGCAGCTTTGGGACCATGCTTTGGTGGAGAAGCTTACAAAGGAGAACCCGGAGCAGAAAGATCAAATACAGTCCAACAGCTTTTATAAGAACATAAGAGCCATGCTGGAGCAGATCGAAGTCCATCTAATTCAGTATGGTATCCATTTACTGAATTTGCCAATGATTTAAAAGCCACTGTACAGCCATCGATATCTCACGGAAAGTTGTGGAGAGACTTGCTAGGCTGTTCTAGAGGGTCTCTTTTCATGTGGAGAGTCAAGCTGGGTTCAGAATAGGAATGAAATGCAAAAAAGCCCTATGCAAGTATTCTCATGCATTATGCATAGAGATGGGGATGTGTGAGCATGCATCCCAAAGGGCCTCTTGCACCTGGCTAGCTCAGAGATTGTCACATGTTGAACACAAAGGTCTGCAAGAGGGCTTGTTCAGTTGAGCATCTGCTGCTTACACAGCTCCCACCATCAGGAACCCTGCCTCACCTGGATTCCCCATCACAAGAACTGTGGAAGTACAATCACCCAAATGGGCTTTCAAGCCCTGATGTGGCAAGGTCTCTGAACTAGCTGGGCTCGCACATGTTCCATCCACAATTTCGCCCTACACCTGATGCCTGGCAAACACCTGCCCTGTGTAGGGCTAAAGCAAAAAATGTACTGAGAATAATGGGGGGGGTCTATATTTGTTGTTTATTGTTATTTGTTTATTTTTAGTTTAGGGCACAATCCTATGCATGTTTAGTCAGAAGAAAGTCCTACAACTTCCAGCATGCCCCTGCTAGCCATGCTGGCTAGGCCATTCTGGGAGTTGTAGGGCTGTTTTTCGTTTAAGCCTGCATTGGATTGCACCCTTAAATCTATTTTTTTAGTTTAAAAATCCCCCAAGTGGTCCTCACCCTTAATCATTCTAATGAAAACAACTATCAATTCCAAAGACAAATAAATAATTCCTTCTTAAGAAGGCCCCTTAATTAACAATACTTTGATCCTCACGCATACCTGCAAAGAGTTAAAAACAAGCCTGTAAAGTCAGCAAACTCTGCAAGCTTTCCCTCAGGAGCTGCTTCTCTCGTCCTGTGCCAGGCTGAACCGCTGGATCTTCTGAGAACAGTCAGACCACCCTGGAAGGCTGGTAGATACAGGCACACTAGATTCCTTTTCAATTCTGCTCCTAATACAAATTGTCACAACAGCATGGGTTAGACAAAGCGGGAGCAGAAGTTTTGAAATCAAAAGTAGGCTATCCTGTTTCACATGGTATTTATTATAAAGAAATATACCCATCTTTACAGCCAGAATAGTTTCTTCTCCTCCCTAATAATTGCTTACGTTTATTCGATTTACAGGCATGCTGTGAACACACCTTTTATGCTTTAGATGTTCTTAATTGTGTTTTTTTTCCTTTGCACAACAGTTTGAACAAAACCAGGGTTCATTAATTTACTAGGGAACATCTTAAAAGCTTCATTCTGACAACAGCCCACTCGAAATTCTGGACAGAGGCACGATACTGCAAAGCATATTAGAATCCCTTTTCTATTCAATGAAAGAACAGAACTCCCAGGGTTTTCTGGCACTCATTTGACCATCCGTTGGCAGGTCTCCATGTACCTGCTTTCAATTATTTACTGACTAGGAGGGGTGGAAAAAAACCTCCTACCAAAGAGCTAAGAGGCTGGAAAAGAGGTCACCAGAGATATATGGTTTTCAAACAATGAATCTTGGCTCTCCAATGGCCTTCAATGTGGTGTTGACTCCTCCCCCTTGTTCCCTTTATTTACTAAATCTTATTAGTAAGCACAGATAACCCTGTACTTTTAAGTCCTATTGATTTCACTGAGAGAGTTAAGCATTGGCTGAATTCTGTGATTCTAAACACTTGACCTATTATAGTATAGGGTGACCAGATAAAATCCAGGTCAGGGCTCATGTAACTTTAACAGTTGTAGAGCAAAGGGAATTTCAGCCAGTGTCATTTGTATGCAATTAGTTCCTGGTGAAATTCCCTCTTCATCACAACCGTTAAAGTTGCAGGGGCCCTGCCTTCTTTTGTATATGGTCACTCTAGTATAGTGCCTGCACCTTTAACTGTTGTGATGAAGAGGGAATATCACCAGGAACTAATTGCATACAAATGACACTGGCTGAAATTCCCTTTTCTCTACAACTGTTAAAATTACATGAGCCCTGACCTGGATTTTATCTGGTCAGCCTATTAAAATAGCTGAGAATTACTTCTAAATAAACTTGCTTAGGATTGGGTTGTGAATCACTCCCATTGGAACTAATGAGGACTGAAGGGTGCAATCCTATGCATACTTACTTGAAAGTAAGTCCCATTGAACTCTATGGCATTTAGGCGAAGTAAACAAAGCCATTGGGCTGGAAAGTGCTTAACTTTGACTGGATCTTGGATACTAATGCTTGCAGTGATATGTTCCATGCAGAAATGAATGTGTTGTGTACTGCCACTTTAAGAGGCAAACCCAGAAAGCTTTCACTTTTGGGCAGAACTCAACAGGAGCAGTAGGCCTGTATAATCTCCTGCTAGGCAGGACAATCCTGGACCTATCTGACTGTACCAGTTACTAAATTACCAAATCACCAGTTACCAATTCTTCAATTAAGCTGTTTATGGTCCTCTTGGAAATTAAATAAGGGTGTTCTGTGTTTTTGTAAGGTAAAATAAATAGCTGTCAGTTTGAAGACAAAAGGATGTATAAAATTAGAGGTGTGTGATAGGCACAAATTCTAATGTGCACCTTTCCCCAGTGTTGAGGGCTATGTTGAACATCTGCCTGCCATGTGGCTGTCAAAAGCACAGGAGCCTTGCTTGAAGTAAAATGATAACTGTAATATTTTTAGATAAACATAATAGATGAATAAATTTGAAACCAACTTCCAAAACATTGTAAAGATTAAGGAGATCTTAAAGTCCTTATTATCTTCACCCTGACTTATTAGGGTCTATTTGGCTCCCCAAGGTCAGGCAGAAAATATGATCTGAACATTTTGTTTGCCGGAATCTCTCTAGTTAATTCTTAACTTTGAAAGATCTGCACATTTCAGCAAAACTCTTTTTACTCTATTGTTCCCAACGTGCGTCTTTGAAGGTCATTTTGCAAAGGCTTACACTGCCACATTTAAATCTAGCTTGCAATATTTGTTCATTTGCAAATGTGGGCTTATCTGTCAACGCATTTATTTCTATTTACTGCTTGGACATTAGTACTAGATTGTGTGAAAAATGATCATTTTCTAACTATCGTGGCGGCTTCAATTCTTGTGTAACTCAGCAGTCTGAATCATCATCCAGCTGCAGGTGCTCCATTGCAATTTTCTCTGCTTCATTGTGGTGTCTGTAAGGTCAGTGGTTAATATAACATTTGCCATCCGCTATTATCAATACCCTCCTGATTTTAAATGTCCATAGGAGAACTGTTTAGCGGATGTGAGGGGGTTCAAAGTCCTTTGCATACTAATTGCAATAACTACCAGCTTTATAATAGCAGCTCTTCAAATTCAGCCTTTGCAATGGCCTGCCATACACGAAGCCATTGCTACCAATTGTGGGCTATATAGATTTCAACCTTAATAAATAAATGGTTTTCTAAAAAGCTTCTCCACCCTTGTGATGAGCAATGAAGCGACTCTATGTAAGGGCTAAAGCGGGCAATACTTCATACGTGTGTCTAGCACAGGGGTCCCTGACCTTTTTGGATCCGTGGCCACATTTGGGAATTTGAGACCATGGTGTGGGCACCTCCACAAAACACTTAATCAGTGGGTCGTTGCTTTGTCATCTACTTGTCGCATCTATGGATCTTAGGCTGTGTCTTATTCAGCAAAAACATTTGTTTCATGTCTATTTGCGGCCACTATAGGAGGTGCCTGTGGCTGCCATGGTGCCCGTGTTGGCAACCCCTGCTGTAGATCATAAGAAATTTAAGCAATTATGGTTTTCTCTTAAGTGGGTTCTGGAGAAATATGAGGTGGTACTGTTGATTTTGGATCTGATTTTGGCTGTGGTACTGCACTGGCAGCAGTAGTGCAGGTTATTTTCAGCTGAATTGTTTGTTGAGCATCTTTCCGCAGTTTTTTCCCTCTTCCTCCTTGTCCAAGTCACTCAAGTTTGAACGCTTCATAGTGTCGATATAGTTCTTTGGATGGAGAATGCACTTGTAACATTACAAGCTATGGCCACCTGGTGGATTCTTGGTAGGAAATAGGGATGTGTATCGTATCATTAAAATGTACGATAACAATACAATATGCTCTTTATCGTGCATGCGTTTAACGATAATGAGACGATAGAAAAACCTCAGATAAATATCCGATCCGATAATTTTCAGCCTGATTATATCAGATTATCGGACTGCCATATAAATAAACCTATAACTTCTATATTTTATAAGTTAGAGGCTTGAAACTTGGTCACAGTGCTTATGGGGTATGCCTATGTATGTGTATGAAATTTGAGAACGATCCATCCAACCTTCGATTTTATATGAATTTATTAAAGATCGTTTAAGTTCTGACAGGTCAGAATGACAGCTCGCCACGTGCGTTCATTCAGACTTGTCAAAAAGTTGCAGGATCTTTTAAAAAATCATACAAATTCGAGGGTTGGAGGGATCAATCTCAAATTTCATACACATGTCTAGAACATGTTGCTACACATATGTGCCAAATTTCAGATCAATCCCTCCACCCCTGTATTTCATATAAATTTTGAAAAATCGTGCAACTTTTGACCTGTCAGAACTTAAACGTTCTTTAATAAATTCATATAAAATCAAGGGTTGGAGGGATCGATCTCAAATTTCATACACATACTTAGGCGTACCCTATAAGCATTGTGACCAAGTTTCAAGCCTGTAACTTTGAAAATACAGAAGTTATAGGCATTTTCCCTAAAATATTCAGCTCTATAGGGCACAATGGGGCTGCAAATTAAATATCGGATTTCCGATAATTATCATGAAGATGATACAATTAACCTACGATATTATCGGAGATTATAATTTTTTTGGTCCGAAATTTCAATAACGATAAAATACGATATTTTCAGGTTTCCACATCCCTAGTAGGAAAGGGACGTTTGACCCAGAGACGGAGCAGGAAGAGCCGGAAAACAGTCAATACCTCTTTCATCCTTAGGGGCAGACTAGGTGCAAAATCTTGCTTTATACAGCGCAATAGAACTAACTATTAGTGCCATTTTTCAGCCACTAGGGAGCACACAGGGAACAGGAGACTTAATTTGCTGGTTGAGTATAGGGATGTCGGAGGAAGACTGTATTAAATACTGCATATGGCTCTGGGTAAATTCACACCTGACTGACTGCCATTCTTCTGCAACCAAATCCAATACACCTCCCCACTCCAAGGATGGGATTGCTCTGTAAGGATACAATCAGAAAAGCATTTTGCGAACAATTTGGCTCCTATTATGCATGTGTAAACTAGGGATGTGCACTGGATCGGACCCGATCCACGATCCGAGTCCGGTCCAGTGGGAAATCGGATAAATTATCCGATTTCCGATCCCGCAGCTGGATCGGCCGATCCAATCCGAACCGGTCCGAAAAAGCTCCGAACCGGTTCGGCGGATCGGCGGATCGGCGGGCGCCCACTGGCGCCCACCGCCGCTTCCATTGGCGGGCGCCAGCGGGCGCCCGCCGATGAAAGTGGACAGCGGGGGGGGGGAGGAGGGGGGCACTTACCTTCTCGGCCCGGTGGCTCCCGTCCGGCGCCGGCGCCTACTACTACTAGCAGGCTCCGCGGCCTGCTCTAGGGTGGCGCGCCGGGTGATGTCATCACCCGGCGCGCTACTCTAGAGCAGGCCGCGGAGCCTGCTGGTAGTAGTAGGCGCCGGCGCCGGACGGGAGCCACCGGGCCGGGAAGGTAAGGAGGGGGTGCGTGGAGGGGAGGAGGGGGCGTGCGGAGGGGGGAGGGGGGCCCTTACCTTTCCGGCCCGGCGGCTCCCGTCCGGCGCCGGCGCCTACTACTCCCAGCAGGCTCCGCGGCCTGCTCCAGGGTGGCGCGCCGGGTGATGTCATCACCCGGCGCGCTACTCGAGAGTAGGCCGCGGAGCCCGCTGGTAGTAGCCGCCGGCGCCGGACGGGCCGAGAAGGTAAGTGGCGGGGAAGGGGGCTTACCCCCCCCCCCGGAGCCGTCCGCTTCTATCCGCTGGCGCCCGCGGGCGCCAGCGGATGGAAGCGGGCGGCCCCAGGGGGGGTAGGGAGCGCGGGGGAGGGGTTTACCTGCCGGGGCCGTCCACAGCGGACGGCCCCGGGGGGGGGAGGGAGTTAGGCCCCCCCTTACCCACCCGCCGCCATTTTTTCCTCATAGACTTGCATTGCAATGCAAGTCTATGGGGAAAAAAATGGCGGCCAATCCAAAAATGTACGATTTTTGGGTCGGGATCGGACTCGATCCGGTCCGGGGGGCCTCCGATTTTGTCCGAACCGGTCCGGGACAAAATTGGAGGTCCCGATCCGGGTCCTGATCCGATCCGGGGGGTCCGTGCACACCCCTAGTGTAAACAACAAAGGATGCTGGGGCACCTTAAAGACTACGAAATTTATTATGACATAAACTTTCACGGCCTAGGGACTGCTTCATCCGATGAAACATAAGCTTATGCCAAGTTAGATTACTGCAAATTAAATCACTGCAATGCGCTCTACGTGGGGCTGACTTTGAAGACGGTTCGGAAGCTGCAGCTTGTGCAGAATGCAGCGGCCAGATTGGTAACAGGGACCAGAAGGTTCGAACATATAAGACCGATTCTGGCCCGCTTGCATTGGCTGCTTGTATGTTTCCGAGCCCGATTCAAAGTGCTGGTTTTAACCTATAAAACCTTACACGGTTTGGGACCACAATACCTGATGGAACGTCTTTCCCGACGTGAACCTATCCATACACTACACTCAACATCAAAGGTCCTCCTCCAGGTGCCTACTCCGAGGGAAGCTAGGAGGACAGCAACAAGGGAGAGGGCCTTCTCTGTGGTGGCCCCTCAATTTTGGAATGATCTCCCTGATGAGGCCCGCCTGGTGCCAACATCGTTATCTTTTCGGCGCCAGGTCAAAACTTTTCTTTTCTCCCAGGCATTTTAACAGTTCAAGTTGAGGTTTTGATTGACATTGTGGCCAGGCTTAACAGTTAAAATGTTTTAAAGTGTTTTAATGACAGATGTTTTATGTTTATGGTTTTAAATTTTGTATATTGTCTTTTTAATGCTCAATCTTTTTAATTTTTGTAAACCGCCCAGAGAGCTTTGGCTATGGGGTGGTATATCAGTGTAATAAATAATAATAATAATAATAATAATAATAATAATAATAATAAATTTGTCAGTTGTCAAAGGGCCACAGGAATCTGTTGCTTTTATTGCAATAGTCTAGGATGGCCACCACTCTGAAAATGGCTCAATATGTTGTTTGTACATCTTTGAAAACCTTAAATATTAATAACAAAATTGATATTTTACATATTATTTTATTTCCTTTTATGATGCAATCACTTTAAGACCAGTACAAAATCTATTTTGGAAAGTAACTACATATTACAGATTTGTTTAGATTAACACCCCCGAGCCCATTATTCCCCTTACGGAAAGATATGCTACTTTTCAAAGCCTATTGAGAATCTGCAGAGTTCCTGTGACTAAGAGAGGGTGGCTGTTGCCTAATGAACATCCTGCACAGTCCTATAATTAGGGGAGCAAAATAACTTGTACAGCTGCAAAGGACACAGCTGTGACATATTCTGCAAGATGGCTCCCTTGCTAACTCTGCCACACTGCTGTAATTCCTCTTCCCAATACACTCTCCTGTTATGTAGTTGCTTCCTTTGGCCAAATGTTTATTGAAGGACGTACTAAAAAGAAGGATACGAAATAGACACCACAGTGCATTGGTTCTTTCCAAATGGCCATAAGAAATAACTGGATTTTTTTAAGGGATCATCTCCAGCTCAAAAAAGTAGCCATAAGAAGTCATTGGTTGCTTTTATGGTCCACCTCCAAGTGAAGTTATGCATGGTCTTCAAATGCTTCCTACATAGCAGTTTTTTAGGGACTGCCTCCAAATGGTTAAACCCACTGGAATTCCTTAGGGCTCTAAATAAACTATTGCCATGGGGCTTCCCTTAATTGCCTGGGATTATTTACAAGTTTAATGGAAAATTTACAGCCTCACCCCTCCTCCGACATCTCCACAATGGTCTGTGCTTCCAAGTGTCCATAGAAATCAATCTCAAATCCATTATTGGGCAATACCGAGCCTATCCACATTGCCCTTCAAACGACTTATATTCTGTTTAAAAACGTGGTTTTTTAAGTCATTTCATTACGTGGTAGGACACACTGAGCAGTACTTACGTTTCATAGTGACTGCTTCCTCCGTCCTCAAAGTGTTCAATGGTGTATTACAGGGTTAATTCCTTGACTCTTCTTCTTTAGTTTTTGTTTTGCAGGCTGCTTGACCCACCCACTTCTATCTCCGTCACTCAAGCAGCCTGCAAAACAAAAACTAAAGAAGAGTCAAGGAATTAACCCCTTAATACACCATTGAACACTTTGAGGACGGAGGAAGCAGTCACTATGAAACGTAAGTACTGCTCAGTGTGTCCTACCACGTAATGAAACAACTTTAAAAACCACATTTTTAACAGAATAGAAGTCGTTTTAAGGGCAATTGGGATAGGCTCACCATTATTCAGACCAACCAATTGTGTACCAAATTTGGGGCAAGTTTTAGAAATCATCAGGATTCTTCATTAGGCAGATGTTACAAAAAGGAGTTGGAGGGTGCCATGCAGGTTTCAGGTTACACTTGAGACAAACTAACAGGTAGTGGCCGATTCCCTAATTTTTGAAAAATAAAATCTAGTATTTGCTTGGATTTGTCCTTCCAGTTGGCCATAGGTATGCATTGGATTGAGACCAGCAGCCCCACAGTTCTCCATGGGATATGGCAGGAGCCCAAGATTGGAAGCCCTGATCATACACTCTGAGGCACTCTGTTCTTCAGACCTTTCCCCAATGTATGGGAAACAGCAAGAATGGGATATGGGGGTGAGACTCAGAAGTGACTGGAATCCCATGAGGGATTTACCCATGGGAGAGAACACCGAAATAGGGCTTTAGAGATATAGGAATCATCTTTATATTTTAAAGTCTGATGATGCTTGCCAGGTGCCTTTGATGTGCAATTATTTGAATTTATCTAAATATTCAAGAATCTGTTTCTTCCCATTTGAAGAATAATAACAGAACATCAGCACTGAGTTGTGGGTTGTGGCTGTGTGTGTGCTACTCTGAGATATAGTCCCTTTTTCAAAAGTTTCAGAGGGCCTGCTAAAGCCCTAAAGCCAGCATCACGGATTAATTCCTAACTACATAAGATTCCTCCAAATCCTGAAAGATCATTTGTTTGAAGCTTAATTTTTAGTCTATTCTTACATGCAGGCTTTATCTTTCAACCAAAGTTGGGAGCAAAATGAAACCAAATAAAATAAATAGCTAGGCTAGCGCCCATTGAGATATGATACTTGAAAGACACTCTACAGAAGAGCACTTCAGAATACTATGCTGAGGAATCACTAGCTACAAAGCCCAGTATCTCCTGAGTACATCCATTTTGTAGGCCCCATATAATTGTCCCCAGAAATCTACAGACTGAAGCCTACCTGCAGGCTTTATCTATCCCATTAATTCAACCTCATAAAAACTTAATTTTATTTACGAGTGATAATAAAAATTACACATTTGGGGGTATAATCCAGTTAAAGATAAGTACTTATTAATTCAAAATTAATGGGACAATAAAAATAGGTACCACCCAACCATAAAAATACACTTTAAAATTTGCTGTCCTGTTTAAATCAGTGGAACTTTGAAGTGCTTCCCTTTGGCTGGATCATGCCCAATAATTTGTAATAACTCATATTTATTATCATCAGGACACTCCGTGTTATACTACATTGTTTTAATTTAATAATTTCTCATATGTAATTTTTAAAATTGTCTTCTGAGTTGTTTGTTTTTGCTTCAACAATGGGTTATAATCAACAGGTGTCATTTGTATGCATGCAGCACCTGGTGAAATTCCTTCTTCATCAAAAGTTAAAGCTTCAGGAGCCCTCCTCCCTGTTGTATCTGGTCTTTCTCATCTACGGGTCATTATCACATGGGCGGTTTTAAGCACACCCGCCACCATTTTGCTTCACTTCTTCAGCACTGGACTCACACGAAAGCCGCTCCCCCTCCTGCTGCTCTCCCGTCCAGAGGTTGCAGGTTTTAGTTTCTGTTTCGATTTATCCCTGAACGGGCAAAGTCTGAAACTGGCCATGCTGAGGTATTGCAGCAATACCGACCATGTGTGATTCAAAACGCTAGACTCGAATAGGAAACGGAGGGGGAACCCGCAGAAGCAACCCAGGGGAAAAATAGTAGGTGCCTTACATATAGCGCTCTGAAAGTGGCTTGGAAACAGTATATGGAATATGTCCTGGGCAACAACAGCTGTCAGTGCACTTCAATACCAGTAGTGGTAGTGTAGATCCAGCCTATGTGTGACTTTAAAGATGTGGATACCTCCCCCGCAGACACACTTTGTTATTTTTTACTCAAAATTGGTGCATGGGACTGAATATGGATCAGGAGCTGGGGTAAGAGCTTTAAGACTTTGCCTTATACCTGCAACTAGCATTTACAGTTGGATGCCTTTTGGGCAAGGTAAATTCGAGGTGTGGAGGTTTGAGCTGAATTGGGACCACAGCTGGGGAGCAAAGAGTTGTAGGTCAGGAACGCCGGGAGTTATAGTCCAAAACATCTGGAGGGCATCAGATTGGGGAAGGCTGGTACACCTAGCGACCTATAACACGTGATCTCTCAGTAGGAATTTCTTCTGCACACAGATGCCTCTGTGCAGAATGGCCACTTACACATCACACAAGAAGGAGGACCAAAGAGGATGCAGAACTACATATGCTAATGTTTATGTATAGATGGAGATTTGGAAATAATTAATATAATTTCAATAGAAATGGAATACATCCCAACAAAGTCAGGGGAAACTGTGACCAGGTGACCAGTGTGCCTGCTCATGTTGTCTGGCTGCTAACTGTTGATGGCATGGCCAGCTCTACCATAAGGCAGAATGAGTCTGAAATAGGGCTGTGAATGGACCCCCCAATCCGATCTGGATCATATTCAGATCATCATCACCCACCGCGACCAGGAAATGTGGTGGCCCACAGCGAGGAGGGACAATGACGGCAGGATGACGCGGAGGAGGCAGCAGGTAAGCAGGGAGAGTGGGGGGAGGGAGGGAGAGAGCGGGGAGAGCAGGAGGGAGTGCTGTGACCGGATCGCGGATCCGATCCGGCCTGATCTGGCCCCGATCCGATCTGGATCTGGTCACAGCCCTAGTCTGAAACATACATTTCTATATGCATACGGTATGTTTTTTGAGCCGGAGAGGTGTAAAATCTGAAGAATGGCAGTGTGCTGATCCATGTATAGTCTGGGAAAACTGAATTCATTCATTTCACTTAAAAATGCAGACCCCCCCCAAAAAAATTCATGGGCATCTCTACTGGAGACCATCTCTCAGTTCTAATAATGGGGGTTGTCCCCTATCCAAAATTCAGCTTAGAACTTTAAGTAAATGGTGCTTGAATATAGCTACAGCTCACAGCCATAGTAACTCCTCCTCAAATTGCAAATCAGCTTCAAGGGCCATTGGTTGTGCCATGACTACTGATTTCTAGCTACTAGGCAGAACTGAGCAGCTTATGTTGGCTAGATTCGTGGATTTATTTTGCTATGGCTAGAAGGGTGGTGGCCACTGAAACATTTTTGTTTGTACAAATTGTGTTATAAATAAGGCAGATTACTGCCTCGGGCAACATTGCTATCAATGAGAGTTTTGTCTCAGAAAGGCTGTGATATCAGAAAAATCTAAAAGTCATAGTTAATACCTTTATTAGGACCTACCAAGACTGCAGACTTTCAGTTTCTCCAGAACTTGTCATCAGGGTATAGTGGAAGAAACAAAACAAAACAGTCCCCAAACTTGACCAGGTGTCAAATTCGACACAGAGTCCCAAAACGGGGGTTGGCAGTTTGAAGGAATTAAGGTCACAGACACCAGTCTTTGAAATTAATACTCTTGCTTCACGTAGAATAATTAAGACCACAACTTAATGTTTCATAAATGGTGGCTGTAAAAGGGGCTTTTTACAAGACATTACAGGCAAGGAGCGCCTCCTGCCTCCACTACCTGTCAAGTCATCACAGTCCCTTTCCTTGCAAGGAAGGAGCCCATGAAGGCTTGACAGGTGGGGGGGCTGGAGTCCTGTGCCTCGGGGCACCTCGGGTTGACCCTGTGCCACTCCATATTTGGGCAGCCTCGCCTTGGATTCGGGGATTCGGCCCACGGCAGTGCACAGCCCTAGAGTGCAATTCATGAGCCAGTACAGATCCCATAAAACACTGTAATACCTCAGCCGGTAGACCGCCTTCAAAGCACATGTCAGGATGCCAGATGGGCGACATTGTCCTGGATGTGTCTTCATTGCCACCTGGGAGAGGGCGACAGGTAAAAGACAAAAGATTAGAGTCAAAGCCCTCTCAAGCCCCAGCCTGCCCCAGGAGTGAAATTCAGGGCTCTTCACCACCCTTCCCACTGGATTGCAGGGGCTGCATCTCACCGTTATTGCCAGCAGTAAGTCACCTTTGGAGCAGGGGAGTTCCAGCACCCTTCCCCTGCTCCTCCGGGTGGCCATGGAATTGGAGATGATGGCCTGGAAGAAAGTTACCTCCAGGCTATCAAAATTCTAGAAATTTGCAAAAATCAGGCTATTAGTTAAGGAAGGATGTTTCTGGGCCTTCATGCCAGGGCATCCCTTTATATAGACTATGGATTGCTGCCTGCCATGGAGTCCCACTGCATTCTGGGTTTCACTGAGGATATGATTACTAGTATGATCATGCCACCCCCACCCCACCCTCACAATATGCTTTGCAGGCAACTCCCATTTCATGGAATATGGAGAATGAAGGAGATGCGACTCGCCTAGGGTGACCACACTCTCTGCTCTATCAGCCCCTGTAGGTACCAGCCACCACTGCCACTAGGTTACATGTCCCAAGACTGTAACACATCCTTATTTCTAATCCATAGATTGTACTTCAAAAGGTAAGGGAGCAACTGAGATTTATGTAGGATTTTCTTTTATGTTGTTTGGGGATCTCAGTACAAGTTCTATCATTGTATTTTACCTAAAGCAAAAGCACCAATTCAGGTTTTGGTGACAGGTATTTGCACAGGTGTGCTGAAATCAGTTTATGTAGAAACAGAAGGAGAGTTGCCAATCCCCAAATGGAAGGAGAGTTGGCAATCCTCAAACTGGCTCCGAGAGCTGTTGAGCAGAGATCCCTGCAAGGAACAGCCCTTTCTTGGAACATGGGGAAAAGCAGTTCCTCCGTGCTGCTATGTGTAGGAGAAGCTCTCAGGTCCCCTCTACAAGGATTCGCTTTTGCGCCTGGTTAGGCGATTATGCGCATAATTGCAGAAGCGCATTTACGCCTAATCCCTCTGCACGAGAGGCGGTGAGAGGTGGCGAAGCGCATTAACAGATGTCCAAAATGCGCTTTACAAGTAGTTAATGCACATAAGCACTTATTCACACAGTCAAGATGCGCTTTAATGGACGGAGCAAACTAAAACTCGCGATTTAACGCGCATTCAATAATGCGCATAATCGGGGAGATAACGCGCCTCTACGCCCGATTTGCGCTCCGTTCTTGTAGAGGTAATTTTTTTAATGCGCCTTGAAAGAGCTTTAAATGCCTCTTGTAGAGGCACCCTTAGAGAATCCAGGAATGGCTGGACTGCAAGGGGGCCATTCTGGATTCCCCCTGGAGCAAAGAGCAATGGACATGGCCCTAGGCTGAAGGTAGGCGGCACCTATGCAGGAGGACCTAGAGGGTTTTGTGTCAAGGGCGGTGAGGAAGGGGGTAGTTCTACCTTTTCTCCAGTAAGAATGTATTCAACGAAACATCTAACGACCTCCAGCCAGTTGTTCAGTTCCTCTTCGTACCAGACTGGAGGCAAGCAGGTGCTGGAATCTATTGTGCCTGCGAATGTAATAGAGGGAGAAGTCATGGCAGACGGCAGGAGGAATGGGTGAGACCCTCCAACTGCAAAAGACATGCTGCTGCCTTCTGCTAAGGCCCTTGGACTCCAGACATGCCTCCTCCTTCCCCCAGTACGCCCCCTGAGCCATGGGCGTCCTCTCACCTGAACCCTTCAATGCTGCCTGCCGGCCCACCACCAAGGCCTCCAGCCTCCGGCGCAGGGAGGACAGGTCGAGGGCCTTCCCGTTCAGCCCCAGTGGGTGGAATTTACACTTCTGGCAGCAGCACTACCAGAAGGGCCTGGGGGGGGGGGGCTACAGGCATTGCAGACCCCCCCCCCTTGGCAGCTGCTCCCCTCTGCCCTGGCTGGCTGGATCTTTGCAGTCCGAAACAGGGTTCCCAGCTTCCACAGCCTAAAAGAGAGAAGGGGGAAAGTGAGAAATGGGGTGTTGCCGTTCCTTCTCGCTCTATACAATGCACTCAGCTTAGGCCACTGAAAATCTCCACGGCTGACATGTATTTGGTGGCACAAGCCTCGTGGGGAGAGCACTTGACCGTTTAGAATGATGGCCGCTGTGCATCTAGGGCTACCTCTCCAAGGGGAAGTTCTTCCTCCCACCCAGCTTGACTCACAAAACACAAAACCTGGTTTCTAGTCCCGTAGCCAAACGTTTGTGCCTCCTGGCTCGTGTCCTGCAATTAATGCTGCCGTGGAGCAGGCTCATTCCCTTTCATGTATTGGATGCCCTTTGTTCATCTTTTGTCAAGTTTCCAGGCCCTTGATTCTTAGAAGCATCTAAGGCCTCATCTACAAGAATTCGCCTTTACGCCTGGTTAGGCGATTATGCACATATTCGCAGAAGCGCATTTACGCCTAATACCTCTGTACGAGAGGCGGCGAAGCGCATTACTGGACTACCGAAACGCGATTTAAACTGTTGACATGCAGAGAATCGCTTGTTCACATAGTCAAAATGCACTTTAACAGCCGGAGCAAAATAAAACTCGCTATTTAACGCGCATTCGATAATGCGCATAATCGGAGAGAAAAAGCGCCTCTACGCCCGATTTGCGCTCCGTTCTTGTAGAGGTACATTTTTGAATGCGCCTTGAAAGAGCTTTAAATGCCTCTTGTAGAGGTAGCCCTAGTATTTGTGCCCTTTCCAAAGGCCCAGGTAGTGGTGGCCAATCTTAAGAAAACCCATTCCACCATGTGGGATCAGTGCAGGAGAAAACATTCCCACATGTGGCCGCCAAATCGACCTCTGCGGGTGATGCCACCCCCAAAAGGGCCTCTCCTGCAATCCCTATTCCTCAAGCAGCTTCATTGTAAGACGGGTAGCCCAGACAGATGGCAGAACTCCAGATATTTTGAACCAACTCCCAGAAGCCCCTGCCAGCACGGCTAATGGTCAAGGATGCTGTGGGCTGAAGTCCAAAACTTCTGGAGTTCTTTCTTCCTTAGTGTGACCAGATAAAATCCAGGTCAAGGATCATGTAACTTTAACAGTTGTAGAGAAAAGGGAATTTCAGCCAGTGTCATTTGTATGCAATTAGTTACTGGTGAAATTCCCTCTTCATCACAACTGTTAAAGTTGCAGGGGCCCTGCCTTCTTTTGTATATGGTCATCTAGTATAGTGCATGCACCATTAACTGTTATGGGGGGAGGGAGGAAGAGAGCAGGGAGAGCGGGAGGGAGTGCTATGACCGGATCAGATCTGGATCATGGATCCAATCTGGCCCGATCCAATATGATTTGGATCCGGGATCCAGAGGTCTGAATCAGCCCAATCTGCTCAGGATTTGGGATCCAGATCCGGATTCAGTCACAGCTCTACTTAGCAGCAGCTTACATCCGTTGATTTTAAGGATTTTATCTAAATTTAAGGTTTTAAAATTATTATTTTAAAATGTCATTGTTAAAGATAAAGAGAGGAAACTTGGCACCTTGATAGTTCATAAGTATGGCTTTATCCATACTAAGTTTGAAGCAGATCTGTTCATCCATTGATTTTTAGGATTTTTAAAAATAATAATTGAGGTTTAAATTATTATTTTTTAAAAGCATCAATTTTAAAGGTAAGGAGATGAAACTTGGCATCATGGTAACCCTTCAGAAGGACTTTAGCCATGCCAACTTTGAAGCCATGCCAACTTTAGCCATGCCAACATTGATCTTAAGGAATTTTTAAAATTTAAGTTTTTAAAATTATTATTTTTAAATGTCATTTTTAAAGATAAAGAGATTAAACTTGGCATCTTGATAGATCATAATTATGGCTTTATCCATAATGAGTTTGAAGCAGATCTGTTCATCCATTGATTTTTAGGATTTTTTAAAAAACAAATTGAGTTTTTAATTTTTTTTAAAAAAACATCATTTTTAAAGATAAGGAGATGAAAGTTGGCATCATGATAGCTCTTCATTAGTGCTTTAGCCATGCCAAGTGTCAAGAATGTATGTTCATCCATTGATTTTTAGGATTTTTAGGATTTTTTAAAAATTGTTATTTTTAAAAAAACGTCATTTTTAAAGATAAAGAGATGAAACCTGGCACCATGATAGCAATTAAGTAGGGCTTTAGCCATGCCAAGTTTCAAGCAGATCTATTCATCTGTTAATTTTAAGGAATTTTTTAAATTCAAGGATTTAAAATTATTTTTAAAAACAAAACACTGGAGCCATACCCGTCAAATTCAGGTTGTCAAATCTCCTCTTTGGGGTCTTGCACCTTGACTAGTTTTAGCCCTTGGCATCAAGGGATCTCAAGATTTTAGCTAAGAAGTGCTGGTCAAGCAGGGCACCTTTCCTGTTGCATATTTGGTGGGCAGTCGTACACCTGGAGCTCAGCAGAGTTGAGGCATCCACAGATCAAAATGTTGGAAAGGAGAGGTCAGTCAAAACAGCCCAAAGGACAAAACAGAACAGGCCAGACACCTTTTTCTCAGAGTCCCACATCATGGGTGATGAAGGGTCATCCTTAGAGGAAAAACTTTCATGACCAACAGTGAGGTGCCAGTCATGAGAGAGGCTCCCATCTTTGCAGATGCCCTGTTGCTGCGGATGTTGGAACCTGGCATGTCATTGCTTTGCTTCGCTACCCCTTCCCTTCCACTTCACTTTGTTCACTTGTGAGTTAGAATCTGTCTGCAGTGCTGGCATGCAATGCAGAACGTTTGAAGTGCATGTCAGAGAAAAACAGATTTGCGGCTTTGGCTAACTGGCATATCCCTTACAGACAGAGTTAGACTAAAGACACAACTCAGAGATGGCTGTAGCTGAGCTCTGAGAGGCTGGCATGCCGCACAGAGCCTTTTAAGAGCATCTCAGAGTCCAGTGTTGTGCAAGCAGAGGCAGCTGGCAGCGGAGGTGGTTTTTAAAGTAAGCGTCACCAGACATGACCAAGCAATAAGCCGGTACCCTTCCCCCCCAGCCACAGGGTATAAGTGTGCAGCCCAGCTGGACTGTTGAGAAACTTTGGAAGAGGGAGGAATATCGATTGTTTGAGACTGGAGGCTTTGGTTTGGCTGCCATGACTTAGAGAGAAAGATAACAGAGGCTGCACAGACAACCCAGAGATACCTGTTGTAACTTAGCCCCACGGTGCTGGCATGCAATGCAGGGCATTAGAAAGAGGGTCTCAGAGTCGTGTGCTTGTGCAGGAAGTAGACAGGAGTTCAAAGTCTGGATGTGAAAAGTGGTGCCAATGCAAAAGCCCTGAGAAGCTAATGTATATAAAGTGAGAAGTGTGAATGGGCGAAGTAGTGCCCTTCCCACAACACCCATCCTAATGTTAACAGTAGAGAAATTTGCTTTCAAACAAAAGCATTGGCCTTGAAAAATAAAAAAGTCAGCCAGCCGGCAGCAAGCCCTGTTAAGCAGCAGCTTGCAGCGGAGTGAGAATACAATCAGAAAATATATTTGAGGGAAAGGGAGAATGTATCACACAGAGTATAGCAACAAAGTACAGCAAAAGCTACAAAAGTAGGAGTGAGTGAAGTTAATTTCAGATACATTGGATGTCATTTCAGTGATTTTAACGTTAAGATGTTTTGTAGAACAGATTTGTCTTGTGTGCTGTAAAATCAGACATGTGACCAAGGCTATGTTCAGGTGGGCACCCTCCCCCTTGGTGCTGGACATACCCCCTGGAGGCAGACAAGTTGGTGGGGACACCTCCTTTTTGGTTTCCAAAATGTGGTCACCCTACCTCAGGTTACTAATTTAAGTGTAATTTAAGTTCTGTTCATTTCAGTGGGGTGAAATCCTACACAAGCTTATTTGATACTAACATTGAAATCAATGTAGCTTACTGTTAAGTAAAGATATCTAGAATTAGGCTGAAAATGTCTTGAATGGTATAGAATCTAAAAAGCTCCATTGGATTGCAACACTGCAAATATGTACCAAAAGATAGATTCCCATTAGGTAAATCTGCAAAAAAAATTTTTTTATTTTGCTAAGCCTATGCAATTTCCCCACTATTCTTATCATTTTTGCCAGTTAGAATGTATTGCATCTCCTATATTTAGAGGACTATAGGAGCTCCCTCTGGTGGATTTATTAACAATTGAATATTCTCATGCTATTAATATTCGAAGGCTGTTAGCCCATTGTATCTGATGAAATGGGCAGTCTTCCTGAAAGCTTATGACAGAATAAAAGTCTGTTTTATCTTTCATGACCATGCTCTGTACTAAATCTCCATATGTTTATTTATTTATTTATTGTATTTTTATACCACCCTATAGCCGAAGCTCTCTGGGCGGTTCACAAAAATTAAAACCATGAAATCATTTTAAGAAATATAAAACAAACGATAATCTAAAAACACAAAATAGCATGAAATATAGAAAACACAACCAGAATAAAACCAAGCAGCAGAGATTAAGACAGATTAAAATACACATTTTAAACAGCAAAGGTTAAAATTGGGTTAATTTAGCTGTTAAAATGCTGGGAGAATTTATTTTATTTATTTATTTATTTATTTATTGCATTTTTATACCGCCCCATAGCCGAAGCTCTCTGGGCGGTTCACAAAAATTAAAACCATGAAATCATTTTAAAAATATAAAACAAGCCACAATCTAAACATACGAAATAACATACAATATAAAAACACAACACAAAAGGTCTTCACCTGGCATGTAAAAGGGTATAATGTAGGCGCCAGGTGAACCTCTCTGGGGAGCTCATTCCACAGCCGGGGTGCCACAGCAGAGGAAGCCCTCCTCTTGGTGGCCACCTGCCTCACTTGCTTTGGCAGGGGCTTACGGAGAAGGACCCTTGTAGATGTGTAAATTACTGTGGGATATTTCCTTCTTTTTGCTTCTTTCTGTTTGCATGTGTATGGTTTTTTTCTTGGTCATTTTCATTGTATTTCATGTATATTGTCAATAAAATTATATATATATATATATATATATATATAATATATATATATTAAACAAAAAACCTACGGTTTACAAAAAAAAATGTTAAGGCTCTACAGTTTCCAACCAAGCACCAAAAAGCAGGGAAATTGGGAGTTAAGGCTCACAAGCCTTAATGCCACATCCTCCCTAAGGAGGCAGAAAGTGCAAGTGAAATTCTCATTCTCCCAAAGCAGATAAACCATGAGGACAGGGTGGAGAATATGATATGCAGAGGTGACTGTGGGGTTGTGGAAAACTGATCACGAACAACTTAGGGCCACCTACTTCTCTTTTTTCGTTTAGAGCAGCCCTTCCCCAACCTGGTGCCCTCCAAAGGTGTTGGACCACAACTCCCATCATTGCAAGTCAGTATGTCCCATGATCAGGAATGCTGGGACCTGTCATCTCAAAAATCTAGATATACAATTTGATCTGCAGAGGTGACTGTGGGGTTGTGGGAAATGATGATGAACAACTTAGGACCAGCTACTTCTCATTTCTTAGAGCATCTCCTTATGTTGAGAGTTGCAACCCAATACATCTGACAGGCACCAGGTTGGGGAATGTTGTTCAAGAACAAGGGAAGGCAGAATGTAGATCTTCAGATGTTTTGGAATTCAACTTGTAAAAGCCCCTATCAGCATGGGCAGTTATCAGGAATGCCGCGAGTTGATGTCCAAATCATGAGGATAGATCTATTTTGTGCTCACATCGGTACTAAAGTATGATGTTTTCCAGCATTAAGATATGTGATCAATCACGGAACTACAAAAGAGCTGCATCACTTTAAATAAACTGTCAAAACCAAATGAAACAACAATGAATGAATCTTGAACACCTAATCCAGATAGCCCTTCAGACATCAACATTAGTTTTCAACTCATGGCATAGGATGTCTGTTTCTTGAATATCAGATAAAGGATTTCTCTTACTTGTTCAGCAGTGTGAGATCAAAGGCAGAGCTACCACCTAATACTTTCATGCGCAAGTATTATTTTAAAATTAAGTATGAATTGATTTTTGTCTTCCCCATAACACATAACATGGGAGTTACAGTGCAACACATCTGGGGAGCACCAGGCTGGAGAAGGTTGACTCCTATACATGTCTTCTCAGAAACCAGTGCCACTGAATTCACTAGGGCTTTCTCCCAAGAGGTATAGGATTGCAAACTAATCTCATCTGAAAGGTGTTCAAGACAGCCAAACTAAACCTCTTCTGCTCTGCTGTTGCTTTGATGAGATGATGTATTGTGCAGGGATTGTGGGGAGTGAACAGTATATTTTTTATAAATACATTTAAAGAAAAATAACATTGGTTCTTTGAAAGGCAGGATATTGACCAAAAGTTGGAAGTGCCTGACACATGCTCTGGTTCTAGATCTGTAATGAATAGTGCTCCTTTTGTTATCAAGAGTGCTGCTATATGCGAGATGTGTGTGAGAGAAAAGTATTGGGCAGACCCTGTATTTGGTAAGGGTATGGAACAGCATTCCCCATCCTGCTGCCCTCCAGGTGTTTGAGATGACAAGTCCCAGCATTTCTGACCATGGGACATACTGACTTGCAATGATGGGAGTTGTAGTCCAACACCTTTGGAGGGCACCAGGTTGGGGAAGGGCTGCTCTAAACAAAAAAAGAGAAGTAGGTGGCCCTAAATTGTTCGTGATCAGTTTTCCACAACCCCACAGTCACCTCTGCATAGCATATTCTCCACCCTGTCCTCATGGTTTATCTACTTTGGGAGAATGAGAATTTCACTTGCACTTTCTGCCTCCTTAGGGAGGATGTGGCGTTAAGGCTTGTGAGCCTTAACTCCCAATTTCCCTGCTTTTTGGTGCTTGGTTGGAATCTGTAGAGCCTTAACATTGTTTTTGTAAACCGTAGGTTTTTTGTTTAATGAATTTCATGGCTTTGTGTAATGGATGACTGGATATTATACAGTTGACAACCAAACCGGCATCAGCTAGAATGTTATACCATCTTGACATCCAATATAAAATCAAAGCTAGTGTTATTTGTTGAACTCACTTTTAACATTAATAAATCAACCAAAATGCTTGCATCTCCCTCATTTTTAAAGATAAAGACATGAAACCTGGCATCATGGTAGTTCTTAAGTAGGGATATAGCTATGCCAAGTATGAAGCAGATCCGTTCATGCCTTGAATTTTAGAAATGTTTAAAACTTAAATTAAATTTTTTAAATTAACTAAAATGCTTACAATTCCATCATTTTTAAAGATAAAGGGAAGAAACTTGACAGCATGGTAGCTCTTAAGTAGGGATTGAGCCATGCCAAGTTGGAAGCAGATCTGTTTATGCCTTGAGTTTTAGGATTTTTTTTAAACTTCGAACCCAATACTCCTCTTTGGGGTCTAGGGCCTTGAGCAGTACATTAAAAAAAAAGAAAGTAAAGATGAAGAGATGAAACTTGGCACCATGATACCTCTTAAGTAAGGCTTTAGCCATGCCAAGTTGAAAGCAGATTGGTTCATGCCTTGAATTTTAGGGGAAAAAATTGAAGTCAAACTTTAAAAAAAACTATCCTAAAAATTAAGGCACAAACCGATCTGCTTCCAACTTGGCATGGCTCAATTCTAGGGTGACCATTAAGGTGTGGCATAGTGGCTAAAGTGTTGGACTGGGAGCTGGGAGATCTGGGTTCTACTCCCCACTTAGCCATGGAAACCCATTGGGTGACTTTGGGCCAGTTGCAGACTCTCAGCCCAACCCTCCTCACAGGGTTGCTGTTGTGAGGATAAAATGGAGAGGAGGAGGATGATTATGTATGCCACCTTGGGTTTCTTGGCAGAAAAAAAGGTGTGATATAAATGCAATAATAATTTTTTAAAAAAACTGTCATGATTTCCCCAGATTTCTTCTGGTTTTTGTTCTATCCTCGGTGTCAGGGAGGATTTTATGCAATAGTCTATAATGACCTGGAATTACACACTTTCCCTTTTAAGGCCACCACTAGCATGGCAGGGGGGAATGACATACTTTCTGGAGGTGTGTCATTCTCTCCCACTGCTCCAATCAAGGTCTTAAAAGGGAAAAATGTGTCATTCCCAAACATTATAGAAAAAGGCCTGATTGGAGCAGTGGGGTGGGGGTGAGAATGACATGCTTTCCCCTCCTCCGCTCCAATTGGGGACTTTAAGGTGGCCCCAGAAAGCCATTTTCCTGCCATCCACTAGGTGTCCTCTTTTTTGGTTTCCCAAATATGGTCACCCTACTCAGTTCTTGCACAGGCTGCATTTCCATCCCCAGATATTTACTCAAAAGTAAGACCCATTGAATTTCCTTGGTTCTTGAAAAGCAACACACTTGCTTTTAGATTTGCCAGTCTTAGAATTCTATGTGTGCTATGAATGCCTGCTCTGTCTGTCCCTATAGTTTCCTGCAAGGTCCAGCCAGAGGAAGCCAGTAAATTAAACCCAGGGTTGGAGGGAGGGATTCCCTCAAGTTAATCTGACAGCAGGTGCTATAGAACATGGACCTTCCTGGAGTGTTGAGGGTGGATTTCTGGCAGACCCAGCCAGGCAACTTTATGGCTTGTTAGTCCCTCCATTTGGTAGCCTGCAGAGTACCTGCCTCATAAGGCAAATGGCCACATGAGAACTGTTATTATGGCCTGCTACTTTGTCTGTCTTTAGTAGTCTGTGGTCCAGATCTCTTCAGAAGGGGGAATAGTGTTTTGTGGTTGGGGTCAGTCTAAATTATCTCTAGGGGTCCCTTAGTGCCTCTGATAGCAAAGAGATTGAGGATTTTCCCCAACTCTGTTACTCTTGAAGTTACTAGGCCTGTTGAAAATAGATTTTATAACATAAGCATGAAAACAGTGAATACCCCCTTTTAACTTGTTAAACCAATGAAAACATGCCACACAAGAAGTCTTAAGATATGAATGGTTTATAAAGAAAAGTAAATGCAAAAGAACATCAGATGCAGAAGTGAAATCTGAAACATTACTAGTAGTAGTAGTAGTAGTAGTAGTCTCCTGCCTTTTGCCCAATGCTGGGCCTCAGGGCAGCCTTACACAACTAAAACATATACAAAAGTTAAAAATATAATTAAATACTTTTCAATATTAAAGCATTTAAAACATTTTAAATACATAACAATTTAAAAGTCAAAGGTATAGACAGAGATCCAGATTATTTGCCAAAGGCCTGCTGAAACAAAAAAGGGTTTGTCTGCATCCAAAAACACATCAAGGAGGGAGCCAGTGTAGACTGCAAGGATTAGAAAGAAAATCCATGTGTGTACACTATGCAAAATAAACGACAGCTCAACTGTTTCTAAACCTTATTAGAAAAACAGGGTGACTAGGCCGAAACCAACGTTGTAGGCCCAGAAGCACTTTGAAAGGTTTCAACATTGTACTTAAAACTTAACACCGGCCCAAACTAATTAAATGAAGTGTTTGAAGCTTTCAACTTATAGCAGTATGGACCAAACTCTTAGAAAAGAGGGAAGGAGCACTGTGTGTGTATGGGGTGGGGGGGATAGAAAGAAAGGTATAGCCACCTATTCCCAGGAGAGATCTGAAGATCAGGTTGTCATGGATCCAGAGGAACCACACCCTGCTTCACCAGGGAGCAAAAGAGCAAACTGGCCTTATGAAGATAGCCCAAAATATTCTCAGAGCCAAAGGAATGCATGTTCCAGAAGAGAAAAGAGAAACTCTTCTTCTTCACTCAAAAGGTCTGTGCTATAGAGGCAGCGGCCATTTCACTCACCCACCCCACATTCTAAGGCAGGAGGGAGGGGGGAGAGCGACGCTACTGAGCGTGTGTCAGTGTCACGTTATGAGGGAAGATGGCCGCCTCATTGACTTGAATGAGAGGTTAAAATAGTCCTTAAAAGTCAACCAAAGGGAATTTTTAAAAAACGAAAAGCTTTCCATCAACTATAGTCAAGGAGGAAGAAGACCCCACCACTGGTTTAATTAATAAGGCTCTAGAAATTATGCAAATTGAGAGCACAAAAAGTCTCAACCCAGAAGTAAATTTTACAAAAGCAGGGAGAGAGGTTTGTATTCCTTTTCTACCTTAAACTGCTCTCCTTCCCTCAATCTTTCACCAATCTTCTTGAAATTTTCAGGTAATGTAAAACAAACATTTCTTTCTGGCACCTGTAAATTTCAGAAAGGTTGATGAAACATTTTCGATTTTATGGCTGTTAGAATGACACCCCCCCATTATCACTTTAACATGGCGGAATGTGTTTTTTACTGATGGCCCTTAACAATGGAGGCACGGCTGTGCCTCCATTAATAAAGAATAAAAGTATTTGAGGTACCAGAAGACTAAGACAGTAACCCCCCTGCCCTCTGTTAGTCACATCAGTTTAGATTGAGCTTCTTTTAGAATAACTATATATCAAATCAAATTGCATAGAAGATGTGGGGGCTGAAAGCGTGTACTTTTGCTTTGTGGCGGCGGGGGAATGGTAGTAATTTAGGACTATCCATATTGCTCCTAAAAAGCCTTCATGCTCCTCCTTCCTGCTTAATCTGTATACTTGTAAGTAAACATATTTTGGGAAATGCACCATATGTCTCTATACACTCTCCCCCTAAAGAAACTCACCTTTGTCCCAGAGGGGAAGCCATTTTAGTCTGCTGTAGGAAAAAAACAAGTCTTATGACACATTAAAGATGAACAGATGTGTTCTGGGATAGGCTTTCATGGACATTGCCACTTCATCAGATGTATGAAAGTGTTCAAAGATGCAGGAAACAAAGCACAGGTAAGTGAACATGATTTCTCTTTAATCTAAAGAATCCCATCATTGAAATGATTAGCAATGTTTTCACTCTCTAAAGGTGCCTCTAAAATTTCAGATCATTCAAGGAAAATGTGAAGCAATGTATATTACACACATCTTTCCCAATTACACTTCTACTGGCATATTATTAGTTGGCAATACTTTTTAAAACAACAACACACAGTTGAATACTAGACCTGAAGCCAATATTTTGGCTGTTAAATTCCAACCTTTCCTAATCGGTGGACTGTTGGAGAATCATCTTTCTTGATAAAAGAAAGATCTTAAGATGCTAATTTGTCAGAATATTATCTGTCTAATGGGCAGAGCAATCCTAAATACTAGCTATGGGGGAGATCCACAATGATCTACTACCACATCCAGAACTCAGCCAGCTCACAATGGCAAGGGAGCGAGGGGGGAGGGGAGGATTTGACCTGCACTTAAAAAAACAAAATAAAACAAAAACTTTCCCTTCCCATTAACTTTACCAGTTTCGGGACTGGTGTATCTTTAGGACCTGTTGGGGGTGTTAAAGGCTATTAGAAACCTGCAGATCCACAATCTATCCTGTATTATGGTGTGTCATTGTTCACATGTATGTGCAAACTCACATCAACACACAAATACTTGACTGACATGGAACTTTTGGGAACTTTTGCAGAAGTGTGGAACACACACACACACAAACACAGTAAATTATGCACTGTATTTTAGACAAAGTGAGGAAATTAATTCAAGTCCAGAGACAATGTAATCCTATGCATGTTTAGACAGAAAAAAGTCCTACAATTCTCAGCATTCCCCAGCCAGCCACACATGCACAGGATTGCACCTTAAACAGATTATGCACTGCACTTTAGACAAAGTGGAGAAATTAACTCAAGAACATAGACAACCTTTATGTCTGAGACATTCCAGTTTTATTGTACCTCAGCTACTTACAGGAAGAAAAGCGCTGGCTGGTATATTTCCCCCCCCCCCCAAAGTCTGGAATGGCAGACAATTCCTAATAATAAGACAGGGGTGGGGATTATGATCCACCATATAAGGAAGAGGGGGATTCTAGCAAAATGATGGTGAGGTACTTAGTGCTATGGGGAATATTGTTCAGCGGTGCAGGATGGGCCACGCAAAGGGCAGGTTATAATTTGGACATTCTATAGTAAAAATTAATTTAGCAAAGAACAAGAAGACAAAGAAGGAGACTAATGTTTTTTGAACTGTATTTCTAATTGTAACATTTGGCGTTGGTATAAATGACATTTCAGGGATCCTATGCACCCAGTGACTCATTGCAAAAGAGTCAAGATTAGCAGGAGACCAAAATTGGTTGGACAACTTTAGCCTGGCAGATCTTGGGCTTGTGGCAGATAATTTGATGAAAACGTTGACCTGGGGGCTGCCTTGAGGTGCTGGGCTGCTGCGCTTTTGCTGTTCTAAATGGCAGCGGCTAATCCACATGTAGAAGGTAGCATGGACTTTCTGGTGGTCATTTGGCTTGCCAGCATCCCCTACCCTCTGCCCGGACTTCTGGCGATCAATCAGGCGTTGCTGCCACCTTTGGCCAGGGAATGCCTCCGCATCAACCCCTGAGCAAGGTCACACGGTGGAAGAGCCGTGGTGACCTCGCTCCCAAGGAAAAAGTAAGGGTAAGTCCCTGACGTTTTTTTCACCACAGCTTCAGGGAAATGCCCCACGGTGGCTGCAAATTGGAGGCTGCATTGTATAACCAACACAGCACCGATTTGCAGCCACCATGGGGTTTTGAAGGCATATAGACAGCCTCCCCCAACGTGTGGCTGCTGTGAAAAAAGCAATTTCCATTTTAGGCATAATTTGGAGAGGTATTAAAAAATAAAACCACCAACATCATACATTCTGATATTTTTCTTGAAGTATGGGAATCAAGTTAACCACAATGTGTAAAAATAGGGGCGAGGGAGTTGTGTTCAGTGGTCTACACAGCATAAAAATAATTTCATTTCCAAAGAATTTAAGTTTCTGAGCCTGGGTTTGTTTGTTGTTTTTAGTCAAGGAAAAAATACTACATAAATGTGTTTGTTGGTTTTGAAAACACACTTTCTCTTTTAGGCCAATGGCTAATTGGAATTTGTGGCACACCCTTCCTGCCTAGGGACTGATAGGAAATATTTTTTGCAGTCTTGAAACTGGCCAGGTTGAAAGAGAGAGAGAGAGAGAGAGAGAGAGAGAGAATTATTTTTTGTTTGTTTGTAATATTTTATTTTTCAATATAACACAACATAAAACAACATAAAATACAATACATGACCAACATACCGCCCGTGCACCCCTCCCCCCAGGAGACCTTCAATTATTCATTATTCATCTTTCCAGAATTGTAAAGACTCTTTTGAAGGTTTTTGCCCCTTCCCCGTTCTTAATACATATTCCAAAAATGGGATCCATATATCTCCAAAATCATTCTTACTGGACATTCCCCTCTTTATTTTAATTTACACGTCAGCTTATCATTAAGTGCCATATCCCATATTTCTTTATACCATTCTTCTATAGCATATATCCCTTGCCCTTTCCAATTTTTAGCAATTATTATTCTGACGGGAGCCAGGAGGTTGTTTATCAATTCTCTTTTGTTTATATTCTCATTTCCTTTATCCCATATTGCTAGTAGAGCCAGCTCTGGGCTTAATTCCAGTTTACGTCCAATTATTTCACTTATTTCTTTGAACACCCTTTCCCAATTTTTTTGTACATATTCACAGCTCCACCACATATGAAAATAAGTTCCAACCTCCTGACATCCCCTCCAACAATTCTTGGACACTTTTTTATCTATCTGATGAAATCTTACCGGTGTTAAATACCATCTCCATACTGTCTTATAATAATTCTCCTTAATTCTAATTGACAACAGCTTTAACATTCTTGCATCCCATATCCCAAGTTACATGAGCCCTGACCTAGATTTTATCTGGTCACCCTAATCTAGAGAGTTAGTATGCTTTAATTGCAGATTAAAACTCTCTGGCTGAATTTGGACAACACGATAGTCAATGGTGGGGTAATAATAAACTTTACAGTTGTTCATCTAGGGTAGGCTGATCATACGAAAAGAAGGACAGGGCTCATTTAACTTTAACAGTGGTAGAGAAAAGGGAATTTCAGCCAGTGTCATTTGTATGCAATTAGTTCCTGGTGAAATTCCCTCTTCATCACAACAGTTAAAGTTGCAGGGTCCCTGCCTTCTTTTGTATATGGTCACTCTAGTATAGTGCCTGCAACTTTAACTGTTGTGATGAAGAGGGAATTTCACCAGGAACTAATTGCATACAAATGACACTGGCTGAACTTCTTTTTTCTCTACAACTGTTAAAGTTACATGAGCCCTGACCTGGATTTTATCTGATCAGCTTATACAAACTAATAAATAATTACAATAAATGAATAATGATTCAGAATGTGAAATGTGGGGTACAACTGAAAAGCTCAACATATTCCCCAACTGCTGCCCTCCAGATATTTTGGACTACAACTCCCAGCATCCTTTGTACCCTGTATTCGGTTTCTCTGAAAATGTGCCTGCCCTGATTTCTGAAGCAGGGCAGGGGTGTGGTTAACAGGTTGTCCTTTTTTTTTAAAAAAAAAGAGAAAGGTCTTTAATAGTTATGAAGCAATTGGGCAAGCAGTCCGAATCAAATTCCTTTTTTCAAAAGGCAAAATAGGGACAAAATTATACCAGAAAATTGGGAAAAGGGGATGGTTGGAGTATATTCCTACCTGTGTGCACTCCACTTCCAGGTGGAGAGAAGATTCAGGGGTTCCAGCCCTCACCCAGGGCTCAGTTTTCTTAGGAGATCACAGGAGGCCTATGGCATTTCTGTGACAGAAGGTTTATTACTGCATATATGCAGGCTGAGCATAAGGTAGGGGTTCATGGCATCAACACAGCAGCAGATTCCTGTTCCTCATCAGATAGGATTTTGTGCCAAAGGTCTGCTTTCATCCTCTATTTCAGGCTCAGTTCCAGCACTAACTCTTGAAACAACAGGCTTGGCTTTCCCCCTCTTCTAGCAGGACAAAAGGATGACTCATCTGCCATTCAAGTAACGCTCAGAGATATATCTGGGCAGGTCTGGCCATATCACATTCCTTAGCCATGAGGAGAGAAAGGCCTCCCATTCCAGAACAGCCTTCCCCAACCTGGTGCCCGCCAAATGTTTTGGACCTCAACTCCCATCAGCCCCAGCAAGCATGGTCAATGGTAAGGAATGCTGGCAGAGTTAGTCCAAAACATCTGCAGAGTGCTAATTTGGGGAACGCTGGTCTATAGCCATCTCTGAGGACAGCAACCACTCAGCTAATCTTTAGAATTAGAACATAAGAAGAGCCATGCTGATCAGACCAAGGGACCATCTAGTCCAGCACTCTGTTCACACAGTGGCTAACCAGCTGCCAACCAGGGACCCACAAGCAGGATGCAGTGCAACAGCACTCTCCCATCCATGTTCCCCAACAACTAATGTATAAAGGCTCTGATACTGGAGGTTGCACTTAGCCATCAGGGCTAGTAGCCATTGAAAACCTCCTCCAGGAATGTTTCCAACCCCCTTTTAAATCCATCCAAATTGGTGGCCATCACCACATCATGTGGTAGTGAATTCCAGTTTAACTATGTGCTGTGTGAAGAAGTCTTTCCTTTTATTTGTCCTGAATCTCTCACCAATCAGCTTCATGGGATAACCCTGGGTTCTAGTATTGTGGGTGAGGGAGAAAAATGTCTCCCTATCCACATTCTCCACACCATGCATAATTTGGTACACCACTATCCCCCTAGCTTCCTTTTTTCCCAGGCTGAACAATCCCAACTAATATGGAATCAGCCAGGCTAAACTTGCTCTACAGGTTAGACCTATTCTAGCAGCGGGTATGTATATATTTTCCTGTCCAGACTCCATTCTTACGATTTTCGAAGGGACCTTGTGAGAGCATTTAGATCAATATTCCCAACTTATAAACAATATGATAGGGGCCAGGATATCCACATACAGTTACACTAAAGGGGCACTCTCTTATAAAATATTCTGGACTTAACATGTGCCATATCCTTGTTGGGACCGATGACCAGAGTTGTGGCATATACATGCTCTGACTGACATTCTGCATCTTTAACCCATTTGAGTGACAGTTTAAGATGTATACAGAAGTAATGAATTAAAACAATTAACATTGTGCATTCATCTCACCTTATTTTCACTCAGGATTCACTTTGTCTTTTGACGTAAAAAAAATATTAAAATTGTTCATGTTCAGCATACTGTGAAAAATCACAGTAAACAACCAACCTCTGAAAGCCTGCCATCCCTTATCACAGCAAGGCTTACCCAGTTAATTAGCAGGGGGACATCTTAAAAGCGTGTTTTGTCTCTAATGTTGCCTGAAATATAGATAATGCCGTACAATTCTACAATTCAGACCCATAAAATGACACCTTCCCCCATGTTTAAGGAAACAGATATGTGAACCTGATATTATACACTATGCTGAATTACAAGCCCATGGCAAAATGTCTTCCAGGCCTCAAATTTGGAAACGAAATGGATTATGGATCTAAACAAACCCAGAAAGACCTAGGTGAGTCTGTCCAGGACGGGTAGTAATGAGTTACCATTATGTATATGAGTTGCTACAGCCATTCCATTATAATAGTAGTTGCGGGAAATGTAGGGTGTGAAATAACGAGACGAGACAAGAAAATGGATTTTAAAAACAGGGCCACTTTTATTATAGATCTGCAGTATGGGAAACCTATGCGGCAGCCTACTCATCAATGGGCGAGTCATTCACCACCTGAGAAGTGGCGTGATTCCAAATGCCACCCCCCAGGCTTGCCCCTTTTGTGGTAGGGAGACCTTCTGGTGTCGACCCCTCCTCGCGCCGTTTAGCTCCGAGTGGGTGAGAAAGGTTAGCCTCAAAGGTAACCCTTATCCCTCCATCTGCCACCGTAAAGCTCACAGCTGAGGGGCCTCAGGCATTACCCATCACAACAACAGTGCCTGTGAATGCTCACCAACCCTATGACGCTCCAGATGTCCACAGGGAGCGACAATGCACTTGATTAATCGCTCCCCCCCCAGATCTAATAACATCCCACAAACCCAACTGCAGATCTTTCAAAAATAAATCATTACCAGGGTCTGACAAATGGACCCCGTCCTGCCGGAAAAGCTCCCTCCGCATTAACGCAATCGCAGGGTGTTGAATGCTATAATCGCCGTGTTTAATTAGTTCCTTAAATATTTGATTATTGACTTTCTTCCGCACTCTTTCCATGGCCCCTTGGTCATTGCCCTCTCTCCAATTGAGCCAAGGCAACAAACATGACCAAATAATTACAATGCCGGGCCAACGCAGCCGAATTGTTTCCAAATCGGCAATCGCTTGCATGATGCGGACTTTGCCTTTAAGCAAACCCAACCAAATGATGACCACGCCAGGCCAACGCAGCTGAATTGTTTCCAAATCGGCAATCGCTTGCATAATGAGGGCTTTGCCTTTAAGCAAACCCAACCAAATGATGACCACGCCAGGCCAACGCAGCCGAATTGTTTCCAAATCGGCAATCGCTTGCATGATGAGGGCTTTGCCTTTAAGCAAACCCAAATCATTACCACCCAAATTAATGAGTAGAACCTGTGGGGGGACACTGGCCATATGCTGCTGGAATAAGGTGGGCAGGAGGCGCTCCCAACGCATGCCGCATTTACCGAGCCACAGAATGTTGGCGTGGTGGCTTAATCCAAGCTGTGTCCCAAAGCTGGATCTGGAAGCCCTCCGACTGGCCCAGAAGATCATGCTGTGCCCACAGATGATCACACGCACTGGGGCGGAGCCCACACCGGAATCTAAAATCAAACATGGAAATGTTAGGACGCAACGCCACCAGTAGACAAAATGGCTATCTGACATACGACTGATATGCTCTGGACCGCCATCTGCCCACTGCCTGAATTTGGTCTGCAGCAAACCCAAGAGAAGCCGCTGTAGAAGCAGCCCCAATATGAAAAGTGTGAGTGCCAAATCAGAAGGCACCCAGTCCGAGGGACTGTAATGCCTGTTTTGTGACCGACCAGAACTGATACTTCGTCAAGGGCGAAGAATCCAGTTGGCAAAACAAATAACCGCTGCGATTGCCCTGCAGCATCAGAAAAACGTTTAACGCCTTAACTGGACACAACTCTGAAACAGGTGCTGGGAAAAGGGTGATAACCTTTCCCCTGCCTTGTTGATTCGTTTTGGAATGCCTAAGGTGTAATGTAACACCCAGGGAGGAGACCTGAAGATCATCAAGTAAAAAGGCACACTTTGAAATATCATTTTGGAAAGGGCCACCACTTCTGATATTCTTAATGCTCCAAGAATGCTGTTAATGCTGCTGCATGAAACAGGGCCGACTCATAAGAAGAGTGGCAGAGTAAAGACCATAGAGCAAACAGTCCTTTTGGAATATCAGGGGATAATAGTCGTCGCGAATCTGGCACACGAGGGGTTGCTCTGTTCCAACCCCGTAAAACGCAACGAACCCGGAAATCCATTGTATTATCCGCTATGCCCCGTATCCTGGACAAAAATGAAAGGGCAGCCAATTTGCCCCCAATAGATCCTGCGGATAGGCCTCTTCGCTGTGAGGCCATGCAAAACTGCAGCAAATGCTCCACCAGAATTGGCCAACGCTGCTGACGCTGCATGTGGGCTAGGTGCTAAAGATTGCCATGTTGCACGCTCCACTTCCTCCTGCCAATCTCCCATAGGGTTAATGGCATCGCCTCCAGAATTAGCTGCGCCCAGGGCGCCAGTTCCTGAAATTTCTGAACCTGCTGACGCGATAAAGCATCAGCAATGGGATTTTCAAGACCTGGAACATGCTGCGCTCTAAATAATATGTTGTAACGCAGGCAATGCAAAGTGAAGGCCCTGACTAGCGTCATAACCCTGGGACTGCGAGATGGCAGTTTATTGATAACCTGGACAGTAGCCAAGTTATTGCACCGGAAATGAAGCACTGAATCACGCATCTCTTTGACCCATATATGCGCCGCCACATATATTGGAAAAAAATCCAAGAACGTGAGATCCCTGCATACATCGGTGGTGAGCCAATCTTCAGGCCAACGCTCAGAGCACCATCGATCCTGCCAGATGATACCAAAACCCAGAGCCCCCGATGCATCTGAATGTATTTGCATCTCAGCTTCTAAAAGGAGATCCTGCCTCCAAATAGAAACGCCATTGTATTCCTCCAGGAAACAAAGCCACATCATGAGATCATCCCGAATTGCCCGTGACCCACACCCTATGGTGCGGACGACTAAGGCCCTTCATGGCAGCACAGAGGTGTCTCAAAAAGGCACGGCCGGGGGCAACCACCCGACATGCAAAATTGAGATGACCCACAATTGACTGAAGCTGAACTAACGTTAGCTTCGAAGCATTAATTATTGCTAAGAATTTGCCACGTAAAGCAGTGATCTTATCCATGGGGAGCCGACAACATTGTTGTACGGAATCCAACTGGATGCCTAAAAACTGATGATATTCAACGGTCCATCAGTCTTTTCCTGTGCATGGGCCAGCAAACAGGAAGTCATCCAATAATGAATGCAATCCTGAGATCCCGCCCTCTCACACAGGGCCCATTCTAAGAAGGAGCTGAAGGTCTCAAACATGGCACAGGAAATGGCACATCCCATTGGTAGTGCCCTATCAACATAAACTTGTCCGTCAAAGCAAAACCCCAACAGATCAAATTCCACAGGGTTGATGGGTAAAATACGAAACATGGATTTAATGTTGCATTTTCCCATCAAGGCACCCTGACCGCATAGATGCACCATAGTTACAGCTATGGTGTAACTATGGCATAACGCACCGAACAAAGGTGATCTGGAATGTAATCATTAACAGATCCACCTCTGGGAAAAGACAGGTTGTGAATCAACCTGAATTCTCCAGGTGCCTTTTTGGGAACAATTGCCAAAGGAGAGACCCTAAGATTGGGAATAGGAGGGGAAAGAAAGGGGCCAAGAACCCTTCCTGTGTCCACCTCTTTGGCAATCTTCTCCTGAACCAATGGTTCCATGAGACGAATTGATTTTTGATTCCTTGCAAAAAAAAAAAAAAGATTTGTCAAGGTCCTCTGAAAGGAATACAGAAACCTTCAGAAAAGACTAACTCCAAGTATGTCACATCCTGGCGCTTCGGATAAAGCGCCAGCAATTGTCTTAATGGCCCTAACTTAAGAGGGCTGGGACCCTTTGGTAGGTAGCTGCTGCCCTCCAGACTTCCTGCCCCCTTGTGCCTCTTGACCTTTACCGCACCTGCCTCTGGTTCTGGGTCAACTAGAGGCCGGGTGTTGTGTCTATGTCCAACTCCCTGCTTCAAGAGGATGAAATCTCAGACAGCGATTCTGATCCTGGAGAAGGAATGCAACAGGCGGGGGAGTTGGTGCCAGAAGGAGAACTCTTTCCCACGGCGGACGCGGGAGATAATTCCCAAAGAGACGCTCCTAACCGGGCAGAGAATACTTTCTCTTCTGAGACAAAGGGTCTCAAAGATGCTGTGGCTCAGAGAAAGGTAAAGAGAAAGGATTTCAAACTTAAAACCGCCCACCGCTCAGAAAGACTAGTGAACAAAGCCCTACAGGCTAATTCGTCTTAATTATGTGACTCTGCTCTCTTTTTCTCTCTCAGTTAACTCAACTGAATCGCTTGCTTATCTAACAAGCTTCTGGGCAAAAGGACCTTTTGCTAACTTTGTTTCCTCTTACTTGCTGGAGGAGAGAGAAGGATCGTCTTTTGTATAATAAAGGATTGTATTTTCCCTCCAAGGGGTCTCTTTATTGTCCTCACCATTCGTTAGAACTTACAGAGTCATGACACTGGGTGTTGACCAGTGCATATTGGGCATTCGTGGTGATATCTACACATTGAACGGGTACAGCTGCTCTGCGCACTGTACTCCCAGCGAGGCAGGCGGGGTTGAACCCCCTGCCCTGCACTCCCAGCAAAAGTGGGAAGTTTAGCTAAGAGATGCCGTCTATCAGCCCTTTGCCCAACACCAGGCCTCGCTGGTGTCATAAATTGAAGCCAGAGATCATGGTCCTTGACATCCCACAATAGCAAATGATCAAAGGCAGCCCTACGGCGGAATGACTCAACATAAGCAAGCCAGGCTACGCCCTCATATTCCGAAAAAGCTCAATAAATCATATCGAGGTATTTTGTCAATATGCAGCCACGATCGGGAAATCGTTGCTACACCACCCCCATATAAATCAGGAAACCAGGGAGCCAGTTGGACTATGTCCTGGCTACCTTCTTCTTCTTCTTCATCCTTTTAAATTCCTTATCCGCCAATTTATCTTTCTCCTTGTCCTCTGGTTCGTGGAAGAGCAAGGAGAATACGTTGATAAAGTCACCTTTTAATATCTTTTCCCTAGTGGATGGTAAAAAGTGGTAACCCAATGGAGCCGACATGTTCCCTGTGGGAATGGCGTCCCTAGCTGCCCCAGCATAGGGATCCTGAGCACTAAGAAGCACAGCCGTCTTCCCAGAAGCAGCAGGGCCAGCCGGGCCCTGCCGTACCGCAGTGCACACTTCATTCACTGAAGGTGCCTGCGGGGCGGAATTAGACCCCTCGCTGCTCCAAGACCCTGTTTTGCGGGGGTTAAGGAAGATGCTGCCATGGGTGCTACTGCGGCCTGCATTTCAGGTCCTCCCAGAGAAGGGGCAATCCCCTTTTCCCTTTTGACCGCTATTAGTCTAGAAAAGATCACATATATTGGGGTTTTCGTCATCCTCAGAAGAATATGCATTCTGAGACCTCACGCGCTTGGCAGGGGGACGGGGGGCTCTCCCTTTCCCCTTCTTACCACCGATGCCCTTCTTGGGAGACATCACTTATTGGATATTAAATGGAAAATAATAAAATATAAAGGAATTGTCAGCCTGAGTGGGTTGTCTCCTTAGAGCGTGCTCACAGCCTAATATGAAGTAAGGGGATCCGCCTGCAAAGAAAAGCTCAAGGCAGGGAAGAAAAAGCTAAATTGTATCAGGCGTGCCTGAAAGCTCCCTGCCACGCTTGCCTAGCAACAAGAAATTGGCATGCAGCCAAATGTAGGGAACAGTCTGCCCCTCCCTAAAAACCCTGCGGCCTACAAGCCGAAGAAGCCTCCTCCGCCGTCAGCGATTGGGCTGCTACATTGCCACCCACCACTGGGGCAAAACGCACACAAAAAACAGGGAGAACCGTCTGGCCCTCCCTGAAAACCAGCGGCCTAAAGGCAAAACAGAGTTTGCTGCCGCCCTCGATAGGGGTGCCGTACCGCCACCCACTTCATAGGCCCCAGTACGCGCTCAGAGAAGAGGGGGAAAAGTCCGCGCCCCCCCCCCAGACCTGCGGCCTGACCAGCCAAGGAGCCCTTCTTGATAGGGTTAATGTGCCGCTGGCCACCTGGAAGGCCACAAGATGCACCTGGCAATAAATCCGCGGCCCTATCGCCCAAAGAGCCGTCTCCATTGGGGCTAGCTGCGCTGCCACCCGCCCCCGGGACCCAAGACGCGCCACAAAAAAAGGGGGAACCATCCGCCCCCCCCGAAACCTGCGGCCTAATCAGGCCAAAGAATCCGTGTCCTTGCGCCGTCCTTGGACATGCTGCCGCGCCGCTCCCTCTCTCCCGAAACAGAAGCCTCATGGCGCAGGAGGCGGCTGGATGAGCTGCAGCTTAGCCAAGCCGCAAAGATGTAGAAAGAGAGGCCGCTGGGAGGGGTGAGTACAATAAATACTCCCTCAGTCCGCTCCCAGTCGCGGTGGCACCACTGGGGAGCTCTCCAATGGGTGGCTCCGCTGTCTCGCCTGTCATCACACCCCCACCGCAACCTCCTTTTCGCACCCAGGCGTGCCAGGTGCAAAAAGGGGCCCTTACATTCATACCTTGGCGAGTACCTCTTGGTAATTGGTTGTCTGTATTCACTGAAAAGCACTGGGAAACAAAGCAAAATAGTGGATGATACTGAAATCAGCAAAAAGAAGACTTCTGCTAACAAAGTTATCACCTCCAGTGAGAAGATGACTTCATTATTACTGCGTACAATTATTTTCTAGGGCTATATAAGGGCAAGATATCCCTATCTTAAAGAATTAATACTGCAATTAGGTTGGCAATAAAAAGTTCAGGAAGTCATTGTGTTCAGCGATGATTGACAGAAATCTATCTCTTGGGGGGGGGAATCATGGTTCCCTGCCGTTGCTTCTCTGCCCCCACTTGTGTTGCACAATACTTCCTCTCTCTCATGGAGAAGAGGAAGTAAACAACGATCACGTGGGCCCATTCAGTGGGTGTTTTTATCGAGCCACTTCTCCTGCACATAGCAGGAGATTGGGGCAAGTTCCGATTCTAAAAATAAATCGGACTTACCGGGGTCTTTTTTTGTCATGGGAAGAAGGCCAGAAAGAGCGGGAGACGCATGGGAGGCGGACAGTGTCGTGAATAGGACCCGCAAAAGAATGTGTGAGTGCCCAGTCACGAGCGTGCTATAAAACGCTTGTTGGTGCTGCTTCTGTTATATTATCTATTGTGTAAGATGTCTATGTCATTTCCCCTTTATTTACAGTCCCTTGTCTTTCTACTTTTCTCTGCCATGAACGTCAAAGAGTTCATTATTTATGTCTACAACTTTTTTATTCTTTTCAAGAGCATCCTCTTAATATGTGTATGCACCCTTATAATGTTCAGGTTATGTTTTATACTGCTCATTTATAACATACTCACATATTTCTTCCCCAAGATGGACCTTAAATTGCATATGCTTTCCCTCCACATGCAGATATGAGTTAGATTTACAGACCCAGCTAAAACTACCTCTATGAACATGATACAAGGAACTCTGCTTTCTCCATGTACCTTTAAGCCACCACTCAAATTGATTTGGTATCTTGGTTTTTGTTATATTTTAAACTTTCGTATAATCAGCTAACTGAATTTTAGAAGCAGATATATATAAAACCCTACACAGTACAATACTTTGGCCACGTTGCGAATGCCATCATCCATCAATGTCACTACCTGCCAGCAGGAAAGAGATCCACCATCTTCTAGTGCATAACAGTGAACGTTTATATATTACTATTATGCTCTGCAGGACTTCAGTATTTTTCTCTTTAAGAGGCCTGTCATTTATATAAAGCAGAGTTGATTGTCAAGTGACTTCTATGGTTGTTGGGAAGATTCCCAGCGAAAATCCAGCAAAACCCAGACTTCTGCATCTTGATGTTAATAGTGGAAAATATAATAGCAACATTTATAAGGGAGAAAATTGCAATTCAGTTAAGGTTATGATTTAGTAAGGGGCCAGTCAGCATGGACCAGTTAAATGAAGATCATATGTGACAAATATCTGAAGGTGATTTCAGCACATTATTGAATGGATAAAGATGAAACCATCAATATAATCCATCCAGATTTCAGGAAAGCATTTGTTAAAATGACTACACCAGGAGATGGATTTACAAGGTCAGGCAGCAGAAGATAGGGGACAACATCTGAAATGGAATACAAATTGGGTTAGGCACAAGAAGCAGATGGTGTCAGTAAGACGTAACAATTCATGGCGCAGAAAGGTAGGATGTGCATGAATAAAAATACTGAGTGTTGCATGATTCATCTGTTGTGCTGGGAAGGTAGAAACAGACAGAGCACTGCATCAGTTGAACCGGGCACTTTGTGAGCATTTTACAGGGTGACTGATTGAAAACTATTGTGGCAATGCAAATTTGTCATACAGGAATCCCATGTACTCAACATACTAACTTCTTTAACAGGCAAGAGGAAATTGCCTAAACTTCACAGGTTATTAACCACGTCTACCTGATCTTTAGCACCATCTGTGCACCTGATTAAATACCAAATGGAAATAAATGCATCGTAAATGTGGATCAAAATTAGAACATAGAGCCATATCACAAGTGCAGAGAACAATACACTGTTCCATAAATAATATTCATTGGCTCTGAGAAATCTGGTTTTAATTATAACAATATTTACTATTAATATATCACATCCGATATTCAATGGACTTCACATTCAAGGATGCAACAGTCTTTACAACAGCTCTGTAAGGTAGGCCAGTATTAGTGTAGTGGCCAGCATAAAGAAAAAAAAGAAAGGCAGGCTTGGGTATTCTAAGTTATTTATTTAAGAATTAAGTTTCAAGCAGAGCTCTTTTTCAGGGCCAGAATCTATCTATGAGATATCTCAAGTTTTGTTAAGATGCGAGAGAGTGAGTATAAAGAGATGTTATACTAAATGTGTAGATGCAGCTCAAAATGGCAGTCATGTGTTTTGCTCCCTGCTGCTACTCCGTAACGTCTAGTAGAAATTAGCTCTACCCTGCTATCATACCATTCCTGCATTTCATAAAGTCTAGCTCAAAATGCTTAACCATGGTGTCTTAGCATGTCATCTGAACAGGGTCATTGAGTTTTAAATTGCATGTTTTATACTAAAAGCTGCCCAGAGAACAGTGCTGTTGAGTGCTGTATATAAACAATAGTTCATACATTGAAATGCCATCAGAGCATAATCCCTGTGTAGCAAAGAACAGGTTGCACTAGTTCAGGGGTGGTGGACCTTAGGCCCAAGGGCCACATCCAGCATGCTGGGGGTCCCAGTCCAGCCCTCTAGAGTTACCCAGATGGTCACGCCCCTTTTCCCCAAACACCAACTGTTTGGCAGTTTCCTAACTGCAGGTTTCCCCCCTATTCTAAAAGGTTTCTAAATCTTAAATTACTGGCAGCAAGATCATTAAACTACAGTACACTGGTATTTTGAGACTCACTGCTTTTGCCTTTGGTCTCATCCACTACTAGGGTGACCATATGAAAAGGAGGGCAGGGCTCCTGCAGCTTTAACTGTTGTGATGAAGAGGGAATTTCACCAAGTACTTCATGCGTACAAATGACACCTGCTGAAACATGCCCCCTTGACCTATGGGTGTCTCCTTTAGTGGATCAGGGCAATTGTTAATGTTTACAAATAGTCACTTCTAAATTGTCATATCAGCTTCTCTCAAAGATGATCACATGGCTTTCAAAACATCTGGGATATTCCCATGTAATAATGGGGGCCAAAACAGACATTACTTTAAATCCCTATCTAGCAGTTCTTCCTCCTCCTCCTCCTCCTCCTCCTCCTCCTCCTCTTCTTCTTCCTCTCGAGTAGGTACAGGAGGCCCAATCTAAATTAGGATGCTAGCATGAGAGGTTGAGGGGCTTTTAAAGATATGGATCAGGCACCCTGCTCCTACTCAAGACTAAAAAGGAAGTGAGGCAGGTGGCCACTGTGGCACCCGGCTGTGGAATGAGCTCCCCAGAGATGTTTGCCTGGCGCCTACTTTGCACTCCTTTCGTCGCCAGGTGAAGACCTTTTTATTCTCCCAGCATTTTAACAGCTAAATTAACCAAATTTTAACTCTTGCTGTTTTAAATTTGTATTTTAATCTGTCTTAATCTCTGCTGCTTGGTTATATCCTGGTTGTATTTTCTATATTGTATGTTATTTTGTGTTTTTAATTTTTTTTTGTTTTATATTTCTTAAAATGATTTCATGGTTTAAATTTTTGTGAACCGCCCAGAGAGCTTCAGCTATAGGGTGGTATAAAAATGCAATAAATAAATAAATAAATAAATAAAAATGGGAAAAATAGTAGCTGCTAAAAATGGATTTAAAGCAATGTTTATTTTCTATTTATTTTCGGGACAAAGTCGACATGCTTAATATCTACTTCCAGTACCTGATATCTTTAATAAATTATGGCAGAGAACAACATAATCTGATAAAAACAAATCCCAACTTTTTCCTTACTAACTACGTTTGTATGAAATCTGTAATGTCGTTGTTTTTGTTTCTCTGGCATACATTAGTATCTAAATGCAGAGCACTTTCTGCCCCCACTATGTATTCCAGTTGTGTTTGCCTTCGCCTCAGAACAGAAACCTTCTTCTAATCTCCAATTATATTTTTTCTGGCTGCATTCATGAAATATGACGTTCTGTAGGAAAACAATATAGAAGGAGCTGGTGAGGAACAAGACAATCATCTTGACAAGAGAAACCTGGTGCCTCTGGGAAAAGAAAACCCACAGAATTTATTTATACCAAGTCTATGTTAAGATACTATTACGTGATTCTCTTAAAAGAGGCAAGGTTGACTACTGTGTAATGGGCAATTCTGCTGCTGGGCCTTGAATTTTCTTAATCCTTCTCTAGTAATAAAGCCAGAGAACAGAATGAACCATTAAGGTTTGCTTCCCCTGGTCTATACGAATAGCAGCAGAGGTAACAAAACTCTTTCTGGACTGTATCACTTAAGACTGCAGATGATGGTTATGGGTGTTCAGTGTTTGAATATTCCCTAGGGTGGCCATGTATCCTATTTTACAGATGACAGTCCTCTGTTTGAAGGAGTGTCCAAAGTCCAGTTTGAAGGGAGAATAGGGGTCTTGATGTTGTCCATCAACACTTAGCACTTGGCCAGCAGGCTGACCAGGAACACAGTCTCCAAATCACAGTCTTCCCATTATTGCATGTATTATATTTCTATTTTCTGCAATTATTACTATATTTGCATCTCTCTTTGTAAATTAGCATATGCAGTTTAATGCAAATCTGTACCCTCTTTTGTCCTCTTTCTTGGTGATGCATCACCTCTTTTTTGGCAATGTGCTAGTGGTTATTTTACTTCCTGTGGAAGCCAAGAGGTGGTGACTGATTGTCCCTACCTCCATGCAGAGGAGACATACAGGTTGTTTGTCCATGGCTCCTGTTACCCAGGAAGAGATGGATAGACACAGATGTTGCTAGAACAGGGATGGTGTGGTCCTAAGTAAACACCGTGGGTGGAGATGCAATCTGAAGGGTGGGCACAAAAGGGTGAAAAGGGAGGAGAAAGGGATGGGTCAGCAATGGATGCGGAGCATCTCTGGGGCTGGAAAGGTTGTTCACCAGAAGGTGCTGAGGAAAAGAGGCATTTGGAGCCCTATACTAGGCCTGCAAGAAAAGAAGTGGCTGTTGTATAAGAGCTAGAAGAAAACCCAAGGAAGTATATGAGAGCTAGAGGGGAGAAGAAGGCTAGGGAGGCAGAAAAAGGGGGCAAGCTAACTACTGTGCTCCATTCGGAACATACAAATAAACAACTCACTAACCTGCAGTACCCTTGTAAGTCCATCTGGCTCCTTTAGGCTTCCTGGTATAGAGTCTTTCATTGTACATTTGCACCGTGTACATCGAAACATTGCATTCCTGCACAAAAGATATTCGTTACCCATAAAAAGCTGGCAATTTGGGAAAGGCGAAGGGTGACAGAGCCCACGAACCTGGAGAAAAGCAATGGTTGCAGTTGGGGGTTGGGGTCCATTGGCAACTTCCTGCCTTTCCAATAGGTAAAAGAGGGGATGCCGGCACGTGCTACTCTGCACGCAGAGTCGAGGAAAGCTGCTTCTGTTGAAAAATGTCTCTTCTACAACTCTTAAAGGTACAGGACCCCTTCCTTCTTTGCATCTGGTCATCCTTAAATGTATGAGAGTTCTCCTTGACCAGTATAGTTTTTATCTCTGAACCAAAATTGGTCTCTGCCACCTTAAGAGCAATCTCATTACTTGGAATGCAGGAGGCATCCTCTGTCTGGATTCTTGCCTTTCCTATACAGTCTGAAATGCAGATTATTCCTTTCTCTATATATTAAATGCTATACAAAGAAGGCTCACAGGGGATGCTCCATTTATCATTTTATGGTAAAAGGAAGGTTCTTATGTAAAGCTGAGGCTAGCAGTACCTATGTACAAATTTATGGTTTGCTAGTAATCAATCGTTGGGCTATCAAATAATCAAAACCAATTAAAGAGAAACTTTGTATCACAACTGTGGAAACAAGTTTTGTTTCAATTCTACTAATGGGCTTCAACTGGAACGAATTGATGGGGCACTACTGAAATCAACGGAGTTTAGGATTGCAGGAGCAACCTTAAGAACTCTGGAAAGCAATTCCGGAACTGTGGCAAAGCTGGTGTACTAACTACTACCTGCAGCACACTTCCTAAAAGCACCTTTTTAAAGAACAAGAATTGCATTGCTGGACCAGGTCAAAGGTCTAGAGAGTTCAACTTCCCATTTCTGACAGCAGCCAGATGGAATTTCTAAGTGTTCACAAGCAGGACATTTAGAAATAAAAGAGGAGCCATGCTGGATCAAGCGAAGGGTCCATCTAGTCCAGCATTCTGTTCACACAGTGGCCAACCAGCTGTCGACCAGGATCCAGAAGCAGCACCCTCCCACCCTTGTTTCTCAGTTACTGCCTATATACACCAGTTGCTATTTAAATTTATAGGCTGCTTTTCAACACAAGGGCAGCGTAAAACTGTCATAAAAGCACCAAACAATGAAAGCAAAACAAACAGACACTATCAGTAGGGTGACCAGATAAAATCCATGTCAGGGCTCATGTAACTTTAACAGTTGTAGAGAAAAGGAAATTTCAGCCAGAGTCATTTGGATGCAATTAGTTCCTGGTGAAATTCCCTCTTCATCACAACAGTTAAAGTTGCAGTCACTATACTAGAGTGACCATATACAAAAGAAGGCAGGGCCCCTGCACCTTTAACTGTTGTGATGAAGAAGGAATTTCACCAGAAACTAATTGCATACAAATGACACTGGGCGAAATTCCTTTTTCTCTACAACTGTTAAAGTTACATGAGCCCTGACCTGGATTTTATCTGGTCACCCTACTATCAGCAGCATCTCCTAGGATGCCTGGCAGATCTCCTAAATATCACAATGGAGTGAGCCTGAAGATCCTCCCTAGCTAGGGAGTTCTACAATATGAATGCCACCAACAAAGAACCTCTGTTTCTAGCAAATGGAGCTTAATCTTGAGCCTTAGGTTCAGAAAGCAGCAGCATCCAAAGTAACACATCTCCACAGACTTCTGGCATGGTGTGTTTGTGTGTGTGTGAAGGCCTCTAGCCCCAGGAGGAAGGAAGCTGAGAAACTGCCATTTTGAATCTATCAACAGAATATGTCTAAAGCAGAATAGTTCCTGACTCTTTCTTACTTTGGCTCCTGTGATATTAAATATTTGTAGCCCCAGGAGGAAAAGGGCTGAAAGCATATGATCCAGGTCATTACCATTCTGAATATACTGAACATGCTTGAAATAGAGTAAAGATTATTATTTGGATACATTCTAATCCTATTTCCAGCCCACTGAAACTGCCTTAGTTGATGATTGTGCCAGAGGTGGATGAAGAGAGTACTACTCGATTGATTCTTTTGACATCTCAACAGGCTTTAGATACCATCAACCATGGAATACTTCTAGGCTGTTGGTTGAGGTGGATATATGGGGAATTATTTTTGCAATGGTTCTGCTAGTTTCTTGAAGACACGTCTTATAATGTGGTGCTCAGACACTCCAATGCCTTTTGGCCTGTGGGATGCCATAAGGTTCTATCTTGATTTCCATGCTTTTTATGAAGTATGACTTGGATGTAAATACAGTTGAAGTCAATGGGATTTACTTTGGAGTAAGGGAACCAGCCAATTCCATTTTATGAACTGGAGCTGCTCAGCTTCGCATGATCAAAGGAAAGGAAAAGGATCCTTCACAAATGCAAAGAGGTGATACAGCACACTGGTGAACTATCAGCAAAAGGTTAAAAGAGCAGGGAAATTAAAAAATCCTTAAAAAATAATAATCAAGGGATGAACCAACCTGATTCAAACTTGGCATGCCGAAAGCTCTCCTAGAGTACTATCACCATGCCAAGTTTCATCTCTTTATCTATATAAATTACACAGATGTACGCATTTTGGTTAATTTGCATTTTAAAAATTCCCAAAAATCAAAGCATGGACCTATCTGATTCAAACTTGGCATGCCGAAAGCTCTACTTAAGAGCTCTCAAGATCCCAAGTTTCATCTCTTTAGCTTTAAGAATTACACAGATGTAAGCATTTTTGTACATCCTAATATGAGCTCCAATGAGCGAGGGGGAAGGCTGCTGTGTCCATCACAATGTCCATCAATGACAAGAACCAATTATTTGGAGGGGGAAGGAGAAGGGGCGGGCAGTGTTGGGCAGGCGCAATAGCAGAGGGAGAGCAAAAAGAGAGTTCACCGGTATAGCTGCCATAGTGAAAGGGAGGAGAGCTTTTAGCGCTTATGAAATGGAGTTAAAAAAACTGGGGGGGGGGAATTGGTGTGAAGGAGCAGACAACTGATCCTGCAACAATCTGGAAATGAAAAGTAGGAATGTGTATCGTATCGTTAAAATGTACGATAATGATACAATATGCTCTTTATCGTGCATGCGTTTAGCAATAATGATACGACAGAAAAACCTCCGATAAATATCCGATCCGATAATTTTCAGCCTGATTATATTGGATTATAGGACTGCCATATAAATAAACCTATAACTTCTGTATTATAAACATTCTTTAATAAATTCATATAGAATTGAGGGTTGGAGGGATCAATCTCAAATTTCATACACATACTTGGGTATACCCCATAAGCACTGTGACCAAGTTTCAAGCCTGTAACTTTGAAAAATACAGAAGTTATAGGCATTTTTTCTAAAAAAACCCCAGCTCTATAGGGCACAATGGGGCTGCAAATTAAATATAGGATTTCCAATAATTATTGTGAAGACGATACGATTAACCTACGATATTATCGGAGATGATAATTGTTTTGGTCTGAAATTCCGATAATGATAAAATACAATATTTTTGGGCATGCACTTCTCTAATGAAAAGACATGATTTTTGTTGTTGTTTTGTTTTAAGTACAAAAACTACAACTTAGGTGTAAATGCGGAGTGTGGAGCATCCTATTAGATCAAGACCACAGTACGTAGGAAAGGTAGGGTAGCTACACTTAGGAAATAATGTCCCTTTGACATAAATGGGACATATCTTTCTAGTTGTAAAGTGCTGTGAGTTGTGCAGCCTATTTGTATCAAGGCAAAGTTGTCTTTCAAAAATAAATAAATATATCATCATATGTTTCCTGTATTGTCCTCTCTCCAAATGTCATGGGCTCTCAGTAGGGGCTAGGTACTATCTTTGTATATATTATTGTGCCATTTTATCTTATATTGATCATACATTTTACTACTGGTTATTTTACATTTTGTAAGCTGCTTCATACACTGCAAAAAGTGGGGCAAAATATTTAAATAAGTACTAGACTTTTGCTCATGCTTCCTTTACCTTTTTGTTAATATGGCTTTTCTTAGTATTCCTTATGATTTTTGGGTTTTGGTTTAATCACTAAGCAGCGTGTTTTGCTCGGGACAAGCGCTGCAGCCTTAAACAAATTGTGAATAGGGGAGACATGATAAAGGTATACAAAATTATGCAGAAAGTGTATAGGGAGACATTTTCTCCCTTTCTCGTAATATTAGAATGGGGGGGGGGGGAAGTGAGCATTGAAGTGGTTCTGTTTGCTGGTGATACCAAAATATTTAGGCTTGGTAAAACAAAGAGGGATTGTGAGGAGCTCCAGAAGGATCTCTCCATACCAAGAAAATGGCCATCAAAATGGCAAATGCTGTTCAATGTAAGCAAGTGTAAAGTGATGCTCGGGGGGTGGGGAATCACAGCTTCACATATATGCTGATAGGATCTGCACTAACTAGTGATGACTGACAAATATTGACCCAGCTGCTGTGAAAAAGGCAACTTCCATGTAAAGCATAATTAGGAAAGGAATCCTAATTCTTGAACAGTAATATGAAAAATGGTAGGTTCTCTGATTTGCGCTTGATGGATATGGATTCTTTAATCTTAATATAGTAAAATTTATAAATTTTAGTATTAGATTCGTGACTACATTAGTGGTAAGTTAGTTGGGAAACAAATGGAAGTACAAAAGTTGAGTTTATTGCATCATTTGTCACAGAGCTCTGTATTTACATGTAGTATGGTATGTAGTAAGTAAAGAAGAAACGCAAGGATGCCTTTCAGTGTGTGTATCTGAGAGAGACAGGCACACAGACATAGACATACAATGGGCCAGACATAGACTTCCAGCCTAACCTTACAGGGTTGTTGTGAGGATAAAAGTAGCACATGCCATACACCCAAACATTACCAAAAATTTGTTTTACATTTCTATGAAAGTGAGCAGGAGAAGGAGCGCTAGATGGTTTTGGGCCAGTCATAGACTCTTAGCCTAGCCTACTTCATGAGTTTTTGTGGGGGAAAATATGGCACTTGGCTATAACTAGTTTATTGAAAGAATGATCAGTCCTGGGCCAACTAGCTTCCCCCTTCCCCCTTCCAAGAGAAGCTTCTTTGCAACTAATCAATTAAATGGAGTCTGAACATCCTCTTACATCACTACAGCTGACCCACTACCAAGAGCAGCTATGAGGATGTATAGAAATATTGCCCAATTTAATTTTAAACCATCCAAGTTTGTATTTATTTATTTTATTTTTTGCTTTAAAAACAGCCCGTGTTTAATGAATCTTGTATTAAGCCTGTCAAAGACGTTGGTACTGGATAAAAGGATACACAATAGCTTTGTTCAACCTGATCAAAAAATATTAGAAAAGCTAAGAGAGTTCAGAATATCCCCAATTCTCCACCCTTCCTGAATCATGGGTGCTTTGGGCTACTCCCTGATTCTTCTACCTCGCAGGGTTGTGATGATAAAATGAAGGAGAATCATGTAAGCCACCTTAAGTTCCTTGCAAGAGGAAAAAAGGAGGGATATAAATGTATAATAACAATATTACTCCTACTACTTAATAATAATAATAATAATAATAGACAACACTGGCCATTGAAGTCAAAGAACTATGGCAACAGGAAAAGGTCACAATTATTCCATTAGTCACATCAGTCACCCGAATCACATCAAAAATATATATATACAGAAAACCTCCAAAGACTGGGCCTACCAGAATACAGCCACACCAACATCCAGAAAGCAGTCATAATTAAAATATGCTCAATCGTCAGGAAATTCCTGAATCAATAAAAGACAGCTTGACCTCTGCAAAGCCCGTCATGTCTGTCTGGAAAAACTGCCATGAGTGAGAAAGAGAGAACATAATAATTATAAATAAATAACAACAACATCCAGAGCTAGGAGTGAGCAGTGAGATGGCCAAATTTGCTGCTGACACCAAACTATTTAGAGTTTTTAAAATGAAGTGAGAGATTACAAAGAGCGCCAAAAGAATCTCTCCTTAGTGGGAGAATGGGCATCAAAATGGCAACAACAGTTCTATGTAAGCAAGTTTTAAAGTGATGCACACTGGAGCAAAGCATCCTAACTTCATATATATGCTGATGGGATCTGAGCCTGACATGACTAAACAAGAAAGAGATCTTGGGGATGTGGTTGACAGATCAATGAAAATGTTGACCCAGTATACAGCTGCTGTAAAAAAGGCAAATTCCATTTATTCCGATGCATAATTAGGAAAGGAATTGAAAATAAAACTGCCAAGATCATACCCCCTTTATACAAATTTATAGTGTAACTTCACTTGGAATGCTGTGTACAGTTTGCTCGTTACATCTAAAAAGGGATATTTCACATAAAGATGTAAAATTTCCGTAAATATTGAGGCCATGGGGGAGGGGGAACCATTTATTCCAGAAAAATTGAAAACAGACGTGCACAGAAAATAAATCTATCCTCATGTTTTGGACATCAGCCCCAGCATTCCTGATCACTGCCCATGCTGGTACGGACTTTTATGAATTGAACTCCGAAACATCTGGAGATCTAAATTCTGCCTGCCCTTGCTCTAGAACAGCATTCCCCAACCTTGTGCCCATGAGATGTGTTGGATTGCAACTCTCAATACGAGGAGATGCTCTAAAAAAAGAGAAGCCGTTGGCCTTAAGTTGATCGTCATCAGTTTTCCACAACCCCACAGTCACCTCTGCATATCATATTGCATAACTTAAACTGCTGTCCTCCAGATGTTTGAGATTACAAGTCTGAACATTCCTGACCATAGCACATACTGATATGCAATGATGGGAGTTGTAGTCCAATACCTATGGAGTGCACCAGGTTGAGGAAGGGCTGCTCTAAAAAAAAAGAGAGAAGTAGGTGGGCCTAAGTTGTTCGTCATCAGTTTTCCACAACCCCACAGTCACCTCTACATATCATATTCTCCAAGAGAATTTCACTTGCACTTTCTGCCTCCTTAGGCTTGTGAGCCTTAACTCCCAATTTCCCTGCTTTTTGGTACTTGGTTAAAAGTTGTAGAGCCTTAACGTTGTTTTGCAAACCACAATGTTTTTTAAAATGAAATATTATTATAAGTGGTAGTTTCTATCTGGAAGCACTCTTGTATTACTTTCCTACCATTTGAAACTACCCACATTGTTCAATTGTTAGAGAAGGGCCTGTTTCATGGCTCACCACTTGAGGTTGAGTGAGTGGGTTCACTGGTTAGGGATATCTTGCTAGAGATGCCTATACTGTGAAACTTCTCTTGGGAAACTCTGCAGGCCACCTCCCACAGCTTTAGGTACCAGGTGAAGACAGCACTGCTTAGCCATGGGATTGTTTCTGATAATACGTAGCTGCCCACTGTGTCAATATATTGATGTTGCTATTTTGATGGTTGTTTTATTGTTACAGTGTACTGAGATTTTATTTATTTATTTATTTTATTACATTTGTATACCGCCCCATAGCCAAAGCTCTCTGGGCGATTTAAATAAGATTAAATGACTAAAAACAATATTCAAAAATTAAAACAGCAAAAACATATAATATACACACACATTTAAAACCACTATAATAACTTTAAAAAGCTATAAGCCTAAAAACAAAAAAAACCAGGCTCATCAGATATTGCTAAACACCTGAGAGATTTCTTTGGGTATGTTTGGTTAGCCACCTTTGGACCCATTTTAGAGCAGAAAGATGAACCTATGTTTTGAACAAATTAAACCAGAAATATTTTAATGAATAAATATTCCAGTTCTATTATTTTCAGTGGCTCTTTCACCTTACATTCTTTTGTCATTAGGTCTACCGTTGTTTTATACATCCTTATCATCACAGAGGATGTTAACAGTGACATACAAATATTTTAAATGGCATTAAATTAAAAAAAGCTCAATTTTATGGATACCCCTAGGGAAAAGGCACTTTTCATATGCTCAAGAGTCCCTTTGCCATAGTTTCCCTTTACAAAAATGGGAACGCTCTAGAGCCGTCTTCGCCAACCCCTGGTTGTCCACAGGATGCGTGGAAACATAACCCCCACCAGCCGCAGCCATCTGGGAGACGCTGGTTGGCGAAGGCTGTTCTAGGGCCCAAAGCGTGGCCATGCAGGGCCAATGGCGCTTCTTTCCAAGGGAGGCCATGCGGGGGCATTCCGGAGCAGGGCCGTGCAGAGGGGGGGCAGTGGGGCCAGTTGGCCTGGGGCCCACGATTTTGAGGGGGGCACCCCGACAAGGTCCCCCCCAGCTTACGCTACTGCTTCCGTAGCGTAAGGGGCCCATCGAGAAGCCCGCCTTGCGGAAACAGCACAGAAGCCGCCCGTCGTGAATACCACGGTCAGACTACAAGCTCCAGAGGGCCATATGCCGCATGCAGGCCGGGGATATAGGTGCCTTGAAGTGTTGCAGAACAGGTTTCATATGAAGGTGTGATGTAGAAGGGACACCTTGGTGGGCACATGTCTTCCTTTTCTTTAAATGGGGAGGGGGCACACACTTCCCATCTGGCTTGGCCCTGTTCCGGAGGCAGGGTGGCCGGCCTTGCAGGAGGAACAGCAGCAGCAACGGCAGCAGCAGCGCAGGCGACGGGCGAGCCTCCGGCCCCGCCTCCACGCCGGCAGGCTGCTCTGCTGCGAAGCCCACGTCGCGCAAAAGCAGCCGGAGGAGGAGCAGCAGCCGCAACAGTGGCGGCGGCAGCAGCCTCGGACGCTTGCCTGGAGCCAAGGCCACCCAGGGTAGCCTCCTCCTCCGCCATGAATCCCAACCGCACCGAGAGCGACTGGCAGGGACTGGTGAGCGAGGTGAGAGGCAAAGGTCCCGGGGCTCGAAGGCACAGTGGCCTTTTCCCGCCATCCCCCTCCGAGGAACAGGGCACGGCCGCCCCTTGCCCACCTGCCCAGACCCCCGCCGGCAGCGGACGGGGGGGGGATGCCGGGAGAGCCCTGCAGGCGAGGCTCCAGACCCACGCTCGCCTGCCCGGAGGCGTGGGGGCTGCTCGAGGTGGGGCTGGGCGCGCAAGAGCTCCCTCAGCCCGGCCTCCGAGCTACGGGCATCCGGGTCCTCTCCCCCCCTCGCTTTCCCCAGCCAGGCAGGGGATGCTGACGTTTCCGGGAGCGAGCAGCCTGCTGCCACAGTCGGCGCTGCGTCCTCGCGGGGATCGCTTTGGCTGCCTGGCTGCGGCAGGTCCCCACAGCCCACTCTGACGCTACGCGTGTTTACACTGAAGTACGTCATCGGCGTGTTCTCGGAGATGTCTTTGCGGGGAGGCGTGCGTCGGTGGAGGCCTCTCTAACCCAATGGGGGTCTCTCTGGCCTCCCTGTTAGGGTAAAGTCGAGCACACTTGGAGGAAATCCATTGACATGAATGGGACTTGAGTTACTGAGGATTAGCCCAAGCCCCATTCGTTTCAGTGGGTCTGCTCTAAGTAGGACTTAGGTAGGCTTTTGCACTTCTTGATTTGCTACAGGCAGAGCTTCCGCCCCCCCCCCCCCCCAAGAATTGCATCTGTGCACACATGTGCGTGGGAGAGGGTCGGCACCTGTTGGCTACTTGTGGCTTATTAAACATTTGGGGCTGTAAAATCGTGTCTCCTTGTTACAGTCCCAAGGGCTCCAACACTTACTAAGAGAGTTTACCTTTGCCTTAGCAAACAAATCTTGCGAGGCAGGGTTTCCCAAGACTTCTTTTGTGAGGGTTGCCAGAACTTGGAATTCGATCCAAAGGGTTTAGAGTTCTGTTCGCACAACATGAACTTAGCGAGGGAATGGAAGGGCTAAATCTGCTCAGCTGAACGTCTGAATGCTCTACCCACAAAGACTCGTTATAGAATTCAGTGGTATAGGTTGGTGGTGACCTTCCACCACGATCCTGGGTGGCTCCAAGGTTTTCACTGTCCTGCTCCACCTGTTACCTGTCAGGTGATGTCCCCTACTGTACACTACGGGCATCTCCCCTTATTTATTGTATTTCTGCATTGCCTTTCTGAAACCAACCAGGGCAGTTGACAAAAATGTTAGGTCCCTGAGTTAGCCTGTCCCTAAGCCATTTTGGTTGCAATCCCTATTATGCTTGTTTAGACAGAAAAGTTGTACCCTTAGAGGTTTAAAAATTAGAACCAATATCTTGAATTGAGCCTGGAAATCAGTTGGCAACCAGTGCAGATCTTTTAGCACTGGGTTAATGTAATTGAGATAGTGTGCACCGGTTAGCTGCCTAGCTTCCACTTTTTGTATCCATTGAAGCTTCTAGATGGTATTTAAGGGTAGTCTAACCATGCTGAAATTAAGGCATGAATCACTATTTCCAGATCTGACCCCCCCACCAAGCTTTGCTCTCGGAGTCTCACCGTCAGGAGATATGGGCAACACTGAGCCAAACTAAACTTGATGTTAATTGTCTGAATGCAATAACGTGCAGGTTAAAAAAAAGAGAGAGAGAGAGTAAATAGCAGCTGAAGGAGGTGGGGCGAGCAGGAGCCAAACCACAAGAGGTGGATAGAGAATTTCACCATTTTCCCACCTACTCTGGTCCTGATGAAAATCTTCTCTCTGAACCTGCTATTTTCATAGGAAAGGAAGTCTCCCTTGGTGCCCGAGGAGGCTTCTCTCATGATGCAAATAGCAGCTTCCAGGGCAGTTGTCAAATTAATCATGGTTAAAGTCTTCCTTTACCCCTCCTGTGGACCCACTACTCTCTCCCCGCCCCCAGTGTTTTAAAACAAAACGTGTAAATTAACCTGAAGTGTAGTTTGGCTCTGTCTCTTGCTAAATCTTCTAGACCAGGGCATTATGTGGTCCTCCAGATGTTGTTTCTCACCATTATTTGTGTTGGCTAGGGCTGATGGAAATAGTAAGCCAAAACATCTGGAGAGCTACAGGTTGCCCAGCTCTGCTTTAGAGTGCATTTCCCTCACCACTACCTTAGGGATGTCAACATGTTTTCTTCTTAACAGCTGCATGATAGGAGCTTCCCCTGCAGGTTTTGCCTTCCCAGTAGCTTTTAAAAAGACAGAAATCCTGTCAAAAGGAGAAAATGTAATATTTTCTGCTCCAGACTGGAGAAAATGTAATATTTGCTGCTGCAGACTTATAACATGTTGTCAGAGTAAACTGAATTGTTGAACAGATAAACTGTTGCAATGCTCTGCAACACAAATACTACAGTTTCTCAAAATGGCTGCTGGGTTCGCATGGTTTCCACTTCCCAGAACACCTTCCATCTGTACTCCCACTCATGGAACACATTGTTTCCTACTGTCATTACACCCATAACTGAATCAAGTAGCCAGCTTCCAGGATTATAGGAAGGGGTGCCATAAAAAGCAAAGGTAACCGTATTGTCCGTAAGCAAAATTCCAAAATCCGTATTAGTGTAGTAACTTTATTAGGCCAACCAAAACATCGCAACCAAATTTGCAAGCTTAAGAGATCTTGAGATCTCCTTGTCAGACAAGATGTTACAAAAGGAGGTTGTTACAGGAGTGTGTGTGTGTGTGTGTGGGGAGGGGTTGTGGTGGAATCTTGACTTGATGTTGAACTCACCATGAAGACACCAAGACTTCAACATCAAAGTATTTTTCTTTCCATCCCCCCCCCCCACACCTCCCCTGCAATCTTTGTGACATTTTGTTTGACTAAGAGATCTGGAGATCTCAAAAGTTTGTATATTTGGATTAATAATAACTAATATGGATTTCAGAAAGGGTGTGTAGATCAGAGACTAAGGTCTCTAAACAGCCTTTAGCCCAGTGAAACTTTAGAAAGTTGGCATTGCCTTCCATCGTTCCCTTCACTTGTCATATTATTTTTGACCAGGTCTAGGGCCCTCAAGATATGCCAGGCAGTAGCACTTTCTCCCAATCCCTGTCTTATTCCCTGCACAGCCATTAGAAGACCTCATGCTCTGTTCTAACTATTCTGATAATTGTTTTCCTCAGAAATGACAGAGAATCCTGGCACAAATAGTTGTTGGCAGTGATGAAACTATGTGACGTGTATGGAATGCCAGTATACCACTAGTAGACTGCACATTCCATACATTAATGGAGCAGGTGTATTGTTGTAAGCTTTAAATGTTTCTCTCTGTCTTTCTCTCTTGGCAGACTGTTGTCAGAATGCTGTCAAGAGAGTTGTGAGGCAGTGCTTAATAATAATCTAAAAGAGGGATGGGGGAGCATATAGCTCTTCAGATGTTCTTGGTCTGCAACTCCCCTCACTACTTATCACTGGCGGTACTGCCTAGAGCTGATGGGAGTTGCAGTCCAACAGTATCTGGAGGGCCACACATCCCCCACATTGCAGCCATGTTGTTTGCCTTGGAACTGAAGATGTGGGGACAGGCTGTGCTTGCTCAGTGGAAAGAGGAAAGCACTCTATATATGATTAGAGGTGCATTCTTTCATTATAATACTTCATATCTATTTCTTCAATTAAGGGACACAGTCAAGGATGGTGTAGGTGTTAAATATACATGGTGGAGGACCAAGAGGACCAAGACTAGTGCAAGTATCTGTAATACAAGGACCAAGTCTAAAGTATTTACAAGCCACTGATGATTGGTATCCTGCAATAAAAAGAGCTTCAAGGAACAGCACGTCACGTCCTGGGGTGATGCTTTAAGGAGGTCTGGGGTATATGTGCTAGGCCGTATAGGGAGTGGCATAGCTCAGTGGTAGAGTTCAGTGGTAGAGCACATGCATCATTTGCATAAGGTCTCAAGTTTGATCCCTGGGATATCCAGATAGGGCAGGAAATGCACCTGCCTGAAACTCTAGAGAGCTACTGCCAATCAGGATTAACAATACTGGGCTAGGATGAGGTGGGAAAGAGGACCTTGCATGTATGTAGACCAGGTGAAAGGCCATATTTTTTAACACACACTCCTGTAAAAAAAAAAAAAGAAAGCAAAAAAAGATGCAGATAAAATAACAATTTGCTCAACGGTTTTTGGTGTGTGTAGGTTTTGTTTTTGTTTTTTTAAATATGGGCGAGTATTCAAAAAGGGCATTTCTCACCTGCAGCCTGTGGTGGTTCAGTCTATCGCCTCTGAATCCTGTCACACGTATAGACCAAGTCCCATACACAATTTGCAGGAGTATCCATCAGTCGTGATTTTTTAGGGATACCTGTGGAAATAACTTCTATATCCAATTCTTTTTCTGAACAAATGTTCTAAACATATTCTGTGCCATTTGTTACTCACAGTGGGTATTCATTTTTTGGGGGGGGTCTTTTTTGTGGGGAATGGGATTAATATGCTACCTGTCAGCTTGGGAACCACAGAATAGTTTATAAAATAGCTGGTTCCGGAAAGTGGTTCTGTTTTGAAGGCTATTTTAATGAAACCTCAAATTTCAACCTGCCTTGTCTTAATATTTGCAATTATTTTAATTATTTTTGAATTATTAATCTGGGGAAGGGTGGTGATTGCCAAGCGGAGGCAAAACTACAAGTTGTGTAGATGCTATTCGAAGCAACCTTGATTTTTTTTTTAAAAAACCCAACAACAAAACTATTTACATTTTTACTAAATGGAGCCATTGTTCCTCATAAGTCTTGTAGCCTTAGGCTTTGTTTGTATAAGGCGCTCAATGTCAAATGACTCCAAAGGTCTTCACATCTTGGAATCGTGCAAAACTGGTCCTGGTACCTGTTTGAGCTGCACGTTTGGTTACACAAGTTGAGGGTGCGGGCTGGAAAGTAAGCAGGAACAAATTGTTGGGATCTGGATGAAGTGGTGGGAGGGGGGAAGCCAAGTACTTTGCCTCCCTTCTACAATGTGTCTCTTGTCTCCCTTGTAGTATTAAATTATATACGTAATCCAGTTTATGTCCTTATTACCATTACTTGAAAAAAGTAATACCTATAAGTTTGATACTTTGGCTTATATGGAATTGTCTTCTTTTTCTTTTTAAGTGGAAAAATACCCAAGTGAAAATTATTTGAGAAAATAGAAAAAAGAATAAGAGAATGATTTAGGATAGAAAGGAGGAACTGCACCTTTGTATTGGTTTGCTTCGCCCATAAGCATGGGTTGCTTGAAAGATCAGGATATAAAGACTTTATCCATGTTTACTCAGAAGTAAGTGTCTGTGAGTTCAGTGAAACTTGCTTCTAAATAAGTGAGCATAGGATTACTTTGAAGATAGTTTAACTAAGGGCGATAGTTATGCATGCTGAATAAGCATGTACGAGATCAGGCTGCCGGTTTCTCTCCACTACTTGCATTCCTCTGTATTATTTGTTCTGCTTGTCCAAAGACCTGGCACTTGATGTCACTGTAATAAAGCAAACTTCTGGAAACCAGCTTTGAAACTTGTTTTGTACTGGATGATTGAACTTTATGAGCTCTTTGAAGAAATGGCTCCTGCTTAAAGCTCAGAAGTGCAGCTGCCTCTTAAGAAAGTGCCACAGAAGGTTTCATATGCGCTGAACTTATTGCAGGGTTAGAGCCAATGGTCCAAATGATTAAATATAGAAAAAGTTACACCCCCCCCCTCTGCTTACACAGTATATGTGTGATGCAGGCATCTCCTGAGCACTGTTACACACATTATACAGCGGTAAATCTGGGTTTGCCAAATGTCCTCTGTCTTTCTCATAAATATACATACCTGCATGAGAAATGTATGTCGCATTCATTTTTAGATGAACATTTTAAAAATATAATGTGTTTATACAGAACTCATGTGGGGTGGGTGGGTAGAAAAGGGTAGTTTTACAGATGGCAGACACTGAACTCTAGTTCTTGGCTATAGCACAAATATCTGTACATCTCCATTGTGGTTTTTAAAGGACTGCTGATATGGTCCTGGAGGTCACATGTGCTTTCAAGCCAATTCACCCCCCCCCCAACACACACATCTTCAGCTTTGATTCTCCTCCCCCTCCCATGCATCCCCATCCTTGTATCGTCAGATGTCAACACATACAGTACCTTTTAGTGTTGAGTGACCATTTGTTGAGTGCATTTATGAAACAGTCCTGATATTACATTTTTTGAAAGCGCGGCATTTGTTTTACTATTTAGGATTATTACTGCGTTTGAACCAAGATGCAGATATCAGAGGCTGAGATGGACTAAGAAGCCAAGGAAAATTGAAGTCTATAGCTAGGAAGCAAAAGAATCTAGAGGAAGATGGGCTAAAGCCATTGTCCCAGTCTATAATGATGTGAATGGGTGTTTCACTTACTAGAGGGAAAAATCAAGAACTTTAACAAATGTCCTGGCTTCATCAGATTGTGAGGTCATTTCTGTACAGGAGTTAATGAGATCTAAGCAGATTTGTCACTAAAAATAGCTAGAGACAAGTAGTGGCCATTTGATGTGGAGGAGAACTGTGCCACCTTCCTGTAATGACAGTCATTCTCATTCTGTTTTGTTTAAAGCAGTCAGGTTGTGAGACAGTTCAGGCAGTAAGGTAAGATCTCTCTCTTATGATGATCCAGTAGCAATTATGGTAAATTAGTGGTAGATAGAAGTCATTGGAAAGCTATGAAAAAATATTATTTTAGAGGTTTAGACAAGAGAAAAGCCGCTTTTAATATCTATTTTTATTAAAATAAAAAAGTGATAACAAAATTTGTTTAAAAGCTATTTAGTGAAAGGATTCAAAAGATTTACTTTTGCAAAAATACAGAGAAATGTTACATGAATAACATAAGTAATAGCCACCTACATTAAATGATGGCTCAAGTATTTAGAAGTTTAATGCATTGCATAGCAAAGTAAAAAAACACTGTTGGGCTATTCACATGTAATGACAACAAATCTTGGATTAATTAATCCACGATTTGCTGGGTGCATTTTGCAGCCTTTTTGAATATTCAACCCCTAGTTGGACCAACCTAGAATTGTTAGGTCATGTTCAGACCCAGACATTATAGCTTAATTGTGGATTAAACAACCCACAGTTAACCTAAGTGCTAGGTGAACTAGTTCACGTGATCACCACAGTCAGCTTTTGATTATTCAAACCACAACCACAGCTTGTCATGTTGTCCAAAGCTGGTGGGGGTGGGTTATGAGAGGGTTAAACTACCCCCACATAACCCTAAAACAAGCCACTGGGTATACAAAGGTTGTTTAACCCTCACACAACCTACCTTGCCAGGTAGGGATGACACGGCAAGCCACAGTTGTGGCTTCAATATTCAAAATGGCTGCCTGCATGCATGCAGAAAGAGAAAAAGTTATACCTTTCCTTTCTTATACTCTGTCCAAAGCAAAGGTAGGAGGAACAGGGATTCTTAGCATAAGGGTAAACCCATAAAGGAACTAGAAAAAGCAGACTTCTGTCAGCCGCAGCAAAATTTAACTGGGCAGAGGCCATTTGATGGAATGCAGAAAATGGCACCCAAAAAGAGCCCAGGATTAGTCAGGCTCCATTTAACCTAGCAAAGGTCTTTTCTAGAATCTTCTACAGTTCATGGGCTCAAAGTAGCAAAGAAGAAGCACCCTGGAAGGAACTTCAAAAGCTAATCAGGCAGAGTATCTGTCAGCAGGATTGCCCTTGGGAATCACGTTAGGAAAATCTTGGAAGACTTGTGGAGATCTGTAAATTTAAGACAGTTACAGTTTTTAAAAACAAAACTCACAAAGGAGTGAGGTGATTCTGGAATGGAAGTTTCCAGGTTAATCTTTTTTAAAAGAAAAGTTAATTGATTGTCTTTTCATACTAGGTTCCTCAATAGCTAATCAATAGGTGACACAGTGTTGCCTTGATGGAGTTATGAAATGGAAGGAGTCAGGCTTTAACAATTCTCAAAGAACGTTAATTATTGGGCAGATTAGAAATGTACTAAATAAATAAGAGTAAAAGCAGTAATAATACATAAAAAGCCAAACACCAGTGTAGAAGGTTTTGATGGAAAACTTCAAGTGCATTTTGTCCTAGCTTGCTAGATCTTACTAGCTTAACCATTCCAGACAAAATTTAGACTTTTGAACCAGATGACTATGAAGAAACTTAGAATGGAGGCAAAATGGTGCTCTGTGGCAACACCCTTCTTTTCCCATTCTACAATTGCTCAATTCAGGTGATCCTCCAAATCAAGATTTAGAGGTTTGGAACAAGCCATGTGTTTCCTCTTTCCTCTTGCACTTTCCTTTCAGTTTCCTCTTTAGCCTCTTTATAATTAGCTGTGATATCCAGATGAGCAAACTATGGTTATTGCTTGCCTTCCAAACTGAAATCAGAAACCATGATTTGAAATTGGTTTCTGATTCTGGTTTGGAGGTTAAACACTAATTGTAGTTTGTGAATCTGGACTAATTATGGCTAGGGCTAAGCCGGGAACTGAAAAAGAAGTCTTGCAGATGGGGAGCAAGCTAACACCCAGCTAAGTTTTGATCCTCCAAGCAATGCCTTGGAAGATTTTCTGAATTGATCTATTAGGTATAGTATTTCCCTACTTCATATTGCAGTTAACAGCTTGTATCCAATGGTGTCATTCCACTAGGGCAAATGATGTTGGCTAGCACTGGGTACTCCAACCTTTTTGGGTCCGTGGGCACATTTGGCATTTTGAAAAAGTGCCCTTGACGCCACCATAAATTAGCTGCTCTAGTGGGGTGGACTTGTTGCCCCAAGAATTCTTGGTGGGGAGTTGACTTCACCCACCTTCATTCATTTTTCGGCAGGGGGGCTTTTCCTCTCCCTGTTAAAAACCAATGGAGTGATTTTTCCATTGGTTTTAATAAGGAGAAAATTAGCTGGAGTGGGGTAAGGTCACCCCCCCCCCCACTAAGGATCAAGGGTCCTTGGTGGGGGTGGGGTGGACATCAGCCCTCCCGCAACATTTTTGTCAGGTTTTTTTTTTTTTTTTTTACTTGCAAAGGGAGGAAAGAGCGTGGTGGGCACTTTGCTACATTGGAGACTCCTGCACTAGGGGAAACCAAGTTTCGAACTATGCACAAGGGCAGAAGCCAGCTGAGGTTCTGCTTACGGGGCCAGCTGTGCAACTGCTTGCAGATCTTAGGTTTACAAAGTTGTCTGCTAGCACTCACGCAACCACTCATGCAATGGGAAAAGGCCGTGGAGCTCCACTAGCAGAACAGTAACCTCTGCTAATGCTATGTTGGATTTAGGCCAGAGGGCTGAGAGAATTGAGAGTTACCTAAGGCCGTCTACTGGGCATGTGACAGGTGAAATTTGGACTAGGGCATTGCAATGCAGGCTCTTTAACCGCCATCGTATATATCACTTTTTCCTATCCTGACTTTAAAGTTGTTCCAAGTTCCAAGGTAATTTTATCGGTTCGTTAAAAGGTTGGGATTCCTGATGCCTTTTTAATTGGGGAAATGCTCCATTCTTAAGGTATTGCTTTAGTACAAGCATGTTGCTTTAGTGAGGATAGTGCCAAGACATCGTAACCTAGAAGGTTTGTGGCAGGCATTCAACTTCGCATCCATCGTTAATAAAATTAGTCCCAAAATGGAGATGTCCTTCTGGAAGTTCATTTCCTTAGAATGATTTTTTAATTCCCTTCATGGAGTTCTTACAAGGAAGTGTTTTGCTACTTTTGAATAACACTCAATGCATTATTTTCCCCCATATTATTAGGAATAAGGAATCTAGGGTTCAGAGAAGCCTCCCTTTACATTTTATTCAATCTGGAAAAAAAACTTCAAGAAGGGAATAAAGCAAAAGGGATCTTTTGGTTTATAGTACATGTGTGAACTGGAATAAATTATGCCATGCCCATTTACCTAACAGTGGGGAATTATATATGGCCTTTTTACACATTACATATCTTGGGTGTACACTAAGTTTGTTTTGTTTTTTAAGGGTATGCCAAAAAATGTAAAGTATGAGTGAGACAAATTTGAATTTGAAAACATATATACAATACAATACAACTTTCTGGTTTGTTCCCAGTTCAAGCTATTGGCACGTGTGCTCTCAAACATACACTAAGTATGAGTGTGGGGTGCTGTGCTTCCAACATGCCGCCTTCACCAGTGTCCATCCATTGGGCAGGCCACGTGTAAAGGAACAGCTGGATGAGAGGAGAGCTAATGTTTGGAGTAAAAAGATGGATGGATGGATGGATGGATGAATTAATGAAGAAATCCACAGGGTCAGCCCAGAGCAAAAGGAGTTTGCAGAAGATGATCTGTACAAGAAAATATTTAAAAATTCATGTGCCAAACTCTTGGCCTCCTTGTTCTTCTCCTTGGGTTGTTTGAAGAAAAGCTATCAATTAAACATTGTGACTTATAGTGGAATATAATACTAATCATTAACTCATTTTTTAAAATTAAGACCTTATTCCTTGATAAGTATGCACAAAAGTATTAATATTCAAAGCCCTAAATGGAACGCCTCCTCCCATATGTACCTGCTGAGACCATCCTTGGGGGTCCTTCTCCGTGAGCCCCTGCCGAAGGAAGTGAGGCAGGTGGCTACCAGGAGGAGGGCCTTCTCTGCTGTGGCACCCTGGCTGTGGAATGAGCTCCCTAGAGAGGTTCGCCTGGCACCTACATTATACCCCTTTAGATGCCCTTTTTATTTTCTCAGTATTTTAACAGTTCTTCAGTTTGATTTTTAACCTTGCTGTTTAAATTTGTATTTTAAATCTGTATTAATTTCTGCATGGCTGCTCGGTTTTTATCCTGGTTGTGTTTTTATACTGTATTTTAAATTACATTTTTATACTGTCATTTCATATTTTGAATGGTTTTTATGGTTTTAGTTTTTTGTAAACTACCAGAGAGCTTCTGCTACTGGGCGGTATAGAAATGCAATAAATAAATAAATAAATAAATCCTAAATGTGTCTTCTCAGAAATATGCCCCATTGAATTCATTGGAGTTTACTCCCATATGCGTGGCTATAGAGTGCAGCCTAAATGTTTTATTTGTAACCTGAAACTGACCCAGCCCATAGTCCATGGGTAGGCAACATGCGGTCCACAGCCACCCAAGTACCCCTGGACATCTTTCTTGGCGCTTGCCAAGGTGCCCTACACCCCCCACTTGCATTTTTAAATTAACACATTTGTTTGCTGGCAGCTGGGATTGCTGTGAAATAGGTTTCTGTTGATGCTGAAAACTGGGGGTTCAAACGAGTTGTTTAGTATGTTGGGGCTCAGTCCCCACCTCTGCCTTGTATTCAGTCTTTCGGGCAAGTTATTTGTCTGTTGCCACACATTCCATGGCAGCCATTTTGTGGTGGTGCCCAGGGCCGTTTCTGCCAAATGTACCCACAGCCACACATAGGTTGCCTACTCCTGCCATGCTTCTTTTGAAGCAATTTAAATGTTTTTCCCCTTCTGAAAGTAGAATTTTTTTAGACAATGCAGCTTTCTGATTTTGTTTTGCTTTGTTTTCCGATGCCTTGTACATATCTTTTGCTTTGATTTTCTTGCAGTATCTGGTGTGTAAAAGGAAGCTAGAAAGTAAGAAGGAAGCACTACTGATTCTTTCCAAGGAGTTGGATACATGTCAACAGGAAAAGGACCAGTACAAGCTTATGGCTAATCAACTACGAGAAAAGCACCAGTCATTGAAAAAGAAATACCGGGAACTCATTGTATGTAGCTGCTGGCTTGAAAACTTTCTGTTAATATTTGCTATATAAAACCCTCTCTATGTTGTAATGCTGTGAGCATTGTTAAACCTGTCCTCATAATTCTTTCAGTTCTGTATTCCTGATACTGTTCTCGTTCATTTTTGTTAAGTAGTAATTATGCTGTCAGTATTATTTAAGCTGAAAAAAGGAACAGCTTCTACCTTTGAACAAACTTGCAGCCTAGACATCTTAATACATTGAAAGTTTGTTTATGGATTTATTGTAGTATTTTTATTATTATTAGATATATTTTCATATTGTGTCTTGATTGGATGCTATTCTGTTTGGGCTTCCTTTTGGAGGGAAAAGCAGGATACAAATAAATGATGATAATTATAGTGATGACAATGTATTGATTGCAATATTGTAATGCTTCACTAGTCCTCTTCATGTGTTCAACGTTCTAATAGTTGAGGGGAGGCTCTCCAGCTTTGCCCTGTCTACGCTCATCCTCCCCATCTTGACTGAGAGGGATGAATTGGTGCTTTAGTCACAGTCAACTGAATATGGTCCTCCACATGATTGGAAGCCATGACAGTCTGTTCATATCTTCCGGTTCATGGGAAGGTCAGGAGGTGGGGAGCCAGAATTCTAGTTCCCATGTACCCTCCACAATTAGAATTTGAACACCTGAAGAGAGCTCCTAAATTACTTCTTAATGCAAACTAAATTACTGTTATTTTTCCCAATGACACATAAACTGTTCCTTCTTGTAGGATGGTGACCCATCTCTTCCTCCTGAGAAAAGAAAACAGGTAGGCTTTATTTTTGTCTGCATGTGCATTGTTATATGTCATAAGTTCTTTTTAAATGGCAATATTAAAATGATCTGTTTTGATTGCAACATTGCACACATTTTATTTATTTATTCTCTACATTCAAATCGCATTTTTCAGACATATACCCCCACAAAGCAGCTTACACACAATAAAATGGTTGAATAGAAGTACATATAAATATACCAAAACACCACTATCAAAATTGAGGAAACTATTTTATTTATTTATTCATTTATTTTATTTCTATACTTCCCATTAGCTGAGATTCTCTTGGCTGTTTAGAAGAAAAAGCTTAAAACCATAAAATACAGCAACATAGTTAAACATAATATTAAACCGTAAGTTTAAAACAGAATAAAACCAAAGTATTAACCAAGATAAAAGCCAGCAACAGTGAAAAGGTTTTAAAATGCACAAATGCAATTTTTGAAGCCTCAGGGCTAAAAAGCCTGGGAAAATAAAACATTCTTCACCTAATCCTCAAAAGACCACAATATAAGTGGCAGGCAATTTTTTCTGGGGAGGGCATTCCACAACTGGGGTGCAACCACTGAAAAGACCACCCATCTCACTTCATTTGGCAAGGGCACCTGGAGAAGGGCCTCTGATGATGATCTTAGGGTCAGGCAGGTATATATGGAAAGAGACAGTCCTTCAGGTATCCTTGCCCCATGCTGTTAACACCAGCACTTTGGATTTGGCCAAGCTGAAATTAGGTCAAGTTTAATTGTTGAGAGGGGAACATGTGTATTGACTACTTCCACAAGAAAGGTCAGTTTGAACAGATACATTTTTAATGCTTTCTTAAAGATGCAAGACACAAAACAGCAACAAGTTACAATTGAGGGGTTACCACTGAGAAAGCCAACAGTATAATATCTTTAGCTGAAGGGGATGAATTATGATTAGTTGCCCATAGGCTAATGGCAGGTAGGGATGCATGAATATGTTCCATTAAAAAATGATATATATTTTTGTGAGCGTTCCCTTCAAGCAGAAGCTGAAGGGCTTTCGGGAGTACGTGGAATGAATGCTTGCAAAAAACAACAATTAGACAGATGTTGGTGGGAAAGCTGCTCCAGGGTGGAAGCCCACCCATTAAGAGGGACCTGCAAAGGAGGTGCTTTTGCTCCACCGGCAGCAGTTTTCCAAGGAGAAACCCTTCAAATCCCTTTGTATCCAAACTGATCCAGACGTTTTCTCACTCAGTTTGCATTAGGGTTGATTTGAAGGGCTTCCTCTGGGGAAATGGTAGCTGAGAATCAACAGCCCCTCTCGTCTGGATTACTGCAATGCGCTATACGTGGGGCTGCCTTTGAAATGGTCTGGAAACTTCAACTGGTACAAAACAGGGCAGCTAGACTGTTAACAGGGACTGGCCAATGAGACCACATTACGCCAGTCCTTTTCCGGCTTCATTGGCTGCCGGTCCAGATCTGGGCCCAATTCAAAGTGCTAGTATTAACATTCAAAGCCCTAAACGGCTTGAGGCCGGGTTATCAGAAGGAACACCTCCTCCCATATGTGCCTGCCTGGACCCTAAGATCATCCTCAGGGGCCCTTCTCCATGAGCCCCTGCCAAAGGAAGTGAGGCAGGTGGCTACCAGGAGGAGGGCCTTCTCTGCTGTGGCACCCTGGCTGTGGAATGAGCTCCCTAGAGAGGTTTACCTGGCACCTATATTATACTCTTTTAGATGCCAGGTGAAGACCTTTTTATTTTCTCAGTATTTTAACAGTTCATCAGTTAAATCAGTTAATTTTTAACTTCGCTGTTTTTAATTTGTATTTTAAATCTATTAATTTTGGCATTGCTGCTTGGTTTTTTCCTGCTTGTGGTCTTATATTGAATTTTTATGCTATGTTTTTATACTGTTGTTGTTTTATATTTTTAATGGTTTTCATGGTTTTAATTTTTGTAAACCACCCAGAGAGCTTTAACTATTGGACAGTATAAAAATTAAATAAATACTTCTGGGGAAACTCGCATACTCCCGGGGTCCCCGGTGGGGGTGCTATTTTCCCCTTTTCCATCCATTTTCCCATGAGATGCCCATCTATATGCTGTGGTGTGCAACCTTTTTTCCTCTAAATGCCAGATGTTTTAGTGGGTTGAGGGCCGCACCACATGCACTCAAGTCACCTCCATCTCAGCAAGCGGGATGGGGAAGCTTATTTATTTATTTATTTATTTATTTATTTATTTATTTCTAGATCGCCCAATTGCCACCGCTCTCTGGGCAATTCACAAAAAGTTTAAACCTACTCTCACCTCCCCCTGCCAATCAGCGTGCAATGTTAATGGAAAAGACAAGGTGCTGCACTAACTTGCCTTTTTAACTTGTGCTCCCAACAGTCTGCCAGTCAGTTGTTGGGAGCCCGATTGTGCTGGGGAAGACAGTGTGAGGAAAGTCATTCCTGTGCATCCTCACCCCTAGTTTAATTATCATGTTGGCAGGGTGGAGGGGGGAATTTGAGGGCACAGCACATCCCTCACAGCAGGCTGCACAGGAGGCTTCTGAGAACTGCATGTGACCTGAGAGTTGCCCATATGTTCCTCACGCAAGCCAATCCAGTTGTCTACTTGATTGGTTTGGAGCACAGGGGGCGATTTAAAGAGCTGATGAATGCAAGCAGAACGGAGGCAGGGGGGGCCTGCTTATGGCCACATGTATTTCTTCAGTAGTGAAACACACAACTAACATTTATTTTCTCCCCTCCCCACCACACATTCCATGCTTTATAAACGCTTCTACATTTCGGATACATTCAAACACAACTGCTACCAGCCTTGTTTAAAAAAACAAGATTTTTTAGAATTAAATGAATGGGTGAGCATGACCCCATATCAGTAAGACAATAGATGATGCTAGTACAACTAGAAAGCCATCTTTGAGAAATCTGTTAATGTTTGTTGATGAATGAGGAAAATTAGATCAGATCTAAATAGCTGACTGACAACCTAAGACTCAGGGATAGCAGAGTAGGGTTTCTAAACTGTCCAGTCCCAACTTTGCTCCTTTGGCCCTAGATAACCCAGAATTGTTACCCTGAACAATTTCTGGCTAAAAATTCTTTTGTGGAATATAGCTGGCTGGAATATGAAATCCGAGGATGTTGATGTAATTGATTTCATTAGGAAGTTTGACATTATTCTCCTTCAAGAGACATAGTGTACTGTAAAATGAGATCTTAATGACTATTTCATTAATGATGTAACAGCTGTTGCCCCAATGGGAAGAGGAAGACCAAAAGCAAGGTCAGCCATTTTGATTCCTGCCTCTCTTCAGACTACCATTGAGTGTCTTCCACACTATGGTCATATAGCAGAAGTTTGTCTAATTAGCTTTGGTTCATTGAGTTTCCTGTTTGTTAATATTTGTATTCCTCCTATTTCTATAATAAATCGACTCAAACAAGAATGGGACAACTTAGAAAACAACATTCTCTCAGTCCCTTTCAGAACTAAGGTACAGGTCAACTACCATTTAGCTGATTCAACCTTGGTACTTAGACACAGGAGACTCTTCTGGTCTGAAGGTGTGAATGTTAAGAGTATTGCTTTTTTAAAATTCCCCAGAGGTTATAAAGCTTAAAAATGCTAGTATTGAAGCACATGACATATGAGATGCTCTGAATAATTATACCTAACTGCTTTCTAGTTTGGACATGGCATTGAGGTCAACACAGATAAAGTCTAGAAGGTTTAAATATAAAGGTATGTCAATCTGATTTGGTAAGGAATGCTTTGAAACAAAAAATGTCTAAGGACAGCTGATATAGAACATCTAATTGTAAAATATTACCATAAACTTATTACCATCTTAAAAGATACTATAAAGCTCTGATAGTTCGGGGGGAAAAGAAGCCATGCAAAGGCAATGGAGTATTATGTTAAATTCTTCTTTGGAAAAGAATACAAAATGCTTTTGGTCAATAGTTACAGATGTGTTTTGTATTTTTTGTGCTCAATAGCATGTAAAATTCTTGCCCAGGTTTGGGAAACATATTTTTTGGCAGTTTTGAGATACTACAGGGCCCGGTGGGGACGCCCCAAAAGCCGAGAACTGTTTCCTTTTGCATTTTGCATTTAGGCTTTATTGTTTTAACATTGTAGTAACAACTACAAAATTGCAGAGAAGTGCGTTTTTCCTCAGCTCCTGATGAAGGATGTTTTTCCGAAACATGTAGAGCAGATTGAAGATATTATTAAAGAATAAAGAAAAAGATCGTTTTGTAGCACCAGAGTTTGGCTCTCTTTTTTCATCAGCTTTTAATGGATTTTAACGGATTCTTTTTTTCCTTCTTGGATATATCCGATCTCTCAGATTGGGCCCCGGTCACCCAATCTGAAATAAAGACATTAATTTCTCAAATAAAATCTGGATAGGCTCCAGGACCAGATTTAGTTATGCCGAACTCTCAAAAGTTAATGTTTCATGGTGGGCACCTTTATTAGCAGCCCTATTTACACAAATTAATAGGACTGTTCAATTGCCGATAACTGGTCTCAGGCTATTATAATTCCTATTTTTAAGAAAGGAGATAGAAACGATCCCTCTAATTATCGGCCAATCAGTCTACTTTCAGTAGTGGGTCAATTGTATGCCCGCTACCTTGATAATAAACTGGTTACCTGGATCGAGGATGAAAATATCATAGGAAATGAGCAGGCTGGCTTTAGAAGAGACAGAGCAACACTCGGCCATTGCCTGGTTCTAAGCCTTTCATGGGAAAAATATACAAGATCTCCCACTAAGGGTCTATGTGCTGCTTTAATTAGATCTAAAATCTGCTTTTAATTTGATTCCAAAGGATAAATTATGGTCTAAGTTCTATTCCTCTTCCATCGATAAAATATTACTTTAGTTATGTGTTTGTTTCAGTATACTACTGTACAAGTGAGATGTGGTGTGGAGGGCACTGTTACTAATCCTACCCCTGCTACTAGGGAGTACATCAGGGTTGTATACTTGCATCCATGCTATTTAATCTGTACCTTAATGACTTATCTAAAATTTATTCTTCACTGGATTTTCATGCCCCCCAAATTGGCTACAGTTAGCATCCCTATCCTGTTATAGGCAGATGATGCTGTTCTCCTCCCTTTCACTAAAGTTGGCTTGAAACAAATGCTGAGAGCATTCATAGGTTATTGTGAAGAAAATGTACTAAGTATTACTTTTAGCAAACCCAAGATTATGGTTTTTAACAAGAGCCTTACTTTGAATAAATGGGTTGTAGGTGGTCAGACCACAGAGCAAGTTAGACAGCAAAAGTATTTGAGGATTGTTTTTCAATCTTCTGTTTTTTGGGTGGCAAATCGGACTTCTGCTATATAATCAACATCTAATAGTGCCAAAGCTGTAGTTAATTTTTTTAAATATACTACAGGAGGACAGTTCATCCCTGCTGCACTCCGAGTTTTTAAGTCCAAGGTGTTGCCATGATTATTGTATGGAGTTCCAGTGTGGAATTTAGGTTTTTCTCCTGTTCTAGAACAAATACTTTAATATTTATTTATTTTTTTGCGCCAACTCTTTTGTGCATCTAGCTGTGTGCCATCAACAGTCCTATGGCTGGAGGCTGGGCTTTCATCGGTGGAATATACTGCTTGATGTTGGGCATTCAGATATTGGCTAAAATTTGTTTATGCAAACTCTGAATCAGGGTATGTGCCCCTCCTTTGGGAAGATGACTACACTACTCAGTGGTCTAAAGTATCAGAGACCCCCTCTAGATGGATTCCGTTTGACGCCTGGTTAGCCGATTATGCGCATATTCGCTGAAGCGCTTTATCATAAATGCTTGTATGCAGGAGGTAATTGAGCACTCAACTGGTGACCTTACCGGTTGTTTCAAATGCGCTTTACAAGTAGTTAATGCGGAGAATCGCTTGTTCGCATAGTCAAAATGCGCTTTAACGGCCAGAGCAAAATAAAACTCGCTATTTAACGCGCATTCAATAATGCGCATAATCGGAGAGAAAACGCGCCTCTACGCCCGATTTGCGCTCCGTTCTTGTAGAGGTAAAAATTTTAATGCGCCTTGAAAGAGCTTTAAATGCCTCTTGTAGAGGCAGCCCCCGATCAGCTACAGATGTTGGCTTTCTCTGATAAATTTCTTCGCATGCAACATACTTGTCAAATAAAATCTGTTCTTGCACACCGGATCAAAGATTCGGTTTGGGAGCTGCAGCTTGTGCAAAATGCAGCGGCCAGATTGATAACTGGGAACAGAAGGTTTGAGCATATAAGACCTATTCTGGCCCGCTTGCGTTGGCTGCCTGTATGTTTCAAGGTGCTGGTTTTAACCTATAAAGCCTTACACGGCTTGGGACCACAATACCTGATGGAACGTCTTTCCCGACATGAACCTACCCAAACACTACGTTCAACATCTAAGGTCCTCCTCCAAGTGCCTACTCCAAGGGAAGCTTGGAGGTCGGCAACAAGGGAGAGGGCCTTCTCTATGGTGGCCCCCCAATTGTGGAATGATCTCTCCGACAAGGCCTGCCTGGCGCCAACATTGTTATCTTTTCGGTGCCAGGTCAAGACTTTCCTCTTCTCTCAGACATTTAGCAATATCTGATAAGCCTGTTTTTTTGGGGGGGGCATATAGCTTTTAAAAGTGATTTTAAAAGTACGTGTATATTATGTGTATATTATCTTTTTGCTGTTTTAATTTTTGTATATTGTTTTTAATTGTTTTAATCTTATGTAAACCGCTCAGAGAGCTTCGGCTATGGGGCGGTATGCAAATGTAATAAATAAATAAATGAATAAATTAAATTATTTGCTGCCCATACTACCTGTCCCCCAACTTACATAGGTTTGACATTTGATATTAAGAGTTGTGCAAAATACCTTGAACATGTTACTATCCCTAAATAATGGATAACTTTTTCTAAAACCAGGTTCAATGCAATACCTTTTGCTGTAATGAATGGTCACGTACAAGGAATTCCTTATACAAATCGTCTCTGTCCATGTGGAGATGAAGCGATAGTCTTTATCTCATATAATGCTTTTTAAAAAAACTTTTATAGAGATGAGATAAGGCTTATTGCACCTATCTTAAATAAATTCCCTAGAAGGTACTCCGACTAGTATGTGACTTACTTACTGGCCAACACTAATAAATATATAACAGAGGCTGTTGCAAAAATTTTATTGTCCATTGTCGAGACTCACAAGGCTATTCTTCAAACTCATAAGTAATAATTGGCTGATGATTTTTAGGTATTAAATAGTTGAAGTAGTTGCTGTATTGTTACTTGGGGTGTTTTTTTTGTTTTTTTGTTTTGTTTTTTGGTATTATGTGTTCTGTTTTGTGGATTATCCTGTGTTCTAAATGGTCTGTGACCATATAATAAAAATTGATTGATTGATTTAAAAAAACATCTCTGAGCATATGCAGTTTTGCATTTTAAACTCACTTAAATCATAGTATTCATTCATTCATTACATTTCTATAACACACAGTATCCAAAGCTCTCTGGGCAGTTTCCAAAGTTTAAAAATCATTGAAAATACATTATACATAGTATAAAAAACAGTTACTTACAAACATATAAACAGACAACATACACAGAGATACACATATATCTAAACAATTTTAAACAATTAACAATAAGAAAAATCCAGGAGCTGATTAAAACTTCATCATAAGCTGCCAAATGCTTGAGAGAAGAGGAAGGTCTTAGCCTGGCATTGAAAAGATAACAATATTGACGCAAGGCGAGCCTCATTGGGGAGATTGTTCCATAATTGGTGGGGGGAGGGCACCGAGAAAGCCCTCTCCTTTATTGCTGATGTCCGAGCCTCCCTTGGAGGACACACCTGGAGGAAGGTCTTAGATGAGGAATGAAGGGTATGGGTACCATCATGACAGCTGGTATAAAATGGAGTTTGCTTTGAATGCCCTCATTATCTGCCACCTGAGTTGCTATTTGCCCCCTCTACCTGGGCTATGTGGTCCTGGACTTTGTCTCTAAAGGTCCTGTCCTTGCTGTACCACTGCCTTGGGGCAAACTGTTTTCTTATGCTTCCTTCTGGGCAGTTGTGGGAGGGAGAGGCCACCTCTGGAGGCTAGATGATGGCAGCTCATCTAGCTGTTTCTGCTTCTTTTCTTAACTGGACCTAAGAGGAAATTTCCAGGAAGTGGGAAACATTCATTTTCGAGTTGTAGTCTTTAAATATCCTTAGAGGTGTGCAAAATGGGAAAATTGAGTGTGCCTTAGGTCCCCTCTACAAGAATTCAGTTGACGCCCGATTGTCCGATTATGCACATCTTCTAGCAATCGCTTCTACACCTAATCTCCCTATACACGGGAGGCGGTGAAGCGCATTACCGGTTGTACGAAACACGCTTTAAAGTGTTTAAATGCGGAGAATTGCTTGTTTACATGGTCATAAGGCTCTTCAACTCCTGCGGTAAATTAAAACTCGCTATTTAACTTGCATTCAATAATGCGCATAATCGGACAGAAAAAACGCCTCGACCTCCGATTTGTGCTCCACTCTTGTAGAGGTAAAAATTTTAATGTGCCTTGAAAGAGCTTTAAATCGTAGAGGCACCCTTACTTTGTAAAGCATTGTCTGGTTCTTCCTGCTGTGCACCACCCCACAGCTGGTAAATTCAGGAACCTTATTAAATGAAGTTTAGTATTTCTTTGCCGAATTGCATTCTTTATAAAATTTGATGATTGCAGGTGAACTTACTTTCCCCTCCAGCATGCATCTGTTTGGTTATGTATTTTGTTGGGAATATCCATGCCAGAGCCTCAAAAGCATTACATTTGTTTGGAAAGAATGTGTCAGGTAACTTTCATCACTTGAAAATTAATGGGTGAAAGTTTGTTTCTACAACAAAAATGTAGCGCTGGCAGATACCATCAATTTGTGTGGTTGGTGTTGAGCATAAGGGTCTCTTACTAAGCAAAGCAGGTTTTACTGTATTAAGTTGGGTGACACAATCATACAAAACCATTGAAGTAGAAATTGCAGTAAAAATTGCTATCAATCACACTTCTGAAGTGCGCTTGATGTTTCATCAGATTTTCCTACCTGTTCTCCTTTATTCCAGTTGTCGAACTTGAGATGTGGGCTTAACAGTGGAAAATAATTTAAGCTTCTAAGAGATCGGAGCATGATTTGAACATATCTGTCTTAACTAGTTTCCATTCTGTTGTTTCTCACCTTTACCCCTTCTTTGTTTCCCCTTTCCCCTAGTTTACAGGATAGGGCTGTGAGATGAGATGATAACTTGTGTGTGCCAGCTAAGATTTATGTGCAAAGGACTGAAGGGTGCATTATGTTTGGGTTACTATCCATCATGCTCACTGTAGGCCAAAGCAAAATAACTTTTGCGGCAGGATTTCAGAAACTGTGTTAAAGGAATTGAATCTTAGGGTGGATTGTGGTTTAGGGGAAATATTACTTGGGATACTAGTTTTCTTCTCACTGGTTAAAATTCCACTCGGGTGGGTCATGAGAGAATGAATCAAATTGCCATATGGCACGTGTACGTTGGCTTATATCAGTTTTGCTTGAACTCTCTCTGCCCGAGAGACATCGGATTATTGTGTTTACCAGACGAACCTGCTTTTGATGCCAGCTGAAGCCCTTGGTGAGAACTTGCAGGGCAACCCACAAAATGCTGCACAGGTTGAGGCAGCTTCTGCTAATGTACATAAGTTTTCAAGGAACAGAAATAGACTGCATGTATTGCATATGGCTCCATATATCTTTTTTGTTTGTTTGCTTGTTTTAAAGCTGCTTTAGCTTGGGGGGAGGTGCGCTGCACACCTCCCAGCAGCTTCTGACAAATGTAGACGAAAGCTAATCTGACAGCCAGAATCCAAAGAGCTATCTCAGGTGAACCCCTGAGCTTGTGCATCTAGTGGAATAGCAGCTCCTTATTTCATATCACAAACGGGTTTTTACAAACTCCTTTTTGGGTGCAATCTTATGCATGGTTAGACAGAAAATAAGTCTTACAATTCCCAGCATGCTCCAGTCAGCAGGGCTGGCTGGGGCATGCTGGGAATTGCAGGACATTTTTTTTGCTGTCTAAACATGCATAGAATTGCACCCTTAGTTTCAAAAGGGGGTTGGGGCAGCTCTTTGAAAAACAAATTGCATGGTTCTTCAGGTGCTGAACAATATCTGTAGCTGTATAAAATATGGAAATATTTAGAAGATGATCATCTGTATGGAGCATCATGGCCAGGAGCATTACTACAAAAGATAATAAAAATTGATTAAAATTGATAACACATAAGTATTGAGATATCCGCCCCCCAAAAAATAACATCCATTTTCATTTAGCAAATATGTTTTACCTATATGGTCTTCCTTGCTAGCATATATTTACTAAAACAATAATAATCCCATATCTGTAAATGAAGTGTCCTAAAACAACCCTGTCAGGGATGCTTTAAGGTGGATCCCTGCATCGAGGATGGGATTTGACTCGATGGCCTTATAGGCCCCTTCCAACTCTACTGTTCTATGATTCTATGTTCTGTAAAAGCTGATAAAGTCATGAGATTATAAACTAGTTGGTTGAAGGTATTGTTCGGCCTTCCTGATGGTTCACAAGTCATTGTACACTGGCCCTGCATGTATTTACAGAGTCTTCCCTATAAACATATCTAGTTCACATATCTTTATGCATATAGTATTGTCATGTAAAGTGTTCCATAAAAGCTGTGTTCTATAAAATATTATTTCCCATAGAAAAGGGTGACAATTCCTAATATTGAATTTTGCTTCCAAAATTTTTGCCAAATATACAAAGTTTTGTATGCAAACATTTTTAAAAATTGTATATAAAATATACAAACTTTCCCAAAATGTCCATGAAGTCAGAGGGAAAGCAGCAGCTGAATATGATGGTTTTTGAACATTATTTCTAAGAAGTGCCAGTAGTATAAGAGAGAACTATTCTAAATAATAATTTTGTAACTTACTTGCAAAGTTAAAAATAATCCTTCATACCTACTGCCAAAAACCTCCCAGAGAGCTTTGGCTATGGGGCGGTAGATAAATGTAACAAATAATAATAAGAAATAAGAAATTCTTTATAAATAATATTGAGTGGTTTGGACCATAGAACTGTGACTGGAAGGAAAATAGCCACAAACGCTTCTGGTAGCATTTGCATGATATACTATAAGATACTAAGGACGCAGTCTTACACATGATTAGACAGAAACAAGTCATACAACTCCACAGCATGCCCAGGTTAGATGTTGTAGGACTTGTTTCTGTCTAAACATGCATAGGATTGCAGCTTAAAATACTATAATAGGGAGAATTTATAGTTGTTTTCTTGCTTCTACTTATTTATTTATTATTTATTTGTTGCATTTCTGTACCACCCAATAGCTGAGGCTCTCTGGGCAGTTCACAAAAATTAAAACCATAAAGTACAATTTAAAGTATAAAACTTAAACCACAATAGGCTGCACATGTAGAAAAATATTACAGATTAATTTGCAAAAAAAATGTTGCGCAGTAGTTTATATAAATAAGGGAACTGCCTTATATTGGGGTCCCCAGTGTGATGCCTATGGACACTTCCAATAGCTCCTGTGAAAAGGTTCCCAATGTAGAGCCCATGGGCACCCACATTTTTAAAAATTTCTTCCATTTTTAAAAATATGTGTACATTTGTAAGAAATCATACAACTTCCTAGCAATTATACATAGGCTTTAACAAAAGCAGACCAAGTATCTATATCAGTATTCATTTGAAGGTGGCATCTATATGCCAGCCCTTCAAATAATGAAAGCGTTGTAGGTCCTCAATCAATTGCATTATGGGAGTTGAGTGTTTATTCCTTCCATTGTTGTACTATCAATCTTTTAGCTGTCAAGGGGGCGCAGAGAATCCATTTTCACTGACCATTTGTTAATTTCCATGAAGCAGTTAAATAATTTAAAAGAGCATATACATCTGTGAATATTAAAGACTGTTCCAGTACAAAATTTATCTGTGTAATAACCTCCCCACAAAAGAGGCAACCACTGGATATTGCCAAAACATATGTTTAAAAGAAGCATTAGCTGTGCTGCATCACCAGTAATTAGATGATTAGGCAATCCCTTAAAGAGACGTTGTGGTGACCAATAGACACAAAGCAAACATTTTTGCTGAACAAAATGCAGCCTAAAGGCCATAGGCGAGACAGGTAGATGGCAAAGCGGTGATCCATTTTGTGGCGGTGCCCACAGCAATTTCTCAAGTTCCCCAATATGCCCATAGGTCCAAAAGGTTTGGGGACCCTGCCTTATACTGTGTCAGACCATTGGTCCCTTTTATCCCAGTATTTTCAAAACTGGGGCCCTTTCTGCACCATAGGGGCAGAGAGGGTAGGAAGCGGGGAAACCCAGAAGTAGCCACTTCCGGGTTTGGCGCGATGAGGCCACACTACAATGTGGCGGCCTGGGCTCCTCCTGGGCCGCCGCAAGTCGCACCGACCATTTTTTTTTTTAAAAAAAAAGATCCACGGAGGTGCATGTGAGCGCTCGTGCACAAAAGGTTAGTTAATTTTTTAAAACAAACCTGCACGTGATCGTGCCCCCCTCCCCCCCGCCATCCTGGGGGTGGCAATTTTGCTGTCCCCCCCTCCTGATGGCTTCAGAGCCATGCAGTGCGGCTCCGTGGCCATCGGTGGAGCTGCACTTACTCACGGGTAAGCACGGCTGCGCCCGGGATGGACGGCCACACCAGCCGCCCATCTCACTTCCCTCCTGGTAGCAGGGAACGAACCGGGATAATTGCGTTCCCTGAACTCCCGGGAAAATGGAGGGCTGGCCCCTGCCAGCTTGTGGGATGCTCTGTGCGTCATTCAGACTCTCTGCGAGCAGGCAGGGGCAGCCCCTCGAAAAATGGCTGGTACGGAAAGGGCCTGACTCTCCAGGGTTTCAGAAAGTATTATTTCCTAGTCCTACCTGGAAATGGCAGGAATTGAACCTGAGGCCTTCCGCATGCAAAGCATTTGCTCTACCACTGAGTTTTGGCCCTTCCCCTAAAAACTATATCATGAGATGGACAATTCCTTTTGCATGTGGAAAGGCACCTTTGAATCGAACCCCATGAATGGGAGCTAGACATGTTTTATGCTATTGGGCATTGTCCATTCATTTCAGTGAACATTGCAGATGAGAACATCCCAGTGCATACTGATTATGCACTTGTACTTACCGATAAGGTGAACTTCACACATTATAAACGAGTGATGAAGTAAACAATACATTTTTTCAAAAACATTGCATCTTAATTATAGGCGTACGATATTTAAATATTGGTCTCAATCGCTCACAGTAAATAAAGTGTGGCAGGATTTTCCCCCTGTGGTATCTACTAGTATTTGTGTTGCCATCTGTCTTTGTTTATGTACAGTCTTCAAGCTTTATCTGCACACATGGTTGATTTATTTTATTTTTGCAGTAATTTTAGTTATAGGAATGGTGCGTTTTGGCCTAATGAAGCATTTGGACACCCTCACCACCAGTCAAGCTAAATACAAATTCAGGACTGAATAAAGCAGAATGTTTTTCTCATTTGTAACCTCATAATCCAGTTTTAGCGCACTCTTGTTTGCTGTTTTTCTAGGCTAATCTTGCCCAACTCCTGAGTGATTCTCGGGATCGAAATAAGCACCTGGGAGAAGAAATCAAAGAACTTCAGCAGAGGCTGGGAGAAGTGCAAGGGGACAATAAGGTAATGTACAAATTACATCCTACATTACTGTGGAGTGATTGATTTTTGTGTTTGGTTGGAATCTTAGGTATTTGTATGTTTCATTTTCTCCCATGTTACCTAATGTTTTGTTATTTAGTGTTTCTGATGTTTCTTCTTCTTTCCATTTTCCTCCTTCTATGTGTAGCATCTTGCATTTTCCTATCCCAAATCCCATTTTCATGTCCGTTATCAGTTCTTCAGTGATTCACAGGAGGCCTTTAATCTGTGTTGAAGTTGAAGCATAGATTTTGATGTCATCCATGGACAGGAGGTGATTGATTCTGTGCTTTGCTTATTTTTGGTGTTTTGTATTGATGCCGTATGTGGTGTTGTTAAGGGTGTCGGATAGTGGATTCAGACACCGGCAAAACCATAGGGCGCTGAATGCGTCACCTTGGAATATGCCACGTTTGATATTTATTTTTTCTGTCTGTATATGGTCCTTGTCTGTTGTTAGGTGTCCTGTCGTTCTCCATGTCTCCATGATTCTTGTCAGAAAGTTTGGATCGAGGGATATATTTTGTATATTTCCCGTACTTTTTTCAGCCAAATTATTATTATTATTATTATTATTATTATTTTATATTCTTGGATTTTGTTTCTTTACGGTAGTCAGCATTCAAATTTAGATTAGGGTGGGGTTATTTACTGTATATTTTCTAGAATTTAATCAGTTGACTTGACGGGCAGTTTAGAACTCTTTCTCTTCAAAGTAGAGATATTTCCCATTGTTGAAAGCCATTTTGACTTTAGAGAATTCAGACATTACAGCTTCTATTTTTTGTATACCATTTTGATACTGTTTCAAAATTAAAAGAGGAAAATATTAAAATATAATTTATTCGAAATGTCACAAGCATTTCTGATGAATCCCTCGGGAAAGTGTTAGTGGGCTCCCCCTACATACTTCTCATTTGTTTTCTCCCTCTCTTCAAAATAAGCAATATGAACTTTTCTCTCTCTCTCTCTCCCTAGAATTCTAACGTGGGTGAGGGGTAGCAAAAGCAGATTGCTGGCTCTGGGTTATGACATTTGGAAAATGAGTTGTAATGCTGATCTCGGCTCAGGAGCAAGTTAGCTAGTTCTCACATTAATCCCCGTGTTCATTGTTATGGGCTAGTTCCTGTGTTTGTTATTGAGACATCGAACAGTGACTTCCAGGCCTCCCTCAAGGGGGCTCATTTTGTTTTATATATGCCTGTTGTATTGACAGTTATCTTTATTGATTTTTATAACCTATTGTGATGACCTAGGGTTAAACAATGCAGTTTCATTGGTGACTTTAAGTGTGACTAAACCGTCAACACAGATAAAACTTCCATACCCCCACCACATAATTCAATTGGAGAACTGGTGTAATACAGTAGCTACAAGCGAGAGCTGCGTATCAAGAAGTCCCTGGCTGAAGTATCTCACTGGTCACAAACTTTTAGGGCACCTTAAGTAAATCATTCTCTTTTAGCCTTAGTAATCTTCCAAATCCCACATATTCAATATGAATACTAGCCTAACTTATTTGGCTGTTGTAAGAATGATTGAAGTGAATTCAAAGCATTCTGAGCACAGTCTGCATTCTCTAGTAATACTAGAACCCAGGGTCATCCTATGGAAATGAATGGTGAGAGATTCAGGAGGGATAAAAGGTAGCATCTTTTTACATAGTTAAACTTTGGAATATGTAGTGGTGGGCCCCAATTTGGATGGCTTTAAAAAGGGATTCGATAAATTCATGGAGGAGAAGGCTGTCAATGGATACTAGTTATGATGGCTATATGCTACCTCCAGTATCAGAGGCATTATTGCCTTGCATACTAGTTGCTGGGGAACATGAGCAGGATGGTGTAATTGCACTCATGTCCTATTTGCGGGCTTCCCAGAGGCGGTTGGATGGCCACTGTGTAAGCAGAATGCTGGACTAGGCAGACCCTCGCTCTGATCCAGCATGTCTGCTTTTATGTTCTAAAATTGGCAAACATCTCCCACCATCTCAACCCTTTCCTTGAAGAGTAGCCTCCTACCTGCTCCTTTTAATCCCCTCTTGAGGTTTGCACCAGAAATTTCTATTGTAATGATTTAATAACCAAATCTTAAGGAGCTTGACATCCCCATGTACTCCTTTCCCCCCCCCCCTTGTGTTAATCATCACTGGCTTTCATAATTTTAATTAGTGGTTTGTAATAAATCAGTCACTAGAAATATAGTGAGATAGCTTTCTGTTGTGATTTAGTATTTTGTTTTCCTAGTAAATTAGGGATTTCAGTAAGTGCACACATCATTTTAAACTGTTCATTGTATCAGAAATATTCACATTTTGCTATTTAAAAACGACAGATGGAGGGGTTCAAACATATATGTTATTTTTTAATTTTTTAAATATTGCCTAATCAACACTTCATAAATTTATTCCTATATTTAGCAGTTTATATGGAACGTTACTTTAACAGTTCATATGGAACGTTACTCTAACGTTCAGCACTAAACAAATGCAGTCATCTTTGTTAACTGGTATCTATGAACATTAAGCTTTGTAAGCCAGTATTTGAGGACACCAATCAGAATGTTCTGGGGTTAAAGGAATGAAAGATTTTAAAAGAGCGGATGGGGTGGGTGGGAGTTTCTGCAGTGAAGGCATTTTAATGTACGTGGATTATAAAATAAGTGGCCAGGAAGTGCAACCTGGCCTGTAGAGGTTTCTCAGCTAGCCTCGTCACGTACCCCAACCCCCTTCCTTAATTACAGATATCAGGCCCCGCCCGCCGACTGACCCAGGGTACCTTAATACCAGTGTGAACAGGAACAGAGACTATGGTAAAGTTCTCAGGTGCTGACCAGTGAGATACTTCAGCCAGGGACTTCTTGATACACAGCTCTCGCTTGTAGCTACTGTATTACTGTAGCTACTGTAATACAAAGGAAGTGAGTTACTGAGGTATGTAGGGAGAAAGCTCTGCCAAAACAGATTCTTGAATTCATGCTGATGAAGAACAATTTAAAGAGTCCTTCATGCCCCAAGTCTCGCAAGGGTAGACTCTGTATTGCTGTTTCCATTTCAGCCATTCCTGAGTTCAAAACTACGTCCTGTTAAAGATTAGTAGCTGACCCAAGAGATGTAGTTGCATATGTTCACAACAATATAAGGAAAAATTAAAGCCATTGGCCCAGCTAATAAATAATGGTGTGTGATCTGACTCAGCTCTGCCCACCTAGGTACTCAGTGCAGCACCAACATAGATTGGAGGGCCAGGGTGAGGGAGCTGCTGTGACTCATAGATCATCTATCTCTATCACCAAGAAACCACTCCACCTTGGAGCAGGCTTTGAGTGGTTGCACCTGGTGTTGGACCATAGAGACAGATTAGGGATGCTGCTGGTGTACCGCCCACCCTGCTGCTCAGTATCCTCCCCGACCGAGTTGGCGGAGGTGGTCTCGAGTGTGGTGTTGGAGGAATGCAACCAACCACTTGCCCTCTCAATCCCTGTCCCCCCTGGCTTATAAAAGCGAGCTGAGGGGGATTGTCTGGGTGGGTCCAGGGGGTGATAAATGCTTCCCTTCAGGAAGGGTTGGTCCCTGCTGTCCTTAAGGAGGCAGTAGTGCGACCACTCCTGAAGAAGCCCACCATGGACCCGATGGTACTAGGCAACTACTGCCCAGTCGCAAACACCCCCTTTTTAGGGAAGGTACTTGAGAGGTTGTGGCAGAGCAGCTGCAGGCCCTCTTGGAGGATACTGATTATCTAGACCCATTCCAGTCTGGGTTTCGATCTGGTTACGGAACTGAATCAGCCTTGGTCACCATGATGGACAATCTTGATCGAGAGAGGGACGGGGGAGTGCAACCCTGTTAATTCTGCTCGATCTCTCTCATCAGCTTTTGATACCATCGACCATGGTATCCTCCTGGATCGACTCTGCAGGATGGGCATCAGAATCACTGTGCTACAGTGGTTCTGGTCCTACCTATGGGGTCGTTTTCAGAGAGTAACATTTGGTGGACAATTGGCAATTGAGCTATGGAGTGTCGCAGGGCACCATCTTGTCCCCAATGTTATTTAACATCTATATGAAGCTACTGGGAGAGGTCATTAGGGGATATGGAGCGAAATGCCATCAATATGCTGATGACATGCAGCTCTGTCTCCCTGTGACAACTTAATCAGGTGAGACTGTGCAGGTCCTGGACCAGTACCTAGAATCTGTAATGGGCTGGATGAGGGCCAATAAACTGAAGCTGAATCCCGGCAAGATGGAAGCCCTGTGGGTGAGCGGTTCCCGAGTCCAGGAGATAGGCTCATTGCCTGTTCTGGATGGGGTTGCACTCCCTCTGAAAGATCAGGTTCGTAGTTTGGGGGTATTCTTAGATCCATCTCTGTCGCTGTAGGCTCAAGTGGAAATGGTGGCTGTTCCACCAGGGGAAGAGCCTTCAGTGTGGAGGCCCCCCTCCTATGGAATTCCCTGCCTCTGGAGGTCAGGCAGGTGCCAACTTTGTTTTCCTTCCGTCGCCTCCTGAAAACGTTCCAGGAAACCTTCCCTTAATGACCAGCCATAGTTTATTTTGCACTTGTTTCTTTTAAAAATCTACTTTAAATGTGTTTTTATTCTCATTTTATTCTCTTTTATTTTGTCCACCGCTCAAAAATTCTGAATGGGGAGCAAAATATGAATATTTAAATAAATAAATAAATAAATATATGAATAAATACCCTAAGCGTCACCATAGTGTATTTTTATAACTGGAAACCATGTGTTTCCCATTATGTATGAACTGAGGTGGTGTCTTGCCTTAAGTCTGTCAAATTAATTGTCATTCTGTTATGCAGAACATTTATAAAATAAAATAAATGTATAATGGTCGGCAGTAAATTGTTTTCTATAATGGTGGTATATATTGGACAGCGTCTTAGGTGTACAAGAGCCATGTGCATTTGAGGTGTTTCAGGGAGGCTCTCTTTAAAATACCTCTGAAATGGGAACTTCCAGCATGTTAAATAAACCCAGAATGCGCACACTCAAGTAAACTGGCATTAATCCTCAGGTTGAAATGCCATGAAGCGCCATTTGTGTTCTCGCTTCCCTGAAGTTCAGTGACTTCAGGGTCAGGGTCATAGTATTTCAGAGGGGAAAAAAACACGAGTTCTACTTGTGTCTTGATGCAAATCTTTTTATTTGTTTACATGTTTATAGATGGGGGAAACAAATGGATGGGAAGCAGCTGTCAACACTGGCAATGCTAGCCCAAGGCAGAATCCGTGGAGCCTTTAGACTTCAACAGTCTCTGAACACTCGAGTGCTGCTAACTATAAAACTGACTGTTTTAGTTTAACCTTTAGCTTTTGCCATCTAATTTTAATTCATTTATTTGAGACTTTACAGAAGAAAAAGAATCAGGTTTCATTCTTAGTGCTTTAATCTAAATGCCAGTGGTGTGACATTAGAGGAGTAGCTTTTGTGTGTCTTTCAGGGTCTGGGGGGAAATAGTCTTTCAGCTGGTCTTCCTTGAAAAATAAGAAAAGAGCTTGTGCTCCTGTTCCGGATCAAAGAAGTACACAGGTGTTGGTAATAGGAACAATTCCACATACTTCCAGACAGTGGAGGGCGACAGAGAACATGTTGTATCAACAGCCACTTGTCTTGTTCATCCCCCTTGTTGTCCTATAATTTCATTGGTTCCTTTCTCTTACTCCTTCCCCTTCTTCTTTGCCCCTGCAACAGGCAATATGTGCTCTGTCCTTGAGGGAAGCAAGTAACCATATATCATACCTTTGCTTACTTACACTCACGCACCCAGCTTTAGGGTGTGCTTGTAGTTGAACAGTATTAAATTGCCTTCTTCAACAATATATATAAAAGCATTAATAAAGTAAGTTGATTTGAACTTCTTTGAACTAGCCTGTGTTTATTCCCTCTAATATTATTATTAATAATTATAATACTACTAATAATAAATTCATTTCTTACCTGCCTCTCCGTTTGGATCGAGGCGGGGGAACAGCAGTAAATATAAAATATGATAAAATACATAAAACAGATTAAAAACATGGTACACGTTATTAAAATAGCAATAAAACATCCTAAAAATATTCTAAAATTCCACTGGATATGCCTTGTGTTACCATGCATTCTTTATATAAAGCAACTCTGCTATACGCACTAGACCTTCCAACAACAGGTTCCCAAAACTAAATAAAAAGCAAAGAAAAATACGAATAAGAAAGAAAAATTTAACAAAATGGCATGGCTTTGCTGTAGGTGGAGGATCCTTTTTTACCAATACTATTAAGATTTTCATCTTATACTGAACACAATGGTTGTGTTCGGGCAACACGATAGTCAACGGTGGGGTAATAAACTCAACAGTTGCTTATCTAGGGGGTACTCCCCACACAACATGATAATAATCAACCATGGTGTGGTTTAGGATCAGCGCTGAGTTGATTATTAGTCCACGCTGAGTTGACTGATCCCCACCCTCTTTCCCCCTGTTCAGTCCTCCCACTAGTATCCCATCAGCCATTGCCACCAAAAATCTATCCTGCTGGCTGGAGTAGAGCAGCAGTTGCTGCATTGACCACTGTTGCCTTGCAACTCTGTAGCTGACGAAATAACAAATGGTGGCTGAGAAAATAATCAATGGTGCCCTCCACACAACATGGTGGCCAACAGTGGTTCAAACAGCGAACTCTTCACAGCGTTGGTTAATTGTGTTGGTTGTTTGGGCCAAATAACCAACCTTTCACTAAGAAACACCTGCCACACAACACGATAACCCATGGTGGGTTAAATAACCAACCATTGACTATTGAAACCACTGTTGGTTATCGTGTTGTCTGAACCCAGTCAGTGTGTGTCAAATAAAAGCAAACATGATTGATTTTCAATTGAACAATCAACCACTTATATTTGATTTTCTGGTTTTCAGAATGTTCTGGGCAGTATCCAACACTGGCAGTCTGCCAGTGCCAATCACACTGTGCTTGCAGGAACTAGGCAGCTTCACAATAACAGCAAAATGTTTGGTTTTTTTAAAAAGACAGCCTATACAAAGAGCTGATTGCATGGTTCTTTGGATTGGGACCATAGTATTCATTTGGGGAGCTTGGGGAGTAGTAGGCAGTTGCCAGAGACTGTGCAGGTGTAATCACCTATAATTGCACAGAAAGGGGAAGTGCCCCAAATGGCAGCAATAAGTGAGCCACTGTAAAAACACATATCAAAAAGTAGGCAAGTCATGCTAGAGCCCGTGGCATAGTTCAAGATGTTCATCTTTGATGTACATCTGGCCTTATTTTCCTAAGCAACGACACATCTGATACCTTGGATCAGCTATTAACTTCAGCCAACAAATGTCTGGAGCTGTTTGCTTGGCTGGCCAGATGTATTTTATTTTCACTTAGTTTGGGTAGCACACATTCTAGAATTGGTTCCTTGAACCATTGGGTTCAGTAAACCAAGTCCTGCTGTGCTAGCAGATTGTTAATTTTGTTGCTGTTGTAGATAAAGCACTGTAATAATAATTAAAACACACACGCACAGGCGCACCAAAGAATAATTTCTGCAACCTTTTGAAAGCTGCGCTTCTGTCTCTTCCAAAGTGGAGGCGCTGAATGCCCAGATGGTCTCTGCCAGCGTCACCTCTGGCAAGACATGAGCAGGCAGCTGCTTTTGCAGCCTGAGAAAAAGCTTTATGGATGAACTCTGCCTGGATGTGTGTGATACATACAGTTGTTTTTCCCTGAGCAAATTGGGCCATAGTGTGGAGGAGGGGAAATTCTTCAGTCGAGATATCTATCAATAGGAACGGAGGCTTTTTGCTTGCTCGTGGCTAACCAGGAATTGGGAGAGAAATCTGTTTCACCTGATGATCCCTACACTGGTTGCTAAAAGCACAAGTTCAAGAGGTTTGGTACAAAAGCAAATTATTGTTTTTTTCTTTTAAAAACTGAACTTGGGTTTCTCCTTTTTGAGGTGCATCTCTAATGCTCTAAAGTAACCAGAAATGGTTCCTGGGCAGCCTCTTTGAACAATTTGTGACTGTAGTCGATAGAGTTCTGGTGACAAATACATTGCAGCTTGCAAGCAAGTAGAGTTCTAAGGCTGTTTATTTTTATGACTGATCACAATCTCTTATCAAGTCTGACATATGCTGCCAGAAGTGCTCCTGGATGCAGCTTGCCTGAGGTTTTAAAGGTGGGTTTTGTTTCATGCTGCTGCTAAGAAAATGTGCTTCTTGGACAATAAATGCAAAATAGTAAAGAAACCAAAGAGCTTGCAGTACGGCCTTAAAAAAAATAGACTGGGGTAAATGATAGAAAAATCTGGAGTCTTTTGGAAGAACTTCTAGGTAGTTTTGAGTTACCAGCAGAGAAATATTATTCTGGAAATAGGAGTGGTAGATTGAACTTAATGCGTCTAGTGTTCCTTGGATAATGAAGCAATGCTGGAAACGTTTCTGTGTTAGGGACAAACAGTTGCACGTTAATCTTAGTTAACTTTCCAGCACTTTTTCTCTCCTGCACCCTCACTCTGTTGTTGTCCACACCTCCTCACTTCTAATATATTTATAGTTGTTCCTTCCAGCCCAGCTCTTCAGGGAGCCTTATCCTCAGATTTCTCCCTTTCTATTAAGAGCAAACCAACCTCTACCCCTCCATATAAACCAAAAACAAAACAAAACCACATCTATATTGTGAGTGTTAGTGATAATGTAAGTTGAATGGTTAATGTACATAACAGCCAACCATTGCACACGGCCACTATACCTCATGGAGAATGTGCACATAATCTGCCCACGAAGAGAGCATTGTGCACATTTCCTGGTTAATAGATATAATCCCCATCCCCAGCAGTGCTTGGGGGGATGTGTACATTCTCTGGGCAATATGCACAATCTCTAACAGGCCTTGGAGAATGTCTGTCAACTACGTATTGTACGATCCACAGATGGATCCATTGATATTCAAAACTGATTAACTTAATCTGCCATGAAAAAAAAGTGAGAAAAAGAATTTGGGCCTGTCGGTTGTTACATCCCAGGGAGAACTCTCAAGCCAGTAGTAGTTTCAGAGTCTTGCATTAAGGCAAGTAATCAATTGACTGGGCATTCTGTGTTTATTGGAACATGGCATCTCCTAAAGCCACTGATATGTCCCCAGAGAGAACAGAGATTTTAGAACTCGATGGCCAAGGAGAAAGTTTAAGTAAATTTACTTTTAAGTAAATGTGGTACAGCCCAGTTCATTAATTACTTTCTCTGATGAGAGAAGAACAAGTCTGATCTAATACCAGTTTGAGATTTTCCTCAATTTGTCACACCCAAGTGAGTTTCAAGTAGCAGGAAATGACGCTAACAATGATAGTCAACCTATAATACAAAATGGTTTATAGGAAGCTGTAATGTTCAACAGATGTAAAATGTGTTGCTGTTTTCGGGTAGGGAATAGTCCACATGTATATTCATAGGGGCAGTGCCATTTTCATAGTTAAAAATTACTCTACAACAAGCATGTAAAATTTCCAGTACCATTAAAAAAAACCTAGCTAAAACTGAATGTTCTGAAATAGCCTCACAGTATTAAAAAGGAAAAACCATTCCATAAAATAGCTTCCCCAAAGGGATTGGGAAAGCCTGCCTGAACATTCTTTGGCAGGAAGCGAATTTTGCAAATGTGGAATGTGCATTAATTTTTCTAATAACTTCTATGCTTCCTTTATTCCTTCGTATTTATCTTTTCCAAAGTACCTTGTAGATCTACCAAATATTAAAATGAGGATAGCCTTCACTCAGGCAAGATTAAATGTTCTCCCGTTGGCAGATTGGGTGGGCCGACATAATGGGGTTCCTAAGAAGGATAGAGTATGCAGTTGCAGTTCTGGATCAATTGAAGATACTATTCATGTATTGCTAGAATGCTGTATTTATAATGATCTCAGAACCAAATACATTCATCCATTATTAAGATCGCTGAAGGGAAGGCTGCCCCTTGTTAAGGCTTGTTTCCTATTGTCTGATGCTGAGAAGTATGTATCCTTTAGAACTTCTAAATTCATTGTCAATGCGCTGCAAATACGTGCCACAAAGTTTAAAGGCTGTATGGAAAATTATTCAACTCTTAATGGTTTATTAGTAGAGTTTCAGATTGTATCGTTTCCCCTTCCCTGTAATTGTGTATAATGGCAATTTGCTAAGACACAATAAACTTTGATTGATTAATTGATTGATTGTTTATCAGGACACTTATTTCAGTGAATTATGAAATCTGTAAAAAACACTTCCTGATGCCTCTTCTCATCACACTGTAGTGTGACAACACGGTTGTGGGAGGGGAAAATGTTCCCTTTATGAAACTAATTCCCACCCTATTGGTTGCACTTAAGAACGAGTGGAAAAGGGTAAAAACACCAAAAAAAACCCAGAATGCATAAATCATTTTTCAATGTGGATATAACTATTAAATATTTTGGATTTTTACTCCACACCAAAAGTGATATTTCCTTCTTTTGTGCACTTAAGAATGCCATAGTTGTAGGGTCAAAACATACCCTCCTGATACTGGGACGACAACCTGAATTAAAAAAGACCCACCAGAAGTGGATTGCACTGTGTGTCTCCAGAGAAACTTTGCAATCTCCATACGTACCCCTATAATATCCAGGTTTTTATTTTGTGATACAACTGGATGAAATTTGTAAGCATAGAAGCCACTTCTGGGTGACTTTTGTTCAAAGAGGCTTTACTTCTTGGCAGAATTGGATGAGTGCTGCAGGCATAGTAACCCCTTCTGCGTAGATAAAGTGCACCAGATTTCACTCAGAAAGGTGCAAGGGGTGTTGTTTAAGGAGAGCCTTTAAAGTTTAAGGGATTTGCTTCCCCTTGACATTTTATGGTCGATTTGAATGACCATCACATACAATTTAAGTTCCCCAAAACTTCAGAAGGAAAGCTGTAGAGGTTAGTGAGCTATGGCAAATAAAAAACAGCTTGAGGCTTTTAAAAACATCTTCTCCTCAATTGGCACCAAAAAGGTACTTCAACCTTGATGAAGTGGATGGATGATGCTTTATAGAGTTAAGGAGAACCTTCAATGTTTGGGGTGTTTTTAAAAGAAATTCCCTTCTCTCCTTTTTTGGGGTTGTTTGAGGTGTTCTTTGTTGTGTAACAGTAACACACATCCACACACACTGATCTGGTTCACATGATCAAAACAGCCCACCTTGGTTTGTTGGATGTGCTGGCCGGGATTTGCATATCCAATGCCCAGCTTGTTGTGTTGTGCTAACCCAAGGACCATTTAACCCTCTTATAACCCGACAACAGACCATGGCTTAACATTAAGCAGTGGGAGAGGAGGCAGTGGAAGTGGCCGGACCGGTGCCCCCGTTCCCTGAGCTACACTCCCTGGCTCCCTATTACATTTCCAGCTGTCACCACTTTTAGCACAAAGGTGGCATTGTACTCTGACCTCTCTCTATTGGCATCCAGGGGTGAATGGGTGGAGGTGCTTGACTCAGATTGCGGGGATTCAGTGGGACTCCACATATCTCATTGAGGACTTGGTATCACCAGCAGCTCGCTGAACACCTAGCAGTGAATACAGGCATGTATCTTCATTCCATACTTGGAAGCCTTAAGTGTTGGTGCTGCCTTCCTTCCACAGGCACACACACACAACATGCAGTAAAAACACTGGAATCGCTTCAGAGAAGTTCCTTCTACATTCTTTGGATCTACCTCAAAAAAATCACTATGATGTGAAGTAAAAATGAGGGCCCGGTTAAAGTCCTTCCTTGGTTGGAATCTGGACTTGTCAGTCAACGGGCTGCATTATCCCTCCTCTCTTCCCCTTGTGCCTAGGGTTTTCCTTTTATGGAAATCTTGGGAGAAATGTACCAATTGGCCAGAAAAACTGTAAAGACCTTCTAAAGCTCCAAAATGGGTCCAAAGATTCAGAAGCAGCCTACTACACTTCAGACAGGACCTGCTTTGCTTTGGAGGAGTCCCTAATATCTCTGAAGTGCCTCAGTTCGGTATTTGAGTTTCGTCTGAAGCGGATGTATACCTCTTTATCAAAGATGAAACTAGACTATATTGTGGACAAATGTTGTTTTCTCATAGTAAACAAATCCTAAACATTCCTAAATATTTGTATGATTATTTTTCTTCGTGTATAATAGCCGTATAACAGTGTATAATAGCTGTCCAGTTGTTTATAATCATTATGTGCCAGACTTTTTTTTTTGCAACGACTCTCTCAATAAAGGAGTTTTTGCAGGCTTCCATTTTGTTGTAGTTGGCATTCTTGAGACTCTATTACCTTGTCAATAATACTCCTAGCATCATTTAATAGTAGTAGTTTAGACATCACACATAATCACTTCTTCCATTGTTTCTGAATCCATTGCCGTTTACTATTAATATAGTTGCAGTAAGACTGTAACTGGCCTGTTGAGCAAACCTGCTAAATGTTTGCCTGGTAAATGAGGGATTACCATCCACTTAGCATTCAGTTATTGGGATTATCTGCTCTGTTAACATTCAGTTCTTTTTAAATGTGTTGGGCTGTAAATATAAAGTCCTAGGTGCCTTGATCTGCTGCATAATGGTTCAGAGCAAAGCCGAGGGGTTTGTTGTGAATGACTCACAGTTTAATAAAATGGATATCCCCTCTAGGGACAACAGAACCCTCATTATAAAGCAGTAGCATATGAAATAAGAGCTCCAGGCCACCAGCATACCTAGAAAATGCTATAGCTCAGCAACCAAAAACTGGAGTGAGAGACCTTTTGGCACATGACAGTTCCTTTCTACATCATCCTTTCCCAAACTGGCATTGTCCAGATGTGCGGAACTGCGGTTCCCATAATTCCTAGCCATGGCCATGCTAGCTAGGAATTATGGAAGTTGCAGTCCAATGATGGTGCCAGGTTGCAGAGGAGTGATGTACAAAGAATTGAAGTATGTCTGTCTACTTTTTCACTTACAAAGGAATGCTCAAGGTTGTTAGCATGAGTAAAAAACACAAAACAATAATAAAGAATTTATATACTTTTAAAATAAATAAATACAGACAGACAGACATACAATGGAGAATCAGTAACTAACCCTCAGCAGATAAAAACCTTGCGTAAATGATAAGATTTTTTTAAACTGGAGGCAAATACTTGGACTGAGGGAGCCAAATGAAATCTCCTGGAACAGGGGGCTCCACATCTAGTGTGCTGTAACATAAAAGGCCCTCTCACATTACTCCACTAACTGCACCTCACCATCTGACGTTAGAGGCCTTTATATATCCTGGTCCCAATTAATTTAAGGCTTTAAAGATAATAACCACCACTATGAATTGAATGCAGAAACAAACCTGTAGTCAGTACAGTTTGTCTAACCATGTAAAACATGTTCCCAAAAGGCCAGATTGCTCCCCAGACCAAATTCAATGGGCCAGCTGACATCAAGGGGGCAGGTTCCTACCCCAAATGCCTGCCCACTCCTGTGATGTCATTGGTGTCACCCCACTTTTTTCCAAATGAGGAGAAAGACATGATGCTCTGTGCCTCTTTGCATGGAAAGCAACTCGTATCGCGCTTGCAGGTGTCTGCTCCTAGAAACACTGGCTGAGTCAAGTGCCTGATTCCTGCCCTGCTCACATCCTAATTGAGGTATGAGATGGGTGGGAAGGGACTTGGTTGATGTTTACAGGACCTGGTCCTGTAAGCCCCAGCCAAGTGCAGGAGCATCCTCTTGTTATCTCTAATTGGAGATAGCAAACATATTCTTCTCCCCAGGCCAGGGAGTGGGGCTTGGTAAGAGAAGGGGCAGGGCCCATGGTGGGTGGCCAAGCTTCTGCAGCCTGAATTAGATCCGTGTGGTGGAGGTTCCTTCCCCTGAACTAAGGCATGTTCTCCTCTCCCAAAACAGGTGCCTCTTCTACACTAGCCTTAGAGGAGCAAAGACTCTCCTGGCCACAGCTGCCACCTAGGAATCCAGGAGCAATACTGGATCCAAGAGTCATGGTCATAGACATTTCATTAGTACAAATATAGATATAGATATAGATGATGATGATGATGATGATGATTTACATTTATATACCTCCCCATAGCTGAAGCTCTCCTGGCAGTTTACAAAAATTAAAAGACTGAACACGAAAAAGACAATATACAAAAATTTAAAACCGTAAATGTAGAACAGCTGACATTTAAAACATTTCAAACTTTTTAAGCCTGGCCATAAAGTCAGTTAAAACGTCGACCTGAGCTGTTACAATGCCTGGGAGAAAAGAAAAGTTTTGACCTGGTTCTGAAAAAATAACAGTGTTGGCGCCAGGTGGGCCTCATCGGGGAGATCCTTCCATAATTGGGGGGCCACCACAGAGAAGGCCCTCTCTCTTGTTGCCGTCCTCCGAGCTTCCCTCAGAGTAGGCACCCGGAGGAGGACCTTTGATGTTGAGCGTAGTGTACGGGTAGGTTCATGTCGGGAAAGGCGTTCCATCAGGTATTGTGGTCCCAAACCGTGTAAGGCTTTATAGGTTAAAACCAGCACCTTGAATCGGGCTCGGAAACATACAGGCAGCCAATGCAATCGGGCCAGAATCGGTCTTAGATGTTCGAACCTTCTGGTCCCTGTTACCAATCTGGCCGCTGCATTTTACACAAGCTGTAGCTTCCGAACCACCTTCAAAGGCAGCCCCACGTAGAGCGCATTGCAGAAATCTAACTTGGAGGTTACCAGAGCATAGACAACTGAAGCCAGGTTATCCCTGTCCAGATAGGGGCGTAGCTGGGCCACCAGTTGAAGTTGGTAGAAGGCACTCCGTGCCACCAAGGCCACCTGAGCCTCAAGTGACAGAGATGGTTCTAGGAGAACCCCCAAGCTATGAACCTGCTCCTTCAGGGGGAGTGCAATCCCATCCAGAACAGGTTGAACACCCTCCATCCGGTCAGAGGAACCCCCACTAACAGCATCTCAGTCCTGTCTGGATTGAGTTTCAGTTTATTAGCTCTCATCCAGTCCATTGAGATAGCATCACTATGAAATGTTAACGCAATTCATTGATGATTCATTTCCAGGTATTAACAGGAGCAGAGTGGAATGCCCTCCAGCCTAGATGGTAAATGGCCACTAACAGGGCACTCTTTTTCTGATGATGGTGACTGGAGCAGCCACTGCCACAGAGTGACCTCTTTTGAGGAGCTCTGAGGGAGGGAGGGAGGGAGGGAGGCCAGTCCTTAATCCTAGGTAATGGCAGGAGTAGAGTGAAAGGACATAGGTTGGGAAACTTTGGCCCATGGTCTAATATGGCCCATGGACGTTCCCCATCTGGCCCAGTAGCTTCTTTGCCTGACCTCATTGCCATAGAAGGAAAAGGTCTTCTATCTGATTAGCTGCTGATTGGAGAGAAGATCTTTTGCCTGTGGGGAAGAGTGTGCGGGGCCAGGGGAGGAGGCTGCTGTGCTGAGTGACAGGCGCCCGCCCGCCCTACCTCCCCCCTCCCCCCTCCCCTCTCCCTGCCTGCCTCTCGTGCAGAGGTATTAGGCATAAATGCGCTTCAGCAATGAAGCGCATAATCACTTAACCAGGCGCAAAAGCGAATCCTTGTGGAGGGGACCTGAAGGAGCCCTCATTTATTGATAGCCGTGGCTAAGGTGGGTGCTGAAAGGAAGACATTTTCCCCCTCTCTCATGATTCTAGAACTCAGGTCATCTCGTGAAGCTGATTGGTGGAAAATTCAGGACAGATAAAAGGAAGTGCTTCTTCACACACAGCGCATAGTTCAGCCATGGAATTCACTTCAGCAGTGGGATTGGACAAATTCATGGAGCATAAGGCTACCAATGGCTAGTCCTGAGGCTCTATGCTACCTTCAGTATCAGGCAGTATGCCTATGTACACCAGTTGTTGGAAATCATGGGTGGGAGGGTGCTCCTGCACCCATGTCCTGCATGTGGGTTCCCCATGGGCAGCTGGCTGGCCACCGGGTGAACAGAATGCTGGACTAGATGGACCCTTGGTCTGATCCAGCAGGGCTCTTCTTGTGTTCTGATGATACCATATTTAAGCACGGCAAGAACTGAACCTATAAAGAAATAGGCTAGGAGGAGCCCCTTCCAGTCTTGTAAGTGTGCTGAAGGGAACACCAGCATTACATCTCTAACAGCGGTTTATCAGATTAAAACTCAAGGGCTTGTTTCTCTTCCCCACCCCCACCCCCACCCTGTTTCTTTTGGACATCTTCCCAACCTTTTCCCATTCATATCTTAGTAGTAGTATTTTAAAAATAAAATTCTGTATACACGCGTGCGCGCACACACACACACACACACACACACACACAAATTGTGCTTTTGGCTTTCTCCCCTTTTTTTGCTGGCTGGGTATGTAAAAATAACCCAATTTGCCAAAATGAAAGCAACATGGGGTCAGTGCCTCATTCAGGCCTGCAAGTCAGTCACCCTGTGGAGCTTGTCAAATGAGGAATAGCAGCTACAGCAGCATGGGCTTAATGGGGCTGAAGCAGAGGATCGCGGGTCATTTGCATCAGCAATATTTTAATTGGCCCATAGGTACTCCAGTGATTGGCATAGTGAAATTGCTTTAGGTAGCCTTAATACGCAATGCTCAATTTCAGAAGAGTGATCTCCTAATTCATGAAATATAATGATGTGCATTAATTCTGTAGTGCAGCTGCAAAATGTTAAGTCATGGGAGTTTTCACTGCAGATTTCTCATGCCTCTGCGTCAGTTCTACAAATTGGACCACTGAGATGTAATTCTTTTTTTCTCCAAGCTATGCAAAGTAGGGAGAAAAATTAAATAGTTGCATCCACTACGGACTCATCATTCTGTAGGCTTCTTATGTGCTTTATTTTCAAGCCTCAGAACATTTTTTGACAGTAGGGTGGGGAAAGGTTGGCTCTTAATTGAGTTCATGCTACTTGCACGCTTGCTATCAAAGATCACATCAGCGGCGGCAAAATATTTGGGTTTTTCACATTGGGCACATCCCGCTTGGCAGAGGCATCAAGGAGCTTTTTAAATTGCAGTGGTATCTAGGAGCTTTAATAATAAACAAACACATTTTTATGCATGAAGCACTGAACAAATCGCTACAAAAGGCAATTCCAGCTTTGAGGACTTCATGGCCTAAGGCTATGTTTCTGTGTACGCTTCCTTGAGAGTAGACACTATAGAGCTCAGTGGAGCCTAGTAAATAGGCATAGGATTGCACGGTAGATATTTGTAAGAAATATAGAAAAATGTCCATATGGATGGATAATTGCTACAACCGACAGGGAAGCTCAAGGAATCAGTGATATCCTGTGATGTTGTGTTGAAGTGTTACGTTCATGATAAATTTGTCCTCCATATGAAAATAAATGAAGACTATACTAGACAAAATAGTTGCAGAGACATATGCTTAAACCAGGTGGGTGGGTGGGTGGGTGGGTGGGTGGGTGGAGCGCGCACAGGTGAGGAATGCCAGGCACTCCGATGGAAGTTGCTCTCCCACGTGCGTTTCATGTAGTCAGACTTGCTTCTGGTATTGGAACCTGCCTGATGGGAAAGTGTCTTGGGGAGTTGTGGGGAAGAGAGGGAGGCTATAAATAGGTAAGTTGCAAGTGCTGAGAAAATTTAGTCCCCTCACTGATGTACCCTTTTGCTATAAAAAAAGGGGAGCATATGGACACACACACCATCTATTTCCATACCACTTTTCTACTATTTAGGGTGCTAATAGCATAGATTAAAAAAAACCCACTGATCACAAGAGGTCTGTCACTGTCACATTTAGTTTGCCCCTAGGTGAGCATCTTGTGTCCCTCCAGATATTTTGGCCCTCACCACTGGCTCTGCTGGCTAAGGCTGATGGGAGTTGTAGGCCAAAAAAACCCATAGGGTCACAATTTGCCTTCCCCTGTCCTAAGTATATGTAACTTTGTTCACATGCGTTCCTTCTTAGGTTTGCTTCTCTTTTTCCTTCCTTCTTGTAATTGTGTAATCTGATTAGATCCGTGCGCATTGACACCTGAGTATGTCACAGCTGAGTATCATGCACCCTGTCGCCATAAAAAATATTTTGCTTGAGGAGGTATGAAAGCTTTGATGTTCAGTCTGTAGTAAATATTTCACACATGGAAGTCATCACTTGAGGTTGTAGAGTTTATGTGAACTCACCTTTATAGGCCAGTTGACAAACTTGACCAGCCTGCAGTCAACTTTGCATGGCCGAGGAATGAGCACACACACCTTTGCAGTGCATGTAATGATGATGTGTGAAACATCTGATTTGTTCTTCCACTTTAAGGGGGAGATCTGGGCACACAAGCCTCCACACATTACCTTAGGGACGTGGTATAGGGCTGTACAATGCACACCTGCTCCTATACCAATCTAAGAGGATAACAGGCCAGGTAAATGTGTCTTCTGGCAAATGTGTGTATCACGCAGGTGACGGACCCAGGATTAAACCTGTGAATGACTGCAGCTACCTGTTAAATGCATACTTGGTGACAAACCTGAGCATACCTATGTATAGTGTGTGAAACGGCACATCTGCCCGCTTTCTTTAGTCTTCCTTGAATTGCCTTTATTCAGGTGCTAACAGAACTGTCTCTGGTGTTGCTTTCAGCTCCTTCGGATGACAATAGCCAAACAAAGACTTGGCGACGAGGAAGTTGGGGCACGCCACTTTGCGCCGCATGAGCGTGAAGACCTTGTCCATCAGTTGGAGAAAGCACGAGAGCAAGTAATTAAACCGGGCCCGTGGGTTGTGAGGGCGCATCCTGATACTTCCCAGTACAGATTAGTCACTCTGGAGCACTTGGTAGGGCAGATCTCAGAAGGAAGAATGTAAGAAGAGCTCTGCTCTGTCAGACCACTTGGTTCAGTGTCCTGTTTCCAGTAGTGCAGTTAGACCATTTTTGGCTCTGGACCATGATCTTATGAAGGCCTCCCTCTTGAGATTGCAGTACGTATTACTCCACTTGCTTCAAAGTGTGACCATGTTAGGGACCCTCCTGCTCATTTTGCTGAGAGAGGCCATGGATTTCTCCCCCGAAGTCCACAGTGGCCAATTCGTGGCTGCCAGGAAGCCCATAAGCATGGCATGAATGCAGGATCCCACCCCATCCCCACCATTGCTTTTCAGCAACTAGTGTTCGGTGGCATATACTGCTTCTGAACAAAGAGGTTCCATATAGCTACCATTACTAGTAGCCACTTACAGCCTTATCTAAGCTTACTAGGTTATCTGTCTAAGCTAGCAGCTATCATTGCATCTTGTGGCAGCAAATGCCACAAGATGCAATTGTGTGAAGAAGTGCTTCCTCTTAGGCTGGCATCCAGTTTTAATAGGAAAGGGTGTGTGTGTGGATGAGATGCACTGAATTTGCCCCAAATCTGCGAATTACCATCCCATTCCTCTCAACTCAGCCAGGTTCCATTACTGGAACTGAGCATAGCTGGTAGAACGTGCTTTGCACAAGCGGTTATAGGGAGTTGGTTGGAGAATGTGTTCTGAACTTCTCTCCTGTGTACCCCTTCCCCCCCCCCCCCCGCAAGAGATCTGTTTTTAAATGCCTGGCTCTGCCACTGCTGTATCTAGGGTGGTCCTAAATTGCACTACAGTCAATGAGACCGTGTTTGAGCAACCTTATTTTGCAGTGCTGTCTGTGAAAAGAGATGCAATTCAGCTATTAGCATCTCTTAAAAAAAACTTTGTCTGCAGAAGTGATTTTGTACATAGGCGAATATAATTTTCAGTAGAGCATAGTATTGTTTTTGAGTTCGGCTTTCTTGTCAGATTGAGACTCTGCAACATGATCTTCAAGCAGTGTTGGATGAGCTCCAAGAAGTAAAAGAGGAGCGCACTTTTTACCAAGATAAATCTGACAGATTAAACCAAGAGCTTAACCATGTTCTCGGGGGACACATAAACCGCATTATTGATGTTGATGCCCTTTGTATGGAGAACAGGTGAGTTTGTTTAGAAATGATCATTACTTCTCATGAGAATGGGCTGCAGCTAATGGTCTCCACTAACATTGCACAATTCAAAATTGTAGTCAAAAAGCAATAAAATACTCCTAGAGACTTTGAGGCCACATCTTTGCTACAAATATAGACTAGCTTGGTCTCTATATTCAAAGATTAAAGACTCTGTCAGTTTAAGACCAAAGTTAGGGCTGTCTCATGTTGACTCAAGCTCCACAAAGCCAGGAAATTAGAAGCTAAAACGGATGCCTTAACAGACATGCCCCATGATCTTTGATGATGTGCAATGTCACAAATTGTGCCTCCATACACCCACACCAATGGGGAGGATGGAGAACCTCAGTCCAGCAAAGATGCCCCATATTGTTTCTGTTCCTCTGTTGCCTTATGAGCTTTAGAGGAATCCTATTTGTTGCTCACATCAGTAGCTGGCAGGAGGGGTTCAGAAATGGAAGTGGGGATCTCTCCTCTCATTCTTCACCATCATTTTGCTGGCTCAACACAGGAGGTTTTGATGACCCTACAGTAAGGTTGAATGACAGGAGAGTTCAAGTTCCATATTCTGGATTTGGATCGTAATTAATGGGAGAAAAATATTCATTCACTACCACATTGAGACTTCCGCCAACATGAGATAGCTTTAACTCTGACCTTAAATCAGCAGGTTTTTTGATCATTGAATTTCTTATGTTTGATTTTTGAACACCTGAATAGGGCTAGCTTCTCACAACCAACTGAAAGAGTGTGCATGGTGTGAGCACATGTTCAGTGCTATGTGTGAATACCCTTAGTGTGAAGCCTGATGCCTACACTTCTTTTCCTCACCACACAAAAAAAGAATAGCAGGACAGGGATCAGGGCCCTTGCACTGCATTAGTGCTTTCAGAAAAGTAGCAGAACAGTCCCAATACCCACATTTCCATTTTCCATTAAATAGAAAGGAAGAAATATGCTGCATTTTTCCTGAGAAAGGTAGTGTGAAGCCCAGATCCTTCTGCTTTCCCTACTTGTTCAATCAGTGCTTGCTCACCCAATTTCCTGAGGGTCAAACTACATATTGCTTAAAAAATATAGCTAGTAGTTATGCATTTCTCCTTTCTCTTTTTACATGCAGGGTACCCTATATGGATGGGACCATAGGTTGGGGATAGGAGGGCTTTAATCCTTTGCCCCCTCCCCCATGGTCTCAGTCCAGATCAGCACCCCACGCCTGCAATTTATATTACAACTGGATCACTTTTTAGCAATGTAAATTGCAGATGTGGGCGCTCCAATCTGAATTGGAGCCAGAAGAGGGGGCAGAGGGGTAAAGCCCCTGAATTCCTCCGCCAACAATCTGTGTAGCAATGTGTCGTTTGAGCCTGAGATGTCGCATTCCATAACTAAAGGAATAGTCATTCTTCATTAGCCCTATTCCGATATTATGAATCTGACTAGATTAAGTTGAGTTCTTGATTTTAAAGGAAGCAAAAGTTAGCCATACACGTACTCTGGATTTCAGGAAAGCCGATTTTAATAAACTCAGAACTATGATAAGTAAGGTCCCATGGCAAGTGGCCTTAATGAAAAAAGGAGTCCAAGGTGGGTGGGAGTTTTTAAAAAAGGAAATTTTAAAGGCACAGTTACAAACAATTCCAACAAGGAAAAAAGATAGAAGACAACAGAAGAAACCAATGTGGCTCCACAAAAAAGCTTAGAGATGATCTGAAATAAAAAAGGACACATATAGGAAGTGGAAGGAAGGCCAAACTATAAAAGAAGAGTACAGACAGCACAGAAGTGCAGGAATGACATCAGGAAAGCTAAAGCTGAGAATGAGCTGAGGCTAGCGAGGGATTCTGGCTGCCTCTACCCGAGACATTTAAAGCGCTTTGAAGTCTCATTAAAAATTTTACCTGTACAAGAGCAGAGCGTAAATTGGGAGTTGAGGCGCGTTATCTATCCGATTATGCGCATTATCGAATGCGTGTTAAATAGCGAATTTTATTTTGCTCCGGCCGTTAAAGCGCATTTTGATTATGTGAACAAGCAATTCTCTGCATTAACTACTTCTAAAGTGCATTTCAAACAACCAGTAAGGCCACCAGTTTTGCGCTCAATTGCCTCCTGCGTACAGTCATTTACCATAAAGCGCTTCCGAGAAGATGTGCATAATCGGAGAACCAGGCGTCAAACCAAATTCTTGTAGAGGGGGTCACTAAAAGCAACAAAAAAGCTTTCTTCAGGTATGTGCATAGTAAAAGACAGAGGAAAGAAATGGTGGTTCAGCTACTCAATGGGGATGGCAAACTGATAACAGATGACAAGGAAAAGGCCAAAGTGATCAATTCCTACTTTGGCTCAGTTTTCTCCCAAAAGCAGGTCCATGACCACCACCACCCGGCAAAAATGAAGTACAAGCTGATAGGGCAGGATTGCAGTTTGAGATTGATAAACAAATGGTCAAGGAACACCTAATTTCTTTGAATGAGTTCAAATCTCCAGGGCCCGACAAACTGCATCCTAGAGTAATAAAGTTGCTGGCAGAGGAACTCTCAGAACCACTGTCTATTATCTTCGTGGAATCATGGAAAAGTGCCGGATGACTGGAGGAGGGCTAATGTCATCCCTATCTTCAAATAGGGCAAAAGGAGGAACCTGGGAACTACAGACCAGTCAATCTGACATCAATCCCTGGGAAAATTTTGGAGCAGATATTAATATTATTATTATGGGCGGTTTAAAAGATTGAACATTAAAAAGTCAATATACAAAATTTAAAACCATAAAACATAAAAACAACTAATATTTAAAACATTTTAAACTTTAAGCCTGGCCAGGAATTCAGTTAAAAACTTCAACTTAAGATGTTAAAATACCTGGGAGAAAAGAAAAGTTTTGACCTGGTGCTGAAAAGATAACAGTCCTGGAACCAGGTGAGCCTCATCGGGGAGATCCTTCCACACTTAGGGGGCCAGCACAGAGAAGGCCCTCTCCCTTGTTGCCATCCTCTGAGCTTCCCTCGGAGTAGGCACCCGGAGGAGGACCTTTGATGTTGAGTGTAGTGTACGGGTAGGTTCATGTTGGGAGCGGCACTCCATCAGGTATTGTGGTCCCAAGCCATGTAAGGCTTTATAGGTTAAAACCAGCACCTTGAATTGGTCTCGGAAACGTACAGGCACCCAATTCAAGTGGGCCAGAAGTCAATCGGTAAACACCCTGAAAACAATGCAGTGATTCCTAGAAGCTTGCAGGGTTTTGTCAAGAACAAATTCTGCCAGACTAATTTGATCTCATTTTTTGATCGGGTAACCTCCCTTGTGGACTGTGGGAATGCTGTGAATGCTGTGGACATAATATATCTTGACTTCAGCAAAGCTTTTGACAAAGTACCTCATGACATTCTGATTAGCAAACTAGCTAAAAGTGGGTGAGATTGAACAATTATGAGGTGGATCCAGAGTTGGCTACAGAATTGGACTCAAAGAGTGCTTATCAATGATACCTTCTCAAACTGGGGGGAGGTAACAAGCGGGGTACCGCAGGGCTCAGTCCTGGGTCCAGTGTTCTTCAACATTTTCATTAATAATTTGGACATGGAGGTGCAGGGAATGTTTATAAAATTTTCACATGACACAAAATTGGGTGGATTAACTAACACCCTGGAAGACAGAAACAAACTTCAAAGTGATCTTGATAGACTGGAGCGCTGGGCTAAAAACAACAGAATGAAATTTAATAGAGATAAATGCCAAGTTCTGCACCTAGGAAAACAAACTAAATGCACAGTTGCAAGATGGGAGATACTGGGATCAGCAGTACTACAAGTGAAAAGGATCTTGGAATTGTTGTAGATCACAAGCTGAATATGAGCCAACAGTGTGATGTGGCTGCAAAAAAAGCAAATGCTATTTTGGCCTGCATTAATAGAAATATAGCTTCCAAATTGCGCAAGGTACTGGTTCCCCTCTATTCAGCACTTGTTAGGCCCCATCTTGAGTATTGCGTCCAGTTCTGGTCACCACACTTCTAGAAGGATGCAGACAATCTGGAGCGTATTCAGAGGAGGGCAACGAGGATGATTAGGGGTCTGGAAACAAAGCCCTATGAGGAGAGACTGAAAGAACTAGGCATGTTTAGCCTAGAGAAGAGCAGACTGAGGGGAAACATGATACTTGAAAGGTTGTCACACAGAGGAGGGCCAGCATCTCTTCTCAATCATCCCAGAGTGCAGGACATGGAATAATGGGCCCAAGTTACAGGAAGCCAGATTCCGGTTGGACATCAGGAAAAATTTCCTGACAGAGCAATACAACAATGGAACCAATTACCCAGGGAGGTCGTGGGCTCTCCCACCCTAGAAACATTCAAGAGGCAGCTGGACAGCCATCTGTCAGGTATGCTTTAAGATGGATTCCTGCACTGAGCAGGGCGTTGGACTCAATGGCCTTCCAACTCTACTATTCCATGATTCTAAACGTATGAGGAGGGGGAGCGCGCTAGTCTCTCTCCCCTATGTCCATATTTCCACTTGTGGAGGTTGACTTTCTGAAGAAGAGAGCCTTCTGTGTCCTTGAGCTAGAGTATTGGGCAGAGGCATTAGGCTTTTCTTTCTGAGTTTTCTCTGAAACACTTGGAAACTTTTAGGTGTTTTTCTGCAAATTTTATGTGTTTATTACATTTATATCTCACCTTTCCTCATAGATAAACATATATACCCCCACGCATTTTATCTTCACAATAACCTCTTGAGGTAGGGCAGGCTGAGGGATGGTAATTGGCCTAAGGTTACCCAGTGTGCTTCATGGCTGAGTGGGATTATGAATCCAGTCCTCTTCAGTCGTAGTCCAACACTAATCCAATCAAGACACCCCGTTATTTCTCCAAAAAAATTCAAAATGTTAGTGAGAAGTCTGCTTATTGACCTTCCAAATACACAGACACACCATTTCCAAGTAAACTTAATATTTGCAAGCGGGGAAGAGAGAACTTTGGGCAATAGACACACTGCAGTATGTTCAAGAGTATGTTTTCTTAAGTGGGTGGCAAACCCATTCTGAATTCATTGTGGGCTTAGGGTGGGGTGGGGGTGAATTCTTGAATTCGCCATTACAACCTGAGATCACTCATTCCAAACGTTGGATGCTCTCTTTCTCTCTCTGCATGACACTCTATTGTGAAACTTTATAACCCCTTTTGTTATGCTTTCATGGATAATAAATGGCATGAAAGTAATATATTGCAATCTGTTTTCTGATTTTCCAGATACCTTCATGAGCGATTAAAGCAAATTCAAGAAGAGGTCAACATTCTCAAATCGAATATTGTGAAATATAAAGTAAATTTCGTTTTTGAATGCTATGTGCTGTGGGTTGGGTCCAGATTTATGCTGGATCAACTGTGCTGACAGAAGCGAACTTTCCTGCCCTTTCTTTCCCACGTCAGGCCCTCCAGCCCCCTGAAAATGCTACACAGATAGTCAGAAGACAGTTCTGAATAGGATGAGCTACTAACAGTTTCAGGGGACAGAGGAACCTTCTTTGAGTGGAGCCCTATCTCTCATGGAGGGTCCTTCTCTCTTGCAAAAGCAGATTCTGGATACAAAGTTGTATGTTTCATACTTATATTTGGAAGGTAGATTTGCATTTGTTTTCCTCCTTGCTACTCATACAAAGATTTGATTCGAAGGTAGATTAATTATTACACAAAAATAGTAAATGACTGTCCTCCTCCATGGTTGTAAAGTGTAATTAGGTTATTTTAACACCTGTGTAATTGATCTTTTTTGTTTTACATAATTATTTTGGCATTTTTTGAACATCATATGTTCTGCTAGCTTTGGAAAAATTACTCAATTACTTATAACTTAATTATGCATTATTTTCTTGGTAGAAAAGATAGGTTCCAGTTAGCATTGCCCCTACGGGAATGCATTTGTTGCAGAAGACGTTACTGTAAATGATTCCTATACACCTCTTGAGTCAGCTGAATCATAGAATTATGGAACTGGAAGAGGCCCTTGAGGTTATGTAGTCCAGCCTCCTGTTCCATGCAGACTCTGCACTGCAGGATGTAACTACAGCATCCCTGCCACGAAGGAGAACCCACCACCTCTCGAGGCGTATATTTTAAGATTATCTTCCCCCCCAACAATAAAATAATTTATCTGTCATGTTTCATGAAAAGCAACTCTTCATATTGATTATGTATTCTAAAAGTGACAGCTTTATTGTCATATCGTGTGACATTTTTATTTTAAAACATAGTCATAATTAGGGACACCATGATTGCCTGACTGGGTCTGAGAGTCCGGCAGACCCCCTGTGTCCAGCACGAGTGTGGAACCCCCCCCCCCCGCCAGAGTGCTTGCAAGGCCCTGGCGAGCGCTCAGCAGCCACATGCACACACACCAAAACTGTGCACTTCCCCTTCCTGTGTCAATGCATTCGCGCCTTTACCCTTTCATCAGTGGGGCCTTTGAGGCCGCCATTGGTGCAGGGGGGAGTTGCACAATGAACGGAGGCTCCCCAACTTGCACAATCCCCCCTGTAGTGTCAATGGCAGCCACCGTTGATGCAGGAAGGGGTAACGCACGATCTCGGCACACGGGCCAAGCTTGGCCTCAGAAGAGGCTTGCGTGGCCTGGCAAGCCGGGGCGGGCAGCGGCAAGGCAAGCTCCGGCCAAGGCAAGCACAGGAGAGTTTGCTCACGCCTAGTCATAATGTTCTGGCAGGTTCTGCAGGAATCCCATTTAAATATATAGGACATGTGGTTCAGTGAGTGGTAAAATAGGCGTCCATATTGACAGTCCGTAATGTTCTGCCAAATGGTGAGGAAACTTTTACTGCTCCTCTGCTTTGATGGATTTCTGAACTTCTCCCCCGCTTGACCTTTTTTTTCTCCTTAAATTCTCTGGTAAAATTATTTTCCACTTGGCAAACATTTCCTGGCAACAGACATGCTGTGACACATGGCTTCCTGCACATTCACTCATGTTGTTTATACAGATTTAGGCACTTAGGTCCCCTCTACAAGGATTCGCTTTTGTGCCCGGTTAGGCGATTATGCGCATAATCGCTGAAGCGCATTTACACCTAATACCTCTGCACGAGAGGCAGCGAGAGGCGGCGAAGCGCATTAACGGATGACCAAAATGCGCTTTACAAGTAGTTAATGTGCATAAGCGCTTGTTCACATACTCAAAATGCGCTTTAACGGCCGGAGCAAAATAAAACTCGCGATTAAACGCGCATTCAATAATGCGCATAATCGGAGAGATAACGCGCCTCTGCACCCGATTTGCGCTCTGTTCTTGTAGAGGTAAATTTTTTAAAGCGCCTTGAAAGAGCTTTAAACCTCTCTTGTAGAGACAGCCTTAGACAAACTGGAGGGGGGGGGGGAACCAAACATTGATTTCCTAACTTCTCAGTCTAATCAAAAGTTTTGTGAACGTTTTCTTCCCCAAACTTTTTTTTAAAATTCTCTATTTCTTGATTGGTTTTTATTTATTTGTTTAGAATGCTCTAGAAAGAAGGAAAAATTCCAAGACTCCTAGTAAATCAAATAGCAGTGCACTAACTGGAGTCCTTTCTGCAAAGCAAGGTACTGCACAGATTTTTGTATTATTATTATTATTATTATTATTATTATTATTATTATTAATTGCATTTATATACCGCCCCATAGCCGAAGCTCTCTGGGCGGTTTACAAAAATTAAAAACATTGAACGTTAAAAAACCAATATACAAAATTTTAAACCATAAAGAGCATAAAAACAGGTTATAAATACAATATCCATTTAAAAACAACTATTCTGGGTCAAACCACCACAACAACACAAAACCCGCAACATACGCTGTTAAATGCCTGGGAGAAGAGGAAAGTCTTGATCTGGCGCTGAAAAGATAAGGTTTCCGTCCTGAAACTGACAACTGCAATACTTTTTTGAAAAAAACTGCAAAGATGTTCCCAGAAGGAGCAGACTATTAGTACAATCCCTTCATTTGGACCACAAATCAGGGTGGAGCTAGACATTACAAAAGACTGCAGAATTGCTGCTGCTCCATGTCTCTTTCTTCCCCTTCTCTAGTAATGGCCAGTGTAAGACAACATGTGATATGAAGTCATCATGCTGTTCATTTCCCCTATGCTTCCATCATATCATGGAATGAGAACATGTTGTCTCATATTGGTCTGGTTTGCCCGTAACAAGAATCTAGAGTATGGTTTTGAGTATGGGTTGTTGTTGAATTGCGGGTTATTGTTGAATCGTGAGTTGTCATTATCTGCGAACTCTGCACTGTGATTTAACTATGGGTTATTAACAATCCAGGAAGAGAACACATGGTTTGGTCTTGCATTGAGAAACTGGGTTGTTTGTGGTTATTAAGAATTAAACCATAGTATAGGGCTTGCATATAAAAACAAACCACGATTCAACAACTCACGATTCAGTGACAACCTAACCTGTTCTCAATCAAGCGTTTTAAACCCATACAACATCTATCTACAGCATTACCAGGAAAAGCTTGGTGTCTCTTATAAGAACTAGTTCTGTCCTCTGATACCAAGCAGATTATGGGAAAGGGTGATTGCTTTTTCACTTCTCTTCCAAATGCTAGCTCTACCCTCACCAGAGGCACCTTGAAGGCATTAAAAGAAAATGGCTGTGTTTTACAGTTATGACAAAAAAAACCAGAGGTGTGGGTCACCCAGCTAACAAGAAAGCCACAGACTGAATCAATGGAACCTGTAACATGTGAATAAAATAAATATTGTAATACTGAAATATGGCAGTACAAATAAGACCTTACATTAAGATGGAAAACCTGTAAAATGCTATATACTGCATCCCAGTATATTTGGCTGCAGTATATGCAATTTTACATGTTTTCCATGCATTACTGTAACATTTGTATTCTCATTTTTCAGTATTACAATACTTTATTCACATGTTATTGGTTTCATTGGCTTGGTCTGCTTTTTTTCTCTTCTGTTTTTACAGTCGGCACCAAGTTTGGCATAACCTTTGGGTTCTGAAATAATATATAATATAACCTTGCCCTGATGATGTCTTATGTTTGTAAAGAAGCAGTTGGGAAACTAATTATTCATGTGTGTCCAAAATATTGCAATAATTTACTTGTGAGATAACATTTATGCTTACTATGTTAGTCTCATTTTTTAAGTAGAGTATGCCTAAATGTTATTTCAGTATTTTGTTTGTATGTGCTAACTAAATCTTTATTTTATGTGTTAAGTATTAATTTTTATTTTTGTATTCTTGCTGGTTTCATCCTTTTGAAAATATAAATACAAATAATTATATAAATATTTAAAAATTACGACCCCAAACTAGTTGTCTTACGCTCCTGTTTGCTTTGAAAATAAGCTTCCATGCATGCATGAGTACCACTTCCAAGAATAACCTTATGAACAAGAGGTCCTACTTAGCATGCGCCAAAAATGCAACTTACCCAAAACAGCATGGGTGGCAACTGTGTTGCTCTGTGTAAATGAGACTCTGGAGTCTCTTCCTTCCAAGGCTGTAAAACTGTTTACACTCCACGGAGCTCTTCTTCTCATAGTAAAGGGGCCAAAGATGGCCTCACCAGCCCTTGCACAGAAATGACATGTATAGGAAACGATGATGAACCTAAAGATTCACCATTTTTATGGGATTGTACATCATGTCTCTGATTTTGGTAGATCCGGGGACAGCAGTAATAATGGACGTGATTTGGTTCCCCACCCCCTCCCCCACCACCCCCAGATATTGACTGATCAGTTCCAAACATGAATCTGAGTTTGTTTGTTTTTAATTTTGCTTCAAATGTTTCTAGTCCAAGAGCTCTTATCAGAAGATCATGGATGTAGCCTGCCAGCCACACCACAGTCCATTTCTGATCTTAAATCTTTGGCTACTGCTTTACTAGAGACAATCCATGAGAAAAACATGGTCATTCAGCATCAAAGGCAAACCAACAAGTAGGTACTTTCATTAGCAGTCGGACAAAGCACTGGGCTTGAAATCTGTTCTTTGTTTCATTTTAAGCAGAAGCCTTAAATAAAGGAAACAACCCATGCAATGTGCATGTGTGTATGCGTGTCCAGCCTATTTCTGGACCACGTCACTTTTGCACGTGGTAGCATGTCCATTCCATCCCATTTCTGCATTAATCTGCAATTCTTTTTTTTTAAAAAAGTTTTAAAATAATAGTTTGAATGCATTTTAAACAGTTCAAGTGCATTTTAAATAGCATTTTAATCATATTGTTAAACACTTTTTTATACATGTTTTGAGTCAAGAACTGCGTCAGAACTAAGTTCCTGTCGGCCCATTAGTGTGGGAGGCATGAATGATGTCAGTTCGTATTGGAATCCACAGAGACCAAATTCTTAAAGTAAATCTAATAAGAGCTACTCGCAAATGCATTTTGAAGTCAGTGTTGCTAAATACTCCTTGGGCGCAGTCACATGACATGCGAGCCCATTGTGGGAGGCAAGCTACTCACTGTGGATTGTTCCAGAAACACTCCACAGCATGCAATTTATTCATCCCATAGATGGCTGGGCCTGCCGCAGCTTGTTTCCTTCTTCCTTCGCTCTCCTTCCATCGCAGTCCTCTACCCAGTATCCCAGGGTCCTGCACGGCAGAACCCACGGCAGAGACTGATCTCTTCTGGCAGGCCTACCCGGTTGAATTTTAAGATGTTTTTAATAATGTATTAGTTTGATTTGTTTTTAATGTTTTGTCTATTTTATGGTCCTTGTATTTATATTTATTGTTGTTCCCCGCCTCGATCCAGAGGGAGAGGTGGGTTAGAAATAAATAAATAAATAAATATATTATTATTATTAATAATAATAATAATAATCTTGTCTGCCTGTCCCAACCCCCTTCCCGCTCTGATCACTACCCCCTTTTTGGTCACTGCTTTGTCTTTTCTTTAGTTTTGTTTTGTCAGTCTTTCACAACAGCCCTATAGCACCATGAAGATTTTTTTTTTTAAGTGGGGGGCAAGTAGCCCACAAAAGCAGGGATGGCGAAAGTAGTGAAAACATCAGATATGGGTAGTACGATGCGGAGGGAATCGAACAGGTGCACAGTGTCCATGGCAGCTGTCACTCATTCCATTGGAATAGCGTTATAGCACGATGAAGTTTTTTTTTTTTAAAAAAAGAGAAAAGCAGTTCACATTACTGACTTTGCAAGGGGAATGCCCAGGATTTAAAGGGGGTGGGGTGGGAGTTCTCCTTGTAGCCCACACACCTCCCTGAGTCCGCATCTCTCCTCTTTGTCATAGAGAAGTGCATGCCATCCCATTTTCCCCTCCCGATGATCCTTGCCGCTGGCGCGTTGTCTTCTTTTTTAAGTTCTCTCTCATGAAGTCATGTGTGTTCCCATTCCAGAATCCTAGGCAACCGCGTAGCAGAGTTGGAGAAGAAGTTGAGAACTTTGGAAGTCTCTGGTTTGTGGAGCCTCCCAGGTTAGTAGAAATTCACAGTCGTTCTTAATGTTGAGATGCCTGAACTCAGTGAGTTGGATCTAGACTTAATCATACTATAGTAGACCCATTGAATCCAATGAAACAAATTAGTCTTAAGTATGAATAGGTCTGGATCCAACCCAATGAGAATTTTAAAAGTACATTTCATAAGAAACTTGAGATTTACATTAGAAATAACTTGGTTTTCACTGTTTATTGTAAGCCTTTTTGAGTCCCTATAAGAAAAGCAGTATGAAAATCTTTTAAATTAAAAATCATACTTTACTAATTTTTTTTTTACATATAACAAACAACTAGATTTGTCTGAAACAGAACCATTCTTAAAGGTGATTTGACCACATCATTGGAGAGCTAGTGTGGTATCGTGATTAGAGTATTGGACTAGGACATGGGAGATCCAGGTTCTAGTCCCCACTTGTCCATAAAGCTCACTGGGTGACTTTGAGCCACTCACTGCCTCTCAGCCTAACCTACCTCACAGGGTTGTTGTGAGGATAAAAAATGGAGAAGAGGAGAACCATGTAAGCTGCCGTGGGTTACTTGCAAGAGGAAAAAAGGCAGGATATAAATGTGTGGGTTTTTTTTTCTTTTTATTTTAAGTCACTTTTGAAAACTCTGTGATAAAGCATGTATCAGCACTTATCCACTTGTTAAAAATAATAATCATGTTATAAGACGTAAGGATCCAGACCACTTCAGGATGCCACTAGGAGATGGCATGATGGAATGCCACCCATGATTTATTTTTGTGGCTAGGTTAAACCTTTGCCCCGACATGCTAACTTTCCAATGTTAGGAATCTTCTTTTTAACACTGAAGCATTCAGACTTGCAAGCCCCTACTTATATTCTGTAGACTTTGGTTGCAAGTGTTATGTGATTTTTCTGACCTTCTCTAGATGAGTCTTAAAAGGCATGAAACCTGGGGGAATGAAAACTAAAATGATACCAAATCTATTATAAAAATGTATTTTTCCATAACTGAAAACCACAATTGGTTTCATTAATAAAAAATGCTTTTCCTCTCTGTGTTATTATTATTATTCAGCTTAAATATACTCCTGAAATTGGGGCGAAATTCACTTTCTAAAATATGTCTTCTTGTTAGAACGGTGCATTTGCTAAACACAGCTCAAATCTTTTATTGTAATTCTGTTGCATCCAATTGTACTGCCATGAGTTCATTTCATGTGTTATTTCTTAAAAACCAGAACATGCTCTTTTGAACGACACAATTGTCCGAAGATTTGAAAAAAATGTACTGAGGGAATTAAAATACATATATCTTTCTTTTGCAAGATTCTGTAAGTGGCTCTAGAATTCCCAATATGCCCCCATCACAAATAGAAAAAGAGTATGGTAGTGGCAGGTATTTGATATTTAGCAGTCATTCAAATGTGGATGGGACTATCTAGTTGCTCCTCCATACCTCTTCCCCCATACTAGTCGTTCCCCCAATGTCTATGGGAACATTTGTACAAGGGCTGAGCCAATGCATGCTCACTGGGTGACTTTGGGCCAGTCACAGACTCTCAGCCCAACCTACCTCACATGATAAAATAGAGAGGAGGATTATGTATGCCACCTTGGGCTCCTTGAGGAGGAAAAAAAGGCAAGATATAAAAATAATAAGTAAATAAATGGTGCTCTCTCTCTCTCTCTCTCTCTCTCTCTCCCCCCATGCACTGAGTATACACATGGAGGCTAACAAAAGAACAGGATTCCACTCTTTTGCCTTCTTGTAGTTCAGGTTATGGATCATTTTTTTGCCTACCTGTAGCCTAGCTGGGACAGTTCAACTAACCTAGTGACCAAACCTCCAGTATAGCCATTTGCTTTAGTTCTCTTGTCTATAGAAATGACATTAGTCGGGGATCAGGTTATGAGGAAGGAGCTTACAGCGACCCCTGGTTCTCCAGGTCTCTGAAACCCTGCACTTTGCAAAAGCTTAAATGCTGCACAGCTTTCGATCATATGGTGTCTGTTACCTCTTCCACCTAACTCTTGATCCTTTTCTTCATTAAGGGTCATTCATATGAACAGAGATCAACAGAGGTGCAGTGCAAAGCTCTGAATGTTTACTCTTATGGTGTGTGAGCAAACTCTGTCCAGTGGCGCTTACTGGGCAGAATCCCTTACGAGAGTGGCCAGCCCTGCCAATTCCATTCAGCAAGTGGCTCTCACCTCTTGCGGAAATGCAATTTAGTCCGTCCGGGGCAACCCAAAACAAGTGGAAATGCTCATTTCTGGAAGTGGGCAGGTTGGTATGACTCGCATAAGCACTAAACTGCCATTCTGCCAGCAGTAAGGTCTGCTTCCTGAACAAAATAGGCAGGGCAGGCGGCGTGCAGACCAGAATTGGTGGCCAGCTCTGCTAACAGATGGGCAGTATTGGATTCTGCCTATTCCCAGGTATCACAACCATAGCTACTTATGAGTTGTTCCAATTTAGATGCATTTGCTGTCTTTTGGGTTTTTGGGGGTGGGGGACTGTTCCCTCTGTAAGAATACATAGATACCCCTGATGTCCCTTCAAGGGATATCCAAGCTTAGTGTTATCAAATAGATATATCCCAGAGTTGTCTTTCACTGGACTTCCTAGAAAAGAAATAATCAGGGCTGTGTGCAGAAGTGTGGAATCCAGGGGCTGAATTCAGCACCTTGGTTTTTAAAAACCAAACTTTGATCTCTTATGGTTGCAGGATTAATGAAATCCCGCCATTTTTTAGAAGAAGCTGGGTATCATTTCCTTCATAACCCACAAAGTTCTTTACCATTATTATCAGAAGAAGAATGAATTACTTAGCATAAGGAAAAATATGGGTAGCAGATTTATATTTCCTCGGCACAGTATTTTGATATTTTTTCTGTATTCCTTGGGAATAGTAGCAGCAACTTGAGAAGGGACGAAATGAGACAGCACATAATAATAATAATAATAATAATAATAATAATAATAACAACAATTTATTTCTTACCCGCCTCTCCGTCTGGATCGAGGCGGGGAACAACAACATGATAAAATACATAAAACTGATTAAAACATGGCACATATTAAATATATTTGAAAAAATATATTTAAAATATTTCTAGGCCTTCTTTTAGGGCAGAAGTAGTTGAACAATTATAAAGAAATCTATATATGGCTGTTCTGAACGTTTGGCTGATTCAGCGTTCAGCACAAAATCAGCGTTGGTTGGCTGTGTACGTGCAAAAATTTTCTTTAAAAATAAATAAATCACCTTTTCACCTTTTGTGATACTGTTGCTGCCCGTTCCACGCCACCCTCATGGCTGCTGCTAGAGTCCATTTTTTATAGAATGTCTTCCTTTTTTCTACCATGATCTCAATCAATTAGCAGTCATGTACTGATAATTTTATGTGATGTTGTCACTGAGGACAGACGAACCCATTTAGAGTGAGCGAGTATTCTTCCTAGACTGGTCCCAGGGTGATCTCACCTTGTCGGATCATAACTGCCCTGTATCAGCTTCATCACCTTCACTGTTGTGAAACATAGGCAATGAATACCATACCTGGTATAGGCCTTTGCTTATACAACATCTTTGTAGACTTCAGAATTAGGAATCTTGCTGTATTTGCCTATTAGTTGAAAATGTGTGAACACTCTCATTGGTATATATATAGTGCAGATATAATATGGTGGAGAAAATATTATCAGTGTGGAAACTATTGAATTTTTCAACCTGGAATCCATTGAAGCTTAGAAATTTAGCCCTAGGAAATACTTTTGATAAACTATGGACTTTTCCCCTCCCACCATCATTCCTAAATATTTTACCCTGGCTTTATGATATTCAATATCAAAAGCACAGTTCCTTATCGTTTGTGTCCAGGCTATCAAGAATATCCATGAATCTCTTCTGCCACTTGTTTTCATGAATAAAAAAATGATTATGTAGATAAGGCTCAGAAGTATAGATCCAGTAAATTGATTCCTTTTACTGGACCAACTAGTAGTTATCAATTTTGAACTATACTCTTACTTAATTAGATATAAATCTTAAAGCAATAGTAAGTTAAAATTAGATGTTGTTATGCTCCTCATTGTTAGAATACCACTTACCACTGAGATGCAGGGTAAGTTCGCTTAGGTGGCAGCCATGAACTACTTCAGCCTCATCATTTCTTCTAAACAACTGTAGTTCATGGCTGCCACCTAAGCGAACTTACCTTGAATCTCAGTGATAGGAATAGCAGCAGCACCCATCTTCAGATAGCTACTGGGACACAAGCACCTGGCCCACCTAGTCTCTTGGTTGTGGATGGGCTTACCTGTTAGTGACTGGGAAACCACCTCCTGTTTTGAATTTCCCACAGTTCTCCAGGGAAACTGATATAGTGTCACTCCAGGGCATTGTGGGAACTGAAAATGCAAGCTTATGGCTGGAAGACCACAGGGCTTGTTGCTGAGGCCACCTCTAACCTGGTGTTGGCCCCACTCATTGGGACTTAGCTTCCAAATAACCGTGCTATATGTGAATTATATTAGAAATAGGTGTAACTGCAATTATACAGGCTTTGCAGAAACACAGAAGTTACTGAAAATATGCTATAACTGGAAATAAAATGATAACATTTCCAGATACCTGGCAAAGATGTCATAATATGTGTGAAAAAAGCCTTTAGGCATCTGTTCTGTATTCTCTTTCTCTGTTTCCACTACTTGGAGCCAAAACACATGACCACTGCAATCACAAGGTGATAAAGTTTATAGAGCTATTCCATGGTGGATTGTGAGACATACCATGATTAAATGCTCCCCACATTTCCAAAAAACAAACAAAAGCCTATTCATAAATACATAACTATAGGCCTGGTTCACACAATCATTTTCAGACATGGTAGCTTAAATAAGCCACTGTGGTTTGTGGCATGTGCTGGGCACCTGCCTGCAGCTATTCCATAACCAAACTCCCACTCATAGGTTGACATGGTGGGGTTGTTGGCATGGTTAATAAACTGCCCACAACCCAAAACCAGCCCATAGGTTATAGGTGGCTTCTTAAGCATGCCAATGACCCACCCTCACTGGGTTTGGATGACGCTACAACCTGTGAGCAGGATTGGGTTACAGAATGGGAGCCTGTGGGCACCCAGCATGTGCTGTAAACCATGGTGGCTTAGACAAGCCACCATGGCTAAAAATGATTGTGCAAAGCTGATAGGAAATAGGGTTCATGCCTAGGCTTCTCCATAGAATGATAGTATTTGGCATACAGACAGGCTTCCCCTTATTTAAAAACCAAAAAAAATAAAATAAAATCTGTGATCTCCCTGCTGCAGACTGAAATTTACAGACCAGGGAAGGTACAGCCCAGCAAATGCTGTCCTTCCACAACTGTTCTAAGGGTATGTTTCTGCTCTTTAGGCTGCTCTTTATTTCGCTGTTTCAAACACAACTGTTCTCTCTTTTCTGGTGCTATATTCCATTGGGGCAATTGGATATCTCTTGTAATAGATTGCAAGTGGAATAACCTCCATTTAGTAAATCAGAGCGTAACTTCCTTGGCTATATGGACCCCATGTTTCCATATATACATATTTCAATCCAGGTCCCCTTGATGCGAACCGACACTGAAACCCTATGGGCTTGGTACAACTGGAGCTCCTAGTAGTTGGACTGTGACACCTTACGTCCTACACCATCAGCACTCATATTTCCTGTACTTTGTGTGTACCGGCCAGGCTAGGGGGTTGTGCTCCCAAGTGAGCGCTCCTCCTCAATTGCTTGCAAGCAAGATCAGCATGAAAATGGTCCTGCAAGCAGAGCTGTGCTCGTTTCAGTCCTGCGACCACCGCACATCTCCTTTCTCTTGTCCCATGGCCATGAGCTGGGGAAGGCAGAGACTCTGATGAGCATTCCCCCAAACCCAGTGGAGCATCTTTTCCTGTTGAGGACTGGGACTTTGTCACAGAATCTCTAACAGAAAACGGACTCTATTCACATTATCTTCACCAAGAAAATAACCCCTTGTGGTGTTTGCCTTGGTGGAAATAGCAAACATACCTGAAGTTTCTCCCTGGGGATTCTGGAACTTGTAGTTTTAGGCTTGGGTGCGAAAAGATGCTTCATCAGGTTCTAGGAGAGCCCTCCACAGCCTCTGCCTTTTGCCCCGTGACAACTTTCCCTTGGGGCAGGCAAAGCAAAGACAGCATTTGGAATGTACACAGAAAAAAATTGACCCCTTTTGGGTTGAATGGGGGGGACAATTGCCCTTTCATTACTAATCTAGGCTGCTCTTCTAACTTGCCTAGCTGACTAGCCGACTTCTATAAAGGTCTTGCCTTTGAACTTGCTTGTCAGACCATGAAGTCTTGTTGGGTGAGGGCCTAGGCTCTGGTCTCAGCCCAGAACTTGGTGCTGACTATGCACCTCTTTGCCCCTTCTAATTTTTGATTGCTGCCTTGAGCTTGACCCCTGCCTGTTTTGACCCCTACACCTTGCCCTTTTGGTCTGATAGCCAACTCAGAAACTACCTGCCTGAAGTCTGATCTTTGCCAAGGCCTGATAACATGATTTGTTGACTTAACCTTGTATAAGATCCTAAACTGTAAAACCAAGGTTGAGCTTGTCACCTTCCAATCAGAGAGGCAGAGAAAACACCTTTACCATGGTTTGCTGGGTGCAGATGTAGTGCTTAACCCTGGGGAATACAATGCAGGATTTGCAAACCCACTTCAGAACTATGATTTTGTGTCTTTGGTTCCAGTCAGTTCTTAACCTAGTTGGGGCATGTTGCTGGTCACATTCTTGATTTGGTCTTCTCTCCCAAGCACTTCATTGGACAGAGTATTTTGGCCTTTTAAAACTAAACAATGGTAAAAGACAAACAATGATCTCAGAATATCTTGCTCTATTATTTCTGTTTAGACGTCAAATTAATATTTATATAATAACTGTTTTCTTTCCTTCCTTTTTTTTCTTGCTGCCTGAAGGCCTGAGCTACAATATCTCAGTGGGATTTGGGAGTAGGTTCTGCTTGACATATGTATTTTTAGTAACTAATCTTAGCGGTGCATTAAGTATTGTCACTGCATGTAAATAAATGGAAATGTTATCTGAATGTGGGTTTTTCTCCCCCTATATCTGTCAGATTAAGATGTTCAACTGAGTAAGTTAGAAGGCCACAAGAGAATAAAGATTACTGTGTAAAATTATTTTTAATTGGGGGGAAATGGTAATAAAGGAGAATATGAAATTGTTCTGAATTTAAAGATTGCAAGTTGTGCAGAAAGATGTAGTTTGTAACATTAAAAACAACAACCATGATAAGCAGTAAGTCAAGATATTTTTTTCCTCTTTACTTTGGACATTATGAGTATAGACAGCATCTTACATTTTACTTACTTCATTTTACTTTTAGAGTATTGCTATCTGGGTTATGCCTTCCAAATTCAAGTACCATGGAGTCTATAAATGTCGACTATGGACATACCTACAGCACAAATTTAAACTGGTTCAATAGTGTGCAGTGTAGCTCTACCCTTACAGCTATTGCACATGTTTCCCTCACCTCAAGGATATTGCTGTGAATAACATCACCATGGGCAATGTACTCACACTGCTATCTGCTGTACGGGCCACATGGATTGTCGGCATCACACTGCGCGTAGTCACATCCTTGTTCCGTGTTCCTGACAACTGCTGGTGGAACAAGGCTGCTCATAATGTGGGCAGTCAGTGCAATTTGTAGTAGTAATAGGGCCCCATAACTTTGTCATAGAGAACAAGCTTTGCAAGCAGAAGGACTCAGGTTCAGTAAAGGATCTTCAGTAAAATGATCAGAGTAGGAAGACCAATGGTCTGACTCAATGTAAGACATATTTTTAAAGTATACATTTGTTCTCCAGGACATCCAAACTTTTATAGTGGAGGAGTGTCAGCCCCATGGGGATGCCATTTTCGGCGGCATCCCTGTGGCAAGAACATAGCGTACAGCCGAGTTAGCAAAACAGAAGAGCCTATTTTAATTAATTCTGCAGTTAAAGTATTACCTAATGTACAACATACGTGATAGTGAGTAGGCATTCCAAACACTGATTCAGACATTTGGAGTGTGATGCATGCAGAACAAGTACATAAATCAGGGGAGGCCACATGTTATCCATCCCTGATGTAGATAGAAACAAAAGTCACCCTTCTATCCAGTCGATTCGACGGAGCTAATTTGTTCCAGTTTTTCTCTTTTATTTGTTACACCTTTCATCTTAATTAGTATTAGATTATCGCATGTTCCTCTTTCCAGTCTCGCAAAAGAAAGGTGTCACGTAGAAAGGCTGAACATCTCATCATTAGCCTTTTGGGGACCAGAGCTAGCAGCCTTTTCTTTTTTTTTTCATTATACTTGCCCCCATGTGTATAAGTATTTCTCTCTAAATTTCTGACGATGTTATCAAAGTATGTTTTCATGTACTAAAAAAAGCACAGAAGGCACCAAAAAGTGGACAGTGCTAGCCTTGCCACCGCGCAACAATGACGTACAGCTGCTCAGGTTTCTCCTAGAAGTGCCTCTCATTTTGAGGAGAGCAGCACCTACGGTCTTTACCCCACACCAACCTGGTCCCAATTTCTAGGAGCCATGACACTTGCATAGGGAAGGACCACAGCACGTGCCATGGCTCTGCAGGAAACAGTTGTGCTCTGCCAGCTCCCACTCTGCACAAAGAAGTAAACCATGAGGGGAACAAAGGAGGCATATTGCCTCATGTGTGTGTGTGTGCGCATGAGGGGTGGTCAGGTACCTTTCACTGGAATACTTTTGTGGCCACTACATAGTTACAGAAACAGCACTCCAGCTTTCCTCAAAGACTAGCTTCATGTTACATGCAAACACATGGAAGAGAGACCAGATTATTATTTTTTCTGAAAAAGAAATGCAGCTTAAGGAGAGGCCGTTTTGAGCTGAGAAAGAGCAGGGTATGGAAGAGGATGCGTTACCCTTTCCTGACCGGCTGCTTCTCTGCCCAAAGTCTCCCCCCCTCAGGCATTTACTCTCTCCAGGGTTTCTAATGTGCCTCGCATGTGTTTGTGTGGAGTTAGCCCTAAAGCTGGCAAAACAAGGCAGACATCTGCTTGTGGTTCCCAAGAAGATTCTCCCTCACGTCAGATACACTTTTCAAAAAGAAAATTCCGTCTCCCCCCTGCTTCTATAACTAGAGTTCCCTATGTCAAGGGGAATTTCCCTCAGTCAATGAACAGCTTTTAATTTTTCTGCGTTATGAAATCCCCATGAAATCCCCTCTCTTACACTGGGTGTGGCTTTAATTTGATTATGGCTGCCTCTACAAGAGAGGTTTAAAGCTCTTTCAAGGCGCTTTTTAAAATTTACCTCTACAAGAACGGAGTGCAAATCGGGCGTAGAAGCGCGTTATCTCTCCGATTATGTGCATTATCGAATGCTCGTTAAACAGCGAGTTTTATTTTGCTCCGGCCGTTAAAGCGCATTTTGACTATGTGAACAAGCGCTTATGCGCATTAACTACTTGTAAAGCGCATTTTGGTCAGCCGCCTCTCGTGGAGAGGTATTAGGCGTAAATGCGCTTCAGCGATTATGCGCATAATCACCTAACCAGGCGCAAAAGCGAATCCTTGTGGAGGGGACCTATGTTGATGTTTGCATCAAGAGGGGAGGTATTAGGCTGACCATATGAAAAGGAGGTCAGGGCTCATGTAACTTTAACTGTTGTAGAGAAAAGGAAATTCCAGCCAATGTCATTTGTATGCAATTAGTTCCTGGTGAAATTCCCTCTGCATCACAACAGTTAAAGTTGCAGGAGCCCTGCCTTCTTTTGTATATGGTCACTCTAATATAGTGCCTACAACTTTAACTGTTGTGATGAAGAGGGAATTTCACCAGGAACTAATTGCATACAAATGACACTGGCTAAAATTCCCTTTTCTCTACAACTGTTAAAGTTGCATGAGCCCTGTCCTCTCTTTCATATGGTCAGCCTAGGAGGTATTTGATCTGGGCTAAGAAGAATAGGCTACGATTTTAATCTGAACGTTGCCAGAAATCCATTAGCATCGGCATTCTTGACTTCTCCTAAGCTAGTGCCTACAGGGCCATTTTGATAAACGCTCTATAGACACATAATTGTTTCTCTACCAGAAGGCTTATGGCTGTGTTTTCAAAAGTAACTCATAATAGGGGGGTTTGCTTTCAGAATGAGACAGGGAGCTGAGTCTCAGAGAACAAGTGTCGATACATACTAAAGGGCTCCTTCAGGGTGTTTCAAGCTAGAAGCAGAACTTTTCTAATTTTGTGTTAGAAATCTTGGCCAGCTAAAACAACAGGCAAAGGAATATGTGATACAAATGAGGAACAAAAAGGTTTAAGTAGTTCTTGAGGTATTTCTTATTTATTGGAGACTAGAACTAAAATAATGGGTTGCAGCAGTAATGTAATAATAATCAACATTTATACGCTGTTTTTCCTGGAGTCCCATTATCTCAGTAATTTCTGCAGCCCTAATAGTATTATTATTCTTACATTGCAGATGGGGCACAGGTTAAGCTTACTGAGTTCATGGATGATATGAGATTTGTATTTGCAAGCCATAGCTTACATTCTTAGCCATCTACACTGCACCAGTAGCTTGAGCTTGTTAATCCATCTTGCAGTTGTTAAATGTCCATGGTCCATCAAAGTGATTTTTGTAAATTTCGATAATACCTAGAATCTTACATCTAAAATCTTTGTCTTGAGTAGCTGCTGTGGTGGAAGTTTTCCAATATTGACTGTTTTTACAAGGGGTTCTGTCTTATTCTGATCTTCTGTGAACACAAATCTGGTTCTTAAGGCCTCTTCTTGATGTTAAGAAGTTGTGCTCTCTGGTTTGTTTTTCAAAGTGGCCCTGTGAGTGTATTCACATTGAAATCTTACATTGCAGGTGTGCCTTTAAGAAAAATACACGTTTTTTGAAATCAAATCTCTGGACTAGAATTCACAGATGCACATACATAAATATCTACAATACATCTCTTGCATCCATGCTGGAAATAATAATATTATAATAATAATATTTATTTGTAGCCCGCCTCTCCCTCCGGATCGAGGCGGGGAACAACAACAATATAAAACATAAAAATCACAACAGTTAAAAAATTAAAAAAAAAACAAGAGAAAAAATACAACATTAAAAACATCTTAAAATTCATCTGGATAGGCCTGTCGGAAGAGGACAGTCTTCATGACTCTCTTAAATTCATGAAGACTGTCAATTTGTCTAACCTCCTCCGACAGACCATTCCATAGTCTGGGAGCGATGGAAGAGAAGGTCCTCTGGGTAACACCCGCCAGCCTAGTTCTGGCTGGCTTGAGTAAGTTCTTCCCAGAGGACCTAAGTGTGCGGGGCGGATTGTACGGGAGAAGGCGATCCCGTAGGTACCCTGGACCCAAACCATGTAGGGCTTTAAAGGTAATAACCAACACTTTATACTTCGCCCGGAAACTGATTGGCAGCCAGTGAAGCGATTTTAAAACTGGTGTAATGTGATCACCCCTAGGTGTACCGGTGACCAACCTGGCTGCCATATTTTGAACAAGTTGAAGTTTCTGGACTAGGCACAAAGGTAGCCCTATGTACAGCGCATTGCAGAAGTCGAGCCTCGAAGTTACCAGTGCGTGCACTACCATCTTTAGGTCTTCCAACTCTAGGAAGGGGCGCAGCTGGCGTATCAGCCGAAGCTGATAGTAGGCACTCCTGGCCGTCGCATCAATCTGAGCTGTCATCTGGAGCGACGGATCCAGGAGTACCCCCAAGCTGCGAACACAATCTTTCAGGGGGGGTGTAACCCCATCCAGAACTGGTTGACACACCTCCAGACCCAGGTTGGGGCCTTTGACAGCAAGCACCTCCGTCTTGTCTGGATTCAGCTTCAGTTTGTTTTTCCTCATCCAGCCCATTACCGCCTCCAAGCATTCATTCAGAGGAGACACACTATCCTTAGCTGACGATGTTGTCGAAGGCATAGAGAATTATATTTGGGTGTCATCAGCGTATTGATAGCACCCCGCCCCATGCCTCCGGATGATCTCTCCCAGCGGTTTCATGTAAATGTTAAACAGCATTGGGGAACGGATGGCACCTTGTGGTACACCACATAGCAGCTCCTTTTTTGAAGAGCAGCTATCCTCAAGCATCACCATCTGGAACCTGCCCGAGAGATAGGATCGGAACCACTGAAGCACAGTGCCCCCGATTCCCAATTCCCCCAGGCGCTCCAGAAGGATACCATGGTCGATGGTATCGAAAGCCGCTGAGAGGTCCAAGAGTACCAGCAGGGACACACTCCCCCTGTCGATACTAAGGCGTAGATCATCTACTAAGGCGACCAAAGCAGTCTCAACTCCGTATCCCGCTCTGAAGCCGGTTTGAAATGGGTCTAGAAAATCAGTGTCATCCAAGACTGCCTGGAGTTGAAAAGCAACTGCTCTCTCGATCACCTTGCCCAAAAATGGAAGATTTGATACTGGCCTGTAGTTATTAAGGTCCAGGGGATCCAGGGAGGGCTTTTTTAGAAGCGGCCTTACCACCGCCTCTTTTAAACATGATGGAAAGCTCCCCTCCCTGAGAGATGCATTAATGATATGCTGTAGATGTGATCTAACTGCATCTCCTCCCTGGACGACCAGCCAGGAAGGACAGGGATCGAGAGGGCAAGTCGTCTTCCTCACACATCCAAGTACCTTGTCCACATCCTCGGTACTCACTAACTGAAACTGATCAAGTGTAATCCTACTCGCGGAGTCACTGGACACTCCACTGTCAACCTCTGCTATAACAATGGCATCTAAGTCGGCTCTTATCCGAGAGATTTTATCTGAGAAATGATCGTTAAAGGCATCACAGCGAACTGCCGAAGGCTCTAAAATCGGATTCAGGGGAGAAGGAGCCTGAGTTAGACCCCTCACCACCCTGAACAGTTCTGCTGGATGTGAATTCACAGACGCAATGCGTGCAGCGAAGAAAGCTTTCTTCGCTGCACGTATTGCCACTCCATAGAAACGAAGATGTTCTCTATGTCGTGTCTTGTCAGATATAAGTCGAGTTTTCCGCCATCGGCGCTCCAATCGTCGTCCTTTCCGCTTCAACTCCCTGAGGTCTTCTGTATTCCAGGGCGCCCTATTAGAAGCGGGCCGGAGAGGACGTTTGGGGGCGATCGTGTCGATAGCCCTAGTTAGGTCTTGATTCCATCTATTGACCATGGCTTCTACAGGATCGTCGACGATACCAGCCATGGAACCCTCCAAGGCTTTCTGGAATCCAGAAGGATCCATCAGCCTTCGAGGGCGGACCATCTTAATAGGTTCGCCACCCCTGCAGGGACGGGTGGTAGCCGTGATACTAATCCTGACCAGAAAATGGTCTGTCCATGACAATTCGGAGGTATTCAGTACCTCCGCCCACAGATCCGTCTGTTCAGAACTGAAAACAGCGTCGATAGTGTGACCTGCTGAATGTGTGGGTCCAGAGACCAATTGGGATAGGCCCATGTTTGTCATGGATGCCATGAACTCCCGAGCTCCACCTGACAAACTGGCCTCGAATGGGATGTTGAAATCGCCCAGGACCAAGAGCCTGGGCGAATCCAACACCAGCTCCGAGACCAGTTCTGTGAGCTCGGCCAGGGAGTCTGATAGGCAGCGGGGTGGCCGGTACACTAACAGAATCCCTAGTCTATCCCTGGTCTTCAGACTCAGGTACACACACTCGATGTGATTCAGTTGCTGGACAGGATGTCTGGTCAGGTTAAGATGGTTTTTGTAGACCACAGCTACTCCGCCCCCCCCGCCCACTTTCCCTCACCTGCTCACTAACACAATACCCAGCTGGGAGAGCCTGAGCCCATATCCCTCAAATACTGCAAGGACAGTATTTGAGGGTCAGTTTAAAAAGGAAACTGGGAAACAAATTATTAGGGTGGAAGAAGAACTGGGTTGCTGAATTTGAAATCAAACTTAATTCCCTTTACTGTTAAATAACTTGGATATATGTTTGCTCCTATCTTAGTCTATGAATTACACTTGCGTGTAATTCAAATGAGAAAAAAAATATTGTACAACAATTCGGCCTCATGGGATAGGGCTCAGCTGTAAAGACAAAATGATGATAGTGAAGAGTCAATCCTGGGTATTTCTCAGTGTTCTTCAAATCTAAATTATATTATTTCTATTAGTATTAAGCTTTAGTCTATGCTTGCACTATTTCTGATATGGCCTGATTTATGGTTTACTACATCTAGCTGTTTTTTTCCCCTCACTTGTCAAATAATAAAACTGTGTTTTAACCACATGTGGTGACACTACAAATGTACTTGTTTGTCTTAATACAGTTGAACTGTAGTATGTTTTTTGGCTCATAGCATAATTTTGGTTCTGCTGTGGAGTCGAGCCACTGAAACATGACTTTTGAAATTTTCATTTTGGCTAAGACAAGATAAGATTATTATTTAATGTAGCCTCACTGTTTAAAATAACGCATTCAAAAATATTTTAGTTGTATTGGTGAGTTCATCCTTCCATGTCCTCTAAATCGCAGGTGGCAAGGATACCATAACATTCAATGACCCCACCCTTCCCGTTATTCAGAGGTCTCGATCGCCATTGCTGCCTTTCACTGATGAGCTGCAGCAGAAGACAGAAGGTAAGCATCTGGGGTCATAGGGAAAACATAGCATAAGCCGCTTCGTCTCTTATGCCGTAGAGTACAATTTATAGAAGATGCTGCTAAGAGAGCAAGTTCCACCACAGTGAGTGTTTCCCTAGCACCCTGATTCCAAAAGTTTCCATTTTGCCCAAACGGTCAGTTATGATAGGATAGCACGGGTTGCAAGCATCCACTAACTTTCGGCATGGACGAAAGGAAAGGTTCCCAAACCCTGTTTAGCGGGCTTCGGACTTCCACGAAATGTAAACGCCATACCAGCCTATCTAGTTCAGATCTAATCCATTCTTACCATACACTTATTGATTAGCTACTCAGAGACCCCAGAGGGCAAAGGGAACCTTACAGGAACGACCGTTTCAGCCTCAGTCAAAAATAATACTATGAACACTCAACCATCCATACTCCCAAAATATGCTTATGACGCCCCCCTCCTGTTCCCTGTGGTTCTTTTGTATGCAATACCCAGAGCTGGAAAATCAAACCCTGTCATTGTTCTACACATTCCTTTGTTTTTATTTTGTGCTAGAGGGAAAAAAAAACTCCCTCAGAACTGAGTCTTTAAAAAGGAATTCCTTTGAGAAAAGGATCTGTAAGGCAAGCTGCTACCCTTTCTATTTTTGCAATGGCACTCTTACTTGTACTGTCTCAGGGCTTCAAGCAGAGCTCTCCTCCTCCTCCTCCTCCTCCTCCTCCTCCTCCTCCTCCTCCTCCTCCTCCTCCTCTTCTTAAATAAATTTCATACCATATGGGGACAAAGGGGAATCTAAGGTTTGCTAGTGCCTGTGTTTCCCCATCACAGCCTTTTCCCTCAATGTTTATAGATAACAAGCCAAGTTTATCACCTTATCATTGACCAGATACAAAAGAGGGCAGGGCTCCTGCAGCTTTAACTGTTGTGATGAAGAGAGAATTTCACCAGGTGCTGCATACATAAAAAGGCACCTGCTGAATTTCCCTCCTCGATACAACTGTTGAAGATATAGGGGCCCTGTCCTTCTTCCCATAGGGTCACCCTATTTAAAATGTTTGTCTGGGTAGTTCTATGTAGTTTTAAGGGGATGGTGGTTATAACTTGAGCAGTTTGATTGAGTTGGGGTAGAGGAAGGTATCTCGGGGAATAACTTTCTTGGCTGATTGCCTCCCTCCCTTTTTGTGTATTGTGCTGTTGCCCTTCCCCATGAGTGACAGAAGCAGGTGGGGATTAAGTTTAAATCCGCCCTGCACACTTAGGTCCTCTGGGAAGAACTTACTCAAGCCAGCCAGAACTAGGCTGGCGAGTGTTACCCAGAGGACCTTCTCTTCCATTGCTCCCAGACTATGGAATGGTCTGCCAGAGGAGATTAGACAAATTAGCAGCCTTCATGAATTTAAGAGAGTCATGAAGACTGCTCTCTTCCAGCAGGCCTATCCAGATGAATTTTAAGATGTTTTAATGATGTATTTTCTCTTGTTTTGAATTTTTTTAACTGTTTGTGATTCTTGTATTTTACATTGTGTTCCCCACCTCGATCCGAAGGGAGAGGCGGGTTATAAATAATAATAATAATAATAATTATTATTATTATTATTATTATAAATTAATTTTTTTTAAAAAAATGATCTTGATATGCAGCCACCAATCATGGCACCACAATTTAAAGTACATACAGTTTTGGCTTTCCTTTCTAGTTCTTATTCAGACGGGTGTATTGCATCGCATACCGTTTGTACTAGTTCTTTACAATAATTAGAACATGTTTTTTCTTTGTTTTGTTTTTTTAATCTGTCATAATATCGGATAAAATTTGACTACAAGGTTGATTTTGTTTCATCAAACTGGTTAGTTTGCCAGAAGACAGACTTCTTGATTTACAATACGGACAAAAGGTTCTTGGGAAGATCCACCACTTTCCTAACAGTATTAGCAAAAGTCTGCAGCAGACTTAATAAGGCAGAAGAAAAAAGGTTGCATCAGACAAAATTGATCATTTTAAAATTTAATTATAACATTATATGTTTTATTTTGGTTTAGCCAACAGACACTTCTATAATAATTGTAAATTAGTATCAGGCACTTTTTATCATAACTTTTAATTTGTCAGCTCCAAATTATTAGTCATTTTCTTTGTTCTGTGTTTAATTTGTCTGGTTTTACTTTTGTAATAGTCTGGATATTTTCTTTCTATTATATTGTGATAATCTAGGGTTATAAACCACAAGACAGAACCTAACTTATTTTGTTTTGTGCGCTTGGTCAACTTATTTTCTTTTGTCCTCTAGTAGAAAATAAGCAAAACCTGAAATAGTGTTTTAAATGTTCCATCATAAAATATTGCAAGCCGACTATCTCCAATTATCTAACAGGCTCTGGGGACAATCATTCCATCAAATTAGCAAGTAAGCAAACTCCTGTCTCCACACTTTCCTGCTATCTCTGAGACTGTTCTGAAGGTCCCCCATGGATCTTAATGCATTTGGATCAGCTATAATCAAGATTGTTCATACATGATACACACATTTTTCATTGCTAAAAATTCAGCATTTAAAATTATGAAGATGTGGTTATTTTTGCATAAAGCTATTCAATTTGCACAGTTCATTCTGAACCCACTATTAGAATTTGGAATGGAGTGGCAGGAGAGATTACGGGTTAGTAAAGGGCAATAGGAGATATTCAGAAAGGGGAAGTGAGTCTCCATCATTCACTGGTGAATTGAATGCTTCACGTGCAGAAGGTCCCAGGTTCAATCCTTGCCAACTGGCAAGATCTGTTCAAAGTTGAGCTGTTAAAATTTCAATGGCAGGGCTAAACTTGGATAATTAAAGTGGTTAAGCTTGACTGGTTCTTGCAGGAACTAACTGTGTCGAAAAGGTGTGGAGAGAGAGAGAGAGAGAGAGAGAGAGAGAGAGAGAGGTCATATAGGAAAACTAACTAATGCATACATTAAGTTCAGAAATATTCCCATTTCCATGATCCCCGTCAGCCTAGTTCATGGAACCAAATCAACCTTTCAGTCAGATTTTATCCAACTTTGTTAATTACACATGAATTTTACATGAACGAACAGAACTCTTTCTGTGCTGTCACTTCACATGAATGCACAAAAAGTATTGAATACAGAATTACTGTATTTTCTGGTTTGAATTGTTGTGAACCGACCAGAGAGCTTCGACTATTGGATGGTACAGAAGTGTAATAAATAAATAAAAACATTCAACTTCATGAGAACCTTAGAGCTTCAGGCATTAGAACTTGCTAAGAGAACGGGAAACTGGAAGAAAAGCATGTGCCATCTCGGAGATTTCAATAAAAACGCATTTCTAATAGGACTGCTCCGCCTTAGAATGTAGGTTAGGGATCAAATGTTAGAATTTCCCAGCTCAAATGTTCCTGCATGTGGGAAACTAGAGTTCTTTTCTCTGATTTGCTAGCTTTCCACACGCAGAGAAAGTTAATGTGGGGGAAAGAGTCAAACATGCAAATCCCACACCTGCTATATGAGGTGGTGCAATCTGTGAGTTGGTACTCCATGTGCTTTCATGAAATGTGATTGTACTAATCTTCTGATGAGCAACTGACAAGAGGTAATTGCAGAAATAGAACACTTCATAAAGAGAGGTCATATTCAAAAATAAGTTCTTATGAACAACTCATTACATTGTCATTTTCTTTGCTGTCCTTTTACTTATTATTTATTAAGTCGTTCTGTATTGCAAGCATTTCCAGTGGGAAATAAAACTCCTTCTCTTCTTCCTTAATATCTTATCTTCTTTCTATGCTTTTATTTGGGTTTTGTTTTTTTTTCTTTCTCATTTCCCCCCCTGCCTATTGCCCTGTTCATCTGCCCCCAAATATTAGAATTCAAGTTAACAGTGGTCATACTAATTAATACTCAAGAGATTTGAGACATCTTAGCTGTTACTTCAGGCTGTCTCCAGAGTCAATGTAATTGGGATTTGTTTTTTAAAACTGTATCATAAGGAAGCCAGAATCCACTCAGCTTTTGTTTCTGTGCTTAACCTCACTACCACCCTGTCCCAATTTATGGCCATTTACTTTACGGCCATTTTGTGGGATCCACTTCTTTGTCGCGTCTTCCCATGCTTGTTTTGGTAACGTTTGGATCTGGGATACGCATTGGCAAGGTTAATTTATGCTTGCTCACCATCCAGTTGGTGCCCAGACAAGGCGGAGATAATCATTAAGTGGAGTCAAGAACGACATTAGTCCCTGCATAGATGCTCCTCTGCCACTGCAAGTAATGTACAGATTGTATCTAAGTAGTAGACTTAAAAAATTGAATAGGAAATATCATTGTGAAATGTGAGCCATTGGGCCGGGTCAGACAGAATAATTCTGGTCTAAAACACCATAATTTATTAGACTGAAGATGGTATGCCCATCCATTCCAACCTCCTCTTCCTTCCTCCCTTCTCTTGCATGCCACCACTGAACATTTTGTGGTTTGTTAAAGCACACTTTTCCATTACATTCACACTGGGAAAGTGTGTTTTAATCTCAGACTAAACACCTGCCTAGGAAAACAGATTCTGATTCAGGAGGGAGGAATGAAGGAACACGCAGGCACAACACTCGTTCTAGGTCTAATAAACCATGATTCGTTAGACTGAGATTGTAACATCTGAACATCTATTGAGCGAATAGAAAAACTGGCCTGATTTGCTTAGAGAGACTCTCTTCAAAGGTAAGAGAAAGGACATTTGAATTCAAAGGTAAGAGAGGAAGTATGGATAACTTGTACTTCTCCTCCTCATGCTTCTGAGTTTTGTCTGAAGAAGGATGATCTGCATATAGGGAAATGCTCATGCGTGTCCCTTTGTGGATAAGACCACCACTTCTCTCCCTGAAGGCATACCACAAAATTCACTATGTACGAGCAGGTTTCTTGATCATCACCAAGAGCCTGAAACTGTGTATTTATATTCACCCAAAACACAATACTTCCCCATTTTTCTTTTCTAGGAGAACAAACCAAGGAACTGGAGGAAATGTGTGCAGTTAAAAGAGAATTGATATTTCCAGAGGAAACGGCTGCAGTTTCTGATGATTCCCACACAAACCAAAACAACGGTAACAAAGCCAATCATTTTCATCCATCATTACCCCAGTTTCCTTCTGAGGAAGACAATGTAAATGGCTTTGGGAATGAAATCATAAAGCTGATAGAAGAGCAGACAGCGGAACTGGAAGGGAGCAGAGCAGAAGGTCTGACAGAGAGCCAGGCAGCGGGTCAGCCGGAACACAGCAGCTTATCTGAAAGCGAATCCCCCTTGTCCAGCCCTCATCCCTTTGACTCCACAGCACCATCCATCCTAGAGAATGGACATCCAAACGGCAGCCAGGCTGTGGAAGGCAAGAGAGAAACCTCAGAAGGTGCCACAGAGAACTCTGGTGAGAAACGGAATGTGAGGGGCACCACGCTGGACATGACAGAGAACGAAAAACGAACTCTTTCAACCCCAGACTTCAGTAACATTCCAGATGATAACCCTGAAGTTGAGAAGGTGAGAGACAATCGTCCTGATCTCGACTCACTGTGAACAGTTTGGCCATGGCTTTGTTTGCTGAAGGAATGTTTGCTTACCCCAGTTGTTTGTCTGTTGAAAAGATCCCCTCCCCGGTTCTCCACTTTGGTATGTAAAAAACAAACAATCTAAATATAAAATATAAAATGGGAGCCGGATTCAAATTATGTCTTTTAAAATTCTGGCCTCTGCTTTTTGCTGTGATTAACATTACCAGATAGAGTGACATAATTGAGAATAATGGGATTCGGGCTCCCATCATTATTTTTTTATCATGTCTGTTATATCTCTGTCTCTTTAGTATGTATATTTTTGGCACAGTGCCTGGACGAATGTATCTTAAGAGCCCGAAATGTCAGCAGGAGGGGGAGTGTGTTGGGGTTTGGTAAGCAGACAGAATCAGAAATGATCAAACATAAAGGCCCCAATGAGGTCGTTATTTTTTTTTCTCTAATTTTTCTTCCATACAGGTTAATAACACTAAACAGCAAATTGGCTTGATTATAACTGGTTGCTCCACATACACAGTCTCTGGCTGCATGTGATAGGGTTTCCTCCCTCACCCACACACTCCGTTGCTATTCTTGAATAAGCTTTTCCCAGTAACCACAATGCGACTTGGATGATGCTGGAAAGGGGTGCCCTGATCTTCCTGGGCTCACATCATCTCCCTTCCCTCTCTGTGTGCCCCACTTTCCCCTATGCCCACATTCTTGGATTGTTGTTGTTTTGCAAATTCTCTGTCTGTCCCTCCCTCTCCTCCCTCTTTCTACTTCGATATGCTGCCTAATGTTTGCTATGGCAATTTCAGATCTTGACTTTCTTTAGCACATTGGTTTTCCTAATCTTAGCTTACGTTTTGGATGGTATTCGTTCATACTGACTAGAAGTGGAAGCTGAGATCCTTCCATGTTAGAATAATCTCTTTTGAGTCTGAAGAATTGAGGGTTGGAAGCCAGGTGCCTACTCTGCTTTTGTTTGAGCAATGTTAAACGTGAAGTATACACTTGTGAAGGAGGAAAGTTATTTTCGCCCCTTCTGATCCATTAGCCTTGTGGATAGTGGTTGAAATTACTTTTTCCATAGCCATTTCCGCTCTTAAATTCTTCCTGCGGTGGCAATCAATTAACTTCCGCTGAGAGAGAATCTTAAGGGCTTCCAGTGCCCCTTGCGTAGCCTAGTTCCAATGATCCTGAAATGTTTCTCTGTGGTTCCTGGTAGGACAATGGCTGTAGAATATTTATTGTGGATATTTTGCAGCTGTCGACCTAAAGGGAGGTCTGTTGTTCGCTGTATTTTTTGCTTTTGCTTTTTTTTCCAGAATAGGAAGCAATCTAGGCAGCTGTAGAGCTTGTCTGGGCCTCCAGCCGTAGAGGCAATTTTCCTGCTGGCTTGGGAACCTAATTGTCTGTAAATGTTCATTTCTCACTCCTAGAACTTAAAACCAATTGGAGAGAGGATTAATCCAGATTTAACAATGCCGCTCATGAGAAAGGAGGAAATCCTTCCTGTGTTGAGCCCTTATTTGACAAATCTGCCGGCTGCACGTTGTTACAGTCTTGTCTATTAGCACATTCATGTTGGAAACAGTGGCAGAGCCAAACCTTGTAAGCAAACTGAGCTAGCTAGTCAGGGTTGCTTTCATCAGAGGACTCCAAAGTGCACAAGCAGGTTGTACCCTACAGAAGGTCTCACAGGGACCCTAAAAAGAGCCTCCATATAGTCAGAATCCTCTGCTGGTTATATGTTATTGAATTCTTCACTGGCCTGATGCCCTACAGATGTTTTGGACTACAACTCCCATCAAGAATGGGCAAAGGTCACAGTGGTTGTCCAAAAGACCTGTAGAGCAGCAAGTTGGAGAAGGCCAAGCTGTTGATTTTGACAGGTGGCTGAGACCCCGTTGCAGCCTTCTCTTCATACCATTTGACTAATCTTCTGGCAAAGCAAGGATGTCATAGTGAGGAAACAAAAAGAATATCTTTAGCTGATGGTTGCACTTGTCAGAACCACTAGCTGTTAGAGCAAGCAGGGAGGCTCCTAACTTTGTGGAGACTCTTTTTAGTACAAAGATTGTGAAATCTTTAAACAGGACCAAATGGTAGTATTTTCAAACCAGAAAAGTTGCTTGAAAGTCTTTCTTCACTTTTCCCATCTGTTCCAGTGCTTTATGTATGCAAAAAAATAAATAATAATTAAAAAATCCTCTGAAATGTTCTTGTAATGCTCCCTTGGTCTTGAGCATTGCATCATACTGCTATTTGCATCCCACTCTTGTTGAGCAACACTGGTTTATCCTAAATTAAATGCTTTTGTCTCCTGCATTAATAATAAAAAAGTTCAACCATTTATTAGTTTGCATAATTTCATTCCTCATACTGCAATGGGAGAGGAGGGGGAGGATTATGTTATCTCTTGAATTTGTGGAATGGTTGCTTTTATTGATAGAGTAGCTGACAATGTTATCGACTCAGCACAGCGTTTCTGCTTTTATTGGTAAAATAACAGATAGCCTATTGTCTCGATTTGTTGTTATAGGAATGACAAAGCTGATACAGTGGGAAGAGTAATGAATATGCACCAAACTCATGAATATGAATTCTGGAATTTTGCTCATCATAAATAAGACATTCCACATCCCAATGTTCATTTCAAGATATATATTTCTTTCTAGTTTTGTCACAGCGTGAAAGGACTACAGCTAATGCCAATGAAGTCCTAGCGTAGCAAAGTAGTCAAGAAGGGAGGGCAGTTGGCAGCTTTATTATAAGAAAGACTACACCATGAATAGCTGATGTTTTGCACTGCTTTAAAAGATGGTGTTGGGGCTACCATTTTCATATTTATGTAGAGTCTTCTTTGGAGCCTAGCTGTATCAAAAGAAATGTTGGCATTTGTGCTCAGGGGATTCCATTGAGTTGGAAAGATGCTATAATCAGAAAAATCTCAGTTAAGGCCCCATATGTGTAAAAGCAAATACAAGTCAGATCTAAAATCATGTATCTAGCTATTACAGTAATAATGGCAGGCATTCCACTCTGTAAAAATGGCACTGTGCCTCCATGATCTAAACTTCAGTAATCCAAAGAGCAGGGGGGTGATGTGGTGACCAGTTACTCAATCACAAAGGAAGTCCGTGGGCTACAGCATGGTGGTCACTTACTTCCACAGCTATTATCTAGACCCACCAAATAGCTTTCCCCCTCTTTGCCTCTCTTCCACTGTAGCCACATATCACTTACATATTATTTGTTAGTATCATATAGTTATGTGTAAGTATCATCTTCATATAGCTAAACTTTTGCCACACCAAATTTTCTTTTGCTTTCATTCCTTAAAGCCATATGTTGGCATCCTCTTTGACCTGCTGGCTTCCTTAAGCATCTTAAGGCCAAACAAGACATTATAAGAGAGACTGCAGTTCCATGTCTTTCTCCCGCTCTCCCCTGTTATGGGTAACATAAACCATATGTTTGTGTCATCACCATGTATGTTTCTCCAACATTACTAGCCAATGATATGACGAGAAGAAGGAAAGAGACGCAGTAGGATGACTTCAGGTCACATGCGTTGTAGTTCACCTTACAAGGAAGAAAAGGCAGGGAGATGTAGCAGGGGTACCTCCATGCATTTTATCCAATGGGTTGTATCCCATGTTAGTTTAACATTTCAAGGAGTCTACTCTAGGTAGGACTAACATGGGATACAACCCGTGTCTCCTGTAACATCTAGTTTGGAGCTAATTGCATGCATACTTACTTGAAAGTAACTCCCATTGTCCTCAAGGAGGCTTACTCCCTGGTACATGTGTTTAGAATCAACAACATTGGATTATTTATCTGAGAACAATACAGAATATTCTCTTTCCTGCAGAGGCTGTAACAAATATAAATCCTGCTTCCTTGCTTGGGTGTCTGCTTCCTTTTGGTGTCTCTTTTTCTTTCTGATTGGCACTTGTTCAGATTATAATATTACGGTTACATTCATTCAGCTCCTAATTGAAACCAGTGCAAGGCCCCATTCTCTGTGCCTGGAACAATCAAAGGCAGTCACACACCCTCCTGGTGTTGCTAAGTAAAGCCCTTTATTTCTCCCAATGAATGGGTGCCAAACCTTCCTCCTCCACCACTGTCCATTGTCCCTCATTTGAGGGGGAACAGGCAAGGGGGAATGGGAAGGGGGAATCACCTCCCTCCCCATTCTGCTGATGGAAGCCTTCTGCTGGATCCATAAGCCTTCCATCAGTGGAGGGACACCATTAGAACCAATCCATTGCATCTTTCAGACCCACCTCACCCCACCCCTCATAATGCTATAAAGTGACAACATCAAAATGACAAGAATTTCACTTGTGACTGCTAACAGCTCCTTCGACACTTGGTCATTGAGAGAAATTCATGTTGGTGAGTGATATGCAAATTGAATTAAATCAACTGGAGAAAAAAAGTCTTGCCTTATATGCCTAAATAAGGGGGGAACCAACCATGGTATATTAAATCCTTTCTTTGCTTGTCTCTCGCCCAACCCTTTCTTGGACTTTAAATCATGTTGTGGATGGCACTCCTAGTTTTTTATTTTATTTTATCCGTTTTGAAGGCTGGGGAGCTTTCAGAAATTCAGATGTTTCTCACACGCTCAGATTTTTCTTTAAAGCATTTTCTTTGGTATCATTATTTTACAGGTTCCCTTGCATGCTTCTGCAAAAGTCAATGAACACTGTAAAGTGGAAAAACCAAATACTACATTTTAAGGATCTTGTGTTTAAAGATGTGTTCACTGAATCCTTCAATTGTGCAAATGTTAGATGGTCATAAAAAAGCACCTGTATTGTAAAAAAAAGAAAAGAAAAAGCTAATCCTGTGGTAACGGACACTATTTTATCTATACGGACATCTATAGAATTTATCAAAAGTTCTTTAACTGCTGAGCTCTCAGGAATATATTTTAAGAAATTAGGTGGGGATCATGTTTAAAAAACACTTTAACCATTTCTGCTGCTGATTAATGGTTTCTTTTGAATGTATGTTCTATTTATTTGCAGGCCTTGTTTTTGTTGCAATCCTGTTGTCAAGTAATATCTTATATATTTTGTTAATTGTAATAAAGAAATTTCTTAATATATTTATCTATATTTTGTGTAGTCTTTAATGTTTTTTTCAAAAGTCTTCTATTAAACTGTGGCTCAGAGAACACTAGCGATCCCTGGTGTACTTTCAAGGTTACGTAACCTCAGTAAAATTAGGTTCTGTCCAAGGGTACCTCTAGTGGCTTCAAAGTGGCGGCAGGTGATGCACATGATGCTGCCGCCACTCCGAAGCCATCCAGGGCCAAAACCCCTAAACTCCGCAGTAATAAAGTCGGGCACTTACCCCAACTTTTTTTCCCTGTGGAGCTTGCAGAGCCAATGGTGACAGCTGAATGGTCGTCATTGGCTGGAGGAGGGCTGGTTCGGGCGCCGTGCGTTTCTCCCCCTCCGGCCGCCCCGTTCCTCCCCCCCCCGTATTTTATACAAACGGGAGAAAGAGAGGGATGCATGGCGCCCAAACCAGTTCACGTCCCTCTGACCTCCCTCTCACTGCCCTGTTTCTCCCATCTGCCATCGCCACACCAAGCACCAGGGAAGGGTGAGAAACGAGGCAGCCAGAGGGATGTGAGCCGGTTCGCGTCCCTCCCTTCCTCCTCCTCTGGCTGCCCCGTTCCTCTTCCCTCCCTGGTGCTCGGCACGGCAGCGGTGGCAACTCCACACTCGCGCTCCTTCCCGTGCAGATGCCGGGAAGGAGTGCGAGGGCCCAAGACATTCCAGAGCCAAGGTGCCGCTGTCAAGACGGGGCCCAAGACATTTTGCTTCCTGAGGCAGAGCAGCAAACACCCGCCATGGCGCCGCCACCCAAATCAAGCTGCATAATATCCTAGAACAGTGAAGTTATTTTGCCATCTGAGGCAGAAAATCTCACAAGCACCTTTCCCACCTTCCTGGCAGCAAAAATACAAGCATAATAAATCAAATAATAATTTGGTGCTCTTCATCGCCCTTGAAATTGGGTGCCTGAGGTGGCCACCTAGCCCTGCCCTGTGTAAAAAATAATAGGGGGAACCGCTAATGAACTGGAGGGGAGGGGTTTCTTTTTGATATTCAACTCTATGCTGAAGAGACAACCTGCTTTTCCATTTGACTTCATCTCTCCCCTGCAGGGTATATAATTTGACTTCATATGTACATATTCAACATTGCTGGATTGTGGCCACAGAGGACACAAGCAGCAGGTGGGGTTTAATTCAGAAGCTTCTTATGAGGCAAAGTTTAAAAATGTAATTGATCATTTTTTAAAAAAGTTTTTAAAAAATGTGGCAAGCACACCAGAATAGTTTAGGAAATACGTTTAAGAGGCAGTGGCATTAAGTGCATGGGCGGTCATTGTTTTAAAGCAGCGGTGCCCAACCTTTTTGGCCCCAAGGGCCACTTATGAAGTTGGTTCAGGGTAGGCTGACCATCTGAAAAGGAGGACAGGGCTCCTGTAACTTTAACTGTTGTAGAGAAAAGGGAATTTCAGCCAGTGTCATTTGTATGCAATTAGTTCCTGGTGAAATTCCCTCTTCATCACAACTGTTAAAGTTGCAGGGGCCCTGCCTTCTTTTGTATATGGTCACTCTAGTATAGTGCCTGCAACTTTAACTGCTATGATGAAGAGGGAATTTCACCAGGAACTAATTGCATACAAATTACACTGGCTGAAATTCCCTTTTCTCTACAACTGTTAAAGTTACAGGAGCCCTGTCCTCCTTTTCAGATGGTCAGCCTAGTTCAGGGACTGCAGGACGCACATGCACATCCATTATTCTGACACAGCAGCAGTAGGAGCGATCTGAAGGAGGATCACTGTTAGGAAGGAGGGGAGATACATCCCTCCATCCCCTCCCTCAGCAATCCTGAAACAGATCACCCTTTCCTCACTAGAAAGGGTGATCTGGGGGAGGAGGGGAGAGCCTTCTCCAGGAGGAGAATTTGGCAGCAACGGGCGACCAGTGCACCTTGGGGGAAGGGCTGCATTGAGGCCATGGGGTGGCACATGTGGCCCCTAGGCTCTGTTTGAAAGTGAACAAGAATATAAAACATCTGCCATGTAAACTTTATTTCTAAACTATTCCGATTTGCTTGGCTTTATCACTGGCAAAACTCCAGTTGATTTTTTTTGTTTACGGAACTAAATTTTACCATTTGGAGATTTGACATTGGCTTGAGCAGAGGGGCGTTATTAATTTTTCAGACACTTGTTTTTTCAGAATTGTAAAATCAAAACAACATTGCTTTAAGCTACAATGCTGTACTTGAATATGTTCGTGGCGTATGTTTCACTCTTGAAAGCATGGAGAAACAGCCCACTCTGAACTTATCTACATTGTGCAAACGGTATTACATAATTTGACCAGATGTATCAAATCACAAGCTTTTCCAAATATTTCTTGACTTGCTATGAAAAATCCAGGAGCATTCTCATAAATGGTCTAGTTTCAAATGTAAACAGTGTGATACTGCTACAGAATTGAGGATAAGTCAACCCAGTTAAGGAGCTTAACAGCGTTAGGAAGCAAAACCTGCAAATATAAGCAGAATAAAATAATGGATCTGAAGTTTTAAAATAGAAATAACGTGCAACCTCCTACCTGAGCTCTGAGGGAAAAGCTGTTATCACTGTCTGCCAGCCCATCCTCAAACAGTGGAAAAATTGGGGGAGAAATATCTTTATGAATTTCAGATATGTAGGAAAACAGAGTACATCATCTGAGTTGAAGACATTTATTTTTACCTTTTGTTCCTCCAGCTTTCTTGTTCTTGAGATTTTTCCAAAAGATATGACACACAATAAGTAGGACGGCTCAAGATTTCAGTAGCAAAGCATACAGCCCTTCTTACCATGCCAAGACTAAACGTGGGAGTTAAATAAAAGCCTGAATATGAACTTTGAAAGGATATGCTGCTACTTTTATTATTATTAATCTGCTTACAGAATGGAGGGCTACGATAGAGCAATAGGCATATCTTCCACATTCTCAAGGTAACTACAAACCTTTCCCTTTGTTTAGCAACCAGCTTGGCAGATGCAAAATCTATTGCTTCTTTGGTCTTCACCTAGGCCTGGCTGTTCTGCGCTCGTTTCGTGAGCCTTTTCTTCCTCTTTTCCATAATCTCTGGAAACTTCTTTTCCCACAGGTTTTTGCTGCATGTTCCGATGACACAGCAAGCCAAACGTTTCCCGGCATTTCCATTCTCTAGGCTGGCCTTGTTGTTCCCTTTCCCCAGGTCATCTTCCTGTTCATGGATCACAACAGAACGTCCCGTTATGGTGTATGGGCCAAAGAGAGTGGCCATGAGATTGGATTTATATTTTCTAATTTTGCCTTCTTTAGAGTTGAAGTTGCCAAAATCCCCAGGATGACGAGGGTGGTTTACTTTAAAAGGATTATAGTGTCCTCCAGCAGAGTCGCAGCTGTCACTGAGGTCTCCGTATTGGTGGACGTGAATAGCTCTGCCAGATAGGTTGGCGTCTGTAGGAAACCCATCCAAGTAGAAAATGGCCTCCAATTTTCCATAGGGGTAGGCCTGCTTGAACAGAATGTGCCCCGTCACCTGTAGCTTGCTTGAATCTAGTTTGGTATTGGGTTTCACTGCACAGGTGGCATAAGTGGTATGGTTGGCTGCAAAGACCTCCTCATAATGCTGTGGGTAGAGCAAACTCAGCCACAGGTCATTGATTTTTTTATGCATGTCATGAAGTGGGCTCTCTTCAGTAGGCTGGGCATCTCCTTCTGCTCCCATGACATCACATTCACAAAGAACCAAGCCAGCGGTGAGAAACAGCAATAGACAGCGGAAATATGCAGAGGTAAGTGGCATTATCTAGTTTTGGATAAAAAAAATAGATAAAGCACAAGCACCAAGGTAGTATCCATCACTTTTAATCAAAGTAATAATAGCCTCATTATTGTTGAGTATTATTGCTTCATGTACATTATTATTATTATTATTATTGTTGTTGTTGTTATTATTGTTGTTATTTAATTACCTTACCATAGCTAAAGATATCTCTTACCTCAATAATCTTTACAAGAACCCTGTAAGATAGGTCAATATTATTATCCTGATTATTGCAGATAGGAAATAGGGGGGGGGGGGGGGTCTGAGACTTGCTTGAAGACACAGGAAAGTTCATGGCTAAGATGAGATTTGAACTGGCTGAAATGAGATTTTCCAGTTCACAACTTGGCTTTTCGGAGCCAATTCAGATTGTACATGGGGTTTCGCAGTGTTCTTGTTTTTATATAAGGGGTGGGTGGGTCCAGAATTGATCAGAGCAGTAATGCTGTATGGCGGATTTCCCCTTTCCCCTTTTACCATTTTCCCAATCCAGATCCCTCAACTCCATAGCAGACACCATGCAGGTACCGTAATTTGCCCCTGTATATTTTCCATGGCTGCTTTTAGGTAAAAACAGCAAACATTACGAGATCCAGTCACAGATCTTCCTGCATCTCATTCAATTTGGTCCTTAGCCAACACACTACGCCAGCTAGTTATGGAACACATTGATTTAGTTCTAAAACCCTTCACCTTTTAATGGCAATAGAACTGTCAACATTCTTTGATAAACAAACATAAGCTCTTAACTAGGCTGGGGAAAGATGACAATATTGGGTCTGTCTGTTTTCTCATCCTTCCCCAAAACTGGCATTACGGAATGGTAAAGGAAAGTCCGTGGGCCAAAACAAACATTACTTTAAATTTGTGTCTAGCAGCTATGTCCTTTTCATTTTTACTCTAGAGTAGGCACAGAAGGGATCCTTGGAGGGGGGGGATGTACTTTTAAGATCCAGACCCTGTGCCGTCTATAAAGTCAAAATGGAAAGAAAGAAATAGCTCCTAGACACAGATTTTAAGTACTTTCTGTTTGGGCCCCTGTATCTCGAGGTAGAGACAGACAGACCTTCTAATGGCAGTGGAAGGAGCTTGTGGAAGGAGCTTGAACATATATTTGCTGCATCCTTGCTGCGAAGAAAGATGTGGTCAGCCCACTTCTACCAGAGTGCATGTCTGTTTTCACCCTAAACAGAATTGCGATCGTCCTACCTTCAGCGCAGCTCCCTTCAGCAAAGTTGTATTTTCCAGAAGCACTTTCCAGTTGGTTGCGATCTCTTCATGCAGACGATGGCAAGCAATCAAGTCCAGATTCCAGACCTCTCTGGAGCTGATGCGTATGAGCTCTGCTTGTTTGTGTAAAAGTTAGGTAATACTAGCTTGTGGGAGTGGTTAGCCAGAAAACTGAGGAGACGTAGGGAAAGTGTTAACTGTTCGTTGAGAACAAATTTGGAACCAAATCCTTACAGGTTTTCCAAAGAAAACCAAAAGAAATTGGCTTTAATTACACTTTCCTTTCATTATTTTAGGTGCTGAAGCAGATGACCTTCAGGTTGAAGGGACAGAGGGAAAATATTTGTATAAGGTTACACTGCTTACTTTGTTCAGTTAGTTTTTCCATACCAATTTGCTGATGAGTTCATACAAAATTGATGGACTGAATGACAATGCTTTTTCTGTGATTCAGCCGTCTTGGAAGCTGTTTTTAAGACCTGTCTTCACAATGAAGCATGATTTACAGACCCAAATTGCTATAATTATAAACATCCATCTGTAGTAACCAGGTCTTGAAATCTTCATATGATAAATACAATGGTTTTTTTCTTTCTTTCATCTCATTTTGTACATTCTACAGTTGTGTACATTGGGATTGTTTGTCTGGAAACTAAAATATTTCTCTCTGTTGTGTGCTTTGGGGAGGGTTGTCTCATTGCCTGGATAGTCAACACATACCCCAAATGTAGCACATTTATGGAGATTTGACTCTCCAGCGCAACAAAATGAATGAGGAATTTTCTGGCAACGATTGGCTCATCTACCCAGACAGTCTGGTCAGTCATAACAGCCTTTGTAACCACCGGCTGAATTCTCTTTTTCTATGGGTAACTGCTTGCTATTGGGTGAGATGCTCTCTTCTTAAGAGCTTCTGACTACCATTGGCTGATCTGCCTGGATGCTAGAGAATGGTTGGACAGGTGGGGGGAAGGGCCTAGGAAAAGATAGCTAGGTCAGTGCAGGGAAGGCCTGAGAAAGAAGCAAGCCAAGGAAATCAGGGAATGCTGGGGAAAAGGGCCTAGTAAAATAGGATTGGGAGTGTAAGAGGAAGGAAGAAAGAACTATCAGGAGTGATTTACAAGTCCAAATGTTCAAAGGTAAGGAAGGTTGAAGTTTGTGTGTTAAATTAACCAGGCGTATCTTTGATTGCAGGCATCTGTCATGTTTCCTGTTTCCTCTGGCATTCACATGTTCTGGCAAACTGACATGGGACATCCACATCAGTGAGACTCCTTTTATTAAGGGAAATCTCACAGTGAAAAGCTTAATGGTTACACACTTCAGAAATACTTAAAGCTGGTTGATGGTCAGAAAGCTTTAGGCTCCAAGATAACGTAAAGTCAAATTACTACTCACTACAATAACAACCTGGTTTCCCAGTCGCCATCTCAACAGTTCCAAAAACAGGTTCCAAACCTGACCAAGGGAGGGGAATGATTCCTGGTCTGTTCCATCAGGCAATCACAATGAGACATTCTTGAAAGGCTTAACAAACCATCCCAAGGGAGTTAGTCCAAACGCAGACTACACTTTGGTAGCTCAGAGATCATGGCCAAAGCCTAAACAAAATCATGGGGGGGGGGGGAGAGATAAAGAAGTCCTGTGCTGGTGCTTTAGCACAGGGAACTCCCCACCACAGTCTGCAGAGAAAAAGTCCAACAATAAAAATCAACCCCAGTCTACCCTTACACTGAACGGTTGATGAACAAACACACACAATCCACAACAAATGAGAGTTCAAGCCTATGAAAATCCCCACAGCACTTGGCACAGCCCTTTGTAATCCAAAGTTCAAATAGACGAGAGTCCTTGTGCAGTGCTTCCAAAGTCCCAAATGATGATGGATCCAAAGAGGGTGGGATTTCGGGCCAGGAGTTGAAAGATGTTCCTAGCAAAGTCTCCTTGCCTTTGCTCCAGCTAATAAAGGGAGGTATGGGCCTGTTCAAAAACACTTGACAGATAAGGGCTCTGGCCTGTAAGATGTCCGTGTCCAAACAGGGTGGCACCGCTCAGCCCACCAAGGTGATGCTACAATCTGAGTGACTCCTTCAACAAGGGCCCCCCACCTTTATAAGTACTTTATCTGTTTCTCAGAGAAGTCTTACAGCCTCAAGGCTGAGAGAGGGAGTGAGTAAAGCTACTCCACTGAGAACTCTGACAGAGATAAGTTTGCGCAGATTCTGACATTTCAAACTAGTTCTAAAGAAATTAACTACAAATGGCAAGGCTTCATGGCCTTGCTGAGATGTATACATGACAGTGTCAAATATTCCTCATGTACAGTAGAGGAGATCACTTCATTCATAGATTATAGTCTTCCCCAACCTGGTACCTTCTAGATACACTGGACTACAATTCCCATCATCTCCCAGCCAGCTAGCTGGGGTTGATGAGAGTTGTAGTCCAATATGTCTGGAGCGTGCCAGGGTGGTGGAGGCTGATATACAAGGCACCATTAGTATATCATAGTAAATGGAACTTTATGCATCCTGTATAACCTCTCTTTTTGTTAACCAAAGGTTCTGCTCAGTAAATCACAAGTTCTTCCTAGGGTTCCTCCCTAGTCCTCTTTCTTCTACCTTTGTGACATCTTCCTTCTCTTAAAGTGGCAAATCCATTTTCTAATCCATTATTCATTCATTCATTTGTTTAAAACATTTGTATACTGCCACTCTTCATCCAATAGATTTCCACGTTCAGTGAAAAGCAAATCTCTACCTATAAAGCTGAAAGTATGTGTGTGAGATGTATGTCTGGAAATGTTTACCCACTTCTAGGTGAGTTATACACTTGAAAATTGGCATGCTGATAGGTCTGGCTGTACAATGTGCCAGAAAAATCTAAACATATGAAATTTTGGGCTTTTAAGTATGTTTAAAGAATTTAATTTAAAAAACTAGGCTTATGCCTACAACTCCCAGCATACTTTTGGCAGGAGGCCAGACTTACCAGGCTTTGGCGGCCATTATGAGTGTGCAGGTGTGTGGCAACCCAATTCCACATAAAAGGAAACAACCCACATAAACATGCTGCCTCCTGTCGCGGTACCTTCTCCCAACCAGCGTGTGTGCTTTTAAAATCATAACTAGATACAACAGCATGATTTGAGAGGCCAAACTCTGAACGTGCTCAAAGGCACCCCATCCTGATGTAGCTGTTTTCTCAGAATCTGGGGGAAATGTATGCATGGCCTTCACCCTTAAAAGGGAGGGAAGAAGGGGAGGCACTCTGTGCATGCCAAGAAACAGCCCTGAGGAAGGGTGGCAAGTGCCCAGGCTGGGTCAGCACTTCAGTACAGGCTCCTGATGGAGTACTTGGTGGGCAAGAAGTGCGGGCTGAGGTAGGCCCAGCAAGACTTGGCTGGAGCTGGGCACATCCATTGACAGCCACTTACCTCTCTTCAGCAATGCTACTCCTTGATGCTCTATCAAAGAGCAGCATTGGCAAGGAAAGGAGGGAAGCACTTCTCAGAGAACGCAGGCACTTGTGGGCCACCAAAGTCAGGCTTGGAGAGTGGCTGATTTAAAATAAAGCATGGGTTAGCAAACCAGGTCCCTATGTGCAAACCATGTCACTGTCAATCCTAATTCAGCTCCCACTTGCCTGACCTCTCACAACTCAGGGTCTATGGTGCTTTAGGAGAGGAGGGTTTAACTTCTTCCATTTTCATTCTGAAATTTCACAGGGAGGTGTTTTTACTTAACTTAATTGTAATCAATTTCACCCCCGTGCGTGTGTGTGTGTGTGTGTGTGTGAGAGAGAGAGAGAGAGAGAGAGAGAATTTTGGTACAAAATGGGAGGGGGACAGCTTAACCCCTTCACTCCTGAAGCACCACAGTCCCAACCTGAATCAAGTCTATACATACTTGCAGGAGAGTAGGAGAAATAACTACACATAGCTCACCTATGTGTGATGAAAAGAACAATAAGTTTGGTCCTTAGTCCAACATATTCTCATATCAACAAAAATAGGTTACCAATCATTATAAACGTGTTGACCGTTCTAGGATGGTTTGAATCACTTCCACTGTTGTTCAAACCTAGCACAAACCTGCCTATAGCTACATTTTTAGGTGGAAAGTGAAACACATATTTTCGGGCACTTGCATCATACAGGTAAAATTGTCAAGAAGCTGAGATTGGCTGTGGCTCCCTTTTGGGTGTACAGATGGTAGCAAACCAGAGTAGCAGCTGTGTAATGTCCAGGACAGCTGTGAATGCTCATCCAGCTTTCCCTATCTTTTCTTCAGTGATGCACATGGGGGCAAAAAGGAAAAGAAAAGAGAGAAGAATTCTAACTTAGCATACACACTGAGGGATAGGGACTAAACCAGTGGTGACTCATCAAAAGAGATCTTGGGGATGTGGCAGAGAGCATCATGAAAAATTACAACTCAGTGTGTGGCAGCTATGAAGAAGTCAGATTCCTCTCCAGGAATTTTCATGGGAGGGATTGCATTGTGATGCCGCTCCCAGACTGTGGAATGGCCTGCCGGGAGAGATTCGCCAACTTAACAGTCTTCCAGAATTTAAGAAAGCTATAAAGACTGATCTCTTCCGACAGGCCTACCCAGTCAAATTTTAAGGGTTTTATTGGTATTTTAACAACATATTCGTTTTTATATGTTTTTAATCAGTTTTATGTATTTTATATCATTTGTTTTTAATGTTGTTCCCTGCCTCGATCCAAAGGGAGAGGCGGGTAAGAAATAAATAAATAAATATATTATTATTATTATTTATACTAAATAAATATTTTAGTACAAATAAATACTAAAGGAGGGCCATAGCTCAGTGGTAGAACACCTGCTTTGCATCCAGGTTCAATCCTGTGCATCTCCAGGTAGGGCTGGAAAAGCCCCCTCCCAAAAAGTCTGTCAGTGTACACAGTACCAAGCTAGATGGGCCAAGGGTCTGATCCAGTTGAAGGCAACTTTCTAATTCTCTGGTTTAGCTATACTGTATACCGTTCTGGTCACCCCGTCTCAAAAGGGATATCACAGAATTGGAAAAGGTGAACAGAAGGGCAACTGAGTTAATCAGAGCTAAAACACATTCTCTATGAGGAAGGCGAAAGCATTTGAGATTTTTCATTTCAGGAAAAGATGACTGAGAAGTGATAGAGAGGTATTAAACGGTCTATAATGTGAAAGAAGTAGACAGAGACCCCCTCTAGAAGGATTCGCTTTGGCACCTGGCTGCCTGATTATGCGCATATTCGCGGAAGCACATTTACTCCTAATACCTCTGTACGAGAGGCAGCGAAGCGCATTACGGGTTGACCGAAGCGCGCTTTAAACTTGTTGACGTGCGGAGAATCGCATGTTTACACGGCAGTAAGGCGCTTTAACTGCCGCCACAAATTAAAACTCGCGGTTTAACGCGCATTCGATAATGCGCATAATCGGAAGTTTAAAGCGCCTCAACCCTCAATTTGCGCTCCTCTCTTGTAGAGGTAAAAATTTTAATCAGCCTTGAAAGAGCTTTAAACCTCTCGTGTAGAGGCACCCAGAGACATATTTTCCCCATTCTTCTTTGTGCAGATATCACACATCTGGGCTCTTCACGGAGCCTCAATTTGGGAAGCTTCTATAGCTGAGGAATTTTGGTAGGAACCTTTCCCCCCACTGTTCCAGTGTGCATGAACCTAGCAGGTTCCCGCCAATTTCCTCAGTTCTCTTTCAACCGCCATTGCATGCACATCATAGGGAGCTTCTCTCATCATTCGTTGTTTTAAAAAGCATCTTTTTGACAAAAGCTGAGGTTTATTCTTTCTTTTCTCTCTTCTATCAAAAGTATTTTTGTTTGTTTTCTTGGTTGTTTTTTGTTTGTTTGTTTGTTTTTGCAACTTTCACAATCACCCTCATGGGCATATGTCCCTCCGGGTGCCTTTTCGTAAGTGCACCTGCTGTAGGGGGAGGGAAACAGCTGCCCTCAGACAGGTACTCTCTCTGCCTGTTCTGCCTTGGAGAGGGGCACGTCGTTGAGGTTCCCTGAAGCAAGCAAGAAGAGGGCAGCTAAAAGTCACACTTTGAATCAGGCACTGGAATTGGTTTAGGAGGCAAAATATATGGCAAACCCACCATTTGGGATTTTTCATTTCAGGAAAAGATGACTAAGAGCCTATCTACACTACTGCTTTAAAACGGTTTATAACAGTTTTAAACCGGTTAATTTATTAACCGGTTTAAAACTGTTATAAACCGTTTTAAAGCAGTAGTGTAGATAGGCTCTAAGGCAGGGGAAATGAAAGTGATGTATTAAATGAATTATTATTATTATTATTATTATTATTATTATTTGCGTTTATATACCACCCCATAGCTGAAGCTCTCTGGGCAGTTTACAAAAATTAAAAATGTTGAACATTAAAAAACTGATATACAAAATTTAAAACCACAAAGAGCATAAAAACAGGTTATGAATACAACATCCATTTAAAACCAACAATAATATGAAAAAAAAGTAGTCAGAAATACATTTCCCCCATTCCCATAAGTCCAGAACCTGGGAATAAGCCAATGAAAGGAACTGGAAGTAGATCCAGGACAGATAAAAGAGTCCTTATTCACATAATTAATGTACAGTATAGCATTCACTGCTACAAGATGTAGTGATGGCCTCTAGATTAGATGTCTTTAAAGGGAGATTAGACATCCATGGACGATGGAGTTGTAAAAGGCATTTCATCAGCAACTAAATGTCACAGTGCTCCTGTTTTCTAAGGGCCGATCTACATATGAGGTTTTTGACGTTTTATAAGGGTTATGAAAACAATTTGAGCCACATGACGCACTCCCTATAACGTTGTATATCTGAGGTTTTTTAAAATTCCCTTCAGTTATATACAACGGTTTCACTTTTAATAAATCGTTTTAAGTAAAATAATGTGTCCTTCCTTACCGTTTGTGATTCCTGGTGGCAGTGCTTCGTTGACCAGCACCCAAATGCTTAGCAGTTGATTGGTGGGGAAGAAAGAGGAAGTGGGTGAGTGAACTACAACACCCACAATGCCTAGCCCCATACTCGCTAGGGTATGACAGAGGAACAAAGGAGGAAGTGGTGACTGAACTACAACCCCCACAATGCCTTGCCCTAAACTCATTGAAAAAACGAAAGAGACAGGGCAGAACAGCGTGTGACAGCATACACCGCTTTAAAGACTGAAGACTGTTCTCCTGTAACGTGAGTACTCAGTAATGTGGCCTAAGACGTTTTAGAACGCACCTATTTGGAACGTTTTAAAATACTTTTTAAAACGTTCCAAAGGACTGTGTAGTTCGGCCCTAAGACTACGGAGCCAACTCAGTCCTTCTTGAGCTGTTTTTGGGGTGCCCCCTTAGGTCTTTTTCTCTGTTTCTTTTGTACTTATGCAAACCCTGGGGTTCCCCATGTCTGCTGTTCCCTTCCTCTTGTGTGTGGGTTGTGCCATTTTGGCTACATAAGCAGTTAAACTCCCACCTGAACATCAGCAGTTGAAGGAAACATGATGATGGCTTTATAGAACCTCCAGTTCTCTGAGTATCATTTGCTTAGGAGCAACAGTGGAGGAGCAACCATTGCCTTCATGGCCTGGTAATGGTTGGTCTGGCTGCTCACTCTGGTAAACAGAGTATCAGGATACTCTTTGGACCTTTGATCTGATCCAGCAGGGCTCCTCTTAAGCACATCTTTCTCATCTTGTTCAATACTTGACTCATAGGCTCAATTCGGACGACATATTAGGCAACGGAGAGGTAAATAACGTACTGACCATGTGTTAGGCAGGAGGAGCTTCACAGACAATATGCTGCAGCCAGCGCTGCTTGGCACTGGCAAATGCCCCGGCTGCTACGAACTTGCAACGGCCATTTTGGTTGCAGCCTCTCCTCCCTGTGTCCTCCAGCCGTATCCCAGCAAGCATTGTGAGTTCTGCTGGCTGCATAGAGCGGCCAGGGGTCTTTGGCTGCTCTAGGCAGCAGAACTCTATTCCAAAACGGAATAGTCCGCGGAGAGAGGGGGGGCTGAATTCGGACAACACTTTAAACAATGGGGCTTCGGGCTCAACAACGTGCAAGCCTGTTGTTTCGCTCCGTTGTTTAAAGTGCCTGATTAACATACTGTCAGTTGTGTGTGCGTTGTGTGTTGCCCTCCAAACGACACAATAAGCAACACAACTGACAATTGTTCCCCCCCCTCCTCCGTTGCCTAATGTGTCGTCTGAATTGAGCCATAGTGTTTCCCACTTCCATCCTCGATGGGAATTCTTGGGAAGTCTTTTACAGGGTCAGTTTTCTTGTGACAAAGGAATACTAAAAATTTACTATATTAATTTTAGGTATTAGTTTATTTACAAATATACAAGCTGAACAGGGGAAAGGCACTTAGCAGGAGTAATCTTGTCTCCAAAAGCAACAATCCACCCCAAGCAGCTCCCCAGCATATCTACCTGCCAGCCAGTGGCAAAGGGCTTCTCTGCATGATGACTTTGTGGTGCAATCGACATTCCTCAGGCACAGGATGTACTGGAAGCTTTACATGGCGCCGTCATTCTACCATTTCTTTCCCGAGATTTCCCCTCCCTTAACTCGTTTTATTTTAAGCTGGGAAAAATGCAGTATTTCTTTCTACTCACACCATCAGACCACCATTGCCTTCCTGTGTATTGTTTCCATATCAGTTTCTGTGGGCAGAACTGAAGGGTGTGGTTATCAGGCTGTGACAACAATGGGGCGGTGTAGGTCACCTCCCCATGCCTGGCACTTCCACCTTCGGCCTCCGCCATTTGCAGTTGTATTGGCAGGTCAGCAGATCAGCAAGACATCCATTGGCCGAGAATGTGGAGCGTGTTTTCTCCTGCTGCTGTTGCTCTGCATGCCCGCCAGGGTCATGGGGTTTCTTAGTGGCCCTTGATCTCCTGGATATTTGTGGGAGAACTAAAATAGAATCATAGAATAGTAGAGTTGGAAGGGGCCTATAAGACCATCGAGTCCAACCCCCTGCTCAATGCAGGAATCTACTTTAAAGCATCCCTGACAGATGGTTGTCCAGCTGCCTCTTGAATGCCTCCAGTGTGGACCACCTCCCTAGGTCATGGGTTCCATTGTCTTCCTGCTCTAACAGTCAGGAAGTTTTTCCTGATGTCCAGCCGGAATCTGGCTTCCTGTAATTTGAGCCCATGATTCCGTGTCCTGCATTCTGGGTTGATCGAGAAGAGATCCTGGCCCTCCTCTGTGTGACAACCTTTCAAGTATTTGAAGAGTGCTATCATGTCTCCCCTCAATCTTCTCTTTCCCAGGCTAAACTTGCCTAGTTCTTTCAATCTCTCCTCATAGGGCTTTGTTTCCAGACCAATACAGGAACAACGCTGCAGTAGCCATTGGAACATTGATTCCTTTGAGCATATAGCACGTCAGATGTCCACTCATGGATACGCACACACACTGCTTAGATCTTGAAAAGGAATTTGCCACTTGCTTTATCTCTGAGCCCATGAGATTTCCCTCCTGCTTGTAGAAACCTGGGCCAGATCTACACCAGGCAGGATATAACACTTTGAAAATGGGTTGAAAACTGTATATGGAATCTGTCATGGACTGCTACCGTTACAAAGCAGTAGTGTAGATCCTGCCCTGGGTAGTTTTTTTACAGTGAGGCTTGGCTGCTGGGTTGCCGGACTGGAAGGCTGTGCCAATCACGAGAGGGTGACCAACAACCGGCCAGGGGCAAGGAAATGGGCGTGAACCACAGAGGTAGATGCGAGAGTCAAATTTTCATATAAAGTCTTGACTCGCAACAATGCCGCTGCTCAGGAGAGCTGCTGCCTCTCTGTGTAAAGAAAAGAAATGGAAAGTTTTGGGATAAAACCAGTCTGAAGAGCGAGCAGAAACAGCAGTACAGTTCCAGGAAGAAAAGCCTGGAAAGCATTCAGCCTTTTTTCCTCTTGCTCAATTTGCCTGCAAAACTGATTCTATCAGCCCCTACCCTGGGAGGTGGTTGGTGACACAACGTCCAACGACTTGGAGTAACCATCAACCAACAAATGTCCTTAAGCAAACGTCTCCACATTATAAAGCTATTTTTTAAAAAATAATAATCCTAGAAAGCGGGTGGAATAGGGGGCATTTAGCTTAACCAGAAAGCACAATGTCAACAACACTGCCTTATCAGCAGGACTGAAAGACCTTGGGGGGGAATCAAGAGTGCATCTGGATATGCACGATAGAGTTAGGGTGCCATCCTAAGGGGTTAACACTCTATAGATGGAGGGCTCCAAGATCGGACTGCTGGTCTATCCTATGCCCTGCTAGACAGGGCAAGAGGAAGGGTGAAAGTGAAAGTGCCTCCCCCCCCCACCTGTTCCTTCTCTTAGTAGGGTGACCAGATAAAATCCAGGTCAGGACTCCTGTAACTTTAACAGTTGTAGAGAAAAGGGAATTTCAGCCAGTGTCATTTGTATGCAATTAGTTCCTGGTGAAATTCCCTTTTCTCTACAACAGTTAAAGTTGCAGGGACCCTGCCTTCTTTTGTATATGGTCACCCTAGTATAGTGCATGCAACTTTAACTGTTGTGATGAAGAGGGAATTTCACCAGGAACTAATTGCATACAAATGACTCTGGCTGAAATTCCCTTTTCTCTACAACTGTTAAAGTTACAGGAGCCCTGACCTGGATTTTATCTGATCAGCCTATCTTAGCTACTTTTAGCTCAATCTCCATTTCCTCCCCTCCCTGCCCAGCAACATATCCCCTTCTTACCCTTTCCCACCTCCTTCTGAGATCGCAACACGGATTTCACCTCCTGAGGTCACAGCAGAGAGCTTCTTCAGAGGAGCATTTCATCATCCTCTCATGACTGGCCACTCGTGGTTCTTCGAGGGGCATTTTGACGACGCGGTGATCCTCCTGCGTAGCTCCTGCGCCTTCTGCTCTCCCCCCCCCCCACCACCACCACAAAAGAAGACCCTGAAAATCCAATTTTGTGGGGCTAAAACAAAACTTGCCGACATGTCTTTCTATGAGCAGGAGAAGCTGCGCAATAAAAATGCCCACTGAATTGGTCCTGTGTGAAGAAAGAGGAAGCTACTCATGGGACAGAAACGGGAGGCATAGCGACAGTAGGGAAACACAATCCCCACCCACCCCTCAGGAAGGGAAATCTGCCGTATCCTGTGGTCCCTGGGATGCCATCCCAGGATTGCTCTGCCTCTCTGTTACAACTAACACAAAGAAGAAGTGTGCGGCACCATAAAGAACAGGTCTGTTGTGACAAACATTTATGGTCTAAAGACCATTTCATCTATGTTAGTGTGTGTGTGTGTGTGTGTGTGTGTGTGTGTGAGAGAGAGAGAGAGAGAGAGAGAGACGCACACAAACAATTGTAAACAGTGGATTGAAAAGACTGGAATGCAAGGGCAACAGTCCATAGATGATTAACTCATTCCTGCCCCATGCTTATCACATTCCTAATCCTTCTGCTTCTTTTGAAGTTTATGTCCCTTTGATTCATACTTTACTCATTAGAGAGGTACCGGAATGCACTGCTCACAAAGTAATCTTTCTGGTGCCTCCACTCGCAGTTCTTCCTTTCATCTCTACCCAGCTATGTGTGTAATGTTTTATCATGTAAATTTAGGGGAGTCCTCTCTGCAAAAAGGGGACATCTACCTGGGCAGAGAGGTTAAGGTCCTCCCTTTCCTAAAGTTGTAGCCCTGGTTCATCCATTTACATGGGGAAAAAAGCTTCTGCAGCTGTAGTGTCCACCAGTTCCAATACAGGCTGCTGCAATGAGATCCTTCATCCAGCACCGTTTCCCTCCTCTCCTCATTCTTTGCTCTGGCCTAGGAGAAAGCCACTGTCTCCACCCTACACTTGCTCTTCCAGTGCTTTCCCATGCCTTGTCCAAAGGAAATCCTTGCCCCAATTTGCCATTCTTTGAGGGTCCTTCAAATCTATCACATCATGTGGTCTTTGCTTTATTCCTCCTCCTAATAGGGCCAACACACTTGAAAATTTGAGGACTGCCAGGGCTGGCCCTACTCTGAGGAAGAATGAGGCATTTGCCTCAGGCGGGAGATGCTGGGAGGTGGCAGCAAGGTGTTGGAGAAGAGAGCTGTGGGCCACTTGGCCTGTTGTTTGCCCCTAAGCTAGCCTGCTGCCTTGAGGTGGGTGGAGGATGCTGTCCCATTGCTAGTGTCAGTCCAGTCAGTTCTGTTCATACAATGGGAGTGGGCGCCATCTTGTTGAACACTTTGTATTCCCTTGAAAAGGAAGTGGGTGGGGATGGCATATAGAGTCTTTAAAGTTAATGTGTACATGTGCATATGCATTTATCCATTTCTCCAAGGGGTACAAATTCCAGGAACAGCACTTGCCTGGATTTGGTTTCATTTGGAAGGCTAGAACACTGGAGACTTATGCCACTTTTTTTTAGTATTTGGGTTTATTTACAAATACACATGTTAATCATAGAGGGAGATCAACAGCTTAAGCACTTCTTACAAGTGACAAAGCTCCTGCTCCACACCTGCTCCACACCTGAAGATTTGCAGACAGCAACGCCATTGTATCCTCTTGAAAGAAGGGGACGGACTGCATAAGGAGTCTTTAAACCTAGCATGCCGGTATGCACTAATGGCATGTTTGAATAGATTCCTTGCTCAAGGCCTCAATCTACATCTGGTCACCTCCAACATCTCTGTTTAAAAAGCTCCACTTGCCACGGACAATAAAGGTGTGGGTGTTTGGAGCCTTATCTAGTTACTTTTAATGAACACACAGAGACGAGACCACATAGCAAAGTGTGTGTATTCCTGTCTGAAAAATGTTTCAGTGGGAGTTGTGGTATCAGAATAATATTCACTCAATATATCTTGAAGGCAATTATGCAGCGAGAAAGGGGCATTGTTCCCTGTCTGGAGAAGAAAACAAATTTTCATAGCAAAGTGGCTTCCCACCTTTTTAAACAGTATTCACTCTAATGTGTTGATGTTGCAAGCGTAATTTAAACCCTGGGAGACTAATGAAGTTTAGCACTATGTGTTAATTATTTTGTGTTGTCTTGGTTAATGCAAGGTCCTAAATCCTATTTACAGCCTGAAACTTCAGAGGGTCCAGACCTCTCATGCAACTTTAACATCTTTTGATTTCACGTGGCTTTCACAAGCGCTGGAACGCTTCTTTAAATTCCCCTGTTGAGAGGGCTTTTTTTAGATCCAGCGAGTGAGGATTCTAAACTAAAGCAATTGCTCTTAGCTCATTTTAACCTTTAAATAAGAAAATCAACCTTCAGAAAGGCATTTACTGATACATTTGATTTTATTGGCATTCCAGTCATCACATCTGCATCACACCGATTCAGTGAGCACAAGGGTTGAGAACCCACCTCTGTGTCTCCCTCCTCCCTCTTACCTAAATAAAACCTGCTGGGGTGCAAGGCTGTTCCAGTTGTAACTCCTGCCCAGGGTCACACGCCTTGCTACCTCACAACTGACCTTAAGGGAACAGAGAGAAATGTTTCCATTTAAGAAACCTCATCTAAGCAGCTGATCAGTTGCAGTGGTGGTCATTCATGGGTTGGCCTTGTTATATTTTATTGTCTTGTTGGTGTAGCGTGGTATAATGTGGTGTAGTAGCTAAAGTGTTGGACAGGGAGTCAGGAGATCCAGGTTCTAGTCCCCACTTGGCCATGGGAACCCACTGGGTACCTTTGGGCCAGTCACAGACTCTCAACCCAACCTACCTCACAGGATTATTGTTGTGAGGATAAAATGGAGAGGAGGATTATGTATGCCGCCTTGGGTTCCTTGGAGGAAAAAAGGCGGGATGTCAATGCAATAATAGTGTATGCATGTAGATATATATTACATTGCAGTTGTATGTTGTCTTGGAAGAAAGGTGACTCATAATGGGGTTTTAAATAAACAAATAAAGAAAAATGGTGGGATACTGTCTAAGAGGGAATCTGCACCAGCCATTCATTGCAGTATTGTATCACAGTGATCACTAACAGGGCACATGACGTTCACCTGTTCCCACAGTGATCTTGGTTCCACCTCTCAGTTATACAGGAATACCCCTGACTGGTTTTGTTGTGGTTTTTTCCTGTTCTCACGCTTCCATTCTGAAGTACATGTGAGGTGTGCCCCCCCCTTCGTGATGTCGTTGCTGTTCATCGCGAGTTGCGGGCTCAACAAACAGGTAATCAGCTGTGGGGGCATGTCCATGAGTATCGGAGGTGTGTGGGAGTGGACCTGTTCGCCACTTCCACCACATGTTTTGGATGGGTGTTGGCGTGTTTCACCACCGAGTGTCTTTGGTTCTTTTTAAATACAGTCATAGCTCTGTGAAGGAGCACATATTTGAGGGCGTTCGTATCACCCATATGTGGCTGCACATCTGCGCACATGCGCATGCCTCATGAGTCATTAAAGAAACACCTTTGCCCTGTGGACAGGTGTAATGCGGCAATGCACAATGCTGGCGAAAGCACTTGTAGATGTCATCTGCCTAGCACTGCCCATTTCTGCCCATGCACAAGCGGAAGCGGCGTGGCAGGGCTCATGTGCTCCTGCAACGGCACTCCTGTAATTCTGGTAAACATCAGTCACATGTGCCCTGTGAGTGGTGATCGCAGAAGCAGGGAACATTCGGAAGCATCCTTCTTCCATAGCGAAAGGGCTGCAAGTGTAGATTAGCCCTAAAACCCCATCCAGCCATGAAGCTACCAAGCTAACCATGGGCCAATTACAACCTGTTATTCTAAGAGGTTTGTTGTGCGGGTAACATTGGGAGGGGAGATCCACAAAAGCGACTCTGCGCTCCATAGAGGAAAGGTAGGATCTAAATGCAATAAATAAATAAATAAATAAATTAGTTAGGCTCCCTATTCCAGCACCATGAACCTAGGGTCTTTAAAAGATTTCAGCCCTTCAACCATTCAGGCCACACCAGAGGTGCTCCAATCATTGTAATGGAGAAGCACAATGGATTTGCGGGTATGTTGTTGACACAAAAGGAAATAAGAATAGAATCAGAAGGAGACGGTTGTGAAACGCTCAAGGTTGGAAGGACCCCGATACCTGAATTCTTATTCTTATTCTTTTTCATTGGAAGTGTCAAGCTTCAGAAAACGTGTGTAATGCAGGGCCATGGAGAGGAGGAAAGAGTTGCAGCAAATGTCTCAGGACTGAATCTTAGGACCAGGCTGAAATGCAGCTTCTGGCCTTATCTGTCACTGGGAAGGTGGGAAACTTGCCAGACTGAAAGCAGAGTGTACAAGTCCTGTCTGCCTGGTAGGAGCTCTTCCCTCCCAGTGCAATGTCTGACCAACATTTGCACTGTACCTTTAGCATGATTTTCATATTCAGGTTTGAAAAAAGTGTTAAAACGGATAGGAACCCTTTCCAGATCAACGTAGCTTCTCGAACCACATGCTATTTTATGCAGGGTATGCTACAATTGGAATTGTTATATGCAACACGTATAATTGCATAATGTTTCTAACCCGCTCTGTACAAATTTAAACCGGGCCTGCCAGTGCCAGATCCAGGTTTTCGACAGCCTTCAATGGGCCCCTTCCCTCAGTGAGTCTACCTTTTCACCAACGTTGGCCCTTTCCACACCACGGGGCGTAGCTGGTCGGAGGGGCGGCGAACCTGGAAGTAGCTACTTCTGGGTTTGTCGTGATGAAACCACATCATGGGCGCGACGTCCCGGGTCGTCGGATGTCATGCCCTCCATTTTGCTTTTGTTTTTTTTAGTGAGGAAGAGCGCTCCTGCGTTCCAGCGCAAATGTATTTAAAAACAACAACAACACATGCGCGATCACATCCCCTCCCCCCTGCCATCCTGGGGATGGCGAGTTTGATGGCCCCCTCTCTCCTGATGACCATGGAGCCGTGTGGTACAGCTCTGTGGCCATCGGTTCTGCTGTGCTTACTCGCAAGTAAGTGTGGCAGAACTGGGGTGGGCAGGCACATTCTTCCATGGTCCCAGGAAGTTCCCAGGACTTCAGAAAAAAATGGGATTTTTCTGGTTCTGGGGAACCAGGAAATGTCCCGTGCTCGCCCCACCCCCACCCCCACCCCCGGTACTCTCTGTGCGTCATGTGGACTCACAGGGAGCAGCCGGGATCCATCCCAGGCATTTCGCCTGGTGTGGAAAGGATCATTGTCACCAGCTCCTCAACCTCTTTCTCACCATTTCTACCACTTGCTTGCTTGACAGGCAAGCAATGATCCATAAGCAAGCAGGCAGTGGTATCTACTGTTCCTCCTTCTCACGACCACCATTGCCTGGGCCAAAGTAAGAGGCAGGTAAACACACACCTTTCTGGAGAAGAGGAGAAGCTCGTACCAGTGGGCCCCTTTGGCTGCCTGTCCATACCTACCCTTGACGCCAACCCTGAGGCCTGCTGTCTTTCATGCTGAGCCCTGGCCATCTTGGGAGAGAGAATATCCACGAGTTCATGTGGCCTTAACAACAACATCCATATCTGAAGTACATAATCAGTTTAGAGTTCCTGTACTTGCACATCTCATCACAAACACTATCTCCTTAGATACAGTGACATTTGAAGGAATAAAACACCCCGTTAAAACTGCACATATTAGGAAATTGGGTTACTGCTGTGGTTTCTATAAACCAGGAATTTGGTGGAGGTTGCTGTTTGCAGTTCTAATTAAATAGGATAAAATGAACTGTTCTGGAGGTTGCTCAGGAAAAAATACTTGGACCATCTGTCGCTTAGGACTTGTTTTTGGAGCGCCTGTGACAGGGAAGTCTGCAAAGTGAGAGAGTAGGCGGTAGCACAAAATTACAGGAGAGGATGTTCTAATGATTCTACAGAAGTTCAGGCCTTTGGCTTAGAATGCAGCCTAAAAATAGCAGTGGAGAAGAATAAAAAACACAATCTTTTGAAGCTATTCCCTTGGCTGGTAACAAAGTGATATTCCATCTCCAATGCACAACATTCCCTCCCATGAGCTGTCATCTATTTGTCATTCAGTGGTCTGATACCCCAAAGCCTACTGATATGATTAGAACTGAGGATTATAAGGTTATAAAGTGCTCTGTAGAAACCAGCTATGGATTGGATGTTTTTATTAGAGGATTATCATCTTCTTCTTTTTTTTAATATAATTTTTTGTCAACAGGAACAAGTCTGAATAATTCCTGCCGGAAGTTTTACTTGCACTAGTTATGTGATATTAAGGAAAACGATGAACTTGCCTTTTAGAAGATAGGATTCCCTAGCTGTGCTGCTTAATAGCGACTATACTTCTGACCTACTAAGTGGCCACGATCTGACTTTAAGCAGAAGCCCCAGTAGCACCGTGGGGCTGCAAAGCCAGTCAGGGTTCCATTCCAGAGAGCTCCAGTGAACAATTTGTTCCAATGAAACCTGTAGGCTGAGCAGGCAGTTATAATTCCCTCACTCCAAACTGCCCCGACCGAGGCTTTGTCACCTGCTTTGCAACCGTGGTGTTTCTAGCAGTGGGGCAGCACAAGGGTCTCGAACAAGGGTCTGCGGAAGCACTTTATTCTCAGAGCCGCTGTAGTACTTTACCAGAGCTCTCTGCTGTGCTTCTATAATAGCTGAGCAGGAAGTAGTGTCGCAGCAGCTACCAGTTTGCAGTGGTTAGGTGACACTAGAGACCAGTGGGTTTTTTCCTGGTCCTATAAAGCTCTGGTGTGACACTTCAATTTGAGGGTGCTCAGCACAGTTCCCCCTCCCAGCCTGCCTCCAGCTCACCAGACTTGGCAAAGTTGGTCCCTAATCCAGGCCTGGATTTTGTCAAGGGCTTGACCATCCTGACCTCTGGTGATAACCGTGGTAGCACTCAGGCTATAATCAGAGCCTCTTTCTAAGACTAACATGAAAGCTTTGTCTAAGTGACACTTTGGAGATGCTTATTTGTATTCATTTATTTTTATCCTGCCTTTCAGACAACTGTCAAGTTGGATGGAAAAAAGAACAGCAGCTTTTGATTATGAACTCATGATTTAATTTGCAGAAGGAGTAAGGTGTGGGGAAAAGATGTATGGTAGAACGGAGAGATTGGAGTCTGCATAAATCTAAGGGCAATCTCTTGATAGCTGCAGCCTTCCTACTTTCTTTCCTTTTGAATTGCCATGGCTGAGAGTATGAGTCCAGAATTAGTGTAAAATTTGCACAGAGGAGAAAATATATCATTGAATTACTAGCTACTATTGAAAACATGCCGACTGGAACAAAATAAGAGTTCACATTAGACATGATCTATCCTGCAGGTACATTTATTACACATTTTCTTATTATCAGCATGTAATATCTTCCAGACAAGCTAAACAATGTGTGTAATGTGTTCTGAATGTTTATCATTTAATATGTCATTCTCATATTTTGAAAGCTACTATTAGTGGTTTCAGTAAAATATTTTTATGGATTTTTTTTAAAGCCAGAAGAAGCCATTATAAAAAAAAACCTAGCATGACCCGTTGCATTACAAAGCCCATTGACTCTTCTCCAGCAGTTCTTGTAGCAAATCCAGGACCTTTGCTGGAGTTGTGATGCATCCTCCAGTGTGGATTGCAGCTGAAATTCTCAAGTGATGGAGATTAAGCTTGCTCTTCTTGTAAAACTTGCATCTCATTTCTGACTTGCATTAGTCTAAGAACATAAGAACTACATTGCCGGATGGGACCGAGGTCCATCTAGTCCAGGTTTCTGTTTCTGTCAGCAGCTAAACAAACGCCTTTGGAACCTCATAGGCATCATAAGAAGTGATGGTCATCCTCTGTGTTTTATTTCTACCCATCATCAGCTATTCAGTTGGATACTACACCTTCCCTTAGTTTTACTTGGCTGTTATGGAAGTTTCACTTAGCTTTCATGAGCCATAGACACATAGACCTAGGCCCCCTCTAGACAATCGGTTTACAGCTCCTTTAAGGCGCATTACCGATTTTACCTCTTTATGAACGAGGCTTAAATCAGGCGTGCAGGCAATTTTTATCTTCGTAAATGCACATTTTCAATTTTGCATTAAATAGCGACTTTTAATTTACTTCGATGGTTCCCCGTTTGAGCATCTATATATGCAAATGATAATGCGATTAAACGCATGTAAATGACTTTAAAGGGCATTTTATGGAGCCCATAATTCGCCTCTATGCCTCTCCTATATAGGTATTAGGTGTAAATTCGACTGTATGCTAAAGCGCATATTCGGAGAATCAGACGTAAAACCGACCTCTTCTAGAGGGGACCCTTATAGATCCTGAATTTGGGTTGTTTCCAATGTTACTCCTACTTAGAGTAGACCCATTGAAATGAGTGGGGCTAAGTTAGACTAACTTTGGTATCAACCCTTTCTCTAATGCTTATAAAAAGACATCACAGCCAAAGGTCATCATCACAACTTGTGGTAATGGATTCCATACAAAAATGTCACATTCCTGCAACAGAATGCAAGCACATTTCTCAAATACATACTCATGTGCTATAGATAGACTGGTTTCCATGGAGACCTGAACTCCTCCCTGGGAAACAATCGCTCTTAGAGTAATATGTCACATGTCACAAATACTACAGAAATGGAAGTTGTGGCCCCCTCCACACTGAATCTTCTTCCTGAGGCTCTATACAAAATTGATCTGGCTATTAACTCCTGCTTATGTGGATATTATAAGCAGTATTTAGTTGTTTGAGTGTATGCACATTTTAAAATAATTTTGGCATAACCGTGTGACTTTTTTTTAACAAATAAGGTTAAGTTTAAAAAGAAATCATGGTATACCAGGTTTAATCCTGGGCAAGATAGGTAACTTGGTGACATAATAAACAACTTTGTCTCCTGATACATTTGTTTCCAGTGCACTATAAAGTTATTTTCTAGATGGGGTACAGTGGCTTGCTCTCTTGCATTTTGAGACTTAACATATTCAAAAGCACTTTTTAAAAATTTCCACATGGGACCCTGTCAGAGAAACAGTCGTAACAATAATATAATGCCAAGCCTTTGTAGACTAGAACAAAACAAAAATTATCTACAAACTAAATACTGTTTTTCTTGCTAGCTCTGTCAATAGAGGTGCCTAAAACATCAGTGCCCGAACTTTCACAACAGACAATGGAAGAGGTGGTAGATAAACTAGCATCCTGTCTTTCTCAAACAAGCAAGGGACAGGACACAAGTTATTAGTAAATCCCAGGGCTTAGTTTAGATTGAATAAAAGCAGCAATCCAACAAATAAATGAACCATCACGTTTGAATTTATGTAGCATAGAAAACACATTAAACCTGTTTGACCAAGACAAAGGCCTTTTCGGCTATGAATAATGAAGGCTACACATTGTAACATTCCCTCAGACAAGACATTAAACCCAAGGTCCTTTCTATTTGCCTCTGGTGGCTTTCCAGGTGGAAGTTAAACACCCCATGGAATTTTATTCACCAGATACAGAAACTCTCCAGTGTCACGGTGAGGTTTAAAACAGCAAACCCCAAAGCTAAATGGCAACGAAACCCTAGATGAATGTAGTAACTGCCTGCTGGTTAGCCTATATGAAAGGACAGGAGGCCTAGTGCTGTTACCGTTAAAATCAAGAGAAAATACAATCCTGCCAACTAACAGCAAGTCCAGATGGCTGTAATTGCAGGGATCAGGTGTAATGGTTTAGTGTGTTCAGTCTAAGGAAGGCAGCTTTTGATCTAAAAAATACTGGCCCTCTGGGCAGGATGGAGGATGGAGCCAGATCAGGCCAGAATTTAGTAAGCCATGGGCAGAATCATGGTACAAATGAGCATGATAATGCAGAATCTGACAGATGAGAACACAGTCTGGTGGGTCATAGGATGGGAGGAGCCTGGTAGAATCTAGCATCTTAACTGCTGGGGTCAACATGGTTGGGTCATTTTTGAAGGGCTCAAAAAACTACAGAACCTGTTTGATTAGACAATGTGGATGCAACTAAAAAAAAATCCCCCCTGAGAAACAATGGCTTTATCCAACTATCTCTAATCAAGTATTTCTGTACATAAACTTCCATACACAAGGGCCTTTTCTTCTGTGGCTCCCTGGCTGTGGAATGAGCTTCCCAGAGAAGTTCACTATGGCCGGATCTACACGTCGTCCTCGATGCGCCCTCCCTGCGCCACAAGCCGCTTTGGAGCACTGCACTTCGACTAGTGTGGCTCAAGCCTCGGAGGCTCTACTCGCGCACTCGCCTCCGCCGCCGCCACCCTTTCATCCCGGCTGGTCCCAGGGAGGGAGGAGGGAGGGTTGTAAACAAAAGCTAGCAATTGGAAATGTCTCTCCCAATCGCTGGCTTTTGTTTACAACCCTCCCCCCTCCTTCCTCCCTCCTCGGGACCGGCCTGGATGAAAGGGCGGCTGCCACTGCGGCGCGGGCACAGGCAGAGCCTCCGAGGCTTGAGCCACACTAGACGAAGTGCAGCGCTCCAAAGCGGCTTGTGGCGCAGGGAGGACGCATCGAGGACGACGTGTAGATCCTGCCCTAGTGCCTATATTGTATTCTTTCCAGTGCCAAGTGAAGACCTTTTTTATTTTCTCAAGAATTTTAGCATTCAAATCTTTTAGCTCTGCTCTTTTAAATTTGTTGCTGTATTTTAAATCTTTGCATTTTATCCTGGTTGTATTTTTATACTATAATTTTAAACTTCTATATTTTATATTGCTTTTATGCTGTACTTCTGGTTTTAATTTTTTGGGAAATGCTATTTTGGGTATTAGGCAGTATAGAAGTATAATAAATAAATAAACAAACAAATAGTACTAATACCTGTTTTAAACATAAATGTCCATATATAATAAACAAACAAAAAATCTAAAGGTCTTACGGGAAAAGAGGGTTCTTCTAGAACCCAACATTACTCCAATATGCAGAAATTGATAGATGGTTGTAAGAGCAAGGAATGACAAAGCAAAAAAGAATAATTCCTTCTTAACAGGAACAGCTGGCGTCTAAGACAAGGACACATAACAGTCAGAATGCTCTGCCAGCCAAAAGACTGATATTATAGCGACAGTGTGTACGTTTCTCCTTTGCCTTAATTGCAAGTTAATATAATGGCTAATTATGGATGCTTTGTATATGTTAACTGCTTCATGGCTGAAGAGAGACATCTTAACCCATTAGCTGCTATACTTGGCAAAGCCTGGCTGCAATTTATCTTGGCCGATACTTGTCTACATCATGATAATGATACAGGATTGGGTTGTTATTTTGGACTTTTCTGAGCATTATCAATCTCCAGTTCCAGTATTCATGAAGACTTTGGCTGCTGATCAATACACTTCAAACAAAGGATACACCAATGATTGGTTAGGTGGACTAATTCTTCGTTTTTTTACTAACAAGAATTAGTATGGAAAAATCTTTGGATCCATTTTTCATTTTTATTAAAAATATATTTCTTATAACAACACATCAAAATATAATATAGTGCCATATATATATATATATATATATATATATATATATATATAATATCTTGTTCTTATAAAGAAGGGCACTGCTAAAGATTTCAAGTTCTTCATGGTTTAACAGGACAGTATTTGCAACACTCTTCTTGTCCTTAAATATTTCAAGTATCAGTAGTTGTCATGTACCAGGGGCACATCTAGACAAGAGGTTTGCCCTGCAGTGACTTTGGAGTGGCGGCAGCTAATCTACATGACTCTGCCGTCATCCCGAATCCATCCAAAAGCAAAGCCCCAAAGTTCCGCTTTTAAAAAGTTGGCACTTACCCTGACTTTTTTAGCTTGGAGTGAGGCGACGATGGCATCTGCCATCTGTTGCTCTTGCTCCGGAGCTGCTGCGAGGCGTGCCACAGCCCATGGCGACCACTGATTGGTCCCCATCGGCTAGGCAGGGAAGGGGGTGGATCAGCAAGCGGAAAGGTCGCTGGGCCACCTCCACCCTCTGCAGATCCCCTTTTCTTAAATTAAAGCTGGTGGGAGTGGATATTCTGAGAGGGAGGGAACACCCCATTCCTTCCCCCCTTGTTCCCTCCCTCCAGGAATCTGTAAATGCAACCCTTCACATTTACAGTATATATATATAAAAAAGAAAAATAAAAGAATAAAAGAAGAAATCTACCTTGGAGGAGCAGGGCGTATGTTCCCAGGCAACCCTGAACTGCCACCTGTGCTCAGGTGGGCAGGCGCGGCGGTGACTGCAGCACCTTTCAGAAAGCCCACAATTGCTCTCCTTCTGCTGAACATGGGCGGAAGGAGCGCCAATGCGGGGGCAAAGCGAGGGCTCTGTGCAAGCTAGAAATAAAGGGTTTTAAACCCCGATCTGTACAAGAGATAAAGCGAAAGATTCAGGAAGTTGATAAGGTGGAAAGAGGTTGAGCAATAGTTGTGTGTGGGGGGTGGAAAGAATGTTAAAAAAGGAAGCGCTGTGTGTGCGTGTGTCTCCAACAAGGCACCCCACTCATGGCGACCAGGAGACAGGAGACGAGAAAGAAAAGGGGGAGGGAGATTTCTCCTCCCAGAGAAAGAAGGAACAGAAGCTGTTGTATATGTTTTTTGTACGGTTATGCGACACTGGCATTGTATTGTAAAAAGAGAGGGGTTTTGATATAGCGTTTCTCCTTCGAAGCTTATTTAAATTCCTAACACATTGGATTCAGAACTTTCCAGCCTGATCAACTGGGGTTCTGGATTCAATGAAATGAATTCCTTTTACCATTAGGAATATCAAAGGAAATAAAGGGATACAAAATGAAGCTGCAGAAAGTTACAGAAGTTGCAGCCAAGCAAGCGGCCGAAGTAGGGAAGGCTGAATTTGCAGGCTCGAGCCTTTCAGCTAGCGTAGCCAGAAGCAGGAAAGTGTTTTCATTGTATTGAAATGAGGCACTAAAGCGGGAGTGCCGTATTTAGAGAAAAAGAATCAAGAAAGTGTAGCCACAGAGACACGAGAAGAGAAATTGCAAGTCAGCATGAGTGTTGGCAAGGAAAAAGCAAGATGGAAGGCATTCTGCCGAGAAGACATTTGAAAAGAGAATGATTCTGAGCAGACATAGTTAAAGGCAGAATTTGATTGGTCGTTAAGGGAAGCAGAGAGTTTAGTGTGCTTGTGATCCCCTCTAGTCACCACAGGTTCACATGTCTCCTGGGAAGTGGCTGGGTGCATGACTAAATTTTAGCGGATATGAGGACTACATATTCCACGCTTAACCCACGAAGGTGCCTCTTGCCACTAGGGCAAAAGCATGTGAATGTGATTGGATTCAGTGGGGTGTCTGAAACATGACCCATGTTGAAAGAGGTATCATTCCAAGAAGGCAAGGAATTTTGGAACATGCGTTTTTGTTGATTCCAAGCACCCCAGTAAATTTATTAGATATAGACTTGTTGTGCAAGATTGAATGTGCGTTAGAATGCACAAAACAGAGAATGGTGGTCCAAATGCCAGCTTTAGCAGGTGACCCACCTGAGTGGAGAGATGTACCAGAAGAATGCGAAGTTGTTATTGTAGGTGGCTCTGCCCAGATGGGAGGCAGAAGGACAGCCATTGGCAAGATATGCTGTGGTAGAAAGTTCAGAGAGAATATGGAAGGCTGCGCCATTACCTGGGAGCGTGTCAGTTCAGGTAGCAAAATTGTTTGCACGAGAAAAAATATATATGTTGAGCTTGGATCTGCTTTGTGCTGATTTTTACCTTTTTCAGAGGCAATTGAGAGCATTTTGGGGTTTGACAAGATACTGAAGGCAATAGAGCTTGGGCTTTGCTGAATTGGGCAAGCCGCTGCAGGAGCTATTAAAGAAAAACACCCCAGAGCCTTTGCCGTGGAAGAGAAGTCATGAAAAAAGCCTTGGTGTCACTGTGAGGAAGAAAAAAAGTGCTCTTGCAGGTTCCCGTTTTATCATTGCCCAACTGTAGGGGTACCTCTAGATGAACAGTATCTGTCGCTGTGGCTTCGGAATGGCGGCACTTGCGTTACATGACGCAGCCGCCAATCCGAAGCCCTCTAGGGGCAAAGGGGCTTTGCCGCGAACTAAAAAAGTTGGGCATTTAGTGCGACTTTTTTGGTTTGCGACGACGGCTTCTGCCATCTGTCACTTTTTCTCCGGAGCTTCTGGGAGGCCTGCCCAGTCTATAGCGACCACTGATTGGTCGCCATGACCTGGGGAGGGGGTGGAACAGCAAGCCATAAGCTCGCTGCACCACCTCCGTGCTGCCTACCTACCCCCATTCTAAAAGCTAAAATAAAAAAACAAATTACGCCATACCCTAACATCTACAGTACTCCCCTGCCCATTTTAAGTTAAAAATAAAATAAAACCTAACCTTAATTTAAAAATAAATTAAAAAACACTTACCTTTGAGTAGGGGAGCCGATGCTCCCTGCCGGTCCTCCAGCTGCTGCCGCGCCGCCACATGTGTGTCAGCGCCGACGCCAGGAAAAGCCGCCTTGGCATTCCTTCTGGTGTAGATTGCTGGAAGGAACATTAATGTGTGCTGCACCTGACGCCATCAAGACACAGCCTAGAAGAGAGCTGTGTTGTTCTGTCAAGATCAGGAGCTCGGGGATCCGAATTGTTGCAATTACAAAAAGACATGCTTGTTGCATCGGAGGAAGCCAGTGCATGATTTTGGCATGTTGTGGAAAATAAGAGGGTTCCTCAAAGCAGCAGGAACACCTGTAAAGAATACAACGTTTGTAGAAAATTGTGAAATGCTTTGCAGAAACCAGCACAGGTAGTTGTGGTTAAGCGTCCTGGCCACCAAAGAAGGCAAAGTGGCCCAAATGCAGCCAAGAAGGCAGCACTGCCCTTCATAAGAGCAGTCTATTGGACCCTGTCCTTCTCCGTAGCACCAGACAGTGCTTGGCTGAACAGCAGAAGCAAGCAAGCAGTCAAGAAAAGCAAGGGTGGGGGAAGGCTGGCTGTTTTCAAGATGTGGATGGTGTGTACCCAGGGCAATTCACAGTGGAAACCATGCAGAAAAGGAAGAGATGCAGCCCCCCAAATCCAAATTGCTTAGCATGCACAGGGGATAAAGAAATCTGTACTTGGGTGGTGAAACAATGTGAATTATGCCAAAGCACAATATGGGAAAAACAAATTGATGTTATTCGAATGTCTAAATGTTAAGAGTGTTAACATGTGTTGGTGATCATGGGCAGGATCTACTCTAGTGCTTTAAAATGTTTTAGAACAGTAGCGACAACTGTTGGGGCCCAGGACACACTCCGTTTTCAATGGGTCATGTCATGCTTGGTGTAGATCTGGCCATAGGCATGTTCTATTCAGTGAGGTCCACTCCGGGACCCTTAAGACTGTCACCATATGAAATCCTTATGGACAGAACTATAAGAATTCCAGCTTCACCATCACCTCCCAGAAATTTGAAATTGGTTGATGAGCAACACCAAAGTAACTTGTATGCAAGAAAGTCCCTGCACAAGTTGCAGCCTTGCCAGCTCCACACCTAAGGTGGAGAGACATAAGCTCAAAACCAAGTGGAAGGGTGTATATGAAAGTGTTCCAGTGCGACGAGATCGAGAATTGGGTCAACACCTCACTGGGCAATCTGATCCAGACAGATCTTCAGGGAGCAGCGCAGGCTAATGCAGCCCAGAAAAAGATGCGGGAATCCACCCAGACAGGAGACCTCAAGGTGAGGATCACTGGGGAGGGGCAGCAAGACCCTCTTTGAAACATCTGAGGTGTACAGCTATCTCCCAAAATTTCCAGACCAAGTACTACCCTTTGCCCATCCAGGAAGGACCAGAGCAAACTGTATAGGCAATCAGAAATCTTTGATACCCTTGAATAAAGAGCTTCCAGCCGTGCCTTTTATTATTCTCTTTTTGCTGTGGCTGCTGTGAAAGGAGTTCCAGTAAAGTGAAGATTTGACACTTAAAGAGTTGCTGTGGGCCAGCAAGTCAAAATAAACCTCAAGGAAGAGAAGGGAGGTGGGAAATGATTGCCCAAACATGGACATGATGAAATACCTCTTACAGACATTGCAGCTGGCGAGAATAGAGAAACTGTAGCTGTCCAGCTAGCATAGAGAGTGTCCAATATAACTAACAGTGTTTGTTGTGTATGTATACAGATGCCCAACATGTACAACAAAGAGTTCCATTGACCCCAGCAGTCTTAACACCCCAGAACATGACACAGGCAAAAACACAAGGTGGGAGTTGGTATGTGAGACAAAGCGTGTGTAATAATTATGTGTCCTTTACAGAAGATGGTGTGCACTCCAGTTGTCAATCTTTTGCAAGTTTCATACAGTGTATAAAATAGGGCTGTGCATCGCTTCGGATCCGAATCCCGAATCTGAAGTGAATCGGGGTGATTCGGACCTCCTTAAAACAGATCCGAAGTGGATTGGGGAAGGTCCGAATCAATCCGAACTGAATCGATTTGGATTGATTCGGCAATTCGGACGTCATAAAAGGACCAATGCTGCAAAAGGCCTGCAGAGCAAAAGGCCTTTAATACTTTCTGAAGTGTGACCAGATCTGCACTGAGCAAGATGTGACACTTGGGGGGGGGGCGGTTTGGGAAGTGTTTAGAGTGTGCTATGGGCCCCAACAGTTGTCGCTGCCATTGTGGACCATTTTGGAACAGTGGTGTAGATCCTGCCTCGGTGTCTAAGCTTCACTGAAAGACTGTAATCTGAATGGCACAAAGGTAAAAAGAGGCCACTAAGTCACATGGTGGCACCAAGACATACAAGGTTCTGCCCGCCCAGTCGTTTAAGTGGACTGATTGGTGCCTGGAATGCGAGTGTTAAACACATTCCCAAATAGAAGACACAGGGATAATCAAACTGTCACAGATTCCAGAGCAATGTTGGAGAGTGCCTATAAGAACCCCCTTACTCAAAGGAAATTGGTTGGATGCTCCATAGCAGGGATTCTTCCTGGAGTAGGCACTGCATGCCTGGGACAGTACATGATTAAGCTCTAAGCAGTAACTGAAGTAATAGTTAATAAGCCTGGGCAGTCCATGGAAAGATTAAGAAGTACCATCTTCACTCTGGCACAAACATAAGAACACATAAGGCAGATGGTAGTCCAAAACCTACGGCCTTAGGTTTTGTTCTTGTTGCCGAAAGAGGAACTTGCGCAGTGATTGGTAAATGATGCTCTTGTGCATTCTAAAAAGCCAACGAAGTTGCCTCTGTGCCATGTGATACCTCAATGGACTGGTCCAGAAGCTAGTTCCCCAGCCTCACAGGTTGACTGAGAACAAAACTGGTGAAAGTTGTGCTTTTAGACCTAATAGTCCTGGTCTGAGAATGCAGCTTATCCTGAGAAGCAACCAGATGCTGCTGAAAGATGTCCACAGAGTCAGTACAAACTCTCATTGCAACTCACATCAAAATGATATAGTGTTACGAGAACAAAAAGAAGGTGAAATGCAAATGCAGGGCATGAATATAGCAGTAGATTAAGGTGTGTCTGAATGATATTGACGCAAAGGGGGAATATTGTGGTGGCCATCGCTTTATTTTGAGCTTGAGCTTGACAGAAGAGAAGCCACGTTTTGATCAATCTGATCAATCTGAATAGAAAGGTCAGACATCGGGCACTGAAACTTTTAAAAATCTGTGTCTCACAAGACACCCCCACACCCACATATGTGCAAACTGAAAGAATCTGTGGTAAAGCCAGACGTCCCTTTTTCTTTCGTTGCCCCAGGCAACCAATATGTGGTCAGCTTGAATTTCCTGTTTGATCAGCAGTGTACTCTGCACGTGCTCAAGTAATTTCATGTCTGTAACCAAGTGAATAGATAAAAATATTCATTAAATCATCAGAAAGACCGTGGAAGTGTCCCAACCATCGGATAAACACCAAACCCTCCAGATAATCGGCAAGGAAAAGCTGTGTTCTGAATAGCCATTTCCAGGTAATCCTTGCGAGATTAAATTGCAAATAAAAGCACAACCCAATGTATTTTAAGATAAATTATTTTGATTGCTTTACTGTTGTTGTTCACACATAGCTGCTCCTGAGGAAAAATGACATGCCGTCTGAAACACATGGAAGAATTGCTCCCCTTTGCTAAATGGAGCCTCTGGGTTTTTTGTTTGTTTGTTTTCGTTGTTATTTTTATTCACCAAAAAAGCACATAGGCATTTAAGAAGAAAATGAATTAAAATGATATCTAGGAACCACAATAACTGGAACAGTTGCCCATACTTCATTTACAATGCTATACATGTCTACTCTGGCATAAGTCCCACAGAGTTCAATGGGGCTTACTTAATTTGTCCTCTCTCTCATCTTGGTTGTTTCCCCTCCACAGAATAATAAAGTTGAGAGAAGAAATTGGTCTAAAAATCAGAAGATGATTGTATCTGGATATAGGTAAGTTAAGACTGAACGGTTATAATAAAGGGAGAGAGATGGGGAACAGGGTCCTACACAATACGCAGAGAAGAAAATCCATTGAAAGTAGGTAGCTAATCAAAATAGTCAAGAAATGGGTCCCACATCTTCACATAAGTTTCCAGAATGGCGCCCTGGTTGAATAGACTTTGAAATGATGGCTGTAACAGTGTTTTCACAGACCATGCTTTATATGGACTTTTGCATTTCATTGCTTTTGATCAAGATGTTCATCTTTTGTCAACAGTTCCAGTCAGAAAGGGAAAATAATTGTTTTCAAGGATTGTCTGAAATAAGAGAGATTCCACATGGTCTGGCATGGGAGAAGGGAGAATAGTCTTATAGACCCTAGACAGAATTTGGGGATCCCTGGGACAGTTTGGATTCCTGGATCTGAGGCTGGATTCAGCTGTTACCTCCCCACCCCCCACCCCGGCAACCAGAACAGAGAGAACCACTACACAACTGCCTCTCCAAGGTCGCAAGAATGATCTCAGAGAGAAGGTAAAGGGGGCATCCCATGGAGGGGAGGGGACTGGAGAGGCTGGCTTACTAGGAATCCTCCGGCCTCCTAGCCTCTTTCTCTCCCCTGCCCCAAAGCTAGATGAATCAAAAAGCCCATTTACTGAAATGCAGAGCAGGAGAAGCTAGGGTGACCCTATGGAAAGGAGGACCGGGCTCCTGTATCTTTAAAAGTTGTATTGAAAAGGGAATTTCAGCAGGTGTCATTTGTATGCATGCAGCACCTGGTGAAATTCCCCCTTCATCACCACAGTGCAAGCTGCAGAAGCCCTGCCTCCTTGACCAGATACAAAAGAGGGCAGGGCTCCTGCAGCTTTAACTGCGGTGATGAAGAGGGAATATCACCAGGTGCTGCATGCATAAAAATGTCACCTGCTGAAACTCCCTTTTCAATACAACTTTTAAAGATACAGGAGCCCTTTCCTCCTTTCCATAGGGTCACCCTAGGAGAAGCACAGAGGCAAAAATCGCCTCCCCCAGTACCTATACTAGGAAAGGTTTTCTGTGGTCCACTGGCATTGCATTTTGCAGGTAAAGTCATTGGCATCTGCAGGGACTTAGATGGCACATTTTTAATGGAATCAGAAATGAATGCTGCAAGGGCATTATCTGGTTCCCTTGTTATGGATTCCTTTTTAGCTTTTGCAACTTGAGGATGTGGGCAAGCTTCTTGAATGACTGACCCCTACCACTTGTATCCCAGGTCCTTCCCTATCTCAGCTTTTAAAGCCTGCCAGGGCAGGGCTGGGTGTCTGGATCTCAAAAGAAATAAATGCTTCTTTGAGGGAGGGAACGGTGCCAACTGCCTTTAGTATCATGCATCCTGGAAGAATCCTCCTCCTCAGAGCTCCCAGAGATGAAGAACACCACAGAACAGCCCATGTAAGCCTGGGCCCTTGGGACAGATGGCCACTGGTCTATCCCTGCAAGATGCAGAGGCGGCTGAGTGACCCCTGTAGAACCAGGGAGCTGGCCAGAGGTGTGGGTGCTCATGAGGAATAATCACATGTGATCTGCCCCCTTGCCCTCCCTAAATGATGCCCCTAACAGGGGTTGGACCAGATTGCCTTACAGAATCCGCCAGGTGTTCAGACCTAGGAAAGGTAAAGGGTACGTTAAATGCATGACTGTGCACAGTAGGAAGTTTTAATGAATGGATTTCTGAACAATGTTCAGCTTGAAACAGAACAGAACAGCGTCTCCCAGCAGAAGATGTTTGATCCGGCAAACATTCAGCACTGCTAGTTTAATTATTCACTGAAAGGCAAGAGGCACCGAATAAAAACCTGGGTTTTAAAAAGCCCCAGGTGGACAACTTTTATGTTGGTTGCAATCCCCACAATGCATGTACTTCAGAGATGTTCCATTAAAGCCAGTGGCTAGGATGGCCACATGTCCTACATTGCAGAGGCCAGTCTTCTCTTTGAAGGGTGGTCATAGGCCCATCTTCTATTTGAAGATATCTTGTGTTTGAAAGGTTATCAAGCCCATGTCTGGTTTAAAGATAAATTACCATGAGAAGGGAGACCAGGGGCCTTGAGGCTGCCCATCAACATCAACCAGACAGCAAGTTGAGGAGGCACCCGGGTCACTTGGTCACTGTCTTCCCCACTCTTGTGAGATTATTTTGATTTAAATTCTAATTATTTCTAAATTTGCATATACACATATAAATTTTGTTGTTGCTTATGCTTTTTCTTTTTCGTTTTTTTAGCAATGGACAAGTGTGGAATAAAGGGATTGAAACCAATACTCATCAAGCTGCTCAGTTGTCTTTCCTGGAAAGATAAGCCTACTTTGCCATTCCATAGCTCTTCTTCTTTAACTGAAAATCATTCTTAACTGTTTAAGCGAAACGTTTCTCCACATTCTCAAGCACAATTTGTATCCAGGGTCAGAACATCCAGCTGAAGTAAGGTGGTTTGCCTCAAAAAAAACAGGGCAGTGTCCTTTCCACATTGTCCTTTCCACATTTGACCCCGTAACCCTCAAGAGCACTGTTGTCTCAAGAGGCAAGCCAGAGAAACGCTATGATGAGAAGTGCCCATTTACAGAGGAGGGCTCCCCATGAGTAAAGTAGTTCTCATGAGCAAGACCCTCCTCATGAGAAGAAACTTTGCCAGAGGGCCTCTTATGAACTGCAGCTGAGTCCTGGGTGAGGCTCTGGGAGCTCTGGCTATATCAGCTCTAAGTTGGAACTTGAGAGTGGCTAGAAACAAACAGTCCTCCTATGGCTGGATCAGGCTCAGCATTACAGTAAACCTAATGACCAAGTAAGTAAACAGGCAAGGGCCAAGAGCACAGTGTTACTGGTGAAGGAGAGTTGCAAGAGAAGGGCCTGAGGCACGGCCAAGGTCAAAGCACAGGTCATTAGACCAATACAAATGTAGTCCAAAGAGCAGAGTTAAGCAGGAGTTCAAAGGTGAGCAGCACAGAGAATCAATCATGAAGCAAGGTCAGGACAACAAGGCATTGGAGCGGATAGATAGGTGTTGTTTCCAGCAGCTCTTAAGTTCCAAATGCTGTGTGGGGATGATAGGAACTGTAGTCCAGCACATCTAGAGGGTGCCAGGTTTGAGAAGTCTGATCTTGGGCTTTAGTCAATATTTTATTTTTCATGAGCATTAAAAAAAGGGGGGGTGGGCATGGGGAGAACAAGAAACACAAACCCAATCCTGCCTGTGCAATCAAAATAACTTTGATCAATGAGTCCATTTGCAGCTTCACTTTATTTTGTTAGCTGCTTCCGAACAAATAAAGAATTGCTCCGTGATTTCTTTCCAAAGCTGAAATCCACCTTCCTAGAGCAAGATGAAAAGCTAATTTTCTTGAAGTTTAACATATTTGTGTACGCGTGTCAGGTAAAATAAATGACATTGATATTCAGCAGGTAGGTAGGTGGCACCAGCTCCCAAACTCTATCTCTTTTTCATCTTACTGGAACATTAACTTATGCTCCTGAGGGCTGTGCGGCATGCAAAAGAGGAAAGCAGAAAACTTCTAGATGATTTATCATGGCATTCACCCCGTGTATCATTATCCTCCCCCCCCCCCCCCCAATTTTTATACTGGGGAACGAACCGAAATAATTTCCTTTTTCCTTAACTTTTTCAAACTGTGCTTACTCAGGGACCTCTATTCAAGATGACTGGATACAGCTTTAGATCTTCCCCAGAGTGTGTATAGCTTGGCTTGATTTCTTGAGTCATCTGAAAAGAGTTTCTTGGCAGCAGCTTTCCTGAATCCCTTGTGGTACATTGCAATTTCCATTGTGCAAATTGATCTCTAGAACACTGGTGAATGAGACAGGACTTTGATTAGCTTTTTAGGCTCCAGTGGTGAGAAGGGATCAAGATTCATCATACAAAGAATCAAAAATTCACTGGTAGTTATAATCATGATTAAACTGGAGGAAAAGCAGTAATAACTTGCAATAATTACAGCAATGTTATCAACTATGTTCTCAATATTCCCCAATTTGATTTTGTGATAGAAACTAGTGATATGGCAGAAGTTGTTCCCCAAAATACTAGTGACTAGGATTTGCAAATATTCACCTCCCGCACCCTAACTTTTAAAGCTATCTGCTGCACCATTAAAAAAACCCAAAATCATGGCTGCTGCTGCTTCTCTTTCCTGGGTTGCTTACATGGGTGATCGAGTCACCCAATCGGAGAGCACACAGTGAATGGGATGATGTCACACTGCTCCACAGCCAATCAGATTTGGCTGTGTGATGAAATCACTGAGGGCAAGAATGGAATGTATAAACAAATAAGTGAAAGGGTTTGCATAGAGCGCTTTCAAACAACAGAAAGGGGAGGAGTCTTTTAGACGTTGGCAAAAACGTTTGCAAAAGCAGCAATACAAATCAGACACATACAATCATTGGTGGTTTTTTTGTGTGTGTTGTTGCTGTTGTTGTTTTTTAAAGCAAAGGGATCTGTGCCGTTGACAAGCATACCTAGTTCATAGGCCTATGTAATTGTTATAAACCATCCTTTGCCAACCTAATATCATCCAGATGTATTGAACGGCAACTCCCAGCATTCCCAGCCAGCATGGGGCCTTGAGTTGCAGTCCAATACATCTGGAGGGCACCTGCTTTGGAGAACAAAATCTCAGAAGAGTGTTCTCTTTAATCTGAGATCTTGTTCTGTGTATGTAAGTTTTTGCGCATGCGCTATATCGAACTGCATCATGGGAGCTGTATTTTGGAATTGCATCATGCATCTTGCTATCTTGCATCACCATGTTAAATGCTCCTTTCAGTTTGATTATTTTGATGTGGCCCTGCCTACATGATGTTTACCCACTGTCACCGATTGGTATGTGGAGAGATGATGGTAACACAGAGCCCTTATTTTGTGTTTGCAGCAACACTGCTGTCTTCACAGACAGAGAGCTTCTTCAGACAAGCATTTTGTTGCATGCTTGCAACTGGCCACTCATGGTTCTTTGTGGGTCATTTTGATGACACAGTGATCCTCCTGCAGGCTTCCAACTCCATTTCCCAGTTTTACCGATTTTAAAAAAGGCTCAGAAATGCCGACTCTTTGGATATACGTCACCGGCCTCCTCCACACGGGGCGTTTAATGAGCCTTGAAGGCTCATTATAAATTTTACCTACACACGAGCGGAGCGCAAAACGGGCGTACAGGCGCGTTATCTCCCCGATAATGCGCATTTTCGAACGCGCGTTAAATAGCGACTTTTATTTTGCTCCGGCCGTTAAAGCGCATTTTCGCTGTGTGAACAAGCGATTATGCGCATTAACTACCTGGAAAGCGCTTTTTGGGCATCTTTTAATGCGCTTCGCCGCTTCTCGCCGCCTCCCGTGCAGAGGGATTGTGAGTAAATGCGCCTCCGCGATAATGCGCATAATCGCGGAACCAGGCGCAAAGGCGCATTCTTGTGGAGGGGGCCACCATTTCCTTCTGTGTGCAGAAGAAGTTCTGTTACAAAATGGGTGCTGTCCCATTAAACTTCATTGAAGCCACGTGGTTCGCTTCTCTTCCTGCTCGCTCACTCCGTGTCATTGGAGCCCATTGCAGAAGCAGAAGAGAAGCAGCTTCAGATCCAACGGTAAGGGAATGTGATTCCCCCCCCACCATCTGAAGGAGCTCAGAGTTTCAGCCCACCCTAGCCATATGACCACACCAACTGGCAGCCCACATGGAAACACGGAGTGGTCACATGGAAATTTCAGGAAGTGCCTGCCAAGCTGAAATGCTATCTGTGAAGAGAACCTTTCTAGAACAGACATAGGGGCCACACAAGGGTTTATTACACGGGCATTCAAGAAAGTGCTGCATGCTTCTTGGCTGAAAGGACTGGGAAAAAAGTCATGCAGATTGTGCAGGTGCTCATAACCAATCTCAATTTGACAAAAATGAAGTTTTTGCATAGCCACCCTAGCTGGGTACACATACAAGTATTACGCTTGTAGCGCATTCAACTTACAAGCCACCTAATTTCAGGTTTCATGGCATCCCTACATGTAACAAAACACCAGACAGTGATTTTGAAATATGATCGAGGAATCAGGACTGGAAGGGGAGGGGGGAGGCCAGGGTTGATTGTGAATGTTTAACCTGGGTCTCCAAGAGTCTAGAACGCCCTGACAAAATAATGGGCTGGGTTAGATGTTCCCATGGATTGGAAGTCTCTTGCTTTTGCTTTTCAACAAACCGTGTTTCCCTGTGACATCTGGATTTTTTAAAATTCTAGTTAGCGAACAAGCCAGGATTCAGAAATCACAGTTTGATCATGTTTTTTTTTTACTTACTAGATTTGTTTTCCTATTACATTTGAGCAGGCCAAGTGGGGCTGTGAGCCTGCTACTGGGAGTTTCTCTGAAAGTAAAAAATAGAATATCTCTTAATTCTTTTACCTCTTACCTTTGCTTTTATAAATGGAATTGGTGTAGTGCGGTGAGTCTGAGAATAAGTTTTGGTTAATATTTGAGTGAGACTAACTGAAATTATTGTATTGAAAGAGTATGAGCTTTCATAGCCGAGTACCTACTTCATTAGATGCTAGAGTGGCGGCACATTCTCAATTCTAGGGTACACATCCACATAGCGATAATTATTATTTACAACATACGATGCAATCTTCTGTGTGTTTATTTGGACATAAATCCCACTGTTCTCAATGGAATTTATTCCCAGGGAAGTGTGTGTAGGATTTCAACTGTGATCTTGTGCTCTTCCACCCTGTTCTGTATAATACAGTGCTTTGGGCTAATACAACTTATTTACGTTTATTCTTTTGACGTTAAGGTGATGGAATGGGAGTGAAATGTGAACACATGACTTTTAGGAACAGCATCACTTTGGGGGAGTCCAGAGTGCGCACCACAGGAAGGAGTGAGTGCGCTGTTTTAGATATTTCGCCTCAGGTACCAACATGTCTTGGCAGGCCCTGGATTTTTGTTTTTAGCCTAGTCCACCTCGCGCTTGTGGCAAATAATCAGCTGGACATAATCGGGCACCCCACTGCAAATCTTTCAGCTGAATGTGTGATAAGTTTTTCCTACCCTTGATGCTACCACATTTCTCTAGATTTAAACACTTCTCCATTCAGCCCTCAAAAAACAACAGCTCTTTACAAATGGAAAAAAAATGCATGCTGGGAAGATGGGTCTCTGACAAGCGGAACACCTAATTGCAATCTATGATTGTGAGGAACAATTGAAAGGCCGGAAGAGTCTAGGCTAAATAAATAAAATAAAAAATTAGCTACCTACGTTGTGGGTTATTGGCCATGTGCATCTGACAATATTAAAGGGATTCTCAGACCTTTCTCAGTACAAATTCATGGATCTTATTCTCAGGCAACAGTGCATAGGTGAAACTGATGGGGTGAAAGTAAAAATAAATAAATGAATCTCTACATGAAATCTATACCAATTTGCCATGGTCAGTGGTAGGCAGTTAATGACCCAAAGGATGAGATAGTCCTGGTCGGCAGCTAGTTTTTGATGAGGCAATGGAGATTTGGGGCCAAGGCCTCTCCCCTTCCCCAAGGTAGAGTGACTACAAGTCCCTTCACTGCAGCCTCTACTCCCTCCACATACATATAGCAGTTTAGTAAATTGGGGCACCTCAAGATGAAACCATTTATCATGTGATTGCTCTGCATCATTCACAGAATTGTACATGGCTGTATGTGTCTAAAAGAAAATGTATTCCACTTGTAACCTTCTTGTATTTCCCCTCAGCTTCTTCTGTCTCCCCCCCCTTACCACAGCGAATCCTTTAATAAGGAGAAGATGGAATAGCTGTCTATCAGTGTCTAGTGGTGTAGTGGCTCACAGGGTCAAAGTACCAGGACCTTTTGACTGATAGAGAAGACGGCATCATCTGCCACCCCACCTCCACAGGCTTCCCTGTTCCCTTGAGCTTAGCTGCGATCATCACAATAGCTAGGGGAAATGGATTCTCCTAGCAACAATGTATTGCTGTGAACTAACGCTGCTGCAATGCAAACAATTTGGTGGTGGCTTAGTCCTGAATAGCAATTAAGGCACATTAACTTTACAAAAGACCTGCTCCTGTTGGAAATGAGAACTGCTAGAACTGGTTTGTTGATATAGATCAACATATTTTTGGACTCTCCATGGTGATGTGTTTATGGGGGCTGTCATGATGAGCACCTGCACTTCCAAATCTACCACTACACTACTGATGGGTAGTGCTAGGAGCTATCCAACTGGAAACTCCTTGGGTGGCTGTGGGCATCTGGGGCTGCTCAGAAGACCAGCTCTAGAGCCTCTAAGGACTTCATTCCTCTGCTGCAGCCCATACTGCCTCATATGCTTCTGTAGCCACTTCTTTATATGAACCTGTGCCAGAACCTGTGCCTGTGCCTGGGCCAGAACCTGTGGCTATGGTCTCCTCAACAAGCATCCTGAAAGAAACAGAAATATCCAAGGAGAGGAGCAGGACATTACAAACCAGCCTTCTCCAGTCAGGTGCCCTCCAGATGTTTTGGACATCAACCCCCATCAGCCTCAGCCAGCAGACCTGGCCCAAGGCATTTTTCTGCCAGAGGCCAAGAACAAGATGGTGCCCCTTCCATTCCAACAGCCAACTGGACTGGCACTTAAATCTTCCTTTAATATCGAAGATGGGGCACTTAAATCTTCCTTTAATATTGAGGATGGGGCAGCGCCCTTCACTGCACCTGAAGGCAGCAGGCTAACTTAGGGGGCGCAGGGGAGGCCGCATGGCACACAGCTCTCCCCTCCAACACCTTGCCTTCCAGCACCTGCTGCCTGAGGCAACCGCTTCACTCTGCCTAATGGTTGGGATGCCCTGCCACCCAGCATGGTCAAAGTTCAGGAGCGTAGTTCAAAACGTACAGAGCACCGGGTTGGAGACAGCTGGTAGGCACAGCCTTTCTGCCCCATTCCCCTGCGGCCTCCACAGCTTCAGTTAGTAGTGGTCAGATTTTAATATGATGGGGCCAGGAGTCTTGAAGTCTGAGCTCCGAGCTTTCGAGCTCTTGGCAGGGGGGTCGTAACAGGCTTGAGCCTGTCAAGTATGAAGTGAATCTAAGCTTAAGTCGCTGCCCTCAAGGAAGTGCTGATACAGTCCTAATTATAGCTGTGCAAATAGCATTGATATAATATCTCTAAAATAAATGGATACAGCAAAAAAGAAAACTACTGAGATCTGTATTTCCTTACAGCCATGTGATTATGAGTTGGCTGCATCGGGAGGGCGGGGAGGAGAGGAGGAGAGCGGTTGGATTATACAGCATGTGGTGGCGAAGTCTTTGCTGACATGGGCAGAGTATATTGTGTTGCGCCAGCATTGTTAGAAGACGTGTCCAAGAGGGAGAACATTGCAAAGTAATGAACTTTGGAGTGCGGTGGAAAACAGGATTACATGCGTGTATGCAAAAAGAGGGGAAGGGTGGCAGAAAGGCTATAGCCGCCGGCTTTGAAATCACTGTACATTTAATGAAATCAACACGATTTCTTATGATCTTTTTGCGCCCTCCGCTTCGCTCCTGACAGAGCATAAGATCCCAACGATGCTACCATGGGACCAAAACTGTCAGAGCAGCCACCTGCATAGTGGGACTTTAAGCCTGGCTTGCAAATATTCTCTAATTGGTTGTAAGACCTCATCATAATATTAATGAAATTGATATAACTATTTGCAACTCAAGGGCTCTAATGGATTATCTTTAAGGGCAATTGCTATGTTTGTAGATAGACAAAACACGTATCCAATTAAGGCAATCCTACATGCGTTGACCTTGACCAAGGTTCATTGGACTCAGTGGGATTTACTTCTCAGTACACATCCATAGGATTGTGCTGTAAGGCTGCAATCAGTGTGCACCAACCCCAAGATCTGACTTGGACTCCAATTCAGTGGTTTGGAAAATGGCTTACTTTGGCTTGGACCAATTTTGAAGTCTGTCCGTTTCATCTTGGGCCGTTGTCACATGCGCAGTTTTAAGCACTCTCACCACAACTTTGATCCACTTCTTCAGGGCGGGACTTGTATGACGTCGTTCCCCTCGTGCTGTTCTCGCGCCCTGAACAAGTCCGTTTCAGGCAAGTTCAGGCAAGTTCAGCAGGCTGAGCTGAGGTATCAGAGCAAAACTGACCATGTGTGATTCAAAAGGCTACACTTGCATAGGAAACGGAGGGGGAACCCGCAGAAGCAAACCGGGAGAAAAATAGTAGGTATGATAAAGGCCTTGGATTATGCCTAGTGCTCCCTCAAAAACAACAAGGATTAGGTGTCTTTGTACTATGCATTTATATATTTATTTTTATTTTAAGGGAACTGTCAATAATCTTTTTATTTCTTGGCAGAACTGGATGAACATTGCAGGAATCTGGGGTAAAAGCAGGCTGAAGTCTTTCAAATCTCCATAGCTATTGGCTTTATGGGATTGTGACTTCAATAGATTGAAATGAACCCTCCCTAACAATTAACTCAGCTGGTGTAATGGAATGTTTATGAACATTCCAACAGCTCAGTAGTTTTAAAAACTGTCAGCATAGAAGGCCTAAGAAGGGGAAGGGATTGCTGTTAGTGGGAATAAGTTCAGCAGAAAAGGGAATAGGCGGTACTGTCAAACACTGTGTATGTGTGAGAGAGAGTGAGAGTGGGGAGAGTCTAAGATTTCACAGATGAAAGTTGGGAGATGCTTTTACACCACAATTGTCTTAGCAAGGATCACTTTGGGCACCAGACTCCTTCCGCTGTTATATTGCTAAGGGCTTTTCACCTCCTGGCTGTAGGCTGCATTCATTTACTCTACAATTACCTATCATCCACTGATTTAAAAGCCAAGTAAGCAATTTTGGTAAAGAGCTTGGAGTGGGGAGGAAAATATGCATAATTGTTGTACAATATATTATCAGCATTCCTAAACATACTTCAGCAGCTCCCATGTGTCAAATGGCAAGGCATCTTAGTATTCATCCGCATGTATACTAGAAGAAGCAAGATGCATCCACCCACCCACTCAGGCAACACATGTAGGGACCCCATCAGGAGAGAGCTGAACAACAACCATGCAAGCAACATAAAAACTAGGGATGTGCAGCGGATCGGGTCCGATCCACGGTCCAGACCTGATCCTGGCAAAATCGGATACAATTATCCGATTCCGATCCCCCGCAGCTGATCGTCCGATCTAATCTGATCCGATCCAAAAGGACCCGATCCGGATCGGAAAAGATTGGAAGATGGACCTCCTCCCCCCTCCCCTCACTCGTGCTCCTTACCTGCTGCCTCCTCGCTGCCATCCACTGCCGCCTGCTGCTTCCGTACTACTGAGAAACAGGCCTTGCGGCCTGTTCCACAGTAGAGTGGCGGTGCGCCGGGTTTCTCAGTAGTACTGAAGCAGTGGGCGGCAGCGAGGAGGCAGCAGGTAAGGAGCTTGAGTGGGGGGAGGTGGGAGGGAGGTGGAGGTCCCCCGTTACCTGCCAGCATCCCACGCTGCCGTCCGCTGCTTCCGTACTACTGATAAACAGGCCTCAAGGCCTGCTTATCAGTAGTACGGAAGCAGCGGATGGCAGCGTGGGATGCTGGCAGGTAAAGAGCGTGAGTGGGGGGGAGGGACAGGGAGGGACAGGGAGGGAGGGAGGGGGAGTTAGGTTCCCACTCACCTGCCTCCATGTTTTTGCCATAGGCTTGCATTGGGTGAAAGCTTTCTTTCCCCCAATGTAAACCTATGGCGAAAACACCTAAAATGGCGTCCGATCCAAAAATCGGACATCCGATTTTTGGATCCGAATTGGATCTGAACCGAACCGGGAAGCTTCCAATCCAATCTGAGGCCCCAGTTCTGGTTCTGGTTCCGATTCCAATCCGATTTTTTGGGTCCATGCACACCTCTAATAAAAACAAAGATTCATCAGATGAAGTGGACAGTGTCCACGAAAACTTATGCCAGAGTAAATTTCTTGTTCTTGATTGCGCCACAAGACTCTTTGTTGTTTTTACTGCAACAGATAAAGGAAAGTTCTTCTTTCTTGGATGTGATCAATGGTATAACATGGACAGCCATGTGGTTTGAAACTGAACACTTCCTCTGTCTGTTTGCTACATGTGCTCAATTGACTTTACTGAGGCATCGCAATCTGGTGGTGTAATTATAGCACAACGTTGAGATTACATGCTGCAATTTCCCAGATATTCCCACACTGTCTCTGGGTTTTCAAATCCACACTATCCAGGGGATAGAACGGGAGGGGCTCTGGATTCTGATGAAGTCGTGAAATGAACCCGCAAATGTCCGTGAGTCATCAATCACGGGCATGCAATAAATCGCTTGTTTAGAGAAGCTCTAATATGGCGATCCATCTGGAAACCTTTGCATCAGGCATCCACAAAAAGCAAAAAGAAAGACATTAATTTAAATCAGGGCTGCAGAAGCTCAGGCCCAGGGGCCAAATCCAGTTCTTTGGAGGTCTTAATCTGGCCCACCTACCGATTGCTGGGGGTTTCCGGGCTTTTGTGCAGTTTTTTCCCCAATTCTAAAAAGTTATTTACTGGCATAGGAACTTTAAGGTAAAATATGCTGGTCTTTGGATTGTTGTTTTTGGGGGCATTTTGACCCTACCCTCTTTGCATCCAGCCCCACCAATGTGGGGGAATGCACCCCCAAGAGCTGAAACAGGTTGATTTTAATGGACAGGTATCAGAAAAGAGGGACAGATACAGAGTATGAGGTGTGAATTGAGGGTGGCCATGAGTAATTAGTCAATAGAGGGTGGGTGTTCCCTTTTTACTCTCTCGTTCTTCGCTCCATGTGTATGTGCATAGAGGGATATATGAAAGAGCAAAAAGGGAATGGCTAGACAGATCCTCCCTCCCTCCCATTCATTCATTCTCCCTCTCTCTCTCTGGCCGCCTCTTCACGGCACCTGTATTGCGTCCCGCCGGTGGCAGCAGGCAACGCGACGCGTATTTGCGCTCCTTCCAGCGATCTACACTGGAAGGAACGCCAAGGCGGCTTTTCCTGGCGCCGCTGTGTGTGTGCACGGCTGCCTGGTGGCAGCTGGAGGGGGGGCAGGGAGCATTGGCTCCCCTACTCTAAGGTAAATGTTTTTTAAAAATAATATTTTTTTAAAATGGGGGAGGACTGTGGAGGCGCGGAGGCTAGGGTTTTTTTTTTACTTTATTTTTTTAATGGGGGGGAGGATGCGTGGAGGTGGTACAGCGAGCTTATGGCTCACTGGTCCACCCCTGCCCAGCCCATGGCAACCAATCAGTAGTCGCCATAGACTGGGCAGGCCTCCCAGAAGCTCCGGAGCAAGAGTGAAAAATGGCAAAAGCCATTGTCGTGTCACTCAAGCCTAAAAAAGTCAGGCTAAATGCCTGACTTTTTTAGTGCGGAGTAAAGCCCCTTAGCCCCTAGATGGCTTCGCACTGGCGGCAGCGTCGTGTAACCCAACTGCCACCAGTGTGAAGCCAACTCGACAGAAAGTGTCTGTCTAGAGGTACCCTCTCTCTCTCTCTCTCTCTCTCTCTCACACACACACACACACACACACCTGTACACCTGTGAGTTTACTGGTATTATGTGCTAGAATCCTTATCCTGCAAGTACAGGCCTCCACAGAGAGCAACTCTATGTTGATGAAGCAGATGATAAATGCAAAGAAGAGGTGACTAACCAAGTGTGTGCTTTATACACAATAAAATACTCCCTTTATGATGCTAATAGATCTTTAAAAAATGAATAGCTTTGAGAAGCTGGAGCTTTAATACACAGATACAAAATTATGTCCTCAAAAATGTATAAATCACTACCACACTGTAACGCAATTAATTTTCATTGCTGCATTTGTGACCTACTTAGTCAGACCACAAACACTAATCTTGCCGGGTAATTAAAAGAGAGTAAATATCATTTGTCCAGTCCCCCAATGATTTGTTTTAGATGCTGAACAAATTCTCTGCTGTAAGTTTGTCGATAAGAATTCCTTGGCTACATACAGGGCTTTAATTTGCAGTTACTACTAATGAACCTTAATATCTGGTTCTTCTACATACATCTGGAAGATAACTAACTGTACGTTAATGTGCAATGGGAATATTTTACTCATATGTGATTCTTTGCTTTTGTTTTGATGAATGCATTAGTCTGATTTCAACAAGGCCTGGATGTATTGTACCAAAATGGCAAGCTTGTTGTAAAGTTTATTGATAACTAGCTGATATACCAGGCGTTGTTCACCGCCCCCCCCTCAAGATACATGCCCGTAAGGTAATCATCTTAAAGTAGTAGGCTGGTGCTAGGCGTGTGAGTTAACTTTTAAATGAATTAAATTCGTATCTTTTTCTTACATCTCTCATCCTCACAACAACCCTGCAAGGTAGGCTGGTGCTAGACCTGTGGTGTAACTTTAAAACGAAGTAAATTAATTCTTCTCTCTCTCTCTCTCTCTCTCTCTCTCTCTCTAACACCCAACACATGGGGGTTTCGGGGGTGCCGCCATGATTTTCCTTGTCCCAACAGAAAAAACGACAACTCCCGGCATGCCTTTTGCAGTGGTGCCGACTTGCCCAATGGGAGTCCTGCCACTGAGGCTCATGGAAAGTGAAGGCTGGCAGAGCCAGTCCATGCTGCACTGCACAATCGGTGCCCGTAGGCAGGCCAGGAGAGAGCAAGCAGGCTGAATGACAGTTAGCTTGGTCATTGCCATTGGCAACAGCCCTGGAGTTGCACCCTCCTCCCCTACCTCAACTGATGGTGCCAAGTGACCAAGGCAGCCAGCCCCAGGCTCTCTCCCTTCAGTCCCAAGATGGTGAGCCACTTCCAGATGGAGGGCTGCCAAAGCCCGATAAGCCTTCCCTCCCACCCAAGATATGCTGGGAGCCGTAGGCGTAAGCCTAGGTCTCTGAATATCATGTTAATCTTTGAACACCATCTCAGGTGTGGTGGGAGACAACTGGAGAGCAGGCCTTCTTAGTTGTGGCACCCTATTATCATTATTATTATTATTATTAAAACATTTTATAGCACCACCTTGCCATTTCTGGCATCGTGGCGCTTTACAATAATACATAAAACAATTTCGATTAAGAACCCTCGACCCACATTAAAATTTAAACCACCCCTCCCCCAAACTCATGTGAAAATAAGAAGAAGCGACAGCGGGAGCCTGTCTAATCTCCAGTGGCAAATTGTTCCATAACTGGGGGCCAACCACTGAAAAAGCCCTGGCCCTCGCACATTCCAAATTGTAGCAGGGGTGATCAGGTCACCCTGCCCTTGAGAGCAGGTCTGCCAATGGTGGGATACAGGAGCAAGGCGAGCACTCAAGTAACCAGGGCCCAAGCAGTACAGGGCTTTATACATAGGTAATAAAACCTTGTAGCGAACCCTAGCAGCCACCAGCAGCCAGTGGAGCTCTTGAAGCACCGAAGTGATAGAGGACCACTTCAGAAGCCCCTTGACCAACCTGGCTGCCACATTTTGTACAGCCTGTAGGTGCTGGATTTGCTTCAAGGGAAGCCCTGTATACAACAAGTTGCAATAGTCAAGCCTGGAGGTGACCAGGGCATGAACTGTGATGGGAAGATTGGCCTCTAACAAAAAGGGGTGAACTTGGCAGAGCATATGTAATTGGTAAAAACAGCTCTGGACAACAGCCCCCACTTGTGATGACATAGTTAGGGACTGGTCAAGAATGACACCCATGTCTCGTGCTTCAGTCACAATCCTTAGTCGGATTCCTGAAAATGAAACATCTGCAAGCTGCTACATTGAACCTGCCAGCCGCTGACCTCGACCAGCAACCAGCAACTCAGGGTACCTCTAGACGGCTTATTTGCACCTCCTTGACTTCGCTCTGATGGCATTTTGGACAGATGAGCAGGGTGCAAATCAGACGTCTATGCGATTTAAAGGGTCCATTAATGCGCATTTCCAAGGTGTCGATTTACCCCGACTTTAATTTTTTCTCCGCAGTTCGAGCGCATTTTCGTAACGTAACCAATATTGACCATTCACTTTAGTGCTAATAGTGGGTGTGGTTTGCTGGGCAGGGCTGGTGATGTCATGAGTGAATGACTGTCCCTTTTCTTTCTCTACCTGGCCACCCCTCCCACTTCCCCATTTACGTGTTGAGGTTCCGAGCAAATTCATTGTTGAGTGTCGTGATGGCTGACTCTTGCGAAAGGAAGGAGGTTGGAAAAAGGATGTGCGCTGTTCATTTTGAGTGCAATTTGAGATCCGCTAAGGCTTTGTATCTACTCCAGTTCCCTCCCTCCCCTCCCTTCTCTCTCTGTCTTGCTTTACCGGTTCCCCCCCTCATCTAGTCCCCCCAACATATGCCTGTAGATGCCTTTGTTCTTGATCATCACTATTACTAGTAACCTCACTCTGGTTTCTGCCAGGATGTGCTCTAATTTTGTCCCATAAGGGCTACAATTCAAGCCTCGTTGAACTTTGTGGGGCTTACTTCTGAGTAAATATGTGCATGCTTTGGAATCAACAAGCCTCTGATCCTCTTGCACGGGGTTACTCTTCGGGAAAACGCGGCATGATTTTTCACAGTAAAGTTTATAGACTGTTTATTGCTATCCAACAATTTCATACCAAATCTCATTAGCGAATGAGAATTAAAAAACAAAAACAAAAAAAACCCCGCTGACAATAAAGAAATCTAACAAATGACTGTAAATGAACAGGCAGGGAAATTGTGAAGGATGCAGCACAGGATCCATCACGGCAGGGCAAGTGTGCACGTCCAACCTTTACAAATAGAGTTCACATGTGAGATCGCAGGCAGGGTAACAGGTAACCAATGGTGGGAAATTCAGGTGGACAGGGGAAACCAACGGTGGGAAATGCAGGTGGGTGGTACTTTCCTCAACTTTTGTGCGGTGGTACCGAAAGCCACTAGGGCAGTACTTTCCTCAACTTTTTTTTGTTCAACTCGGATGCAATGTACGCATACAAACAATTGTAAAGTGTAGTATATAGAGCCAGTAATTCGAAGTCAGGGCTAGGGGTGTGCACTGGATCAGGTCCGATCTACAATCCGGAGCCGATCCAGGGGAAATCGGATACAATTACCCGATTTCCGATCACCCCTCTGGATCGTCCAATCTTTCCTGAACCAGTCCGGAAGGACCCTATCTGGTTCGGAAAAAATTGGAGGATTGGCGGGCGCCCGCTGGCGCCCGCTGCCACTTCCATTGGCGGGCGCCAACAGGTGCCCACCGATGGAAGTGGACAGCGGGGGGGGGGGGCTTACCTGCCAGTGCTGTCCGCTTCCATCGGCGGGTGCCAACAGGCGGGCGCCGATGGAAACGGACAGCCCTACCAGGTAAGGATCACGGGGGGGCTTACCTGGCGGCGCGTCCTCCTCCTTCCATTGCTGGCTCTAAACTACTGTGAACTAGGCCTCGCGGCCTAGTTTACAGGACAGCACCAGGTGATGATCAAGAATTGGTTTTTTAAGGAGTGGCTGCACACTAGCCAATTTTAGGCAAGTGGGCACCCTAACTTCCATTAGGGATGCATTCACCACTGCCATTAGAAGTGGAACCACCAATGACCAAGCAGGGCAGATCAACCAAGTTGGACAAGGGTCCAATCCACAGGTAGTAAACCAGAGCTGACGAAAAATCCTCTCCAGCTCAGTCAAAGATACTAGGCCAAAGCAATTAAACAGAGGTTGTGTCCTGGGAGCTTCCAGTGGCAACTCTGCAGGTAGACCCTGTTTGTGGATTTCTTTTTCCCAGGCAGGGTTGCCTAGTGACTGCATTAATGGTTTTTAAGTGCAAAGTGATTTTTTTTTAATTATTATTTTCCAAGGCCTTTTGACTTGATGAATTTTTTAATGCTGCATTCCCCCCTCCCCCCTGTTATAACTAAACCATAACATTCCAAGACAGCTGCAGGATGGTTTTTGTGTAAAATGTGTGACTGTGTTATTGAAACAGAAGAGTGAATGGAGGAATAACTGATAACTGAGACTAGAATGGAATGGTGGGTGGGGTTTGTAGCACGTAGAAGGAGAACCAAGACTGTTAGTGAGAGGTCATTAAAGTGGGAGCTGAGTTCGGATTGACAGTGACATGACTAATACATAGGGACCTGGTTTGTTAACCCATGTTTTATTTAAAATCTGCCAGTACTACACCTCCCAGTCTGCCTTTGGCGGCCCAAAAGTACCTGTGTTCTCTGAGAAGTGCTTCCCTCCTTTCCTTGCCGATGCTGCTCTTCGATAGAGCATCGAGGAGTAGCATCACTGAAGAGAGGAGGTAAGTGGCTGTCAGTGGATGTGCCCAGCTCCAGCCAAGTCTTGCTGGGATTGCCTCAGCCCACACTTTTCGCCCACCAAGTGCTCCATCAGGAAACTTTACTGAAGTGCTGGCCTGGCCCAGCCACTTGCCACCCTTCCTCAGGCCTGTTCCTGGGCATGCACAGGGTGCCTCCCCTCCCTCTTAAGGGCAAAGGCTGTGCATGCACTTCCCTCAGATTCTGAGGAAACAGCGATGTCAGGATGGGGTGCCTTTGAGCATGTTCAGAGTTTGGCCTCTCAAATCATGCTGTTGTGTCTTGTTATGATTTTAAAAGAATGCATGCTGGGTGGGAGGAGGCACCACAAATGGAGGCAGCCCATTTATGTGAGTTGTTTCCTTTTATGTGGAATTGGGTTGAATACTCGAGACCGACCTTAGGAGTCTAGGTTGTGAAAGGCATGCAGCAGCCACATGCCTGCAAACTCATAATGGTCGACAAAGGCTGGTAAATCTGGCCTCCTGCCAGAAGCATGCTGGGAGTTTTGCCCAAGGCATGCTGGAAGTTGTAGCTGTAAGCCTCGGTTTTTTATTAAGTTCTTTAAAAATACTTAAAATGCAAAATTTCATGTTTTTAGATTTTTCTGGTTCATTGTGGAGCCATACCTATCAGCATGCCAAATTTCAAGTTTCTAACTCATCTAGAAGTGGATAAACATTTCTGGACATACATCCCACACACATACTTTCAGCTTTATAGGTAGAGATTAGACCTGAGCAAAATGTGTTTTCCTCCCATGTAAGGTAATCCTTCATCTATTCACATGAGATTAGACTCATTGACTGGTTTCTCCAGGGAGAAAGTCTGGGCATATCCTTCTTATTGATGTCCTCTATCTTCTTCTAACTTTCAGGAGGTTTGTTATTTTCTTCACTTGGGAGCATGCATAAATCTTATCCTACATCAGATGTCTGAAGAGGTAACAGTTCAGAAATCTATCACCTCAGCTGACCACCTAATTCTGCTGTGTTGCAGCCACCTCAAGCAGTTGATTTGGGTGCCATAAAAGGGCAGCAAATTATCCATTATTTAATTTATTACTTACAGTTATTTATTTATTTTTACTGCCAGGGAAGTGGTGAGGTGCTTTTGAGATTTTCTGCTTCAGGTGCCAAAATAATTTTATTAGCCTTGGTTCATGTGTACTCGACACAGAGGTGCACCTGCTGCTCCGTCTCAGGCAGCAAAAATCCTGGGCTGGCCCAGTGTGCATAGACCAGGCCTGAGTACCAGTTGCTGCAAGGCAAAGAGTAGTCAAGGACTGTTGCCATTAGGACCTGCTTGTGGGCTTCCAGGCTGTACGATGGACAAAATGAACTTTTAGTCTGAACTATCTAGGGTGACCATATGAAAAAGAGGACAGTTGTATTGAAAAGGGAATTTCAGCAGGTGTCATTTGTATGCATGCAGCACGTGGTGAAATTCCCTCTTCATCACAATAGTTAAAGCTGCAGGAGCCCTGCCCTCTTTTGTATCTGGTCATGCTAGGAAGGGCTCCTGCAGCTGTAACTGTTGTGATGAAGAGGGAATTTCACCAGGAGTTGCATGTGTACAAATGACACCTGCTGAAATTCCCTTTTCTGTACAACCGTTATAATTACAGAAGCCCTGTCCTCCTTTTTATATGGTCACCTTTGAACTATCAAAGATATTCATATGAGCTGAACTTTGTGGGAGTTCCACCAGCTTTTTACTGGCACTGCTGGAGTGCCTTTAACAGCAACTTAACATGCAGATGTGAGGCACATAAGTTAAGCTTTTCCTCTCATGGAGGTCAAGTGATGGGAATAAATAGGGAGCACAAAATAATACTAACAGCGCAACATTTCATATCAGTATACAAAAAGTTATATTAGAGGTGTGTGTGTGTGTGAGAGAGAGAGCCTATCTACACCACTGTTTTACAACAGTTTAGAACAGTTTTAAACTGGTTAATAACCGTTATTAACCGGTTTAAAACTGTTATAAACCGTTTTAAAGCAGTAGTGTAGATAGGCTCTTGACTAGTTATAGTTCTGTATAGGGTGACCATATGAAAAGTAGGACAGGGCTCCTGTATCTTTAACAGTTGCATGGAAAAAGAAATTTCAGCAAGTGTCATTTGTATGCATGCAGCAGCTGGTAAAATTCCCTCTTCATCACAACAGTTAAAGCTGTAGGAGCTATACTGAAGTGACCAGATACAAAAGAGGGCAGGGTTTCTGCAGCTTTAACTGTTGTGATGAAGAGGTGATGCATACATATAAATGACACCTGCTGCAATTCCCTATTCTCTGCAACCGTTAAAAGATACAAGAGCCCTGTCCTCCTTTTCATATGGTCACCCTAGTTCTGTAGAGCTCTTTAAGTGTACAAACAGAGAATCCACTTCATTGTGCTGCATCTTTAAAAAGCACAGTGAGTAAGTGACTTACGCCTTTACCAATATGGCTGGAAAGGTAGCAGTTGTATTCAGCTTTTTATCATACAAAAAAAATGTTTATAGCTGTTTTGTATTTTGTTGTTGTTTGGCCTGCTGATTGTAATTTGTGAACCTCAGAGAAACTACCTTGAAACTCGACTCTATGCTAGAATTAGAAAAATATTGCTTTAAGGTATATATGGCTGGTTTTTTGAAATATTTTGCCTGTTAGAAGATGCAGATCCAGGATTATGCATTTTCACATAACCTTTATTGCACCCATAAATATATTTACACATTAAAGGTGCATGGAGGTAGTGCTGGAATTGTGGAGGAGATTACACACATACCATAAAAGCTAAGAAATGCAAATTTAAGGGTGAACGGCACCATGGGCCTTTAATATGTAGTCACCATGGGAGCTTTAAGGCAGCAGCTAACGTGGGGCCCTTCCATGCTGTGATTAGTTATTGAAAGACATGTAGCACATTTTAGCCCTTACTGGTACATTTTATTCATTATAATTAGTGAAGCCACAGAATTAGAGAAAAACAAGTTAAGACTTGTGGGGGTGGTTGAAAGAGGTCGGCATTACAGAGCAATGGCCCACAGCAGCCTTTGTTAAAAGTTGGCAAAGTCAAAGTTGACCTCTTGTTTGCTTTAGAAATGAGTTGAAGATAGAGTTGCCGTGTTGCAACCTGGAGAAACTATTTTTACTTTTAAGCTGTGCCAAATATTCACTAATTTGGATAATCACTTTAAAATTAGCGTATTTGATGCAGCCAAATTAATTACAAAACCTGCTAATCTTAACAAACATTTGTACTGGTTGGCACCCGTTTGTTTGCCCTGGCAGCAACTGCTGCTTCCTAGTCTCATTTCTCTTCCTCTTTGCTCTCACTGTCCTCGACCTCATTTGCCCTCAATGCCACTTAATCTATGCTTGACATGATTTTGTCAGTGAGATCATAATGCTACATCTGATGTCACAGATGCCTGTAAACTTAAACACATGACTCTCCGCAGCCGATCAGATTAAACACTAGTAAGGACAAGTGAAGCCAAGGACAGCGAGGGCAATGTGGGGAAGGATGCTATACATTGAAACAATGCAGATATGTTGAAAGATCATCAAAAACAGGAGGTGTTATTCAACTAGGAGGAGGGCTTTCTCTGCTGTGGCACCCCGGCTGTGGAATGAGCTCCCCAGAGAGGTTCGCCTGGCGCCTACTTTGTACTCTTTTCGTCGCCAGGTGAAGACCTTTTTATTCTCCCAGTATTTTAACAGTTAAATTAACTCAATTTTAATCCTTGCTGTTTTAAATTTGTATTTTAATCTGTATTAATTCTGCTGCTTGGTTTTATTCTGGTTGTGTTTTTATATTGTATGTTATTCTGTGTTTTTAGATTGTGCCTTGTTTTATATATTTTAAAATGATTTCATGGTTTTAATTTTTGTGAACTGCCCAGAGAGCTTCGGCTATGGGGCGGTATAAAAATGCAATAAATAAATAAATAAATAAACATTCACAGGAATTAACACAAAAATATCTAGTTTTCACTCAGTTCTACCTTTAACTGTACTGATGCAGTGAGAGATGCTACCATTGCTGTGCCTCCTATTCCATGTAATCCACCACTCTACCGCCTCCGACAACTGTCCTCTTGCTTCAGTTCATGGGGAAGGCGGGAGAATAAAGACAGGGAATATTGGAGAGATGTGGGGAGGGAGAGGCAGAGGCAGAGGGAGATGGAGGGAGAGAGAGAGAGAGAGAGAGAGAGAGAGATTCTCCACACAAGGTTTATATCGTGCGATCAGAATTGGTTGCTCAGGGAAGTTTGTGGGTCCTTTAAATAATGTTGAAAACCTCCAGCGTCCCTCCTGTGGTTTATGGCCTTTATCACACATACCATTTCCGCCCCGGATTGCTTCTGCGGGTTCCCCCTCCATTTCCTATGTGAATCTAGTGTTTCGAATCACACGTGGTTGGTTTTGCTCTGATACCTCAGCTCAGCCTGCTGAACTTGCCTGAAACGGACTTTACCTGTTCAGGGTTAAATCGAAACAGAAACTAAAAACGGAGCACTCAGGGCACGAGAGCAGCGTGAGGGGGACGACGTCATGCGAGTCCCGCGCTGAAGAAGTGGATCAAAGTCACGGTGAGTGTGCTTAAAACCACGCATGTGATAACGGCCCTATAGCAATTGATTGGAGTAAGGGCCGTTATTCCAATCTATTGGCTGTATGAAATGACGTCATTGCACAAAATCATAGTGTCATCTAGTGGTTGTAAACTGAAACATATAGAACTTGCTGAGAAAGGACTTTCCTCAATTCAAACCATGAGCTCCATCGCACCAGCGACTTATTGCACATTCACCATGCCTCGTATGTGGGTTTGCAGCGCGGGACTCACATGATGTTGTCCCTGTCCGCTTCTTCCCCTCTGATTTTCAATTTATCTTGGAGCGGGGAAAGTTTTCCCCCCTCCATGCGTAATAAGGCACTCCTTCCCACCCCATGGATTGCTATCCTTCCGCTCTGTCGGACCCATACCGTTTTTCGTTGGGGGTGTGTGTGTCAAAGGGTGGTCTCGCTGACCAAAGAGGAGGGTGGGGTGGTTCTCCCCTCAACTGCTCAACCGTGAAGGGGGAGGGAGAGAGGACCCATTCAACTCTATGTTCTGAGTAGGCACAAGCAGGGGTACATTTTTGCCTTATAAGAAATGGGGGGGGGGAATCTCAAAAGAAACTCCAGCAAAGTGCGGGTGCGCCAGGATGGGTGGGGTGGGGTGGCGGTTCACCCCCAGGCCTCCCTAGAACTGCAAAGCTTCGCAGTTAAAGATTTTCTTTTTTAAAAAAGAATAATGGAGCGAGGCCTCCTGCGCGCCTGGTTACACGAGCTGCAGTGCACGTTCACTCCTCCTCCCCTGTAAACCGTTCCCAAGCCAAGCGGCAGCAACAGCCTCGGCTCGTGTGCTCCCTCCGGCTTCCTACAAATGGCCTCCCTTTCTTCTCTCCCCAGAGTTTGTTTAATAGGATCTTAAGGGAAAGTATAGTATGTTGTTTTTACTGTAATTGCACAGTTTCAGACTGCCGTACTACTGTATTTGCACAGAAATAATTTAATTTTTTAAAAAAAAATGAACTGCAGGGGAAAGGAGAACATAGGAAGCGGGGCGGGAGATTTTGCCGGCATAGTAGCGATACAGGTGAAAAGATACATGAGCTGAAATAACACGACACCACACAGGCATGAAAGTGCCCAGCGCTTGACTCGCTAAGGAAACGGAGTGGGAAACCATGGATGTGAACCGGGGGGAAAAGTAGGTGTGATGGAGCTCCATGTCTCTGCCATGTAAAGGAACCAATCGTAATCCCTTAAACAATCCAGAAGCAGAAAGCAGGATTTTAGCCTCATATAATGAACCACAGGGAGAGAGAGAGAGAGAGAGAGAGAGAGAGAGAGATTTTTAGGGACCTTTTTAGGCCAGAAAGGTGCCATAGAGTATTTGAAAACAATTCTAAATCAATGGATGGTGCTGCTCGAAAATAAAAACAGGTCCTTCAGATTGAGTCCCACCAATACATAGCTGTAGCAACCATTAAGCTGCACAGCTAAGATATTATAAACAGGAATCGCCCTGCTGTGGCCAGCCAGTGCTCTTGGTGGGCTACAAAGAGGCTCCTAAATTTATTTATTTTCTTTTTGGCCTTGCAAAGTATCTGATTGCTTTTCTACCACAATACTCCGAGTCCCACCCATCCCATTTTGCAGGTTAGCTGCTTACCCTCCCCTTGTCCTCACATCACACAGTCACTCCTGAGGAAATGCATTTCAGCAGGTTACATGACCCTTTCATCCACATCAAAGAGATAAAAACTGGGAGCACCTGTGCTGAGGAGCCCAGGTGTGGTGTGAGGAGAGTCCAACTGTCAGTAGGCAGAAAGAATGCTGGCAACTCCTTTCATTTCCCCCTCATTTTGAACCAACTATTAGGTCTTTTTGTATACATTGGAAAAGTTAGTGGCCAATCTGCAGTAAGAAAATATTTGGCTTTGTAGGGGAAAAAGCCAGTATGGGGGCATTTCTTGATAGATCGCTTCCAAGGAATGTTATGAATGCAACATTAGGAAACAAAATGGATCAGATGAATGACTAGCGAGTCAGACTAGAAGCTTTATTTTGGTACTATCTATCCAAAGTTAATTGTTTATCGTGAGCCTATCTACACATGCAGGATAAAACACTTTAAAAACATTTTGAAAACTGTATATGGAGTGTGTCCTGAGCCCCAACAGTTCTCAAAACTGTCAGCCTATCTACACTACTGCTTTAAAACAGTTTAAAACAGTTTAAAACAGTTTATAACAGTTTTGAGAACTGTTGGGGCCCAGGACACACTCCATATACAGTTTTCAAAACATTTTCAAAGTGTTTTATCCTGCGTGTGTACATAGGCTCTAAGTCTCACTGATTCCAATGAAAGAGTGCTTAACTTTAATGTTGGATCATGTCTTCCAAACACTTAACTTGAATTAACTTTAAGCCAAAGGGGTTTGATTGGGTAGGTTCAGGAGGTTATTAATACCTGCTTGAGAGAAGGAGGAGTCCTTGAAGGAGGTATTTGTGAGACCATTCCTTAATTCCTCACTGGATCCTGAAGACAGTAACAAGTATTGTTCAATTGCAAATATCTCCTTTGTAGGGTGACCAGACGCCCGGATTTGTCCGGACATGCCCGGGAAATGGGGAGCAAATCCGCATCTGGCCGGAAAAACTGTTTTGGGGGGCCAAATCTGGAAATTTAGCCCCCCAAAAGGGTGACCAGATGGCCCTGGGGCGATCCGGGCCAACCGGGGGGCGGCGGGGGCAAACTGGGGCGGCGGGGGGGTCACGCGGCGGTGGCAGGAGGCTGGCGGCGCGAGGCACTTACTGGCTGGGGCGTCCGTTTCCCTCCGGTGCTCGGAATCTACTGAGAAACAGGCTTCGCGGCCTGTCCCTCAGTAGCGCGCCGGGCAGTGCGGCGCGGGGGGCGGGGTGGCGCAGGGGGCGGGGGGGCAGGGCAGTGCGGCACGGGGGGGCAGCGCGGCGCGGGGGGGCAGCGCGGCGCGGGGGGAGTGGCGCGGAATGGGTGGGGGGGCAACGCGGCACGGCACGGCACAGGTGGGGGGGGCGTGGCGCGGGGGGGCGGCGTGGCGCGGGGGGCGGCGCGGCGCAGGGGGCGGCCTGCACGAGGCACTTACCTGCTGGGGCATCCACTTCCCTCCGGTGCTCGGAATCTACTGAGAAACAGGCTTCGCGGCCTGTCACTCAGTAGCGCGCCGGGTGATGACGTCATCACCCGGCGCGCTACTGAGAGACAGGCCAGGAAGCCTGTTTCTCAGTAGATTCTGAGCACCGGAGGGAAGCGGATGCCACAGCCGGTAAGGAGCGCGGGGGCGGGCAGCGCGGGGGCGGGCGGGGTGGCACGGCGCGGGGGGGCAGCGCGGGACGGGCGGTGACGCGAGGCATGCGGGCGGGGGGCGGCGCGGGGCGGGGCAGCACGGGCGCGCGGTGGAGGGGTTGTTTTGGGTGGGTGGGGTGGCGGGGGGGGGGTTCCAGGATTTTGATCCTCAAAATCTGGTCACCCTACATTTGGGGTAAGGTGGTGGCCTAAATCCAACCATGAACAACCTAGAAAGAGAACCCATGATTTGTAGTTGTGTTGTGAACTCTGGATTGTTTGTGCTTAACATCCCATAGTTAAACCATAATGCAGGGGTCACATATAACAATAACCCACAATTCAACAACAACCCATATTCAACCCATAATTTGGGTTGTTATTACCTGCGAACTAGGTTCCTGTATCTCCTTCCACACTTCTCTGGAGGGTACCTTAAACTTCTGGAGTAGGTTTTCAGGGCTTGCAAGGGACTACAGTGGGAAAGGGAAATCAATAAAATCCCTCTCCTTCTGTCAGTGGGAGCATTCCCTGAGCAATCTCTACATAGGGGATTTATAAAAAAAAATAATGTTAACAGATTCAGGACAGGCAAATGAAAGTACTTCTACATAATTAATGGATGGAATTAACTGCCATGAGTTATGATGGCAGCCATTGGCTCAGATCATAGCCACTGTGTGGCTCTCCAGATGATGTTGGATTCCAACTCCCATAATTTCTCACCACTACCTAGGCTAGCTATGGCTGGTGGGAGCTGTAGTGCAACAGCATCTGGAGGGCGAAGCATTCCCCGTCCCTGGCTTAGATGTCTTTAAAAGGAGATGAGACAAATTCATGGAGGAGGGGTCAAACAATGGCTGTTTGCCCAATAACTAAATATAGCCTCCATTTTTCAGAGGCACGGTACCTCTCAATACCAGTTCCTGCTAGACAAACAGCAGAGGAAGATCTTTAGATCCTGCTTGTGGGCTTTTTGGGAACCTCTGATTGGCTGCTGTTTGCTGAATAAGCTGGACTTTTTGTTCAGATTCAGAAGGGTTCTTATGTTTTCACAAGCTGGAAACCTAACCTTCAAAGCCACCTGTGTTAGACAACACAAAATGCCAGCTCCCTGCATCCTTTCCATGTTGCTGAATATGTTTGAGTTGCAGGCTAGTCTGTAGGAAGTGAAATTAACTATCCACACATTATGAAATAAAAGGTTTATTAAGCACTCTAGTTTTTAAAACATTACACTGTTTTGAATGGTTTACTATTGCAATAGCTTCAGAAGCCAATGCAAGAACAGTCAGGGCACATGGAGAGGAGCCCACCCATTATGCCTGCCTCACCTCCATTTCTCCACAAGATGGAGGACCTGAATACAGTGCGCCCACATAATAATAACAATTTATTTCTTACCCGCCTCTCCGTCTGGATCGAGGCGGGGAACAACAACATGATAAAATACATAAAACTGATTAAAACATGACACATACTATTAAAACTGCATAAAAATCCTAAAACATTCTAAAAATCCAATATGAGTAGGCCCAAACTACTTGGCCAATTACTGGAATATTTTCTGGGGGAATGACCACATGATTTTGGCCTATGCACTTTGGAGCTTATATATGTAGGTTATATTTGGACATTCTATCGCCACATGGATTTATGGCAACGGTGAACACATGCCCCAGGTGTTCAGGGAGGGCAATCAAACATTCACATCTCCTCCATCTGTTCAGCAAGATCAAGGGAGAGTCATATCATTTTTTTCTGATCCACAGAAAATGAACTCAGTATACAACAAGGAACGTGCAGTAACATGTTTGAAAAGAGTTTCTGTGAGAGAACAGAAGTGTAACAAGTATACAAGAGTGTTACTATTTTCACATCTAAAATGTTGGAGGCATGACTAAAATACTTTTCCAATGATTGTTCAGGATGGTTAGTCATGACAGATACTGACATCAAAACAATGTGCTTGTGATGTAGATATATCAGTAGAATTATGCCCACTTCTCTTTCCTACTGACCTGGCTTCTGTAGAGGAAATTTACTGGAAGACTATTGTATATCGAGGAGGTAGATGTAACATGCTACAGCTGCTTCTTTCATGCCTGGACCTTCATAACCAGGTCTCTCTAAGGGTTAAGGGCCTTCAAGCTTCTTGGGTTTATCTTCTGTTTTTCAAGTTTAGATTTCAACTCAGGATGGTACGACTTTGGAATGCGGGAGGGTCTCTCGATTCATTAGGTTGGCTGCTGTCCACTCACTTTAGCTTATCTTTTGGGTGGGATAATGAATGCCTAATCATCATGAGACTGAGATTTTGACCATCACAACAGGTGTGATTAATTAAGGTGCTGTGAAGAACACCACGTAGTCACAGGAGAACACAGGTATAAAAGTCCCTCCAATGGGCCACTTGGGCTGCCTCTACAAGAGAGGTTTAAAGCTCTTTCAAGGCTGATTAAAAATTTTACCTCTACAAGAGAGGAGCGCAAATTGGGGGCTGAGACGCTTTAAACTTCCGATTATGCGCATTATCGAATGTGCGTTAAACCGCGAGTTTTAATTTGCAGCGGCAGTTAAAGCACCTTTCCACCATGTAAACATGCGATTCTCCGCATGTCAACAAGTTTAAAGCGCATTTTGGTCGTCCCGTAATGCGCTTCACCGCCTCTCGTACAGAGGTATTAGGAGTAAATGCGCTTCTGCGAATATGCGCATAATCGGGCAGCCAGGCACCAAAGCGAATCATTCTAGAGGGGGTCTCGGTCTGAGCTTCAGCACAGACTGGGACCACAGAGGTGCTGCACGATTCACCAACTGGGGTCTCTCTGCTGTTGTCTTTCTGGGGCTCCCAACAACAGAACGGGGACATAAGCTATCTTGCTCAGTTTTGCTTGATAATATCATATGTTTAGTTGTAATATTTTGCCTGCTAGTTAATAAAATCTTTATACTTCTACTCACGCATATGGTTATTGCTTCTGAATCTGAACTCCTTTACTTTTGGCAAGACAGGTTCTCAACACCATTTCCCTACCTTCAACCCACTGGCCTGATAACCCTTGTTTCTGTTTCATCCACCATGGGGTTTCTAAGTTTCCCACTTACATGGTCTCAGTTCTTCTGTCCCAACTCCATTTTATATGTTATAAAGCATAAATTGAGAATGTTCTTGGACTGCAAATCCCATCATGCCTCACCATTGGCTAAGTTGCAACTGATGGGAGTTGCAGTCTAACATCTGGAAGGCTGCATGTTCTGTATCCTGTTATAAAGTAACACAACCAGTAGTTACTGCGGAGATCCAGGTTCTAGTTCCCATTCGGTCAGGAAGCTCACTGGGGGGGGGAGGGGGATGACAACTTCTATTTGGCTCCGCTTTGGCTACTGACTCCCCCAAAACCCTGCAGCATCGCTGCTGCAAAGCAGCAACTATAGCGTTACAAGGCAGGATTAAGTGTGGCCTTTCCAGGCTGGAAAATTCACAGCGCTGTTCACACATGGCAGTGATGCGCAGCACATATCAAGGGACTGAAAACTTCCCAAAGCATTTTTGTTTTGTTTTCAGTTGTGTCGCTTATTGTATTGTGTGGAGGGTAACACGCCGCTCACAAACTACTGACGCTATGCTATTCCGCCCAAATAAGCAACTGAGAGAAACAACTGGCTTGTAAGTTGTTTAGCTCAAAGCCAGTTGTTTAAAGTGTTGTGTGGAGGGCCTGCCCATAGAGGCAGGCGGCAAGAGTGACCAAAACGGCGGCTGCCACTCTGCTACAACTGGCGCAACTTGCAGAGGCTGCTGGGATAGAACTGGGAGGACTGAGGGAGGAGGGAGGGTGGGGAGAGGGGCGGGGGCTGTGTCAATCAAATGCTGGGTTGACTATTAGTCCACTCAACGCTAGGCTGACCAGATAAAATCCAGGTCAGGGCTCATGTAACTTTAACAGTTGTAGGGAAAAGGGAATTTCAGCCAGAGTCATTTGTATGCAATTAGTTCCTGGTGAAATTCCCTCTTCATCACAACTGTTAAAGGTGCAGGCACAATACTAGAGTGACCATATACAAAAGGAGGCAGGGCCCCTACAACTTTAACTGTTGTGATGAAGAGGGAATTTCACCAGGAACTAATTGCATACAAATGACACTGGCTGAAATTCCCTTTTCTCTACAACTGTTAAAGCTACATGAGCCCTGACCTGGATTTTATCTGGTCACCCTACTCAACGCCAGCCCCAACCACCCACAGTTGTGTAGGAATATGTTGTGTGGGGAGTACCCACAAAATAACCAACTGTGAGTTGGCAACTCAACCCACCATTGACTAATGTGTTGTCCAAATGCAGCCACTGTCTCTCAGCCTACCCTACCTAGGGTGACCAGATAAAATCCAGGTCAGGGCTCATGTAACTTTAACAGTTGTAGAGAAAAGGGAATTTCAGCCAGTATCATTTGTATGCAATTAGTTCCTGGTGAAATTCCCTCTTCATCACAACAGTTAAAGTTGCAGGCACTATACTAGAGTGACCATATACAAAAGAAGGCAGGGCCCCTGCAACTTTAACTGTTGTGATGAAGAGGGAATATCACCAGGAACTAATTGCATACAAATGACACTGGCTAAAATTTCCTTTTCTCTACAACTGTTAAAGTTACATGAGCCCTGACCTGGATTTTATCTGGTCAGCCTAACCCTACCTGCAAGGGTCGTTGTGAGGATAAAATGGAGGAGGATCATGTATGCTGCTTTTGGCTCTTTGGAGGAAAGGTGGGATACAAATGTAATAGACAGATAGAATCTACACTGCAGATTTAGACCCCCTCTAGATGGATTCCATTTGACGCCTGGTTAGCCGATTATGCGCATAATCGCTGAAGCGCTTTATCGTAAATGCTTGTATGCAGGAGGTAATTGAGCACTCAACTGGTGACCTTACCGGTTGTTTCAAATGCGCTTTTCAAGTAGTTAATGCGGAGAATCGCTTGTTCACATAGTCAAAATGCGCTTTAACGGCCAGAGTAAAATAAAACTCGCTATTTAAGGCTGCCTCTACAAGAGGCATTTAAAACTCTTTCAAGGCACATTCAAAAATGTACCTCTACAAGAACGGAGTGCAAATCGGGCGTAGAGGCACTTTAAACATCTGATTATGTGCATTATCGAATGCGCGTTAAATAGCGAGTTTTATTTTGCTCTGGCCGTTAAAGCGCATTTTGACTATGTGAACAAGTGATTCTCCGCATGTCAACATTTTAAATCGCGTTTCGGTCGTCCAGTAATGCGCTTCGCCGCCTCTCGTACAGAGGTGTTAGGCGTAAATGCGCTTCTTCGAATATGTGCATAATCGCCTAACCAGGCGTAAAGGCGAATTCTTGTAGATGAGGCCTAACGCGCATAATCAAAGAGAAAACGTGCCTCTACGCCCGATTTGCGCTCCGTTCTTGTAGAGGTAAATTTTTTAATGCACCTTGAAAGAGCTTTAAATGCCTCTTGTAGAGGCAGCCTTTAACTGATGTAAGAATCATTTCTTGTTCCCTGAGAATTGTAGTTAGGAGAGGGCAAGCTAAGGATTAGAGAATCCTCAGCATGCTTACCAAACTTCAGTGGCCAGGATTCTTTGGGGGAACTCATTGTAGTGAAAGTGGTACAAAACTAATGATGTTTGTGTAGTGCCCCTTTTCCTAGAGGGGGTAATGATCTCAATAACCTGCCAGAAGAACCTCCTCTACCTAAAGTTTCATGTGGGGAAACTGTTTAACTATCACAGAGGTGGGGATAGGGGGGAAAGCTCCTTTTCAACAAAACTGCTGTGCATCAATTATAGCTGCAAGAATAAGATTTCTTCCCCAAGTTCAACTTGTTCATATTGATGGCAGTGAAGATGTATGCATATTCGATCCTAGGGCAGGATTTTTAAATGTATGTTTTTGCAGTCAATGTATCTTGCTGTACGGTAGTTTATGGACTTTAATATGCTATATATATCCACATAAAAAGTCACAGGCACGGCTGCACCCGTGTGATAAGTTTGCTTCTAAATGTTCCAAAGATTAGCATTTGTAGGATTGTTTACAGTTCAGCTGCGGGAATGTTCTCATTCATATTATATATAGGGAACTGTTTATCCATAATTTTAAATTGCAAACGCCAATACAGTATTTCCACATACTGGGATTCTCCACCACCACCCGCCACCCCCTACACACACACACACACACACACACACACACACACCCCTCGTTGCCATCAGATGGTACAGCACAAATTATTCCAGCACTCAGATCAATTGAATTTTAAGCAGGCAAATATAAGAGTCCGCAGTGTGCCTTGCTTGCTTTTATCAATGGCTGTAGTGCTGGCCTGTTTGATCACATGCAGCAGAACAAACACAGCTCATTAATCAGCACTTTGCTCCTTTTCATTCACAGGCCCTCTGAAAAATTCTTTGGCACATCCCTTGCTGCAGAAAGAATGAAAATGTGTATAAGGGGAGGGGGGTTGTGTTCTGTAATTTAAGATAAGTTAAGCTCTAGTAAATGTGGCACATAGCTACTCTGCAAAAAAGAAGTTAGCTGTCTATCTCTCATGCCCATGTCTGGCAATGTAGTATCTAGGAGACGGTCTTTTACAGGTCTGAGCAGTTCCGTTAGGTATCCAGTATTACAATTTTTTAAAATGCACAATAACAATAACTAACCCTGCAATCCTATGCACCAGGGATGGAGAACATGTGGCCCTCCAGATGTTCTCAGGATGCAATTCTCATCATCCCTCATCGGCTAGGGCAAATGGAAGTTGCAATACATACTTGCCTGAAAGTAAGTCCCATTGAATTTAATAGGGCTTACTTCTGAGTAGACATGCATAGGATTGTGTTGCATGAGTAAAGCTGTAATCTCAAAGTTATGTAAGAAAAGTAAATTGTAGAATTTATTTATTATTTATTAAATATATGCATTTACTATTATTAAAATATATTTATGCCATATTTCAGCCAGCAGGCCCTCATATATATATATATATATATATATATGCTTTTTTAAAGGAGCAAAAGAAAAATTAGGTGTTGGACCAGCTGTGAACCCATTAACAATTACTGAGTGAAACAAAAAAGTTTTATGCCCCCTAAAAGTAAACAAGGAATGGGCTAATCTAATCTCCCTAGAGAGGGAGCTCCATAATCAGGATGCTGCCACAGAAAAGGCCCTGTCTGGTGTTCCAATCAACCTAACTCGGTTTAGTGGTGAGGCATAAAGCCAGGGCTGAGATGAAGATCATAAACTACAGGCACCTTCCTACAGAAATAGGTGGTCTTTTGTGGACGATGTGTGACAAGATCCAGAAGTAAACGTCTTGAATGGCATGAACACATTCAAGCAGTCAATTATGTCCTATTTGATCCAGGAGTACAAGCTTAGTATGGATGAACGTGGCCTCTGGGGAAGTTGACTCAAGTCTTAAGACTCATGTGACTCCAGAATTAGAAGGTTTTATATCAAGCTTCAAATAAAGAATTGGAAGCACTACAAAGATCATAACTAAGCCTATGAGGTCGAGGGCTGTAGCCAGGGCTGTGGGTATTTTGTCACCGGGCTCTTTTTGAGGCAACCCCTTGGATCAGAGATTCTCAGGAGGGCATTGCCAGCTCTGGTTGGGAAAATACTCTCCTGTTCCACCACATACACTGCTTCTAAAATGTCCAACAATTATTCATTTCCCCCTCTGTTTTGTTAACAGAAAAGCCTGGCATTGCTATCAGTTATTTTTTCCATGGGTTGCCCAAACATTTTTGAACACCCCCTATTTCTAATGTTCAACACGGGCTTCCTAGCTGAAGTGAGATGCCAGGTTAAAATGCATTAAGATAACACATCTTTCCTCAACGTTTGCAATTTGTCTTTTTGCAAAGATGGATATTTTTCATATTTTTGGCAGGTCACGAGCTAACATGGCTCTGCTCTGTTGACGTTATTATTTATGCTCTGCAGCAACGTTATCAATGATGTTGTCAGCACCACTTTAGCATAAGGAGGCTGCTTAAAACTGTATTGATTTTTTGTTGACTGAATGGTAAAAACGATTGGACAAAATAGGATTTAATTTTTTTCTAAGAGTTTTAAATTTTTTGTATCTACGTTTCCTTAGAAGAGTTTGGATTTTAGATATGTTCTAAGTTGTAAGCGTTGGTGAAAGAAAGCAGGTATGTTCAAGGCTAGAACACCAGCATAAGATTTAGCCGTGGTAGGAGAGCACTACCATAAGGGAACAAATACTGATTGAGGCAGATCCATGGTTGCTATGGAGGCCATAAAATCCTGAACTGCACAACATAAAAGGACTATGGCATAGATGTTCGAGTCCCCAAAATCTTAAGCCGGAGGTACTCTAGCACTACCCCCAAGATTACCTTTACCAGTTCAGACAGTGGGGTGGGCAGTACACCAACAGAATCCCAGTTCTTTCATGAGAAACCACCATCATGTCAATATATTTGTAATTAGGCCATCTGGATAGCATGATAGACATCTAAAAAATACCTTTCAGAAACATTTCAAGGTAGAAGAAACATTGGTAGGATTCCTCAGAGGCTGAAAAAAAATAAGCAGCCCCTGAGGAAGGACATTTCCAAAACACATTGGGCAGAATGTTCCCCCCCCCCAAAAAAAAACCCCTAAGAACTTTTGTTCTCTTGTGTTTATGACACACAAGTGCCTTCCCCTCTTGTTGTGTCCCTGCAACTGTACAAAGAATTATATTTATTTATTACATTTATATAAAAACAGTATACATTTAAAACATCTGTGAACTCTCACCCAGGCCTAAATATAGTTCTGGGGTCAATTAAAAACTCAGTACATGCTGTTAAATATTAAGTTCCTGGAAGAAGAGGAAAGTCTTGACCTGGTGCCAAAAATATAACAATGTTCGCGCCAGGCAAGCCTCGTCGGGGAAATCATTCCATAATTTGGGGGCCACCACTGAGAAGGCCCTCTCCCTTGTTTCCATCCTCCGAGCTTCCCTCGGAGTAGGCACCCGGAGGAGGGCCTTAGATGTTGAGCATAGTGTATGGGTAGGTTCGTGTGGGGACAGGCGTTCCGTCAGGCACTGTGGTCCCAAACCGTGTAAGGCTTTATAGGTTAAAACCAGCACCTTGAATAGGGCTCGGAAACATACAGGCAGCCAATGCAAGCGGGCCAGAGTCAGTTGTATACGTTCGAACCTCTTGGTCCAGGTTGTTAATCTGGGCGCTGCATTTTGCACAAGCTGCAGCTTCCGAACCGTCTTCAAAGGCAGCCCCACGTAGAGTGCATTGCGGTAATCTAGCTTGGAGGTTACCAGAGCACAGACAACTGAAGCCAGGTTATCCCTGTCCAGATAGAGTCTTAGCTAGGCCAACAACTGAAGTTGGTAGAAGGCACTCCATGCCACTGAGGCCACCTGAGCCTCAAGTGACAGAGATTTATTTTATTTATTTATTTACTGCATTTTTATACCTCCCAATAGCCGAAGCTCTCTGGGCGGTTTACAAAAATTAAAACCATAAAAACCATTCAAAATATAAAATGTCGACAGTATAAAACCTAATTTAAAATACAATATAAAACACAATCAGGATAAAAACCGAGCAGCCATGCAGAAATTGATGGGGTTTAAAATACAAATTTAAACAGTAAGGTTAAAAATCAAACTGAAGAACTGTTAAAACACTGTGAAAATAAAAAGGTCTAGGAGAACGCCCAAGCTATGAACTTGCTCCTTCAGGGGGAGTGCAACCCCATCCAGAACAAGTTGAGCACCCTCCATCTGGTCAGCAGAACCCCCCACTAACAGCATCTCAGTCTTGTCTGGATTGAGTTTCAGTTTATTAGCCCTCATCCAATCCATTGTCGCGGCCAAGCACCAGTTCAGCACATCCACAGCCTCACCTGATGAAGATGAGAAGGAGAAGTAGAGCTGTGTGTTATCAGCATACTGATGACAACGCACTCCAAAACTCCGGATGACCGCACCCAACGGTTTCATGTAGATGTTGAACAGCATGGGGGACAAAACTGTCCCTTGCGGAAACTCATTGGAGAATCCACGGGGTCAAGCAATGTCCCCCAAGCACCACCTTCTGGAGCCAACCCGCCAAGTAGGAGCGGAACCACTGCAATGCAGTGCCTCCCACTCCCAATGTAGCCAGTCATTCCAGAAGGATACCATGGTTGATGGTATCAAAAGCTGCTGAGAGAGCAAGGAGAATCAACAGAGTCACACTCCCTCTGTCTTTCTCCCGACATAGGTCATCATACAGGGCGAACAAGGCTGTTTCCATACCAAAACCAGGCCTGAAACCTGACTGAAATGGCTCCAGATAATCAGTCTCATCCAAGAGCGTCTGGAGCTGGCCCACAACCACTCGCTCAAGGACTTTGCCCAGGAATGAAACATTTACCACCGGCCTGTAGTTATTAAGATTTTCTGGGCCCAGGGAGGATTTCTTCAGGAGTGTCTTCAGGAGTGTCTTCTTTCAGGCGGCCTGTGACCACTTCCTCTCGCAGAAAGGCATTAATCACTTTCCTGGCCCAGCCGGCTGTTCCATCCCTGCTAGCCAAGAGTAGGGTGACCAGATGGCCTGGGGTTTCCCGGTCCTAACCAGGAAACCTGGGGCGATCCGGGCCAACCGGGGGGCAGCGGGGACAAACCGGGGCGGCAGGGGGATTACGTGGCGGTAGTAGGAGGCGGGTGGGCGGTGCGAGGCAGGCGGCGCGAGGCAGGCGGCGGAGGCACTTACTTGCTGGGGCGTCCGCTTCCCTCCAGTGCTCTGAATCTACTGAGAAACAGGCTTCGCGGCCTGTCCCTCAGTAGCGCGCCAGGTGATGATGTCATCACTCGGCGCGCTAATGAGAGACAGGCCAGGAAGCCTGTTTCTCAGTAGATTCCCAGCACTGGAGGGAAGTGGACGCCCCAGCAGGTAAGGAGCGCGAGGCGGGCGGGCGGCGCGAGCCGAGCGGCGCGGGCGGGCGGGGTGAGGTGGGCGGGGGGCGGGGCGAGGCGGGCTGGCGGCGCGACGCGATGCGGGGCGGGCGGAGGGGCGGGCGGGCCGAGCGGGGCGGACAGGGGGGCGGGCGCGCGGGCGCACGGTGGGGGGGTTGTTTGGGGGGGGTGGCGGGGGGGACCGGGATTTTGGTTCTCAAAATCTGGTCACCCTAGCCAAGAGGGGCAAGGATCCAATACTGAGGTGGTTGCATGAACCTGTCCAAGAATCTTGTCAACATCCTTGAGCTGTACCAACTGAAACTCATCCAGGAAAACAGGACAAACCTGTGCTCTGGATACCTCACTTGATTCACTCCTGCATCTGTCAGGAGTCTAAGTCCTGACAGATGCCAAAGATTTTATTCTGGAAGTGTCTAGCAAATATATTACAGCGGGCCTCAGCTGGTTCTACCATGTCCTTGGGGCCAGCATGTGGTAGCCCCCAGACAACTCTGAAACACTCTGCTGGGTGGCAGATTGATAATTTGATAGTGACAGAAAGGTATTGTTTTTTTGCAGTCCTCACTGCCCCTGAATATACCTTACTATAGGCACTTACCAGTGTTTGATTGCATCCACCAGGAGTTCTTCTCCATCTGCACTCATGCTGTCTCCTATTTTATTTCATCGCTCTCAGCTCTGGAGTATACCATGGAGCCGTATGAGCTCTACTCAGAAGAGGGCGCTCAAGAGCAATCATGTCAACCATCCAGGTCATTTCTGCATTCCACAGATCAACCAGGGTTTTGACAGGAGTACCAACCCTATCAGCTAGAAAACTCCCCTGAGCCCTTTGGAAACCATCCAGATCCATTAGTCTCCAGGGGCGGACCTTTTTAATAGGTCCCCCACCCTTGCAGAGGGGAAAAGCTGGTGTAAGTCTAAACCTCAGCAAGCAGTGATCTGACCATGACAAAAGGACTGATGTGAAGTCCCCCACTTTCAGATCACCATCTCCATGTCCAGTTGCAAAAACCAGGTCTAGAGTATGCCCTGCTACATATGTTGGGCCAGTGGCATGTTGGGAAAGTCCCATGGTTGTCATGGAGACCATGAAATCCTGAGCTGCTCCAGATAAGGTGCCCTCAGCATGAATGTTGACATCCCCCAGAACTAACAGTCTGGGAGATCTCAGCATTGCATCTGAGACCACCTCCTCCAGCTCATCTAGGGAGTCGGTTGAGCAGCGGGATGGGCAGTACACCAACAGAATCCCTAGTCTGTCCCGCTGACCCAACACAAGGTGCAGACACTCCAGATGGACAGGGAGCTTGCAGAGGGAGATGGAGTTCGTATAGACCACAGCAACCCCCCTCCCCGACCCTCAGGTCTACCCTGATGCTGAACCAAATACCCCGGTGGGCATAGCTGGGAGAGACTAACTCCTCCCTTCTCACCCACCCAGGACTTGGTTATACATGCCAGATAGGCTACCTCATCCACAATTAAGTCATGAATGAGGGAGGTTGTATTATGCACCGACATGGCATTTAAAAGCAGCATCTGGAAACCCGAGGGCTGGCTGATAGGACAACCAACAAACCTGCAGTTGCAAGGAGGACTGGAATACGGCACAACCATTAACTGTCTGGGCCCTATTCCCCTTACCTGGCAAGTCCTCCTCACAATGCCATATCTCCCTCTACCTGTCACTACACTGATCGGTGGAATAGGTTAACAACTATCCCCAATCCAACAGGTCTCGGTCACATATACTAGTGCAGTATATTCATCTGGGATTAAAACCTGGATAGTTGAAGTCTTTCAAATTTTTTTACCTATCATTCCACAGAAGACCTGGAGAGATGTTGCTATGACAACTAGGATATTCTTGATTGAACTAAGGAACAGAAAAAGGGATAACTATCTTCTCATGTAAAGTCCTGACCTTGCCTCACTACTATAACTTCCCCAACTTAGGACTCTCAGGACAGCCACTTATACTTCTATTACCCCTCACTCCACCTCCCCAAATACTTACCCACATTCCTTTTCTATCTACAAAGCCAAGGAAAGAAAAAAAAAGGAGGGGAGGAAAAAAGAGCAGAAGCAACCAATTGGAGAAACTGACTTTCCACTAAAAATGTAAGCGTTCAAGTAACACAAAGATAATAATAATAAGTACAGTACAATAACATTTCAAAAACTCAAGGAAAACTCTAAAGAGGCAAAACAGCACCTAGTTAAAATGTCACTCAACATAACATTCTGATTCAGCATACAGTTAACAAACATTTCTGAGGCCATCAAAAAATATGCCAGCAATTTCCAAACTGTGTGCCAATTAATATGTCACAAGAAAACTGTTAGTAAAAAAAATAAGTACAATATCACAGAAGAGGCTACCTGCTGTGAATTATGCTAGGATTTTGCCTTCTTTCAATCAGCCTACACTGTACTAGATGTGATTGGATCATCCACTCATTCCAATGCAGAAATGCAGACAATTACCAGCCCTCAGAAAAAGTTGCCTGTTTTGCCTTTCCAGCAGTCACTGCTGTCCTCTCAGCTTGCCTGTTACCAATCAGGAGGCTTAGGACCCCTCTACAAGAATTCGGTTTGATGCCCAGTTGTGCAATTTTGCGCATCTTCTCCCAATCGCTTTTACGCCTAATCCCTATACACGGGAGGTGGTGAAGCGCATTACCGGTTGAATGAAACGCACATTAAAGTTGTTTCATGTGCAGCATCGCTTGTTTACATGGTCATAAGGCTCTTCAACTCCCGCCGCAAATTAAAACTCGCTATTTAATGCGCATTCGATAATGCGCATAATCGGACATAAAAAGCGCCTCAACCCCCGATTTGCGCTCCGTTCATGTGGAGGTAAAATCGGTAATGTGCTTTGAAAGAGCTTTAAATTGCTCTTGTAGAGGCACCCACACACAGAATGGTGACTTGCACAGAAACACAGAGGATGGGTAAATGTTATTCATAAACACTCATCAGGGTCAGAATGAGGTCTGCCTCCAGTTTTAATTTTTTAAAAAAAGTGCTCCAGCTATCCAAAGTTTGCAGAATACTAAAACATGGTATATGCAGGATTACATGCACCATATGAACCAAGTATTCTTTTACTGTTTCCCCCTTCTACAAACATTCTAGAACACCTTGCGGGAGAATGAAACAGCTTAGAAAGCAATAGAAAGAATATTTAATGATTCAGCAATAAATGAAATCCTATTAATTACACTATGCATTTTTCAGTTCCTAAAAACAGCACTCAAAAAATAATGCCATCTCTTAATGGTCTGGTTGATATTGCTGAATCAGTATTTGAATGTGAATGTATATTCAATTTCTATATAAGCTGTGGTTCATAAATTATAGGACTGGAAGAATTTAAAATTCAACCTTTTTATCCCAAAACAAGAAGCCCCTCCCCCAGTAGAGTAATTATATGGATTATATTATGCCACAATCAAGTTTTAGTTTCTCCATCGTCTTCATAAAAACTCATTTCTCTTTATTAGGATTTGGACTGACTGATATAGAAACCATAGCTGAGCCAATTTTTAGTACTAGCTGCAACATATTCACAATGCTTTGCTGCTGTTCTTCACTGTAGTATTTTTCATCTTTTTTGCCCTCACGATCCTTGACTGCTTTTCCCCACATTACCATTTAATCTTGTTGGCAGTAACAATCCATGTGACTTTGCCAATGATTTCAGACCACCTACGTCTGATGTCATGACATGATGAATGCTTGTAAACCAAATTACGTTGGTTGCCACAGCCTATTGGGAGGGCTATTAGGGCAAAGGAGAAGGCAAAGAGCTTCACGAAGCAACATGTAGCAGCTCAGGAACAAAATGGTGCTGAACACCACTGAGTGAACACAAATGTTCAGTGAGTTGAGTATTTTTTCAGCAGTCTTCTCAGCTGCATCAAATGTGCGAATTTTGAAGCAAAACCTCAAACCTTGTTATTGAAAGCCTCTTGTTAGCTTTGGCATGATTTAGTCCTGAACAATGGATCCTCACTAACGTTCAATCAGCACAGCAGACTCCTCCTTCCACCCATGCCCACTATTTCCCCCTTCTACAAACATTCTAGATCACCTTGAGGGAGAATGACACAGCTTAGAAAGCAATAGAAAGAAAGAATATTTAAAGATTCATCAATAAATGAAATCTTATTAATTACACTATGCATTTTTCAGTTCCTAAAAACAGCACCCAAAAAATAATGCCATATCTTAATGGTCTGGTTCGCAGAAGATATTGCCATTAGGATGTTCAATTCATATTTATCTACAGGAAGGAAAGATATATAGGGGTATATAGGCTTACTGCCTTTGATACTGGAGGTAGCACATAGCCATCAGGACTAGTAGCCATTGGTAGCCTTCTCCTCCAGGAATTTATCCAACCCCCTTTTAAAGCCATCCAAATTTGTGGCCATCAGTACATCTTGTGGTAGTAAATGTCATAGTTTAACTATGCACTGTATGAAGAAGTACTTCCTTTTATCTGTCCGGAATCTCCCACCAATCAGCTTCATAGGATGACCTGGGTTCTCACAGTCCAAACGGTATGCTATAACCTGGCCTCAAGGATGCTGAACAAGAGTGCATATAAACAAGGGATAAGTATCAGATCTAGTGTGATAATGAGGCAAGCAGTGACTTTATCAGGTGTAATGCGTAGAGGGATGGCACATGAAGGCTTTGGGAAAACACGTCGCATGGGGATGTGTCAGTAAAAAACTTGTGTTTGACATACAATGTGATTAGCTGAAAGTGTACAAACACACAGGAAAATCGTACATGCGTGTTGTACGTGTACACCCCTATAACTGTGGTGTATGCTATGCACAACCAACAGATAGTAATTGGCCCCACCAACTACAAACCTCACCAGCCCCAACTGGTGACATTGCACAACAGATGGGGAAAATGGAGTGTTTGGGACAAGCAAAGATGCTCTGGTTTTGGAAGTTACTCTGGAAACGAATGATTATTTATTTATTTTTAGCAGTGCTTGTATACCGCTTAATATAATAAAATCTCTAGGTGGTTTGCATGCAAAATTATTAACATCACAGTTAAAGTACATATATAACACAATATAACACTAAAAAAAACTCATAGCAACAAGATAAAAAGAAACAATAACAGAGACAGGAAAATGGGGGAGCATCATGATAATTTATAAGCCAGGGGAAACCTTACATGAACTAGTACATTTTCAGGAAGCATTTAACATGCCATATTTCCTGCCTCCCAAACCTAAATGGAGAAGGATGTTCCACGGGGTGGGTGGGTAGCTGCCACCACTGTGAAGCCCGGCTTTTGAGATGTTATGTGGTGGTCTTCTGTTAGCTGCAGAATGGCCAACAAGGCCTCCTCTGAAGATCTTTGAGGTCTGCTTGTATATGTGAACAACATAACACAACTAGTCAGTTAATAAATATAGCAATGAATAAACAAGAAGAATAACCCAACCCAAACCACTGTCGATTATGCAGCACCATTGTGAGTTAACAATTGCTAATCGAATATCAGTTTCTATCACTGTTCTTCCAATCTTTTAAATCAATTCCTGTTGCTTGCATTCATACTTCCTCCACTTTTCGAAGCCTTGTCTGTTTTTTCTCATCTCCCTCAGTACCGTCTCCCTCAGGTCTCGCTTCAGCACCATCTCCTCAGTTTCTACTCTTCACCTATCCTTCTTCTTCTAGCTGTCACCAACCAATTTCACCCCCTTTCCTCTCTCTCTCTCTCTCTCTCTCTCTCTCTCTCTCTCTCTCTCTCATTGTTTTATGCCCCTCCCTCCATTGATTCCATCCTAGTAGTACGAGAAAAAGAGAGGAAAAAAACCCTCCTCTCCACTTTCTCCACGCCATTCAGGATTTTGTAAAGCCTTTCTCATGTCCCGACTCCCCACCCTCCTTTAAGTGATTCTAATTTAGCAAATAGGCAATTAACATCCATCTCACTTATACACTCACTGTTATTATGGATAAACAGATTGCCTGGGGCAGGGTCCCCCCCACCCCGATATTATTTGCTCTATAAAAGAACCAACACTGATCAGTTTTCAAATTAATTGCATTCCACATTAGGGTATTTTCTTTTGAATTGTGGTTCTGATTTTATTGTGATTTTTTTAAAAATTGCCTTGTTACTCCTCTTAAGCAAAAGCAGGTCAACAGGTGGTTTCCCTTTTCTCCAGTGATCCAGAACTCAAAGGGCTAGATCCATTTAGCACAGAGTAGGTAGTTTCCCTCCCATGCCACCTGCTTTGAGAATGCAGGCACTTCTGCCCGTCCTCCAAAAGAGGGCAGGCTCCCTCCTCTACTTGCAGAGTTGACCTGCTGCTGCTACAGATTAGACACCAGAGGGTGAATTCTGCTGCCAACTTTTAAAATAGCAACAGGCCACAGTACTGGGAAGTACCGCTTTCCCCTTTTCTCTGGGAAGAGGGACCCCATAAGATGTATTCACTTGTTCCCCCCCCCCCCCTTCAAAAGGTATTATAGGAAAGTGCATGTGCTGAAAATCAAATTGGGTGAGAGTGGAACGAAACGGTGGATGTTTCGCCGTTATTTATATTCAATTCACACTTGTTTCCTTTATTTGATTCTAATTTTGGTTGGGAGTGGCCTAGTCCTCATCAAACAGCTAATGGGATGGTAACCTAACTTGTGTCCCTAGACTCTACCACTTCAGATCGCAGACGTTGGGTTCGCATGGCTGAATGCTCGTCCGTAGGAAAACAACCACCACCAAATCCCAGCACATAGAAAAATAGATGCCGGGAGAAAAGTTGTGGCCTTGCCTTCTTCATGGAAGGCTATGTTTCTTTGCAGACTGAATATTTCGGTAAGTAAAAGCATTTGATGTGAATCCCCACCTGCAGTCAGAACTGTTACAGTCCAGACACATATTTATTTATAAAAATATTTATATCACACCTTTCTGTCTTTAAAATGCCTCCCCCAAGCAGCTAACAAATCTCAGTACAATAAACATCAAATAGTTCAAACTGTTCAAGAAAACTACGGGACAAAAGAACCACATAGTTGTGCCGACAGCCAGTGTGGTGTAGTGGTTAGAGTGCTGAACTGGGAGCCGGGAGATCTGGGTTCAAGTCCCCACATGGCCATGAAGGTTATTGGGTGACTTTGGGCTAGTCACTGATTCTCAGCCTAACTTACTTCACAGAGTGGCTTTGAGGGAAAATGGAGAGGAGACATATGAATACCTCCTTGGAGGAAAGGAGGGATATAAGTGAAATAAACATACAAAAACATGTACTGCCCAAGTTTCTCCTACAGTCTCCGTGTCCCTACATATCTAGAACCTCAGTTGACAACATTTTAAGGAAATATACTTTAAAAAAGCAGTGGAAGTTGCTGGGTCAAATCTCTCACTCCAGGGGGCTGTCTTCATGGCGCCAAATTGGCGCTATGTTCCCCCTAAACCCCACAGATTTGCTTACCCAGGGTGGCGTCATGTAATCCCCATGCCGAGGAGGGAGCATGGGGTTTCTAGAGGTTATCTTCCTGGCTTCTGGTGACCAATTGCCAGTCGCCTTCCACTGGGACCACCCCCCAGATTGGCCATGGAGTGAGGTCAGATGGTGGAAAAGCCGGGGTGACCTTGCTCCCATCAAAAAAGTTGTGGTAAGTCCTGACTTTTTTTTTTTTTTTTGTTACCATGCAGCGTTGTGGAAAAGCCCCATGGTGGCTGTGAATCTGCAGCTGCATCATATAATTGATGCAGCGCAGATTCAGATTTGCAGCCACCGTGGGGCTTTGAGTATGTATAGACAGGGGATGAATTCTTGATTTCTTTAGGGAGCAATCCTATGCAATCCCTGTTGATAGGTTGGGGAATACTGGGAGTTGTAGGACTTTTTTCCTGTCTAAACATGCATAGGATTGCACCCTTAATAAATGTATATCCTACACCTTCAACCACTGGAGTACCCAGGATCAAACCCCCACTTCCATTCTTCCCCTTGGACCTCTCTCTGGCTGGGATCAGACATCATACCCACCATGAGCTGTGTTTGAGAGTTATCCAAGGTGGGTTAATGTGTCATGGGGGTGGTGTCCCCCCCTCAAAATGGGTACTGTACCCACCACTGTTACCTGTGAAGGTAGACGGGGCTCACCCCTCCTTCCTACAAGGTAGGCTTAGGACTCAGTCTGAGTTCCCCAAAGCCCACCTCTCTAGCCAGATGCCAAGTGGCCCAAGCCAGCCTCTGGAAATAACCACACACGTTTAGGGACTGAAGCAATTTATTAAAACAACTTAAAATTAATCCACCTATGGCTTCGGTCAGACATGTACAAGGAATGATGAGGGGGGATGGGGGTTTGGATAGAAAATGAGGTAGAGTTAGCAGCAAGCAATAAACCAATTAACCACTCTAAATCACACCCAAAGGTGACAAGTCTTTCCCTGGAATGAGCCAGACACTAAAACAATAAACCTAACTAAATTCCCAAGCCGTTACCTTGTAATTCAGGGATCCCTCCATTCACGCCCAGAAGATGATGTTGGCCCCCTCCACAAGGATGCGCTTTTGCGCCCGGTTCGGGGATTATGCGCATTATCGCGGAGGCGCATTTACGCCTAATCCCTCTGCACGGGAGGCGGCGAGAGGCGGCGAAGCGCATTAATTGATGTCCAAAAAGCGCTTTAGAAGACGTTAATGCGCATAATCGCTTGTTCACACGGCGAAAATGCGCTTTAACGGCCGGAGCAAAATAACAGTCGCTATTTAACGCGCATTCAAAAATGCGCATTATCGGGGAGATAACGCGCCTGTACGCCCATTTTGCGCTCCGCTGGTGTGGAGGTAAAATTTATAATGAGCCTTCAAGGCTCATTAAACGTCTCGTGTGGAGGAGGCCGTTGCTATACTATTGATCCCTTTTGGGTTGGCTGGTACCGTGACTGGCCTAGGCCAATCCCCAGTTCTCCCATCCTCTTGGCTCTTACAGGAGCCCCCTCCCTTCGAGCGGCATTTTCCCACAGCTGAAAACTCTCAGCGCCTGTTTCGACCTTGGGTTTCTCCCCTCTCCAAGATACAGCCAGGTGCGGCACTGAGAACTAGCAGCCTGTTTTGAAAACTTGTTTTTCAGAACTCTCTTTCGAAGCCAAGGGCCCAGTCCTGCCAACAGGCCAGACCTCGCCTTGCCTAGCAAGACCGTAGCCATCTTGGCTCATTCTTCACACCTCCCCCTTTAAAGAAATGAAACTTGGGGTTTACTCCAAGTCCTTCATCTCCATACCTACATAATTTGTCAGAATACACAAATATGCACAGTAAGCCTCAGACCACGTCCACCTCTTTCTCCATCACAGCCTACAGGGAATGGGCACAAGACAGCCCATCTACTAATACATTGTCTCTGCATTGGATATGAGTCGCTGTAAAGTCATAGTCCTGCGGGGCCAAGCTCCAACGTAGCAGCTTCCCATTAGTGCCCTTCACCCGGACTAACCAGCACAGAGGGGAGTGGTTTGTCTGAAGTTGGAAATGGCAGCCCCACAAGTAGGGTTGCAACTTGCCCTGAGCCCATACAATAGCAAGACAGGTAGGCCACAAGATGGTGCAGTTGGTCCGGTCCCTCCTGGAGCAGCACAGCCCCAAGCCCCGCCTCCGAGGCATCCGATTGTAACATGAAAGGCAGCTCAAAGTCAGGTGCTCGCAATATGGGCGTGGCCATCAGCTGGGCTTTCCAAACATCAAGGGCCGGCTGGCCTAAATCAGTCAAGGGGGCAGCAGCAGCATGGAAGTGAGGAACAACCTGCCCGTAGTAACCAAAGGGATTGAGCCTGTTTTTTCACCTTGGGGTTGGGCCAGTCCCAGATTGATTCGATCTTAGCCTCTAAGGGTCTGATGTTACCCCCACCCACTCGGTGGCCCAAGTACACAACTCCTCCCAAGCCAAACTGGCACTTTGTAGCTTTAACGTTAAGCTCTGCAGTAGGTCGCTTTATAGCCCTGTAGGGCAGGAAGCAAAACTCAAACTCAAGGTCTTGGCGGTGAACATGCAGTTTCAGCCTATTTGTACCGAACACCCGGAGTTGCTGGGGGGAGCTAGGGTATTCCAGCAGGTAGTCCACCTCACCCAACCACTGCTTAGCTCCTATGGGGCCATCCCACTGAACTAGGGTGACCGTATGAAAAGGAGGTCAGGGCTCCTGTAGCTTTAACAGTTGCAAAGGACAGGGAATTTCAGCAGGTGTTGTTTGTATATATACAGAACCTGGTGAAATCCCCTCTTCATCACAACAGTTAAAGTGGCAGGAGCCCTGTCCTCTTGACCATGTACAAAAGAGGGCAGGGCTTCTGCAGCTTTAACTTTGTGATGATGAGGTAATTTCACCAGGTTCTGCATATATACAAATAGCACCTGCTGAAATTCCCTTTTCTATGAAACTGTTAAAGCCACAGGAGCCCTGTCCTCCTTTTCATATGGTCAGCCTACACTGAACTGGCTTGAGCATCAAGACCCAATCCCCAGGTTGGATCACCTGCATCCGGGCCTTTTGGTTATACCAGGTCTGATGAATTTCTCTCCCAGACATCCATCTGTTGGGGAAGAAGCCCAAACATTCTTGAGGGGCATCTTGATAGGCGAACAACAGGAGGACCAGCCCCTGACCCCAATCGGGGGGAGGCTTAATGGCATAGGTTCGAATAATTTCTCCTACAGTCTGGTTAAACCGTCCCACTAGCCCATTAATCAGATGATGGCAGGGCATATCAAAAGAGTGCCTCATACTGCTAACACCCCATGTTTCCTGCAACAGCTGGAACCTCAACTCGGGGCCCTGATCTGACAGGGTGCTCCGGGGCATTCTTAGGTGGAAAGAAACAGACAAGAGAGTCTTAGGCAATGCTAATGCAGTAATAAAGGTCAGCAGAACCACTTCTGCCAATCGAGGGGCAAAATCAATCACTGTCAGGGTGGACTCCTCCTTTGTCTGAATAGGGGGACTAAAAGGTATCAACACACATCTAGGCCTCCTTGTTCAGACAGCATCTCAATCCCAGGCGGGGGCTGGAAGGGGGTTTCTGGGTGATCTCGAGGGAACCCTTTTCTCTGGCAGACATCGCCGGAGTGGCAGAAGTCTTCCTCTGCCAATGCCACTAGGGGCCAGTAGACGTCTTTGGATATTTGACTCTGAGTCTGTTTCATCTCCAATTGCCCTCCCCCAGCTGTAGTAGGGATCAGCTGGAATACAGGTTCTTTAAACCCTTGGGGCACCCCCCAGCTGCTCTGCGCCCCTTGGGGCCAACTCCAGATACAGGGCTCCGTCTTGCCAGAAACTCTGGATAGGAAGTTGGGGTGTCCCTGCAGCTACTTCCATCTCTACTTCAGCAGAACATTCTTGAAGAGTGGGGTCCCTGTACTGAGCCTCTTCCAAAGCATGGCCAGTGTCTAGCATCTGGCGTCTACGGCCCTAAAGCTGTCTTCCTCTCCCTGGCCTTTAGGCTCATTGATGCCTCCTCTGGCTCCAGAAGGGGGCCCTTGGGCGCTAGGCGGAGGTGTGTTAGGCAACTTCGCCTGTCTAGGTGACCCCTTCAGCTCTGGCTGTTTTCCCCCCTTCCACCATCAATACTCCCCCGGTATCCGAGTCAGTGGCATCTCAAGGGGCGGGGGGTTGTTCGGGGCGATGGTAAAAGTCTGGCCCGGCTGCCGCTTGGCCACTGAAACTTACTTTTGATCAAGAGCTGGTAAGGAAGCCCTTGAAGCCCTCCCGCATTGGCATGGTTTTTCATGATGGTAATGGACTCACAGAACTGGAGGGGGCTACACTGGACTCATCCCTGCTGGATGAATCTAAAATGAACAGCCCCTCCCTCCCATCCGCTCATTTGGCGGTGATGCTGGGTTGGCCATTCATCCACACTGCTTAACTGTTCATTGTTGGCCTCCTCCCAGTCTAACGCCTCCATCTCGCTGTCTCGACACTGATTGGGCTCCATGGTCCCCACTTTCGGGGTGCCCTCTCTCTGCCGTTTCCCCACCAATTTTGGGCACTGTCGCTTGAAGTGCCCTTCTTCCTTGCAGTAATAACACCCAGAGGGCAGGGGGATGGATGCGGCACGAGGTGTTGATTCAGCATTCTTCCTCTCCCACCCCCAGCTGGCCAGCTGCTCTGCCCCCAGTCCTGCTTGCCGCAGGCAGAGTCCCGCCTCCACTCAACGCCCCTCCGGAATGTTCTTTCACATTATCTACCCTCTGCAGTGGGGTAAGAAGCCCCAAGGTGGGTTATCATGTCATGTGGTGGGAACAGTGTTCTTAACTCCAGCTGCTCCATGGAGAAAACATAGGAACCATGGAGGTGGCTGCCTAAAGGATCTGGAAACTCTGGCAATGCTCCAGGCAGCACGGCTAGACATTATGGTCACTGTTGCATAGCAAAGGATGGAGCAGCCACTATGTCCTAATTCCTGCCACTGGGGTAAGCTGAGGCGGTGGCGGGACGAGGGCAGGGATTTGTCTATGGACCGGGGGTGGGTAAGTCAACCATTGTGTACCATGTGGGTCCTGGTCAAGTGAGGGGTGCACACGTCGTAATTTTCCTACTGCCCCCCCCCCCATCATGTGAATAGGGCCTTTCTCTCTTATTCATGTTCTCAGCCTCTTCCTCGTCATCCTTTAGGGCTGAGAGAGAAGAGAGAAAGGAGGTAACATTATACATATAAGTTCAGTGTTCTCTTTATACATTTTTATAACTGCAACAAACTAATGACACATTTTATTTATTTATTGTTTTTCATATTTCATGTTAAAGATGTTCAAGAACGTTTTTTAAAAAAAATGAAACCCATGAAAGCATTACAATTCAAATATTTCAATTTAACAGACAGCATTTTCGTTCATTTAATGGTTCTATAGCAGAGGTGGGCAACGTATGACCCTCTAGATGCTTTGACTTATAATTCCCAGCAGCCCTAGGCAGTGTGGTGAGGACTGATGGAAGTTGCAGGCCAAAACATCTGGCGGGCCACGCGTTGCCCACCCCTGTAAGGTCCCCTCTAGAAGAATTCGGTTTGGCGCCCGGTTGCCCAATTATGCGCATCTTCGCGGAAGCGCATTTACAGCTAATCTCTACACACGAGAGGCGGTGAAGTGCATTACGGGCTATATGAAAAGCGCTTTAAAGTTGTTTACATGCAGAGAATCGCATGCTTACATGGCCAAAATGTGCTTCAACTCCCGCAGCAAATTAAAACTCGCTATTTAACGCGCATGCGAAGATGCTCATAATCGGAGAGAAAACGCGCCTCAACCCCCGATTTGTGCTCCGTTCATGTGGAGTTAAAAATGTAATGTGCCTTGAAAGAGCTTTAAATCACTCTTGTAGAGGCACCCTAACAGAAATTAATCCCTCCTCTCTTTCTCCTCTCCCCCATATTAGTTAGGCTGACCATATGAAAAGGAGGACAGGGCTCCTGTAACTTTAACAGTTGTAGAGAAAAGGGAATTTCAGCCAGTGTCATTTGTATGCAATTAGTACCTGGTGAAATTCCCTCTTCATCACAACAGATAAAGTTGCAGGCACTATACTAGAGTGACCAGATACAAAAGAAGGCAGGGCCCCTGCAACTGTAACAGTTGTGATGAAGAGGGAATTTTACCAGGGACTAATTGTATACAAATGACACTGGCTGAAATTCCCTTTTCTCTACAACTGTTAAAGTTACATGAACCCTGTCCTCCATTTCATATGGTCAGCCTAATATTAGTTGGACTTATACTTTTAATGATAAATGGAGATAGAGGCTCAAGGTAGGAAAATGGCAGCCCCTCTTGAACATAGTTCTTCTGTGAAAAAACTGTTTCATGGCAGGCCTGTCCCTTTACTACGTTTATAGCAGTGTGGGTGGAGGTGGGGGAAGAGGCTTGCCTATTTGCTGTCTCCAAAGAAAGGGGAGAAGAGTTGGAGCAGAAAGAGAGCATGCATGAAGGCACATAAATACATATTGGGAGCCTAGGCGTAGGTGTGTGTATCTTTTTTAATCCTTTCCTCCACATTGTGGGTTGGGAAAGAAAGTTGGTTGGCGGGGGGAGGGTAGAGAGTATGAGATGCATATGCAAGTAAGAAAAAGACTGTCATTTTAAGGACACAGTTTGAGATTTTGAGTGCTGGTTTTGGGAAAGAACAAAAACCTCACTCTTGCTGTGATGTTAAAAGACCTGCCTCTACAAGAGGCATTTAAAGCTCTTTCAAGGCGCATTAAAAAAATTACCTCTACAAGAACGGAGCGCAAATCGGGCGTAGAGGTGCGTTATCTCCCCGATTATGCGCATTATCGAATGCGCGTTAAATCGCGAGTTTTATTTTGCTCCGTCCGTTAAAGCGCATTTTGACTGTGTGAATAAGCGCTTATGCACATTAACTACTTGTAAAGCGCATTTTGGACATCTGTTAATGTGCTTCGCCGCCTCTCGCCGCCTCTCGTGCAGAGGGATTAGGCGTAAATGTGCTTATGCGATTATGCACATAATCGCCTAACCAGGCGCAAAAGCGAATCCTTGTAGAGGGGACCCTTGATGGGAAGGAGATTTATATGTTTAGCAAACTGGCACATTCATAATTACTTCGTACATTCCTGAGAGCAGTTTTAGCCACTAGGGGGAATGATGCTTATTCCTGGGCCGTTCTCACACGCATGGTTTTAAGCACACTCACCGCGACTTTGATCCACTCCTTCAGCATGGGACTCCCATGACGTCGTCCCCCTCGCGCTGTTCTCGCGCTCTGTGTGCTCTGTTTTTAGTTTCTGTTTCGATTTAATCCTGAACAGACAAAGTCCGTTTCAGGCAAGTTCAGCAGGCTGAGCTGAGGTATCAGAACAAAATCGACCACGTGTGATTCAGAAGGCTACACTCGCATAGGAAATGGAGGGGGAACCCGCAGAAGCAAACCGGGTAGGTGTGATAAAGGCCTTAAACTGCTTTGGAGGTTTTGAATTACAGTGGGGAGATGGGTGTGTAGAGGAACAGGAAGAGGAGAAGGGTAGGATCTCTTTTCCTTTATGTACTGGGAGATGGGGCAGAGAGAAGAGGTGAACTGGCAAGTTTTTGATATGGATAAGGCTATCAGCTGAAAGAAACTTGGGTAGGATTAGGGGATTCTGAGAGGCCTGGTTTTACCTCTGGTTTAGAAACCTTCAGAGACCACTTGCCAAGACAAATGATTGATTTTCTCTTCGAAGGCGTAGAACTACTCAAGCTCCATGCATACACCCAATTGGGGGTATTTCATTTCAGTTTTATTTCGGTTCATTTGTAGGGTTCCCCAACCCAACTGTACCTCTAAATTCTTGGATATAACTGCAAGCCTGCAGGATGAGGCTATCAGCTGAAAGAAACAGGGTAGGATTAGGGGATTCTGAGAGGCCTGGTTTTACCTCTGGTTTAGAAACCTTCAGAGACCACTTGCCAAGACAAATGATTGATTTTCTCTTCGAAGGCGTAGAACTACTCAAGCTCCATGCATACACCAAATTGGGGGTATTTCATTTCAGTTTTATTTCAGTTCATTTGTAGGGTTCCCCAACCCAACTGTACCTCTAAATTCTTGGATATAACTGCAAGCCTGGTTGTTAATTTACAGCCAGGGTGTAATAGATTCGGGATACCCCAACGTTTGTAGATGATGTGCCTGTTTGCAGACAAGCAGCACCAGACCAGAAAAGAGACATGGACAGGTTTAATAAAACAAACCCATATGGCTAAGCGATAATTTCCCCAGCACTGTGTGCTGTCAATATCTGATTGTGATAAAAGAAAAGAAAATGTTGAACGGAGCAAACTACATGCTACTGAAACCAAGTATCACCCAACCACTTGATTTGGGAAATGATGGAGGAAACACCGTTCTTTGGGGTTTTCACATGCCTCAGGTTTTACCAAATATCCCTTCCAACCACATCAGTAAGCCACAGGGCTGCTAATGGTAGCTGCAAATGGATGCACTCAGTTGGCAAGAATGGGCCCAGCTGCTGAACAAACAAAACTACACAGTGGCAAATGGAGAGCTACCTGATCTCAGGGGCACAGGACTAGAGTTTAGCATATGGACAGGCTCACAGGGGAGATTGTTAGAGCACTGGCACTCTCCAGATATGTTGGACTACAACTCCCACCATCCCTCAGTCAGAGTTGTAGTCCAGTACATCTGGAGAGTGGCAGGTTGAGGAAGGCTGTGTTAGCGTTCCCTCCTGGATAGGCTGACCATCTGAAAAGGAGGACAGGGCTCATGTAACTTTAACAGTTGTAGAGAAAAGGGAATTTCAGCCAGTGTCATTTGTAAGCAATTAGTTCCTGGTGAAATTCCCTCTTCATCACAACAGTTAAAGTTGCAGGCACTATACTAGAGTGACCATATACAAAAGAAGGCAGGGCCCCTGCAACTTTAACTGTTGTGATGAAAAGGGAATTTCACCAGGAACTAATTGCATACAAATAACACTGGCTGAAATTCCCTTTTCTCTACAACTGTTAAAGTTACAGGAGCCCTGTCCTCCTTTTCATATGGTCAGCCTAACTAATATGGGGGAGAGGAGAAAGAGAGGAGGGATTAATTTCTGTTAGGGTGCCTCTACAAGTTACAGGAGCCCTGTCCTCCCTTTCAGATGGTCAGCCTACTCCTGGGGCTTCTCTCAAGATGGATATCCCATGCCTCCCATGCCCCCCAAATGATTTAAATAGGGGGAGCAGCTGAGTGGTAGAGCACAGACTTTCCATCCAAAAGGCCCTAGGTTCAACCCTGGCACTCCCAAGACAGCTGCTTTCAGGCAGTGTGGACCAGGAATGGGCAACTTGCGCTCTTCTAGATGTTTTGTCCCACAACACCCATGATTCCTCAATGCAGCCAATGTAGATAATGCTGAGCTAGATGGACCAATAGTCTGACTCTGTATAATGCATACGTGGGGGGGGGGGGCAGCAAGAGGTGCAAAAATCAGGGGTGGGACAAGAGGTGCAAGCCCACAGCCCCTTGGCATCTGCATCCCTCAGTGAGACATTTTGTTAACTGCATCAGTGCAATTAATTTGCAGATTTTTAAAAAATGTAATAGCAGCGGTGGGACCTGATGAAAATTCCCTGGGTGCTGCTATTTGCATAGAGCATAGGTGCAGAACCCCAGGCTCAGGGGCCAAATTCGGCCCTCCGGGGATCCAATCCAGCCCCTCCAGATTTCCCCAGATGGCCATGGTAATTTCCTGGCTTTTGTCCATTTTCTCCCCCATCTCAAAAGGTTGAAATGCCTCTCCTAAGCTTAAATCAACTGGCCATAAGAATATGCAGCTAAAATGTGCTGGCATTTTTGGTGTGTTGGACCTGCTCACCACTGGAATGCCCCCCCCCCTCCAAAAGAGCTTCTCTGAACTGGATTTCGGCCCTTGGGCTGAAAGAGGCTCCCCACCCGTGATTTTTTTAAAAAAGTTTTTATTGATTTTATATACTATACATACACATAAAAAAAACCACATCACTTACAAACCATATATCCCCATACAGTGCATCCCCACACCAAGATCAGCTACAAGACTTATTATTTTTTATATTATTTTACTCTTTTTCCCAAAATTGCATAGATTCCCTTGACGGTCTGCACCCCTTCACTTTTTCCTAATACATAGTCCACAAATAATCCCCATATATTCCCCAAATCATTTTATTATCCCTCTTTTAACCTTAATATTACTTGTTAATTTATCATTTATGGTAGTTGCCTTGCATTTTCCATTGTCTCACCCGTGATATTAAGGAAGGCCTCCTCTCATATGTACCTGGCCAGGACTGGCGCATAGATGATATCACTGCTGCTGCCCCCCTCCCACAGCTATTTAGATGTTCTAAAGCATGCAGTGAACATCACATGTAATATGGGATTCACACATAACTATCAGTGTTGAATTTCTTTGCTGTACCAGGAATCAGGACTGAAGTAATTCCCTTACCAATTAAAATGCCACTGACAATAATGGCTTTACAAGACAGGAATGCAAGGCAGGCAGTTTAAAATAAATAAATGACAAGATATTATTAAGGGTTAAAGCAGCTAGTCCCTTCCCTTACTGGAAATTAAATGACACCTATACGATCAGACCTTTCTCCAGCCAGATGAAAATTTGCCTGGCTATACGAGGGTTTTCCAGGCTTGTTAGGGTCACACACTGTCTTCTATTCTTTTCTTCCTGGAATTACTTGTAAACAACACCAACAGCGAGCTCTGTTGCAGCAAGTCCCAGTCAATTAATTAAGCCGCAGGCAACTTAAGAGAGGCCCTGAGGGAATCCAGAGCATCTCTTGAGTTCCCTGCTGCTTGCCTTGAATAAGCAAGAGGTGACAAGGGAGATGGGCTTGTCTCTGAATTGCTGGCTTTCCCAAGGACAGTTGCAACAGGGGAACACAGCACATGGCCACACGCTCATCTTCTCACTGAATTGAATCACTATGGTAGGCTGTCCAGATGGCTCGGGATTTCCCGGTCCTAACCGGGAATCCAGGGGCAAACCGGCCCAACCGGGGGGCGGGGGGGGGCAAACCGGGGTGGCGGGGGGTCACGCGGCGGTGCAGCAAGCGAGGAGCGGCGGTAGACCCGGCGGCGGTGGCGGCGGAGGAGCCCTGGAAGCGCCCGCCCCAGCAGGTAAGTGCCCTGCGCCTCGAGCCCTGCGCCTCGAGCTCCTTACCTGTGCAGGCCGTGTCCGCTTTCCTCCAGTGCTCGAATCTACTGAGAAACAGGCTTCACGGCCTGTCCCTCAGTAGCGCGCCGGGTGATGACGTCATCACCCAGCGCGATACTGAGAGACAGGCCGCGAAGCCTGTTTCTCAGTAGATTCCGAGCACTGGAGGGAAGTGGACGCGGCTTGCACAGGTAAGGAGCGCCAGGCGGGCGGGCGGCGCGAGCAGCGTGGGGCGAGCGGGGCGGGCGGGCGGCGCAGCGCAGCACGGGCGGAGGGAGTGGGCAGGCCGCGCGGGGGGGCGGGCGCGCAGGCGCGCGGGGGGGCAGGCGTGCGGGTGCCACAGCACGGGCAGGGGGGGCGGGAGGGGCGGGCGGGGGGGGCGGGTGCGCGGGCACGCGGGGGGGTTGTTTTATGTGGGGGGGGGACCGGGATTTTGGGTCTCAAAATCTGGTCAGCCTACACTATGGTGGTGAGAGGGATACAGTGCTGTATTCCTGGAACTCTCTCCCAGAATGCCGTTCCTTTCAAAGCCCGTCTTTTCTGTAAAAGTGACATATGTGTGGAAAGGTGCGTCCCAAGATTGTGCTCAGGCATGGTAGTGGTGGGTGGGGAGGTTATGTAGAAATAACATTGTACTTTCTGTTACATCCCTCCCAGGGGAAGTGGACAGCCCAAAGTGGGGAGAATGCTGTTCTGCTAAAACAAGGCTTCATGGGCCCCCTCTACAAGAATTCGGCTTGACGCCCGATTGCCCGATTATGCACATCTTCTCACGATTGCTTTTACACCTAATTCCGATAAACGGCAGGTGGTGAAGCGCATTACCGGCTGTTTGAAACATGCTTTAAAATTGTTGAGATGCGGAGAATCGCTTGTTTACATGGTCATAATGCGCTTTAACGGCCGTGGTAAATTAAAACACGCTATTTAACGCGAATGTGAAGATGAGCATAATCGGAGAGAAAACGCGCCTCAACCCCCGATTTGTGCTTCGTTCATGTGGAGGTAAAAATTTTAATGCACCTTGAAAGAGCTTTAAATCACTCTTGTAGAGGCACCCTAAGTGAAGTGGGCAGCAGAGGAGGGGGAAGGGTTTCATCTGCACAATACCAGCATTCCCAGAAGATTAATACATGCTCCGAGAAGAGAAGAGCTACGGCAAAAAGGCTGCTGAGATACTGAAGCCTTGCCAGGAGTTGCCTGCACTTCCCTGCTGCAAAGGCTCCAGTGATATGTGCTGGGAGTGGGTGAGGAGGGCAGAGGGAAACAACCCACGACCTGCGAAAACAAGCCACACAGTGCTCATTCATCTGCTGGTAGTATCATAGCTATGGGTAAAAACAACACAGCATGTCTCAATTAGACCATGGGCAGTCATGTCATGCAAACTGGCCCATTATATCAAATTGTGGCTCCTTGCAGCCAGGGCCTTCTTGATGAGGGGAAAGCCCCAGGGTGGCTCCGCAGTGGCTCTAGGTCATTTATATGATGCAGCAGCAATTGCAGAGCCATCCCTGGGCTTTCCCCCGAAAATCTGAAATAAGAAAGTCGGGGACTTACCCTTCGACTGTTTTTCTCTTGCAGCGAGGCGATGACGGCATCTGCCATCTGTCGCCTTGCTCCGGAGTTACATCTGGGCAGATGGCCCCTGATTGGTTGCCATCTGCCCAGACAGGGGGGAGGGGGCGGGCCAGCGAGCCAAATGGCTGCTGGAACGCCTCCGTGCTTCTCCGGCTTGGGGAGAAAGATGCTTGGCCCCTGAGAAAAAGGTTAAAAAAACACCTGGAGGGATGTGAGGAGGCACGGGTGCCCTGATGCATAGGCCACGGTGCAGGGGATGGCCGCTCCTCCTTGCATGCAAACCCCGTGCTCACTCCTTAGGTGGGGACAACCAGAAGGAGCGCAAGCCCGGGGTTTTGGGGGCTCGAGGCACCAACGCGCCCTCATCAAGACAGCCCCCACATGAGGTGCTGACAAAATATCTGAAGCTTGCTATAGTCTATTCAATAGTGTGTGTGTGTGTGTGTGTGTATAAACCTGTGATTAAAATGAAATAAAAACATACTGAAATTTTATTTTCTAAATGTTTTATGGTTTTCTGTTAATCTAACCCAAGTAAAAGGTTAAATACTGGGAACCCAAGATAATAATTAGATATGCTGGACCCACCCTTTAAAATAAGTAGGGAGGCTGGGCTCACCCTGACTTCCTCTCCTGAATTGAAGGTGATATCTATATCTATATCTATATAGATCTATATCTATATCTATATCTCTATATATCTATCTTCAGTTTTACTGTTACATTGAGGCTAATTCTGAGATGAAGCAAATCTACATTCCCTATTGAGTCCCGGGTGACTGAAATGAAGGCCCATTAACTGAATAGAGTAGTTAAGGGGATCTTATCAGATGAACATTTTTGAAGTAGGAAAATCAAATGGTCTTCTGAAAGCATCCCTTTGTGACATTGTTGTGATTACTATGAAGCATTCATGTACATGGCTCTTCACAGAAGGAACATACCCTACGGCTTTACCCCTCATCAGGAGAATGTTCCACTGAGTTCAGTGGGGCTTTTGACTAAACAAGTGTAAGATTGCATTGCACATTGCTCCGTGCGTGTTCATCTTCACTACAGGGTTATACTCACCGTGCGGCGGAGAGTCGTTTTTTCGTTTTGCTTTCAAAAATTGTCCCTCCGATTTGGTTTGCATTCGTTGCCACATTTGTGTGGCGTTGCCAACTCTAGATTTTAAAAGTAAAATGTAAAACCGATGCGAGGTACCTTCCATAGCTGACTGTTCGCCTGTTTGTATGAGATGAGAAGGCTTTCCTGGAAAAAGCAAGAGTTGCAGGTGTGAAACTGGGAGAGGATTCAGCAGTTGGGTATCCTGACAGCTCCAGCCATGAGCCTCCTTTCCTCCAGCTACCAATGCCTTCAAAAGGAGAGGACGCAGCAGCCCTTCCTTTGCCTTTGTTATTCATTTATTTAAAAGTATTTATTGTTTTTCTCCCACCAGCGCCCTCAAAGCAATGTACAATTTAAAACAATACAATCATACAATAAAAACAGAACAGAATAAAAACAGAACAAAACATTATTTGAAAACAAGCCAGAAAGATATTAAAATCCGTCGAAGGCCTCCTGGCAGAACTGTGCAGTTTTTACGGCCTGTCTAAGCCTTAAAAGGGATGGAGACAACCTGATATCCCTTGGGAGATAGTTCTATAGTCAGGGTGCTGCTACTGAAAAGACCCTGGCTGAATTCGGACAACACGATAGTCAATGGTGGGGTAATAATCAACTTTACAGTTGTTCATCTAGGGGGTACTCCCCACACAACATGGTAATAAATAATCAACTGTGGTGTGGATTAGGATCAGCGCATTCGGATGACACAATAGTCAATACAACTGACGATTGTTTCCCCTCCCCCAATTGCTTATTGTGTTGTCCGAATTCAGCCCCTGTCTTGTGTTCCCACCAACCACCTCTCTTGGTGGTCCATTTCCATTATCTGCTTAATTTTATAACTAAGAATTAATGCCTTAGTTTGCATTTTTCCTATCCTCTCTCCCAGTCTCCTTTGCTTTTGTGCCAGGTTGTTGTGGATTGTAAGCATGACAGCAGAAACTCTATTTTTTATTATTTATTTATTTTATTACATTATCCCGCCTTTTATCCTCCTCCATTTCTATCCTCACAACAACCACCACCCTGTGAGGTAGGTTGGGCTGAGAGTCTGTGACTGGCCCAATGTCACCCAGTGGGCTTCCAGGGCTGAGTGGGGACTAGAACCCGGATCTCCCGACTCCCAGTCCAACACTTTAGCCACTTCACCACGCTGGCTCTCATGCTGCTCTGTGAGCCTTTCTTGGCTGAAGAGTGGGGTGAAAATGCTTTAAAGAAACAAACTCTACATTACAGCTGCAGTTTTCCAGATCATGATTATTCCGGCAGTGGAACTAAACATTAAAAGAGCGAGTTTCCCCCTCTATATTATCTTGTTCCATTTATCCAGTGTCAGTATAATTATGTTATGTGTTCCTCTGCCCCTGCTCCACATTACCTGCTGGTGGCAGGGAATTTAGGCCTGTTCTACACATGTTGCAGAATGAGGGCAGTAGCTACCTAGGGTACTAGAATGGATTGCACCACTTCAGACGGGGACTCCTGTTTTTTAATGCTCTCCTAGGTTATAAATTTCACACAGATAGCAAACCAACATAGCAAGCAAGGGGTTGAAGTGGAACCTTTCACCCGGATATGCTAGTTTTCACTTTGCAAGATGTTCTACAAGGGGGAGCATTTAAAAATGGCATTCTTCACCTATAGTCTGAGACCCCCTCTAGATGGATTCCGTTTGACGCCTGGTTAGCCGATTATGCGCATATTCGCTGAAGCGCTTTATCGTAAATGCTTGTATGCAGGAGGTAATTGAGCACTCAGCTGGTGATCTTACTGGTTGTTTCAAATGCGCTTTACAAGTAGTTAATGCGGAGAATCGCTTGTTCGCATAGTCAAAATGTGCTTTAACGGCAGGAGCAAAATAAAACTCGCTATTTAACGTGCATTTGATAATGCGCATAATCGGATGTTTAAAGCGCCTCTACGCCCGATTTGCGCTCCGTTCTTGTAGAGGTAAATTTTTTAATGCGCTTTGAAAGAGCTTTAAATGCCTCTTGTAGAGGCAGCCTGAAATAAGACACTCCATCATATTGTCTCAGTATCCTTCCACCCCTATTATGCTATCTGTTTAGCATCAGCCTTAAAGTACTAGATGTTACGAAGAGCGAACTCAACATGGGCTGTTGTTTTTGTTGGTAGTCCCATATTTCTTGTCGCATTTAGTTATTTCCTGACCGCTTATGACCTGCGTAGTGTGTGTACTAGTCTCTTCACTGTGCCGTTTTTCCAAACTGGGGGAAATTAACGAAAAGCGGCGTGGGGGTGGAGGGAAAGTATTTCAAATGAAAGATTGTTGCTATGAGGGAGCCTGTGGGAAAAGAAACCTAATTTTAAGTGTCTGGGGAAAGTATATTTGCATGATAAACTGTTTCATATAAATAGTTACCATTATTGATAGGTGTTGATCCAGCTAAACAGAACAGGAATCATTAAGTGTGGAGCTAGCAGTCAACTGAAAACATACTGTGTCAAGGAAGTATGTGTTAAGATGAAAGAACTTGATTTGCCTGTACTCTGCATGCTAGAATTCATCCCTGTGAAATAAACTCACCACTTATTCTGATGTTATCCGATCCCGCTGAAGTTGGTGGCCTTATATCCAGCTACTTGTCCCTTGGGGCTCTGGGTGCTTGCAGACAAGACTTTTACTGTGCGATCGCACTGCCTCAGTCACAGAATTTACAAGAGATCCAGATGTCGTCTTCCATTTATAGCCCCTTGCCATGTTCTGACTGTTTTCTTACCAGAAAAAAAAATATGTTAAGAAAAGAAGATGGCATAACTACAGAATGCCTTTTGAGCGTTAGCGCTACAACCTTCCACCAGGAAGCATCTTCATGCGCAAAGACGCGGTGTCTCTACAAGAGCGATTTAAAGCTCTTTCAAGGCGCGTTACCAAATTTACCTCTACAAGTGCAGAGCGCAAATGAGGAGTACAGGCGCTTTTTATCTCCTATTATGCGCATTTTCGAATGCGCATTAAATAGCGAGTTTTAATTTACCGCGGGAGTAAGAGCGCCTTATGTCCGTGCAAACAACTTTCTGCGGAGGTGCATTAATGATCAGACTGGGCGGACTGTGGTCTTGATGTCATGCATAGAACTGCCCCTTCGCTGGGAAAACCTCCTACCTGCCCAGCATGGCACTTCTTATGTTCTTAACAAAACTTAGTAAAACGAAAACCACCTCAGCAACTGTAGTCCTACAGTAGGATCCAAAAGGAACAGCATGCCCTTGTGGCCTGTTTTTTCTTATTTCAGTTTCAAGCATGCCTCTTCTTCCCCTCCATATTGGCCTAGCATCTCCTTATTGGTCCCAATTCCCACTCTGGGTAGCATAGGGTGACCAGATAAAATCCAGGTCAGGGCTCATGTAACTTTAACAGTTGCAGAGAAAAGGGAATTTCAGCCAGTGTCATTTGTATGCAATTAGCCCCTGGTGAAATTCCCTCTTCATCACAACAGGTAAAGGTGCAGGCACTATACTAGAGTGACCAGATACAAAAGAGGGCAGGGCCCCTGCAACTTTAACTGGTGTGATGAAGAGGGAATTTCACCAGGAACTAATTGCATACAAATGACACTGGCTGAAATTCCCTTTTCTCTACAACTGTTAAAGTTACATGAGCCCTGACCTGGATTTTCTCTGGTCACCCTAGGGTAGCATAGAAATGTGATCTGCATTCCGACCTGGCCTTGACTGACCATTAATTAATACTTGTCCCTCATAGCCAAGCCCAAGCGAACAAACAAACTTTGAAAAGCAGAACCATGTTGCACATAACACCATTAAAGTTAGCCTTTACTTCATCTTTGTATATATTATTAAATTCATAGAACGGTGCCACACTGAACAAACGTTGTCAAACTTGCAAAGGAAGCACTTGAAAGAGGGGGAGGCGACAGAAAGCTAATCTTTCCCCATTGGGGATGTGTGTGGCGCATGAGCTTTATGGTCTGTAATTACAAGCAACAAAAAAAAATGTCAATTTATTTACATGCAGGTGATTCTCTGTTGGGAGCTGCGCTACAAGAGACCGAAGAAAGAGTGTTAAATGTTTTGTGCTGACATGAACAGCCGGTGCTTTAAAAAACGCTGAAGCTGAGCACTTACAACTCCCATTGACTTTAATGGCGAAGGCATGGTTACTCAGCACCTGTAAAAACTAGGCCACTGAAATATCGCCGTATTCCTTGTGGCCTTGATGGTCGGAAAAGAGAGTACTGTTCTTTGTAAGCTACTTTCTGCTTGAGTCTTGTCCCACAGCTTAATAGAGAAGAAAAATCCCTCGCCTAACCACACAGTCCAATTGTGGGGGTGGGTGGGAACTGATAGTAAGAATAAATGAGAAGCAGTGTGCTGTAGTAGATAGAGCATTGTTGGACCTGGGTTCAAAATCTCATTCAGCATAACTTTTGTTAAAATGGGGATTGTACTGCAATACTCCCTCCCCCAAGCTCTGTTGAGTCAGTCAGCAGAACTCAGGGAAGCGGTTCATTTTTCTGATGGGTGTACCTCTTCTGCTAGAAAAGAAGAAATACATAGACAACAATTGCGTGGGGGGGGGGGAATTAGATCAGGTTTTCAGTAGGATGATCGGAAGCCTCCCCCCTCCTCCCAAGCCTTTAATAACAGCTTGATCTGAAGAACTCAGCAAGTGAAGTCTTTCCTAGCATGGAGATAAGCATTATCACTGTGATTAAAGGCACAGCAACAGGACCAATCCTAGTCTTCCATGTCAGGAATGAGGAAAGTGAGAAGACACTGGGCAGGAGGAGCTGGTCCTGGGCAAGTCACTCTGTCCCTCCACCTCATCTAATAACTTGCTGCAAGTGTGGCATAACCCCCATGAATACCCTGTGGTAGCAGACTTGCCCAACCTGGTGCCCCCCAAATATGCTGGACTACAACCCCCCATCATCCCCAGTCAATGCAGGGCAGGTTGCTTCAGAAACGAGTGCGCTATAATAAACAAGGTATAAGATGGAGATGCTTTGTTTGGGAGATGGGCTAAGGCCCCATGGATAGTTTCTTTTGCTTGTCCTGCCCTGTCCATTTTTCTTGCTTCCTCCTCCCCCTTGCCTTATTTAACCCACCCCTCACTCCTGCTCTACTCAGTTTCTTATCCCTGTCCTTGTTCCTTCCACCAGGGGCAGGATGTAGTCCCATCCACACATAGGCGGTGCATGGATTTCCCCTTGACTAGGGAGGTGCTGCATGCATCATACAAATAAGCAACTTCCCTGGCAGGCTTGTGGCAGGCACATAGCAATACTTCAGGTCAAGGAAGTGGTCTGGCAGATTTGGGGGCTGGCCAAGTGTTTCATAACCTCTTCATGTCGAATTACGCCTCAGCATCAGCGCTGCTAGCAGGCCTTGACACGATCCATTGTAGCAGGTGAAGCGTTCTCCAGCAGGGAGGCGTGCATTTGCATTTGCTATTACAGGCACACTAGCTTTCAATACCAGCAGGTAAAGAGTATATTGCTCTGGCTTGTAAATAAGGATATGCCTGCTTCTCTAGGTTAGTGGGTTTCAAACTGTGTTTTAAGGAACCAGAAGTACCCAAACTAGGCTGACCATATGAAAAGGAGGACAGGGCTCATGTACCTTTAACAGTTGTAGAGAAAAGGGAATTTCAGCCAATGTAATTTGTATGCAGTTAGTACCTGGTGAAATTCCCTCTTCATCACAACAGTTAAAGGTGCAGGGGCCCTGCCTTCTTTTGTATATGGTCACTCTAGTATAGTGCCTGAAACTTTAACTGTTGTGATGAAGAGGGAATTTCACCAGGAACTAATTGCATACAAATGACACTGGCTGAAATTCCCTTTTCTCTACAACTATTAAAGTTACATGAGCCCTGTCCTCCTTTTCATAGGGTCAGCCTAACCACAACCACTCAGGTTGCTTCACCAATACTATACTTCCTCCGCAACATGCAGCTCCAGAAGTGTTGAGTTTGTTGTAGGATGAGTCACGTGGGATGAGGCGGCCCCAAAAACCTGGCCAGTCCACTGTGTTAATGGAGTGTGTGCCCTAAATCGTTGCAGCGCACAGGTTCTATGGCAAGCAAGTGGGACTCTGAACATGCAGATACTCTGACTTCACCATCAAGTTTCTCGTCTCAATCCCCCCTCCCCCAGATAACACGCTTGTAACCTCATCTTACTTGAAGAAGGGATCTGTAACTCTTGAAAGCTTGCATATTTCGAATGATCTTTTGGTTGGCATTATAAAGGTATTACACTAATATGGATTGTGGTGTTTTTTTTAATGCCCAACATGGCTACCGTTGCGTTTTGTATGACTTGGAGAATACCAAATTCAGCTGTTTTACAGTGGGACCCTACACTGGAGGAAGACGATTTTATACCATCCAAAGTTTACAATTTATTCTCTGAGAGTTCATTCCCTCCAATTTGTCTTCAGTTGACTTCATGAAGGGATGAACTGATCTGATTCAAACTTGGCATGCCGGAAGCTCTCCTGGAGACCTATCACCATGCCAAGTTTTATCTCTTTATCAATATAATGTATGCAAATGTAAGCATTTTGGTTAATTTGCATTTTAAAAAATCCTAAAAATCAAGGCATGGACCTATCTGATTCAACCTTGGCATGCCTAAAGCTCTACTTAAGAGCTCTGGAGAACCCAAGTTTCATCTCTTTATAATTAAAAATTACACAGGTGTAAGCACTCCAATGAGCGAGGGGGGAAGGCTGCCACATCCATCACAATGTCCATTAATGACAAGAACCAATGAACTGGAGGGGAAAGGAGAAGGGGCGGGGCTGGTGCAATAGCAGCTGGAGAGCAAAAAGAGAGTTCACCGGTTGCCATAGTGAAAGGGAGGAGCGCTTGCAGAGCTTCTGAAATGGAGGTAAAAAATACAAAGGCAAATGGGGGGGGGGATAGGTGTGATGGAGCCCATAGAGTTCTTGAAAGTTTACACATTTTTGGTAAACATTTGGTTTATCTAGTAAAGGTATTACATTAATATGGATTCTGGAATTTTTCCTTACGGTCAACATAGCTACCTTTGCTTTTTGTGGCACATTGGAAAGGCCCTCATTAAAGATATACCTTTTGAAAACCATTGCTGGAGGCCAGGGGTGGGTAACTTGTAGCTCTCCAAATGTTTCTGCCTTCAACTCCCATCATCCTTCAGCACTAGCAATGGTGGTTAGGGCTAATGGGAGTTATAGGCCAAAACCTCTGGAGGGCCACAAGTTGCCCACCTCTGTTGTAGGCTTTTGAATAAGTAGTAGCTAAAGGTGCTTTCTCAGTAGGTAGACAAGCCAGTATTGCCACCTGATTCTAACACTCACTTAAGAGTTTATTTCTTTTCCTTGGTGCTCTGTTATTGTCAATATCAGCTAATTAGTCACTTTGCCCTCATCAGAAAGATACAGACCAGCCTCTAGCACTTTTGGCTTCATTAACCTACCAGGTGTTTCTAATTAGGTCACCTATTTGGCACTGTCTTAGTGTGACAAGGTACACACGTTGCTACTAGCCAAGCAAGTAACCAAAGGACTGTTCTAATTAAATTTAATTGTAAGCATGCCAGCAGATGTAACATAATGGGACTGAAGTACTCATGTCTTTGAACAATAACAGGCCCATCAGCTTAAACCATGGGCGACCGCCTTGTAGCATAGATATTGGGGCGTTATACAGCCATATGAGGTCCTGCAAGCTTGGCTGTGCCATAGAGTTGGGCCTACATTCCTGTGCTGTGTTATTCCCCAGTTTAGAGGCAAAAATCCAACAAGGGCTGAATATATACTGTTGGGTACACTTTCTCAGAGTTTGGATGTTGCTTTTGGCACATGCTCTAAACACTGGCTGCCCTTATAAGGCTTCTGCAGAAGAAATGATACTATTGTAATTGTGATACTAAAAAGCTTATCAAATATTGAGCAAACATATATGTACTACAGAGAAAATGTCATGGACTTCTTTATATGTTGTTGTAAGATTGAGATTTGGACGTAATGGAGTCTGCCTTAAATAGTCTTGGCAAAGTTGCCAAGTATCTCCTTGGTTTCCATAAATGGCCTATAATGACTAGGGAATACCAGAAGACTTATTTAGAAGGCAAGAGTCATCTTGGAGAAAGGACATGCCTTTCTCTCACCTCACTATGGCTCTCTTCACATGAGGCTTTTATCATGCACTCATGGTCAATCACTCACAGAGGTCTGAGGGTCATTTTCATGACATCGTTAACCTCCAGTGCCTCCCCATTGTTTTTAAGCTTCATTCCACTATTTTTTAACTCTTCAAAAATGCAGTAATGTATGTATAAATGGAACATTAGAAACTTGCCCAACAAGTAAACAGCCTTCCAAAGGGGGAGTGTGCATGTATTGTGCCAATCGTAATCCTGAAAAGACTCCAGAAGAAAAAGCCCTTGTAAGGCAGCAGGATTTTTGCTTCAATGTAGAGAAGCTCAAAGAATGAGTTATAAAAGTTTCTGTGTGTGAAAATAACAATAGAGGAAGTTTGAGTCTGACAGAGGCTGCATTTTGAGGTAGACTGAGAAAAACACAGATAGCACAGTTTTTTGAACTTCATAAATTTTGAGATATTGCCTGTCTGATGTGGTGGCAGTTGACACTAGGAGACTATTGAGGTGTTTAAGTTGTGTGCCTCCACTTTGCTTAGCCTGTGTATTTGGAAATGAATACAAATATGACAAATTACCAAGAAGCCTCCAGTAACCACCTTTTAAAGAAAACGGAACCCAGGTAAGTGCTGCTCCTGTGGAAAGTCTCACAGAAGTGGAGCGCATGTAACATTATTATTAGTCCTACTACTACTACCACCACCTATACACTAATCTGTCATATGTGAACAGGAAGGAAGACAGACAAAGAAAGATGGTTCACATGACCAAACTAATCCATGGTGGCTTATTTAAATCACGGTGTGTACTTGGTGCAATTTCCATAATCACCGCCCAGGCACGAATGATCTTGTTGCCTGAACCCAGGTGGCATGGCTTGTTGGGAGGGGAAAACAACCATGCAACAACTCTACAACAGCTCATGGGTTATTGGAGGGTAGTTTTCCCATGCAACATGCTGCCTGGGTTCAGATGATACAACAACCCACGCCTGGGTAGTTGAAATTGCACCCTGCATGTACCTGGCACATACCAAGATTTAAATAAGCCAAAGTGGCTCATTCTGATAGTGTGAACCAGGTCAGAGAGAGAGAGAGAGAGAGAGAGAGAGAAAGCTGGCACAGTATAGCATATCACAAACATGACAATTGTTCAGCCCTGATGAAGGTTAAACTTCAATTTACAGTTCTTCCAAAAAGGTAAACAGAAGGTAATCCCATAAATTGTCCTTATCTAGGCTGTCTAGTTCAAAGGTGATCCTTTCATGTCTCTCTCTCTCTCTCTCTCTCTTTCTCTCTATACAGAGAGAGAGACACACACACATACACATGGGCTGTTTGCATGACACAACAGCCCACCATGAGATATTTAACCCATAGTGAGGCTGCAGTGCATGTGGGCTATGTGCGGCCGCTGTTTTGAATATAATAATAAAATAATAATAATAATAATAATAATATATTTATTTATTACCCGCCTCTCCCTCTGGATTGATGCTGGGAACATCAGTAAAAACAATATAAAATACATATAAAATACATAAAACTGATTAAAAGTGTATAAAGTTAATACATTATTGAAATCAACAAAGTCTTAAAATTTGACTGGGTAGGCCTGCCAGAAGAGATCAGTCTTTATTGCTCTCTTAAATTGTAGAAGACTGGTAAGTTGGCAGATCTCCTCTGGCAGGTCATTCCACAGTCTGGGAGCAGCAGAAGAGAATATACAACCCCTGCTCCAGGGTTGTCATGTGAGTCCAGCGAGCGTGGGTTATGTACGGGTTAAACAACCCTCAAATAACCCATGGTATGCTTTAGGGTTATATGAGGGCTGTTTAACCCTTCATAACCCATGCTCAGTAGGAAATCCAGCCCTAACAGTCTCCCGTTATGAATAAAAGTCATGAGCACTATACAGACTACTCAACTGTACAATTCTCAGTCCTACCAATAATTAAAAATTGAGGGTAGGTGGATAGGAAGGATCTACAATGAATGCAGAAATTTGAATATGTTGCTCTGAATATTTTAAAGCACAATATAAGTTCTGATTATTATAGAGCCACAGGGAAATTGCCCCCACCCAATAGCAGCTTCCCCCTTGAAGGCAAAAATAGCTTTGACAGGAAGATTTTTGTTAGGATTATGGCATGGGGTGAAAAGGTCACCCCCTGACCCGACTCCACTCATGGGCCATGAGAGATCTGGGCCAAACCTAAACTTAGCTCTGAACTCATTGCATAGCCTTAGGCAATGCCCTTCAAGAAGCCCTCTGCACATGCTCAGAAGCACCATATCCAGGGATAAAACTCTGTTTTTGTCCAGTATGTTGCTGCTGGTGTAATTTATTGATTTAATATGATCTGATAGGGATATATATTTCAGCGTTCCTCAACCTGTCGAAGGTGGTGTTATAGATAGATAGATAGATTTTTTTAATGCTTTTTATGGTTTTAGATTTTGTATATTGGTTTTAAATGTTCAAAGATTTTAATCTTTGTAAACCGCCCAGAGAGCTTCTGCTATGGGGTGGTATATAAATCATCATCATCATCATCATCATCATCATCATCATACCATGGCTCCTTTTTTAAACGCAAGAAGTGAGCAACCCAATTGTTCCAGGGGCCAGATTGCACCCCAGGCCTCCCCACAGACTGGATGGTGTCAGGGTCACCATTGGGTCCCTGGCAAAAGAGACAGCTGGAGCTCTTCCAGTTGGTACTTTGGCTAGGGAGTCAGCTTTGTTTGGTACTGGAACTGCCTAACCTGCTTTTCACAGATTACTTTTAGCAGAAGTGGAACTATGGAGTGCTCCCTTGTTTGTTGTCCTGGACTTCTCAGCAGCTTTCAATACCCTTTCACCTTAGTATCATCCTGGACTCCTTGTCTGGGATGGGAAGTGGAGAAACTGTTCTGCAGTGGCTTGGTCCCTATCTGACTGGTCAGTTCTAGAAGGTATTGCTGGGCGATTGCTGCTCTGCAATCTTGTCACCTATGATATTTGATATCTACATATAACCAGGGATTGGTTATCCATGGATTTATGGTAAAATATTAGTATGCAGATAGCACATAGCTCTATCTGACCTTTCCATCTACATCAGGTGAGACTATAGAAGTCCTGAACAGATGTCTGGAATCAGTAATTGAATTCTAGATGAGCATCAGTAAATGAGAGGTGCTTTCAGACGAGAACTTTATGGCAACATTGCCCTGCCTTATTCACAGAAGTTTCCCAGGGGAGCGGACAGGCAGAATGCTACTGCTAGGAACCTTCCATCTGGAAGCACTCTAAGACTCAGTTCAGATAAGGCCAAGGTACTGATGGGATCAGACCTGCTTTGAATGGGGTATCACAAAAGAAGGTTTGCAGTTTGTAAGTTCAACTGGGTCCAGATCGTTGATGCTAGGGTATCTTCTGTGGCTTCTACCATTTTTTATCAGCTTTGACAGATGGTAATTCCTAGTCAAATGAAACATGGGCCCCCTCCACAAGGATGCGCTTTTGCGGCCGGTTCCGGGATTATGCGCATTATCGCAGAGGCGCATTTACGCCTAATCCCTCTGTACGGGAGGCGGCGAGAGGCGGCGAAGCGCATTAATTCATGTCCAAAAAGCGCTTCAGAAGACGTTAACGCGCATAATCGCTTGTTCACACCGCGATAATGCGCTTTAACGGCCGGAGAAAAATAAAAGTCGCTATTTAACGCGCATTCGAAAATGCGCATTATCGGGGAAATAACGCGCCTGTACGCCCGTTTTGCGCTCCGCTGGTGTGGAGGTAAAATTTATAATGAGCCTCTAAGGCTCATTAAACGTCTCGTGTGGAGGAGGCCTTAATCACAATTACACCTGCCCAGGTAACATTTAGGATAGATTGCTGTAATACACTTTATCTGGGTTTGCCTTTTAAAGTGTTTGGAAATGACAACTGGTATAAAATACATAGCTAGGCTGACAACTACCACAATTATTTATTTATTTAAAAGATTTATATGTTGCTCTGCATCAAACAGGATTTCTGGATGGTGAACAATAAAAAAATATATAAATAAAATACAGAATTATATTTAAAATCAGATGGTAATAATAAAACTGTGGCTGGAAAATAATAGGATACCTCGCCAATTCTTAAGTACACTGGCTGCTAATTTGTTTCTCGGCACAATTTAAAGTGCTCATTTTGACCCTTTAAAAGCCTTAGGACTTGATACCAGGGGGCTGTCTATATGCACCCGAATCTGCGCTGCATCAGTTATATTTTGCCACGAAGCTGTGTGGCAAAAAAGTTGGGGACTTACCCCGACTTTTTCGGTAGCAGCGAGGTCACCCCAGCTCTTCCATTTGACCTTGCTCCATGGCCGATCCCGGGATGATCCTAGCGGAAGGCTACCGGCAATTGGTCACCAGAAAAAAGGAAAAGGACGGAGGGCGGCTCCAGTACCAGAATGACCGCTGGAAACCCCGCGCTCCCTCCTTGGCGTAGGGATTACCCGACGCCACTCCAGGTAAGTGAAACCACAGGGTTTTGGGGGGAAGGCGGAGCCAAGTCGGCACTGTCTGTTCATTTGTCCCCACATGAGCCTATTTGCTCTTTAAGATCTGTTTCAGAGGCCCTGCTCAAATCAAAGTGGCTGGCTGGGAGCCAGGGCCGTGCAGAGGGGGGGCAGTGGGGCCAGTTGGCCTAGGCCCCACAATTTTGAGGGGGGCACTCCAACGAGGAGGTCCTCCCTAGCTTACGCTACTGCTTCCGTATAAGCGGCCCATCGAGAAGCGAGGAGCCCGCCTTGAGGAAACAGCGCAGAAGCCTCCCGTCGTGAATACCACGGTCAGACTACAAGCTCCAGAGGGCCATATGCCGCATGCAGGGCGGGGATATATGTGCCTCAGTTGCGATGGTTGCCCTTACTGAGTCTCTTTCCTCCATCTTCTCCATGGCATATAATCTCTGGAGCGGAGGGCGAGGTAATGATGATGATGGTGATAGCTATTAATGATAATGATGATGATACCATGAGGGTGATGGTGATGGTAATGTTTGATAATGATGATGGGCTGTTCTATTGTTGTTGCTTCTATTTGTACAGCAACTAAAAATAAATGTTAATTTCTGATTCAACATTGAGGTGTTGTACAACAGGTTTCATATGAAGGTGCTTCCCAGTACCTTTTTTATATATATAAATCATTCTAGTTCATATACGTATTTAGCACTGAATCAGGGCCACTGATTAAAAAATAATGAGCAGTTTGAAATGGGGGGAGGGGCACACACACTTCCCATCTGGCCTGGGCATATGACCAACTCTGCATGGCCCTGTCTGTTTCAGAGGTGCTGCTCAGATCAAAGTGGCTGGCTGGCAGCCTTAGTTGAGTAAAGTGGGTGACGACAAGGGCCTTTTTGCTCATCGTTCCTCTCCCTGGAACCTAAAGATGGTAGTGTATGCACTGGTAACTCCGAGGTTCGACTTCTGCAATGCGCTGTACATAGGGCTACCTCTGTGCCTAGTCCGGAAACTTCAACTAGTTCAAAATATGGCAGCCAGGTTGGTCACCGGTACATCTAGGAGTGACCATATTACGCCAGCTTTAAAATCACTTCATTGGCTGCCAATCAGTTTCCAGGCAAAGTGTAAAGTGTTGGTCATTACCTTTAAAGCCCTACATGGTTTGGGTCCAGGTTACCTGCAGGATCGCCTTCTCCCATATAACCTGCCCCGCACTCTCAGGTCCTCTGGGAAGAATCTACTTCAATCAGCCAGAACTACGCTGACAACTGTTACCCAGAGGACCTTCACTTTTGCCAATCCCAGACTGTGGAATGGCCTGCCGGAGGAGATTGGACAGATTAGCAGACTTCATGAATTTAAGAGAGGCGTGAAGACTGATCTCTTCCGTTAGGCCTACCCAGTCGAATTTTAAGATTTTTTTTACCTGATGTATTAGTTTTTATTTGTTTTAATATTTCATCTATTTTGTGGTTCTTGTGCTTATATTTATTGTTGTTCCCTGCCTCGATCCGGAGGGAGAGGCGGGTAATAAATAAATAAATTATTATTATTATTATTATCCATTAAGCAGGCTCCCTCTCCACTAACTTTTAGGAAAGGCTTGAAAATGCTGCTTTTCTTCGTTTCATGAGACTTCTGAAATGGCTTCGTCTGCTGTTAACTTGATGTTTTACATTTGACACTGTCGCCTGGGAGAAAAGGGGTTCGATGGGCCCCAAGAACCCGAAGCCTCACAGACAAGGGGATCTCTAACTAAGCCAGGGAAAGCGCAGGCGGGAGGAATCGGCTTTCCGGAACACGGGCGCTCGGGGGACGGTTTCCTAGCCGGACCGTAACTCGAGTGCACCTCTTTCCCCCCCCTTTATCGCTCTCTGTGCTGGGAAAGTCTCTCCTCGCGGTGCTGTCGCCGCTTCCTTCCGGCCGCCATTTTAGTCGCTCTCTCTCTCTGTGTGTGTCTCTCGGCGGCTTCCTCGCGTCCCCCGCTCCCATCATGTCCAAGCGGCACCGTCTCGACCTCGGGGACGACTACGGCTCCAACAAGAAGCGCGTCGCCGCCGACGGGTAAGGAGAAGCCGCGGGCGGCGAAGCGAGGAGGGGAGGCAGAAGCGCCCAACTCTTTCCCGCTCTCCCGAGAGCGCCTTCTCCCCCCCCCCCCACCGCTCTCGCCCCGTTGTTTTTTTGGGGGGGGGCGGAGAGGCCACGCTGAGGGGCGGGGGCGGGGGAGGCCCACGGTGGCGCGCGTGTGTGCGCGCGGGGCCCTCTGGTGTCTTGGAAAGCTGGGCGGTGCTGAGCGCCCTTGAGCCTTTTACCGCCCCCCCCCCCCGGAGGCAGGAGGCAGGGCGGCCGGTGACTAGGCCCGCCGGCCTCTTTGTTTTGGATTTCTGTCCCTAAGCCTCGTTTTCTGCGCCCGCCTCTTGCAGACCCCGCATTCACCCGCACTATCCCTATTGACTCGTAAACCATTGTCACTCTTTCGCCTTGGGTGCCCCCTCTTTTTTAAGGCAGTCGTCCTAAATGTCCTTATTTTTTTAGAGGGTGTTTTAATGTTTTTATCTATTTTATGGGCTGTGCGTTTACATTTATTGTTGTTCTCCGCCCCGATCCAGAGGGAGAGGTGGGTTAGAAATAAATAATAATAATTATTATTATTATTGTTATTATTATTGGGATGGGCTGCAGCTCAGTGGCGGAGTGCATGCTTCGCATGCAAAAGGTCCCAGGCTTAATCCCTGGGATCTCCAGATAGGGCTGGGAAAGACTCCTGTCTGAAACCTTGCTGTTCCGTGTGGACTGTACTGAGCTGAATTGACCTACAGTCTGATTCGATATAAGGCAGTTCCCTATTTTTCTTCTCCCCCCCCCCCCCCCCCATATTAAGAATCTTTTGGCACTGGGAAAACTAACACATTTATTGTGGCGATAAGTCTCATAGAGCACATTTTATTAGGTGCATGCAGGCAGTATATGCAGATAGACTTGGAGTATAGTGAGGAAGGGGGAAAGGGTGTTGTGCAAACTGAGACCAGAGTGAGATTAGGCAAGGCAAAAGATGGCTGTCAGTGTGTAACATAGCCCTGTTGGATCAAACCAAATAGACAGTGTACTGTTTCCTACAGTGACTAGTCAGATGCACCCGGAAGCCCAGGTGGTGCAGAGCATGAAAGCAATAGTCTCTGATGTTGTCCCACCCTGCCAGCAACTGTATTCAGAGGCATATTTCCTCTTGATATGGATGTTCCGTTCAGCCATCATTGTCACCAGCTGCTGATAAACCTGTTGTTGATTTTTAAAGCCGTCTAAGTCTGTGGTCATCACCACATCTTGTGACGGGATTCCATAAATTAGTTATGAATTTTGTGAAGAAGTACTTTCTTCTAGGTGCCCTACTACTAATCAGTTTACCTGGGTAACCTGAAGTTGTTGTGTCATGGGAGGGGGAAGAGAAATTCTCTGTGCCTTCTCCACAACATGCATAATTTTTATAAATCTTTATTGTGCCTCTGTCAGCTGTCTGTCTTCTAAAGTTATAGTTCTTTTTAATACCCAAATGATTTAGCGTTTTTTTTCATGAGGATGGTGCCCTTTTCTCCTTTTTCATCTCTAGGATATCCCTTTTAGATGTTGTGAGCAGTATTCCAAATGTGATTGCACGATGATGGGGCAAGGGTTGTTATGGAGGAAGCAGATCATATGGGGGAAATATTCCAGTGCATGACTTCTCTGGGATTTGAACTCCCACAGCTGTGTTCTGCTATAGACATTTAATTGGGAGTTAAACAACTCTTGCATAACCCTAAATCAGACCATGGTTTCTGAGAGTGTTATTTAACCCTTGCATAGCTCACACTCACCGGATTTGCACTACATGACTACCTTGGAACAGGGGTTGCATATTCAAAATAGCAGTTGCATGCACCATACTCTCACCATGAGTTCGTGTGAACAGCCCCACTGTAGTTTGTTTACCTCTTAAGCAAATGCTAAAAAAGATACTACTTCCCCCTGAATCAGTGCCATGTTATAGACCCTTTTTCCTTTATTTGTATATTGACACTAGCTGATATAACCAACGTTGCTTGGCCCCCCTAAGATATATGACTGTGAGGTAATCATCTTAAAGTAGTAGGCTGGTGGTAGGCCTGTGAGTTAAATTTTAATCAAATTACATTTGTTTGTTTTTTTCCTCTCTCACCTTCATGACAACCCTGCAAGGTAGGCTGATGCTAGGCCTGTGAGGCACCTTTAAAATGAATTAAATTTGTTTCTTTTTTTCTCTCTCTCTCTTTCTGTCACCCCTGATGCATGGTCAGGGCCGCCTTAAAGCTGCCGCCATTATTTTCCTTGTCTCCACAGAAAACGAAAACTACAACTCCCGGCATGCCTTTCACCACAGTGCCTGACTTGCCCAATGGGAGTCCTTCTGCTGAGACTTATGGGAAGTGAAGACTGGCTGAGCCAGTCCACATTGCACTGTTCAATCGGTGCCTGTAGGTAGGCTGTGAGGAAGCTGGCCTACTGGCTGACTGATGATTAGCTTGGTTGATGTTGGCAACGGGCCCAGAGCTGCACCCTCCTCCCCTCCTGCTCTCGATGGGGCCTAGTGACTGAGGCAGCTGGCCCCAGGCACACTCCCTTCAGGCCCAGGAGGGTGAGCCATTACCAGATGATGGCTGCCAAAGCCTGATAAGTCTTCCCTCCTACCCAAGGCATGCTGGGACTTGTAGGCATAAGCCTAAGTCCCTAAAGAATGTGTTAGTCTTTGAACACCGTCTGAGGTGTGGTAGGAGACAACTGGACATCAGGCCTTATGAGTTGTGGCACCCTGCTTATGGATTTCTTTTTCCCAGGCAGGCTGGCCTAGTGACTGCATCAATGGCTTTCCAGTGCCAAGTTATTCCCCCCCCCCCCCCATGCCTTTTAACAGATGAGATGTTTTATGCTGTGTTTTTCCCCTGTCATAACTAAACCACAACATTCCAAGACAGATGCAGGAATTACTGAATAAAGTTTATGGGTTTTATGTAAAAGCCTGACTATACAATTGAAACAGAAGAGTGAATGGAGGAATGACTGATAGCTGAGGCTAGAATGGAATGGAATGGTGGGCAGGGTTAGTAGCAGTTGGAGAAAGTCAGGTAGAAGGAGAACAAAGACAGTGAGAGGTCAGGAAAGTGGGAGCTGAGTTAGGATTGAGAGATAGTGACCTGGTTTGTTAACCCATGCTTTATTTTAAATCAGCCACTCTACATGCCATTACTACAGCTCCCAGAATGCCTTTGGCAGCTCACAGGTGCCTGCCAATGTTGCTTCTCGATAGAGCATTGAGGAGTAGCATCGCCAAGGAGGGGATGTAAGCAGCTGTCAGTGGACTCGTTCAGCTCTGGCTAATCCTGCTGGGATTGCCTCAGCCTGCACTTCTCACCCACCAAGTGCTCCATCAGGAGCCTGTACTGAAGGGGGGATGGGCTGAGCACTCCCCCCTCTTCATCGGGTCTGTTTCTGGGCATGTGCAGAGTGCCTCCCCTTCCCCCTCCCTCTTAAGGGTGAAGGCTGAGCACTTGCCCCTCAGACCCTGGTTCTGAGAAAACAACGATATCAGGACAGGGTGCCTTTGAGCATGTTCAGCCTCTCAAAGTCACGCTGTTATATTTAGTTATGATTTTAAAACCACACACAGCAGGTGGGAGGAGACATTGCAAATGGACACAGCCCATTTATGTGGGTTGTTTCCTTTTATGTGGAATTGGGTTGACTGCTCAAGACCAACCTTAGGAGTCGGGGTTGTGAAAGACATGCAACGACCACCGCCCACGCACTCACAATGGCTGCCAAGGCCAGTAAGTCTGGCCTCCTGCCCAAGGCATGCTGGGAGTTGTAGGCATAAGCCTTGGTTTTTATTAAATTCTTTAAAAATACTTAAAACCCAAAATTCTGTGTTTATAGATTTTTCTGGTACATTTACAGCCAGACCTATCACTGTGTCAAATTTCAAATTTCTAACTCATCTGGAAGTGGGTAAACATTTCCGGCCATACATGAAACATACGTACTTTCAGCTTTATAGGTAGAGGTTATTTTTTTAAGTCTGTTCCTCCCCTTTCCAGTGTTGCAGTACACATTTTCTTTGAACTGATTAAGACTCTTGACTATTTGGTAGTCAAGAGTATTAGTAGAAGATATAAATAAATAGTAGAAGATAGTAGTAGAAGATATAAATAAATTCAGATTCTTGCGTTCATGGTCATGCATACTAAAATACCAATCTCCTTCAACAATGTTTGATCTGTCTTGTGTGGAATTGATGATCTGCTTGAGAATTTTGAGAGGCTGCTAGACTTTCTGAACTTAAATTCTTTCTCTTACAACCCAATCCTAAAGGTATGCGCAGTTTCAGTTTTGTAGCTATAGTGGTGCGTTTGTGAGTTAACTAGGACAAGTTTGTTATGCTAGATTGCCTGACAGCTAGGCTTCCATTAGCATTAGGGTTGGTATTTGATTGATTAACCCCCCCCCCCCAAACCCTTTGGTCAATTCACTGGTCAGATATTGCTGAATATCAGTCAAGCATTTAAAGCATTAATTTTTAGAACAGTAATAACAGAGTTCAGTCCTTCCCAGAAGATGTGCATAGCATTGTGCCAGGTCATATGGACACTCCCATGTCCACAGCAAATGTTGTTTATTCTGTAGTGGTCCTGAAACAAGGGCACTTGTGACATCTGCCAGTTTACAAACCTTCTGATGCCCAGGGTTGAGCACCTCTAAGCTTGTGCAGAATTCACTTCCTCCAAATGGAAATGTTTTAAAGGGCTTAAAACTAAAGTGCTTCTGAGCATTCAAAGGCTTTTCCTTTGAATAGAAGTATTCCTCACCTATCTAGAAAATGTGGAATTTGTAACCTTCCCATCAGCCAACCAGCATGCCTTCCTTGTAGGAAGACAATGACCTTACAGATGCTACATTGCCTGAGAGATAATAGGTAATTGTTTCATCGATGAAGGTTCAGAATCTGCGTTGGGATTGCTTGCCCTTTTTGGGAGACCATCTTTTTCACACATGTAACCTCACCAAATTGCACTCTGCAAAGTGTTGCCAGTGACCTCCATGAGGCCCAAGATCCATGTGTGGCTTTCAGCCCAATATCAAATGACCATCAGCATCATCTGTCTGTATGGATGCTTTGAGCCCACTCTTACTACCCCTTTGGGAATTGCTTCCTCTGTGTATGTATATGAGAGGTAGAGAAGGAACGTGGTTACACAGAGAGAAAGGCCTATGCAGTATTTATTTATTTATTTATTTATTGCATTTTTATACCACCCCATAGCCGAAGCTCCCTGGGCGGTTCACAAAAATTAAAACCATGAAATCATTTTAAAAATATAAAACAAGCCACAATCTAAAAACACAAAATAACATACAATATAAAAACACAACCAGAATAAAACCAGCAGCAGGAATTAATACAGATTAAAATACAAATTTAAAACAGCAAGGATTAAAATTGAGTTAATTTAACTGTTAAAATACTGGGAGAATAAAAAGGTCTTCACCTGGCGACAAAAAGAGTACAAAGTAGGCGCCAGGCGAACCTCTCTGGGGAGCTCATTCCACAGCCGGGATGCCACAGCGGAGAAAGCCCTCCTCCTAGTGGCCACCTGTCTCACTTCCTTTGGCAGGGGCTCACGGAGAAGGACCCCTTTAGATGATCTTAGGGTCCGCAGGTACATATGGGAGGAGGCGTTCCTTTAGATAACCTGGCCCTAAACCGTTTAGGGCTTTAAATGTTAGTACCAGCACTTTGAATTGGGCCTGGACCTGGATCGGCAGCCAGTGAAGTTGGAAAAGGACTGGCGTAATATGGTCTCGTTGGCCAGTCCCCGCTAACAATCTGGCTGCCCTGTTTTGTACCAGCTAAGTTTCCGGACCGTTTTCAAAGGCAGCCCCACGTATAATGCATTGCAGTAATCCAAACAAGAGGTTATGAGAGCATGGATAACTGTAGCTAGGCTATCTCTGTCCAGATTGCAAGCTCTGCCACCTTTGACTCTGTTCACCATTGTCTGTGACTTCCGATTGACTTTTACCATGATTCAATATCACTGCATAGTAAGAATCAGCTCATTTTTGCATTTATTTGCGTTCGCAAACAAGGGGCATTCACTTATGCCATATCCACCGGTAGTAAAGGGCAGTTATTATTATTATTATAGCCAAAGCTCTCTGGGCAGTTTACAAAAATTTTAAACTTTGGACATTAAAAATCGATATACAAAATTTAAAAACATAAAAACAGACAACATATAAAAACAGTGTACATTTTAAACAGCTGCACACTCTCAGCCAGGCCTAAATACAGTTCTGGGGTCAATTAAAAACTCAGTACATGCTGTTGAATGCCTGGGAGAAGAGGAAAGTCTTGACCTGGTGCCGAAAAGATAACAATGCTGGCGCCAGGCGAGCCTCGTCAGGGAGATCATTCCAAAGTTGGGGGACCATGACTGAGAAGGCCTTCTCCCTTGTTGCCATCCTCTGAGCTTCCCTCGGAGTAGGCATGTTGAACGTAGTGTACAGGCAGGTTTTTGTCGGGAGAGGTGTTCTGTCAGGTATTGTGGTCCCAAACCATGTAAGGCTTACTTAAGTACATTCAAGTGATTTGTGTAGCACACTTAAGTAAGGACATTCTTAACGTCATGGCATATTTGACAGTATTTGAATGTGGTCCAATAATATGTGATCAATTGACTGTATTCATCCAGTCAAATGACTGGTATCCCAATCCTGATTTATAACTGTTAAGAAAAAGTAATGCATTGCCCATTTATGTTTCCTGATTCAGTGTGGGAGTGCAAGGCACACTGCAGTTTCTTCTCATAGTGGGCAACCATGATATCCAATTATATTTGAACAGAGATACTGGGTATGTGGAGTTGAGTACTGTCATAAACAGTTAGGAAAAGTGGGTGTAGATGAATCATTGGTAGTCCTTCATCTTGGCTCATTGCTGTCTCATGCTAATGTGCTATGTCTTGCAGTAGTTGATATTTATGTGGTAATATTGATGCGCTGCTGTGCTAACAACGTTCTCTGTCCGCTCATTTTGGTAGCACAAATAGCACACGAGCCTACATCTAGTACAGTTACAAGTCCTATATAGTTCCTGCATACACTATACTATAATGCCACTTCGCATTTTTGATAGACAGGCGTTTTTGCCTGTCTAGCTAGGGCTCTGCGGAGGGGAAGGGAGGAAGGCTGGGGATAGTTCGTATCTCTGCTTCCCCAGCTCCACCCCTCCACCCCCTTTCCCTCCTTGCTGAGGTCACTCTTGCGACCTTGGAGAGGCAGCAAGCATGGTACTCTCTGCTCCAGCTGCTAGGGGGAAGGGGTGGGGAGCTTGGACACTTGGGTCTGAGGTCAGAGCAACTTCTGATCCAGAAATCCGGAAAAAAATCCTATGCCCCCCCCCCCCCCCGACACTGGGGCTATAGAATTGCTCTCTAAATGTTCCAGTCTTAATTTAAAGGCATTTTCCTTATGCTCTCCCTTAGGGAAGTTAATGCCAAAATGGGAAGTTAATGCCAAGATGGGAGTTAATTCCATATATTGTATGCAGTATTGGTTGTCAAATGGTGGATTGAATTGAATTCCGCCTCCCACTAAAGTTGGGTTGTAACAGTGGCATCCCCACCAATTCTTTGTTTCATCTTCTTTTTTTAAGGGAAAAAGACAGAAAAAGAAGAGCGAGGTGGATATAGTTATCTATGGAAATAATTAAAAGTAGACCCTGTCTGGATAGATGAGGTTAACATTTTCTCTGGGTCTGAAAATATTGAAGACTTTTAATTCTTACCCCTAGACTTATAACTGAAATTACTTTAACTACTAACAGTGGTCAAATATTTGTTGCTTATATGTATGCTAATCTGGATACATTTATGTTCCCTTTATTGTATGAATATATATCATTTCCACTCCTGTAGTTGTATAGGGCTGTTGTTTCATGTTACACAGCAAACTTGGAGAGTTTGCACATGGTTAAAGCATTAGAAGATTAGCAATAGAATTTTGAAAGTGATAGAACATGGAAATATAAAACCTTGCCTGAAACACAGAAGGCCAAGTAGCTAGGCTGGAATATTGCAACAAATAACTTTGTATCTTAGAAGCATTTACTCATTTCTCCATTAGCAGAGACAGAACAAGGTTGCAGAAAATTTCAACATTGTGTCTTCCCCTGCCTCTAACTTGACATCATTGACTTGAGTGGAGGAATGTGTAGAAAGGGAGAACCAAACAGAAATCCTTAATTTTACAATGGCTTCCCTATCTCCAAACTGTTACAAATTTTGTAATACAAATAGTACTAGTAATATTAGTATCTATTTAGCTGCAAACTAGTATGTTTAGTATGCATACATTCAAGAAATCTCTAAATTAGATAATAGGAAAATTGTTTTAAATCAATGATCCTTTTGGCTAATTTGGAGGCTCATCAGGGGTCCCTTCAATATGATGATCAGTAATCACAGACAACCTCCCTGAAATACACAGCTTCAGGGGAGTATTGGAGGTGCACCTAATACCTGTAGGACAAAGTGTACTCTTGGTGGAGCACTGGTGAAGTCCCAAAAATATGGCCAGCACCTTGTGTGTAAATGATTGTGAGCCCTAGAAAACTTTCAAGAATTCCTTTGTCTTACACAGTTGTGTGTTTGCGGATGTAAGGGGGTTCCTTGGTTGATGTCAATGTGAAATGGGTTCCCTTAAACAAGGGAGTTTGAAATCCTACCACTCTATTCCTTAGTGTGTCCTCTGCTTTAAATACAAGGCTTTTACGCACAGCATTTATGTGTATTACAGAGTTGTTAAGCAAGCCAGAACAGAAATTGGATAGTTTTTATTCACCTAGTTAATGACTAATCATGCTATTCTGAAAATTAAGAGTGACTTGTCCTTCCTTGGTTGATTTTATCCTGGTCTAGATAGAGTATATCTAGAACACATCTAGAAAAGGGAAAGGTAATCTGGGAGGAGTAGAAACATAACTGTGTATAGCAGGGAGGGGCCATGGTTTAGTGGTAAAGCACTGAGGGGGAGAAACACATTATTTTTATTTCAATGTTACATATCTTTTTGTATCCTGAAAATCATTTAGGAAGGATCGAGATCGTGAACGGGATCGTGATGACCGATCCAAAGATCGTGACAGGGATCGAGATAGAGATCGTGAGAGGGAAAGAGATAAGGAAAAGGATTTACGTCCTTCAACCAATTCTGCACTCATTGCTGGTGTTGGGTTGCCACCTTTAAAGCCAGCTGTACTTCCACAGGGTATTAATCCATTTACAAACCTACCACACACACCTCGTTATTATGAAATCTTAAAGAAACGGCTTCAGCTCCCTGTCTGGGAATATAAGGAAAGATTTACTGATATTCTCATCAGACACCAGTCTTTTGTACTTGTTGGTGAGACAGGTTCTGGTAAAACAACACAGGTAAGTTCTTGTTTAGCCTTTATGATTAATTTATCAAGATTATGTGGGGGATGGTATGTGTTAACTGTTTTGAATGTTTCTATGAAATTATTCAGCGTCGTACTAGCAATATTTCAGTGTCCTTAAAGAAATTCGTTGTGCAGTGACACATCACAGGTCTTGCCCTTTTGAGCAAGATCTGTTTAATGAACCTTTCAGTAGCTTAATGACTAGAAAATGATGTAATGAGATTTCACTTTCCTCCCCCACCTCTGGTAGTCTGTCTGTCTCTTCAGGGTCTGTTACCTCTTCATAAAAGGTTCAGTGAGGTTTGAATTGCTCAATACAAGCCTTTGTTAATCTACAAATAGCTGCTATTCTGGTTACTTGCATTTGTTGGCCTTATAATAAAGGTACCAAAATGAGGGCATGCACTTATTCAAAACCAGATTTTGCTGAAACTGACTACTGGCTAGATAAAAAACCTTAATGCCATTATTTGCATTCCAGATCTATGTCACTGATAGCAATTGAATTACTTTGCCTTAATTTCTCAAATATAAAATGTTTGGTACATATGTAGATTGCCATCTTGTTTGCAACAGTGTTCTAGTTCTCCAAGCAATATTGTGTCACTGATACAGGGGTGGTAAATATATTGCTCTCAAAAGTCACAAGTGCAAGAAACAATATTGTCTGAGAGTTCACGGAAAGTATAAAAATATTGTAAATGCTACTCTGAGACAGGCTTGTTCTAGTATTTCTGGTGTTTTTGCTGTTAATTCACATTTGTTGTCAGCCTTGCAAATATCATTAATCCTACAAATGCCAATGGGATTGCTGACAGTGAAGTATGAACTGTGTTTGGCCTTCTTTGTAATCTCTGTCAAAGGCAGATATTCAAAAATTCTTTCCTACATTATAACAAAGAAACACTCATATGCAGGCAAAGGAATGTTCCTGTACATTCATATGTTTTGCTTTAAAGTAGTTTGTTTCATAGGAAATAATTCAGCTCTAAAACAAAGATGGGAAAGTATGATATAGTGGTCCTATTTGAGGGTCATAACAGGTCATAACGGGCTAACATTTTGGCTTTCTGAAATACATATTTCACCATAGGCTCCTAGGCCTGCCTGTTTGTATGTAGACAAGGTAATTGTTACGTTGATAGATATGGGAGCGATAAATCTTCTTATTCTGAAAATCCTAATGTTTTCTTTATTGTGGAGGTATTCAGTCTTCATGATATGGAGACAATTGCCACAAATACAGCAAAGAAGCGGTGTCCGTACAATGACAGCTTGCCAAATGCTAACATATTTAGAGTCGGTCAGTTGTCTGCTCAGATAATGGGCAAGTATTTTAATGTTAAGAAAACAATGAAGTAGGTGACTATTTTTACTTAAGTTAATTACAAAGAACAAATTAGATAGGTGTTACTGAGAGACAATGACATTGCCTTTTAAAAATAGTGATGAGCTATTTTCTTTATTTTTTGAAATGTTGCTCTTTCTTCAAGAAGATCAGAATGGATGTACATCGCTCCTTTCCCCAATTTTATCTCCAGATAACACTGCAAGGTATTTTTTGATAAGAGTGTTTGGCCCAACGTCACTTAATGATCTTCAGTGAGGGAGAATTTGAAGTTGTTACTCTGATCCTAGTACAGCACTTGACCCATTAGGCAGTACTCTTTATAACCGATGATTGTGTCTGCTCTGCTCATGTTTGGAGATGGCTCGTGGGAAATCTTTAGCTGTGCTGCTAGGCTTGCCCATGACTACTGCTAAGTTAGAGAGGAAGCTGCCTTCATTCCTGCCTTTCCGAACACATTACACTATCATGAAATAAAAATGTAATCTGTCACCTATGCAGTGATACTGTTGGAATATTTGACCGGTCCATTAACAGGCATGCCAATTCTAACTTACCACAGTGTGTATGTAATCAGTTGGTAACCCCCGGTATCAGTATTGTCCTGCCAAGTGGTGAGGCAAATCTAGTCACACTTCTGCACCTGTTCAAACATCCAGAGAAAAAGAGGAGTGATAAAAATTAAGATCACTTGGTAGGTTAATACAGATGGTCAGCTTACCAACTAGTTTCATGCATAGCATGTTCAGATACCACTTGGTAAATGGTAGGCTGCATTGCTACTCAAACAGGCGTGTAAGAGATTGTGCACCGTGCATTTTTGTTAACATTCACATTTGGCAGCTATAATCACACTGGGAGTTTAAAGTGTAACTTCGCAGCTTGGGATGTGTGAGTGTCTGTTCAGTTGGAGAGAACATTCAATTCTGCATGTGAATCCCTTGATTGTAACCACTGAACTCTGAAACCATTTGCAGATAGGTTCTGGGGACTTGTAAGGCTCCTCCATTGCCAGTTTTCTAATCACGTGATGCCACCTCTGTGCAAATGCAGTGAGGGATATATTTTTTATAGCTGTCTGCTGTGTAGTTACCTTTTGCCACTGCTATTTTAATTAGATGAAAATGAGAAGCTTTCCAGTGATATTAGCTTTCACAAGTGAGAAATTTGGTTATACATGTTGTGTTTGTATTTCCGGGCTCATTGTGTGAGTTTTACCCTAGCTCCATGGTCTGGTTGGGATCTCCATTCCATCTTTTAGATTATGTTGACATGTTAAATTGGTTGCCTACCTTCCATACAAGCATACCTATCCTTTTACAAAAAAATTCTGTAGTTTTCTGAAGACTTTCGTCATAGCAATAGATTAAGCTGTTGCCAGAAACATATTCTTAAATGGCTGTCTTGTTCGTGCTGTTCTGGCCTGCAGGCTTTAGATGTTTTCTGCTAGACTCAGATATGACTTAAACACGCAGCCTGTTGTCTTTAGTGAAGTGGCATTATGGCTAAAGTGACAGTATATAACATCTGCTTTCATAAAAGCCACTCTAAGATTATTAGCCAAATGCACATACACAGCAACTTTATGTATTGCAGATGGATCTTTCCCATAGATAAGGCATTTAATCTTCTTTCCCAGAGTTTCATAGCTTTATTTTGGTCAGTACTTCTGGCCAATCATTTCAGTCTAATCTCTTTATACAAGGACATATATGTAAAAATAAAAATGCTCCAGTGATTTAATACCTCCTTCCCTCAAAGGCTGCTTGGGGATTTTCTAGAAAGCTGCATAGCTAAAAGCTATCCTTAGCCTGGCAGGCACAGGCTGTAGCCGCTGTCTATTTTCCAGAAGATCATATTAACCAAAATCTGATAGCCTAGATAATTCCACTCACTGGATCTTCACTTGATCTATTCTCCCAGTCTGTTGACAATTTCCAACAGTTCATCAGCTGGTTATATACCCAGGTTGCACCAATTCCTTTTAGTTCATATCTTCGAGCTTATTTGTTTACTTATTGACCAGCATCAGGTGTTGTAGGATACCATTTGTAAAGATTTTACAACTCTTCAACATTAAGCAGTCACTTAAAGACACGACTTTGGCTGAGGCATCGCCATTAGGTCTGTAGCTCTAAGGCTGCTGTGCATAGTCCCCTCAAAACATTAAGATGAATGTCATTGTTCCACTGACTTGTTAAGCACTTTAATGGCACAGTCCTGTGCGTGTTTAGACAAAAAAAAAGTCCTACAGTTCCCTGCAATCTCCAGCCAGCATCCCTCCAGCATGGCTGTCTGAAGGGATGCTGGGAATTGTATAACTTTTTCCTGTCTAAATGTGCATAGGGTTGCACCTTTAGTCAACCAAATCCTGCATTTGTTCTTTCACGTAGAGTGTGTGTGTGTATATACACACACAAATACATAAATTCACACACATAAGGCAATAGACTACTGTTGTAGTATGCAATTGCAGTTTATGCTGTCTTATTTTGATGTTAAGGCTGCTGTCTTAAGCAGATTCTTGACCCTAGATGGCAGTCCAGTGAATTTTCTCTCTCAGCTCCTAGTTTTTCCTCCCTATTCAGCGGCCCCTGGTATCACAGATGAATGTAACATTATGTTTATTGAAGAATTTACAAAATGGCATGTTGTTTACTATTTGGCGCCAAAAGCAAGGACCCCCACCTCCGCATTGACAGATTTATCCACTCTGAGTGGTGGTGAGAGCAATCCTATGGTCCCTGGGACCATAGGATTGCTCAGAAAAATCCTTCCTGGATCAGAAACAACCCTCTGCACTGAGAAGGAGGAGTTGGAGATCTCTCCCTACCCCTTGCAGTTGATGCATAAAGAACTGTGCCAGCTGCCGTCCAAGGTGAGAAAAGTGACTTTGGAGAAGAAGAAAAGCCGGCCATTCTGGTGGATGGGAAGGAGGGAGACCAAAGAGGCCAGGATGCGAGATATCCTGAGTCGCCTCAAGACGAAGGATGGGGAGGTGAAGATCACCTCCATTGCTCCTCCTGCCCTGCTGCTTTCAGCCCAGGAGGGCATAGGAATCCCAGAAGTCTCCAAGTTAAGAGGTTTCCAAGCAGCAAGGGTACACTCAATATATATATATATATATATATATATATATATATATATATATAATTATGTTCAAGTATTTGAAAGAATTGTTTTTTTGTATGTGTGTGGCTCTTTTTCATGAAATAGTGTTGGTTTTAACGTTTGCTTTTGAGTTAATTCAATTTGATTAAATTTTATCTATATCCTATATCCCTTGTTGAGAATTTTATGTAGCCTGCCTTGTTAGATAGTACTATAGTCAGTTTTCATAATATCTTCATAATGGCAGATCTTTTGCTCTCTTATGGAAGTTACTTCTTTTGCATATGAATTTACAGCTTTTCATAGCTTTTATTAATGTTGCCTCTATGAACCAAGCTATTGGATAATGGAGTCACAAACGCTGAATGATTTGTTATAGACTTAGACTTTCTTTGAACAGTAACTGTGTCTGAAAGAAATATTTATCTTCAGTAGTTAAAGATATGAGCTAAGTGAATTATTTCAAAACTTTTATTATTGTAGATATTGATGGCTATCCTACCGGGCCATTTTAAGGCATATATACATTGCTTCTTCTATGCTTTCCCCATCCGCTCTTGCTTCTTAATAGTGGAAGTGAAATAGAATTGTAGTTTCAGTTGCTAATACATGTTTCTGTAACTCTTGCCTCTTTTCCCCCTATTATGTTTAATTCAAGCATCTTGAATGATTGACCTGTTTATCTTTACCATGAATTATACATTTATTTAATATAAACAATAAACTAAACACATTTCCCCCCTGATAGATCCCTCAGTGGTGTGTTGACTATATGCGATCACTACCAGGGCCAAAAAGAGGTGTTGCATGTACCCAGCCCAGGAGAGTTGCCGCAATGAGTGTTGCCCAGCGAGTTGCTGATGAAATGGATGTGATGTTAGGCCAAGAAGTTGGTTACTCTATTCGATTTGAAGACTGTAGTAGTGCAAAAACTATTCTAAAGTAAGTATTGACTGCTATCGTTCCCTGAAATCAGCAGCCTCTTTTTGAAAGTTATTTGTGCGTGTGTTGGGTGGGGGGGAGAAGGATTTTTGGAAATGGCGTGCTCAGTAATTATATTACAGGGGTAAATCTCAGTTTGGGATGAGCCTTAGGCAATCATGTGTCTTTCTCCCTTAATGCATGGCAAAAGTATCAACTGAAATGCACTGTACTATATCACATTTATTTGAACTTTGTATCTCTCTGATGACCTAAACTGTTTGCGTATGGATGGTGTAAATGAAGAGTCAGACACAAAAATTGGATTTAAACAAGGGCCACATTTATTGACAAATCTGCAAAGGGGGTTCCTAAGGGGCATCCAGTAAAGGCCTGTCCACAGGCCCCCTTTTCCCCGATTTGGGCGAGCTATTCCTGCACATGAGTAGGTGGAATAACTCCACCTCTCCACGTACTCCCCCTTTTCGGGGAGGGATACCTTCCTGTGTCGCCTCCCCCCAGGCCGCAAGGCTCTGGGTAGGTGAGAAGGGTCAGTCTCAAAGGTAACCCTTATCTCCCAAGCCAGGCCGCGAGGCTCAAAGCTGGAAGCCTCAGGAATTACCAGTCACCTGAACAGTGCCTGTGAATGCTCACCAATTCTCCTTACCTCTCTGGATGCCCCTTCCTATCCGCCACTGGGAGCGCCAAGCCACTTGCTTAGTCGCTCACGCCCCATCTAACCGATAGAACTTCCTTTATGCCCCTCTGCAGATCGCGTAAAAATATATAATTGCCGTGGTCCGACAAATGGACCCCATCTGATCTATACAGCTCCCTCCGGGCAAGAGTAATCTCCGGATGTTGAATGCTAAAATCTCCGCGTTTGGACAGATCTCTAAAAATTTCAGTATTCACCTTCTTACGGGCTTTCTCCAAAGCCGAATGATTCCTGCCCATTCGCCACTCAAATCTGGAAATGACACAGGACCAAATAATCGAAATGCCCGGCCACTTCTGCCTGATTTTGTGAAAATCTTCAACCGCCTGCAGAATCAAGGCCTTTCCTTTCAGCAGCCCCAGATCATTACCTCCCAGGTGAATGATCAAAACCTGGGGCACATCGCTGGCCACCTGCAGCTCCAAAGTGTGCAAGAGGCGTTCCCACCTCGTGCCTTGTCTGCCCAACCACCTGATGTTGGCAAGACGACTCAAACCCAGCTGTGGTCCAAAGCTCGAGAAGGGGAGGGAGGCTTGCCCTTAAATAGCTTTCCTCCCTCCCCCTCGCGTGGCGCCATCCAGCCTGCTAGCCAATAAGGAGCGGGCATGTCTTCCCCCCACCGGCCGCAAAAGCCTCCCCGCCCCCAGGCTGTTTGCCGGGACGGCAGAATGGCGCTTCTGGAAAGAAAAGATGTGTTTGATTGGATGATTCAGGAGATAGGTTTGAATATATATGGTATAGCCCAACTTGCTCCTTCCTTCCTTCCTTCCTTCCTTCCTTCCTTCCTTCCTGTGTTAATGTGGAGGAACATTTATATGTCCAAGGCTCATAATGGGTAGAGGCTTCTTCCTGGAATGTAATATGTACAGGCCACTGGAGAGAGAATTTCCTATTCCAAACTATATCTACCTGGTTATTGTAGACTGCTGCAATGAAAAAAGGAAACAGGGTACTTCTCAGGACAAGAGATTATTAAACCGATAATGCCAGTAAAAGTATCCTTGCAAATATGATCAGGAAGTGTAAAAAACTTTTCCTTCTGTAGTCCAGGAGTTTTTAGGGAGTATAATTGCCTTAAAAAAAGTAGCTATGCAAGGTTGACTGGGTCTGATCTTGTCTTGTGCAGTGATTTGAGGCAGAACTGTTACTGAGTTCCTTCAGTGTAGGAGAGCTTTCCCCAACTTAGTGTCCTCCAAATGCTTTGAACTTCAACTTCCATCAGCACCAGCCAGCATGATCAGTGGTCAGGAATGCTGGGAGATGTAGTCCAAAATACCTGGAGGGCACAAAGTTGGAGAATGTTGGTGTAGGGCATTGCTAATAGGATAACATGTTAAAAAAGATTATGTGCTGGATTGTTTGCTTGAATTTGAAGAATTACTTGAGCCTCACTGGTTGATGTTACTGTTGTTGAATATTCCAAAATTATGCTACAAAGGTGAAGGGTGTAGTTGTCCTTAAGGATGCATATGTTTCTAATAAGCCACAGTAATATTGGTTCATTTTATACAGATTTGAGCACACATCCTTGATTATCTAAGCTACTGCTAAGTTATTTTGTAGTTGGGTACAGATATTAGAGTATAAAATATTTTGCTGCTTTGGTTGTGAGGAGTGCATATATGTTTCAAAAATGACTTTTCTGTCTTAAAAATACACAAAGGTTGTTCTGATCTTTCCTTTTCTCTACTTCTATACCTTTAGAAGAGAAAGGATGTCTTTGAAATGCATGTGTGCTCTTGCATCCTTGCGTGAATACAAAATATATCATGCAAAGTGTGTCTGCGAGAAACAACCTACTAAAATATCCTGGGTGTGGTGGGGGTATAAAAAAAGGGGGGGGAGGAATGAGGCTAGAGGAGTAATTCCCAAATATAGTGCTGTGAGGGAAATGCTGGAGAGCTATGACAAATAAATGAATTAAATATACTTTTTGAGGCCAAAGTATCTATCCACAGAAGAGGTGGCTTATTGTATCTCTGCTTGATTCAGTGCTTTGGCCCACAACAGTAGCACTTACATCCCCCACAGTGAACTGGTTTGCACAACATAACAGTCCACTGTGCATTCATTTTCCCACAGGGGCTGTCACATTGTGCTAGGCACCCACAGGTGTCATTTTTGTATGGCACCCATGGGCGCCCAGTTTGCTGTGGGTTGTTGTGTCGTGCAAACCCAGGCAGCATGATCATTTGAACCCTTAAATACCCTAAAATATGCCATAGGTTAGGTTCCTCCAAGCATTGTTAATTAACCCTTACATGCTTCTAAAGCAAATCTCTTTGGGAGCAAAAGTGAAGTACAGCTCAAATTTTCATTTTTTTTTTTTAAAAAAGTGTGGCTTGGCTATTAGACATATAAGAAGCATTGACCCAGAGATACCAAAAGTATGTTTTAATAGCTATGAGGGAGAAGTTCATAGAAAATGCACGGTTCTTCTTCGTGGTCTCTGTGCATCACACATATGGGCTCGCGCTGGCGCCGAGCCCCGCTTCGGGAAACTTCCATAGCTAGCCTAGCGATTTTTGGCGGGAACCCCTCCCCCCACCATCTCACCGCGCATGCTCCGGGTTCCCGCCTACCTCAGTTCTTCGACCGCTGGTGGTATAGCCTCGCGGGAGACTTCCTCCGACATCTTGTCGTCGGGTACCTAGAAGATAAGATATTAGTATTTCGTTGTTAGTGAATTAGTTAGCTTAGCGTTAAATAGTGTTGTTGTTATAAAAAAAAAAAAAAAAAAAAAAATATTTAGCATAGTTAGATAGTTCCTAAATCTGTTCAGGGCCTACCTGCCGCCATTATGGCGCAGGCCGCCCTTTTCAAACACTGCCTGAAATGCAAGGCGAAGCTGACCCTTACAGACGGACATTCACTCTGTCTGTTATGTCTGGGAGAGGGCCACGTTGTGGAGACCTGTTCCCACTGTATGGCTTTTTCGCGCCAAACCCGCCGGATTCGAGCAGATAGACTACGCAGCCTGCTCTGGAGTAGCGCTTTAACCGCAGTCGACAAACAGAAAGATATCCCCCGATCTCCTCGGGACATTTCATTCGAGACAGTATCTGGGGAGCGCAGGTATCCGCCACTTAGTCGCTCGCACCCAGCATCACCCGGCTCCACCTCACTTTCGAAGGTGCAGCAACGTCCTGGGGATTTGGAGTCGCTAGACGTAGCTTACCCCCCGAAGAAAGGCGTTCCGAAGCAAAAGGAAAAAGTTTCCAAGTCTTCGGCATCGAAGTCCTCGGCGTCGGCCGCATCGGCGTCTAAGAGGCCAGCCTTGGAGTCACCGTCGACGTCGAAGGCGAAGAAAAAGAAACATTCGACTTCGACGTCGGACCGACGGCCGCCATCGGCGCCGAAACCTATTCAGTCCTCAGTGACCCCGTCACCACTTCGACCAGATCGCTCGTCTTCGGTATCGAGTCGACATCGCCCGGCATCGACATCGCGCCCGGCATCGACATTGGGAACATCTCGTCCGGCATCGGCATCGGCGCCGCTTGCTACCATGCAGGGAGACACGCCACGAGCCTCTACGCCGAGGGATAGGGCTACTTCGTTACCTCCACGTCCACGTCACTCTCCTGCAAGTCCAAGCGAGTTTGCTCAGGACCTCGAGATTTCTGACATCGTGACAGTGGACCAACTCGACTCGGGTGAGCAGCTCGGCCTCGGCGCCGTACGCCTCGACACCGAGCGGCCTATTTCGTTGGACTCTGATGTCGAACCCGATCTGCCTCCCTCGCCTCGATCGCGTACGTCAAGGGCAACCGTGGATCGATCCCGTTCACCATCGCGATCCAGGTCACATGATTGGGACACATATTCTGACCGGGTAAGAGCCGCGCCAAGACATCATGCTCGGAAGCAATATTGCTTTGACCCTTATACGGGCGAACGACTTGCCCCTGTCGTCACTAAGGAACGAACATCGGCTAGAGCGTCACACCTATCGGTACCGACACGGCGATCACCTTCTCCAACGTCGATGGAAGACTATCCATCTGACACTTCATCGAACCGGTCTCCTCCTCCTTCAGCTCCATCTCCAGCTGACGGAGTGGTGCTTTCTGACCGTGTGTCGCCCTCACTAGAACTAGGGGCATTCTCGGACCAAATGCAGCGCATGGCGCAGTCACTTGGTCTTGACCTACAGCAACCTAGAGAGCCTTTAAAGGATAAAATCTACGACGTAATGTACATGGATCCGACACCTCAGCCTACGCTTCCGGTTGTCCCTACTCTTTTGCAGACACTACAAGAATCTTGGCCTAACCCAGCTACAGCAGGCCCAACATCAAAGAGATTGGATGCATTATATAAGATACAGGAGATGGACGCTCCATTCCTCTTTACGCATCCAAAACCTAATTCTATTGTAGTCGAATCATCAGTAGGGAGGACCGGAAGGTCCCACGCAGCGCCTACTGATAAGGAAGGAAGAAAGCTGGACGCAGTGGGCCGAAAAATTTATTCTTCTGCAGCACTAGGATTTAAAGTAGCTAATTATCAGGCTACCATGGCCCGATATCAGCTATTTTTGTGGGACAAGATCTCCACATTGACGGACTATTTACCGGATGACCAACGCGACTTAGCCAGGGTTTTCCAGGCGGAGGCTGCAAGACTGTCAAGGCAGCAACTAGCTACTGCCAATCACCAGACTGACTGTACAGGTAAAGCTATGATGGCTGCTGTTGCTTTGCGCCGCCATGCTTGGCTCCGCTCGTCGCAACTACCGGCGGAGACAAAAACTCGGATAGAAGACCTCCCCTTCGATGGGGAAGGTCTCTTTCACGCCACAACTGACTCTACAATGGATGTGATCCATAAGGCAAAACTCACAGCAAAACGGATGAGCGTGCCTTCACACCAGCAGACTCAACAGTCTCAGCGACAGCGACGTTGGTATCGTCCAGTTCCGTACCAGCCGCGTCACCAACAGGAGCGCTCGCAGCGCTATCAACCACAGCAAGCGCAGTCATCCTACCAATCTAGAAAGCCGTCCTCCCGTTTTGCAAAGCAGCGTAAACAGGACTATGGGGCGAAGCGGCGGCTTTGACTCAACAAGGTCATCTCCAAAACTAAGCGATCCCTACAACAGGCTCCTACCTTTCCTTCCGGCGTGGAAAGCCATTACTACAGATCAATGGGTCCTGTCAACCATAACCGAGGGGTATCGCATCGAGTTTACAACTCAACCCCCTCTGGGTGTGATGCGACACACTCAACCTTCTGTAGTTCTCGTCCAGGAAATCTCAACTCTCCTGGAAAAGGGAGCAATCACTGTTGTTCCTCAAAAAATAAAAAAAAGCGGGTTTTTACTCGCGCTATTTCACGGTTCCAAAAAAAGACGGAGGCCTCCGTCCAATTATGGACCTCAGACGCCTAAACAAATTTATACAACCAAAAAAGTTTCGTATGATAACCCTAGCACAAATATTACCGTTGCTGAAGCGAAACAGGTGGTTCACTTCCGTGGACCTCAAAGACGCTTACTTCCACATACCAATTCATCGGACACATCGCAAATTCCTGCGTTTCAGTGTTGGAAGTCAAGCCTACCAATTCACAGTTCTTCCGTTTGGTCTTCGGACAGCGCCGCGCGTTTTTACAAAATGTATGGCGGCAGTCTGTGCCCATCTCAGATCACAAAATATCGAGATATACCCTTACCTGGACGATTGGCTAATCGTCTCCACGTCCCGTCGTCAGGCCTTCAGAGACGTACGAGTCGTCACGTCCTGCCTCACCAACCTTGGGCTGCAAATAAATGTGGAAAAGTCAATTTTACAGCCCACACAACAAATTCAATTCATCGGAGTATCGCTCGACTCTGTGCTGGGTCGCGCATTTCTTCCGGTAGAGCGCAGACGAAGAATACAAACGCTCGCTACCCGTCTTCGCAACAACCGCAGAACGACAGCTTTCGCGGTACTACGACTGTTGGGTCTGATGACCTCTTCAGTATTTGTAGTTCGGTGGGCTCGTTTGCACATGCGCCCCCTTCAACAATTGCTTCTCAGACATTACTATCCAGAACAGAACCCTCACAGGACAATACTTACCCTTCCGATTTCTGTCGTCCCGTCTCTAGAATGGTGGTCAATGATGACTCATCTCTCACAAGGACTGCCCTTCCATCAACAGGAGCCCACTCGAGTTCTCACGACCGATGCTTCTCTGGAGGGCTGGGGAGCTCATATAGACGGCCTAAAAATGCAAGGCAAGTGGTCACACTCCCAGAAAACACTACACATCAATGTCCTCGAACTACTGGCTGTAGAACGTGCTCTCCACTCCTTTCTCCCTCTGTTAGGGGGTCACCACGTGCAAATACTTTCCGACAATACCGCCGTGGTTTGGTATGTGAACAAGGAGGGAGGCACTCGTTCCTCCCGTCTCCTCAGTCTGACACTGCGCATTTTCCACTGGGCATTGCGCAACCGCATCTGTCTATCCGCACTGCACATTGCCGGGACAGACAACGGAATGGCGGATACCCTCAGTCGGGAATTCGCAGACACCCACGAGTGGGAGTTGCACAGAGACGTTCTCCACATGCTATTCGAGAGGTGGGGCCTTCCCGCCGTAGACCTCTTTGCGACTTCTGCCAACGCAGCCTGCCAGAGTTACTGTTCTCGGGCGGGGATTGGACCTGCGTCTCTCGGAGATGCATTCCGGTGGGATTGGTCCAGAGACTTCCTATATATATTTCCGCCATTCCCACTGATAACTCGGACGGTAGCCAGGGCAAGCAGGTACCGGGTGGATGCGATCATAGTCGCTCCGTGGTGGCCACGGCAGCCGTGGTTCACTCCTCTGTGTCGTCTGGCACGGCACCACTTCTGGCATCTACCGAACCAACGAAACCTGCTCTCCAAGAACAACGGGATGATTGTACATCCCGACTTACAGTCCCTCAGACTCACGGCGTGGAGGATTCAACCAACTGGCAATCACTCACGTTGCCACCTGGATTAAGGGCCATCTTTGAGGCTGCCATAAAACCCTCCACTAGAGCCTCATATGCTAGCAAATGGATGCGTTTCCGACAATTTGCAGATCAAAACAACTTCAACCCTTTCAAATGCCCTATCTCCAGCATCATTGACTTTTTATATTCCCTGCACTCCAAGGGACTAAAATTATCGTCGCTCAGGGTGTACTTGTCAGCCATTTCCAGATTCCATGAAAAGATTGATGGTTTTTCAATTTTTTACTCACCCTGTCGCCAAGACGTTCCTCAAAGGGCTTAGGAATTTGTTTCCCTCACTAAGACCCATTATCCCTCAATGGAGCCTGTCGGTGGTACTAACTGCCCTCACAGGAAAACCCTTTGAACCTATGGCCACAGTTAACCTGCGTTTATTAACTCTGAAAGCCGTCTTCCTCGTTGCCATCACGTCAGCTCAACGGGCATCGGAGCTGGCGGCATTGATGTTAAATCCCCCGTACACTACTTTCTTTCCGGATAAGGTGGTCTTACGTCCGGGGCCCTCGTTTGTTCCCAAAGTTTGCACTCCTTTTCACGTTAACCAAGATATTGTTCTGCCCACTTTTTTTAAAGCGCCAGCAGACCCTCTCTGTTCAAAGTTACACACCCTCGATGTTCGAAGAGCATTGGCTTTTTATAAGGATAGATCACAATCGTTCCGTAAGTCGGAAAAGTTATTTGTTTGCTACGGGGGCAAAACAAAGGGACTACCTGTCTCTACACAACGTTTATCACATTGGATCGTAGACACTATTGTCCTTGCCTATCAAGTACTACGAAAGGTTCCACCAACCGCACTCTCAGCTCATTCCACAAGGGGACAAGCCACTTCTGCTGCCCTATCTTACGGGTCCTCGATTCCGGACATCTGTAGAGCTGCAACATGGTCTAATGCTTCGACATTTGTAAAGCACTATAGACTGGACACGAGGGCGGTCAAGGACGCTTCCTTTGGGAGAGCTGTCCTCTCATCCATCTGCCATTGACTTCCAGCGTGCACACCCTCCTCCGGTAAGTACTGCTGATCAATCGCCCATATGTGTGATGCACAGAGACCACGAAGAAGAAATGCAGGTTGCTTACCTGTAACTGTAGTTCTTCGAGTGGTCATCTGTGCAGTCACACAACCCACCCACCATCCCCTCTCTGCAACGCTGTTGATGTGCAGAAGGTTGTCCGTTGCCGGCATGCTCACATAGGGGTTGATAACCTTGGTTGCGAGGCCATGCGGTCTCAGGGAACTGAGGTAGGCGGGAACCCGGAGCATGCGCGGTGAGATGGTGGGGGGAGGGGTTCCCGCCAAAAATCGCTAGGCTAGCTATGGAAGTTTCCCGAAGCGGGGCTCGGCGCCAGCGCGAGCTCATATGTGTGACTGCACAGATGACCACTCGAAGAACTACAGTTACAGGTAAGCAACCTGCATTTCATAAAGGTGATAAAATTCTTTGGCCCCTTTAGAGAGCAATCCTATGGCCCCTAGGTGGTGTCAGAGGGACCACAAGGATATAGTGACAGTGCCCCAGCCTCAGAACTCCACCTCCCCAAGCTTCTGCCAGACACCACAGAGAACTCCACTGCGGCTTCCTTTCCTAAGATCAGATTTCCAACCTCAGGAAGGAGAGGAAGGGGTGGGGTTTGCTGGTGGCAAGGAGGGAAGAATCCCTAGATCCAGTGGTTACAACGGCTTCCGTGTCCCTGACAGCTGCCCCAGGCAGTGCTGCCATTAGAGTGGACTCTGAGGCCCGTCTAATGAAAATTGACTTTTTGGAGGACGTAGAGGCAAATATAGCTTCTGCCTTTCCTCCTGCACTGCCAGCAAGACCCAGAGTGCTCCAGCATCTGGGCTTCCAGCCTATAGCATTACACCCTTAGTTGGTGAAATCGGTGTGCCTATATGGTGCATCCCATATATATATATATATAGGCTGTGATAACGAGGGATCTGGGTAGTTCTCTTATAGCACTTTCAAAGAAACACAAAAAGATTGGGAAGGGCATTGTGACTCCCATAACAAGTGGAGATGTTTTGCTTGGAAGTATAGAACTCCTTCATTAACTAATAACTAAAACCATCAAGTGTGCAAGGGATGGTGCTAACAATGGCAGGAACACTGAACTGTGTTAAGTTTAATATTTAAACTTCATAAGGAAATAGGTGGGAGAAAGTTAACAATGTTCTTTGAATTAAGAAAGACAGGAAAACAGAACACTGTATCTGGAATTAAAATATTGGTTTCCTATTCAGGTACATGACTGATGGTATGTTACTGCGTGAAGCTATGAATGACCCTTTGCTGGAACGTTATGGAGTAATAATTCTTGACGAAGCCCATGAAAGAACACTGGCTACCGATATTTTGATGGGAGTTCTAAAAGAGGTTGTAAGGCAAAGATCTGATTTAAAGGTCAGTACTATATATCATATGTAGAATGTCATAAAATGAATTTGTTGGAGACGTTCTCAATACTGATTGCTTTTCACACTGTTAATAAGGTTTAAATTTTGTATGTGTGGCTGAAATGGTTTGTAGTGAGAAATTTATAATCCACAAAATAGCTTAGGTTTGTAATCTTTTAGCATCTTCTTTCTCCCCCTTCCTTTCCAACTGTTTACTGTGTTAACACATACACGGAATGGTTCAGTGTGTATTTATTTGAAAGCAAACCCTGTTGAGTGTAGTGAGACTTGCTCCCAAGTAAGTGTGCATGGGATTGTAACCGTAGCGAAAGAAAACATGACAGTGACCTGGTTCGCATGTTGTGATCAACCCATGGTTTGTTAACCCTGGGTTCATAATGAAGGAGGAATGAACATGCTGGCTTCTGCCTTCTCCTGCTGAACAACCCAGGGTTTTATTTATTTTATGTTTATTTATTTGTTACATTTATATCCCACCTTTTTTCTTCCAAGGAACCCAAGGCGGCATACATAATTCTCCTTCTCTCCATTTTTATCCTCACAACAATAACCCCGTGAGGTAGGTTGGGCTAAGAGTTTGTGACTGGCCCAAAGTTACCCAGTGAACTTCCATGGCTGAGTGGGGACTAGAACCCGGATCTCCCGACTCCCAGTCCTACACTCTAGCCACTACGCCATACTGTGACATCCAAACCCAGAATTGGAGTTGTTAGGGGAGGAACAGCCCAGGCTTGTAGCCCAAGAACATGCCGTGGCTTTCAAGTCTGGATTGGTCTTCCCCCAACAATCGCCAGTTCTGGGTTCGGCATCACAATAAACGCCCAATGATGCTATGTAACTCAGTAGGAGCAGCTGGTTGGGAGCCAGCACATTTACTTGCTCCCACTTGTTCACCAACGTTTGCTTGCTTCCACTTTTTCATTTGTGAAAACCTGGGTAACTGTGACATGGTAACTGACATGCAAACTGTATAATTGTGAGCATGTTAGATTTCACCTTTAAATTGCATTTCAGTGTACTGTAGAATTATTGTGTTGTGATCAACTTGCAAATAATGCTATTTTTTATATTGTAGGTTATAGTTATGAGTGCTACTCTAGATGCTGGCAAGTTTCAAATTTATTTTGATAACTGTCCTCTCCTCACTATACCTGGCCGTACACATCCTGTAGAGATCTTTTATACTCCAGAGCCGGAGAGGGATTACCTTGAGGCAGCTATTCGTACAGTAATCCAGATTCATATGTGTGAAGAGGAGGAAGGAGATCTTCTACTTTTTCTTACTGGGCAAGAGGTATTTTTCACATGATTCTTTTTTATATGAGTTGTAACTAGCCACACATGAAAGGTTCTTTTAGTGTGTTCAGAAGTATTTTCTGTTATAAGTTGCTAATTGCTTATTTTTCAACTGCGGCTTAGTTTCATTAAGAAAAATCGATTCTGAATGGATGACAGTTGAAATATTCTATATCAATGAACAGTAGTAAAAATGTAGACTTAAGAAAAATAACTGCCAGCATGTTGTGAAGAATGTGCTTTCTGACTAAGCTAAAGTTGGAGCTGATCTCCCCCCGCCCCCGTTAGAATTTTCTATGTCTGTATTTAAAGATTTTTATCCTGTCTTTGAACTCAAAGGTGTTTCCAAGCCAGTAAAAAAACTGGCTAGTTAGCTAGTTAAAATTTAAAAGATTAAAATTACAATAAAAACACTAAAATTATACTAAAACAGCCTAGTAGCATATCAACAACAGTAAAAGCAGAAGACCACACAAAAGAACAGTAAAAGCAGAAGACCATACAGCAAAATAATCAATTTTAAATTCAGCAGAACAGGATTACTAGACTTTAGGTGCCAGGTATAAAAACAAATAAGCAAAAAACAAACACCACCACCCCGAAATTTGGAACCTGCCACGTGTGTCTGAGGAGAAAATTCCACAGCAGAAAAGGCTCTGCATAAGGTTCCAGCTGCCCAGCATCAGAAGTTCAGGCCTCTGGAGCCCGGTTTCTCAAAATCTTAAGGCATGGACATTTCCTCACAGAAGTCATATAGACCTTTATGCATCAAAACCGGCTTCCTAAATTGTGCTCAGAAACAAATTGGGAGTCAGTGGTTTTCTTTAAAACAAACAAACAAATCTGGTAAGATGTTAGCCAGTTTCCATTGTTAAACTGTGTTCTGAACTATTGGGAGTTTCTAAGTCTTCAAGAGCAGACCATTGACATATACTGAGTCAGACTGTTGGCCCATCTAGCTCAGTCCAGGAATGGGCAGCTTGTATCCTTTCACATGTTGCTGAATTACAACTCCCCTCATCCCTTGTCATTGGCCATGCTGGCTGGGGCTGATGGAAATTGGACTCGAACCGTTGGAGGGCCACATATTGCACCCCTCAGTTAGATTGTGGCAGCAGCTTTCTAGGTTTTCAAACAGGAGTCTTTCCCTGCTCTACCTGAAGATATCCGGGATTGGACCTGGGAATATTTGTATGCAATGTATGTCCTGTATCACTGAGCTACAGTTTTTCCCTGGAGGGGCTGCAATTGGCATACCTGCCTGAGCTTGTGAAAGGTGCCTTATGCCATCGGTGCCTCTTGCGGCTTCTATTGTTAAAACCGGACCTAATAGCACCCTGAAGTTTCAAATTTGATTCTTTAAGGGGCAGTGCAGTTCTATCCAGAACAGATTTGAATACCACCTCCAGGTGCATTAAGACCTTCATCTTGTATCACTAAGCTCCAACCCATTACTGCCGCCATTGTCTACCATCCTCTACCATGACACCACACTTCAAAGCCCTGAAAAACCTTTTCCTTATAGATGTTACATAGAATGAGAGGCAGCATCATTTGTTAGCCGGAGTGAATGAATTTTGCATAACTGTCACATCTGGCTTTTGCTGTTCCCCAGGACAATTTAATTAGGAGTTTTTTTTAATTTGTTTTAAATTATTTTATTTGAAAACATTGCAAGTGCAGTAATACATTGGAAGTCTATGAACAAAATTAATTTGCAACCAATCTAGATTACTTAGATCCCAGTTTCTATAAAAGTTTCTGTTGCTGTGATTGCCTTCTCTAAACTTTACTGGATTTACAGTTTGACCATAAAGCTGTCAAACCAACCCTCTAACTGTGGCCTTTCAATTTTGTCCAGTTATCTTTTCACTAGCCACCATAAGCAAATTATTCACTAATAATTGACTTTTCAGATATTATATGCTCTATATAGCCCAAAAGCGATCACAGAAGACAAATAGGTAAAGCAAATGATACTCTGCTCGGAATTATTCTGATGATTTATTTCCAAAAGTCCTGAACTTTCCAACAGCTAACCATATATGCCAATTTGCTTTAGGCTCTGAGCAGCACCGATATGAATCTGGAATAGCAGTACTGCGTGTATTTTGAGAAAAGCTTTAACATGATTTTCTCTCAAACTAATGGAGATAGTAGTATATGACCTGGTTCACATGTAATAGTGGCAAATTTTGGGTTAATTCACCTACAGTTAGTTGTGAGGTTAATTATTGGTTGTTTAACCCACGATTCAGATGACTTGGGGGAAATCTCCGATCAGCCTGATTGGAGGTTGCATATGCAAAATGGCGGTGGCACATCATGGGTTAATTAACCTGTTGTTACATGCAAATGGGCCTGGTACCTTATTCCAGATGGTATTCCTCTTGAAATAGTGAATTCCCATGTATTTTCTCTTATGAGTTTTTCACAGTCTAAACTAGTGTTGGATTGAAGTGTTATTTAAAATTGTTATATCACCTTGATGGCATTTTAGATGATGATGATGATAACAATAACAACAATTTGGCCCAGATTCTTTGTTCAGTTTCAGCAGGGTGGAATGAAAATGGCTCCATCATGACATAGCATTGCTCCTTTTTGGTCATTCTATTTGCAGTTAGGAACGAATGCTGCCAGGCTATGCTCAAGTAGCTACACAACCTTTTTTAGTGGTGGCATAGCTTTTGGTATGTATGTCTCTGTCTTTGTCTGTGTGTCTGTTTTAAAGTGAGAAAGAGAAACCCTGGGGCACTGTATCCAACACTGGTGCTCTGCATATGCTGTTGATGTACCATTAGCATAAAGGACCTTGGTAAAGCTTTGGCACAAGCTTGCGCCACGTGTTTTCCAGGAAAACCCATCATGCCAGCGTATGTATTGGTGTACCATTAGAGATCCTTTATGCTAGCAGTACATGAATAGTGAAAGTAGAGTGACAGTGGCGGATTCTGTCCTTTGACTTTCTGTAACAATAAATTCTGACATTTTGAAAGGAGCCCTTTAACTGCCACCAGAATTTTCTCATAGAATCATAGAATTGGAATGGGCTGTTTAGACCATTGACTCCAACCCTCTGCTCAGGAAGGAATCCAGTTTAAAGCATCCCTGACAGATGGCCAGTCTCTGCTTGAATACCTCCAGCGACAGAAAGCCCACTACATCCCAAGACACTTTGTTTCATTGTGCTGTGAACTGCTCTGAATGCTAGGAAGTTTTTCCTGATATTCAACTGAAATCTGTCTTCCTGTAACTTAAGTCCCCTATTTCATATCCTACAGTCTTGGATGATAGAGAACAGGTTATCGCCCTCTTCTGTGTGACAAGAGGAGATGTTCCCAGTTCATTTTTGTCTCATAACCAACTCTAGAAATTATTTCATTTGAAAGCACTGGATTAAGCATAGTCTCCTTTCCATTGACAAATATTGGCTGTGTTTGGACAACATGATAGTCAATGGTGGGGTAATAATCAACTCAGTAGTTGTTTACCTAGGGGATACTCCCCACATGACATGATAATAACCAAGGTATGGATTAGGATCAGTGTTGAGTTAACTATTAGTCCACATTGAGTTGACTCACTTATCCCCTGCCCTCTCTGCCCCTCTCAGTCCTCCAGCTAGTATCCCATCAGACATTGCTGCTGATAATCTATCCTGCTGGCTGGCTAGAGTGGCAATCATCGCTTTGACCGCTTTTGCCTTGTGGCTCTGGTTGATGAAATAATCAATGGTGACCGAGGAAATAACCAACAGTGCCCTCCACGCAACACAATAACCAATGGTGGTTCAAATAGCCAACTCTGCACAGCATTGGTTATTTGCGTTGGTTATTTTGGCCAAATAACCAACCATCCGTTAAAAAACTCCTGCCACACGATAACCCATGGTGGGTTAAATAATAAACCGTTGACTGTTTAAACTACCATTGGTTATCGTGTTGTCTGAACTCAGTCATTGCTATATTATAGGATGCTCTATTAAGAAGGAAGTCCTTTCTTTTAGTAAAGTGGCTAGAGTAGTGAAGTGTCTAGAGTGTTGGACTGGGAGTTGGGAGATCTGGGTTCTAGTCCCCACTTGGCCATGGAAGCTCACTTGGTGACTTTGGGCCAGTCACAGACTCTCAGCCCAACCTACCTCACAGGGTTGTTGTTGTTGTTGCTAGGATAGAAATGGAGAGGGGGAGAATTTCATACGCCACCTTGAGTTCCTTGGAGGAAAAAGGCGGGATATAAATGCAATCAATCAGTGTTTCCCATGTTCAAAAATTACCAGCAGATTAGATTTAGAATTAACCAACCAAAAAAAGACACTACAGGAGAAATACTAGAAGAGAGTTCTCTTAACTTTTTCTCAGCTATGGTAACAAGATCTGACTATATTACAGTTCTCTTTATATGTAGCTTCCAGATCTACTTTTTTTACTTTGAAAAGGCTCATAATGGGATTCCTACTTTCTGTTCCGACATATACCAAACAATATCCAAAGAATTTATAAGCCAGTACTCAGTAGCAACTATCTGTGCAGCAGGGCAGGAGGATAAAATTTCTTTGAAGAAAACCAAATGTTTTCCAGTTAGCAAAAATATACTTAACCCCTATCCAGAGCCTTGGAATATTAAAGTAAAAACCCTGTTAGCTTCATTGTGGTGGCTGCTAGGCCTGTGTTTCAGTGAGTGCTTGTCTATAGAAGTGAATGTGCTGAGGGGCTTCTCCCCTACAGCTTTCATTAACTTAAGTTTCTTACTACATGCTGGCACGTCTGAGTTGGGAGCAGTCACCAATGTCTTTAGTTATTTGATTCAGCAGTATGGTTCCCTCAGTTAAAGAAGCTATTCTCTTGTCTGGCTGGACACATGAGGCAGCATGTCAATTGCGCTCCCCATGTGCAGTGAGCTGTATGACTCTCTCTCTATTCTATTCATACAAAAGACGCTAAAGAGATCAAGAGCCAGTCTGGTTTATGGAATTCCCATATCTCCCTCATTCCAGGAATACAATTGCATGGTGGCCCTTAAATCCCGTGCAGTGTCTAGTCCTGCTTTCTAGCACAAAGGGACAGGAACGGAAAGGTTGTTTCTGGGACTTGCATTCAGTACTAGTAGTTTCATTCGTATATTATCACCTTCTGCCAGGTGATGCAGGACTACAGATTTAGTCGTCGAAGAAACTCTTGATCCTGGTGCAGCTATTTCTCAGCTCAATTTAATATGGAAAGATGGAAGGAATGAGTGTGTCACAAATGCTGCAGTAATGCAGTGTAAGCCTGCAATAGCTTTTAATGTCCTATAGTTACTTAAGACCATATATGTAAGCATGCTGGAGTGGTGTGGCTGAGAACCAATATCCCTTTTTCCTGGATCAAATGGAGAAGATTTACCTAAGCTCAGTTAACTACGTGACTGTAAGAAATTATTTTCAGGGCCAATGGACTATGTTCCATTGCTAATGATTCATAGTACAATTTGGGGGTACAAAAATACCTTGACTGTATATAATCTGCTGTTTTTCAGTTAATATACAGAATTGCCCTTATGTTCTACTAATAAAAAGATAACCTTGTAACTACCACTCTTCCTATGTAACAAAAAAAAAGCCACTTCAAAATGTAAATGCACAATTGCCTGATTAGTCAGTTTAAGTGTAAGTGTGTGTATACAGGGGAGAGACTATTTAACAACTTATTTTTATGTGACCACTAGTAGGGCAAGAAAAATCCTGTACAAACTAATACAGAAAAAAAATCAGGACCTGAGGAATCAGTCGTTTCGTAAAACCATGTATGGAAAATGAATTGGCCATTCAGCCTATGTACTGCTCTTTGATGTAAACCGCAAGAGAGAAGATGAAAATACTGCTAAGATTTCTTCAGTCGCTTTAAATTGCCTGCCAAATGACTTGCTCTCTGTACTGCACCCTTGTGTACTCATTACAACCAGACACATAAGCAAACCATTTCAGATCTCTGAATGTTCAGTTGCATCTTCAAATTTTTAACTTGACAATGAAGCACCTATACTCTTCATTCACATAGTAATCCTAAATATGGTGGAACTAATATATTCTGACACTTAACATGTATTCTGCTGCAACTGAAAACAAAAGGCATTTGATAAGTCGAGTAAAGTATCTTTGGAAACCTTAGCAGTATTATCATTCTTGATGGAGCTGAAACTGATGAATTGAATATACACTGCATGACAATTAATTTTCCATAGGTTTTGTGATTGATTTAGAAGGAACGGCATTGAACCTGGCCAAAGAAAAGGCCTTCCTATGCATAGGAATAGATAGCCACCTCAGATATTCTATTCCGTCTCTGCCATTCCCTCTAAGCTTTTAGAGGGTCGCTATAAGAGAACACTATGGCATAACAGATGCTGGCCTTGCAATGACACAGAAGTAGAGACTATAGCACATGACTTATTTTTTTTTGTAAATTTTACCAAAAGGCGAGAGTAGACTTAATCTGGCCAATTACGCAGTCCTTCCCAGATCGCTCTTTTGATTACCTTTTAAATATTTTGCTTCAGGGTACAAACAAAACCATAACGGTACAGGTGGCCAAGTTCCTGAACCTGGCCAAACTTACCAGATCATATGTGTGTAGTTAAGAATATTCCTTGTGGTATTCATTGTAGCATGTTTCCCGTTTTGGCTACTATAAGTATATTATATTTTATTAAGTATAGTAAGTATTTTATTCTATTTTATTAATTTTAAATGGTTTATATGTTTATATATTTTCCTTTGGTCTATTGACTGCAAATAAAGGATGATGGTGATGATTTAGAGGGTTAGATGAGACTAATTATAAAGATAACCTCTAATCCAGATATTCCTGATCTTTTTATCATATGGTGAATCATTTTCTTTAATAGATATTCTGTTATCTTATTGTTGCCATGTGGGAGGACACCTGAAAAGTTTCTGAATTAAAATTTGTTTGCTTCTGAACTCCAATAGGTATCAAATAGCTACTGCAAGACTACACATGCTCTGTGTTGCTGAGAAACCTTTCAGTCAAATAATTATGCTTTCCTGGTTCTTAGATTGCAGCAGCCACATGCCAGGTTGCTTGAAAGATGCCTGTGTGGCAGCCATAGCAAGAGACTGTTGTTCAGTATTGTGAATTTCTCACACTGATGGTGTGGGAAGAAACTCAGTTCAGACGTTCAAAGACTTCAGCGAAATTGGCTATTCTGTATTAGTTGTTGTTGTCTCATGGACATCCCGAAAGAGCATCACAGACCATCGGTAGTCCCTTAGGCTGCAGTCTAGGAATTGCTATTCTAGTTTCACTAGGTTTTTTCTTTTTCTTTTTTAATCTTTTTATTTGCAACACAATGATAACTACAACAAATGAACCAAAAAAAGACACAACACCCCAAAATCCATATCCTGAAACATATAAATAAATAATAATAATTACCTATAAGAAAAGGAAGGAAAAAAAGAAAATACAGGACGGGGGAGAAAAAGGGTTAACATTTCCATTTCAAATATATATCTTAATAGAAACAATCCATCTATTTAAATTCATTAAACAAAAAACTGACGGTTTAAAAAGCAACGTTAAGGATCTATAGCTTTCAACCATGCACCAAAAGGCAGGGAAATTGTGAGTTAAGGCTCCCAAGCCTTAACGCTACATGCTCCCTAAGGAGACAGAAAGTGGAAGTGAAAACCTTACTCTCTCAAAGCAGAGACACCATGAGGACAAGATGGTGAATATGATATGCAGAAGTGACTGTGGGGTTGTGGAAAACTGATGATGAACAACTTAGGGCCACCTACTTCTCTTTCTTTTTAGAGCATCTCTTAATGTTGAGAGTTGCAACCCAACACATCTGACAGGCACTAGGTTGGGGAAGGCTGTTCTAGAACGAGGGCAGGCAGAATGTAGATCTCTAGATGTTTTGGAGTTCAACTCGTAGAAGCCCCTGCCAGCATGGGCAGTGATCAGGAATGCTGGGAGTTGATGTCCAAAACATCAGGATAGATATATTTTCTGCCCACATCTGTTCTAAATTGTGATGTTTTCCAGAATTAAGATATGCGATCCATCAAGTTCTTGAACTGTAAGGAACCTCTTTGGTTTTGCCAGTTTATGAGGAGGCCATTTTCATGGCTTTGTGTAATGGATGACTGGATATTATACAGTTGACAACCAAGCTGGTGTCAGCTAGGATGTTACACCATGTTGATCTCTAATATAAAATCAAAGCCAGTATTACGTGTTGAACCCACTTTTCAGATTAATAAATGAGCCCAAAAGTTATGCTTTCTGACTTGCAACCCGATGATACTCATTTGAACTTTTCAATAGCCAGTGTCCAGAGACTGCCTCATAAAAAGGAAGCATTTCATGGTTTATGTCTGCATTTGGAGACAATTTAAAAGATTGTGCTACTGGAATTAACAATCCCTGGTTAATTCTGAGAGTACTGGAAGCACATAAAATGATACAGAAAAATGTTCTATATTAGAATAAGTTACAGTTTACTTTGTAAATTATTATAGCTCATTTTATGCTACGTGATTTTTCTTCCTGAAGTAGCAGATTGTGGCCAAGTTTCAAGCCTGCACAGGCTGCATTTCCATCCATGGATATTTACTCAAAAGTAAGACCCATGGAATTCAGTGAAATCTACCCAATGCAGAGTTAGTTGTGACTAAACAGATTTAGGGCACAGTCTTCTGCAGGTTTAGACAGAAAATAACTTTTTTTAGACAGCATGGCTGGCTGGGGAACGCTGTGAGTTTTGGGACTTTTATCTGTCTAAACATGCATAGGATTGCACCTTTAGTTGTAACAAAGCCATTGAAGTCTATTGGCTTAGACAGAATTAAATGCACCAGATTGTGCCCAGTGCGCTATACCTTTTTGAGTGCAATATTAAACTGCAATATCACAATCTCCTTAAAACTGACAAATTTAAGTTGTACAGTACCTTATGCATTGTAGATCCCAGGGGCAGATTGTGAACTTAAAACACCCCTGGAAAGTTTCTGCGCCTTGTGCAAACCTTTCTACTAAACTCCAAAAGAGGAAAGCTGACAGCCCCATAGACAGATTTATGTCTTATGGGACCTATTAATTCAGTATAGTAATGGATCCATCCTATCATGACTCAGTAACCTATCAATGCAGACATGCTAATGCCTAGTATATATTCTGGTAACTCAGAAGGCTTATAGGGTTGTCACTGAGGAAGGGATCAGAACGTGGGCTTAGAGACATTGCTTCATTTGCTGTCATTCCTCCCTCCCACCTTTATTTTTAAACACATGCACACACATCAGTCTGCTGCTGATTTCTCGCCATTTCCTTTCTGGGTTTTTGTTGACAGCAGATTTCTGCTGTGTCTTCTGTTTGTTGCTTTCTCCATTCCCATTGCAGTGTAAGCCAGACACAGCATTACAGCCCACCAGAGAAATGGGCCACCTGGAAATCTCCCTGTAAGTTCTGTGGTCAATCCATAGAAACTCCCTCCCACAGCAATTTAGAACAAAATTTGCCTTTAAGTAAACAACTGCCAGTATATGTAGCCCTGTGACTTTTTGTACTCTGGACAGAACAACATATGTCATGCCATCTTTAAAAACAGCCTTTCCCACATCAACAATTACATAGTCCAGTGAAAGTCCTTGAGATTTATGTATTGAGACTGCAGAGGAAGTAATTAAAGGGAACTGTTTTCTCTTAATCCCTAATCAATGGAAACTTCACCTGCACTCTGTGTATGCTTTGTACTTGGTCTACCTTGTCAAATGTAACAAGGATTTGTTCTACATTTTTGTTGTAGATGTTATACTTGGAATCTATAACATGTCCCATAGCCCAATTGACTAGCTCTGTCTGAATATCTAAGTTACGCCACAGCATAAGGCAACTTTTTTCAACCCTCAACAGTGTTTCAAGACTTGCAGATCTTGCAATATCTGTTTCTAAAGATGCTATTTTTCTGTTAATGTCATTCTGCATAGATGATGTAATTAATCTACTATCTACTACATCAACTGCAGGAACTGAGAGGATGCCTTATGTGTTTTTCAGCAACACCAAGTTGCTCAGGAGCCAGGTACTGGAAGGAGGAAGAGAAATTCATGTGCCCCCTTTGTCCTCCCAATAACCCTGTGAGATAGGATAGGGTGAGATGCTAAGTGGCCAGAGTGGTAAAGTCTTCACTCTAACCTACCTTACAGGGTTGTTGTGAAGACATAGGTGGCTCCTCACACACGTATAGACACAAGAATGGGAATTACTCCAAAGTAAATCTGCATAAGGCAATACAGAACCAGGACAACGTGGACCATTTTTGGTGGTCCCAGGCGCTCCATCCTCCCAATCTGGATTTGGTACTGAAAGACCCAGAAAAGTGTGGGTGCATGGAGGGTAAGTTCTAAGAAAGCACAACTTGTGACATTGCGCAACATTGTGACTGATCACGGGGCATGTCAGATAAGACATCAGCCTTAGCTTCCAACTTCCTGGGTTTGTGGAGTTTGGACCAAGGTGAGAAAGCCTCATCTTCTGGTCTTTTAAACTGGCAGGTTTTTTTGATTTGAATTTCCCTGTTTTCTCTCCTGTGTGTATGTGTATACACAAATTCAGTTTTTTAATGGTTTTCCTAGACCAACCTGGTGTTATGGTTCAACTGTTGAATTAAGACTGGGGAAACTCAGGTTCAAATTCCTGCTCGGTTATTCGGTTCACTGGGGGACCTTGGAATAATTTATTTAGTCTGACCTACTTCACAGGTCTGTTGTGAACGTAATATGAGGGAGCAAAGAAAAAAAATATGTCCTAAGCTTTTTGGCGGAAGGGCAGGATAGAGGGGAGTGGGGAGAAGACATCTTCCAAATATAATGCAACACACACTTAAAAGTATTTCACTGTTACCAAAAAGTGTTTGGGTTATAGCTAGTGTTACTTAAAGAACACTCAGTCTCAGGCCACCTGGCTTCCCCCTTACCAGTGAAGCATCTTTGATCAACTACATGGGTTTTGAACATCCTCCCAACACCACTACATCTGACCCACTGCCAAAGAGCAGCCATGTGGCTGTATAGAAATAATTGCCTGATTTAATTTTAAACCATCCAAGTTTAGGTATATATTATTTTTGCTTTAAAAATAGCTTTTGTTCAATGAGTCCTATATTAGGCCTGTCAGAGATGTTGCTACCGGTTAAACAGTTACACGAGGATTCTGATCAACCTGATCAAACAGTATTGAAAAGACTAAGAGTTCAGAAACTCACCAATTCTACGTCCTTCCTGTGCCATGGGGTGCTTTGGGCAAGTCACTGATTCTCAACCTCTCCTACTTCACAGAGTTGTTGTGAGGCTAAAATACAAAGGAGGACCATGTAAGCTACCTTGTGTTCCTTGAAAATGGAAAAAAGCTGGATATAAATATAGTAAATAAAAATGAATACTTATTCAGGGGGTGCAGATAAGACAAGGGCAAAGAGTAGGTGGGTGCAAATGAGTAACAGAAAAGGGTGGGGGGTGCTGACCAATAACGCATGGTGTCACAAATGGTGGAAGAGGTGCAGGAACACAGATGAAGCAAGGGGAAGGGTTTGGGGTCTGGAATGGGGAAGTTGGGCTGCAAATGAGCAAATGGAGGGGGTGAAGACAATCTCTTACACAATCAGTTTCTCTCTGACATGCAATTTGTGTGTTTGTGTGCATTCTTTCTCACAGACAGGCATCACACACACACACACACACACTGCTTCATGGAGGATTTTTGTGTGTGTGAGAAAGAGAGAAAATGGAGGAGCTGGATTTGCCCGCTCCCAGCCAGTTTTTGGCAGGGGGAGGGGTATTTTCTGTTCCAATGTAATCCTATAGAATGATTCTTCATAGGCTTATAGGAACCCCCCCTCCCTGCAGAGAATTGGCTGGAGGGTGGCAAATTAAATACCCCACGAAGAAGTCTGTTGCCTGAAGGATTTTTGTTAGGGGATTGGATGTGCCCCCCGAGTTGATTTTCGGTTGAGTGAGTTTTTTTCCTGTTCCAGTGAAACCTATGGAGCGATTCATCATTGGCTTCTATTAGAACGGAAAAGCCTCCTCCCCTGCTGAAAATTGGATGAGGAGTGGCAAATCCTACCCCCCCCCCCAACAACAAATATGCTATTGCCCCAAGGTTCAAAACCTCCCTCCCTCCCAGGAATTCCCACTAAGCAAAGGGCATCAAGCTCATGGTAACCTGACAAGGAATTAAGCCAGGTGAAGCAGGCGGTAGCCATTTTGTTTCTCCTCAATAGACAGTTTCCCTCTTCCTCCATCCCCCCTCTTCCACTCATCCGTGGCTGTGTGGTGTAATAAAATCCTATTGCCTTTTCTTTTTCAAAAACAACAACAGATTGTTTTAAAAATAACAAAATGGAAATCTAAAAATGCCATTCCAACAACAAGGCAAAAGGGACAGTAAATCATCAAGGTGTCTTGACTGGAAACAATATTTTCTTTGCCAATGGTGAGCAATTTCTGGTTGCCACCCTGTTTAACAATAAACACTGAAAGGAGAGATGGTTAATTTTTTTCTGTTAACTGCCCTTTGTCCCTCAATTTTTAACCAATCTTCTTGAAATTTTCAGATAATGAAAAATCTGCATCATATTCTGGTATATGTAAATTTCAGAAAGATTGGTGAAACCCTTTCAATTTTATTAAGGTTAGAATGACCAACCACCTGCAGCCAATTTCTCTGTTCAGTGGTGGAACCTAGTTTTTTCCTTTCGAACCTTAACTAAGAGCGCACTGCTGTGTGCCCTTAAATAAACATCCATACAACTTTGATGGTTGTAGGAGATATGCTCAACCGTAACAAGTGTAGTAAGATCTTCAGTCCATTGAGTGATAGGTGGTGGGTATTTATCCTTCCGAGCTTGCAGTAGAAGTCTCTTTGCAAATGTAAAAGCTCTCAATATCCACTTTTGCTGTCCATTACAGGGATATAGTTTCAAAGTGCATGTACATCTGCTATTATTAAACAACAAAATTTATACGAGCAATGACTTCCAACCAAAAGCAGCCCTCTACAAGACATGCCCACATCATATGCCTCAATAGGACATTGTCTTCATTACATCGCCATCATCTAGCAGAGCTAGCCAGCTTCTTTTTGGCAAGCCTCTGTGGTGTCCAATATATGAAACATCATTTTTGTTGAATCAATCTCAATTTTCAATCTACAGAAATAGTACATATGGAAGCTAAGGCGACTTTCCATTGATTTAACTGTATAGCGTATTCCAATTCCTTATTCATCTCTCATGTAGTTTCAGTAGTTGTTTTAGATTCTCATAGGGGGCTTCTGAGGCAGTGCTTTGTATCTGAATATACATTCCCAAATGTATGCATGAAGTGTCAGTTATGAAAGACAATATGTTGTATTTGCAGCTTTTTCCTTTACAATATTTAGAATTATGGGTAGAGGCCTCTGTTTCCATATGTTTTAAAGGGGCAAGCAGCAAACATGTGTATTTTATATAAGATGTTGGTCTTGATCAGCAGTAAAATACTCTGCTCTGGCAACTTGTGCCAAAGCTTTCCTGGTGAGAAACTCTTGCACAGTCCTTTCCTACTGTATTTTGCAGCTGCCTTTTCTTCATTTTTTTTAAAGTAACTCCAATCCTGCCATCCAGTGTAGTGCTATTATTACCCACTACAAAAGTTGAAATGTTTGGGCCACTGTAGAATACGTTCGGTGTGTGCAAATTACTTTAAAGTTGGACATGTATTTACATTGCTTAGGAAACAGCATCAAACATAGATTAACAAGTGCCTTGGAATTTCTCAGTGTTGCGTTCCATAGTCCTCATAGTTCAAGTGCCCAGGAAATGGAAATTCTGTAGGAGTTGGTCAACTCAGTGGAAGTACAGACTCTGCTCAAAGTGGCACACAGGAAGGAAAGGCAGCTGAGCAAATAGTTTCCTTCCCTTCTCCTTGGGGAGCCAACAGTTCAGTTCGTTGGTGTGCCCAGAAGAAACAAAAGAGTCCGTCACTGTTGCTTAGCAGCCTTCCTTGGATTCGCAGAGAGCCCTATATAGTTGCTTTGGTAGCCCTGTTTTCCACTCTCCGTGGTGGAAGAAAGCTCCTTGTTCTTAGTCACACTTGCTATTCCAACAGCAGTTTTGCTCTTTTCTGTAGCAGCGATGGCAGGGCCCAACCCTGTCAGTAATTGAAGAGGCTTGCTGTGGCCTTTATTTTTGTTTCCAAGTAACTTCCATAGGTATCCAGATAAATTAGGTATCCAATCAAGCTAACTGTAAAATCTCTCTGATTCTAACACATATTTGGAGAACTGATCATTCATTAGCCACATTGAAACTCTCCCCCTCCCCATCTTGAGACTTGTCTCAGGCTGACATTTATAAACCTACTGTGCCGTATTCCATATTCTAAAACAAGAAGCATAATTCCTTATGCTTCGTATCTGTCCTGTTCTGGACCAAACAGAAGCCTGCAGGGCTCAGAACCCAGCAGCACCCAGGAGAGCTCCTAGTGAGTATCTTGCTCCTATGAAGTCTGAGGCCAAACTGAAGCCTTTTTTATACTATGTTCCCAGACTCCACTCTTTTCCTCAGACTGGAAGACTTAAAAGGACAGGCCTCTGGCTTGTAGCCTAGCACTTCTTTGTCTCTCCAAGAGCTCATGCTTAGCACGTTGTCAGCATTGGCGCATTGGTCTCCTGGAATGTGGGGCTCTTGTAGATGAGAATGCTGGTTCAGTGCTGGGGTTAGGCTTGGGGTACTCTGGAGGCTCAGGCGCATGGACCTATGGAAGCTCAGGGGTCTTTGGAGGCTCTGCAGTGGTGCTTGGATCTGGAGTTTCCTCTGTTGGTGCCACTGGATCATCAACATCAGAGTCTATGTCACTGCATTTCTGTTTTGGTAAATAACCTAGATTTGTTGTTGGGTTAAAACTTGGTTGTTTCTCCCTCAGCAACCCAGAATGCTGGGTTTGGACATCACACAGAGCACAATGGGACATTCCTGGGTTGTTTACCAAAGGGGAAATGAAGTGGAAGTGGCAAGCAGTCAGGAGGCAGCGTGCTTGCTCACAAATGAATAACCCATGGTTTAAAGAATCCGGCATCATCATAACATGCGAACTGGGTCACTGACCTTTGAGTTCCACAGTATCAGGCAACGTAATCTTAAGCACTTGTCTGTGATGAATTTGTACCACCATTGTCACACTTGCATGCACTTCAGTTACAACTGACGATATAGTAATTGACAAGTAATGAGTAAAAGCAGTAGGTATTGGAATGCATGGTTTTTGTTTCTGATTTGTAGCAAATTGCTGGTAAACTAATACACTTAATGTGCTACTGGCTAAATCCTATGTTTACTGTAGGTGTATTTTGTCTGTTTTGCTGTCTGAACTTTTTAAGCAATTCAAAGGTTCAAAAAACCTAAATCATCGGTTTAAGCAGCCAATGTATACGTTTTGTTTTTAATTCAGTAGACCAGTAGGGGGCATGCTAACCCAGACTGATAGAGTGATAGAGGTATTTAACCTTTTTACTTTGAAATCACTTTGCAAAAAGACACTTAATACATATATAAGGTTTTCATGTTTTTTTTTGTTTTTGGCATGCTCCTAAAAGACAGATCAGAAATAGGAGGCTATTTTTTACGTTTTATATAGATTGTACATTCTACTGACCCATGAAGTGGTCAGTAGGTGGTGTAATTCTAGAGTATTCAGTGGAACAGGAAGAAAAGTGACAACTTCAATCAAATTTTGGTTTGAAAATGAGTGAAAGGATAATAATTTCTCTCCCATTTCTTTGTACAAAGCGCTGCACAATTCTTGGCTCTAGTGGTATAACCTATCTTTATTGTTGCATAAGACAATCACTGCAGCCTACTATTTATCCGTTTCAGCCATTTAGTATGAAGTAATTTGGCAATAACATGACAGCTTATGTTGTTCTGTAGTTCCAGCAGTAAGCTAGGTTAAAAGGCAATGCTGGCTCTTGAGAGTGTTGCTCAGATCATTAAGAAAATACCCACAAGTTCAATATCTTTGCAGCTTTTACTTGGGAAGATGAAAAAATATTTTCAGGTATAGTTCTAAGTTCTACCATAGCCCTGATAACTTGGACAGAGGGGGATCTACTTCTTGAACATCTATGTTTATACTGTAAAGGTGTTTGTTCTCATTAGGTACAATGAAGCAAATCTTCCATATAATTGCATTAGTGATACGTGACATTAAAGCTTAATTGGCTTATTTAAAGTATCTTGCACATCAATTTCTTTTAGATTGTGAAAATTGAAAAGGTCATGAGTGCAGTTTAATATTCCTGGGTGAGAGATTTCAATTTTAGTACAATTTGTAGAGAATTAATTAGGAAATACGACTAAAAGAAAAAAGGGTGTTGAATGCAAATAAGGCTGTTATGCTCATTGGAATAGAGAATATGAGGCATCTTGGACTACTGCGGAAGCCCCATTGAAAATTCCACAAGTGTCCAAATTAGTTTAAAAAATAACCTGTTTTGTAGCAAGACTACTTTTTTTAAAAGCCTTCATAGCAATTAAGCTGGAAAAAAGTAACAATTTTCATGGACTGTTGTCTGTGTAGGAAATAGATGAAGCCTGTAAGAGGATAAAGCGTGAAATCGATGATCTGGGCCCTGAAGTTGGCGACATTAAAATCATTCCATTGTATTCCACACTTCCACCACAGCAACAGCAGAGGATTTTTGAGCCTCCTCCTCCCAAAAAAACAAATGGTGCAATAGGACGAAAGGTAAGTTTATGAAGGCTGCAATCCTGTACCCACTTAACTGGCAGCAAAGCCCCAGTGAAATCAGTGTGACTTACTTCTGAGTGGACATGCATAAGATTGTGCTGCAAAGCACTTTCCATCCTGGCATATTTTGTGGTAATAAGGTTACTTAAATTTGCAGCTTAACTCTGAGCTGCTTCTTGTGTGAATGCCACTGATACCTGGGAAACATGGTCCTGTTCTCTCTTCTCTCCCCACTCCTGTCTTTCCACTTATATATTATGCGAGGTTTTGGGATGCTGTGATGATAAACGTAATTCATGTTTTCTGCATTGTCCTTTTTTCTGTATGGCAATCAAGATATTTGGGTTTGCTCTGTAAGTAGGAATAAAAAGTATGCTTATTTTTTAAAAAATGCATTTATGATTTGCATTTATGATTTAAGTTAATTAATTAACATCAAATTCATGATTTAAGTACTTCATGGAACTTAACAATATTTAGGCCTTACTGAGAGTTCAGTTGTTTTAAATGTATACTGTTTTTATATGTTGTCTGTTGTTATGGTTTTAAATTTTGTATATCGATTTTTAATGTCCAAAGTTTAAATTTTTGTAAACCGCCCAGAGAGCTTTGGCTATGGGGCAGTATATAAATGTAATAAATAATAATAAAATATAATAATGTAATAAAATGGAATTTTAAAAATGGTTTAAATAGTGAGGCAGAACAGGGAGACTCTTGGTGAGTTGCTCTTAATATTGTAACATGCAGTTTGAAAACCAGATTGGTTATGTCAATTCTTAAACCTGATGTTAACACATCATTTTTGATCATGGGTGCTTTTTGGATGATTTGCCAGACTGCTGATAGTTGTGAAGGGTGCATCATGGTTAGGTTTTGAGCTCCGTGTAGGAGTGGAGCCAGAAATATAGATTTAAAACAATCCGAAAAACTCTTTAATATGAATCATCAAGAAGCTCAGACAACAAGGAGAAATGAATGATCCCTAATCTGTGATGTCCAGATCTGAACTGCTTCCTTTCAGAACCTTACTTCATTATGCAGGTTTGAACTGTTGATTGGAAGAGAATTCTGGGTAGGGCTGGAGATAGCTGCAACAGAGTGGTCCATATTAGCATGTCCCATGTTTTAAGCAATTTTGGGTTGGAGGGGAGATCTCCCTGAAAATTAGGTATACTTATGTAGGTTATCTTAGCCTTGATTGGGTTTGGAGACCTCACCCACTTTGCACAATACAATAGTGTTACATAGGGCCTGTTCAGACAACCTCGCTAACTCTTTTGCAGCAAATGGTAGTGAGCATGTTTAAACCGTCATTGTGTAGCTACCATGGTTAGGAATGGTTCACACGACATACTAAGCCATAATATTTAGCTGAAAATGCTTAACCACCGTGGCTTAGTGTGTCATCTGAACAGGGTCATAATATGGCAATGTTACTAGTGAAAGTGGTACAGAATAGTTGTTTAAGCTATTCTTGTTTGCAGACTGAAACCTTACCTTGTGCATGACTCATGTGCATTGTATGCTATCACTAGTGGAACTGCAGCTATAATATATTTCTAGAATTCTTCAAACTTACCTTCCCAAATGGCAGGCACTATTCCCAACTGTTCAAAATCATGTTATTATTTTAACGACTTGTGATTTCCACGAAGATCAGAAAACTTAAATTCTCTTTAAACAAGGGTATGTTGGTAAAACTAAAATCTTGAATATTTTTGAAGCAGGGTTTGTTACTTGACAATTGCTTGCCCAGCTTGTACAGTGGTTATTGCAAAATATTAATGAGCATAATAGTCTGATGGATTCTGGTTACGTCTAGTGATCCACTTTGTTGATCGTTATTATTGTTGAAGTAGGTGGTTGAGGCCATATACTTGAGGTTGACAAAACTAAACGTCAGCAAGCTGGTATTATCCCATTATGGACAAATTATGATTTTGCATTTTTGTTAAAAGTAAGACATGCTACTGAAGTTTGTTGGGCTGGGGCCTGGATAGGAATTTTGGGGGCTTCTAATACTTGCCTTAGAAAAGAGGTGAGCACTGGGTTTAATCCAAGCTGGAGAATAATCCTGGTTTACCCCAAAACATCCATTGGTATTCTCCAGGGCCATAGGGTATGCTAACAAGTGCTCACAAACTCTGGCTGCACAAGGTTGCCAACCTGACACAGCCCAGGTGAGTTCCTCTCCCAAAAAAACATTACTCCACGCTTGGTTGGAAACACACACACACACACCCTCCCTCCCTCCCTGATAGACCCTCAAGCCTACATAGGCTCCTTTATGGAAATTAGGAATCCTTCCCACCCTTCATTTTTGGTCTGCATTCTCTTTGCTTCCCCAGGCTGTGCCAATCTCCCTGCCTTTTTCAGCACGGAATTGTATTGCAGACCTCCATGATGGGGGATGGGGGAGGTAGACTTGTCTCAGAAATAAGCCTAGCTTATTTGAATTAGTTTAGAAACATTTCACTATCTGTAGTTTAAACATAATTGATTACTCATACTGTGACAGAACTGCTTGTGATTTCCTTTCCAACCCAGAGAGCTTCTTTAGTATGTAAGAGTCTGAGTTGGGAAGTCCTCCATTTTCAAATCTCATATTTGCATTTATTCTCTAGGTAGCCTTAGGAAAATGGCAGGTTTTTTTTCATTCTCAGTCCCCCATCCACAGTAAGACGGATAAAGATGCTGACATGTCTTGTAGAGCTGGTGTAAAGATTAGTGTTAATGTATGTGAAAGCATTTTAAACACTAAAAGCATTCTTAAATGCTGTTGCTGCATGCAGAAACACACTTTTCTCTGTGCCTTGCTCCAGTGGTGATCACTCTTTTTGGCAAGTGTCTCACAGACAGAGTTCAAAGTATGAGAATGCAGCATTCTAAGGAATATAAAGTACAAATGTAGGTCTCTTTGACTTGGGGTTGGCCACGTTTGCTTTACAAAGAAATGCGCTCAGGCATGGGTGCCTAACTTGCATTTAATATGTATTTTCTTTTTAGAAGTGTAAACATAGAAGTAGAGTCCAGCACTTTGTGGTAGAATTACTGCCTCTATGTAATCATTGAGTCAAGTGAAATGAATAAAGACCTATAAATAGGATAATCAACTCCCCCCCCCCCCCCGAACTTTGTCATTGGGACATTTGACTCCCCCCCCCCCCTTTTAAACCTATATAAGAGGCTTGGAGTCAGAACCTCTACTCATCTGACTACGTGAATCATCTTAATTTTTGATTTTGCGTACCAAATGAATGAAAAGAAGGCATTATGATACTATACTTGGTTCTGTAGCTTTAATAATATGCATATGCTGAAATATCTGGTTGCAAGAGATGACATTGAAGGAAAGATAAAATATGCACTGGAGGAACTATGTTAAATAATGGGAAGTAGTGCTCATCTGAAATGCAGGAAGAAATAGGATCCAGCAAGTTTAAGTAGCAGAAGTTGTTAAAATTGCAGGTAGTTCCACTGCCTCATGTAAATGGGACTGTGCAGTGCACCTACAACTTGCTTAATTTGGATAAAATTAGGAGAAATTATTTATAGGATGCATACTTCCTCAAAATAGAAGCAAACCTGTGCTGATAAACCTGTGACTCAAGCTCACGACCTAAGGTTGTTTTGAATAATGTTTCGGGATGATGGCATAATAGAGCCATCATTGCCTAATAATGCTCACATCAATTTTTTTCCTTTGCTACTCTAGTCTCTTTGAAAAATAGTTTTATAGACTTTATAGTGCTGTTGTCTGTACGTGGCCTGAAAGTTGGTGGACATTAAATGTCCATCCCCTGGTTTGAATTGGTCGATGTGGTAGCCCGTTTGTGCACAGTTACCACAGTATTCAGAGGCCTCTTAATGCCACTGCAAACCTTAAAAAATGGTTCTTATGTCAAGTCATTTAAAGCTGTTTAATGTGGCTGCTGAGTTTTGTATCCTTGCCTTCTGTGTGATGTAGAGGAATTTTGACTCTGCATGCAGCAGTTGCTGCTTGACTTAACCTTCTGTTTTATTATTTTGCAATATCTAAATGTAAAAATGTGTGAGTGTAATCCAAAAGGGGCACAGTCCATTGAACTGCTTTTGTTATACTTGTTAAGACAAGGTATACGTAAAGAGAGAGGCTCAGTTTAGACGTTAGTGCAGTGTGAACACACCACTTACCGTTGAGTTTCTAGGGGGTACTCCCCACACATGTTCTAATTCCACTGTTTTTTTACTGTGGGCAACTGTGGAGTTGAGTAAAATCCATCGCAACTTTTGAGTGACAGTTCCGCTGCTCTGTCTTCTCCCCCGGTTCTCCCACTGGTATCTCATCAGCCATTGCCATGAAAAAAACAATCCCGGCAGCTCTCCTAAAGCAGCACTCCCTCCTTTCGCCGCTCTTCCCAGGGAACTCTGTAGCCAGTCTGAAAAGTCAACACAACACAATGGAAAACTCCACGGAGCTCGCCACACAACACTATGGTTGTGCAGGAACTCTCCTCTGCTGCACAGTGTGGATATTCTGCATGGAGTGTTTAAAAACAAAAACAAAAAACCTCCACCGTTGCATGGAGTTTTCCCGCCAGACAACACATTTCTCAACAGTGGTCTAAAAACTCCATTGTGGAGTTCTAAAACTACCGTTGAGAAACGTTCTGTCTGAACTGAGCCAGAGTATATCTTGCTTAATGTAGATGATTTCTTTTTGTGCACAAAAGCTCTTTCAGAATTGTTTAAAAGGTTACCTGAAATTGTTGTCTTCGTTCACATAAGGTCAGATATGAAACAAGCAGTTTCCAACCTTGAAATGTAAAATGGACCAAACTGTGAATTAGAGCTACATATGTGATTGTTTTCTGTCCTCTAACACATTGTTTCATGATTGTTGTGGTGCAATGGCCCTTATTAAATGAATGAATGAATAAATAAATAAATAAATAAATATGAAATAGTGGTCATAACTATAGCTTGACAATTGGTATCTTGCCAAACTTTATAGATAAGTTTCTTTAAGTATGGCTTGATGTGGTAGTAGTATAAAGTGCTTGTTGTCTTGATTGCGTGATGCAAGTACAAATTTGAATTATTTCAAAACTAGCGTGATTGTAATGATATTAAACCAACAAAAAAGAAACTCACCAGTGCTACAAAATTGTACGTTTTAAGCTTACCAGCTGGTAGTTAGCCTTTAATAAACCCTATGGTTTCTGACCACTGTAGTCACAACATTTGCTGCCTGATCTAATGGACAGCCTATTAAATACTTAATGGACCTTATATGAACATGTGTTGAATTTTAAATGGTTTAATGTTTGCATAGCAATATTTGTGCCTTGTTTGTATCATGCACAGCAGAAAAATTATTATGCTCTTCAACAGGTTGTTGTATCGACTAATATCGCGGAGACATCATTGACAATAGATGGTGTTGTATTTGTCATTGATCCTGGATTTGCTAAGCAAAAGGTAAATATAGATTCTTTCATGCAGGATAGATCCCCCTCCTGCAAAACGAAAATTAAGATGGAAATACTGTAGAATAGGCCTGCATATGGTATTTGGTTTTGTATTGTTGCTTAAAGGGGTTGGTTGTATGAATCCATAAGTAGAGGGAAAATAGGTGAAGGTGCATTTTCTGTAATAATTTTGTGCTATAATAATTGGTTCTAAGGCAGTTTTCATCTTATTGAAGAACTTTCTTTGGACTTAGTTTCACTTTTCCCGAACAAAGTGTCAAACAGTTCTGCTGTGACCAGAGGACAGGCAGAGGGCACTTCTGGTTCTTAAAGCAATTTGTAAAAGTTGCAATACCAGCCTGCTTATTACGTTTTGTTAAAATTAAATAACTAGTTGGTAGGCAGATGTGGCTTGACTTCATGCCTTGCTAAAAATGAACTACCTTTTGGAACAGATTCCTTCAGCCATATTTTAAATTTGAATTTTGAAAAGTGTATTTCAGACTGTAAACTGTAAATTGTATAAGTTAACTCAAATGCCAATATATTTGCAACCCCCCTCTTTTTTAAAATGGTTCCATTGTACAGCATTTACTAAGGTTTGAGGTTATGAGCAAAGTCTGCAGATTATTTCTGCTGAAAGTGAATGAAATTTACTGTAATACATTGTTTATATATTTCATGCAGTGCATTATTTACCCATTAATGCTGTCTGGTGATTTCATCAACAAAATTATAATAGAGCTTGGCTTTCTATGGCAAATAATTTTAGCAGAAATTGTATAGGTAACCCTTGGACCCATTGGAGAAAACTTACAATCTTAAATGTAGTTAGTTGTATCAGAATTGGGGGACTTTAGCAGGAGACCAACAGATTCATAAAATAGGGTATTATTATGTGAAAAGCTATAACATGTTAAAATTTCCCACCACCTAGTATAGCATTTATTTTTATTTCACATTTTTTAAAATTTCTAATGGATTGCCTTGGTGGCTTACAAAAGTGTTACAAATGTACACAAAATTGTATACTGCTGTTTTTTAAGAGACTGAAAGAGAAAATGTGTTGTACAGAAATGTATCCTACAGAACTAGATGATTCTTTTCTGTATTTGACTTTTCCATCAAACAGGTATACAATCCTCGAATAAGGGTAGAATCTCTCTTGGTGACTGCAATAAGTAAAGCTTCAGCTCAACAAAGAGCTGGCCGTGCTGGTCGTACTAGACCAGGCAAGTGTTTCCGACTATATACGGAGAAAGCCTACAAAACCGAGATGCAGGTGTGTAATGTTCAGTTAGTTGGATTTAGTTTAAGTCCCATTATCGTACTGGAGCTTGATGCAGGATGTCAAAAATATTTAATTGCATCCCATAATAATAGTTTCCCTTCGGCACTGGGAAATATATGACATGCTTGATAGCATTGGGATATATATGACATGCTTCGATGTTTTTGGTTGTGGTAAATTGAGTTAGATATTTCTCTCCCTACACTGGTGTTACTGCTCGAACACTGAAGATGTTCAACTTTTCCATTTCCTTGACCTCAGTTATTTCTTATATATAATCTTTTGATATCACTACTTTCTTTTAAAATTAAGCAGTGCTTAAAGTTTTAAATACATATACACATATATAGGCATAAATAATTCTGGCCATTATTATCAAGCAAGATAGCAATTTTCAGCATCTTACTAGCATTTTTGTGAACTGCCCAGAGAGCTTTGGCTACTGGGTGGTATAGAAATGCAATAAGTAAATAAATATACAAAAATCCATAAATAATAATAGGGGGAAAGAAGGTTTTTAATTATTCCAGTTGATCTATTAATTGTTCCGTATTAGACTGGTACATCTTAGCCAAGGGGCAAACCAACATTAACTGAAGTAAATTTCCATTTCTTTTTTTTACATTTCCAGCATAGAGGATTGTAAGGAACCTTAATTTTGCATAATTTCTGAAGTATCTTATGCTGTCCAGTTGTCATTTTTTAAACATCTCACGCAAGTTAATATAATTTGAAAAAAATTATGCTGTATCCAGATATTTTCTGAAACATTGACATTTTATTGAATGACGTCATGCTCGGTTTATAGTAGCTCTATTTCACAGTGATATTCTAACATTATTGTCGAGGTGTTTGACACAAAATGTTTCTTATTGCCATATGTTCCTAGTCAGTTCTCTAAAATGGAAATGGGGTTAGGTTATTGAGTTTAGTTTTATTGCATCCTTGATACTGATGGATGTACATATGTTCCATGCAGTTTTAAATCCCAGTGAATAAATGGACATGGATATATGTAACTGGATAGAATTGCAGTTGAATTGTATCTTGGCCTATGAAGGCATAGTATCATGGCTATGCTCTACCATGGTTGCAGCCTTCAGTGCCAGCTGTGAAGCCAATCTTCACTGGGGGGTGGGTGTTTCCTGAAGCAGAGTGGTGATGTTTGCCTCATTTGAAATTAGGAAAAAATGAAGAATTAATACTAAAATGAAGAAAAAATAAACAATTTGTTCATTTCGTAGGACAACACCTATCCTGAGATTCTGAGGTCCAACTTGGGTTCTGTAGTATTACAGCTGAAAAAACTTGGAATAGATGATTTGGTTCACTTTGATTTTATGGACCCACCAGGTAATTTTATAAATTCCTAAAATTCTCTTTGTGGAATATAATAAGCAAGATCTTTATTGTATGCTTTAAATTGGGGACTTTGGCATAACCTGAATTATTTTTTTAATCTGACAAGGATTATAACAAGGTCTTTGTTGTTGAATGTAGCAAACGGTGACAGAAAGCACTCTTTTTTGTCTTCTATGTGAAAACATGTCTACTATACAGTACCTCATAATTGTAGAGCTAACTGTGTAGCAACTATCTCAGATGTGTAAAATCGTACAGCGTGTTAAGTCTTCTCCATGTTGAGCAGCTTTATGCCACATGCTCAGTTAGTCTATTTTACTGACCAGTTAACTGGCTTTGCTATTGTAGTATGGATTTAACCTTGGTCGTTGGAATTTGAATCTTCCAATCAGCCTAGTTAGGTTCAAGAGATAATACATTGAACTTGGAAGGCTCAGCTTCATATATTGTCTTGGTGGTATGGTTCAAGTTGCTATTTCTCAGCCTCAGTTCCTTACTTTACTAAAAATGGAGATCATTGCAAACTAACTTACATAGTACAGCAACTGGATATGTTCCTGGTACACTTCTCTGTCCTAGGTCTGTGACCTCTTTCGTTACATATAGACTTGCAGTGGCCAGCTATTTGACACATTATACATTTGTGGAGACGAGTTATCTCCTCCATCATGATTTCCTCTGCACGTTCTACTTTGTTTTGCCCTTGTCAGCATTTGTTCAGTTTTGACACCTGAAATTCAAGATAAAACAAAAAATGACACAGTTAACAAAACTACTCATTCTACAATAAATATCAAACATCTCTGCTACGGGTGAATAGTTTTAATTTGACATTAAGCAAAATATACTTTAAAAATATGGCTTCTTATGTATGTACTAGTGACATCATTGTTAAATGGCAAAACGTAATGATGTCTACCCAATTAGTTTTCTTCAAATCTTCTACGTTCTTCTTAAAGACCCTGCAATGGTGTTATCTGGACACGAGTGCATCCACAATTCTGTGGAGTTGACTCCCTAGCCTCCCTGTTTCAGCGATCCAGTAGATCACTTTACTGTACCCAGCTGGCTAAGGGAAAGGCCAAACCCAGAAGAGGACCCTGATGGGGATGCACATATATTTGTATGTTGAGGTTGAGCCCACAGCAAAAAGGGGAATAAGCTCCAGGAGAGCTGGAAAGGGGTCAAGGTGAGGCCAGGCAGCAGGGTGGATCAGCACCAGGCATCTCCACAGCAGGTGAGGAAGATTTAGCAGGGTTTCTGCAAAGGGCAGTGAACCCCCAGCCCGCAGGAATAGAGAGGTGGCCACACCTGCGACCAGCTAGAGGAAGGCTTCCTCCTAGGTAATTTGAAAGAAAGGGAAAATAGGGGCTGGGGGAGGCTTCCAGATGGAGATGAAAAGATGGTGATAGAGAACAGAATCCTTCCCTGTCTTTCTCGAGAAGCAGTGTCTGGCACACCATTGAGACTGTACTGTGCACTTCTGTTCATTAAACTAAAAACTATGAAGTCACAAACATCACGAGTGGGTGTCTTTTTTTAAGGAGGGAGATACTTGCATCCTTTGAGGTTGAACTGCCCCCCCCCCCGGCCTGACAACAAAGACTAGCGATTGATAATGGGGTATGTCAATCTAAACAGGAAAGATGAGCAGAAGCACTTTAACAGCTAATTAGTTTTGCTGTGTGGCTTATAAAAATGAAAGCTTCAATCCTTTCACTGCCTTCCTGCTGAAATTGTGGGTAAAGTAAGTATATATAGCATATAAAAATACAAGAAACATGAGTTGATTATGAACAGCAGGATATCTAGCATGGGATACTTTGCGCTCCAGCAATTTGCTTTGGCCACAGCTGAATTTGGAAGGCTGTGCCAAACATGTGTTATAGGGTATTCTAAAGCGTTGAGTGATTTTAGCTTCTACTGTGAAAATACTAAGGGCAAGAACATGTTATAGGCTATAGGAAGTATCTTATGACAAATCTGTAATAAATATTGTTATTTACAAATGTATGAAATGGCTAGCTAGAAGAGAGCCTGCAAATCAGCATATCTGTAGCCAAATCTCAATTGGTCAAATTGCTAATCCCTTTGATTCTTGAGCATAGCCCTAAAGCCAACTCCAGAGTTTTTATTTGATTCATTGGTTGTTAGATTTCAGTAATTTAATTTGATGGCAGCTTGTGTTCTGAATTTCGTCAACTACAGAATGAAAAATGAGATTGCTTATAACAGGGTGTTATATTTTTGCTTACTAAAGGCAGATTAACTTGTGTTTTTTTGCAGCTCCGGAAACTTTGATGAGAGCCCTAGAGCTTTTGAATTACCTAGCTGCTTTAAATGATGATGGAGACTTGACTGAACTGGGATCCATGATGGCAGAATTTCCACTCGATCCGCAGCTGGCTAAAATGGTTATTGCAAGTTGCGACTACAACTGTTCTAATGAGATTCTATCTATTACTGCCATGCTGTCAGGTAATAGCAGGGACAGAGATGCCAATCAAAACACAGATCTCCAGTTAGGGGAAGTTTGTATTATTGTTCCTGCAACAGGACTTATAACTTTTAAAAAGCTTGAATTGTGCCTTTCAAAGTTACTGTATAGTGTGATTCATAATGGAGTAAAGTTTATAAATGAAAACAAAACTGAAGCTAAAGAAGTCATTGTGTGTGAAATGGTGATCTAACTTGTCTCATGGCAACAAAAATCTATTTATTTGTTAAGGGTTACAGATCATAGGAACACATTTCAATCTCTTAAAAATTGCCTGTATGCTCATTTTTTGTTACAAAGTGAGCAATAGCAATAATCATCCACTTTATTTTTCAGTCCTCTAACTTGTGATTACTAATTACATAACTAGAACATTCCAGTCGTGTTTAGGAGAATTCTAGCAAGTCTCTTATGTAAACTTCCCGAATTTCCATTGTTAAAGGGAACACTAGCAAGAGAAGCAGCTTTTTAAAGTATTACTACTCCATATTCTTTTAAAAAGTGCAAAATGCAGATATGATAAAATGGACTTGTCTGAATAGCAGTCATTTTGTTACAATGGACGAGTTTCATTAGGGCTGGGAATCCAAAGAGTTACCTGGGAAAATCTAAGGCCTTGGGTATGCCCTGTGGGCTTTTTAAAACATTGAGCATCATCCCCATGTCACATCACACACTGCTTTTGAAAATTGACTGAGTTTCAAAAGTGATTTGACACTGGGAAGCTGCTGTATGAGGAATTCAGGCCCAGAACCCTCTTGGGCATGCAGATGTAGCATGTGGTTATTTGAGTATTGGTCTAAAACTGTAATTGTTTGTTCTGGGGGTGGGGAAACCTGTTCAAAATCTATGTAGGCAAGGAAAGAAATGGAAGATTACTATATGGTTAAACCTCCACCCCCATACTTAATAATCTCTAGTTGTATTCTACAATTAACAAGATGTCAAATGCTCATTATGGTGATAAAGACAATACCACTTACCAAATTATAAAAGAGATATATTTCGGTTGTCCCTGAAATGGAGGTGTTCACAGTAGATCATAAGAAAAAGGTTTGGGGTAAGACAAGCTGTCACTTTATTATTGCAGCGTATTAACAGTATAACAATATTTTTTTTTCTAAAAGCAAGCTACAATGTTTATTGCAGAGTTTTGACAGTTCAGACTCAGAGCAGATGGGCAGGGCAGAATCTAATTGTTTCATGTAAATTGTAGCCTTATTTGCGGAGGTGGTGGTAGGTTGATGCCTGCCTTTTTATGCCATGCATTTTCATCAAACCAGACTTGATCTGAGCTCTCACTATGAACTGCATATGTTTTAATCCCTTTAACTGTATATGTAGATATATTGAACGAAGACATTTTACTTACACCTTCACAAAATATTTATACATATGGTAGCTTCGTTCTTTTTCAACTAAGAACTTGTGCACACAACATGCAGTACAGTATTTTATTAAGAATACAGTTTAAAAGAAATGTATTCTGAAGGATAGTTACTCTCTCGGATGCAATTAGGTCACAATTTTCTAAACTCCTGTTGGTTTCTATAAACTCTGAACAACAGAACCAATAAACATAACCATATTCAACAAATGCATATGGGAACCATCTAATAACAGGTTAGATGCAATCCTATACATGTCTACTCAGAGGTAAGTCCCATTGGGTTCAATGGGGCTTACTCCCAGGAAGGTAGTTATGGGATTGCAACCTTACGGTATTTTATATGTAAGTGGTAGATAAAATGAAGAGGAAAATAATGTTGCTTATTGAAGTTAACTAAACTGAAGTAATTTTATATATTTTTAATTATATATATTTTTAACTAAGGCCTTAGTAAAATGACTTTAAGCTGATAAAAATTGCTCTTCATTCTACTACTTGCGGTGTAAACACGACTAGTTAAACACTGAATTAATGGAAATATGCCATAATAGTGAATAGCTTTTTATTAGCCTTAGATCCACAACATTCAAACTGTTTTCTGTTTCTGGATGTTGGACTTGATTTGGTTTTGTAGAAACTCTTCTCTTTGGACATTTGGTTCTTTCTTTCTTTATCTTTTTAAAAAGTATGCATGTGGCTTTTGCAGTATTGCTATTGGCATATTGCATTTGTGCACGGGATTCAATTACTGTATTGTTATCAGTCATTTCCCAGTATGTCTGTACTTTTAGAAAGCTAAAAGACCAGTTTAAAATTGTATGAATGATTTTTAAAAAATCTTTATGAGCTTTGGTTGTGACCAAGGCAAAAACATCGTGGAGTTTAAGGAGCAGTTAGATATTCATCTTGTTCTTTCATCATCCACTGTGATTAGTTTCACTTAAACACGTGTATAGCTTTTAAGTGGAATATTATTTTTGTACATAATCTCTAGGGAAGATACGTCGCTCTTTCTTCATGTATGAGGCTGGGAAACTAACACTAAACTCATCATACAAGTTGCTTTATGGAGTGTTTCCTTACTATAAATAGTGAAATCACTGCTTTATGTTCATTAATTATCCTTCATTTTGACATTTTAAATTGAATTTAAATAAATTAAAATGCATTACTTCAAGAGAAATTGATATATAAAGAGAACAAGTGTAGTCTCAATCCACTAAATTCAGATTTGCTTGCTAAGGTCTGATAAAGCTGCTGGGCAGTCTACCTTCCACCACTGCCGCTATCATCAGAGCTCTAGACTGCTATATATTTATATAGTTATTCATGTATGTTTCTGTCTGCCGGTGCTGATAGCAATGCCTGCTGTTGATGACAGAGCTGTAATACAGATTAATATTTGCTGTCAATAGAATAGTTGTCGGTATAACATTTTAGGGGGTTTCCTCTTGCTGAATACCCCTCATTTCCACAGGTTGTTACTGACCACGAAACTACCTCTCCGAAAATGCATTGTCTCCACTGCATTGGGTAGAGCTATCAGCATTTGGTTTTTCACTGAGGTCACATGATCCTTACATTACACAACTTTGAAACTTTGATGGCCTTCAGAATAGATTTTTTTGATGCCTACTTCTAGTCAAAATAATCAGGCATTCTGTAGCTTTGAAACCCTCTTGTCTTGCAGATGTGGTTAGGTGTTGATGTACCAAATCAAGGTAGTAGACAGTCCAAGATGCAGTTGGAGGCCATCCTGCCCTGCCCTATGCTCTGTGAACTGACCTAGCTAGGCCTTGTTCCTCTATCTGTGAATGCGTGACTCATCGATATGGGCGTTTGTGTTGGGCCCATACCAACCTTGTTTAGTCCCACAGTGTTTTGTTCGCCCCACGGAAGCCAAGAAAGCTGCAGATGAGGCCAAGATGAGGTTCGCCCACATAGATGGAGATCATTTGACGTTGCTGAATGTCTACCATGCTTTCAAACAAAGTAAGTATAAACTTGGGATATTTGTTTATTTGTTAGTGCATGGTGTGTGTTTACAGTTTGATGAATCTGTATTCACTGTAGCTGGAGACCTTTTTGCAGATACTACTGGATGGTTATGCATTACCACTTACAAAAAAGAGAATATTTGTGTGGAAAATACTTTGAGCCGATGTAATGCCTAAGAAGCTGAGTACAAATTGGGAGTTGTGTGGTTCAAATGTTGACTGTGCTATTAACTCACTAGGACTGAGCCATTAACTCACTAGGTGGCTTTAGAACAAGCCACACACTCTCAACATAGGTTCTTTATCTGTACCATGAGGATAACACTGGCCTCATACATGCTGGATATAAAGATTGCTAAGATACGTATGTGAAGTGCTTTGAACATTCTCAAGTGCTATATCAGTGGGGTGATATTTCACTTTCTACTTATTGGAGGTTTTTTTCTGTTCAGGCATTTATGTCAGAGGTAATTTTAACAGAGTGGCAGCTATCTTACCTACAGCTTCTGTTATGGACAGTGCCACTGGTGATATTTCTTGGTTTTTTTATTTTAATCCATTTTAGACTTATACAATTTTGATCCCAACACGAATAGGACCTTCTAACAGGGTTGGAGATTGGGTGGGATGGGATCAGTCTTGAAAAATGAGGGAAAGAGAAATGACCAAAAGCCATCAAATAATTCATAGTGTAAAAGTAATATTATATATATATATATATATATATATATATATAAATTAATGTGCTTATTAACATAGCTAAACCCTGAGTGATTAAACTGATACTTGTTTTGAAAATATATCATGTTGTAGTATCATGGTAGGATTGGACTTAACATCTAAGTAGAGGAAAATAATGATTAGTACCAAGGCCAGACAGGATTTGTGGACCCCTGACTATACCTAACAAGAAAACATTAATTTTGTATTTTTTTGCTCATTCCTGAATTGAAAGTGAGTGTTTTGTCAGTAAGAAACATCTGAATAACTATTATTTAGATATACTGGATATTGCAATAGATGAGGAGAACATTAATGACTCAGTTGGAATTTTTGTTTAGGCGACTAGGAAAAAAATGGAGGGGGATGCAGGTGAAAGTCAGTCTAGATTATTTCTAGACAATGAGCATGCACAAATCTATCATGGACTCCTGAACATGTGATCAGTTTCAGTTAGCTGAAATTGCTGAGTTTTGAATACTAGAACTACTCTGAATGACAGAGTAATGGGTAGGTAGGTGTTGATTCACAGGGTAGTAAGTAATTGTGATAACTTTGTCACAGGGATATTGTTTGTTTCTTGAGTGTTGTTTGCACTAATGCATTCAAATCTTCCAATAACATCTCTTTTTAGTCAGGTCTGTGTGAAAAGTTAGTTCAAGATCAAGGCATTGAACAGAAAAAGTAATTCTCTCTTCTGAAGAACTAGGGTGAATGACACCCTAAGTTTCAATTTTTATTTTCCATCAATGACTTCCATGTCAAAACTGATACCTATCTCTATGAAACAGTGAATTACTCAGCTTCCATGAAAACCTACCTGACAGAGCAGTTGCACTTGCTTGTATAATCTGTAAATTAAAATGTGAAAGTAGATATGTGGCAGATATGAAAATGTCCAAAATAGATTTGTTCTTCTTTTTAATAAGCAAAAGCGAAGAACTTTAGAAGTTGTTGGTAGATCAGAAGTGTAAGTGCAGGTGCTAGCCGGCTTTTACCTTGTGCAAAAATGTATTTTGTCTTTATATGGAATGTGAGTTTTACAGTTACAGGCTGCTTATTTTCTTTCTATTGCAACTGTTAGATGCATTCCTCATCTGTAGTTGGAACACCCCTATGTATTCTCTGAAGGGCTCATAGATGGTCTTCAGATCTTCTCTTCAACAGTGCAAATCTGTTCCATTTGATAACACCAACATGTTTCCACTTTTAACACTGGGAGAATATGAATGGAGTCAGGGCTGGAAAAATCCCAGTGCTTAGTTGTCCAGGCTGCACGGTACTTGATGTTTGTGCCTACGCATGCAGAAGTGGGATCTCACGTGCATATGATCATGCACAATTTCACAGGTCAATCCAACAGCCAAGGTTGCACACATATAGCCCTTTAAAAGAAGCTGGAATGGTACTGATTAGCTGTTTGGGTATGAGTGGGTGTGGATTCAGTTTTTCCCCTCCCTACCAAACAAGTGGTCAGCATGATACTAGCATCCTTTAAAGGATTATGCTTCTGCAATCCCAGCTGCGGCACCTGTGCACTATTGGATCAGAGTTAATGTACTTTAGAGTATTCTGTACCAGAAACTAGCAGCTGTCAGCCATCTCCTCGCCTGAAAGCAGCTAGTTCTTTCATATATGGCATGCCAAAATCCAGAAATGAAACATTACAAAACTTGTACAATAGAGCCCATTGTACTTACTAGCCCATAATGACTTCCTATTATTTACTTTTTTTCCCCATGTGGTTTCCTATTGTCTTGCCTCCTTGAACAAATTTTTGAAATATTTGAACAATTCAGCATTTACTTCCTTTGTCAGTGTGGCTGCAAATATAAGCTACTGAGTTTTTAGTCTCGTTTAAAGATTGCACAGCCAAATTAACCTAAGAGCAACGGAAAAGGTGTTGCAGTTGCTGTTCAAATAAAACAATGTCATTTGGTATTTTAATCGGTCCGCTGGATTGACCACTCAGCTGGTTTCTGTTTGTGTACTTGTTTTAATTTGGTAAAATGCTCACTTTTAGATGATTCATGACTTTTTTTTAACATTGCAGATCATGAATCGGTTCAGTGGTGTTATGACAACTTCATTAACTACAGGTCCCTGATGTCTGCAGACAATGTACGCCAACAGCTGTCACGAATCATGGACAGATTTAATTTGCCACGTAGAAGCACAGACTTCACGAGCAGGGACTATTACATCAATATAAGAAAGGCTTTGGTTACTGGTTACTTCATGCAGGTATGTCTGCATATAAAATACAGGGAAATCGATCTCCACCTTTGTTAAAATTTAGATTGAGAGGTCCTTCATGCTGGGACCTGTCTTTTTCCTTGTGTAATTCTCAAGTCCCCTGAGCATTGGTGGTGCTATAGAAATCATAAATAATAATGTTTTTAATTTTGCAGGATATTTTATGCCCTCTTGGACACTAGCTATTTTTAAAAAATAAATATAAAGGTTACATGTAAATTCAAGGTTCAGAGATTTTGAAAAGAGGCATACCTTTAACCCTGTTAATATGACAAAAATATATAGAATATGATTTTAAAAACAGGCTAATGTGTAAGAGGAAACCCGAAGTTCAGCTAAGTGTGATATATGAATTAAAACTGTGGGCAGACTGTATCTGTATACTTCGGTTTATTGTGCAGTGTTGTACATCTACTTCATTGGACATAGTGTCTTGACTTGCACATAATGGCAATTCATGGGTTGTTTACATGAGAGTAAGTGCATTGCTTCCACTTTCGCATCCATTTTCATAAACATTTCATGAATGCCCTGTTCTTGGGTTGTTTGATGCAGCGTGCAAACTCAGAATTCTGTGTTGTTGAGTGATAATCAACCCAGAGCAGTGATCTTCACTTTTTTCAAGTGGGAGCCACTTTGACTATAAAATAAAATAATGTGTGAGCCACATTAATTTACAACTAGGATTAACACAGAATAATCACATGCGAAGCTTACTTTGGACTTCAATTTCCTTGCTACTATGGCTAATGGTCAGGAATTTGGAGTTGTAGTTCAAAACATCTGCAGAATGCTAATGAATGTGAGTGGAGATCTCTGTTGACTCCTCTGCAGAGCAAAGGGGAACAACTGCTGGGGGGGGCTGATTAACACAAAAGAAACCACTCAAAATTTACCACGTCACCCACACATTGCTTGCTATTATAGTCTCTTTTTACTTTTTGTTGGGCTAAAAGGCATCCCTTTTCGTTTGCTTCCTGCTGCAGTTCAGCTGTCCTGTTTTTCTCTTTTCTTCCCTTTTTTAAATCTTGGAGGGGCTTGGCTTTTGAGGGGCATTGCTATTGCACTCTCTCATTGCTATTGGCACTCCTCCGAGAAAAATGTTTGAATGAATCCGTTTGAGGGAGAGGGGCTGGAAATATGTTTGGTAATCTCCAGTGGGGTGTTTGGGAGCTGCCAGTGGTCCCACAGGCCTTGCAGTGAAGAACAACAAACCATGGGTTCAAACTCTGGGTTGTTTGTTCTTCAACAGGCCAGAGCTGCAGGTTCAGATGTTGCATCAAACAACCCAGGAACAGGGCATTCCTGGGTTGTTTACGAAAGTGGATGCAACACAGAAGTGGCAGCATGCACAAGGCAGCATGCTCGCTTCAGCACAGCCCCGACTAACTATGGGTTGTTTAAATAATGCTCTAAGTAATACAGTCAGCCTTATTTAGGACATACTGAGCAACGAATTGAGCTATGCCCTCCTAGACTCCATTGCCAGATGATACTTTGGTGAGGATCTTGTTGCTTTGTGTGTATGGCGCATCTGCTGACTTATTTCCCCCCGCTTCTGGTTACAGCCGCTTGAATCACACTGAAAGCCAACTCTTTAAGAAAGCCTCCTCAGTGGAACTCTAGGACCTGTAGTGGAAGGCAATCCCTAAAAAGCCTCAGGCCACATAGTACCATGGCCAGTAAATCTATACTTTTTGTATTGTACTTAATACCACGGCAATAGTGTTAATCTTTCATCTGATTTATAATTAATTTTAGCCACAATATTAGTAACAAATTCAGTAAAATGTAAATCACCCATCCTAGTTGCAGGAAGTTTAAAAATAAACCCATGTAACTTTCAGCATCCGTCCTCGGGGTATATTCTTTGTATCCTGGAGCACACAAATCTCCAGAGGTTTTGGCTTCAGTGACGTTTTACCTGATGTGTTCCTTTAATTGTTCAGAGTATTATAGTATGTGTTCCCAGGATGGATCATGCATAAAACCTGTATAATGATTGGAAATTTGTAAACCTCTATTAAAAATGCACTGGAAAAAATAAAAACTCACCAAACAATTTAATTTCTCTAAGACTAATGACCCTTGAGATGCTTTTATGGACCTATTTGCTTTCTGGCTTACCTTTCTCTCTGTCCATGTTGATAGTATTTGGAATTAACTTGCCTCAATCCAGTGATTTTGTTTTGGCATGGAACTCTGAGGTCTGCAAGAAGCAACCCTATTTGGACAGAGTGGCTCAATTGAGACGACATATTAGGCAACGGAGGGGTAAATAATGTACTGACCGTGCGTTAGGCAGGAGGAGCTTCACAGACGACATGCTGCAGCCAGCGCTGCTCAGCACCGGCAAACGGCCTGGCTGCTACGAACTTGTGGCAGCCATTTTGGTTGCAGCCTCTCCTCCCTGTGTCCTCCAGCCGTATCCCAGCAGGCACCGTGAGTTCTGCCGGCTGCATAGAGTGGCCGGGGGGGGGGGGGGGGGTTGGCTGCTCTAGTCAGCAGAACTCCGAAACGGAATAGTCCACGGAGAGAGGGGGGGCTGAATTCGGACAACACTTTAAACAACGTGGCTTCGGGCTAAACAACGTGCAATCCGTTGTTTTGCTCAGTTGTTTAAAGTTACTATTTAACATACTGTCAGTTGTATGTGCGTTGTGTGTTGCCCTCCAAACGACACAATAAGCAACACAACTGACGATTGTTCCCCCCCCGCCTCCGTTGCCTAATGTGTTGTCCGAATTCAGCCTGTGTCTCATTCATTTCAATGGAGGAAATAGAATTATGTGCCCTTTGCTTCATATGCATGAATCTGTTTCCTGTTTGGAAATGAATGGTGGAGCAGTGGACGTGTACAAGAGTTTGGTGAGGACACTGGAATATGCATGATCTGGATTGGGACAACTGTTTAGTAGTATTAGCTAACATTAGTTGAACCCTCTTGTCTGATGTGCAAGGATTTCATCTCTCTGGTATTTATTTATTTCTACTGCTAATCTTGCGTGGCCCCACCCTTTTTAGTACGCCCTTCTTATGTACCTTAAGGAGTTCATTGACTCCAAATGGCAGTTAATTACCGAATATCTAATTATTTTAGGATACTTTTTCAGTACTCCGCTCAAACCACGGTTTTGATGCTGAAAAGATGTCCTATCCCTCTGTAAGGGTCAGCAGTTGTTGCGTACTTGGGGTTTGAGGGAGAAAATATATTTTTCTGAGTCAACTTTTGAGGCAGAATTATTGAAATAGAATGTGCTGCATTCAAGATCTTGGTTTTCCACATTTCCTGAGTGATTTAATGTCATAGGAGAAACGTAGTAATTACCTCATTTCTAATTTTTGTGTATGTGTTGTGTGAATGTTGTTTAACATAGGTGGCACATTTGGAGCGGACAGGGCACTATCTAACGGTGAAAGATAACCAAGTAGTGCAGTTGCATCCCTCAACAGTTCTTGATCACAAACCCGAATGGGTGCTTTACAACGAATTTGTTCTTACGACAAAGAACTACATCCGCACTTGTACAGACATCAAACCAGAATGGTATGCCTTTTTTCTCGTTGAATCTGTTTTGACAGTATGTCTTTTCTTTAAATATTACTGTAGGTTAAAAGTATATTTTCACATATTTTTTTGTGAAAGTTATAGGATGTTTTAAGTACAAATTTCAAATAAAGGGTTTGTGAGGCCATGTATTAACAATTGTGCTTATAAAAATTGTGATTTCCCAGTTCCTCTCATCTGGTTGAGATAGGTATACATAAGCCTAACCTGGGAGTCAGAAGGGATGGTTTGCATGCGATAAAGAGAAATTGTGAACCTTTTCTTTGTAACAAAATTAATAACAACAACAACAATAATTTAAGCATCAGTAGAGAACTAAATATATATTTTAAAAGAACATTGTGATGAAGAGTGTTTGTATTTTTCTTGTTGGTACAGTTAATGTGGTACAGGGGAGATTCTGGATTTAAAAGCTTGCTTTGGAGCACTGCTGACTTTGTTGCCATGGGAAGGAGTGGTCAAGACACCTAAGCCAGACGCTTGTGGTGTGGGCGAATGTGTGCAAGAGAGCGGGGGAGAGTGTGCATTCACAAAGCCCACTCTCTAGACCCTACTTAAGGGGCAAGCTAGCATTATGTTTGTACCAGCACCCCTTTTTAAAAAAAGGGATATTGTAATGCTACTATTTTTCTAATTGTTTCATATGTTTTCCCTACCCACAATTGTGCTACCTTTTATTGAGACGATTTTGACTAACAATTGTACTCTTGCCAAAGTTGAAACCTAACTGAAGACTTGTATACTGCCTTATTAGATATGGTGGCCATTGTGGAAAAGAGAGCCTATTATAGAAAGGTCCAAGAAGGAAGGAAGGCTAAGAAATAGGTCTTCCTTGCTTTTTTCATGCCTGTTCTTTCTAAAACCAACACTTTCTTTTCCCCATCTATTATCCTTTTTTTAAAAAAAATAGCTGTGCTTAGTAGGAAATTATTTGTTACTGAGAGGCTTAGGCTTGCAATCCGCCACCATGCCATTCCCTAAACCCTAGTACATTCTGAGTCCCTGCCAGACTTCCTGGTTTGATCAAATCATGGTTTGCTGTTGCATGTGAACATAGTTTGCCTGCAAACCAGAACATGTAGGTTGAACACAGTTTCCAATTCTGTTTTCAGACAAACTATGGTATGTGCAAACTATATTCCCAGTTTAGATGTAATGGCAGATTATAAAACCAGGAAGTTGGTGTGGGAAATAAAATGCAGGACAAGAAGAGAAAACATGCAAGCCTGTAACATTTTCCAAATTTCCTGGTGATGGTTTGAAGGATTGGAAACCACTACATCTGAACCGATCCATAGAATTTGACAGTACTGAAATTTTTTTGTACATCACTAATACACAGTTTCATTCTCATACTCTGATTTAACCTCAAAATGTGAAAGAAGAGATGGAAAGAGGTTCTATTCAGTCATGAGAAACAACTGCACATACTTGCCTTGTACTTAAAAGTATTCAAACATTATTTCCAACTTACATATTTTCCCAAGTCAATAAAAAAGTTAACCATTTTAATGAACACTAAAAATTACTTTAATGTTACATATACATATCATTTTAAATGCCTGTTGACAGTCATTGCATGTTACAAGCATTTTATATTGATTTTTAAGTTTTGAAACTTTAGAATAGGAAGTATATCTAATACTTGGAAGTGCCTTTTATTTTGAAACAGTGTTTTGCAGTAGAGTGCTTTTTATACGTAGTAGATTTCCATATTTCTAGGCATTATTAAATAGATTGATAATCTAATTAACATAAGTAGCTACTAATTGGGCCATTGGTATCGCCTGCATGTTGCTCATGTCTGTGCGCAAGTGACAAACCTTTCTTTCTTTGGCAGGTTGGTGAAAATTGCCCCTCAATATTATGACATGAGCAATTTTCCACAGTGTGAAGCAAAGAGACAGTTGGATCGCATCATTGCCAAACTTCAGTCCAAGGAATACTCGCAGTACTGAATTTTATTATTTGAATTGAAGTTGCTCAGAGGACAGCTTAAAACAATGAATGAACTCTAAAGTTCCAAGTTGTGCTCTTTGCTTTGGTTCAATAATGGCCTTTATTTGAAAGCTTTTTAATTTTTCTTTACAGTAAATATTCCATTCTGATTTCATAAATTAAACATGTATGCCTCCCTTTTGTGTTCACACTGTAGCTCATACTGGAAAAGCTGATCAATGTTTTGCAGTTTATTAAAAGTAGTTCTATATATAACAATGTTATAAAGCATTTCTTTAGAAATGGTTGAAAATGCTTCTAAAACGTGATTCTCGACCATGGTATGCATGATCGTTGTAATTGTTGACATTCCTTTTAGAAGTTGTGAAATGTTACAACGTGCTTATGTAGACACAATCTTCAGCTTCAGTACAGAGGTACTGACTTCAATAAAGTCTATTTATACTATTTTTGGCAAAGTAACTTGCCCTTTCTGTTCCCTTGGTTAAAGAATGCTGAGGGGCTCAAGGCTACAGCTGAAGGGCTCAAGCATTTGCCTACAGCAGCCTTCCCAATATGTCGCCATGCTGTAAATGTGTTCAGACTAATGTCTTACAAACCTCGTTCAGATCTTCATGCTAAATGTGCAAAGATCTCTTGGCAGCTGCTGGGGGTGCAGGGATCACATACCCGCTCCAATTTCAATCCTTATGTGTTGCAGGAAAAATCCTGCATTGGGGTTTATTCAGCCTGAAATCAATGACTGAATAGTCTTATTTCAGCTTATTGTATTCAAATATTTCAGTTAATTACTTAAGGAATGTTCTTAACCATAGTGCAATGCTAGTTAAATAAAGCACGTTGGTATTGTGTGCGCCATGCCAACTGCCTATTTACATTAAGAACTACAACCTTACATCCTGAAAAAGAAGTTTGTTCAAGGTGAGGAAACTCAGATGTATATGTAGAGCTTCATTGCCTGCAATCCCTTCTGCACATTGGCTGGAGGAAGCAAATCGTCATGCACATTTCTTTTGGAATGAATTAGGGCAGCCTCCATGTGCAAAAATCCATGTGTCTATTTGAGCTCTTGCTGATCTCTGCAACAGCACAAAACATTTGTCCAAAAATCTCTCCTCCAAAGAGCTTCCTCTAATACTTTCCTAGCCAGTACTAGAATGTAAAATGCTTCCCATTTACACTCCCTAATTGTCAAATGAAGCAGACTTGACCTAGAAGTTCATTAATGGATTTTCAAAAGATGTACTGTTGCTTTTAAGAAACAAATAATAGTAGGCTTTCAAATAAGTAAATTAAAGGCCATGATCCTTATCTTCTTGCAGACATATATATATCAAGACCCTAATTTTTAGGGTTTCCAGTTCTAAAATGTTTATGCAAGTATGGAATAGAACAATTTACAGTGGAGCTCTTACGGCCCTTGAATTGCAAGCCGTAGGGCATAATCCTATGGCCACTAGACACTGTCTAGAAGGCCATAGGATTTTTTTGTTCCCAGAAACAATGCTCCCTACCCCTCCCTCATAGCTGGTATGGTCCTTGCCGTGGCAGTTAAGTTTCCATGCTCAGAAACTGAATGTGGCGAAGGCAAAAAGGAGGGGAAGAGACTGCGGAAGCCACTTTACACAGCTTCCTATGTGTGCCCTGGCTTCCTTTCCTCCCCAAAGCCGCGCCTAGTCAGGCAAAATCACCTGTCTAGGTAAAAATACAAGCAACCAGAGCACAGAGGAGAGGATGCCTCCATGTTCCACCCGCCCTGCATTCAATACTTGGTAGTATTTGAGTTCAGAAGCTGCTGACTATCAAGATAGGATTGCGTCCTTAGTCCTGTTAAAACAAGTGGATATCTATCTGATATGAGCAGAGAGTGAGCTTTGGGCTTGTGCACATGGGTCTGAAGCATAAAATAATGTTTTGATTTAGCTTCAATAGAGAAAACCTAGGCCATTGAGTTATAAAATATGGATGCATTAAATCTTGTGTTTTTAAAAAAACCTGTCTAAAATCATCAGACTCTGGTTATATGAGAAATTTTACTTATTGCAAGTTAAGAAATGTAATGGAACAACACTATAGTTACTAGTAAGAAACACATGATGAAATAATGCAAACACTGAAAAAACACAATGTATAATTGTGTTCCTATTTTCTTTATTTCTTGAGAGAGAAACTGAGTTGTATTTTTATGCTACAGTTGATTCTATTGTGTCATTTGCCAAAAGTTATATGAAAGAAGTATTTCAATTCTTAAATCACAATGCCCTCAAAGAGCTGTAAGAGACAGGCTAGTTAGAAGGGAATTTCCCATCCACATTTAACCACTGGATTTACTTGTAGAAAATCACAAAAAATGAGGCATAGAACTGTTAGAACAACATAATTATGGAAGAGCATGGTTGTTAGATGGGCAATGCAATCTTGTAAAGAAACTGTTCAAAGCAGGGAGAGATGCTGGAGAAAACAGAAAATTGTTTACTTTTGACATAGGTACTATTATGAATTTAGTGGGGGTAGGGTGTTAATGTCTATCATGTAAAGAGATATACTCTGTTAATAAAGACATGGTCTTGGTCCAGCCAATAACTGGGGGGGGGTGGGGGGTGGACAATCTGGGTACACAATTTGTAAATTGGTTTAAGCTACTATTACTGCAACCTTTCGAACTGGGAAGAGTACAAGATGAGAGAGGCATTAAGTCAGAAATTAATATGTGGCCTGTACCATAGCCAAATATATATTGTTGCAGTGATAAACTGCCTTGATTCTTGTGCAGTGTGACACTGAAGCATACTTAAGCAATGTCTTAATTTGACAAAAGTAAATGTGTATTTAGAATCTTGATCCTAGATAAATCCTTCTGCCAGGTATTCATATTCTCCCTCTTCTGTTATGTTCTTGACATAATTTAATATTTGATTTATTCAAAGGGAAGGTATGAGTAACTCTTTGGACTGTTTTTGTGCAACACACAAACGGCTGGTGCAGTTGGCAACGTACTTCACATTGTAGGAGTACATGCTTTTATTGACGTAGTTGCTCTTAAAGATGAGATAGTTGTAGTCTATCCAGTCTACGCGTGGCCCTTAAGAGGTTCCCAGCACTTGCATTATACATTTTATTTATTTAATTTACAAGATCTGTATACTGCCCCAGATTCCAGAGCAGTGAACATAAGAGTAAAACAAAAAGATTAAAATAGCATATTAATTTTTTTCTTTTAACACAGAACACCAATAAAATACCAATAAAAACTGGCTGGTCAATTAAGGAATGCTTCCTGGAATAGTACTGTTTTGAAGAGGCACCTGAAGCAACACAGTGGCTGAATTCAAACAACACGATAGTCAATGGTGGGGTAATAATCAACCTTACAGTTGTTCATCTAGGGGGTACTCCCCACACAACATGGTAATAAATAATCAACTGTGGTGTGGATTAGGATCAGCACTGAGTTGACTATGGCAGCATTCGGACGACGTGATAGTTAATACAACTGACGATTGTTCCCCCCCACCAGTTGCTTAATGTGTCGTCCGAATTCAGCCAGTGTGGGAGTTTGTCTGACCTCCAGGGGCAGGGAGTTCCAAAGAGGCCACCACACTAAAGGCTCTTCCCTTTAGTGTGAGGCCATATGTTCATGTGGAACCATTAGGAGCATGTTCTCTAATGACTTCAGTGACCAGACAGGTTGGTAAGGGAGAAAGGCGCTCTCTCAGGTATCCTGGTCCCAAGATGTTTAGGACTTTTGTACACTAGTACTAAACCTTAAATCTGGCTTGGTAGTGAATAGGCTGCCAGTGCAGTTCCCTCAGCAAAGAAGTTGCGTGCATACACATATAAATCCCATATAGCAGTCTTCCCCAACCTGATACCTTCCAGATGTCTTGGATGACAAATCTCATCACAACTCACTATTGCCCATGCTGGGCCTGATTGGAACTGTAGTTCAAAACATCTGGATGGCATTTGATTAGGGAAGGCTGCAATATAGAATCTTCCTGTTCAATTTCAACAACTACATTGTTTTCAGACCACACAAATAATTGGGCCATCTCATTGCTCTGTGTGAATTGAGAGTACACTGTAGAGCATACCCAATGCTCCTCTGGTTGTGCATTACTTAAGGGGGGTATATAGTAGTGATGAACAAGCTAGTGTGCTATTGCTGATCTTCTTACCAAAGAGCCCCTGGTAAGCTTCCAAGCTTCTCCAGGACAATGAATTAATTTAAATAATTTTAGTCTAGTCTAATTTAAGTGGACATCAGGGATTGGGAAATGTTGGTTTTTAAATCAGCAGTTTCTCCTTTGCACATCTAATACTTTAAAACAGGTTATGGAAACATTATTTCTGAGTTTTGCTTTTTCCACACATGCAGCTGAATTCGTTTCTACTTCGTCTTTTGAAAACCACCAATTGTAATTAGGCATGTTATAAATAGGTGTTAATTTGGGTGCCTTGGATTGCAATCCTATATACCAGAGGTTCCCAACCTTTACAGATCCATGAGCACATTTGGAAATTTGGGATATTGCTGTGGGAATCACCACAAAATGCCTAATCAGTGCGTCAACATTTTGGCATCTACCTTTCACGTCTATGGATCTTAGGCCCTCTTATTCAGTAAAAATGTTTGCTTCGAGTCTATTAGACACTGCAGTGACACTTTAATAAAGGATTGTCTAATTCAGCTGATTGCTCGCAGTGCAATACAGCTAATACTTCTTTTAAACATGTTCTGGCAATATCCAGTAGTTACTTCTTTTTACGGGAAGGTTATTACACAGGAAAAAATGTACTGGAACAGTCTTTAATATTCATTGATGTATATATACACTCTTTTAAATTATTTACCTGCTTCATGGAAATTAACAAATGGCCAGCCTAAATGGATTTTTTGACAGCTAAAAGCCTAATATTACATCACTGGAAGGATAAACACTCACCTCCTATAATGCAATGGATTGAAGACCTTACAACACTTCCAGTATTTGTAAGTGTTGCATATAAATGTCACCTTAAAATTGATACTTATTTGGATATTTGGTCCACTTTTTTTGAATCCTGTGTATAATTGTTAGAAAGGTGAATGCATTTGATTCAAATCCATTTATGTATATTAAATATGGGGAAATTAAAAAATGTTAGGGACTTGTGGGCATCATGGTGCCCGGGAGTGCCGCATTGGAGACTCCTGTTATACATACTTAGCTGAGAGCAAGTATTATTGAACTCTGTGAGACTTACATCCAGGTAAACATCCCTAGGATTGGCCTTTTAAAAGATGGCCATCATAATTAGAGTGGCTAAACAATAGATTTGCCTTGCCCAATCCTACCTCATATTGTTAATCTACCAGTTGCAACCTATGGGACAGACCGCTTAATCTGCAGGACCCCAGTATAGGAAGTCCCTTTTAGATGGCGGTCTGGGAAAGAGCAGTGACCTGGGTATTGTTGAAAATGAAATGGAAGACATTCCAGGTGAAGAAAAGTCAGTGACTCTGGGGTATGTGTCTCTTGGCAAGGTGAACTTCTACATGTGTTTGGCCCACAGTTTTCTCATATAACATGTCACCTAAAATATACAGATTTCAGTATTATTTTTTCCTTGCAGGAGCTTTAGTGTAGATTAAAAATTTCAGAGACCCATATCTTGAAGGCTCTTTAACATACATTTTAACAGCAAACTGTGCTATTTTGATACCATATAAAGAGTTGCAGCTTTAGTAAAGCAATTGAAGGCTTTGCCCGCAAGTTGGCTTTAATGGCATAATTGTTAATTTTTGCCATTTGTTGGGGGGCAAAAGACTAACCTTCAATTACATTGATGGAGAAGAGCTGCTAAAAGGCCCGAGGAGGGCATTCAATTATCACTTCATTTTAATAACTACAGTAATGTTGAAAGTTTCTTATTATAGATAGGTTATTAGACTCATCAGTCTAATAACTCAACTCAAACAGATGAAACGTTTATCCAGTTGTACGATTGACCATGTAGAATCCAAACATCTTTTATGTACCTTGAAAGAACAGCAACCACAAAATCCATTCATCTTGTTCTCTTATCTCTTGGCAGTTTTCAATTTGCTTTCAAAGAATGTTTCCATTACTTGTTTACTTCCCATCACCTTAATTTTCAGTCAAGAGCAATTCATATGTTGCTATTTGGCTGAGCAGTGAGTATTGATCAGCTGCTTTCTACAACTTATGAGTAATGCTAGATACAAATGCCAGTCTCCATTTCTTCCGGAACATTTGTGATTTTTACATATACTAAAGGCTAAATACATTTCTGTGTGCTCAATGAGTAGGGTTGAAGGAACAAAATATATATATATATTCGTTTTCATATCAAATCAATAGAAACAACAAAACTGAGCAAACTCTTACTTGGCAAGGCATATAACATCCCTTGGATGAACAAAACTGCTGGCCATGAAATAAAGTTTGCACAGATCTCAATAAATTTGCCTTGTTTTTCCAATGAGTTCTTGTTTCGCTCTTCTATTTCCATACCATGATCCATTTGGCCTATCATGAATGTACCTTTTTACAGTTTTCCAAATGTTTTCCTTAACGGTAATTAAGAATATCATCCAGGGTTTATTGCCTAGTTGACATCTTTATCACAGCTTTAAAAACTGGATGGCAACTGGATTTTTCTTATAAAACATCTAGTGATCACAAGCTTTGAAACGACTATCCCAAGTCTATATTTTCCCAGTTATCTCTGGTCTGGTGCTGGACTTTAAAATCCTTTATGTGGTAAATTTTGGATGATATGGTCTTGCTAAGATTTTCACTGCAAATAAAGGGCAAAGATTTAATTTAAAGGTTACTACAACTGATTTGTGCAGTTTGAATATAGGTAAGCTCATATTATTGGAAACGTCAGTGATTGTCACCCATCATTGTATCTAGTTGAGTGATGTGAAAATCTCTCCAGCTAAATAAAGAATTTCCACCACCACCCTGCAATGCCCAAGGAAGTACTCAAAATGAGGCTTGGAACAAAAAGTTATTCTGATTTCTAGAAAGACACCTGGCTTGCAGATATCCCTTTGAATAATATTGTAGTGACCACAATGTATTACACTAGATAATATGCTGAGAATTCCTTACGCTTCTTCACCCTTCACAAAATAGGGTTGCTGTTTTTAAATTAACGTGGTGGTCCATATGTAAAATGTTTATATCTCTAAGTTTCTTTGAGTTCTTCTTCGTGGTCTCTGTGCATCACACATATGGGCTCGCGCCGACGCCGAGCCTACTTCCGGGAAACTTCACTAGCTAGATAGAGTTTTGGCGGGAACCCCTCCCCCACCATCCACCGCGCATGCTCAGGGTTCCCGCTCTAACTTACCTCAGTTCTTCTTCGACCGCTTCGCTGTTAGCCTCGCGGGAGACTTCCTCTTCAATTCTTGAACCTGTAAGAAAGAAGAATAGTTTATTTAGTTGTTAGTTAGATAGAGTTGTGTTCTATATTACATAGTTAGTTAAAAATATATATATATATATATTAAAATTGATTGTTATTAGGATAGTTTCCTGAGAGAATAGTTTATTTCTAGAAGCCGCCATCTTATGGCGCAATCCGCTCTCTTCAGGAGGTGCTCCCGGTGTAGGGCAAAAATTGCCCTCACTGACGGTCATTCTCTCTGCCTTTTTTGTCTGGGGGAGACCCATATCGTTGACTCTTGCGCACACTGCATGCGTTTTTCAAGGCAGACGAGACGAAATAGGGCAGACCGGCTTCGCAGCCTTTTATGGTCTAAAGCCCTTTCAGCGGTAGATCATCCGCGACCAGTGGCAATGCAAGAGCCTGTTTCTGGGGAGAGTCGAGGTCCTTCGGCCCCAGCATCTCTGGCTTCGTCCCATCCTCAGGTTGGGCAACCGGCATCACTATCGGGGTTTTCACCCTCCTTATCTCCTCCTCCTGCTAAGAGGACAAAAAAAAAAAAAAAATCAAAGTCTTCAAAAGCGACCCCTTCGGCGGCGAAGTCGCGTCCATCCTCGAAACCGTCGACATCAAAAAAGTCGAAACAACGCCCGGCGTCGGTACCGTCTTCAACGGTCGAGGTTGTGGCTATGGTGCACAAGCCCGCCTCGTTACCGACACAATCATCGGCATCGAGGCAGCGCACGTCCTCGATGGGTTCGGCCTCACAGTCGTCTCTGCGTCCAGAGATTTTTCCGGCACTTTCGGCACCGAAAAGGCACACCCCTTCTCTGTCGCCTCCGCTCCGCACTCCGCCAACTCCGATGGTGCAGTTGCCACAGCCACCGGCCCAGTCGCCTTCACGCTCGTTGCCGTCGCCTGGACCGATCCTCATCGCGTCCGATACCGAGCGATCGCTACCGGCGGAGCCGCAGCAACCCGCTGAGCGGAGTGAGATCCATCGACGTCGAGCCCATCGATCTCGACAAAGGTCTTCGATGTCGACGTCCAGATCGAGGTCCCGATCTCGAGAATGGGAGGTTTGTTCTGCCCACTCGCGGCCGTCTGATCACGGCCGCTATCTGTTTGACCCATACACGGGTCGGCGGCTCCGGGGCACCCACTCTCCGGTTCGCCAGCGAGCGGCACAATCTCCACCACCGGTTCCTCCACGTCGCACGGCATCGTTATCGCAGCATAGTCGGGAGTTGTCGACCCCAGCGGTACCGACCAACCGGGATCGGTTATCGGTTCGACATCGACAGCCGTCACAATCTTTCGAGGATTATGTTTCCGACTCTTCATCATCCCCATCTGCTCGCCCGTCTGAACCGTCCCCTTTGGACACTGTCGGCACAGAGGACAGGGCATCCCCAACGATGGAAATGGGGAGTTTTTCGGAGCAAATGTTGCGGCTTGCTCAGTCTCTTAATTTGGACTGTCAACAGCCTACTGAAGATTCAGATGATGGCATTTACAATGTCATGTCTACAGAACCATCTCCACAAGTGACTATGCCAATGGTTAAGGCCTTGCTAAAGACTTTAAAGCAATCTTGGGAGCACCCTGCTACAGTTGGCCCGACGTCAAAGCGCTTGGACGCAATTTACAAGGTTAAACAGGATCATGCACCGTGCCTGTTCCATCACCCAAAGCCGAACTCGGTTGTGGTGGAGGCTTCACAAGGCAAGTCAGGTCGTACACACTCTGCACCCATAGACAAAGAGGGCCGAAAATTGGATGCATATGGACGACGTATTTATGCATCTACATCACTGGGCGTCAAAGTGAACAACTATATGGCATTAATGGCACGGTACCAGTTGTTCCTCTGGGAGAAGGTCTCATCCCTGACGGACTACCTTCCGGAAGACCAGCGGGAGCTAGCTCGCGTTTTTCAAGCTGAGGCCATCAGACTGTCAAGGCAGGAACTGACAACTGCTCGCCATATCACTGACTGTCTCTCTAAGGCGATGGTTGGAGCAGTAGCATTGCGCCGCCACGCGTGGCTACGTTCGGCCATGCTGCCTCAGGAAACTAAAAACCGGATTGAAGATCTCCCCTTTGACGGGGAGGGTCTTTTCAACTCTGAGACGGATGCGACTATGGATACCCTCCACAAAGCCAGAATGACGGCAAAGAAAATGAGTTCCCAGCCGGCTCAGCAGCCTTATAGGCAACGTAAATGGTACAGGCCTGTACCTTACAGACAACAACAGCAGCAGGAAAGAGGTCAGCGCTATCCTCCAGACACGTCTAGGCCATTCCAACAGCGTAGGTCCACAGGCCATTTCCAGCAACGCACCAAACAACAACAGTCGAACAAGCGCCGTCTTTGACTTGACGCCAATACAGCTCGGAGGCCAAGCGAACAGACTCCAACCTTTCCTACAGACCTGGGCATCAATAACATCGGATGCTTGGGTATTAAAAATCATCGCGGAGGGTTACAGAATGGAGCTCGAAGCCTCTCCTCCTCTTGGTACCATAAAATCTACGCCACCATCTCTAATCTTAGCAAAAGAAACCACCAAACTGCTCCGCAAAAGGGCAATCACAAGGGTGAAGCCACACCATCTCCACTCAGGATTTTATTCCCGGTATTTTACGGTGCCAAAAAGGGACGGGGGTCTTCGTCCCATTATGGATCTCAGAGTTTTGAACAAGTTCATACGAACCAAAAAATTTCGAATGATCACTCTAGCGTCAGTTCTTCCAATGTTAACGGAGGGCAGCTGGTTCACATTAATAGACTTAAAGGATGCATATTTCCACATCGCCATTCATCCGTTATACCGACGTTACCTCTGGTTTATCATAGGACAACAAGCGTACCAGTTCTCTGTCCTGCCCTTTGGGCTAAAATCTGCACCAAGAGTGTTCACCAAGTGCATGTCGGTGGTTTGCGCGCACCTTCGATCAAACAACATCGAGGTGTACCCGTACCTGGACGATTGGCTCATCGTCTCCGCCTCCAGAAGCCAGGCCCTCGCCGACGTCCACGACGTAATCACTCTTCTTTCGTCGCTGGGGCTGCAGATAAATTACAAAAAGTCAGTCACCAGGCCAGCACGTCGGATACAATTCATAGGAGTTACTCTGGATTCCGCTGTGGAAAGAGCGTTTCTTCCAGCGAACAGGGCTATGGTCCTGCGACAACTTGTGGAGAAGCTCAGACGGAGACCCCGAATCTCAGCTTTTCAGATTTTAAGGCTGCTGGGATTAATGGCAGCGAGCGTGTTTGTCGTACGTTGGGCAAGGCTACGCATGCGGCCTCTCCAACAGTTTCTGCTCCAGCATTACTCCTCTATGCAGAACCCCCACAAGTTAATACTTACCGTACCGCGGTCTGTAAGAGACTCACTCCGATGGTGGTCGGACGATCACAATCTGTCTCGGGGAATGCCGTTTACCACTCCGGCACCGTCTCGCATAGTCACAACCGATGCGTCGTTAGCAGGTTGGGGTGCTCACCACGGCGATCTAGTAACACAAGGAAGATGGTCACCTTCAGAAGCCCGCCTTCATATAAACATATTAGAGCTCTTGGCGGTCAAAAAGGCTCTGCAAGCCTTTTTCCCCTCACCTGAAAGGACACCATGTTCGCATTTTAACAGACAATACCACAGTAGTCTGGTATTTGAACAAAGAGGGCGGGACACGGTCACATCACCTCCTTCGTCTTGTGATGGACATTTTGCAATGGACAATTTCCCACAATATGCTACTGTCGGCATTACATATTGCGGGAACGGAGAATGTCATAGCGGACGACTTAAGCAGAACGTTCAACGACACCCACGAATGGGAACTCTCCCCTCATATCCTGGACCGTCTATTTGCTCGTTGGGGAGTCCCGAGCATCGACCTGTTTGCAACAGCTGCCAACACGGTGTGCCCAGCGTTCTGCTCAAGAGCGGGCATAGGACGGGCGTCGTTGGGGGACGCCATGCAATGGGACTGGTCGAAGGGACTTCTTTATATCTTCCCTCCGTTTCCTATGATGGCCTTGGCAGTAGCCAAAGTCAGGCGAAGCAATGCAAATGCTATAGTGATAGCGCCGTGGTGGCCAAGGCAGCCTTGGTTCACGCCGCTACTCAAACTAGCGAGGTCGGAAGTGTGGCACCTTCCACGTCTCCCCAACCTCCTCTCCAGGGAGGGAGGGAAAATCCTGCACCCCGAGGCCCACGCTCTACACCTAACGGCGTGGAGAATCCGGCGTCATGGAACGACCTCCGTTTGTCAGAAGAAGTGAAGGGTATTTTAAAGGCTGCTCGTAAGCCCTCAACCAGGCTGTCATACGATAGAAAATGGAGACGTTTCCAAGATTATGCACTGATCAATGCCTTTGATCCTTTGACAGCAGATTTGCCTAACATCGTTTCCTTCCTTTATTCTCTACACTCGGCAGGACTAAAGCCGGCTTCCATCCGTGTATACCTGTCTGCCATCGCGGCCAACCATGGGTTGGTGGACGGTTTTTCCGTGTTTACACATCCCATGGCAAGAACTTTTTTGAGAGGTTTGAATAATTTGTTCCCTACTATCCGTCCAGTAGTTCCACAGTGGAGCCTATCTTTGGTTCTCACTATACTCACATCAAAACCTTTTGAACCGTTAGCTACCATAGATATTCGGTTGTTAACACTTAAAACTCTTTTCCTGGTTGCTATAACGTCTGCAAGACGTGTTTCGGAATTGGCAGCATTACTAATAGACCCTCCCTACTTACAGTTTTTTAGGGATAGGGTAGTTCTGAGGCCGGACCCGAGGTTTGTCCCTAAAGTTTCCTCAATGTTCCACATAAGTCAGGACATTGTCTTACCCACGTTCTTCAAGTCCTCATCTGACCCGTTGACTGCAACGTTGCATGCATTGGACGTTAGAAGGGCGCTAGCATTTTATAAGTCCAGAACTGAGACTTTCAGGAAATCTCGCAAGTTGTTTATTTGTTATGGAGGAGTATCCAAAGGACTGCCTGTTTCTTCTCAACGCATATCCAAGTGGGTAGTACAAACCATTACGTTGGCCTACCAGATAGCAAAGCGGGACCCGCCGTTCCAGCTGACGGCGCATTCTGCTAGGGCGCAAGCAACGTCTTCGGCGTTGCTCCAAGGGGCTTCGCTGACTGATCTCTGCAAGGCAGCTACCTGGACTAATGCTTCCACGTTTGTTAAGCATTATCGCCTTGATGTCAGAGCTCGACAGGACTCCTCTTTTGGAAGGGCGGTCCTCTCCTCGATTTGCCAATGATCAAGCAGCGTGCCTACCCACCTCCGGTAAGTTTTGCTTGTTATTCGCCCATATGTGTGATGCACAGAGACCACGAAGAAGAAATGCAGGTTGCTTACCTGTAACTGTAGTTCTTCGAGTGGTCATCTGTGCAGTCACACAACCCTCCCACCATCCCCTCTTGGCATCGCTGTTGTGACGTCAAGTTGATTCGCCATGCTCTTGTTTGATTTCGTACATTAATGCCTTAGTTGCGAGGCCAAGCGGTCTCAGGGAACTGAGGTAAGTTAGAGCGGGAACCCTGAGCATGCGCGGTGGATGGTGGGGGAGGGGTTCCCGCCAAAACTCTATCTAGCTAGTGAAGTTTCCCGGAAGTAGGCTCGGCGTCGGCGCGAGCCCATATGTGTGACTGCACAGATGACCACTCGAAGAACTACAGTTACAGGTAAGCAACCTGCATTTGTTTCCAGCGGTCTGGTACAATGTACTTGCCACAAAATCTTGCCTACAGGGAAATTAGAAGTAATGTATGGGTGGATGAGATCCTCAGAGAAAACTATCCAATATTTTGAGAGAAGTCAGATTAATTTTGAGAAGATGATTAGCATTTTCAGAGGGTTTCCTTGTACGTCCAAAGTCTTAGCAGATAGAAGAAGCCCAGTTCAGATTTTGAATCCATGAGTCAATACAAAAAGATTTATGTAGCAGCAAGTGATGCTGATCATTTGCTTGTTTTCATATTTAAATAGGACCAAAAGGTTCAAACATATAAAACTGACTCTGGCCCGCTTGCATTGGCTGCCTATAGGTTTCCGAGCCCGATTCACGGTGCTGGTTTTAACCTACAAAGCCTTACATGGTTTGGAACCACAATATCTGACGGAACGCCTCTCCCGACACGAACCTACCTGTACGCTACATTCAACATCTAAGGCCCTCCTCTGGGTGCCTACTCCGAGGGAAGCTCGGAGGATGGCAACAAGGGAGAGGGCCTTCTCAGTGGTGGCCCCCCAACTGTGGAATGATCTCCCTGACGAGGCTCGCCTGGCACCAACATTGTTATCTGTTCGGCACCAGGTCAAGACTTTCCTCTTCTTCCAGGCATTTAACAGCATGTACTGAGTTTTTAATTGACCCCAGAACTATATTTAGACCTGGCTGAGAGTTTGCAGCTGTTTTAAATGTACACTGTTTTTGTATGTTGTCTGTTTTTATGGTTTTATGGTTTAAAATTTTGTATATCGATTTTTAATGTCCAAAATTTTAATTTTTGTAAACCGCCTAGAGAGCTTCGGCTATGGGGCGGTATATAAATATTATTATTATTATTATTATTATTAATAATAATAATAACAATAATTCCCTTGGGATAGCTCAGTGCTGGATTTTAGGGTCAAATTACAATGTCACATGCAGTTGCATATTTCTTGCACAACCTGTTTTTAAACAGGCTGGCAGCCTGATAAGGCTGCTTTTCAGATGGGCAGGGTAGATTTGGAGGAGCTGCAAAACTTTTCACCCTTCATATCAAAATCACTCTTGCTATGCTGCTGCTTTCCTTAAGCGATCCTCCCCCTGCCTTCTGCTCCCAGTGGCCGCCTCCGCTGCTTTTCAGTGTTTGAAAAAACCATTCAGGGGAGAGAAACACACAACTGCATGTGATACGTAGTTTACTCCTAAAATATGGATTTTGTAGCCTATTACTAGGCAGAGAATATGCAGTGGAGAAAATTGGAATGTGCTATTTCAAATGTTCTTAGGTAAGAATGTTCTTCAATGGCACAGATGGTGTATGTACCTGTGGGCAAAAAGTCAAAAGTAAAAATTGCATTGTTAAGCAGAGAAGTATACAAGTTCATCAAGGATTGGCAGTGGGGTGAAGGCACACATCCAGCATCTTTAAAAGCAAATTCTGCTTGAACCACTTACGCTAGAATATGTCCTATCCTTAAGGTGCAAACTGAAAGCTAAATAGAGGGAGACATGATATGCAGATAGAGCATGCAGCAATATCAAAAAGCATTAAGCTTACAAATGTGCTAGAAGCGAAACTAGTTGGACTTGACCATTTTTCTCATTCAAGACAGGAGATGGAATGGAATGACAGCACGAAGCAAAGGTGTATGTATCCCCACCCAACCCCATAGAGGAGAGAAAAATTCCACACACAATTTTTGGGTTGGGGAGGGGGATGGCATTCATAGGATTTGTTCTTTCTTTTTTTAAAAAAGGAAGATTTATCTTGCATTATGCAGGTATTCTTAGGAATCATTGGATTTGTGGGTCATCCATGTTATAGTCATAGGCACATTTGCAAGTCATTTTGAGAAGAACAATTCTTCCTTTACAAATGACCAGCTTGAAGCTATCCAGTGAACATCAATTGTGGAATGGGACTAGGGACTGGGAAACCTGAGTTCAAATTCAGCATTCTCACTACTACACCACACTGACAACTAGTCCATTATATATAATGCTGCATACTTCATCTGGTAAGAGGGAACAGCATCCTTAGACTTAGGTTGCACAGTAAATCACGAGTATGCTGCTTCTATACATGAATAATTTGCCTACAGTAGATATATGCACATAATTTTGCATGTCTTGTTTGTAAAAGGTCCATGAATAGCCAACATTCTGGTTTTCCAAAATTTGTGGCTGAAACATACAATTTACCCTGGGGTGTGAGAATATGTGTGTGTGTGTGTGTGTGTGTGTGGAGGAGGAGGAATTAAAATAGTTGAAAACTGCAGCAAGAGGACAGACTGCTTACGGCTGCAGTTCTGTATGCGCTTACCTGGGAGCAAGCCCCATTGAACTTTGTAGAATTTACATCTGAGCAGACCAGTCAAGCTATACACAGCTCTGTTTTCAAACAAAGAGGAATGATTAAGGGGGCTAAGGTAAAATGGCCAGGGGAGGGCTGCTACCATTCCACACCCCAATATCTGCTGCTTGAGATGGCTACCTCATTCGGCATAATGGCAAGCCCCTCCTTCCTCCGCAAAGCTGCTTTTCCTCTGCTGTCGTTTTCTTCAGCTACCACAGTAGTCTTATTTATGAATGAAATTTCTGTCCGGTCTTTACACCATAAATCATGCTCAAGGCAACCAACAAAAATAGAATATAAGATAAAACATGAACTTATCATTAAAACAAAAGCAAATCAGTGAAGAACACATCAATAAAGTTGAGAACTAAAAAGCACACACAGGTGAAACTTAACAAATGTATTATGGCGTAAGTCAGCTCTCCCCAACCTTGTGCCCTCCAGAGGATTTTGACTTTAACTCCCATCAGCCCCAGCCAGCATGGCCAGTGATCAGGAATCCTGGGACCTGTAGCCCAAAACATCTGGAGTGTGCTAGATTGGGGAAGGCTGGCACAAGCCTTCGGGGATTACTGCCCACTTTCTGAGATGCATCTGAGAAAAGCTTAAGCCATAATAAATGTTATTAGTCTTTAAGGTGCCAAAAGATAGGGGACAAATCTATCTATCTATCTATCTATCTATCTATCTATCTATCTATCTAATCAATCATCTCCTGCTCTCTGTTTATGTGATCCCCTTTTTCTTGAGCCCAAACTAAACGTGGTGTTCAATCGTATGTATCTTGATGTGATTAATCTAGGCTGACAGGGCTCATGTAACTTTAACAGTTGCAGAGAAAAGGGAATTTCAGCTGGTATCATTTGTATGCAGTTAGTACCTGGTGAAATCCCCTCTTCATCACAGCAATTAAAGTTGCATGCACTATACTAGAGTGACCAGATACAAAAGAGGGCAGGCCCCCTGCAGCTTTAACTGTTGTAATGAAGAGGGAATTTCACCAGGTACTAATTGTATACAAATGACGCAGGCTCAAATCCCCTTTTCTCTACAACTGTTAAAGTTACATGAGCCCTGTCCTCCTTTTCATATGATCAGCCTAATTAATCAAGACTTTCACATAGCAAATGCCTGTGTGTGTATTTAAATAAGACCATAAGAAGAGCCATGCTGAATCAGACCAAGGGTGCAGCTAGTCAAGCATTCTGTTCACACAGTGGCCAACCAATTGCAGACAGGAAACCCAGAAGCAAGACATGTGAGCAACAGCACCCTCTTGTCCATTCCCCCCAGCAACTGGTTTATATAGGTGTACTGCCTCAGGTACTGAAGGTAGCATATAGCCATTGGGACTAGTAGCCATTGCTAGTCTTATCCACCATGTATCCATCCCCCTTTTAAAGCTATCCAAACTGGTATCCGTCACTACATCTCATGGAAATGAATTCCATAGTTTAACTATGCACAATATGAAGAACTTCCTTCTATCCTCAATGTCCTGAATGTCTCACCAATCAGCTTCATGGTCTGGGTTCTAATATTATGAGGGAGAGTGAAAAATGTCTCCCTATCCACTTTCTCCATACCATGCATAATTTTGTATGCCTCTATCACATCTCCCCTTACTCCCCTTTTTTCTAAGACCTTGCCTCTTTAAAAAAAAGTCCATTGAAAGTAGCAATAGAAATGCACAACGTTGTTGATAGTACTTAATCTTGGTGTGTGCTTATAACTTACATTTAGCTTAAAGTGTGAGATAGCAGTTACACACATGGACCCATCATTTCCAGTCAAATGTTTCTTACCATGACTGGCCTCAGAGAGTCTTGGAGAGAATTTGATCTAGGTCATGGGGTTGTTTCTTGCTTTTTAAAAGTTTATTTTAAAGGGGGTGTGGTGAGGATGGGAACCACCAGGTCTCTTTGCCCTGTTACACAAACTTCTGCTTTAAATGCTGATGTATGTGGCTGAAACCTGTAGGCAGGAAGGCTTGCATCTGAAATGGAACAGCATACTAAAATGACTTCCCCTGTCTTCCATTTGCTTGGGCTGCGTTTTAAAGTATGCTTTCGAACCCCTTTTGCTAGGAATGAGCTCCCCTGCCCCACTCTCCTCTTTCTGCCTTACAATCTGGAGATCTGTACCCCATAGTCACCTGTCTAAGACCGGCCTCCCTTTTACCTGAGCAGGGAATGTCAGGTGTGTGTGTTAAAAGGCTCAATGCTCAGAACGCACTGCCATTGAAGAACAGATTCTAGAAATGTTGTTCTCCTCACATATGACACTCTGTGCAGACCCCGAGTCCCGCAGCAGCAGCAGCACTTGAGCTCGGCTCTCTATGTGCTGGACCTTAAGGCCTGGTCTAAATTTTTTTTAAAAGCACCCTGGATCTACTCAGAAGGTCATTTTAGCAGCTTGAACTCTAGGATGAGAAATCGTTTCTCTCGCCTAACTCTATTGACATACCTGGGCTCTGCCCATGGTCAGAGGCTCCCTGAGCCTAGCATTTGGGGAGGAGAAAGAGGAACCAAGCGCGTGGTCTAATCACTGGACGGGGAGAGCAGCTGCACTCTGTACTTGCTGGGAAGCCTCACGGAACTACATTGAATCCTAATATTTGGGGGGGAAAGCAGGGCCCGGGACTAAAACTGGCGTTGATGGCAGCCACAGCATGTCCCCTTTTGTCCTCCCTCCTTCCCGCGCAGCCTGATCCTATACCTATTTCCTCCGAAGCAAGTCCCCACCCCCTTTTCGCGGGGTTCCCTCTTTCCCAGTTCACACGCGCAGCGCCAGTCTGCTTGCGGTTTGGCTATGGCAGCTTTGGCAAGCAGGGTCCTGCAGAGCTGGTCATATGCCCAGGCCAGATGGGAAGTGTGTCCCTCCACCCCCATTTCAAACTGCTCATTAAGTATTTTTTAATCAGTGGCCCTGATTCAGCGCTCAATCCGTATATGAAACTAGAACGATTTATAAAAAAAGGATAACGGGGAGCACTTTTATTCAAGATGTGAGACATCACTCCTTCGCATTCGGAATTTCACGACGGGCGGCTTCTGCGCTGTTTCCGCAAGGCGGGCGCCTCGCGTCTCGACGGGCCGCTTACGCTACGGAAGCAGTGGCTTAAGCTAGGGGGGGACCTCCTCGTCGGAGTGCCCCCCTCAAAAGCGTGGGCCCCGGGCCAACTGCCCCCCGCTCCGCCCTGCCCGGTGGGCAAGCGGACTCCCCCCTTTCTTGCTCATCTCGCTGGCTTCTTGGCAGGAGGTAGGGAGCCCAGGCTGGAGAGGCGGCGGGGAAAGGTACTTCTTTGGCGCGGCGGCTGCTGCGTGGTTTAGTAGTAGTAGTAGTAGCGGCAGCGGCGGCGGCAGCACCGGCTTGTTGGTAGCGGCGGCGGAGTGAGCGCGCCCACGTGACTCCGGTGGCGGCGTTCTGACAGCGTCTCTCCGAAGAGCCGCACACCAGAAGGCAGCGAGCAGAGAGGAGCCCCGCCGCTGCGCTCCGCTCTCCAACCCGTCTCCCCTCTCCTCGCCTTCCCCGCTCGCGTGCGCCTGGCGAGTTCTTGCCGCCTCCTCCTCGGCTACCGCCGCCAGGGCAAACCGGCCGCCTCAGCAGCCAAGAGTTTTGCCCAGGCTGCCCGCCCCGTGCCGAGCCCAGCGCGCGCCGCCTGCCTGCCTCCCTCGCCAAGCGCTCGAGCCTCTCTCCGCGCGCCCGGGGAGCGAGAGGAAGGCATGGCCGGCTGCGGGCTCTCCGAAGATGCCGCCTTCTCCGTCTCCGCGACCGCCGCCTCCTCCTCCTCCTCCTCCTGCTCTTCCTTCTGCAATCTCGCCGCCTCCTGGGAAGCCCCTTTCAGCCACCAGGTAAAAAAAAGAAAAAGAAAACGAGAGAGACTCAAAGGCGCAAAAATTAAAACCAATGTCACCGTTGCGTCTCCGTTCGACGCCTGTTGGTATCGCGCGCTGGGCAAGGCGAGCCTAACCTAGCGTGGCTTTCTTGGGTGGGCTGTTTTGTGGGTGTTTCAAAGGGCACGTTTTACCAAGCTCTCTCTCTCTCTCTCTCTCTCTCTCTCTCTCTCTCTCTCTCTCTCTCTCTCTGGGTGGGTCGGCGAGGTGGGAGAAGAACTCCAAATACCCTTTCCTGAAGTAATTGACCCTGAGGGAATGAGGCAAATGAACGTGCGAGACCCATAAACAACTCTAGGGCACTACCAGCCAACTCGAGCAGAACCTTTCTCAAGTCTCTCTCTGCCTTGGGCTTTTCCCTTCCTCCTGAGAGGTAGAAGAGAGTTTAGCTGAGGTGAATTTGCTGCAACGGAGAACGAGAGGGCCACTCGGTACTTTCTTTCGTCAGGCCCTTTCCTCCAAGGAGAAATATGTCGAAAGACCCTTCGGCTGCCCCTTGCCCAGTTTCTCTCAGAATTTCCCGCTGCGATAAACAGTTGCAGATGGCTTTCTCAGGCAACCCCCTAAGATGAAAGAAACCCCATTGGACTCCGCTTAGATGTGGTAGTAGTAACAGTAGAAGTGGAAGTGGAAGAAGAAGAAGAAGAAAAAGAAGAAGAAGAAGAAGAAAGCAGCATTTAGGTTTCCTTCCTGTCTCCTTTCCCTATCTCCAAGCCTCATACTTAACTTTGATGACTGTGCAATGCAGAGCTTGCATCTAAAGTGGCACAAAAACCCTTCCCATTTCCTTTTCCCCGTTTTCTTTTGTCTTTCATTTGCCCGAGTCTGATGAGAGAGGCTTTTAAAAAAAAAAATGATTGGGAAGATAGAAAGGATAACAGCACAGTTTCTTAGAGTGGGGGGAATCTTTAATGCCTGAGATGGTAAAGAGCGATTTTGTGAGCTTCCCAAATGTCTTTTGAATTAAGTAGCATCTATAGTAGGCTTCTGCTGCCCCCGCTGCTTGTTTGGTGCAAGTCTACAGACAACCGGTCATTTAAGAAACGATTGTGCAGTGAGCTTGGTTTTTTGGGGGCTGTGGAGCTTTGTCTCTGAAGTGGGGAAAGTTGACTTGTTAGAATAACTGGCTTCTAAAGAAAGTAAGATGCTCCAGCAGGCAGGATAGGCAAAGCAATAGCAGAGAAGAGGGACAGGCAACACCACTCCCCCACTTTCCTCCCTAGCTACAGGAGAGGATGGGGGGCATCTCCTTGGCAGTGTGTCTCCCTGTCAGGTGGTGGATAACTGCAGGGGGGGGGTGATCAGGGAGTCTCGTGTGCTCTATTCTCCCTCCCTCTCTTCTGGAGGCAGAGCGTTGCTGAGCTCATGGAAAAACAGTGAGGCTCGCAGCCCTGGTTTCCAGGAAACTAAACTCCCCCAAACTAGCAGTTGCCAGTTTAAGGTTACACCTCACAGCGCAGGATCAAGACACTGCACATTTCTCTCTCTCTCTCTCCCTGCCTCCAGGAGTTGTTGATACAGAATGCTCCTTCTTCTTCCACAGACAGTCTGAGAGCTCATCAAACGTTAAAGGGAAAGAGAGAGAAGGAAGGGAGCTCAGGGGCGCAGAGTATTATTATTGATGGGGGGTTTTGGAGCCCTGACAACTGTGTTGTGTTTCACCTTAAGCAGCGGAATAACTATTGAACTCTTTTAGTGTGTCTCTGGGTGGGAGGAAATATTTGTCAGCACCCAATGAGGAAACCACCTGGTATCAGGTCAGGGTGATGGATGATTTTGCAAGTCCAGACTGGGCAATGAGGAAGGGTTTCTAGTTAGAAATGAGGATTGCTATTGCAGATGCCAGCTGGGTATTTTATCTTCTCTTTCCACTAACCCTAACCTTCAAACAAAAGACTTTCAATATACATTGAAATCTAGCAGAATTCATAAAGTTAGCTTTAGCAAACACTGATGCAGCATGAAAAAGAGCAGGACAGGACAGTCACTCACGGTGATCATGAAGGAAAATTCATACCATAGGCAACACCGTTGTACATGTTTTTCTTTCTTTTTCTTTCCCATTTTACCCCACTCAAAACTGGTATTCTTTACCAGCTGAGGGTAAGTAGGTATCATAACACAGTAATGGTCTCTGTCTCATTGGCACTACTATTCAATTTTTATGTGTATTGCAGTATGATATATTGAACATATGCATGCATATCTTTGCAGCAACTTTGTGAAATTTATGAAGGATTTATTAGTGGTTTGTTCAAGCAAACAATTTCATTTAGTTTCCGATAAAGAGGGTGCTGGTAGGGAAATGGTTCAACCTGACAATCCCAGTTCCTTTAATTAATAATGGTTTCCCTAAATAATTTTAAACTTGCAGAAATGTATAGATGTCAAATGTTAAGTCCTTTCAAAAGCCATTTCAATCTTCTTTAAGTAAAGGAATGGTATTGAAAATTAGGAAAAATGCTGATTAATCTATTGCTGCTCACTTCATGGTACACCTGACTAATGTTGAATTTTATTTCAGTTGAGAATCAGAGAGATAATTTGGGAAAGTGTTATATTTTTAGTAGGCCTATTAACTCTTGAAATGTAGTATACAGACTTCAGTTAAGTATGCATAATGCATGAAGTTGATGGTAGGTAGGGAATAGGAGAATTAATCATTGTTGTTGACACAAGAACGGATGAGTGTATTGGTTTGCTTCTTCACAAACTATATATATTTTATACAAAAATAAAACAACATTTTTATAAACACTCCTTCCCCTCCAGAAAGGAGTTGTTTAGAGAATCATACAAATGAAAAACAGACATTAAAATAACAATAATCCATCATTAAAACACAACTACCAGACTGTAAGCAGCATCAAAGGACAAAAACAACAAAGAGCCAAAATTATTAATCTCTACCTATAAAGTGGAAAGTATGTGTGCGTCATGTACGTCCGGATATGTTTACCCACTTCCAGGTGAGTTAAAAACTTGATAGGTCTGGCTGTATAATATACCAGAAAAATCTAAACCCACAAATTTTGGGGTTTAAGCATTTTTTAAGAATTTAATAAAAACCTAGGTTTATGCCTACAACTCCCAGCATGCCTTGGGCAAAACTCCCAGCATGCCTTGGGCAGGAGGCCAGACTTACTGGCCTTTGGCGGCCATTGTGAGTGCACAGGTTGGTGGCTGCTGCGTGTCTTTTACAACCCCAACTCCTAAGGTTGGTCTCGAGCAGTCAACTCAATTCCACATAAAAGGAAACAACCCATATTAATGGGCTGCATCCATTTGCGGTGCCTCCTCAAACCCTCTGCGTGATTTTAAAATGTAACTAGATACAACAGCATGACTATGAGGGGTCAAATATGCTCAAAGGCACTCCTTTCTGATATTGCTGTTTTCTCAGAATCTGGGAGAAGCAAGGGTGTAACCTTTGCCCTTAAGAGGGAGGGAGGAAAGAGAGGCACCCTGCGCATGTCCAGAAACAGACCCAACAAAGATCTCCTTGTCAACCCCTGCCCCTGAAAGTGACCTTGGGACGCCCAGGCCAGACCCCCATCCAAACTACAGCCCTGATAGACTCTGGTGCATCCAGCACTTTCATGGACTTAAACTTTGCCAGAAAGCATGGGATCGGGTTGAGTCCTTTAGAGTCTCCTCTCTCCATTGAAACCATAGATAGGAGGCCCTTAACCTCAGGACCTGTGACTCATGAGACCGAGCCCCTGACAGTAGACATCCAGGGACATCAGGAATCCCTCCAGTTTCTGCAGGCGGCTATCCCCCACTTTTCCATAGTCCTGGGGATGACCTGACTGACTCTCCATGACCCCCGTATCATATGGTCCCGGGGAGAAGTATTTTTTGCCTTGGCTTACTGTGGCTTCCATTGTTGGCTCGGAAGGGTGAATGCAGCCTTGAAGTATCCCCAAGACCCCATTCCAGTCTCCCTTCCTGCTAAGTATCAGGACTTTCAAGACGTCTTTAACAAGGGAGAGGACAATCACCTGCTGCCACACAGGCCTTATGACTGTGCCATTGACTTACTTCCAGGGTCCTGGGTCCCGGTGGGGCGAATTTATGCCTTATCAGAACCGGAGCTGGCCGCCTTGCGGGACTTCCTGGAAAAAAAATTAAAGCAGGGATTTATTCGATCCTCCACATCACCCACAGCAGCGCCAGTGCTCTTTGTGAAGAAAAAATGTGGGGAGTTGCGTCTATGTAATGACTATAGGGCCCTGAATCAAGTCATCTGCCATTAATCCCAGAACTGCTGGAGCGCCTCCGAAGTGCAGTCATCTATACCAAACTGGATCTGTGGGGAGCCTATAATTTGGTGTGCATCAAGGCAGGGGATGAATGGAAAACTGCGTTCCAGATCAGGTACGGCCATTTTGAGTACACCGTAATGCCTTTCGGTCTCTCGAAAGCTCCTGCCGTATTCCAGCATTTTATGAATGACATTTTCAGGGACTACCTGGATCAATTTGTTATCATTTACCTGGATGACATTCTGATCTACTCCTCCCCACGGCAGGCACATGATTCCCATGTCCGAGCGGTGTTGCACCGGTTACTTGAATACCACCTATACACCGAGCTCGAGAAATGCGCCTTCGATTTAGAGACGGTGGAATTCTTGGGACACTGGATCTCCCCCAAAGGCATAAGCATGGATCCTGTGAAAGTGTCAGCGGTTGTCTCCTGGCAGGCACCTAAGAATATGAAGGAAGTCCAATGATTCTTGGGCTTCGCAAACTATTACCGTCGCTTTATCCTGAACTTTGCCAAAGTTACTGTGCCCCTCACCGATCTACTTCGCTCGCGCAAGCAATTCCAGTGGGGGCCTGAAGCGCAGCGAGCCTTTCAAACGTTGAAAGGACAGTTTGTCTCGGAGCCTATTCTCCAACACCCAGATCCACAGACTCCCTTTGTGGTTGAGACAGATACCTCAGATGTGGCCGTGGGGGCAGTGCTGCTCCAACCCGTTGACGCCAGTGAGATCCCGCCACCCTGTGCCTTCTATTCCCACAAGCTCAACCCCACTGAGCAGAACTATACCATCTGGGAGAAAGACTTTTGAGACGTGGCGGCACCTTTTGGAAGGCACCAGGCATCCCATAGACCTATGCACAGATCACCGTAATCTTGAGTTCCTGCAGACTGCACGAAAGCTCTATCAGCGACAGATCAGGTGGGCCCTGTTCTTCTCACGATTCCATTTTGTGATCACCTACATTCCCCGTTATCGTAACTGGAAAGCAGATGCTCTATCTCGGAAACCCGAATATGCGTACCCCAAGATGGAAGAGCCTCTATCAACTGTCTTGTACCCCAAAAATTTTGCAGCAGCCTTGACAGCCCCCACCTGGCTCACCCAGTTACAGGAGCAACAAGCTCAGGACCCATTTGCACAAGCTCGGCTATAAGAACTTGCAGATCCTGGGAGACCCAGGCCCTCGCCCTTTTCAGTGGAGAATGGCATCCTCTACCACCATAACCATTTGAATGTGCCCTCAGGAACTGTTCGAATGGAAATCTTGCAGCAATGTCATGACAGCCACCTGGCAGAACATTATGGGCTGTATAAGACCCTTCACCTGGTGACCCGAGAGTTCTGGTGGCCTCGAGTTCATGCGGACCTCGAACAATATGTAGGGTCGTGTGAGACCTGCCACAGAGCTAAGCACCAGGCAGGGAAGACCCCAGGGCTCTTGCACCCTTTACTTCGGGGCCCTGGAAGGTAATCTCATTGGACTTTCTCACGGACCTTCCTTCCTCAAAGGGCCACACTACCATATTGGTAGTGGTGGATCTGTTCTCCAAGATGGGTCATTTCATACCCTGTTCAGGAACTCCCTCAGCGAAAGAGACAGCTGATCTCTTTATTCAGCACATCTTTCAGTTACATGGCCTGCCCGAGGGTATAGTCTCAGACCGTGGATCTCTATTCACTTCACGATTTTGGCAAAACCTGTTCCGGCTGTTGGATGTCAAATTTCACCTGTCGTCAGCCTACCACCCTCAGTCAGATGGCCAAACACAGCGCACCAATGCTACATTAGAGCAGTACCTCCGCTGCTATGTGAACTTTCAGCAGGATAACTGGGGGGAACTGCTGCCCCTGGCTGAGTTTGCATATAACAATTCCCCCCATTCTTCCACTCAACAGACACCCTTTTTTTTTGCCAACTATGGGTATCACCCTCAATTCTTTCCATCCCCAACTATCTCCTCTCCTGTTCCAGCCACAGATCAGCTCACCCAGGAACTTCACGCAATTCACAATTTACTCAAAGAACAGTTAGACCTGGACAAACAAACCTACAAAACGGATGTGGACATTAAACGACAACCAGGTCCCGGTTTAGAAGTGGGAGATCAGGTGTGGCTGTTGACTCGTCATCTCCCAGTACAACAACCCAGCTGGAAGTTAGTTGCCCGCTTTATAGGACCTTTCCAGATCACAGCACGGATCAACCCAGTGGCCTTCTGCTTACAGCTTGCTCCATCATTGTGCTCCTGGGAAGATGCCTCTTATGTCCACATCCCAACCTTGGTTCGCATGTTCCACCACTCACTTTTAGCTCCAGTTTGGCCGGCACATCCTCTCCGTCCCCAAGTCTCACCTCTACCACCACCTGTATTAGTGAACAGGGAGGAGGAGTACGAGGTGGAAGATATTCTGGATTCACGGGTTCATCATGGACGCCTGCAGTAACTGGTGAACTGGATGGGTTATGGGCCCGAGGAGTGCTCCTGGGAAGATGCCTCTTATGTCCACGTCCCAACTTTGGTTCGCAGGTTTCATTGCCGGTATCTCGGGAAGCCAGGGCCCTGTGGTCCCTCGAGAGGGCGCCTGGGGAGGGGCTGCAGATTCTTTGCCTCAGAATCTACCGGAGGCAGCGTCGGAGGAAGAAAGGGACCGTGCAGCAGAGGAGGCAGAGAAGCCCCAGGAAAGTTATCCTCCTCCACCTCCTGTCTCCACGGAAGAAGGTCCTGAAGTCGAAGAGTTTTGGCCACCCAGTCCTCAGCCAAGGAGGCGTCTAAAGCGTGCAGAGCAAGTCCGACCAGCAAGAAGAAGTCTGCGACTGCAGAGACGCAGCACAGTGGACGCCGAGCTTAAATAGCTAAAGCTGAGTAATGACACACAGCTGGGGAGGGGTGAATCCAAGCCGAGGTGCTGCTTAAAAGCCTCAGAGTGCAACAACCGATGTGCAAGTTTCCTAGCTTCACTACCTGATTCTAGCTCATGGATTCTTTGGCTTTTGACTTGGGATTTGGACTTGGCTTGTGAACTCTCTCTCTGGCTTTTGACTTCGGAATTGGACTCAGCTTGTGGACTCTCTCTCTGGCTTTCCCCCTGGATTTTGGACTTGGTTTGTGGATTCTGGACATTGTATTCCTGCTATAGGAGCTGGGACGATTCGGCACTTCACACTTTGCAAGAGTTAATATCTCCTTGCTAAAACAACTCAAAGCGTTTCTGCTGGCTACATTCCCAGAATGACCAGATAAGAACTTTGCTGGCTGGTTTCCCAGGAAAGACCCGGCGAACACGACAAAACTTTATTCAGAAATCCACAAGCAGGGTGCCACAATGAAGATGGCCTGCTCTCCAGTTGTCTTCCACCACATCTCAGATGGTGTTCAAAGATTAACATGTTATTCAGGGACCTAGGCTTATGCCTGCAACTGCCAGCATGCCTTGGGCAGGAGGGAAGACTTATCAGGCTTTGGCAGCCATTATCTGGTAGTGGCTCGCCCTCCTGGGCCTGAAGGGAGAGCGTGTGGGGCCAGCTGCCTCAGTTGCTAGGCCCCATTGGGAGCAGGCATTTTGCCAACGGCAACCAAGCAAACTGTCAGCCAGCCAGCTCCCTCATGGCCTATCTTTGAGCACCGATTGCACAGCGTAGTGTGGACTGGCTCAGCCAGACTTCACTTCCCATGAGCTTCAGCAGCAGGACACCCATTGGGCAAATCGGGCACCATATCAAAAGGCATGCCAGGAGTTGTAGTTTTTGTTTTCTGTGGGGACAAGGAAAATTATGGCAACAGCTTCAAGGCAGCCCTGGCCATGCATTGATGGTGAGAGAGAGCGGGGGGTGGGGGAAAGAAACTAATTTAATTTGTTTTAAAGTTAACTCACAGGCCTAGGACTGGCCTACCTTGCAGGGTTGTCATGAGGGTGAGAGAGGAAAAAAGAAATGAATTAAATTTGTTGAAAGGTTAACTCAGGTCTAGCACCGGCCTGCTACTTTAAGATGATTACATCGCAGACATATATTTTAGGGGGCCCCAGCAACACCGGGTAGAAACTTGAAATCTGGCATGCTGCTAGGTCTGGCTGTACAATGTACCAGAAAAATCTAAAAACATGAAATTTTGGGTTTTAAGTATTTTTATGCCAGATAAAAGGCCCAAGTCACCAGTGATCTATACCATCCTGGCTCTCTGCCAAACCCTGTTAAATGTAGATATTATATAGTAACTTATGCTAATAAAGTTTTCTGTGTTCTGGCTGCTTTACTTTTTTCATAATGATAACTTCAGAGCACATGCATACAACAGTTCCTCACATCCAATGAGATCTGCTTCCCTACTATATGTTATTCAGATATCTGGGCAATGCTGGGTCTATTTTGAAAACATATTTTTAGGTTTGGATCTTTTTTAACTGGTAGAAAGGGTGTTGTGTGGCCTGATTGTTTTTGAAGTTTAGATGGCTGCCCTGGCCAAGGCATGATGGGAAGTGTAGGCATTTCAGGAAAAACAAAAAATGTGGTTTATCACGAAGCTCTAATTTAAAATACAGTTCTTATTAACACAATTTTCCATTTATTCTTACAAAACAATTTACAAACTCAACCAAACTAAAAACAACCAACCAACCTAAAGATGAATAAGTTGCAGAGAAATTTATTATTTATCAAATAAATGTCATAAACATTATTCAAGTTCCCGAGCAACGTCGGGCATATCAGCTAGTAATCAATAAACTAATGTAAAGCCTATGTTGACATGGGCGCTAGTAGTCCTGCACCTTTCCTGCTTTTTGCTACTCAGTCCCCTCACCACAGAGGGGCTTATGAATAATGCAAAAATGGCTCATGCATGATGAATCCCCGCTCTGAAATTTGCATGCAGCATGGCCCCTCCCACTCCCTCACACGCCCCTATGGGTACCTCTGTCCCTTTTCCTGTCCCCGCTGATGGTGACAGCCTACAAAGGCAGGCACCTGGGACCTGCCTTCGTGCCACACTGATTGGCCAAAGAAAGCTCTCTGTCATCCCACTGGCGGATGGGCTGCCCTTCTGTTTGGTGCAGAAGAAAGTAATTGCTATTAAAACTAGAGCTTTGAACTTTTTTGAGCTTTCAAAATTTTCTTTCCATCCACACTGCTAATACAAAGAAAGAGGAAGATAACCCAGCTAAGCTGTTGATGCTGACAGTTCCACATACAGGGTGCCACCACAGTGTAAGCCCTGTCATGTGTTTTCACCAACCGTGCATCAGAAGGCAATGGTGCGCCAAGAGAGGTGCAACAGCTGGTTCACATGGAAGGAGACCCTTGTAGCCTGTCCCAAGCCGTTTAGGACTTTAAAACACCTTGAACTGCACTTGGAAACAAACTGGAAGTCAGTGCAGTTACTACAATAAATGGACTGCATGATCCCAGCACTTTGCCCCATCAGAGTTTGAGTAGTATTGTGGCAACATTCTGCATTAGTTGGTTTCCAAGTGGTTTTCAAGAACAGCACCCTCTAGAGTGTGTTACAGTAGAGGAGGTCAGTCAAAATGCAACTAATACATCTATAAATACACTATATTTGTGAATTTAAGAATATTTGTTCTAGTTCCCTCTGTTCCTGCTCTTCCAATAGAAGATAGCATTTGGATGCTCACTATTAATTGCAGTAGGAAATAACTAAAAAGCGCAGAATTCCTTTTTTTTTAAACAAACAAACTTGTGATGTTTTAGCATAGTAATCTAACCAAGGCCTATATTTGAGACGTGGTTGCATTATTTTATTTTTGCTTCAAGTGATGTCAAAAAGGATCCGGACTGACCTGGTTTCCACATCATAGCACAGGGAGTTGTGATTGAGCAGGAGGAAGTGAACTTCTTGGCAACTGCCTGCTCGCTTGCTCCCATGGTTTCTTTTTGGGGTTACAACTCTGAATTGTTTAGCTCAGCAGGAGTGGGTGGGATCCAGTATGCTCATTCCCTCCCACTTGTTTGTGAATACTCAGGGTTTAAAACAGCCTTTCTAAAGCTTGCGTTTGTAACGCTGCCCCTTTTGGTCCTCCTTTATTTCTCCTATTAAATCAAAGGATCCCAACTATGGAACGGGCATTGGAATACTGTTCACTGACTCTGTGACTCACTGGCTCAATTCGGACGACACAATAAACAACTGGTGTGGGGGAAACAATCGTCAGTTGTTTTGACTATTGTGTCGTCTGAATGCTGCCATAGTCAACTCAGCGCTGATCCTCATCCACACCACAGTTGATTATTTATTACCATGTTGTGTGGGGAGTGCCCCCTAGGGTTAGGGTTAGGGTTAGTCAACCCACCATTGACTATCATGTCGTCCGAATTGAGCCACTGACGCTTTTTTGGCCTCACAGCAGCCAGCCCAGCACTCTATATTATTATTATTATTATTATTATTATTATTATTATACCGCCCCATGGCCGAAGCTCTCTGGAATGTTTAGAAAAATTAAAAATATTGAACATCTATATTTCTCCCTCTCCTTCCCCGCTTCACCATTGAACACTGTACCGTATCTCAGGTACTCCAAGAATCCACTCCAGTTTATGAAACAGAAAGAATTTTTAATTAACAATAAGTAAGGTTATGCAGTTTACATATGGTTTCATCAGTTTCAATACTTATTTGTTACAAATCAGTTTGAAATGCAATCCTGCCTACACTGCCCCCTAAACTACACTCTCCTCCCAGTCACTCTGTTCCAAAAATAATAAAAGACATTGTTCCTACATTCTCACTAGACATTCTCACAATCCCACGGACAAACCCCAGATTCCAACTCTCTCTTTCTCCACACACAATCCTTACTGCCTCTCTTAACCCCCCCTTCACAACTAACTGCCAATCCAGACCTTTGAACCATCAGCCAATCAGCATTCACTTCACATTCAATTCACTCTCTCCCCCTCCCACCAGATTTAACTATTTACCAACCTCGTATTTGAAGTCCATACAGCACTTACTTCCTGAATAGCAAATATCCTTAACACATTGCAAACATTACATTATATAAATTGGCAATAAACAGTAAAATATCACAGTGTTCTCCAGATGTGTTGGACTATAATTTCCAACATGTTACACTTGGAGGAGTAGTCCATTACATCTGGTGGGTCACAGATTTAGGAAGGCTGGTTTCAACAATCCATGGGTAGCCTTGACATGTGAACTGGCTCATTGCCTTGTCTCTAAATACAGCAACATCATTTACCCAGATAAAATCTGTCATATGTAGTAGTACAATTTGGTTTAGGAAAGGAAATCCTCAAAGTTCAATATACCACAAAATGCCTTATAAAGGACAGGCAGCCTGTAGTGGGGGAAAATAGCTTTTTATTCCTAGATCAATATGATGCACTCTGTGAACTTCTAATACCATATAAAAGCATCCTTTTTAAATATCAATAGAAGTTCAACCAGGACTTGCTAAATCTGTTCCTGGCATAGCAGGATATATATTGTAATAAAATTGTACACAATCAAAACAACATTTGCATAGTATACATGCCCAAGAGGAGGAGGAGAAAGTTTGTGTATTTTCCATTTTACCCTGCAACTTTGAAATCAGAACATAAATATCTTTTCCGTCAAATATTATAATACTGGTTTAACTTTTTATTTTCTTGTTTTGCATTTCCTTGGCATGAAACATTTCTCTATGTTCCAGCACCAAATATAGGGAATGACTTGTTGGGAGTGTTCTTCAATGAAAATATTCTTTGTAGTGTGCATAAAACTGTCCTAGAAGGGCCATACTTGGAAAATTGCTTTGGAAATAAAAGAACTAAGCTGAGTGTGTTAATGGAAGGAGTCTTGGATCTTAGTTTTGATCTACTGTTGAACCCAGTTGGGACCCAAAGTGCTACTCAGTAAGATATTTCAGTACCTACCTCCTTGAACAGAAGATCTGTCCCATGTAATAACGCAAAATGATTCTGAAGCTTCTCAGTTTTCAAATGTAATTTGCCATGCATCATGTGGAGCTGCTGTTTTAGAAAGACATATCCAAAGCTACTTAGGCATGGTGTGTGGCTCTTTGGAATCATGGCTGTTATATTTGGTAGAGGAGAAGTCTTGCTTAGGGTTTCACAGCATATAGTTATAAAGTATGTGGAACAACACCCTTTTCCATTAGAGGCCCTTCCTGTGAAATCCACTTCCTTTTGATATGTGCATGAAACTGAGTACATATGCATATAATATGAGTGGTGAACCTGTTGAGAAAGTGCACTTCTACAGTATATGTACATCCTTCCCTTTGGGATCAATGTCTGGGGAAGCTGAGCATGGAGAACACTGATTGGCTGATTTGTGTGATGTCACTAAGTTACTTCCTCCTCACCCTTCATGGACCATCTTTAACAATAGTACAAATAATTTGCTCAAGTAAGTAAACGTTCATCATGTGGAAAGCTACAAAAAGAGAGGGAGGGGCAGTGACTAGCCTACCTGTAGAATGACAGGCTATCTCTATATGTAGCCTAAGTAAATCCCTACTGGCGTTTAGGGAATGTTGTAAATTGTTCTGTTTAGATGTGCATTGGAAATTATCCATTGGGCTGGTTTCACTGTAATTGCATTACTTTTTAGTTTATTTTGAATAAAATTAGATTTACTGGATTATTCTAGTTTATTGTAAACTGCCTGGGGTTTTATAAAATGGGTAGGGGGAGACATTTTAAAATAAATTTAAATTGGGATGGGTTTTTATCATTGCCCCACCCCCCAGTAGACATGGGTGATTGAGCGCCTATCAATCTAGAAGCAAAATGGTACCATCAAAAATAAGAGTGGTTTCTACAGGCTTGGATGATTTCCTAGGTATGCACGAGTTTGTACATTTCAGAGATAGTTTTAACCCTACCCAACCAAAACAGTCTTTCAAGGACCTATGAGCTTCCAGGATCTGTGGAATGTTGGAGTGTATGTGTGCGGAGGAAGAGAAGTAAATGTGGGTAAACTAGCTAGCTTAAGCTCCTAACAATTTATAGCAGGTCAGCCAAAGTCATTTTGTTGTCTTGGACTACTTTACTTTCAATGCAAAAATTCTCTGTATGTTGTATACTCCTTACTACTGATTTAATAGAGTCTAAAATTCAGTTCTAGTAATTTGCTTGAGTCAAGAAGAAAGTTGTCCTAACCTTTCCTCAAGGTGCATCTAACAGCAAATCTACATATCCATAGTATCTTTCTGGCTACCTAAGTTTAGATATAAACATCTTTTTAAATGTGCTTACTTTTTCGACTGGAATCCATAGATACTTTTGCTTGCTTTCTCCTTCAGAATTGGCTAATCTTTTATTATGCATAATAATAATAATAATAATAATAATAATAATAATCTGTCACTAGGTGTCACTATAGGAATATTTGCATATCAAGCAACAAACACTTCAGCAGAATTTAGAGACAACATAAAACATCAGTATCTAGAGCAAAGACAAGCCCTTTGAAAATAGCCAGCTCTTCATTTGCTCTCTCTGGTAATGGGTTGGTGGGGCAGTGTATTTAGATATGTTGGACCAGTGCTCACTCCTATCTTCTCAAACAGAAAATAGAACAAATAGAAATATAGATCTACACATGTTAAAGGTGCAGGGACAGGGTCTTTAAAATGCCAAAAGCTTGAGGAAAGGAGTGTTGTTCCATTTCTGGATAATGGTGGGCAGTCAATTGCATATAGTTTCCTTCAAATACTGCATTTACATAGAGAAAGAGAAGTATAGTATCAATTCCAAATTAAAGTACATAATGAGAAGGTTTCTCGAAGATGTTGCAACTGCACTATGATCTCTTTGTGGTCCATTTCATACTTGAAGAACCAGTGATTTATAGTATTCAGTCACTGAGTCAATCTGCTGTTTTTGACGAGTTATTGATTCTCAGATGTTTCTTCTTAAGCGGAATATAAAAATTAAGGAGTCATAAGGTTCTGAACCATTATTTTCTTGAGCCCACTTGTCCCTGGTCCCAAACACAGGAAAGTAAGTACTGCTGGCCAAGTTTGCATGTCTTGGTTAGTCTCAATTTCAGGTGGAAAGCTTCAGAAAAGGCTTAAAAAATGATTTAGTTGGGCGATCTTAAAACTTGATTGTCTGCTACATAATCTGCAATTTAAAAACACACTCATACTCTCTGCATCCCTGACAATTTTTAACTGTTAACAACAACATATAATATACGCTAAAAGTTGCCAGTCAAGTTTTCTTATGTTGCCTTACTTGTGCTTTTTGTGATTAATTAATATAAATATGTAATGATATAAATCTGTAGAACTTAGAACTGAATTGAAATTATAACTTGTACTCCATAGTACAATGAAGTAAATATCTCATTTTTGTATACCTTTGGCCTACCATAAAGTATTGATTTTGAGTTTTAGCAGTTTTAGTTGTTGATGGACAATTCCATTTTTACTCTGCTAAAAAGAGTTGTATGCTACCTACTTTTTTCTATTGCCAGCATTGGTTTTCCGATCTAAATGTGTTATCTTAAATTATGGGGGGGGGGGGGGGACACCTTCCAGGTGCTGTTGGATTTCAGCCCCATCAGCGCTACACAGTATGGCCAATGAGCAGGGATAATGAAAGTTAAAGTCTTACAACTGGAAGGCCACTGGTTGCCTACTCTTGTCTCATGACTTTGATCTCCTAAACAATTTCTTTGTAGTTAGAAAAAAGATGGGAGAAGCACTGGGGAAACCTGAAGTGGGGTTAGAAGTGGCAGATGATGTTGACTTAGGCTGGCCATATGTCCTCTTTTGTACTGGACTGCCCAGTATTTGAAGGACTGCCTGGGAAGGTATCTGGCTTTGATATGCCTTGTTCCAGACAAAAAGGATGAGATGAGGTGGCTGGATGACCTGTAAATGCAATAAAGCTAGCCAAAGGCAAGGCTCTGCAGCAACTGAATTGAGCTGCCTACTGCATCACATGCATTGAAACCTTAAACCTCTCTGGGGAGGGGTGAAGGGAAATGGTGTTGCTTCCATTTCCTTTACATGGATACTTGTATGGAAAAACAAATGGCTGCCATTGTGGGCAGGATATGGGGGCAGCTTCCCCCACCCCGGTATTTTCTCTGTAAAGGAAATGGAAATAACATTTTTCTCTTCCATTCCTACTCGGAGTCATTTGAAGTTTCAATTCGCGCTGTGCAACAGGGAGCTCAGCTCAATTGCTACAGCACCTTGCCTTTGGCTAGCTTTATTACATTTTTAAAAAGACACATTGGCTGGCCAATCGACTCCTCATTTTATGGTAAGGATCACACCACCACTAGAAAGGAATTACTATGCAAACCCTGTTTATCGTTAATTTGATTTGATTTAGGAGGATAGTGATATGAATGACTGAATTAAAGGAGGATAGTTTATTGAAAGAATTTGATTTTGGAGCAGGATCTGGGTCATCTCGGGGTAGTTTAATTGAATAAAAACTGATTTGGGTGATCGTCTTTGTAGATTGGTACCAGAGCCAGCCTGGCGTAGTGGTTAAGGTGTTGGACTGGGTGACTTTGGGCGAGTCACAGACTCTCAGCCAAACCTACCTCACAGGGTTGTTGTTGTGAGGATAAAAACTCTAAAACAAAGTTGTACTGGTATGAAAATCTTTAGAAAGATACTTTTAGTCTTTTGCCCAGCTATGTAGGAATGTTGCCATTTTTGTTTAAAAAAATGACCAGTGTTGTGACATTCTGCATAGGAAAAGCTTATTTTTTTAAAGCATCCATTCCACCTTGTAAACAAATCCACAGACGTTTACTAGCCAGCATATGTATTTGAGTCGGTTTCATACAACAAATCTACAGAAAATAAGCAAACAAGCACACACAACTCTTTCAATTTACAAGTGCTTCTATGCCTAGTATCTTGGAGATGATTCTACCTTGCCTCAGGCACGTGGCTATTTAGAACCCTGCACTCTCAGTTTGTTTTAATAAAATTTTCCACAATTTAGCTTAAGCTATTAGGATAGAAAATGTATTCATGCCCCAGAGGAAACAATGAAAAGGTGGTGCAGTACAGACATATGATGTATATGAACATATCTTTGTGTACTTAACTAGAAATTTAAAGTTGAAATACAATGGTCCACAATGGTCTAAAATAGATATTCATATTTTATAGGCTAGAAACTGGCATTCAAAATGCAAGAGAAGGAAGAAATGTTAGTAGTTAAGAGGAAGAGGGCAAAGAATTCTTAGCTGGTCACATGTTTAGGTGGGTTAGCAGAAATGTAAAAGTGCAGGGTTTGCATTGCAATGAGAATGGGGTCATCCACCCTTTGTACTCATCATCAGGGAAGCAGAACCTTCTTCCAGCGTGACCATAGGAAATCAATGAGTACACTTTGCTAGTGTAGAGATAAATGTGTACTGCTGAAAGGTATTAAATATAAAAGGGCAGCAGTAGAATGATTTACTACGTCGTGGCAGAGTGAATTGTTTTTGGTCATCCGAGAGAAGATTTTTAATTTTGGGGCACAATGAAATATTTCATGATTTCTATATGTTTCAAATGTTTCAGTTTTATACCTGTTTTTTACGTAACTTAATTTAGGGGAATAAAAATCAGGTTGCCACACTCCTTCAATGTCCTCTATATTGATGATTATCAATTTATATTAAAGACATGGAAAGATCCTTATGAAAATAGAACCTGTATGTAAGGAGTAACAGCTTCAATTAAAACATTTTGATTTGGGGTGTTGTATTTCTTCCAAGTCTTTGCTGAAGTGTGATATTCAGATTTGAAACATTTGCTATAAAATGGCTGAGGGTGAAAAAAAAATCCTTGGCATAGTTTATAGGAAACAGATACCAGTCCCCTGAAATATAGAAATATTATTATTCATGGTTTTCAGGCAAACTATGGTGCAGTGATCTATTATGCTACTGCTATGTATAATGGGATATTCTCATTGTTTTTCAGTATCACAGCTAGAGAGATCAAGGGCAATATTTAAAAAAAAAGACATACTTGTTAATTTATCTTTTGGTGCTAAGGTACAAATATACCTTGGCGGGAGATGGGGAATGAAGTGGGATGTTTTCATTTCAAATTAGGCCAGACTGTGATCCATTCACCATCTTTCTGCATAAAGGATTTAATAAAATATAGTTTCTACAAATGAAGTCAAAACCATTAATGAATGTGACCTAATATTAGGCCTAGCATACCTCCAAAATAGGGTGACCACTTTTGAATCACCAAAAAACCTGAAATGCATCATCACAAAAGAGGGCAAATGATGATATAGATTTGCATAAAATTGTGTATGCTAATTTATATGCATAGGTGTAAATTTGGAAATAATATCATTTTAATAGAAATACAGTAGATATCACCATAGGGTGGAAGACTAACCAAGTGACATGTGTGCCTTCCTGTTCAATCTGTTGTTCAGATGCTAATTGTTGATGGATGACAGTCATTATGGTTCATTTTGTTTAAACCGGAACTGGTTCTCCCTGGTCCTCTGAGAGCCCTTCAAACAGAAAACTGCCCTCTGTAAAAGAAGTCACATGGATGCTATTTTAAAAAAGCTTTCAGATATTTTCACTGTGCAACTGGTTTTGCTTAAATATTAGTTGTAGAAAGTCAACCATGCTAAGAAACCATGCAGTTCCTTACTGGAGATAGGATGATATTTATTTTTATTTATTTAAGATTTATATACTGCTTACCATAGTTAAAAAAAATCTCAAAGCCGTTTTAGTAGTGAATGCTTACTGTTTAGATTGTAAGGTTTTTTTGTTTTCAGAACAGGCCATATTTCCATTTTGTAGCTTTACATAGATCTGAGCAGTTTGTGCAGCTGGAACAGGCAGCAAGCAGTCGCTACGGAGACAGGTAGGCACTCATATAGGTAGCTTCCTCTTCTTCCTAAACTTAATCCTAGCAAAACCTTTTCTGGGCCAGGTGGCTCAGTTGTTGGAGAAGAGGGTGCTGCCGTCGCAAATGCCTTTTTCTCCCAACCCCCACAAACGGCTCAGGCCTGAGTCAAATTACATTTTTCAATATTGGTGTAAATCTGCACCGTGTTGCATCCTGGGATGGTTTTAGATCTATTGGGAAGAAGTGAGATGGTTTTAGGGCCACATGAAAATAATTCGGATGACATCCCACTCCACCCCAATCTACCCTACCTAAATCACTGTTTCTTCCCTTCCCCTCCTATTGTTAACCAGGTTTCAAGTTATCAAGGCATACTGGCTGGGATTTGGGGTTTCTGAAGGCCCCTTTACAAATTGATCACTTGAGGCCCTAATTCCAGACTCAAATTTGTATCAGATTAGATTATTGTACCAATTTTATTTAAAGGTTAGTAATCAGAATGTGTGTGTGGGAAAGAGAGAGAGAGAGAGAGATGAAGCTGAATTAAATATTTAGGTCTGGGATCCCATTTGGTTGGATCAAGATGCTAGGGTTGGCTCCCTTCCCAATTTAGTTGCAATTATTTTAATGCCACTTTGAACCTGTGGGTGGAAATAACCTACCCACAAATAACAGCAGTTCCTGTGTTGCATTATAAACATTAAAATTTTATTGAAAGAGATTGTCTCAAGGGTTTTGCCTACTTTTTTCTGCCAGGCATTTTGAGATTTTTATTTCTTTACATATTTACTTTGTCTGTTAGTAAATACAGACCTGAATGTAAACTATTATTCCCTCATACACCTGGGAAAATAATGGTTTGAAGTAGGTTAGAGGGAAACTTGTTTATTTATATAAGTATTGGTTTGCCTCTATACATGTTACCACAATCAAGGTTAATGGTGGAAAGGGATGGGAAAATGCCTCTATAGTGGGGTAGAGGCCATCTACAAACTATGGCTCTCAGGGAATCATTATATTCTGGGATTTGCTGGATATTAGATGTAGTGCAGCCAAGATATACACCCTCAGTGTTTAGGACTGAACATTTTAAGCAACTTAAGAAACCAGGCTTTGCTTACATTTCTCATTGAGAAATCAGAGTCCTTTTAGGCATTTTCCTGAACATGTGAGGACTCCAAATGTGTAGGCTGTTTGGCCTGTGCATGCCGTCCCCTCATCCTGCCCCACTGTTGCCATAGTTCCTGATCCTTGATAAAGCTAGGTTCCCAGTTACACAGAGAGTTCCACGTATTTGCTTGAACATAAGTAAAATTCTGCTCCATACCTTGCTGTTCAATGTAGCAATGTCAGGGACTGAGGGGGCGGGAGCTGGGTGTGGGGGGGTGAATGGAATGCCTGGGGGTGTAGAGTGTTGGTCAGTGCATGTGTCCCCTTGCACTGCACACTTTGAACCTGAAATGGACTCAGAATTTGTGTCTATTAATTCATCCAAGGACATATTTGGAAGGTATGTGGCAGCACAAAGAACAGAATGAAGGCCTTGTATACCTAAATCATAAGACCTTTTCTGCCCCTGCTCCAGAGGTCTGCCTCTTGGCTTCATGAAAAAAATTGTTTGTTTATCCGAGAAGTGATGAAATACATGCCAAACTCTTCTTTCTGTAATTGTCTCCTGTTTTTGCTCTCTCTCTGTCTCTCCCCCTTATTTATTCTATTTTATTATTTATTTGCAAGAGCAGTTTTAGTCCTTAATGTTAACAATGAATGATTATGATTCTCTACTTCCGTTTACAGCATAAATTAGCATTTTTGTTTTCCATTACAGCTTTTGAATGAGGAATTATAATGTATAATTTGCTGCAAATAGATGTTATCATCTTGCTGGATGAGAACAGCCACATAAACTGGTACAAGTGATAAAAATGGAATCAATTACTTCTCAGATGGAAGCAGTTTACAAACCTCCACATAGAAAAGTGGCAGTGGTAGCGGTTGTATTGTGACAAATAATTAGATTTTTTAAAAACAACATTTATTGAATTCTATTGACAGTTTTTAAATGGTTCACAGGAGCCTCGAATCCTCCCCCTTATATAAAGAAATGCAACATACACACTTTGTATTTTGTTTACTTTGCTCTAGGCTTATTATTAAACTTAACGTGTGTTTATTTTAACCGTGCATACCCCTTTTCAAATATAAGGGAACAGGGCAGGACATTTCTTAACAATAGTTATTAGCAAAAGTAATGGGTCTGGGATGTCAGTCTGCAAAGACTCCTGAGGAATGAGACATTAAAATGTATGCTTTATGGAAACAGTTGATTGAGCATAGTGGGAGTATTTTTGTTGGTTTGTCCTTTTATCAGCTTCTCTTTGGGGGTAAAGAGTTTCCCATGAACACTACAGTTCACTTGAATATGTTAATTAAATTTGCAAAGCCAGTTCACAGACGTTCAGAGCTGCTGTCACCTGTACACATGACCCCGACTGGACTGGCTGGCTGGCAAATACTATTCTGCTCAGCCCTTCTGCCATTCCATACCCCAGAGGTCAGTAACTTGGGCTACCTCCACAAGGGCGCTTTAATGCTCTTTGAAGGCTCATTATAAATTTTACCTTCACACCAGCGGAGCGCAAAACGGGCGCAGAGGCGCGTTATCTCCCGGATTATGCGCATTATCGAATGCGCGTTAAATAGCGACTTTTATTTTGCTCCGGCCGTTAAAGTGCATTTTCGCCGTGTGAACAAGCGATTATGCACATTAACTACATGTAAAGCGCTTTTTGGACATCAATTAATGCGCTTCGCCGCCTCTCGCCGCCTCCCGTGCAGAGGGATTAGGAGTAAATGCGCCTCCGCGATAATGCGCATAATCCCCGAACCGGGCGCAAAAGCGCATCCTTGTGGAGGGGGACTTGGTGCCTGCCAAGGCTCCCAAGTGCACTCACCAAACCCCTGCTGTCTCCCCAACTCACCCCATTGGTCCTACCCACTCCCACTTCTGTCTCCTGGTGAATTCAGTAGCTCATGAACACATGTAACAATTTGTTTTATAGCTCAAAACCCACACAGATGACGCAACAGCGGTTCAATTGCAGAAGGAAATGGTAGCAACAGGGCTCCTTCATGCAAGGGCCATGAAAGGATGGGAGTGGGTTCCTTCTTCTAATTGGCCTGTGGCTTGAATAGCCACATCACAGCAGCAAGTTTTGAGGAAGCATTCCCCCAGCTGCCCTTTCAAAAAGTCTTCCTGATGCATTTTGTATGCGTGACTCACACATGCAGGCTGCTGGGGGTTATAGTGTTGCAAGATCCAGCTGCTGCATTTCTGCCCTGATACATGAGACTTGGATGGACAGTTGTACTTTAGTTCTGGTGCTTGTTACGTAGGATGACCAACTGTCAGGATTTCCCCGGATTTGTCCTGGTTTTTGTTCTCTCCTGGGTGTCAGGGGGGATTTTCTGTAATTTTCTATAATGTCCTGGAATGACACGCTTTCCCCTTTAAGGCCTCCATTAGCATGGTGGGGGGGGGGGATGATGTGCTTTCTGGAGGAGCATCATTCCCCCCCCCCCATTGTTCCAATCGGGTAGGCTGACCATATGAAAAGGAGGACAGGGCTCATGTAACTTTAACAGTTGTAGAGAAAAGGGAATTTCAGCCAGTGTCATTTGTATGCAATTAGTTCCTGGTGATATTCCCTCTTCATCACAACAGTTAAAGTTGCAGGGGCCCTGCCTTCTTTTGTATATGGTCACTCTAGTGTAGTGCCTGCAACTTTAACTGTTGTGATGAAGAGGGAATTTCACCAGGAACTAATTACATACAAATGACACTGGTTGAAATGCCCTTTTCTCTACAACTGTTAAAGTTACATGAGCCCTGCCCTCCTTTTCATATGGTCAGCCTACAATCGGGACCTTAAGGGGCAAAGCGAGTCATTCCTGGATATTATAGAAAAGGCTCCAATTAGAGGAGGGGAGTGGGAATGACACGCTTTCCCCTCCAATTGGGGTCTTTAAGGTGGCAGAGGGAATGACGTGCTTTCCAGAGGCCCCAGAAAGCAGCATTCCCACCCACCACACTGAGTGTCCTCTTTTTTGGTTTCACAGATATGGTCACCCTATTGTTACGTGTGACAAGGGAGAGGGGGTGTAACGCTCCCACACACTTGAAAAGAAACAGCACCTGTCTGGGCATGCCTCCCAATCCAGTTCTCCTTCCATGAATCATGCAAGCTACTCATGCATGCAGCAGAGCTCTGTTGACTTCTTTGTATACAGCCACTGCGACCACAGTTGGGTAGATTGAGTAGTGTCAGAGTTCCACCACATCAGCGATTTATTGCACTCCTGCCATGCCTGGTACGTGTTTTTGCAGTGCGGTGCTCACCTGACATCTTCCCTGTCCTGGGCTCATCTCACCTCTTCCCCTCCATTTTCCATCTTATTTTGGAGCAGGGAAAGTCAATTTTTTTCTCCTCCCTGTGCAATAAAGCCGTCCCTCCCTCCCATGTATTGCTGCCCTTGTGCTATATCAGACCATCCCATTTTTTGTTGGGGGCATGTGTGTCAAAGGGCAGTCTTGCTGACAAAAGAGGAGGGTGGGGCAGTCCTTTGCTCAACTGTGAAGGGGGAGGGATAGAGGGCACTCAAACACCCAAAAAGAGAAGGCGAGCGAAGCCTTTGCCGACTGTGCCAGGACTCGGTTCCATTCAACTCTATGGTTCTTACTCCTGAGTAGGCATGTCTAGTTTCCAGACCAGAATGATGTTGGCTTCCCCTTGCCATGCCAACTTTGACTACAAACTTCTCCAAATACTAATTATAATACTTTCTCTTCACTTATCTTGTTTAATATGATCTTAAGGGGAAGCATAGTGTGCTGTTTTACCGTAATTGTGTAGTTTCAGGCTGTTGTACTATTGTATTTATGCAGATAATTGCTACCAAGGAAGGGATCTTAATTAAATAATAATAATAATTAAATATTGGTCTGTTTAAAACAATGAGGGCATGAACTGCTGGACTAATTCATTAGACAAAACAAAAGTAACACTGCACTTACGATTTTTTTTATATTGGAGTCCAGAAGATTCATAATTGCTGGAGGATTAAAATCATACCAAAATGATAATAGCTCACAAAGTACAGAGGGAAACTGGCAATAGAAAATGCTGTTCAAAGGTTTGTTTGTTTTTTTGCTTCTTGTTTATGATGTCAAAGATTACCAAAAAAAAGTTGTGGGACTTTGATGTCAATTTTGTATTTAAACAATATGCTGCAAAACAAGTCTTTTTAGATTTTATTAAATCCTTTTTTTCTTCTAAAGAGCTGGGGCATCTTTATTAATTGATTTCCTGACACTCATAATCACAGTTGCATTGCAAATATATTTATAAAGGAACTTTTATTTTCAGAGGCAGAACCCCTGCATAATTTGTTGTGAAGAAGCGGATAGAGAATGGATTAATTCTACATGAGAATTCTTAGAGAATTGTAATCTGCTTGATTGGTAAAACTGCTCCTCTGCTCCTTTGCATATTTTTAAACTATGCAGTAATCTCTGTGTGTCTTTTAATGCTATAAATAACTATGACTTTGCTCAGATTGTTGCTGTGGTATCTTTGCTTAGGTACTCATTGTGATTGTGTGGTCTAAACCTTTCAGAACTTTATACTGCCAGTCAGTAGGGAAGTCCTCTCCAGCTGTGAGCACAGATGTGGTTTATTTACAAAGGTACAGGTAATCAGAGAGTTTTGTAAAATGAGCTAATATTTAAAGTTTTACTGGATGTGTATATGTGTGTTGTGTGTGTATGAAATACTTGTAAGATGTAGAAATAGGTTTGCGATCACAGGCATCACTATTGGGGAGACTTTTTGATATGATAGACCAGGGGACTGTCTTCACGGTTCCCCCCATGGCTTGGGTGCATTGTTAGGTCTTTTGCAGCATATGAAATCATTGCCAGTGCACACTTAACCAGCCGCTTCCGCCTTGAAAAATTGCAGTATCACAGTGTCATTTTACTGAGTTCTTTTTAGTTGAAGTGGTTCCCATGCGCTTACTCTACAATGTGCCCCCATTCCTCATGCCTGGGCATGCCTGTGACCTGGTCAGGGGTTGGGGCTTCCCCGTACCCCCATCACTGCTTTTCATAGCCTGTTCCATTGAGAGCCGTAGTTAGGCCCTTCCTTATTGGTGCCTCACTTTGCTTCTCTGTTGTTGTGTTAATTAGCTTCTCTGATGCTGTATTCGTTCACTTCAATCTATATCCTGACCTGTGCATTTCTGGAGGGAGACTTTATTCTTTACTTTGCTGATGCACAGCTGTGCATCTCCAGTTTATAAAAACAGAAATCGGCTGCATTAGTTCCTTCCCATTCCCATTCATACAGCATAGCAGGGGGTGCCTGGAGAGGGACAGGTAACAAGCCTTCAGATCCTGCCCTGAATAACTTGGGATTTTTATTTCTTCATGGAACAATGGGCATAGTAGGGGGAGGGCGTGGGAGCTATTAATCCCTGACAGTGGGGTGCTCTCCTAGGGAACCTTCACATCCTGTCCACGATCATTAGGGATTTTTATTTCCTCAAGGAAAATTGTGTCATTTCCCCCCTATTGCCCCATTTCCTCCTATTCGTCCATTGCCTCAGTTCCAATCCATTCCCCGCCCCCTTTGGAACATTTCCGTATATCGCAAACTGTACATTTCTGAAGTTGCAGAGGAAGCTTTTATTCTTTCCTTTGCTATTGTACAGCTGTACATCTCCAGTTTATCAAAACAGAGATCTGCCGCATTAGTTCCTTCCCAATACCCGTAACATGGGGAGCCTGGAGGGGGCGTAATAAGCCCCTCTTATTGATGGCATCATCTCTGCCCCTCCCCACCCGAAAGCATGTTTTTTTTCTGGCACTGAAAAACTGGGTTTTAAGGGATGCTTGCTCCACCATGTAACACTGATGGAGCAGAGCCAATTTCATCATACTGCAGAGAATAAGAACAATGTGCTTTCCTCCTTTGCTCATCAAAATGAGGCCTATGGCTGTCAGGATATGTCGTTGAACCCTTTCTGTGCTAGAATGAAGTGGGAACCTGGAAAAGGAGATCAGTTCAAAACGTTTGAAATGATATTCCACCATTTTTACCTTAACACTTGCCTGGCTGTAAATGCTTCATGTGGTTGGTTTCATGTCATTCCAGGAATGAATAAACTTCCTGCCCATGTGATTCAGCTTCACACTCTGTTTACAACAATTTGTTTTAATGATTCTTTTAAATCAGCCTTAAATCAAGTCTATACAGGGCTGACAAACATATCCTAATCATATCTGCAAAGTCACAGGTAGTACCAGACTACAGATCAAACAGACTAACACCTAGAGCTCCATCACACCAGCGGTTTAACGCACTCTCGCCACGCCTGGTATCTGGTTTTGCCACGTGGGACTCACATGACGTCATTCCTGTCCTGCACCCTTTTCGCCTCTTTTCCTCTGTTTTGAATATTATTTTGGTGCGGGGAAAGCCTGGATTATTTCCCCAAAGCGACTTCAATGTGCTCTTAAGCCTCTGTCTAGTGCTGTTCCCTTGCTTTTTCCTTTGTTGGGGACATGTGCTTTGACTGGAGTCTTGCTGATGAAAGGGAAAAGGGGAGGACGGTTCTCCTCCTCCAGCACTCAAACGTTAGAATAAATGGACTTTTTACTGCTCCAACCCCACACTCCTTGCCCGCAGCTCCCTCATTTTTAAAGATAAAGAGATGAAACTTGGGCTCTTGAGAGCTCGTAAGTAGAGCTTTAGGCATGCCAAGTTTGAATCAGATAGGTTCATGCTTTGAATCAGATAGGTTCATGCTTTGATTATTAGGAGTTTTTAAAATGCAAATTAACCAAAATGCTTACATCTGTGTAATTTTTATAGATAAAGAGATGAAGCTTGGCATGGTGATAGGTCTCCAGGAGAGTTTTCGGCATGCCTGGTTTGAATCAGATTTGTTCATCCCTTGATTTTTAAATAATTTTTTAATTCCCCCTCCTTAAAAACCTTTTCCTGATAGATCACTGGTGTGATCTTCCAGCAATTTGCATTTGGGAAGGATCACTTTTCCTTTCCTTTGATCATAAGAAGCTATGCATCTCCAGTTCATAAAATAGCGATCTGCTGGTTTCCTTACTCCAGAGTAAATCTCATTGATTTCAACTGTATTTGCATCCTGGGGCGGATCTACACTGCTGCTTTAAAGTGCTTTAAAGCGCTTTATAACAGTAGTGACAACTGTTTTGGAGTGTGTCCTGGGCCCCAACAGTTGCCAGTACTGTTATAAACCATTTTAAAACAGTTTATAACAGTACTGACAACTGTTGGGGCCCAGGACACACTCCAGAACAGTTGTCACTACTGTTATAAAGCGCTTTAAAGCGCTTTAAAACAGCAGTGTAGATCCTGCCCTAGTCATACTAAAATCCGATGCAGTCTTACCTTTGAGTAAACCCCATTGAACAGAGAGAGACTTACTTCTGAGTAAACAGAAGTAAGACCTCAGAAGTAAGCATAGGGTTGCAGAGCACCTCTTTCCAGTTTGCTGTTTTAGACTTAAAAAAAAAGCTTCTGAGTGACCACGCCATTAAAAGTCAGTTTTATACCTTTTTGAGTTACAAAAATGCATAGGAACCAAAATGCTGAACTAGACAAAGTGCCATTCATGCCATTAACAATAGCATATATAGTTTAAAAGATTAACTAAAGAGCAGGCATGGGGCCCAATGGGGATCACGATTTGGATCATGATTGCAGGCAGCAAAGGCTTAAAGCATCTATTGCCATTTGTGCATGCTAGTTACCTTTTAAAAAAAGAATTAGAAGCCATTCACAAGCTTGTTAATGGTGTGAATAGAGTCACATCTCGTCTGACCCTTGATCTCTAGCGTTTTAAACGTTGCTCCCGTGGTGGAAAGTTTCAGGTCAACTACGCTTTGCGACCCTGCGAGCATGTAGAGGGAACCCTGCTTTATGAGTGTAGTAGGCTTCTTCTGGGATGCAAAACTGTGTGTCGTGACTCTGGCTAACTCTCTAAAGTTCTTGCTCACGACTTCAGGTACACTGATACACAACAATAACAGTGAGATTTCTTTTATTGTAATCACACGGAGATTCAAAGCATAACGGTTTCATTTCTGCAAACACACACTTGAAGCTGAAGACGGACCACACAGCTTTCAGGTAGAACGGCTTAATGAGAACAGCACTCACTCAGGGACTGACATTTAGAGATTAACTCTAGTCCTTAGAGGGCAGGAGCGGCCACGCTGCACTGGAATCCTCTGGAACATAGAGAGACTCTAGGATTAGGCCTCCTAACAGTAGTATAACGGTCAACTGGCAACTAAATCTTCACTCAGCCTGTCAGGGAACGCTGAGCTGACCACGGAAGCCAGAAGCCAGGAAATGAACCTCTTCGACCTAGGGAGCCTTCCCAATTCACGTAGCTTTAGCTCTGAGGAAGGTCCTCTCACAGGTCTCACACACACACGAGTTTCAGAACAGCAACGATCAGCTTCTGCCTCCCTCTGCCCGTAACTTTGGCTCCATGGAGAGAGACAGCAAGCTATAGAACACGAATCCAGAACAGTAATCTCAAGTCCAAATCTATGAAAAGCCACAGTGCACTTCTCATGGCAAAGTTCTTTAGAAGTAACAAGTCTAAACATTAACAGAACATGTATAGAGTGCATCTCACAATTCCAAATCAGAATAGTAACTCACAGCAGTAGCAGAGCAGCAAGAGGATAGACGAGATAATTCCTAGCAACGGAATTACTCTCAGGACCAAGGCAATATAGTGTGGAGGCTGGGCAAATTCTAAGCTACTTTGATAGACAGGGCTTCAGGCCTGTAATCTAGGCCCCCTCCACAAGGATGCGCTTTTGCGCCCGGTTCGGGGATTATGCGCATTTTCGCGGAGGCGCATTTACGCCTAATCCCTCTGCACGGGAGGCGGCGAGAAGCGGCGAAGCGCATTAAAAGATGCCCAAAAAGCACTTTACAGGTAGTTAATGCGCATAATCGCTTGTTCACACAGCGAAAATGCGCTTTAACGGCCGGAGCAAAATAAAAGTCGCTATTTAACGCGCGTTCGAAAATGCGCATTATCGGGGAGATAACGCGCCTGTACGCCCGTTTTGCGCTCCGCTCGTGTGTAGGTAAAATTTATAATGAGCCTTCAAGGCTCATTAAACGTCTCGTGTGGAGGAGGCCCTAAACTCACGTGCCAACAGGGCGGCACGGTTCAACCTCTTCTGATGACGCCACAGTGTGAGGAAGATAGCCCCCACCTTTGCAAAGCATAGTTTAATTCCCAGAGAACGTTCAAGGCCTTCGGCCTACCATTTGAGATAAGCACATACCAGAGAAGCAGAGATACATTTTCTCATGACAAATTGCCAAGTCTTCAGTCTACAATTCACAGGGCCAGCCCTGTGAATTGTCTACGAAGCACCTGACACCCAACACTGTGATTAGGGCTGTATATCAAGGGGGAAGCCCATGCATGTAGATTAGAATAACTGTATGCAAAGGAGATGAGGTGGTGTAGGAGAGGGCATGGGGGTGGGGCCAGCAGGTATAGCCCTGCACCTCCCCTCATGTGAGACCGGATGAGAGAAAATGCCCAAATAGGACTGTTGAGTCTATCAAATTGTAAGCCATTATTTGAGATTGTAAACTGCCTTGTGTAAGTTTGACAGAAATGTGGCACATAAATGTAGCAAAAGAAAAAAGAAAAAAGGAAAGGAAAATATACTGTGTGCAGGAAAAAAATTGTGATGAGTATTTGCACATTATTAAATAGTATGTGTGTAATGTTATATTATTTCAATGAGGGTATAGCACTAAGTGTCACCAAAGAGAATTTGTACCTGATGCAAGCCCAGCTGGGAAAAGAGGAGGTTGCACAGCTGGAATACTTGTTAGATGATGCTTTTAAAGAACATTTTGGAGTTGTTGTGCCTCTAAATGAAGCTAATTTTTATCTTATTCTTTCTCCCTAATATTGCAGAAAATAGTTGAAGTATGCAAATGAAGTTATGTTATTCTCGTTGCGAAGTATAGTATTAAATGGAAAGCTGTTTGTGGGTTTCCTGATTTCTCCTTCCAGGGGGAAAAAAAAGCATTTTGCTTGAAACTCAGTGGGAATTGGAATTGTTCATATAAATTCTTGTACACCCATCGGAGTTTTATTTGCAAGATGTCTTCAACCAACTTGAGAGGAACTTGAAGTTCTTTAGTAGGGAATTAGCCAGAAGTCTGGTGAATTAATGTGGAATTGGGATATAGGACTTTATCTCTCACTGTAATAATTATGTTTTATTGGTTTTAGGGTACAGTCTTGTCATTTGCCTCCTCAATGATCAATCCCCCAAATTCGAAGGCTTACGATCATCCCATGCAAGGCAGGAGGAGTGACAGAGGTGATCTTTATCTCCCCGTCGTGTCTTGCATTTTTCCACTAGATGGGTTTTCTTGCCTGTCTAGTTAAGGCATTTCGGAGAGGGAGGGAAGGACACTGGCAGAGGCTCAGGATAGTTGGCATCCGGGCCTCTCCAGCCCCCTCCTCGTCCCACCTATCTGAATGCTCCCTTTCCGAGGAGGTCTAATTCCCATCCTTAGAGGACAGCCGGCTGCGAGGGGAAGGCGAATCAGATCTCTGATTCTCTGTCTCCAATCTCGGAGGGGTGGACTCTGAACGACCCTGCGGCGCCTCTGATGCTCTCTAGAGGCCATAGGACTGCTCCCTCCATTGGTTTAAATGATTATATTAATGTTTTAAATAAATGTTTTAGCAATTATTGCATATTTTAATGTATTTATTTGTATTTAATTTTATTGTAAACTGCTTGGAGGTATTTTTAAATATGGGAAATAGAATATACATCTATTAAATAAATTAAAGAAATACAAACAATGTCTTACCCTTCCCAGTGTAATATTTTTGAAGAGGGGCCATTTCCAATATTTATTTATTTATTTATTTATTGCATTTTTATACTACCCCATAGCCGAAGCTCTCTGGGCGGTTCACAAAAATTAAAACCATGAAATCATTTAAAAAATATAAAACAAGCCACAATCTAAAAACACAAAGTAACATACAATATAAAAACACAACCAGAATAAAACCAAGCAGCAGGAATTAATACAGATTAAAATACAAATTTAAAACAGCAAGGATTAAAATTGAGTTAATTTAACTGTTAAAATACTGGGAGAATAAAAAGGTCTTCACCTGGCAACGAAAAGAGTACAAAGTAGGCGCCAGGCGAACCTCTCTGGGGAGCTCATTCCACAGCCGGGATGCCACAGCGGAGAAAGCCCTCCTCCTAGTGGCCACCTGTCTCACTTCCTTTGGCAGGGGCTCACAGAGAAGGACCCCGTAGATGATCTTAGGGTCCAGGCAGGTACATATGGGAGGAGGCGTTCCTTTAGATAACCTGGCCCCAAGCCGTTTAGGGCTTTAAATGTTAGTACCAGCACTTTGAATTGGGCCCGGACCAATGCATGTGGAGGCAACAGGACTTGCAGTCTATAATACAAGCAGTTGAAAACATACATGTGTTGCATGCACACAGTATGTGTTAGGTGTACACCTTGAAACATAATGTGTGAACCAGCCGTAAGGAGCCCCTAGAAAGAATCTGGTGTTGCAAAAAGAGAGAAATAACCCCAAATCACTAAAGTGTTGCCGGGGGTATGGTGTGGGAAGAGTGTAGTAGCAAGGAATCTTTTACAAGAAAATATGGGTGCAGGGTGAAATAAATGGATAATGGGGTCACATATTGTTTTTGAGGCAATAGCTGCTGCTAGTCGTAAACTCATAATGGTGTTAGTGTTAGATACTGGAACTGTTTCAAGTGTCTGATGTTGGGAATGATTTCCCTGCCGGGGTAAGTGAGTCATACTGTCCCTGTGGGGAGAAATGTATTAAAAATGTGGAAACTGGTAAATTATGCTGTTTGAGGTGAAATGCTGAAATATATCTTATCTGCAGTCTGCATTGTTGCATTTCAAGTAGATGCCTACCTGCAGCCTAAATAAATATGAGTGCAGAGTGATTTTTTTTCTAGATGTAGCTGGAGTGTGTAATCAGACATTTTCAGAAGATAAAGTGCGCAAGCAATAAAGGATAAAGGTGGGAAATGGCTAAATGATAAATTAAGCCTGCGCCTTCAGAAGTGATGTCATCGCTACAAGCTCAGGAAAGGGTGTTATCTTGTCCCACACTCCAGAAATGGGAATTGCAAAGCACCTGAGGCCTTGAGTGTTGGAATAGCTCACTTACACAGTCCATGCCTACTAAAGGAAGCTGTTCGTGCTTGAGAAGAAAAAAATGAGTTTTCCATATAGATCAGCGACTTGGCCAACTAGTCGGGCACTTTTTTATAAAAGCACCAAATTTACGTCATTTTTTTACTATTTATTTATTTATTTATTTATTACATTTATTAATGGAGGAACAGCCGTGTCTCCATTGTTAAGGGCCGTCAGTAAAAAACACATTCCGCCATGTTAAAGTGATAAGGGGGGGGGTCATTCTAACAGCCATAAAATTGAAAATGTTTCATCAACCTTTCTGAAATTTACAGGTGCCAGAAAGAAATGTTTGTTTTACATTACCTGAAAATTTCAAGAACATTGGTGAAAGATTGAGGGAAGGAGAGCAGTTTAAGTTAGAAAAGGAATACAAACCTCTCTCCCTGCTTTTGTAAAATTTACTTCTGGGTTGAGACTTTTTGTGCTTTCAATTTGCATAATTTCTAGAGCCTTATTAAGTAATCCAGTGGTGGGGTCTTCTTCCTCCTTAACTGTAGTTGATGGAAAGCTTTTCGTTTTTTTAAAATTCCCTTTGGTTGACTTTTAAGGACTATTTTAACCTCTCATTCAAGTCAATGAGGCGGCCATCTTCCCTCATAACGCGACAATGACACACGCTCAGTAGCGTTGCTCTCCCCCCTCCCTCCTGCCTTAGAATGTGGGGTGGGTGAGTGAAATGGCCGCTGCCTCTAGCACAGACCTTTTGAGTGAAGAAGAAGAAGAGTTTCTCTTTTCTCTTCTGGAACATGCATTCCTTTGGCTCTGAGAGTATTTTGGGCTATCTTCATAAGGCCAGTTTGCTCTTTTGCTCCCTGGTGAAGCAGGGTGTGGTTCCTCTGGATCCATGACAACCTGATCTTCAGATCTCTCCTGGGAATAGGTAGCTATACCTTTCTTTCTATCCCCCCCCCCCACCCCATACACACACAGTGCTCCTTCCCTCTTTTCTAAGAGTTTGGTCCATACTGCTATAAGTTGAAAGCTTCAAACACTTCATTTAATTAGTTTGGGCCGGTGTTAAGTTTTAAGTACAACGTTGAAACCTTTCAAAGTGCTTCTGGGCCTACAACGCTGGTTTCGGCCTAGTCACCCTGTTTTTCTAATAAGGTTTAGAAACAGTTGAGCTGTCGTTTATTTTGCATAGTGTACACACGTGGATTTTCTTTCTAATCCTTACAGTCTACACAGGCTCCTTCCTTGATGTGTTTTTGGATGCAGACAAACCCTTTTTTGTTCCAGCAGGCCTTTGGCAAATAATCTGGACCTCTGTCTATACCTTTGACTTTTAAATTGTTATGTATTTAAAATGTTTTAAATGCTTTAATATTGAAAAGTATTTAATTATATTTTTAACTTTTGTATATTTAGGCTGACCATATGAAAAGGAGGACAGGGCACATGTAACTTTAACAGTTGTAGAGAAAAGGGAATTTCAGCCAGTGTCATTTGTATGCAATTGGTCCCTGGTGAAATTCCCTCTTCATCACAACTGTTAAAGGTGCAGGCACTATACTAGAGTGACCATATACAAAAGAAGGCAGGGCCCCTGCAACTTTAACTGTTGTGATGAAGAGGGAATTTCACCAGGAACTAATTGCATACAAATAACACTGGCTGAAATCCCCTTTTCTCTACAACTGTTAAAGTTACATGAGCCCTGTCCTCCTTTTCATATAGTATATTCCTATTTATAGGTTTTAGCTGTATATGTTTTAGTTGTGTAAGGCTGCCCTGAGGCCCAGCATTGGGCAAAAGGCAGGAGACTACTACTACTACTACTAGTAATGTTTCAGATTTCACTTCTGCATCTGATGTTCTTTTGCATTTACTTTTCTTTATAAACCATTCATATCTTAAGACGTCTTGTGTGGCATGTTTTCATTGGTTTAACAAGTTAAAAGGGGTATTCACTGTTTTCATGTAACTTCAAGAGTAACAGAGTAACAGAGTAACAGAGTCATGTAACTTCAAGAGTAACAGAGTAACAGAGTTGGGGAAAATCCTCAATCTCTTTGCTATCAGAGGCACTGAGTAAGGGACCCCTAGAGATAATTTAGACTGACCTCAACCACAAAACACTATTCCCCCTTCTGAAGAGATCTGGACCATAGACTACTAAAGACAAACAAAGTAGCAGGCCATAATAACAGTTCTCATGTGGCCATTTGCCTTATGAGGCAGGTACTCTGCAAGCTACCAAATGGAGGGACTAACAAGCCATAAAGTTGCCTGGCTGGGTCTGCCAGAAATCCACCCTCAACACTCCAGGAAGGTCCATGTTCTATAGCACCTGCTGTCAGATGAACTTGAGGGAATCCCACCCTCCACCCCTGGGTTTAATTTACTGGCTTCCCCTGGCTGGACCTTGCAGGAAACTATAGGGACAGACAGAGCAGGCATTCATAGCACACATAGAATTCTGAGACTGGCAAATCTAAAAGCAAGTGTGTTGCTTTTCAAGAACCAAGGAAATTCAATGGGTCTTACTTTTGAGTAAATATCTAGGGATGGAAATGCAGCCTGTGCAAGAACTGAGTAGGGTGACCATATTTGGGAAACCAAAAAAGAGGACACCTAGTGGGGGGGGGGTGGCAGGAAAATGGCTTTCTGGGGCCACCTTAAAGTCTCCAATTGGAGCGGAGGAGGGGAAAGCATGTCATTCTCACCCCCACCCCACTGCTCCAATCAGGCCTTTTTCTATAATGTCTGGGAATGACACATTTTTCCCTTTTAAGACCTTGATTGGAGCAGTGGGAGAGAATGACACACCTCCAGAAAGCATGTCATTCCCCCCTGCCACGCTAGTGGTGGCCTTAAAAGGGAAAGTGTGTAATTCCAGGTCATTATAGACTATTGCATAAAATCCCCCCTGACACCGAGGATAGAACAAAAACCAGGAGAAATCTGGGGAAATAATGACATTTTTTTAAAAAAATTATTATTGCATTTATATCACACCTTTTTTTCTGCCAAGAAACCCAAGGTGGCATACATAATCCTCCTCCTCTCCATTTTATCCTCACAACAGCAACCCTGTGAGGTGGGTTGGGCTGAGAGTCTGCAACTGGCCCAAAGTCACCCAATGGGTTTCCATGGCTAAGTGGGGAGTAGAACCCAGATCTCCCAGCTCCCAGTCCAACACTTTAGCCACTACGCCACACCCTAATGGTCACCCTAGAATTGAGCCATGCCAAGTTGGAAGCAGATCGGTTTGTGCCTTAATTTTTAGGATAGTTTTTTTAAAAGTTTGACTTCAATTTTTTTTCTAAAATTCAAGGCATGAACCAATCTGCTTTCAACTTGGCATGGCTAAAGCCTTACTTAAGAGGTACCATGGTGCCAAGTTTCATCTCTTCATCTTTACTTTCTTTTTTTTTAATGTACTGCTCAAGGCCCTAGACCCCAAAGAGGAGTATTCGGTTTTGAAGTTTTTAATGCGGTGGGAGAAGTGGGTAAAAAGAACATTGTGATGGCAGGTGATTTTAATATGGTATTAGACAAAGGGAAAGACAGGGATAATATATTAAGAGATCTTAAGAGTGGTGGGAGGACGGGGTTAAGCAAATTAATGGAGAGAAAAGAACTAATGAATGTTTGGAGGGTATTAAAAGGGGAAGAAAGGAAATATACTTTCTACTCACCAAGGTTGAAGAGTTATTCCAGGATTGATTATATTTTTGTGTCAAAGAATATGATGTCTAAACTTATAGATTGTACTATTGGGGTAATTAAAGTCCCCGATCACGCATTATTGACGATGGATATTAAAATGAAGAAGGATTATAAACAAGCTAAGAGATGGAGAATGGATACAAGGTTATTAAATAATAAAAATATAGTGGGGAAAATAAAAAAAGAAATGCAGGAAATATGGGAAATTAATGAAAAGGACTCAAACTCGCATGGGTTAATATGGAACACTATGAAGGCTGTGGTAAGAGGGATTTGTATTAGGGAAATGTGTACCCTAAGAAAACATCAGGAAGCACAAAATAAAAAGATTGAAAAGGAGGTAAGGGATTTAGAGGAGAAGCTAAGAGAGACAAAAGATAAACGCCTATTTGCCCAAATTCAAGCTAAGAAAAAGGAATTAGAGAAAGAAGAGTTAGAACAAGTCCAAAGGGATTTGCTATATTTAAGGAGGGATTTTTTTGAATATAGTAATAAAAATTCGAAGATGCTGGCTAGGTCCACTCAGTCAAAAAAGGCTAAGAATATGATAGGGACAATTAGAGACAAGACAGGGAAAAGTTGTAATTTAATGAAGGATAAATTAAATATATTTCAGGAATTTTATAGATCATTATATACATCAGATATGGGGTCACAGGTTAAGGTATTGGAATATATAGAGAGGAATTGGAAAATAAGATTACAGGGGCAATATAGGGATTATATGGAAGGATTAGTTACTGAGAAAGAAATAGAAAGAATTATTGATAAATTAAAAGGAGGAAAATCTCCGGGAATGGATGGTTTGGGGCTGGAATATTATAAGATTTTTAGAGGAATTTTAATACCAAGATTGAAAAAATTATTTAATAGCATAATAGAAGGAGGAAAGACCCCGCCATCGTGGGATCATTCCTTGTTTATATTAATCCCAAAACCAGGAAAGGATCTGACGGATCCAGCATCTTACAGACCAATATGTTTAATAAATCAAGACTCAAAATTTTTTACGGCAATAATGGCAAAAAGGATGGGTACGTTTATATATAAATATATTAGAAAAGATCAATGTGGATTTATTTCAGGAAGGCAAATGCCTAATTTAATTGGAAGAGTCTTAAATATAATTAACATTATTAAAAAAAGGAATTTAAAAGCAGGTTTGTTAGCATTGGATATATTCAAAGCCTTTGATTGCGTGGAATGGCCAGCACTTAAAACAATTTTGAAAACATTTGGGCTTGGAGAAAAATTTATGGGAGTGATGGGTCAACAGTATAAAAATAATAAAGCAGAAATAATGGTTAATGATGGGTTAACACAACAGATTACACTAGCTCGAGGAACTAGACAAGGTTGCCCACGTTCACCGATCTTATTTGCGATAGTGATAGAAATTTTGGCAAATGTTATAAGGGAGGATGTAAGATTGAAGGGGATAGGAGGGAAGGAGAAGATTAAAATGAATATGTTTGCGGATGACACATTACTGACATTAGAAGATCCCCTGAAGACTGGGGAGTTGATTAAGAAGCATTTGAGAGAATTTGGGGAGATTACTGGTCTACAAGTTAATTGGGGGAAGTCAGAAATGATGTTATTTAATTATAACAAAGAGGAGATGGAGGAAGGTAAAGTTAAGTTAGGTCTTAGGCTTAAAAATATAGTACGTTATTTAGGAGTTAATATTGCAAAAGATTTAGATAGGTTAGAGGAAATTAATTTTGCAAGTTTGAAAAAACAGGTAGGGGAAAAGTTAGAGGTATATAGAAAATTAAAACATTCTTGGTTTGGTAGAATAGCGGTTATTAAAATGAAGATATTACCTAAGATTAATTTTTTGTTTAGAATGCTGCCGATTAAAATATCAGATGTAGAGTTAAAGAGCTGGCAAAATATGATTAATGCTTATTGCAGTGGAGATAAGAGAGCTAGGATTAATAAAGGGTTATGGTATAAGACACAAAAGAAAGGTGGTTTGGGACTTCCAAATATAAAGAGTTATTATATTGCTAATCAGTTAAGATATGTTATAAATAGTATATTAGGGGAGGAAGACTTAGAATGGTTAGAAACGCAAACAGGGGAACTAGATTTCAAATTGCAAAATATATTTTTTATTAAAATTCAAAAGAAAGATTTGAGGGGACTGGACAACCCGTTGCTGAAAAACATTCTAGAGATCTGGGAGAAAGTTAAAGGAAAGTTAATGCCAGGAGACTCTCCACTCGCCCCAGTGGTAGTAGTGGGAAACTTCCCAAGGAATTTAAAAGTAGAGTTGGAAGGGAGTCTGAAGGATCAGGAAATTATTAAGTTAAGGAATTGGATGGAAAGAATGATAGATAAGGTGCAAATTAGAGAGTTGTTAAAAGGACAAAAGATAGCTTGGTTCAAATGCTTACAACTGGAAAAATGGACACAGGAATGGAAAAAGATAAATAAGAAATGTAGAAATAATACAAGATTTGAAGATTTAATTGAATCAAGAGGAAAGAAGGGAGTAATTAAAACTAGAAAAGGTTTGACTAGCGAAATATATAGAATTCTGATAGAGGATATCGAGACTCTCTTAAAATGATGTGGGAAGATGATTTAAAGGAACAAATTAATGAACATGACTGGGGGAGGATATGGGATGCAAGAATGTTAAAGCTTTTGTCAATTAGAATTAAGGAGAATTATTATAAGACAGTATGGAGATGGTATTTAACGCCGGTAAGATTTCATCAGATAGATAAAAAAGTGTCCAAGAATTGTTGGAGGGGGTGTCAAGAGGTTGGAACTTATTTTCATATGTGGTGGAGCTGTGAACACGTACAAAAAATTTGGGAAAGGGTGTTCAAAGAAATAAGTGAAATAATTGGAAGTAAACTGGAATTAAGCCCCAAGCTGGCTCTACTAGCAATATGGGATAAAGGAAATGAGAATATAAACAAGAGAGAATTGATAAACAACCTCCTGGCTCCCGTCAGAATAATGATTGCTAAAAACTGGAAAGGGCAAGGGATATATACTATAGAAGAATGGTATAAAGAAATATGGGATATGGCACTTAATGATAAGCTAATGTGTAAAATGAAAATAAAGGGGAATGTCCAGTAAGAATGATTTTGGAGATATATGGAGCCCAATTTTGGAATATGTATTAAGAACGGGGAAGGGGCAAATACCTTCAAAAGAGTCTTTACACGTTTGGAAAGAAGAATAATGTATAATTGAAGGTCTCCTGGGGGGAGGGGAGCATGGGGGGTATGTGGTTATGTATTGTATTTTATGTTGTTTTATGTTGTATTATGTTGAATTTTTTTTTTTTAAAAAAAAGAATTGGGTTTGAATTTAAAAAAAAATCCTAAAACTCAAGGCATAAACAGATCTGCTTCCAACTTGGCATGGCTCAATCCCTACTTAAGATCTACCATGCTGTCAAGTTTCATCCCTTTATCTTTAAAAATGATGGAATTGTAAGCATTTTAGTTAATTAAAAAAATTAAATTGAAGTTTTAAACATTTCTAAAAATCAAGGGATGAACGGATCTGCTTCCAACTTGGCATGGCTAAATCCTTACTTCAGAGCTACCATGGTGCCAAGTTTCATCTCTTTATCTTTAATTTCCTTTTTAAAACTTGTACTGCTCAAGGTCCTGGACCCCAAAGAGATTTCTGTTTGAACTTTAAAACATTCCTAAAAATCAAGGCATGAACGGATCTGCTTCATACTTGGCATAGCTATATCCCTACTTAAGAACTACCATGATGCCAGGTTTCATCTCTTTATCTTTAAAAATGAGGGAGATGCAAGCATTTTGGTTGATTTATTAATGTTAAAAGTGAGTTCAACACATAACACTAGTTTTGATTTTATATTGGATGTCAAGATGGTACAACATCCTGGCTGACGCTGGCTTAGTTGTCAACTGTATAATATCCAGTCATCCGTTACACACAGCTGTGAAATTCATTAAACAAAAAACCTACGGTTTACAAAAACAATGTTAAGGCTCTACAGTTCTTCTTCGTGGTCTCTGTGCATCACACATATGGGCTCGTGCCGACGCCGAGCCGACTTCCGGGAAACTTCCTAGCTAGCCTAGACTTTTGGCGGGAACCCCTCCCCCCACCATCCTATCGCGCATGCTCAGGGTTCCCGCCCTTGACCTACCTCAGTTCTTCTTCGACCGCATCGCTGTTAGCCTCGCGGGAGACTTCGTCCTTCACGTTCGTATAGTTTTTCTACAAAAAAAGAGAGATTAGTTATTTGTAGTTAGCTTAAACTGTTTATTAGTGATAGTTAGTTTAAAAAAAAAAAAAAAAAAAATTCTGTCCTATTGTTAGATAAGTATAGCGAGGTCGCCGCCTTATGGCGCAGACCGCTTTGTTCCGGCGCTGTTCGCGTTGTAGGGCAAAAATCGCCCTAACGGATGGCCATTCCCTCTGTCTAATTTGTCTCGGAGAGAGCCACATCGTCGACTCCTGTGCGCATTGCATGCGTTTTTCGAGACAAACCCGGCGTAATAGAGCAGACAGGCTGCGGAGTCTGCTGTGGACCAACGCCCTTTCGGCGGTAGATCAGCCCCGTCCCGCCATGCCGCAACGAAAGGCTTCTGGGGAGGGTACGCACCCCTCTAACCCAGCATCTCCGGGGTCCCCCTGCACAACGGTGGCACCTCCGGCATCGCCCCCTTCTTCCCCTCCACCGTCGAAGAAAGCGAGAAAGAGCAGGCCAACAAAACCTGCAAAAAAGCATTCTTCGACGTCGAAAGAGTCGACCTCGGCGTTACTTTCTTCGTCCTCTAAGAAGTCGATGGCGAGGCAGTCGTCGCAACCGAGACCGTCGTCGTTACCATCTTCGTCATCGATTAAAGTAGTTGCCTTGGTCCACAAGTCCTCCTCGGTACCGATGCAGCCATCGGTACCGAGGCACCGTACGTTGTCGGTGGGTTCGGCTTCACAATCCTCCCAACGAGCGGGAGCATCGCCGGTGGCCTCTGCATCTAAGGGGCACTCCCCATCGGTGTCGCCATTGTTGCGTACTCCATCGACGCCGAAGGTACCGGCGCAAGAGACTACTGCACTCTCGCCATCTCAATCTCTTCCATCGCCTGTTGTCATCGAGTCCGATGTCGAACATTCGATACCGACGGAGCTTCCGCAACCGATTCATCGCACAGACACCCATCGGCGTCGACAGCAGGGCTCTCGTTACCGATCCCCGCAATCTAGATCGCGATCTCGGTCGCGCTCCCGGTCCCGAGACTGGGATGTCTACTCGGACCGCTCTCACCATTCTTATCGTCGGGGGTACCAGTTCGACCCCTATACAGGGCGTAGGATTGCTGAGGACCAAGCACCACCGCCAATTCCACCACGGCGGACAACTTCATTGCGTCAATCCTCAGCTATGCAACAGGAGCGTACGGCCCTAGCAACATCTCATCATCAGGAATGCAGGCCTACTACATCGCGACATCGTCAATCCTCGCAATCCTTTGATGACTATGCTTCTGACACTTCATCGGCTCCATCACCCCGACCGTCAGAACCGTCTCCATTGGACACCGTCAGTACTGAAGAACGAGCTTCACCCACAATGGAGATGGGCAGCTTTTCAGAGCAAATGTTGAGACTCGCACAATCTCTCAACATTGACTGCCAGCAACCTGCAGATGATTCTGACGATGGAATTTATGATGTGATGTCCACCGAACCATCCCCGCAGCTAATTCTGCCAATGGTTAAAGCGCTGTTAAAAACAGTTAAACAATCGTGGGAGCATCCTGCCACTGTCGGCCCAACCTCCAAGCGCTTAGATGCCATCTATAAGGTCAAGCAAACGCAAGCGCCCTTCCTCTTCCAACACCCGAAACCCAATTCGGTAGTAGTGGAGGCCGCGCAAAGCAAGTCTGGGAAGACGCATTCCGCCCCGACTGACAAGGAGGGTAGGAAACTTGACTCCTATGGTCGACGCATTTACGCATCAGCGTCGTTGGGAATCAAAGTTACCAACTACATGGCGCTAATGGCACGTTACCAACTTTTTCTTTGGCAGAAGATTTCGTCTTTGACGGATTGTCTCCCAGATGACCAACGGGAGCTTGCGCGAGTCTTCCAGGCGGAGGCCATCAGGCTATCAAAACAAGAGCTGACCACAGCGCGACACCTGACCGACTGCGTCGCTAAATCGATGGTAGGCGCTGTGGCCTTACGCCGCCATGCGTGGTTGCGTTCCGCTGCTCTTCCGCAAGAAACCAAAAACCGAATTGAGGACCTTCCCTTTGACGGGGAGGGCCTTTTCAATACTGACACTGACTCCACTATGGACACTCTGCATAAGGCCAGGATGACGGCCAAGAAAATGGGGTTTCAGCCGCCTCAGCAGCCTTACCGCCGCCAGAAATGGTATAGGCCTGTCCCATACCAGCCGAGGCAGCAACAGGACAGGGCACCCCGATATCAGCCTGCCTCATCTCAGTCTTACCAACCTCGCAAATCCACGCCACGCTACCAGCAGAGCTCCAAGCAGGCTCAGCCCGGCAAGCGTCGTCTTTGACTTGACGCAGCCTTTATTTCTCACCAGCACAACCAAGTTAAGGCCCTTTCTGCAAGCCTGGGAGTCCATAACTTCAGACTCTTGGGTTCTACGCATCATCGCGGAGGGCTACAAGATAGAGTTCGAAGTTCCTCCTCCACTTGGCACCATAAAAATAACATCACCCTCGGTGACACTAGCTCAGGAGACTACCAACCTTCTCCGCAAATCAGCTATCACGAGAGTGCGAAGGTGCCATCTGCCGACGGGGTTTTACTCCCGTTATTTTACGGTGCCAAAACAGGACGGGGGACTTCGTCCCATTATGGATCTCAGGGGTCTCAACAAGTACGTACGACCCAAAAAGTTTCGTATGGTTACCCTAGCGACGGTTCTACCCTTGCTGAGAAAGGGCAACTGGTTTACGCTAATAGACCTGAAGGATGCCTACTTCCACATCGCTATTCATCCTTCCCACCGCCGCTATCTACGTTTTATCATAGGCGACCAGGCATTCCAGTTTTCTGTCCTTCCCTTTGGCCTAAAGTCTGCTCCAAGGGTCTTCACCAAGTGCATGGCGTCAGTGTGCGCACACCTGCGTTCACGCAACATCGACTTGTTTCCTTACCTGGACGACTGGTTGATCGTCTCCAACTCCAGGGCTCAGGCGAACGCAGACGTGCACGTGGTCATCTCGCTCCTGTCGTCGCTTGGGCTGCAAATAAATTACAAGAAATCCATCGTTCAGCCATCCCAAACAATCCAATTCATAGGAGTGACCCTCAGCTCCACCTTGGGAAGGGCTTTTCTTCCACCGGACAGGGTGGCGGACATAGAACAGTTAGCGACAGCACTGCAAAAGCAGCGCCAAGCAGCCGCATTCATCATTTTAAGGCTACTAGGGCTTATGGCGGCCTCCGTTTTCGTCGTCCGTTGGGCAAGGCTTCGAATGCGCCCCCTCCAGCAGTTCCTTCTCCGCCATTACTCACCAATGCAAGATCCACGACAGGTAATACTCACCGTACCACAGGATGTCAAGGACAGTCTTCAATGGTGGACGATCTCACGCAACTTATCCCAGGGCATGCCGTTTGTCACACGGGGACCATCTCGAGTGGTGACGACGGACGCATCACTAGAAGGATGGGGCGCACACTGCGGAGACCTAGTAACACAAGGAAAGTGGTCACCTTCAGAGACTCGTCTTCATATCAATATGCTAGAGCTACTGGCAGTGAAGAAGTCCCTGCAGGCCTTCTCTCCTCGACTTTGCGGGCATCATGTTCGGATTCTAACCGACAATACCACGGTCATGTGGTATCTAAACAAAGAAGGAGGGACGCGCTCCCATCGCCTTCTTCAGCTGGTGACGGAAATCCTGCAGTGGGCCATCTCACACAATATCCTCCTATCTGCTCTGCACATTGCAGGAGCACAAAATGCCATAGCAGACGACCTGAGCAGATCCTTCATGGACACGCACGAGTGGGAACTCTCCCCTCGTATCCTCAGCCGTCTCTTTGCCCGTTGGGGGACCCCCAACGTCGATCTATTTGCTACGTCTGTCAATGCAGTCTGCCCGGCGTACTGTTCCAGAGCAGGCATAGGAACGACATCGTTAGGGGATGCCCTTCAGTGGGACTGGTCAAGAGGGCTTCTCTACATCTTTCCGCCATTTCCAATGATTGCAAAAGCAGTGGCAATCATCAGGCGCAACAACTCAGACGTGATTATGATAGCGCCATGGTGGCCAAGGCAACCTTGGTTCACGTCTCTACTCAGACTAGCGAGGTCGGAGGTGTGGCATCTACCTCTTATCCCCGATCTGCTTTCACGGGAGAACGGGAGAATCCTTCATCCCGATATCCAGACACTACACTTGACGGCATGGAGAATCCGGCGTCTTGGAAAGACCTTTCCCTGCCAGAAGGAGTCAGGTCCATTTTAGAGGCATCTCGTAAACCTTCTACCAGACTCTCGTATGATAAAAAGTGGAAGCGTTTCCAAGAGTATGCAGTACTCAACGACTTTGATTCTTATACCTCAAATATGTCTAATATTGTCTCCTTCCTTCATTATTTGCACGACTTGGGACTGAAACCAGCGTCCATTCGTGTTTACCTGTCCGCCATTGTGGCCAACCATGGTTTGATAAATGGTTTTACGGTTTTTACTCACCCCATGGCCAGGGCTTTTTTGAAAGATTTGCATAATTTGTTCCCAACTATTCGCCCAGTGGTGCCCCAATGGAGCCTTTCAGTTGTGCTCACGGTACTTACTTCAAAGCCCTTTGAGCCTTTAGCAACGATAGATATTCGTTTACTGACGCTTAAAACTGTTTTTCTAGTTGCAGTCACATCGGCGAGACGTGTTTCTGAGTTAGCCGCTTTGTTGATAGATCCCCCCTATTTGCAATTTTTTAGGGATAAGGTTGTCCTACGGCCAGATCCAATGTTCATACCTAAAATTTCCTCCACGTTTCACATAAACCAAGACATTGTTTTACCCACTTTCTTCAAGCCTTCGTCAGACCCCTTGTCCTCAACCTTACACACTTTGGATGTTAGAAGAGCATTGGCTTTCTATAAGTCAAGGACAGAACTTTTTAGAAAGTCTCGTAACCTGTTCATTTGTTATGGAGGTATGCATAAGGGAATGGCGGTGTCCCGGCAACGCATCTCCAAGTGGGTTGTGGACACCATTACCCTGGCTTACCAGATTGTTAAAAGAGAGCCACCCTTTCGCTTGACAGCACATTCTGCAAGAGCGCAGGCGACTTCTTCAGCCTTGCTCCATGGAGCATCGCTTTCTGACCTCTGCAGGGCGGCCACCTGGACTAATGCTTCCACTTTTGTCAAGCATTATCGTTTGGATGTGAGGGCCAGACAAGATTCCTCGTTTGGTAGAGCGGTCCTCTCCTCCATTTGCCAGTGATCAACCAGCATGCCTACCCTCCTCCGGTAAGTCTCTGCTTGTTATTCGCCCATATGTGTGATGCACAGAGACCACGAAGAAGAAATGCAGGTTGCTTACCTGTAACTGTAGTTCTTCGAGTGGTCATCTGTGCAGTCACACAACCCACCCACCATCCCCTCTTGGCATCGCTGTTTGATAGTCAAGTTGGTTGCCATGCTCATTGATATTTGATTTACTATTGCCTTGGTTGCGAGGCCAGGCGGTCTCAGAGAACTGAGGTAGGTCAAGGGCGGGAACCCTGAGCATGCGCGATAGGATGGTGGGGGGAGGGGTTAGCTAGGAAGTTTCCTGGAAGTCGGCTCGGCGTCGGCACGAGCCCATATGTGTGACTGCACAGATGACCACTCGAAGAACTACAGTTACAGGTAAGCAACCTGCATTTTCCAACCAAGCACCAAAAAGCAGGGAAATTGGGAGTTAAGGCTCATAAGCCTTAACACCACATCCTCCCTAAGGAGGCAGAAAGTGCAAGTGAAATTCTCATTCTCCCAAAGCAGATAAACCATGAGGACAGGGTGGAGAATATGATATGCAGAGGTGACTGTGGGGTTGTGGAAAAATGATAACGAACAACTTAGGGCCACCTACTTCTCTTTTTTTGTTTAGAGCAGCCCTTCCCCAACCTGGTGCCCTCCAAAGGTGTTGGACTACAACTCCCATCATTGCAAGTCAGTATGTCCCATGGTCAGGAATGCTGGGACTTGTCATCTCAAAAATCTAGATATTCAATTTGATCTGTAGAGGTGACTGTGGGGTTGTGGGAAATGATGATGAACAACTTAGGACCAGCTACTTCTCATTTCTTAGAGCATCTCCTTATGTTGAGAGTTGCAACCGAACACATCTGATAGGCACCAGGTTGGGGAATGTTGTTCAAGAACAAGGGAAGGCAGAATGTAGATCTCCAGATGTTTGGAATTCAACTTGAAAAAGCCCCTATCAGCATGGGCAGTTATCAGGAATGCCGCGAGTTGATGTCCAAATCATCAGGATAGATCTATTTTCTGCCCACATCTGTACTAAAGTATGATGTTTTCCAGCATTAAGATATGTGATCAATCAAGGAACTACAAAAGAGCTGCATCACTTCAAATAAACTGTCAAAACCAAATGAAACAACAACGAATGAATCTTGAACACCTAATCCAGATAGCCCTTCAGACATCAACATTAGTTTTCAACTCATGGCATAGGATGTCTGTTTCTTGAATATCAGATAAAGGATTTCTCTTACTTGTTCAGCAGTGTGAGATCAAAGGCAGAGCTACCACCTAATACTTTCATGCGTAAGTATTATTTTAAAATTAAGTATGAATTGATTTTTGTCTTCCCCATAACACATAACATGGGAGTTACAGTGCAACACATCTTCACAAGGTTGTAAAACCGTAGGCTGACCATATGAAAAGGAGGACAGGGCTCATGTAACTTTAACAGTTGTAGAGAAAAGGGAATTTCAGCCAGTGTCATTTGTATGCAATTAGTTCCTGGTGAAATTCCCTCTTCATCACAACATTTAAAGTTGCAGGAGCCCTGCCTTCTTTTGTATATGGTCACTGTAGTATAGTGCCTGCAACTTTAACTGTTGTGATGAAAAGGGAATTTCACCAGGAACTAATTGCATACAAATGACACTGGCTGAAATTCCCTTTTCTCTTCAACAGTTAAAGTTACATGAGCCCTGTCCTCCTTTTCATAGGGTCAGCCTATAAAACAGGCAACTTTATTCAAGTAAAAAAAGGGGGGAAGAGAGATGGAGGAGGGGGTGAAAAGCTAAAGGTACAAAAAAGAAAGCAATCTTTATTAATAACAGGCTGATTACAAAAAAGCCAACAGAGAAGGGGGGGATAGAGAGAAAATCTTAAAGTCAGCAACTAAAGGTATACAATAAAAGGCACATTCTGGCACAATATGGGACCCAGATCTGTCAAAGGTGTAGGGTATAATGCCTTTAATAATTAAGTGGAACATGTGGACACATTTTCATTTTAACTGGGAAGTTGGGATTTGTAGTTTTGTTGTTGCTGCTGCTGTTGCAATGGATATATGTGATCCTCCTTGCTGTCTGGCAAGGTCATAGCAGGTTGTTTGCTACACATAACACATACCGTATGTGAAAGTGTCTTGCACATGACACTGAGCAGATTAGGCTGAGAGTTTGTGCCAGCTCCAGATTTTTGCATGCCTTTGCGCAAGATACCCTCAATAAGCCCCTCGCTCAGTGAATCTTTTTCCTAACCCCCAATGCTGCCACTGCTATTTCTTCTCCACATCTTTCTCCTTGCTTGTATAGCTCCTCCTCCTCCTCCTCCTCCTCCTCCTCCCCACTGTCATTGCCTGGCCAGAGTGAGAGGTGGGTAAATGTAGGGTAGGCTGACCAGATAAAATCCAGGACAGGGCTCCTGTAACTTTAACAGTTGTAGAGAAAAGGGAATTTCAGCCAGAGTCATTTGTATGCAATTAGTTCCTGGTGAAATTCCCTCTTCATCACAACAGTTAAAGGTGCAGGCACTATACTAGAGTGACCATATACAAAAGAAGGCAGGGCCCCTGCAACTTTAACTGTTGTGATGAAGAGGGAATTTCACCAGGAACTAATTGCCTACAAATGACACTGGCTGAAATTCCCTTTGCTCTACAACTGTTAAAGTTACAGGAGCCCTGACCTGGATTTTATCTGGTCACCCTAATGTAGGGTGACCCTATGGAAAGGAGGACAGGGCCCCTGTATCTTTAAGAGTTACATAGAAAAGGGAATTTCAGCAGGTGTCATTTGCAGGCATGCAGTTTCTGGTGCTGCATGCATACAAATGACACCTGCTGAAATTCCCTTTGCTATGCAACTGTTAAAGATACAGGAGGCCTGTCCCCCTTTTTGTATGGCCACCCTAGGTGAATGTGCAGGTTGCAAAGGTTAAAGAGGAGGAGGAAGTCCAAGGAGCTCTTGTTAGTGTGCTCCTGCTGGAGTTTGGGCCCTTGGCAGGTGCCCATCCATGCTTACCCTTGACAGCAGCCCTGCTGAGTGACTTTCCTTATGCCACACCATAACATCTGAACCTGGGCTTTCCACATCCAAACTACACTCAAGCTATTACACCACTGCCTAGCTTTGCTTTCTGCACTGGAAAAGTGGATGTAAGACAAAGTTGTGTGTGCTGTGATTCTACACAAGATCAGAATGCATTATTGAGTGCAAATTTAAACTCCCTAAGAATCTCTGCTTTCATTTCCCCCCTAGAACTTATGGTTTTGAAGATCTGCTTGAAAGTCAGTGCCTGATGACATCTCAGAAGATGGAAGAGCTGCTGTGTAGGATTACGAGTGATCAAGGGGTGGCATTTCATGGCTCTGCATAGCCTCCACTCCCAATATGATCACTAGCAAAGAAAAATACAGTGTGCAAATAGTAATTTAAAAAATGGAATTCAGTTATGGAAGATATAAGAAACTATATAAATGTTCTTAGTTTTTTGTAAGTTATACAGATTGCTGAATCCGACTTTTCTAGGTGCAGAATTGTATTGCTTCAGAGAAGGAGGAACTATTTTTTTTAATTAGTTAGAAACATAGGAAGTGGCCTTATACTGTGTCAGGCCCTTGGTCCACCTAGCCAGTGTTGTCGGCACTGACTGGCAGCAGCTCTCCAGAGCTTCAGGCTGGAATTTTTCCAGCCTTACCTGGAAACACCATGCACTCTACCACTGAAGTACAGCCCTTCCCTATGTCAGAGGATACATGCCCCTGACATAGATGTGTATGCTAATTATGCTAACTGTGACATGGATTTTAAAGATGTTGAAGACTTGGTTATATGCCCTGCCATACCATGTCCCAGTGTGTGTGTGTGTAGCTAATAGCAGTGGTCCTTGTGGATTTTAAATAGGAAGGAGGGACCTCTGGAGTTTTGCATATTGTTGTGAATCAGAGTCAACAGGCTCAGGGGCTTACTGAAGAGATGCATTAATAAAATGCAAATAAAATAAAATACAATTTACAAAAGGACCATGTATGAGGTAGTTTTGAGAGATTTGATTAATGTTTTTACCTTCCCTGTTAGTGCTTATTCAGTAACCATCACAATTTTAGCCAAATAAACTCTGAGGGAGGTCACGGCACAGAGGAAAGAATAATTCCCTCAGTTACACAGCGTCTCTCAAGGCTATAATTGCAGTGGCTGAAATAATTGCTGTGGCTTGTAGTTACTCACTACATTCTTTGATGAAGAACAAGAGGTTCAAAACATTTCAGTGTCAACGTGGTTTTGATTTGTTTAACCTGTTGATTTGTTTTGCTTTCACACCCTCTTCAGAATGCTGTATCGAGCATTCAGGACTCCTTGTGAAGAAAAACAAAGTTGTGTGGTGGAGAGACTCCTGCTTGTTCCTAAGAAACGGTCATAGATCACCAGTTGGGTCCAATGGCAAGAATTTGTATAACTTGAAGAAGTTTATTTACCTAATTAGGCTGATATATTATAAACAGGCTGCTGACCTGCAGCTTTTTGAGTTGTCAAAACTTAAGTGGAGAATTGTATCAAAATTTGTACAATTTGTTAAAACAAACACATGTGGCAAGTCAGTAAACATAGGTTTTGCCATAATTAGTCTTGACTAGTTGGTATTTACGGCTGAGTGATAGAGAATGTCTACAATTGTTCAGCCTCCTTGTTTCCCTTATGGTGCAATTCTTTCTAGAGTATGTAATTTTAGATTGCAAATGGGGCATTCCATGCTTGGATGATCCCCCTGCATAATGTAAAAACAAAAATAAAACCCTTCCCGTACATGTAAAGGTAGCATGACAGTTTGTAAAATTTTGTCCTAGCTTGTTTTCTTTCCTTGTGTAGTGACTTTGGGTTCTTTGTTTTTGTTTGTTTTAAGTAGAACATTAACAACAATACAAACCCTCCCTGGCTATCTAAAGTGGTAAACTCTAGAAAAAGCTGGACCACATGCTATTTTCGCCTGCTGGAGTTGGCTGACACTTATAACTTTAATTGTGAGGACCAAAAGGAAAGTATTTCTCTTCAGCATTTCAGCATTGACTCCGTAAAGATGGATTTTAAATGTCCCACCTGAGATATTTATTTATTGCATGCAAGTTTTGCCTGAATGCAGTGTTTGACTGCTTGAGGCTATGACAACAATAGACATTGACCTTAGTCACAAAGTGCGTTAGGCCATGAAGAAAAAAAATTACTGAGGCAAGAATGCAAAGGTTGGGAATGGCAATTCATTTTCAAGAGAATTGAGGCATGGTTTCTCTTGGAGTACACACTCATTTCCTTTGGTCTACTTTTGCTTTTGGCCAGTTTTTTAAAAGCAGTGCAAAACCTGCGAATGGAGATGACAGCGGGCACTCTACAGGCAACAATGTTTCTACCACACAGCCTCCAACTCTTTGAAGAAAGGAAAAAAAGTATCATCTGTTTCTACTCAAAGTTTCAGCTATAACAGATTGGGAGATCTGATGCCTGTTGTCTTAAGATGAGTATTTTGGTGTGGGAAGCTGAATCAGCTAAAGCAGCAGCTGGCAAAACAAAATAGCAAGCATGCATTGAAGCATTTGTCTTGTTTGTTTTTTAAAAATAGCTGCCATGTGAGGTCACAATTGTGCGACTATCACCAAGAAATTTGGGAGCCAGCAACAAGGGCTTTAAACATAAAGTATATAGACCTGTATGCAGAATATGTATGATTCTTGTAGCAGTAATATGAGAAAGTTGACTTCCTCTCTCTTGTGGGGATGGGGGCAATTAAGTGGGGAGTTTCTTCTATGTGTAGATATTTTGCACTACTTGCTAATGCAGTATTTGGGGACCCTGAGCTGTCTCAGAAACCTATTGGGAGTTCTTCAAATAGTGGTAATGGTGAAAAAGTCTCTCTGAGGCAGATTGCCCGGCAGTACTTCTCCTTTCAATAATGCACAGCTGCAGGAAAGTGTTGGATGTCTTCTAGGTCATGAGATGACAATATGGCAAAACATGCCTTGCCAGTGTTCTGTGTGAATTGTGTGTTCCCTAGAATCCTCTTCCAGTGCATTGGGAAGTTCCTCAGAAGATGTCAATGTTGAAAAGGTTCCCTGAGGACAGAGACTTTGAAAACAACTGTGCTATTAAATAGAAAAGGGACTTTGGAATCCCTTCTCATTAGTTGGTAGATGCACAAGATTGCTACCATTTTAAGCAATGCGTTCTGGCATCACTTGAACTGGCAGGAATGGGTTTAATTTTACTGTAATACTTTTCATTTCTATATGGTCAAGCCTTGGTGATGTGAATTCTTTAACCAAGGTGTCCCCACAATTATTTTGAAAGTTGACTCAGTTGCTTATGTTCCCATGAGCCATCCATTTTTTAGCATGTAAGTGTAGATGTGATGAAGCCCATGGAATATTTGCTTGCTGCCTTAATCTGAGGCAACTGGCCTTGTGAAGCTGCCTGTAACTTGCAGAACATGCAGCAAGCATTGCATTGCATATAGGGCCAGTGAACCTAGGCTGCAACCTTCAAAAAGCTTGCAGAGCAGACTCACCCACCTCAGATTACCTAATCTTACAATTGGCTGTGAATTTCTTGTATGCCTCAAGCATCTAATGCCATGTTTTGTTTGAGCCGCGTACCAAAAATTGATATATAAATTTGGCCCTAAAATAGTATTTATTTATTTGTTTGTTTGTTTGTCTGTCTGTCTGTCTGTCTGTCTGTCTGTCTGTCTGTCTGTCTGTCTATTTATTTATTTGTTACATCTTTACACTGCCCATCAGCCAAAGCTCTCTGGGCACTGCACAATTAAAACCATAAGAATAACAATATAAATTTAAACATTAAAAAGTGAAAAAGGCAGTGTAAAACAAGCTACATTAAAAACCAGGGAAAGCCTGTGTAAAAAAAGTAGGTCTTCAGGAGATTAAAGAAAAGCCGTCAATATTCTTCCTATGGGAAAACAGGCAAGGCAGTGGATGGCTGGATGTTTTCTGGCTACCTGCTCTCTTTCTGTCTCTGTTACTTGTTTGTTGTCTATATTGGTTTGTTTCTGCACTTGGACTGGCTCTCACAATCCAGTGAAGGTGCAGACAAAGATACATCTGAGTGGTTCTACTTCTTGCCTTAGAAGTCTCAGCCATAACACCATGGGCATGGGGAGGAGGGAAGGACGATAAATAGAAGCACAACTCAGCTGAAAGTAAGTACTGTGTTAAACTTTCCCCTGCTATTTCCTACGAAGCAAAAGGTCTTGTTGGCACAGTGGCCTCTTCCTCCTTGTGATACTGGAATCTTACATGCAGCACTCATAGTGGGAACCTCCATGGCTCAAGGCAATTTTCACACAGGATTTTATATCCTTTCTCTAGCTGGGACCTTATCCAAAGCCAACCTATATGGTGCGTCTATAGGTCAGCTATAGACCATCATATGAGGCTTTTGGAGATCAGCTGACAACCTGCTGAATCACCCAATACTCCTCTATTTCAGCTACCTTTATGATTATATCGCATAGTTCAAAGGACATTGTCTTGCTGGAATCTGTATTGATGTATATACTTATGTCTATAGCTATAAAGTTGTCCAATACCTGCCTGCAGCTGCCTTCATCTAGGAGCTTGTGGAGTTCCTGTAGTACTGCCTAAATCCTCCCTACATTGGTAGAATTGCCAAAAGGAATATAACCATGGCAACATTTCCTTTGCTGGGATAATTCCCCTATGTGGTATAGAGGCTTGCCTGGAGCAAATATATTATTTGCACCATCCATAGAAACATAAGAAGATAATGTGCATTTTTTTTTTAAAAAAACCCCCAAAAACCCAAAATACATACATCTCTGATCATTTTTGAAAGCTTTCATTCATCTATTCATTTTCCTTTGAAACATTTTCCTTTCAAATACATTAAAATGCTTGAGTTTTCCAAGTATGTCTCACTTTGGTTTCAGTAGCATGATACAAATTTGAGCTGGAAAGTGCTATTTTACTATAAGAAAAAGGAATGGGAAATAATGAACAGAATCCAGAAATAAAGCCCTTCTCCTTCTCCTGCATCTAAGTGCATCTAAGCCAAGTGCATTGGCTTAGATGCACTGAACAGGAAGCAATAAAAAGGACCTGTAAGGTAGGCCTGGACTATTATCCCTATGTTATAAATAGAGGGCTGAGGCTTAGGCTGCCTCTACACCAGATGTTTAAAGCTCTTTGAAGTCTCATTAAAATTTTTACCTCTACAAGAGTGGAGCGTAAATCGGGAGTTGAGATGCGTTTTCTCTCTGATTATGCGCATTATCGAATGTGCGTTAAATAGCGAGTTTTATTTTGCTCCGGCTGTTAAAGCGCATTTTGACAATGTGAACAAGCGATTCTCCGCATTAACTACTTGTAAAGCGCATTACAAACAACTGGTAAGGCCACCAGTTGTGCGCTCAATTATCTCTTGCATACAAGCATTTACGATAAAGCGCTTCAGCAATTATGCGCATAATCGGCTAACCAGGTGTCAAATGGAATCCATCTAGAGGGGGTCTAAGAGAAAAGTGGCTTTCCTGCAGCCACACATTGAGTTCATTGCTGAAACAGGATTTGGACCCAAACTGTCTTGGATAGTATCTAGCTCATAGCACCAGCTATCAGGAAGACTCAGAGGCATTTTTTTGTGGGGTGTTGCCCAGGTAACTATCATGTAAGTGTCTTTTGGTTTTGTAATGGTATATGTTGCTGTTAATATCTTCTCTGCCCCACCCCTCTCCCCTCCCACAACAGATCTGCAAGCATTATAGTCATATATTGGAAAAGCAGGCCTGCCCGTCAGGAAAGATGCAGAAAAGGGATTCATTAGATTTGTGATAAGAAAAACAGAGAGAATGAGTTCCGTAGCACTTAATTTGATGCATGCAACATGCTAGAAAAGTTACTGAAGATTTTATGCTTCATGCCTCAGAGGCAAAGAAAAGGTATCGACAAGCAAATGCATTATTTTAATCTCTAGACAGTAGGCATTTTATTGCATGCAGCTTTTTATTCCTAGTTTTATTTCCTTCAACAAGAAAGTGAAAGCTAAGCTAAAATAGTTTTAAAACCTTAGATGACAGTATGCAGCTCTAGTTAAAACAACTTAACTTACCATTTTAAAAAAATCTGATCCTTAATTTTAAAACTTCATTGCCTACAATGCAGCCATCTCTGAACGCTCTGAGCAGGAGCATTTAATTGCACGGAAACTGCCTCCGTCTGATCACTTGCCCCTGTCATGGGCGTAACATGGCATCATTCTAGCCCCTGGCACAAAGAGATTTCATACCTGTCTGTCTTACAAATAGCACTGCTGGTGTGCAACTTCTCTATGCCAGTCACTAGAGTGGCAAGATTGCCATTGTCATAATCTGTAGCACTGGCTAAGGGAGTCATAATACACAGGCCATTTTCAGCAATATCTGCAGGATTCAAGTAATGTGCGCTCTGGTTCAAAGGGCCAAAACAGACATCCTTTAAACCCGTATCTAGCAACAATGTATTTCCCTCCAATTTTTACTGTAGTGTAGATGCAGTGCCCCCTGACCTGGATTAGGACCCTAGTATGGGAGAGTAGAGGGCTTTAGCCTTTTCCCCCATGCTAGGGTACTGATCCAGATTGGAGAGACCTGTGCCTACTCTGGAGTAAAAACAAAAAGAAAAAACACATAGCTTCTAGACATAGGTTTAAAGGAAATCCTGCTCCGTCCTGAAATGCCCGTAATTGGATAACAAACAAACTTCTTGGTGTTGCAGAACGCTTTTAAAAGCAATCTCTAGCAGTCTATTTTTAGATTACACTTTATCATGTTAAAATTAGCATAACACTTCCAGTTTTAAATAAATGTTCTTTCTGTGGCATAGAAAGGTTTAAGGTAAAGTGCTTTCTAATTCCATAACTTTGTATTGTTGAGCTAGGAGTATTTGCTAATTTCAGTCATTATTCAGCAGTGTCATGTCCAGCATTCTTATCCTAAAATTTATACTCAGAATTAAGTCCCACTAAGTTCATTGGTACTTGTTTTATAGGGGGGGAAAAATCCAGAACTGCAGCCAGAGACCCAGTGCTCAAGCATAGCGGATGAAGTGGTAAAGCTGTTCATGGATTCCACCATTTCATACTGTAGGAATGTATGCATGCGGTGGTAGTGAGGAATTCCCAGTGATGTGGGACAGAACATTTTCTAGACTTTTACTTTCCCATGGAAAAAAATCCATTTCATAAGTTCATTGGTAACAATGAATGGGATGCCAATTCCAAATACAATATTAGGCAAGCTTGGCAGTTTCAAAGTTGTAATTAATGTTTTCAGATGATTCTGCCTAGCAAGTATGTGAGAGAATACATATATGTCATTGAAATACATATATGTCCCAGTGTGAAATGTAACTAATAAAAAGTGACAGTGAAACCAAAGGTACCCCAACAACTATGGTGGAAGAGAGTGGAACTGTTGAAATATTTATTTTTATTTAATTAATTATAATATTTCTATACCATTCCATATCTAGACAGATTCCAGAGTAGTGAACAATAAAAGAAAAAAGGAATAAAACAAAATACTAACAGTTTTAGCAGAATTAAAAACAGAATACCAATAAAAACTGTTGCTGGTCAATAGGGGAAGACTTGTTGAAATCTGAGCAGTTGTGAGCATCTCATGCCCAATTGTTTGGGTTGCTAAAATTAATTTGTCCAGTTTTCCACAACCTGGTGCCCTCCATGCTGCTGACTGAAGGATGCTGGGAGTTGTTGTCCAGCATATCTGAAGGGAACCATTTGCTCCTAATTTGCATCAGAAAAAAATCCAATTCAAAATGGGAACTGGATGTTTGAATGTTCCTCCATTAGCACAAAACAAATCTCCTACACTTGGAAAAGTAGATGTTGGGGAACAGTTCTAGCCTCATAGCTATGCTAGTTTTGTACGTTCTCACCCCCCCCCCCGAAATTTAACCATGTGATCCCTACCTGCAGGCTGAATGGGTGCAGTTCCAACAACAAGTTTTACCAACTAATTAGCTGTTTATGTGAACCAGGCCTTAAAATGACAAACTCTCAGTACTTCCTTTGTGGCATACAGCTAAGCATTCTTCCTGTACCCATTTGGCCTATTCCATTCCTTCCCAACTCTGCCCTCCCCAAATGCCCAATCCTCCTTTAATATGGAAGAAACCTTGCCTTTGCTACCCAGTGACTTTACCAAGATTAAGTGATTCTCCTTTCTGTTACCCTTCTTGCTGCTTGTTTCAAGCTCCACCTGCTGTTATGAAACTGAAATGTTGGAGTGGCGTAGAAAGGAAGGGATTGTTTCTCCTGGAGCTCAAACACAGTGGCTGCTTATGAATCATTGAAAAAGAGGGAATACATTACTACAAAAGGGCACAAATGATAGAAATTTGCATTAAATTTGCATATGCTGATTTACATGTGTAGATGCGTATTGAGAAAGAATGACTATAATATAAATAGAAATATCATACATCTTACGATAGTGAGGAACACTGTGACCAGGTGACCTATGCGTTGTCTGCTCAGTCTGCTGTCCTAACTGTTGATGGGCAACTTCAAGGCCCCTGCTGGCTCTCCTTTCTTTAACTTTAAATCGGACTTGGATTAGACAACCCTTCAAATAAAGGATTGTCCTCTGTAAAGTAGGACACATGGCCATCCTGGGCTCAAGTCTTGATAGAAAGAGCAGCAGAATTTCCCATAGTCTGGTGATAGACTGGAGTTCTAGTGCAAAGGTAAGGGAATGCAAGGGGAAGGCTAAACATGGGGTTAGCTAAGCAACCCTTATTATTATTATATTTATTTGTATCCTGTCTTTTGCCCAATGCTGGGCCTCAAGGCGGCTTTATAAAATTAAAACATATACAGATAGCTTTGTAAATTGGGATAATCCTAGTTGTAGAGATGAGTATGATTTAAACATACCAAGAAGAAGGGAAATATTTGAATTGCACCAGGCCAAAATGGACTAGTAAGTACATTGGAACTACTTACATATCTGTTACTCAATTATATTTTTCAGTTAATGAAAAATGTAGAATATTAGCCACTCACAAATTCTGACAATGATTTTCTGCCAAGTACTCTAACCCCTCTTTATAGCAACCCATTGTATGTCTCCCACCTTCCTCAGGAACAATATATAACATGTATCAATCTCCTGATTTGATCGCTCAATAGTGTGCATTCTTACAGCATGGACAGGAGGAAAACAATTATTTTTTTCAGTCACATGCAAGCAACTGTAGGAATATTTAACTGGAAAGGAGAGAAGAGGAATTCAATAAAACTACAGCTGGCCATGCAATATTTGAGGGTTGGTTTCCCTCTCAAACAACCCCTGCTGCCTGGGTTTGGACAACACGACAAACCCTGGCAACCTCCCACTGAGGGTTGAATATTTGAAATGGCTGCCAGTATGCACCTCAGAACACCAAATAAGCCACGGTGGGCTGCACTGATCATATGAACTGGCCTAGTATAGGCTGACCATCTGAAAAGGAGGACAGGGCTCATGTAACTTTAACAGTTGCAGAGAAAAGGGAATTTCAGCTGGCGTAATTTGTATGCAATTCCTGGTGAAATTCCCTCTTCATCACAACCGTTAAAGTTGCAGGCACTATACTAGAGTGACCAGATACAAAAGAAGGCAGGGCTCCTGCAACTGTAACTGTTGTGATGAAGAGGGAATTTCACCAGGAACTAATTGCCTACAAATGACACTAACTGAAATACCCTTTTCTCTGCAACTGTTTAAGTTATATGAGCCCTGTCCTCCTTTTCAGATAGTCAGCCTAGCCTAGTATCTCTCACTTATGATAGCCACAAACCATGTTACTTAGGTGGGGAGAGGGAGAAGGGGAGGGAATCTGCATAGGGAATCTGTGAAGTAGTTTTAGTTGTTATTTGAGCACACAGGAGATGTCATGGGTGAATTTCCCTTGGAGGCGACTTCTGGTTCTTCCCTTAACCGGATGGTTCCTGGCGGTAGTAAATTCCTCCCTGAGTGGTACCATCCTCTTTAAAAGAGGCAGTAATCTGACTACTCCAGAAAAGCCTAAACTTGACCCAGAGCACATTAAGGCTGAATTTGGACAACACGATAGTCAATGGTGGGGTAATAATTAACTTTACAGTTGTTCATCTAGGGGGTACTCCCCACACAACATGGCAATAAATAATCAACTGTGGTGTGGATTAGGATCAGCGCTGAGTTGACTATGGCAGCATTCGGATGACACGATAGTCAATACAACTGATGATTGTTTCCCCCTCCCCAGTTGCTTATTGTGTCGTCCGAATTCAGCCTAACAGTTATAGGCTAACATCTCCTTCCTGGGCAAGGAGCTTGAGCAGGTGGTTGCAGGACAATTCCAGGAACTCTTGAATAAAATGGATTATTTAGATCAATTTCAATTGGGCTTCAAGACTGGTTTTGGAATGGAAACTTCCTTGGTCACCCTGTGAGATGACCTTTGCTGGGAGAGGGACAGGGGGAATGTGACCCTGATGATTGTCTTGGACCTCTCACAGCTTTCAATACCATCGACCATGGTATATTTCTGGATATGTTGTCGGGAGTTGGAGACACTGCGTTGCAGTGGTTCTGCTCCTACTTGGATGGCCAATTCCAGAAGGTGGTGCTGGGGGATTATTGCTCAGTGCCATGGCATCTAGGCCATGAGGTTCAACAGGGCTGTATTTTATCCTCTATGCTGTTCAACATTTGCATGAAACCGCTGGGAGAAGTTGCAAGTAATTATCATAGGAGACTAGCATCCTGTTAGGAATATTTCTGCAGACATCTCTTATCAACCCCTTCAAGAAGACCTTAAAAAACAACACAGGCTGAAATGCGTTGGGCTTTGAAATAAAGTATTTTAGCATCCTGAGAATTTGCTTCTTTCCTTTTTTTGTCCTAAGTTGGATGCTCTCCTCCTTTTGGTTTTTCTGTTCTGAATCAGTGCCTGGGCACAGTAATGGACTGGATGAGGGCCATCAAACTGAGACTCAATCCAGACAAGACGGAGATACTGTTAGTGGGTGGCTCATCTATCCGGCTAGGTGCTGTTCAACCTGTTCTGGAGGAGATAGCACTTCCCCTAAAGTGCTCTTGGATCCAGAACTGTCACTTGAGGCGCAGGTGAACTCAGTATCAAGGCACACTTTTTAAAGCTTAGGTTGATATACCAACTGCACCATTATCTGGACAGAGACAGTCTAGCTACAGTTATCCATGCTCTGATAACCTCTCATCTAGACTACTGCAGTATGTTATATGTGGGGCTGTCTTTGAAAATGGTCCAGAAACTTCAACTGGTACAAAACAGGGCAGCAAGATTATTAACAGGGACTGGCCAACGAGACCACATTATGCCAGTCCTTTTCCAGCTTCACTGGCTGCCAGTCCAGGTCTGGGCCCGATTCAAAGTGCTGGTATTAACATTCAAAGCCCTAAACAGCTCGGGGCAAGGTTATCTGAAGGAACACCTCCTCCCATATATACCTGCCCAAACCCTAAGATCATCTTCAGGGGTCCTTCTCCATGAGCCCCTGCCAAAGGAAGTGAGGCTGGTGGCTGCCAGGAGGAGGGCCTTCTCTGCAGTGGCACCTTGGCTGTGGAATGAGCTCCCTAGAGAGGTTCGCCTGACACCTATGTTATACTGTTTTCAATGCCATGAGAAAACCTTTTTTTATTTCATCAGTATTTTAACAGTTTACGATTTTAGGATTTAACTTTGCTCTTTTAAATCTGAATTTTGAATCTGTATACATCTCTGCATTGCTGCTCAGTTTTATCCTGGTTGTGCTTTTATAGTGTACTTTTAAATTGTGTTTTTATATTGTGGTATAGCTCCAGCTATTGGGTGGTATGGAAGTGCAATAAGTAAATAATAAATAAAATGAGTTGGACCCCCCCCCCCTCCCCAGTTCATATCTTGGCCACTGCCAAATTGCCAAATCAACGTGCAACGTGATCAGGAAAATTCCTCAAATTAGCTGTTGTACTGGTGCATTGTGAATGAGTGGCTGGAAAAGAAGGCCACTTGCAGGCTACATACACTTCGAGGAGGTGGACCTATTGCAGAGAAGAGGTCACCAGCTGCATTTTGCTCATCACCTGACAGAAAATGCCACACCCATTGGATACAGGTGCCATGTACAGGAGTTGGCATTTATCATTCTGCCAGTTAAAGTATATATATGTATGTTTGTGTGCGTGTATATATAGGGAATCCCGAGGAATGGGTAGCGTATAGGCCTGTATGGAGACCGAGTACAGTGATATTTCGGAATATGTAGAGCTGTCAAAAGGCCCTTCATTTATTGCGCTGTTGCAATAAATGCTAAACTTTGTGTAGAAGTGAGAGGCTTATAAGCATTTATTGCAAACTGTCTGAGATGTTTCTTAACTCAGAAGTTTTATTTCACTTCTTTCGGCATTCAGGCAGTATTGACCTTTTTTGCAGTGGTGGTAAGAAATGTAACCCTTGTGATTATCCTCATACTTCCAATTGTGGACCCCTTCCTACTAGTTTTGAGCCGCCACCACTCAATTCTGGACTTCACACAGGTACGTTAAATGGACATGGCATAAAAACAAATCTAAAGTTGCCTGTTGCTTGTGTTTTGGCTTGAACTATTGACCTAGAAGTGAAACACTTCATATTCCATTTCTTGTCTCCTAAGTCAGCTGCTCCCCTGATATAGCCATAGACGCTGATAGCAATGAGTGGCATGGAGTGTCATTTCAAGACGAGAGGCTACAGCAGATTGAAAAATAATCCTCTGGACATGAATTCCATGACACCAGAGCAGCAATTAACAGGCCTGTCTTTCATCACTAGGAGATGATTAATGTTTAAATTATTGGCAATGTGTTTCTTTAAAGGGAAGTGGAGTTGGGGGGAGAGGAGGGGAGTAACCTAATCATTAGAAAGGACTTTTGGTAGTTTCACATTCTCTTCCTCCTTGGATTTAGCACACAGAAGATGTCTTTGGATAAAGAAAAAAGTTATTTCCACTCTCTAGGGGCCAGAGATAATACTGAGAGGTGAGTATGAGACTCAGAAATGCAGAGTAAAGTTCTAACTTAATCCATTGAGATAATAAACTAGTTTTTGTTTGGCCTTGTTTGTCATTGAGGATCTTTAGGTGACTGGATGGAGGAATCCTTATACAGATTATCTGGAGTCTTTGTCATTTTGTCAATAAAAAACTTCATAAAAGATCAGTAGGAAGTAATCTGGAATTAGGCTTCTTGAATTTCAGGTGTGGTCATGTGGGGACTTGGCCATTTGTTCAGGAATGGTGGGAATGACCCAGTTCGTACAACTGTAATAGCCCACCACAGCAGTGCATGCTGGCATATGCTGGGCGAGATTTGTTGTGTCATGGGAACCCAGGCAGTAGGCTTAAACAACCCTCGCATAAACCTAGAACAGGCCATGGGTTATGTGAGCTTGTTTAACTCTCTCACAACCGCCCCTAGGTTTGCATGCCATGACAAACCACAGCTGAAGGGTGAATATTCAAAACGGCACAAGCTGCACCTCACCATGGCTTAAATAAGCCACAGTAGGCTGTTTGATCATGGGAACTAGCCCAATGTGTAGTTTATTGAACAAAATAAAAGTTTAAGCAAAGATGATGGAGATAGAATGGAAAGAGGGTGTCCTTTAAAAATCACTGCATATTTTCTTACTGCAGCTTTAGAACGAGTTACTTAGGAATGCTTGACAGATTACCACAAAATTAGATTTTAAGTGTGGAGTGAAAACATTTCTTTTTCTGTGGCACTTTAAATATTGATATAATATTTGCCTTTTTCTTTTAGTTAGTTACTCTGTTTATTGCTATTTAATTATATTTCCAGTTCTTGCCTTACTGGTTGTACATAACTTACTGTGTTTTTTTCAAGGCAAAAACACAGGAACAGAAAGCTGCTTTACGCAGAATGAGACCATACTGACCATGTCCAGACTGACTAACAGCAGCTGTCTAACTAATGAGTTTTGTTTTGTTTTTGTTTTAACAAATCAAGTTACTAATGACATTGTCAGCAAAAAGCACAATAATATGTTACGAAAAGAAAACTACACCAAACTTTCTTTTTCATTCGCTTCATTATTTTTTATATTCACTTTTGTTAGGGAGAAAAGTCCTCTGCTTCTCTATTGTAAGTTTTGAACTGCCTGGACAATTGTATGAAACTGAACATTTGGTTCTATAAAACCAGTTGGTTTCAGTTCATGGAGAAAAATCAAATCTAATGAAAGGTTTAACTTGAGTAACTTGCGTTTATTGAAACATTCAAAGTGTTACATTTTTATCTTTACAAAACATCTTTAAATACAATGTTCTTGGTGTAGACTCCAGGGCAACCACTGTAATGTTATTGTTCTGATCCATCCACAACTTGAATCTTGGGGTTTGTGAATGAACGCACACGACTCATGGCAATGTAGATTTGTCCATGGCAGAAGGCAGGTAGATGCCAACTTGGTCCACAGTCTGTCCTGATTTGTTTATAGGCCATATGTTACTGACATAACATTGTACTTTGGCCTGCGCCTGACTGGGTTACTTTTAACTGTAGGTGTCTCTTAAGCCCTTCTTGATTTATTTACAGGTCATATGTTATTGGCATATCACTGTACTTTGGCCTGCACCTGTGTTTATAAAGGTGTACAGAGACGTTTTTGTGTTCGTATTTAATTATGTTTGTTTAATTATGCTTGATATTTTTATATTAAAAATAAAGTTTTATAGTACATTGTAATAGAAGATAGCCTAAGTCTTTTTTTAAAAAAAGCTTTATGGACATAAATAAACCCCCGACTTTGAATGATAGTGAAAATTAGGGGTGTGCACTGGATTGGGTCCGATCCACGATCTGGATCCGATCCAGGGGAAATTGGATACAATTATCCGATTTCCGATCACCCTGCTGGATCGTTCGATCCAATCCAATCTGATCCGGAAAGGACCCGATCCAGATTGGAATGGATCGGAAGATCGGTGGGTGCCCGCTGGTGCCTGCCGCCGCTTCCATTGGAGGGCCCCCCCGTTAGGGGCAGGGGGCTTACCTTCCGGGGATGTCCACTCCCCTCCGCTGCTGGCCGCTACTGCGAGCAGGCTTCGTGGCCTGCACCTAGGTAGCGCGCCAGGTGATGTTATCACCTGGCGCGCTACTCAGGAGCAGGCCGTGAAGCCTGCTCGCAGTAGCATCCAGCAGCGGAGGGGAATGGACATCCCCGGAAGGTAAGCGGGGGGAGGGGGATCCACCGCTTTCTTTCCCCCAATGCAAGTCTATGGGGAAAACAAAAATGGCGGCTGATCCAAAAATCGGATGTCCGATTTCTGGATTGGGATCAGGCCCGATCCAGTCCAGGGGGGCTCCGATTTTGCCCAATCTGATCCGGGACAAAATTGGAGGTCCCGATCCGGGTCCCAATCCAATCCGATCTGGGGGGTCCGTGCACACCCCTAGTGAAAACTGCCATTATATCCAGGGCCGTGCAGAGGGGGGGCACCCACGATTTTGAGGAGGCACTCCGATGAGGAGGTCCCCCCTAGCTTACGCTACTGCTTCCATAGTGTAAGTGGCCCATCGAGAAGCAAGGAGCCTGCCTTGTGGAAACAGCGCAGAAGCCATCCATGGTCAGACTACAAGCTCCAGAGGGCCACGCTGCATGTGGGGCAGGACTATATGTGCCTTGAGGTGTTGTAGAACAGGTTTAATATGAAGGTGTTATGTAGGACGGACATGTTGGTGGGCACGCCCCCTTGGGGCTGCCATGTTGTCCTCATTTTTTGAAATGGGGAGGCACACACTTCCCATCTGGCCTGGGTGTATTACCAGCTCTGCATGGCCCTGGTTATATCTGCATGTCAAGAGCTTTGCAATGAAATATGCTTCATGAGAATCAGTCAACAGAAGGCAGTCAAAAAGAGATGACCAACTAACTCCCAACTTTGAATTATATTTATAAGATTAAGCTAAAAAAATATTTCAATTTTCAAAAGAAAAATTCAAAAATCCATATCATTGCAATATCTTTATTAGGCCAACTCAAAGGTTGCACAATACTGTGCAAGCCTTTGAATTTTACAAAACTCTTCATCAGGCAGGATGGTAAACAAAGTCAAAGAAAGGGGAAGAGGAAGAGGAAGAGAAAAAAGGGTCTGATCTTCAAATCATGGAATCTGTTACAGTCTCAAACGGAGGAATCTTCAAACTTTCAAATTAGGCTTTACCAGGTACAGAGGTGGTTTCAGATTGCAGTGGAACCCTCTCAAGGGCTCATGGTTGCAACCTGGGAAGAAGAAACAAACAAACAATAGTTGATCCCTCATTTTAGAACACATAAAATCCATCTGTTACTCACAAACCATCTCCATCCTTAGGCAAAATACATGGCTTCCTTGGTAGGTCGAAAACAGAAATAGAGACAAACTAGACAGTTTATATTAATACAGTTGGAGATAATTTTAGATGCTGTACTAGGTTTTTAAAAAAGCCAGTGGATACCAGACTGGGAAACTTTACCTAGTAGACAGAGGGGATGTGCCCTCCAAGAATAAAGCCACAGTCTTTTCCATTCCCTTACCAAGCATTCCCTATGTGGTTTGAAAAACTAGACCAAGAGCCTTTCTACTTGAGGCATTTATTATGTGTTCATCATTCCCTACTCACAATTGTTTATCGGTTATTCTGCTTGCAAGATACAATGGAGGAGCATATATGGAAGAACCCCATGTCTGGATTCAAACCATTGGGAGCTGACTTGTACTTATTCAGGGCTGCACGGACACTGACATAACCTGTTTTCAATTAAAATATTTTAATGTTGCAGATAGCTTGCAAGGCTGCAATTTATACCCATTACCTGGGAGTAAGCTTCAATGCTCCATCAAAATTACTTCTGAGTAAGGTTATACTGAGTAGAATTATATTGCTACACAATGGCTGAATTCGGACAACACAATAGTCAGTGGTGGGATAATAATCAACTTTACAGTTGTTCATCTAGGGGGTACTTCCCACACAACATGGTAATAAGCAACTGTGGTGTGGGTTAGGATCAGCACTGGCTCAATTCGTACAACACGATAGTCAATGGTGGGTTGACTAACCCTAACCCTCTCGCTAACCCTAGGGGGCACTCTCCACACAACATGGTAATAAATAATCAACTATGGTGTGGATGAGGATCAGCGCTGAGTTGACTATGGCAGCATTTGGACGACACGATAGTCAACTTATTGTGTCGTTCGAATTCAGCCAATATAAGCTGGGGTTGAGAATTTTTTTGCTCTTTCAAAATCCTGACAGAGTCATCTATAAGGATGGTGAACTGGTGTAGCCTTCAGTGTAATTTTATTCAACATATGTTTTGATAGTGGGGAAGATTTCACAACAATAATTTTATCTGATGATAATGTTACATTTTTGGCTACGAGAATAAATTACACTTCTGGCCCTTGAGAATACAACTTGAAAAATAATGTGGCCATCCTTGGGGTAAGTTCTAATTGGAGTAGTTGAACTGAAAGGATTGGGACAGGTTAGACTAAAAACCTTGATCTATAACCTTAGATGGATACCTATTAAAACCGGCTGTCTTGCCTTGTTTTACCCCATTATAAGAAGTATCTGTTATATATTTTAAGGAGGCATTCTATATGCCAAGGCTGCAGAATACACCCAGCCAGATTCTTAGAGTGTATACACCCCACACCCCATAATGCATAATACCTCCACTGCTCTGAGATCTGCTTTCCTGTAGTGCGATCTGATGCAACTGTGGTATGTGTATGAAAATGTAATTAATAATAAATATCAAAATCACATGAGTGGGACCAGTTGTATGGGTCTTTGCCTCCCAGTCCACATGGAAATAGTTCCCATTCTGTGCAAGGACCTTTGGTAATCCCCACACTAGTCTGGCTGCATAAAGTATAAGGGGCAATGAGGGCTGCAAAAACAATGTAATACTTCCTCTGTCAAATCCTCTATCTGCCATCCAGGGACGCTTTTCAGTGTTGTCTGTGGCTTATTACACGCCAGCCCTAAAGACACTATAGACCCACCTGAGTCCCACTGTAATTCATTTGCTAGACACTTCCAGGATAAAATGTCTTGCATCTGCCAGGACCTAGACTGCATATTATAGTAGGTAAATCTGGTGAGGTATCCAGAGCACAGCCTTGTTCAGGTTTCTTGGATGAGTTTCGGTTGGTTCCAGCTCGAGGTCATTGACAGGGTGTGTGACCACATCCATATTAGATCCTTGCCCCACTTGGATTACTGCAATGCATTTTATGTGGGTCTGCCTTTGAAGATGGTTTAGAAGCTGCAGCTTGTGAAAAATGTGGCAGCCAGATCGATAACAGGGACTAGAACACTGATTGTGGCCTGTTTGAACTGGCTGCCTATGAATTCAAGATGCTGGTTTTGACCTATAAAGTAGGGCTGTGCACAGCAAACTATGACCCCCTCTAGATGGATTCTGTTTGACGCCTGGTTAGCCGATTATGCGCATAATCGCGGAAGCACTTTATTGTAAATGCTTGTACGCAAGAGGTGATTGAGCGCACAACTGGTGGCCTTACCGGTTGTTTGAAATGCGCTTTACAAGTAGTTAATGCGGAGAATCACTTGTTCACATAGGCAAAATGCGCTTTAACGGCCGGAGGAAAATAAAACTCGCTATTTAATGCGCATTCGATAATGCACATAATCGAAGAGATAAAGCGCCTCAACTCCCAATTTACGCTCTGCTCTTGTACAGGCAAAATTTTTAATGAGACTTCAAAGAGCTTTAAATGTCTCATGTAGAGGCAGCCTATGGCAGCCATAAATGGCTATTTCTCCTTTATAGCTGCTGCAGTTTGTGGCCATAGAGATATACTAAAAGTAAAGAGTCCCCATGGTTACTTTAAATCACGGCCTGGCTCTCAGGAGGAAGACACGCTTGAGGGTAAGTCCTGGTGGTGGTGGCCGCAGTGGGCAGCGACAGAGGCCACAGCGGGCAGATGTGGCAGCGGGCGGCTGGGGAGGGTGAGGAGGGAAAGGACTCACCTGGACTCATGACTGACCTTGCACTGACTTTCCTGGGCAGGCAGTTATAGGGCAGCAGCCCTGCAGCACCTCGAATCAGCCTGAGGTTCTCCGACGCTTCGGGGCCAATCTGCTTTGGCCTCAGGGCACCTTGAGCTGCTCCGAATTCACCTCAGATTCGGGGATTCGGGCCAAGGCAGTGCACAGCCCTGCTATCATGCCTTGCAAGGCTTGGGATGACAACACCAGATGGAGTGCACCTCCCGCATGAATCAACTCATACACTATGCTCAGCATCCAAGGCCTCTGGATGCCTCTGAAGGAAGCTCAGTGAATAGCAACAAGAGAGGGGGCCATCTCAGTGATGATCCCCCAGATATGGAATGATCACCAAGATGAGGCCTGCCTAACGCCAATATTGTTATCTTTTTGACACCAGGTGAAAACTGTTCTCTCAAGCTTTTGGCAGCATACAATGAGTTTTAAATTAGGTCTTGGATCATCTTTGGCTGACGGTTTAACAAATTGTTTTTGATATATATGGTCTCTTTGTGTGTTATCTTTTTATATGGTTTTATGTAAATGGTTTTTTTTTGTACTTTTTATAATGTATTTTAATGGTTTCTAATTTTTGTGAACTGCCCAGAGTGCTTTGGCTATACGACGGAATAGAAATGAATGAATAAAAATTCTAGGTTCTTTCAGTGGAATTGGGATATCACTTAACAATTTCATTTTTTTACAAAGTTCTGGGGTTGGAGGCAAATTGCATGTTACTGTTTTTGTTTTCTCTCCCAGAATATGTTTGAATTACTAGTACTGCAATGGATTCTTACAAAATTAATGCTAATGATTTTTAGGCTGTATCCAGTTGTATTGTTCTCGTTATATAGTAGTGCCATTGCTGCTGTTCTGCAATGCATTTTTCCTGTCCTGTTGCAGATACTGGTCAGACCAGTTTGCCAGAGCAGCCTTTCCCATTGGATTTGAGGAAAACCGTATTCCTTCTCTCAAAAGGAGCAGGCTTCCCATTTCAAGATCACTTCCTTATTGATTCAAACCCATTTTCTACTGAACACTAAGGCTGTATTCAGACAGAACATTTTTGATCCTCCAGAAATGTGTTCATGCCCTTTCCTCCTCAAGCATTGGTTTAAAGGATGATTTCTTTTTAAATCAAATAATAGTTTGCTGTTACATTGGTACTGGCAAACTATGTTTTGAGCAAGCCCTTCAAACCAGGACCGCAAAGCAGGATCTAACATGATTTGCAATTCTGTGTTGGAAGACCTTGCCTTAAAAGCAGAACCAACACCTTCGGACTCCTTTTTTCTTGGTGTACAAAGAACTCTACACAGCCTTTCCATAATTTTTACTGTATGAAAAATAAATGTTTGCCTCTGTTTTCCTGAGAAGCCAGTTCCTACCTAGGCACCTAACTGAAATTGCCAGACTTCAAAAATTGTTCAAATTCTAGCTGCTTTCATTGTTCATGGTAGGCACAAAGCACTTTATTATTTTGGTGGCGTTGACTAAGGTTGTAAATGTTCTTCTACAATGTTCTTTGAAGGGATAGCTGATGGAGCAATTATGAAACCATGGTGCTAGGTTAATACGAAACGTTTCTGGATTTGTATGGTGCCATGTAATAAAATACAGAGCAAAAAGATTCCTGGGTATTTATTATGGTAGTATCCTTCTGTCATGAGGGGACAGCCAGTAGGTTTGCACTGATTCAAGACAGCTATTTTAGAATTGACAGACATACCCTAGCCTTTAGAAACCTTTTTGTTTCTCCCTTTTTTTATACATCGTGAAGAATGTTATAGAACGTAGCCCGGACACTGTTCATGCCTCACAGATTGTAAGAAAAGGAAGGGAAAGACTGTACCACTTTGTTTTGAGGTCTAGTGCTAAGGAGACAAAAGGCATATAAAAGGTTCTTACAAATGTTTCTGTGCTCCACTTCTGAGTTGGCTAAGGGCAAAGTCTCTTTTAAAAAAGGACCCTCCCCCCCCCCACTGTGTTCAACATGATATCTGAACAATGAATAGTATATTACACCTGCAGGGTGTGAGACTTCAGCCACCTGCTTGAAACTCCCCTCTCTGGTGCATCTGGCTGTTGCACATCTGCTGCCTGGGGAGAACTGTTTCCAGCATTAGAAAGAGAACTTGTCACTCAAAATTTAGTACATTATTGAGCATATTGTTCTCCATGGAAAGAGGGGCTATAAGTTTAATAAAAATCAATATAAATAAGGGCTGATGTATTCGCGCTTTCCTTGAGAAGCAGTGCCCCTTTGAGTATCTATTAAGGCGGAGTTGTGCTAGAAAAACAGAAGCAAAGCGTTCTTTTTCAGAACATGAACATGCTCATTGGTTTTATTTATTACATGAACATCTCACTGTTTCTCCATGGAGCTCAGAGTGGAATGCATGGGGGGTTCACAAGCTGCATTCTATCTAGCAAACTATCTTAGGTTGGAGGCAGACTTTTTTCTATTTAGACTGTGGCTTGAAAGAGGAACCACTACCTCTAGTGTGTACTGTCATCACACTTCCAGTTATAATATATTTTTTAAAATGTTTGGCCAGAGGAGACAATAGGACAAATGAAATAAGACTGCGCACTGTGGGAAGCAAGGACCCTGTCCAAATCTCATATCTCTCATTAAACTGTTGTATTCCTCCAGCCTTAATGTTTCAAAGTCAGACTTCTGTGAGTTACCTTCAAATTGATTATGATAAGGCAGTGTACTGCTGGGAACTTGGAGTTTATACAGGGATGGGACATCAGTTAGGATAGAGTGACCAGATTTTGGAAACCAAAATCCCGGTCCAAAATGACCGCCCAAAGGGGGCGTGCCCACCAAAGCAGACCCCCCCAAAACATAAAATAAAAAAAAATTAAAAGGCCGCCTGCCATGCGGCCAACAAGCAGACACCCCCCTGCCACCCCCCCATCCAAAACAAACCCCACCCCCCTAAAAAACCCAGCCTGGACCTACCAGGTCCTCATGCCGCCGCCGCCGGTCTCATGCCAGCAGAGGCCTGATCACGACAAGCCCTGAGGAGGCCAGAGGCCATGCGGAAGAGGCGGGAGAGGGCCGAATCCGGAAGTGATGAAATCGGCCCTCTCCCGCGTCTTCTGTGTGGCCTCTGGCTTCTTGGGATTTGTTGCGATGGCGACGAGCCCCGAGGAGCCCGGATGCCCACGCAGAAGAGGCGGAGGAGACCGATTACATCACTTCTGGAATCAGCCCTCTCCCGCCTCTTCCGCGCGGGCATCTGGGCTCCTTGGGGTTTGTCGTGATGGCGACAAGCCCAGATGCCCGTGTGGAAGAGGCTGATTATATCATTATATCATTTCCAGAATCGGCCCTCATCCGCCATCTGGGCTCCTCGAGGCTCGTTTCCCTGGTTTGCCCCCGCCACCCCCTGGTTGGCCCAGATCACTCCAGTTTTCCTTGTTAGGACCGGGAAACCCCAGGCGATCTGGTCACCCTAAGTTAGGATGGTCTGCCCCAGGAGGCTGAGGCTCCGAAAGGATCCTGACTGCCTTCAGGGAATATCCTTGTGCTTTGGCTGATACATTTTGTGGAATATCTCATGAATCTTTTAGAGTATGGAGGTAACTTAGGCAGTTGATGTAGTTGCCTGATTCTCACATAACAACAACCCAGGGTATGGGTTGATTATAGGTTGTCGTTATGTACAAACCCTGTACTGTGGTTTAACTGTGAGTTAAACCAAAGTTAACTCATAGTTAAACCATGGGTTCCCTTCCTGGATTTGTCTCACTAGCTTTTTCTTCCTGGCCCACTCACAGGACAGATGGTTGGCCTCTGAGAGGGGAGGAGGGGAAACCTGGAATGAATTTGACCAAATATGGGCTAGAGCACATTTTAAAGCCTACTCCATAGTGGTGATGGTGGTGAAGCATAAATAGATTTCTACTACTACTACATTTGTGCAAAGTTATCTGTCAAAACCTTTCTGAGTAGTGAGAGTAGTTCTTCATCTGATCCCACAAGAGAATGTTATTGGTGGCCTGCTATGACTTCATAGATAAAATTACTAGCATCCATTCCAACTTGGATTCCAAATTGTCTTTAGTACAAATACAAGGACTTTCCAGAGCATGATCTTGTCATCTATGCTTGGATGAATTTCAGTTGTAGCCTATGAATGTTGATGCTGTTTGGAAGGGCTTAGCCAACCAACTGCTCACTGTATCCTTGTGTATCATGGCTTATTATACTTAGCTGGAAGGGACTGATAGAAGAGGGGAATATCAATGTGACATTGAGGAAAGGGTAGTACTGGTTGCCTTGAAAGAGGCAGTTGTGTAACCATTCTTGAAGATGCCACTTTTGGATCCTGGAAACTTCAGTGACTGTTGAGTGGCAGTCAACATTCCTTTCTTGACCAAGTGGTTGCCTGACAACTCTAGGTACTCTGGATGAAACTATTTGGATCCATTGAGTCTATGGATTCTTCTGGTTTTCTAGGTAGCTACTTCAGCCATCCCGAACATGGTGCACTCCAGATGTCCTGGACTACACTTCCCATAATCCCCCAGACAGCTATGGGCTAGTTGATGACACAAGGTTTTAACATACGCTCCTCACCATATTGAAATTTGTACACCAAAAATAAAGAAGTGGCCTTTGAATATGTGCATAATGGGTGGGATTTCTCAGTGGAGACACCATAGCATTTTTCATCCATGAATATGGGGATAGCATCCATATTGGAGAGTCAAAGGTGTGCCACTTCCAAAATTGATCTCCAGCGTCTCTCATTTAGAAATTAACCCATACTGCAAATTATATGTTCTTAAATCCATGCAGCATTTTAAAGAGGGAACACTTTGTGTTACCCAAAAGCAAATACCACATATATCAAGATTTTTTTTTAAAAGGTCAAGATCTTTTGCTCTTGTTATTGCATGCATTTTTTTTAAAATGGTGCCAGTGACTCCACTCCAGCTTCTTAAAACCCACCCTTCCCTTAAAATTAAAACAACGAATGCATTTTGAATGGGTTTGGAGAAAATCATAACACAAGAAAATTCTCAGCATGGGATAAAAAGAAAACACACACCCTCCATGGACTCAAATGGAGAATTTTGAGAGGCAAATGGGGTGGGGGGATTTAATCCCCAATCCAAATTGGCATTGCCCACAGTTATTCTAAAGTAACAAAAAATATAAGGCTCAGTCAGCTACATACTATTCAATTAACATTAGGCTGACCATCTGAAAAGGAGAATAGGGTTCATATAACTTTAACAGTCATAGAGAAAAGGGAATTTCAGCAGGTGTCATTTGTATGCAATTAGTTCCTGGTGAAATTCTCTCTTCATCACAACTGTTAAAGGTGCAGGCACTATACTAGAGTGACCATATACAAAAGAAGGCAGGGCTCTGCAACTTTTAACTGTTGTGATGAAGAGGGAATATCACCAGGAACTAATTGCATACAAATAACACTGATTGAAATTCCCTTTTCTCTACAACTGTTAAAGTTATATGAGCCCTTTCCTCCTTTTCAGATGGTCAGCCTAATTAACATATCATGTTGTTTGGCCTGAGTTTGAACTGAAGATTAGTTTGGAAGAATGAAATAAGTAACATGATACTTTATTTTATTCTTATTTTTCCCTACCCTCCTTTTTAAGGAGGACAGAATAATTTAATCCCTAATGTAGGAGCAACTACTGGGATCAATCTAACATGAAAAGTAAATATTTCAAATATGACTGGGCTAACAATTTTTCCTCTGATCTGTTTCATCCACGTTGGTCTTGATATTTTCCTCTCAGCTCCAGTGCTATTACTCAAGGTAAGTATTTTTCATATAATTTTAGAGATACCTGGTAGGATAACAGTGGAAAAAGGTAGAAATAACAGAGCATTTATGGTAAGACAGCATTACTGGCTTAGCAGCTACGCATCTGCTGTAGTCACCAGACCATGCTTAGGCCGTAATGTGGGGTTTTAAGCTCACTACCGGTCATTATTTCTTTGGTAATGACAGAACACATCATTGTTATTATGAACAATTCTTGTACTATTTTCAAGATCCTTTTTTATTGAGTGGTTACTGACACCCTCAGCGAAGGATTATAGTTCTTGACAGGGCAATTTTGTGTGTGCGTGTCAGCAGTGGAAGGATATTTTCTGCAGTCTTCTGGTGGTGTTTTGAAGAAGATGCACATAAACGCTGCTATTTTTATTTGTATGGCGTCAAAAAAGTTGCAGAAGAAATTAAATGCTATGTTATGTATTGAACCAAGAGATCTGTTTTCTCCCCATAATGTTTATTAGGGCGTTAAGCTTTAATTAAATAAAGCTTTCATTTCAGTGATAGTCAGTTTTGATTAATGGGGCTGAAATTTAAGAACACACACACACAATGTAAGGCTATTTTCCTCCTGTAAAAGGTAATGGAAAAAATATATAGAAAACCTATCTTTCTAACAATGGGATACACCATTTGTTTGATAAATTTTAAGTTCTTATACTTTCATGTCTCAAAAAGGCACATATACTGAAAATTTGGCTAGTTTGAGTAGCCAGGAATCTATATCACGATTCCCCTAAAAAAACTTTGTTGAATTTTCTACCCCTAGGGCACACTTATGTAAGAGGGATGAAAATGTTTGAGGCCTATCAGCCACAACATGAAAGTGGGTGGAAGCAGAGCCAGTCAGAAAATGGCAGCAGATGGATGTGCAGCCAGATGAGAGTATGATGATCACTGAAAGAAACATGAAAGTTGATATTCAGCTGGTGACTAGTGACTTCATTTTCTATTGATACCTAATCCAGCTATGAAAATTGCTAAATTCCTTGCCACAGCAATTTCCTTATGGCAGTCAGAACATAAGAAGAGCCATGCTGGATTAATCCATCTAGTCTGGAGCCAGATCTACACCAAGCAGGATATGACATTTTGAAAACTGTATATTGTCACTACTGTTCTAAACTGTTTTATGCAGTAGTATAGATCCTGCCCAGCACTCTGTTCCCACAGTGGCCAACCAGCTGTCAACTGCGAACGCACAAGCAGGACACAGGTGCAACAGCACCCTCCCATCCATGTTCCCCAGCAACTAGTGTATATAGCCTTGCTGCCTCGGATACTGGAAGTAGCACACAGCCATCAGGGCAGTTGCCATTGATAGCCTTCTCCTCCAGGAATTTATCCAACCCTCCCTTTTAAAGTCATCCAAATTGGTGACCCACATCTTGTGGTACTGAATTCCATAGTCTATGCATTGTGTGAAGAAGTACTTCCTTTTATCTGTCCTGAATCTCCCACCAATCAGCTTCATGGGATGACCCTGGGTTCTAGAATTATGGGAGGGGGAGAAAAATGTCCCCCTATCCACATTCTCCACACCATGCATAATTTTGTATACCTCTTTCCTGTCTTCCCTTAGCCTACTTTTTTCCAAGCTGAACAATCCCAGCTGTTGTAACCTTCCTTCATAGGGGAGATGGTCAGCTCCTTTTAGTTTTCTTTTTCTGCATTTTTTCCAGGTCTACAATATATTTTTGTAGGTATGGTGATAAGAACTGTGAACAGTATTCTAAGTGTTTTTGCACCACATCAATTTGTATAAAGGCAGTATGATACTGGCAGTTTTATTCTCAATTTCTTTTCTAATTATGCCTAACATGGAGTTTGCCTTCTCTACAGCCATAACTTCCATAATTCAGCTTTCCTCAAGCTAAGTGCAGCCATTGGCTGTAGGGGTATCGTGTCTTCGCCTCCCCATTGTAGGCAGAATTGACTGATTCAGAGTCCATAAGTTTTTAGTTTATATCCCCCCCCCCCCAAGTATTTTCTTCTGTCACTTCTTTCTGGGCTTAATAAACCAATAAAATAATTTTCCCCTTTCTCCTTTCATACTTAACTTGCACCTTATTCCCCACCACTACAACTTCCAATTTGTTTTTTCTCAATCCCCTTCCTTTCTATTCTTAATTTACTGTTGTTTTTAAAATATAACCTATATTGTACCTCAAGTAATTTTTTTCAACCTCCTCTCTGTCCATTTCCCTACAGCTCCTTTCTCTTGCCATTTGAGTCTATGGCCCTTTCCGCACCAGCCATTTTTTCCGGGGCTGCCCCTGCCTACTCACGGAGAGTCCGCATGACGCACAGAGCACCTCGCAAGCAGGCAGGGGCAAGCCCTCCTTTTTCCCAGGAGTTCAGGGAACACTATTCTCCTGCTTTGTTCCCTGCTTCCGGGAGGGCAGTGAGATGGGCGGCTGGTGTGGCCGCCCACTCTGGGTGCAGCCATCGGGGGGGGGGGGCAGTGAAATCGCCATCCCCAGGATGGCAGGGAGGTTTTTTTTAAAAAAAATGAACTAACCTTTTGTGCATGAGTGCTTGTGCGCACCTCGTGGATCTTTTTTTTTTTTTTTTAATGGCCAGCGCAACTTGCAGTGGCCCAGGAAAAGCCCGGGTTGCTGCATTGTGGTGCGGCCTCATCGTGCCGAACCTGGAAGTGGCTGTTTCCGGATTTCCCCGCTTCCCACCCTCTCTGCCCCTATGGTGTGGAAAGGGCCTAATACTCGTCATGATGCCCTGAGACTTAGTGTGACATGAATATAAAAACAAACACTTTTGGACTTTAGCTTCTGCCTGAATCAAAACACAACTTTCTGGGCTTTCTAAGGCACTCAGTTGTTTCAAAGAGTTGCTAGCAGAGCTATGTAAGGTAGGCTGACCATCTGAAAAGGAGGACAGGGCTCATATAACTTTAACAGTTGTAGAGGAAAGGGAATTTCAGCAGGTGTCATTTGTATGCAATTAGTTCCTGGTGAAATTCCCTCTTCATCACAACAGTTAAAGGTGCAGGCACTATACTAGAATTACCATATACAAAAGAAGGCAGGGGCACTGCAACTTTAACTGTTGTGATGAAGAGGGAATATCACCAGGAACTAATTGCATACAAATGACACTGGTTGAAATTCCCTTTTCTCTACAACTGTTAAAGTTATATGAGCCCTGTCCTCCTTTTCAGATGGTCAGCCTATGTAAGGGGTGACAGGACCTTCCTAGTATCTCTTTTACCACAGCCTGGGGAAGGGGATAAAGTGGTATTATAGACCAGTAATATTCACGAAAAAGCAAAGTTCTGTGTCTTTCTCTTCCAAGCCCTCCCCTCAACGGCCCTAGCCCCATGATCTACACTGGCCCTCTTTTTCTATCTCAGAGTAGGGGACCCTCCATTCTTTCCCCTGCCACAAACTATAAACCACAGTTTCCTATTATTTTAAAAATGGGAAACTGGTTTCATCTTATTGTTTAATCCAAAACATGTTATGAAACCAGGATGATAATATGTAAATGTACTTAATTTAAAGGCAGATGATAAACCAATCATTCTCTAATAGGTTGCCAAGTTTTATGAAAGGAGAGAAGTCAGATTTGTTCAAACGTATGTTTCCTGCCTTGCAGATAGTAAGAATTGGTTTAGGATTATTGATTTGTTTCACATAAATTGGAGTTTCGTATAAGCCTACTTTTAAAAATAATGTTAGAGGTATCTGAAATTGAGACTTAGTAGGAATAAATGTTCCATTATTTTTCAATCTTTACCAAAGTTTTAGCCCTGGCAATTATAGTAGTTGTGTTTTTATCTTTCAATTTTGAGAAAGCTGGGATACCTGGTTATTCATTTTCAGGTTTGTTTTTCTTTCAGTAGCTTAGGAAGAATTCAAACAGTAACTAGTATTATGTATAAAAACATAGTAACTTTAGGCTAACTTTATTTTCCATAAAGATATGAAAGGATTACTCCCAAAATGATACATATAGAGAAAAATGAGAAATCCTGCAGTATAATAATTTGCTTCTAGATGTGAATCCCGTTTCCCCTACAGGTGTAGAAATGAGAGATATTGAAGAATAGGATAAAGAGGTCATAATATTAAAACCAGAGGCTTTACTTCAAACTGTTAAACTATATGCTGTTTTGTTTGATGTTTTTAATTAGCGTGTTAACTCCTTGGTATCAACCTGGGAGATAAGCTCATAACAGAAAGACGTAAGAGGAGCCCTGCTGGTTCAAGTTAGGGCCCCCTCCACAAGGATGCGCTTTTGCGCCCGGTTCGGCGATTATGCGCATTATTGCGGAGGCGCATTTACTCCTAATCCCTCTGCACGGGAGGCGGCGAGAGGCGGCGAAGCGCATTAATTGATGTCCAAAAAGCGCTTTACAAGAAGTTAACGCGCATAATCGCTTGTTCACACCGCGAAAATGCGCTTTAACGGCCGGAGCAAAATAAAAGTCGCTATTTAACGCGCATTCGAAAATGCGCATTATCGGGGAGATAACGCGCCTGTACGCCCGTTTTGCGCTCCGCTGGTGTGGAGGTAAAATTTATAATGAGCCTTCAAGGCTCATTAAACGTCTCGTGTGGAGGAGGCCTTAGTCTAGTGTCTTCTGTGCCACAGCCAACCAGATGACTATGTGAAAACTACAACTAGGGCAAGGGCAATAGTCCATTCTCATTGTTGTTCTCCAGCAGCTAATATTCGGAGGTAGTATATAGCCACAATGACTATTGGCCAACAATAGCCTTAATCTTCCATTAATTTGTCTAATCTTCTTTTAAATCCACCAGTGCTAGTGGCTGTTACTACACCTTGTGGCAACACGTTCCATAAGTTAAGTATTTGCTGTGTGAAGTCTCACCAATCAGCATCATTAGGTGACCCCTGGTCCTAGCATTGCATGAGAAGGAGGAAAGCTTCTCTCTAGCCATAATTTTATAGACCTCTGTTGTTGACTTTTTTCTAAACTATAAAGCCCCAAACATGAACTTTCCTCATAGGAAAGATGCTCCAACCCCATGATCATATTGGTTGCCCTTGTTGTACCATTCCCAGCTCTAGGATATGGGTAATTCAGAACTGTACTCAGTATTCCAAGTGTGGTTGTACCATCAGTTCATATGAAAAGTATTATATTTCTGACAGTTTTGATTCTCTTCCTACTGATTCCTGGCATAAAAACCACCCTTTTTACAGTTACCACATATTGGGTCAACATTTTCATTGATCTCTCCTCCATGACCTGGTCAGTCACTACCAGCCCAGACTCGATTAGTGTATGTAAGAAGATAGATTCTCCCCCACCCTCAAAATCTGTTGTAAGGCCACTTTTATAAATAGGAGTCAACCTATGGACTTTGCATGCACAACATGTCAGGTAGATCATGGAGAGCAATATTATAGGCAGCAATAATTTAGTGTGCTCCTAGGGATAGATGTGCGCAAGGAAGCATGATTCCTCCACATGTATGGCCCCTAGCTAGATAGGGGCATTTGAATTGCTAAAGGTATATCCTATAAATAATTGTGTTTCTTGTTACAAAACAGTCCGTAACCTCTGTTACCATCAAACCACATTTTTACTCCTGAAGAGAAATTAGACAGTAGATACTGATTACGTTGTGCCAGACATTGGTGCCATCTTAGGGGAATATTAAATGTTTGACCGATGGTTACATTTATTTATTTTACAACTAGTTATGTAATCCCAGGAAAGTTTTTAAATCTATTCATTAATTGGTAAGTGACATTATAATTATATGTAGAATCAAGGAACCTTATAATCTACCATATTTACTTGCTTTCAGGTCATTAATCTACAGAGATCATATATTAGAGTGCCTGTTCATTATATGGGACCTCCTGTATTTAACAGACAATGAAATTAGCTATAAGCTGCCCTGTAAGTGATATCCAGCAGGTGTCAACAGTTCAAATCTTTAAGTGCTTATTGATCCAGATTCAAACACTTCATTAATCTAAGGACATATTATATAGATTTTTTCAATGTGATTTTGAAAAGGTTGAAAACTATATTGAAGGATAATAGTCAAATTACGTTTTTATAGTGTATCTTCCTTGGGTTTGTGATACATCCACATGGGAATAGTTGCAATAAATAAATAAAGGGGGACTGCGGATAATAGTGCCTTTTCATGTGTTTACTGTGAAGACTTGTTTGTGGGAACACATTGGAAGATATCTTGAATGCTTGTGGGAATAAAAATAGAAATAAATCGGAGATGCTGTAAATGGTTGAATTTGAATCTGGGAAGATATTGGCTCAGTTTGGACGACACATTAGGCAACGGAGGAGGGGGGGAACAATCGTCAGTTGTGTTGCTTATTGTGTCGTCTGGAGGGAAACACACAATGCACACACAACTGACAGTACATTAATCAGGCACTTTAAACAACGGGGCGAAACAACGGGCTTTCACGTTGTTTAGCCTGAAGCCCCGTTGTTTAAAGTGTCATCCGAATTCAGCCCCCCTCTCTCCGTGGACTATTCCGTTTTGGAATAGAGTTCTGCTGCCTAGAGCAGCCAAAAAACCCCAGCTGCTCTATGCAGCCAGCAGAACTCACGGTGCATGCTGGGATACTGCTGGGGGACACACGGAGGAGAGGCTGCAACCAAAATGGCCACCGCAAGTTCCTAGCAGCCGGGGCGTTTGCCGGTGCAGAGCAGCGCTGGCTGCAGCATGTCATTTGTGGAGCTCCTCCTGCCTAATGCACGGTCAGTACGTTATTTACCTCTCCGATGCTTAATATGTCATCTGAAGTGAGCCATTGTGATGTGGGGTGGGAAGCCTAAGAGCATCAACAGTGTTATCACATTCTCGTTACTGCCCACTCATGGTTTTTCACACATCCTTTAGATGATGCGTCCTCCTCCTGTTCGTCTCTTGCTCCTTCTGGCCTCTGTTCCATCACAAAATAGACCCCGGTAAATACGATTAAAAATAATAATGAAATGTTCCACCATTTCCTGCTGTGTGCAGGAAAAGCCACTCGATAAAAACATCCACTGAATGGGCCACGTGGTCATTGTTTTACTTCCTCTTTCTCCCCCTGTGTGAAGAAAGAGGAAGCATGATGGGACAGATGCGGGGAGGAAAACGATGGTAAGTAAATGCCATTTCCCCATCTGATGGTACTGAATCAGTAAATATGGAAGGGATCGTGAATTACGGGGAGGAAATGTTTTGGATTGGAAGGATGGGCATCTTAAGATATTGGCATAAAAGAAGGAAAAAAATTACAGGAAATGTTGAGTTGGACAGAAGATAGATGATGAGATGTTTGGGATTGGTGAATAGATGTAGGAACACGTAAAGGTAACTGTGAAGGTTTGAAGCCTACTGAGGCAAGGTAATAAAGTCAGGCTTAGAGGCCTGGAGGTGTTCTGTTGTGAGGGGGGTAGTATCCATGAAAGGAGAAGATCTCCCAGTTAAGTTTAATTTCTCCAGTTAAGTTTCATTTCTTCAAAACTGAATGAGTTGTGGGAAGGAACGGATAAAAGGGGAGAGCCAGCAAGAGAGCGAGTGAAAGAGAACCATGGATTACTAGAGCATAAGGAAGGAACCCCGACAGTAGCAATTTCAGAAGTTTTATAAAGAGTAAATAATAGGCTGACCATCTGAAAAGGAGGACAGGGCTCATATAACTTTAACAGTTGTAGAGAAAAGGGAATTTCAACCAGTGTCATTTGTATGCAGTTAGTTCCTGGTGATATTCCCTCTTCATCACAACAGTTAAAGTTGCAGGGGCCCTGCCTTCTTTTGTATATGGTCAATCTAGTATAGTGCCTGCACCTTTAACAGTTGTGATGAACAGGGAATTTCACCAGGAACTAATTGCATACAAATGACACCTGCTGAAATTCCCTTTTCTCTACAACTGTTAAAGTTACATGAGCCCTGTCCTCCTTTTCAGATGGTCAGCCTATAAATAATGTACATGTCCTAAAAGACTTTGAAGGGATTGGTTCCCAGTCAGTTTCCCCTTACAATTCAAAGGGCTGGTTTTAACTAGTAAAGCCAAAACAGCTTTGGTCTAGCTTGCTTAAGAAAATGCGTTAAGAACATCAAAATATAAGAAGAGTGGTACTGGATCAAATCAAAGACCTATCTAGTCGAGCATTCTGTTTTTCACAGTGGCAAACCAGATATGGGAAGCCCACAAGGAGGATCTGAGTGTAATAGCACCCTCCTACTCATGTTACCCAGCAACTGGTATTAAGAGGCTAGGGGTAATATATATCCATCATGACTAATACCCATTGATGACCTTATCCTGCATGAATTTCAAGTGTTTCAAGTCCAAAGTTGGCAGACATCTCTACATCTTGTGGTAGCAAAATCCATATAACAATGTGCTGAGTGAAAAAGATAATTCCTTTTAACAACCCTGAATCTCCCACCATTCAGCTTCATTCTGTGTGAACAGAATGCTGAACTAGATGGACCCTTGGTCTGACCCAGCATGGCTCTTCTTATATTCTTCTTAGTTGACCCTGGATTCTAACAGTCCTCCACACCATGCATAAATGTATACTGCTTTGTATCTCTTCCTACTTCCCTTTTTTCTAAACTAAAATGCTCCAATATTGTAATCTTAATTCGTAGGGGAGTTTTCTCCACACTTTGATCCTAGCAAGGAAAGAATTAAGTGGAATAGAGTAGACAGTAGTAGATGAGTATTTCTCAATCCCTTTGGTGGGTGCCCTTCTAGGAACACTCTACATTTTGGTTCCACAACCCATCCATTTGTTTTGTATATGGGCATGCAGAGATCTCCGAGTGCAGTTATATGTATATATTTCAGTGCTTCAAAATCTGATTTGAAGCATTACTTTATCCAATGTTGGCAAGAGAATAATAATAGTACAGGACATATCCGAGATCTAGAACAAAGCAGAAGTTCTTCTTGGGAAGGAAAGAAAGGTTGTAATTTCTGCAGGTTTCCCTCCCTTCCCTTGTGTTTTATCACACACCCCAAGAAAATCCATTTAGGAATGAGATTTATTTATTTATTTATTTGAGAATTTGGGAATGGGTTTTTTTTTGTTTTCCAAATCACCTGAAAAAAATGTGTTACCCAAAGTTAAACAACAAAAATACCTGAGATTTGTGAATTAGCTTACTCATAGATTTAGATTTGCTTTTAAATGTCATGCAAATGGCTATATTCTTGTTTATGCTGTTTTCATCCTGACAAATATAGTTGTATATTTCTTGTATTGAGATTCCCCCCCTTTTAAAAACAAAACAGAACGATGACCTCTAGAAGCTTGAACTACAGAAAATATTGTTATTTTATAAGGACATAAAGAGCAAAACTGTTAAAAGTGGTTTTTAAATTAGGGACGTAAGTTTTTTAAGAAGTCTTGACTTGCCTGTCAAGATAATGCAGATAGAATTTTATACATCTTCAGTAGAATACAAAATTTATTACCAATAAATTTGACATTGTTCATCATTTGTGGAATTTTATTATGCCTCAGTGCTCTAAGGGGGAAAAACCCAAAGAAGTTATTCTATGAATTCAACTTAAAGCTGTATTTTATCTAGAAACATTAATGTATGCTAAATTTCAATTAAAATGAAAACACATTTTACCATAACCTGCCTTTACTATAAAGTTCTAGAGCCTGTCAAGAGAGATGAGATGGTGGCTGGAAAAAGTGCTACCAACTGGTAGGAGTCTGGTTAGCTTGCAAACGTTCATATGGCAGCTAGGAGTGAGCCTTGCTAAAGCTGCTCAATTGTGCCTGGGTTAGGACTGCCATCTTCTTCTTTTGAGGAGACCAACAGCACAATTCTATACATGCCTATTCAGAAGTAAATCTCATTAAGTTCGATCAAACGTGCTCCCTAGTAAGTGTGTTTAGGATGCAGTAGCAACCAGCAACTGGTATTCTGAGGCATCATAGTGGTGGGTGGTTCTAGATGGAGGGCTCTTAGTGCTACCTTCTTTTCTCCTTAACAGTTTTTTCTAGTACGAGAAAAGACAGAAGAAGTGGGGAAATCCAGAAGAAATGCAAATGGAAGACAATGTTGTCTGCCCTTCCCTACTAAATATTCGTGAATGAGGTAGGGCAATTGCATGATAAAAATCTTGCCAATGGAAAAACAACAATCAGAACCAAGCTAAACATTCTCCTAGAGGATCATCAGATGGGACGGGGGGGGGGGGGAGGGGGATCATGTTTCCCTACCATCTCTTTGCCTCCTGAGTCTGTCGCACAATAGGGATGGGCAGCTTCCTCTTTCTTCACACGGGAAGAAAGAGGAAGCAAGCAGTGACCACATGGCCATTCAGCTATTTTGCACTGCTCCTCTTGCACACAGCAGGAAGTGGTGGCAAGTTTCATTACGGGCCAAAAAATTGGATTTTCTGAGTCTTTTTCGTGCTGGAAGATGAGCAGACGGAGTGGGAGATGTGCAGGAGGCAGACAGTAGCTGAATTCGGACGACACAATAAGCAACTGGAGGGGGGGAAACAATCGTATTGACTATCGTGTCGTCCGAATGCTGCCATAGTAAACTCAGCGCTGATCCTAATCCACACCACAGTTGATTATTTATTACCATGTTGTGTGGGGAGTACCCCCTAGATGAACAACTGTAAAGTTGATTATTACCCCACCATTGACTATCGTGTTGTCCGAATTCAGCCAGTGTCTTCAAAAGGACTCTCAAACATCCGTGAGTGACCAGTAATGAGTGTGCTATAAAACACTTGTCTGATGCTGCTGCTAGTCAGCTATAGTTTTACTTACGTCTAGAAAGGGAGTCATTGCCCCAATCAGATCTGGACCAAAGTGCTGTAGAACTTTTTTTATGTAAAAACCTTGCCCACCCCCATTTATCCTCAAAATTGCCCCACATGTACACTAAGGGGAGGGGGAAGAAAAAAAAGCCCTCCATTGATGCCAATGGAGACTTTTTTCTTGCTTTTTAAATCCCTCTGCAGTGGGGGTGGGGTGGATGGAAATTCAGGAGAAATTGTTCAGGAAAAATAATGATCCAAATTGGGGTGACGCATGCTTACACAGGAGTAATAAAACCATCACGCATACCTACAGTATGGATGATGATGAGTATATTTAGTTTGGCCCTCAATCAGGTGAGAAAAAGTAGGAAAAATATTCAAATGGAATTGTCAATGTGATTTCCCACCTATAAAGAAGTAATCTATATAGTTATCTATTTATTGGATAATAAAATCAGAAATTATAATTTAACCTTACTTTGGGGCAGTGCGGGGCATGCACTCCAACGGACGTTACGCACATTGCTCTGCTCACATGATGCATGTTGGCAGCAAGTAGATGCTAGCTAGAGTAATGGGCAAGTGACCTGGAAAGAAACTGGTTTTGCAGGTTTGGGAAGTGGTTCAGCTTGAATGGGGAAAAGTTGGCCGTGGATGATACCTATTGGCTATATTTCCTGTGATATCACTAACATACATTTCCTCCTCTCCCGTTCTCCAGAGCATTTTGCTTCTTTTAGCTTCGAAAATATGAAACTGCATTATGCAGTGGTATTTTTCTCCTTTGACTGGCACTAATTCAAGATTTCAGGCAGTAGTTCTTAGTTTTGCTTCTGATATTCTTTGAACTGGAGATGCTAGGGACTGAACTGTGACGACTGTCTAAATGCAAAATAGGTGCTGTATCACTGAGCTGTGGCTTTTAAATGCTTGTAAATTTAGGGGCTAGGGAAATCAAGTGAAGGGCAAACATTTTATGTTAATTAATGTATGAGTAGTGCTTTAAAAACAACCATAGCCCATTTGATGCAAATAGGCTCAAACTATAGATGAAGAACCCACCTGTGACCCCTCTCAAAATCCTATATCTGCCTTGAAATCTGATCAAACTGTCTTATCTGCTGACTTGAGGCCTTTCTCTGGGTGCCCTTGCTCTTCTAGCTTGCAGTTATTGGTGACCAGAAAGAAAGCCTTTTCAATGGTGGCTCTTCACCTTTTGAATGTACCTGTTGCCCTCATTACTATCCTCTAGCTGCCAGGCAAAAACATTTCTGTTTGCTTAGGCTTTTAACACTTGCTAATGCTAGTGTTTTTAATTTAGAGCAGTTTTGGTTGTATACTGTATTTGAATGGCCTGTTACTGTTCATTTATGTTTAGTTTCTATGCATAGTTTTATAATGTGCAATTTATTGTTTCTTACTACTTTTTTAATCACTCTAGGAACATAAATTTATGTAGGTAGATAAATTAATTAATTAAATAATTTACCAAAGAACTTGTAGCATGTCTAGGCTGACCCTATGAAAAGGAGGACAGGGCTCATGTAACTTTAACAGTTGCAGAGAAAAGGGAATTTCAGCTGGCATCATTTGTATGCAATTAGTACCTGGTGAAATCACCTCTTCATCAAAGCAATTAAAGTTGTATGCACTATACTAGAGTGACCAGATACAAAAGAGGGCAGGGACCCTGCAGCTTTAAGTGTTGTAATGAAGAGGAAATTTCACCAGGAACTAATTGCATACAAATGACACTGGCTGATATTCCCTTTTCTTTACAACTGTTAAAGTTACATGAACCTTGTCCTCCTTTTCATAGGGTCAGCCTAAGCATTTCTTATTCCTGTAGAATACCAAGAGCAAGTAATGGCTCCCTAGATAAGGTTGGGGTGTGTTTGTCTGTCATAAGAAAGCAATTCCCAAATTTTGTTTCCTGTATCTTGATAGAGATGGTGGGAGGGAGGCAAATGCCAGAAATGGAAAGAATATTAGCAGTGCAAACATTTCAATTTGAAAGATGCAGAATTGAGCCAGGCACAACCTTCAGAGATCATAGGCAGAAAAGAGATCCTCAGTCCCATTGGTTTCTTTCATTGGAATTCTGGGCATGTGTATGTTGGGGTTGCTATCAATAACAGTAGATCTGGATACCATGAACAAGACTTCTCTCATCTGGGAAACCTTTCCCCATAGATTGCAAGGGAGTAGAAGGAAGAACCAGAACAGAGGGGAACTCAGACTGGTCCTATGCTGAGATGTCCAGACCTCTTTTCCTCCCCCAGTGCATTCTTGCGGATACATTAAATCGTATTATGAGATTGGCCAATCCAGACAAAAACTGCCAAGAAAGATGGGGCAAGCAGGTGATAGAGGTGGACAATCATTTTTAAGAGAGTGGAAAGTGATGTGAAGGAAGCATTGCTTTTGGTGTACAAACACATTTCTTTTATTTGTCTCTCATCTCATATCAAATAGATTTTTGAAGCTTTTGCAACTACAAAACCTCACCAAACATTGGTACAGAAGTGGTATTTGGGCACATATACATATCATGGATAAGGATGTTGATGTCACACAGGTACATCACTTGATGAAAATTATTGCTTGGCTTTTAGGCCTTGACAATTTAATTCAGAAAACGGTAGTGGCACGGATGGGGTCTACATCAAGTGAAATATAAAGTGAAAACTAAAATCAAAATTGAAAATTTTTGGCTAATGGGGAATTTCCACTGGAGGTGCTCAAGGAGATCTCATGACACTTGCTGCAGTGTGTGATGTTGGCTTTAAAAAGCCTGCAGCTCCAATCCAGCTGTATAATTTTGAGGGCATGGTCCTTCCAATCTGCCATGAAGAGTAATATTAATACATAGCATTCATAGACTATATTAGCATATTCAAAGTACTTCACGGTAGTGATCATTAGTTTTTACAATTATCACTATAGATGGGAGGCTGAAGATGAAAGATTGAGACTTGTCTAAGACCACCTAGTGAGTTCACGGGTCAGATGAGGTTTGAACCAGAGGCTTCACAGCTCTCACACTTAGCACCTTCACTAGGCCAGTTCTGCAGAGTACTGAAGACTATCTTGGGTTAGTAGGTAAGGCTTGTGAATCTTGGGTGCATTACATGAGAATACACATTGCAGGGTAGTGAGTGAACAACGTGAACATACTGTACTTTTGGTGTGTTCTGTGTAAGCCTATAGCAAATAGCAAAACAATGTTAAGCTGATTTAGGCTGCAGTCTTACCTAGGAGTGAGTCCCATTGAGCTCAATGGGACATTCTTTGAGTATACATGTATAAAACTGCACTAAGTTAAAGTAACCAATTTAAAAACATTTGACTAAAAGGTGCCTCCAGTTAATTGTCAGACCTACTAAAACTATTCTTTAAAATATAAATACCTATTCAAAAATTGTAGAGGGCAAAGTGTGCTTGTAGAAGAGTCATTGTCTTCTTTGCACACAGGAGATGTTGCATCCTAAAAATAAACAGGTAGTATATAAAAACAATGTCTATGCGCTATTGGTTTATTCGCATGCAGATATATATCATTTTAATCAATATATTCATTTATAAAAACTCAAACAGTTAATGGGCAGCACAATCCACTGCATGTTTACTCAGAAGTAAGTGCCATTATATTTGGTCAGGTTATTCCCGGATAAATGCTCCTGGAATTTCTTTAATGGAGTGACAGCCCCAGAAGTCACTGTTCTTTGAGAGTAAAGTCCAGTGCTCAACTTTTACTGAAATGTTAGCATTTTATTTTTGCATTTAGATTATAAAACCGCCTCTCTGATTGTTAAACGGGCACTAAAGCGGGCTAGAAACTCTTTTATGGTCTCTGGAAAGGGGCCACATATTGATGGTGTTGTAAATTATGTCCTTTTAAAGCAAGATACTGACTGCCAGCTGAATAGAGTAGAAATAACTTGTGTTCCCCCCTAATGTAATTTGCAATTTGTCCAACGAGAGAAATGGATGCAGCTGTCTTTTAAATTAACCCCATAGTGCCATTGGGCTCAGAGCTTTCATTGAAGTGATAAGCATTTAGCATTATCTTTTCACATCAGGAAATCCCAACTCTTCCAGGCATCTCTGAGTTAGGGGATGAAAAGTATATACAGGTGTCTTTGGAGAGCATAGGTTACCATAGTGACAAACACCTGAAAGAAAACTATGGCATAACTCCTGGGCAACAACTCAGGAGGGGAACTAACTTGTTTTGGTACTCCTGGACCACTTGAAAATGAAAAATGAAAAAGCCCACTTTTAAGAAATACTTAGAAAATGAAATGCCTTTGTTTTTAAAGGCCTGAGGTTTGCCATACAGGGCTACCTATAAGGTGTCTCCAGGCAGCTCCATGTTCTGCCTGGTCAAACCAGAAATGAAAAGCAGGCCAACACAAAAGGCCAGAAGTGCTGTGGCGTAGTCCTTCCAGAGCAGGGTGGCAATAGCCCATCTCCATAGCTTTTAGGCAACAGACAGCTGGAACTGTGGAGGGAAGGGCAGTAGAATGAGTGCTCATCTCCAGGGCATGGAAGGAAAGCATGGCAGCTTGTGCAGGAGACTCTTTGGGGACCCAAAGAGAGCAGCAAATGTTGCCTGCCAACCAGCACAAAACTGGAGGCCCCCTGCGATGGGGGAAGCATGCCTGGTAAGGTACCCTCATGTCTAGCCCCCAGCAGGAACTTCAGGAAGGGGGGAGGTGAGTCCATTTCTAATCCCCATGAGATGGGAATGGAATGAGTGTTCAGGAATAGTGGTCCTTAAAGGTCAAAGGCTGCACCTCCTGAGCTCATACGTAATCAGCACATGGGACATCATTTTGAATGCTGCAGCTCCTCTGAAGGCAGGATTCTTTCAGCTTTGAGGTAAAGCTCATATCTTTTCCTCCTTTCTTTGTGCAACTGTTGGATGTACAAATATGTAAATAGATTTCACAAGAGTCAAGATCTCTTCTGGTATACTAAAGAAAAAAAAATCTTTATATCAGTGTCCAAGCAGTACCTAACCTCATAAAGTCAATAAAAAGGGCACAAGACATTAGAAAACAGGCAGTCTTTTGTCTATCATCTCTTAAACATACATGCTTTGTTAACTTGGACATCTCTGCAACCTTCCAAACTTTACACAACTGTTCTTTCAAAGTGGAGATAGCAATACTCCCCCGGTTTCTGGCAAGCAAAATGCTAGCAGCAATCAATGGATTCTGAACCATTTATAAAGTATAGAATTAAAAATCCAATACATGAATTACCTTTCAATTAACCCAGGGTTGGGGAACTTGCAGCCTTCCCAACATCTCTCACCATTGGCTACACTAGCACAAACATCTGGAGCGCCACAAGTTGTCCGCTGGTGAGGTTAAGAAAACAGGTCCTTGATCAGGATTTCCACGTACAGTAACCCTTTCTTCCCGCCAGCCACCTCCCCTGTGAAATTCACACTCTTGCATGGCCTTTAATTTTTTTTTTTTAAAGGCGTCTTTGGCAATGATATTTTCCCCCAGATCAGGCCTTTCCACATACTTCCTTAGGTGTAGATAAAAAGGATAAGGAAGCTGCATGCTATGTCATTAAACTAATGTGTAGTTTGACCCTGATTCAGTTTGATTCAGGATCTTCCCTCTGCCTGGAATTCCACCCCTATCCCCATGTAACTTGCACTCCTACAAAGGGGGGGGCAGCCCCACAGTTAAAGAATCATTGCATAATAAGTTACCGCCAGTTAGCTTCTTTGGAAGACTCTAAGTTCTTGTATCAGAAGAAAAAGAAGATCTATCTTCCCTACACAGTATCCATAATATTGTATTCTGTGATGTATGCAATTATGTATGGTTTTTTTTTTTTTTTTTTACAAATTGTGATTCCTGTGTTTAATTTTCAAACCCATCACTCACACAGAGACGGGCTACGAGATATATGACACAGCAAAGGGATTATTATACATGTGAATAATGAGGAGATTGTTTGGAAAATGCTTGTCAGACGTAGTAAGGAATCAATGTTTGTCTGTAAAAATATTGTTTTATTTAAAGTATTGTTTTCTTTGACATGGCAATGACAGTGACTGCTACCTGGTGAATGCAATTTTAAAAAAATAAAAAAAATAAAAGCCTGTTCCAGCCTAGATGCATTTTTTCTTAATCCACAGCTGCCTCATTAAAAGCCTGATGACGTTTTATATGAAGAACTACACTGGCTGCTTACTTCTTAAAATACTTCTCTGAAGCACGTGCCTTTTTAACGTACAAAGAAAGCTCATGTAACATATCCGATGCTGGTGTCTTGTGACCTGGGAGCCAATCCTAAAATGCAGCAGCAAGCAAAAAGAAAAAAAAAACAAGAAAAGCCCCGTATAGCATTCTAGGCCTGTTCGTGTAAATAAGAGTTGGGTAAATCTGACTTCAAAGGTTCTCCCTCCTCCCCTTAAGGTCATTTGTTGCTGAAGTTCTTGAAACTAATGTAGGGGGTGGGGTGAGGGGAGACCATAATTGGACCCAGTTTATTTTCTCTCTGCATTTATTTATTTATTTATATTTTATTCCATTTATATACCGCCCCATAGCCGAAGCTCTCTGGGCGGTTTACAAAAATTAAAAACATTGAACATTAAAAACACGATATACAAAATTTAAAACCATAAAAAGCATAAAAGCAAGTTATAATGACAATATTCTTTAAAAACAACAATTTTGGGTGATACATGCCTTGTGTTTAGGAAATCAATGTTAGTGATGTAATGGGAGTTTCGACCTCATGCTTTTATGTCATTCACCTGAAGAGAGCATTGTGGGAGCTGGCTGAGATTGATGTCCTCTCTAAGAATAGCACTGATTATAGAACAGATTTTCCCATATACAGAGCCATTTTTAATTCATTGCCTATTGCAGCTGCCAGCTTGCGGAGATAATTCCTTCTAGCAGAATAGCTCTAGATTATTATAGGGAAATCAAATTTGCATAAAAACATTTTATTTCTCTTCTCCCCCCTAAACTGTTTCCTTGTCAAAAGTTATCAAACATTCACTGTCAGTTACTTTTTATTTGGAGGAACTTTATTGAACTATGTTATTTCTTAAGTAAATGTTATTTTAAGACCTACACTTTGTTGTTCTGTAGATTGAGAACTAGAATCTGAGTGAGAAGAAATAACAGGACAAGAATTTTGTGCAAGGCCATGTGACTTACTCTAACTGCATGAGTGAAAGCTGCAGACATTAATAGAAGAATAGCATGGGAGCAACGTTCACTCTGGGTAAAACAACCTGAGCTTAGTATTTATGTAATATGTAGAGTTTTGTAAAGTTTTTATTTGTATTTTACAATTGTATTACTATTTTATCATGTTGCATAAGCTGCGGGATATAACTCTCTAAAAAATCAATAAGAGTTGCCTCAAAATGTTGCCTTGAAGCTTATTCTCAATGCTAGATTGACTCGGTTCAGACAACATGATAATCAATGGTGGTTTAAATAGTTGATGGTTGGTTATTTAACCCACCATGGGTTAGCATGTTGTTTGGAGGGAGTTTTTAACCAACAGTTGGTTATTTGGCCGAAATAACCAACATTGGCTGAATTTGGACAACACATTAAGCAACTGGGTCGGGGGAACAATTGTCAATTGTGTTGCTTATTGTGTTGTGTGGAAGATAACACGCCGCTCACAAACTACTGACGGTATGCTATTCTGCCCAAATAAGCAACGGAGAGAAAAAAAACTGGCTTGCAAGTTGTTTAGCTCGAAGCCAGTTGTTTAAAGTGTTGTGTGGAGGGGTGAGTGTGTTAATGGCGTGTGGTGAGTGGGTTAAAACACAAACCCATAGAGGCAGGTGGCAAGAGCGACCAAAGCGGCGGCTGGCACTCTGCTACAACTGGCGCAACTTGCAGAGGCTGCTAGGATAGAACTGGGAGGACTGAGGGAGGAGGGAGGGTGGGGAGAGGGGTGGGGGCTGTGTCAGTCAAATGCTGGGTTGACTATTAGTCCACTCAACGCCAGTCCCAACCACCCACAGTTGTGTAGGAATATGTTGTGTGGGGAGTACCCACAAAATAAACAACTGTGAGTTGGCTACTCAACCCACCATTGACTAATGTGTTGTCCGAATTCAGCCACTGTGTAGAGTTGGCTATTTGAACCACCGCTGGTTATTGTGTGATGTGGAGGGCACCATTGGCTATTTCCTCGGCCACTGTTGGTTATTTCATCAGCCACAGAATCACAAGGCAAGAGCAGTCAAAGTGGCAGCTGCTGTTCTAATCCCGCCGGCAGGATATTTGGCAGTAATGGCTGATGGGATACTAGTGGGAAGACTGGGAGGGGGAGAGGGCAGGGGATGAGTGAGTCAACTCAATGCTGATCCCAATCCACACCACTGTTGATTATTATCATGCGTGGGGAGTATCCCCTAGATGAACAACTGCTGAGTTGATTATTACCCCATTGTTGATTATTGTGTTATTCAAATGCAGCCAATGTGTCAATAAAGCCTGTAAACTTTAAACATTAACAGGACAATGACAACTCAGTCATTCCTGCTAAGGTATACATGAGGCCTTAGAGACAATTGGATGGCTGGTACCCAACTTGGGTAGACCTACTGATGTTTACAAGCTAGCTTCAAGATAGACTGTTAACATGAATAAAACATGAAAGAGTGGATATTAATAATAAACAACAAATATGCAAGAACTGCATATAATTGTTGCTCTCGGTGTTTTAGAAAGGAACTTTAGCCGTTACCTCAATTTTGCAGTAGAAACTGCCAGTGCAATCCACTCAAAATAAATCCTCTTGTCCACAATGGGGCTTACTCCAAGGTAAATGAGTGTAGGGTTGCAGCCTAAGTATCATATTAAGTGACTTCCTCAAGGTCAAACATAGTCCAGCCTGCTTAAAGTGGACATACCTGTGTTTAAGACAGTGGGTGAAATCCAACATATGTCCTAATGAGAGTAGACCCATTGAAATGAATGAAACTTAAGTTAGCCATAACTTCATTGGGTCTACTCTCATTAGGACTTACATTGGATTTCACCCACTGTCTTCAATGTAATGTAGGTCCAAACTACACATTGCACGAATCGTGCAGTGTGTTCCTGAACCTGGTAGTTATAGTTATTCTCGCATATGTACGTGTGATCCTGTTTCAGATCAGGACCACCATGGCCTGGGAACAGGAGAAAACTTTCTCTTCTGGTTTCCCCTAAATTTCTACCCCTACCCCATGGGAGGGGTAGGTGTTAAAAAGAGAAGAAGAAAAGCCTCTAGTGAAGACTTGCTCCCCTTTTTTATACCCCTTCCCCTGGGAGTGGGTAGAATATGGTGGGGTGGGAATGGGGGGAAGGTTTAATCCTCCCCTCCCAGGATGCAGTGGTCTTGATTCAAATTGGGGTTCCACATACTTATGCAAGAGTGAAAAAAAGAAAAGAGAGAGAGAGATATAGACTTTAACAACCTGCTGCATGATTAACGTAATGTGTAGGTCGGCTCGTAGATTAATCTATATGACGAGACCTTAGAGAGAGGCATACAGTACAGTTCTGATGTGCTTCCTTGCTGTCCCACAATTGAATCAGATTGCAGGCCTTATTTTTAAAGTGACACCGTTATAAGTTGATTGCAAGCTGTTTAAAGACCAGTCAGTTGCAATTGACTAAAGCCAAAGAATTGCCTAATCTTTGCTGCTTTAGTGCATCACCCCTGTAATGGTCAGAAAGGGTTACTGCAGCTCAACAGCCCAGTTGGACCAGATCATCTGGTGAGCCAACAGTACCTCTGGCTTGGTTCCGCAGCCTGTGCAAATCACCAGAATAATAACTGCTCTAGAGATTTCTGAGCCTTCCCACTTCCTTGCACTAGCCTACTGCCTTTTAGAACCTGACTTTGACTATGCACCTATTTCTGCTCTGGACCTTGATAACTGCCTATCTGGATTAAATACTTGCTTCTGGCCCTTCCAAGTGACTGCTTGCAGGCTGGACTTTATATGGCCCTGACTTATCTCCAGCTATACTTTTATCACAATGCACCACAAAATGCCTAGTGGTGGGATGAGTGGACAATGGAAGCTCTTAAGCAAATTTCTTATCAAAGACCACTTGCCAGAATTTAACCTGTGATAGTAATTCAAAACCATTCCATACAGCAAGGGATGCCAGGTGACAGATTGCATCATGATGCTAGTGCAAAGTCTGTTGTGGTCTTGCAATACTCTCACAGTGTTAATCGTTATCTGTTGATCCAGTGGAAATTTGGCCTAGCTAATATATTAGCACTTTTATCCTGCCCCTTAGCCAAGAAAAGGCTCTCAAGGCAGCTTACAAAAATAATTCTCAAGACAGCCTCTGCCCACAAGCTTGCAATATAAAAACCATGACTAAAAAGGAAGGGGGTTGGAAGGGAGGAGGGAAAAAGCAAGTTTAGGCACTCAATTCTTAGTTGCAAAGTTCAGAAGGTCATGGACACAGTGGAAGGGCTGCCGCTTCCTCTCCCTCTAATAGCCATATACAGATCTAGGTATGATAGGGGGATGCCTGATTGGCTCTTCCTTTCCTTCCGATATTCAGCTGGTAAGAAGACTGCAAACCGTGTTTTAGGGAGCAGTAGCATGCAACATGATTGCACCCTTCCATTTCTCCCTTCTTGTGCCTAAAATTGGGAACTCCCTCCCTCGGGAGGAGTATTTGGCCCCTGATCACTTTCAAGGATATGAATCATAAATATAAATTGTAAAATGCCTTTTCATTCAGGCATTTTATAATGATTGAGTTTTTTATGCTTCCCCCTGATCTTGAATTAATTTTTTTTAAAAGGTCAATAATTGAAAATTAAAATGCAAAACTGGCAAACCAGTGTGCTGATTAAAAATTGGATGAAATGAAATTATCTAAAATTCAATAGACAAAGTTAATTGTTTTTCACTAGGTATAAAATTGAATTTGAGTTTTAGTGTAAATAAACTTTTAAAAATGTGATTAACATATTTGAAATGCAGTATTTTTAAACTGTCTAACAAGACTATATTTTTATTTACTAAAAATATATATACATTGCTTTATTCAATCCACTCACACATTTCAGATCATGTTGTGCCTAATGATCCCACATATTTAATTCAAAGTCGGGAGTTAGTTGGTCATCTCTTTTTGACTGCCTTCTTGTTGACTGATTCTCATAGAAGACACTTCATTGGAAAGCTCCTGACACACAGATTGCATGAATAACAACAGTTCACACTATAATTCCAAGTCTGGAGCTTATTTATGTCCATAACCTTTTTTTTTTAAAAAAATAGGCTCTCTTCTATAACAATGTACTGTGAAGTTTTATTTTTAATATAAAAAATGACAAGTATAATTAAAAAATGAAATATGAACACAAAAAAGTCTCTATGCACCTTTATAAACACAGGTGCAAGCCAAAGTACATGACATGCCAGTAACATAGGCCTGTAAACAAATCATGAAGGAATTAAGGCACATCTGGTCAAAGCATAGTTATTGCAAAGAAAGGAAGTCTCTAGCTGTTAAGAAACCCTGCCACTAGAGGCAGCAGCCAAACCTTAAAAAGGAAAAGAACAATTATAAGTGTGTGCCCACCAAAACTATTCACAACATTTCACCCCTACTGTTAAAAATCTCAAACTTTTGGCCCACCCCTAGCAACAGAGATGGATGAGCTAACCTCAGATTAATTCAGAAGTCAGTTACCTAAGTTAAAACCAAACCAAACATACTCGTCAGATAACTTTTCTGAGCCAATTCAAGAGTGTCGAAAGATTACCTGCCGGTCTCATCACCGTCCCCCATCCCCAAAGGCTGGCCTCATCATTCCCCAAACATGCACCACACCTTCTAATTTCTTGGATATGGAAACAGCAACAAAGGTGCATAGAGAGGCTAACAGCATGACAGGGACTATGGAAGATGTAGTTGTCCCAAAGACACTCACAATTGCCTTTGCAGGAGCTTAGATGTTCCAGGAAGATCTGTCCAGACGAACTGAGCAACTTTAACGTCACCACCAAATAGATCACCTTCTTCTGCCCCAGCACAAAACCCAAGTCTAGACTGTGTCATGTCCATCCAGGTCAGTCTGATTTGTCAAGAGAGGATCATGCTTCACTGCAGTAGTTCAACTTACTATTTACTCCAGGGTAACTTAAGCTGTTCCAAAGGGACAGAGAATAATACATTATCACAACTAAGCTAATGGCCAGTGAGGAGTATGCAGCCAAAAACAGTCTCTCTGTGGCAAATAATTTTTGTACTGGCTGTAATGTATTCACAATGTATCTTCCCTGTATCATGTTGTGAGCTCCTATTTCATGCTGCCTATGAAAGCTGAGAACTTTAGGGAAGGAGGTAAGTGTGAAGATTCACAGAGTGCTGAGGCTGAACCATGTGGCAAGTACTTGAAATCTTATGGCCAGGAGAGGGAGTGTTGTGGTGCCATTCCTGTGGCAACTGTAACATACATTGCGGGAAATGTATGGTGTGGAATAACGAGATGAGACATGTAAATGGATTTTAAAACAGGGCCACTTTTATTATAGATCTGCAGTATGGGAAACCTAGGCTGACCATATGAAAAGGAGGACAGGGCTCATATAACTTTAACAGTTGCAGAGAAAAGGGAAATTCAGCCAGTGCCATTTGTATGCAATTAGTCCCTGGTGAAATTCCCTCTTCATCACAACAAAGTTGCAGGCACTATACTAGAGTGACCATATACAAAAGAAGACAGGGCCCCTGCAACTTTAACTGTTGTGACGAAGAGGGAATTTCACCAGGAACTAATTGTGTCATGACTCTGTAAGTTCTAACGAAAAAGTGTGAGGACAACAAACAGACCTCTTGAAGGGAAAATACAAATCCTTTATTATACACAAAAACGATCGTTCTCCCTCCTCCAGCAAGACAAAGGTTCTTTAGCCCCTAGGCAATTCAGTTGAGCTAACTTAGAGAAAGAGAAAAGAGAACAGAGTCATATAATTAGGACAAATTAGCCTGTAGTGCTTTGTTTGCTAGCCTCTCTGAGCGGCGGGCGGTCCTGAGTTTGAAGTCTCTTCTCTTTGCTCTCCGCCTTGCCACTGCATTCCTGAACCCCTTTGTCCCAGAAGAGAAAGTACTATCTCTCTCGTTAAGGTCCTCGTTGCCTTGGAGATTTACTTCCTGCCCAGCCGTGGGAAAGGGCTCTTCCTCTTCTTCTAGCTGTAACTCCCCCAGCTCTTGCATTCCAGAACCAAGATCCGAGTCACTATCTGAGATTTCATCCCTTTGAAGCAGGGAGTTGGACGTAGACACAACAAATTGCATACAAATGACACTGGCTGAAATTCCCTTTTCTCTACAACTGTTAAAGTTACATGAGCCCTGTCCTCCTTTTCATATGGTCAGCCTAGGGAAACCTATGCAGACATCCTACTCATTAACGGGTGAGTCATTCACCACCTGTGAAGTGGCGTGATTCCAAGCGCCACCCCCTAGGCTTGCCCCTTTTGGGGTAGGGAGACCTTCCAGTGTTGACCCCTCCTCGCGCCGTTTAGCTCCGAGTGGGTGAGAAAGGTTAGCCTCAAAGGCAACCCTTATCCCTCCAGCTGCTGCCGTAAAGCTCACAGCTGAGGGGCCTCAGGCATTACCCATCACAACAACAGTGCCTGTGAATGCTCACCGACCCTAACAAACGCTCCGGATGTCCGCAAAACCTGCCATTAAATTGTGACCAAAACAGTATTAACCAGATCAACCTAATTACATCTCCTTACCTGTCTTACAGTGTGAAGTAGGCAAAAAGACTCATAACATAAAGCTGATTATGAGCAAAAAATTCCTACTTGGCCCTCCTAATGAGCGACCAGCGAACCCACACTGTCTACAGGGAGGGAGGGAGGGAGCCGCAAAGAGAGAGAGATGCCGCTGGGAGGGGTGAGTTCTATAAATACTTCCTCAGTCCCCTCCCAGCCACGGTGGCACCACCGGGGAGCCCACCAATGGGTGGCTCCCAGTCTTGCCCGTCACTCTACCCCCACTGCAACCTCTTTTTCGCGCCCAGGCAAGCCGGGCACAAAAATTGTCCTTGCAGCTTTCTTTCATGCAGCATCAGTCAGAAGTGTATAGTATAGTAGTGTGAACTTGGTTTAGATATAATTCCACAGGACTTCAAAAATGTCAGATAAGTTGAAAGATGAATACATTACTGTAAGCAAGCATAATTACTTGGTGACTTTTTACAGACACTTTTAGCTCGCCTATGAACATTAGCTCTAATTAAAAAATTAGCTTTTGTTAGATTTTCTAAAGAAAACTCTGTGATTTTAATTGTGCTATCTTGTGCATATGACTATTTTAAGAACTGTATAGAAATCTACGTTCTGCAACCAAGTCAGTTAAGGCTGTAATAATGGCGATTGTCAAACCTTAGTAAAATGAGATCAGCTTACAATTTATCTGCTGCACTTATATTTAAAAGGAGAAATCTTGGTAGAGATTTGTAAAGTTGGTTTGTTTGCAGATCATGTTTATCTTTAATTTTTTTAAATTAAAATGATATTTTATTTTAAAAGTGCACTTATTAGTATGGTTTCAGCAAAGGAAAACGCACCAAAGATTCTAGATTCTTCATCTTCCTCCTCCTCTTACTACAATCACTGTACATGTGCTTTATGGAGTTTCAGAAGGAAAACACACATACCACTAGCTCCATGCCCCAAAGAACATACAATCTGAATTTTGGTAGCAGAGAAGACAACATTGGGGTACAGAATTACCATTGGATGGGAACCAAGGATTAGGGGTTTAAGGCAATGCTTCATGAAGAAGTTGAATTTTGAGGAGGGTCTGAAAGGGAAGCTTCATGTATGTATTCACAGACGTATTCATCTGGCATGAGAGCAGCAAGAGAGAATTCACTAGTAGTTAAGCTAAACAATTTCTCCAATAATGTAACTCCCATCTCTAGGATTTAGGTAAAGTATATATATTCTTCCTAGTTTATGTTTCAGCTTGCCATTATCAGCAATTTACTGAAGCAGCTGTAGAATGCATGAACATATCCTTCTACGTAAGCATTTTGCACACAAAGTTTACAGAATTATCCAGAGCCACTCAAGAGGAAGCTAACCTTAGGCTAAGCAAAACTGAAGGCAGAAGACCTTTTTAGTTTTTGTAGATGATGCACTAAATCCATTGGGTTTCCAAGTGTACCTTCTGGATGAATATGTGTCTCATTTGAAGCCAAAAAGAAAAGCTCCCCAACCAAACATAATAGCCATTTAAGCAGCAAGAGAGCAGTAAATAAAATACACACAGTTGTTCATACTTGAAGACTTTTAGTTTTAAGTCTTATTTGAGGACCGAACCAGATGTGACAGCAGGAGGTGTGATCACAGACCTCCCACATTTCTCCTCAAAAGGTAAAAGCAGTTGTGGGGAGGGGATTCCAAGCTGGAATGGAGCTCTGATGCTTTGTAAAGGGGGGATTAAGCCTGACTCCCCACCCCACTATTTTCCCAGTCAGAATTCCCCACCCTAGTATAGGCATTCTCTCTGGGGCCCCCTCCACAAGGATGCGCTTTTGCGCCCGGTTCGGGGATTATGCGCATTATCGCGGAGGCGCATTTACTCCTAATCCCTCTGCACGGGAGGCGGTGAGAGGCGGCGAAGCGCATTAATTGATGTCCAAAAAGCGCTTTACAAGAAGTTAACGCGCATAATCGCTTGTTCACACCACGAAAATGCGCTTTAACGGCCGGAGCAAAATAAAACTCGCTATTTAACGCGCATTCGAAAATGCGCATTATCGGGGAGATAACGCGCCTGTACGCCCGTTTTGCGCTCCGCTGGTGTGGAGGTAAAATTTATAATGAGCCTTCAAGGCTCATTAAACGTCTCGTGTGGAGGAGGCCTGGGAGAGGGAAAGGGCTTTGGGTTGGGACAGCGGTTCAGGGCAAAGATTTAAGCTCCCTCCCCACCATAATGTCCGCAGTAAAATTCAGGGTGTGTTTTAAAGATATCTGCACCCAGCAAGGAACTGGTGTGTGTATTCGCTTATTACTTTGGAGTGCATCTTTTATTTTCCTCACAATTGTGTGTTGTTGTTTTGTATGGATATATTAAAACCACAACTGATGTTTTTTTTGTTTTGTTTTTAGCCCTCTGTGTCGCTTCTGCAGCTCAACGAGTTAAATTGTTTTTCTAACGTGGATTTTTTAATGGGCTAGAGTTAAATTGAATTTTGACCGTATCAAAACTACATTTTAGCTCTCTTAATGAGTGTTGTTTACACATTCTTGTTGGTTTGTTTGTTATTGCCTGATGACTTAAAGCAAATGCATGCTGCTCATTCATTTAAAAGCCTAAGGCAGGGGTGCCTTTACTGCAGCTCTTCATGGGTGTCCTGACCATGCCGCAATTGCTACATTTGTCCCCTTATATTCTCCACCCTACTAAGTGATGGGGAGATGAGAAACATTGCCCAAAAAGAATCAGGATTAGGAGCAAGGAGAGGCTGGAGAGTTGTGCAGGAAATCAAAACTTTTTCAGGTGTTGAAAAACACAAATTGAACCAAACTTGCATATCATCAGTTTAAGCTGGTTAATAGCATTTCAGCTTGTTATTAATAAAGCAAACTAATTTCTCTTGTAAATGGAAAGGAAATTGAAATGCACAGTAATGCACATTGCTGTCATGAAAAGTGCTTTATAATAGCAATGAAGCGCAAATAACCAGCAGCTCTATATGCAAAGAAGCCAATGTAGTGGCAAGTTTTTTCCTAGTCTCACATGTTTGAGGGTTGTGTGTGTGTTCTTTTTAGTTGAACATAGCAGGCTGTGGTAGCTATATACAGCTATTTATACAATGGACTAACAGTGTGGTTCCTTGATTCCCTAGGATTTTCTCCCCATTTATGCATGCGCTGGGTTTAGTTACTTTGAAGAGCAATCTTTAATTGAAGCTCTGAGCCAAACAAGACTGAGGAGTGATGATCTGAGGAGAGTAAGCACTTTCCCCCCTCAAAACAATAATAATTTGCCTGTCATTCAGTGTAAAAGTAGTAAAATGTATTGATTGATATGAGATATGCTTTCTTCTCATTGTTTTGATACCATCTCTTGCTGACTGCATTCTTCCTTATCTTTGGAGTAGCTCCTATTGTATGAGCTCAGCTGTCTCTGAAAATAGTTTGAAGAGGTGGACTGTGTTCACACAATCTCTGTGGCTCATTGTGTCTTGTTTAAGCCACAGCACCTGCGTGTGTATCCTGAAAATTCAGCCCCCGACCATGGCTTGTCATATTGTCTGAACCCAGTGGGGGTGGGTTAGACCATGGGTTCTGTGACTCTCACATAAACCTCACACAAACCATACCTGCCAAGTTCGGCTGACACAACAAGACTCAGTCATCATGTCAATATTTAGAATGGCTGCCGGCTCACACTGCAGCGCACCTTGGCTTTAATAATTCATGGTAGGCTGTTTGATCATGTGAACAGGCCCATAATGTGGCCAACATCTCATTGTACGATTCTCTCCGATTGTTCCTGGTCTGTAAACTGCTTCCTATGTTGCTAGATTTTTTTTTAAAACCGTTAGTACCTTATTAGAAGAACAACCTTTCCCATTATTAGTTTTGGCAAACAACTCACATTGTATGTTCACTATTCTCTCCCCCTCTTCAGTACCATACCGAAGAGGGTAAGAAGCCCCAGTGACAAAGAAGGTGCCCCAGTGACAAAGCATCTCAGCCTCAGTGACAAAACATCAACAAACAAGTGAGTTAAGCAACTGAGCAAGTTTAGCAACAGAGTGAGGAAGCCAGGGCAGTCAACTCTTCCTTCCCTACTCACTTTTCAACCTGTTCATAAATGATGTGGAATTAGAAGTGAGCAATAAAGTGGCCAAGTTTGCTGATGACACCAAATTATTTAAGGTGCTTAAAGCAAAAAGGGATTGTGAAGAGCTCCGAAAGGATTTCTCCAAGCTGAGAGAGTGGACATCCAAATAGCAAATCCAGTGTAAGCAAGTGTAAAGCGATGCACGTTGGGGCAAATTTATATATATATATATATATATATATATATATATATATATAATCAACTTCAATTATATATATAATATATATATATATAATCTGAGCTAGTGTTGACCGACCAAGAAAGAGATCTTGGGGTTCTGGTGGATAGCTTGATGAAAACGTCAACCCAGTGTGCAATTTCTGTAAAAAATAATAATAATGCAAACTCCATGTTATACATAATTAGAAAAGAGCCCTGCCCTTTTTTGTAGAGTGACCAGATACAAAAGAAGGCAGAGCTGTCCTCCTTTCCATATGGTCACCCTGTACTAGGACCTGTACTTGTGATTTGGATCAGGGATTCCAATTGAGAATGGAGACCCTATGAACGTACAGTCCGTTCTTACATTCCACTGAATGTACAGAGAAAATGGGGTTGGGCTAGCAGATCCATGGATGTCAGGGGCAGAGCAAACGGGCCTCAAAAGGCATGGATGGAACATGAGAAGAGTGGTTCTCTAAGGCATCTTCTTGTGTTCCCCTCTACCCTTTAGTTTGAACACATCAGAATGTTTGTTGTGTTTATCAGTAAATAGATGCATGAAGATAATATGAATATAAAGACAAAGCATATATTGAGAATAGTAAGCATGTATGTTCAAGAAATGCAAGGAATTAATATGATGATAGCCAGGGAAAAGCAGAAATGTAATGCAGTAATTGGCTGAGTTGTTCCACAGTGCATTTAGGCCATATGAGATTAGAAACAGGACCACGTGCAATGTCAGCTAATAGTTTGTCTGTATCAGGCTTTTCAGGAACCCCAATCATATGGAGTGTGTACATGCATAGGTTCCTCTTTTCAGACATTCTACTGGACATGTGATGGTGATGGGGCTGGACACAGCAAGATATGATGATGGCAGAGTGGGTCAATGGGGCATAATCTTGCTTCTTCCTCCAGGTGTAGACTAAAATGTATGGACAGCATTACCTCAAAAGCCTAAAGCAGATGCACTTTTAAGTGATAAAGTAAGGCCTGGGTTGCTTATTTATAAAACTGGGACCTAAATTGAGATTTGCAAGCTCTTATTCTTATTGCTGTTGGAAGTGACCATCTTGTTCTTATAGTAAAAAGTACACTGTAGCTATGATAAAGAAGTTGAATTCCTGGAAAGGGCAGAAGCCACAAAACTTTGCAAGTTCCCTTGCCACTGGTTGCAGAGGGGGGGGGGGAAATCATGCTGGTTTCCTCTCCACTGTCATTAAACTTATCAGTCTGACACATTCTAGTATTAAAATGAGACACTGACTTAATTGATCATTTTTTTCATGCAAAATTATATTGTTGTTGCTGTTGTTGTTGTTATTATTATTTTGTCTAGAAGTGGTCCTTGAGTCTGCAGATTGGTTGAAGAATGTACACCTTCTCTTTCTTGAAGCCCCATAGAAAAGTCATCTGCTATTCGTTTTGTTTAAATACTGGGACTGTTGGTCTGTCTTAGTGTACTGTTATTAGAAAGTCTATGGAAGACATTTCTGTGATAAAAATGGGGGGAGTTAAAATACTTGCAATTTACTATGTTACTCTACAGGGCAGCTGCTTTCAGTCTCTATCAGTATTCTAAAAAGATTTTTAAATGAAGAGATTTATGAGATTATTTTAATTTTGATGTCCGTTTAATGCTTCATGCATTTTAAATACAACCTTTTAATAGTTTTTTGAGATTGAAGAATTTTATTTTATTTTATACTGCAGAAATAAATGTATACTCAGGAGACTGCACCATTATTACAGGTTTTTAAAATTCAGCACTTTTGCAGTACAGAGCTCGTATCAAGTAGCTCAGATGTGTGTATCAAGCAGGATGCTTCTTGTAAAATTGGAAACAGTCTATTTTAATTTTTAAAAATCTTCTTTTATTATTATTTTTAGGTGGTAGTGTTCTGAGGATTCCTCCCAGTGAAGGCTGGATTCAACCCACTTTATGCTAGCATAGGGTAGTTATTAAGAGTGAATGAGCTATGAATTGGGATACCTTTGGTACAAATCCTACCTTTGGTACAAATCCTACCTTTGGGATACCTTTGGTACAATTTTATTATGCCTGTATTACATGGTGGTTTAAGATTAGCCAGTGAGATAATGGCCAGGGTAGGATTTGTACCAAAGGTATCCCACTTCATAGCTCATTCACACTTAATAACTACCCTATGCTAGCATAAAGGGGTAGAATCCATCCTTCATTGGGAGGAATCCTCAGAACACTACCACCTAAAAATAAAAATAAAAGAAGATTCTTAAAAATTAAAATAGACTATTTTCCAATTCTTACCGGAAGAATTGTGCACAAAAAGTTAGATACCATTGAGAAGAGTTCAGTCACTAGTTTCCTCTCACAGATTTTAGCTTTCAAATATGTAAGGAAGTTTTTGTGTTGAAGGAGTGATCAACCACATAATCCCCCACCTGCAGTCTGAAGTGGAACTATTCAGGAGCAGTAATCACTCAATTGTAGTTACCCGTTATATCTATTGGACTGCTTTTGTAGCCAGGGTTGCCAGTTCTATGGAGGTTCAGACCTTGAAATTATGGAGGCAGTCTCTTGGAGATAAGAGGTGAAGTCTAGTAGGGCTGAAGCAAGTCTAGTAGGGGTGTACTTGTTGGGTTAGGGGGCAGAATACGAAGACTCAAGATGAAGCCTGATGGATACGTGATGAAGCAAAAACAAAATAGAAAGTAGCTAGCTTCCTTGTGTCTAGTACCTCATTCCGAGATACAACTTCAGATTCCATCCATAAACTAAAATGAAACCCAAGTGAAGCCATAAAAGTCTTCTCCAATTAGTCAGTTTAGCTCTCCAGTAGAGTGGGTTTGGTAGGGGAAAAGCAAGTTCTACACAGGTGTAAAGTATTTGGGTATTAAGGATGAAGGGAGAAGAATTGAGAAGGATGGGAGAAATTTTCACTGTTTGTAACATTTAAGTTTATAGACCACGTCTGTCCCTTTAGGTATTTGTGACTCTGTGGTTCTACTGTATGATCAAATCATGCACTTCAGAGGCTGATATAATTGAGTGCAGAGGTGAATTCCTTGGAGCTTCAGTTTTTTACCCATGCGCTTTTTTGCCAGTACTGCTTATCTGAGAATAAATTTTTAAAGAAGCAAATGGAACAATACTCCATCTAATTTATAGATTCTAACAGAACTATGTTGTGATTTTTGGCAGGGGCCGGGAGTCAGTGGCGGGGGCTATATTTTTGTTTATTTACTAGAGAAATGCTGCTGTTATGATGGGTAGCTAGGATGTGAAGGGAGGCTATGCATATTGCAGAAACCTTGGGGAAAAGGTGCCCAGAGATATATGACATCACACACACACACCATCACCAATAAGTGTGGTGTAGTGGCCAGTGTGGCTAGAGTGTTGGACTGAGGGGCCGGGAGATCCGGGTTCTCGGAGCTGGTGTTGGATTCGCCCAGGCTCTTGGTCCTGGGCGATTTCAACATCCCATTCGAGGCCGGTTTGTCAGGTGGGGCTCGGGAGTTCATGGCATCCATGACAAACATGGGCCTATCCCAATTGGTCTCTGGACCCACACATTCAGCAGGTCACACTATCGATGCTGTTTTCAGTTCCGAACAGACGGATCTGTGGGCGGAGGTACTGAATACCTCCGAATTGTCATGGACAGACCATTTTCTGGTCAGGGTTAGTATCACGGCTACCACCCGTCCCTGCAGGGATGGCGGACCAATTAAGATGGTCCGCCCTCGAAGGCTGATGGATCCTGCTGGATTCCAGAAAGCCTTGGAGGGTTCCATGGCTGGTATCGTCGACGATCCTGTAGAAGCCCTGGTCAATAGATGGAATCAAGACCTAACTAGGGCTATCGACACGATCGCCCCCAAACGTCCTCTCCGGCCCGCTTCTAATAGGGCGCCCTGGTATACGGAAGACCTCAGGGAGTTGAAGCGGAAAGGACGACGACTGGAGCGCCGATGGCGGAAAACTCGACTTATATCTGACAAGACACGACATAGAGAACATCTTCGTTTCTATGGAGTGGCAATACGTGCAGCGAAGAAAGCTTTCTTCTCTGCACGCATTGCGTCTGCGAATTCACATCCAGCAGAACTGTTCAGGGTGGTGAGGGGTCTAACTCAGGCTCCTTCTCCCCTGAATCCGATTTTAGAGCCTTCGGCAGTTCGCTGTGATGCCTTTAACGATCATTTCTCAGATAAAATCTCTCGGATAAGAGCCGACTTAGATGCCATTGTTATAGCAGAGGTTGACAGTGGAGTGTCCAGTGACTCCGCGAGTAGGATTACACTTGATCAGTTTCAGTTAGTGAGTACCGAGGACGTGGACAAGGTACTTGGATGTGTGAGGAAGACGACTTGCCCTCTCGATCCCTGTCCTTCCTGGCTGGTCGTCCAGGGAGGAGATGCAGTTAGATCAGATCTACAGCATATCATTAATGCATCTCTCAGGGAGGGGAGCTTTCCATCATGTTTAAAAGAGGCGGTGGTAAGGCCGCTTCTAAAAAAGCCCTCCCTGGATCCCCTGGACTTTAATAACTACAGGCCAGTATCAAATCTTCCATTTTTGGGCAAGGTGATCGAGAGAGCAGTTGCTTTTCAACTCCAGGCAGTCTTGGATGACACTGATTTTCTAGACCCATTTCAAACCGGCTTCAGAGCAGGATACGGAGTTGAGACCGCTTTGGTCGCCTTAGTAGATGATCTACGCCTTAGTATCGACAGGGGGAATGTGTCCCTGCTGGTACTCTTGGACCTCTCAGCGGCTTTCGATACCATCGACCATGGTATCCTTCTGGAGCGCCTGGGGGAATTGGGAATCGGGGGCACTGTGCTTCAGTGGTTCCGATCCTATCTCTCGGGCAGGCTCCAGATGGTGATGCTTGGGGATAGCTGCTCTTCAAAAAAGGAGCTGCTATGTGGTGTACCACAAGGTGCCATCCTTTCCCCAATGCTGTTTAACATTTACATGAAACCGCTGGGAGAGATCATCCGGAGGCATGGGGCAGGGTGCTATCAATACGCTGATGACACCCAAATATATTTCTCTATGCCTTCGACAACATCGTCAGCTAAGGATAGTGTGTCTCCTCTGAATGAATGCTTGGAGGCGGTAATGGGCTGGATGAGGAAAAACAAACTGAAGCTGAATCCAGACAAGACGGAGGTGCTTGCTGTCAAAGGCCCCAACCTGGGTCTGGAGGTGTGTCAACCAGTTCTGGATGGGGTTATACCCCCCCTGAAAGATTGTGTTCGCAGCTTGGGGGTACGCCTGGATCCGTCGCTCCAGATGACAGCTCAGATTGATGCGACGGCCAGGAGTGCCTACTATCAGCTTCGGCTGATACGCCAGCTGCGCCCCTTCCTAGAGTTGGAAGACCTAAAGACGGTAGTGCACGCACTGGTAACTTCGAGGCTCGACTTCTGCAATGCGCTGTACATAGGGCTACCTTTGTGCCTAGTCCGGAAACTTCAGCTTGTTCAAAATATGGCAGCCAGGTTGGTCACCGGTACACCTAGGGGTGATCACATTACACCAGTTTTAAAATCGCTTCACTGGCTGCCAATCAGTTTCCGGGCGAAGTATAAAGTGTGGGTTATTACCTTTAAAGCCCTACATGGTTTGGGTCCAGGGTACCTACGGGATCGCCTTCTCCCGTACAATCCGCCCCGCACACTTAGGTCCTCTGGGAAGAACTTACTCAAGCCAGTCAGAACTAGGCTGGCGGGTGTTACCCAGAGGACCTTCTCTTCCATCGCTCCCAGACTATGGAATGGTCTGTCAGAGGAGGTTAGACAAATTGACAGTCTTCATGAATTTAAGAGAGTCATGAAGACTGTCCTCTTCCGACAGGCCTATCCAGATGAATTTTAAGATGTTTTTAATGTTGTATTTTTCTCTTGTTTTTAAATTTTTTTAACTGTTGTGATTTTTATGTTTTATATTGTTGTTGTTCCCCGCCTCGATCCGGAGGGAGAGGCGGGCTACAAATAAATATTATTATTATTATTATTATTATTATTATTAGTTCCCACCCAGCCATGGAAGCTCACTGGGTGACTTTGGGCCAGTCACAGACTCTCAGGGTTGTTGATGTGAGGATAAAATGGAGAGGAGGATTATGTGTGCCGCCTCGAGTTCCTTGGAGGAAAAAAGGCAGGATATAAATTAGGGTGACCAGATAAAATCCAGGTCAGGGCTCATGTAACTTTAACAGTTGTAGAGAAAAGGGAATTTCAGCCAGTGTCATTTGTATGCAGTTAGTTCCTGGTGAAATTCCCTCTTCATCACAACAGTGGGTGCCTCTACAAGAGAGGTTTAAAGCTCTTTCAAGGCTGATTAAAATTTTTACCTCTACAAGAGAGGAGTGCAAATTGGGGGCTGAGGAGCTTTAAACTTCCAATTATGCACATTATCGAATACGCGTTAAACCGCGAGTTTTAATTTGCGGCGGCAGTTAAAGCGCCTTACTGCCGTGTAAACATGCAATTCTCCGCATGTCAACAAGTTTAAAGCGCGTTTCGGTCGTCCCGTAATGTGTTTCGCCGCCTCTTGTTCAGAGGTATTAGGAGTAAATGCACTTCCGCGAATATGCGCATAATCGGGCAGCCAGGTGCAAAAGCGAATCCTTCTAGAGGGGGTCAGTTAAAGTTGCAGGGGCCCTGCCTTCTTTTGTATATGGTCATTCTAGTATAGTAAATGCACCTTTAACTGTTGTGATGAAGAGGGAATTTCACCAGGAACTAATTGCATACAAATGACACTGGCTGAAATTCCCTTTTCTCTACAACTGTTAAAGTTACATGAGCCCTGACCTGGATTTTATCTGGTCAGCCTAATATAAATGTGATAATAAATAAATAAATAACAACATGGAATCCTGTCTGGGGTGTGTGTCTATACGAAGTTGCATTGGAGCCTCGAGCCCCCACTATCCCACGGCAAGAAGCGAGCGCGGGGTTTGCCTCAGAAGGAGCCCCTGCCACCACATATAGAACTGAAAGAGCCCTGTGCCACCACATATAGAACTGACTTTTAATAGTGTGGTCGCTCAGGAGCTTTTTTAAAAAGTCTAAAACAGCAAACTGGAAAGAAGTGCTCTGCAACCCTAGGCTTACTTCTGAGGTCTTACTTCTGTTTACTCAGAAGTAAGTCTCCCTTTGTTCAACGGGGTTTACTCGAAAGGTAAGCATGCATTGGATTTTAGTATGACTTGGATATAAAGGCAATTGAACTCAATGGGATTTACTCTTGAGTAGGGGAAAAGCCCCAGCAATAAATGAGCTCCATAGAACACACACACACCCCCCTCCGATTCTACCTTAATCCACTGTTGTGCAGAATTGGAGGTGTGTGTATGTGTGAATGGGAAGGAATGATTTGAGGGGTGGGGGAATTGAACATTCCTAAAAAACCCAAGGGATGAACTGATCTGATTCAAACTTGGCATGGCTAAAGCTCTCACGGTCCAAAGTTTCATGTCTTTATCTTTAAAAATTACACAGATGTAAGCATTTTGGTTAATTCCCATAGGAGCTCCAATGAGCGAGGGGGAAAGGCTGCCACATCCATCACAATGTCCATCAATGACAAGAACCAATGAACTGGAGGGGGAAGGGGAAGTGGTGGGGTGGGGTGCGGTGGGGCGGGCGCAATAGCAGTGGGAGAGCAAACAAGTCGAAAGAGAGTTCACCGGTATAGCGACAATTCTGAAAGGGAAGAGTGCTTGCCGTGCTAATGAAACCAAAGTCAAAATCGCGGGTGCATGCCCGGAAAAAACGTAGGTATGATGGAGCCCTTATTTATGAGTAAACATGCTTAGGATTGTGCTGTAAAGCAGGGAACATGAGCAAGGCAACCATACAACTAGTGAGCAGCATAGTTTATTTATTTATTTATTTGTTACATTTGTATACCGCCCCATAGCCGAAGCTCTCTGGGCAGTTTACATAGGATTAAAAACAATTAAAAACAATATACAAAAATTAAAACAGCAAAAACATACAACATATACACAATCTGTACATTTAAAAACCACTACGACCATCCTTTGCCTTTTTTCAGCAGCACTTTTCTTATATGCCTCCTTTTTGCTGTCAAGCTAAAGCAATGGCACTTCTCTGCATGCCTGTTAGACTTCGAGTACCACACTTTAGGTTTCTAATTAAGAAATTAATTAAAATACTATACAGTTTACTGCACAGTCTATCAAGACTAGGGCAGTTTACAAGATTTTTTGTGTTAGGTGTACTATAAACTCTACAGACGTACATAATCATATTCACACTGATATTAAAAGTTCTCCTTCAGGAACATATCTAAAAATTATTGAGAGGCATAAGTCATGAAGTAATTGTTTGAGCAGGAAACCTGGTGATAAGAAACTGAAATTTTAAGCACCAAAGACTGACACTGAATCTGATATGAGGATAGAAAATGCCTACACAGAGAAAAAAAGGATTAAAAAGTATGATGTGCTAAATTTACGTACAAGTTAAAAAGGTTGCAAAATAACTTCTCACTTTAAAAAAAATCTATTTAAGCCCCCAAATGCAACATCTGAAGGCTCTCAAGAGCAACCAGGATGTTTTCCTTTGTTGCTGCATTAGCTGATTAATGAGCTAAAATATTTGGCCACAGGAAACTCCAGTGAAGCAGATTTTAGTGGATATAAATAAAAGTTACATTTAAAAGTGCATTTTTGCAAGAATTTGAATTGGACCTAAGTTCTTGTCCTGTGAGCTCCTGTTTAGTATTGTGACACTCTTTGCAAATCTCTCAATAGATTGTGCAATGGAAATTGTTCGAAGGCTTTCTGATTTGAAAGTGGGTACCCCAGGGTGGCAGAACATTTCAAATGGAGTCCTTTTCTGCATGTTGCGCATGCGTAAGTACAAATTAGCACATGGTGTGGCAGTGGTGCACAGTTCTATCAAAATCTGTCTGGGACTAAAAATCTTGGCCGGAATTAAAATTTCACAGAAGAACAGGGGGAGGTCTGCGAGAAGATACTGGGGCCTACTACAGGATAGGATCCCCAAAACCAAGAAGTCTGTGGAGTAGGTAATGGGCTGAGAAACAGGAACTTGAAGGAAGGAAGGATCAGTGGAGAATGAGGCTTGGGGAAAAGGGCAGACGAGTTTAGGTAAGATGGCCCCAGTGGCAGACTGTAAGTGGATATAGGTAATGGGCTATGGAACTACGGAAGTATAGAGTGATACGTTTAGCTTCTGATAAGAGAAAACTGCCAGTTGTGACTTGTACTGTTACTGCATTATTATGGCCAGGTATATGGATAGTGTCATTAAATAGTTCAGTCAGACGAGCATTTTATTGCACACTCGCTACTGACCACTTACAGATGTTTGCGTGTCCACCTCCCATGGGCCTCCCATTCCTTCCACTTGTTTTTTTGTCACAAAATAGACCCCTTTTAATCCGTCTTTTTTATTATTTAAACAACAGAATGTGCCGCCATTTCCTGCTGTGTGCAGGAAAAGTGGTGTGATACATATGCCCCCTGAATGGGTCACATGGTCATTTCTGTAGGGAAAGTTCCACCCATCTGAAGACACTCTAGGTGTCACAGAACTTAGTTGTATCTGGGGTGAGGTCAGGAGTTTCCTGTTACTATTCTTGTTGGAGACGCATAGTAACATTCTTCTGTAGCTTCATGGCATATGTGACCTTTTTGCCTTTGATGACTCCAAATGACTCTAATGGGCAAGGAGAACCCAAAAAGCAGTGTCAGGGTGAATTTCACATACTGATTTGAACTAATCTGCCAATGACTTCATTGTAGGCTTCTTCTTTCAGTTTTTATCACCTAATTCCTGCTGGTTTTGTGTTATGCACAGTAGTGAAAAAGTTGTATCTTTTTTTTAAAAAAAATAAGAAAGTAATAAACTAAAAGCAAAAGCCAGAATAGTTCATACCACCTACCTATACATGATATTAACACTAGTTTTTTTTCGCTCAGTGACTCCTAAGTAATTGTCGTTAATTGGATATACAATTATTAATTGTTGTGAACCAGCCAGAGAACTTCAGCTATTGGGTGGTATAGAAAGGTAATATATAAGTATTGACAAATTATTCAGATTTTAAGGAGGACTTGGGCTAGAGACTCTCACCAAAAAGAGAGGGAAGAGAATAAAATGAAATGACAATTGTGGGGTATAGAGGGCAGGATGTAATGAGGAAGAGGAAAGGGAATTAAAAATGAATATACAAATGGGCAAGGGGAGGAGAGCCAAATCTCCTTAGCCTTAAAATTTCTTCACCAAAAATTAAATGTTTTAGAAGGGATTCTCCAAAGATTGTGTCAGAGTTTTTTGAAGGATGCCTAAAGAATCACCGTCACTGCCACCCCTCTGGAGATCAGGACAATTAAAAAAGAATGGGGGTGAGGTGAGATCTGAATGTAAAGAGAGCCACTTTTTTCACTTTGAGCTAGAGGAACATGTATGAGAGTAAAAGGTGTGTGTTTTTCTGGTGAGTGCTGTCTTTTACATACATTAGCGTGTTCTTAACATCAGTGGAGGAGAGGTGCAAGGGACACTATCTGTATGTAATTTAGACAAATTCTTTTGCCATGTTTGGTTTTATACCAGCATCTCTTCTCTTTGACTGAATAGGGTGAATGAGTGCTGTGATAACAGGCTGTCTTGAGCAACGTATGAGAGGAAAGCTCTAACGGATTGCTTTGGGAAATTTATGGGGCTTAAATCAATTGTCAAAGATCTGTGCTGACATGCAGTTGGGAGTCTGTGCATTTTTGTGACTTGTGGCTAGATGCGGCTCTGTTGCTGACATAGATGCATCATTGTGCTTGAATGGCATGCTGCTTCCCAAGTAGTCCCATATGCTGCTTAACAAGAGTAAAAGGTGCCGATAGGATCAGACTATGTCATATTATTCTTATTTATTATCCTTGCTGATATTTTTGTTGTTGAGGCTAGTATGATTGAGAAAGAAATCTCACTCCATTGACATGTGTTCTAGTTTGATTTAAATAAAATTGTGGGTCTAATATCCCCCTCGAACTCTCATATAAATCTTGTGAGGAAATGGAAATAAGCTGGTGTCAGCCCCATTTTAGATGTGAATTGAGATTAAATCCTCCTCCTCCTCCTTCTTCCAAAAACATGGTTGGCGACTTCGACTAAAACGCCCAAGAGAGATCCCGTTCTTTAGATTTCTGTGTTACTGATATATCTGAATATATATTTATCAAATGTATGGCGATGTGTCTACTTATAGCTATTACACATGAAAGCTAAATAGAATCTCCATGTTTGGAGGAAGATTGTCTTTGAAAGGAAGGCAAACAGTCAGAGAAAACTGATGTCTCCGCACCCTGCTTGCATGCTTCCCACAAGCATCTGGCTGCCCAAAGTTGAAACTTTGTTGATGAGAGTTGTAGTCCAAGGTGTCTGGAGGCTACTGGACTGGGGAAGGCTGCCCTAATCAAGGGCAGAAATCTTACCACTAAACCGCTTGCAATGACATATAAGTCTTTTATACTTACAAGCAGTCATTGGATTTATTTGTCTTGCTACGTACAGGTTGCACACTTTTCTTTTTAATCTGTGAAAGGAAGAACATTAAAATATTGAATGTTAAACATTAAAATATTGAATGAAAGGAAGAACATTAAAATATTGAACATTAAAATATTTCGAGTCTGTCTTATGATCAGCAGCATGACACTTTGGTCACATAAGAAAAAAACACACTGGACAATCTTATCTTCCCTTCTTCTCTCCAGCTCTTTTCCTTTTCTGTTTCACTCTGACTGGCACAGTCCCACTATTGCAAAAACGAAATAGAAAACAAAAAATGAAATACCATGACTGATAGGTTGAAGCAAAGTCTGATAGTCACTGACTATCAGGAAATAAAATGCCTATGGGTTGGATCTTGAGAAAACTGCATATAATGGGCCTGGAGAATATTTATATTTCAGAAATAATCAAATTGGTTTTTAATTTACATAGAAAAGTCTCCTTTATTTTAATGTATCTGATAGATGGCAATGATTCATTTTAGAGATTAACTGTCGGGCTATAATTTTTATATTCAGATCATGTGTTATTTCATTATTCTTAGTACCTACATTTTTTTAACTGAAAAAAAAACTAATTTAAATTAAATATTGTTTAAATTTTTTTTAAAAACCATCAGCTTTTACTCACCGTGCATATTGCCAAAAAAGATTTTCCTTGACTCTCAGGCATTTGACTGCATATGATGGGAATTTGTTATCAGGTCCTGGTAGTTTTATTGTTAATTGTTTTTAACTGTTTCAAAGTGTTTAAAATTTGTGTATGTTAAGGATTTTATATTATTATTACTTTTATCATATTTTGAACAACCCAAGAGACCTTTGGCTATTGGGTGGTATAGAAATTGAATGAATAATAATAATAATAATAATAATAATTAAAAGGAATGACATAATAAAATCTGATACATTAAATGTATATTTTGAGGTTGAGAAGGATAACAGTTATTTGTAAAGGTATTTCATAAAGAAAGGCACATTATGGCAAATTATTCATTTCTATGTACTTTTAAGAATTAATTAAAATAATATGAATGAGTAATTATTAGGCGTTTTGCAATTGAAATAATGGCCTTGTGTATGACTTTCTTGGAGAATAGTGTGAGATTTTTTTAAAAATAAAATAAATACAATAGATTAAGTGCATAAGACTGGTTTCTGGATATCGCTGGATGGATTTATTAATTACAAGTACAGCACTGAGCCATGAATTACTTCATCATTGCCATTGTTTTAGTTTTATGACTTCCCTCTTAAATACGGATTCGTTAGGAAGGAATCAAATGTCAGTGGGCAGTGAATCATACAGAAACGTGTTTCTGCCTTTGAATGCTGATTTCCTATTATAACCTACAACTTATATAAGGGCGCTGCCAAGGAGTTTTTAAGTGAAAACAGATATAGGATTTTAAGAATCAAGGACTTAAGTTTGTTTTACAGATATACTACTAGTACATTGAATGCTGGATTAGCCCTCAGTTCAGCCCCTCTTGTTGTGCATCGAGTGGGCTGTTTGTATTTTTTTAAAAAGCAACAGCATTATGTACAAGGATTTGTTCATATTCCACTTTCTGCCAAGAATTGTTCACAAACGTGTATCAAACGGTTGCATAATAGCTATGGCATTTTACAGTACTGTGGGGTGGGGGGACTTGCATACAGAGGGAAGTGAAGCTGAAAACCTGCAGAATCTGTTTGTCCAGATGAGAAAAAACATACATTAATTGGAGTAGAGCAGAGGTGTGATCAAACCAATCCCCTCCCACCCCTTAAAATGTTATCTTTGTTGGCTTGGAGTCTGGAAAACTGAGTTGCAGATTCTGCTTTTACCTCTTATGAAAACTGGTTTGAATACTGAATATTTTTAAATCATTGGATGAACAGCACGACAGCCACTTTTATGTGGAACGATCCCGTGCTGTTGAGGTAATGTTTGTGGGAAGGGACCGTGCAGATTGGGTGATGGAGGTGATACCTTTCCAGGCCACCACCAACCCTGCCTTGGGGGTTGACACTACTGGCATGGGAAAGAACGGTGTAGTTTATAGCATAGGCTGCAAGGGCCACCACGGTGAGGGGCAGGGAGAGCTACTTTGTTTCAAGGCTTCAGGTGCCTCCACAAGTATTGTGCATCCAGCAGTATTACCTTCACTTATGCGTGGTGCAGAAAAGGTGAGGTTTTCTTCCTTTCTCATAAAATTAGAACTCAGAGCAATCCAATTCAATTGATTTGAAGTAGATTCAGGACAGACAAAAGAAAATCGTACTTCACAGAATGTGTGAACTTATGGAATTCACTGGCACATGATGACCACTGGCTTAGAATGCTTTAAAAGGAAGTTGCCTACATTTTTTTTGAGGGTATCTCTATCATTCTCATGATGGCTCTATGGCGCCTTAAAATTCAGAGGCAGTATGGCACTGAATACCAGTTGCGGGGGAGAAATTGGAGGGGAGATCTAATGCTTTGTGGGCTTCCTGGGGGCATTGTGGGAAGCAGGATGCTGGATTAGCTGGACCTTTGGTCTGATCTAGAAGGGACCTTCTGATTTACAAGCTGGGTTCTATTTCTTCTTGCCAACAAGTCTTTGGGCATGCAGTGGTGTCATGAGGGCCTAAGCCCAAAGGTCCAAGAGGCTGTTCTCAGCAGAATGAGCAGGAGCTCCCCCTGCAGAGCTGGCCAGGTGGGGATTGTGCACCTCTAAACTAGATGCAGGGTCATGGAAGTCTTAGTCAAACTGCTATGTGGAACTTCAGAGCTTTGACTGCAACCACAGCATTATTGTTCCTTCTTGGCCCTGCACAGGTGAGCACTCTTTGCAGGCCTGGACCAAAGAAGGTCCCTGCCTCAAATGGGGACCCTCCTCCTCCTCCCTCCCTCCCAATCAGTGCACCTCTTCACCAACCAGCTTACTTTTCCTGGCACAGATACGTGCACCTGCCTTGCCAGTGTGCAGCCCGTAAGGTGTTTCCGCCTTAAGGAGCCATGCGGCACCTGTGCAACAGATCCCAGAACTTCCCAGACTTCTCATGATACGTTGCCTGACCTCACACAGCATGGCTTCTGAAGGTGGAAACACCTTACAGGCAGCACACTGGTGAGGCAGACACATGTATCTGTGCCAGGAAAAGTAAGCTGAGAGGCTGGCAGCCATGTGGGTGGGGCCAGCTGGGTTGCGACATACATGAACGGGGCAGGCCCACCTACAGACGAGCAGCAGGACCAAAGAGCAGCAGACTCTTTGGAGGGGGAGAGCGCTGCTTTTCCATTCTATGTCTCCTGCTGCACCCACTTCCTCCCGCTTCACGGTAGGGCCAGCCCTGACTCTTTGCCTCATATCCTTTTGAGCCATCATTCTGCACGTTTGAGCAGATCGTTTGTTTGGCCTCTGGCCAAACCACCATCACATTCCCTCATGCAATCGTGCTGTATCAAAAGCCAAAATAACACTCAGAGCCCATCTACACGACTGCTTTAAAATGGTTTGTAACAGTTTTAAACCAGTTAATAACCGTTATTGACCGGTTTAAAACTGTTATAAACCGTTTTAAAGCAGTAGTGTAGATGGGCTTAGTTCACATCTGCAGGAAGGAGAGTTAAGAGGAGATGAGGTGGTGGCAGTTTCAGCCACAACAGTGTTACTGTTATCCGTTGTCTCCCCTCCAGATCTCGGATGGAGAAGAGGAACCAGGAGAAGTGGCAAAGCAGCAAGAAAAGAGGAACTTGGTGGTGGCAGCTACTAACCTCCAAAATGCTGGAGGAGGAGTAGAATGAACCACTGGCGTGGGCAAGGAGTGTGCCAAGTGTGCCCAGGCACACCCTAACGTTTGGGGCTGCCTCCGCTTTCCTGGATGCCCCCCCCCCCCGCTCAAATCAGGGCTTTTAAGGAGGACAGGAAGAGCGGTGAATTCTACTGCTCTCCCCACCCTGCCTGGAAAGCAATCATTTTATTTGCAGGCGAGGCTGTGCAGTGTGGAAGGTATAGTGTGCTCTGTGTTTTGTTCTGTATTTTAAGTCAAAGGACTTAAAACATAGAACAAAAATAAAATCAGTAAAAAAGAGTTGGAGTTGTACACACTATGACCTAGGTTAATAATTTGGTGCATTGACTGCTTGAATTTGGGATGGTGGCAATGCTGTTTAGGTTAGACTATTTTTTAAAAAAAAGCATGGGTTAAAATGTATGGAAAAATTGGCCTAAATTCTTCTAGTGTAGTAGGCAGAGTCTTTGAGTGGGTAATACCAGCTCTTGCTGCTGATGGAAATTGGATTTTTTTTTAAAAAAAGGAGATGGTTGGTATGTTGAGTTTTGTACTTAGCTTCCTTCTACCAAGAGATTTAGAGCAGACAAAAGTGTACTGCATTATAATCTAATCGGTATGAAAGCTATATAATGGCAAATTTAATGCTGGATAGAGCATGCAGAGGCAACAATATAACTTCTTGTTATTGAGTGGTCTGGTAGATTGACATCAGATGAATGAATTGGCTTTGAGATTTGTTAAGTATATTTAACATGGCACTTTGCATCTAACATAGACTTTTTGTGTGTGTGAATGGAATTGCCATTTCAAATACCATGCGTACAGCACTTTTACAATTCAGTAACTCACGACGGGAGGGGGGGGGATATGCAATCATTGCTGAGAGAAACTAATTATGTGTATCTATATAATAACCATTTGAGTGAAAAAGCCAAACTGTGACATGCATGCATATGCACACAGATAGTTGAGTTGTTTTCTCCCTTTGAAAACCTATGATAGTAATTGTGTAGTCAATATAGGACTCCTCCAAATTTAAGACAAAACTACGATCCAGTGCTGTATTGGGTAGTACTCCGGAAGCATGTTGGATCCTAGTGTGGTTTAAATGGGGATGACTTGTTCTGAAGATTTTTCTATTTGAAGCTTAATCTTCTAAGAAAATCTTTAGCCAAGTCAGGTTTTTAATCACTATGTTAGTCATCCCAGTGATTACATAAGGAATACTGTAGGAGCATTTCAAATATCACCAGCCCTTGGCACTGGAATAGCAATGAGAATGAAGTATTAAAAATATGTACTCATAAAGGCAAACATGGCTAGACTGTTACATAGGGAATCGTTTCTCTGTTTGTTCCTGAATATATCTTTACATCAATTCAACTTGTTTGAGTCAATGCAGTAGAAGAATAGCTAATTTGTATTAATTATTTGCACATATGGTATGCGGCTATGTTAGCTAGTACTACATTAAAGACAGACATGCTGCGCAGACATTAAATAATAGACCAAATATTTGCATTGTTTATGACAAACTGATTCCTTCTCCACATCTTCAACTTGGTCTCTGCTGTGTTCATTTGGTGATTCACGGAGTGCAATATCTCAAGCATTATAAATGTGCCCCCTTAAATCCAAACCCTATAAAATGGCCTGGAATTTGAGAGCATTTTAATATTTGGTAACACTTTAAAATAATAGCCAATCATTATTGTTATTATCACAGCAGAATATCTTGTTTAATATTAATCGTGAGAGCTTATTGTATGTTAGAAGTGTTCTAAAGGATTTCCACTGCAATTCATGAGCAATGAACCGCTTAAAGGTATTTCCAAATATTTATATGAAATGGATTTTTAGCATAACTATTTGCTCAACAAATAGAAAGCCGAAATGCTGCAATAGGTTCCTAGACCCTCTGTGTGAATTTAAAGTTCCTCTGCTAAGAATAACAGAATTATAGATTGAAGTGAAGGATTGCCCCAGGGACCATTAATTCTAATCCACTACTGAGCCACTATATCTAAATTATTCTTGGCAGGTGCTTGTCCAGTTTCCCTTGAAAAGACTTCAGTGGCATACACTATACAATTTTCACCTGTATTGGTTGATTTCCCCTCCCCACATTCCTAAATTTACCTAACTATACAATGCAAGTTGTCCTTTCGTTTTACCCTCTGTGGTGAATGAGTTCCCCCTATCTTTGCAGAAATTTAAAAACATTTAATAGCTGCTAAGCAGTCTGCTTCTTACCTTTCCTGTATTTTATTTTAATTAATTAATAAATTAATTAATTATATTTCTGTACTGCTCAATAACTGAAGCTCTCTGGCTGGTTCACAAATATATACTTAATGGCTGAATTCGGACAACACGATAGTCAATGGTGGGGTAATAATCAACTTTACAGTTGTTCATCTGGGGGGTACTCCCCAGACAACATGGTAATAAATAATCAACTGTGGTGTGGATTAGGATCAGTGCTGAGTTGACTATGGCAGCATTCGGACAACACAATAAGCAACACAACTGACGATTGTTCCCACCCCCCAGTTGCTTATTGTGTCGTCCGAATTCAGCCAATGACTCCCTCTGCTTTCTTCAGCTTTATCCTTAAGTCTCTCATACATTATTTGTTTTGTCATTTTCTTCTGAATCTTTTCTGATTTGCTGTTCTGGCATAAGGCATCACTCCAACAGGAAGCAATAGTTCATCTGGAGATGGCATTTATCAGGTTCAGACAACACCACAGGTTGTCATGGGTTATCTAACATACAATGAGCCATGGTGACTGCAGATGCCACATTGCATACGCAACCCCTGCTCGGGGTTTTGCACTAGGTGAAGTCCTGGACACTTTTCAGTGTGTTACAGTAATCTAAACATGAGCCAGTTAAGGCATGGAATGCTGAGACCAGATACACCTTCCCCAGGAAGGGACGTAACTGGCACACCAGCTGAATCTGGGCAACAGCACCCCTGGCTACTGCTGCCACCTGACCATCCGGGCAGCAATGTCGGATCCAAGAGCATCCCCAAGCTGTGTGCTTGATTTTTCAAAGGGAGTGCTATCCCATCCAGAACGGGTTGTACTCTCAATCCCATGTTGGCCTTTCTGCTAATGACCAGGAACTCCACCACGGCAGGATCTACACTACTGCTTTAATGTGGTTTATAACAGTAGTGACAACTGTTCGGGCCCAGGACACACTCCATATACAGTTTCCAAAATGTTTTCAAAGTGTTATATCCTGTTTGGTGTAGATCTGGCCCTTGTCTGATTGAGCTAACTCAGATCCAGCCCTTCCAACTTCTACATCCTCCTTGGCATCAGCTGAAAAGGAGAGAGAGAGAGAGAGAGAGAGAGAGAGAGAGAGAGAGAGAGAGATCATCAGCATAGAATAGTGTCATATTTTCAACTCCATCATTAATGTACAACAACCTATTTTTAAAGTGGGGTTTGAGTGCTTGCATCTTCAGGAGGATTCTGTCCTGGGGAATTGGCTAAAGAATTGACTATTCAGCTTGTCAGGTAGTTCTGGGGCCTCAACGTCTCTCACGTCTCCTTAGATAAATTACATCACTGGCTATTGGTAGAAGCTCGGTCACCCCCTTTGACTTCATGGCTGCGTGCAACAAAGGGAAAATTAACCCTTGAGCTTGAAGGGTAGGTGTGTGCGTGGGGGAAGGTTAATATTTTTATATTAAAATGTCTGAACATTCAAAATAAATCATCAAGCAAATAAGAGAGTATTCTGAGATGCAGAAAACCAGCTTAAGGCATTTCTACTTCTCAAAACAAAAACTCTGCTCTGGAGTATTGGTCTGCAAGGGCAATAAATATGTCCATGTGCTGATTCACTTGATAAAGCATTAGTGGCTATTGCCTCTGGTTTCAGATTTTGTTCACAGGCAGTTAGACGCTGATTTAACTGTACAACTCCCCATTTCTGTTCCCTAATATTGCTCGCTAATCAGGAACATGGCATAGCCTACAGAAGAAACACTTAAATCAGTTTGTAAACTAATCTCTATTTTGTTAGAAACGAAGAGAGTAAAGGATTATTTTTAAAAAGTGTCAGTTCAGACTAGTTTATACATTGCAGACTCTTGGTTCATTTTTGGCAATACTCTTTGGATTAGTGGGCAACTGAAGGCATAGGATTGTGTACTGTGTAATAAATAGTTTTGGGGTCTTTTTTAAAGTAGAAAGATGCTCTTTGTGAAAATACACTTTATTACACTGTTTATGATTGCATATCCTTTTCATGGGATTAATAACTGTAAACTCATCAGTTACTCCTTGAGTTTATGTATCTCCTTGAGCTGCATGCAGGTTAATCACTAGATAGGCTTATAAAATAACCATCAGGTAATAAACACCCACCAAAGAAAGAGCTTCATATCACTTGACGTCATCTGAAGCACAATAGTTTGCATTGTTTCATACTGTATTTTAATATTTTTCATCTCTCTGAAATTTCTAGCGAGTTTGGTTGCGTTCAGACAACATAATAGTCAGCAGTGGAGTAATAATCAACTCAACAATTGTTTATATAGGGGGTACTCCCCACACGATCTAATAATAATAAACTGTGGTATGGATCAGCGTTGAATTGACTATTAGTCCACGCTGAGTTGACTCCCTCCTCCCCCCTCCCTCCCCAATCCTCCTGCTAGTATCTCATCAGCTGTTGCTGCCAAAAATCTATCCTGGCAGCTGGACAAGAGCAGCTGCCGCCGCTTTGACTACTCTTGCCTTGCCACTCTATGGCTGATGAAATAACCAATGATGGCTGAGGAAATAACCAACAGTGCCTCCACACAACATGATAAGCAACAGTGGTTCAAATAGACAACTCTGCAAACCCAAATAACCAACCATTGGTTAAAAAACTCCCACCACACAACACGATAACCCATGATGGGTTAAATAACTAACCATCAACTATTTAAACCACCGTTGGTTATTGTGTTATCTGAATCCAGTCTTTGTGTTATAATACAGTAAATAAATAAATATTATTGTTATCTTCATATGAAAAAATATAAAAACAAGCAATATACATAATATAGGCTTACACTGTGGCCAACTTATTCTCCCTTTATCCACATGGCAGTATAGATGTGGACTCCTCATAGAAAAGATTTTAAAGGATCTGAACTGGGCTTCTCAAGTGATGTATATGCATGCATGGATCAAGCCCTTAGATTAAGAATACTACACTTACAGTTGTTGCAGGTAAGTTTACCGTAGACAACTTACCTTTCTTTTAACTGTATGATAAAAATGAATGTCTATGTTTTGCAAATCCAGAAGAAAATTGTTCTGTAAATATTTTAATCTCACCTTTCTTTTTGAAAGCTAATTGCATTTCTCATGTGGAAAACATCATAGATAACACTGCTCAGTAGACAACTGGCAAGCAAACTTTTCTGCTTATGTTTTCTAGAGAATTATTTAAAGCTCGTGATTGTACTAATTTGTACTGGTAGTTTACAATATTGAATGCACACTGACTGCTTATATCTGTGCAATAGGGGAAAAACTAATCTTGCTCAGTAATTATATACCATAGTTAATTAATCATATAATGTAATGAAGTGAGACCATTTTTTTAAAATATGTCAAATGATTATGATAATTCCCAGTAATTATGTGTAATAAGATTGATTAAATATGACTTCCGTTTGAGTTTTACGAATGCAATGCATGTGATGGGGTGATTCCTATCCACTCAACCTAATCCATAATGATCTTGACTACATATGGGAGAAACCACCCCCAATAATCTGTTACCCCCAAATAACATTTCCCAGAATGTTCATGTTGCAAAGGTTATTGGATATAATCTGGTGGCCATTTCTCTTTTAGATACTTGGAAAACTTAGAGTAGTCTATCTTAAATGGATCTATAAAGCTCTGGTTTGTCAGAGTTGTCCATAATGACGATCAGGACAGAAGCATAATTTCTCTGGGCCCAGTACAAACTTGTGAGGTGGACTCCCCCCACCTTGAATTCTTTGATTTGTTTTGAAAGACTAGGAGATTGTTACACCTCCTTTAGTTTCTTTTTAATTCCTTTAATATAAGCTCTTTATGTTTCTGGCACAGTTTGTTTTTAAAACAGGGCATGGCAGTATGCTTAGTAAGCATGTTAATTATATACAAATGCCTTTTTGATATTTCCCCCTGTCTCTAGGTTCCAATTTCAGTTGTTTTATGCACTCAGGAGGCCAGATTCCTAACCTATGTTCCAGGGCCTGTAAATCCTATCATTAGCACCTGTTCCTGTTGTCCTTGGCATCTCAATGCCTCTCATTATTATGGTACTTGTCCTGCCCTCCTGGTGTCAAACTGTTGATCCTCCTGCTTAGGGTTGACAGCATCCCGTTCCCTTGAGTTTAAAGGGCTAACATATCCCATTTACTGAGACTCAAACATGGAGCTAGAGTAGCTGATTTACACCAGAAAAATGGAATGGAGGAAAGGGTTAACCCTAGGCTGACCAGATGAAAAGGAGGACAGGGCTCATGTAACTTTAACAGTTGTAGAGAAAAGGGAATTTCAGCCAGCATCATTTGTATGCAATTTGTACCTGGTGAAATTCCCTCTTCATTACAACAGTTGAAGCTGCAAGGGCCCTGCCCTCTTGTCTATCTGGTCACTCTGTATAGTGCCTGCAACTTTAATTGTTGTGATGAAGATGGGATTTCACCAGGTACTAATTGCATACAAATGACGCCAGCTGAAATTCCCTTTTCTCTGCAACTGTTACAGTTACATGAGCCCTGTCCTCCTTTTCATATGGTCAGCCTAGTTAACCCTCCTTTTGCCCAGCACCATGGTTCAAATGAGGGGGAGCATGGCTGCTTTTGCAGAAATGTAACCAGATGGGGAAAGCAGTCTCCCCCACAAACATGCACACAGCTTCTGACTTGCACCCCCACCCCATCTACTGGGTATGCACTGCCAATGTATGCACTGTTAGATTCAGCCAGAATACTGAGCTGCTGCAGTTGCTATTTGAGTCAAGGTGACCCTATACATGACAATGCTCCTGCTGTTACTTCCAGGCCCCCTCTTGTGTAAGCTTTCAGTGGTGGTGGGTTTCCCTATTCTTCTGCAGAGATGGTTTGAGAGGAGGGCAGGAAAAGCATCCAGTTTTACAGAGATGGATAGTTAGGGAAAGGAAGAAAACAAATTGGTACACATATGGCACCGCCACGCAATCTGGCCAGGCTGTGTGATCTTATTTTAGGCATATGGTGAAGCTTCTTTATGGATCCTCAGAAGATACAGATAGACCTGTTGGATGACTAAGGCCATGTCTACACCTGCCTTTTATCATGGGGTCATCCCTAGGTTGCCCCTCTGCGTCCATATGATGCATGGGGGATCCTGGGACCAACCGGTGTTGACCTAGGGACAATCCTGGGATAACGGAAACCGGGGATATCCCGGTTTTCCTGTGGCCCCAAGACTATCCCGAGGACTGCGGCTGGTGTGCTGCATGCTCCTGAGTTGTCCTTTCCTCTCCGCAAGTAGTGGGGCTCTTAAAATGGGCATGGAGCTGCATGGGGGCAGTCCATGCCCATTGGGGTGAGTGGGGGGAACAGTTCAGAGGGTCTTTTAAAAAAAAACTTACATGTGCTGATTCTTGTAAAAAAAAAGAAAAAAGAAAAGAGGCAGCCATGACGTTCCCCTTACCTTCCGGGATGTTGCGCAGCAATCTAGATGCTGGGGGAGGATCGTGGTAAGAAATCCGGGAAGGGTGGAAATTATGAAATTTGAAGAAAAATCTGGATTTTCCCCATCCTCCCCCCACCCAAAGGGCAGCTCTACTTTATAGTCAATGGGAATTAAGAAACATGCTTACAGCTCCATCATGTTTAAAGATGAAGAGATGAAACTTGACACCATGATAGCCCTTAGGGAGGACTTTAGCCATGCCAAGTTTGAAGGAGATCTATTCATTTGTTGAGTTTTAGGAATTTTATAAAGTTTGAGGCTATATATATATATATATATATATAATGTCATTTTGAAAGATAGGGAGATGAAACTTGGCATCATGATAGGTGTTAAGAATGGCTTTAGCCATGCAAAGTTTCAAGCAGATCTGTTCATCCATTGATTTTTAGGGAGTTTTTAAAATTTGAGGTTACATTTTTTTTAAGCCATCATTTTTAAAGATAAGTAGATGATATTTGGCATCTTGATAGGTGTTAAGTAGGGCTTTATCCATACCAAGTTTCAGGCAGATCTATTTATCTGTTGAGTTTTAGGACTTTAATTTTTTTGGAGGTTTTTTAATTTTTTTTTTTAAAGAACACTGGAGCCATACCCTTCAAACTCAAGTTGTCAAATCTCCTCTTTGGGATCTTGCACCCTTTAGCAGTTTCAGCCCTTGGCATCAAGGGGATCTCAAGATTTTAGCTAAGAAGTGCTGGGCAAGCAGGGCACCTTTCCTGTTGCATATTTGGTGGGCAGTGGGGCACCTGGAGCTCAGCAGAGGTGAGGCATCCACAGATCAAAATGTGGGAAAGGAGAGGTCAGTCAAAGCAGCCCAAAGGGCAAAACAGAACAGGCCAGAGGCCTTTTTCTCAGAGTTCCACATCATGGGTGATGAAGGGTCATCCTTAAAGAAAAACTCTCATGACCAACAGTGAGATGCCAGTCATGCCCTGTTGCTATGGATGTTGGAACCTGGCATGTCATTGCTTTGCTACCCCTTCCATTTCATTTTGTTCACTTGTGAGCTAGGCTCTGTCTGCACTGCTGGCATGCAATGCAGAACGTTTGAAGTGCATATCAGAGAAAAAGAGATTTGTGGCTTTGGCTGGCTGGCATATCTCTTAGAGACAGAGTTAGACTGAAGACACAACTCAGAAATGGCTGTAGCTGAGCCCTGAGAGGCTGGCGTGCCAAACAGAGCCTTTCAAGAGTGTCTCAGAGTTCAGTGTTGTGCAGGCAGAGGCAGCTGGCGATGGAGGCAGGTTTTAAAGTAAGCATCACCAGACATGACTAAGCAATAAGCTGTCACCCTTCCCCACCGGCCACAGGGTACAAGTGCACAGCCCACTGGACCATTGGGAAGCTTTGGAAGAGGGAGGGAGATTGATTGTTTGAAGCTGTAGGCTTTGGTTTTGCTGCAATGACTTCGAGAGACAACAAAGGCTGCACAGACAACCCGGAGACACCTGTTGTAACTTAGCCCCACAGTACTGGCATGCAATGCAGGGCATTAGAAAGAGGGTCTCAGAGTCATGTGTTTGTGCAGGAAGTAGACAGGAGTTCAAAGTCTGGATGTCAAAAGTGGTGCCAACGCAAAAGCCTTGAGAAGCTAATGTATATAAAGTGAGAAGTGTGGATGGGCAAAATAGTGTCTGCCACCCACAACACCCACCCTAATGTTAGAGTAGAGAAACTTGTGACAATCATAAACAAGCTTTTTAAAAAATTGACCTTTAAAAATAAAAAAAGCCAGCTGGGAGCAAGCCCTTTTAAGCAGCAGCTTGCAGCGGAGTGAGGATACAATCAGAAAAGATATTTGCGGGAAGGGGAGAATGTATCACACAGAGTATAGCAACAAAGTACAGCAAAAGCTATAAAAGTAGGAGTGAGTGAAGTTAATTTCAGATACACTGGATGTCTCACTTGTTATTCCAGTGATTTTAACATTAAGGTGTTATGTAGAACAGATTTGTCTTGTGTGCTGTAAAATCAGACATGTGACCAAGGCTATGTTCAGGTGGGCACCCTCCCCCTTGCTGCTGGACATGCCCCCTGGGGGCAGACATGTTGGTGGGGATGCCCCCTTATAGACCGATCATGTTGTCCTCCTTTTTGGTTTCCAAAATATGGTCACCCTAGGTAAGTCCATGATCCTCCCCCCTCCCTCCCTCTACACCCTTAGGTGTAGATGAGCCCTAAGTATCACACCAAATCAAGGTAAAAGCCTTGGGTGCAAACACAGGTCACAAGTGGGGCATGTTGCCTAGTAACAAGGTGATGCAAGATAAGCTGTTTTTTTTAAAAAAAACCCTGGTGTTCTTATGTATAAAAAGACTAGTATGTTTAGCAGTAGTAATGGTTTCTTTCTTTTAGGAGCTTGGACTGATTTGTTCTGATTTGTTCCATTTAGTCGAAGGATTAATTGTTGTGAACAACTCAGAGAGCATTGGTTATTGGGCAGAATATAAATGCAATAAATGAATATGTTTATGACTTGGTAAGGCTTGCCAAGCCCTTCACTCTCTGGATTCAGTTTGCTTTACACTGTCACTTCTGCTTATAAGGCCTTGGTGGAAATATGTCTGATAAGAGCTTGGAAGACAAAGGATACTTCTCATGAGATGACCAACTCATGACCAAGTCAACAAGAATTTACTTACTTTAATGGAAGATTCAAGAAGTTCTGGCAACCATTTCATGAGTGATTTCATGAGTGACCTTAGGGTGCAATTCTATGCTTGTTTAGACAGGAAATGTCCTACAACTCCCAGCATTCCCTAGCCAGCCATATTGGCTGGGAATTGTAGAACATTTTTCTATTTAAACAGCCGTAGCATTGTACCCTTACTTTTGAAAATGCAGTGGACCAGATGAAGAATGCAGGGGTTCTCTCCCATCCTATATTTTTATTATTTCCTCTTTCATTTTGTTTTAGCTGTTTTTCTTAAATGAATGTATGCCATAATTTATTTAAAGCTGATGGTTTTTATGGTTTCAATTAAACATTTAATCCAAGAACCATGGGATCTTGTTTCTTTAAATTAATTTAAACTATGATTAACATTTCATTTCATTTATTACATTTCTATACCGCCAACAGCCAAAAACACTCTTCTTCTTTTTTTTGTAGGGGGGGTTGACATTAAGATGATTTCCCCCCCCATAATTCTAGGCATCAGTAAGAATTTTTCTTGGTTTTTTTGTCATGTTATTTAATCTTTATAATAGTATTGGCCACTCAGTACAAAAATCCTTGGTCCTCTTGTTAGATCATTACTCAGAAAATAGATGCAGCTCCTCTATCTGGTGCTGATTTCTTGCTTCACTGCTGTGAAACCATTCAAAGTATTTAGACAGAAGATGGGAGCAGAAAGAAAATTCTGCCTAAGTGGAAATTCATGTGCTCAAGGCTTTAGAAGTGTGCCAATATCTTTCTATTGCTACCTACCCAAAGAACTGTATGTGCAGATTATTCCCATGTTTGGTATGGTGGACATTGACTATTCATCTGCAATTATTTTAGTACTTAATTTTCATCTATACCACTGCTATGAAAAAAAGTTGCTATGCTTAGTACTATTGGAAGAGGAGTTAATAAAATCAAGTTTGTGATATTAATTTTGTCACCTCTGCTTTATTAGTCAATTTAACAGCCATTTAAAAAAAAAAACCTTTGCAGCCATAATCTATTTTATAGTCTCAGCTGTTGTGTTCAATCAATGTAATTATTGAAATATAATTAAACACAGCACCACTTATGTTTTTTAAAAGCACGATTTTTATTAGTAGAACTGGAAGAAAATATCTATATGCAAATCCTTAAATTTTGAAGAGAAAATGCAGAGGTAGAGGAAGAAGGGAAGAGGCAGAGAGTGGTGTGAGCTGAAGACTGACTCAAGTTCATTCCCATAACACTAAAGTATGATTTAGCGTTTCATCCAAATGCTGCCAATATCTCTAAAAAGAGATCCTTACTTGCATCAGGCTTATTTCAATGTTCTCTTCACCGGCTTGTTGACTACTCGAGTCTCTCATTTTGTGTTCTACATTCTGCACTGTGAGTTGTTCTTTCTTTCTTTCCACCTGCCATTCCAGTCACATTCTTCCACTGTTTCTTAAACTGGACTGGCTTTCTCAACTTTTTGTATTCACGGTAAACCCCCCTCTTCTTACTTTTCATCTCTTTGCATTCTTGCCATTTATTAGGCTGACCGTATGAAAAGGAGGACAGGGCTCATATAACTTTAACAGTTGTAGAGAAAAGGGAATGTCAACCAGTGTCATTTGTATGCAATTAGTTCCTGGTGAAATTCCCTCTTCATCACAACAGTTAAAGTTGCAGGCACTATACTAGAATGACCATATACAAAAGAAGGCAGGACCTCTGCAACTTTAACTGTTGTGATGAAGAGGGAATATCACCAGGAACTAATGGCATACAAATGACACTGGTTGAAATTCCCTTTTCTCTACAACTGTTAAAGTTATATGAGCCCTGTCCTCCTTTTCAGATGGTCAGCCTACATTTACTGTCCCGACTCTTCAAAATTTCCCTTAGTTCTGCTAGCTATATTTTCACCTTCTCTTTCCTATCTCCAACCATTTTCTATTGTAGCAGAATAATGACTTGTCGAAAAATTCCTTTCCCTGAAGATGTTGACACTACTGCAGACCTGTGCATTCTTTTATGAATTTTCTACAAAATTTCTCATCTTCCCACACCTTCAGCTCAACCCCACACTTCCTATTTTGATGTGCTTCTCCACATATTTTTATTACTTAACATTGTATAATTGCAGGCATGGCCTACTTACTCGTTTATGTACTGTGCCGAGCTCTTTTACAGTGGGATCCTATACATGTATATTCAGACGTAAGCCCCATTTGGGTTCAATGGAACATATTCCAGGTCAATGGGTATAGGATCGTAGCCTGAATCTTACAATTTGACAGTGCCAGCAAATAAGAATTCATGTTTTAAGATGTGATTTTGAATCTTCCTTTATTTACTCCGTCTTTTGATACATTTTGTTTGTAAAGAACCCATGAAAAGCTCATTTGCAAAGTTTCAAAATCAAAGCGTACTTCACATATGGATCAGAACCATTTAAGCAAACTAAATTTCATCCCTGTGCAAATTCAGTGTAAGCATTCAGTTCATCTTTGTTGTATGCCTGTTTTACCAAGTCAAGTTTGTCAAGTTTTGTACTTTTACATTTTTGCACATCTAGGACGATCCGCCGACATTCTAGCACCACAACTATTGGTAAAACATAAAATCAATCTCTTTATGTAGTTCATCTACTGCTCATATGTATTTATTTTGATGTGTGTAGTGGAGAGCAGAGGGGGCTGGTATTGATGACCTGGAAGAGGTGAAAGCTTGCAAGCTAGTTCGCTAGCTTTTCTAAACTGTGCTGAAGATTAATTACAAAACTACCAACCCAAGAGTGTCCAGATGCAAAGGAGAGCAGGACTTCTGAAATTTTAGTGGTTGTGTAGAAGGGCTAATTTAAGTAGATGCTATTTGTTAGGTAGGGCGAGAGAAGCTGCCCTTGCTGGTATTCCTTTTGCACACAACTATTAAAGGTACAGAAGCTTTGCTCTCCTAACACACTTTACTTAATGTCACAAAGACATTACAAAGATATTGCACCAACAATAGGAGGTAGGTACATGTAGATCTTTAGAATTAAGTAACCTGGGTGCTGTCTACGACGCCGCTGCAGTCACACACCTGACCCAGGACTTTCTGCTGAAGCTGCAGATAAAAAAAGTCAGGAACTTACCCTGACTGTTTTCTCCAGAGCGAGGTCAGGACATGTAAGACAACATCAAGGCAGCCCCAAAGCCTCGCTCTGGAGTCGCAGTGGAGGCATGGCCGGGCGGTGCCTGCTGTAAGGTGGTCTGCAATTGGTCTTCTTCCACCAGGAAGAGGGTGGGGTGGCTCTGGTCCCCGGATGGCCGTCCAGAAACCTTGCACCCCCTCCTCAGCATCGGGATTACCTGATGCAACCCTGGGGGAGAGAAGCCGTGGGATTTCCAAGGGACCTGGCGCCAACCTGGTGCCATGAATACATCCCAAGGTGTAAACTAGCCAGTCCATGAGAGTTATTAGTACACCTGCCCAGACATGCCAATAATCAGGGTTCCATAATCACCATAGTGAGATAGAAGTGAGTGAAATGCACATGAGGTCTCCTCTGAACCTGGAGCTAAAGAAGAAAGGAAGGGGGATAAATTGTTCCCTCTCTCTAGCTCCAGAATTTGCCACTCCAAGATGGAAGGGAGAGGTGGAAACCAGGTGGTTTGCACTGAGGCAGAGCAATCTTCCAGGTGTGAACTGTTAGGAGCTGGGGAATGTTTTCTGCACCCCTGCCCAGTTCTGACTCTAGAGCTGGAGAGAAGATCAGGACATTTTCCCCAGACCTTATGCTTCATTTCAGGAATGTAGCACAAGGTGAGGGACAAAACCCTGCCTATTATGAGGCATTCTTCTAGTGGCAACACATTTTTGGTTTTTCAGTAATGCCAAACAAAATGTGTTCTCCCCTGCCTCTTTTATTATTTGTGGCCTAAGTAAAGGCAGACAAAATTAAAAGCTTGCCAACCTGATTGACTGGAGGCAGTTTTTAATTGCTATTCTGATTATTTATAAATCTGGTGTACTCCCAACAACATTCATAGGAATCAGGAATATCCATTTTGAGCCACTGGATATGCCCAAAGGAAATTTGTTCAGGAATATAGACATAAGGAAATATTCACTGACCACACAGAGTGGTTAGCAATAATCTCATTAACCCACTAATCTTGGAACTAGCTGTCTGTCACAAAAGCCTTTACTTAAGAGGGGCTTGTATATGGACCAGCACTTCAAAGAGCTGGCTCCAGCAGACCTAGCACTCCATTAATAATATTTATGTTCCATTTTTATTATTTTCAATTACTCCATTAAAAGAAATAATATTCAATCACCTTAAATGATTGCACAGTCATTTTCATGCAGATTGTTCTCCTTGATCGCATCTTTTGAAAAATAAAAAACTAATGAGCACGTTTAAAATAATTTGGAGACGTTTGTGACTAAACACTCTTCTTACCAAATCAATCAACAGATTTCTCAAGATGGAGGTCTCTTGAGTATTTCAGGTTTGCTTGCCGTAACTAAGATATCAGTCAAGCTTTCAAATTCTTAAAATGTTTCTTAATTAACTTTTTATGCTTTAAGTAGAAGGGAAGTATATTAATCTAGAGCATCAGTAATGGGTAAAACTGAAACTACCCCAAATCCATCAACTTCCAAAAAATTTCCAAGGCATTTGGATTCTATCAAGGCACTTGGTATTCTGAATTTAAAGTTTTTGTTAGTTGACTAACCAGGTAAATAGGGTTCCCATCAGTCTAACTTTGTACCCGTGTGAATTGTACCATTCAAAGAGTGCTTACCTAGTGCAGCAATGTAAACCTAAAATAAAAATCACTATGTTAATCAGTTGTACATTAATCTAGTACATGTTTTGTAATGGAAGTACAGAATCAGTATAGAAAAAATTCGGTATAGGAAAAAAATCTCTCAGTTGTCTGACTGCATTGAGCAGGGGGTTGGACTTGGTGGCCATATTGGCCCCTTCCAATTCTACTATTCTATGATTCTATGATCTCCAAGTGAAGTTAGAACTTGGAAAGATATGAACTCTCTTAAAACATTATCCAGATATTGGTCCCATTCAGAAGACACTTTAAACCATGGCTTTAACCATGGTGACTAAGGCAGAAAGCCTTATTTGCCGTGGTTAAGGCCATGGTTTAAATTGTCTTCTGAACATGGCCTGGCTTTCTGGCTTAACCACTGTGGTTAAAGCCATGGTTTAAAGTGTCTTCTGAATGGGGCCAATGTGTGAAGGGGCATGGTTAATCTTCCTTCTTTAGTTTCTTTCTCACCCTGTTCCTCTAGGCTGGTACAAACATATCACTTCCAGCCTCTTAATTATACAAAATAATTGGGAATGGGCTCTGACACTGGTCTTAAACATCAGGTTTCTCTTTGTAAGCAAATCCTGGCTGGAAGCCAAGTTAGCATAAACCATGGCTAAGGTTGGTGTTAATATAAACCTTAACCATAGTTAAAATTGTTAGGGGAAGGGCACAGAGAATTTTCACATAATGGGGGGAGTGGAGGTGGAGGGATCCCATTGTGCCAAGGCCCAGCAGGGAACAGACAGCAGATCAGCAAGTATCATTTTACCTATTCCTCCATCCCCATGCTGGATATAACTGTCTTTGAAAAATCTTGCAAAGTCTGCTGACCCAGCTTGCCCTGCTGGGACAAGAGATTCAACACCCTATTAGGAAACAACTAGAATCATACTGGAAACTGCTGCAGGTCATGCTGTAGGCCGCACTTATGGTCTGCATGACGCTGGAAGAGGGCAATGGCATCACCTGTTAGAGGAATGCCTGTGAAGAGCCAAAAGAGATGCAGGGGAAGGAATGAGTGAGAGTCAACAGTTGCATACAGTCCCAAACCCTAGCTACACAGTAGGTGCTTGTGAGTGAGTGACTGAGGTCCCCTCTACAAGGATTCGCTTTTGCACCTGGTTAGCCGATTATGCGCATAATCACAGAAGCGCATTTACACCTAATCCCTCTGCACGGGAGGCAGCAAAGCGCATTAACGGATGTCCAAAATGCGGTTTACAAGTAGTTAATGCGCATAAGCGCATATTCACACAGTCAAAATGTGCTTTAACGGACGGAGCAAAATAAAACTCGCGATTTAACGCGCATTCGATAATGCGCATAATCGGAGAGATAACGCGCCTCTACGCCCCATTTGCGTTCTGCTGGTGTGGAGGTAAATTTTTTAATGAGACTTCAAAGAGCATTAAACCTCTCGTGAAGAGGCACCCTGAGTGAATGCCGCTGCCTAGGTGTTCTTCCCCTTTGGTAAGAAGGGAGTGCAGTGATTAGAGATTAGAGATCCCTCCCCTTGTGGACAGCTGTAGTGGAGCTCTGTGGAGAGTAACTACCTGTTCAGTTCACATGGCAAGGCAAAAAGGATCTTGCTTGTTTGGCCCTAAGTAGCAATGTTTGGAGTACAGTGCCTGGCATTCAGCTCCCACTCCATTTTGCATTTTAACCTGTATCTTCTGTATACTACCAGCCATTGAGGGAGGAAGGATAACGTTTAGCCATTACAAAGATGGCATGTACTGCAATGGGTGGGGAAGACCTGGGAGACTGCCATGCCTCCACTGGAGGAGTCCTCTTCGGAGGAAAAGCTAGAGGCCCCAAAAACCCAGGGCACACCTAACCAGGGACTGACACCAGACCCACAGGAGCTTGAACTTCCAGGGGAAGTCATTGCAGGGCCATCCCTGTCAGGGGAAAGGGATTCTGCCTCTGAGGCAGAGGCTGAGCAACCCCCTGACCCCTGGAAATGTCGTCGCCTCAAGCGCCAGGCAAGTAAGGCTCCTGTGTGAAGGAGTGCATGCCTCCAGAAAAGGGCTCCTCAGAAGAAAGTGGCTCCTCAGGAGTAAGGCTCTGTAAAGGGAGGCTTGATTATGCCAACTGAGCTCTGGGTGGGGTCCATCAGGCTTTGAGCTCAAAAGCTTTCATGGAAAATCCAGCTAGCATTGGAACAACATGGTCCATCCTGTCTCCTGAACCATGCCTGCAGTTGTTATCTTGTTTCCTGACCTTTTGGACTGCCTAATGACTCTGCTTCTGAACTGTGTAATGTACTCGGTTGATTTATCTTGTTTGTCCTCTTGCTTGTTATCCTGACCACGTCTGTTGTTGCCTGACCCTCTTGTCTGCCTGCCTGCCTGCCTGCGCTCTGATCTCTGCTTGGACTTAAACCACCTTTATGATAGCCTAAACTCCATTGCATCTAGAGCCTGCTGTAGCCAAAGCAGGACAGAGATGTTTGTAGTAGTCATACTACAAAGCATAGCTCCTAACCCTAAATCTTTTCCTTCCTCACCTATGTGTAACTTTGTCCAAGGGTTTCCTCTTGTAGGAATGGAGTAGAGTTCCTCCTGGATATCTGTGGACGGAGTCCTATGGCAGGGTACCCATAAGGGATGTGAGATTATCTGTGGTTAGTCTGCTTCTGCAAAGTGTTCCCTTTTTGTGTGAAATGCCTTTTCTCCATCATTTCCATCACCACAGTATCCTATTGGGTGCTCTAGGTGAGAAGGATATAGCCCCACTAGGCAGCTCTGTGTTTGAAATAATAGGCTCTCTGGCAAGGATTTAGAGCTTTAAGTGAGCGATTTATAGCCCGCTCATTACTGGCTACTCACAGATGTTCACGGGTCCTTTTGATGACATCGTCAGACTCCTGCACGTCTCCACTCCTTTTCTCCAGAAAATAAACCCCAGAAAACCTGACTGTTCTGAGGTTGTGCTATAAAATGCCCACTAGAGGCCACTGTCCCATCAAAATGTATGGACCATGTGGCCACTGCTCTCTTCTCCGTGTAATTGCGCTAGTTTGAAGTACGGAAGAGAACCAGGAAGAGAGCAACGGTAAGGAAGCTCAAACCCCCCACGTCTGAAAGTCCTCTTAGTTACTGCTGTGGCCATGCTGTGACTGCATGCAGTTAGCTAGAATCTTATGCTCCATTGTGGCAGTGTGGGCAGAGTGAAAAGAGGCGAGGGCAATACGTTTTGGCACACCATTGACTTCAATGGGGGTGTTGTAGTGTATACTGCTTCTTGTGCTGGCTTAATATTACATGAACACAAGGGTGAGGAACAGAATATTGAGAGCAGTTAGGAGTGGGACTGATAGCCTATCTACACTACTGCTTTAAAACGGTTTATAACAGTTTTAAACCGGTTAATAACCGTTATTGACTGGTTTAAAACTGTTATAAACAGTTTTAAAGCAGTAGTGTAGATAGGCTCTAAATCAACTGATTGATAGTGCGTGTTTACTCAGAAGTAAGCCCCTCTTAGGTCAATAGGACTTTTTCTTAAGTGGGTATATTGTGCTGCTTGTGGTAGGAATGTTGGCATAATACTACACCAGTGTATCCCTGAAATTATGCGAGTTCAGGTTCCTAGCAATGGTGTAGCTCCAAGATCTGCCTGTGCAGGGGATTAGCTCCAAATCCTAAAGCTTTAGGGTGACCAGCTTTTGGAAAGCAAAATCCCGGTCCAAAATGGCCACCCCACCAAAGCAGCCCCCCGAACATAAAATAAAAAAATTAAAAAGGCCGCCTGCCATGTGGCCAACAAGCAGACACCCCCGCCACCCCCCCCACCGGAAACAAGCCACCCCCCCAAAAAAACCCAGCCCGGACCTACCGGGTCCTCCGCTGCCACCGTCGCTCTCCTCCACTGCCACGTGACCCCCTGCAGCCCCCTCACCCTTCTTGCCCTGCTCCTGGGCTCCCTAGAGGTACCTGAGGAACAGCAGCAGCAGGCAAAGGAGGAGGAAGAGCCTGCTTTAAAATGCCTGTGCTGCTCCCCGGCCTCAGCAGGAAACAAGTGCTCAGCGTTAGGGAGCATCAACAAATTCCTTGTCTGTTGGCTAAAGCAGTTAGCCACCAGACAAGGAATTTGTTGATGCTCCCTAAAGCTGAGCACTTGTTTCCTGCAGAGGCCGGGGGGGGGGGGAGCAGCGCGGGCAGGATAGAAGTGCTCAGCCTTAGGGAGCGTCAACAAATTCCTTGTCTGGTGGCTAAAGCAGTTAGCCACCAGACAAAGAATTTGTTGACGCTCCCTAAGGCTGAGCACTTCTTTCTTGCGGAGGCTGGGGAGCAGCGTGGGCATTTTAGGGTGGGAGGAGAGCTGATCCTTTCTCCGATTTGCCCCCATCACTCCTCTGTCGGCCCGGATTGCCCCTGTTTTTCCGGTTAGGACCGGGAAATCCAGGGCGATCTGGTCACCCTAGGTAGTATGGGATGACCATAGGACTGTGTCCTGCAATTAATTGTTGGGCATTTCTACAAGAATTACACGAAGACTGTGAAGGCAGAATGCAAGCCTGTACAGAGGACTGTCTAAAGTTCAGCAATTTTAATACTGATTTTTTGAGATTAATACTCACATTTCATTTTTAAAAATTGTTCCTGAATAATACTACGAAGTAAGTTTATACTGGAATATTGTGATACAGCCATCTCAGTGGAAAGTCTTTTCAGGCTCAAATTAGTTTTGGATTTCCACTTGGGAGAAAATTGTAGCTCCTATTAGAATACTTGCCTCTGGATATACTTAGCGGAGAAATGTATCAAACCATTGTGAAATCACTATTTGTCATCATGGAGATTATGCATTACACTGGGACAACAGTCTCCACAAGGCGATGGATTGACAAGCAAATCAAATACTAGTGGGATTTCCATTTTAAAATGTTATAAATTCCAAAGTCAAATACTTTTTAAAGCAGTTCTATTACATTGTTCTTATTTCTTCTTCCAAGGTATTTTTCTTTGAATACGTTTGTTTTTATATTTGGGAGATTTACTACTTCAGTGATGCAAAGCCTAGTCCAATGTTTCTTCGGAATTTAGACTTCAGTTGATACAGACTTTATATGAAGACAGATGTAACATTTTAAGGCTGCAATCTTGTGCATGCTTATCATTGTACAGTGGGCCTTTTTAAAATACGTTTTTTTCTTTAAAATAAAGATGCATAGGATTGTGGTGAGCAGTAGAACTGGTTTGAAAATGTCCTCACCATGTTCAGTATAAAGGCACCTTTTTCCTGTCCCAGCTGAGATTTGAAAAAATGGTTTTGTAAATTTATACCATGATTTTGATTTGATCTGGGGAAAGACAGCTCACTGGTAAGTGCCATGATATTTATAACACAATGGGCCTGTTCAGACAGCACGCTAAGCCATGGCTAGGCCACTAACCCTTTTGCCTCAAATGAACGTGTTTAAAATGTGGTTATGTAGCCACCATGGTTAGGAATGGTTCACATGACACACTAAGCCATAATGTTTAGCTCAAAATGCTTAACCACGTTGGCTTAGTATGTCATCTGATCAGGGACATTTTGTTATATACAATTACAACTATTTTTGCATATTTAACAATGCAAAGAATGAATATATGTGTGTGTGAATGTGTTTACATCTAAACATGTGTATTCCATTTTAAAATAATAATAGAAAGAAATAGATGGACAGCTTGCCTGAGGCATGGGAGAGGAGAAAGCAGACTGATGGTTCACCTGGGGTTCAACTTGCTGGTATATGTGTGTGAAAAGCAGGTTGTGAATTCAGAGTTATGGTATGGGGGGGAAGGACACATGGTGGCCACTGCTAAAATGCAATGCCTGTCCACATTGTTAGGGTACAATGCATGTTTAGACAGAAAAAAGTCCTACAACTCTCAGAATCCCTACTGCCAGCCATGTAGCCTGAGGCATTCTGGGAATTGTAGGATTTCCCCCCTGTTAAACGCACATAGAATTGTATCCTTAGCCCTTGTATTCTGATGAAGGAGACTTTTTGTCTATGAGTGCAATCTCTTTGTGCAAGGGAGCAAACAAACCAGAAAGTCTTCAATTAACTATAGTTTCCTGTTTCGTTCAAAGTGGGAATCTATCGTTAGCAGCTTCAGAACAAGCCAGCATATTAAACCATAGTTTGAAGTTAATTTAGTATCTTAGCTTGTTTCAAAGCTGTTAATCACGGTTTCTGACAAAGTGGGAAACTATAGTCCATTGAAGACCTTCCTAGGGTGTCTGCTCCAATAGCGAAGGGCGGAGGGAAGGGCTGTGTAAGTAGCCAATGGCTCATTAATATCTTGACTTATTAAGCTGAAATATGATAATCAAAACTCTTCCATTTTTAATTCCAAATGAAAATTGGACTAATATGAACTAAATGCCCTCTAGTTTAATTTGCTGTCTTATAAATAAAAGTTAAGAAAGGACAAGAGATCTGTTTTCTGAGGCTTACAGCTGCTTCATGAAAAAGCCCACTCCTATGTCTTTGCTTTGTAGTGCCAGAGATGTGCCTGTTCTTCACTCCAAACTTTGTTGGTCCATCCTAAAAGTGAACAGTCCTCCATACAAAATAAATGAACAAACATTTATATAGAAAACTATTATGTTAGGGAGAAGACTAGGCTAGAGTCCTCCTCCCTGAGGCCTGGTTTTCTTTATAGACAGAAACTTTTGTTTGGATTCAGTGATGCGAAACCCTGCCTGCAGTCCAAACAAGTACAGCCCAACCTCAGGTTCACGAACTCAGTGAGAACTAGGCCATACACTTCACGTTGTCATGTGACTTGGGGGCTGTCTATACATCTTGTAAGCCCCACAGTGACTGTGCAGTAGGGCTGCATCAGTTATACGATGCAACTGCCAACTCGTAGCCACCGTAGGGCTTTTATGCAAAGCTGTACTTTAAAAAAGTCGGGAACTTACCCCATTTTTTCACTTCAAAGTGAGGTCACCACGGCCCTTCTGCCGCATGACCTCACTCTGGCATTGAGCCAGGGGCATACCCGGGGCAGATGCCAGCCCCTGATTGGTTGCCGGAAGCCAGCCCAGCGAGCTGAATGGCTGCTGGCAAGCCCATGCTGCCTCCTGCTATAGGGATTACCTGCTGCCACCCTGTAGTAGTGAAACCATGGGGTTTAGTGGCCGAGCGGCAGCAATGCAATGCCATGAAAGCAGGACCCTCATTGTCTCTGAGCCTTCCTCCTGTGTGGACTTGCATCGTGTCCTGCCAGGAACAGAAACCTAATGGGAGATTAAGAAAAAAGGGAACAAGAGAGGAATAAGAGTACAAATGGATGAGATCACCACCTTGATCAATTAAATAAGCATGAAAGGGTAATTATGAAAGGATCAGTTTTAACTTTGTATTTTGAACTCAGATATCCATACCAAAACATACTCGCTGATGCCATCTGTATTCATTCAATGGACATGCATGCATACACACGTAATGATCAGTGCAGGTATAATAGAGGTGTGCTGTGCGCAGAGTGGATTGATGCACTCTGCTCTTACAAATGGGGAACAACTCCTTCTAAATTGGGGAAAGTAGGTCAAGCAATTACTAAAGTCCCAAAAAGTAGACTTTATTGTTACAGATTTTTGTTCTTGAAATACATGCATGCGCATTTGTTACAGAAGAGGAAAATGGTTTGGTTATTGTACCTTTCTGGTAGTGCGTGAACCAGTACACTAATTCTAATAGGCCTGACTAGAAAAGATAATGATGGAAATTGGGAAAATTAGCATTTTCCAAATAAGTAGGGAAGGTGGCATAACAGAAATGGCAGAGCAGGGATTGAGAGAATGTGCAACAAAGGGAGTTCAAGGGGTGGTGAATACGGTGGACTGCAGGGGCAGAAATGGATAGATTAAGGAGGAAAGGAGGAGAAATAGACTTCGGAGGAAGGGGAACTCAAAGGACCTCACTTCCTAGATACTTGCAAAAAGTTGAAAAATGCTGTGGGTACAGACTATCCTTGGATTTCTTAGCTTTTAGTTATAAATTCAAAAGTGGGGCAAAAATCTCACTGGCTTCTTTGACAGTAGGATGCACTTCATTGTCCACAGAAAACTGCTTTTTGGATGGGCGATGTGGAGACTGAATGGAGGCTAAGCCATTATCAGGCACCCTGGAGCCACCCTAAACTTGGTTAAAAACAGATTTAAGCAGAGAGCTTTTCCAATTCTGCTCTTCCTTAGAGTTTCCAATAACATTCAGAATTTGTTTATTCAGCTCAAGACTTTTCAGTAACTGCTTCCCAGTATCATAAGCTCATTTCTTGACCACCACCCCTCGGACTCAAAGCTGACCACTCAAATGGATGTTACAGAGTGCCTATTTGGCTACACAAATCAAGCTGCTTTCCTGCATGGATGAAACCAGAATTTGAGACTCAATGGGTGCTTTACAAGGGTTGGTACACCATTTTCTCTGGGTGTACAAGGTAATGGATCTCTATGAGCAAATGGAGCAATAAGGTGGGTCAACTGGAAAAGAAAAGGAAACTCTGGCCTTGGAAATGTGGCATAGGCACTAAAGTAGGAACAGATAATTGTTCTAGGAAAGCATCATACGGAATGATATTGAGGAATGACCAGTGTAAGGGATGCCCAAGCAAGACGAGAGAACGATGACTGCCCAAAGTCCAAGGCAGTTGTAGGATATTTAGCAAAACAAACAGAGTTTGATAGCTCAGAGGATGGACCCAGGATGGATCAAAACAAAGGAAACAATATTTTGGCTCTGGTGACTGAATAGAAAATTCAAGGTAGTTCCTTGCCTCTTGATTTTAATTTACATCTAGCTGTCTATTTAGAGAAGTGTAGTACAGTATTCAAAATACCAAGGGTGCTCAGCTGGTACTTGACCTAACTGACCTGCCTCGGTGGGTGGGTGGACGGGTGATGCTTCATGATTGGGCCAGGGCTTTGACTGGCCAATTCAAATTTATCCTTGTGGGTTTGTTAGCTAAGGGGTGTCATGTTAATCAGGCAGGCATTTGCGGAAACAGGGAACAACTCCCTTAAATCTAATCAAGCAGGAGGGACATATATTACCTCTGGGCCTCTATAGTGATTCCAGAGCCTTAACTACATTCCTGGCAGCTCTCAAGCTGTGCTTTCTGGACCCAAAATGGATTCCTGAGTCAAGGTGCCAGTGTAATGCCAGTTAAATCCATAGGACACAATACACATGTCAGAGAGCCAGTACATCTGAAGTTCCTCTGTGACAATACCTCCTATGAAGCCTGAACTGTTCAGGTATTCAAACTCTAAAATTCTCTGTAGTGGGTGTAAGAGGTCCTATTCTGTATGGTGTGTGTGTGTGTGTGTGTGTGTGTGTGTGTGTGTTTGTGTGTGTTTCCCAGTGATGTGCTAAATTTTACATACATGGCTCCCTTTAAACTCATGTGTTATTTGTCCTTTATCCACACCAAATTACAAAATGTAAAGTGAGGATTGATCCAAGTTTGACAAAGTGCCAGCTGTACAATGTACCTTCACAACATTGGGGAAAGGGTTTCCAGTGAGTCAGATTGATAATTCTCTCCTGATCAGACTCTTTTTATTATGTTCTTGATAGCTTATAATATAAAGTGCAATGTTACTTTGTATAGATGCTTAACAACTAATGATGATGCCCAAAGGCAATAGTTAATGACTGTTTAGTCTATTATATTGGAATAAGATAAAGGCCTGAGTGTAGTCTCTATGTTAGAGTTTGAACAATGTTATGGGGAGGAAGGAAAAGAAGAGCAGAGATGAAGGATGGATAGAGGATAAGAGAAGGCACAGAACCCAAGGGCAGAAAAACATTGCATTCTCCAAAATAGTACATTTTCCTATTGCGTGATATTGAATGTGACATTAAAACACTCAGGGAATAGGGAACTAGAATCAACATCTACATATTCCCTTTGAGAACTAAGAGAGGGGACTCAGCTATTTGTTAAAAAGTGACCTTTAGTTAATGTACAATTTCAGCAGTTGGGGTTAACCTCTCCTTGAGTCCTTGTTCTGAGCTCATTCAATCATAAAGTTTTTTCTGTATATTTGGAAATGAAACTGCATTATGAAATATCCATTATTAAAATGGTAATGTGTTGTTATGAAGCTTAACTTTTAATGTCTAGGCTTTTGTTTGACCACAGCACACGGATGAAAACATAGTTGTGAGTACATTTCCCCATTATCAGCGTCATTCAGAAACTTGAAGAATTGCAATTCTTTATTGCCAAACTCTGCCTTTGATCATTATCCAAATGCTATTATCACTCTCATCCTTCACCATGTCAGAGGATTTTCCGGTTATGTGGATGAGGATTTTCAGAGTGGGGCAAACAGTATTCCTCAGAACAATAGCATCTGCTGCTCAATCTGTCCTCTCCTATGGCTGGTATGGAAGGCAATACATAGCTAATTTAAAAGCTGCAGTCCCATACCACTAATGGCATTGGTTGCAGCAACCTTGTCTAATATTGGTACCCTTCACTCTCCCTGTGAAAGCTTATGCCACACTAATCCCATTCACAAACACACCAATCTCCAAAAGGTGATACTACCTGTGTTTCCATCAGCACACATTAATACTCTTTCTTCAGTTTATTTGAAACTGGAGTAGCAGTGCTTGCTGCATATTAGTTGCACTGCTTGGCATTTTTTTTAGTAATGACCAGGATTTCAAGGGTTTTTGAATTTGGGGAGTCATTCAGAAATTGTCCAAATAAGTTACAGTAAGGTGATGCCTTTATTAGGACCAACTAGATTGCCACAGAGTAATGAGCAAGCATTCAGGTTCTCTTGACTTGGATGTTAAGCAAAAAAACAAACAAAAACTAGGGATATGCACCGATCACAAGATTCAATTTGGAATCTAACAGTGATTCGGAAAACAGCCTGATTCTCCTTGGACCGATTAGGAGGTCACTTGAGTTGACTCCAGAAAAAATCTGAAGTGCTTTGTGTCTCACCCAAAACACTATGATGAGAACCATTCACTATCATTAAAACTAGAGCTGTCATGAGTAGAGTACACAAAAAGTACATTTTCCTGCCTGCCTTCTTGCTACCCTGGCATTTTCTTTATAAGGAGAGCTCATGGAGAAATGTATCAATTTTGGAAGACACATTGTGTCTCGTGTGTCCCTCCAAATCACTAACAAAGCTTTGGGAGGGTTCAGACTCAGATTTGGTCTGCTTTGGAGAACGCCCACTTATATTCAGAAATCTCCTGATCTTCCTGAATCAGCCCAATTCCATAGTAGTTTCACGATTTGGCCAAACCTGAAGCAAACTCTTAACACAAACCCAAGTAAAATAAAACTAAACAAAATAAATGGAAGGGAGAGGGGAAGATGGAAAAGCCCCATATCTGCAATTCATAATAGTCTTGTGAAGGAGTAAAGGAGCTGCTAAGTAAAAATAATTAGTTGAGGATGTGTTGGTGCAAAATAGATTTCAGGTTACACCAAAGACTACTGAGATACAGAAATGTCATGGCTTTTGAATATATAAACACCAGTAGTTCTGAACTGCCTTGACTACTAAGTGGATAACTGCTGGCTTTTATATTAGCTTGTTGTTCTTGTTCTCAATCTTCAGCCTGAAAAAGACTTTAGGGGAGCTTGAAAGCTTATTTTTGGAATTTTTAATGGTACCTGTAGATTTGATATAAATAAGATGCTCTTAGGCTTTGAGCATAAATACAATGCTGTTAAGTTTCATATCTACGACAACTCAATGGAAGTGTCATGTTGTCCAGCCATCCAGAGCACCCTAGGCACTTGTGCATTTCTCCTCTCTCCACCCGTCTATACCCTTCTCACAGCCTTTTCCCACCCTGTCCATAGCCATGTCTAGTATTACGTTTTACATTGATGTTTTACCGAACCATAATTTAGCCCAATCCTCAACTTGCAAGTAGCCTTCAAACCATGTTTTCAAATGGTGGTTTAGCACTAAATGTGTGCTTCGTCAAAACGTTTATGCAGATATAATTCCAGCCACAGTTATTTTCATAACAGTAAGAGAGAAGAGTGCATGTGTTGTGGTGGTTTTTTTGTTTTTTTTGCGGAATTAGATAGTATTACATCTGCACTGGGCAAACAATGGGCCAACTTTAAGTACTATCTATCTGGTTTTGATTAACTTTCAGTTTTCATGCAGTTTCATTCCTTTGTCCATATACCCCATACACGTGCAATTTTAATTAGTCAGACATTTTGCTTTCTTCATGTTTTTGTATTCTAAGTCATTTATTCAAGATATTCTCAAATTCACTCTCAAAAAGAAGAGAAAACTTAGAAAGCCAGAAAATTATCTCTACCAGATAACTGCGTCAGTTAATCCAATATCTTACACAGAAGAGGAATAGCTGATTGAGAGGATGGCACATAAACTCCCCAGAAAGCAATTACGAAATTAGCTGGCCACAAGAAAATGTACTCCTAGTCCTCATTACTTCACAATTGGCTCATACCCTGAAGGCATACATGTTTATATCTTTGTTTTTCACTGGACTATGTATTTGTGTGTGCGCATGTTTAATTTCCTCAGTGTCCTTTCGCAGATAAGGTGAAAACTTAAACAGACATTCAAGGTGAGGATGTACCAATTTCAGGTATAAATGGCAACGCAAGCATATATTCTGCAAATGTTCATATTTCTTCGTCAGTATAGCCTAAAGGAGTATCATGTCCTACCTTCAGGTGAACCTTTCCATAGTGCTTGTCCACTGCACCTCTTCCACAAAATCCCTACATATGGCAAAGAATGCTGGGATATACTCAGATTTCTAGAAACAATCAGATGCATAGTCTGATTGTACATTGTACATTCAGGAGGCTTGCTAAGCAATCAGCCAAGCAATCTGCTAAACTGCAACTTGGGGGAACATAAGACTACTTAGCACTTGTATTGCTTCAGAGTGCTAAAACGCTTCATATGCATTGACCCAATTCTCACATTGCAAACTGCCTACAGTTTGCTAACCATGGCTTGTTCATAATGAAGGCAGGAGCAATTGAGTGTGCTGGCTCCTGCCCACTTGGTCTTACTGAGTTAAACAAGCCAGGATTGATCTGTCCTTTGGTTGTTGGCTCCTGCCCACCTGGTCTTACTGAGTTAAACAAGCCAGGATTGCTCTGTCCTTTGGTTGTTTCTCTTTATGCTGAACCCAGAATTGGATGTTGTTAGGGGTGGAACAACTCAGGCTTACAACCCAAGAACAAACCATGGGTTACAAGTCCAGGTTGTTCTTTCCACAACAACCTCCAGTTCTGGGTTCAATCACAATGACAAACAGCTTTAGGATGGTGTGTCCCTGGATTCTTTACTTCAGCGGATGTGGTTGGCTTAAACCTGGGTAACTGTGATGTGGGAACTGGGCCAATATCTTGTCTTCCTTACAATAGCACTATAAGGTACATCAATATTGTTCTGTATTTGTGTTTCTGAGTGGTGAGAAGGTTCAGGGGCAGTGCTACAGGGTTTGTTGGTTTTATTTTATTATTGTTATTCTATTCTTCAATCCAAGAATTCCCAGTGCACTTTGCAATAAAAATTGCAAGCCATAACTATAAAATCAGTAAACAGAAAACAGTAACAAAAATTTAACATATAACAAATAGTATAATCAAGTAGAGCAGAGTTAAAACCAACAGATATAAAAGGCCAGGGATTTTTTTTAAAGGGGTTTCCTTTCCTTTAGATGGACGTTTCATTGATTCACAAATACAGAAGCAGAACAAAGTGGAAGCAAGCAGGCATTCCTTTAGCAGACAGGAGATCCCCAGAGAGTGACTTGTGTGTGCTTTCCTTCCTGGGTGCATCCATCCCCAACTCCAGTTATGTCTCTCTATCTGTTTGCCTAATATGAAATTGCTAAGTGTCAGATTCCTGCACACCCTACACCATGGAGAGTCCTAGCCTGAGACTGCATCCCTGAAGGCAAATGGCCTATTTAGGAAACATCTTCAACCACCAACTCCCATCAAGAGATGTTTTGGGCAAAACTATAGGAAGACGTCCTTTACATTAATCAATTTCACAGCATTGTTGTGATCACTATTATGGTCCTCGTATTGCAGATTGGAGGCTGTGACTGAGAGAGTCTTGGCTTTCCTAAGGCTGCCTAGTGAATTCATGGCAAAGATGATATTCACCTGGAGGTTTCCTGATCCTTAGTTCTGTCTCTTAGTCACGCCGCTGTAGCAGCTCTCACTAAAGTAAACGGAGCCAGAAAAGTCAAAGAGAGGGGCTCAGTCCTGACACTGAGGATTGAGAATGCTCGGTTGTCTGAATGCTTCTTCCATTGTGGGTTTTTGCCCTGTTGATAACATTGTGGCCTGAAGGGAGCCCATTTGGCACTGTTGCCTCTTCATTCAAGTTTAATTAAAGAATCTCTTAATTGCCTTGATAGATTTGCCTGGTTTTTTTCTACTTAGTCATCACAGTTTTCTTTTCATCTTTCTGCTAATGTCAGGTGTTTTTTTTTTCAGTTAGTGTCAAATAAAATAGGTTCCCATTTGTAAAGGTCAAATCGCTGGCCCGAATAAACTCTTGTACTTTTTGTTATTATAAACTCTTGTACTTTTTGTTATTTAATCATACTGTTTTACTTACTATTTTTGTTCTGGGGTATTCAAACCTGCTGTGACTCTAATAAGGTATTATTTTAGCTGCCTCCATGCTGTTTTGCATGGATTTTAATTTCTTAACCACCCCTTCAGGCTGTCTAGCTACATCCTGCATTTAGAACAATAGAAAGAATACTGTATCCTTTTAGTCCCTGAGAAGAGTCATTTTTGTATGGTAATAACAATGTCCTCTCATGTCAGTTCTTCCTGTGGCCTCTTCACAATTTGAATACATAGGTGTACATCAGAGGTGGTGATCCTTTTTCAGCCCAAATGCCGAATTGGCCTTGGCCACAACCACTGTTGTCAAGTGTCCCTTCCACATCCCCTCACACTTTTGAATGCACACATTTTATCTTTCTCTCTCTTTTTCTCTCTCTCACACACCGTTCAGACATGTACCCATATGCCCCCTCGCCCACAACATGCTCTCTTTCACACATGAATCATACACACACATTCAAGAGGCAGCTGGACAACCATCTGTCAGGCATGCTTTAAGGTGGATTCCTGCATTGAGCAGGGGTTTGGGCTCGATGGCCTTGTAGGCCCCTTCCAACTCTACTATCCTATGATTCTATGATTCATACACACCCAGCCCTTCTCAGTTTCCCCGGTTAGTAGATCAACTGCAGGAGGCGGGGGCAGTCTCAGCTCTCTTTTGGCTTTATCACACCTACCCGTTTTACTTATGCGGGTTCCCCCTCCATTTCCTATGCGAGTGTAGCCTTTTGATCACACATGGTCGGTTTTGCTCCGATTCCTTAGCTAAGCCTGTGGAGGAGGGGAGCAAACGGACAATCCCCGTTCAGGGATACTTCGAAAGTGAACTGGGAAACGGAGCATTCGGGGCGCGAGAGCAGCATGAGGGGGACGACGTCATGTGAAAGAATTAGATCAAAGTCGTGGCGGGTGTGGATGAAACCACCCATGTGATAAAGGCCTCAATCAGAATTGAGCAGGTGAAAGCTTCTATCTCCAATCAGCAGTTAATCATAGCTAAGAGCTTTTCCCTGCCTGGGGAGAAGGGGTGGGACCTGGGAATATATAATAATAATAATAATAATAATAATAATAATAATAATTTATTTCTTACCTGCCTCTCTTAGAATACAGAAATAGTTTTTTTAAGCATGTGGCAGGCCACCGGTGAGCAGCATTTTGGCTTGGAAGGTCATAAGTTGTGCAGTTCTTCACTACAGAATCTATTAAGTTGTGTGGTATATAAGAAAATATAATCTCCTTTCTGTAAATGGAAGAATTGTGATTACAGGTGATTTCTTTTGTCGTTGGGGAGCTAGAAAATGCAAATGTTTACCTGCTCATTTGTGAAACAGATTTTTAGTCTGTTGACATGGAAGCTTGTTTGAAAGGTAATTGAATTTCTGTTACCTAATGGAAAGTGACAGTTAACAGTATTTATTTTCCATTTACATCTCAGCAGATAACATAATACAATTTTGATTTGTCATTAGCTTTGGAATCCGAGATTCCTCTTTCACTGTAATTTAAGGGATGGAAGGGTGATGGCCTCATAACAACAGCTTTTTGTTTCTACACTACTAAAACAGTCATTTGCAGACTAAATGGCTTCTATTCTGATTATTGTCAGATGTAATATTTGCATTGTTCTTGTTAGATTCTGACATACAGTAGCCGGAATCGTTAGTCTTTACATTTTTACTAACTAACTTTGGTAAGAACGTATTTCTCACGTCTTTTTAGTTTTCCATTAGATATAACTTTTTTTAAAATGTGATTTTCTTAAATTATTTTTATTTCCCGCATTTGTCTAGTCCCATTTGTCTAAAGTGCTCAGGGTAGTGTATATCAGGGTTCCCTAAGCCATGGAGGATGTGGCTAGTCACATAATGGCTGCTGTGCAGGCTTGGCTAGTCAAAGGTGAGTTAAAGAGGTGTGGGGAGAGAAATATCAACCCTAGAGGCTGGTGGAGGGGGAAATAGCAAGGGAGAGGGGAGAGGGGAGAGTAACAGCAAGATTAGAGGCTAGAAAGGGAGAAAAAGAAGATTATTAGTGACAGGGACGGAGAGAAATAGCAAGGAAAGGGGATGTGAGGAGAGAAATAACAAGACTAGAGTCTAGGAGTGGGGAGAAGCAAGAGGAAAGGTCTTGTGGTTGGAGGAAAATTGAGCAGGGCCAGAAATCAACTTTTTCCTTCTCTATCTGGCGGCCAACAGTTGATCTGCAGCAGGTGGCAGGAACAGGAAGAAGAACCTGGTGCCCTAAAGTTTTTCAAGATGTTAAAATTAAAAGTTCAATTTTTGAAAGGGGCAGGGAATAAGAGCTTTGTGCGCGCTGTTGGAAGTCCCCACATGTGCCATTGTTCCTGCAGGCACCACGCTGAGGGACCCCTGGTGTACATGGTGGCTTTATCTCATTTTTTTCCTTCACAACAGCTTTGCAAGGTGGGTTAGCTCTCACATTCTTAACCATGAGGGAAAAAGTGGCACAATTTTAAAGTGGCTATTAAGCAGCTAGATTTGTGCAAGTGTAGTCTGTACACACAGCATGATGTCTTTTTTTCCAGGCTGTTTTCCCTTGCTAAATATTCTAGTTCTTATGGCTGCTCAGTCACTAGTCTATATTGCTAGTCTCAACCATTTTAAAATTATCCACTGCTCAAAGAATAGTTATTATATCAAAAACATTTTAGTGATTCTAATAGTTATGAGCTCATGAATCTAGGCTTTTTATACTGAATCAAATTTCATAACTATTAATTATTCTAGCATTAAACCCTTGTATGGCTCATGCTGATGCATGAATCAGCAGGAAGTCAAATTTTTATGTGCTGGTCTGGCTCCTGAATGATGAAAGAACATTTTATAATATACAAGCTTTGCAATGAATGCAGTAGTTTGAACAAATCTAAAGCATAATATAAATGTCTAAGAGAATTAAATTATGCCTTTTACATTGTTATGCTATGATATTTTGCAATTAGAAAATGTTTAAAAATGGATTCTAAAGCAATGCCCCTTTTAAATTCTTCACTACAAACTTGTAAGAATTTTCTATATGAAAGTGTTGACTTCATTAATCTATCTGCATTTAGCATCATTCCTTCTATTTCCTAAGTTCGGTGGGGACTGTGGATCCTTATGTAGCCAAAGTGGTATCATCCGCACACAGTGGCCAACCAGGCTTGAGGGACCAAGGTTTGCAGAACTGCAAATAATTTTTAGGGGGTAATTCCAGAAAACTGGGTGGGGATGGAATGGAGTACCATGGAAGTGGGTATGGTTGACTGACAGGAACACTTAACTATAACTTTCCACATTTTGTTGTTGGTCTGACTCCTGGTCTGACTCCACATTTTGTTGTTGGTCTGACTTGTATTACCTATATGTAGTTTACTTTTGATTGAGCAAAACAGCTTGCTGCATTCAGAATATACTGAGACATACTATGCCTAGAGACTTTCACGTGGCTGCAGCAGAGGACATTTTGGGACAGAGGGGCATAATCCATTCATTTGGTTGAGAGACCAGCTGCTATTTACCTCCTCCTCTCCTGAACTGTCTCTGATTAGTAGCCATTCTACCTGGCTACAGCGTAGGCTCCTTCTACAAGGATTCGCTTTTGCGCCCGGTTCGGCGATTATGCGCATTATCGCAGACGCGCATTTACTCCTAATCCCTCTGCACGGGAGGCGGTGAGAGGCGGCGAAACGCATTAATAGATGTCCAAAAAGCGCTTTACAAGAAGTTAATGCGCATAATCGCTTGTTCACACGGGGAAAATGCGCTTTAACGGCCGGAGCAAAATAAAACTCGCGATTTAACGCGCATTCGAAAATGCGCATTATCGGGGAGATAACGCGCCTCTACGCCCGATTTGCGCTCCGTTCTTGTAGAGGTAAAATTTTTAATGAACCTTCAAAGCACATTAAACTTCTCTTGTAGAGGCACCCAGAGAGAAGATGGGACAGTGGAGCCCTCTCTCCTCAGGTCGGCTGAGAGACCAACTGCCATTTGGCTCTCCCCCATCCCCAAGAATTATCTCCATTACATGTGGTCATTCTTATAACCATATAAATGAGCCATTCGATGCTCATGCTAGGATCTAGAGCCACTAGATCCCAACACTAGTTAAGAGCACTACCCACTTTCTCTGGAGGCCACAGACTGAAAGAGCTCTGTAAAACCTTTACTTACATAAATGTTTAGAAAGCAGAATTTGTTTGCTGTAAGCAGTTCCACAGTCTTGAAATTAATATTCAGCTTTAAAATTTGGTGCCAGAATTTGCTTGTTTTCTCATCCTCTCCCTTTCCCTTTTTCTTTCCGTGTCATATACATTATACTGTAAGTCTGCAGGTAAGGACTGTCTTTTTTTTTTTTTACAAAAAAGAAAATTGTGCAGTGCCTAGAAAATGTTAGGCTTGGTGGTAGTGATGATGATATTTAAAAAGATCCCTTAGAGAGTTCTTTTTATCTGACAGGACATTGTATTCTCCGTTGACATCCATTGATTTATTAATATCCAGCCATTTATATTTCAATTCACAAATTGAGCAACCAATAATGAACCATTTAAAAATATTTATGACTTGTACTGACATTCCAAATCAATCACTTTTAATTTAATATCTTGGGTCATACCTTTAGCTACGTATTAACTCATCAGGTGGCAGGGTTTAGATATATTGTCAGTCATTTAATTACTATATTTTACTTTGTTTTATCATAATGTGCTTGCCTTTTGGATTTTCAGTCTCAGCCACAAGAATGTTTTAGGTTGTGTGTGTTTGTGTGTATAAATTGTCATTTTCAATTCCTTTGGCTTCTTATTTCCTTATTACTTACATTTGGTGAGCCCTTGGAGGGCAGAAATATATATCTGAAAAAAATTGCTATACCCTCTCTGAGCTCACAGGATAGAATGGGGGGGATAAATCTAATAAACAAATGGATGTTTCAGTATATCAGATTTGAGAAATGGAGTTTGGCTTTATTCTCCATGTTGACTAGGCCTGAAACGATCTGTTGATTTGACTGAGCATAGAATTAAACCCTTTCATTTATATTGAAACAACTTCATTATGAGCTTAATTTCTTATTTTGGTAAATTATCCTTTCTGTTCAGTGTGGAAGATCCTTAATAATCTGGCAACTGTTGCTCTGAGTTGAAAAAAAATACTTCAAAAAGGAATGCAATTTTAAGAATAACAGGACATTTACTACCACTCTCTTGTTTTTCTGACAAATCTGTCTGTTGTCTATAGCCTCAGTCTTACCTTTCTCTTACCATGAGTCACTTTTCTCCCTTTCCTTGTGCCTTTCAATTCCTGGAAAAAACACAACATTTTAATCTTTGTAAACTGTGCAGAGAGCTTTGGCTATTGGGTAGTGTAGAAGGGTAATAAATAGAATGAAAATTTTAAAACAACATGTTTCTATAGGATACAGCTTTGGTTGTCATTTACGTTCTTCACTGTTTTTATATTTTGTACGCTACAGTTAGAAGGAAAATGTTATAGAGATTTAAAAATACTAATTACAGTCTTGAGAATATTGTAATGATTTCAACAAAAAATGATGTCAAAGGCTGAGACCTAGTTCCTGTTTTAAGGTTGAAGGATACAACCATGTATAGTTGCCAGGATCTCTGACAGTATCACTCCCAATTCTAACTGGATCGCTGATGCTGATATCAGTAGTACTGGGCTCCTAGTAACCCCACACAATTCCTTCATCCATCCACATACTACTGGGGTGTCATGGGATCCAACCATGGGGAAATGGAAAGTACTATGCATGTGAATCGTAGTTATACCCAAATACAATAGATGGAAATAGCTTTCATGGGAATCAACTGATTATAATGGACACAAGCTAGCAGAAGTTAATCATAACATAAGTGCCCATCTGTACAAATTCATCATGTGGTACAGCTGTTCTTTGGCTGCTCAAACTGAGATGGCAGGTGAGGGTTTCATATTTGAATGCTCCTGAAAAAATATCATTGCACATGCAAGAGTAATATTTTAGGGATAAGACTGGTTTAGAACCTTTTTCAATTAAATACTACTGGTACAGTCTAGGAATAATTGTACGGAATGATTTGTTCATGTAGCTTAGTTCTGAATGTGAGTTAGGTGTGACTAACATAAGTCCAGTATATTTTAATGGACTTATCTGCCACTAGCTTTTGCTTGATTGTACTCATTCTGTTCAGTATAAGGTGTTAGAATTGTTTCATTGTGCAATTTAATTTGAGAAGGAGATATCTATAAGAGAAGATATATTGAAGATATGTATAACAATGAATCTTGAAGATAATGTATTCCCTTTTGTCTCTTGCTGTTCTCATCACACAAACTCTGCTGGATTCTCAGCTGCTGGTCCATTGATTCAGATAGTATATAAGCATTTGTCAATTTCGTATTGTTTAGATTCATTCTAAAATTCTTTCCGACATTACAACAATTAATAAAATGAATGGGACTTCTAAAGCAGTAGGAAACATGCAGTATTTCTGCAACCTTTAAAATAAAAAACAAAACAAAACAATGCAATTTTAGAGGGCTTTGAGTTGAACAGGGTCAGACCTTCTAAACTTCCAGGCACTATTTGTGCTATGTGTGAATGTTCTTGATGCAGCAAGTAAATAAGACACCAGTCTTAACATACACATTATAGACTGATGTAACCTGGCTCCAGAGTTATTTAGGTTGTACGTATTTTAAAAAAAGACTTCAGACCTTATTATCTGTTATACGAGAACAGATAAATGTTGCCAGTATTGTAATGAATTTGGTCAGTATTATATGTATTATTGAAAAGGAGTTTGTGGGGAAGAGTGGCTGTTCATTTGCTGCACCACCACCTGAGGACCGACTTCTGATTAAGACTGTTTTTGCCCCTTCCCAAAAAGTTAATGAAAGGCTAGTGTCTGAACCAAGACATGAGACCTTAGCATGAGTCCAAGGTCAAGGGATCTCATCCTGAGGCTCTCAGATGTGGGTGAGAAGCCAGGAATGAACAGACTTTTGTCAAATTGGCATCAGTCTGAAAGAGGAACAACACTCAACAACAGCTGAGAACCATTGAGATGGGAAAACCTGAAAGACCCAGGAGCTCAGATAAAGATGATAACATGCTGTTTTTGCTGGTTATGCAGCCCATAAGAAGTGTCAACAGATGAGAGAGCAGTCCATCTTCACTACTAGAGCACATGTCTTCCAAATTGACACTGCCACCAAGAAGAACTGGGTTCCTGCAAGCAAGCAGGCTGTAACTGTTTCCTACTTCTATGACAGCTCTGGAAACAGCTATTGAATAATCAGTGTGGATGGAACCAAGGCCAGAGAGTGTTTCATCTGTTCCTGCTAATAATAATAAACTGATTAAAAGCATATAAAATTAATACATTATTAAAATCAACAAAGTTTTAAAATTCGACTGGGTAGGCCTGCCGGAAAAGATCAGTCTTTATAGGTCTCTTAAATTCTTGAAGACTGCTAAGTTGGTGGATCTCTCCCGGCAGGTCGTTCCACAGTCTGGGTGCGGTAGAAGAGAAGGTCCTTTGGGTAACGGTTGTCAGCCTAGTCTTGGCCGGCTGTAATAAATTCTTCCCAGAGGACCTGAGCGTGCGGGGCGGATTGTACGGGAGAAGGCGATCCCGCAGGTCACCTGGACCCACGTGGCCGTGGCAACACCTCCCTCTGGAGTGCTTCAGAGGGAGTCATTGTGCTGCTCGTTTTTCCACCAGCACCAGAGGAGAGAGCTCTGCTACCTACTGTTTGTCATCTAGGCCAGAGACTGTTTCATCCTCTTCCTACTAACACCTAGCATTGATAGCACTGCTTCCTTCTGAAGCTCTTTAAAACCCTAATATTAGCCTAACTAGTATGGTCAGAGGATACTTCACTTTGTTCTTCTTGGTAATGGAGTTAATGGTTCTGACAATGTTGGGTTCTTATGTACTTGTCATGAAATTGTTTTGATTTTTCTTTAATATGTATATGTATTGTTTTTTTCATAATGCTTTGTTGTAAACTGCTTTGAGCATACTGAAAGGAAAGGCAATATACAAACACAATGGTTAATTTATATTATTTATTTATTACATTTCTGTACCACTCATTAGCCAAAGATCTCTGGGCAGTTCACAAAACAGACACAAAACCATAAAATACAATAACATTGTAAACATAATATAAAAAAGACTGTAAGAGCTGATCTACACACTAGGTTTTTAACATTTTATAAGGGTTATGAAAACTCTTTGGGCCACATGATGCACTCCCTATAACGTTGTATACCTGAGGTTTTTTAAAACTCACTTCAGCTATATACAACGGTTTCACTTTTAATAAATCGTTTTAAGTAAAATAATGTGTCCTTCCTTACCGTTTGTGATTCATGGAGGCAGTGCTTCATTTACTGGTGCCCAAATGCTTAGCAGTTGATTGGTGGGGAAGAAAGCGGGGCTAAGGAGGAAGTGGATGAGTGAACTACAACACCCACAATTCTTAGCCTATACTCACTGAAAGCTAGGGAATGACAGCGGAACTAAGGAGGAAGTGGGTGACTGAACTACAACACCCACAATGCTTTGCCCTAAACTCATTGTAAAAACAAAACAGAAAGAGACTGGGCTGAAGAGTGTGTGATTGCACACACTGCTTTAAAGACTGAAGAATTTTTCTCCTGTAACGTGGGTACTCAGTAATGTGGCCTAAGACATTTTAGAACGCACCTATTTGGAACGTTTTGAAATACTATTTAAAACGTTCCAAGGGACTGTGTAGATAGGCTCTGAGTTTAAAACAAAAGGAAGCCAAAGTTAGAACCAAGCTGTGCAAAGATCTAAGAATGCATTAACGCAATCTTTAAAAGAAGGGCTAAAAAGCTTAAGAAAACAAAAAGGTATTCACCTGTTGCTGGAAACACCACAATGTACATATAATTTTCAGTTACAATTTCTTGACGTAAATTGCTCTTCATTTTTAAGCAAAGAAATTCTAACGTTAGTGCCCCTATCTCAAAACCTTCAGAATTCCCTGCATCTTTTCTCCCTCAGGGAGGGGGAGGCTATTTTGAGAGGGAAAATGGCCAGGAGTAAAGGGGTTAAGCACCCATCTGCCTACTACTTGCTGTCCTTCCCTGATTGCAGCCTGTAATGGCTGCTTTTTTCATCAGACAAACAAAGATCTGAGAAAAGGTACATGGAACTTCACGGAACATACAGTTTGTTACTCTAGAAGCCAGTAGGGAAGGTGGGTTAAGCACTGCAGAAGTGAGCAAGCAACATTTGCTTGCTTGGAGGAGGCCTGGGTAAGCCCCAATTCAGCCGGCCTTTTGGTCAGAGCTCACAAAATGTGGAGTCAGCTCCGATGATGATGGTGATTTGTGGCTTTGCGACATCCTTTGCCTTGTTAATAGCTTCCCCCTGCAACTTAAGTGTATTCACCTTGCAATTGTGTGAGTGTACAATAGCGTGACTATGAGCAGAGTTTAAAAGAAAAAAGATTGAGCTAAGAGGGTGACAGACAAACCTCCCTCACGTATCCTGAGGGACAGCTTGGTTATTCTTCTGTAGTCTAACATGTATGAACAGGATAACTGAAGAACAATCATTAGCTGTGAGAGGGAGCAGATAATGCAAATGGAAATATTTGCAAGCAATGCAAGTCAAACCTGCACAAAATATTACCAGTATATCTTGCAGTTGCAGCCTGGGGCACCACGGCCTGACTTACATATTTTAATGAGCCAAAGAAATGAATGGTACTTATAAAAGAGAGGCTGTTAAAATCAGATTCCCTTTTCTGTCAGATCCCTTCTACTTGGTGTCCTGTGCTGGAATGAGTGATAATTCCAAAATTTAGGGTCATTAAAATAATAGAAAATCTAATCTCCCCCCCCCCCCCATTCTGTATCTACCCTTTTCTTTTATGCCAGAGGAAACAGATGGAGAATGCCTGTGAAAAACAACTGTCTTACATCACTGCCTTTGCTGGCTCCCTGCACTTTCTGCCCACGCTGGCTTTCTAGCTATATTTCAGCAAATAATAGAAGTGGCTCCTCATGCATGCCCCTCTGTTTAATACTCCTATCTCCTTGTCTTCGGGATATTTTCCGGGAATCAAAGTTTCAAGCCAGTGGTCAGTAGGCTTTAGAGCTAGAGCAGAGTAAAGTTATATGCAGGAACTGAGAAAGGCAACTCATGTTTGCCTTACATACTAACAATTCTATTTGCTGCATTTTATCCTGTGTGCATATTCCTTAAAGCAGGGGTGAGCAACTTCTGGCCATCCAGATGTTTTGGCCTATAATTCCCACCATCCCAAACCATTTCCTACGCTGTCTAGGGCTGATAATAGTTCTAGGCCAAAATATCCAAATGACCACTCCTGCCTTAAAGTTTCCTGGACGCAACTTACAAATTGGTATAGGGCTTTCCTGCTAAGGCTAATGGGAATATGAAGACCACTCCATATATGATGTAGGAGTAAATGTTTGTTTGCCATCATGCATATATACTACAGGGAGCTACACCTACACCCAGGTCTCTGCCATGTGTTGGTTGGGGAAATGAGTCATTAGGACAACACGAAGAATGTGACTGTAGTAAAAGAAATGGCGGCCGGGGTGGGTGGGGAGCACACATTCATTATGTTTTAAGTGTACATGTTACAGGGTGTATAGGAACCCCTTAAAAATAGTACGGAATGGACCTCAGGTTACCTGTTTCACTGTAGAAAAGTCATCAAGTTAATTTCTTCACTTACTTCTTTCCCTTCTTTGTTAAACAAAAGAAGATGTAAGTATAATTCTTAGGGTTCAGTTACCAATGCAACTGAATCTGTGGGCAGTTCATGTGCCCAAGGGTGCTTGTGACAGCCTGCTTTTGAAATTCCCCTCTTTTTCGAAAGCAGTGAGTTATATGGGATCTGGACCAACTGTTAAAATAAAAAGGAACGCGTTTTACGGGGCTCGCGCAAGCCTCTTGCATGAGCCCAAGCAGCTCTTTGGATTCCTGTCTAAATATATAACTGCCATGCTAAATATATAACACGATTGCTGGCATGCAAGAATGGAAATTAGTAGAGCATGAAAATTATAAATATCTCATGAAATGCATATGTCTTAGGGGTTCAGAGAGCGGTATAGAAATGCACTTTGAGGGGATATTTCAGTACAACAATTATTTGAGTTAGAAACAGCAACTATTTGACTTCCTTCTCAGGAAGAATGACATCCCCTCACCGCTTCCTCTATAGTGTCATCTTGACCCGTTCCTGCATGCCTATCTTTGATGTCTTGAGCTGTAGGTATGTGAAGAGGTGGAAGTATTTTAACTTAACATGCGTATAATCTAAAAACTCAGCAAATCCATATCATGTCCCAAATATCATGACCATCTCCTGGCAATCCATTCAGTCCGTAATTCTTTAAAAGATAGATATCAGATTTTTGTGGGGAAAGCTTTCTGAAATTCTGATCAAAACTTTAGAATGTCATTAGATTTTGAAAAGTTTGGAAGTTAGCAAATATTTCAGCATGTTCTACAGAGGAAAGGGCAGGCAGGACCAGTCCCTGCTTAGGGGCTGCCTCTACAAGAGAGGTTTAAAGCTCTTTCAAGGCGCTTAAAAAAATTTACCACTACAAGAACGGAGCGCAAATCGGGCGTAGAGGCGCGTTATCTCTCCGATTATGCGCATTATTGAATGCGCGTTAAATCGCGAGTTTTATTTTCCTCCGGCCGTTAAAGCGCATTTTGACTATGTGAACAAGCACTTATGCGCATTAACTACTTGTAAAGCGCATTTTAGTCATCCGTTAATGCGCTCGCCGCCTCTCGTGCAGAGGTATTAGGTGTAAATGCGCTTCTGCGATTATGCGCGTAATCGCCTAACCAGGTGCAAAAGCGAATCCTTGTAGAGGGGACCAAAGACTCTTCTTCCCTTCCCATCCCTTTTTCCTTGTGTGCCATGTATTTTTAGATTGTAAACCTACAGACAGGGATTGTCTTATTTTACTGATCGTATGTAAGACACTCTAGGAGCCTTTTGGGCTGACGAGCCAGATCAAAATACTTTAAGCAAGTAAACATATAACTTTATTTCATAACTTAATAATATCTGTAACCTTAAAATACTCCCCTCTTCACTCTGCTCAGTGCATTCAGGTGCATTTCCATTATTGAAGCCAAAGTGGATATTTGATTGATCTTGTGTTTGGACCTAGTATTCACCACGATTGTGCTGTCAAGGAGATTAATTGCATGATGGAAAAATGCAGCCAGAGTTCAAAATCTGAACTGTGTTTCAGTTTCAGACAAGGCTGATAATATAAGTTCTGTCACACTTTGCAATCAACATGGTCTAGTTTTCTTTTTCATATGTTTCATTCATAAATATTAACCATCTTTATGATATTCTGAAATTTACATGAATGAGAAAACTCCTAAATAAATACAGCTGGTTATTAGCTTTACAAGGTTTATAAAGCATACATTTGGGGAAAGTTCAATGTATGAAAAACAAACTGAAGGTGAATCCAGACAAGATGGAGATGCTTACTGTCAAATGCCCCAACCTGGGTTTGGAGGTGTGTCAACCTGTTCTCGATGGAGCACACTCTCCTGAAAGTCTGCGTTCGCAGCTTGGGAGTGCTTCTGGATCCGTCACGCCAAATGACAGACCAGATTGATGTGACAGCCAGTAGTGCCTACTATCAGCTTTGGCTGATACGCCAGCTGTGCCCTTTCCTAGTGCTAGAAGACCTAAAACGGTATTGCACTCGCTGGTAACTTTGAGGCTCAACTTCCGCAATGTGCTGTACATAGGGCTACCTTTGTGCCTAGTCCAGAAACTTCAACTAGTTCAAAATATGGCAGCCAGGTTGATTACCGGTACACCTAAGGGCCACCATATTGCACCAACTTTAAAATCATGTCACTGGCTACCAATTAGTTTGCAGGTGAAGTATAAAGTGTTGGTTATTACCTTTAAAGCCCTACATGGTTTGGGTCCAGGTTACCTGCGGGATCGCCTTCTCCCGTACAATCCGCCCCACACACTCAGGTCTTCTAGGAAGAATTTACTCCAGTCAGCCAAAGCAAGGCTGTCAACTGTTACCCAGAGGACCTTCTCTTCTGCCACTCCCAGATTGCTGAATGGCCTGCTGGGAAAGATTCGTCAACTTAATAGTCTTTCCGAGTTTAAGAAAGCCATAAAGTCTGATCTCTTCTGGTAGGCCTACCCAGATGAATTTTAAGATGTCCGATTGTTATTTTAATATTGTATCAGTTTTATATGATTTTAATCAGTTTTATGCATTTTGTGGTATTTTTGTATTTAATGTTGTTCCCTACCTTGATCCAGAGGGAGAGGCGGGTAAGAAATTATTATTATTATTATTATTATTATTATTGGAAACCATAAATTAAGTGTGCTATGGAAAGTCTGAAGGAGATATTTTACATGTGAATACCTATTGATTACTCAAGGGGTTATTAAGGCAACATGAGTCATTCATTCACTGGTCTTTGTAATTTAGCTCTTATCTTGAAAGTAATGCCTCTGTAATAAGTAAATGTGTGCATAAAGCTTGTAACTATTGAATTATACTGACAGGTTTCTAAGCACTGTAAATGTTCCATCATGTGAAATCATTTGGGCATAATCTTTGTCTTCTGCATGTATGGAGGGGATTCCTATAGCAGGAATGGGGAATCTCCAGCCCACCCCCTTCAGGTCCAGCCCCCTGGAGGAATCCCTGCTGTTACCTCCGATCAATGATTGGAGATAAGAGCAAGGATCCAGCTTCATGTGCCGTTTGTCACCCCAAGCCAGGAATTTGGCTGGTGCTTGGTGTGGCTGCTCCTAAAAGCACTGTTTAAGTCCGTTCATAGGTTACATGGTGTGCAGCATGCAAAGGAGGCTCCGAGCTCAGCTTTCACCTGGAGGAACTGCTTCTCCAGGCAATGGCTGAGTAAGTCTTCATGTCCTTCTTGTCACCTCAATTGGGATGCTGCACAGTGCATGGAAGAAGCCTGACCCAGCCAGTACTTGGAGGAGCTGGTCCTCCAGGCACCAGCCAAGTCTCCTTTCTCCATGGAAGGAGAGGCACAGAACTCTATGCCTCTCTGCACACAAATGAAGGAAAATGGATGGGACAGGTGGCATCAGAGAAGGGGCTTTTTGCATTGTCTTCACCCCCTGAGATAATCCAGCCCATCTCATTAGTTTTGGGAGGGGGGCAATTCAGTCCCTGGACCAAAATAAGTTCCCCATCCCTGCCCTATAGGAATTCTATTGAACGGCCCCTAACACTTTTTAATTGGGCACACTGCAATATTCATGGCCACCCCCAATCATACAAGGCCCTCCTGCACTTCATACATTGGACATGACCAGACAACATGCTAAGCAATGGCTAGGCCACTAACCCTTTTGCAGCAAGTGATTAGTGAGCGTGTTTAAACTGTAGTTATGTCACCACCATGGTTATGTCATGGATTACACAACATGCTAAGCCATAATGTTTAGCTCAAAATGCTTAACCATCATGGTTTATAGCGTGTTCTCTGAACAGGGCCATTGTTATACATTTGCTCCTCTTTTCCAGGCCACAAGCACATAGGCTACTCCCCAAAATATATTGAATTTGCAGTCTAGACTTTGTAATTCTGACAACATCCCTAGGATGTATTGATATACTGAAAATGCTGATTCTCGAAGGTCTTCATCTTCATCATCTTGCAGAATCTTTATATAAATAATACTCTGTTGAATATGGGATTAATACTCTAATCAACATTTTTGTGATATATTAATGTGAATCGTGTCTGTCTATACATGACAAAAGCCCTGGGATGGGGGCACAGTGGCACAGCATCAATTATACAACGCAGAAGCCACTATGCAGGCAGCCCGGGGCTTCTCCCCGAAGCTCAGAAGCAAAAAAGTCATGGACTTACCCCGACTTTTTATCCACAGCACAGCGAGGACGGCACATCTGCCATCTGTCACCACTCCTGGGTCATAGTGGGAGTGTGGCTTGGAAGATGGTGACCCCTGATTGGTCGCTGTCCATACTTGCAAGGGGGAGGGAGCAGGGCAGCGAGCTGAATGGCCGCCGAAATGCCTCTACGCTACCTCCAGCATGGGGAGAAGAGGTTCCCTTTTGCTGAGGGGAAAATTTTTCCTTCCCTTGGCTTCAGTCCCAGTGAGGTAAGGGAGTCTGACTCTAACGTCCAGAGATTATGGCAGAGCTCATGGATTGGACTCATAGGGCTGTAAAGGCTTTCCTCCATTTAAAGTTTGTAATAGTTGTTATATATTGCGGATAGGGAGTCTGAATGGGTAATTTAGCGTACCAGGGTGCACATTTTGATAGACAGACAGAAACATGGTCCGCTGGAAAATCTTGTTTTGTCATGTGGGATTTTAACTATCGAGATGCCATTTCAAAGTTTGAAGAGCTCAAAATGTCAGGAGAGAGTCCGTACGTTTCAATAATTTCTAACATTTCTTGGTTCCAGGATAGAGGCGCTCTACTATTAAAGTTTGACATCTCCCTAAAAGCAATTAATACTAACGTTGACCCTATTCCCCTTTTCAATTTTAGCCAATATCTGAGAGCAAGAATATGTGCTTTTTTGTTGTTGTTAGGTTTTGTTATAGTTTCGGATGTGTAACATGCTCTTGGTTTTTGGTACTATATGTTTTGATTATTGTAATGGCTTTTGCTACACAAACAAACTATTAATTACTTACAGTGAAGTAAGGGGGGAAAAGCCAGGGAGGGATAGGCAGGGGTGGCGGCTCCCTCCCCCCAATGGTCCATATAAACCCCACACTCACTCCTTGGTATAGGGATAATGTGGCACAACTCCGCAGGAGTGAAACTGCAGGGTTTGGGGGGCATCATCAACACAGCCCCCCAGTGTTTTATTGGGTATATTTATCTTTTTTGTCCTTAAGAACAAACCTCAGCAAGGTTTATGCTCAAAGTATCCTTTTCAAACTTTAGTTGTGTATTTCTGTGGGTTTTAATGCACAAGTTTACAAGTGAGTTTTCAGAGCCGTGCACCTGGGCAAGTACCTCTCTTCGCTCCTGTGTGCAAACACGAAAAGCATGTGTTATTGAAGTGTGCTGAACTGCACATGTCTGATTTTGAAAATCTGCCCTCTGGACATCAGAAATAGATGCCAAGATGTCCTCCTTATTAAGAGAATGGAGAATAAAACAAGCATGTAAAACCAACAAGATAGCTGTGTTTGCAGTTGGTTTGAATGGTTGTGTCGGACATGCAAGTGTTGAACACAAATAAGAAAGAAATATTATCAAGTGAGGGCAGTGGATCCTTTCATTCATCTACATTTGCTAAATGAAAGAAATAGAAGTAGCACAGGCTAGTACTTTGACACTTGATTTCTTGCTTTAAAAAACAAAACAAAATAATCCCAGCTGTCAGTGCAAAACTGCTTTCTGACACCCACACAAAAACTTATAGCAGGTCTCATAGGCCCAAGCCATATACTGGAAGTTGGAGGCGGGTAAGAAGTTGCACTTACAGTGCAATCCTATACATTTCTTCTCTCTGTTAAGTGGGACTAGGATTTAGCCCTATATACCTCCATGTCAAGTGTATAGTTTTGTTATGCAATTCATTTCTGAACCAGTCACTGAAGATCTTAATATTCAAAATGCAAGTGAAGATGACCCACAGTGACTCTGCTTCCTTGGAGAATCAAAGCCCCAGGCCCAGTGCAGATAGAACGGTGGCTCCCTACAACCCCCCCCCCCCCAGTTTACAAAGCAGAAACTAGCTTTGGAACTGTGCCATTGCTCCTGCTCTGTCCTCCTCTCTCTTATACAAATTCTTCATCCCCTTTTCAGCTTTCATCATAGTTTAGTATGACACTGATGCTAACTTAGGGGCTGTCCTCATGGCACCGAGTTGACACCACCTCCCTCCAAAACCCTGCGGTTTTACTCACCCACGGTGGCTTCGGGTAATCCTGATGTGAAGGAGGGAGCGCGGAGTTCCAGTGGTCATCCTGGTACCAGAGCCTCCCCCCACCATCTTCCTGGTGGAAGACAACTGATCGCTGGTCACCTTCCACCATGGAATGCCCCTGGATTGGCCCCAGAGCAGTGTCAGACGTGGAAGAACCATACTGACCTTGCTCCCATTGAAAATATCGAAGTAAGTCCCTGACTTTTTCAATGCACAGGTTTGCGGGAAACCCCCGCAGTGGCTGTGAAGCTGCAGCTGCGTCATATAACTGATGCAGTGTAGATATGCAGCCACTGTGGGGTTTCCCTGCGTATACTCAGGTTTCTCACGCTAACGAGAGTGTGAAACTAGGGTTTGCCAACACTGGTGAGGATGAGAGAGAGCCTGTTTAGAATGGGTGCATATTACACATCTCCAACTTGTTCCTCCTCAAATGGTTTGGACTGCAACTCCCATCAACCCAGCCATCATAGTCAATGGTCAAGGATGATAGAAGTTGGATCTAAAACATCTGGAGGGATCTAGGTTGTGGAAGGCTGGGGTTGATTTTATGGTAAGCAAATCTCAAGGCCAATAAGGGAAGGAAGCCAATTTGCTCTGGAGGAAGCATGCATTCCTGAGGCTGGCTCTCATTTGCAAACGGGTTGTCAGGGAATCAACTTTACAGCTGCATTGGGGCCTAAAAGATCTCAGATTTACTCATGTAAGCAACATTAATGAAGAAGGTCCTGGGGAACATTTTGAAGTAACTTAAAGACTGCTGCATTTTACCTTATGTACAATTTGGACACAGTGGATTATTGCTGCTTCATCCAGAATTGGCCTAAATTTTGTAGTTTTCTGAAGTGGTAGAATTTTAGCGTAACAGAAGCACTGCCTTAGCTGTCAAAGTTCTTCTGGGGGACAGGACTTGCCCACATTCAAAGAAGCTGTAATCACTTGCTTCTAGGAGGCCCTTGACCACCTGCATTGTTTTTCTCTTTCCCACTGTTAGAGTGGCCCTGTGTACCATGTGTGTATGCTGGAGCCCTGATTTATAATTAGGAGCATATGGCCATGCTGCTCTCTAGAGCAATTTTCCTTGAGCCCTAAACAAAGTAAAAGTTTGTGGACAGCTCTCATTGTGTATCATAGGCAAAGGCAACACAACAGGAATGTTCTCCTGGCCAAGTAAGATAGAAATATATTTTTTTTCAGTTTTATAGGGTGACCAGATAAAATCCAGGTCAGGGCTCATGTAACTTTAACAGTTGTAGAGAAAAGGTAATTTCAGCCAGTGTCATTTGTATGCAATTAGTTCCTGGTGAAATTCCCTCTTCATCACAACTGTTAAAGTTGCAGGGGCCCTGCCTTCTTTTGTATATGGTCACTCTAGTATAGTGCATGCACCTTTATTTAGGCATTTGATGATATGTGAAATTGGATTGTGGAGTTAAAATAGCCTGATAGAAGAGAGCTTCAGTTATGGGATGATATAGAAATGTAAATAATAATAATAATAATAATAATATAATAATAATAATAATAATAATAATAATAGATGCCACAAATCAATGACATGGTAGTCAATACACCCGAACATCAGATTTATACTTGTGAATGTGAGCTGCTATTTTTCAAACTGGATTGTAATGTTGAGTCCTGGAAAAAAAAATGAAACTGAGTACATTTGAAGTCTGTGTGTCAATTAATAGTTATTCTATAGTAATAGTCGAAAGGGTCGCCCAGTTAAATTGATTAGCAGGAGGTTGAGGATTGACAACAAGAAGTACTTGTTTAAACAGGTCAGCGTGTAATCAATAATCAAATTCATTGTTTTAGATGGCTTTGAAATGGGATTAGACATATCCATGGAATATCCTATCCACAGCCATCATCATGGGAGCTAAATGGAAACTCCATGTTCAGAGGCAATATGCCTCTAAATACCAGTTTCTGAGGGGCAAACAAGAAGGAATAGTGGTTACTTCTGTGCCCTGCCTGGGGATGTCCTGGAAGCATTTGGTTGGTCACTGTTGGAAACAGTCCCCTGGATTATATGGACATTTGGTCCAATCACTAAAGGTTCTTACATTCTTACTTGTTTGGGGGCTATATCATATCATCTAGAAATTACTTCTAGGATTTGTTGTTATTCCAAAGAACTATCTTCCAGGCCCAAGAATATTTTTTTGTAAGTTAAACAAGTGCATAAGGAATTTGAATGATAAATGCTTTCTCTGTGACCTCTAGCAATAGCCAAAGAATCCTGGTCAAAAGCTATCTTTGGTTTGCTGAATGCCAGGTGCAGACTGAAAATGGTCAAGCAATAAGGTTAAGCATTTAGTGTAACATGATTTATACAGAGCCTCCAAGGTGGCAATGAAGTTGGCTAGGAACTGAAGCAGTTCTGTTTTCTGGGCATCAAGCTCTGCCGTATAAATAGGCAGTTGCCGTCTGCTGAATTTTTATAAAATGCCATCTCTCTGCCAACTGACTAAGTGGGCTTATCAAACAGTGATACTTGAATTGCTGTTTTTCCCTATATGTTTTGTAAATGATTTTAATCTATTTGCTTTTCTTTACTGTTGTGGCCTTATATTGTATAGCACTATGCATTTTCAGATGAATTCCTTCCAAAAGCTTTGTGAAGAAGAAAAGAATCCTAGGTAAAATTTCATATCTAGTGATATAGCCAACATTTTATTAACTTGGAAGTTAAGACATATATATTGCTGCATCTGTATTGCAGTCACGTGCTCGTAAAAATGTTATAAAGCGCTGTTCTTCAATCTAAGAGGGAAATGGAGTTGTTAAAGACATTTGATGAGACAACAGCTGTTTGGCCCATAGTTTTATGCTTGCATTGCTTGGAGCAGATAGCATTAATAACAACAGCATTTCAAAGTTGTAAATTTCATGTAAAATACTAAATTTGTCAATAATTGAATTATAGAGCAAATGGTTCAGTTATTGAGAGATTATAGCTTGGGCTCAACTCAGTACCAGCAGGAATCCTCTCTTGCACCGTCCCAAGCAATTATTACTGTGTGTATTTATTTTATACTTTTTCCCTTTGTGGTCTTTTTTTAAACAACTGCATTATGATGTGACATATCTTTTCTGGGTATTTTGCTTGAATAAATAAATAGGATATTGTATTCAACTGGGATATTAGTATATAAATTAGTTCTGTAACAGACATCGTAATGTTATTTAGATTTTTGGTTTATACAGACATGGTAGGAACTCCCTAGAGCTATGATACAGAATTAGAAGAAGATGTGAGTTGATGTAGGAAAATTGGTTTTTGTAATACGCTGATGTCAGTAGGCTTTTGCTGTGTGGAAACTGGAAAGATATTTAAATTAAAGCTTCTGCTTACTCTGTCATAGGGACTAAAGATTAGTAATGATTTCAGATTACCTACTTGCTGGCTGTTGGGCTTGGCCTACAAGACAATAAATGTCTATCCCTTTGTCAAGATCTATTTATACAAAGAGAGCAACAAAAGAAAGACAAATCCCAAGTGTGCAGAAATTTCACCTCTTGTCACTGAAATCATGTTTTACACATTTAACTGAGAAGGGTTTTAGGTATTTGTAGTCTTACTGCTTGATCATGGTCCAGCTGGTGCCTGGGTTTCAAAATGATGAGAATAGAAAACTGCTGATCATCTGTGAAATACCAATCCACTTGCTAAATGTTTATTATGATGGATCTTTTCATAAATGTGTGAATACTATTTATCAAGCATCACTTACTGCATGATTTGGGGTCCATCATGTGGTGTTTCTCTTCCCAGCAGCAGTTGCTGGTGAATTCAGTAAATGATGGTCTTGATTTACTTAGTGGGGAATGCTTAACATTCCAGTTCAGGTAGTGGTAGGATATTTGCCATGAGGATGCTAGACCCCCTGCTGAACATACCATGAACTCCAGGGGTGTGCGGACTTCAAGTATGCTAGATCTAGCTTCTTCTTTTTTCCCTACAACCTGAGGTCTACAAGGTAGAAAGTAGTGGCTTGGGAGTGGATGATGAACATATACTTAGGGAACAGGGTGCCTCTGAACACGTGTTCAGCCCAGGTACTTGTTTTAATAATAGAACTGAACTTGTAGTCCTTTCATCCACAAACCACTCCTAATTTTCCCCTTAGCTTTTTCCATTTCAACAGCCTAATTTAGAGGGAAAATTGACCCTTTTTGCTGAGAAGGTCAGAATCCCTTGCAGATCTACTGCAAATCATCCAGAGATCTACTGGTAGATCCGGAACGATCTTCTGCCCAGCCCTGAGGTACCTCATGCCTAAGTACTGGGTCTTAGCCAATAACTTCATTAAACATCATACATTGTAATAACGCTGTTTTGTATTTCAGATATGAGTGCATCATAATTTTGCTTTCCAGTATAAATTATTTCTGTAGTGTACTTATTATGTAAGTATACACCTGCAACTTCTCAGTGAAACCTATGAACCATGACAAATTACGCTGCCTTGTGACCCTGATATCATTAATCATGCTGATGTCCTACTGAAATCAAAGGAATTTAAGTTAGTAACATCTAACTTGTCTTATTCATTTCAATGGGACATTGACGTGGCTTGTTAGTGTATTTTTTATTAATTGTAAACCGCCCAGAGAGCTTCAGCTATGGGGCGGTATAGAAATTAAAATAACAACAACAACAGCTGGATTGGGACCATAGTCTTGACAGAGTAGAACCCATCTCTTATGTTTCATCATCACCATCTGCTCTTTAACTGATATATTTATTGGTTGATTAAATTTATATAAATTTGCCTATTGCCAACCAGCACTGAAGTATAGGTGCCTCTGAGATAGTAAATGAAGTATAATGTATAAGTTAACATACAAAATGTACCACTCATGGTTAGAAGAAAAGGCCATTTTTAATCTTTTTCTTTTTTTTTAGTCCCTATTGCAATAACCCACCAAAACAAAACAAAAACCCCACACACCACCATGGAAAACTCACAGTTATTTTGCTGTGAATATGTTGAATCTTTTAAGCAGAGAGCTCTTCATGTGCTGCTTTGAGCAATTCAAAATTAATTTCATTTTGAGAGAGGTGCTTCATTAAAGTGCTCCTGTCCATTGCCGGGTATGTGTGCCTTTTGCAGTGAGTCACTCAGTGCCTCTATGCAGAGGAAAAAGGGGGCAATATTGTTCTCCCCTGTCTCAGCAACCTGGCCTGGCTATAAATACTTCCTGATCAGTTCTGAATCATCGCCTTAACAACAGTCAGACTCTGTCCTTAATTTTGAGGCTCTTCAATGTTGCTTCAGTTATTTGTGACGGAGAAGGAATCATAGAATAAATACACAGACACCAGAGTTTGGGAATAAACTAGGGCCTATTTATTTTAAAGAATAATGTAGATCCACCCCTCCCTGGATCTGTATGTGAAAGTGTGGGAATCTATGTCTTTACCTCAGGCAACTTGCCTGGCATTATGGGCGAGCCACTCTCCAAAGCCAGGACTTGGGTAAACCCGGCCCTTTTCTTATGTGACACTCTGTAAGTGTGGGGAGACTGCCCCGCATCACCCCCTCCTGGTGCTGCAAAATCATGAGTAGTTGAGGCAGGAGGGTCTCCAAAGGCATACCATATCCTGACATGGTTCCTTAAAGCTCCCTAGGAGTAGGTCCTATGGATATGCCAGTCACCAGAAGGTGCCAGAGTGTTCACCATCCCTATAATAATATATCAAATTCCCACATATCTTGCCACCAGAGGGTGCCAAGCCTCAGCTTTGGCGCCCTACCCCCACCAGCCCAGGGGAAATCCCACAGCCTGGATGCAGATCCTGTGGGAAAATATCATTGCCTGCTATGAACAGGTGAACTTGTCTGTCCTATAAGGTTCCTCTCTGTTTGGAAAACGTTTGGATGGCGGATCACACATCCCTGCCAATCCTCGGAGACATACAATTTTACCTATTGACTTTTGTCATTGCTCTATTTAAGCTATGGGCTTCCCCACCCTCCACCTCTAGCAGGGAAGGAGCAAGTTTGATCACACAGCACCAATATCTGGCCATCTGGGTATCCTCTGGGCTTGGTCTAGCCTGTAAAGTTGGGGGCATCTGCTCCAGGAACCCTGTTCCTGCCCAAATGGGCACCAACACCTGCAGCGGGGCAAGAACCAACCAGACTGCATCATTTATGGAGGAAACACCACCATAGCATGCCTCACCTGCCACCCCACTGGATGGAGGCCAACTGGCCAAGCCCAAACTGCGTGCCAACAGCTGTTTGCGTTGCTCTACAGATGCTACGCCATGTCTGCAGATTAGGATCCTCACGGGCTGTGATCTCCTCCGCTAATCTGCCAAGGAACACAGTTATCAACATTGAATCTGCAGTAACCACACCCATCTTTCTTAGAGAATGTACACTTATGCATGCCCAAGACTGCTGTCTCTCTATGGTCCAGATCTTGGTATCTCCCAGCCCTACTGCAGCTGCGGCGGCCCAATTCTGAATGGGTGTCCAAATTGAATAATTCCATAGGCCCGATGTCTGAAGGGGCTTTTTGCTACTATCAAAATAATAATAATAATAATAATAATAATAATAATAATAATAATATATTTATTTATTTATTACCCGCCTCTCCCTCCGGATCAAGGCGGGGAACAACATCATCATAAAACACACAACACTGATTAAAAATACACAAAACCAATACATCATTAAAATACCAATAAAACACCAATAAAACACTTAAAATTCATCTGAGTAGGCCTGCCGGAAGAGCTCAGTCTTTATAGATTGTTTAAATTCCTGAAGACTGGTAAGTTCACGGGTCTCTCCTGGCAGGTCATTCCATAATCTGGGAGCGGCAGAAGAGAAGGTCCTCTGGGTAACAGTTGTCAGTCTAGTTTTTGTTGACTGTAATAAATTCTTCCCAGAGGACCTAAGCGTGTGGGGCGGATTGTATGGGAGAAGGCGATCCCGCAGGTAACCTGGACCCAAACCATGTAGGGCTTTAAAGGTAATGACCAACACTTTGTACTTCGCCCGGAAACTAACTGGCAGCCAGTGGAGAGATTTCAAAGCTGATGTAATATGGTCACCCCTAGGTGTACCAGTGACCAACCTGGCTGCCATATTTTGAACTAGTTGAAGTTTCCAGACTAGGCACAGAGGTAGAAGTTGAGTCTCGAAGTTACCAGCGCGTGCACTACCGTCTTTAGGTCTTCCAACTCTAGGAAGGGGCGCAGCTGGCGTATCAGCTGAAGCTGATAGTAGGCACTCCTGGCCGTTGCATCTATCTGGGATGTCATTTGGAGCAACGGATCCAGGAGCACCTCCAAGCTGCGAACACAGTCTTTCAGGGGGAGTGCAACCCCATCCAGAACTGGTTGACACACCTCCAATCCCAGGTTGTGGCCCTTGACAGTAAGCACCTCCGTCTTGTCTGGATTCAGCTTCAGTTTGTTTTTCCTCATCCAGCCCATTACCGCCTCCAAGCATTCATTCAGAGGAGACACACTATCCTTAGCTGATGCTGTTCTCAGAGGCATAAAGAAATATATTTGGGTGTCATCAGCATACTGATAGCACCCCGCCCCATGCCTCCGGATGATCTCTCCCAGCGGTTTCATGTAGATGTTAAACAGCACTGGGGAAAGGATAGCACCTTGCGGTACACCACATCGCAGCTCCTTCTTTGAGGAGCAACTATCCCCAAGCATCACCATCTGGAACCTGCCCGAGAGGTAGGACCGGAACCACTGAAGCACAGTGCCCCCGAGTCCTAATCCCCTCAGGCGTTCCAGAAGGATACCATGGTCGATGGTATCGAAAGCCGCTGAGAGGTCCAGAAGTACCAGCAGGGACACACTCCCCCTGTCAATACTCAAGTGTAGATCATCCACTAAGGCGACCATAGCAGTCTCAACTCCATATCCTGCCCTGAAGCCGGTTTGAAATGGGTCTAGAAAATCTGTATCATCCAAAACTGCTTCGAGTTGGAAGACAACTGCCCTCTCAATCACCTTGCCCAGAAACGGAAGGTTCGATACTGGTCTGTAATTATTAAGGTCCAGGGGATCCAGGGAGGGCTTTTTTAGAAGCAGCCGTACTACCGCTTCTTTTAAACAAGATGGAAAATTCCCCTCCCTGAGAGATGTATTAATGATAGGTTGTAATTGTAATCTAATTACATCTCCTCCCTGGGCAACTAGCCAAGAAGGACAGGGATCGAGAGGGCAAGTCGTCGTCCTCACTTGTCCAAGCAGCTTGTCCACGTCCTCAGTACTCACCAACTGAAACTGATCCAGTGTAATTCTACTTGCGGAGTTGCTGGACACTCCATTGTCAGCCTCTGCTACAACGATGACATCTAAGTCGGCTCTTATCCGAGAGATTTTATCTGTGAAATGGTCATTAAAAGCATCACAGCGAACTACCGAAGGCTCTAAAATTGGGTTCAGGGGAGAAGGTGCCAGAGTTAGATCCCTCACCACCCTCAACAGTTCTGCTGGACGTGAATTCACAGACGCAATGCGTGCAGAGAAGAAAGCTTTCTTCGCTGCGCGTATTGCCACCCCATAGGAACGAAGATGTTCTCTATGTCGTGTCTGGTACCAGATAAGGAGCAGCCCCTACCTGTGATGAAACTGAAACCCAAGTTCCTTGCCCCTGAGGACAAAATAGAAGGTCAGACTTCTCAAGGGCATATCCTCTCACTCAAGGCCACCACCGGCATTACCATGGTGCCTCAGCTCTTCTGGCCAGGTGCAAGGCTGTTCTGTGATTAACTGAGCATCAGATAAATTGAAAGGCCCTACCAGCCGCCTCAGACAATCCTTCCTGCCTTTCCAGCATCCTTCAAACGTGGAGATTTGCTATGCTGCCCACAAGCCTCTTTCCCCATGGCAGCAAAGGATGGGCTAGCCAGCTTACCTCCTGAGATTCATGTGGATAGCCCCCCGTGTTGTAGTATCTCCTAGAATTCCAGCAGTTAGTCGACTAGGATGGGCCATAAAGCCTGAAGCTCCTCCCTCAGCTCTGAAAAAAGCTGAATTCTCTTCCTGCTCACTGGTAGGATGCCCATGTGCCATGGGTCACATGACTTCTGTCACTTGCCTCTCCCAGATCCTAAAGCACACCAGGCATAGGATCTTAGTACTGTCCGGCCGCAAGGGCCAACTTCAAGAACCTGGACAGCTGGCTGCATGTCAAGGTGAATCCAACTTCATTATCCAGCCCAGGAATATGGCAGGCAAAATTGAGATTAATTGAGGGCAACCAGGACTCCTGGCCCTGACCCACCCCCACCTCCATCAGCACAGGAGGGCGACGTCTCAGATTCCATGTCTGTCTGAGTTGTATACGATGCCACACAGTTGAAGGAGTGGCTGCCCTAGTGGCTATCGATGCAAAAGCCTGAGGGTCATGGGAAACATGTACTGAAGGGGTACTGGCTGCAGGCCACATACCGCTAGGCACACTACCAATAAGGAGTCCTGCTGGGAGCCCTCACTCTCAGTGGGCTCCTTAGAAGAAATGCTGAGCCATCCCCTCCCCCCCAAACAAGTGAGTCCCAAGATCCCATTCAGTGTCAAACTGGCCAGGCTGCTGCACTTGGAGCCACATACTCCCTCTGAGCCACGTTGCCATTAGTGGAAGGGGATCCTGGACTTGAGAATCCTCCAGTGCTGGTTCACTTACAGGTAGGTGTCAGCCTCCAATGCAGCCACCTGGTGCTGAGCCATGTTGGTGTGGTCATGGATATTCTTGAGTTGAAACTAACAGTCATAGATTACAGTGGGCCCTGAGTCAAGCATAACTACCCGCTAGTGGCAAGCAAAGAGGTAGGAATAACCCCCCCCCCCGCCCTTTTCAACCATCTGGCCCTTCCTCATCAGGGGAAGAAGAAACAGGCATATTGAAAGGCCTCTTAGTAGGAGGGCATGGAGCCTTCCCTCTCTCCTTCCTGCCCCCCCCCCCCAGCCATTTTGGGAGGCATATTAAAAGGGGGTTAAGTCCATAAGCACACCATTCGTACATTCTTCTTCAAAATGGCAGGTTAATATGAAGAGTTATGTCCAGTTCAGCTGAACGTAACTGGTATGTTTTATGTAACTTTTTTCCTTCATGGAACTCAGCACTTACCTGGGGTCCAGAATTGGGCTTGGTCCCAGGCAGTCTTATTTGTTTATTTATTATTAGGAAACAGTCTTATACTGAGAGCGTCTGCACACAGGAGGTTTAACGCACACTTGCCGTGACTTTGATCCACTTTTTCAGGGCTGTACTCACTCAGGGCGAGAGAACAGCCACGACGGGGACAACGTCGCGCCAGTCCAGCACTGAAAAAGTGGATCAAAGTCGCGGCAGATGTGCATTAAGCCTCCCGTGTGATGACGCTCTGAGCCAGTGTACTCAATGGCAGCGACTCTCCAAGGGTTCAGGCAGATTTCTTTCCTCGCTCCACCCAGAGGAGCCGGGGATAGAAACTGGAACTTCTGCATGTAAAGCGTGTGTTCCACCACGTTGAGCTCCCTCCTTCCCCCTTAGCCCCTGGTTCACAAGGCACCAAATGACCCCCATGGACCAAACCCTGCCCTGCAAAGGCCTGGGTTGATTCAGAAAAGAGGGGGAGCAGAATACCCAAACCTCCACAAGACCTGAAGGGGAGGTTGTTCCACCAAACCGGGGGGAGGGAGAGAGCAATAGGTCCAAGTTCTCTGCAAACCCACCCCCAGCTTTATTCCCCTTCCAGGACCGACTGGGCAAGGGGGTTGGAAACATACAAACTGCAGGGGCACGCCAGCCATCACTGGCCCTCGAAGGCAGCCGAAGAGGTAGGGAAGGCTGGATCAGCTGCTCTCTTCTGCCGAAGGTAGCCTGCAGGCCTCACAAGTGAGCTGAGCTGTGGGTCCAGCACATGGGAAGGAGCCCGCCCACACGGGAGCCGAGCATGCAGAGGTAGGACCCGCTGCTGCTGCTCCTGGTGTGGCAGGTCTTTATAGGCTCTGCCTCACCCTTGCCTCACATGGCACACACAAGGTGCCTTATTATGGTCCTCCCCACCGCAACGGCCATTTTCCTTGATACTGGATTTCTGCCTGTGACCTGCCTGTTCCTCTATTTTCTGTCTGTCTGTCTGCTCTATTCCCAATCTGTCAGCTTCCCTGGTGGCTTGGCTGCCCTTCTGCTTCCTTACATCCATGTTCCAGCTCTCTCTAGATGAATATCTCTGACAGGGCTGAAACTGCTGAGTAGTAATGCTCCTGAGGATCTGCCCCATTGCTTTTCTCAACTCTAACCCCAGTCCTACTGGGGAACTGTACTTCATCTCTCACCTTCAGCTCAGTGCTGAGCTGACACCAACGTTCAAGATCATTTACAGTAGAGCAACGTAGAACATTCTACACTAGTTTCTTGAGAGTTGCCCTTTGGAAGGATTAAATGCCTATGTTAAAAAAAGCACCCCTTGAAAGTGCCCAGAAGATAAATTAGAACACAACCTCCACTAGGAAGAACTAAATTATATACCTTTGTTTAAATTTATTTTTAATTGATTTAACATACACTTTCACTTGGTTAATAAGGAATATTATATCTGAGGCAATGTGATCATTCATCCAAGTTAGATCTGCAGCATTTAAGAACACTCCTTTATTGGAAAGAAACTAATTTCATGAAGGGGCTGTCCTTGTTTACTGGACTGATGCTGATAGTGTCTTGAATATTTTCTGATTAATCCTGCAGCGTTGCTTGGCAGATAAATATAGATTATTAGATAAATTGAACATTCTAATATATTGACTTCTTACTGTAGCATCTTTCAATATCTCATGTTAAACTCCATCAGGACCTCTTGTCACTGCGACATCAGTGGGGTGGGTTAAATGAAAAGCAGCAAAAAGGGGGACTGGAGGTTATATCCAAATAATTCCATAAACAAGGACACCCTACTTAGACTTTCTGGGCAAAGACAGATAATGCAGAATGCACTGAAGGATTTTATCATGGCAGTAGGTCGTGAGGGGAAGTAGCCATTGGACTTCATTGGTGGAACTGCTCAGAACCTTGACAGGCGGAGGGCAGGGCAAGAAGAACAGGGCTGTATCCAGAAAATGTATGTTGGTGGAGCCTGAGAAATTCTGCTGGGACAGACTGTTTGGACACAAAATGTGGGTGGGGCCTAAGGGATCAGGGCAGAGCTTGATGCCCCCAAGGGTTTCCAGCTGAATGTACAGTACCCAACGTATTCCCCTTGCTACATAGCAGAGCTTTTGAATGGAGAATTTTGAACAGCACAATTTATTTATTTTATTTATTAATCAGACGTATATACCACTTTCTACAAAGTTTCAAAACGCTGAACATACAGCATCATACTATCAAAACAACAAGAAAATATAATAATGACACTACACAATAATAAAAACACTAATTGCCAATAAAACTGCCCACTCTGCTGGCTGGGTCACGCTTCAGGGAAAACCAGTGTGAAGAGATGGGGTCTTCAGGAAATGTCTAGGCATCAGAACTGTGGGGGCCTGTCTAATGACAGTTGGCAATGCATTCCAGAGGGTGGGTACTGGGACACTAAATGCGCTACGCTCCTGAAACAAAACTCAGGAGAATGTGGGCATTCTTAGTAGTGCTTCCTCTGATGATTGCAAAGATCAGGCAGGGACATAAGGGGCGAGGCACTTTGCAAGACAGTCTGTTACGCATATGTGATTGAAATGTACACACTATGCATGTGTTACTGTAACATACCTGTGCAATTTGCCTTGCCTGCATGCACACATGCTTTGTTGCTTAGGCTACAATCTTATGCCCGGTTATCAGGGAGTAAGCCCCATTGAATTCAATGGGAGTTATGTCTGAGTAGACATGCATAGGATGGCCTGGCTAATGTCACAGCATAGCCTACGCAGAGGGCGTCTAAATGAAACATTTGTTAAAACACACATAGTGGAGCTATTGGTACTAGCTTTGTCTACTCTCCTGGAATTGCATGTGGCCCTGATTTGGATCAGGATCATTGCACTGTAGAAGAGAGGAGGATGTAAGCTCCCCCCATGTTTTTAGTGTTTTCTCCCACAGGGGGTGGGGTAAAAAGAAAATAGGGTGGGGGAAACCTCTCCATTGGACTCATTGGTTTCAAGAACTGTGCATCAACAATCTCAGGGAACAATCTTATGGTGGTATATATGGGAGGAGGTGTTATTAAAGGAACACAGAACCTAAATAGCAAACACAGGTACCTTGAACTGGGACTGGAAAGCAATCTATTTGGGCAACAATAGATGTAATATATCTCATCCTTGCCAAGAGGCATACAATTGCATTCTGTAGTTGCCTTTGTACTGCCCTATTAGTATTTCCAAACTTGAGCTAACCAGAGCATGCGTGATGTTATCGTGACTGTGCTCCAGAATCTCTCTAAGGAGAGAGCACAAGAAGATTCCGAAAGTCCCAAAGGTTTGGCTTCCAATATTCTGAATAAAATGAAAGATTCAAAAGTCTCACTGCCATACCACCAAACCATTATATGGCAAATATTTGCATAATTTTAATTATCATACATTACAATTATTTCTAATTCATTTCAGCATACAAATCACTATTTTATATATGGGATGTTGTTAATGTTTACAAATATAATTACTAATTTGCTATATGAGGCAGCAATTTAATAGTTATTCAGTTACATGTAATTATTATGTCAAATAGGAGATGGCAGTTAACACCAAAATATATTACGAACTATTGAACCAAAATTATTCTGCATATATTTGAAACTTAATTGTCACATAAATAGAAGGCTGTATTTATTTCCTGTATTTTTTCTTTGCTTTGTGGTGTTTAGGAAAAAATCTTCCAAACAGCTTCATATTAAGATATCTCAATGCAAAGCAGTAGGTTTGATAAGTACAAACTTAATCAATAGTCTGATTCTTGTACACTGATGAGGAGGAGATGGAAGTTTCACATGGATGAATAAGTAGATATACCCCTTAGCTGTAGCAGTACTTTTGACTGTTATGTTTTGACTTTGTCAAAATCATATACTGTGTCTGTACTTCAGTTTTCCTCTTTTAATATAGGGAAATTACAGGAAGTTGTGTGGTTGAATATAGTAATGATCAAGGGTGCAATCCTATGTACATGGGAGTAATTCACATTGGACTCCGTGGGACTTAACCCTCAGGTAAACATGCAGAATTTCATACTGTAGTGACTCATTCTTATTTACAAAATCGACCTGGTTTCTGTTCCCTAATGGCTCCATTCTGTAGCATTCTGGGAATATGGAAACCACAGATACATGGATAGAGCCAGGCTGCCATCAGAGCCTGGCTTATAGGGTGGAAGTGTTTTTGGGGTCAGTGGCTGTCCTGTCTCAGTGACTGGCTGAGATTTGTAATTGGATATCCAGAAGCAAGTTGAAGTTTAATCTGGAGATGACTGAGTTGATGGTTGTTGGTCGAGGTCAGCGGCTGGCAGATTCAATGCAGGAGCTTACAGATGTTTCATTTTCAGGAATCCGACCGAGGATTGTGACCGAGGCGCGGGACTTGGGTGTCATTCTTGACCAGTCCCTAACTATGTCATCAGAGGTGGGGGATATTGTCCAGAGCTGTTTTTACCAATTACATATGCTCTGCCAAGTTTGCCCATTTTTGTCAGAGGCCGATCTTACCATTGCCGTTCATGCTCTGGTCACCTCCAGGCTTGACTATTGCAACTTGCTGTATACAGGGCTTCCCTTGAAGCAAATCGAGCTCCTACAGGCTGTACAAAATGCGGCAGCCAGATTGGTCAAAGGGCTTCCGAAGTGGTCCTCTATCACTTGGGTGCTTCAAGAGCTCCACTGGCTGCCGGTGGCTGCTAGGGTGCGCTACAAGGCTTTATTAACTATGTATAAAGCCCTGTACTGCTTGGGCCCTGGTTACTTGAGTGCTCGCCTTGCTCCTGTGTCCCACCATTGGCAGACCCACTCTCAAGAGCAGGGTGACCTGATCGTCCCCCGCTACAATTTGGAATGTGTGAGGGCCAGGGCTTTTTTAGTGGTTGGCCCCCAGTTATGGAACAATTTGCCACTGGAGATTGGACAGGCTCCCACCATCAGTTGTTCTAAACGCCTCTGTAAGGGGTTATTATTTACACAAGAGTTTGGGGGAGGGGTGGTTTAAATTTTAATGTGGATTGAGGGTTCTTAATCGAAATTGTTTTATGTAATGTAAAGCGCCACGATACCAGAAATGGCGAGGTGGCGCTATAAAAATGGTTTTAATAAAATAAATGAATAAATTCCTATGTCACCCCTTCACTTCTCCCACATTGATAGGCTGGAGTGCTGGGCTGAAAACAACAGAATGAAATTTAATCAAAATATATGCCAAGTTCTACACCTAGGAAAAAGAAACCAAATGCACCGTGACAAGATGGTGGTACTTAGCTCAGCAATACTACAAGCGAGAAGAATCTTGGAATTGTTGTAGATTACAAACTGAACGTGAGCCAACAGTGTGATGCGGCTGCAAAAAAAGCAAATGCTGTTTTGGCCTGCATGAATAGAAATATAGCTTCCAAATCGTGTGAGGTGCTGGTTCCCTTCTATTCAGCACTGGGTACGCCTCATCTTGAGTATTGTGTCCAGTTCTGGGCACCACACTTCAAGAAGAATGCAGACAACCTGGAGGGGGTTCAGAGGAGGGCAACGAGGATAATGACGGGTCTGGTTACAAAGCCTTATGAGGAGAGACTGAAAGAACTGGGCATGTTTAGCCTGGAGAAGAGAAGACTGAGGGGAGACATGATAGCACTTTTCAAATACTTGAAAGGTTGTCACACAGAAGAGGGTCAGGATCTCTTCTTGATCATCCCAGAGTGCAGGACATGGAATAATGGGCTCAAGTTACAGGAAGCCAGATTCTGCCTGTACATCAGGAAAAACTTCCTGACTGTTAGAGCAGTATGGCAATGGAATCAATTACCTAGGGAGGTGGTGGGCTCTCCCACATTAGAGGCCTTCAAGAGGCAGCTGGACAACCATCTGTCAGGGATGCTTTATGGTAGATTCCTGCATTGAGCAGGGGGTTGGACTTGATGGCCTTATCGGCCCCTCCCAACTCTACTGTTCTATGGTTCTATGAATTCTGCATTCCTGGAGTAGCTCTCGACAGAGCCATGGAATAGGATGAAGTGGGAACCATGTGCTCAGATATAAGATAGATGGCTAAATTTCCTGATTCTTAAAGGCTCTGTTTCCTCTTAAAAGCTCTTGAGACAACCTTCTATACCATTGCTTCTCTGGGTAACTGTGACCCAACACTAGTGCTAATGACATCCCACTAGCATAACCCTTGTGCAATATTACTAGGACTTCCTATGGCAATAGAAAAAGTAGTGATTTTCTGCTGAATTTTGGCAGCAAATCACCACTTCTCCCCATCACCTAGTAAGTGCTTAGTTACATTGCACAAGCATTGGTTTATGTCAACACAGCATCATTAGTGATAGTACTGGAGCACAGCTGGATCCTACCCTCTGTCTCTTCTGAATGCCTGTCCCTTCATTTAACATTTCTTCTTCTAGCACTGGCTGTAGCCCATTAACAAAAAGTATTTCTTCTTCTTCTTCTTCTTCTTCTTCTTCTTCTTCTTCTTCTTCTTCTTCTTCTTCTTCCTCCTCCTCCTCCTCCTCCTCCTCCTCCTCCTCCTCCTCCTCCTCTTCGAAGGTAGAACTCAGAGCAGTACAGACAAAGGAAATTTCACATAATACATAACACAGGCAATGCACTGCCACACGACGTGATGATCATAAGTTGAGGGGGGGGAACTGTTAAAATGTGTTTTTAAATGGATAGAACAATTTCATGGAGGATGAATCAATCAGTGGAGTACCAAATGCTGTAGTCAAATTATTGGAAAGAGTTGTTTCCTTCATGCCCTGTTTTTAAGCTTCCAAGAAGTATCTGGCTGGCCAATGTTGGAAATAAAATGCTGGACTAAATGGACCTTTCATCCAATTCAGCAGAGCAATTTTTATGTTCTTCTGTACAAGAAGGTTTTACAGGGACATAGCAATAAATTAATAATATCTTTTTTTGGTCAGGCCTTAACTAAGGAGGCACACCTGTGCCTCCTTAAATATTAACCATGAGCCTATCTACACCACTGCTTTAAAACGGTTTATAACAGTTTAAAAGCGGTTAATAACTGCTTTAAAACTGTTATAAACCGTTTTAAAACAGTAGTGTAGATAAGGCTCCATGTCACAAAACAACCATGAATTTCATTGCAACTAGGCTGTCTTTGTACAGGTGTAGCCAGGCCTTCCTAATGTAATTGGCTACAAAAAGGGGGGAACGATACTATCCAGGGGTATAAATTTGGGCCCAAGTTGCAAAGGAGCCGCCGAGCACTACGAGCAAGAGAGAGTCCTATAAACTGTCCTAGTCAAAACAGCAAAATGTCAAGGAAAAGAGGCAGCAGTTATATCAGTTCAGCACCGGTGTAAATTTAAGAGCAGGGCAAGGAGCTACAAAATACAAACTTAACTTTTCAAGCGCTCAAACTGTATAAACAAACAAGAACAAAAAAAGCTACGAAGCTAGAGATCCAGTAGGGGTGCGGAGTTATCCAGGGTATTAATTAATTTCGCGGCATCTCTTGTGTCAGAAGTGATGGAATGCTCCAATGCGGAGGTAGGAAATTATTCACACAGAGAAGTCGGTAGGAAGAAAGCAAGAGCAATATCGTGAATCCTATAGACACATAGCAGGCAACCTTCTCTGTGGACAGGTACTTTGAGCTTAGAGAAGCATTTAATTATTTAATGTATGTAGTTTTCATTGTCCACAGTTTTAGGAATGATGACTGATCTAAAGAATAGTATCGTATTTGAGACTGTGAGCTGTAAACCAAGAAATCTGTAATTAAGATCTCACTTCAGCAGTCTACACACCAACTGGACTTAGAGAAGCACTGTTTTCTCAGCCTCAGCTCTATAATACGGGGACAATATTGGTATGCCTTATTGGGTTGCTGCAAGGATTATTGAGATCATGTATGTGAAGGGCTTTGAACATTCTGGAGTGGCATTGCTTGTAATTGGGATCATTGTTCATGGATGGGGTTTAAGTTACCCTTCCTGTGACACTTCCATCTTTTTAAAAACCCACTGCTTCATAGGGTGTATATGGGCTCCTGTCAAAAGTAAATATCACCTTCTGCTTTCTGCTGGCATGTGGATGATGGCGGGGGTGGGTGGGAAATTGATATCACAGTCATTAGTAGAGGTAGTAGTACTAATATAATTCTCTGCATAGGCAAGTATAGGCTTGCTCAAAAGAAAAGGATTTAGGATATTAGTCTGTGAAATCACTGTATAATAAAGTACTTGCAGTTCCGTTACTTTGTTTACATCATGATAAAATTAGTATCTCTTCAAAATATTTTTTAAGGTGAAAATTACACCCCCCAGGATTTTTTTTAAAAAATATATTTTTGAAATTTGTGAGACAATGTGTGTGCAATTCATCTTAACTAATAAAAATACTTTTAATGTTGTGCTATGTAAATGTACCTCTTTCTATATGTGCGAAGCTGAGATAAGTTCATCCAGTAGTGGAAGATCTGAGCAGAGCCTGGCTTGTGTTAGCATAAGCAATGTTGACTTGTATCAGTCCTTTTGCCTGGTTTAAAATTGATCCCATAAGAAAAGTTAAATATCACCTATGTTTGTACATTGCTCGACAGCTATTAAGATAATTCTTTTATAAATACAGATGGTGCCCTTATCAAAATTACATGGCAGTAAATAGATGCCAGGAGAAGCAATATGACACTTGATTAGCTAATAAAACAGAGCGCAAAGGAAATCGGGATGCTAAGTTGCTTTGACAGTTCTTGGGCTGTCTTATTTATTGCTCATGTAAACGCTTCTAAAGTGCCATCACTGTTTCAGTTTAACTGGTTTTTTGTACTTTAATTTTTTTAAATTACCTGCTCATTAGATGTGAGATGTAAAATACTCATTACCAATAAAGGCTTCAACCTGACAGCAATTGATTTTTCATTCTTCTGGCGCTTTTTTCTGAAAGCATTAAATTGATAAAAGAAATAGCATGCCAGAAGTGGTGAAAACAAAAGGGATGGAGTGTGCCAATTAATATGTTAGGTGAACATTATCGATCTGAACAAATAATTGCCAAGAATTTGCCAAATAACAGTTTGTTCATTCATGAGGCCCCTGTTCTCTAGCCATGAAAAAGCTGCTTACACAAGTGAGACTAGAATTATTCAAGTGGATATTTATATTGTATAGAAGGAAATATGTAAATATAATCCAGTAATCAGCGCAGGCTGACTAATCTTTTGTCAGCAACTATCAAAAGACACGTTGAGATGAAAATTAAACTAGCTGTTTTAGTTCAGTTCTTCCCAGCTGGGGAATAGTAGTGTAACACAAGAGATCCATTTTAGCTTTTTATTGGTATGTAACAAAGATTCACTTGCAATCCTTAAAGCAGACCACTGTAGAAATATTACAAGTTCTAAACATTATAGCCAAGTACTCTAGGATTGTACGATTTGTAAAGTGGCTGCTGAAAGGAGCTTAGTACATCCTTTATGGACTCAGTGAGCTTCCCTAGCTTACTAAGGGGACCGAAGCTTCTAGTTAAAATCTTCCTTATGACAAACCATGGTAGGCAACATTATGCACTTTAAATTTAAACTTGTTAAATCTAACTGCATCATGTTCCTTTAAATTTAAGCATAAACTAGGTAGTTCCTGCCCTGTAGAGCCATCCTATTTATTTGATATTCTTTGTGGGCGTGCATCGTAAATAGCTGCTCATAGCAAGCTTGACTGGAGCAAAACAACTCCATCCGTTGCAGTGAAGGCTGAAGTGCCTTTAGCTCAATCCAGAAAGGGGTCACCAGTTACAAGTAGTTGTTATTATTGTTGTTATTCTAGCTATTAAGGAATTATGTCTTCATACAAAACATAGACACGTTGTCAAACAATGGAATTCAATACCACAACTTGAATAGCTTTAAAGGGGGGGGGGAACCTGTCTCCATTGATTCCAGTAAAGGCGTGTTGTTGTTTAATTTTAAATAATGGAATTTTGGGATGAAAATGGGTGAGTGGGGATACTGAAAATCCTCTCCTCTCAGAGTGCAATGGTCCCAATTCAAATCAGGGCTGTATAGGTTTTAGGGATGTGCACTGACCCCCCGGATCGGATCGGATAGCGGATCAGAATCGGACCTGGGGGGTCGGATCGGATCGGATCGGAGGATGGTCGGATCGGATTGGACCTGATCCCGATCCGCGGAGCGGATGTCCGATCCGGATCGGATGCCATTTTGAATGCTTTTTCCCATAGCAAAGTATTGTTTTACAAAAACGCCTATAACTTTTTCATTTTTAATGATAGAAGGATGAAACTTGGGCACATTGTAGACTGGTTAGGGATAGTTATCTGTGAGAAATTTCAGAAAGATTGGTGCATGCGGTTTGTGGCACAGGTTGGAGGGGGTGGAGGAATCTCCCCAGGGAACTCGGGCAGGTCCAGAAACCCCTCGGAAACCAAAGTGGTATGTCTAATGTGGAGAAATTTCAGAAACATAGCTTCAAGCGTGTAGTGGCAAGGTATTTTTGAAACAATGAGGAAAGAAATGCCTATAACTTTTTTATTTTAAAAGTTTGAAGTTTGAAAGTTGCTCACTTTGTAGATGGATTAGGGGTAGTTGTCTGTCAGAAATTTCAGAATGATAGGTCCAGGCATTTGGTGGCTACGAATTTTTTAGATTAAAAGTTATAAAAAGTTTTTCCACAGAGGCTTGGGCTGTCAATTGCACCCCCCTCCCCACTCCCCCTCCCTTTTTTATCTGTCAAAGTTTTGACAGATAAAAAAGGGAGGGGGAGGGGGGAGGGGGGTGCAATTGACAGCCCAAGCATCTGTGGAAAAACTTTTTATAACTTTTAATCTAAAAAATTCGTAGCCACCAAATGCCTGGACCTATCATTCTGAAATTTCTGACAGACAACTACCCCTAATCCATCTACAAAGTGAGCAACTTTCAAACTTCAAACTTTTAAAATAAAAAAGTTATAGGCATTTCTTTCCTCATTGTTTCAAAAATTAATTGCCACACAAGGCAAGCACCTATGTTTCTGAAATTTCACACACGTATCAAGCCAAGTGTTACCTGTAATGTGCCTAAGTTTCCTGTTTGTATCTTTAAAAATAAAAAAGTGGGAGGCATAACTGTATTTACCCCACTACTACCCATTTTTCTAAAATTAATTGCCACACAAGGCAAGCACCTATGTTTCTGAAATTTCACACACGTAGGTCCCAAGGTACCACCTACAATGTGGCAAAGTTTCATGTGTGTAACTTTAAAAATGACAACGTTATAGGCATTCCTGGTTATTTATTAAAAAATTAATTGCCACAAAACACATGCACCAATCTTTCTGAAATTTCTCACAGATAACTATCCCTAACCAGTCTACAATGTGCCCAAGTTTCATCCTTCTATCATTAAAAATGAAAAAGTTATAGGCCTTTTTGTAAAACAATACTTTGCCATGGGAAAAAGCATTCAAAATGGCGTCCGATCCGCCGATCCAATCCGGATCAGACCTCGACGGTTCGGATCGGATCGGAGGGTTGGTCGGATCAGATCGGATTGGATTTTTCCGACTTTGGGGCGGATCGGATTCGGATCGTGGATCGGATCCGATCCGATGCACACCCCTAATAGGTTTACTCTGGAGTAAATATGCTCCCAAGAACGTGGATAATTTTTTCTATATTCAGCATCACAGCATAGACGAACTCAGGATCCACCAATGTGATCCCAATATAATAATTATGAGGATCTGTGCCTCAGATATTTCTTCTTCATCCAAGGTGGTGCTGGGAAGTGCTATATCTGTGCTTTTCATGTTTTAATCCATGAAGACAGGTGTCATTTGTGATTTCATGGTGGTTTGTGGAAAATCCCAGGTAGAAATCATAAAAATGCAAGAGAATCTATTTTTTGATTCATCTGTTACATTTCTCAATTCACATACAGTGAATTCTACTCGTCTGTTTTAGGTTCTGAGATATTTTGCGGTCCTTGTTTTTTCTAATCTCTTTTATATGGTGGCCATTTTGTGCCATGACATCCCCTAAATGGTGGCCATCTTGTGACTTATGCCCATAGCGCTTTGTTGAGATTCCACATAGGCCCAAAATGGTTGGGACCCCTGCCCTAGAGACATCGTTGTCCACTTGAAGCTAAGGTGGAATTAGTGGCATAAAATGCTTTATACCAGCTTCAGCTTGTCTCCTAGCTATGTCCCTGACTGGACAAGGATAACCTGGCTTCAGTATACTATGCTCTGATAACCTCCAAGTTAGATTACCGCAATTTGTTCTACGTGGGACTACCATCGAAGACTGCATCTTGTGCAAAATGTGTCTACCAGATTGATACTGGTTGCCAGAAGGTCTGAGCATATAACACTGATTCTGCACAAGTTGCCTGTATGTTTTCAAGCCCATTTCAAGGTACTGGTCTTGACCTATAAAGCCTTACATGGCTCAGGACCACAATACATACTGAAGCACCTCTTCCAATATGAACCTACCTGTACACTACAGTCAACATCTGAGGGAGGTTCAGAAGGTTACAATAAGAGAGGGAACCTTTTCAGTGATGGCCTTTCAATTATGAACACTGTCCCCAGTGAGGTCCACCTGGCACCAACATTGCCATTTTTTTTCAGCACCAGGTAAAGACTTTCCTCTACTTCCAGGCATTTGACAGAATATGATGAGGCATTTTAGTTTCTTGGTAATTTTCATGTCAATTGTTTTTAGCTTGTTTTAAAACTTTGGAATTGTTAAAGGTTTTGTTTTGTGCTTTATCATGCTGTGAACAGTTTAGCTATTGAGTGTTATAGAAGTGTAATAAATTAAATTAATTAAATTGTATTAAAATATTGTCTGTTTTTAATCCAGTGCCAGACCTCACTTGCTGCACATACAGAGCAAAGCAACCCTCTCCTCATGAAGGAATTCCTAATGCACCTGGGCACTCAGGAAAAAAAGAAGCTATTGTGCTCTAGCCAAAACAGATACTTCAATCTGCATCTAGTTATAGTTCCCCCCTTTGTTACTCTAGAGTAAGTGCAGAGCCCCCTATCCAGAGTAGGACCCTAGCATGGGGGATACAGGGTTCTTTAAAAACAACAACCAGATGTTTGTCTGTATGTGTACCTACTCTAGAGTAAAAAAAAGTGTGTAGCTGCTAGATACAATCCGCCCCGCACGCTCAGGTCCTCTGGGAAGAATTTATTACAGTCAACAAGAACTAGACTGACAACCGTTACCCAGAGGACCTTCTCTTCTGCCGCTCCCAGATTGTGGAATGACCTGCCGGGAGAGATTCGCCAACTTACTAGTCTTCAGGAATTTAAAAGATCTATAAAGACTGATCTCTTCCGGCAGGCCTACCTAGATGAATTTTAAAGTGTTTTATTGGTGTTTTATTGGTGTTTTAATGATGTACTTGTTTTATCTGCTTTTAATCAGTTTTTGTATTTTGTGTTTGGTGTTGTTCCCCGCCTCGATCCATTGGGAGAGGCGGGTGATAAATAAATATATTATTATTATTATGATGATGATGATGATGATGATGAATTTAAATTAAAGCCTGTTTTGGCTCTAACCCAACTCTGGGGAAGCTTCCTAACCCACTCAGACTGAAGCAGAGGCTTTTATTGCAGGTTTTCTAGGAATCCTCTTTGCCAATGTTATCTTGACCTCTTTAGTTTATGGTGATATTTTTTGGATGAAAAAAGACATCCTTCCAGATGTCCCAGTGTTCAAACCAAAGTGCAGTATTTGAACTGAACTGACTGAGCAGGGCCAGCCCAAGACATTTTACTGCCTGAAGCGAAGAACAAGATGGTGCCCCCTACCATTCCATGTATGAAAGCCAACTGGCCTGCCATGTGAATGTGTCTTTAACATGGATATTGGTACAGCACCCTCCACTGCACCTAAAGGCAGCAGGCTAACTTAGGGGGCACAGAGCTGGCTACATGGCACACAGTTTTTTCCTCCGACACCTTGTGGCCACCTCCCAAGATCTGCCGCCTGAAGCAATTGCCTCACTCTGCCTAATAGAAGGGCCGGCCCTGAGATTGAGACATCATTTTGCCTCTGAAAAAGAGGTTTTGCAGATTAATGTATTGTTTGTATTGGATGGACACATGTACGTATATGTTTCCACCGTGGAGCATTTAGTAGCCTCAAGAGGGGTAGTAGAACATTAGAATTTAGATTGGGAAAATGAATGCAACTTTTGATTTAAAACAATAAAAGTGTCTGTCTGTAATAACCCCTTGAGGTTCATTTCAATCTACGTTATGCCAAAACATGGGGGAAGTGTTGTGGGGATGGTATTTGAATGGAAGGAGTGGGTGGACTGATCAGAAATCTAGACCCCAGTAAATTGTATATCTGCATGGGACCTTAGATTTTCCTCAAAGGGGTGATTTGACCAGTAATCCTGATGATGTAAACTGCTGAGTATTACTGTAGCGAAAACAAACAAACAAATATGTTATATCCTTGCAACAGTAGCTGAGGAGAAAAGATGAACTATTTTTTATATGCCTATGACAAAACCCAAGGCATTGTACCTATTTACACCTTTATATTAGTTAAAATTAAAAACATTTTTCCTTTGAAAACAACAACCGCAAAGCCCTAGAAACATACTCTAATTTTCAAACCACTGTGACTATAGTGTCAACTTGATGCATTGGGGTTTAGCTGTGTAAATCCCCTTAATGCTGGTGAGAGCTGTAAGGCTAAAACCTTGCACACTATTTCAATATAATATTCCTTCAGCTTTTATTTTTAAGTCCTTTTATTGATTTTACCTATTTTTTCCTTTTGCTTTTTTAAGATGAAAATGCAGACTAACGTAATGCTTTTGTCAAATAGTAAGAAGGCCTAAGTTTGGAAATAACTCTCTCTCTCCTCTCTCTCTCTCTCTCTCTCTCTCTCTCTCTCATCACATTGTTAGATGGCCATGTGCCAAACAAGGCCCTCCAATAGTTAACAGAGTAATAATTGATCATGAAGAGCCTTTGCCTTGCAATTGTTTTGCTGACTATAAATGTAGCACAGTTTCTATTACCTCTTTGTACCTGAAGTGATAAGATATTTTGATAGTTGTTTACTGTTGATTGCTTTACCCATTTGCTGCTGAATCTTCCTTCCCCTCTCAGAAAAGTTGCATTTGACCTGGCCAAATGTATGTACAGATCTGACATTTTAAGAAAAATCCCAAATAGATGTATATGTCTAGACAGAATTTTTATGGTCTACTTTTTTGTGGGCGCTTGAAGCATAATGCAAATGACCTAAGCCAGACAGATGCCATGTTGCTTGTGCATTGCAATTGAACGTTTAGTTGTACAGGGAAGCAATCTATTCTGTTTCAATGGGCAACATCCAAACTGTACTTTTCTTTAGGTTTGTAAAAGAAATACAAAAATATGTTTTGTTCTGGCACGCCGCTACAAAATATCTTTCTGCTTTTATTTTTCTCTGGCTCCTTGCCCCGTTAAGCAATTTTCATTACTATCTGCTAAACTCATAATGAAGACTAGGGGCAGTGCTAAGTATTATGAGAGCCGTTGGCACTTCATGTCTTTTTCTCCCTCTTCCTGGTAACATCTGGCGTAACCTATGTGATGCGGTTTCATCCCACTGTGTGGTTCCCATCACAAAGCTTTCAGGAGCAAGGCAGTGTAGGGCACAGTGCTGTGCCATCAGCTGTGTTGTGCCAGCTGTTACCAAGAAGATGGCTGGCAGCTCTGTGTCTCTTGCTGCATCTGGCAGCTCTATGTCGCTTGTAACATCTGGTTCTGCCCTTTGTTGTTGTCAAGTAGTTGTGTGTGTGTGTGTGTGTATGTGTGTTGAACACAGACTGTTTAACTCTTGATTGGTGAGCTGGAATAGTGTAGTGGCTAACAAGTGTGCAGGGCTGGTTGAACAATACAAGTGACTGAAGAAATTTCTTGGGGCAGCAGGATTATCAGGAGTGTCAATGAAGTGGCAAGTAATTCAAGGGATTTGTGCCCTAAATTATGTGTAATTACTCAAAGGTTACTGGGGTCCCTTTCTTGGGTTGCAGTGCAACCCCTGGCGAGTAATAACGATATGGAATGGAATGTGAGCTTGGTAAAACCCCAGACCAATTCTTGCCTTGACTATGATCTCACTATCTGCCCTTAGACAAGCCCCACTCTCAATCTGGGAGGCAAACAACAGTAGCCTAAAAATTCCTTTGACAATTCCTTTGACCATTTTAAAGCACAGTTTTATTATTTAGTCTTCCATTGAGATGAGATTTGAATTGGGGACTTCCTAATATTTAGTCATTCCACTGCATTAGTTTTGCAGCCAGCTGACAAAGGGGTTTGTAAAACAGATTTTGTTAAATGTTCTGGGGAGCTTGAAAATAATAAATTCTAATCCAATACATTCTTGTTGTTCTGCCTGTTGCCTGATATGTTTGTGCAGTTGTGCCTGGTTTTCAATTTACCTTTGTAAAAATTTAGTCGAGAACAGAGCAGAGTCATATTTAGAAAAGATGGTTATGTTAATGTGACAGCAATCACAGGTTCAGCTATTGGAAATAGACCATTACTGTCCCTCTGCAGAATTAACATTATAACCTTATGTCAGTAGCTCACTATTACCCTAATATCTGATTTTGGATTCTGTCCAGTCCCATTAGTTATCCCCATGTTGATTGCTCTGTTACTGGTGAATGTTAATTGCCTCCAAATCTCTTTGGAGTTCAAATGCTTGGGAATAAAAACACTGCTTAGCAAAGCTGCCACTTTTACTGATAAACAATAAATCTTTTTAGGGAAGATATTTGAGTGAAATTTCTCAGACAAGAGATAGAAACAGTAAATACTGCCTGTCTTTGTGTCTGTCATACCTTGCAGTCCAGTAGAGGAGAAAGTCATATTTACTCTTACTATCTACATGCATGATACTATTAGTTTATATGTAAAACTAAAGCACTTTAGGAGTCAACAGTTTCTCTGAGTGGTGCCACTTTTAAGATGAACTAAAGGTTACTGAGCTGGCTGAATACAGAGATTTATTTTGATCTTTTTTAATCTCAAAGAGTTTTGGATGGTTTACAATACGACACACACAATCCACCACTTTCTTTTTTAAACATCTTAATTTTTTTATTTTCATGACATCAACAAGTTAAAAAACACATTCTACACGACCCAACAATGACAGTAACCAACACATAACCAGCACACACATGAAAAACAAGCCATCGAGTTACAACAAATTTCTGATTTTCTCCCCAGCAAAGGTATTTAATCCACCACTTTCTTGACTGTGTGCCAATGAAGACCCCCATCCAAATTCCAATATTAGTCTATCCTTTCATATCTCACCCACTGCTATTCTTCTATCCCCAGTAGAGGCTGGTGCCTCCAATTTTGGTGGAGCAATGAAACCATTGTGGGTTTCAGTCACAGCCAGACAGAACTCTAAAGGAGCTATCCGATGTGCTGAACACAGTCCCCAGAAATGAGTTCAGCATCCTTTAGAGTTTTAGCTGGTTCTGACTGAAACTCAGAATGGAACCATAGTTCCACCAAAATCAAAGCCACCATCCTCTACTGTCTATCCCTATATTTATTTTAATAACATGTTAAAATAACTGCTCAGAGAGCTTTGGCTATCGGGCTGTAGAAATGCAATACCATAACAACAACAACAACAACAACAACAACAATAATAATAATGCACTTTCTAATGAAGTGCTGTACATGAGATAAAATCTGTAATCTTTCCTTCTCTTCCTTTAAAAAAAAATAAGATGTGATTCCAGTCAGTTTCCCTCTTCTTGTTCGAATCCTACACCATAGTAGGTATTATTTCTTCAGTATAACCACATAAGAAGAATGGTTCCTTTCACACTTACTTTTTCTATTGTGATCTAAAATAATATATTCATTTAATTGCCAATGATTTAACTTTGATTTAAACTGAGAAATAAGTTCAAGCAAATTTGGACTGTGGTCAACATATACAACTGCATTTGTGTTAGCTAGCTTTGTCTTACTCATTTAACTTAGAGTCAATCAAAGCATATCTATTCTTGTAAAAGCATCATCTAGAATGCAATAAGATTTGTAATATTTTGTTGTTGGATTTAACAGCCTCCAGGTTATCAATTAATTCCAAACATTCATACCTTGAACATTTTTTGTTAGACTTACCTGTCATAGTGTCCAGCAATCCCTTGGTATCTCCTTCTATCAAAGTTCTCCTTTGACGAAGACCGTAAGAATGTTGAGTATTTCTGATAAAATGTCTTCTATCCATCACTAGCGGCATAAACGCCTTGCCTCCCTGTGCATAGAGAAAGGTGTCACATGATATCAGGGCTAAGGCTTTGGGGGAACTGGATAGAGATTTTGGATGGAGTGTTCCAGTGGCACCAGGGCTGGAACAGTTGCCCACTCTTGTCGTAGGAGAACTAGGAAGGCAGGGAGTTGTAGAGGTAAGTTGGCTGAGGGCCAGGTAGATGAGTAGTCAATGAGACAAAGAAGACCTGGGGAAGATGGAGTAAATTTCAAAGAGGACTCAGGGACAGAAGGAAGTGTGTTACACATATACAAGATGGCATGAGTGTCATGGGGAATGAATCTTAATGACTTAAGGAGGGAGTGGGGGAATATAACTTAGAAAGAAGGAATGGAGGGATAAAGCTCTCGAAGTGCCTAAGGATAGGAGTTGCTATATATTGTTGTTTAAATTTCTGACTCCAAAGACAAAATTATGTTATACAGGTGAAATCAAGTGATGGAGCTCCTTAGTAAAATAGTCTGCTCATCTAAAACGTACAGCTATCCCATGAGTTACAAGTCCCCTACCACAAAGAAATTATATATGATTTGTGCATTATCTTAGGTTAACAAAGATCAACCTGACACAGTCTCAACTTTAATTGTGTCACAACCACAAAAGCAAGAATTAAAAGTGCATAACTCAGGTAAGTGAGCTGCTGACTACATATGATCATATATACAGGACATATATGCAGCATTCTTAAAAATATTTGTATTTGTTTTTTAATATTTTGATTTAAAGAATAAGTAGAGAAAAAGGAATATGAATAAAAATCACACAACCCCTATGTGATCAAATTACTATACTTTTATTTTGTAGAAGTACATCCTCCATTTAACTATTTTTTAAAAAACTGTGATCTTAATGCTGCAGCATATTATTAAGATGTTCAGCAATTCGAAGATTCTAGAACAATACTACCCATTTTACAGATGGGAAACACTGACATGGGGAGTCTCTAGACGAAAAGGCAACTAGTGAATCCATGCAGAAAATGTAAAATTCATGCAAAGTGATAGCTATCACAAAATGCACCATTTCAAGAAGTGAAGCATCTAAAGGAACTAAACATCTAGAAATCATTTACCTATTGGGTGGGTGGGTTTGGGTGGATGGGTGTAGACTCTAACTTTTTCTTTCATACAGCGACACAGAAATACGCTCACACATATAAGTATATATACTTTCTCACATATGGATAGTACCATACTTATGCATACACACAGGTAGCCCCTCCTCCTGCTCCGTCTCTTCCTCCAGGGCCTACTGTTCCCTGGTTGTGGTTGGAGCATTTGAGTGGATTGTGTGGAAATTGGGAGGCCTTGGCCAGGTGAGGGACATATTGCCAACATGGGTTGGCAGTGATAGGGCTGAGATGAGTGAACAGAGGGAGCAAACTGACTCAGTGGGGTACGTACAGCACAGCTTCATGGTGTCTGGTGATGTTGTCTGCCATTGCCAAATATTCTACCCAATATCGACATGGGTAGAAGAATCAAATGTGACCAGTCTGGTACTTGATAGCTGAGGGCGAGTGGCCATAAAAGCAGGACAGGAATTATAGGGGGCACTCAATTTTGGATGCGACCCAAAGAGGATTGCTGGATTTTGCATCCTGATTCAAAACATCCAACATACACATATCCAATATATCTCCTAGAATTCCAATATACTAAATAATCAAGAGCTTCCCTACTAATCTTTTATTAGGCATTTGAAATCCTGGCCAAGAATGTCTATGGCAAGCACATTATGAAGACACCCTAATCAAGACCATTCTATTCCTTTTCCACATGTCTATTCACATTTATGAGCAAGCAGAAATGCCTTTGCATGTTATGTTTTAGAAACAGTTTTACATTTCCTCTTTCATTTTAGAATTCATGATAACACAAATCAGATGCAGCCATCAAATAAAGCAGAAAATGAATAAAAGATGGTTTATGTTTATTTGGTTTTATGGGGTTTGTATTTTTTCCTGTGATATCTCTGTTAAATATATTCATGATTTATTGCAATGAAATAATTTTTGATTTACAGCCTAGTCCCACAACATTTTCACTTTCCACTCAAAAGTGGTTTGGGGAGCTTTTGTAACTAAGCTCTGCAGCGTCAGGCAGAATGGCTTGTACTACATCATAGCACAATTAAGTGGCATTAAGCACTGACTGTGAGTCAGTGACCTTCTTGCTTTTTTTAGGTTGAAATTATGCCAAGCTGGGGTAGACCCCAGGGTCAGCACTTTCCAGTGGGTGCTGCTATGTCTACCCTTTAGGGAATTTCAGTGAGACTGACCTTCAGATACTAATCATGTCACTCTGCAACTATGATCACCAAGAACTTGATTTCAGAGAACAAGAAACCAGCCTGTAGTGATAGAAGTTTCAATGCGTGGAGCTAAATGATATTACTATGAGCTTTAATTCCATATTCCTGATACCAGGAATTCTTTGGTCCAAATCTTGCTTCTGCCATTACATTAGGTAAGTGGGTGAGTTCACACATAATCACACATAATAATTTAGGATCACATGGAGGAGCTCAGAGTACTGGGCTTGGGGACTCCCCAAAGTTCTTCTCCTACACAGCCAGGAGGAGGGATAAATCAGAATTCAGCTTCACTTTAGCAGATAACTGGCTTCTTGTTATGTCCAAACCACAGGAATTGTGGTTTAAAATAAACCCTACTAAATTGCTAAACAAACCACCTTCAAACCAACTGGAGGTTTTTGTGGTTTGTTTAGCAAACAATAATTTATTTTAAAGTGCAGTTCTTGGTTCACATGTAACAACAAAGCAGATTCTGCTAAGGTGAAACTGAAGCCTGGTTTATTCCTCACCCAGTTATGTGGGGAAGACAAGAGAGAGTGGGGGAGCGTTCGAGCCCAGGACTTTGTGCAGACTCATTCCTGCTTCTACACATAATCCTAAATTATGGTTTAGTGTTATGTGACAATGTAGCTCTCTCTCAGTCTCTGGCCTCTATCTGCAATAGAGGGATAATAATATTTGCAATGCTATTGTGATGAGTACTGAAATTATGTATGTGAAGGTTTTGGAGCATTCTGAAGTGCTATATGAATAAATGGTGGTGGTGGTGGTGGTTCATTGCTTTCACCAGGATATTCAGTGGGAAACTCCATGGTATGCAATTTCCTATAGTAGCCAGTTATTGAAGGTACATGCTGAGCATCTTCAACATTTCATTCAGGTATGCGTATTCACAGGCCAAAATATCAGAAAGTTTAAATACTTGGCCATAATACTTGGCCAGAAGGCAGTCGACTTACATTGCTGCCCTTGCGGCTGCCTAGCTAGCAAACAAGTGCATGTGCTTTCCAGCTGAGTTCTTCCCTGTCGTTGAGGTAAGTACAAGCTTCTTTGCTCTGAAGAATATTTTGTCTCTGGGGTGATCAGAGGATCCCATTTGCACTGGTTCCCAATAAGGTGTTGAGTGAGTGATAAAGAACCATGCAGTCTGCTGTAAGTACACTGATAGAACTCTTATATTCCACAAAAGCAGCATGGGAGCAACCGTGTCACTTACGTAACTAGCAAGGTTAGCCTGAGTCACCATGAATCAAGGAGGGGAGCTCAAAAGAACTAATTGCATAGAATTCTGAAATTAATTATGTGTGTGTTAGTTAATCCTGTGTGTGTGTGAACAGAAAGTGCTGATCTCTAAAGCATCCAGAATAACTCTTAAGTGTAAGGGGGTGATTCAGAGTCTTCCTTCTGCTTTGATCTTCAATTCACTTGTGGACATCACTGCATTGGTCAAGTGATGAATATGCATATATGAATCAGTCAAAGCAACAATCTTTAAACACACTTACAAGGAAGCAACTCTCACTAACCCAGAGCTGAGAAGATGGACTTCCTATAATCTGAACTCACAATATGTTTGGCCCATTAAACTGAAATGTATGCAGAATATTTTGGAGGTAATAGTTCAGAACCCTTTACAAATGCCCATGCCAGCGTGTTGCCACCACCTCTGCAGTTGCTTTGTTGCTGATCTGCATATGTGTAAATACTTTCACCGCTGTGGTCAGTGGTGGCTGGTGGCTCTGATTTCAGGGAATCCATTCTCATGTTTCATGTGAATCCATTCCATGTTTCAGTGCAAACTAGCCAGAACTCTAAAGTAGCTATGCACTGCTGAACATATTGGGGGGATAGGCTTCAGCACCTTGGATAGTTCCTTTAGCGTCCTAGTGGGTTTTGATTGGAACCCAGAATGACTTCACAGTCCCACCGAAATCTGAGCTACCAGCCTCTGCAGCCTGCTGTTCTTGCTGATGGCAAACGGGCACGACATGGGAGTGGTATGTGAATTTACATGAGGTCAGAAAGGTGGCAGCGCAGGTGCTTGTAAAGGTAGTCCTGGTCTCAAACTCACTGAGCAAATGAAACAAGCTTTCCTGTATGAATAAAGAATGGCAGCAACACATTTTGAACTTTTTTTTTTCATCAAAAGTTTGAATTACGTCAAAAATTATGGTGGGAAATTTACATGTTGTCTTCAAATATTTCTGAAATGGCATATATAGCTCAAGATTTTTTTTTATGTACCATGTTTCTTGTTAGGGTTCCTATTTCCAGAGCTTTTAGCAATTGTATGGATTAAAATAGAAATTTTAAGTTCACAGTTTCATTTGGCTGGAAGAAGAAATATCCAGAGTAAAGGATAAGCTAACTGCAGTTGTTAACATTTTGTGAAAGTCCTTCTTAAATCAGTAGAAGGGCTGGGGAGGATTGCCAACCATAACAATAATTTGTTTGACATTTGTATTGAAAGCACACATTTTACAGATTATGTTTTGCTATTGTATTAGAAATACAAGAAAGACTGCAGTGAAAATATTATTTTTAATATTGGCATGTAAAGCTAAGAGTAGAAGTGCCTTGAATACTAAGGAATAATGTTCACACTTCCAAAAGACGTTCTACTGATGATATTCTTGCAGCTGTCTGTGCCAGTCATTAAAAAAAGTAGCAAAGTTAATCAAGCCATCATGTTTCCTAAGCAAACATTCATTATTAAGATTACTTCCTAAATTCTAGTAGGTTAGCAGCCATAGCTTTCCAAAGTTTAGTCTTGGAACTGCCAAACTATAATATGGACTTAAAAATTGTAGGTGGCTTACCTTTCTTTCTTGCTAGGACGTTTTCTAGGGAGCTGCTGGGTGAGTGACAGTATGATTGCTGCCTGTCAAATATGACGAGCAAAAAATCTAGCTGTTATTCTCTCCTGTATATTCCCCAAAGGTTATTTAAATCCCACAGGTCACTATTGGGATTTATTTTAGGAAGGAAGCACTTCAGCAGGGTTTTAGAGGCGCCGCTGCAGCACTCTGACAGACCATAGGTAAAGCTGTAAGGATTTCAGATACACAGGAATGCAGGTTGTTCTGTGATGGGCATTTTTGAACTTCTTATGACATGGATTTACAGCTTTCTCGAAGCTTTCCTTGTGGCTGTCAGCGATATCACATGTCTGCCAGTAATACTCCTGATGCTGTATCCTTTTCGTGTGCAGAATGCTCTCTTTGGTTGAGTTGTGCCCAAGAAAGGGATAAGGCATTAGGCATCCAGTTGTCAATAGATATGTGTGCAACAGGAGGTTTGCTTGTGGGAGGTGTTGGAGATTTAAGCCTGAAGTCCAGTGAGTGAGTGGCTCCAGGTTCAGTAATGTGCAGCATGTTTAGAGCACTTGTAATTTTGCAATAATAGTTGTCCTTAAGGGCTCTGATTGTGACATCATTTTATGCTGTTGTGTATCTGTCTACATATAAAAAGGCAGAGGCTAAAAACCAGTCCAAAGACTAAACAGCTCTTTGGAATCAGGCAGTTGAAGCAGTTACAACCAAACAGCCATTAATAGTATATTGATATGCATATGATGCTTCAATATTCAAGAGTTTATTCCATAATGAAACAGAAGTGCAGATAATTGTGTTATTAATACACAATTTCAAGGCACCTAAAAAAAAATCTCAAAATGTTTAAGGGCTTGTCCTGCACATGAAACCCAAGCAAGGACTTTCCCTGCCCTGCAGCAAGGCTGAAGATCGTTGCAGGTAGAATGGTCATTAATATAGCTATGCTTCTTGTTATAACAATGGAACAGCTCTTATTCATAGCAGAGATTTTTGCCCCTTGATTTTGTTTGTTTTACACAGAGTAAGGTCTTTTCCTTACTAGTAATGTTGCTGCATAGTATGCTCTGAGAATTGTTGCTCTCGGCCATCAGGGAGCACTGCACAAACATTGTTCTAAGCTGCTGCTGCCTCCTCCTCCTCCTCCTCCTCCTCCTCCAGCAGCACATCATCACGTTTCTTGCCATTTATAATGTTGCTAAGGTCATGGTTAAGAGCTCCAAAATAAAAGGCTTAGCGAATATGCACTGAAAACACTTGCATAGGTGGAAACCTCACTTTGCATCATGTGAAACCCAGTCTCCACAACATGCTTCCATTGCAACAGCTGAGTCGAAGGGGATGGAAAACGAAAAGATATTAGATCATGAGGCTTTTGCTGGCTTTGAACTGTGTGCTGTGTGAGTGAAATGTCACATTCCGGGAAGGTCCTGGAACTAATGGTCTCGGTGTCACATCACACACTAGTCTCTGGTCACATGATGCAAAGCCCTGTCTCCCCCCCCCCCACCACCACCGACAGGGCCTAAAATAAGAAAGACATATGCTTTATTTAGGAGCATTGTGGCACAGTGGCCAAGATGTGCCTAACCTTGGGGGAGTACTATAATATGATCAGTTTGGACTCACAATAACGACTTGCTTCTATATGGGGGAAAGAAAACATTTATCTAGGGTTCTGTGTTATTCATGAGGAAACACAAAGAAGGCTACTATCCTGTTATTGGGCTGTTTACCATGTCATGTGATATAAGTGTTGAACATTTCCGTCTTTATGTTTCTAACAGGAACAGGTTTTCTTCTTTTCTCTTTCTGAAAGAAAGATCTTTAATAGGAAGGGATTTTGTATATTTTCTTGGAAAACAGGCGTGGAAAAGAACCCCTGCTTTGAACACTGCAAAAATTCATTTTATTAATACAATTGTATAATGTTCAACTCGAACATTGTTTTTGCTGTGGCTGCAAGTGAGGCCACAGAAGAATCCTATTTCATAAAAGTCTATGAAGAAATGTCATGTATATAACTGTTGTTCTTCTGTAATGTTTACTTTGAGCCTATCTACACCAAGCAGGATACAACACTTTGAAAACGTTTTGAAAACTGTATATGGAGTGTGTCCTGGGCCCCAACAGTTGTCACTACTGTTATAAACCATTTAAAACCATTTAAAACCATTTTAAAGCAGTAGTGTAGATAGGCTCTTTGTCTGGCCTCTTTGAGTCTATAATGTGTCTGTGTAGGCCTGAAGTCTCATGCTGTTAGTCCGTCAAAAGCCTGTGTTAGTAGTAGCTGCTTGGTGACAGTTCTGAAGGGGGAGAAAGTGACTATTGCTTTTAATATTTTTGGATGGGGCCTGGATCAGGTAAATTCAATTTTGATGGATCTGGGAAACATCAGTTTCTGATCGAATGGGGTTTCTAGTGAGGTGGAAAGGAGCAATTGGGAAATGACAGTTAAAGAGTTGATAGTTAGGAATTCAGTTAGACAGCTAGTGGCCAGTTAGGGAGAAGGTCTGTTGTTTGGCGTGGGTTGTGTGATAGAAGGAATAGGAGGAAGTAAATAGCCTGAATATTAAGCTATTATAACCATGTGTGGCAGGTGAAGATCTAGGGTACCTCTTCACGGCTTATTTGGGTCATCCTTACTTCGTTCTGACATAATTTTGTACACACAAGCGGGGTGCAGATCAGATGTGAATGCGACTTATAGCCTCCGTTAATGCGTGTTTCCAAGGTGTCGATTAAATGCGACTTTTAATGTTTCTCCGATGTTCGATTGCATTATGGCTGTGTGACCCTCCACTGACCATTTGGAGTAATGCTAATCGTGGGCGCAGTTTGGTGGGCAGGGCTTGTGATGTCATGAGTGAATGCCTGCCCCTTCTCTGGCTACTCCTTCCAGTTGTGGACAAGGTGGGAGGGGATTGACCCAATGCTTGCTTTGTCATTTCCTCCCTCCTCCCTCCTTCTTCTTCTACCCTTGACTGGACTGTTCAGTAATAGCTGACCTTAAGTTACCGGTACTTAAAGTAAAATTTCTTTTAAATCCCCACTGGAATCTTTCTTTCGTCGAGACGTGTGGCTACTCACATGGAGCTGGTTCTACAGGAAGCAAGGGGGATGGAATAAGGATGTGTGTTGCTCATTTTGAGTATAATTTGAGGTCCGCTAAGGCTTCCCTCCCTCCCCCCTGCTCCCTTGCTGGGATCCTGGCTGCACTGTCTCCGTGCGGTGATAGCGAGTTTTTGCCATTGAGCTGTCGTCTTACGCGCTGTTACTCGGGAGTACGGCGCATTGAGCGGGGGGGGGGACTAGCTCCACGGGAAGTGTGGTGCAGGATCGGGGATCATGCTTCGTATCTACTCCTGTTACCTCCTCCCCTCTCCCTTCTGTCATTGCTTTACTGGGAAGTTGTGTGTGTGTGTGTGTGTGTGTGTTATTGTGTGTGTGTATTGCACCAAAATGACCATTTAGTACTGAGAAACCACTGCAATATCTTTATTCTAGAAATGGTTACATGTGGGCACAAGCTCATTGCAAAGCGTGGGTGGAGTAATCTGAAAGGCATGCTGCACGGAGGGCAAGACAGGGGCTTAAAGGCAAATGGCAACAGTTGCATGGGAAAGAATGTCAGTCTGCAGACACCACGTCACAGCCGCTGCTCACACGTTGGGGCCCCCCTGCACGGTCATTCCAATGGCACTGCTGGTTGGCGGAGGGATACCGGAGGGCAGGCATGCCAGACTATCCGCTCGAGTCTCCTCATTCGATGTGATTGGACAGGCAACGGTGAGAAAGTCAGGTGGGCGGAGTTAACGAACGGTGCGAAAGTCCAGGGGAGGTACCATCAGGAGACAGGGTGGTGCGTTTGTCAATTTTTCCACGTTCAACCATACACCCCTGAACCGACTCTGCAGCGAAACTCCACATATAAACAATTGTAAAGTGCATTTTATGATGCCTGTAATTCCCCTTAACGGCTCTCTTCTACTGCTATTAGACGTAAATACGAATATAGGAAAAAGTGCATATTATCAGAATCAGGCACCAAAGAGACGTCATGTAGAAACCCACCCCCACCCCCCACCCCCCAGAGTAGGGAGCAGGTGGCTGTGTTATGCCAGGAGACTGCTCTGAGATCTTACCAGAAGAACATTACACAAGGAAGTATTAAATACTGGATAAACTGGCCAAATAGCCAGTGGTTACAGCAAGAGGAGCTTTGGCATCAGAGCAATACTGTACCCAAGAGCTGGACCTTGTTGTGGGTGAATTTTGCTAAGATTTAGGGGATTTGGCCTGAGGTGAAAGTAGTAATTAAGAGGCTTGTATCTGCAAAAGTGTCTCTTGAGTTCTTACGAATTCTCTGTAAGCAGTCCTTTAAAAAAACCCAAATCAAATATTCCCGTATGTACAAAATATTCCTTTCATAAACCAACTTGTTTTTTGGTTCAATTGCCTCTAGTGTTGGTGCCCATATCATGCCAAAGCCTCTTTATATCAAGCTACTAGGACATTTTAAAATATTCTAAATGAAATTGTGGCTGCCGAAAAATGGTCAACTTGTGAAACTTTGAGCTATAGTAGCAACGAGTTTCTTATGCCCTGAAACATAATCAAGTTAAATATAACCAAAACAAGAAACCTCATGGGTGAGATTGCCCAGTAAAGGAGCAGTTTCTTTATAGTGAACGGAGCAAATCTGTGTCTCAGCCACATTTAGAAGTCGCTGGTTGCTGCAAAAATTAAAATGATTTTTGACATTGTGATAATGTCAGAGATTATTTTTAAAACTTACATGGTAGTCCAAGCATTGACATACGTCCTTGCCTAGTAGTGGTTTAAGGAATTTATAAATAAATTACAAGTGGAAATAGCTTAAGAGGGCTCCATCTTTAAAGGTGGTCAAGAAATAATTTTAGATAGATAGCTGGACAGCTAGCTTGATATAAAAAAAGTCTTCAGAGGCTCATAATGATCCACTTTATTTTTATTTATTTATTTAAAATGTTTATACCCACCTTTCTTCCAGAAAACTCAATGCAGCTAACAAAAATAATATATAACATGGATTGTATAGTTACATAGATCTAACCTTCTATTTGTGGTTTGTTTATTGTGACATGCGAACTGGGATCTCTAGCTTGTCTCTTCCAGACAAGCCAGAGTTATAAGCCATGGATTGTTCTTGTTCTCTGAGGAGAGACAAGCCAGAGTTCCTGGTTTGCACAACACAATAAAAAACCATGAACAGAAGTTCCATGGTTTGTTTAGACACTTCCAGCATGTTCACAATAAGCCAGCATTCTTTAGAGTTGTCATGCGAACATGACCATTGCCTAGCATGTTGAAGCTTTTACTTGACACATCTTGCTGAAGCAATGTGAAAATTTCTAGACTCAAGGCATAAGGGGTATATTTAAAACAGCAGCAAGTCTGCTGTCCTCAGTAACAGCATGACTGAGCAATGATGTTTGCAGCTTTCACATTTCACGTCCATCTGGTAGTTCAATTTCCCTTGCCATGCTACAATGTTATACTTGTTGTGTAGTTAAATCACCATGAGTCATGTCACTTACAGCTTTTCATATTTTTACAAAATTATAGTTCAAGGTTTGTGATTAAGTTATTACTAGATCTATACGTCTTTGGCAGTATATTCAGATTGACTTTTAATGGGATTCAGATAGAAATTATTGAGCTTTTAGAGAGAGGGAAAAATTACTTTGAACTAGCTTAAGGAAATAAAGCTATACTGTCCATTAAGCTTAAATGGATAATTTATTTTTTTCCCCAAAAAAGCCTCATTTGTCCACAACCATCTCATGTAGGCAACAAACAATAGTTTGATTTATAAACAAATGTATAAAATATTGATTAATACAATGTATAAAATACGAGAACTGTGAAATGGCAATTTTATTAGGACCAACCAATGTTCATTGAGTGGTATGTGAAGAGGAGAGTTCGTCAGACAGGGTACTTGAATTTTTTTTTCCAAAAAAGATGTTTTTAAATGATGGCATTTTCTTAAGCCCTGTCTTAGTGTTCAGGTTTTAAGTGATGGTATTTACTTAAGCCCTATCTTAGTGTTCAGGTTGTAAGAGGGGAAACAGTTCCAGACTAATCAGGATGTTTATTATTTCAGTATTTGGGTGCCAGTTTTTAATTTATAGTAGGGATGTGCACTGACCCCCTGGATCGGATCGGATAGCGGATCGGAATCGGACCTGGGGGGTCGGATCGGATCGGATCGGATCGGATTGGAGGATGGTCGGATCGGATCGGACCGGATGTCCGATCCGGATCGGACGCCATTTTGAATGCTTTTTCCCATAGCCAAGTATTGTTTTACAAAAACGCCTATAACGTTTTCATTTTTAAAGATAGAAGGATGAAACTTGGGCACATTATACACTGGTTAGGGACAGTTATCTGTGAGAAATTTCAGAAAGATTGGTGCATGCGTTTTGTGGCAATTAATTTTTTAATAAATATCCAGGAATGCCTATAACTTTGTCATTTTTAAAGTTACACACATGAAACTTTGCCACATTGTAGGTGGTACCTTGGGACCTATGTGTGTGAAATTTCAGAAACGTAGGTGCTTGTCTTGTGTGGCAATTAATTTTTGAAACAATGAGGAAAGAAACACCTATAACTTTGTCATTTTTAAAGTTACACACATGAAACATTGCCACATTGTAGGTGGTACCTTGGGACCTATGTGTGTGAAATTTCAGAAACATAGGTGCTTGCCTTGTGTGGCAATTAATTTTTTAATAAATACCCAGGAATGCCTATAACTTTGTCATTTGTAAAGTTACACACATGAAACTTTGCCACATTGTAGGCGGTACCTTGGGACCTATGTGTGTGAAATTTCAGAAACATAGGTGCTTGTATTGTGTGGCAATTAATTTTTGAAACAATGAGGGATTCATTGGACAGCACTTGCCCATAGGGATTCATTGGACAGTACTTTCCCATAGGGAATCATTGGACAGTACTTGCCCATAGGAAATCATTGGAAAGCACTTGCCCATAGGAAATCATTGGAAAGCACTTTCCCATTGAGAAATACAGTTATGCCTCCCACTTTTTTATTTTTGAAGATACAAACAGGAAACTTGGGCACATTGTAGACTGGTTAGGGATAGTTATCTGTGAGAAATTTCAGAAAGATTGGTGCATGCGTTTTGTGGCAATTAATTTTTTAATAAATACCCAGGAATGCCTATAACTTTGTCATTTTTAAAGTTGCGTACATGAAACTTTGCCACATTGTAGGTGGTACCTTGGGACCTATGTGTGTAAAATTTCAAAAACGTAGGTGCTTGCCTTGTATGGCAATTAATTTTAGAAAAATGGGTAGTAGTGGGGTAAATACATTTACGCCTCCCATTTTTTTATTTTTAAAGATACAAACAGGAAACATGGGCACATTACAGGGAACACTACACTTGATATGTGTGTAAAATTTCAGAATGATAGGTCCAGGCATGTGGTGGCAAGGTGTCTGCACACACCACTTTGAAGACTGTAGAAAATTTCTCCTGTAACGATCCTAGCGAGAGAGAGAGTGATCCTAGGCTCAGCCGTTCTGCTTGAGTGAAAGTATCAAAGCAGACATGAGCCAAGTGCTACTTTGTTTCGCCTTTTGTAATGGATACTAGCTCAGTTGCAGCCAAGCGTGCAAGGATCAAAGAGATGAGAGAAAGGAGGGTGCAATTGACAGCCCCAGCCTCTGTGGAAAAACGTTTATAACTTTTAATCTAAAAAATTCGTAGCCACCACATGCCTGGACCTATCATTCTGAAATTTTACACACATATCAAGTGAAGGGTTCCCTGTAATGACAAAGTTATAGGCATTCCTGGGTATTTATTAAAAAATTAATTGCCACAAAACGCATGCACCAATCTTTCTGAAATTTCTCACAGATAACTATCCCTAACCAGTCTACAATGTGCCCATGTTTCCTGTTTGTATCTTCAAAAATAAAAAAGTGGGAGGCATAACTGTATTTCTCAATGGGAAAGTGCTTTCCAATGATTTCCTATGGGCAAGTGCTTTCCAATGATTTCCTATGGGCAAGTACTGTCCAATGATTCCCTATGGAAAAGTACTGTCCAATGAATCCCTCATTGTTTCAAAAATTAATTGCCACACAATACAAGCACCTACGTTTCTGAAATTTCACACACATAGGTCCCAAGGTACCGCCTACAATGTGGCAAAGTTTCATGTGTGTAACTTTACAAATGACAAAGTTATAGGCATTCCTGGGTATTTATTAAAAAATTAATTGCCACACAAGGCAAGCACCTATGTTTCTGAAATTTCACACACATAGGTCCCAAAGTAACAACTACAATGTGGCAAAGTTTCATGTGTGTAACTTTAAAAATGACAAAGTTATAGGTGTTTCTTTCCTCATTGTTTCAAAAATTAATTGCCACACAAGGCAAGCGCCAATGTTTCTGAAATTTCACACACATATCAAGGCAAGGGGTACCTGTAATGTGCCCAAGTTTCCTGTTTGTATCTTCAAAAATAAAAAAATGGGAGGCGTAAATGTATTTACCCCACTACTACCCATTTTTCTAAAAATTAATTGCCACACAAGACAAGCACCTACGTTTCTGAAATTTCACACACGTAGGTCCCAAGGTACCACCTACAATGTGGCAAAGTTTCATGTGTGTAACTTTAAAAATGACAAAGTTATAGGCATTCCTGGGTATTTATTAAAAAAATTAATTGCCACAAAATGCATGCACCAATCTTTCTGAAATTTCTCACAGATAACTGTCCCTAACCAGTGTATAATGTGCCCAAGTTTCATCCTTCTATCTTTAAAAATGAAAACGTTATAGGCGTTTTTGTAAAACAATACTTGGCTATGGGAAAAAGCATTCAAAATGGCGTCCGATCCGGATCGGACCTCGTCGGATCGGATCGGATCGGATCGGAGGTTGATCGGATCGGATCGGATTTTCCCGATTTTGGGGCGGATCGGATTCGGATCGTGGATCGGATCCGATTCGATGCACACCCCTAATTTATAGTCTGCAAAGCAGCTCACAACTAATAAAATAATGCAGTTAATTTTAAAAAATGTTAAATCCTAAAAATAGTCATAAAACAAACAGAAAAAGGAAACAGAAGCCATTAGGAGAAAAAAGCAGCAAAACTGCAAACATTAATAAAACAGCAGATCACATATTAGCTATTAAAAATAATGGGGAATAAAATGGATTTAACCTAGTGCCTTAATGAGGCTAATGTAGGTGTTTTCCTAACTTGCCTGACCTGAACATTCCATAAGTAGGGTGCCACTACTGAAAAGACCCTCTCCCTAGTCACCACTCGCATAACGTCTGATAGCAAGAGTTACTGGAAAAAACCTTTGTTGCAATTCTTAAATATTGGACAGGTTCGTACCAGAGGAGGCACTCCTTCCCATATCTAGGTCCCAGAAGATCTCAGTTTACACGGACTCATATGCTGGATGTGTAGCCACAGGGAAGTGTAACCAACGGATGTATTAAGTCAGCCTTCCCCAAAGTGGTGCTCTCCACTTGTTTTGGACTACAACTCCCAGCATTCCTGTCCATTAATCGTGCTGGCTGTGGCAGCTGCGTGTTGAAGTCCAAAACGTATGGAGGGCAGCAGATTGAGAAAGGCTGTATTAAGTGGTGCAGCTAATTTAGACCCTGGACTTAATGGTCTTGGGGCGGGGGGCTTTAGATGGTCATATGCTTTACTTTAGTTGTGCATTTCTCTTCATCCTCACCTTCCTCTGCCATTCCATAATCCTGATATGTTAGAGCAAAAACTGAAAACAAACCTGATTAAAAATAAGTACTCTGAGCATGTGCAGTTTTGCATTTTCAACTCGCTTAAATTGTAACATCATCATGATTACAGGAATAAAATGGAGTTTGATGCTAACATGTTTACTTGAGATTAAGCAGCATTTTGTTGTCGAAAAGAATAATATATTTTAAAGTAATAATAAAATAAGCATCTGTAACCATGTCTGTGTCTAGTTGGATGCTCTTGACTATAAGATGTTTTTAAAAATAAGAAGGATGCTCTGGTGAGCAGCTCCAGACTTGGTGGGCTCTGGCATGCCCATGCTGGCCTCAGGGGTTGTCACTGGGCCTGTTAACCACTGTCCTCATCACCTGGTGCTTTCTGGATGGTTTCTTGGTGGTGTCTGGTCTGGTCTGTGGGGCCTTTGACATCAGCCCCTGGCTGCACCACCACGGCATTGGTGTTGGGCATAGCCAATAAGTGCAGCCCAAATTCCTCCATATACAGTGGAAGCGTGAGTGAGGGAATGGGCCATAGCCATGAGTAGAATCTGAGATTAAGATGTCTGGATATTCATGCCATTGTAAATCAACCTGAAATCTACCAGGATGAATGGTTAAATATTTTAAATCAAATACAATTACTCTCTCTCTCTCTCTCTCTCTCTCTCTGCTTCCAGTTGGCAAGGTTGTTCTTTGGGTTAGGTATATTATTGATTTGATTTGTATCCCCCTTTTCCTCACGAAGAGTCCAGGGTGGCTATGTAGTAAATATAGGCTGACCATCTGAAAAGGAGGACAGGGCTCATATAACTTTAACAGTTGTAGAGGAAAGGGAATTTCAGCAGGTGTCATTTGTATGCAATTAGTTCCTGGTGAAATTCCCTCTTCATCACAACTGTTAAAGGTGCAGGTACTATACTAGAGTGACCATATACAAAAGAAGGCAAGGCCCCTGCAACTTTAACTGTTGTGATGAAGAGGGAATATCACCAGGAACTAATTGCATACAAATGACACTGGTTGAAATTCCCTTTTCTCTACAACTGTTAAAGTTATATGAGCCCTGTCCTCCTTTTCAGATGGTCAGCCTAAGTAAATATCAATAGACACCAAATATATGCGAACACATTTATTTCTCCTTATGCACACAAATCAAAAGGGAGTCTTTTGGGTGTGTGTGTGTGTGTGTGTTGGCAGGGGGCACCTTCAACACCGAGGGATTCTGAAGTAACTGGGGCTGTTTGACGTTTTGTCAGGAACAAACCGTCAAAAATAAAAATTTAGTGAAATTAATTGTTCTTCAGTTGGATTGCACACAGTCTGCCTCATAACTACGCATGCACGCACGCATGCGTGCGCACATTCCCGATCCTGGTAGAGGAGTGACTGAAATGAGTGACGTAAATGGCCCTATCCTGAACCCCACCATTGGTCTATCGATCTCAGCACAGTCCGCTCCAGCTGGCCTCAGTTCTCCCAGATCTCCAGGCAGGTGTCTTCCCCAGCCATACTACCAGAGATCCTTTCAGTTGGAGATTTAGGAGATTGAACCTTGAATTTTTTTTACATGCAAAACTATGTGAGCTCCCCTGGATATGAATTCTTCCCCCCAAAATGGTTGGTGTACATGATTTCACTCTTGAAAAGTCATGAACATGCTAAAAGTGCCTTGCTGGGAGCTTAAAATGATTGAATCCGTGTCATTTGATAGTCTTTAATCAATCAATGCAAAATTGCTTTATTTCCATTTTTGATGATATTAGCAAATAATTTGTAAATAGAAAATGAAATTAATAGTATGCTGTTCAATAATAAAAAAAATGTTTACTTCAGCCTTGTAGCTATTTTGCCATCCTGCAGGAGCTATTTTAATTAGCAGCATGAGCTTTGGATAGTTTATTGTGTGTGTGTGTTTGTCAGTGAATGAGTGAAAAACTCTTTTGGAAGAGGAGTTTATAAATTTCCCAGGTAATCAGCAATAATATTTTAACAACTGTTGTTAAAACAGCGTGTCCTATGGGAAGCACCATTTTAAAATATAGACCAACATGATATTTAGCCGGATGATCTCCATCCCTGTTCAAATACTTTTTTGCTGAAAATGGCAAATGTGTACACTGTGAAGAAAGGGCACATCATTAATTGAGTAAACAAACATTTAATTAATCCCTCACCCTCTTCTAAGATTTCATAGATCTCATGAAATCCAAGGTCAGGAAGGATCATCTGATCAACCTGCAATACTTTTTTGTATGGAAGAAAGCTGAAACCAAGTCCCATTTTATACATGCTCATGCAGGAAGACGTTTCCTGCTCTGTACCAGGTATTTGTGTGTGTATATATAAGAAAGAGTGAGAGAGAGAATGTTTGAATCTTATCTACATTTTTTAAAAAAAACTTCCAAGGATGTGATTGGTTTTCCCAACATTAGAACAGGTCCTGGGACTCCACTGTTGATTGATATTCTGCCCTTCCCCCTTTGACCTTTTTCCAATCTATATCACACACATCCTTCAAAGCTGCAATTAGCCCCGAAAGGAAAATATTTGTACCTGCATTTTTCCTTCATGGTCTAAGTTAAGGATTGAGAGGGATGGACAGCAATTAATATCAGAGGATATCAGAGGAATTTGGGGTGGGGAGAGAAAGACTTAACCCCTGGCACAACCACTGCTTGGATCAAATGCAGAATCTTCTGCACCTATTTTAAACTAAAAGACTTAGAAGATCCGGTGATTTGAGCCTGCCGTCTACCCTGGTGCTTGCCTCGTCTACATTGTACTACATCCTCCTGGTTTAGTAGACTAGAGGCAAAACTACACCTAGGCAAAGAGGTGACAAAGTGGCACTATCTTGTAATTTGAATTTTGGACCCTTTTGAAATGTGGATATACTGACGTATGCACTGACAGAATAACAAATGAGGATGTACTACATGGGGTAAGTAAACAAACGGAATTAATAAATACTATCAAAAGAAGAAAATTACAATATCTTCATGATATTCTTTGAGGAGAAAAAGACACCATACTCCAACTTATTATACAAGAGGCAAATGAAGGAAAAGATCAGTGAAAAGATGAACATCATGGCTAAAGAACTTGAGGGGTTGGTATAGCTGCAATGATAGCTAACCTGCGATAGGAGAAGGCATCTTAAAAAAGAGGGTTGGCCATCATTAACCTGGGCTTGATTTACACCAAGCAGGATATGACACTTTGTAACCGGTTTAAAAGCTGTATATGGAGTGTGTCTTGGGCCTCAACAGTTGTCACTACTGTTATAAACCATTTTAAAGCAGTCATGTAGATCCTGTCAGGTCTGTCCACATCCCAATGTAGGATTCCCTAGACAGACAGAAACCACCACTGAAGAATTATTGGCGGTCTTTCGTCAGCCAGGTGTTGCCCATCAATCGGAACTGTGTGTTGTGCTCACATTCTTCATGAGGCCATTTACCTAGACATGCATAGAATATACCAGCAAGTCTTTAATTCATATTGCTGCTTGAGAGTCTATAGCTTTTAATTTTCTGCCTCCGTCAAGTAATGCATATGAGCAATAACCTTAAACTTGTAAAAAAACATAGTGACTTTAATGGAGCTGAGCAGTTTCCTAAGCACAGTAGGATTACTTACAGGTTTATGACCTAGTGACCTCAGTAAAAATTTTAAAAGTGCATTAGAGATTCAGAAATGGTCAGATTTGCCTTAGGGTGCTTCTACAAGAGCGATTTAAAGCTCTTTCAAGGCGTATTACCAAATTTACCTCTACAAGAGCGGATCGCAAATCAAGGGTCCAGGCGCGTTTCATCTCCGATTATTTGCATTTTCGAATGCGCGTTAAATAGCAACTTTTAATTTACTGCAGGAGTAAGAGCGCCTTATGTCCGTGTAAACAATTTTGTGAGGAGGCGCATTAACGATCAGATGGTCCTGATGTCATGTATAGAACTGCCCCTTCGCTGGGGAAACCTCCCACTTCGTTTAGTTTTATTTCCTGTTTCCTCCTGGCAACTTCCTCCTTATTCTCCGTCTCTCTGGATGGAAGCTCCAGGAAGACGAGACCCGATGGAATATTTCGTTCATGGAGACACGGGGCCAGATGGAGGTGGTTTCACGAGAAGTAAAGGGGGTAGGAAGGATGTGCAGATATGCGCATAATTAGCTATCAACTTAGACATATCGTCCCCTCGCTTCTTGCTGGGTTCCTGACATGAGCTCTGTGTGTGTGTGTATGTTTTACAATGGTTGAGCTCGCTGGGAAGAGGAGGGGGAAGGAACCAAGCAACATCCCCCTGTCATTTTGGCATGTGTGTATGAGAGGCACATTCCCATTTACTCCTGAGCAGTTCACTTGAAATGGCAATCGGGCAAAGGGGGGGGGGGGAAGAGAGGCAGCCCTGACTAAAAATACGTTTTCAAAGGATGCTGGAGGGGGAAACTTATGAGGCACATTCCCATTTACTCCTGAGCAGTTCTGGGAGGGGGGACAACTTCAGCTGGCAGCGAAATTGGAGGGGAGAGAGGTAGCCAAACATGTTAACCACATCATTCCCAGCAGGTAACCTAGGTAACCAAAGGCGGGAGATACTGGTAGGCGGGGAGAATAAAGGATGCAAAACCTGTTTGGACAGTTTCCCGGGACAAAGTGCATTACTTTCAGCAACATTTGCATGCATGTCAACAACTTTAAAGTGAGTTTCATACAGCCAGTAATGCGCTTCAACACTTCTCGTATAAAGGTATTAGGCGTAAAAGCGATTGTCAGGAGATGCGTATAATCAGGGAACTGGGCGATAAAGCGAAATCTTGTAGATGGGGCCTTAGTGCAAGATTTTTGTTTCAGATGTATGTATGAGAGACCTTAATTTCTGTATGAAAGGGAGCTCCTGATGATATAATTTCGTGCTCCATATATGAACAGTGAGGGCTACTTTAATAGAGTGATTCGTAACCATATTTTTTTTTTTACAAATTAAATACCAGGTGTGTCATCCCCCCTGGTTTTCATCAGGAAAGCGGTGTACAGGGAAAGGAGGTTTAACCCTCCTCTCCCTAGCCATAATCCTAACAAAAATCCTTGCATGGTGATGATCTTTAGAAATAAAAAAGTTTCCATTGGTGCCAATAGCAGTAAATCATATTTGCTTTTTTCTCAGATCAACTACTGCAGGTGTGAATAAAAGAGCTCTCTCATTTCAAAATCTAATTTAAATAATTTATATTATGAAAAAAAATTAGGAATCTATCATTTTATTTCTAAACAACATTCTATGACACAGGACAGGACATCTCCCAGAAAACCATTAAATTGTTGTCAACCACAAAAGAAGTTATACTAGGGGATAATCTGAGGGTGCTATCAGGTGCTGCTGGACCTGTATACAGCTCTGTGATGAACAACTGAGCTGCTTCTCAGCATCTTCTCAGTGAAGAACTTTCTAGATTAACTCCTTCAATCCAGGCTGACCTGGATTGTACTCCTTCTGGGCAGGAAGGAGTACAAAAGGCTTCCTGTTCCAGCTGAACAAGGTCTACTTGAGCCCCGGCATGTCCTATTTTCCTGGTCGGTCTTGCCCCATGGTCCTGACACCTGCCTTGTTTTCTGGTTTGTGCCCTCTCTGATTCTGTTTGCTTGTTAGTCCTGACTATTAGCTTGTCCCAAGGCTCCTGGTTTCTGGATCACTTCAGTCTGCTGCCCATGACTCAGCTCATACATGGCTACAACTAAGCAGGTCTTAAATGGTCATTGCCTGAGATTCCTTGGGAACCCCATATAAAGCTCCTGTGATAGACATATAATAATTAAAGATGTTGCGTCTAAAATATTTCAGCTGAAGTAGCATCAAAAACTTCTGAAGATTCTTATTCATTTCTAAGACCCCTTCAGAGAACCTAGTTCCATTTGCTTTCCATATGACAAAACAAAACATAAAATCTCTAACAGCGCTGTAATTATCTGCTTCTTTCTAACTTTAATTATGAGCACTATATTTGCTCCTCTCGAGGCTTCTGGGGCCATGCCAGTTGTTCATGAACTCTCAAATCTGATCGCTAATATTCTTGCATGTGCCCCATCAACTCCTTCAGGATCCTTTATGACTGTCATCAGGCCCTGCTGACTGAAAGTTGGTCACATAGTTCAAGTAGTCAAAGTGTTTGATATGCACCTCATTATCCTGACACAACCTTTCTCTTTTCTTGTTTTTGTCAGAGTTGCTAAATGTCTCACGTTGGCTTTTCTCCTTTGTAAAGACTGAAAGACAGTAAATGTTGAACAGGGCTCGGAAAATTTCTGGCCACCCCAGAGCTTTACAAAAAATTATGCTGGCACTCATGAATTTAGCTCAGTACAGTGCTGGGTGATTTAAAAAACATGTTGAAATTTGAAATGTTTTTTTAGCCCAGGTTTTTGAGTAATGGAACCTTGTTTTGATGTTTAAGGAGTCCATACTTGTTCATTAGTAGAAAGCACATGTATGCATTAGGTTTGAGATAAGACCTTTTATTATGTTCTAATGTTACTCTTATATATATTCCCTTATATCAGTGATGGTCAACTTGTGTCGCTCCAGTTGTTTTGGCTTATAGCTTCCATCAGCTCTATAATGGCGAGGCCTGATGTTGGCCTAAACATTAGGGCTGTGCACAGATCTGGATCCAGATCCCAAATCCGGATTGAATCAGCCCAATCCGGATCATACAGATCTGGATCCAAATCTGTAATCCAGATCTCTGGATCGATTTGGATCGATCCGGAGATCCGGACACCATTTTAGTTGTTTTAAATCTATTGGTTTGCATGGGGGGGGGGGAGGGCTATAACTTATTTATTTTAAAAGGTAGAAAGTTGAAACTTGGGGACATTACAGATGGGATGTAGGTAGTCATATGTGGGAAATGCCAGAAACATTGGTACATGTGTCTAGTGGCTATTGATTTTTGAAAAAAAATGATCAGGAATTGCTTATAACTTCTTTATTTTAAAAGATATAAAGTTCAAACTTGGGGACATTGCACATGGAGTGGAGGTACACATATGTGGGAAATTTCAGAAACATTGGCATATGCGTGTAGTGGCTATTAATTTTTAGAAATAGCACTTTGGAAAATCACATTTCTAAAAATTAATAGCCACTACACGCATGTACCAATGTTTCTGGAATTTCCCACACATGACTACCTCCACTCCATGTGCAGTGTCCCCAAGTTTGAACTTTATATCTTTAAAAATAAAGAAGTTATAAGCACTTACTGATCATTTTTTCAAAAAGTAATTGCCACTACACGCATACACCTATGTTTCTGAAATTTCACACACATGACTACCTACATCCCATCTGCAATCTCCCCAAGTTTCAAGTTTATAACTTTAAAAATAAAGAAGTTATAGCCCTTCCCCCCCCATGCAAACCTATGACTTAAAAAAATACCTAAATTGGCATCCGGATCTCGATCCAGAGATGCGGATTGGATCCGGATCATACAGATCTGGATCCAGATCGGGGGGTCCATGCACAGCCCTACTAAACATCTGGAGCAACACATGTTTATACTTTTTAATTAAAAAAAGATGGCTATGGGAGGGATAGAAGTTTATAAAAATATGCATGTTATGGAGCAAGAAGAGAAAGAAATCTGCTTACCTGTTCTTACAATTCTAGGACTCAGACTCATTGAATAAACATGATTGACTGTAAATTCTGGGCAGGCCAAAATAAAGTACTACTTCTCACGATGCATAATTTATGGAATGCACTGTCATAAGGTATGGCAATGGTCCCTGGCTTAGAAGATTTTAAAAGGGGATGAGACCAATAGCTAATGGAACCTCTACGTTCAAAGACAATAATATGTCCAGTGCTGGCCCTACCATTAGGCTGCTTCAGATGGCGGATGCTGGGAGACAGAGAGCATCATCAGACAGGGGAAATCACGGTTCCTTATGTCACTTCTCCCCCCCCCCCCCCCCGTCCTGCCCACAATACTTCCTCCTTATATCGGGAGAAGAAATAGGAAGTAAACAAAGATGACATGGCCCATTCAGGGGCTGTTTTTATCGCACAGCTTTTCCTGCACGCAACAGGAAATGGTGGCACATTCCCCTTTTTAAAAAAAGTCAGATTAAAAGGGGTCCATTTTGTGATGAAAAACAGGCTAGAAGGAGCGGGAGGCTGATATCGTTGTATAAAGGATCCACAACCATCCGTAAGTGGGCAGTAGCGAATGTACGATAAAATGCTCGTCTGATGGCAGAGGCACCACCCTCAGGTCATTTCTCTTATCCCCCCTCCCCCATTCTTGAGCAAGTGCACCAGCAGTAGCAATGCTTGCTTGCTGGCCTGGCCAGATTTCTTGCCTAGTCATCCTCTCTTAATGCATCACAGTCAGGGCCATTGGGAAAGACCCTTGATTGAGCAGACAGAATGGCAGCCAGCCCAGGGAACGCATGAAGTGGACTTCGCTCATGGGTTGCATGGTGGTACTGAACTGCTGTAGTACAGCTTCTGTTTGTATGAGTAGCAATCAGGCACCAACAATGAGGCACTGCTGTTGAAGTGTTGGAGGACATTGCTCAGCCACCATCCTGCCCTGTATGCCCCTGAAGCTGACTTGATGCCCTCAGCTGTGCTGAAGGATGCTGTTCCATTGCCAGTGTTTGACAGAAGACTTAACTGCAATTCTGGTTGACTTCTGATGGTGGTAATGGTTGCAAATCATCTTGTCCTTTGCCCCAGGCAGGAAAATGTCTCAGTCTGGCCCTGAATGCCAGTTGCTAGGAAAGGGGCCAAATAGTAAGGGAAATGGCTTGTGGGAAGTAGGGCATTAGACTAGATGAACCCTTGGTTTGATGATCTAGTAGGGCTCTTCTTGTACTTATCAATAGCACCACGTTTCTAATACACTTGCCCACTAAATGCATAAACGCAAATAATGCTTTAGTACAATGTTGCTATGAACTTTGAATTTAGGAAAAAGGTGGGAACTTCCATAATTTCTTAGACAAACACAAAATGAATTTTTAACCAACAAGAAGGGAAAAGGCATTTCCCTAAATCTATATGCCTAAGCGAATGGTCAAATGACCTCCTCTTGTTTGACGGATGATTATTTTAAGTCAGTGCTGTATTTGTTTGTTTACGGATTTTAGACATTGTTTGGAATATTTGTATTTGGAAACACAGTAAGCATTGCTACTGCTTGGTGCACTTGCTCAGTAAGTCTGTGAGCCCCTCCCCCCCCATTTCACTCTCTCTTTTGCTGTGCATGTTTCAAGTGTTTTGTATTACTTGTATCTATTCTAAAGAGGTCCATATTTGTAAATGTTAATGCGGGTTTTCATGCCTCGCTGTGCATTTGTGAGAGTGCAGTGGATGCTCATGTAGCACATTGCAGTTGCTTTGACCTGAGCACCAGCCGTGAAAGTTTAATGCAATCTTCTCTAGTGCAGCCCAACAGTCATATGGGTGCAAGCACAAGTCAGTGTTCACACACTGACCTGTGCAAACTAGATGCAAATATAATTTATTTGACACTGGGGCATTATTTACCAAGGCAGCACAGCTTTTCAGAAATAAGACATTTCCTTATTTCTGAAAACAATAGTCAGTGAAAGGCAATATTTTAGCAGTATGGCAGTAAAGCGGAACTTGTCACAACACACTTGTCACAAAACAGAATTTTATTTCCTAGTACCCAGGCCCATACTATTTCTCTCTAGCACCTTGCCTACTTGTCATCTTTTTGACAGACACAATCTGCCTCTCAAATACAGGTCTCATCCCTGGATAAGACTGTGTAGATTTCTCACCTCTGTTTCTCCTATTAACATGACATCATACTTATAGGTTTGCGCAAGGGCTGTGCTGGGTGTGCCCAGGCACACCCTAATGTGTCAAGCAATAAGCGCTGAATTGAGAGGGGGCATTGAGAAGGGATCCAGAGGGGGATTCAGATGCAGTGGGAATGGCCCTCTGGCTGCCCTCCTGCTGCTGTGTTGCTGTACCAAAGAGAGCACAATTACTCCCGGCAGCAGGAATGAAAAGGAATTGCTCTGCTGGGAGTCTCTTTGCCAGGAGCCACACTCCCTCAGCCGCTAGACCTCTGCTTGAGCAGCTGCAATGGCCCTCCCCTCGTTAGCAAGCCAAATGCATAGTAGGGCATCAGTATCTACAGTGTTTAAGATATGAATAAAATAATGTCTTTTATGATTGAGTAGTCAATAAATGTTTGCCTTAAAAAAAATCCCTGGGTGCACACCCTAATGAAATGTGCTGCACACGCCTATGATCACAATACGCATGGGAGAGCAAGAGGTTTAGAATGTTGCAACGGTAGCATTTGTGCATGGCAAAATCATGGTGCTTCACTCCCACTTGCATGAATTTGGAATTTTGACTGAGGATTTTTTGTTGTTGCACCCAGTAACAATTGCATGATAACAAGAGATCCCTAAGGGCTAAACTACATGATATGTTAAATAACTAGTATTTTTTTTAAAAAACCCAACATGAAAGCATGTGGACCCCTGATCTGGATCAGGACCACAATATGCAGGTAAGGAAGATTTAAACCTCCCTCTCCCACCTTCTTATTTTCCTACATTCTTCCTCTGTGCAAGGGCCAAAGAACATAAGAAGGGCCATGCTGTATCAGACTAAAGGTCCATCTAGTTCAGCATTCTGTTCACACAGTGGCCAACCAGGGACAGTACACTCCTACCCATGTACTCAAGCAACTGGTGTATATAGGTGTACTGCCTCTGATACTGGAGGCAGCACATAGCCCTCAGGACTAGTAGCCATTGATAGTCTTCCCCTTCAGGAATGTATCCCACCCCATTTTAAAACAATCCATATTGGTGGCCATCACTATATCTTCTGGTAGTGAATTCTATAGTTTAACTATCAACTGTGTGTGTGAAGTACTTCCTTTTATCTGTCCTGAATCTCCAACGAAGCAGCTTCATGGGATGACCCCGTGTTCTAGTATTATGGGAGGGGGAGAAAAATGTCTCCCTATCCACATTCTCCACACCATGCATAATTTTGTACAATTCTATCAGGTCTCCCCTTAGCCTCCTTTTTCCTAGCTAAACAATCCCAGCTATTGTAACCTTCCCTCATAGGGGGAGATGCTCCAGACCCTTGATCATTTTAGTTGCCCTTTTTGGCACTTTTACCAGATCTACAATATCTTCTTTTTAGGTGTGGTGACCCCTGGACAGTTTAAAAGATATGTAGTTTGTTTTAAGCTTTTATGGTTTTCAATTTTGTATATTGGTTTTTAAATGTTCAACGTTTTCAATTTTTGTAAACCGCCCAGAGAGCTTCGGCTATGGGGTGGTATATAAATGTAATAAATAACATAATAATAATAAATGTGCACAATATTTTAATTGTTGTTGCACCATAGATTTGTATAAAGGCAGAATGCTATTGACAGTTTTACTCTCAATTCCTTTTCTAATAATGCCTAACATGGAGTTTGCCTTCTTTACAGTACCCACACACACATTTTCATCGAGCTGTCCACCACAACCCAAGATCTCTTTCCTGGTTGGTAACCGCCAACTCAGATCCCATAAGGTTACACTTGAAGTTTGGATTTTTGTCCCAATGTGCATCACTTTATACTTGCTTACATTGAACTGCATCTGCCATGTGGATGTCCACTTTCCTAGCTTGGAGGGATCGTTTTGGAGCTCTTCACAATCCCTGTTTGTTTTAACCACCTTAAATAATTTGGTGTCATTGGCAAACCTGGACATTTCACTGCTCACTCCTAATTCCAGATCATTTAAGAACAAGCTGAAAAGAATTGGTCCCAATACAGATCCCTGTGGTATCCTGCTATTTACTTTCCTCCATTGGGAGAATTTACCATTTATTCCTACTCTCTGCTTTCTGTTCTTTAACCAGTCACCGATCCATAAGAGGACCTCTCTCCTTATCCCATGACTGCTAAGTTTGCTCAAGAGTCTTTGGTGAGGGACTTTATCAAAAGCTTTTTTGAAGTCCAAGTAAACAATGTCCACCGCATCACCTGTGTCTATTGTTTATTGACATTCCCAAAGAGCTCTTAAAGATTAATGAGACAGGGCTTACCTTTGTGGAAGCTGAGTTGATTTTTTTTCAAAAGGACTTGTCCTTCTATATGCTTACTAATTTTGTCTTTAATAATGCTTTCAACTAATTTACCTAGAACAGGCATTAAATTAACCAGCCTGTAATTTACTGGATCCCCCCTGGATTCTTTTTTTAAAAAATTGTATTATGTTGGCCATCCTCCAGTTCTCTGGTACAGAGTCTGAGCTTAGTGATATGTTGCATATTATGGTTAGAAGATCAGCAAATTCGTATTTGAGGGTTTTTTTTTAGAACTCTAGGATGGATACCATCTGAGCCTGGTGATTTATTTGCTTTCAATTTGTCAATAAGGTTGAGAACTTCATCTTTTGTCATCACTATGTGCTTCAGTTCCTCAGACTCCCTTCCTGAAAACAAGTTCAGGCACAGGCATTTGTCCTGTATCTTCTGCAGTGAACACCGATGCAAAGAATTCATTCAGCTTCTCTGCAATCTCCCTGTCCTCCTTTAGTGCTCCCTTAACTCCATTGTCATCCAACGGTCCAACTGCTTCCCTAGCTGGTTTCCTGCTTCTGATATCTTTAAAGAATTCTTTATTGTTGGCCTTGATGTTGTTAGTGGTATGCTCTTCAAAATGCTTTTTTTGCATCGCTTATTGCTTGTTTGCATCGCCTTTGTGCAACCTTGTGCTCCCTTTTAGAAAAAAAGGGGGGAATCCTCAGTTGGCTCTGCTCTGTAGTTTAGCACTGAAAGAGCAATAGAACCCTTTAAAAATATAACAAGAGCCTTGGTAAATCAATTCAAGAGCCCATTTATTCCAACATTCTCTCTCCAGAAGTGGCTGGCCAGATGCCTTCAGGAAGAACATGAGCAGGACAAGAAGGCAAATACCTTCTCCTTTTTTAGTTCTATTGTCCCCAGTAACAGGCATTCAGAGGTATGCTGTCTCTGAACATGCAGGTTCCACATTGGTATCATGGCTAATAGGCATGGATTCACCTATCCTCCATGATTTTGTCTAATCACCTTCGCAGCCATCTTGGCAGGAGGCCATCATGCTAACTTGTGGCAGTGAATGCTGTAAGATAGCTCAGAGATGAGCTAGGTTTGCACTTGTGTTTGTCCTGAAGCAATTCCTAAATCAATTTCACTGGGTGGCCTCGAGTTCAACAAGAAGGGAAGAAAAATGCCACTCTCCACTCTCTCCACATCCTTCCCTCTCTGGTGATTTTAGAATAGTAATGAGCAACTGGCAGTTCCTGGTTCACTAAGGGATGCTGCCTGTCTCCCAGTTGCCCACCTAGAGACAAAGAAGTGGAGGAGAAAATGGTACTGTGTCAACAGCTTGCTGGTGAGCTACTTTAAGTGTTTGGTTGCTAAGGTGTTGATCCCGATGGGAAACCTAGCTAGTGACCAGTTTTGGAACCGATGCTACTTCAGTAACCTTGAACCTTTCTATTCACCTAGATGTGGCATTGTGTGGGCCTTTTCCTGCATAGTTTAAGACAGAATAACTGTCACTCCTCCTGTCCTTTCCTACCCCAGTTAATGAGACCTAAGTTGCAGTACACTGTTGTACATCTTGGTCCTCAACAGCAAGTTGCAGTTTTCTTTTTGGCTAACCCTACTTCTCCAGTTGATTGAAGGTATGGAGTCTTGTAATTCACTTTGTTCCACCATGATTGAGTTGGTGGCACTGCTCCAAATGCTGAAAAATATTTTCTAGCTTATTCTTGCCCTTCACTTACATTGCATCAGAAATTGTGGATCAGAAATTGAAGTATTAGCAGCAGCAGAGGGGCTTTTGAAGGTTCATTTTCCATCGTGAAAGCAGCTTATGTTTAATTATAGGTATTTCCAAGGGCACTGTGCTCTTCCGTGGTTTCTCTTTTTCTTATCTGGAAATGGTTTGCCAACACCTTCATATGCACATAACCAGAATTTATTCCCCTGCAAACAAAATGTTTCATGTGTTTTGCTGAAGATCTGTATTAAATACTTAAGTATCCCCTTATCCCTTCCGTTCTACTTTTTGCTTCTTGAGAACCATTTTATTATTGCACTTGGTTGCCATTTTTGTCTGTGATTGCATGAGAGACATAAGCCCAGGTCAGATTATTCATTCTTGGTTTGAGAGGGGAGGATGACATGAGTCCATTCAAGTAGGAAACCATTTAAAGGGGAAGGTAATGTGCCATTTAATTCTGAATATAGCCAAGAACTTTGTGATTCATACCCTCCCCCACTGAGAAATCATTGTCCCCTTCCCCTGTTGAAATCTAAAATGTCATGGCTTGGCTTTGCCTTACTTTCCCTAGTAACATTCTGGCCTGGCAGTCATAGAATGACGGCACGCAGAGTTTTCCTCAATCTTCTTCTTTTGCATCCCTGTTTATTCCCCTTCACTGCTGCCAAAACTTCTAATCCTCTTCAGCAACACTGGCTGTTTATCAGGCTATCACAGAAATGCCTTGACATCAGTCCTTCTAATAGTGACCTCAGATGATGAGTGCCGATAGAGGTGGACCCAAATTGGAGCCACTGAGAAAGAGGAGGAGAATATTAGCATGCTTGAGGAACCCTGAGGTTTGCAGAAGTAGAAAAACATTTTTAATGAAGCCCCAATGGGGGGGGGGGAATAAAACCATCCTAATAAAATTTGAACATGCTCAGTATGTTGAGTGTCAGTTGGGAAAGAAAGCAGGGGATGAAATGTGGTTCTTCAGGTTGTTACAGATTATAGTCTTCTGGAAGGAGGATTAGCTAACTGTATGGATCCAACTAGAAAGTCAGTCTTGAATTTCCTGAGTTCCATTCCTGTATAGACATAACCAATCTGATAGGAAGAAGAGATAGCCAAACTTCCATTTTTGGAAATGGACCAATTTGTTTCTGAAACTGCTATGAAACGTAGGTGTGCAAATCAGAGAAGCTGATGTCACCCTGAAGTCTCAGCTCCTCATGCAAAATAAGTGAAATTTGAACTGTGTTGGCTGAATAATTAGAATGAGGGAAGATGTGGGGACACTTCATACCCCTGGGGTAGCTTGAAAGGAATGAAGATTTTTTTCTTAAATTACTTTCCCAACACTCAAAACTAAGTTAGTAGCATTCAGCTAACAGGAGGAGGCTGGGGAGGTTTGAAACTGAATAGTTACAGAGACGAATCCAGAAAGGAAATTAAAGACAAATCTACTCGCAAACAGGCTGCTTGTGGGGTTGGTGGTGGTGGTGGTGGTGATGATGATGTGATGATGATGATGAATTGCAGCCTTAGGAAAATGACCAAACACTTGCATGATACTAACAGCTGTTCTATCAGAATAATCTATCATGCGCTTATCATTCACTATTCATGGTTGTTTATGAGTTCTTTAGACAATATTGTGAACGTCCAGTTTCACTTCTGGGTCTAACCAGCACTTCTACAAGTTGTTTTTTTTTAAGAGCAGGGGAAATGCAGCATTTAATTGTGAAAGTGAAAGAAAGCAGAATTTCTGCTTGTGTATATGTGCTCTTCTGTTATACTACAGTGCCACCTAGGAATTATGAAGCAGAAAAGCAAATCATGCACTCAAACCTCTCTGCCAGATACACATTCTATAACACATACACAGCCCCTTTCAGCACATTTTATCTATCAGGGAGAAATTAAGTAGCTTCCCCCCAATTTTCAACCCATCCTCTTACCTTCCTGAGTGAGAGTGTGCTTGTGTTTGCTAATAATCAAGTATCTCCCCTCCCCTCTGCTGCTTTGTCACCCCCATGACAACTATCCATGATCTTGACACTACCTGGGGTATGTCTTGTTTCTAACATGTAAGTTTGATTGTTCTCTGCAAGGCTGTATAGGATAGGAGTTTGTTTTCTTTCCATGTTATCTCGTGTGACTCTCTTCCCTGTTAATTAAGTTGTCATTTTAGATATTTCGGAGTCTTTGACTGACTCTGTAGTACAAGCCCAGAGGAGGGTTTCATCACCTACACTACCTAGACTACTAAGTTACACACATGCTTGCCTAAGAGGAGAGAAAGGGGGAAGTACATTGGACTTGTCCCACAGTAATGGGGAGCCGGCTGTTCAAGACCCTATCCTAGGCTGATAACTAATGTATATCTCTGGAAATTCCTTTCTGGAAATTCCTTTCTGGACCATCCCAGGTGAAGGTCTAGGAGAGGTGGTGCAAGCAAAAGGTTCAGGAGTATTGTGTCCACTTAAACAGTCTTCCAGGGCTGTTGTGCCCACAAACTCTGTCACAGTAAGTAAAGGGAGCCTCTTTCCCTATAGTATATTGAGCATAATCACTTTCTTCAGGTATGGGAGGGGGAATCACAAGCTCCTGAAATAGGTAAGTCTTTAGTGCATGAAGTCTATGAATTCCAAAATATTTTTGTACTTCCGCACACTTGGGATTCGTGATTGAATTATGAGAAATTGCACTAGAATACATAGGGTATGACCTACCTGAAAGCCACTGTGGCATTGTGCATGCTAATTTGAACATGGAGTGAAGAAACTTGCATTTGAATTTCTGCTCAGCCATGAATCTCACTGAGTGAATTCTGTCATCCTAACGTATATCACAGAGTTGTTGGGGAGGAGTGGCAGATTGTCACTGTCACTTTATTGGTGGAGGAAGGATGAGATACAAAATGGGATTGATACATTTTTCACATTTTCAAATTATGTCTACATTACAATTTCATTGCCAGGGTATTCCAGTGGAAGTTTAAATTTTTCACTTTGACTTCTTAAAGAAGCTTTTGATCTGTAAGACTGAACTGTAACATTACATGCATAACATTTGCAAATACTGAGTTCTATAGAAACCTCTCCTCTGAAAGCTGATTGTCCTTGGTATCACTTTCTTTAATGGAAGGGATTGGCTGGTGTTTTCTTGGTAATAAGCCAAGCTTCTTCTCTCCACACTTATCACTGGATCAGGTAGTGTGAAAAAAATTCAGAGTTGTTATGAATACCAAATGATTGTATGAATATTTTTTTTTTAGCCATTTCAGGGGAAATGCTCTGAGTCTGCTGCTAAACTAAGCAATATGAGAAAATATTTGTTTCTAATTATGAAAGAAATTAAATGTCTTATCTTGCATACCTCTGTGTGTGTGCATATGCATCACAACTCAGAATTCTGAAAAAAATACTATTTGAAAACTTCTTGTTTCATAAACTAATTAATTTCCCAATGCCCCACTTCAAATTTTCTTGTAAGCAATGTCAATACATTTATCCCTGTTATTGCTAAGCTGAAATTCAATATTCTCGGTGTGTGAGTATGGGCATGGGGTGTGTTTGTAATACATCTGCACCATCCCTGGAAACAGTCCCATGTCTCATGACAATGTTGTGTCACATCACAGGAATCCGAGAAACTAGTAGGCCACCTCAGTAGAGCCACAGCATTCACAGGATGGCCATGTGTCCTATTTTTCAGAGGACAGTCTTCTATTTGAAGGCATCCTCTAATTGAAGGGCTGTAGTCCTGCCCAACTCCAGTTTAAAGATGAAAGAACCGTGAGGAGCGAGACCCAGGGGCCTCGAAGTTGCTCATCCACAGTTAACGCTTGGACTGCAGACTGAGCAGGCACGCAGGTTCCCCAGTCTCAGTCTTCCCCATTATGGGGAGATGTATAGTAATTCTATTTAAAATAGAGTAATTATGTCTATATTTGTATTTATACATATAAGTTAGCACATGTGCCTCTTATGCAAATCTGTGTCCTCCTTTGTCCTCTTTTGGGGTGATGCATAATTTTCCACTCTATCCTGGCATAAGAGCTTGGAGCAATTTATCCTCAAGGCTCATTTCTGTAAAGTTTTGTGTATATATGTACTACCATGGTGGATTCATACTATGGAAATTTTTAAAGAAGCAGGAACAGACCATTTGGCCCTTGCTTTGGCTTGGACTGAATTTGTCATACATAAGTTAGGTTCAGCTCCTTGGTTGTGGGGAGAGACACAGGAGGCAGGGAGCACTTTTGAAATGTCTCTAAGCTGTTAACAATGAAGATGGATCAAAATCCCACATTAGCTCTCAGCCAGGCAGTGCTTCCCATCTGAATTCATCAAATTGCATTTGCCAAGTGGTCTCTTTATTGATTATTGCAGCTGCTGAATGTTATAGGCAGCTTATGCATGTTCACGTAGTCAAATATTCAGGGATAATTTGGCTAATTTCCTTTTTGTTTTTAAAAAGGCCAGTTGACGTTTTTGCTGTCTTGCACTGAAATCATTCCAAGCGATTCTTTTGGTGACTGCCGGGAATGGCAGTCAGGAAATGCTAGCAGAAGCCATTGTATGTGACGCTGGCAATTGGAAGATTGCAAAACCAGATGGAGGAGACCACTGCTTTCCTTATTTGTCACACCAGCTTTAAAATCACTCCACTGGCTGCCAATTAGTTTCTGGGCAAAGTACAAAGTGTTGGTTATTACCTCTAAAGCCCTACATGGTTTGGGTCCAGGTTGTCTGCAGGATCACCTTCTCCCATACGATCCGCTCTGCATGCTCAGGTCCTCTGGGAAGAATTTATTACAGCCGGCCAAGACTAGGCTGTCAACTGTTACCCAGAGGGCCTTCTCTTCTGCTGCTCCCAGACTGTGGAACGACCTGCCGGGAGAGATCCACCAACTTACAAGAGCCTTTTCTCTCCGTGATCAGTTCAGTTCAGTTCTAGTTCTTACAGATCCGCTCAAGTAAATAACAGCTGGCATCTTATACATATATGAGTTACAGACTTGAGGGGCTTGAAATATTTCTGTGAAAAGTAGCATTACAACAAGGAATTAAAACCATGATTAAAAATTCCTAACAACATTAAACTCTAAAAAGAATCCTAAAAGTCAAAATCAGAAATGCCAGGTAAAAATATTGCACACCATACTGCCAGCCAGAGGAAAACAGATTTTAGCAGTCAGCAAAATGACAGTAAGAAGGGAGCAGGGTGGCTCTCCTAGAATGTGCATTCCACAAAGTGAATGCTACCACTGAGTGTATCCTACCCTTTTCCTCATCTGTATAGATCGGACTCATAGCAGAGCTTCTCTTGCTGAACTGTGAGAATCAGGAGGATCATATGGAAGTAAGCACCCCCTGAAACATGCAGGTTGTAGATAGCTTTAAAGCCAATTTCTATGGTTTTTTTTTTATTATTTTTGGGTCCCCTTCAAAACTTTTGAGTCCCCTGCCATCTCTTTTGTCCACCTCTTTGTGAAGACGAGTGTAGGATCTTTGCGCACGTATACAGCTCGTTGCTTGCTCTGTGTGTGTGTGTGTGTGTGTGTGTGTATGTGAAAGAGAGAGAGAGAGAGATCCTTCCCTGACCTGGTCCCCTCTAGGTGTGTTGGACTACAACTCCCCTAATCCCCAGCCAGCTAAGACTTGTACTCCAACACATCTGGAGTACAGCAGGTTGGAGAGGGCTAGTGAAAGGATCTCTGGAATGGGCCACTAACTCAAAACTGCCATTAAAAAAGGAAGACTATGGGAGAGTGTCTCATACTACTGTTTAAATTCGTGGCGATAAGGGAAGGAAGTAGGAGGAGAAGGAGTTGATGTGGCCAAAAGCTCCCCATACTCCCTGCCCCTCTGCAACAACATCCCTAGATATCATACCCAAACATTTGTTGCCAGATGAAAATGTCTCAATTTCTCAACCCTCCCCCAGGTGCCATGTGACTCCTCCCCCCCCCCCACATGGTTTTTAAAGTCTTTATCTTTAAAGTCGAAACCTGCATTTTGAATAGTGCCTGGAAGCAAATGGAAATACTTCTTCACAGAGCACATAGGGTAACTATGGAACACACTTCCATGAGATGTCATGATTGCCACCAGATTGGATGGCTTTAAAAGGGGATTGGGAAAATTCCTGGAGGAGAAGGCTATCAATGGCTACTAGTCCTGATGGCTCTATGCTACCTAAAAGTATCAGAGGCATTATTCCTATGTACACCAGTTGCCGGGGAACATGAGATGGTGTGCTGTATTCACATCCTGCTTGAGGGTTTCCCACAGGCAGCTGGTTGGCCACTATGTGAACAGGATGCTGGAGTTGATGGACGTTGTCTAATCCAGAACAGCTCTTTTGATGTTCTTGTGTTTATGTTCAGTTTTTGCCCCTCCCTTACTATAAAATTATTTTCAGTAGATGAAGCTACATGCTGAGTGACCTGTTGAGTTAGTACTTGCCAAATCCCAACCTCCATGCTGTTCTTGTGGTGTCTCTGCTTCCTTCCAACTTGCCTATTCCTGTGCACGTCTTTGCAAACAATAATAAATTCTTTGAAAACCTTAATTTAGGAAGCAGAATAAATTATGCAAACTAAGTGGATACATGCAAATTAGTTATCTTGCCTTGTTTGTTCAGGATGTTCCAGAGGCTGTTGACTGAGGATTGTAATCCTGAATCAACAAGCCCTGTTTTATGTAGATAAGGAGGTGTAGGGTGTTTCTGATACATTCCATCACTTTCTGTCTTGTGCTTTTCACCAGTCTCTTGTGCTTTTTGTATCTTATACACTTTGATACCAGCAATAACACCTCTGCTCTTGTTTACAGTGGGATGGGCAACTTCTCTATTCTTTGGGGGGCACTCAATTTCCCAAACAATGTGTTTTGCCAGAAGAGTTTTGCTGCACAATTTGACCCCCTTATGAGTCATCTGACTCTATATTAAAGTCAGCATCACCAGCAGTAGGGGATTTATGGGTATTGAACAGATGTACTTGGGCAGCATGGAGGTCATCAACTCATGAACAGGGACTAAGGAAAGAATAAATCCCCCTTAAGAGAATGTTTGGCTAGTGGTTCTATGCCTCTTTGGAATGCACATGAAGCAGCAACTCTGTAAAATATCTATATAATACACACAAGTAGCTTTCAGTCAAGGCAATGCAGCATCAAAGAATAATTTGAACAGTGATAGAGAGAATATTGTCAAAGACAACAATACCCAACATATGATGAAGAAAACTTTAGAATACTGAATTCCAGATACATAGAATATGGATAGCTGCCCTAATCCAAAGGTTGACAGGGGACAAGATGAGTATCTTGTGAGTCCACTACAGCATCTCAGCTCTGCTCCTATTCCCAGTGAAGCTCCCTATCCACTCTGAAAAGTGTATTTTTGTTATTGAATCTGGTAATCCAATAGCATATTTCACTTTTCATTTTTATTCCTTTTGCTTTTGTACAAGTTTATTTAGACCAGACACTGATCACATTAAAGTATAGAATATCTCTAGCTCTCACACTTTTTGAAATGAACTTTCTTTTACTTATGAGCGGAATTGTTGGCAATTTCCTTTACCCCACCTTGATTAAACTTTCATAGTGTGGAACAAAGGACACAAAGACGTTTTACAGTAGAACATGAACTTCTGTCTCACAGGCATTGCCTCTTTCTGCCACTTACTCCTCCACTCTGAGAACCAGCATGCTTTGCTCACTCTACACATAGAGCTTTCAGGGGCCAGATAAAATTGCTTCATGGGCCCATAGGCCACCTGTTGACCAAACTTCCATCGATCTTATGTTATTGATAATCTCAGGCTTAAAATATGGTCAGCACCCATGATCTACCAATGTACTTCCCCTTTCTTTCAGTTCTCTTCAGGCTGTGGTTCACATCTTGACATATAAACAAATCAGAGCTTTACATGAGAGTTGTGACGGTGTAAGCATAAAGATGTTTTGACAGCAGTGTTAAAGAAATGTTGTTGTTACTACAATAAGAATTAATTTTCAAATTCTGTTTGCAATATTATAGCCTATTGAACAAAGACTGCTGGCATAATGCAGTAGCTTAGTAGAGGTAATGCCCATTAGGCCATGAGTTCAACTGTCAGCCCTCCCCATACTAGAAAATGCCCAGAGAATAGTCTGATGTCGGATGATGGCTACGTTATTGAAGGTAGTTTGGCTCTGTGGGTTCATTGGAATGGAGACCACCTCTGCGAACCATATGTAAGTCCTTAGAGATTTTTAAAGAAACAGTGGGGTTTGGATAGAAATGAAATTAACAATTATTATTATGGATAATATTAATATGGATTTAAAAAAGTTGAGAACTTGATGGGGGGGGGCCCTCAGAATTTAATGGTAGGGCAAATGCTTGGTATATGCAAAAGGTCACCAGCATGCCCAGTTAAATATATCTCTAGCAAAGGCAGCGTCCTGTGTCCCTAGACACCCATGATTTATTTGTGCCATTTAAGTAGTGTTAAACTGACATTATTAAGCTCCTTCATTGCCTTAAGAGAATTTGAAAACTAAAGCTTGAAATCTAGTTAGTCAGAGATTTAAAATATGATATTGAATTGAATTTACACATGCCAATAGGCAACTGCCTTTTTTTTAAAAAAAAAAACTTGTACAGTTGACTATACTGTACGTATGATTACAGATATTTCTGGTGTTGTTTGACATGATCTACCTAGACTGGTAATTATTTGTAGTGAGCCTATCTACACTTTGAAAACGTTTTGAAAACTGTATATGGAGTGTGTCCTGGGCCCCAACAGTTGTCACTACTGTTATAAACTGTTTTAAACCGTATTAAAGCAGTAGTGTAGATAGACTCACAGTCTTTTGTATTTATCAGAGTTTACATTTTTAGCTAAATTTTATTTGTTCAAAAACATTTTGCGGCATAACTGTGTGTAACCTTTACATAATGGCTTCAGTTGTCTTTAAGGTTTAATACATTGCCAGTGAGGTAAGAATGCAATAAAAGAACAGCAAATGTCCATACTAAAAATCTTTGGACCAAACCAAGCATTAAAAAAAAACCCTCTCATGAACAAAGACATGGGTTATTAAGGGATTTGACATCAGTCATTACGATCTTATTTTAATTTAATCTGTGCTTCCTTTCTAGTGTTATATACTAATTGAAATGGCTCGGCTTGCCCATACGCAGGGAGTCATGCAAGAATAGCCCAGGGTTATAAAATTGGAATAAGTGATGCTAAGTGCAGCATTGCAATCGATAGGCTGCAGTGGGAATAACGTGAATAGATCTCGCTAAAGAGATTTAAATCGCTCTTAATCTGAATGAAGGTTAGAGCCACGGAAGAAGAATGAGTAAGGTGCTCGTAGCACAGAAGCTTAGCTAATGTGTATGAACCTTCTCAGAGCTATGACGGGCAGTTAGCTGTTGAACAGGGCTCTGCATACTTTCCTACAGAAAATATGTAAAGTGTGGATGGAAGAGCTGCACCTTTAAACACCTGTGTACGTTAGTGATGGATGAATTTCATTAAGTTCACCTTGGGTCACCTGACATCATGTGCGTGTTCATATAAATATGTATGCATGTCCAAGTGTCCTGATTGGGGGTGGATCCCTGGCTTGTATAAATTAACAACATGTATCTGTCTCTCACACCTCTGTTTTTCTTATTGGGAATACCAGTGTAACACTTTGTCTGGCAGAGACAAATATGATAGTCCCAAACTATGAAGCACTTCTCAAGACTCCTGCACATGTAGGGAGTTTGTAGCAAGCTTGCTCATCTACAAGCATTGCACATGCAAAGTTTCAGAGATCCATGTTAAAATGTAATACTTTCATTCTTGGGATTGTCTAAAAATATAGTTACACTAAATATACAGCAAAGCGTGGTTATTGCGTTCAGTATTTTGGAAGCAGGAACCTTTATGAAGGGATTAAGCAAGCTCAGTTTCAACCCCAAATATAACAGTTATAAATATTTGGTAATCTGGAATAGCTGGTCTGTAATGGAGGCCTTTTTAAGCCATTTAGGATTCTTTCTTTCTTTTAATTCTGCAGTGTGTTGTGCCACTTTTATCATAATTTTTGTACCAGAGGGCCAATTCATATTCTGTGTTCAGCCACTGGTAGGAACATTTAAGACCTTACATGAGTGAGCTTTAGCATGTAAAACTGAGGAAAGCACTCCTGCAATATGACAGAACAACTTCCATGTATTGGGGTGAGGGCACTTAGAAATGGTCTCCCCTGCTCATGCAAGTTGATAAGAGTTACTGCCTATGTAACTCTTATCAACTCTATGTAACTCAGTTCCCATCAGTCCCAATCACTATACCCAATGGTCCAGACTGGGAGTGGTAGTCCCAACCACGTGGAAGGCACCTACCCCTGGTGTAGGTTGTATTTTGCAGCTTCAAGGTCCCTGGGGTCGGTCACTTGAGCTCAAGACTTAAAAAGCTATACAGTGAAAAAAGCTGGTGTCTGAAATGCAACAGGTATTGCTTTTTTACTGCAAAGTGGCAGGAGGCCAATAGCATGGACAATTCAAAAGCGGCAAACTGACCGTCAGTTGCTGCAGCTGATGAAACAGATGCCTATCCCCTTTTTATGCTTTACAAGGGTTGTGAGATCTGGAGAATACACAGGCCTTGCTTCAGACCATAAGGTCCCTGATTCAACCTCGAAAGGCTATGAAAATAGCTTGCACGAGCTGTTAAGAGTTTGTATCAGTGGCCAAAATGTAACAGGTAGAATGGCCTTGAGTGAATACAAATTGATACAAGCAATTCTTACTGGAAAAAGCAATACCATAAGGTAATATTTAAATCCCATTCCTATGAGCTCTTGTGTGGTGATACTGTAATTTAATTGATCAGGAAATCCATTCCTTGAAACTTCATAGCATTTGCCATTATTATCTTCTAAATGGTCAATATTTGTGCTTTGTGACACTTTCCTCATTCAAATGCTTATATAAAAGCTGACCTGTGATTTCTGTTTTTGTAATCTGCCCAGATAACGTTTCCAGTTAAACGTATAGTAAATAGATATATGAATGTGGACGGAGCCCTCTCTTTCTTCATTATGCTACACAGTCTCACAGAACAGTGCTTGTACACAAGTATCTCCACTTAGCCTAGGCAACTGGGTACTGGCATTCTTTCTGTCTTTCTTTTTTTATGCTATGCTATAGGTCATTTCAGAACCTGGACGTAATAAACTTATGTGCCCCCACCACCGTGTGTATTACTTCAGTTGTGAGACACATAGATAACATTTCTCCCCACCCACCCCATCCTCCAACCGCCATTCCATGCTTTACAACTCCTTAGATTCCTGACACGTCAGAGCAAAAAACATGTGCTGATTTGCATCATCAACTTTCTTAAATCACGGCATAACAGCAATACACTGGAGTTTGCTTTTGCTGCCCTGATGTTAAATCTACTTATTTGGGAATAAGCACCATTTTGCTGTAGAAAAGGATAAAAAGAGCATCTGTACCTGCTCGACCGGCCACCCCCTGACTATTAGAAGGAAGAAAGGAAGGATGCTGGAGCAGGTAGTGTCAGCCCTTTCATAGCCATGCCAGCATGGGTGCTGAACCCTGGCCTGTTTGCCACTGCCCCATCACCTGTCACTCTAAGGCCTTTACCACACATACCATTCCCCCCCCCCCGGATTGCTTCTGTGGGTTCCCCCTCCGTTTCCTATGTGAATCTAGTGTTTTGAATCACACGTGGTCAGTTTTGCTCCAATACCTCAGCTCAGCCTGTTGAACTTGCCTGAAACGGACTTTGCCCGTTCAGGGTGAAATCAAAGCAGAAACTAAAAACGGAGCACTCAGGGCGTGAGAGCAGCAGGAGGGGAACGATGTCATGTGAACCCAGCGCTGAAGAAGTGGAGCAAAGCCGAGGTGGGCGTACTTAAAACCACCCATGTGATAACGGCCTGAGCTCAGGAGGCTCAGGACTTCAGCCCCAAGTGGCTGCAGTCTCAAAGCATTGTCTGGAAGCTCCTCAGCAGAGAAAAAAGGCAGCAGGACGAGGAGTAGAGAGGTTGGGTATTGGGACTTCAGGCAGCTACACAAGAAGTGAAATAATGATTTTTTTTTTCAGGGCAGCATTTTGTTCCGTACAAAACTGTCCACTTTGCTTCACTTATTTGATCCATCCTAAGCAGATAACATTGCATGGGGCTTATCATGTACTTTGGTTCTGTTTCTAAATTCTAAATTCAATTTACTTTAAACTGTTTTCGGAGCTGCTGGCTTGAAGTGTGCGGTTTCATAGTTTAGAAATTTTAGTTGAATGTTTTAGGTCTTCATGTTATTTTACAATGCTTTTATTATATATCACCTTGAAAGGAGACATAGAAATCCCTGACATAAATTTTAAAAATATATTTACTCAGACATGGAGGGCAGGTGTGTTCTGGCAACCACTGATGAAATTAAAACACAAAGGGGTTTCATTTTCTCCGTCCATGTTTTGGTGACTCAAGTGCTAAGGAATAAAACAAAATAAAAACACTGAGATGGCGGAACGTAGTGCTATAAGCTGGGCCGACCCTACCATTAGGCAGAGGGGCAACTGCCTCAGGTGACAGATACTGGGGGTAGGCAGCAGTGGCAACCCCCTGGCCATTCCAACTGAGCCTCCAACCATTTTCCTCTCTTGAAGGGCAAAGCTGTATGTGCCACCCGGCCTATCCTGCATCCTTTAAGCTAGTCTGCTGCTCTCAGGTATGTTGGAGGACACTATCTCATTGCCACTGTTAAAGTAAGATTCAGCAGGCAGTCCAACCAGCTTCAGAACACGGAATGGAGGGGGCGCCATCTTGTCCTTTGCCTCAGGCAGCAAAATGTCAGGCTGATCCTGGCTATAATGACACTTGTATCACAGAGCATATAGCCTGCATGCTTTTATTTGTGACCTCTTAGTCATGAATGCAAAAATACCACACAGCAATCATTGATCAGCATTGTCCTGCTTTTTTTGCCACTTGAAAGAGATTCACTTAAATTACTGCCAGAGAAACAACATCTAAAGTGATGCTTCAGAAAACATGGCTTATGTATTACATAGTGAGGTAGAATATTGTATTTTTCTTTGCAAGCCCTCTTATATCTCACAAATTATCAGTAAGTCAGATTTAAAAACCTCTGGCTTGACAGTGTTACTGTGTAATGGCTATTTGTGCTATGTGCATGAGGAAACTGGATAGCAGCTTAGAAGCTCAGTCTGGCTCTTAAAAAAAACACAACCCATCCCATTAGGCTAATTGCCCACTGGAAACCTCTACCTGTAGATTATACCTTTCTGTTATGTTCATCATCACCCCTGATTAGGGATGTGTATTGTATCGTTCCGATGTCTGATATGATAATGGCTTTATTGGACATCCAATTAACGATAACGATACAATACAAAACCCCTCCAAAATTATTGGATCCGATAATTTTTTGGTCCGATAATATCGGATTTTATCGGAATATCAGACCACCATTTAAATACGCCTATAACTTTTGTATTTTATAAGTTTGAGACTTGAAACTGGCCCATAGTGCTTATGGAATCTGGCTAGTCATGTGTGTTAAATTTCAGAACAATCCCTCCACCCCTGTATTTTATATGAAGTTTTGAAAGATCGTGCAACTTTTGACAGCTCTGAATAACAGCTAAAGCCACATGCATTCAGAGCTGTCAAAAGTTGCATGATCTTTCAAAACTTCATATAAAATACAGGGGTGGAGGGATTGTTCTGAAATTTAACATACATATCTAGCCAGATTTCATAAGCACTGTGGGCCAATTTCAAGTCTCAAACTTATAAAATGCAAAAGTTATAAAAAAAAAGTTATAGGCCATAGTGCCAAAGACTTGAAGAACTTAATAAATGGATGTAATTTTTTTATTTTAAAAGATAGAGACATGAAACTTTTTGGACTTTGCAGATAGGATGTTGCTAGTCCTGGTTGCTAGTCCTGGCTCCCCAAGTTTCATGTCCCTATCTTTTAAAATAAAAAAGTTATAGGGGGTCCCCCAAAAGCTCCACCCCCCGCTGTAACAGTGTTACAGTGCAGACTGATTGTTGGCAATCATGTGTGCAAAATATCAGAACAATCCCTCCACCCCTGTATTTTATATGAATTTTTGCAAAATTGTGCAACTTTTGATAGCTCTGAATGACAGCTAAAGCCACATGGATCCAGAGCTGTCAAAAGTTGCACGATATTTCAAAATATAGTCAACTCAGCGCTGATCCTAATCCACACCACAGTTGATTATTTATTACCATGTTGTGTGGGGAGTATCCCCTAAATGAACAACTGTAAAGTTGATTATTACCCCACCATTGACTATCGTGTTGTCTGAATTCAGCCAGTGTCTTTACATGAGCGTTGTCCAACCTTATGATAAAACATACGCAGGATGCCAGGGATATTTCACCAATAACGTGTAACAATTTATTGAGTTTCATTAGGGGTGGCACCTGGCAGGTCTTCGTTTAACCTCAGCACAGCAGTCTGTTCTTGATGCAGAAAGTTGGAGATAATTATTCATTATAATGAGAATGGATTATATCCCAAACGTGGATGTAATCAGTGTGAAGGAATGAAACTTTTCAGCCATTTTGATTTTGGTTTTGGTAGTAAAATGGAAACTGAAACTTAACGTATAAAAGGAAATCTAGTTTCCATAAGAAATAGTAACAAAACTCTATTGCCTTATTTGATTGCCAAGAGGTTGGGAGAAGGAATTAAAATAGTGTTTATAAGTATATAGTGTATACCACATGTTGGGATCCTGTTTTGTGTCATTGGATAATGAAGAAATAGCTAAAATTAGAAGAATGAAAAGTGCTGCAGAAAAACCAGATGCTAGAGACAAAAGAAACTGAGCTGGAATCAAGTAGGCTGAAAACTGCGCTGCCCGTGGACGAGAGTGAGTTGCAATTAAATTATTGCCTGGTCTTAGTATAAGTAAGTAAATACTCTAGACTAGGTTTAGATAGATACATTTCCCATGCTGTTTTTGTTGCATTCTTGCATTAACAATTTCGAGGTTCCAAATCGCAGCAAAGCAATAGCTAAATCTTATTTATTACCTATTTACATTATTAAGGAGTTATTATTAGAGTAAGAGGAAATATTATGACTGCTAGTGCTGCCCTATCACCTCCTACTTAGAAGGTCACACAGCATTAGATTTAGGCACAACATGATAGTGTCCTCAATTTTCATATGCTAATTCCTCTTATGATTGTAAAATCTGCTCTCACCGCCAACCCCCAGGCATGTCATCACAATAGCTGTTCAATTTCTGCTTTCTAAAACCTATAGTAAAATCTAAATATGGAGTTGGTTTAACTTTGATCTGATGCCTTGATTTTCACCCATTGCCTAGTACAGTGAGTTAGGTGGCTCAGTAAGTAAATTACAAAGGTTAAGACCACAATCCTAAGGGATTGCCACTAGATAGACAGACTGTATCTTATGCCCAGGTGGCAGGAGCCAGGCAGGCAGGAAGCGGATGGAGGTGAGAACATTCCCCCATTCTTTCTTTTCTTTACTTCCCCACCTTCCTGAGGAGCTTCCATGGGGAATTATGAAGAGTCCCCCATCAACAGGCAGAGAAAATTGAAAGAGAATGCCTTCTTTATAGTTTGAGAGCAGATGATAGCCACACCTTGCTGAAGCAAAGCAGGTTTGCGTCGGTCAGTGCTTGGATGGGAACCCCATGTATATCATCTTAAGTTCTACGATGGAAGAAAGTGAGATATATATTGCCTAATAATAATAATAATAATAATAATAATGGCTAACGTTCCCTACTCATTCCCCTCCTGACTCTTAGTAAAAACTAGTCACTAAGGAGAGCTCTAAATGGAGATAATCAAACCAGCCATCTGCTCCCCCTCTTCACTGCCTGATTTCCCTCCAGAAATGTCTGCATATTAGTAGGGGAGCCTTCAGAATTCTCCACAGACAGACCAGGGGTGCTCTCACGTGGTGAGCATGGTGTGTAGGCCAGTTAAAAGCTGAAGAGGACATCTTTCTTTTAATATAGGAGCAGGGCTGCCAAAATATAGCTTGTTTCTGGTTTCCTTCAAATGACACCTCAAGAACTCTATAAATATTTCAATTAAAATTGTCTAACAAAACTGTACCAACGCTGACTGCTTTGAGCTGTCTTGTGTGCAACTGCCACCACTGTAACACACTTGCAACGCAACGGCATCACGTTCTGATAGCACAGCAGTTGGTGCATCCCATCTTAAGCACATACGTACCTGCTGGCTCAGCAAATCTAGAGTAGCATGGGTGTGAGGAAAGTGGTGAGCTGTACAGGCCTCTTGAGGTCACCAATACATATGTCACACTTTTGAGGCAGCCTTTCTGTATTTTTAGGCTGAACGTGACTACCTCCCTTTTAAGCTCCTGCTCTTTGCGTACATTCTGCAATATTTTCTAATCTTTACAGAAATCGGAATAATGCTGTTGTTTTCTGACAAGCATGTCATTTGTTTTACCGGTCTGCAGTTGATTAATTTGCAAATGATATTCCAATAAAGTACTTAGAAGTAGATAATTACAATTATATTAACAGTTACCGGAGAAGCAGATGGTATTCTGAGAAGCTGCCATGTAGAATTAGTGCTGATGCTCCGCTGTAATGTACCATATACGCTGGCAACCCACAAACAACGATCTAAAATCCTGCTGATATTCCAGATTGTAAGAAAACTGTGCTATTTTGTTTCACATTCAGTTCTTATCTGGGCTGCTGTGTGCCTTTTCCAGTGCTCAGCAAGTTGATCCTTAAAAAAAAGAAAAAAAAAGAAAAAAAAGGCTGGTATTACAACGCTCCAGTTCAGTACTTCGCAGTTCGTAAAGCATGCTTTTTACGTGTTGGTTGCCATTTCAGCACCAGTTCCTGTCATATAGACATGGCCATTTAAAGCCACTTCACACTTTACGCAAAGAGAAACCTGTGTTGGCCATACAATATACATTCAACAGGGAGGTGCAGTCAGTCACAGCTTTCTGACAAGGGTATTCGTATCAGGTGTCGTAGGAAGTTGAAACTGCGCATTAAGTGGAATTCTGTTATTTTTCCTTCTACTTTTTAAAACCCAGAGCAATCTATGTAAGAGTGGAGAGAGAATGCCTGGAGAAAGCCTACATTGACTAGGGTGATCAGATAAAATCCAGGTCAGGGCTCACGTAACTTTAACAGTTGTAGAGAAAAGGAAATTTCAGCCAGTGTCATTTGTATGCAATTAGTTCCTGGTGAAATTCCCTCTTCATCACAACAGTTAAAGTTGCAGGGGCCCTGCCCTGTTTTGTATCTGGTCACTCTAATATAGTGCCTGCAACTTTAACTGTTGTGATGAAGAGGGAATTTCACCAGGAACTAATTGCATACAAATGACACTGGCTGAAATTCCCTTTTCTCTGCAACTGTTAAAGTTACATGAGCCCTGACCTGGATTTTATCTGGTCACCCTAACATTGACTATTTTCTCACCAGGCCATCTTAAGTTTCTTTTTCACCGCAAATGTGTAGAAATGGACTGCATGTATCTTTCCCTCTAGTGTGTAGTCCAGCATCTCCAGACCCAGGCCCTACCTGTCACGGTGGTGGTGGTGTGTGTTTTTGTACTGTAAAATCAAAAGTGTGGGGTTTGGGGGTAGTATTGGGAATAGCAGTCCGCCAAGGTTGGGAGGAAACACCAAGGTAGGGATATTTGGAAACTCCATTACCAGTTCTCTGACACCATGGTGTAGTTCATTATAGGATCTTCATTATTCCTAATCCCGTTTGTGACATCTGCTCTTTCTCTCTGCCACCCACTGGCCCAAGTCAACCTCCATATTTCATTGTGCTGTCTGGAAAAAAGGGGGAAACATTTTAATGCTTCTTTCTATATGGCAAGTGAGAGGCCATGATGACATTGCAGTTTTGTCTGCCTGCATCTACCCATCAATAATACTTTGCTCCAAGTAGTAAGACAAAAAAGGCCAGAAGATCAGTAAGAGGGTTGTGTTTGTGCCCCAGATCAGTTGTGTCTCTGTCGCACTGGAGCAGAATGGAATGTTTATGCAGAAGGGATTTGGCATACTTTTTAAACAATGGGGCATTTGTGTAAGATAAAGGAAACATCTAAAGTTGCACAGTGTTTACATGTTAAAATATATAGAATGCTTTTTGAAGGGGCACTTTTATGTAATAATATACAGGGAGCACCTTTAAAGCTCTTTTAGATCTGACAAAGGTTACAGAAAAAAACGGACTGAGCACAGCAAATGCTCAAATCATGCGAGACGGACAAAATTCTCAGAAAAGCAATAACTTGAGATATTTGCTCTGAGTTACACCACAATATTAGGCGTGGATTTGCTTATACAGTTTTGTAAGTATGTGTATCAATTTCACCATCACCCCTTATTCAGGAGCTAGTTTTCAGGAAGCACAAGGTGTTGTATAGCAGGCTTCAGATCTAAGCCAATGAAGAGTTTTAAATAACATCTCTTCATTCATTTTAAATTGAGAACTTTCAGTACCTTTCACTGTTAGTTATTGCTTTCCTTCATTTTCCTTGCGTTAACATCATCATCCCACTAAGAAAAATGCATATGGTGAACAAAAGAACCTTTTTCATGAATCTTTAAAACATGTTATTGGAATTCCGCTGTGCTATGAATCTTTTGAGCTTAATTCTTTTATTTTAATGGCAGGGGAATCCGGAAATCAAGCTGCCTCTGTGCAAACTTTTCTAGTGTGGTGTGTTTAGAACGCATTACAGGACCAGTGGGACCTTTTCTCATGCAAATAAAATTGAAATAAACATCCTCTGGATTGGTTCTTCTGGGTTTTACTCTTTGGTGAATAAATAACACTCTAAAAAAAGCAGCTATTAAAAGAATTATTAGAAATGCCTTGGAAATTCTCTTTTGGAATACGAGACATTGCATTTGCTGTTTCCTAAGATCCTGATCCAGATAGGTTCATGTGTCCCAAAAGTGCTGCACGTGAATAATTATTTGCACGGACATTGCCTGCTGGAGCGAGATGAAACAATAGGGGCCCATGTACATCTTTCTTAAGCATGCCCACTTATGCATTATCCTCCCCCCCAAAGAAAGAGAACAAAAGAGGTCTCATGTTTGCATAAAGTGTGTATGAGTTAAACTATGGAGGTACATTTAGAAAGAATGACTATAATTTCAAAAGCAATACAATACATCTCCTTATAATGGTGGAGAAGATTGCGGTCAGGTGGCATGTGTCCCTGCCTACTCAGTCTGCAGTCCAAGTGCTAACTGTTGATGGGCAGCTTCAAGGCAACTGGCCTCTTTTCTTATGGTTCTTTACCTTTAAGCTGGACTTGGACTGGACTACAAGCATTCAGTGGAGGAAGGCTGTCCTCTGTAAAATAGGACACATGGCCATCCTACTGCGAATGTTGTGGCTGTGTTGACCTCTGTGGTTGACTAGTTGCTCTGACCTCTGCAGTCTTGGAGTGCACTACGGCTCTTCCTGCAAAGGATGCCTTCAAAGAGAAGATGGTCTTCTCTGACAGCCCTTTAAACAGATGACTGTCCTCTGTAAAATAAGACACATGGCCACCCGAAATTCTTGTTGCCTAGCGACAGCTATTCATATCTGACTGTGATCTGAATAATCATATGAGATCAGAAGAAGGTAGCCCAGCTAAATGTTACGTGTTTCTTCACATGCAAGCCCTTGTGTTTTTAGAGATGGAACACTGGATCTATTCCTCCACCTGAACTGGTCCTCTGTGTGCAGTGGGATTCTGTATCAAGTTGCATGGATGGAGGGCAGATCTGTCCCCTTTAGCTACATGCATCTATATGTTGTGCGGATTTAGGAATATAAGAAGAGCCATGCTGGATCTGACCAAGGGTCCATCTAGCCCAGCACTCTGCTCACGCAGTGGCCAACCAGCTGTCGACCAGGGACCAACAAAGCAGGACATGGTGCAACAGCACCCTCCCACCCATGCTCCCCAGCAACTGGTGTGCACAGGCCCACTGCCTCCTTCACATGGCCACTGTTCAAATGTATTAAGCAGTTAAACTGCTCATAAACATTTTAAGGTAGCTATATTCGTGAAGATGATTTTAATTGTGATATAATGCTATGCGGTGCTTTACAGAATAAACTTAAAAATAAAACGTCCCTGCCCCAGGAAACTTACAGAATAATCTTTGATGGTTGGTTGGGTGAATACTATGGAGAGGAGGAAAGGCTGACATAAGGGAAATGAGGTAGTTGTGGGTTGTAGCCAACAGAGGCTTTGCTGCTCTGGAAAACAGTTTTGCTTGCACAAGGCAGGATGCCCCATATTCACCACAGCCTGCCTGATGTGCCCCTCCAAAAGCTGCCCTTGAGAGTTGGGAGGAAGCATGTTGATAGTTTGGTGTTTTTGCTCCGCTCCTTTTGGCTTTGGCGCTGCCCACCACTGGAATGTGGACCCTAAGAGCCAGGGCCGTGCAGAGCTGGTCATATGCCCAGGGCATATGGGAAGTGTATGTGCTCCCCCCCCCCCCCATTTCAAACTGCTCAGTAAGTATTTTTGTAATCAGTGGCACTGATTCAGCGCTAAATACATATACAAACTAGAATGATTTCTGAAGAACGTAAAGGGAAGCACTTTTATTCAAGATGTAAGACGTAACTTCTTCACATTCAGAAATGGTTTACATGCTTTTCTTTGGGCAGATTCATCAATAACAACAGAAAAATCAAGCCACTTTGCCTTCTCACTGTTAATGTGACATCTTCACCCTCACGGTATCATCATCATTGTTATCATTAATAACTATCATCATCATTACCTCACCCTCCACTCCAGAGATTATATGCCACGGAGAAGATTGAGGAAAGAGACACAGTAAGGACAACCATCACAATTTAGGCACATATATCCCTGCCCCATATGCGGCATATGGCCCTCTGGAGCTTGTAGTCTGACTGTGGTATTCACGATGGATGGCTTCTGCGTTGTTTCTGCAAGGCGGGCTCCTCGCTTCTCAATGGGCTGCTTACGCTACGGAAGCAGTAGTGTAAGCTGGGGGGGGACCTCATCATCGGAGTGCCCCCTCAAAATTGTGGGCCCTGGGCCAACTACCCCCACTGGCTGCCCCCTTCCCTGCCCTGCTAAGAGCTTCTCCGAAACAGAGGTTCCACACCTCTGCGCTAGTGCAAAGCCAGCATTAGATACAACCCAATGTAAAGCCATTTTTTTTTTTGTTGGGGAAGAAGAAACCAAAGATTGTCCATCCTTCCCCCCCTTGTTGTACATTTTTGCTCTAAAATAATTCTCCAGGAGATTTTCAGAAACTAAACAATATTGAGCAAAATTATGAGAGATCTCACTGTTTCAAGAAGCTGATATTTGAATTCTTTACTTTCACATATGCTTTTCCTTTAATATCTTGACCATGAGTTTGTGATCCAATTTGTATTTTTGGAAAATCCTGCTGTAAGCAAGGCTGTAGTTATCTGCTGAAGTTCTTAGCCACACATTGCTCCAGCTGTTTTGCGATGATAGCTGACTTTTGATGCATCATACAAGTATGTAGATCGTTGCTAATTTTATCTCCATGTGGTTTGTGAGGCTGTTGGTAGCTGTAAAAACAGTTGATAGCTTGAACATTCTGCTTGTTCATTTTCTCTTGTAGCAAATGCAGTTCCACCTGTTGTTTCTCCTGGTTGTATTGATACGTGTAACAAATAACCCAATGTAGCAAGAACAGAAAGCACAGTTAAAGGTTTATTAGACTGATAACACAATTTATACATAGGGATGTTTGCTTGTGTGTGGATGCTTGTGGGGGTGGGACAGACACCAAAAGATTAATTGCATGGGGCCAAACATAGTCACTCTGTAGCTTTCTGAAATGCCCCTTCTCCTGCATTGTATTTTGTTTCATGACTTTCACAGGAAAAACAACACTTCAGGCACCGAGATCGGCATGAGGAAGCAGGATTCCATGAGTACAGCCTCATTGCAATGTTCTTTTGATTTCTATTGAACTGTCTGGTTGCAGCTTTGGATGAGGGTTTGTATCCCCATCCTGGGTCACTATTTGTTGGGTGCGGGCCGGATTGCAGCCTAGATGTGGAATGCTTAGCATTTATTTTCGGGGTGAATGTTAAGGTAATTTTCACATGCGTCCCAGAAATGACACGGGGCATCAAATGGATGTGGCTGGTACATAGTATGATAAAGGTGGTGTGAGATAGTGATTTCTAATGTGCTTTCTAGTGATGCCACCTTGTTTATTCTCCAGGGTACAGAATCCTGTTCTCGCTCCTAGCCCTGATGCATTTAATGGGAAGGCTTTCAAATATGTGTATTTGGATGTGTGTGTGTGTTATCATCCTTTGCGGGTATCCCAGTATACCTTTTGCCCCAATACTATTCTGTAATGCTATATCCCATAGACAGTTTCTATGTAACAAGATTATTTCGTCGTGTGCTCTGAAAATCCAGCAAACCTTGCAAAACCATCTGATCCTTAGCACCGTCGTTCCTCCAGGGATTTTACAAAAACTCCTCTCTTCATTGTACCTCTACAAGAGACTAGTTCAGTCTCCAAAGGATTTAGGCTGAAAATGGGCCTGCTGAGAATAGAAAGCGCAGCAGAGAAATGTCTTGTTCTCTGTGATGTTTAGTTTAGAAATCTTCACTTCAAAAGCACCAGATTCTTCACAGTCTTCTCCATAATTGGCACTGAATGGTGTCAGTAAAACAAGTAGAACAATAAAGAGGAAATGTCTGGTGTGGGTCTCTAGAATCAAAATCTCTAGATGCCACTATGAAAACAAATTCAGATTCTGAAATCAGGCAAATGATGGAACTGGAGAGGAAGGGCATGCATTTATTTCCTTTATACCAGGGAGTTGTCTTGATGAGGGGAAAGCCCTGGGTTGGATCCGCAGTAATGCTAGGTAATTTATATGACACAGCAGCCATCACGGAGCCATCCCAGGGCATTCCCCTGAACCTCCGATTTTAAAAAATCTGGGACTTACCCCAACTTTTTCCTGTGAGCAAGATGCAGACGTGCATTTGCTGTCTGTTGCCTTGCTCTGGTGTTGCGTCGGAGGAGTGTCCCAGCCAATAGCGCCCCCTGATTGGTTGCCATTGGCGGACAGAAGGAGGGGAAGGAGGGGGCAGACCAGCAAGCTGAATGGCTGCTAGAATGCCTCTGTGCTTCTCTGGCATGGCAGAAGGACGCCCACTCCGGAGAAGTGCATAAATGTAAAAAAAGGTAAAAATAAGGTTTTTTTAAAAAATGTGGAATGATGCCTCTATGCCTCTCCAGCATAGCATAAGGACACCCATGCTGGAGAAGCGCATAAATGCAAAAAAGTATTTTTTAAAAAAGAAAAGTGGGAGACGCATGGACGCTGCAGGCAGGGGCTTTGTTGCATTTCAGGCCATCGTGCAGCAACTTATGAGCCTGTTGCAGCTGCTGATTCCTCACCTCCCTTTGCCTCACTGAGCTCCCTTCCTGGCACTAGTATCACCTTTCCCGACACATCTGCTCTGCGCCACTTCTCCTCCTCCTGCCCAGATCCTGCATTCCCTTTCTTCCGTTGCCAGTTCATCTCCAATTTAAAATAACTGAGTCAAACTACATCTTAACTCTGTGGCATGTAGCTGATCCTGATCCTTTCCTTTCATTTCTGCTTCCCGATATTCCACCCACTATTCTTTCATTGCGTGATTCCTGGTTCGAGTTGCCACTACGTTGTGAAACGTTTTTGTACCTCTTCACGCCAATTGGTGTGCCGTCCTTCCCTCAACCACCCCTACCACACGCGTCCCTTTATGAAACCATGAAATAAGCATTTTTTTAAAAAAAAAAATCATGAAAGCCCTACTGCCGGGTCTCGCTTTAGAAATGCTTTTTATTTTCTTTCTTTCTTTAAAAAATATATATATATATATATTTTAAAGTGTACAACCTGAGCGCAGCAGTAGCAGCCCAATACTCACTTTTATGGCTTCCTCTGCGCAATTCTGGCTGGGAAATGCAGTTAGTGCAGTGATAGGTCAAACAGGTGTTTTAGAAGGCTGGCTGAGTTGCAGTAGCTTCTGCACTCCCGGTAAACTTTGCAACAGCCTTATCTCTTTCTGTGTCGAAAAAAAGGTGGAGTTATCCTGTCAGGTTCACTGCCAGACAACAAGGGGCTGAGGTACAGGCCAAGCAGAGAGAGAGAGAGAGAGAGAGAGAGAGAGAGAGAGAGAGCTATAGCTTACATCCCTTGCCCGATAGTCCCTTATCTCTCCACTAGCTCCTTCACAGCTGGCTAACCATTTCCACTGATCGGTGCGCTTGTTCTGATGTCCTCTCAAGCCTTCTGTACATTTCCTGACTTTGCGGATCATCTGTTTATCTATCTGTCTCCATCGGTGTATGTGGCACATTATATGCAAACATAAGAAAAAGGAGGCAGGATCCTGCTCCAAAGAAGCCTGCATTCTAATGTTTTTGCAAAGAGAGGGAGAGCAGAGGCAAGGCTAACAGAGAGGAATGGGAGCTGCTAGGGTAATGTGTGATGAACTTGAGCATGCGGCGCTGCACATATTCATTTCTGTTTGGGGAGGGTGATGGTTAAGGGATTAAACCACAAGGGTGCATGGGAAACATGGGTTTCGAAGAAAGCTATTCTCTTTTTGGCATCTGACATGTATAGGTTAATTTCCCTTCCTTGGCAAGGGTTTGTGTGTGCATGCCTGGAAACATGCAAAACACATATCCCTGCTATATGCTCTGTCCCTGGCTGGAAGAAGTAAATAAAGTGAAAATAAAATAGATAAAGAGAACAGATGTTCCTCTTGCAACCCATATGCGCTGTACACAATAGTAATAAAGAAATATATTCACTGTTGTTCTCACTGGTGCTAAATTTCCTCCAGTGGGGCATTGTGCTGTAATAATAAAAAAAACACGTTTTCCGAAGCAAGGGAGCCCAAGATTGACATTGGCAGTAAGTCACTGCTTCCAAATGCCATCAAGCGGAATGTCAAAGATAACTGGGAGCCTCCCTAGGATGGCTGACTCTGCACGTAAACTGTAGCCAGGTGGAACCTATATGCCATTCATCTTCATTTTCTTTTTCTGTTAAAGCATTTGTATTAATGGCAACGAGCTCATTCATTGTACGGAATTATTTTACATAAACAGAGTACAGAAAACCTTTCTGAATTTTACTGTATTTCCTTTCTTACTTCTTTGGTGTAATGGGCAAATGTTATATATTTAATCTCTGCTTTTTGTGTTCACTAGTATTGACATTTTCATTATTTTCTTATACTCACTTGTCATATCTCCACGTTGGAGTGTGTGTTTGTGTATGCGTGTATCTACTATTTTGATCTTATGCTCTTTATACTTTGGATATTTAGAAGCTAGTCTATACAATCACATAATCATTGCGACATTAAGTTGTGACATGCATGTGTGAATGACGCTGGCTCTCCACATGCTGTAGAAAGGGATGGCGTATACCACTTCAGACCGTTTGCCATGTTCTTTAACACTTGACTCACATAAAAAGTTTCCTGCAAGTATCAAAGTAAAACAGCACAGAGAGACAGCGACAGAGACAGCACTGGAGATAGAACGTTTCTCCCTGATATGCTAGCTTTGTTCTTGTAGGGAGTTTACATGGGAGAACATGTAAAAATGACACCCCCTATCTTAGGGTGACCAGATTTAAAAAATCAAAATCCCGGTCCCCCCCTGCCCCCCCAAAAACAACCCCCCCCAAAAAACAAGCCTGGACCTACCGCCGGGTTCCTCCGCCGCCTGCGCGGGGTCCTCCGTTGCCGCCCGCGCGGCCGCGCCGGGTCCTCCGCTGGCCGCGCGGTATCCTCTGTCGCAGCCCGCGCGGAAGAGGCGGGAGAGGGCCGGATCCGGAAGTGACGTAGCCGGCCCTCTCCTGCCTCTTCCGTGCAGCCTCTGGCCTCCTGGGGCTCAATCGCGATGGCGATGACCCCTGAGGAGCCCGGACGCCCGCACCCGCCTCTTCCGCGCGGGCGTGGGCGTCCGGGCTCCTCAGGGGTCATCGCCATCGCGATTGAGCCCCAAGGAGGCCAGAGGCCCTGCGGAAGAGGCGGGAGAGGGCCAGTTACGTCACTTCCGGATCCGGCCCTCTCCCGCCTTTTCCGCACTGCCCTGGCCTTACGAGCCCGGCAGCGAAGGCGGCGGAGGAGCCCGGGAAGCGGCTGCCCCAGCAGGTAAGTGCCCCCCTTCGTGCTTACCTGCAGGGGTGTCCGCTTCCCGGGCTCCCCCACCGCCACCGCCACCGGGTCTCGCTGCCACCGCTGCGTGACCCTCCGCCACCCCGGTTTTCCCCCGGTTGGCCCGGTTGGCCCCTGGATTCCCGGTTAGGACTGGGAAATCCCGAGCCACCTGGTCAGCCTACGCCTATCTGTTGCCAGAAATAGTGCAGTCCATTCTGTCATCTTGTTATTTTGCACATGTAGACCAAGCCCAAACAGTCACAAATCAAATACGACAGCTAGGACTTTTAGATCATCATCTGTCACCAAGTCACAGGTCTTAATGGCACTGGTTCACACATTTAGCTTGAGTGTTGAGTAATCAAGTGATTTTTGTGCCTTTAAGAATTGGTTCATGCTGCGTGTCTGTGGTTTTGATGCAGGAGTTGGTCATCCCTCTTTGACTGCCTTCCTGTTGACTGATTCTCATGAAGAAACTTCATTGGAAAGCTCTTGATAGTGCATGAATAACAACACATTTCACTATCATTCAAAATTGGTAGTTTATTTATGTCCATAAAGCTTTTTAATTTTTTTTTTAAGAATTAGGCTATCTGCTGTAACAATGTACTATAAAATTATTTTTAATACCAAAATAGTCAATTAAACAAACACAATTAAATGCAAATTGGAGAAATATGAAATATGAACACCTTTATAAACAAAGGAGCAGGCCAAAGTACAATGATATGCCAGTAACACACAGCCTGTAAACAAATCATGAAGGGACTAAGAGACACCTACAGTTAAAAGTAACCCAGTCAAAGTTTAGTCATTGCTCAGAAAGGATGTCTCTAGCTGTTAAATTTAACAAAAGATCATTTATTTATTCCATGCATTACTAACACACCTTGACATCAAACACTTACTGGTAACAGGTACTGGCAGGCTAACCGCAAGTCTATGTGCTCCTCATGCCACCACAATAAATCTACCCCTCCAGCACCTAGAGAAGAAGCTTTGCCTCCCCCCCCCGGATGCTGCCACACCTACCTCAAGAAACCTGCATATGCAGGCAAGCTGTCGGCCTTTTGAAGACAGCAAAGCTCTGGCAGGCCTTCCAACGGTCAGAATCTCAAACCAGCGCAGGTGGAGGAGGCAGACTCTGCCTATTGGCATGCATCCTGCGATCAGTATCGACAGGTTAGATATCAGCAAGGTTTCAAGATTCGCAAACACGGCAATGCCTTGGTTTTAATGGCGAATTGTCCACTCTTAGCTGCCATGGTGGAAAAGTTTCACTACCACCGCTCATGGTTCTGCATTTCATCCGCAACATTACCACCAACAGCTCCGCCCTTGGCAAGCAATTCCTGAAGTGCAACGTTCACAAGTACAAAGTGCTCCAGGCTTTGCTTCCTTCTATGCACCACTCAAAATAGCACAGCCACAAGGTCCCAGTCCATTTGCGGTCAAGGTGCAAAGTTCATTTGATGGGCACTTTGCAGTCAGATGAGCTATGACCTGCTAGACAGTCTTGACAATGAGGAGGCGACTATGGCTCGCCTTGGGTGAACAGAGAACAGCACACTGTACCGCACCTTGCTGGATTCACTCAGTAACCTGTGTCTTAATGTTAAGCCATATGCTAATGGGTACAGCATTTCAGTGAAATCCTTGAGTACGAGAACACTGCTGCACTTTAATGGACGTGGCCCTGTGCTTCCATCGCAACCACAGAATGATGAACACTATAGCTGTGGATGCTATAATGTTCTCGGTGTCTCTGAAATTGCTGCTGTGTTTGTTACCTCAGCTTTCCACCAGCTCATCGTTGCCTGATAGTATATCCTAAAGGTGGGCTGTGCCATCAGATCTCCTATTACGTGGAGAGTCATGGCAGTCTTTTGGTTTGCCTGTTGCTGTACTTTCAATGGGGTCCTAGCATGGCGGATGTTGCAGCCAGGCAAACTAAGATGGCGTCTATCTGCCTACAACCTGTCTTCTGCCATGGACAACAATACGTTGCTATGAGTCATGCACGCTCATTGGCAAACCTCATGATTCATGTTGTAGAAAGACAAGAACAAGGATGTTACAGTGACCGCCCTGGAGTTTACACCAAGAACAATCTACTTAAGGAAGTTTTGTAAAGATAAAAGACATGACACTTTGAATGCTTCAATAAACACAGTTAGTTAAGTTAAACCTTTAGTTAGATTTGTTCTTTTCTCTGTGAACTGTGATTGCCAGTAACCAACTTGTTTTTAATACTTTTATTTTGATGCCCTATTCTGATAAATTGCATTTTATAGAGGCATGAAAGAGAGAGAAAGAGCTACTTACATAGCATAATTTTTGAAATATATGATTGTAGTCTTGAAAGTCACACCTGCTTCTGAAGATGCAGGAAAACAAAATGGCATGCCAGTGTCTGCGGCCTCAGAAACACAATACATATGAGGGAAGACCTGAGATGCTGTCATCAATGACAGTTCTAGGAACATATATGTTAGCAGAATAGGATCAGTGAGGCAATTCCACCATGTTTGCACATTATACCACTTACAAACTCTGTTCTCCCTCAGCTATTTCCAGACTCAATCGATCTCTCAGGAAGAAGGGGATTAAGTGAGGAACGGAGATTCTCCATAGGAGACAAGATGATATCAATCTTGCTTGAAAGAGTTTCTTGTTCCCTTGGATTTCAACTTTCCTCTCCAGAAACTGAAGCAAATGTCAAGGAGGATTTCTCAGAGGTAGATCTGGGAAATTAGGGGAAGCTGCTCAAAGTGGGTGGTAAGAGGAGGCTTATAACTTGGCCAGTAAAGGAGCACAAGAGTTGCTGATGGGGGTGCTAATTAAATGGAGGTGCTAATTTTCATCTAACCTTATATATCTGCTGACCCTGGCTCTTGAGGACAAGGCAAGTTGAGTATCTCAGTGGGATTCCAAGAAACCAAGAAATAGAAAGTATCAGACAAACAAGAGCAGCCAGGAGGCCTAAACAGCAATCGCACCCACCCCCACATTTGAGTAGGGTGACCATATGAACAGGGCTCCTGTATCTCTAACAGTTGCATAGAAAAGGGACTTTCAGCAGGTATCATTTGTATGCATGCAGCACTTAGTGAAATTCCCTGTTCATCACAACAGTTAAGTTGTAGGAGCCCTGCCCTCTTTTGTATCTGGTCAAGAAACTGGGAGTTCTCCTGCAAAGCTTTCCTGGATTTTCCAGGAAGGTTGTTAAATAGCCAATCAGGTTGCAACTGGTCACCATGCAAGTAATGTGACTCAGGTGGTATAACAAACAGGCCCAGAAAAGGCTAGCCGGAAAGCTTGATTCTGATAGTACCCAAGTCCTTGTGTTCCGTTACAGCAACTGTGAACATCAGGAATAAAAACACCACCTTTATTTCTTGATTACTCACATGTTTATATGATCATTTCAGGCCTGGAAAAGTATCAAGGGTGCATAATAAAAAAAGACCTACAAAAGGTAGGTTAGAGTCTGCTAATTGATGTGCTAATTTAATCAATCATATGAGGAAATGAGGGCTGAGGGCTGAAAGGATGTGTATCTCTGTAAACAATTATTTATGCTAAATAGAAAGGTTACCTTTCAGAACACAGGGAAAGAATGACAAATTCAATACAATGAGAAATGTGGAGGAGAGATCTATACCAGCAATAACCATATTCAGGTCTGACATGCAAGGAGCTTCCCATTCATCCAGCCCATCTGCATTGAATTTATCATCACCAGAGCAGCTGGAAAATGGAGGTCAAACTTCATTTTGGCCTGCAACTTGATAAAAATGACCTGCAAAATGTAGCTGACAGCTTGTTATTTTTATGCATTAGAAAATAGCAAAGATCAGGTGCCATTCTCGCTGTGTCCTCTGTTTTAGTTTTATGTTTGCTTTCTGGATCTGATACCAGCTCTGCTCTGGCTGTATTCAGGTTTTTAAAAGGCTCATCAGGGTTTAAAACAAGATGAATCTTCTTCAAACGGGCAGCTTCAAATCAGCACGGTCTGCTGAGAGTCACCTTTCAGCATGTGAGTCCCCCAATTTGTCACCAACTACTAGGTTTTTTTTTCAACAATAACAACAACCAAAAAAAAAGAGAGTGAAAAGAAATATCATCTGCAAACATGACATTTTGACATGCTCTTTCTTCTGATTTTTAGTTCATCTAATCTGGAAAGTCATCTATTAACGGGGATTAATGAGTCTTAAAGAACTGTGATCTTTCAAGATCTTTCAACAACTTTTAGGAGACAGGAACAAATCCTGTCAGTAAAAGAGAGCAAACCAGACGTGTGAGTGTAAAACGTGGCGGGTACAGGAGATGGGTTTCAAATATGCAAACAAATGTTCCTCTGACACTCAGTATATTATGAAATGTAAGCTCAAATACCGACGGAAAAGGATTAATCTAGGATTAAGAATCCTTTAAACGTATGAAGTACATAACCTTCACTGTGTCTGCTCCTTTCTGCCTGCAATTTTACTCCGTCACTTTTGCCGAGGACGTGGTGACTCCCTGATGACTGCTGCATTGCAGCCTTCTTCACGTTTGGTTTTTTTATGATTCAATGCTACTTTTGGTTTGCTTTGTGAATATCCTTAAGAGACCTTAATTTGTGTAATTGTTATTACTGCCATCTGCATTACAGTATAAATACTTTTCAAAAAGAGCATCTCTCTTCAACAAACATTTAAAGACACATGCTGAACAACAACTAAATTGCAAAGTTGTAGCATAAGGCAAAACATAGTCTTAGAAATATAAACATAAAGTGTAGCCTATATTTCTTGTATATAATGTTCCCTCAGTAAATGAGGAGTAATTTCTTCTTTCCTTCCTAGTGATTTTATTGAGATGTTTGGTACAGATTTAATGTAACACTGGCTCCCCCCAAACCATGTTTTGCGAAGTAAAAAACATCCCCTGAAATTCTCCCTTGTCCTCCCTCCTCCCCTCTCTAGTACATATTATTCTTCCCTTTCTTTGTCAGCTCTATGATCATTTAACATTGCATATGTATTAATGCTAACCATGATTAATACTAACCAGGCTTCCCATTTTAACCATGGTTTGCAAACCAACTTCAAACTAGAAACAGAGAAATGGGGAAGAGACTGGGGCATTGGCTATACAAGGAATCCTATGGCTGACCCAGCCTCCTCCTCCTCCCCATACCCAAAGTCTCTGCTGGATGGATGAAATTGCCCATCTAGCTTAAATGCGGAGCAGGTCTTCCGCTCTGCATAGGATACTTGTAAGCCTCCGAGAAGCCAGGATGGCACACTTAAAGGTCAAAACCAGCATTTTGAATTGAGCCTGGAAATGGACTGGGATTAGTGCAACTGGTATAGTACTGTTGTGATATGATCATAATGCACTAACATTCTGGAGATGTATACTTTACAGCTTTTTTTATTTGTTCCTGATCCTATTCTGCTTATCTATTCTGATCAAATGGCAAAATAGATATTCTGGTATTCTTCAAAGCTATGTCATGTTAATCAAAGATAGTTGTGAAAAAGAGCATTCCTCCCTACAACACGTTGGCCTGAAGAATAAGAAAAAGGAAAAAAAACATTGAAACAACTTTGTGAATGTAATCAGTTACCTAGGATAACAAGACTTTTCAAATAGTTTGGAAAATCTGGTTATCTGATGTTCTGTTCTGAAGCCACAGAATGCCCTAAGGATCGTGCTAAAGTTTGATAATATCTTTAATCTTTCCAGTAATTTTATATCATGAATTAAAGCTGTTCTAGTTATTCTCCAGTTACATATGTATGATTTTGGGGGGCACAGGGGTCAGGATGTTCTTGTCAAATCTTAGATTACCTTAAAGGGTAAAATAACAGAGAAGAGGGTGTTAAAAAGGCACCCAGAAAATGCAGATGACAGTGGGGAGAAATGAAAGGCAACAGAGGGGAAATACCATAGATAAAATGATAAGGCAATGAAGGAAAGCATGACAAGACTATGCCGGTTTGCATAAGTAATGAGAATTGGGGTTGTGGTTTATAAATTGCTGTTAAAATTCCTATTTGCATGTTTATCAGAAATCTCATTTGGTTAAACAAAGCTGGCCTATATACGCACACACATTTAATCTATGTATTCCACTTATTTAGCACAGATGTACGATTATAGTTGTACTGATACAAGATACTAACTACATTGCTGTATAACCTGTTAGCTGTGTTGGACAATGCACTCTGTTTAGAAGAGCCTTTAATACTGAATTGTGTGTAAAGGGTTCTCTACCAAACATTACATTAATTTAAGAATGCACTTCAGATTTTTTTTTTTAAAAAATGCACTCCTAAAAATGTAAAATATGAATATAACCACATGTTCGAAAACATATATATCATGCAGTTACTCTTTTCAAAGAGATGAGGTAGGCTGCATCTCCCTGTGGAATGTACAACTAGTAGAAACCTGGATTTTGTGCAGTGTGAAACCACTCAGAGGTGGTTTGGTAGTTGTGCCCAAATCATGGTTTAACTGTTGGGTCAAAGCCTCAGGTTCACATGCTGCTTCCTGCTCCTGCCCTCTTATGCTATAATGCCCTCTCTAATTTCCTTGTTCATGGCAAACCATAGCCATGGCAAACCATTGCAACTTAGGTAGGCAAATTGTAGTTTGGGCAAACCATAATTTGCCTGCAAATCAGAATTGTAAACCATGTTCAGGTATTCTCTTTCTGTGTATATTAAACATTTGAGGAGAGGGAGTGCTTTAGCCCCTCTTCTACCCGTGGAGGGCAACTTTATGAAACTATCCATTGAGGTTCTAATGACGGAGCGTTCTGGAAAATCAGCATTCTTAATCTCATGGGATACAGAAGTTTCTTTTCTTCATAATGTCCTTCTCCATGAGGACAATGGAAATACATGAAGAAAGAGCAAGACTAAAGCACTCCCCTTCTCACGTGCTTAGTGTACACAGAAAGAATGCCTGGAAAGGATTAAGGTTTACGCAAACTATAGCTTCTCCAGTTAATGAATCGGGAAATCAGGGAGGGAAATTAAGCAGGGGAGGGCAAGAGAAGGACTATGTGAACCCAAGGCTCAAACTGAACAGCCATGGTTGGACTGTTATGTCCAAATTGGCCTCGGTTTATGGAGATGGACTCATTATGAGCAGTTCTGCCAATACTAGTACTTAGCTTCATTTAGACTAAAGTATTAGTATGTACTCAGTTCTGATTTGAAACACAATTTTCAAAATGGCAGCACTCATGAACTCTCAACCCAACATTGCACTACATATTGCTTGAGAGCATGAGCTAACATAGATATTAACAACCCATGACTAATCTAACTGGCCTTAGGATAATGCACAGGAATAGGGTTGGTCATGTGGTATAGTCCGGCACAATTTAAATGTGACAGTGAATGAGAAGAACATTCACCCAGCTTGTTGAGCTAGCTATGTATATATATAGGGGGTTCTTTGATTCAAACTACCTTCCATAAACATATCTGTATTGGGACAGATGGTACCAATTCTTAGCTGAAATTTGAATTTGTTCTATGGTGGTTTTGGGGTATAAGAAGATGTTCCTAAGATAAAAAAAAGCAATAGCCTTTAGTTATTTTTGTTGAGTGATAAACACACACTTTTTCTTTATATGTACTTGTGTGATAGAAATGAACCAAACATACTTAAATTTCTATCTCTGCAGGAAACACCTATTACATTTTCAAATTAACAATCACTGCAATTAATCTAAACAATGGCTCCTACACATTGGTACTATTGAAAGTCATGTTTCTAATTTACATGTCCAAATTAGTTTCAACTTACTTATATTGAAGGATAATAGATTTCTTTTTTCATGTAATTAATGTAGTCTGCAAATGTACTATGGATTAAATTTATCATTGTAAAGATCTTCAGATTCTAGTATTTTTGCAGAGGCATAAAAACGGGGAGCTATAATTATTTCATTATGTATGTATAAAAATAGGATGCGGGGAAGAGCGCATGCTTTCCTTCACTGATTACTCTTAATGTCTCCCAAATTTCCTGATTTATAGTAATTCTCCAAGGATGCAGGTTTTTCTAATTGAAGTATAGCAATTTGCATATTTTTAGACCTTGTGAAATAGTTAATTGATATATCATACTTATACAGTACTTAATATATTTCATGCATTTTCAGTAGAGGAGATGACTTCTATAAGGCATTACATTTTGCAAATAATCTCCAGTTTACACATTCACTTTACTTATTTGTCCTGTCCTCCTAGAAGAAAGCAAGAATTTGATGAGGTAGCAATTGGTACAGCCCAACATTTAATCTTATGTGTGCCTTGACTTGTTCTGAGCTGGCTGCAGTCACTTTATATCTTGAGTAATGCAGAGATGGTCAGACTGTTCTAGTAATTAGGGTGTCCTGGATTATCTGTACACTAAATCAGCTCTTTTTCTGTTGTTAGAAGTATCTTAACCATTTCGACACCCCTGTCAGTGGGTGAATGAGTGAGTTCTACAAACATAAAAATACACTTCTGGCTTCTACTGGAAGGCCTCCTTGCCCGATTCTAGTCTGACTGAAGCATGTCTCCCGTTCATACTTGTTTAATAATCAGAGTGTCTTGGACAATTTCAGGGTGGAGGGAATCCTGGTACCTCTTGTATTTCTTATGGATCCATGCTAAAGGCATAATAAGTGCTGACTTAAAGCTTGGGTTCCTCAGTTATCCACAGATTAAACTGTAGGAGCAGATCTTGACAACAGTCATGAAATATACTATTCAGGGCAGCCTTGTATATAAGCCCATAAAACTTAATAGCCTGCCATTTCTTTTACTAGCCAGCATATGGATAGAACAGAATTGCAACCAATTTACTCAGAAGTAACGTCTCACTTTATTCTCTGGGACTGATCCTAAACATGGCTTATTCAGAAGTTGCTTTCTGTTTGACTCAGTATGAGAGGACTGCAGTACTGCAGAACTCCGTTTCTTCTTGCTGCTCCTCCAGGCCTCCTACGATTTGGAGGAAATGGAATGTAGCTGCCACTACACAATTTAGCTCTGTCTTTTTTTCTGCTGATTCTCCGCAGCTCTTGCTATGTTTTGGATGGAAGTGCTTGCTCCACCAAACCCACCACTCCCAGCCCAACTCACGATATGCACATGTGCAGTGCCTGCCTGCCTGCCTCTGCCTGCTTTTTCTTCCCTCCTGAGCCTGCACAGGTGGCTGCATGCTCCTGACTCAGAGGGAGCTGAATTCATGGTTTGTAGCCATTTTTGTTGCCTTGTGCAGTAGAGAGTAGGGCACTACCAGCCCAATTCTACCAGCCACATTTTCTCCAGAGCTGCGAAGGGAAGGAGGCGAGAGCATGTGTGTGATGCATGCTGTTGTGAGTCTAGTCTCCCACATTAAAAGATTCTTGCCTGCATACAATTCCTTGTCACCAGACTATTGGTCTTACAAATTAACACCATTTAAATTGTCTGCCATCTTAGACACAGCAAGTGTAAGGAATGCTGGGCATATGTAATATAATCAAAGTTCATAAAGCAGTAAGCAACCATAAGTAATTGAGAAACACTGCTTGAAAGCCTGCAAAAGGAGCTGAAATCATGTTTTGTGCTCATCAAGCTGTGGGTGATGCTGGCAAGGCCAATCTTGTCAAATAAAGGTAAGGAAGATCATAAAAAGCACCAACCCTGGATGATAGAATGAAACATTCTTTGCTACCAATTGACTTCAATTTGGTAAGTGTGTCACTTGAAGACACTGATGTTTGTCAGCTCCTAATCATGCTAATCTAATGATGGCGTACAGCAGAGGTGGAGAAGCTGTGGTCCTCCAGATATTGTCAGACTGAAACTCCCATCAGCTCCAGCCAGCATGGCCATTGGTCAGGGATGTTGGGAATTGTAGTCCGAACAACATCTGAAGGGCCATAGGTTCACTACGCGTGGTCCAGGTTTAGGCATACAGACCCAATGTAGTGGTATAAATCTGGTCCCCTTGTTCTGGTACTGGAACTGACAATGGGGTGTGGCTATGGTTTGTTATAGGGATCACTTAAGCATTCTTATTCTCTATCTCTAGTGTAGTATTGCACTGGCAAGCACTACCATAAAGGCCTTGTAGAAGCAAATATGGCAAAGACATATGGTTCTGCCTGGCTTGTCAGAGGGAGCCTTTCCCTGCTCCATGACATCTAAAATGGCCACCCTATTTCCTTATTTGGAAGATTAAGATTGAAAGAAGAAGTGCATTGGTTGAATCAATATTTTGAGAAACCATTTGTCAATGTGGTTGATGGCACCATAATGATTCCTATTACGATACCCACCCATCCCAATATGGATCTGAGGCTGCCTCTAAAAGAGGCATTTAAAGCTCTTTCAAGGTGCATTAAAAAATTTACCTCTACAAGAACGGAGCTCAAATCGGGCGTAGAGGCACGTTTTCTCTCCGATTATGCGCATTATCAAATGCGCGTTAAATAGCGAGTTTTATTTTGCTCCGGCCGTTAAAGCGCATTTTGACTATGTGAACAAGCGATTCTCTGCATTAACTACTTGTAAAGCGCATTTGAAACAACTGGTAAGGTCACCAGTTGAGTGCTCAATTACCTCCTGCATACAAGCATTAACGATAAAGCGCTTCCACGATTATGCGCATAATTGGCTAACCAGGCGTCAAACGGAATCCATCTAGAGGGGGGCTGAGAAATTTATCCTCAGAAATGGCTGCATCAGGGTTTTTAATGTACTTCTCATTGCAATAAATAAATGTTATTATAATAACCAGAAGTTTGACATGACCTGTAGACACTCAGTTTTAACAGTCAAGAGGCAGATATTTTAAAATGAGGTTCCAAAGAAGTATTTTGTCTAGAAAATGCTTCTGTTCTGCAGTAAGCATACTCCAAATCATCAGTATAAAACATAACATTTAAATAAAAGTTCCTGGTTGTTAACTTAGTCATAGACCGATGAGATGAGACATGCCACTGCTGGATATTCCTGCCCTTGAGAAAAAGCTGCAGTCACATCTTGATAGTGTATGTACAGAATGCTGTAATTTCATAGACGAGTACATCAGCTATTGCTGGGCTACAACTCAGCAATACATAGATTGCCATGGTTAATAGTGTGTTCTTTTCTAAGTTTCTCCTATGCTTTTTGTAAACAAGAAAATGTTGCTGCTTTTAGGGAAGAAACTTATGAAACTTTCATATGTTTTTGTTTTATGCAACTGTTATAGTCAGTTCTTGTTGCAAAATTATGTATGTATGTATGTATGTACGTACGTATGTAGGTATGTATGTATTTGTGTGCTGCCTTTCTACTAAAAAGCATTGAAGATGATTTGCAAGTATAATGATGCCAGTTGGTTATAGTTTGCAGGGGGAAATCAAATTAATGAAAGGTTTAACTTTACTAAAGGTGACAGAGACGTTTAAATGTTATTTTGTTAAATTAAACAGCAATAAGCTTCCTTTTTGAGCAATAACTAAACTTTGACTGGGATACCTTTTAACTGTTGATGTCTCTTAATCCATGATTTGTTTACAGGCCGTCTGTTCTTGGCATATCATTGCACTGCCATTATACTAATTATACTTGACTTTGTTATATTAAAAAAAAAACTTTATAGTATATTGTTATCGAACATAGCCTAATTCTTGTTTTTTTAAAAAAGTTTTGTAGACATAAATAATCTCCTGACTCTGAATTATAGTGAAAACTGTTGTAGAATCTTTGTGTTAAGAGCCTCCCAATGAAGTATGTTTCATGAGAATCGGTCAACTGGAAGGCAGTCAAAAAGGGATGACAACTAACTCCCAACTTTCAATTATATATATAAGATCATTACTTAAAAATAATACACTATCCAATATCAATAATACATTTCAGCAGTAAAATGGTTCTGATATAATATCTATCATCTCAGTTTAAGAGAAGGCTTTTAAAAATAAAAATGTGTGAATGGAGTTCCGCTGATGCAGTGGGCCTTCCCACCTATAGAATTATAGAACTTGCTACTTGCTAGGGAGGTGGCTAGACCGTTGGATAACAAGATAAAGGAAGACACCGAGACTTCAAGGGAGCTGAATTAATTCCTTGGACCTGTCTTCACTGTAGAAGATGAATGGCAGATACCCATGTCTGAACTGATATTTTCAGGAGTCTGAGGAACTGAGGCAAATAGTAGTGGCAAGCAATGATGTTCTAGACCTTATAGAGCTAAGATCTAGACCTTATTTCAAAACAAAGACATCACCAGATCCAGCCTCTGTGCTAGAGGAATGGAAAGTGGCCAATGTAATGCAAAGGTTTTTTTTTTTATTTTTTTAAAGAAAGGATCCAGAGGAGGTCCAGGAAATCACAGGACAGTTAGCTTAATGTCTCTTCTGGGTAAAGTGTTGGAAAGCATTATTAAAGATAAAATCATCAAGTATCTAGGGAAAAAACTCTTCTTCTTTAGTTTTTGTTTTGCAGGCTGCTTGAGTTACGGAGACAGAAGTGGGTGGGTCAAGCAGCCTCCAAAACAAAAACAAAAGAAGAAGAGTCAAGGAATTAACTCTGTAATACACCAGTGAGGACGGATTAAGCAGTCACTATGAAACGGAAGTACTGCTCAGTGTGTCCTACCACGTAATGAAACGACTTTAAAAAACCCACATTTTTAAACAGAATATAAGTCGTTTTAAGGGCAATGTGGATAGGCTCTATGACTGCTTTCTGGATGTTGGTGTGGATGTATTCTCGTCGCCCCAGTTTCTGGAGGTTTTATGTATATTTTTTTGATGTGATGCCAGTGACTGATGTGACTCATGGAATAATTGTGACCTTTTCCTGTTGCCATAGTTCTTTGACTTCCATGGCCAGTGGTGTATATTTTTCTCTCTTTTCTTCTTCTTTTTCAACAACATGTTTGTCATTCGGTATTGGTATGTTGATGAGGTACGGTTTTTTTTCTTTTTTGTCTATGAACGTTATGTCTGGTCGGTTGCAAGATATTGTCTTGTCTGCATGAATTGTTCTGTCCCAGTATATTTTATGATCTGCATTTTCCAAGATTGTTTCAGGTGAATATGTATAGTATGGTGTAGGTTGTTTGATAAGGTTGAATCTGATGGCCAGTTGTTGGTGAATTATTTTTGCAGCTGTATTGTGTCTGTCCGTATAGTCCATTCCTGCCAGAATTTTACATCCTCCTGTTATATGGTCTGTTTTTTGGCATTGATGGCATTTCCTGCATAGGTCTGTTGTTATACTGTTATCTTTTATGATGTATTTTTGGTAGTTCTTGGTTGCTATAACTTGATCCTGTATAGCTATTGTTATTATTACTATTATTATTATTATTATTATTGTTTGCATAGGATTCCAATTAGCTTCCAGGCCCAATTCAAGGTGTTACTTATGAAACTTTAGATGTTCTGGATCTCGTGTGCTTGTGGGAATGCCTTTCTCCAACATTAATCTTCCTCTTTTAAGATTGGCTGGTGAGGGCTTGCCCCAGGTGCATTTTCCTCCCCGAGGTCAAGTATTACGCTGCCAGCAGCAAAGTCCAGCTGCAAAACACCTTCCTTGAAGAAGCCCACCAGGCTTCCTTTTATTTACGAATGCTTCGATCTTTTAATTCTGTTGCGGTGCTTTTTTCAGTTAGTATTTTAATATATATTTTGAACAACTAAGCTGCTGTTGCTGTCATGCTTTTATTTTATATGGCCTTGGGTGAACTACTAGAAAGGCTATTTATAAATGATGAAAATAAATAATCTCTCTTTGGAAGAACTTTTCTATAGAAACTTGTCTCTGGATCCAGAAGATGCTCAAGTGAGTTTTCTCATGTCCACTTTTCAGTGAAGAATGCTTGATTATCAAGCAGGTACTTAGGATGTCTTATTGCAGAAACACACTCCTCCAATCCTATTCCAGAAATGGTACCATTTATGATGGAAATGATTTCAGCCATTTTTAATCAGTAAACATTGATATTAAGTTGCCTGATTGACCTTTAAAAATGAAAAACAAATAACAAAACAATAAAAATGCCAAGCAGGTTAGTTTTTAAAAAATGAGCTGTGTGTCAACCTTTACTCACATAATTTTCTTGAGGAGCTCCAACTTACCTCAACTTTCATAACTGTTCTGAACCATTTTTCTAACATCAGATATCCATTTTATATCAGTTTTACTTTCCTGAAAACAAGTTATCAGGTCCATCTGGCCTCTGTAGCTGGGGCATTTCACCAGTTTCCCTTACAGAGAAGGCTTGGTCTGTGTGTGTGTGTATCAATATCTCTGTGTGTGTTTGTGTGTAAGTATCAGCAAAGGAGTGAAAGACTACACCAATTATCTCACACCCTGCAGCTGTGCTAGAAGCCATGTCAAGGGAATATTCATCTGTTAGGGGCTAACTTGAAATCCTGATGCAGGAGGATTTGGAATATCTTGGTGGGAAGCAGCATAAATACAATGCTGTATTTTGAAGCTCGATCATATGTAGAGAAAGAAGGTCCATTTTTCCAAATAAGTTCTTACTGACTTGACGTGAAGGAATGTTTATTGTACCGTAACACATATAGATTGGTGTCTTGTAAACTAGCAGTATACTCTAACCATTTGGAATCTAACATCCTTTAGTTTTATTATTTGCTTTGAAAAGGGTCATTTACTAATAATTTAAAAGGATTAGACACATTCATGAGGTTTAAAGGCCTCAGTAGATATTCTCTGGGAAGGCTTGGGGCTGCACAGTCCCGTTTACTGTACTGAAGCATAATTTCTCTGGGCCAAGCACAAAGTTGTGACTAAGGGTTAAAATGTGTACTTCTGCAAAATTTGAAGAACATGCGGGGCAAAAAACATCGTCTTCAATCTCTTTCAAATGAATACTGAAATTCCCCCAAATCCTTAACTAAGCAAAACTCCTGCTGGCAAGTGTATAAGTTTAGTCACTCTCCATGTAAAGCTGAAGAAGACACAGATTTATCCTAGAACACACAAAGGTTTATGCAATATGCAAAGATTCAGAATTCTGGATTACGGCTAAATCCTCATGCCCGTTCATCTACAAATACGTGCACAACCACAATGGTTGTGTGGCATAAATGTGAGTCTCGCATATCTAGAAAAATATATGCCAGAATGTTTATCACATTATCAGATAACACTAAGCACTGGAGAAGGTTACGGAACAAAATGAAGTTTAGTATAAGCACATGTGCTGCATGTCCTCCATGTAGGGTATTTTCATTTGGCTGTGTTCCACAGAGGAGTAATTGTGTTAGCTGTTGTAGGAGAAACTACTGAGAGTCCAGTAGCACATATCAAATTTATTGTTATAGAGGGTTTGCAGATGGACTAAAAAGTAAGGGTGCCTCTACAAGAGCAATTTAAAGCTCTTTCAAGGCGTATTAAAATTTTTATCTCTACAAGAGTGGAGCGCAAATCGGGGGTCGAGGCGCTTTTTCTGTCCAATTAGCGACTTTTAATTTTCCACGGGAGTTAAAGCGCCTTATGACCATATAAACAAGCGATTCTCCGCATTTCAACCACTTTAAAGCGCATTTTATACTGCCGGTAATGTTCTTCACTGCCTGTCATTTATAGGAATTAGGCGTAAAAGCGATGGTAAGAAGATGCACATAATCGGGCAACTGGGCGTCAAGCCAAATTCTTGTAGAGGGGGCCTAAGCCAAAGTGGCCCATGAAATGGAAATGGTAGAAGTAAGTGTGACACCTTTCTATGAAGAGCCCAAATATATGTAAGATAAAATCATAGTGACCCACTTTCAACAGCAGCTATGAGTGATATGTATTAGTATAGCAAGAGAGACAATTAGCTTCTGTAGTGGGAAATATATCCCAATTGTGATTGAGTTTGAATTCTCTAAAATCAAATTTGCTAATGAATTCTAGCTCAGTAGCTTTACATTCCCTCCATACTGTCATGTCTCTGTGGTCAACTTAACCTTGCAGTATACATAAAAATAAGGGGTACAATCCAGCCAAAATTAATTCAGTATAAATCAACTGAATTTAAAAGTGCTTAACTTTGATTGGTCTCGTTTACTGCTGTTGTTTAGCTTTGTTCCCTGCTAGCATTTAAGTGTGAAAGAGGATAGGAAAATGTTTGCTATAAATTATTATCACCTGCCTTTTATCCTTTTTTATGGTTTATGAACCAAACGTTTGGACTGATTCCTCTCCATTTCCTTAAAACAACAACACCTTTCTCTATATTATATAAATATTCCATATTGAATGGTGGGCCATGTTTTCTTTAAAACAGGCACACACACACACACACTAACCTAAAATATTTGAACATATTATTCAGTTATATTATAAAGCTCAGGGAGAAAAGAATTAAATATGCCCGGTAATTTAAAATATACAGGCAAAGTTTGATTGTTCCCCCTCTGCCTTAAAAAAAAATATCATTTTTTATTTACTAATGAACTTGGTTTGTCAGATGTTTCATTACCAATAGAATAGTTTGAGTATTGGAACCAGATTTAAAGAAAAACTCAAGAAAAATGATATAGTGATTTACAAATAAAATAAAGTATTAATTATCAGGTAAATGATCTGCATGTAAATAAACCTATTTAATGCTTAGTTCATTACAGTGCAAGAAAAGGACAAAACAACATTTTAATTTCTTTCCACAGATAAAATAAAAAACCAGAAAATAACAGATTTGGAGCAAGCTACACATTATGCAAGCTTGCAGCCTCACCTCCTGGTTTTCTTTAATTGCAGGCATGAAGGTGATTTACAGGATATGGGGAAAAGGGGGTTATTGCTTTTCCCCCAGCAGTGTTTCCATACCCCGCCACCCGAAGGCTGGAAACACTCTTGGAAAAATGTTTGTTTTTTGTTTCTTTCTAATATTCCTAGCTGCACGTAGGGGTATTGGTGGTGGGGAGATGGCATGATGGAGAGGGAAGGGCTAAACTACCCCCATGCACTGCAAATCTCTAAAAGAATTCACCCACGCTTGTAATTGAAAAGCGAAACTGCATATTAGGCATTAAATACAATGTGTAGCTTGGTCCTTTGGGAGAACCCAGAAAGCTGTATATCTGAAGCTCTTGCCCTGAAGCCAGATGCACCTGTGATTTCTGAAGCAACCCCGCTGGAAATTTCCAGGGCTTCAGGGCCTGGCTGGGACTACCTGGAGGTTATGGAGTGTAGGCACATTGCTTGAGCAGGAAATCAATCCCCCAGCATTTTAGACTAGGTCTAGCATAGAGCAAACTGATGGAGCTATTTGCCTCAGATCCCTCTTCGAGCACTAGCAGTGTGCTAGCGAGCTCAGGAATAGCAGTGTTCAACATAGTCTCTTGCAAATGTCTGGCAGCAAAAACATGAAGCTGCTAGGTTAATCAGGCCTGGTAAAATGCTAAGAGCCTAGTCTTCTGCCCTTGTCTAGTCAACAGAACAGAACTTTCTGCTTGGAATGCTTCCAACTCAAGCCTGAACCCTTGTTCCACCTCAAGTGCAAAACTCTGGATGGGAGAACATCCGCTCCTGAGCTGGATTCAGGAATCACCACCCATGGTTTCGGCTAGGTCCATTAACTATATTTCAAACCTGACTTGTATATTTTCCTGTGTGCTCAGAGGCTCCTTTGAGAAATAATGTTTTTTTTAAAAATCCAATTGTCGGTTGGTTGGTTGGTTGGTTGGTTGATTGATTAGGTAGAGTTTCAGGAGCAACAGTGACATCAAGAAATATATTCTAGTCTCCAATTCTTCACTCCATCCCACTAGTTAAAAAAAATATCTTCAAATGTGATTTATGTTACTTTTTACAGAAAGTTTATGCTTGTTAAATATACAAAAAACAGCAAAGAAAGCAAACCTTATTATTACCAGCACCTTGCAAAGGCAGCAGCTTTTATCAGTAGGTGTGATCATTTCTTTATTATGGATAGTATAAATGAACCAACATGACTCCCAAATGAACCAACATGACTCTTATTTTGTCATGTGTATAATACTAGTGGCTCTTTACCTGTAGAGAACTCTAGAGGATCCATTCAAGTCCATTGGGTAAGTCATGTTTCTAATTTCACCGTTATCCAACAGTGAAGCCCATGACAACTTTTTTTGTGGTTGTTGAGACAATTTAGGGCCTGCTTTTCAATCGGAATTCTCAATATAGCAGGGAAATTTATATATATATATATATATATATATATATATATATATGCACACACACACAAGGCTTTACAGTGGACCTTAGGGAAGTAGTAGTCACTTTCATGATGTCGCTTAGTAGGATTCAAGGGAGAAAAAAAATAGATGTCCTTTTTAGAATCTCATGGAAATGAATACTGACGACCTCATATCTCTTAACAATTTCAATGGGTTTCTTGAGAGGATCATTAGGGTAATGGTATGGGATCATGATTTCTTTGCAATTTTGGGGGGACACTGTTGTGAGGTTGTTACTACTATTTTAGATGTGATAAGAAAGCAATGTCTTTAGATGCCTATGGAGGCCAAATGACAATTACGTTACTGTCAATGTCAACAAGATTTCATGTCTCTAGAGATCATAATAGGATAACAAAATTAAATTCATTGTTGCCCATACAAATTAGGTGACCAGTAAACAGAATCCAACACATAGTAAATATGTATATGTGTGCATGCATACATAGATGCATGAACATATAACACATACATTAAGAATGCCATTTCTTTTCTTACTTCTTTCTTTTTTAAAAAAAACTTTGTTTGGTTTATCTTTGTTAATTGTTTTTTTTTATTTTGAAGGTTGATACTTCACCTTTTAATCAAATTATTATTAAAATGGCTTACAGAACAGGTTGTTAGAGTACATAAGTTACAAAATACTCTCTCTCTCTCTCTCTCACACACACACACACACACACGATAAATAATAATAATAATAACAACCAACTTATCTATTATATCCAGTGATTAAAATTGGCCCTTACCAATTAATAAATTAAAAGGCTTATTATCTGATTAATCTTCTGATAAAACTGATTTAAGGGTGCAGTCCTAAAGTGTGCGAATCTGACATACATATAAAACACACAAAATCTATATGTAGATATATTGCAAGTATTCTGCGTTTTTCAAGTTTTTGGCTGCATCCTTCTATAGGATGCAAAAGATAAAGCCATTTATCTGAGCATAATTTATCTTTCTTCCTATTGGTTTTACCTAAAGGATGCTTTGAAGGTTTATGTATTTCCACATGTTTATTGTTTATCTACTTCCTGCTCTATTTAGATATCTGGAATTTAAGACTAAGTCATGCATCCCTGGAATCAAAATAGAGAGTCAAAATTTGACCTCTGCAAAAATGATGGGAAAATGGCAACATAGTCTGAAGGAGAATAGTTAGAACCAGTTCTACTAAAGTGCAATGTTTGCATTGTATTATTATTTAAAACCTATCGATTCCATTGGAAACAAGTGCTTTCCTAACAAAAATGAGACTTTACAGCACGACAGAAATGTAGGAACCAAGGAACCAAAGTACAGGACCTTTCTTGCAAGACAAGAGAGAAATAATATAAATAGACTGAAAATGCCAAATAAGAGGGAAAATATGGATAAGTATCTCCTGGGGAACCAAATACACGAAGTGGCTATTGCATAAATTATGTGAGGCCTTTACATGCTTTTGCAAAAACTGGGGTGTACTGGGGTGCAGGACCTCAGGCTTGTGGGCCAGATCTGGCGTGCCTGGGGTCCCATCCAGGCCTCCATGGATGGCCACAACCCTTTCCCCTTACTGTCAATTGCACTGTGGCTTCCCAGCTTTTCCGAGGTTTTTTTTTTTAATCCTTTCTGAAAGGTTAAAATGCTTCTCCTAAGGCTGAGTTATTTGGCCTCACCCCTTTTGGCCTTCAGTCCTGAGCCCTAGGAATGAAACAACCAAGCGGTCCTCTGAAACCCTTGGACTGCAAGAGGTTCAACACCCCTGTGGTCAAACAACAAGGATCTGAATGGGAACTAGGTGGCCACTAGCATATTTGCTGTGACTCTGGGTGAGGATTTAGATCAGCTTTTTTCCAACCTGGTGTCTTCTAGATGTGTTGGACTTCACCTCTCACCTCCGCGTTTGCTGGGGGAACCAGGTTAGGGAAGGCTTTATGAGTCGGTGCTTTAAAAGGGAAATCAAGCACAACTAAGCAGGTTCTTCCTGCATCTAGAATAGTCTTGATTAGGGAGGTGGCGGGAATGCAGATCTGCTTCTCTAAATAAATAAATAGAACTCTGTGCTTTTAAATGAATGGGAAAGAAAGCATACTAATGCCTGGCTATGAACTAACATGCAAAACAGAGTGTCATTTCCTTGCAGAAACAGCACACCGACATTTATAGATAAATACTTCAAATGTACGATGCCACTTTTCAAAAATATGGTAATAACAACAAAACAAATACAGAAGATGTTTTACAAACCCTTATCAAAGATACGTTGGGTCTTCCTTTTGTACTGCCAGTGGTGGGAATGATGTTCAAGTAAGATGGGGCAGTTTGAGTTTCCCTGCTGTGCTGTGCGTGTGTGTGCATGTTGGGGAGCGTCCTGGATGAGCAGTTTTTATAGGTTATGTTTCACATTAATAATTGAAAACATCTCAAACTTTATTGAAAAATGAACTCAATAAACATATTGATCTTGCAGAGGTTGAATGTATAGATAAATGTGCATTGTAACTGACAAAAACAAATCAACTGAGTCAATTTAGTGTTTTACCAGCTAGTTTGCATACATACTAAAGGGACTGAGATTTATAGTGTGGTACTCGAAAGTGGAATGCTAAAGGGGTAGACCTGATACAATGGAGTCGGGGAGGGAGGAGGCCACTTCTAGTGTCCCCACCCCACTCTTGCCCCAAGCAACTAGTCCTGCACAGTTGTGCAAAAGTATGTTTGGTCTTTTTCTATGCAGAAATAAGTCCGATTGTGGGACTCATTGACACGTAATGTGTTTAAAATGAGGGGGGGGGGTTCTTTAAACAGACAGACTTAGTTCTGTAAGAGAGAGCTTTGGCAATTGGGCAGTTTAGAAATGAAATAAATAATTAAAATAAATAAATCAAGAGGGAGGAACAGCTACGGTTCTTTGGATTTAAGGTTCAGGCAGGGACGGTCCTCAGAAGAGGGAAGTTAACTAGGCCTACCTTGGTATTTAAAGTAGGTCTGTCTTTTATGCTTGGATGTCTACCTGGTCTGAATTCTCTTTGTCAGTCTATGGACTCTTGTTTATGATAATTTAGGAACATTTATGTATTTCAATCCTTTGTCGAGAACTAGAGTGCTGAAAGGATTTTAGCTTGAGGCCATGTTCTCTGGAGTTCAGTGGAGGGGTCCCTACTGTGAAGAAGCAAGTAGTTTGTGGTGTGGACTTACAAGTGTTTCAAGCTACTATACAAGTTTCTGGAATCTGTATCTGTTTAACTTGACCTATAGAAATAAAATCTCAAAAGTAAAGAGCCCTCTCCTGTTATATTTTCCGCCCCGACTTATTCTATTTCATTTCTCTCCTCCTCCTCCTCCTCCTCCTCCTCCTCCTCCTCCTCCTCCTCAAAAGTACTAAAAATTAAAAGAAAATTAAGACATAAAAACCCAGATATTTCCCCATATCTTTGGCTTCATAACAATATAGAGATGAAGAAAAGTTGATATAACTGAGCCGGTTTGGTCCCGGTAGTGTCAAGTTGTGATTCAGTGGCCAGTTAGCAACCAGCTGGATTCCAGTGTTAGCTCCAAGCTGCAATTATTAAACCCACATAACATTTCTTACTTTCCTAACTCTGACTCATCAGCTGATTTCCCACTAGGTGGTAGATTATTTGGGTGCTAGGTGGTAGATTATTTGGGTAAGGACAAAAAGCAGGTGGTACCATATCTTCAAAATGGGCAAAAAGGAGGAACCCAGGAACTACAGACCAGTTAGTCTGACATCAATCCCTGGGAAAATTTTGGAGCAGATTATAAAGAAGTCAATCTGTTAGCATTTTAAGAACAATGCAGTGATTACTAGAAGCCAGCATGGGATTGTCAAGAACAAATCCTGCCAGACTAATCTGATCTCTTTCTTTGATTGGGTAACCTCCCTTGTGGATTGTGGGAATGCTGTGAACATAATATATCTTGACTTCAGCAAAGCTTTTGACAAAGTACCCCATGACATTCTGATTAGCAATCTAGCTAAAAGTGGGATAGATGGAACAACTATTAGGTGGATCCACAGTTGGCTACAGAATTGGACTCAAAGAGGTGCTTATCAATGGTACCTTCTCAAACTGGTTGGAGGTAATAAGTGGGATACCTCAGGGCTCACTCCTGGGCCCATTGCTCTTCAACATTTTTATTAATCATTAGATGAGGAGGTGCAGGGAATGCTTATCAAATTTGCAGATGACACAAATTGGGTGGGATAGCTAATACCGTGGAAGGCAAAAACAAACTTCAAAGTGATCTTGATAGGCTGAAGAGCTGGGCTGAAAACAACAGAATGATAAATGCCAAGTTCTACACCTAGGAAAAACAACCAAATGCACAGTTTCAAGATGGGGGATACTTAGCTCAGCAGTACTACAAGTGAGAAAGATCTTTGAATTGGTGTAGATTATAAGCTGAATATGAGCCAACAGTGTGATATGGCTGCAAAAAAAGCAAATGCTAGTTTGGGCTGCATTAATAGAAGTATAGCTTTCAAATCACGCGAGGTACTGGTTCCCTTCTATCTGGCACTGGTTAGGCCTCTTCTTGATTATTGTGTCCAATCACACTTCAAGAAGGATGCAGACAAGTTGGAGGGGATTCAGAGGAGGGCGACGAGAATGATCAGGAGTCTGGTAACAAAGCCCTATGAGGAGAGACTGAAAGAATTGGCCATGTTTTGCCTTGAGAAGAGAAGACCGAGGGGAGACATGATAGCCCTCTTCAAGTACTTGAAAGGTTGTCACACAGAGGAGGGCCAGGATCTCTACTTGATCATCCCAGAGTGCAGGACATAGAATAATGGCCTCAAGTTACAGGAAGCAAGATTCTGGCTAGATATCAGGAAAAACTTCTTGACTGTTAAAGCAGTAGAACAATGGAACCAATTACCTAGGGAGAGTGTGGGCTCTCCCACACTAGAGGCATTCAAGAAGCAGCTGGACAGCCATCTGTCAGGTATGCTTTAAGGTGGATTCTCTATGATTCTATGATCTGCACTCCTGCCATTGCTGTTTTTCAGCTTCTATTTCTTTTGGTCTATTAACTTGTAAAGGAAAGAGAGGACAGTAGCCCATTGTTAAGTTTTACCATGTGGGATATGGAAGCTGCATTTTGTATTGCGTATGTTATTTCATTCTGATCCTGTAACCTTGCCATGCCTAGTAAATATAGCTTCAAAAAGAGAACCGGTGTGGCGTTTTAAGATCTGGGTATAAATTAGGGATGTGCATGGACCTCCTGGATCGGATTGGGACCCCCCCACTCATGCGCCTTACCTGCCGGGGCCATCAACTGCCATCCATTGGCACCCGCAGGCAGCAGCAGATGGTAGCGGACAGCCCCGGCAGGTAAGCCCCCTCCCCCCTCGCACTCCTTACCTGCCGGGGCCATCCACTGCTGCGATCTACTGAGAAACAGGCTTCACGGCCTGCCTCTCAGTAGCGGGCCAGGTGATGATGTCATCACCTGGCCCGCTACTGAGAGGCAGGCTGCGAAGCCTGTTTCTCAGTAGATCGGAGCAGCGGATGGCAGCGGCCACCCCGGCAGGTAAGTGGGCCCCTCGTCCTCCTCCCCCCTCGTGCTCCTTGCCTGCCGGGGTGCCCGCTTCCATCTGCTGCTGTGATCTACTGAGAAACAGGCTTCACGGCCTGCCTCTCAGTAGCGGGCCAGGTGATGATGTCATCACCCGGTGCGCTACTGAGAGGCAGGCCGCGAAGCCTGTTTCTCAGTAGATCGGAGCAGCGGATGGCAGCGGGCACCCCGGCAGGTAAGTGGGCCCCTCGTCCTCCTCCCCCCTCGTGCTCCTTACCTGCTGGGGTGCTTCCGTCCGCTGCTTCCATCCGCTGCTGTGATCTACTGAGAAACAGGCTTCGCAGCCTAGTTCTCAGTAAAGCGCCGGCGCTCGTCGTCCTCCCCCCTCGTGCTCCTTACCTGCTGGGGCCGTCTGCTGCCGGCTTCTGGATGATCCAGAAGTTGGGATCAGAATCGGATAATTTTATCCAATTTCGGTCGGATCGGCTCCGGATCATGGATCGGACCCTATCCGATGCACACCCCTAGTATAAATCCACCTACAGTGCAACATCCAATATCAGAGGCAGTAAGTATGTATACACTAGTTGCTGGGGAATATGGGTGGGAGGGTGCTGTTGCACCATGTCCTGCTTGTGGTTCCTTGGTTGACAGCTGGTTGGCAACTGTGTGAACAGAATGCTGGACTAGATGTACCCCTAGTCTTATCCAGCATGGCTCTTCTGATGTTCTTATGTTCGTAACCACCCGCAATCTAGGGCTCCACTCCTAGACAAACATACTAGATGAGTGAATATGAATAACATTGTAATGTAAAACATAATAGTCACATAAACTGCACATGATACAAAAATGTGATATTTAATATTGAAAGAGCAAAAATTAGAGCATTTACGTTGCATTGCCTGAAATGCAATATATGGTTTAGGGCTAGACACATACCAGGTTTGGATAACGCCATTGCCGATGCTTTATTGCGCAACCAGGTAGAGAGGTTTCGGGAGCTTGCGCCATGGGCTCGGACACATCCAGAGGCCATGCCACCAGCATTATGGGAGATTGGCGATCGGAGGCTGAACAAGCAATAATGCACTCCAAAGAATTATGTCCCATAAAGGTCTTACGGGCCTTTGTGGTGGTTAGGGGATCAGCTTGTGGACATGCGAAGGGCACACCGCTTACAAATACCAGTTTTGGGCGGTAACTAAGTTAGCATTGCAGGCTTTGGGCTTGGGCAATTTTCGTTTTGGGACCCATTCCTTCAGAATAGGGGCAGCTTCCACAGCGGCAGCATTAGGATTTTCCCATTCGGAATTGAAGCAAGTGGGACGTTGGCGTTCCAAAGCATACCGTGCATATGTCCGGCCATTACCTCAGATGTAGTGGTCCTTGTTGCTGAATTCTTTCTCTTTCTTAGGTCCCTGGAACATGAGGGAACCAGTGCCTGTGCTCATTTGTGGGCATAGTATGGTGTTCTGGGCCGGACGGAGGGCTGCCCAGTCGAGCTGTGGGACTCAGCTTGGACTTAGCCGGTGTGCCAGCGTTCAGTGGTTGGGCAGATGTGGCATGCGGTGGGAGCACCTCTTACCCGCTTTGTTCCAGGAAGGTTTGGTGCGTTCTCCATCGCAGGTGTTGGTGCTGCACTTGGGCAGAAACGACCTTGGTTTGTGTAAAGGCAAGGCTCTGATCCTACAAGCCTTGGCGGATTTTCAAGTGATACGGCAACGTTGGCCGGGTATCACTATTCTTTGGTCTTGCTTAATTCCCAGATGGGAATGGCGACACTGCTTGGATCCGCAAGCCCTGGTCAGGGCGCGGAGAAAGGTGAACCACGAGATCGCCATCGCCTTGCGTTATATGGTGATGGGATCATTGTTCACCCGCAGATTTCATGGACAAGGACGGAGCTCTATAGGACAGATGGAGTCCATTTGACTGATTCTGGTAACGATATACTTCTCGGTGATCTGCAAAGGGCCCTGCAAAAGATTTTGCGCAGGTGGGGGGGGACTGACTAAACTGAGGTTTGTCTGTCTCCCTTGGCGTTAGGGGCGGGCACGTTTAGCCAAAGGGACGGTGATCATTCTGTGGCACTGTTAACTGGTGATACCTGAGGGCCTTCTGCTAAGGGCTTTGCGGCCTCGGCGGGGGGATAGGGCTCATCTGTGAGGACAACTCACCTCGCTCCACCCGGGTTACGGCCCAGGGGGGGAGTGACCTGGGAAGTCCTCCCCTCCCCGAAAGGGGTAGGCCTGGGGCTGGCGAGCAGAGTAACGCCATTCGCCAGGCCTAGAATGTTTCGCCCATTAATTGCCGTTAGAGTTATGGCGAAGTTAGGGCCCGCCCAGTGCTTCCTTTGCAGATTTCAGTAAAATGTGGCCCAGATTTGAATCCATATATTATGTGTCGTCTCTTTATTTTCCATTCCTCCGTCTGCAATAGGCTTCTCTAGTACTTTGTATTTGTCAGTTTTTATACTATTACAGTATTATCGTACACTTATTGCATGTGCTTTGCATGCAGAAGACTTCAGATTAAAAGGATCTCAGCATCCCATTGTCAGTCTGGGAGTAGACCAGCCTTCCCCAACCTGGTGCACTCCAGATGTATTAGACTCATCATTCCCAGCCAGCATGGGAGGGGCATTTGGTTGGGGAAATGGGCCAATAGCTTTACTCTGTCTAAGGCAGCTCCATATTTTCATATGAATTGACTTCTTAACGTGTGTAGAATATTCCACAGCTTTGGAAGCAGATTCGGACATTTACTCAGACATTTGGTCTGTCTTTACGGATGTTTACGTGTAATTTATGCTACTTTTCCCCTTCTTTTTTTTTTTACTTACCTAGAAATTGTGATATTTGAAACGGAGGCTTTTGACGTATGTGGCTGTATATGTTTTTTTTAATTATTATTATTTTCTTTATGGTTTTTTTGTTTTGTTCACAAATTCACAATAAAATATTTGAAACCTCAAAAACAAAACAAAAACCAGCTTTGGAAGCAGATTTCAGTGAAAACTCTGTGATATGACAGTACATAGCCCTGCAAAGGAGAGCTTTATACAGGATACGTGTACAGAGAGACATGGGGGCAGTCTTGACATCTTCTTTGTCCCAGGGTGGCTCCGAATCTGCGTAGCATTGGTTAGATGCATCTGTGTTTTGGCCTCCATAAATATATAACAGAATTCAAGATAGTGGTGCACATTCTATTTTACTCAGTAAAAGTATTTGTCAAGATAGCAAATGAATCAAAATTTCATGTTTTGCCTAAGAAAGCTGACACTCTGTCATAGAGCAGGAGAGAAGGGAATTAAAAAACATTGCTAAGAGCACCACTAGTCTGATCTTCTAAGTTTGCAAAGCTGCTAATTAGTCCAAAATTAAATCCCAATCACAGATCTCCTGCCTAGTTTGGCCTTAAGCTAAAGATCTATAGCTAGCTACCCCAATGGGCATCCTCCAGTAGATAATATGTGTCTCTGTTTCTGATGTCTTAACTAACTCCTTTTCTTACTAACCTTAAGGTCTGATCTCTGGAGATTTGATCCTGGTTTAAATTTATTCTTATATATGCACATTGTTTTTGTTTGTTTTTAAATTTTAGTCTAAAATTAAAGTTGAAGTCCTGAAATGACTTGAGAGACTCATACTAAGTAAGACCCATTGGCCTGATCTAGACCTGTACTGTGTACTCAAACTGGCAATGGCTCCCCAAAGTCTCAGGCAGGGAAAGGTATCTCTCAGTTCTACCTGAGATCCTATTAATTGGATAGAATTTGAGACCATGTGGTTGCTTTACCACTGAGCTGTGGTCCCTCTGAAAAATGGTTCCAGGATTTCAGCCTTGATTTTAAACCTTTTCTTACATCTCTGTTCATGTTACTCCAATTTTATTGATATACTCTTTTTCTAATTTTCTTTTTCAGCCCCTTTGCAGTGCCGATCTACCAATGAAGGAATACAACATTCTTTTCAACAATGCACAGGTAAATGTAATACTTTTTAAATTGTGAAATAATTTGTAAGCATAATTCAGCTAGAACTTGAATTATTCGATAAAATTAGAGTTGCACATGGTATTTGTATGTGTGTTTGCTAAATGCATAATCTGACATCTATCAGTGGATTGTGAAATTTCCCCACAGTTCAGAGGGGTAGATTGCACCCCTAAACACACTTCAGAAAGTACAGCCCTGGTCTGATCCAAGAGTTTCTGGTTATCTTGAGATACTTGCTAGGGAAGCAAGTTCTGTGGATATTGCAATTTATGTTTGCTCTGAACTCTAGTTTTCTTTCACTGCCCTGTAGTGAAGTTGAAGAGTATCCCAGTGAGAATGGTAAGGAGTCTTCTCCATTGGGCTTTCTTTGAAGTAGTGGTCAGAAAGTTCAGGTGGGAGAAAATGGCTGTCTTACTCTGCCTCTTTCCAGTTACTGGAGTTACCTTCTTTTCTTCTGTTGGTTCCACCTGCATCCTCTACCTCTGCTTATTGAGTGCACACATGTATGGAAGTTCTCAGTGTGTTCAGAGATGCCAGGTTTTCTACAGTGGTGTGGAACCTCACCTGTCTGCTGGTCACTTTTCCAGTGTGACAACTTCACTTCTAACCATGTTGTAAAAGGAAGCTTGTACAAAACACTTAGAAGACATTTCCAGAAAGTAGAATTGCTTGCCTCCTCGGGAGTACAAAAACGATGGTATAAGTATTGGTGTCAGGCATTTAGGGGAATTTCAAGAGACGCTTTACACTTGGCATATTTTAGGTGATTTAAGTGAGATGATTTAAGTGTATACGTAAAAGTGGAAAATGAGGATGTTGACAAGGATGTAAATAGGTACAGTTATCAGGGATCTGTGATTGACAACAGTTCCTATAGAGTGTACATTCAGTGACAAACTCAGATTTGTAGCTCTATAATGTGTGAAATGTCCTTAACAGTCTATGACCAATGATAGTTCAATATTTTACTTTTGACAACAGTTCAAACTTGTGTAGCGTAGAGTGTAAAATGTTCACCTTGTGAAGAGGATGTATTGTATATAAATTGGAGGTCATTTTACACATAACAGAGCAACAAATCCAGGTTTGTCACTGGGTGTACACTGAGACAGGGAGGGCTATCCTCTGATCATCAGCTGTTCTGTGTAACAGTGGACAACCGATGGGAGGCAGTAGCAGTGAAGTGTCTCCTTCAAGCGCATTGACTTCATCTCCCTAAAAAAAGCCCTATGGAGTATATCAAAACTATTGGCGTATTTAGTGTGTGCCTCAGCATCTATTCTTTACGGTGCTAACAGTGCTGAATAACTTACTATTTGAAGTAATACAAACTTTCTCTTAGGAGTTTTTTTCCCTGTAAAATCCACAAACACCTCTTCGGATGTGCAGCTGAGCAAAATTCACAGCCCCACAGCCTGTGCTTCTGGTGTGGTACTGCTGCCGAGTGTGGCAGGAGAGGCCTCAATGGAAAATCAATGGCTGCATGTAATAAGTGTCGTATGAAATGCAAAATCCCTTCTTACCATGGCACAGATAGCCCAGAGAGAGAGAGAGAGAGAGAGATGATGCCTTCTCGTCCTTACTGTGAAGTGCTGTTAGCTGGGATTATAGGTGGAAGAAAAGAATAGTCCGGATTTGATGAGAGCCCCCCCCCCCCCCACCATACACACATTCTTACCTCTGACTATAGTTTGCTCTAAAATTTGGCAGGCCAACAAACTCAGCTGTTGTCTGTCTGACTCGTCATTTTTTTCAACAACAGTGACAACGACGACAACAACACAGAGCTGTGTTTCACATAAGCCACAGCACCTGCTTGAATCTGTCTATTTATCTTTTTCTTTTAATTAAGAGATAATGTCAGAAGGAGGAAAATAAAACCTGAAAAGATGAAAATCTTCCGCCTTACCGTTCAAAACAACCCCCCCCCCCCAACGAAGCAGAAATGTTTTTGTTTTGAAAGTGAGAGAAGAAAAATGTCCATTTGGTAGCAACAGCTTCTTACAGATAGGCTGTGCTGTGTGATACTAATGAATTAGAAATCCGAACAATGAAGGGAAAGTAGAAGATCTGATCAGACAGTCCAAAACCAAAGCTATCCACTGAGACCAGTGTAACGGAGTCTAATACTTCAGTGCTATTTTTAAACAACCTCATTCAGGTTGGCTCGGATATACTTTAGTTGACTGACTTGCAGAAAGAGCAAAGAGAATTCTGATAATGAGGGAAGTAAAACGCTGCAGACCCCTATGATGTAACATCTTGATTTTGTCTGAAGCCTTTTGGTGTTGCAAAAACACTTTTGACAAGCATAGGGTATAGTATGGCGCAAAGACATTTACATTTGACTCAACCCACAACTTCTGTTATCTCCTAGAGGCAAGGAGATCATAAGGCCTATTGAGTGATGATTTTATATTTCTTTTTTTAAAAAGAAACCTGTGGGGGGGGGGAGGCATAGCCCACAAGCATGCTGTCAAATAGAAGCCAGAAACTAAGTTAGGACATGTGGTAATGATATTTCATTGTGGAGTAACACTTGCAGGGAAGGAATATAGTTCAGTAGTAAAGGACTTGTTCTGCATGCAGGAAGTTCCAACCAGGTTCAATTCCTGCTGTCTATAAAGGTTGGAAAAGAGAGCCACTGCCAATCAGTTTAGACAATACTGAGCTAAATGGAACAATGATCTGACACATTATAGGCAGTTTCTTATGTTCTTAGAATTAGGGGTTGAGTAGAGAGTTAACCCCTACCCAGCCCCTAATTCACTGTATATAATTTTGTATATAGTTTGGTTTGGATATTGTGGGGTTAATTCCTTTCTGTGTTTGTTAAACTGAAAAAGGCAACAGTTCAGGCATTTACCAGTAAGTCTACAGAGCAAGGGAGGGGACAGGAGGTTTAGCTACAGGTCAGGTGCCTTAATTTACCGGTTGGAGCCCAAAATTTCTGTTCTGAGAGAAAGATAGGCTTATGTTCTGCAAGATGCAGAAGCTTTTGCAAAAATATGTGCAGGACACAGCAGAAGGAATTTAGGGCAAAGGTGAGCTCTCCTGATTGGTCTGTTGCAAAAGAACAGTCTAGCTTTAACACATAAAATGTTGAGGAAAAAAAGGCAGTCTTTCGAGAGAGGAGGGCTGGAAGGTTGGAAGGAATCAGTAAGAGAGAAAATCAGAGTTGGTGGGAGGAGCTGAAGGCTTAGAAAAGCTGAGAACTCTGACAGAAAAACATAGTTGGGAAGAAGTTAGAGAAAACAGGGACCAGTCTTGTTAGGATTTAGCAGGATGCATTTTCTTTGATTATTTTTTATTGAATGATTGATTGATTTGATTTGTACCCTGCCTTTCTATCAAAAATGTCACTCAACGTGGCCACCCTTTTCTTACTGTTTTCCTCTAGTAGTTTTATTTTGTATATGTGTTTTGTAATCATTCAAATGTTAAAAACTTCCCCCCCCCAATAATAATAGTTTTGCAGTGAATTTTTTAAATTTTGTTATTTTAACCTTGTGGTTTCTTTTCTTGCTGGATTACCCACCCCACCCCACGCCAAAGGTATTTACAAGAGACCCAGAGGATTTTAAGGCAGTTCTGTGGATAGTAGCTGGGGAAAATAAAGAATTCCTCCTGGTGGCCGCAGAAAAGTATCAGGAAGGGAAAGGTGTAGCTAGTCCCACGACTGTCACTGATAAGGACTAGTATGGCCCTGGCCAGCAGGATACCTTAGTACTGCAGGAGCAAGGCTACCACAAGTAGCTTTGCAGACAAGTAAACCAGTTCTTAGCAGATAGCAGAGAGACAGAACCAGGACCAAGCCAGGTTAGAGTTACATGAGGGAGGCAATTCTAAGATCTGAAGAGTAGAGGTGCCAGCTTTCGTTTTTACTTCAACAGAAGCCTCAGGAAAATGAGCTGATTTTCGAACAGGAAGAGTGATTTGCTGTTGGTTTCATTTGGCCCAAAGGAATGGAGTGGCACGTAACAATATATTGGTTCTTGACTAGGTAATAGAGAGAGACCATCCCCAATTCCTCCTTTTGCTGCTTTAGGCAATAATAAACAGGCAACAGTTCTCTGAAAACTCTGGACAGGGGCTGTATTGCAGAGTCGGGAAGGTGTTGGGGTAGTGGGAAAGTTTCTCACAGAGCCTGACATAACTACAGAACAGGCTGAGATGTTCCAGGCCGAATTCTGTAGAGAGAGTGGCCAGGAAGGCAGTATTAGCGCTGGGACTCTCCTTAGCATGGGTGATGTTGAATCCAGCCAGAAAAGTGATAGAAGTGTCTGTAGAGCAATGGGAAGAATACTCTGTGTTTTCCTGCATATATGCAGACATGTATCTGCTTAGCATGTAAGGAGGGTAACATTTTAATTTCAATGAGAGAATTTTTTTGAAGAGTGCAGTGCTTCAGTGCTTGCCTTACTGTAAGGAGGTGGCTGAGGGGTGTGCGTGCTTTTTTGTTTTACTCCCCCCCCCCCATTCTGACATGTGTTGCTGCTGCAGAGTGGCTGAAAGCTGAGATAAGCCTTTTTGGTTTTGATTTGCTGTGATTAAAAGTTCTTTTAACAACAATAACAACAGCAACTCCTCACTCAGCTTTCAGGCACTAAGCAGGCAGCCACACTGGAAAGCCTGAAGGGAGGCACAACGTCGCTCTACTGAGAATCAGGCTGCGAGGCCTGGTTCTCAGTAGAGAGGAGGCAGCGGTGGATGGCAGCGGCGGCGACGAAGAGGAGGCAGCAGGTAAGCAGGGAGAGTGGGAGTTGCAAGTCTATGGGGAAAAGGAGGGTCTCCGGATCCGGAGACCTGGATCCGGATTGAATCGGATCGGATCCGGATCATACAGATCTGGATCCAGATACAAATCGGGGGGGCTGTGCACAGCCATAGTACACAGGAAACCCTCAGTCAGTAAAGGTAAGCACTGAAGCCCTGTGTCTTGAGAAAGTTCTCCGGCATTATTAGCATCCCAGTGAAAGAGGCAGAAAAACAACTGTCTCTTTTTCAGGGAAACGAAGAGGTTGTGAAAGGGCAGGGGGAGATCAGTTACAGCACTAATACATAGATAGCACTGTATAGATAATCAAATATAATAGGAGATACAAAGCTCCATCACACCTAATTCCTCTCCCCCCCCCTCCCCGGTTTGCCTCCATTTTATTTAATTTTTTTACCTCTGATGCTAAGCGCATCAAGCTTATGATCCCTCTCACCTGAATAGCTGCTCCTTCGCTCGTTTGCTCTTCACTCCGCTCCACCCCTTCTCTTTCTCCCTCCAATCAGGTCCTGTCAGATGAGCACTTCAACCAGACTGCCTTTCTGCTGGGCAAAAATGGAACGACCCTTTAGTCTGGCTCTTTGGGGGCATTGAGGGAATACAATACTGTCTCTGCAGAGATTCGGGTGTTGTATGATTTTAAAAAAGGCTCTGGAGCCTGGGATGCAAGGTTTGGGTTTTATATTGAGGCTTGGAGCCGGCTGCTGGGAGAGATCACTTTTCCCTGCTAGGACCTGATGCAATCCATTCAAGCCAACAGCCAGACTCCCATCACAGCACCCCCCACCAATTCCTTTAAAACTACACAGAGCATTAAACACGCATTAAACGTGCTTAGGGAAAATAATCCAGACTTTTAGCATTCTAGGAAAAAACTGAAAAGGCTGGGGAAGAGGTGGGGTGTCAGCAGGACAGGCACGGCATCATGTGAGTACCATGCTGCAAATCCGCACACCAGGCATGGCGAGAGTGCACTAAATTGCTAGTGTGATGGAGGTCATAGTTATAATGATCATCATAATGACCAGATGAAAACACTACTGGATGGTAAGCAAATGTCAATAATTATGACTTTTGGTTTACTGGGGAGTGTCTCATAAGGACTTTGGTGCATTGTTATTTTGGATAATATTGCTGAAATGTTACCCTCGAAGTTATACATTTTCATATTGTCATGGCTAATCACTCTTGTGTAAATAACGAGTACCTCATTTTTGTTAATTTACACACAGTGGTAAGCATTATTTTTAAATTGATGCTTAGTCTGATTCCTCCTAATGTCAGTCCTCTTCTGTTAATAGAAGCTATTATAATATAGAAGTGCTGATATTTCAAATGCAGTTGGTCAACCCCAGCAGGATTCTTCATGCTTGCTTCTTCCACAAGGTTGGATTAGTCATTCAGCACTAATGTTGAATTTTTGTTGTCTGATTCCTGCCAGCATCTGAAACTTGACAACTAATTCTGGATAAGCACGATCAAAATGGATAAACCCTGCTTTACATGGGAGCAAAAAATTGGAAGTGGCTGTTATTTCAAATACAATCTCTTATCTCATATGGCACAGTGGCATTTAGTGAAAACATACAAACAAATCTAGTCTTGGATTGCCCTGGAGATAGAGGTTTGGATGCAATTCAAATAAGTAGTTCTTTATTCTGCATAACTTTGGGATATACTAAGACATTTCGGCTGCACCTGATATCATTAAATTTGGCAGCCACCGCCTAAGCTTCCTGCTTTTCATTTGTACAAAATGCCATATTAAAGAGAGACTGAAAATATGAGGAAAACACATGTTTTCCCTCCCTTTGCATATGTTCATGCTGACACTGTCAATTATCAGACATGAAAGGAGTCTAAATACTAATCTGCATCCCACCTTTTATGATGGAAGATGGTTTCCACAATACCAGCAAGGAACATTGCATTTGGGAGGGACCATAGTTTAGAGGTAGAACACATGTTTTGCATGCAGGAGGTCCCAGGTTCGATCCCATGCCACTCTAAGAAGGGCAGGAAAATCTCCTGCACGAAACCATGGAGATATGCTGCCAGTTGGTGTTGACAATACTGGTCTATATGTACCAATGGTTTGACTCTACATAAGGCAGATTCCTATGTACTTATGTTTGCTTCAAAATAAACGGGATCTATTGAGATGTTTCTTGAAAAAAAGTGGATCGAACATTGCATTCTCTGAAGATCAGTGTAAAAATAATCACAGTCTTCAGAATACTTATACCAGGGGGAGTCCATTTGAGGCTAGCATTTAGGGGATTATGTTTTGAGTAGAAGAAGATAGTTTCTGGACTGGTTCTCCTTTTGGGATTGAATTATTGTTTCTTTATGAGTGAAATATATTCTCATAGTCATATTTTGTGTATGACCTGTATCGCATAAAATAATTACCCAACCAGCGCGTTCTTGTGAAGCAAATGCACATTTATCCACCAACACATGAAGCACAATGCTAATTTCTGCTGTACTTCTATATTTTTAGGTAGTCTTTAAAAAGATCCCCCCCTCCCCAAACACATAGTTTTTTAAAATCCTTTCCAGTACCGACTTTGTTATATGGAAACTGTGGGCTATCTGTCCAAAACTGCCTTTCATAACTCTCTGTTCCTACTCTGCACGCATTATCAACATTGAAAGTTGATCATTAAAAGTCAGAAGGGCTGGCATCAAGGGTAAGCTTGGTTGGGCATCTGCCAAGGGCCCACACGCCTTTAGGGGCCCACTGACAAGAGTCTTCTGGAATTGCTCCTCCTTCTAACCAACCTGTTTGAGGACTTGCCTCTCACTTTGGCCCAGACATTAGTGGTAGAGAGGAGGAGGAGGAGGAGGAGCAGGAGATGCCACACTGCCTACTTGCTGACTGGCTCTCTGCCCATCAAGCAAGCTAATGGTAGCAATGGTGAGAAAGAGGAGAAGCAATAACAGTTGGGAACAATGACGGTGAGAACAGGCTCATTGATGGCGTCTTGCCCAGGAGCCCTCAGAAACTCGGATCCAGTACTGAAAGTCAGGTCCTGATGTTTTTTTCTCCCCTTTATTTCATTGGTTACGCTACTTTCCAAAGACACCTATATTTAATGATTCCTTCATTAATAGCCATAATATCAGTTGTCTCTCCAGAAACACTTTAAGACTAGTCTGGATTTGTTTATTTATGCGCCACTTTCCCCCAATGGACTTTGGCTAAAGCAGCTCGAAATAAACACCAACTTAATCAATAAAATTAAATGGTCCCCCCAAAAACGCTATTAAATAAACGTGGAAGAAATTCAATATTGCTATGAAATTGTCTAGGCTTAATACAAGTACAGAGCAAATCAAAATTGACAGGCAACAACCCCCCTTCCCCCGTTAGTGCTAGTCTTGTGAAACTGCAAGGGCCTCGTGGGCTTGGCTTAAATACAGTCCAGAGTGGGTGAGAGAGCTTCTCACCAGGCTACGTGGTTCTCAGGAGACAGCCTCATCTCTCTTCTAGAAGAGACTGACAGCAGGAGGCTGGCTGTGGTGTTAATTCTTCTTCCTGAGCTTTCCCAGCGTTCTGGCTGCTAGTGCTGATTTTACAGTACACTTACTGCAGATGACATGCAGGCTTACTTCGGAGTAATTGAGCATGGTGGGATTTACTTCCTGGATGTACTAGAAGTAAGTTAGCATAATTTCAGTGGGATTTCATTTCCAGTTGAGCGTGTTTAGAATCATCAGGACATTTTAAAGGTTTTTTTTACTACCCATAAAATACTTCCTAGGTTTGGGATTTCTTTTATTGATTGTGTCACCTGTGTTTCTGCCAATGCCTGAATCATTGCATATCTTGACTACTGCAACCTCTCTGATCTTGGTTTCTGAATATCCCCCCATTTAACTTTATCCAAAAAACATTATTCTTGTTATTTCCATCTTTCTATATTCTCTAATGCTGCCTTCCTCTTTAAGGGCTCGACAGGAAGTTAACAGAAAAACTGTGCCTGGATTTATTGAGCTATGAAGTAAAATCTAAGCATCCCCTCACCAATTTTCTTATCTTTATGGCATTTCCTTTACAAGTCTTTGCAGTAGGGAATAAGTCACATGTGAAGCCAAACTTTCATCTGTTCTATCGGGTCTTTCTAAAACTATATACTGGAAATAAACTGCCTTTCTAACTATAGAGAATTGTGTCTATTATTGATTAAGGTTACTGATTAGTTGCAAATTGTGAAGGCAGATAATCCATAGTTCAAAATCGGATATTGTTTTATGCTGTCGTCATCTGCTTAGTCCACTTCTGTTGCCTCCGTGCCAGCTGTGTTGCATTAACCAACAGTTACTTCTTCTCTTTCAGATGTTATGCTTTTTAAAGCAGGGGGTGAGTTGTTTACTTTGTCCTTTTACAATTTGTAGCTTAGCTTGATCTGGGATGAGGTTTTTTTTTTTAGGTACCAACTTCATTACAATGATTAAGAAGAACAATCAACCCTCCTTTCCCCTACATAGTAAGAGATGGGACTGCTTGGAAGGCCTTGATGTGCACTGTGGTATGTCCTATAATTCCTAAAGTTTGGAAATATATTGATATTTTATGAACAAATTAGCACGTTTTATCATCTGCCTACCTCCAAGAGGCATGCACTCAAAAAGGCTAGGAAGCCTTCAGCAGTCTTCATCGCTAACTCTTAAAAATTAAGACTATCGGCATGCCTGCACTACAAATAAGCTCACTTCTGTTTGGTGCAGTCTGACGATCAATCTCTCTATGCAGAAAAAGGATGTGGTACAGCCATCCTGAGATTGTTTCACATCAGAATGCAGATGGGAAAGTGCACGTTTGAATCCCCCCCAATATAAAAATAACTCTTAACATATAGAAACTAGTAGAGCTGAAGGAAAAGTAGGTTAGAACCATTCCCTCTGAATGTCTAGTTTTCCACAAGCAGGGAGATTTTGACATAGTAGAATGTTAAATCATGCAATTCCCCACCTTACGTGGCACATGTAAAATGAGAAATGTATCCCAATAGAAACGTACTCAGCATATTGACATCTCTCATCTTCAGGAGCAACTGTAACTGTCAGCATATACAGAGTAAAGCCCTTTAAACACCGCTTCCCCTACCCCACGCTCCAGTTTGCTTTGGTTAACATCATTCTTGATAAAGAAATTTGTGACATATTGTGAACCATGCTTAGTCCTGATAAAGGTCTTGGTTTCTGTCCTACTTGGGCAATTTGTAACATCACTCAAGATGTTAACTTCAGTAAATTCCTGATTTCACACCAACTTGAGATTTGCCTTCCTTGTTGTTCTTGTTGTTGGTTTCTTTTACTCTTTGATTGGTTTTCCCACAGATTTGGGATGCTTGAGGAATTCGTTATTTGCAAATTTCAGTATGAATTGACCTGATCCACACCTCCTAGACTAATGTGCAGATCATCAGAAATTAGTTATCCACTGGCTTTTGCACTTCCCAAGTGTTCCAACACAGTCCTCAACTCAAATAAAAGTGTCAAAATACATTTAGAAGTTCATATTTTTGGAAAAATACATTTGAAAATATATACTGAAATGTGATTTTTAAAAATATCACCCATTAATGCAGAAATGGGATGGAACAGACTTAAATGTGGGAAAGGAACACAGACTGTAAAAAGAGTGATTTGCCCACCCCTATCTCAGATTGGCTCTGTTCTATGGTAAAATCTGGTGTCAGTATATCATAAATATAAGACCATAAGAAGAGCCATGCTGGATCAGACCAAGGGTACATCTAGTCCAGCACTCTGTTCCCACAGTGGCCAACCAGCGGTTGACCAGGGACACACAAGCGGGACATGGTGCAACAGTACCCTCCCACCTCTGTTCCCCAACAACTGGTGTATATAGGCTTCCTGCCTCTGATCTTGGAAGTAGCACATAGCTGTCAGGACTAGTAGCCGTTGATTCCGTTCTCCTCCAGGAATTTATCTAACCCACTTTTAAAGCCATCAAAATTGGTGTCCATCACCACATCTTGTGGTAGTGAATTTAACTATGCGCTGTGTGAAGAAGTACTTCGTTTTATTTGTCCTGAATCTCCCACCAATCAGCTTCATGGGATGACCCAGGGTTCTAGTATTATGGGAGGGGGAGAAAAATGTCTCCCTATCCACATTCTCTACACCATGCATAATTTTGTACACCTCTATCAGGTCTCCCCTTAGCCTTCTTTTTTCCAAGCTGAATATTCCCAGGTGTTGTAACCTTCCCTTGATCATTTTCATTTCCCCTTTCTACACTTCTTCCAGCTCTACAATAACTTTTTTTAGGTGCGTTGACCAGAACTGCACACTGTATTCCAAGTGTGGTCACATCATAGATTTGTATAAAGGCAGTATGATACAGGCAGTTTTAGTCTCAATTCCTTTTCTAATAATGCCTAACATGGAGTTTGCCTTTTTTTACAGTGGTTGCACATTGGGATGACATTTCCATTGAGCTGTCCATCACAAGCCTAAGATCTCTTTCTTGGTCGGTAACCGCCAGCTCAGATCCCATCAAGTTACATTTGAAGTTGGGATTTTTTGTCCCAATGTGCATCAGTTTACACTTGCTTACATTGAACTGTGTCTGCCATTGGGATGCCCACTCTCCCAGCTTGGAGAGATCCTTTAGGAACTCCTCACAATCCCTGTTGTCTTAACCCCCTTAAACAATTTGGTCTCAACAGCAAATGTGGCCACTTCACTGCTTACTCATAATTCCAGATCATTTATGAACAAGTTGAAAAGCATTGGTTCCAATACAGATCGCTGCGGGATGTCACTATTTACTTCCCTCCATTGGGAGAATTTATCATTTATTCCTACTCTCTGTTTTCTGTTCTTTAACTTGTTACTGATCCATAACTGTGATGTTACTGTGATGTCACTGGGCAAGACAATGTTTGGGGTATAAGGGAGGAGTTTCCACATCCCCCTAAGTGTTATTTTGAGCTTGCTTTCCTTTGCTCCTCTCTCTCTCTTTCTCTCTCCACCTCTCCCTGTAATTGCTAAGGCTCTGCCCTGAGGAAATTTTTATAGCTCAGTTACAAAAGCCTTCAGAATTTAGGATTTATATTGGGCCTGACACAGCCCTAACAAGAGCTGTGCAAATGGCAGAGTGCTTGAAACAAAAGGTTATCAAGGCTGTAATTTATTTGTTTAGACCACTTCCTGTACAAAAGAGTCCTCTTATCTTTTCGGTTCCTTGAGTATATAGCAACAAGCGTGGGTTCTTTCAAAGCGATGTCTCACTTTCTCTGTCAGTCCCTTCCTTTTCTGTAACATTTTGCAAGGAGTGGATATACAAGGCAAGTGGATATATATTTTTTAAGGCAAGAGTTGGATCTGCCTTTTCCCCTCCCTCCCTCAAATTCTGCACAGGAGAACCTTTTGCCATTTTCTGTCCTCTTTTGGACTGCAGACAATGAAAAGTTGGGCAGTTAATTCTATTCACATCTTACTAGGAGAAGAGACCTTGATACAGCAAGAGGCAAACTTAATCATGAACATTTAAAGTGATGAGGGAACAGTTCACTGAAAGCACTTAAGTAAGAATCTGTGTACTAATACACATCTTGAATTTTTAGAAATTGTCTCATGCTGCTTGCTCAGAAGATGGAAAATGCACGTTATTTGAAGCTGAAACAATTATAACATAATGAAGCACTGAGTGATAGGTACCATTTTTTTGTGAGACCAATTTCAGACGAACTATTATTTATTTATTTGATCTAGATTCTGTCTTCTTTCCTCCAGGGAACATTTGGCAGTTTACATAGGGTTCCTCTACCTAGGAGCCAGTATACTCAGACCAACAAGGGTGGTGTATTATGTGGTTTTAGACCATGATCAGTATTTGTCTGTTATTCCTAAAAAGTCATTCACACAAAAGGTTTTGATAGAGCCGTTTCAGTAAAGCTGCCAGTTCACAGGACCAAGGGTTTATGCGCTGTGGGCCATTGGGGTGGTTTTTGGAGCTTCGTTTGCATATGGAACAACATAAAGAAATATACTTCCCTTTCCAATTTTCAGAAAAGGAGGGACCTTGAATTACCCTGATCTCTCCCTAAAAAAATTCATGGTTTTACTTATGAGGCAGTGGAACTTTCATTCAGGCTAACGTTGTGTCTTCCTGCCCTGCCCCCCCCCCCCAACATGGTGTCTTCATGACTGGCATATGAGATTAAGGCTGTACATGTCTACTGATTTATGCATGTATAGCTTCTCCATTTGAGTGGGGACCCTGGCTTGTAGCGCAATCCTATGGCCACTAAGTAGTGTCTAGGTGGCCATAGGATTTTTCAGTTTCTGGAAATCGAGGTCAGTACCAGGGTTCTGACTGCGTTTGCCAGAACTGCACTCTCCTCCCTGTTGTAGCTGGCACAGTTTCCCCCCATCTCCACACTTGGAAACGGAGTGTGGAGTCAGGGGAAAAAAAACAATCCCAAGAGCAGGGAAGGAAGGAGACCGCAGAAGCCACGTTACGCACGTTCCTATGTGCTGTGTGGCCTCCCCCATTCCACCCCCCAATGCTTCAAATGGCTGAAAACTGATCACCTAAAATAACAGTCCAGCATTAGTCTTTATTTAGTGGTGGTGTGACTATTCAGCAGCATCCGCAGGCAAGGGAAAGGTGTAGCTTCTGGCAATAATAGGAAAACTATACGGAGTTCGTAGTGGTATTTAGAAGTTCAGTTTCTTCAAAAGATCTATGGGAATAGTTGAGAGCTGTGTGTGTGCCTCATATAACAGAAAAGGAAATTGCATGTGCTCAATTTGTTACAAGCTGTTCAATGAACATTATTGACCAAGTGACATAAGCAGAAACATAGAAAAGACCAGAGGTGTAGGAAGTTTCCGGCCACCATGAAGCTTTACTTTGACTCAATGTATATGTTGTTCACGTTGCCTTGAATTGCTATGGAGAAGCCAGAAATGACAGCGCTGCAGCCAGAGGGTAATGTTTTCTTCTTTGGAGACCAACATGGTTTCCAGATGAAGTTGTGTCATCATTCTCAAGTGAACGGTTAACAGAAAAACAAATCAGATGACGATGACAATCATTGTGAGATGATGATTGCAGTATTTAAGGACATTCATAAATAACAAAAAATGTCTTTCTTGTTAGCATCAGTGTTTGCCTTTGATCCTTATTACAAGGTTCCTAGTATTTCATTATATATTTGTTAAAATAAGATTTATATATGCAACAAAACAATCTTTACCAACAGGTCTCTCTTTCAACGTAAAAGTGCATTTCCTAAGAAGTAGAAAGGTTTGCAAGAATGTGGGTGTTATAAATTGAATCTGCTACAGTGTTTTAGCCTATGCACTCCACCATCCCAAAATCTACTACTATGTTCAAGAAGAGACCGGTAGATGAGGCTTTCTGTAAGTTCCCCCACAAGTTTCCGTTCAGAATATGGGCATACTGGCCTGCTTGACGAAGTGGCTTATCGCTGTGTCCAAACATATGACACATACACAAACACTCCTACATAACCTGCATTAATAATAAAAGGGGCTTTAAAAAAAACCACAACACTTTTAGAAAAATGGGAACATTTGAAATATGACAAGTACCAGCCAGGTTTCTTTCCTAACAGAATGACAAATGTGTCTCGTTTAAAAGGGCAATTGGGGAATGTAGAGTACAATAATATCTCTGCTTTCTCCCATTTCCCTTAAATGAAGTACAAACTAATACGTGTTGCTGCAGGCAAGTGTGCACATTAAAACTGCATAGACGGTTTCTTACCTATTTGTAGCTAGTTTCCAGTTTTGTGTGTGTGTCTATCGTCTGTCTGTCTGTCCGTCAATCCATCCATTTTGCTAACTAAAACATTAGAGGTCTGAATGTGGACAGAAGGGAGAAAAACAGTCAGGTGCTTTTCATTAGCAGGCCAAATACTGAAGATTACAAGGCTGATCATTCTTTTGTTGACGTAAGTGAAAGAGTTCAAAGGGAATTGCATTCGGCCTGCCTTACATTTGCCCATTTTAGACCATGAACATTGAATGTGTGTGTGAGAGAGGGAGGAGGGTGGAGTTGATTGGTAGGTCAGATGGATCCTGACAAGAGGCCCTTCCCATCACGTATGTATATTTAGTAGAATGTCAGAAAAGATTCTATGTGTACAAACTATGTGCATTGTGGTAGGATGCTCTGTCTTCTGCATACGTAAATTCATACAATCTGTTCAAAGACTCTATTGAACACACCTAGGTCAAGAATAGGGCCTTCTGCTGTTAATTCATTCCTCCACCCTTCATTAAGGTTATTTATTATTACATTTCTTTACCGCCCCAAAGCTGAAGCTCTCTGGCCGATATCCCTAGATTTGTTGTCTGTAAAAGACTAGGGTCTTGTAATGTCACCACATATTTTGGTCTTCTTTAGTGCTATGCCCAGAACTTCTGAATGGGCTGGAGTAGGGGTGGTACTGGGTAGAGTAAAATACCTGTGGCTATGTCCTTTTTCTTGTTTTCCTGTATTAATCTGTATAGTTAGTGAGAATCTCCTTACTAGGTAGGAAATGTTACTTTAGGAGTATTTGGCGAGAAAGTAATGTGTGCTTCCTTTAAACCTCTAAAGCTGCAAGAGCTGCAAAAGGAAATCAGCTCGGTGCTTCAAGAGGGGCTCCAATAAAACATAATTCTAGCCATCACTGGGTCAAAGCCTCTGTCAAAATATAATTTCTGCTTTGCCAAAGGTGCTGTTCAAGATTCATTTAAGTAGTTCAAACATGGCTAAATTTGCTGAAAACAATGCTGACACTCATTTGTTGAGGATCTGTGACTAATACATTGATAGTGCTTTGTGTATGTGATGTGATAGTGCTGTGATTCCTCCCCCTCCAAAAAAATTACTAACAGAAGGCGCCTATGCATGCAGGGTGGCTTCCCAAAGTTATTTTCCCTTTAATAGCTTTTCTTTTAGTCTCAGACTAGGGAAGTGTAGCTTTTTTGTTGTGGATGCCTGAACAAACCTCAAGCTCTCAACTGCTTTGGTCTTGCTCAAGTGAGCTGAAATTAATGCCAGCTTCGTTCCTCATGATTTTAAGTTCCAAAGGAAGACACGCAACAATAGCCTCTCGGGGGCTCAGGTGCAGCAACAGATTTTGCCTCTGAGCAAGAAAGAGATGCTATTAAGCAAACAAGAACTTTTCCACACTGGTAGTTAACTTAAACATTTTCATGTTTGTTAATGGCCACTGAAAGAAAGTCCTCCTAAGTGAGAAATGTACAATCTCCATGCTCCCTTCCATGGGTTTGTCAACCTCATCAAGGTTTAGCCATACTAAAGATTCTGATGTGCATAGCACTATGTTAGAAACAAAATGTTGAAGCAGATGGATCTTGGTGGCAGGTCCAGCTGCAGAGGGTGGTGACATCTAGCATTTGTTGGGCCGTCAAGGCTGATAAAGAGACCACCAGCCAAATGGAACTGCTCAATTTGCATGGGGCACCCAAGAAAGTCAGAGGCAGCTTAAAAGACTCCTTGGTTTACTCAAGCTGCCTTTTCCAGATTTAGGTGGTCCACCAAGTGTGCCTTGCTGTGCCTTGCCTGAGTGCTCTCAAAATCCTGGAGCCAACAACGGACTTAGTTGCAATTATATATGAAGCTGCTGTATACTGAGTCAGGCCATTGGTCCATCTAACTCAGTATTATCTACACTGATTGGCAGCAGCTCTGTAGGGTTTCAGACCAGGGAGTTTCCCAGCTCTTTCTGAAAGTCACAGGGATTAAACCTGGGTCTGAATTCATCTACTTTGCCCCTGAGGTATGGCCCTTCCCCACCAAAGCAATTCCTCCCTTCTTGACATTCATCATCAGCCATAGAGCACCTAGTTCAAAATCTACATGTACCTCCATTGTTTTCATGCTACCTTGGGAGGGGAACCAAAGTGGAGACCCTGCAGGGAACTGACCAGCAATTCTTTTTTGGTTCAGCTTCCTGGAGGGTTATCTCTTGTGTACTGTAACATATGCCTGCTATTGTAATGTATATTCTTACATTGTTAAATGTAACCTGGGTTAGATAGGTTTAATAATATGCCAGAGCATGAGTGAAAGGTGGGAAGGGTTTGTGTGTGAGGACTCTAAGATTATACAAAGGGAGATCTGACATATGGGTAAGGTTTAGGGATTGAAGAAACAACAGCTAGATAGTGGGGTTTGTGTTTAGGATTTTAGATGGGGCGGAGTAGATCGGGAATTTAGGACAAAGTATCAATTAATATTAGTAACATAACTCTACATATTTTGAAGAAGTCATACTTTGTATTTAAAAATTTGTATTTAAAAAAATACAAATTCCCATGTATTGACTGACTTATTTCACTACCATTAGTAAATCTTGTTACTTCTCATGTAGTGGTTTGAGGGAACCAATAAGGCATATTGGGTGTCATTGGAACCCAGAGAGGGAGGGGGGGGCTGAAGCTTGGGTGTGAGTAGGTCAACTGATCCAGGTGAAAACAGGCATTCCTGAGAGGTTTGCTTCTCAGTTTTCTGAGGTAGAAACTGGAGAAAGGTGGAACCTGGGCAGGGACATCACATGTACGTTAAAGCATGATTGTAGTACCTTAAAGCATGATTGAAGCCCATTGAGCACTGTCTCCTCAGGAGCACATCCTGATGATGTCATTGGCCAGACTTCATCGTGGTTCAGCCACTTTTACATTAGGATGGTATACTGATAGCTCTCTCTCTCTCTCTCTGCCCTTTGTAGAAGAGGCCTATCCATGAACCAAAGTGAGGCAGAGGATTTTGAGCGCCTAGTGGGAGGCTGGTCAGCTTACCCATTTCATAGAAATTTAATGACGTGCATGAATATAGCAGTCACTGGGATGCTGTCATCTGTAGCAAATAGTGAAAGCGGGGGCTACTTTCATACTGATTGAAGGTCTCAACCACTGAACATTTTCCAGAGGCACATCATTTTGAGTCCTTGAATACTGGAGAAAAGTACTGTGCTATATGAAAGTGTTTTTTTTAAAAAAAAGCTGGAAATCAAATGAAAAACCAGATATGGATGTAATGGCTACTACTATACTAGTATTCATTCATTATTGAAGATTTTCCAATACCAGTATTTTAAAAATGTCACCCTAGTCTAGTACAATATTCAAAACTGGACTGGAAAGCACAGAGTTTCATGACTGAATATCTTAATAAAAATCTAGTATACTACTCAAATCATTCTGTGGGAGCTACTATGAGCCTATCTACACTACTGCTTTAAAACGGTTTAAAACGGTTTAAAACAGTTTTGAGAACCGTTGGGGCCCAGGACACACTCCATATACAGTTTTCAAAATGTTTTCAAAGTGTTGTATGCTGTGTGTGTAGATAGGCTCTCAAATACTTTTTACTAAAGGCTCCACATTGCTAAATTAACTACCAAAACATTTGGGTTGCAATTTCAACTCAGAGCCTATCTACACTACTGTTTTAAAATGGTTTAAAATGTTTTTAAACGGTTTATAACAGTAGCGACAACTGTTGGGCCCAGGACATACTCCATATTCAGTTTTCAAAACGTTTTCAAAGTGTCGTATCCTGCTTGGTGTAGATAGGCTCTCAGTGTTTTCTGTTTGGCCCTTCTTCTTTCTTTGCCATGAAAGCTTTGTCTTTAAGCCTCCCCCTCTCTCTCTTAACACTCCCTCTTTTTCTCTCTCCATTGCACAGTGTGTGTTCTGCAGTACCACAGGTCTACAACCTATCTCTGTTACTCCTTTTCCCTCTATTTACCTGTCCACAGATTTTTCTGCAATCCAACTTCAAAGTTAGTGCCCTTTTTTCCACAGCACACTATGCCACTCTCCTCTGCTTGCACCCCACAAAAACCTCTGAACTCTGGTTTTTGTGATTCCCAGCTCCACAGATCTCTTATCTATCTCCCTCCCCCCCCGCCCCTGTTTTTCCATGCTCGAATGTTCGTGCAGCACCACTTCTCAACTACAAACCCCCCTCCATCTGCATCCATGGCATCTTCCTCTTTCTTCATCACCATAGGTTCTCTGTACCCCCATCTCTGGGTCAAAGGAGACATTCTGAAAATACATAGCATGCAGCTATGTATCTGGTATAGATTAAGAGCCTATCTACACTACTGCTTTAAAACGGTTTATAACAGTTTTAAACCGGCGGTTTAAAACTGTTATAAACAATTTTAAAGCAGTAATGTAGATAGGCTCTAAGTTAAGATTAATTACAGCGTGCATGGGGCTGCGGTCCTTATCACAATCCCTATGCACAGGGAGGGAAGGCTTTATGTCTTTACTCCCTAGTGTGATTGGAGTCTTAAATCGCCTCCTCTCCTGGAATGCAGAGAAAAATTCCTATTAGGAATTCGGAGGCAGCCCTGAAATGATTTCCACAAAATTTTAGGAAATGGCATAAAACAAAGGACAGTAGGACTTTTCTTAGGAGACTCCATATAGATAGAGGGATGACAGTAGATATTCTGCACGTCTCAGATTGTGCAATTCTTTCTAGCCTTTCACCAGCTCTATCCATTTTTTCCCCCACAAAGTGTACTGCATCTGAATTGGATTTCTTCAAAGAGGATAGAATTCCATGGAGTATAAGCTCTGGCTCATATGATTCTCAAAAGTTAACTTTAGAACAAGTCAGATATTTCCCTGAGCAGGGCCAAGAGGGCTCCCAGGAACATTAAAGTTAATGCTAGACAAAGGTCATGGAGTACCTTGTAGGTTTAAAGAGCAGTTGTAAAATTGGTACTTTGGTTTAATTGACAGCCATAGGAGCTGTTTCAGGATATGTTAAATTAGCCCTCTCTTCAGCTGCGAACCTCCTGGTTGTGTAACCAATCTCACAGTATTCAGCAGTTAAGCATGTAAGTAACTGTAGGCTTGCAAATAATCTAATCTTGATCTTCCAAAAACATGAATTATCATCTTGAAAACCTGTCAGAGATCAAATTAGCTGTAATTTAGTGATATCATAAAATTTACAGAAGATTTTCTCAGGATTTGAAAAATGAAAGTAACATTTTATTCAGATTTAAACATTTGAGCATCACAGAGCTCATTTTCATATTGACTAAAGAACTAAAAATAATGGATCTTGAATAAAAGAACAGCAAGGGCCAAAACAGATATTACTTTAAATAATAATAATAATAATATATTTATTTATTTATTTCTAACCTGCTTCTCCCTCTGGATCGAGGCAGGGAACAACAATAAATATAAATACAAAGACCATAAAATAGATAAAACATTTAAAACAAATAAAACTAATACATTATTAAAACATCTTAAAATTCAACTAGGTAGGCCTGCTGGAAGAGATCAGTCTTCATGGCTCTCTTAAATTCAAGAAGACTGCTAAGTTGTCTAATCTCTCCCAGCAGGCCATTCCAGAGTCTGGGAGCGGCAGAAGAGAAGGTCCTCTGGGCAACGGTTGTCAGCCTAGTTCTGGCTGATTGAAGTAAATTCTTCCCAGAGTACCTGAGTGTGCAGGGCGGATTATATGGGAGAAGGCGATTCCACAGGTAACCTGGACCCAAACCATGTAGGGCTTTAAAGGTAATAACCAACACTTTTTACTTCGCCCAGAAACTAATTGGCAGCCAGTGGAGTGATTTCAAGACTGGTGTAATGTGGTCACCCCTAGGTGTACCGGTGACCAATCTGGCTGCCATATTCTGAACTAGTTGAAGTTTCCGGACTAGGCACAAAGGTAGCCCTATGTACAGTGCATTGCAGAAGTTGAGCCTCGAAGTTACCAGCACGTGCACTGCCTTCTTTAGGTCTCTGGCAGCTGCATCTCTCTCCCCCTCCCTCATTTCTGTAGAATAAGAGTACTCTACAGGGTGGGCAATCCATATCAGAGGTTAGGGAGACTTCTAAGATCTGGATTGTGCCCCCTGCTCTTGAGTAAAAAAAAAAGATGTAACTGCTACATAGATTTGAAGCAATGTCTGTTTTGGCCCCAGGTTTAAATACCACCATATGTATTATACTTATCTTAGGAGTAAGTCCCAGTGCACTTATTTACTTCTGAGTAGACATGCAAAGGGATGTGGTGCTTGTCTGTCAAGTTAAAATAAATAAAATAATCAATTTGAACACCAAAAATAACTATTGAGAATGTGTGGCTCACATTTGACCCAGTGAACCATGAAGCCAAGTGTCAGGAATCTCTCAACCTCAGCTCTGCCCTGCCTTAGACTACAAGACCACTGGTACCCTAATTCAGTCTAGGTTCCCAGCAGCCCCTGTAAAAAATGAAGCAGGAAGAAGCTGCTGTTAAGCTGAAAAATGGTACAGATATATCCGACACTGAAAAATCTAACATCTGAAGCCTAGGCTTTTCAGGTTCCTCTTAGTGCTATTTTTGGGGGTCACCTTGAGGTAAAAGTCACAGTTGTTCATAGGAAACCATGAGGAAATCCAGGAATATAGCTGTGTCCCACTCTTGAAATAGGCATTCTTGCTCTCTCGAACAAGTTTCATTTTATTTCCACACGTTCAATGATTGTGAGAAATACATTGCCAATGAAAACACAGTACAGTCCATCCCTGTTATCTTCATATTGTAGGTTGAGAGGTCTGTGGCTGAGAGGAAGGAGCTGATACAGCTCTGTAGTATAGCCTACTGTCAATAATGCCGTCTGAGCCTGAGCCAATAAGCCAGTGGTTTTTAATGGGTCTGTAATGGAGTCCAGGAGCCCCATGGTTGGGTGGGAGAGAGTCTAAGAGACAGTAGTCTATGACAACTACTCCATGTAGTCAAGTATTATCCACTCTCCAGGGTTTTGTTTTGCCTATAGGGAGACCTGTGTATTTTGTTTTGGTCAGCATTTGAAAGACTAATGAGAAGGGCAGAATGCAGCTGTCCTTCAGACTGTGCACTTTCCCCATTATGTGATGCAGTTCTTGGATAAAAAAATGTGCCAAGGTGTGTGTATAAAAACCTGTATTTTTGGATGAAATATATCTGGAAATGCATACTTTGAGAGGAGGTATATTCAGAAGTGTATATTTTTGAGATACATTCTGAAAGGTGTATTCAAATACATATTTATATAACAAATGCCATTTGAATTTTTTTTAAGTCACAGATTAAAATGGAAATAGGGCAGAATGGACTTATGAATGAACACATCTGAAACTGACACCGACTGGAAATAGCCTGATCTGTCCCATCTCTGTTTATTTAGAGTAGAAGCTTTGGCTCTTGGGTGGTATAGAAATATGATAAATGAATAAAATAGTGGAAGGCAGGCTGAGCAGGAGGGCTGCAAAGTTGATTGCACTAGCAGTCCTGGGGTAGGAAGTGATTACAACTTTCTTTGCAGGTCACTTTGGCAATAAAAATGCCCACCATCTATTTTCCTGTTAGAAGAAGTCCCACCATGGGTGTAAAAGCAGGTGAGGGTGCTGATTTTGAAAGTAACAGTAGCCCCATGGAAGGGGTTAATCATCCTCCACCTTCCCTCAACTTCACACACCACCTGCCTGCATACCCCTAAAAAACAAAGCACTAACCATACCCAAACTATGTGTACTTTGATCCCCTGGATCACTAAGAAAAATCCAGCATGGACTTAAATCTCTCACATGGACAATCAATCAGTCATCTTGGCCCGTGTTTGCTGAGTTCAGATGTCAAAATACTTGCTCCTGTAATTCTTAGGCCGGGGTGATTTTTTGGGCCTAGTTATCTTTAGCTCTATTACCTTTAGACTTCTCATCCTGCTTGAACAACAGGCTTTTGAAGCAAAAGCTAGCATTCTCCCATCCCCCATCTGAATTTTGCCAAATTTTAAGTTATATCTTGTTATCTGGGACCGGCCTCACATTCTGTTCGGAATTTATTCTGGCACCACCTGTTTACTACAGTATTAAACAACTGGTACAAGAGAACCTCTTACCATCTTGTTCAATACGTTTTCATTTTATTTTGCACAAATAAACAGTAATTTTTATATGTAAATATTATACCTAAAATAGCTAAGTGGCCAAAGTATACAGTGCTCATTTACAGTGATCACCATCTTTGTGTACAGTTTTATGTTTTTCTATAGTTAGTTCTGAACAAAGTACAGCTTATATAAATGTATCCTAATGGTTCTTCTATCCACATTCTTCTGTGAGATTGTGGTTACCATCTTGTTATAAAATCTCAGACATACTTCGATTATGATAACAAAAAATCAATATATTAATCTTTTGAGCTATATTAAACTCAAAATGATGAATCAAAACACTGACTATAAATTCACTGGGGCAGCAGCAACTTGCTGGCTTAAGAGAGAGGAGTGGACATTTTGCAAAGTAGCAAAAATACCTTCTGACAACTCTGAAATGAAAAAGTGTCACATTTTAACGTGAGGCTGCATGGCTTGGTAAACCCTTAAGCAGAATCCGGATGATTAAGGGTACAATCCTATGTTAAATTTATGTTGGGTGGAGTGCTTTAGGATTTGGTGTATGTAGCCCTGATTGGATATGTTTAGCAGGGTGCATCAGGGACATACTGGTGTAACATTATGTCTGTGTATTCCCACCACCGGCACAACCCTTGGCAGAAACAGGAAAGAGGTCCCAGTGGGTTTATGAGAAGTCCTAAATTCCTTTGTTCCCAGCAGCTGGCATAGCATTGGACCATCAAAGAGTCATCAGAGTGAAAATACTCCCATTGATTTCAATGAAGAGTCATCTTCCCCTTCTTTTGAGAATCATAGGGTTGTAAGGGGCCATTTAGGCCATTGAGTCCAACTCTCTGCTCAGTGCAGGAATCTGTTTTAAAGCATCTCTGACCAGTCTGTGCATGTATACCTCCAGCGACAGAGACCCTATCTCCTTCCTAAGCACTTTGTACATTGACTGCTCTGATTGTTGGGGCTCCTCCTCATCCATAATTTTACATCAGAACACAGGATCTAGACTAACGTTGTGCCAGATCATTGCATAACAACAGCACCCTGCCAGGGTATCCGTAACTCGGATAATAGGGCATACCTCATATAGTACACACTTAGGGCCAAAACAGACATTACATCATTTTTACTCTAGAATAGGTGCAGGGGCCCCAATAGAGATTGGGATCCCTGCTGTAGGCATGATCTGGATCAGGCCCCACACCTGCAATTTCTATTGCAAAATACGGTGGACTGGAGAACCAGAAGGGGAGGGCCTAGTGGTCGTAAACCTCCATCTTCAGGTCAGCTCTCTGTTGGAGAAGGCCAGGGACTTCACGGCAACTCTCTACAGAGGATAGGTAAGTATTGTCTCAGTTACTACAATGGGGAGAGAGAGTGAGGCTAGGGCATTGGGAGAGCAGTTAGTGGCAATGTTTTCTTCACAGCCACTGGCTTACAGACACTGACTGAGTATCTGCTCATTTCTGTTCCCATCTTTCTCTTGACCTTTCACAAGCAGCCACAATGCAGAGGCAATGGTTTTGTTGTGTGCGACAGCACAGTGTTGTGTGCGACAGCATGGCTTGTGGTTAGTGCTAACCCCAGAGAACCACAATTTCACTAACCACAGGGCCTGAAGTGTGTTGTCTGAACAGGCCCAATGTGGTGTTGCATGCAGAATTCAATTTCCTGAATTTCCCAGCTTTCATTTTGGTGAAAGGCAATTTTGTAGCCCTGTTGATTCTGATAAGATGCACGAATGGTGTGGGAAATCCCTGGTCAGACTTCAAATGGCAGAAACCTTATAAGATTTCTTTCCCAACAGTAGGGGTGAAGCCTTTCCATAGCAGAGGCAGAATATTTAATGCAAAATGTGGGGAATTGGTGCAAATATGCTTAACTTGCATGATTTATTCAGGTTGCAGAACTCTGCTTTCCTTAACACAAAACTTAGTTCTTTTTAAAAAGTGCAGACTATACACAGTCTGGGATGTAGTACTAAAGATAATACCAGCACAACTTCAAAATATCTTCCTGGTTATACTGAAATATCCCTGTTTCTTGCCAGTCTTTGTTGGGGGGGGGGGGGGAAGGGGAGACATTATCAAACCTTGCAACAACTGGAATATGATTGTCTAATTGCTGTTTCAATAGCATTGTGATAATACAAATGCATTACCTATGCAGAATGTCAAAAAGGCAGCTATCAAAATGAGCCTTCCCTTTCTCAGAACAAAGAAACAATAAGCCAATTTGTAAGCTTTATTTTTAAGAGTGCTCAGTTACTTGTTAGTGAGAGAGAGAGAGAGAGAGCAAGAGAGAGAGAGAGTGGGTTTAATACAATGTGATGAATCTGTCTACATAAAATAAGAGCTGGAAGGACAGGAAGATTGTATTGCCTATAAAATCCACTTAAGATGCATCATGGATTCATTCAAAATATTTATGATGCCATTGTAAAAAATGTATTTGTTTTTAAGGATAAGAAAATGACAAGCTCCCGCTTTTGGCTCTAGGAACGAACATTAAACCAGAATGTTCACGGGATGTAGGCATATGGCCCATGAACTGGTGCTTGCGTTCATTTGCAAGCTTATGCTTTTCCTGCTGCTGTAGTTTATATACGATGGTGTCAGCTTCAATGCCTGTGTTTACTCTTGCTGCAGTTATTGACCACAGTCCAGTTGAAGTCTCTGTTCGGGGGTTATCAAGATTTAGAGTGAGTGACCTGGCAGTCCTGTACAATTCTAAGAACTAATTCGTTCCAGGGGAGAGTGTTTGTTCAGTTTGATTGTGTTCTGAAAGAACAGATTATAATTTAAAGGTACAATTTGAAACCACTTGTTCTTTTATCAGCCTTGGCGCTTCAACTGACTGTTAACTAGTTAAGAAGAAGAAGAAAAATACCCCTATGTATTTGTCCAATATTAGCTTTATTCAAGAATGATTTAACTGCAAACTGTTTTTTTTAATCAATCTTCTGCGTATGATGAAACTCCTTTTAAAAAAATCAAATATCTGACACAGGAATAAAATTATTAAGCTCCCATAAACCTGCTTATTAAAGAAGAGCACATGTCCATTTCTTCCTCGTTAAAGGGATAAGCTCATTGCTCCTTATTTTCCTTCTGAGACGAGCACAGTAATTTGAGAACATCTTTCTCTCCGGTAGCCTACTTTGGCCTCCCCATGTCCAAATCAGCTTGGCCTCCCTGCCCCACTGATCTGGAACACTTTTGATATAAGTTGGCCTTTACATGTACACTGTAGGCCTTCATTTCAGAAGGATGAGTTGCACACATGGAAAGCACTATTGCAGAGACCGTACACACAAATAAATTCAGTTCAAACAAAAGGAAAGGGCTTGTCGGTTGCGTTCTTCCAATGAGATGAGGTGATACGAGGAAGTGTTCTGGGTTCTTACAGAAGGTCATATGGATCTCTGGATGGGAGTGACAGTACGAACCTTTGGCCATGAATGAAGGAGAAGCACTGTGACAAAATTGTATTTTATGTTAGTGTGTGCATATATGTGTTTAAGTGTTTGGTTCGGGTTTGGATTTGCTTTGGCCAATTCTTTTCTTTTTCAGGAAATGGTTAGTAAGTGGGAGGGGGGAATTAGAATGGTGAGCTGTGTGAATGGTGTTGTCTGATTGATTGGTTGATTCAAATTGGAGAGAGAGATCAATCCCATAGTATACTAATATTTAAGATGTATGTAAAACATTAATACATGAGATTTTATTATAAAAGCCTTCCTCCTGCAGTCAAAAGTGTCCTTAAGGGTTACAGTCGTAAGTGCCACTGAAAATAATGGAACTAGTTTGCAAATAAGCATATTCAGGATCTCTTAACTGCTAGCCTAGATAGGAAATATACCAAGCTTTGCCAGTAGTACATAACAACAACCCCTCTTATAGGAAATCTGATGAAGAAATGAATTTGAGCTGTAAATTCACTTTTCGCCAAGACTGTATTTGTAAGATTTCTACTGTATTGTGCTTGCAAATAACATTTATTTCTGTAGTGTAAATATGCAAGAGTCATTTTAATAAAATGTAAGCCCTAAAATATGATAAACCCCATGACTAGACGTGCATTGAAGATTTAAAGTGCATTCATCTGCTATTTTTCTATATAAATATTCATTGGTTTCGTGTTCTCAGGTGCTGGAACTTTTAATCTGCATTCAGATGGAGGTGCTTTAATCAGAGAGTTCATAAAAATCTAACTTTTTCATAAAAAATATAGTAAGGTATAACAGAGGGTTGTTAGAGTTTAAAAAAGAGAAATAAAGCAGGTAAGCGGCATCTTGAAGGGGGGGAAGCAAGCACTGATAGCATTCTGCACCATAATATCAATATTCTATTAAAAATAAATCTCTCACTGTTATACTGAAGTGTCTCAAACAACCTGTCACTTTACTGCAGTCTTCAAAGATGACTGATAATGGGTGAAAAAGATATAAAAATAAAAATCCCGTAGCATCTGTTTACCATGTACTCTCAGAAACTCTTTAGGATTTTTTTATTATTTCTTCAGCAGTAACATGTGGATGTATTAGTTATCTGAGAGAGATCAAGCCAACAAAGGCCCCCTCTAGAAGGATTCGCTTTGGTGCCTGGCTGCCCGATTATGCGCATATTCGCGGCAGCACATTTACTCCTAATCCCTCTGTAAGAGAGGCGGCGAAGCGCATTACGGGACGACCGAAACACGCTTTGAACTTGTTGACATGCGGAGAATCGCATGTTTACATGGCAGTAAGGCGCTTTAACTGCCGCCGCAAATTAAAACTCGCGGTTTAACGCGCATTCAATAATGCGCATAATCGGAAGTTTAAAGCGCCTCTGCCTCCAATTTATGCTCCTCTCTTGTAGATGTAAAATTTTTAATGAGACTTGAAAGAGCTTTAAACCTCTCTTGTAGAGGCAACCAAAGTCAGATGCCCTCCATGCTGGGAATGGGAGAGGATGCTATTATAAATTGGGAGGGGGTGGGGTGTTTGTCTGTCAACGGAAGGCAGGATGAGTAATTTCAAAATGGCCCCCTGCTTTGCTTGCTGCATACCACATCTTTTGTGCAACATTTTGTCTACAAACAGGGCTGTTGATGTTTGTTGGGAAACATTATTTCTTTAGACTAGGGCTGAGGCAAAACTACTTCATTGGGTTTATATTCTTCCACATGGCTGCACAGAGCCTTCTGGGTGGGTCAGAGTGCACCTGAGAGCCCTAGGATGCTGAGGATTTTCCCCTCAGAGTCTGGAGACAGAGCTACAACTTTGAAGGGAAATCCAAGCAGGGATTCCCCTCACTGCTGAAAGCTCCATGGTGGCTGCCTTGCCTGACTTCAACCTCGGGAAGAGCAGGAGGGATGTGAGGCGGTGTTGGTGGGTGGGGCAGGGCAGGGAGAGGACAGTCTGTGGATCTGTTGGATCCAAAGGCTTCCCACTTACCATCTCATCCCTGGCAAAGGTAGGGTGGCCATATGAAAAGGAGGACAGGGCTCCTGTATCTTTAACAGTTGTGATGAATAGGGAATTTCAGCAGGTGTCATTTGTATGCATGCAGCACCTGGTGAAATTCCCTCTTCATCACAACAGTTAAAACTGCAGGAGCTCTGCCCTCTTTTGTATCTGGTCACTCTGCAATCTCAGAAGCTCCTGTCATTTGGACATCTAATCCATAGGATTGTGTCCTTTGTTTTGTAGCTATTTTTGTGAGTATTGAAAAGTGCTTCCCATTTCCAGCAATTTTCGGTATTTGTTGCAAACTGATGTCACACTTTGATATTTGTCTTCTCCTTGACCTCATTTGCCCACTGTGCCATCAAGTCCTGTTCACTGTGGTAACCCCTATGGTTTTGCCGATAATGTTGTAACAATACATTTGACACGATGGCTTCATGTATACATGGATGGCTTCATGTATACATGGAGGTCGCTACAGCCAACCAAATTAAATGGCATTGTGAGGAAATGAGGCTAATGAAAATAAGAAGGCAGGAGGAAGCCTTTGCTCAATTCCCTCTCCCCCCTCAAGATATGGGAAGTGTTTCTTTTTCTGTTATGCTTTAACAGTCTGAGCTTCTGCAAACTCCTATATGGCAGCATTATCCCTGGGCTTTAGTTGAAGTTTAGCTACGTAAGTGTTTGCAGGATTGAAGGCCAGTCCAGCAAAGGTTGAAACTAATGGGGCTCTTGATAGCCATGGCTAAGTCCCATTGTAATTCTTTCAATGGAACTTCCTTGCAATGAACCTTTCTTTTAGAATGTGACACAAATCCTTTGCACCTAGTGAGCAGCTGAAGATGGATGGAGATGAGTGTCGTGCCATTTTGAATTATTCAGATTTTAATTGCCAGGAGTAAGTCAAACTCTTTTTGTGAAACAGAACAGCAATTCTTCTAAAGAAACACTCCTTTCTTCAGCAGGGTAAGTCGCTTGGCTTTGGCATGCCCTGGAATTGAACTGAGCTGGGGAATATGGCCAATGTTTCTGTTGTGGGAAGGTTAATCGTAAAAGGCACTGTGTTTGAGGTCACTTGGAGTGAGGTGGGAAAAGCAATGCTTACATGGCTTAGGTTGAATTTTACATTAGCCAAGCCATTTGGTAACCTGAGCATTCATCAAGTACAGAAAGTCATATAGGTACTCTTGCTGACTAAACAAAGTTTGCTTGACAGCCTTGTTAGCAACTGCTATATTACTTGACAATTCTGCACTATTTAACTACTTATATATGAAACAGGGTATGTTGTCCTGGCAAAGTCATTGTATTACAAGCCACTTTTCAAACTCAAATTCATAAATCAGTGAGGGTCCCCCCCCACCTCCTCCTCCTCTGTTAGAATCGTTGTATTTTAAAAGTGGGTAACTTCCCCAACCCTTCCTTACTCCCTTGTTTACTTCTAGAGGCATGAATACAGAACTAAGAGTCAACAAATATATTTTAAAAAGTCTAAGCACCTCATTTTTCAATTTGTTCTTGAAATGGCTTCATTAAAATTATTCCAAAGGTATTTAGTTTCAGTGGAAGTTGTCAGTAAAAGTATCTGATCATTGTTAGCAAGTGAAAAGAAGCAACTATTGTTGCAAAGGGAAAGAAAGAGAAGTGTGTGTGTGTGGGGGGGAGGGGAATTCTCCATTAAATTCCATGGAGAAGGTCTTTTTGATTTTTATGGAAGTAGAAGTCTGGACAAATACAAATGCTTCACAGCCCCAGGTATATAGCTCAGGCCACACAGGAGGGGAGTTCACGTGTTCAGGTTGCTAGCATCTGTCACTACTTGATGAGTCATTACAGATGATTGCCCTTGAACATCTCAAAAGTTTGGCCTCCTTAATTGAAGTCAGTTGCAATGATTACAACTTGCAGCATGCTCATTAACACCTCAATTTTTATTTCTTTTAAAATACTATTTCTAAATTGGAGGATTATAGGGAAAACCCATAAATGAGTACCTGAACTGTTGAGCACAGTGGCTCAAAATCAAGTAAGAAGCACCAGAACACTGTAGATTCTGCTTCATAAGTCACCTGGAGCACAGCCCACCTGGTTAAGGCTAGGAATGTCAGGAAAAAAACAATTGGTGGGTGATGTTTGATGGGTTTTCCTAGATTCGGCCCCACCAGACTTCACTTTGGTTCCTGCTGCAGCACCTGACTCGATCTGCAGCAGGTTAGGCCAATTAGTTGGCCCAATTAGTGGAGTGGGCCAGTTAGTGGATTTCTGGGCATTTTGAGCATCCCCACCCCAAATTCAACTATTTGCACAAACAGCTTTCAACTGTTAAAGAAAAGAGGAGAGTTGTCGGCTACTTTGTAAGCATACACTCTTTCTTTTCCTCCCTCCTCCTCCTCTTCTTCTAAAATGTAGATTTTAAGGATTTTCCCTTTAAGATCTGCACGGAAATAGGACAGGAGGGAATTTGTTTGGGCAATATGTGGACATGTGAGGAAACAATATATGAAACCACTGGGTGAAGTTACCCAGAGATTTGGAGTGAAAAGTCACCAGTATGCTGATGACACTCAACTCTATATGTCTTTGTCACCTGAGTCAGATGAGGCTGTGGAAGTGTTGAATAGCTGTCTAGTTTCAATAATAGGCTGGATGAGGGCCAGTAAACAGAAGCTGAATCCTGACAAGATGGAGGTGTTGTGGGTGAATTTTGCCCATATCTGGAAAGGTGGCAGTCAGCCTGTTCTGGAGGACTGTTTCTCCCCCTAAGAAATAGGTTTGCAGCTTAGGGGTTCTCCTAGATCCAGCTCAACACTCAAGTGGCCTCTGTGATGTAGAGTGCCTTTTACCACCTACATCCTGACCACTCCTGGACAGGCAATAGTCTGGCCAATAGTCCGCCCCGCACGCTCAGGTCCTCTGGGAAGAATTTATTACAGTCAACAAGAACTAGACTGACAACCGTTACCCAGAGGACCTTCTCTTCTGCCGCTCCCAGATTATGGAATGACCTGCCGGGAGAGATTCGCCAACTCACTAGTCTTTTGGAATTTAAAAGATCTATAAAGTCTTATCTCTTCCGGCAGGCCTACCCAGATGAATTTTAAAGTGTTTTATTGGTGTTTTATTGGTGTTTTAATGATGTACTGGTTTTATCTGCTTTTAATCAGTTTTTGTATTTTGTGTTTGGTGTTGTTCCCCGCCTCGATCCGTTGGGAGAGGCGGGTGATAAATAATATATTATTATTATTATTATTATTATTATTATTATTATTATTATCTATGCTCTAGCAATCCTGTGGTTGCAGTGTGTTATACACGGGGCTGCCTTTGGTGATATTTTGAAAGCTCCGGTTTTGTGTTGCTCATATTACACCAGTTCTAAAAGATTTCTGGTTCCCTGACCCAATTTAAGGTGGTGGTGCATACCTTTCAAAGCCCAAGGAGGGCTTACTCCATACTTCTAGATCATTTGGCAGAGCCTTTTCCCAGGTGCCTCTCCCACCTGAGTGATGCTGACATCAACACAGGTGAGGATTATTTTTCCATGCTCTTGTAACACTTGTCATTGATTGGGCTTGTTCAAGATTCTGAGAAAAAGAGGAGGATGGTGTTTTGGGCCACTGTGTGCAGGCATTTGGTGGTGGTTTTTTGGTTTGGTTTCATCATCATGAAATCAGTCTAGTACTGAAAGGCTAGTTTCTTAGGTTCATAAATATTTTTATGTTTAATCATGAAATATATACTTTTGGGGGCAATCTGGCATGAAATATGCAGCCTTTTATCATGAAATAAGCAATTGTGAACTGTGAAAAGCAAATATTCCCTGTTGACACGGCACAGGCTATTAGTGGAGCTGTATTCTCTTTATTTATTACAGCAAACATTTTCTTTATAACAAATAAGCTGCATATTTCACAGGATATAACAATCCCTGTTGTGTTTGTGACATGACTTCCATTTACTCTGGGATTGCATTTGTAGTTTCTCAGGCAGGGTGGGGTTGTAGCACTTTAAAGTGATTCAAAGCAATTTAACTTAAATCATATGATTGTGGCAGGGCTGTAGGGTAAACGGGCTTCTCGGGAAGTAGATGGCAAGAGGGAGGAATTCAATGTGGAGAAATGGTCAGGGGAAGGCACCTTTAAACCTTCCTTTGTTTGCCATTTCTCTGCTCCTGATTGTCCTTCCCAGCTTACTTTCCATGGAATTTCAAATGGAAAACATGGGTTTTGAACCCCATGAGATAGGTTCCGGGGAAGGAGGACAACATGGAGTGAAGAAAAGGTAGATACTTCTTAGCTCTAAAATTTCTGAAACTATTCTGTTGGTTCAAAAGTAGTACCAGCTACGAGCACATGCATTAGTCTCATGGTACCACTCCCCTTACCTATTCAATAGAGGACCTATTAAAATGGTTTGTTCTTGGAGATTTATGGAGTCTAAGGGATTCCTGAATGTTCTGGGGGGATTTCTGGTAGCTAGAGCTGATGATGTTGTTGAGGCCCTGGTCTTGCTATGGAATGGCGAAGTGAGGCAGGCCGTTGGTACTTCAAGGACTAAATTACTTGTCTCCATAGTGATGTCAAGGTTAAGACTGGTTTAGTGCACCATCTTATCCAATTATGTGGGATCAATTTTGATTGATGTGGGCTGAGGATGTGTAGAAGGCACTTGCAGTGGTGCAGCTGACCACGTGCCCTCTTGGTCCTTGCCCATCATGGTTTATTAAGATTAGCCAGGGAGATTTGGCTGGATGTGAACAGAGAGGGATTAATGTTTCTTTATGTGGAGAGGGGGAGTACCAGCCACCTTTAAAGAAGTGAGTGCGCAACCTCTCCTGAAAAAGCCCTCCCTGGACCCAGAGGTTGATGACAACTACCTTTTGGGGTGAGGTGCTTGAGAGAGTGCTGGAAGCATATCTGAAGATGATCTTGGAGGATACAGAGAATCTGGACCCGTTTCAGTCTGGGTTTAGGCTTGGTTTCAGGACAGAATTGGGGCACCCTGGGGGATGACCTTTATCAGGGAAGGAACAAAGTGAGTGTGACCGAGTTGCTTCTTCTCCTTGATGTCTCAGTGGCTTTTGATTCCATCAGCCATGGTATCTTCTTTGATCACCTCTATGAGGTTAGAGCAAAGGTCATTGTATTGCAGCAGTTCTGCTCCTACTTCTGTGGAGTTGGTTCCAGAGAGTTGGAAGTCTCTGGATTGGGGGATTGTATTTCCGGCCCTTGGTGATTGTGCTGTGGGGTATCACAGGGCATGATACTATCTCCAGTGTTTTTTGCCATCGATGTGAAGTTATTGGGCATGATCAGTAGGGAATTTGGGGCAAGATGTCAACAGTTCATGGATGTCATCCAGCTATATTTTTCTGTTACATCTCAGTCAGGTGTTGCCATGCATTATCTAGACCAATGGCTGAATACAGAGGTGGGCTGCATGATGGCCAGCCAACTGAAGTTGAATCCTGGTAAGACAGAGGCTCTGTGGGTGGGCAGTTCCCAGGTCCAGGAGTTGGGTAATTTACCTGTCCTACATGGGGTTGCACTCCCCCTACAGAGACAGGTACGTAATTTGGGGATGTTCTTGGATTAATCTGTCACTGGAAGCCCAGGTTACATCAGTGGCAAAGAGAAACTATTACCATCTTTGGCTAGTATGACACTACAACCATTCCTGGACACCGATAGCCTGGCTGTAGTGATCCAAGGATTGGTAACCTCAAGACTGGATGATTGTAATGGGCTTTATGTGGGGTTTCCATAAGATTAGTTCAGAAGCTGCATCTTTTGCCAAACGTGGTGGCTAGATTGCTCAGTGGAGCTTTCGGCTGTGTCCATATTAGTCCTGTGCTGAAAGTTTTGCACTGGTTGCCAACGAGCTACCAAGCCATGTTCAACGTATTATTGTTGGTTTATCTTGCCCCAACTCCTTTCATATTGACAGCCCCAATCGTTACATACTGAGGTGGAGGCTTTGCTTACTGTACCACTGTCTACTGATGCTCATTTGGTCATAGTGTGGAGAAGGATGTTCTCCATTGTTGCACACTCCTTGTGGAATGATCTCTCCATCAAGATCTATTAGGCTCCTAAAGTGGAGTGTTTCCACTGAGAACTAAAGTATTGTTTTCCTGACCACTTGCATTGCCAGCTACTCTTGGTCATTTTAATGAGATATTTTATTATTTTCATTTTTATTGGTTTTATTGTATGTTATCATTATTTCATGTTGCCAACTGCTTTAAGATTATTTTTTAAAAATGAAAAACAGCGTAGAATTTTTCTGAAATAAAAACCAATAAATAAAGATGTAATATGTAGGGCAACCACATTTGGTCCAAGCGTTACATTAGCCCCTGCAAACCAAGCCAGTAGTCCAGATGATGTCAAGGGGCGGGGCCTCACCCCTGCAGCCCCTTGCCATCATGTAAGGTGATGTCATCCACCCCACCCACTTTTTAAAAAAAAAATTATTTGTGTCCAGGCCATGTTTGGTTTCTTCCCATGCAGTTCAAGTATTAATCAGGGTGCAAGTGGCTCAGGAACTGGTGCAGGGGAATCCTCAGCTTATCTCAGATCAGAGATAACAAAGGGATTCCCTTTTGCACCTGAGGAGGTGGGGCTTGGGAGGGGGAGGGTCTTGGGGAAAGCAGCCCCCCCGTGGAGGAATCTGAACCCTCCGTAGGCCGCATTAGGCTCGGTATGGTCTGATAGGGCCCACAGACTGGGGGTTGCCCTCCCCTGCTCTAAAGTAATGCCTCATTATGGGCCTGTTCAACCATTTCTAAGCTCCTGATGGCTCTGTCTTGCAGGGCCAAGAGATCCCTCAATCAAATTGATTTGCTTAGAAAAACATTAGTACTCTGCCTTTCCATTTCTAGTAGGAACACCCAAGACAGTTTGCATTAAAAAATGCAGGAGAGCCAGAGATAGAATCAAATACCAGGCAGGTTGTAGGCCTATTGAAACAAAGCAAACAAACAAACAAACAAACAGCCTTCAGATCGTAGTGAAATGTCATTATGGTGGTGGCCTGATGGACCTCCATGGATAGAGAGTTTAATAACTTAGGCTTAGCAAAAGAGAAAGCCTTCTTATGTATTTCCAGTGACTACACCAGGTGGTGGGAAAACATGGACCCAAATCCCCAGTTGTTGTTGTTATTATTATATTTCTTTATTTATATCCCGCCTTTTCCCCAATACTGGGACTCAAGGCGGCTTTACAGATTAAAACATGTACAGTTGAAACAGATAGAGATATAAAAAATTTAAAATATAATTAAACATGGTGCAATATTAAACCATTTAAAATATTTAAAAACATTTAAAATATGATTTTTTTAAAAAAAAATCCAATATATAAACAACGCATAAATGGAGGTTCAGACTGCTCCCCAAAGGCCAGTCGGAACAAAATAGTTTTAGCCTGCCTCAGGAAACACACCAGGGTGGGAGCCAGTCTAGCCTCCCTGGGAAGGGAGTTCCAGAGCCCCAGGCTGCCACCAAGAAGGCCCTCTCCCGCGTTCTCACCAGGCATGCCTGTGATGGTGGTGGGACCGAGAGAAGGGCCTCCCCTGAAGAACTTAGAGGACGGGCAGGCTAGTAAGGCAGAATACGGTCTTTCAGATAACCTGGACCCAAGTCGTATAGGGTTTTATAGGTCATCAGAGCAGAATGGTTGGGCTCATGGAGCATGGTATAGTCCTTTAAATATCCTGATCTTACGCCATTTGGAGCTTTAAAGGTAATAACCAGCACTTTAATTTGAGCGTTAGACAGTATTACGTTTCTCTCCCACCTTTTCTCCATGGTATTTAGGGGGGATTTGTTGTTTGCTGTTTTTATTTTGTCCTTACACCAGTCCTGTGAGGAAAACTAGGTTTAGAGTTTGTGACTGGCCAAAACCAGCCAGTGGGGATTTGAAACTAGGTCTTCCCAGTCCAACTGAAACACTCTTCTCCACCAGGCCAGTAATTCATTAGTTGCCTCTGGCCAAACTTTCCCAGGGGTCAAATGACATCTAATCAGGTCCTTTGAAACATTTGTGTTTGTAGGGATGAAAGTTATTTACAGGCATTGCTGAGCTCCCATCTTCTGGAAATCAAATTATTTTAAAGAGATTTAAGGCAAGGTAACGAATACGAACTAGATTCTCCTGAAAATGGAGGGTCAGCAACCTCATCTTCAGAGCACTACACCAACTTAATCCACATTGAAATGTGAAATGAATGGAGCTTGCAGTGGACACATGGTTGGAGTTTTTAGTGCTCCTAAACTATTGAAAGTCCTAAGTTCCTGGAGCACTTTGGAAAATGAGATTCAGAGCATCAGGTTTCACCCCAAGTAAAAGGACAGACAATTCAAGGGCAATCTGCGCATTTAATTTTTCTCTCTCCTATAGCTCCTATCATTGTACTATCTAATCATTGATCTCACGTTGTCAGTTGCTGAGACTCAGAGCTGAGTCTACCTAATATCCAGCCATCTATTTTCTCCTTCAGGATAAGCACGGACTTCAGAATTGCGCTTCTGTTTTCACCTTCTTTTCCCCTGCTGTTCTGGAGGTAGAATTGTTGCAAGAAAATATGAAGACAAATCTCTTATCTGTTGTTGGTATCATGTGATGTATCTGATAACGGTTGGATAAGAACAACCTTTTGGGGGAGAAAATGAACCAAACAATGCCCTTGAAGATGTGAGAGGTGTACTAATTATATAGGCAAGTATTCTACTTATTTAGGGGGGGGAAAGAAAGCATTAAAAATAATGGGGACAGGAGGGCACTTCACACATTTTAAAAAAAACCAAATATAGGTGTGCACAGAACATAGTTTTCTTAAATAATGCACAGATTTTCAAATGCCTGCTCATTTTTAACACATACTTTTTCAGCTCTACATATTAAAAAAGATCTTACAGGCCCAATGTCAATAGGCCCTTTGAGGTTGGATGGTGTGCAGATGAGAAATGTGTTCTCATGTCAGAAATTTGCTGTACGGACTATGGCTACGCATGAGCAGATTTTCCCTATTCACCTCCTTCGTTGTTTCAGAATTTAGCTCTGTGCTGAGTACCACTCCTGCTTAATTCCAATTTAACTAGGATCATTTCTAAAATCAATTCAAGAATTGGAGCATGTGCAATCTGTTTCAGCTTTTACTTTATTTGCATCTCTCCCCCAATCCTTAACTGCCTTACAGATGCGCTTGTACACATTGATAAAATACTGCAAAAAAAAAAAAAGCAGTTTTGTGATGTCCTTTGTGGCGCACACATGGGTATCAGTAATGGGTGAGGTGGGGGAAAGAAAGGCACAAATAAACTGAAGGGATTGAAAACTGTGGTAAGACACACATGCACATGACGTTACAAAAATCAGGAAAAACAAAATGAAGAAGAATTCCTAATACGTTGTTTCCAATTCAGGAACAAGACCACGTGATTCAAAGTCCAAGCAGATATGTGTATGAAAAGAACTTTGGAAGTGCACCTTATTATAGCCCCATCTACACAATCCAAGAACACTGACGTAACAACACCACATCCCAGGTAGAAAGGGAGCACCCGTCTTTGTTTTCTGGTGGCATATCTTTCCCATGACACCAATCACTTGCACACACATCTTTCAATGGGAATGGTTATTGGGAGAAAAAGTGTTCTCGTCTTCTCCAAATCTCTAGCTGTATTGTCTGCGCACCCTGCACTTTAGTAAAACTGGGTGATTGTCTACAATCCGCTCTCCAATCTGATGGAGAAAGTTCAGAAATAAACCTTCTTTCTAATGTTTTAAAAGTAAAAAGGGATGCCCAGGTCCAGATCATAGCAGAAGGAGATTGCTCTGAATCTCTTAGGCAGAAGACAGGGGGAAGCTAAGGTAGAAGTTCCCTTTTGCAAACTACCCCTACTGCTGTGGGGTATGTTGGTGGGGGGAGGTCGAACAAGAAGTGCACATATCAATCTTTATTTCCTGGGGGAAGCATAAGACACATTTATTTATCGTAGTTGTGTCATCTATGTCCTCTAAAGGAACTCAAAGGGAGTTTATCCCATTTTATCCCCGTAATCCCATTAGGTGAGTCGGTGACTTATCCAGGTACATTCAGTGAGCTTCATAGATCAGTTGCATTTCCCGGTTCAGCCCAAACACTCTATCCACCGTATTTCACAAGCACTGTTCCTCGCCCAGAGCTATTGGAATTGCTGCAGATATCGGGGTTCTCAATTGCAGGAGCTTTGCAAGCACAGTCAGTTGTATGTGCTTATAAGCTGTTTTCTATCTTCACACTAAACGCATGAAGACTACGCAGCAACCGAGGGCACAGGGACATCTGAGGGCGAGGCTTGCATGTGCGTCCATGCCCTGTCCCCCCAAAATCTCTAAATCAGGTGCTCCCAACCTTTCTGAACCCATGGGTAGATTTGGAAATTTGAGGATTTGCTTTGTGCTCCACCATAAAATGGTTCCCATAGAGGATATGGCTAATCACATAGTGGTTGCCATGGGGCCTGACTGGTCAAATGACAAATAATTCCACCAAGAAACTGAGTATAAGCAGAGGAAGCACTTAGCCACATATTTGACCTCACAGAAGTGCAACAAAATGCCCATTTAAGGCTGCCATCCTATACATACTTGCATGGAACTCAGTGGCAATTACTTCTGAGTAGGATTTAAAAGCTTATCGGAAATGTGCCCATATTTTAAGTGGTCCGAGTGTTGAGGTTTCCTATGGTCACCTATGGAAAGGAAAAGATCTTCATGAAGTCTGTTGAAGTCTTAAGAATTGCAGGCCAGATCTAAACTCCAAAGAGAAATAGACCCAGAGCCCGGTTATGCTTTTTCCTGTACGTCCCAGGTTAATAGCTTAAAGTTTAGCTAATGCTAAGGACCATTCGTTTAAGAGAGGCTCTGGCTGCAACCCAGCTGTTGGGATCAATGTGTACAGCCAAAATCCTTGATTGTTTGGTTGTGAACAGAGAAACAGAACTATCTGCCTATGGTGTTTATTCATTTGTTTCAAGTATTTGAAAGCCTCTTTTTAAGGCTACACTCTCACCCTCGATGACAAATCTATATGTATGACTTGCATTATTTGGCCCAGTTCAGTTCAGATGTAATGTTAATTATTATTTTTTGTGCATGAGGACCAGTGGATTGTGGACTCTCACACTCCTTTCACCTCCTGCATCTGCTTCCAACTAACCAGATTTTGTCGTTGGTTAGTTTGTTGTGTTCCTGGCTTGTTTGAACAACCTATAGTTTAATCAGGGACTCCGGTTAGTTTAAAAGCGGAGGCAGATGCTACTAGTCTCCTCACAGCTGCACTCGAGCAAGAAGAAAGGAGTGCAAGACCGTGGGATTTGCTGATGCTTGTGCACATAATACTAAACCATAGTTTATTGTTGCAACAGAAAAGGGTAGTTGCAAGCAAGTGCTAATGGGGTTCTCCGAGGGGCCCACCCTCTGAGGAATCAGTTTGTTGTCTTTTTATATGAGGAAACAATCCACCTCAAAACAGCACTCGATGATGAGGGGAAAGGTAGGTGGATCTTTAAGGAAATCCACAAGCCCCAATGTTAGCCAAAGCATACCTCCTGCACCACTGAAAGCTAAGGGAGCTATTCCAGAAGGCCAAGGGAGCTGCTGGCAAATTCTACTGCATAATCCCCATTTGCTCTTGCACAGATCTCATCCATATCAATGGGGTTTGTGCAGTGAACGTCTCAGTGGCTGATGCTCAATGCTATTGATTAAATTTAAATATAAGTTGCCCTTCTTGTAACTGTTGCATTATTTGCATAGATGACGGCCATTCTTAATTGGAATGCTTTGCCCATCTTGTGAAGGAAACATTACTTTGGGTTTTAGCTTCCCTGGTTTTTTCTTCTTCTATTGCCTTGTAATCCTTGGTGCTGAATTCTACTGAACAACAATGATTTACAGTTTATAAATGTCTTCCTTAATTCCACATTATTTAGAAATCAATACTTAATTTGAATTGATTATGTTTCTGGTCCCTTAGATCTTTTATTAAGAAAAGGGCTGACTCTGTTCCTGGCAGCTGAACATCAAGTTTCTCTCCTTAACGACCCAACAAAAAAATCTTGGAAGTAATTCTGTTAATTGGAATGCACAGTCGTTGCCTGGTTGTAAAATATGAGTGTTTCTCCTAATTACTACCAGAGAATCCCATCTGATTTCATTTAAGCAGATTTAACACTTATATATAAGAAAGAAAAAATCAGAGGAATTACTTGTCTTCTGCAACAGTGTCAAAGTAACATCATTCCCTAAATGTTTAGATTCCTATATTTAAAATGCAAGAAGAATGAAGAAATTGCCTCTCTGGGAACACAAATCAATTGCCAGAATCAACAGGGGCTTTGACTTTGCCCAAGCTGCTTGGGTTCTTTGACTTTGCTTCCTGGATTTGCGAAATGAGAGTAATATAATAATGACGGCTATCACCAATGGAAAACAAAGAATTATTAAGTAAACACTGTGCAGTAATTTTTTAGACAATATGGGAGATTATTAATCACATTTTACTCCACCATTCCTTGAAGAAGCTCAGGATGGATGCACGCAGAATTATTCCATTTTATCCTCACAGCAACATAGCAATATGGGAGCCAGTGTGGTGTAGTGGTTAGAATGTTGGACTAGGAGTTGGGAAATCCAGGTTCTAGTCTCCATTCGGCCATGGAAGCCCACTGGGTGACTTTGGGCCAGTCACAGACTCTCAGCCCAACCTACCTCACAGGGTTGTTGTTGTGAGGATAAAATGGAGAGGAGGATTATGTACACCGCCTTGGGTTCCTTGGAGGAAAACAGGCCAGAAAATATTGACCAGAAAAAGACTGATTTGTCCATTTGTAGATAAATTAGGTTGAGACAGAGTGAATTACTTGTTGAAGGCCATAGTGTGAGCTCTATGGCTGAACAGGAATTTAACCCAGGTCACCCTCATCCAAATTCAACATTCCATTTGCTATACCACACTGCCCCGAAGATTAATTTGTAAACCACATGAAGTATTGAATCAATTTAAAAACAAGAATAAAAAGGCTATCGCTGGCCTCTCAAACCTTTTGCCCTCTGTCCAAACCACCCTGGTTTCTCAGTACTTCCCCACCCCATTTTTAGCCGAAAGTTATCTCTTGAGAACTTTTCAGGTCAGGTTTAAGTTTTATTGTCATCAGACCTGCTCTCTGTGAGAAGAACTGTGTCAGGAACAGACCTGATCTCCTCAGCTGGACATTGTTATCTCCTCTGTTCCTAGATTGGGGCGGTAGGGTGGACGATTTCCTGACAAATAAACTTATTCAATGAAAATATGCCACAGTGCATCTGTTTATACTCAAGTGGCATCCTCCAATTTTCCATGAACAAATACCTCATAAAGGAATAATTGAGCTATACAAGGTTATGATATTGCCAGGTCATTGCTATTGCTACAAAAGAGATGACTTCTGCTTTGCGCGGGATCAAGATGAATATGTCTATAGAAGCGCCAGAGTTGCTCCCAACTAGCTCAGGAAAAGGCAAAGCATACTTTGGCTTCTCATTCCCCTCCTTTCTACTGCAATGAAATGAGATGACACAAATGATAGCTTATCACCTCATTTTATCTCACTGCCTCCTTATGTTTGGGACTTTCCCATCAAACACCCGACAGAAGGCCACCTCTCTTGGAATTCTTCACGAAGACAAACCTTTTCTGTGGACCTCTTACTCCTTATCCCCATTCTGATGCTGTTCTGTTTTTAATTTCATGTTCATTTTTATATTTATGGTTTTAATCCCCCCCCCCCCCCCCGTACACTGCCTGGAGAACTTGTTATTGGGAAATATAAAAATCTTGTCAATAAATAGTAAATAAAATAAAGAATTGAAACAAAGCGTAGGGACCCATAACTACATTTTCCTGCATTCATTCCGTGTGTGTGTGTGTGTGTGTACTCCTCCACTATGAACCTCTATACTGCAAGGTTCTTGGTGTATACTATAAAGTGGCATGTAGAATAATAATAATAATAATTAATAATAATAATAATAATGCCATTTAGGATGATGATGTTGATGATGTTGATCTAAACATTCCTGTACTGTCTGGTTTCTTAAAGTGCCCACAATGTTATTTTATTAAATCCTAGTCTTGTCCTATTTTGGGGCCATCACTAACCTCAATTCCTATCTACTTGATTCCACTTCTGCTCCTTTCAGTTCCTGCTCTTTCCCCCACCCCACCACTCCTGGTTATCCTCCATAACCTCATAAGAGAGTAGACCTCATTTTCTATATCAGTGGCAGGGAGCCCTTTCAGCCCAAGAGCCAAATTCCAATCTGGAAAAGGTCTTGGGGTTTGCGCAATGAGTGGGACCAAAAGTGAGGTGGGCAGAGCCAAAGTCAACGTGGGTGGGGCCAAAATTGATTTCTTACCATTTTAAAGGATTGTAGTACCATCTGCAATCACAAGTCAGGGAAGCTTGCCAGTCTGAAAAGCACAGCACAATCTTATGGATGTCTGCTCAGAAGTAAGTCCCGTAGAATTCAGTTGAGATGATGATGATGATGATGTACATTTCCATACCGCCCCATAGCTGAAGCTGTCTGGGCAGTTTACAAAAGATCAAAACAAACATTAAAAATCGATATACAAAATTTAAAAACATTAAAACAGACAGCATACAAAGACAACATCCATTTAAAAACAACTTTGAGCTCTCAGCCAGTCCTAAAGATTTGTCTGGGGTCGATTAAACTCAACATATGCTGTCAAACGTCTGGGAGAAGAGAAAAGTCTTCACCTGGTACCAAAATGTTCACAATGTTGGCATCAGGCGGGCCTCATCAGGGAAATCATTCCATAATTGGGGGGCCACCAATGAGAAGTCCCTCTCCCTTGCTGCCATCCTCTGAGCTTCCCTCAGAGTAGGCACCCGGAGGAGGGCCTTAGATGTTGAGCATAGTGTACAGGTAGGTTTGTGTCGGGAGAGGTGTTCATCGGTATTGTGGTCCTAAGCCCTGTAAGGCTTTATAGGTAAAACCAGCACCTTGAATCGGGCTCAGAAACTTACAAGCAGCCAATGCAAGCGGGCCAGAGTAGGTCTTATATGTTCGAATCCCTTGGTCCTTGTTATTAATCTGGCTGCTGCATTTTGCACAAGCTGCAGCTTCCGAACCACCTTCAAAGGCAGCCCCATGTAGAGTGCATTGCAGTAATCTAACTTGGAGGTTACCAGAGCATAGACAACTGAAGCCAAGTTATTCCTTTCCACATAGGGGCATAGCTGGGCCACTAACTAAAGTTGGTAGAAGGCACTCCATTCCACCAAGGCCACCTGAGCCTCAAGTGACAGAGATGGTTCTAGAAGAACCCCCAAGCTACAAACTTGCTCCTTCAGGGGGAATGTAACCCCCTCCAGAACAGGTTGAACAGGTTGAACAGGTTCGATCCAGTCAGAAGAAACACCCACTAACAGCATCTCAGACTTGTCTGGATTGAGTTTCATTTTATTAACCCTCATCCAGTCTATTTTCGCAGCCAGGCACCGGTTCAGCACATCCACAGATGAAGATGAGAACACACTCCAAAACTCTGGTTTCATGTAGATATTGAACAGCATGGGGGACAAAACTGACCCCTGTAGAACCCCATACTGGAGAATCCACGGTGCTGAGCAATGTTCCCCAAGTGCTATCTTCTGGAGCTGACCCGCCAAGTAGGAGCGAAACCACTGCAATGCAGTACCTCCTACTCCCAACTCAGACAGTTGTCCCAGAAGGATACCATGGTCAATGGCTGAGAGATCAAGGAGAATCAACAGAGTCACACACCCCTATCTTTCTCCCTACATAGGTCAACATACAGGGCAACCAAGGCTGTTTCTGTGCCAGAACGAGGCCTGAAACCCAGCTGAAATGGATCTAGATAATCAGTCTCATCCAACAGTGTCTGGAGCTGGCCCGCAACCACCTGCTCAGGGACCTTGCCCAGGAATGGAGCATTTGCCACCAGCCTATAGTTATTAAGATTTTCTGGGTCCAGGGAAGATTTCTTCAGGAGTGGTCTCACTACCGCTTCTTTCAAGCAGCCCAGGACCACTTCCCTGGCCCAGCCAGCTGTTCCATCCCTGCTAGCTTTTATTAGCCAAGAGGGGCAAGGATCCAATATGGATGTGGTTGCATGAACCTGTCCAAGAACCTTGTCAACATCCTTGAGCTGTACCAACTGAGACACATCCAAGAAAACAGGACAAGGCTGTACTCTGGATACCCCCGCTTGATTCACCTGCTAAAACACTGGCATCTAAGTCCTGGCAGCTGCCAAAGATTTTATTCAGGAAGTGCCTAGCAAATATATTACAGTGGGACTCAGATGGCATGTAATAGCCCCTGGACAACTCTGAAAAGCTCCCAAGTAACTGCATAGGCTGCAGAAATAGCGTCTCACAGTTACACTTTCAAATTCAGAAGTCACCCACCATTCATTCAGAATTACGCAGAATGAATACCATCCAACAATTCAACAACAACAAAGTAACAACCACCACTTCACTTCTACTCGGGTTTAAAGTTTAAGCCCCCCCCTCAAACGAAAGCATCCATTGTTGATTTTTAGCTTTATCGAGTTTAGAAACGTCCAGGTGGAAGTACCACCATCAGCTGCGGCAGCACCTGAAATCTGACGGTGAATCTCTGGAAATGGTTGAAAATGCCCGAAGGTTTCCAAGCAAAACCAAAGCATTCTAGAAATGTGTTGTAGGGGCTGGAAGGTTAGGAATATGCTGGAAAGAAGATGGAAGATCATGGAGGTCAGGCAGAACTTGAATTCAGGTTGAAAAGCACAGTACAAACTATGTTCTGTCAAGCAGGATTTCAAAGCAAAATCTACATCAAACAGATCCAAGAGAAGGGGGCACGGTTGTAAAATGGGGGCATGCCCGACATGATGACCTTTGTGGGGCAGATTGGGGAACCCATGGGTCAGAGTTCCCTATCCCTGCTTGACATAGCTCAGCAACACATAGTACAAGTTTAATGCATAATGAGGAGAGATACCTACTTTCAGACATGGAGGAGCTAGTCTTGAACTCTGCTTCAGTGGGTTTGCTCACTCCTATCTACTTTTTGTCTTCAACATCTTGTATCTTTCTCTCTCTCTCTCTCTCTCTCTCTCTCTCTCTCTCTCTCTCTCACACACACACACACACACACACACAAGTAGCAACTTGGGATAGAGTCATTTACATTGTGAAAATGGCATGGGGGGGAAACTACTGTTAAAAAACAAAACCTGAACTCTCAGGATGTACAGCACATTCCTTAGTATGTTTATTACGAATCTGAAAATGCGAACGAGTATTAGCTTTTTAAAAAGGAAAGAGACACACTTTCATATGCCTTTGTGGAATTTTCAGCTTCGACATTACCCTTAAATACATATGGCACCAGCCCACCAAGTACTGCACCATCTCCTTCATTTCAGTGGGATTTATTTATCAGAATTTTATTAGGCAACCTAAAATAGGTTTTAGCCAAAAATCATAAAAAAATAAACAATACAATACATAGCAGAATAGTATAAGAATTCAATCACAGTAAAATATATTAAATACACTATAGGTAGTATATCAGAATATATGATTGTGAGTGGCACATATCTTAAACATGACCATTGTCCTCTAAAGCAGTTCTAAGCTGAACTGCTTTCACTGCAAACCTAGCTATATTTAACATAGTGGACTTTAATTTCACTCTTCATTTCAGGGAGCCGAGTGTCTCATCTAAGGCCCATTGAAATGAATGGAAGTACCCACCTGCAGTGCCTGGTGGATTATTCCCCTTTCCTAAAAAACAATACCCCCCCTCCCCATTAGCAAACACAAAATTTACCCAGGAATAAATAGTCCCTTTGCATCACTCTTAGCCACAATGATGTTTGTTTTAGTATTATCTCATTTCCTCAGCACTTTATTATTTACCGATTTAAAAAAGGCATAATTACTTTTCTTCTGATTTTTTTTTCTCCAAATGACAATAGTGCAATTAAATTACTGAATTCATTTATATTTAATTGTGCTCTTGATTTTTAATGTGACGGTAGAAGGCATTTCTTGCGATTGCTAGTTTTCCACACAACGTGAGAAAACCTAAAGCTATATTAAGGGAAATATATTATAAGGGCAACACTGGGCCTCATTAATGTTATTTATTGTACGGTGAAACCTCATTAGAAGGTATCCTGGATTCAAAAATGCATTACCAGGCGTGCTCATTCTCTTTCTTTTTAATTTTTCTTGTAAGAAAGAAATAGCTTTTATTGTGTTTCTTTATCACCGACAAAATGGCTACTGCCCTTAAAAAAACAAGTGTTGCATTGGGGGTGGGGGTGGGGTGGAGAAGAGAACAATGAATCTGCTAACAAGCATAGCCCCATCACAACATATGGTCAAAAAGGGTAATTCTGTTTGCTATTTGCCTTCATTTCTTGAATAACCATTAATTCTTAACTTCTTTCACCAGAGGTAAGAAGCACTATTTTTCAGTGCAGTTGTTTGCATCTTAAGCACCAATAATGTGCTTTTAGTGCAGTTGAGATCAGGGATGAGGGAAACCTGAGGTGCAGAGCCACAAATAGCCCCATTTAGGAAGTAGTGTATTTGCTCTAATGAGAGCTATATATCCAGTCCCGCGTAAATATTGTTTGGTAAGTCATAGGAAGAGCCATTATTTGCCAGGAAATACGAACAAAAGGAGAGTCCCTGAATTGTCAGTTGTGGAGAGGGAAGTCATTTTCGGGAGGCAAATCTCCTTTGCCAAGCTTGTGTTGCAGCCATTAGTTAACTTACACTGACTACTGCAAACTGCTCTTTATTTTTTTTTCCGGAAAAAAAAATCAAATCCCTCTTCCCTGCCAGACCTTGATCCTTGATGCTGCTGGTACAAAACAGCTGCAAATGCTTCATTCTCCTTTCATTTTACTTCCCACTGCAGTTGGTCACTGTCAACGGTGCTCCACAGCTGACAAACTCTTTTGCATTAGTGCTTTACAAGGCTGCCTCCTGACAGCGGTGCTACCTGGTCGCTGCATTCATTGTTTTGACTTATTGTGTCGCATCCACTTTGTGCTAATTCCACACACAACGGCTCTGATGGTGCGTGCACGTACCAGACCTTCTGCATCAATGCTTGTGCTAAAATGCTTGGACCGTCAGGGGTCCCCACTGATCAGGCAAATGCTGCTTACCATCACAAGTTTCTTGCATTCAGAACTCCAGATGTGACCTCCATGGTTGCTGCTGTAACCTTTATGGGTGAAATACTCTGTGGGTTAGTAATGGGTGATTGGGAATAAGAGTGCCTATTTTACATCTGGACAGGGTTAAAAAAAAACCAATGAACTTTAAAATATCAAGCAGCCTATCCTTCTTCTATATTAATTAAGTCATTGAGCCTAATCACAATGTGGCCATCTTCAGCTTTCACTGAGAAACTCTCCTTAACTCAATTTCGAATTAGTTCAGTGTTTATGAGCATTCTCCGTAAGTGTTTTTAAAAAGCTCCCGTTTCCAAGAGTTTTCTCCCCAGTTCATAACACTGGTGTTCGCACGCTGATATGATGTGCATGCACCTTATTGCAATGTGTCTCTGCCTACAGAGCAGCCTGTTCAGCTTGAACACCGACTGTGCCTGTCGTTTTATGTTCTCAGCTAGAGGACATCTGGGGGAACACGCTGCTTGGTTTGTTACACACCCGCGCATTATGAGCTGGTCAGATTTGAAACCGGTCATTACAGACTTTAGTTGTATCTCTCTCCTGTCCTCTACTCCTGGGCTCTCACCATTTGACTGCTGTGTAACATCACTGCAATTACCAATGAGATTGACAGAGCTTGCTTTAAAAAAGTATAGAGTTGGAGTCTTCTGCCATTGCAGTAGTGCCTTTGAAGACTCTCAGGGGCTACTGTTCTTTCAGTTCTGACTCACTTTAGAATGTGTCAGGATGAAGATGGGATTTAAGGAAGGAAAGAGAGAGAGAAAACCCTTCCCTCCCCACACTTTGCACTCCCATTGCCCTTGCAGGAAAGTAAGCAGGGTGCGGAGGGTTCTTTGAGCCTGGGTAGGGGGAGCGTTCATTTCTTGAGTCTCTTCTTTGGACATCATCCGATTCATTTCTGAGGTTTTGGGGTGCGTGTAAACAAATCAGTTCATTTCCATGAAGTGCCCAGCTGAACTCACCAGTATGAAAAGCACACATTAGATTCGGGGTGGGGCAGGGTTTGGGAACCTCAGGCCCAGCTCCCAATCCAACCCTCCATGGTCCCCCAAATGGCAATGCCCTGGGCCCCACCCACTTTTCCCCAACCACCAACCATTTGGTGACTAATACTGACTAGATCACGTTGGAATTTTCATCTAATTTTAGTATTTGTGCATGTTGGAAAGGAAAGGGAGGAGAAACGTGTGATTATTTTATTGGGCACATTTAAGGCATTTATGATACCAATTAAAAAAGAAGACCCAGTGCGTCTATCAAATAATAAAAGAGATGGTTTTACACAGTTTTATTGGAATTAAAATTAGAGGGACACTTCACTCAACTCTAAAAAAGATGAAATTGTTGTTGTTTATTTTTATTTATATGCGGCACTTTCAACTTTATCGTTTCCAGAGCTGTCCAATAGAATGAAAATAATTTTAAATTAAAATATTGTAATCCATACCAATCCATACCGATAATAAAACAACAACCACAAAATGCAGAAAGACCAGTTAAAGGCAGCTGCACATGTTAGCTAGACTGTGGAATCAGAGGGCACCCATCTTCTCTCCGATGGGTTAATGTCACTACCATACGGGCAGAGCTGAGGAAGGGTCAATGCTTACGTGAGGCTACCCTGTTCTATCTGGCATAGAGTGGTGTATGAATCTTGACATGGGTGGTTTAATTTTTCCAGGCATCTCCCACCCACCCCTCTGCCACAGTATTATGGCCTTGTGCACAGTTAGATCACCTCTGTAGTGAGTGTTCAAGACACACACCAGCAGATTTACTTGTTGAATACTTATTGTGTGAACCTTCCTCTGCAGGAAAAGCAAGATTTATTCTACTTCAACTGTAAAAGTAGGAAGAGAGGGAGGGGTTGTTTTTTTTTAAAGGACAATGGATCTGATTGCTTTCCCTTTCATTAAATGATGCTCGCTCCTACCATAATATCAGAAGAGTTAGAAGAGCTTCCATCTGTCACTAGCAAATCTGTCTGGCACTACGATGCAATATATTACTTTGAAGATTTATGCTGTCTCCCACCCTTCTACTGTGCCATACATTGTTAGCGTTACTAATCTCCTAACATGGGAGATAGAGCAGACAATTTGTTGCTCAAGCATCCGTGATGATTTGTGAGAAATTAAACTAAAGGCATTTGGAAGTTCTCCACCACTTAAGTATTGATAATGTGGATAAACTAAAAAATATTATTCATTTGCAGGGATGTTGGATTTTCACTCAAAGCGGGGACAAGAGAGAAAGAAAATGGAGGCAAGATCTTAGATGTCTCCCCCTTCCCACCACCACAAAAGGTGTTCTGTTTATAAGTCTGAAACGGAAACATAAAAGACCCGATAACGTACTTCAGTACCTTAAACATAAACGTCATAGAAGCCTAACACAGAATAACTATGATGTGGTGTGTGTGTGTGTTACCATCTGTTATTTCCATTATTTTAACAGAATAGCATGGGTTCCATCCATTGCAATGAATAATATGCAGATGTAGGGATGTTCATAGCCTTTACTCCTGGAGAAGCAATTCCAATGTTCCCCATGGGCCTAATTGATTTGTTCTGTGGCTTTAGATCCAGGGTGTGTCCAACTCCTGCCAGCAGCTTCCTGCCTCTTTAGTCTGGGACATAACACATTTTTATGAACATGGAGAATGCTCTGGGGAAAGTGAAGTTACTTTGGTGGTGGTGGGAGGAGGAGGAATTCCAGTTCTCCCTAGAGGGTGTCAGCTGTGCAAATGACACTGACCTACAATAGCTCCTTCTCAGTTGTACGGACTAGTCACTGGAGGGAAATGACCTTTGTTGGAGTACCTTGTGCACCTGGGCCACAAGGACTAGGAGTACTGAATCTGTTGGTGAGATGTCTGGGATGATTATACCTAGACGGACTTTTGTAGCCCTCAGTTATATGATTTAGTGTAGTGTCTAAGAGTGAGCGCAGTGAGCTATGAAGTCTCTGTTTAAATCTTACCTCTGGTTTGAATGTATTAGATATGCCATTATCTCAGCCTCAGCTGTCTCTCTCTTTGATATGCATATAATAATACTGATCTACGTTACATGGATGTTGTAAGGATCGCTGTGGTGAAGAATGTGAGATGCTTTGAACATTCTAAAATGCTATATCAATAGTGATTAACTGCCTCATGCAAACTCACTCACGTTCCATGTGAACACAACCTGAAAATCAGCATCGGGGCAAATCACCCAATTGGTCCCATTTTACTTCACGTTTGGGAAGCAAACTTGCTTTTCCTCCTGCTCATAAGGGTCCTAAACTGAAGTTCAGTTCCAAGCTGGTGATGTTGGATCGGGTTCTCCAACGTGGCAACTCCCCACAAATATTACCAAGGCTTTGAGAACTGCAGGTCTGGGTCCAGGATTTTATGAAATACAGATTTGCTTCCAAGCTGGTGTGTATGTGGGGGTGGGGTGTACCTAGTAGATCACACAATAGGATTTGTGTGTGCTTTGTTTTGCTGGAGAAGTTAAAACCATGAAGTAAAAATTCCCTTTGTGGTCTTAAGCATCTAATCCTTAATTACTTGGCTAGCAAGGTGGTAGACTGAAATTCTGTTGGCAGTATGAAGATATAAGAGTATCTCTACAGAGACTTCAGTTTTCCTTGGAATCAGTAGTATCAGGAATGTTTTATGCTAGACCTTTTTTTTTTTTAGCCAAAGAAGTATCTCTTCATTTAGAACAGCAGCATTGGGCTAAATCCATGTTTATTTAATATGAACGTTACTGTAGTTCTCTCTCTCTTGTCCTTTAGAAAGCTGAAGGGCCATTGCTAATCTGGAGTTGGAGGGCATTTCAAAAAGTATTTTAGGTTCTTCTTCGTGGTCTCTGTGCATCACACATATGGGCTCGCGCCGACGCCGAGCCTATTTCCGGGAAACTTAGCTAGCTTAGACTTTTGGCGGGAACCCCTCCCCCCACCATCCTACCGCGCATGCTCAGGGGGTCCCGCCTCTCCTTCTCCTCAGTTCTTCTTCGACCGCTTCGCCAGTAGCCTCGCGGGAGACTTCTCCGGTACGTTGTACCTAGGAAACAAAAAGAAGAATTAGTTATAGTTAGCTTAGGCTGTTTATTGTTAGTTATATTAGTTAGATAGATAGTAATAGTTTAAAAAAAAAAAAAAAATTAAAATATATATTTGTAGTTATAGGCGGCCGCCAGCTTATGGCGCAGACCGCTTTGTTTCGCCGTTGTACGCGGTGTAGGGCAAAAATCGCCCTCAACGACGGGCATTCCTTCTGCCTTATCTGTTTGGGAGAAGCGCACGTTGTTGATTCGTGCAGCCATTGTATGAAGTTTTCCAGACAAACGAGAAGGAATAGAGCAGACCGTCTCCGTAGTCTGTTGTGGACTAGAGCGTTATCAGCGGTTGATCAGCCTCGTCCCTCCATGACGACGAAAGGTTTTTCTGGGGAGAGTCACACCCTCTCAAGCCCAGCACCTCCGGACTCCCCCCGGTTACGGGCGGCAGCACCGGCATCGATAACGGAGTTATCTGTTGCCTCTTCGCCACCCCCGGCAAAGAGGGCAAAGAAATCGAAGTCGACAAAGAAGTCGACGTCGACGAAACCGAAGAGCAAGTCTTCGACATCGTCGAAATCGAGGTCGGCATCGATGCCTTCGTCTTCGTCAATGAAGGTAGTCGCCATAGTCCACAAGTCGTCGTCGTTACCGACAGCTTCATCGGTACCGACGCAACGATCGGCGTCCATTGCGTCGACGTCGCAGACCTCGCAGAGAGACGCAGCATCACCAACACACTCGACATCGAGACGTCGGACGCCGTCGGTCGCTTCTCTGCTGCGCACGCCGTCAACACCGCGGATGCTTTCGCAGCAACCTATGTCGCCCGCACATTCGCTGCCATCCCCAGCGCCAATGCCGGTCATCATACCGTCAGACTCTGACAGACCGATTCCGAGGCGTCAGTCGTCACCGAGCCGACAAAGGGACACTCGGCGTCGACGTCGATACCAGTCTTCGCAGTCGAGGTCCCGTTCGCGGTCGAGGTCACCTTCGCGGGATTCTCGACGATCTGCCCCTGCTCCATACCGGTTCGACCCGTATACGGGACGCAGGATTCAGAGCGACCAGTCGCCGCCGCCGGTTCCACCGCGTAGGACCACCTCACTGCACCGCTCCTCAGTGCACCGTCGGGAGGGCTCGACATCGACGGCTGTTCGCGCTCAACACCGAACGCCATCCATATCGCCTCGACGTCGACAGCCCTCACAGTCGTTTGATGACTATCCGTCGGATTCTTCGTCTGCCCCATCGCCGCGTCCGTCGGAGCCATCACCCTTGGATACTGTTGGGTTGGAAGACCGGGCGTCGCCAACAATGGAGATGGGCAGTTTTACGGATCAGATGCAGAGACTGGCTCAATCTTTGAATATCGAATGCCAACAAGTGGCTGAGGAGTCCGATGATGGCATTTATGATGTGATGCAGGCGGAGCCATCACCCCAGCTCACCTTGCCGATGGTCAAAGCTCTCTTAAAAACCCTTAAGCAGTCCTGGGAACACCCGGCCACGGTGGGACCCACCTCTAAACGTCTGGATGCTATATATAAGGTTAGGGAAGCGCAGGCGCCTTTTCTGTTTCATCACCCTAAACCGAACTCGGTTGTCGTAGAGGCTGCGCAGGGCAGATCGGGTAAGGTGCATGCCGCACCTACAGATAAGGAGGGACGGAAGCTTGATGCATACGGACGACGTATCTATGCTTCAACGTCGCTGGGTGTAAAGGTCACAAATTACATGGCACTCATGGCACGCTATCAGCTGTTCCTTTGGGAGAAAATTTCATCGCTCACAGATTTCCTCCCCGACGATCAGAGAGAGCTTGCTAGGGTCTTTCAGGCAGAAGCCATCCGTTTGTCTAAGCAAGAGTTGACAACGGCACGGCACCTTACCGACTGTATCTCCAAGGCCATGGTGGGGTCGGTGGCTTTACGTCGACATGCATGGTTGCGGTCGGCAGCGTTACCGCAAGAGACAAAAACCAGAATAGAAGACCTTCCATTCGATGGAGAAGGTCTATTCAATATAGACACGGATACGACCATGGATACCTTGCACAAGGCTCGTATGACAGCCAAGAAAATGGGCTTCCAACAGCCTCAACAGTCATATCGGCCCAAGAAATGGTATAGGCCAGTCCCATTCCAACAGAGATCGCAGCAGGATAAATCGCAGCGGTACCAGTCAACGACACAGGCTTATCAGCCTCGAAAGTCAGTTCCGCGTTTCACCCAACGCAGCAAGCAACAACAGTCGGGAAAACGGCGTCTTTGACTTGGCGTTGCTTCCCAGCTACACCGATTCCAACAGACTAAAGCCCTTTTTACATGCCTGGGCGTCAATAACATCAGACGCTTGGGTGCTAAACATCATAGCGGAGGGCTACAAAATAGAGTTCGACGTCCCTCCTCCACTGGGCACCATAAAGGTTACGCTCCCCTCGCTGACTTTGGTACAGGAGACTACCACCCTTCTGCAAAAGAATGCAATCACGAGGGTTGGGCGATGTCAGCTAAAAACGGGGTTTTACTCCCGTTATTTTGCGGTGCCGAAGAAGGACGGGGGACTTCGTCCTATTATGGATCTCAGAGCGCTCAACAAATTTATTTTGCCAAAGAAATTTCGCATGGTTACCGTGGCATCGGTTCTCTCTATGCTAAAGACAGGCGACTGGTTCACGCTAATAGACTTAAAGGACGCCTATTTTCACATCGCTATTCATCCTGCCCATCGGCGTTACCTGCGTTTTCTCATTGGGCACCAAGCCTACCAGTTTTCTGTCCTGCCATTTGGTCTAAAATCTGCACCAAGGGTATTCACCAAGTGCATGTCGACGGTTTGTGCGCATCTACGGTCTCAAAACATCGCCGTATATCCTTACCTGGACGATTGGCTGATCGTCTCACAGTCCGAAAGCCAGGCACTGGCCGACGTACGCGAGGTCATCTCTCTTCTATCGTCGCTTGGGCTGCAAATAAATTACAAAAAATCCATCGTTCAACCATCGCAGAGACTGCAGTTTATAGGAGTGACTCTCGACGCTACTATGGGAAGGGCTTTCCTCCCTGCAGACAGGGTCGCCGCCCTGCAGCAGAAAGCGTTAAGTTTGCAGAACCGTCTACGGACATCAGCGTTTGCAATTCTCAGATTGCTAGGCTTGATGGCAGCAGCAGTATTTGTGGTCCGTTGGGCACGGCTTCAAATGCGCACCCTCCAACAGTTCCTACTTCAACATTACTTGCCTCTACAGAACCCCCACCAACTAATACTTACCATTCCTCACCTGGTCAAGGACTCGCTCCGGTGGTGGTCCGTCGTACACAACCTTTCTCGGGGCATGCGATTTGCTCTTCAGGAACCGTCTCGCATAGTGACGACGGATGCATCTCTGGATGGTTGGGGTGCACACCACGGCGACCTAAACACACAAGGAAGGTGGTCACCTTCAGAGACTCACCTCCACATCAATATGCTGGAGCTTCTAGCAGTCAAGAACGCATTACGGGCATTCCTGCCGCACCTGCAAGGACATCATGTCCGAATTCTTACGGACAATACCACAGTGGTGTGGTATATCAACAAGGAGGGAGGCACTCGGTCACGACACCTTCTGCAACTCGTGATGGACATTTTCGAGTGGGCAATCTCCAACAATATGCGCCTATCGGCGTTGCACATTGCGGGGAAGGAGAACACCACGGCAGATGTTCTCAGCAGATCGTTCACGGACACGCACGAGTGGGAACTCAACCCTACGATTCTAACTCGTCTTTTCACTCGTTGGGGCACGCCCGACATCGATCTGTTTGCAACAGCAGCCAATGCAGTTTGCCCAAAATATTGCTCCAGAGCGGGCATAGGGGATGCATCGCAAGGGGATGCGTTCCAGTGGGACTGGTCCAGAGGTTTTCTCTACCTCTTCCCGCCGTTTCCACTAGTGGCCAGGGCAGTATCTATGATCAGCCACCACAACTCGGACGCTGTAATGATAGCCCCGTGGTGGCCAAGGCAACCTTGGTTCACGTCGCTACTCAGACTAGCGAAAGCGGAAGTTTGGAACCTACCTTCCCTTCCCGACCTCTTATCTCGGCAAGGGGGCAGCATTCTTCATCCCGATGTCCAGTCTCTACATCTAGCGGCCTGGAGAACCCGGCGTCTTGGGGAGTCCTTGACCTCCCAGAACGACTAAAATCTATCTTGGAGGCCTCACGTAAGCCCTCAACTCGGCTGTCCTATAATAGAAAATGGACAAGTTTTCAGGAATATGCGGCCCTTAAAGGGTCTGATTCTTACACATCGGATATGTCTACAATTGTCTCTTTCCTGTACTCATTGCATAACCGAGGTCTTAAGCCAGCTTCCATTAAAGTCTATCTGTCAGCAATTACAGCCAACCACAGTTTGGTGGATGGGTTCTCTGTTTTTACTCATCCAATGGCAAGAGCCTTTTTAAAAGGTTTACAGAACTTGTTTCCTTCTATTCGACCGGTAGTGCCGCAATGGAGTCTTTCTGTCGTACTCACAGCCCTGACTTCCAAGCCCTTTGAGCCTTTAGCGACTGTTGATATTCGCTTGTTAACTCTAAAAACTATATTTTTAGTTGCCATCACGTCTGCGCGACGTGTTTCGGAGATAGCGGCGCTACTAGTCGATCCTCCCTATTTGCAGTTTTTTCGAGAAAAAGTTGTGTTACGTATGGATCCCACGTTTATTCCCAAAGTTTCTTCCTCATTTCACATGGGTCAAGACATTGTGTTACCCACATTTTTCGGGCCGTCCTTAGATCCTTTGTCTTCGAGATTACACGCCTTGGACGTAAGGAGAGCTTTGGCTTTCTATAAGTCGCGAACTGACTCTTTTAGGAAATCTCGTAGATTATTCGTCTGTTATGGAGGCGTAGCAAAGGGATTACCAGTATCTTCACAGCGCATCTCTAAATGGGTGGTGGACACCATTATTCTGGCTTATAGAATTGTTAATAAGGATCCTCCTTTTCATCTGACGGCACATTCTACCAGAGCGCAGGCAACCTCTTCAGCGTTATTACATGGTGCTTCGCTATCTGACCTTTGCAAAGCAGCCACATGGTCTCATGCTTCCACGTTTGTGAAGCATTACCGCCTCGATGTCAGAGCGAGACAGGACTCTTCGTTTGGTAGAGCGGTCCTCTCCTCGATTTGTCAGTGACTGACCACGCAACCAACCAGCATGCCTACCCACCTCCGGTAAGTCTATGCTTGTTATTCTCCCATATGTGTGATGCACAGAGACCACGAAGAAGAAATGCAGGTTGCTTACCTGTAACTGTAGTTCTTCGAGTGGTCATCTGTGCATTCACACAACCCACCCACCGTCCCCTCTTGGCATCGCTGTTTGTATATGTCAATTGGTTCGCCATGCTCTTTATTTAATAACATAGTTCTACCTTAGTTATGAGGCCAAGCGGTCTCAGAGAACTGAGGAGAAGGAGAGGCGGGACCCCCTGAGCATGCGCGGTAGGATGGTGGGGGGAGGGGTTCCCGCCAAAAGTCTAAGCTAGCTAAGTTTCCCGGAAATAGGCTCGGCGTCGGCGCGAGCCCATATGTGTGAATGCACAGATGACCACTCGAAGAACTACAGTTACAGGTAAGCAACCTGCATTTCTCAGCCTCTCTCCCTGCAGTTGGTGCTATCATTCTACCCCACTGTATGACTTCCCTTCTTTTCCTGAGCACTTCAGGAGAATCAGGTGGCCCCCAAGGAAACAAAAGTTGCTCTTACTTGGGATAAATCATTAGAAATAGTTTTTAGTTTTTTAGTTATTTTATGAAAGATCCCCGTTTGAAAGGATGAAAGCACCTCAGTAGTAAGGTGGTGTTGAAATCCGTTTTTACAACATTAGTTTCAGCAAGTAAGGGGATATTTTCTTTGATGTGGACAAAATTATGAAATGTGTTGGTTGATACATTCTGAATATTGGTTGAAATCTGTGCAACTGAAACGCTTTCTATCTTAGCAGGAAAATTGTCTGTGACATCTTCTAAGACATTTTGGTCATAATTTTAAATAGTGTTCCTGAATTACTTTTTTGTGATCAAAAACCAATGTGGTAAAGGACGGCACTGGTGTGCTATATTTTCTTCATTCAAGGAGTAAGCTGTAGGAATTATACCACCACCTGTTGCACAGAAGTATCACTGATATACCACTAGTTCATACAGAGCTACTGATTGCAGGCATGCTCTGTATCATAATTTAATGCCAGAGGTAGGGTGACCATATTTTGGAAACCAAAAAGGAGGATAACATGGTCGGTCCCCAAGGGGGCATCTCCACCAACATGTCCACTCCCAGGGGGCATGTCCAGCACCAAGGGGGTGTGCCCACCTGAACATAGCCTTAATCACATGTCTGATTTTACAGCACACTATTAAGATAAATCTGTTTTACATAACATTGTAATGTTAAAATCACTGAAATAAGTGAGACATCCGACAGGAAAGGTGTCATGCTCGCCCAGCACTTCATAGCTAAAAACTTGAGGTCCCCTTGATGCCAAGGGCTGAAACTACTCAAGGTGCAAGACCCCAAGGAGGAGGTTTGACAAACTGAGTATGAATGGTATGGCTCCAGTGTGTGTGTGTTTTTTAAAAAAAAAACAATTTTAAAAACTTTAAAAAATTCCTTAAAATCAACAGGTGAACAAATCCGTTCAAAACTTGTTGTGGCTAAAGCCATCTTAGGCAATTGTGAAATTATGAAAGTGGGTCCCATTTTGCACGTTGGGAGTCCGAGGTAAGTCTCAAGTCTGGACCTATTGAAGGCCACTGGCTTAACCCATCAGTCCTCCTCCCCCCCAGTTGAAGCAAAACCTATCTATTGCATTGGTTCACATTCATTCTTTGTTTTTTTTGCTGGATTACTATCAGCTATCACTGAATTTTAAATTCCTTGTTGGAAAAAAAACACTTGCAGGTTTGCCAAACCTGATGCTTAAGCAATTATTAGTAATGTTATAAATCCTCTTTAATAACCCTTGGTTTACTAAAACACAAATGAATCTGTTTAACATTAGTTCATAGATATGACTGAGATAAATAGAGTTGCTCAGGAGGTAAGTTCTAAAGCAATTTCTGAAGCCCTCTATTAGGCAAGGGCCATGTGGATACAAGAAATTCTTCCGTTGACTGGGTAATATGCTAATTGACATTAACTGCAAAAATCTGGTCATAAAAATAGTGAAGACAGAGTTTTGTTTGCATATGAGAAGATCTGGTTGTATGCAGAAATGTGCTTGAATACCTGAGGTAAATCCTGACATTTGACAGGCCGTGGATAGCTGAGATCTAAAGCTAGAGGAAGGCAAAAACAGTGTGATCTTTACATAACTGCTTGACATGTAAACACACTTGTTTAGAATCAATATGAGGATCTTTAATGCAAAGTACATATTCATGCAAATATTTCTGGATTTCTATATCCAGTGAAAAATGTTTTTTTCCCAGTTGTTGTTGTGATGGTCACCATTAATAACTGAAAATTGGATGATATCACAATTCCATAGCTAGCACTCTGGTACCATTTTGCTAGGCCATGGTTTCTCTGATAGCTGATAGCTGACATGCCTCCCCCCCCCCCGAACTACTATTGGAGGCACTTTTTGCTCTTTTAATGGAGTAAGAATGAATAGAGTCTACTTTGGGGGGCCACCCACTGTGTCTCTGCATGAATTGCTGCTCTGGACCTCCTGCTGGTTGGAAGGAGGCCAGCCCGGATTGATGATTGTTAATTTTGTTGCATCACTTCATAAGGAGGGAATCATTGGTCCAATCGCACCTGATGCAGAGGCACAGCAGAATCACCATCCACTGTGGCAGCTGATTGAAAGGCAACAAGCCCAGAGTGATGAGTGCAGAGATGGAGCAAGTAGCCTCCTTTGCAGGTGGGTAATTTGGGCCCACAGATTCCGTTGATTATGTAATTTCTGTCTTGCAGCTCACTAATATGCCCCAACACACAGTTTAGAAATTACTGTTGTAGGCAATATTACATTATCTGTGACAAACACATATTATTACTGTGGTAATAATATTAGCACGATCATCATAGAATAGTAGAATTGGAAGGGGCCTATAAGGCCATTGAATCCAATGCCCTGCTCAATGCAGGAATCCACCTTAAAGCATACCAGACAGATGGTTGTCCAGCTGCCTCTTGAATGCCTCTAGTGTGGGAGAGCCCACCATCTCCCTAGGTCATTGGTTCTATTATCATATTGCCCTAACAGTCAGGAAGTTTTTCCTGATGTCCAGCCGGAATCTGGCTTCCTGTAACTTGAGCCCATATTATGTACCCATCCTTAAAAAGCCCAGTCTTTGATTGTATCTAGAAAAGTGTGGTCTTTTAATACAAATGTAAAAGTTGTTCAGTCTGCATTCCTTTTTAATTCTTGTAGTTGTCTATTGCAAGCACTATGCTCGTACATTATCCTCGTGACACAGAGAACACATGGAACGAAGACTTACTCTGCTTCTGAACACTCTTCCCTCAGTGGCTAAAAGAGATGGAGGCAGCTTGAAAGTGTTTCAGTGGATTCTGTAAGCAGTCCTGACATCTGGCAAAGGTGTATTCCAATTCTGCTGATTATCAGTTACAAAAGATAGTTCTATTAAACCATTCTGCTACCCATTGATTGGATGACAGAAGGTGTTCCAGGACTTGTTTGTTTGTAAAAGGTAATTGCATATCTCCGAAAATAACCCTTCCAAGCACACGCTTCCCATTTGCCTTGCATGAAGATCCGCTAAGGAGAGAACTCCCAGTGCTCAATCAACTTTGGAAGGAGCAGCCAGCAAGAAATGTGGCTGGGGTCTAGGAAGTAAAGCTAGCTGATGAGGGTGAGTGAGCCGTGTGGTTAGTGGCTGTCTCCCTGCCAGGGCACCACATAATTAGGAACGAGCTTGGAAGAGTTTCGCAGCTATATCTCACTGTGTCGGTTGCGGAGGGAAATGAGATGGAGGTTGTGCGATAGAACACACACTGGCTGAGTTTGGAAGACACTTCAGGCAATGGAGGGGGGAAGAGGCAACTGTCCGTTGTGTTGATTATTGTGTCTTGTGGGGGGACGGCACACAATGGACAGTATATTATGCAACAACGGGGAAAAACAATGGGCTGCTCCATTGTTTATCAGAGTCTCATTGGTTATGAGGCCGGGACTTTCAGCCGCGCAACGAGGGGAGGGGCAACATGTTGTGTGTCGGGCACCGCAAAAACAATGAGCTGAGGAGATTCCCACAGCCTCCAAACCTCACTGGCTAGAAGGAGCCAGCAGCTGCATCAAAACACAGTGGCTGGTTTCGGATGACATGATAATCAACGGAGGGAGGGGGGAAACAAATTGTCAGTTGGGTTGCTTATCGTGTTGTGTGGAGGGCAACACACAATGCACACACAACTGACAGTACGCTATTTGGGGCACTTAAACAATGGGGAAAAACAACGGGCTTGCACATTGTTTATTCCAAACTCCGTTGTTTAAAGTGTCGTGTGGAGAGAACCCCCGTCTCTCCGTGTACTATTCCATTTGGCCATAGAGTTTGCAGGCTGGAGTAGCCAAAAACTCCCCAGCTTGCGGTGTATGCTGGGATACGGCCGGAGGACTGAGGGAAGAGACACGGCAGCCCAGAAGGATGCTGGGACTTTCCACCGCGCGACGGCAACTTGGTCCTGATGCTCCCAGGTGCAGGATTGCTGCCCAAGATCCTGAACCTCTAGTGCCTGCATCCTGACCTAGCCCCCTTGTTCCTGTCCAAGGATTTGTCCTCACTCCATGTAAAGCTTGTTTGTACAGTCCTTGGCCTGCCTCCCACTATCTCATTTGGACTCTTCTTGGCAAGAGGTATCACCATGGATCGGGACATATTTAAAAGTTTGTAAAAGTTTCCAAGCATGGCATGTATTTGCAGTCTCCTATTTTGTTGTTGTTGTTTATTTGTATGTAACCATTGATACTCAGAGATATACAGTTGTTGTATGTGGTTGTTCTATGTAACCATAATGGCTACTATTAATTGATTTTAACTATTCCTTTTTTAAAAAATGCTTTCTAAGCTAGCAGCCATCATTGTATCCTGTGAAAGAAGATACTGTGGCTTGTTTCACTCATACTGGGAGACAATGGTTTTCACTATGAGGAGGGTCTGTAGTGAGCCTCAGGCTTATGTGTATCCTCTCACTCTCCTGTTTTGAACCCACAAAAAGAAGAGTAAAAGATTCCACCTTTGATTTGAAACTACCAATAGTTTCCTTTGATGTCCAAACTTGGAAACTGTGGTTTGTTTCAACTATGGGTAGTGAGAAGAAACCACAATCAAAATTCTGATTCTGTCTTGATTTCAGATTGCTGTTGAAACAAATCACACTTCTGGAGATTTGACGTCATGGGGAACTGCATTTAGTTTAAAATCAAACAGAAGATTTTAATCTGCTTTCAGGTGCGAAAGAAGAGGAGAAGGGAGTCAGGAGTGTGTAAGCCCAAGGTTCACCACAGCTTGTTCTTATAACACGAAACCAGGTCTTCCTATTTTGTCTGAACCGAGCCCTTAATTTAATTATGCAGTATGTGAACAGTTTGGATGACTGTAGGGATGGGTGCTCAGGTTTTGAGGCCTTAAGTCAAATGTTGGATGTTTCTTTAATACAGGGATGTGTGTGTACATGCATGCCTTTTACTTTATCAGGCTGGTAAAGAATATTAATCACTCATTTAATTCAAGGGGTATTTATTGATTCTTTTCTCCTCATTTGATATTTTCTGACATTTTATAACACTCGATATTGATTTATACAAAATCCGTAGCCTGCTTTATGCACTTGTCATTTGCGGTTTTCGTCCCTAATAAATATAACAGCCCATGTATACCCAATCTGTTAAGATCTTGAGGCTCTGCTCTCAAAGAAATGACAAACTGGCTTTAAGAAATAATGAAATTTGCTGAGAAGCTTAGAAGTTGCAGTCTAGGCAAGACAGAGGCCCTATTCACATGATCTCTAAGGGAACTATGCTGCGGAGAGGGGTAAGTAAACCACAATGTGTGCGTCCCTCATATGACTGTTGTTAAAATGTACAATAATGATACGATAGGGACATTATCGTGCATGTGTTTAACGATGATGATACGATAGAAAAACCTATGATAATCATCTGAGACGATAATTTTCGGGCGATTATCGTTTTATCGGACTGCTATATAAATATACCTATAACTTCTGTATTTTAAAAGTTTGAGACTTAAAACATGGTCACAGTGCTTAAGGGGGAATGCCTAAGTATGTGTATGAAATTTGAGATTGATCCCTCCAACCCTCAATTTTATATGAATTTTTTAAAAGATCGTTTCTGTTCTGACAGGTTTGAGTGAACGCACGTGGCGAACTGTCATTCTGATCTGTCAGAACTGAAACGATCTTTAAAAAATTCATATAAAATTGAGGGTTGGAGGGATCGATCTCAAATTTCATGCACATACTTAGGCATACCCTATAAGCACTGTGACCAAGTTTCAAGCCTCTATCTTTTAAAATACAAACGTTATAGGCATTTTTCTTTAAAAATAGGGCTGCAAAAAATATTGTTTTTTTCACGATAATTATTGTGAAGACGATAATTTTTTTGGTCCGAAATGACGATAACGATAAACGATGATATTTTTTGGCGTGCACACCCCTACCATGAACTATGCAAAACAGCATGGTTCCTTTACCCACTGCCGCACTGCGGTTCCTGTGTTGTCCTCCCGCAGCAGCAGCCGCATATCCGAGCGGCCGCCACAGTGGCCATTGGTTTATGCCAGCCATTGCATAGGGTACGTCCTCACGTGCAAAAGCTTCGCCAGAAGTTCTGGATGTTCTAGGCGGCCATCTTCGTGAACACCCTGTTTTTACCATAGAACAGTCACTTCCATCCACACATTGCCTGACAGACAACATGATGAACCAATCCAGGGTCCTTTATCCCCACTGCAGAGGGTGGGTCCCTGGCATGGGTACTTTACTAATGGGGGGCACTCCTCACATGACACGCTAACCCCAGGTGGGTTGCTCCCAAATGTGACCCATGGTGGGTTAGTGTTACATCTGAACTCAGCCAAAGAAAAAAAGGCAACTGTCTGATGACTTACTGGAAATACAGTGAAAGGACTCCATCTTAGTAGGAACAGCTGGATTGAAGTAGGAAAAATTGTAACTCAAATTTATTTTCCAGAATGCCACTCTGTAATAAGTAAAAATTGAGCAAATGAAATCAATATAGGGAGCCTATGCAGCTAAATGTTTACACAACAGGAAAGATGCCCAGTCTGGACCTAGCATTAAACCTTGCAAAAGAAGACTGCATGTTGGACATATTAGTGTGACTTTCAGTTGCTATGTACCTTTCCATGATTTTCATATTCAACCTGATCCTTTCACACATTTACTTCAAAGTAAATCCTATTATGTTTCAGTGGGGCATACTCCCAGGTGAATGTGCATGGGATTGTAGGCTTTGATGTCAATAGGGGCAATGAACAGGTTTTTGAGTAGCAGAAGATTGAATTGCTCTGATCTGTTCCCAGACAGTGAAATGTTGGGTGTTCGGGCAGCTTTCTGAGGGGAAGATAGCCTAAGGGACCACCATTAGCACTCCTGTTGGCAACCTTGCTATGTCATCACATAGCCTTGTTCTGAAGGGACTTCTGGGCAAAACAATGGGGGCTGCCAGATGTCAAGAGTAGCATTGCCAATGTAAAGGTGGCAGTGAAAATGGATGAACCTCAAGCAGCAATTTTGGGGCATCTTTTTCCCTCATCCACTTCCCATAGAGAACTTTAATCTCACACTTATAATTGACCGTTTTGGCATAAGATTATTTCTGCCTTGGCCTCCAGAAGGCACAATAAACTGATGTGTATTATACTCTCTGTGCTTTCTGTTGCTTAGGTAAGATCTAAGTAAAAAAAAAAGAAAGAAAAATGCTGTTTCAATATTAGTCTACATCTAATATTTATACCCTAACAAAGAATTTCAGAACCTGGGAATGTTGGTTTTTGAAATCTGAAATGCCTAGTTCGTATTAAAAAGTTCCTAAATATTCAGAAAAGGCGCTGGTGGGGCAGGACTTCTCATGCTCACGGATAGTGACTTTTTTGCCCAGTTCACATCTATTTTCTTGGCAGTGTTCCTAGGCCTTGTCCTTCCCTCGTTGTCCTATTGACGGTTGTTCCTCCCATTTCCTCTTTGTCAATCTTTGCCAAAATGTAGTCTAAAGATGGCATCCAAATAACTCCTCCTGTTGACGGAGCAGCTTCTATAAGCAGAACAGGGAGGGTGATTCCCCTCCTCCCTGCAGTTCCCTGTTCACCCTCAAAATCTGCTCTCGACAGTTCTGAAGAGCAGATTTGGGGGGACACAGGGGCTGGAGGGTAGGAGAAAGGAGGAGAAGGGCCCATTGCACAAGTGGATGTCTACTCACACAAGGTTGGATTTCACCCCAAGTCTTTAAAAATGAACAAACCTTTGTAATGGAAGACGATTTACATGACATTTGTACTAATCTAAGAAACTTGCATTATTTAATGTTCCATCCATGTGCACAGCTCCCCACTTCAACCAGCAGTTGAGTGTTTGAGGGGGGCAGCTATGCATGAATTTTCATGCAAAAATAAAGAAAACAAAGATTGCAATCTGACATGGACACGAGATGGAACAAGCTTCAAAGTGGAATTTGGAGAACCTCGACGAACTCAAATTTTGCTGGTATGAACAATCCTAACCATAACATCTTCTAGACATTGAAAATGTTCCCATGTTGTCAGCCCAGCAACATTCACCAATGTTCCGAAGATGAGTGCATCAACTAGCTCTATGCAGAATGCTCTAGTTCATTACGGATATAACAATTTCTTTCTCTGAGGAGCTCAGAGAAGCATTTACCTGGTTCTGGTTCTCAGGAAATCTCTGGTCCAGGAAGTTTACAGGAGTCATACCTGTACTTTCAGACCATTCTCAAAGAACAACTGGTAAGCAGTTCTATGTGTGTGTGTGTGTGTGTGTGTGAGAGAGAGAGAGAGAGAGAGAGAGTTTGAATGATATATGAAACCTCTTTAACTGCGTAGAGTTGGATTCGATTCTTAGCAAATAAGTGACAACTTCAAAAGGGGTAAATTGCTATTTCTCTTCATACGATGATTTTTAATGTATTTCTTTGCTTCGGGCTCTTGAATTCCAAAATACTTCAAACACTTTGTGAGTTTTAAAAAAAAGTTTCCTGATTTCCATCAATAAATGTTTTCATATTCCTGCCGTTCATACACGATTTGCACAGCTCCATTGTTGAGGGGTGGGGGAGAGAGATAATTAAATGGAAATCATTGAAGACCAATGTGCCATAGAATTAAATAATTGCTGAAACGTATGGTTCCAACCTACGTTTCCCCCCACTGTTTGGTGTGCTACTTTCAGTACGGATATATCAGGGCCATTGCACATATTACCTAGAGGCGAGGCTGGGTTTGCTACTGAGTATACACTCAGCAGGGGGCTGCAGCCAATCACCACCCCTTGATGAGTGTTGCTGTTTGCTGTTTAAGTGTCTAGTTTACTTAAAATCTTCAGAGTACACCTAAAAATGTAATCTAAGAACTGCTCCTCAGTAGTGGCAGGCAAACTCCCCCAGGCTCGATTCAGATTGGTACAACAGTTATGAGCAAAACTGGAGAATGCTTGGGGGAAAGTTGTGTTTCCCAACAATTCTGAATTAGCTGATAATTGTTGGTCCCTTCTCCCATGAACCTTCAAACACCTTGTGATTGCTATAGTGACTTCTGCTATGTGGTGGTTGCGTAGGTCTCTTTCTAATCTCCTCCCCTGTCATGGCTGCTATGGCCACAACATGAGATAGGGAGGTCAGATGGTCTCTTTCTCTTCTCTCATCTCTCCCCCTCTCTTCTATCTCTCTTCTATCTCTCTCTCTCGTAGCATGCTAAGGCCGTTATCACACGCGCGGTTTTAAGCACACTCACCATGACTTTGATCCACTTCTTCAGCACGGAACTCACATGACGTCGTCCCCCTCGCACTGTTCTCACACCCTGAGTGCTCCGTTTTTAATTTCTGTTTGGATTTAACCCTGAATGGGCAAAGTCCGTTTCAGGCAAGTTCAGGCAAGTTCAACAGGCTGAGCTGAGGTATCGGAGCAAAACCGACCACGTGTGATTCAAAACGCTAGATTCGCATAGGAAACGGAGGGGGAACCTGCAGAAGCAATCCTGGGGGAGGGGGGAATGGTATGTGTGATAAAGGCCTAAGTACCAGGAGCCCCGGAAAAAGTAATTTTCCCAAGGCACTTGACATCCATACTATAATCTCATGACTGTTGTAAAGCTAAATTTCCCTGGGTTCCTGATGCCTGTGTTCCACCAGTGGGATGAAGAAGATTGGGGAGCGAGACCATCCTCTCTACTACCACAATAAGCACTGCAGCAGCCTCTAGAAATGGTGAGACTGGTAGGGAGGATATTTTCTCTGGCTTGAATTAAAAACTGAGCTGGAAAAGAATTGAGGAACTGCCATGCTTACCTCCACGTTGAAGATGAACATTAGAAGTCACTGAGAAGTCATATTCCAAGTTTAGGAAATAATTTCAGTTCTCAAGGGGGTAGCTTACATCCGTCTGTTTTTGCCATATAAACGGGAAAGCAAGAATGGCCTTATTCATGCATTAGTCACGTAAAGTGTGAAGAAAAGGGAGCAGAGTCACCCTACCCCAACAAAATGCCACTCAGCTCCAATCCTCAGCCTCCACGCATCGGGTGAAGGTCTGAAGGGGAAGCCATATTCTATACTTGCGTAGGCTTCTCCACAATTGTGGATCCCATAAGAGAAGTGTAGGTGCTGTAATTGTACAGGGCTTCCAAGCAATGTAGGAGCCCTAATAATGCAGGACTTTCCATCAGCCCTTCCCCTTCAAATCTTTATCCTCCTCCATGTGGAAGAAATAAGGCATAAAAGGGGGCAGGGATTAATATGTTTGTGCAATCCAGCCAAAATTAAATACATTTTAAACTCCTATGAACCTAACAGGAACTAAGTACTATTTAACAATAGCTGGACTTTCTTACGAGTAAACATTTATCAAGGTGCCATTGATTTCAGTGAAAAAGATTTAAGCTTTTTTTTTTTTTTTTTTTAAAGCCATTTGGCTTTAGCTCTGTACAAAATGTTCTTTTGTTGTTGGCTTGATTAACATAAAGCCAGCCCCATACTTCAGCTCCTAGATAATTGATGACCTTCTTATGCTGTTCTGGGAGCAATGGGGAATTGGAGAGTTTCCTTTTTTGATTTTCTGTTTATTATCTGCATTTATAGCTCACCCTATAACACAGCCACCCCCAACCTGGTGCCCTCCAGATGTTTCCTGGTCATTTTCCATGCATGGGAATTGAAGTCCAAAACCTCTGAAGGGCATTGGGTTGGGGGAGGCTGCTATAATAAAGTAATCAGGGCAGCTTGCAATTAGGAATGTACTCAATTTTTAAAATATTATTACCATGTTAGCAGATCTGGAAAAGAACTATTACATTCTGTGACTTTCTACTCTCTTTTTGTTGCTTGTGTGATATGTCTCTCTGTGTCTCTTAAAAAAAAAAGTATGGATTCTTCCTGTGTTCATATTGGTTTACTGCTTGCTCTCTCCATCTAAAAATAAAGTACCCCATACGTGTATAAGACTATCATGTTCATTCCTGCTCTTGTGCAACATGAGAACTAAAGTCAAACAGTGTTCTCTGGAGAAATTTTGCTTTATAGTCCCAACTACGTACTATTTTGGTAACCTCTTTATTTATTTATTTTGAAGTTGTGGCTGGCCATGACATTTGCGTGGTGTTGTGCAGAAACAAAGCTTCAGAAGAGCCCAAAGTGTGGTTGCATTTAGTTTCACATTGGTTCATTCTGCTAGACTTCTCAGCAGCATTCAGTACCATTAATTTTGATAACCTTATGGGAGAACTGGCTAATAGCGGGCTTGTGAGCAATTTTTTATGGTGTTTGGCTGAATATTCCCGAAGGTGATGCTGGAGACTACTGCTCAGCCTTGTGGTTGTTGCCTTCTGGGTTTCCTCAGGGACTCTTTATCAGTGGTGCTGCCAGAGTTAGACCATGGAGTGCTAGACTGGGGTGGGGCTGGTCTGGGAGGGCTGCCAAGCAACCTCTTGATAGGCAGCGGCTCCTCATGAGAACATAAGAACCCTGCTGGATCAAACCAAGGGTCTATCTAATCCAGGATTCTTCTTCACACAGTGGCCAACCAGCTGTTGAACAGGAATACACAAATACAACCGCACCCTTTTGCCCATGTTTCCCGGCTGGTGTACACTTACTGTCTGTGCTGCTGGATTGAGCACGTAGCCATCAGGATTAGTAACCACCTTTTAAAGCCATCCAAACTGGTGGCCATCATTTATCTATGCAGTGTGTGAAGCAGTACTTCCTTTTATCTGTCCTGAATCTCCTACATGACCTCACATCACGTGTAATTTTGTATACCTCTATCATGTCTCCCCTTAGAGTCCTTTTTTCCAAGTTAAACAATCTCAGCGGTTGTAACCTTCCCTCATAGGGGAGATGCTCTTGCCTCTTGATCATTTTAGTTGCCTTTTTCTGGACTTTTTCCAGCTTTCTGTAGCTGTGGTGACCAGAACTGTGCACAGTATTTTAAGTGTGGTTGCACCATAGATTTGTATAAAAGCAGTATGATAGTGGCAGCTTTATTCTCAGTTCCTTTTCTAATTCTGAGTAACATGGAGTTTAACTTTTTTACAGCAGCCGCACACCGGCTTGACATTTTCATCAAACTGCCTACCACAACCCCAAGATCTTCTCCTTGATCAGTCACCACTAGCTCAGATCGCATCAGGGTGTACTTGAACTTGGGATTTTGGGCCCCAATGTGCATCACTTTACATTTGCTTACTTTGGAACCGCATTTGCCATTTGGATGCGCATTCTTCCAGTTTGGAGAGATCCTTTTGGAGCTCCTTGCAATCACTTTTTGTTTTAACCATCCTAAATGATTTGATATCATTGGCAGGCTTGGCCACTTCACTGCTCAGTTCTAATTTCTAATTCCTTTATAAACAAGTTGAAAAGCATTGGTCCCTGTGGGACCACACTATTTACTTCCCTCCACTGGGAGAATTTACTATTTATTCCGGCTCTCTTCTTTCTGTTCTTTAAACAATCACTGATCCATAAGAGGACCTCTTGATCCAATCCCCACAATATACCCCCGTAAAAATTTTGAGGTCCAGAGGTTTTCTCTGCTGATATGTGATCTTGAAGTATTGGATTAACATAATAATTCGGGTAGACAGTTTGATTCTTGTGCAAAACTTTTTTAGGCACTATTTTCAAAATGGCGGACAGTTTTCTTTAAGTCACTAGTTTTCGTCAACCCCAGAAGTTACTATCTTATGTTTGGTATCAAATTATAGGTTTTCAGGGTCAATGAGTTCAAAGAATATGTTATTTTAATTGTCGGAGTACTCCATTTTCCAAGATGGCGCTGAAATGTTGTCTCATTTTCTCATTTTCTCATTTACTTGACAAATCAACTTACAAATGCGATTTTGGCTTCAAACTATAGGGTTTTTTGGGGGGTCAAGGGGGTCAACATGACATTAATTTTGATGGAAAGGCTGTCCTTCCACCATCAGCAGAGAAAATCTCTTGACCTCAAAATTTTTATGGGAGTATATTGTGGGGACAGGATTATCTCCTCTTATTCCATGATTGCTAGTAGTCTTTGGTGAGGGACCATGTCCAAAAGCCTTTTGGAAGTCCAAGTAAACAATGGCTAATGGAGTACCCCTGTCTACATGTTTATTGACACTCCTCCTTGGCTTTCTAGCCTCCTTCTCTTCTTCCTAGTCAACTCATAGGTAAAAGGAAGCGCTGGGGCATCTGGATAGTCAAGGCTACAGCCCTTGTGGCATGCCATTTTAAATGAAATGGTCTCTCACTTAACTTTGAGTAGCAGCAAGCTGAATCAATTAGGTGTTGCATTTGGGGTAATATGGCCAATGAGGGTACAGGAGTGGCATAAAGACTCCTGTCTCTGCTCCTTTGCCTTCATTGGCTGTGTCCCTCCCCCCCTCAGAACAGCATCTGATTGGTTTAGCTTGCTGCTACTCAAATTTAAGAAAGAAAGAAAATAATTTTCCTTTAAAATGGCGGGGCATGGGGCTGCAGCCTCAACTAGGTGGCTGCCAGAGCACTTCCTTTTACCAGCAAGTTGGCGGAGAGGAGGAAGCAGAAGCGTTGCTGCTGTTGCCACTGCTGGCACACCCTCCCCCCAGGAAGAGGGAGCCATGCCATGCAATCCGCTGCCTCCCGAGTACAAAACAAAACAGAAGTGCGGTGGCAGTGGGGAAGAAAGCAACTAGCACAAAGCCCCTTTGAACCTACCACTGCCTCTGCTCGTTATTGTCCCCTCTGCTTCGTAATATCTACACGGTGTCATTGGGGGAGGTCATACGGAGTTTTAGAGCTGGGTTTCATTACTATGCTGATGCCAAAGAGGCTGTGGAAGTCCTGAACCATTACCTGGATGCAGTGGGGGATTTGATGCAGGCTAACCCATTGAGGTTCAGTCCGGAAAAGATGGATGCTCTGCTGATCAGCAGACAAGGCAACCTGAGGCCAGGTGATTGCTGTGTCCAGGAGTGCCTTTGCCCAGCTCTGGCTGGTGCACCAGCTGGGTCCCTTCATTGGGAAGGTGGATTGGGCCATGGTGATCCTTGCCTTCATTACCTCTCATACACGAAACAGGGCCTTTTCTGTCGCAGCACTCTTGATTGGTACTCCATACCAAGGGAGGTCAGTTTGGCTCTATCCCTACTGAGTTTTAGACAAGCTGTAAAGCCTATTTTTTCCAAGGACTTAGATGTATTTTAATATTGTCTTGACCTGTTTTAAGAAAAGTTTTGGTTCTGGTTTTATTTTATTGTGTTTATATTGTATTATTTTCAGTTGTTTGTTGCTCTGAGGGCCTCGACGGGCAGAAAAGCAAGTTATAAATACTTTGAATACATACATAATGCACCTTGACAGAAATTGTGTATGTGGCAGGGAATTCGCCCCCTCACCTCCCTGACTGTGCATATATTAATTCATCTCAAATATGCACCCTCCCAGGAAGAGAGTGAGAGCCATTGAAGTTATTATCCCAGCCATGATGGAAAAGAAAGGGCTCAGAAAGGTGGTTGCTCCCGGAGTGTAGTATCACTAATGTTTTCGACTTGGAGCCAGGAAAAAGATCAGTGTGTGTGTGTGAGGGGGAGAGAATTCAAGTTAAATGGTCTGGGAGCACCTGATACAGTCGCATTAATAAAGTGAAACAGGTGGAGTTTTGATAGGTACCTGGACAGGAGACTACAGGAAATCCCATGTAAGCTTCTCTGAACTTTCTAAAGGAAGACCAGGATGTAAGCATGGCCTAGAAATAAGTAAGCAAGCAATAGTTGTTAGTGTATTATAATTATTCCCTTGCAGTGGCTGACCCCAAACACACATTGTGGGTAGTATCTGTGTCACAGAAACTGAAATTAAATTCATTACTTTCCTGCACTCTATTCCTTACAGCTATATCCTGCTCAATCTTGATCTTCCCTATTGTTATATCTCCCCCACCCACACCATAGGAAAAAAAATCTACCACATGCATTTTTAAAACCAGAAAGTTGAAGTAACAGCCCCAAATCTGGAATGTGTAAGGAATCTGAACTTAAATTCAGTTCCTCATACATCTCACAATAAGTCAAGTCAGGAGCCTGTTGTAACCTCTCTTGAAATTAACAGTGATTTCCTCCTAACCACAACTTAAGTTTCCAAAGGAATGATATCCTCTTACTTCTGGGAAATGGGGTGTTAAGGGAATCTTTCTTCCCACTTGGTAGCCACAGATTGCCCTCAGCTTTGCATCAGAAGTATCACTTCTGCTGAGGATGGCTGGGTAAGTAGAAAGAAATGGGGACTGCAAATAGCAGAATCACTTTAGTTCCCCTTTAACCTCCTGTCTCCATTTTTTCGATATCCAGTGTTTCGTCTTAGAATATGGAATGATAGCACTAAGCCGGGTAGGTGGGTTGCTTATATTTGTAAGTAGGAAATATTAATATGTCCATAGCTGTGGTTTCATCTTACTGTCCTGTGGACGGGGCCAGCCCTATCATGAGGCACTTGTGTCAGGCGGTGAGTGGTGCTGACACCGGAATGAATGCATCCCCGTCCTCCTCCTGCTTCGCTACTTGAGGTCCCACTGATGAGCTGTTCCCAAGCCAGGCTAGCATCGTGTTGGCCAGTCCATGGCACGCCACTGGTGCATCACTTCCTCGTTTATTGAAGTGCAGCAGCCCTTGCACTTCAAACAGGAAGTCAATGGTGGTGGCTGGCCAGCCAGGCATTCCATGGCCACCAGCACCTGGCTAGTTCAGCCAGAAGCTGGAGCACCAGAGTAGGAAATAGCTGCCCACAGACTGGGGCTGGGCCACATGTGATGGGTCCTTGTACAGGTCTGCCCCAGGTCTTGCCAGCCAAGCCCCGCAAGGCAGTGCAAAAGCTGCACAAGGGTTCATGAAGTCTCACAAAATATCGCAATGTCACAAAATGTCGCAATGTCATCTCGCAACTCTTCACCACAGGGTTAGTAAAACCTCATGGGATTTGGTGCATCTTCTCTGTGTAGCTAGAAGTAAGTAGCAGCTGCCAATGGCATACAGAGCACTGGCAGCAGGCCCTGTGTCTGCTTTTGGTGGCAAGATGGTTTGGGCCAGCCCTGCCAGTGGGCATTCTTCACCACCAACAGCAAAACAACAACAACAACAACAAACCAAGCTCCCCCCAAACTCCCAGGAACACGTTCATTATGCAGTGCCCATTCGTAGCAGATTAAAGGGAGTGAGTGATTTGTATTGCCCATATGGGACTCCTGCTATTTAGTAAACATAACTGACTACAGAAGATTAACTGCTGCTTAGGGCTAACTTACACTTTACGTGAACATGACACATGTTTTCCATGTGTACAGTACATAAAGTGTGAAGGGGACACAAGTCCCGGCATCACACAGAGAGATATGCACCTGCTAGGGTGGTACAATTTATCTGCAGGCACATCATTTAGGGCAGGGGTGGGAACATGTGCCCCCCCCCCAGATCTTGGTAGACTGAAACTCCTATCAGTCCTAACCAGCATAGCCAATGTGGGGGGAGTTGCAGTCCGACAACATTTGGAGGACCACATGTTCCCCATCCCTGATATAGGTCGTTTTAGAGCACATGAGGCCTTTTTTAGAAACACCTGTGCTTTGTCCTTGTTGTTTCATGCATATTATAAGTAGTCAAAACATCAAATGCTCTTAAAGACACTACTGTTTTCTTTTCTTTTTTCCCCCAATTTCATCATTTCATCCAGAGCAGATCTTTGAACCATGCTTGGAACCTTGTCCCCACCACTAAAATCTGGAATGGTACTTTTATTGCTCATATCTTCCTGGTGTAACCCACCATTCGCCTTCACCTTTTACAGTAATCACAGTTGGCATAGATGTGGTAAGTGTGCCTGCTGTGTAAATCATCCCTTAGCTGAACTTGGAATCTGCGGCAGTTTACTTGCCTACATTTTAATTCCTGTCAAAATGGTGACGTCAGTATTTACTATCAAAATGTTTTTCTCATTGATGAGTAGGATAGGAAGGCTATGCATATTGCAGAACCCCTCCATGGTGTGCAGTACACTTTTTTGCGGTCTGTATCAGGGTGGGTTGATTTAAATCAAGACAATTTAAATCATTGTTTTAAATCACTAAGAAAAGGACCCAATTTAAAAATGAATCTAAATTGAGTTGTCAGCTTCCTAATTAATATATATCCTGAACAAGCGTGCATACTAATTGGTTGCCACTACAAATGAAATAAATCTTGTTTGTCACTAAGTAGAACCTTTATACTGCCCAGGAGCATAATCTAAAACCTCTGGTCATGAAGCCCATATGTCTTTTGCAGTACAAAATTTAGAATATAAGAGAGCAATTGTAAAAGCATGGATTTCTGTTTGGCTTTCTATACACACATGCAAGAATACTAAACAAGAACACTTGCTTGAAGAGTGGACTGACTCAGCATAAGGCTGCTTCCTCTGGTCCTATATTTCTAAATGTTTGCATTGTTTTGTTGACAGAATATAAATATTCATAATTTAAAAAGTGAGAAAGATAGTATATGAAGTATAGTGTCATATTTATGTCCCTGGTTTAGTTTAAGAAATTGAGTGTGGACTTTAGTGAGTTTGCTTGCATTACACTCAGATGTCATTTTGGAACACTTACTATAACTGAAATTTTAAAGGATGAGAATCAAATTTAAATTTGAAAAATATATATTTTAAATATATTTTTAAAAATAAGTTTTATCCTTGTGCACTCACAGCCTTTCAGGGTAGGTTAGGTCTTGTCCTTCCCACAACTGTATCCTCAAATATTCACTGCTTCACATTTCCGAAGTGGAGGATGGACCTGTTCCTAGCACTCCAGTCACTGAGAATCAAGCTCCTATCTAAATAGCCCCATCCTGGATTCTGTTTCTTACTTATAGAGTGTGACAGAATGATGGGAACTGGCTTTCACATATAGGTATAAAACAGAGAAACTTGTGACACCTTAAATGTCCTCTCTGACCCGCTTCTAACTGGGCACCCTGGTATACTGAAGATCTCAGGGAGTTGAAGTGGGAAGGGCGACGACGGGAGAGCCGATGGCAGAAAACTCGACTTATATCCAACAAGAAATGACATAGAGAACATCTCCGTTCCTATGGGGTGGCAATATGTGCAGCAAAGAAAGTTTTCTTTTCTGCACGCATTGCGTCTGCGAATTCACGTCCATCAGAACTGTTCAGGGTGGTGAGGGGTCTAACTCAGGCACCTTCCCCCCTGAACCTGATCTTAGAGCCTTCGGCAGTTCGCTGTGATGCCTTTAATGATCATTTCACAGATAAAATCTCTCGGATAAGAGCCAACTTAGATGACATCATTATAGCAGAGGCTGACAATGGAGTGTACAGCAACTCTGCAAGTAGAATTACACCGGATCAGTTTCAGTTGGTGAGTACCGAGGACGTGGACAAGCTGCTTAGATGAGTGAGGAAGATAACTTGCCCTCTCAATCCCTGTCCTTCTTGGCTGGTTGTCCAGGGAGGAGATGCAGTTAGATCACATCTACCGTATTTCCTCGATTCTAAGATGCACTTTTTCCACCATATTTACCTCTGTAAAACTGGAGTACATCTTAGAATCGATGACGTCTTAGATTCGCTGGGTTTCTCCAGCACTGGAATGGGTTTGGGATACACCCACCCACCCATAGAGTGTTCACAAAGGGGCTCTGCATGCCCCCCCCAGTGACTCGGCTTCCCCACTCACCTCCATTGCCGCCCTGGTCCTCGCTTCCAGGGCCGCTTGCAGCGGTCTCCCTGGCCTGAAACGCGGCGTTACTACAAAGTAGGGGCAGGAAGTCCTCGACATCTCCCTGTCAAGGACTTCCTGTCCCTACTTTGTAGTAACGCCGCATTTCAGGCTGGGGAGGCTGCTGCAAGCGGCACTGGCAGCAAGGACCAGGGTGGCAATGAAGGTGAGTGGGGAAGCCGAGTCGCTGGGGGGGGGGCGCATGTGGGCCCTCGCTGCCGCGGCTGCTGCCTCCGCCCGGCTCTCCGCACCATTCCCTTCCCTTTCTGCTTTTCGCTTCTTTCTCCTGCCCCCCGCCGCCGCCGCCACTCCTTCCTCACCTGGGCCCCGCTACCGCCTCTGCCTGCCCCCGCTCAGCCTGCTCTTTCTTTCTCACCCCTTCCCGCTTTTTTCTCCTCGCTACTACCGCCGCCACTCCCCCCTTGCTTGGGCTCTGCTACCACTTACCGTATTTCTTCAATTCTAAGATGCACTTTTTTTCAAATATAAACGTGTCTGAAAATGGGGTGCATCTTAGAATCGATGCAAAGCTTTTTACCTATTGGTAGCCCTGAAATTAAGTTGTGCCTTAGATTCGATGGCGTCTTAGATTCGATGAAATACATATTATTAATGCATCTCTCAGGGAGGGGAGTTTTCCAACAGGTTTAAAAGAAGCGGTAGTACGGCCGCTTCTAAAAAAGCCCTCCCGGGACCCCTGGGACCTTAATAACTATAGACCAGTATCAAACCTTCCGTTTTTGGGCAAAGTGATCGAGAGGGCGGTTGCCTTCCAACTCCAAACAGTTTTGGATGATACAGATTTTCTAGACCCATTTCAAACCGGCTTCAGGGCGGGATACGGAGTTGAGACCCCTATGGTTGCCTTAGTGGATGATCTACGCCTGAGTATTGACAGGGGGAGTGTGTCCCTGTTGGTGCTCCTGGACCTCTTAGGGGCTTTCGATACCATCGACCATGGTATCCTACTGGAACACCTGAGGGGATTGGGAATTGGGGGCACTGTGCTTCTGTGGTTCTCGTCCTACCTCTTGGGCAGGTTCCAGATGGTGATGCTTGGGGATAGTTGCTCCTCAAAGAAGGAGCTGCTACGTGGTGTACCACAAGGTGCCATCCTTTCTCCAAAGCTGTTTAACATTTATATGAAACCGCTGGGAGAGATCGGAGGAATGGAGCAGGGTGCTATCAGTATGCTGATGACACCCACATTTATTTCTCTATGCCTTCGACAACATAGTCAGCTAAGGATAGTGTGTCTCCTCCGAATGAATGCTTGGAGGCGGTAATAGGCTGGATGAGGAAAAACAAACTGAAGCTGAATCCAGACAAGATGGATGTGTTTGCTGTCAAAGTCCACAACCTGGGTTTGGAGGTGTGTCAACCGGTTCTGGATGGGGTTACACTTCCCCTGAAAGACTGTGTTCGCAGCTTGGGGGTGCTCCTGGATCCATCACTCCAAATGACAGCCCAGATAGATGCGGCGGCCAGGAGTGCCTACTATCAGCTTCGGCTGATACGCCAGCTGCGCTCCTTCCTAGAATTGGAAGACCTAAAAACGGTAGTGCACATGCTGGTAACTTCAAGGCTCGACTTCTGCAATGCACTGTACATAGGGCTCTCTCTGTGCCTAGTCTGGAAACTTCCAACTAGTTCAAAATATGGCAGCCAGGTTGGTCACTGGTACACCTAGGGGTGACCATATTACGCCAGCTTTAAAATCGCTGCACTGGCTGCCAATTAGTTTCCGGGCGAAGTATAAAGTGTTGGTTCTACCTTTAAAGCCCTACATGGTTTGGGTCCAGGTTACCTGCGGGATTGCCTTCTCCCAGACAATCTGCCCCACACGCTCAGGTCCTCTGGGAAGAATTTACTACAGTCGGCCAAGACTAGGCTGACAACCGTTACCCAGAGGACCTTCTCTTCTGCCGCTCCCAGAAATGGAATGACCTGCTGGGAGATATCTGCCAATTTTCCAATCTTCCAGAATTTAAGAGAGTTATAAGGACTGACCTCTTCTGGCAGGCCTACCCAGTCGAATTTTAAGACTTTGTTGATATTTTTAATTTTATATGCTTTTAATCAGTTTTATGTATTTATATGTTTGTATTGATGTTGTTCCCTGCCTCGATCTGGAGGGAGAGGCGGGTAATAAATAAATAAATATATTATTATTATTATTATTATTATTATTATTATTAAGACAAACACATTTATTCTGGCATAAGCTTTCATGGACACTGTCAACTGGCGTCTGATGAAGTGGGCTAATCCATGAAAGCTTATGCCAGAATAAATTCGTTAATCTTTAGGATGCCACAAGACTTTTTGTTGTTTTCGCTGCATTAGACTAACATGTCTAGCCCTCCAGAAATGGTGATGTATCTTTTTTGAATTCTGTGCATTATATATAGATATTCATAAAATATATATTATTAGTGTAAAAAAAAAATAGTATGCCCCTCTGTCTTTTTGAATTCATAGCTTCATACAAATAATTTGGGGGCAGGGGATGTGTTGAACATATTTTGTTAGCATCACATTCTCCTTTTTGCATCTAATTAGAGCTCTTTTACTTTGCCACGAAAGCTTCCCCCCCATTACCTAAGCTATCGTGAACTCCCTCGCTATAGCTCTGCACTTACTGGACGTGTCAGCATGTGTTAGAATGCAGTAGCACTTTTTTTTGTAATTTGGTTCTTCCCCAAAGCGATCTCCATGTCAACCCCCCCCCCCCCCCTCTTCTGGCATGACATTTTCTTCATGACAGTCTGCCTCTGAACTGCACTTGCTGCTGCGGTGGTTAAAAGGCTTACAAAGAGAGTCTAACAGCCAGTGGCCAATTGAGATTGTGCAAGCCACATCTGCTATGGATGAAGCACGCACGAGGGAGAATAAGGACTTGGAGGAAGACTGGATAAAAGGGCTGCGACGGGAATCTAGCTGGCAGGTCAGTGATATAAAGGTGTCTGTGAAGGCTAGAAAGTATGTCATTTTGTCTTAAGTGCCAGTAATCTCTAAACTTTGTAGGCAAAGTATAAATGAAATATGTTAAGTTGATTTGCAGCTCAGCAGTTTATGAAAGCAGATTCACAGGGAATCAGGGATCATTATGTTTTCATTGTCTTGGAAAGAATGGCTAGGCGATTCCAAATCTGTTTAGTTCAAATTGGCGGGGGGGGGGGGCGCTGGAAATAGGAAGGGTTTTGCAAATCTGTAGACATTTCTAAATTTACACTTCCCTTAATAATGGTACTTACATTAACAAGCTGCAGGTGTGCACTGCACTATTAAAGGAATTGCGTGGGGCTTTTTTCCTCTCCTTGTGCAAGTTTATTTCATTATAAAAACAGAATGCAACACCTGTCACCTAATGTCACCGTGATTTGTAACAAGGGTTTTTTGTTTTGTTTTGTTTTAAGTTCCTTTAATGATGTGACCCCTTCTTTTAAGGCATGATAACATGCCTGCCTTATTATGCTGGGCTAATATGCATGCATTCCTTCCTGAAGGCAAAGGCAGTTTTCATTAAGGTGAGCATCACAAGGCAATAGTGTTTACACTCTGCAATACCTGTTCCGAATTTGCAGAATTAGATATTTCCATTTCATAAGCCGATAAATGAAATCCTCTGCTATAAGCACCACTGAGTGGCTTTGATTGCTCTTTACATTACATCCTACACAGCATCTCTGCACTTTTTTTTCTGCTCTACTGCATTTTAATTAGACAATCAACAATATTGAAGAGATATGTCACACGGCAGCTTCTTCCCTTTTTTTTGACACTCCTCTCAAGCTGTGTTTTTGGGGATGCCGTTGTTAACAAATTCTGATAAAGTGCTAATGTGATCTCTTGCTGCCATGTGAAACTGCTCAAAAGTACAAGACTAGTCATGATTAGCATGCGCCACAAAATGCTTTTTCTTCCTCGAGATAAGGAAATATGTATTTTTAAATGTACCAATTCTCCCTTATTTCACACTGAATAAGAGAACCATAACTGTAATCTGTACTACTGCAGCATGACCTTGGCTATCCTGGGGGACATCCAATACTTTGGAATGATTAGGAATTCATTGAGTAGAACTTCTGTTTATATAGTGCTACATGGGAACTACCTGGTGGATTCTAATAACTAGAATATTTGGTTATCAAAAGTTGAGCAATTGAAATTTGATTTTACATCATATATAGGCATATCTTTGGGTATGCAAGCCTACCCTGTCCTGGAGGTTAAGGGTATGTAACAATTTGATGATTATAGAGAGAGTACTGATAGAATATGTTAAATTTAGAGATGATTACTGGAGCAGTATACTTGCGACTTGTCCATGAGTGACCCTCTGGTACCATTAAAATCCACTACTCACCAATGGATCACACAGAATGTAACCAAACCAGTTCTGCAGTGTGTGTAGGGGCCAGGTTAGAAGTGCCAATATGGTACGTGTCATGTGATCCAACTGTCTCGTTTGATCACTGGATTTGAACATTACTGGAGCAGTATGGAATGCCCAATGGGAAAATGCAAACCACACCACTCTGAGATTATATCAGTTAGCCCTTAAAGGAGGGTTAGGCAACTTGTTGCCCTCCAGATGACTGAGACTTGGCCTGCTAGCTGGGGCTTATGGGAGTTGTAGTCAGAAACATCTCAAGGGCACCAGGTTGCCTATCCCTGCCTTAAACACACACAAATACTTGCTCAAATGGCAGAGTCAATAATTGTTTGGCAAATGGGAATGCCTCCTAAGAATGCCCTTCTAGTTTGGTGAGTTTGCAGCATTACTGATAATACTGGTTTTAGCATGAACTGGAAAGTCCTCCATTCAAATCTCACCTCATCTATGACCTCAATAGGTAGCCTTAGGAAAATATTTAATTCTGTGATAGCATTTGATCAGCCTGCTTCTTTTAATAAGGCTGCTTGGGAGATTAAGCCAAGGAAAGCAGATGAATTCAAGTTCAAGAGGCCTCAGGTGAGTGTGCATTCAATGGCAGGATGGGGCTTTGGAGTTCTTCCTGATAGGTAGTGAAGCAACATTCATGGTAATAAATCTTGGCCACGGAATTTTTTAATGATGTGTAATGTGCCTACTCCAAAGTACTGTTAGGTACATTTCCTATGATTTACTTACATGGCATCCTTTTTCTCTTTGTGAGAGCGTTTCCTTGCAGATTTTCTGTACCATCTTTTGAAATTTTCAGGCACATACGTACAACATTAAAATGCAATATAACAGAATTCAAAATTGTTATAACTAAAATAATTAAAAACACAGTAAAGTGGTGGCTTCATGTGCCAAATAATAATAATAATAATAATAATAATAATAATAATAATAAGTTTTGCTTCCCATTTTGCGCATAAAATATCAATTAAAAGTCTGCAAATCTGATAAGCTTAACTCCAGATGATGCAAAATGTGAGAGTTACTTGCAAAAACAGGATTAAAAATATATAGCACAAACAATAGAAAACATCCCAATCACAGTGTGTTGTCAGGGCAGCAATACCTCCTGGTGACATACTGAAATCTGAAATTCTTATCTTCCTAGATCATGGTTCAATAACCTGCTTCTGAGTCACCCCAGCCCTTGTCTCTTTTTCTTGATTCCTGTGTATCTTCAGACCGGCTTTATTGGACACACCTGAATACAATCTAAAATATTAATTGTGCATTCCGGGTACTTAATCACAACTGCTCACCCTAGATTCTACTGCAAGCATTTATTTCTTAGGTTTCAACTGTTCAGTTTTCATGAGACGTTATTTTTTTCACCAACGATTGTCGGAATATATTTGAGAAAACTTTGTCACCTTTGCGTTACATTGAAATTAGGGAAGTATAGAATATTCCTTTCCAAGAAATATCACTAGTTTGATCAAAACTCTTTCACCTTTGCTTTAAAATTTTACAGATGTTTCATCTGTGGAGGAAACCTCGAATATCACTGAAATCTCAGTGTTGATTCATGTTGGGTTCCAAAAAGGAAAAGAACTTAGCTAGGATTGTGCACGCAACTTGGCTGTTTAAATAGCATTGACTTCAGTGGGATTTTAAGATACGTGACTGTATGCAGGATTGCAGTCCTTATAGGTCAAAACGAAATCACTTGGCTACCAGTTCTCTGGCTACTTTTTATGTTACATGAAAAGGTAGTCATCTGGTAGAATTAAAAAATACGGTGTTTATATATGGGAAATTATCCAGTTGTACAACAATATTATTTCGATATAGAAGTTATAGAAGCCATTCAGCTGAAGCAATGTGTAAATCCACTTGTTAATTCCTGCTCCATGGTCTGTGTAATCTTTCCTAAAGCTTATAAAATTCCTGTTCTTAAATTAGTAAGCATTTGGCCTAAAGAATTTCTCCCACGTGCAGCATGATTTTTTAAAAACATTTAACCAAGAAAAACTTTAAGCTATTAAAGTTTGGATTTGAGACGGGTTTTTTTCTTTGCCTCAAGAAAATTAATGCCACCTGCATTTTAAAGGAATGAAAGCAATGAATGGAGAAACTTTATGCCCAATTCTGTCTACATTAAGCACATTTAAGGCGAACTGAATTTGAGAACATCTTCATCTTGCTCGTTGAAATTGATGGGATTTAGGAGTGCTGTACAGCAGGATCCTATACATAGCTACTCAGAAGTAAGTCTCATTGAGTTCAGTGGGGTTTACTCCCAGGTAAGTGGATATAGGATATGATAGCCTAATTCTGGTTGTATCATGCCTATCGTGTTTATTTCATTAGCAGTTGTTCACATTGACCAAATTATAGGCAAGGTAAGGAATTACCTCGTAGTTCAACATGTCTCACAGCTGGTAATTCATATATGTAATATTTGGATTCTCAAAGCATTTTTTTTAACCTTACCTGGAATACCATTTCCTCAAACCATTCAAAATTCTGATTTTTATTAGTAGGGCAATAGTCCTTGGAAGATGCTGAATGATGTGATCATTCATGATGCCTTTGAATTTATGAAACTGTTGGATTTATTTAAGCATAGGCTGGGCCTATTTTGTTTTTAGTGCCTTTGCAGGGGCAGTCATAATGTGCCCTTTCACTCTATGAGACTTCATGGGCAGAATCCAGTGGCGCGCTTAGGCCCCCACTAATTCTATTCCTGCCACACCAATTATTTTCCGCCCTGCTAATTCCCTTCCATAAGCAGTGGGTACTGCCAATTCTGTTGCACAAGCAGAACCCACTGGTTGTACAAGGGAAATTTGGTGCTTCCTAGAGGAAGTCCCAAAATGAGCAGAAACGCTAGTTTCTGGAAGGAGGCAGGTCGGCAGAGCTCACACAAGGGAACTCTGCTGAGTTGTTTTGGGTTGCCCCAAAGTGCTAAATCTCTGTTGCGCAAGTGGGACATAAGAGAATTGGAATGGCCGTAAACGCCTTGTTGGATTCTGCCCATTATTCCCTTCTCAGTTGAGTGATAAGAGAGCAATAAATTAGCAGGTCATGGGTCCCGACTGCTTGCTAGGAATTGGGTAGGTACTGGGGAATCAATGTGTTACACTAAAAGTTATAAGCTCTAAAGCTTAGTGGCTTCTAATCTTTAGACATTTTTCTAAAGTTCAAGCTGATGGTAGCATCAGCAGATCTGGGTCTCTCCTAGTCACATATAAAGTGAGGGAGAGACTGATATTAGAGCACTTGAATGTGAATAGTCATTGGAGATTGGGGGGAGGGGAATTGTTTGGTTGGCATTTTGGTTCATAGGAACTGACCTAATTCTCACTTCCTGAACTTTTGCAGTTCTCTGATCAAACACTGTACCCAAAAATGCATATATTGGCAGAAATGCGTAAAAACATGGTATGCATCTCAGGTAATGTATGCATTTTTGTATGCATTTCTGCTAATGCGTACATTGGGGACAATGCATACAAAAGTTGCATATATTGGGAGGAATGTGTGAAAAAGGGTGTTAATGGAAGGGATATGTACAAAAATGCATGTTAATTTTCAATCAGACATCTGGCCAAAATATTCACAAACAATGTGCAAACAAAATGTCCAAAAGTATTAAAAACGGAGACAGACAAATTTGTCAATCCCTAATGCTAAGCCCTCACTGCCCCCATACTTGGGATAGGCCATGGAAAGGAGGTTTACCTTTACCCTTTACCCAAACACCTCTTTTGCTTCATACAGGTTTGGGGTAGACCCGAATTTAAACAATGGGGCTAGTGCTGATATATATAGATTGAGCCTGAATATATATATATATATATATATATATCAGCAATATATATATATATATATATATATATATATATATATCAGCAATATATATATATCAGCAATATGGATACAGTAGAATGGTTTTTTAAAAATGTAATATAAATCTTGATTGTGATACAGGACAGACCTAATTCTTTGGGTCCTCATAGTCCATAGCACTTGCAGTGAGACAAATGATTGGCATTCTTTATTGTACTTCACCGATTCAACTTCCCTATGAAGCAAGCTGCTATTATATGCCCCCAATACAGATAAAATATTAAGGCTGATTGTGACCTACCCAATGCCTGCCAGTGAATTCATGGCTGACCTTGAGATTTGAACTCTGGGGTCCCAGATCCAAGAGGGTAAACTGCTGCTTGGAGGAAATGGGATGATCACCCCCATGGGGTGTGGCAGCTTTCACAAAAGTGTGTGGCTGGTTTCGGATGACACATTAGGCAACGGAGGGGGAAATAGTGTACTGACCATGTGTTAGGTAGGCTCCACACACGACATGCTGCAACTCTGGTGCTTGTGCAGGTGAAAGTTCCGGCGGCCACCTTGGTTGTTATGTCTGCTCCCTCCCTCAGTCCCCCAGCCGTATCCCAGCATGCACCGTGAGTTCTGCTGGCTGTATAGAGCAGCCGGGGGGGGGGGGGTTTGGCTGCTCCGGCTGGCAAAACTCTATTCCCAAATGGAATAGCCAATGGGGGGGGGGGTTGGTTTCGGATGACACTTTAAACAACGGGGCTTCAGGCTAAACAATGGGCAAGCCCATTGTTTCTCTCCGTTGCTTAATTGGGCAGAATAGCGTACCGTCAGTTGTGTGTGCATGGTGTGGAACCCTTCACATGACACAATAAGCAACACAACTGACGATTGTTGTTTAATGTGTCATCCGAAACCAGCCTCTGTGTGTGTGTGTGTGTGTGTGTGTGTGTGTGTGTGGAAGCCTATGGGAACACACTAGGTGAATGTTGTTGTGTCTTTGGAGGGGGACTTGTTAAGATTAGGGATGTGTATCGTATCATTAAAATGTACGATAATGATACGATAAGGTCGTTATTATGCATGTGTTTAATGATGACGATACGATAGAAAAACCTACGATAATCATCAGAGATTATCATTTTTGGGCGATTTTATCGTTTTATTGGACCATCATATAAATATACCTATAACTTCTGTATTTTAAAAGTTAGAGGCTTGAAACTTGGTCACAGTGCTTATGGGGTATGCCTAAGTATGTGTATGAAATTTGAGATCGATCCCTCCAACCCTCAATTTTATATGAATTTATTAAAGGTCATTTCAGTTCTGACAGATCAGAATGATAGCTCGCCACGTGCGTTCGTTCAGAACGGAAATGATCTTTTGAAAATTCATATAAAATTGAGGGTTGGAGGGATTGATCTCAAATTTCATACACATACTTAGGTATACCCATAAGCACTGTGACCAAGTTTCAAGCCTCTAACTTTTAAAATGCAGACGTTATAGGCATTTTTTTCTTTAAAAATAGGGCTGCAAAAATATAATTTTTTCATGATAATTATCGTGAAGACGATACGGTTCACCTACGATATGAATGCAGACGATAATTTTTTTGGTCCTAAATGACAGTAACGATAAAAGATGATATTTTTTTGGCGTGCACACCCCTAGTAATGATCGTATGATTTTAAGAAAGTTGCAAAAATGTAAAGATGATGAGTTGGAGCCTTGGTTGAATTTAGTTCCCCTGGAAACCAATAAGACTTTAGTTACGATTAACTTGTCTCATTGATTCCAGTGGCAGCTACGTTCAACTAACTTAATCTGGATCCAAAACTAACTTAATCTGGATCCAACGCAATAAGGCTTACAACAATTTTCTGAGGCTCGCCATATATTCTTCATCTATTGTAGACCTTCTACAATGTCCTCCCCCCACCCCTCATTGCATGGTACATTAACTTAATGTGGTCGCAGTTTCTGTTATCTTGGATGTCCAACTTGTTCTTTAAAAGTGGGAATATAGAAACAACTTCTCAATGTGTCTCGCATCCTCTCCTTCATGAGGACTGAGTTCATGAGCAACGCTAGGTAATGTCCCCTTTACCTTACCTCTTTCAAGATTATTTTGCCTTCTGGGATTGTATTCCAACCAGCCAAAGTATCAGTGCTGCAGCTTCTTCTCTGTTTAGCCCACCCGTAAAAAATGAAAGTAACTGAAATATCAACATCAATATCTTACATCAACATTTTTGTATGTCTGTCAATGCCTTCATTCCCCTTTTGCAGTTTCCATTAATTAGGAGCTTTATCTGTATAATGAAACTGAAAGGACAATATGGCATCAAATGCTCCCTGGTCAGAGTCCAACAATTTACTGTATAGGATGTGTCACAGGTTTCTTCACTTTAATATGATGATGAGACATTTGATACCGTATTTCATCGATTCTAAGACACACTTTTTCTCCCATATTTATGTCTGTAAAAATGGGGTGCATCTTATAATCGATGGTGTCTTGCAATCGCCGGATTTCTCCCACTGCCTCGGCCTGGGAAGGCCTTAGGACTGGGAAGGAGGCTGCGATCTTGGGAGATCTCCCGAGATCGCGGCCTCTTTCCCAGTACTGAAGCCTTCCCAGGCTGAGGCAGCAGCAATCAAGATAAGTGGGGAGGGGGGACTTGCGGGACCCTAACCCTCCCATTCCCCACTCCCCTCTATTGCCGTTGCCCGTCCTTGCTGCTGCTGCTGCTGCTCCACACTGCTGGCAAGGCATCGCCTTGGGCTGGCAATGCATCTTTACTGGGAGGCCGAGATGAGCACTGCCAGCAGCGCAGAGCAGCAGCAGTGGCAGTGAGGACGGGCGATGGTGATGGAGGGGAGGGGGGAGGAGGGAAGGGCAGAAGGGTTGCTAAAATTAAGGTGCGTCTTAGGCTGCCTCTACACGAGAGGTTTAAAGCTCTTTCAAGTCTCATTAAATTTTTTACCTCTACATGAGCGGGGCGCAAATCGGGACTTGAGGCGCGTTATCTATTTGATTATGCGCATTATCGAATGTGCGTTAAACCGCGAGTTTTAATTTGCGGTGGCAGTTAATGCGCCTTACTGCCGTGTAAACGTGCGATTCTCCGCATGTCAACAAGTTTAAAGCGCATTTCGGTTGACCCGTAATGCGCTTCGCCGCCTCTCGTACAGAGGTATTAGGAGTAAATGCGCTTCCGCGAATATGCGCATCATCAGGCAGCTAGGCACCAACGCGAATCCTTCTAGAGGGGGTCTTAGAATCGACGCAAAGCTTTTTCCATGTTGGTGGACCTGAAATTAAGGTGCGTCTTACATTTGATGGCGTCTTACATTCGATGAAATGTAAGATAGTTCAATATTGTAAAGTGTCAGGGAACATAATAGGATACACATGTTTCCTTTTGTAAGCACTTCATTTTGGGGGGGGAGATTTTTCAGGTTTTTTTTTTCAGTTTTAAAGGAGCGGTGCAGCCAGAGTGCAGTTCCAGAGCTCTGGGGTTCGGAGGGCCTCCAAACAACCCCCTGAATTCCCTGTAGCCCACCCTAGCACTAACCAAAGAAAACCTTGCAGGCAACAGAAGGCGAAGCAATAGTTTTTGCTCCTGTAAACTGAAGTCATTTAATGCCTTGTGAAATGTGCAATTCTTGGTCTGTGCTTTCAAGTTTGTTCATAACCAGTTGTAGCACTTGTGGTCTAAATATATTCATTCATTTGAAAGGGCAAGGTCAGTTATTCTCAATGTATTGCCAGTTGCAGAAGTGTTTGTGCCGTTTTTATTTATGGTATTGATACATATGGTGAATTTTTAGTTTTAAGTAGTAATCAAATCAGGACTAGGATATAAAAAAAAATCATTAAATATACATGAACATATAAACATATATACACAATTATCCCAGTTCTCAGTGTCTTCACCCAGGGGAAAATCACGTTTGCTTCCCATCGCTTCTCCGCCCACATGTTTGTCCCTCATTATTCCCTCTTTTGAAAGAGGAAGTAAACGACTTGCATGTGGCCCATTTCAGTGGGCCGTTTTGATCGCGCTGTTTCTCCTGCACATAGCAGGAGATAGTGGCAACTTCTGCCTTTGAAAATAAGTTGGACTTACTGGGGGTGATTTTTTTTTAATGATTTGAAGAAGGCTAGAAGGGACACAAGGCACACGGGACGCGGGTGACATCGAGCGAGGGACCCATGAAAACCAGTGAGTGCCCCGTAACGAGCGTGCAGTAAAACACTTGTCTGATGGAGCTCAAAGGGTTTCATTTTAGTGTAAGCTCCTTTCATTCCGTTCCCGTCATGTTCAAATGGGATCGTGGTTGCAAGTGACTACCTTGGGAATGCCCAGGACTGTGTTTGCAGCATAAGCAAATACGGCATACTTTTGTGAGTACCCACAGCTTTGAAATTCAGATAGATAAGGGGAAAATAAATACGAATGGTTTTCAAAGCCCCAAACTGACAAACCATGTAAGAATGGGTTTGAAAGCAATTGCCACCTGCCAGATGTACAGGGATTCATGCATCTGGCAGGTGGCAGTTCTTTGTGGTGTTTGGGCTGTAGGTGCAAATACTGCCCATGCTTGTCCCTCATGCAACATCTCCTTTCGATGTTTCAAAGAGATGGTCCCAATGGTCTGCACAAGTGGCAGAGTGTTTGATTGATAGTGCTTCTTCATAATGTTCAAATCTACTCTCTTGTGGGATTTGGGAACGCTGTGAGACGCAGGTTGCTAATTTTCTATATCTTTGCTCTTTGGTAATCCCTCCTATTACCGTTCTACTTCGATAAATTGCACTCTTGCTAGCAGCATTTACTGTAGTCCTGTACTAGCAAGAACTGCCGTGCATAGAGCTGTTTAAGTAGAAGTTCTTCGTTAGAATATGGTTGAAAGTTAAGGTCGCTCAGGACCAATTTCATTTTTTAATTGCTCAGTTATGCTTCCTCTTTCTCCATCCACGAGTATCATTTTGACTCATTCTGTTTCCACAGAGCGGTGTTGGCAGTGAAAAGCAAATAAGAAGTAGACATATGTCCAGAAGGGAGCATGAGACTCTTAATCATTCCCCACTTTCTACTAAAATATGAGACATGGAGCTATGGCACCACTTGGTCTTCCTCTTTCTCTGCTTCTTTGTAACTTTTGAAGCAGCGCTCAGTGCTCCTATCCTGTCCTGCCCTGACACATTCCAGTTTCATACAAGAATTCTATAGTGAGTAGGAATCAATATCGGGCATTTCACAAAAGTCTCCGACGGACTGTTTCCCTGTCACTAGCAATGGTAGTTAGATACAAGAATGCTGTAGGTAAGATGAAGAACTGTCTTGTAGCCCGGGGATTTTAGTTCAACAACCTAAATAAAAGATACTGATTTACAACTTAAGTCAATTGAAGAGGACCACAGTTTTCATTATGAATCAGATTTTGAACTCTAGAGCTTTTAGTAGGGATGTGCACTGGATCGGACCCGATCCACGATCCGAGTCCGGTCCAGTGGGAAATCGGATAAATTATCCGATTTCTGATCCCGCAGCTGGATCGGCCGATCCAATCCGAACCGGTCCGAAAAAGCTCCGAACCGGTTCGGCGGATCGGCGGATCGGCGGGCGCCCGCTGGCGCCCACCGCCGCTTCCATTGGCGGGCGCCAGCGGGCGCCCGCCGATGAAAGTGGACAGCGGGGGGGGGAGGAGGGGGGCACTTACCTTCTCGGCCCGGTGGCTCCCGTCCGGCGCCGGCGCCTCCTACTACTAGCAGGCTCCGCGGCCTGCTCTAGGGTGGCACGCCGGGTGATGTCATCACCCGGCGCGCTACTCTAGAGCAGGCCGCGGAGCCTGCTGGTAGTAGTAGGCGCCGGCGCCGGACGGGAGCCACCGGGCCGGGAAGGTAAGGAGGGGGTGCGTGGAGGGGAGGAGGGGGCGCGCGGAGGGGGGAGGGGGGCCCTTACCTGCCCGGCCCAGCGGCTCCCGTCCGGCGCCGGCGCCTACTACTCCCAGCAGGCTCCGCGGCCTGCTCTAGGGTGGCGCGCGGGGTGATGTCATCACCCGGCGCGCTACTCTAGAGCAGGCCGCGGAGCCTGCTGGAAGTAGTAGGCGCCGGCGCCGGACGGGAGCCGCCGGGCCGGGAAGGTAAGGAGGGGGTGCGTGGAGGGGAGGAGGGGGCGCGCGGAGGGGGGAGGGGGGAGGGGGGCCCTTACCTGCCCGGCCCGGCGGCTCCCGTCCGGCGCCGGCGCCTACTACTACCAGCAGGCTCCGCGGCCTGCTCCAGGGTGGCGCACCGGGTGATGTTATCACCCGGCGCGCTACTCGAGAGTAGGCCGCGGAGCCCGCTGGTAGTAGCCACCGGCGCCGGACGGGCCGAGAAGGTAAGCAGTGGCGGGGAAGGGGGCTTACCCCCCCCCCGGAGCCGTCCGCTTCTATCCGCTGGCGCCCGCGGGCGCCAGCGGATGGAAGCGGGCGGCCCCAGGGGGGGTAGGGAGCGCGGGGGAGGGGGTTTACCTGCCGGGGCCGTCCACAGCGGACGGCCCCGGGGGGGGGAGGGAGTTAGGCCCCCCCTTACCCACCCGCCGCCATTTTTTCCTCATAGACTTGCATTGCAATGCAAGTCTATGGGGAAAAAAATGGCGGCCGATCCAAAAATGTACGATTTTTGGGTCGGGATCGGACTCGATCCGGTCCGGGGGGCCTCCGATTTTGTCCGAACCGGTCCGGGACAAAATTGGAGGTCCCGATCCGGGTCCCGATCCGATCCGGGGGGTCCGTGCACACCCCTAGCTTTTAGACACATGACAAATGGGCAAAACGGACCATCATGTAGCTTTCAAAAAATGGTACACATGGTTTGTACGTGGTTGGTTTCCCCTGCAACTGTGGAGTTGTCCTTTAAAAAGAAAGTTAGCAAAGAGCCTAGAAATTACAATCTCATTAACACCTAACTTACGTCCCAGAACAAGCATTATTAAAACTACAGTGATTAAACATATTGGCCCCATTCAGAAGACACCTTAAACCATGGCTTTAACCAAGGCAAATAAGGCCAAAAGCTTTATTTGCCATGGTTTAAGGTGACTTCTGAACGGGAGCATAAAAGAACAAACCCCAAGCATGGTTCTGCAAAGATAAGTCCCATCTCACTAATATTTTAGAGTTCTTGGAGAGTGATCCAATAGTCAACATGGGATACTGGGACTTCAAAAAAAGTTTGATAGCGAAGAAGATTGATCTCTTAAAGATTCAAAATGAGTTAAAGAACAGGAAATGAGGGTAGGAATGAATGGATAGTCCTCACAATGCTGAGGCCAAGGATTGGTATTCCTGGTGAAATTCCCTCTTCATCACAACAATTAAAGTTGCATGCATTATACTAGAGTGACCATATACAAAAGAAGGCAGGGCCCCTGCAACTTTAACAGTTGTGATGAAGAGGGAATTTCACCAGGAACTAATTGCCTACAAATGACACCTGCTGAAATTCCCTTTTCTCTACAACTGTTAAAGTTATATGAGCCCTGTCCTCCTTTTCAGATGGTCAGCCTAATATTGTCTGCCGTGCCAACCGGCAGTGCCATTAGAATTGACCGGGCAGGGATCGCTCCAATGTGTGAGCAGCGGCTGTGACGTGGTGTCTGTGGACCGACATTCCTTCCCATGTGACTGTTGCAATATTGCCTATGTTTTGCTGCGTTCCGCCCATTCCCGTGTGTTCCCAACCTGCGCTGTGCCTTTCTGATTACTCCACCCATGCTTTGCAATGGGTTTGTGCCCACCTGTAACCATTTGTAGGATAAAGATATTGCAGTGGTATCTCAGTACTTAGTATGGTCGTTTTGGTCCAATACACCAGACAGACAGACAGACAGACAGACAGACAGACAGACAGACAGACACACACACACACACACACACACACACACACACAACTTCCCAGTAAAGCAATGACAGAAGGGAGAAGGGGGGAAGGTAACTCAATGCGCCTTACTCCCTAGTAACAGTGCGCAAGACGGCAGCTCAGTGGCAAGAACTTGCTTGCACTGCATGGAGACAAGTTTCCCTGCCTTTTTCCTGTCAGGATCCCAGCAAGGAAGTGGTGGGTGGGAGGGAGGGAAGCCTTTGCGGACCTCAAATTAGACTCGAAATAAGCAACAGACATCCTTATTCCAACCCCCTTTCTTCCTGTAGAACCAGCTCCATGTGAGTAGCCGCACATCTCGACAAAAGAAAGATTCCAGAGGGGTTTTAAAAAAAACCTTTACTTTAAATACCGGTATGGTCAGCCATTACTAAACAGTCCATCATGACTCAAGGGAAGAAGAAGAAGGAAGTGGGAGGAAGGAGACAGGAAATGAAAAAGCACAACTGTGGGAGGTGTTCCCGGCGAAGGGGCAGTTCTTCATGCATGACATCACCACCACAGTCCGCCCACTATCATCGTTAATGCGAATGCTCAGAAGTTGATTACACTAACATAAGGCGCTGTAAGTTCGGAGAAAATTAAAATTGGCTGCACGCCTGATTTGCGTTTCATTCTTATAGAGGTAAAACCGTTAATGCACCATGCATGAGCCTTAAATCGATCATCTAGAGGAACCCTTACACTGAAGCTTAATCCGAACAATACGGACATGCTCTCTTGGACAGGAGATCTATTGATAAGGATTCAGCCTGTTTTGACAGAGCAACATACCACATGAAAAATCAGATTCACAAATTGTGAACGCTCCTGGATTTGGTGCTGCCTTTGGATGATCAGGTGGCAGTCGTGTCCAGGAGTGCCTTTGCCTTGCTTAAGCTGATATATCAACTATTCCCATTTCTGGAGGTCGACAAAATGTAGCGCATATTGGGACTGGATAACTGTAATATAGTCCATTTGGGGTTGCCTTTCAAGAGTGTCTTTAGTTTGTTCAAAATGCAAATAGAAATTGTTTTAGCCAGTGTCAGGGATTTGGAGCATATAAAGCTCCCAGCATTCCTGATGCTGCCTGTTGCTGGTGGTAGGTGAAGTCCATCTGGTAGGTGAATTCCATCTTGAGGGCACTAAATTGGGGAAGGCTGCTCTGGGGCAAGGGTTTGGGGCCAAGGCTGGAACATGCTGAGCCCTTATGCATTTTAGATTTGGGGGACTGTTCTTTTTCAATGTCAGCTGGTGCTTGCACTTTTGCAAAATCAATGTAAGCAAGGCTCTGTAAAAAAAACAAGCAAATTTAGTTGCCTGTTTGCTGCAGATACTGTGTTACTAAACTAGGGGGTGTTTTAGATTAACATATAAGTTACATTCATGGAGTGTGTGTATATCACCACCAACCCTCACACATGCTCATACGTTGTCTCTTAATGGTTTGATTTAGAAACGACCTTAAATAAATATATGGTAGCTTTTTAATTGAGATGCTTGTTCACTTTCCATGTATAATATACTTGCTTTTCTTAGTGTATTAAAATAATATTCGGGGGGAAATTGATTTTTAAACCTAATAGCGTGGATTATAGAAGCTGATAAATCTGAAATTAATAGCAAAGAAAACAGTCATTTCAGATGGGATAATTTAGATTTTTATCATTTATTAATCATAAAAAGTAAACCTGCTCTACTGCTAATTTTAGTTTTATCAAGAAGATGAATTGTTCGGGCTAATGAATGTATAGATATTCAATGCCAAAGGCATTCGTGGAAATCTGTTAATCTTTTAACTGTGTCATGGCATATGCCTTGTCTTCATAAACCAATTAAAACGCAAAACTTCCTCCACTAAAATGCGTGCTGGGCTTTCTTGCCTAATGCAAATTAAAATGGCATTTGTTTCAGAATGTGCTTCGATGCAGTATTACTGTATTCAGGTAAATAATTAAAATGTGTGTGTTGTGTGTGTGTGCTGATACAATAGTTTTGTGAACGAAGTTTCAAAATATATGTGACCTTTGGAGTTACACAGAATTCTTCGTCATGCTGAGAAAAAAAATCAATATTTTGTCTTTGTTACGGTCGTTCAGCATGCTCCTATGCATATTTTCTCAGAAGAAAGTCCCATTGAGTTCAATGGGATTTATTCCACAGTACTTCCGTTTATGATTTCAGCATTAAAATGGTAATGGAAGAAGCCCTTTTTAGCTGATTATGTTATAACTGTGTCATCTGCTAAACATCTCAGCTTAAACTCAGAGGCATGGTGATAGTTTTTGAACAAGGAGATCATGACAAAAGGGGGGGAAAAAAGCATAAAAATAAGAGTGGAAAAACATGCTCCCCGCCACCAATTTTGTAAACCCTGCTACTGAATTTGCTGCAGCTGTGGCAGCAAAAAAGGAAAATTGTAATTTTCAAGAAAATAATATAAAATATGTGCTCCTCTGTGCCTTGTTGCCATGAAAAATTGTGCGGGGGTGTAGTTTGGTGCCATAGCAGCAAATTCAGTGACAACGGCAATTTCAGCAGCAGCAGCAGCAGCAGCAGCAGCGGGAAATAGCCCGTAGTGGATTCCAGGGGCAGGAGAATTGGCCCCGTGGTCCGCAGAGATTGCCCACCCCTGTTCTAAAACATTCTGTTAAGCTTTTTCTGGTTACAGGGTGGTTCCCGATCTGTGAGTTGTCTTTAGGTGAACTTAAAAACAAAAGAAAATGTAATGGTTACCACTGAGGAGGAAACAGCTTGGAGAAAATGTTTTCAGAGTAGTCTGGGGCAATCACGTTTGCAGCAGCATTTATTTAGAAAGAATTTCACGTCGCTTTTCACCTACACATTTTCTTAGAGAAGAACGTTCAGTCTTATCAGATTTAGATGTCTGAAGTTTGGAGCCCTGTGAGACCCAGAGCCTTGTGTTAGGTCAAGAGTTTTGTCAAGAACCTGTCCAAGAGTGTTCTTGGGTGTTCAAAACAACCGGAAGGCTTATAAGAAGTTACGCTCCCACTGCTAGCTTGAACAATTGTTTTCCTAAAAGACGAAAAACACCAAAGCTTTAGGCTTTTTTTCCCAGAGACGTAACGAAAAATAATACTTTTAGGACATATTGCCCTAGATTTAACTCACTTCTGGGAATAGGGAAGGGAAAATGGATCTTTCTTAAGGTAGAGAGAATGCGGCTGATGTATAAAGGAGGGGACCAGGTCCTTATGGAGCAGTGAACTTGGTTCTAAATGGAGTGTGGTAAGTAAGTCATGTATATTTCTAAATATGAGACTCTGGTTGTAGAACGAAATCTTGAATAGAGGAAAAGGTATACAATTGTGGTTGGGCAGGGAATCTCAAACTCTGCTCAAAGAGAAGCATCCTGGCTAAAGAGTGAACTTGTTTGCACATGCTGTCAGGGAACTTAAAAGTCATATTTTATTCTGCTGAATAATGATAAACGGGAGCAAAGTTAGTAACTGGGAATCGGTTTTGTGATCCTTTGCGCACCTGCATTTATATATATATATTTTCCTGGGGATGATTTTATCATATGCGGCAATCAGAAAAACACTGCAGATAAAAATCTAGAGTTGCATATTTGTCTTTTCAGGGAAATCAGCAAATACATTTCACACCTTTGGTAGGTAGCATCATCTGTTGGAGGGTTGAGATATGGAACTTACTAAACACATTCTGCTACTAGGACTGATCTTAAAATTCTCATGGGACTAATTTGGGCACAAATTTGGGCACAGATTTGGGAAAGGTCCCCCCTGAAACGGGTCATTTCTCCAAGCTTTTTAGAGGACGCACATCTCAGCACCAGGAAGGGTGCTATTCAACAACTATCTTCCCATACAGTCACTAGGAACAATGCTAGGTTCAGGATAAAGCTCGGGCTCCTTGCTTTGGTCTCAGATTCTGAATCAGACTCAGAGCCTGAACTACAAGAAGCCCAACCAAGACAGGGAGCGGGGGAGGAAGTTCCCCAAGACTCTTCAGGAGTCAGGGAGGAATCTTCCCAGGAGCTTATCATACAGGAGGCCTTCCCTTCTCTTCCCCCTGGGAACTCAGTCTTTGTCAAAGGGGGAGGGAACACATCAGAATTTACAGATCCCAAAGTCTTCTGCAGGGTTAAGTGGGCAAAGTTGAGAGGAGGTGAGAGGCGGTCAGCTGGACTAGCAATATGTCAGCAGTTGCAGGATGAGGACCCTCGCTGAAGGAGGAGTCCAGTAAAAGCCTGTTGGGTACTTTGGGAAACCGTCCATTTAGTTGGGAAACTGCTTGGCTTGGCTTGGCTAATGAAGCTTAGAGGATAATTCCTAGCATTCATGCTCCCTTCAGGCATGAAGAGTACTAGTCTCTCTCATGATTTTTCTTCTTTTATAATAGCAGCTTCTGAGGTGGGCAATCTGGATTGGGACCATGCTGCTGATGGAGGGGGGTATGTTTAACCTTTTCCTCTGAGCCTAAGTGGTATTTCTGCTTTCCCCACTGCACCCGAGAGCCAAACTACATGTTAAAGATATAGCATACAACAGCTTCTCTGGTTTTATATTACTCACAAGTAAGTGCAGGGGGTCAATCTCAATTGGGACCACCGTGTGTGAGGCAGTGAAATGTAAACACCCCCCACCCCACCCTGCCCCCCCCCCACAGGGGATTTATAGAAAGAGAAAAAGCTCTCATTTTTTAAACCCGTGCACAGGGGAAGGGGATTTCAGGAGGGGAGCAGGCCTGGCGCTTTGCATTGTTCCTGATCCAGATCAGGAGTCTGCATGCCACTTGTGCAATTAAAGAGCAGAGGGGGTTGATGTGACATCTTAAGCACAATGTCTATCTTAAGCATAATCCTAAGCATAACACCTCGAGGTATATAATAAGGGATTGTGTCCCTGGGCTATGCTGAAAGCCAGCTGGGAAGTCCCAGGGGGCCAGATTGAGTGCTCCCAGGCTGCTGGCGGCCTATTTATATTCTCAGTCCAAAAAGAAATGGTCTTCCTATTAGTGGGGCTCTAGTCAATGTAGCAAGAGTGATGGGAAGGGTAAGGAAACTGCCCCACTCCAGGCTTGGGAAGGTCAGTAGATAGAAAGGAACAAACACTCCTCCTCCTCCACCACCAGCAGCAGCAGCAGCAACTACTGCAACATTTAGAATAGGGTGAATTGTGGGAAGAGATCAGAAAGAGACAGTGGGTTATACAAAAGAAATGAGATGTATGCTTTATGCTCCTGAGAACCTCCTTCCTTATTTCATGTTAGTTAAGTGAATCTCTACTTCTTGTTTATATTAACATTTAAAAATACTCCTTCCTTTTAGTTCAAACAGTGCATTCGAAGATAGCTTTTCATCTTCCTGTGGAAAACCTTTAGCAGCCCAAACCCTCACCTTCCCCCCCCCCCGCAAGATACTTTGTATAAATTCTGACTGAATACCTATATACCACCACGAATAAGGTTAGGACAGCTGCAGCTACTTAAAGGTCAGGAAAACATTGCATTAAACGGCACATTCTATGCTTCCAGACACGTAGCCATGATAAATTTTACGCAGTACATTTCTGCAACTTCAATAGATACCGTTTCTTCAATAATTCACTACCCTTTAAAAGCTTTATTTTTCTTCCAGTTTTGACAGTCTTTTGCAGGACCTGGTGCCGGACTTCCAAGATCAGTCGAATTGAAGAACAAATGGTGTTAAGCTTTTATAAAAGCTGAGAAAGAAGCTGTTCAGAGGATTTCACCTTTCACGAAACCTGTGGCATACAGATTGGCTCCTTGGGACGCTTAGTATACTTCTGCCCTTTAGCGCTTTACACTTCTCGTTTTCATCGAAGATTTCCCCATCCCACCCTTAAATCAAATGTTTAAGTGTGAAACCAATGTGGAAGGATGATCAACCTTTATTAGCCTGAGTATTCACTGAGAAAATGTCATCTGTACCACGAGGCTCTTCACCACACATTGCCTTCCTAGCTTCTGTTTGCTAGCGTAAAGTCAGCAGAAGCAAATTGGCTGGTGTGGGGACTTGTTTCCAGTGGCTTCTGCCAGATATTGTGTGGCTGCCAAATTAGAATTGATTTCTCAATAAAATGGACTTCATCCCCAGCATAATCTGAGACAGAAATGACAAAGCCTTCTCATTCAGTTTTTCACTCTGTTTTGGTCTTGGATACTTTTCTGCAATTGTCACTGCTGTCTTCCTAGTTTCGCTTCCATACTCCAGGGGAATAAAAGCTGCTGCTGCTGCTACTACTGTTATTATTACTTCTCCAGTAACCGTACCACCTTCCAGAGTAACTAAAAATAAAAGACAGGAATTTGTCCTGAGGAGCTTACAATCTGACATTTAAAAGCAGGGGAAGAAACAGAGAAAGGGGAAGATAGAAGAAAATAAGTATGGGTAACAAGATAAGCAGATATGCAAATGTATTTACAGGTACCTACTTAGGCATCATTTTATCTGATATTTTATTTAATGCATTGCTTTATTTATTAAATCCCATATAGCTATTCTCCCTCCATTTCAGCTTCATTACAGCCTTGTGAATTGGGTTAAGGCCAGTGATTTGTCCGTCATTCTGTGTGGCTGAGCAAAGAGATTTAGACTGAAATTTTCATTCCATTTGGATGAAAAACACCAAAGGGTGGGGTTCCACTGAAATTTATGTTAAAAAAGAAGAAGCTAAAACAAAAGTGAACCTTAAACAATATTGACACTCAACTAATGCAAGTGAAGAAATCAGAACTAAATTAACACCTCAACCCGGCGATCTCGTGAGATTTCTGGCGGGGAAGCCGGCGATCTCGTGAGATCTCTCTCCAGAAAGGACACAATGGTGCCGTGCGTTGGGATGATGTGCTGGTGCCGAGCGTCGGGAAGATGCGTTGGCACCAGGAACATAGAGTCGCTGGTGCCGAGGAGCGTGCAACACCATGGCAGGCAGCAATGACAAGAGCTTTACACTCTGCTCCTGGGCCCTGATAAGTCCAGCCCTCCCAGGCACTGTATGCTGGGAGTTGTAGACTTTCCCGGGGCCTGAGAGTGGGGGAAGAAATGGCAGATCTGCCATTTTATGACGGATCTGTCCTAAAATGGCCTCCAAGCTTTGGCTTCGGGATTCTGAGGCCCGAGGCTTGCACAGGCCTACATAAAACCATTAAGTCCAGAATCAAAAATTTTTTAACTGCACTACTGAGCTCATCATCTAGGAAAAGGCTCAACACAAAAACAACTTTGCTTGTTGTCCACATGTGTCAGAGTGACCACTTAATTTCTCTTACATTTCTTTGACAGCTGATTCGATGTCGCAAGGACATTATCTGCTCTGTCCTCTTTATTTTGTTGCTCCCCAACTCTTCCCATGCAACACATTGCGTTGAGTGCTACCAACCAATCTAATTAATTTTTTAAAGAATGTTTATAGAAGTAATTCCACCAAGTGCTCTGCTATACTGGAGTCATGGTAGTTCCGATCCATTTTCAAAAATACCCACTGACTCCTTAAAAAATAGGGGCAGGGAGAGACATAAGGGTAGTTTCTATGATTATATCCAGTAAATCTATATTAATTTCAACATTTATATCCTTCTTTCTTAAATAATAGAATCCAAGGCATTCCTATGTAGCATGGAAAGCCATAATAATAATAATAATAATAATAATAATAATAATAATAATGCCTTTCTGAAACCAACCAAAGCAGTTTACAAAAATTCCATAAAAACTATAATCAAATAAAAAAGTAGTAAAATATTAAAAACAACCTTAAAATGCCTTAATAACCAGAACAACAATTTAAAAAGCCAAGTAAAAAAGATTTATCTTGACCCTCTTCCTGAATGCATATATGGCCCAAATAAACACAAACAAAACCCACCTGTTAAGAGATTCTGCACTTTGTATTCTGCAATTCTTCTGGTTAAACAGACCTTCACAAGGTTGTTTGCCCCTTGTCATTCTAGACAATAACACAAAAAGGCATCATTTAAATACTGACGAAGGTTCTCCATGAGTATATCTCCAAAGTTTGCCTCACCTCCTTAGAAGCTGCTACATCTGCATCTGACATAATCAAGGCTAGGGATGTGCATGGCCAGAAATATCGGAATCGGAAGTGGATTAGAATTTCCGATATTAAAAATATCAGATCCAATCATATCGTGGGGTACCCGAATTTGATTGGATCTGATATCAGATAAATATTGGAAGTTCCGGTCCGATTACGGACTGCCATTTCAGGTGTTTTCCTCATAGGCTTGCATTGGGGGAAAGAAAGCTTTTCCCCAATTCAAGCCTATGGGAGAAAACATTGGGCTGGCCCTCCCTCGCCCTACTCGCTCTCCCTCTCCCCACTCACTCTCCTTACCTGCTGCCGCCACCGCCAGTCCGTACTACTGTCAAACAGGCTTTCCGGCCTGTTTGTCAGTACAGAGAAACGCCAAGTGATGTTGTTATCACGTGGCGCGGCTCTGTACTGACGAACAGGTTGGAAAGCTTGTTTAACAGTAGTATGGACTGGCGGCGGTGGCGGCAGGTAAGGAGCATGAGTGGGGGGAGGGAGCATGAGTGGGGGGAGGGAGCATGAGTGGGGGGAGGAAGGGAGTGGCAGCCCAGTGTTTTTCCCCATAAGCTTGCATTAGGGGAAAGCTTTCTTTCCCCCAATGCAAGCCTATGGGGAAAACACCTGAATATCCGATATGTCCGATAGTTATCAGATATATGGATATCAGATAGGGCCACCTAAGGAAATTATCGTTATCGGTCATTGGATGTCCGATAACGACCTTATTGGTTCGTTATCGGAGCTTAGACCAATACGATACACATGCCTAATCAAGGCTACTGAAAACTCTATGGCCAATATCCAGTCTAGGCTGAGGCTCTGTTTACAAGAAGGGCAACGTTTCAAAAGCATAGTTGTGAAATGCAATACCTCACTATTACAGGCTAGAGCTCCAGCTGCTTTAAATTGGCATTTGCCATCAGTTGACATGACGCTGTCCCCGCAGACTCTCTGACCCTATGTTTTGATTAGTACCAAACTACCTCCTTCACCACCCCATCCTGTTCTACAACACCTTCTAGTGCAATTTGTTCACTCATCTAAATATATGAAAGCTCTTCTTGAGAAGGTTTATCTGGTTAGCCTTTTGAGGCTGAGGCGAAACACATGGAAACAATTTACATGGCAAAGCAGCATTATTTTGGGTAACACTGTCAACTTAAGGTTGTGGATGCACAACTCCTTTTCCCCATCTCAGCTCAGGATTGTTGGCACTCAGTGTCTTTGACTGGGTTCTCACAATCAGGATGAATAAATGTTCACTGTAACATCTGAACACCCCTAAATAGAAGGAGTGGACAGAGTGCATAGGCCAGATTCACAAGCATAAAGATGCCTGCACCTGATCATACAGAACACCCAATACATGTGAGAGTGGAATATGTGAACCTTAAACTTGCTCCTATATGGTCCTTCATGTGTTGTCTATATTCCAACTTGTCATGTCAACTAGGCGAGAGTACAATGACATTTCAGCACATGGAGCTTCGGAGAGCTCAGACTGAAAGTAGGGATGGGAGAGGGATTTGTTCTTTGTGTTGTCGACCTCACCTTGTGGAAGGTGAGTGTCTGAAGAGGAGAGCCCCCTGTATCTGTGGAGGCTCTCCATGTGAGCAAGAACACTTATTTTCCAGCATTCTTGTTCACATTCCCTAGTCTATTCCATGTTTTGCTGCCCTTTCTCTTCACCCCCATCCCAATGTGCTAAGGGACCATGGCTCAGGAGACAGTGTTCATGCAGAAGGTTCCAGGCTGAATCCCCAGAAGGATCAGGTTGCAGGTGCTATGAAAGACCTCAGCTTCAGATTCTGGAAAGCTGATGCCAGTCAGAGTGGCAATACTGGACTTGATGAAACAAATAGTCTGATCTGCCGTAACACAACTTTCTATGTTCTTATCACCAGGATTTCCCTTGCTCCTTTGTATAAGAGCACCTTCCCCTCCCTTTTCTCTGAAGTAATTAGAGATTTAGCTTAGTTTGGCTCCAGGAAAGCTTTGTGCTGGGGTGGGTGGAGAACAGATGGGAAAACTACATGTTGCCATAGTTCCACTCCACTTCTGGATCCACTAAACACATTTTTGGGGGTAACTTTCATTTGTTGGCCTATTCTCCTGAATGCTGTAATGATATTTTGTCCTTACAAAAAGTTTGGTGGCATAAGCATTAGTGGCGTTCAGAAATAATGCAACTTTGAGGCAGTATCCGATCCTGCCCCTGTGCTAGCGGGATCCTGCACTAGCACAAAATGAAGATAGTGCTTCATAATTTCTGGAGTAGGGTATGTCAGCGGAGCTCACAGAAAGGAGCTCACCGAAAGGAGTTCAGCTGACATGTCCTGTTTGGAAACGAGCTTTTCCTGCTCGTTTCTCGAGTTGCTTTTGAAAGTGTTAGTTGTTGTTGTGCCATTGGTGGGTTCTGTGGACATAACGGAACTAGTGGAGGTGGCAACGGCAACAGTGGGTACTACCCTATATCTTGAAGCAGATTCCAATGGCTTTGGTTTAACCGTATTTATAAAGGAAGGTTAAGGAGATTTCAGGTCCTCATCACTGAGTGACAACAACAACAACAACAATAATAATATATTTATTTCTAACCCGCCTCTCCCTCTGGATCAAGGCAGGGAACAACAATAAATATAAATACAAAGACCATAAAATAGATAAAACATTAAAAACAAATCAAACTAATACATTATTGAAAACATCTTAAAATTCAACTGGGTAGGCCTGCCGGAAGAAATCAGTCTTCACGGATCTCTTAAATTGAAGAAGACTGCTAAGTTGTCGAATCTCTCCCGGCGGCCATTCCACAGTCTGGGAGCAGCAGAGAAGAAGGTCCTCTGGGTAACACTCATCAGCTTAGTTCTGGCTGATTGAAGTAAATTATTCCCAGAGGACCTGAGAGTGCGGGGCAAATTATACGGGAGAAGGCGATCCCACAGGTAACTTGATCCCAAAGCATGTAGGGCTCTAAAGGTAGCAACCAACACTTTATACTTTGCCCGGAAACTAATTGGCAGCCAGTGGAGTGATTTTAAGACTGGCGTAATGTGGTCACCCCTAGGTGTACCGGTGACCAACCTAGCTGCCATATTTTGAACTAGTTGATGTTTCCGGACTAGGTACATGGGTAGCTCTATGTACAGCACATTGCAGAAGTCGAGCCTCGAAGTTCTTAGCACGTGCACTACCATCTTTAGGTCTTCCAACTTTAGGAAGGGGTGCGGCTGGTGTATCAGCCAAAGCTGATAGTAGGCACTCCTGGCCGTCACATCTATCTGGGCTGTCATTTGGAGCGACGGATCCAGGAGTACCTCCAAACTGTGAACACAGTCTTTCAGGGGGAGTGTAACCCCATCCAGAACTGGTTGACATACCTCCAAACCCAGGTTGTGGCCTTTGACAGCAAGCACCTCCGTCTTGTCTGGATTCAGCTTCAGTTTGTTTTCCCTCATCCAGCCCATTACCAGATGATCAGATCCTACTGCCTTGGCTGAATTATGAAATCTGCATCCCCAAGAAACAACAACGGTAAATATCAAAATGCATCAGGAATAAAGGATATTGGGGGGGGGGGGCGGTCTACACAGTCCCACCAAATATGTTTTTGCTTTGATACGAACTATCGCACCATTGCCACAGTAGAAGACAAGGGCAGTTTTCTGCTCAAGGTATGCTCTCACAGTGGATGTACCAACCTCAGCTGGAAGCACATGTCATATGGCTGGGTTTTTGTCATTTATTCCTGTTCCTAATCATAAATTGACTTGCATATCACTTAGCTGCCATTTTCTTCTCCCTGAAACCAGGCTGACAGTTCAGCATGGAAACTAACTCAGTGGCTGGAAGCCAGCCAAGAGCTGAGAAGGACCTTGTAGTGGGCCTGATACCATTGGTAGCTGCTTTGGAAGGTACCTCCACTCTTCTGTGCATACCTGTATAGCCCGACATAGATGGGAAGTGATGTGGGATGAGAAAATAACAGTAATCATGATTGCAGACTTCAGTTCCTTTCTGAAGACTCTCGCTGCCTGTGAGCTGAAATTAGCTATGTCATCTGTCCTCAGTTTTGTGGGTCATAAGAGCTAGCTTTGGGAACATTATACTCCCTGCATTAAAGGGCTGTTTGGCATGCCTTTGGAAGGTGTTTATTAGGGGCATGTGTAGAGGAATCGAAACACGGAAACTGGAGAATGATAGGTCATCTTGCTGCCCCTTTTCATAGGCCTAGGTCATATGATTGATGCATCTCCTTGACAGTGCAGATCCCCCCCAACTGCAAATGATTGCATATCAGAAAATCATGAGAGTTTGGTATGGAACTGTTTTATCTTTATGGGCAGCAAAATATTCTTGAGAACTGACTTGCAAATGCAGTTTGTCTAATTTGCTTCATTACGCACTGCTTTATTATTTTGAAGCCATAGGCCCCTTCCTTTGGGAGGTTCTTCCACAGCTTTTATTGACGTTGTGCAAATCCCCCTTTTTACTTTTAATTGCCACTCGTTACTTGTACTTATGACTCTTGCGTTCTGCAATTATAAATGGCGCTGCATCAATTTAGAAGACAATCAATGGAGAAGGGGTGTCGCTCGGGTCGGCCCCGGCCGCAGTGCTACTTAATGCGTTTCCCCCCCCCCCCAAATAATATACACCCAACGCTGCAATTTGCAGATGATACCAAATTAGGAGGGATCGTAAAACTGTGGAAGACGGGGAGAGATAACAAAAGGATCTTGAGAGTTTAAAGAACTGTGTGAAAATTAACAAGATGAGATTTAATTTAGATAAAATGCAAGGTCGTAAACTAAGAGAAAAATTCCAAGTACAAATGAGAGAAAGCTAGTTCAGAAAACGGACATAATAGTGATGCATTTTTTCAGTTGATACAGCAGCTTATTTTCCCAAGGGATGCCATATTGTTTTGCCGATCAAAATTACAGCGTATTGAAATGCAGCAACCTCTATTGCAGAACATGCCCACTGCGTGAATGGCACAAAATGTCAAAACTAGGGCAGTGAATCCACCAGAGGCAAACTCTAGTTCCAGGCCTCATGCTTTATTTCCATGCTGCTGTTCACTTTCAGTCACGCAGATCACAAATCACAATATTGTGAGTTTCCTCAAGGTAGCCTTTATTATGTTGCAAGGCAAAAGCGATTAGTTGTACTCACAGATGTGCAAAATCTATCCCCTATTTCTGGATAGTTCCACTTTCTCGCATGCAGGCATTGCATGTCGAGGTCTCTGTTTGAATAATTGCTGTACATCACGGGTGCATTATTATTTTCAGTTGAGTTCATTATGCACATGTTCCCATTTCGAAAAGCACAGGTAGTAGTATAACGCAGATCTGAATCATTGTTACAAGAGCAACAATGTGTGGTTTTGCAACAACATGCCATTGAGTCTTTCCTTTGAGCCTGTCATCCACCGGAATGGATTCAGGAATATATTCCAGAAAGTATTGGCTTTGCAGCCCTATAAGCAAAGGGTGGGGAATGCATATGTGAACAAAAAAGCAGTAGGCCTGTTTGTTTGTTTGTTTGTTTGTTCCTGTAATGCTCAGAATCCTCTTTGGTACAAGAAAAATAAAACAAAAAACACACCAACTAGGCATTTTCCACATATCTTTCTGAGCAGGTAATGAATTATTCTGCAAAGTAAGAACTGATTAAGCATGTTTACTCAGAGGTAAACTTTTTTCTTGCTAAAATATGCTTAGGATTGCCACCTTAAGTGAACTCAGAACTTTCCACTATATCTCCTAAGTATGAGAGTCAAACTGAACATGATGTTGGGGGATTCATGACTACAATCTCCCAGATTTTTAAAAGTGTTAATAGCAACTCGAGGGGTGGGTGGATTCAGATTGGGACCATAGAGCTGGGCAACAGATGTTTATACCATTTCTCCAATTAAGATACCCACCCCAAAACCTACTACTTCTCCTGTAGGACAAAACATACAGGTAGCTGTATGATACCAAATCCAAATATAATTTATTACGGTCATAGACCAGCAGATGTATGATACCTAGTTTGACACTTCTACTTGGCCTTGAAACTCTGCACAAGACTTATTACAGTTCTCCTTTCCACAGCTAGGGTGACTTTATGCATCACCAAAAGAAGACAGCAGAAGAGGACACATGTTTCCATGAAATTGTGCATGTATGGATACAAAAGTAGAAACAATTACTATAATTTAAATAGGAATACAATACATCTCATCATAGTGGGGAAGACTGTGACCAGGTGACTTTTGTCCAGGTGCTAACTGTTGATGCACAACTTCAAGCTTCTTAGGGCTCTGTATCTTTAAACAGACTTGGATTGGATAGTCCTTCAAATAGAAGACATCTTTAAATAGAGACCTGCGTCCTGTCCCAACTTGGCTCACCAGAGTGCAGAAACCAGCAAGGCAAATAAAAGGATGGTCAACATAAGACCTCATTAGGGCAAGTCTGGTCATATCCAAATAGGTCAGGTGGGATCAAGTCCCATGACATCAGGTCCCATGACATCAGGTCAGGTATGTTGGATAGCAATAATAATAAATTTATTTCTTACCCGCCTCTCTGTTTGGATCGAGGCGGGGGAACAGCAGTAAATATAAAATATGATAAAATACATAAAACTGATTAAAAACATGGTACACATTATTAAAATAGCAATAAAACATCCTAAAAACATCCTAAAAATATTCTAAAATTCCACTGGATATGCCTGCTGGAAGAGACTGGTCTTTTATAGCTTTCTTAAATTCTAAAAGACTGTTAAGTTGACGAGTCTTCTCTGGCAGGCCCTTCCACAGTCTGGGAGCGGCAGAAGAGAAGGTCCTCTGGGTAACAGTTGTCAGCCTAGTCTTGGTTGACTGTAATAAGTTCTTCCCAGAGGACCTGAGCGTGTGGGGTGGATTGTTTGGGAGAAGGCGATCCTGCAGGTAACTTGGACCCAAACCATGTAGGGCTTTAAAGGTATTGACCAACACTTTGTACTTCGCCCGGAAACTAATTGGCAGCCAGTGGAGCGATTTTAAAGCTGGTGTAGGCAAGGCAAGGTTAGACCAGGCAGGTCTTTCAGGACCTTGACCAGCTCCAAGTTAGCTGAGACTGAGAGCCTATCTACACTATTGCTTTAAAATGGTTTATAACAGGTTAATAACCGTTATTGACCAGTTAAAAACTGTTATAAACTGTTTCAAAGCAGTAGTGTAGATAGGCTCTCAGTTTAGGTCAGCAGTTGACTCAGCAACAGTCAAAGCTTTCTGAAGTCTTCCTTATAAAGGCCAGCAACTCAAGACCTGCAGTTAGCTCTACCTTCTCAGACCAGTAGTTTGTTTCTTAAAGAGCTACAGCCTGATTTGTAGCTGCTGGCTCCTACAGAGTGAAAGCTGTAACGGGGGAGTGTTTGCTGCATCTGAGGAGTTAGGTGGAAGCATATCCTGTGGCCTGGAAAGCCCTGTCATAGTAGGAGTTGGGTTAATGGAGGGAGTTTCTTCTGCCTTTGAATCCTCTTCAAAGCCAATGGATGGTCAAGGCTGGTGAACATGACAGACTGTCCCCTGTCAGCCCTTCAAATAGAGTTCTGTCATCTGTAAAGTAGAACACCTGACTACCCTATCCATAGCTGCTGATCAGAAAAGAAGGGAATGCTCCCCCCACTGCAGTCCAGGTCTTGCTCTACATGAATGTTCTGAAAATAATGAATGATTGAGTAGAATTGGGCTCTATTAGAATATATAACTGCAGTATATACTCCAATACCTTCTCTTCCATTAGGAAGGCTAAGCTGTGATGCAGACCAGTGGGCAGAAACCAGTGCGCTAGAACCAGCTCAGTGCCTCTTAAACTCTCCAGAAGTACTTACTTCCTCCTTTTTCTAGTCTGGTGATAGGATTGGTAGGGAGAGAGACTAACTGCGCTTCCCAGTTCTTTCTGATCTGCTCACCAGGAAGATGGAGCAGGGATTCCAGCAGATGGGCCTGGGGTGCTTTTGATCGGTCCTGCTTTCCTGAGGCAGCTGCACACTGTCATTGCAGTTACCACAAGGATAGTATCGCAGTAGGAAGCCCATGCCATGGTGAGGGACCAGATGGTGATCCCTGGTCGGATTGCATGCCTACCATCTGCACCGGAGCGAGAATGGTTCTGGCGATGGGAACTCCTGTGGAGAGCTGCTCCTTTTCAACACTGATTTTCCATTGCCATTCTTCTAAGAGAGAAAACGCAAATAGGAGACGATTTATTGAAGGCCTTGGATCTTAGAAACAAGATAACAAAGATCTGGGAGTGGGGTTTTCATTAGTAGCCAAGAAAAATAGAGGCTCCCTTTCAGGCTGATTTCCAATTACTATCCTTAAATGCTTTCAGAAAGTAGGACATGTATCTGTGTTGTTTGTGGACAGGAGCTGGAGTTCTTTGGCCATTATGTCTAGGACTTCCATGAGTATTAAGTATGTAGCCAAGGAGAGGCCTTGCAGGGTTTCTTCTGTGTTGAGGTGAATCCTCGACCACTGATTGTTGTTGTTGTTGTTGTTGTTGTTGTTGTTGTTGTATGTTTTTGCTTGTGTGCGTGGTGGGGAGAGGCAGAGTAAGCCCAGTTGCTTTATCGGATTTTACCCAGATGGGGTTCATGCATCTCTAATTAGGTGTCCTTTATTTGTCTAGTTAAAGGATGCATTCAGGAACGTCAGTAAGGAGCAAGAGAAGCAACAGCCTTTGTCCCCCTTCTCATGCATGAGGGAGGCCTCCAGTTAGGGAGTATGATGATTTGGGTGGTGGAATGAGGCCTACTTGCATGAGAAGTATGGGAGTGAGTAGAAACTGGTTGGGGTCGCCTGGTAAAGGTGGGCAGAGGGTGATTTGCAGCTTTTTTATGTGAAGAAATTTGAAACAGATTGGAGAAACTGGGACTTTTTCAGCTGAGAAGAAGGCTGAGGTCAGGACTCAGTTCTGGAGAATGTTATTGCATAGCTCCTAGCTCTTTAATCTGTTTTTTTTAATCTTTGAGATATTGTAGATTGTACTTCTTAATATCTCCATTTTTTGTGTGTTTTGAAATGGTTATTATTCACCCTGAGAAGGAAGGATGGGTTGGAATGTAAATGCAGAAGATGTTGTTGCAATAATAACACCGCAACTAAAATGGCATCGGGATTTTGTGTTTGAATGATTGCTGTTCAAAGGAGACATCTCATACCGGGCCGGGTGGGATATGCCAGGGCTTGTCACAGGAACACTGTTGTCTGTGATTCTGTGGCTACGTGCTAGTGGGAAATACTCAGGGGAGATTCATTGTGTGGTTTAAAGAACTTAGCCCCGAGCAATAAAATGTTGACTGGACTTGCTCAATACGTATCTTAATAATAATAAAACAAGAGCCACTGTAGTGGCAACAGAACAGTGTGCTTGTTAAGTTTTTTTTCTGCTGTCGCACATGCCCTTGAAGTTGAATGGTTGTTACTAGACAGGAGAGGTTAAAGGCTGGCTCCCAGAGACCATAACCTTGCTGTTTTATCATGGCTAGAAGTGAGTGAGCATAGTTAGAAGTAAGAGAGTGAACATCAAGGCACTAGAGAACACAATGAATTATTGCCGGTTAGTCACTAGTTCGCTGTTCAGGATTCTTTGTTGGTGGAGAGGAACTCCAGGCTCCTTGGCCACAGTGTAATATTTGAAGGGAATTCTCAGGACCTGCTGGTTTTTACTTAGGGTGCCTCTACAAGAGGCATTTAAAGCTCTTTCAAGGCGCATTAAAAAAATTACCTCTACAAGTACGGAGCGCAAATCAGGCGTAGAGGCGCATTATCTCCCCGATTATGCGCATTATCGAATGCGCGTTAAATCGCGAGTTTTGTTTTGCTCCGTCCGTTAAAGCGCATTTTGACTGTGTGAATATGCGCTTATGTGCATTAACTACTTGTTGGATATCCATTAATGCGCTTCGCCGCCTCTCGTGCAGAGGGATTAGGTGTAAATGCGCTTCTGCGATTATGCGCATAATCGCCTAACCGGGCGCAAAAGCGAATCCTTGTAGAGGGGACCTTAGCTGGCATATGTTACAGGAGCCCAAAGCATGTTTGATCGGTACAAAAGTATATAGAGTTTAAACATGCTGTTGATGGCATAGTAATGTTGGGCTGGATTTGGAGCATGAACAAGTATTAAGTTGACCTGAAAGGCTGGGTATGAATCATAACAGGATTCTCTCAGGAACCAAGTTCCATACACACCGCAGTAGGATGTCTTCCCTTCTAGTAATGTTAGTTTGTTTTAGTATTTATACCCAGTCTCTCTATAAAAATAATCAAGGCCCCTTGCAAACATATCAGTAAAAAACGTATCAATAAAAGTTATTAGAGCGACAGTAGCAAAAGTGATCAAAGGCAGAATCCTGAAACAGCCCACTGGAATAAAACATGCTAAAAATTAAGCATTAGAAAACATTTTCTCTTTGCACACTCCTGCCTTTCGTCTATACTCTCTCACACGTACAACACCCACCACCCCCACCCCCGACATTCACATATGCTCACAGGCCCTCCTTTCCCAGGCCTCAGGGCTGCTGCCTGCTCATCTAGGCTGTGTGAGAGAGATCCTTTATTAATTCACGCCCAACGCGTTTCGGCCTATGTGGTATTTTTAAAATAGTGAACACCACAAGAGACTATCATTCGGGACCAAGCCAGACAGCCACTAGGCTCTCACTGACACTTGGAATGGGCTCCAGCTAACATGACTTGAGCTGACAGAAAGAAAGGAAAAAAATTCTAATCACCGTTGCCATTCCTAGTTGGATGTTGCCATTGTCTTCCCTCCCTGTACCCCATTCCACGTGGTAATGAGAGCCTTCTGGCTGCCCTGCTTGGTCACATAGCAGTGGAAGAAGTTGAAGAATCCGTCTCCTCCTCCCACGTCACCCCTGGTTCAATTCACGAGGACTGGCTGTTGGAGAACATTTCAGGAAAAGTTATTTGCCCCCACCACCATTGGCCCAATAGAGATTCATTAAGAACATACAAAGCCATTCTAGTTCAGCATCCTGTTTCCTTCCAACCAGATGCCTCCACCAAGTTCACAAACAAGGCATGAAGGCAATAGATTTCCTCTGCTGTTGCTGCCTGGCAACTGGTATTCAGAAACGTATTACCCCCGACTCTGGGACAAGGCCAGCCCTACCATTATGCAGATTGAGGCGATTGGCTCAGGTAGCCGATTTTGAGTATGATGAAAGAGCAGCAAATGGTTAGTTAGAGAGTCGTCAGATGAGCGTTGTATAGCACGCTTGTTACTGGTCACTCATGAATTTTGTGGGCTCTTTTCATGATGCCGCCCACCTCCCACACGCCTCCGCTCCTGCTAGTTGTTCTGTCACACACACACACAAAAAAAGAAGACATGGAAAATCCAGGTTTTTTGGCTGTAATGAAACTTGCCACTATTTCCTACTATGTGCAGGAGAAGCAGCGCGATAAAAATCCCCACTGAAAGGCCACGTGGTCGTTACTTGCTTCCTTTTCTTTCCCAGGTGAAGAAAGAGGAAGCTGTTCATCCCTATTGTGGGACAGCAGCGAGAGGCAAAGCGACGGTAGGGAAACACGATTTCCCCATCGTCTGATGATGCTCTTACTGTGTTTGTTACGATTATATTTTTACACATTGAGAGAGGTTCATGTGAGAGAGGTACGTGTGTGGGCTTTTCTGCCTCAGGTGCCCAAATAATTTGTCGGGCATTAGGTACAGTGCACTTTGGCTTGGGAGGGGGCACTCCTCTTGCTGCTGTGCCCTAGGGAGCAAAATATCTTGGACAAGCTCTGACGTGGAGTTTCCACAGAGTCATTATTGCTAACAGATTTTTATAGACCTGTCCTCATGATTTTGCCTGAAACCCTTTTTGGTTCTTTGGAACTACAAAAATAGGTGCTTGTGTCGAATACCTTAGTATGGGGGTACACCTGGCATGTAGCTGTGGTACAAGTGGCATCTAGGCATAGATCCAGTACTTCCACGAGAGGTGTAGTCAGGGGTGGGCAACACGCAGCCTGTATTGCTCTCCCGGCTAACCCCCAAGTTGCCAACTTGCTGCCAAATTTTGATGGTGCAGCAGCAGCAAAAACACACTTTAAAGCAATGTGTTTGGGGTACACCAGGCGTGTGTTCCCTGACCCTGCACATCTTGTTTTAAAGTGCAAATGTGGCTTTCGCCCCCCCCCTTTTTTTTAAATTTGTGCTGCTGTTGAATTGCTGCTGAATTTTGTTGGCCATTTTGACAGCACGAGGGGCAGCCATGGGTGGCTTCCAGTGGTCAGAAATCAGCCCCTGGACCCTCTGAAGTTGCCTACCCTTGTACTAAGTAGTAGATGAACTGGAAAAAAAACACGGTTTCCCTGAGATCAGCAGCGAACAGCATTTTTGTGCTGGCTTTCGAACATATACCTGGGCCCTATTGCCATCTTGCTTGAAAGAGCTAGAGAGGTTGAATTATGGTGACATCTATTTGAATTCCATTAGCAGTAGCTAAGTGACCCAAATGAACATTCTTTGTTAATTCGAGCCAATGTTATATGTATGCTGTTCTCAGGCCAAGCTGTCCTGCATGGAAAAGAAACTCAGAATCTAAGGCTCCTGGCAATGCCTCTGCAATGGGCTTCAAAGCTTATACAATAAAGGCCAGCCTGCTTCCAGCTTGCTAATATCATTGCACACGTGGCACATGGTTAAAACAGTTTAGATTTTGTATACAGCATCAAAAAAGGGAGAGTGGAGGGGCCATCACGGTTACTTGATGAAGATCTTTGTAATATTTTCTCTCCTTTGAAGGTTGGCAGCTGCAGTCGGTTGTTTAAATAGAGAGGATCTGAGTGTCATCCTGGTTTTTGTTTTGCAAACAACACCCCACAAACCTACCCAGTTAATTAAAATAGTTAAATAAATTGAGAATCATTAGCAGTAGGAGCAAACTGAGTGCTGAGGTTACCTGCGCGTAACCTCAGCATTCTCCACTGGAAATAAGCATAGGTCTCATAGGTTTTCAGGAATTCAGAAGCCAGAAGAAGAATTTGGAAAGCCAGAAGAAGAGCTGGAACCAGAGAAGCATTCTGTTACACACACACACACTGGCTTGAGATGGCAGGTAAAAAAAGGAGCAGGTATTCTTGAGGGTTCTCATTAGAATTCAGACTCCCCTATAAGTTATCTGTATGCCTTGGTGGATATGTGACTGGTGTGGAACATTTGCCACTTCCTCACTATTCCAGTAATGCTCTATTGCTATTCCAGGAATGCTTAATGGACAGAAACACATAGGAATTCTTCATGCCGGTGCGCCCACCTCTAAAACCAGCTCCACTTCATCATTTTTTGAGTGTGTGTGTGGATTCCAATAAAATATTAGTCAGGCCTCCATATACAAAACAAATATCGTATGTAGCTTTCTCAGACTAGATCCATTGCAAGGAGAAACAGATAATATCCATTTGTGACAGATCTAAGTCAAATTTATACAGGAAGAGTGTTGTTTATACTGAAATTCTTTTTTCAGCTTCTGTGCAGGTTTTCCACTTAGCAACTTAGCTGCACGCACGTACATCCATTTAACAACTTCAACATCCAAGCATTTATCCAAGCATTTATAGGAGGGGGAAAAATCTTAACACATCTTAACAACCGCAGAGAATATATTTTGATGCTGACTGTGCCCTCGTAGAAGGAAAACCTGGAAAAAAAATCTGTTTCCAGCCTCAAAAAATCTGTTTCCAACACAGTTGTATGCATTTACTTATCAGCAGCACAGATGGCACTTGAAATGCTGAATAATGATTGTTAGGAGCTAAGGAAAATGGCAAGGAGGAGTTAAATGTGGCCACTGGAGCTACATGATCCTTCACTTGTAGGGGAAAGATGATGGAATTTACAAATGTTTGAGCAAGTACCTTTGCTATAGTACTGACTCTCTAACATAGATACAATTGTAACTATTGAGCAGAGAATAACAGTAAAGTGTTTGGTTGTTGTCAAGGTTGGAAGGCAAAGATGAAGTTCTGACTACATCTTCATTTAATGCAAAATTAATCCCTGGCATGGTTTTAATAGGAGTGGGGTCTGTACTTGTTTCTCACTTAGGAATGCCCACTTGTTCATAATTTTATGGAATGGTGTTTTGGGAGCTTGTCTGTACGAAGTAGAAAACTTATCAAGATTGAATTTGTCTGTATCTTTAGAGGAGGAAGCAGAATTGCATTTCTATACCAATCTCAGTCAGTCATGCCTAAGAGAAAAGGCTTCTGAAAACAGCAAAAAGCAAGTCTACTTTAAAATAAGAATTACAAAAAAAGCTAATAAGGGTAAGAGAAATTTCTTGAAAAATATTGCATACTATTATTCAATTTAAAAGCAGAAAATGCTATGTATAATAAGAGGATATAATGATTAGACATTAGTGTCTTGTTTTCTGACTTTATATTTAAGAATAAAAATGATGCAGCTCAATAGCTGTGATGATATTGTCTTCCCAATACACTTCTGATATCCTTCTGGCTTTGCTCCAGTGACGTATCAAATAGGTGTATTGTCTGGTTAAAAGATCGCAAAACTAGTCCCAGGTAAACCATGCATTTGTGTTTGTTCACTTACAGAGTCCTCATAAATTCATGTTCTTGGTCCGATAGGACTAAAGGGGGAAAGGGGTTATGAGATGGGTTTTACCTTCTAGAGGGAGCTCAGTACCTTCTGGATGAGGAAAGAATGGCTGCTATAGTTTCTGGCATACAACACGTCTGTCTAGTTAGCAATAGGCCTTCACTGATTTTTTGCCAAACTCAGAATTCAAGTCAGCATTTGGGTTTCTGACAAGGCAGCTCCCCCACAATGATGCCTGGACTGGAGGCCTTATTGGAACCAGTGATGGGTTCCACCTCATTTCCCTGGTATCCCTGGGCTTCTTCTTCGCAGAGGCTTCTTCGAGCTAGTATCCAAGATATTTTGCTACCCGAGGCAGAGTAGCAAGTGTTGTCCCCTCTCCCAGGTCAAGGGGCATTATACAGACATGCTATTTGAGCACCTGAGGCAGAAAATCCCACAAATCCCTCTCCCTCTCCTTGGAGGTAAAAATACAAATACAACTAACTAAGAATTTGTTCTCACACTCAAAATCTGCTATCTGAGTCAGCTGCTTCACTCTGCCTAATGGTAGGGCTGGCCCTGCCAGTATCCCTGCTGACTCTGGGAGTAGCATCTGAGACAGTGGGAAGGCCCGCCTTCTTGCCAAGCAGGTGGTTGCTTGTGTGCACTGTAACAGCCCTAACTAGCTCTAGCATCTACAGGCTTTTCAAATCTGGTTGCTTGTAGAACTAATAGCTTCTCTTATTTCAAGGCAAAATCTAGCTAGAGCGGTAGAAAACCAAGCCTAAATTGGGGTGGGAGGCAAATTAAGCTATGGAATTTCTTTAGTAAATGCCACAAACCTTTAGTCTCCTTCCAGAAATGTCAGCAGAGTTGCGGCACAGCAGGAGAGCAACCCACACAAGTTAAATAGTTACACTCTGAACTCATGAGTTACAGGCAAATGTAAGACGAAATCAGAATATTTCTCCAACACAAACCTTTTACTCTGAATTCCAGAAGTTTAAAGGACAGCGTAAATTTTCAAGTTAGGCAGGGCAGGTGTTAAATATTTTGTGATCGTTCCAGCAATATGTTCTCTCAGTTCAGTGTGCTGTTCCCATCATTTCATAGCACTCCTTGCTGCTAAATGCAGAAGTGTACCTTGGGAACTCAAAAGGTGACAATAGAGAAGAGCTATGCTCATGTATAAGTGCCCTGGTGGACCAGACCAAAGGTTCATCTGCTCTAGAATCCCAATTCCTACAGTGGCTAACCAAATGCCCATGGGAAGCTCACAAACAGGACCTCCCATAGTTGCTCCCCAGCAACAGGTACTCAGTAGAATATTGGTCCCAAATTGAAAGATTCCATATAGATATCATGACCATTAGCCATCAATAACCTTATCCCCACTCCATGAATTTCTCTAATTAAGATAGTGGCCATCACAACATCTTGTGGCAATGAATTCCAACTGGCTTTAAGAGCCCTGTTGAGACAAAAGGTGATATATAAAGGGTGAATAAATAAAAATATAAATGTTTCATGGTGAGAGGTAGCTTATTTTCTAATGTATTCTAAAGCTAAGCCATTTCATCATGCAAAGTCTCATTTAAAATGCTAAAATTTGGTCTTTTCCCCAATAGTTTCAAGGACTGTCATGATTAGCTAGCACGTATATTTGTAGCATATAGGAAATTTGAAGGGCATGCTAGTAAAATACCCCCCCAAAAAAAATAGAAATGGGGAGTCCCAAATTTATGTTTGTATCAAATTCAATACACTACAAAATAGCTGAAGGATTGTGTTACTGCATTTGTTTAAGTCTTATATTATTAAATGTAATAAACAACAGCAGCAACCTGCCTCTCTTTTTGGTTTGAAACTGTTGCAGAAATGTCAAAGTGTTATGGAATTCACCTCTGCCAATCTACTGAAATCAAAGAGACAAGCTAAAAAATAAAATAAAAGTTCCATAATACTCCATGTGTACAATCATTAGGTGAAATTTCCTTCTCTGTAACTTACCAAAATCCCACTGAAGTTAGATTTGTGTGGATCAGAAATGTGTACAGGGCATTTAAAATCAAAATATTGAAGCTGAATTCTGCAAGCTATATCAGTTGTTCAAACTAAGTAAACATATGCCAGTTTTGTATTTTCCATAGTTTATTCTGCTCCCGACCATTGGCAGTCCTTTTTTGGCAACCTCTCTTGCTTCTGAGATTCGCCACACGTTGCCCACATACTTTTCAACATAATTTTCCATGCGTAAACCCTTAGATGTTGCTGAGCAGGAGGGAGGGAGGGGGAGAGAGAGAGAGAGAGAGATTTTCAGCAAGGTGAGTTCTGTGCCCTCCCTTGCTTTTCTGAGCTTGGGTGGTCACACCAGCCCTCTTCTCACTTTCTAAATCACGTTCACTTAATGCATGTAGGGGAGTATTTGATTATACCCAGTGATCTCTGACCTATGGTAGATGTAAACAAGGCTCTATGCTCATGGATCACGCAAAGTTCCTGATAATGTGGGAAGAGCCTATAGCGCATATAGGTATGGATGCCTACAGCCATATTTGCACTTGCTCAATGCTTGGAGTTTGTGGGGTGAAAAGTTGCCAGTAAATATCACGAGAGATTATCATTCGGTTAAGAGTTTTCTGCAGACTTCTCTTACCAACTCCCTGAAGAAGGCTTTTAAAAAAACCACATAGGCCGAAACACGTTGGGCATGAATTAATATAGTATCTCAGCATTCCGAGAACCTGTTTCTCTCCCCCTTTTTTGACCTAAGTGGATGCTCTCCTCCTTTTGGTTTTTCGTTTGTGGGGTGGAGCCAGAGGGCACCATCCCACATCTCCCTCCTTGCATTTGGTCAATCCAGTTTATAACGTGAGAATAAGGCTACAGTCTTATGCCTATGCATACCTGTCAGCATTGCTGGTATGGTCACCAATAGGCTGACCATATGAAAAGGAGAACAGGGCTCATGTAACTTTAACAGTTCTAGAGAAAAGGGAATTTCAGCCAGTGTCATTTGTATGCAATTAGTTCCTGATGAAATTCCCTCTTCATCACAACAGTTAAAGTTGCAGGCACTCTACTAGAGTGACCATATACAAAAGAGGGCAGGGCCCCTGCAACTTTAATTGTTGTGATGAAGAGGGAATTTCACCAGGAACTAATTGCATACAAATGACACTGGCTCAAATTCCCTTTTCTCTACAACTGTGAAAGTTACATGAGCCCTGTCCTCCTTTTCATATGGTCACCCTAGTCACTAAGAAGGCTATCCACCTTAGGAGTCATGACACAGGGACAGATTAATGTAGGTGGCAGAGGCCAGGTTATGCTGAACTCACACCATTTAGCATTAAAGATGGTCACTGAGTAAGATTTGCTTTTCATTTCAATTTAAAAAGATGCACATTGAGTAAGATTTCTTAAAATTTCAGATATTCCCTTCTCTGTTTTTTTTAAAGTGGTACTTAACTGTTTGGTGCAGGATGAAGACCGTATGTCTGTTTCAGTCAAGATAATTTATTTGGGGTGCGACAAAGCAGTAACAATGTGCACTCTGCCAGCGCATTAGTCTTATATGTCCCTTTTGCCGCAGTAGCACAAAAATTGAATCCTTCCAGGGAATCCCTCCAGCACAAAAGCCAAGGAGAATCCCTCTTTACTAGTGTGTGTGTGTGTTTTTAGAGTCGAAAATGGAGGAGGGAAAGAAAAAGGAATAGGAGAAGTTTGTGCTGGAATAATGGGAATTGAAAGGTGCTTAAAAGGTTCAAGGGGAATAGGGTAGGGTGACCAGATAAAATCCAGGTCAGGGCTCATGTAACTTTAACAGTTGTAGAGAAAAGGGAATTTCAGCCAGTGTTATTTGTATGCAATTAGTTCCTGGTGAAATTCCCTCTTTATCACAAGCGTTAAAGGTGTAGGCACTATACTAGAGTGACCATATACAAAAGAAGGCAGGGCCCCTGCAACTTTAACAGTTGTGATGAGGAGGGAATTTCACCAGGAACTAATTGCATACAAATGACACTGGCTGAAATTCCCTTTTCTCTACAACTGTTAAAGTTATATGAGCCCTGACCTGGATTTTATCTGGTCCCCCTAGAATAGGGAGTAGGTGCCTCTCACAAGGAAGAAGCCTTCTGTTAGGACATCAGTTTTAATAATGAACAACCTCAAGAGCTTGCTACATTCCTGCTGAGCTCTTGGACAACCCCATTTCCTCTTTTGGAAGTAGGGAGGGATAGGAGATAGATTGAGTATGGTGGCAATGTGCCTTAGGCGATACAATCCCAGTGTAGTAGTGCCTATTGGCATTTCCAATTTAAATTATTTTTTTTCCTCTTCTCTCTCTTCCCGACGCAAAGTTTGCTGTAGGACTGTCACTATAGAGATTTCAAGGGACAGAGCAACACCTGTTTGCATCTATAGAGAAACACAGGAAACAATGGCTTTCAATTTAATACCAGAAGTTCAGGCTTTGTGTATGTTCCGTCTCAGGTGACCAGAGACATTAAAAAACAAGATGGAGGAAGGCAATTAGGGAAAGTCTCACAACAAGCCTCTAATGACAAGAATTCTGGTTTGCCCTCAAAGAATGGATAATGCTAGACCAGACATTTGCCATCTCTTGCAAAATATGGCTATTGTTTCTCTTAAAAAACAAAAAATCCTTACGGGGAGTTTAAATTCAAGGTTTATAGCCTTCAACAACTTTTCTGTGTAATTGCCCAGAAATGGGAACGTTGTACACACCATCAATGTAGGTATACTGTATGTGTGGTGCAAAGGAGTCAGGATTGCACTTGCTGAGCCTAGCTCCATGAATTTGGGACTGCATATCTCAGGGGCCTACAGATACAGTTCATGCAGGTTTTGTGCATGATCTCTACCTTGAAAAATAAAGGGTACAAATTATGCGTAGAGAGAATGCATGTGTGTAGGCTTCTATGGAGACACACTAGAGGCATTCAAGAGGCAGCTGGACAACCAGCTGTCAGGGATGCTTTAAGCTGGATTCCTGCATTGAGCAGGGGGTTGGGCTCAATGGCCTTATAGGCCCCTTCCAACTCTACTATTCTTTGATTCTATGACCACAAATGCATGTAGGTTGGAAGAATCAAGGGGGCAGGATCAAGGGTACCTGAATTGGTCATTTCCACAAAGCTGATGTCATTCTTACTTATAAATCATTTTTGAGGCATTAGTTATTCCTCATGCATTCAAACCAGGTCCTGTTATCTGTGTTTAAATGTTCCTGTATCAGATCTGTTTTACATTATCATGAAATTAAAGGGAGAAAACCAGTGTGCTTCAAAATTGTCTCCAGAGACTAAAAAAGGTAACAGCTTTTAGAAAATAAGACACCTTAGCATATACTGTAATGCATGGTTGTTAGCATTTGTTTTCCACCTAAATTAAAATGTTGAAATCAACAACTAAAAATGGGATCTCGGCTTCTTTGTATCCTAATAGTTTGTGAAATGTATGCATGTTGCCACTTCCATATTATACTTCGGAAAGGTTCATCCATTTGCATACTCTGTTGAGAAACCATACCTCATCCTGCACCAGCTTTGGAATGGAATACGACACTTTACTGGTTGGACTGACTTTAGAGATCACTGCAGAACGGCATTTGTTCTATCACGCAGGAAATGATCCATCAAGCTACATGCATCTGTAACCCACACAGTCAAAAGAAAACAAAAATCCATCTGACTAGTGAAGAGTTGTTTCTGTGTAGAAGCTGGTGAGGACACCCACGCAGAAAGTTAGTGCGAGTGGTCTGAGGCAGCTCTGCTAATAAAATTAAAGAGGCCTGGCCCCGTAAGATGCCTGGTTGGGACACCTCCTTGTTCCATATATAAGCTTCTTAAAGGAAAAGAGAGCGAGAACAGGGAGGTTTAGGGAGGTGAAGGTAGTTGTAAATTCTTTACTTTCTATTTTTGTTTTTGTTTTGCACCCATGTATGGGCATTATCTGATGCTCTGAAGAACTGGGTTTGCAGGACTTTATAGTTGTAAAATGCTGAAGCCACGAATCCCCCTTTAATTCAGATCTGGTTAGAGGTGTTGTCCTGATAGAATTCACAATGAGGGAACTAATCATAGAATCATAGAATAGTAGAGTTGGAAGGGGCCTGTAAGGCCATCAAGTCCAACCCCCCGCTCAATGCAGGAATCTACCTTAAAGCGTCCCTGACAGATGGTTGTCCAGCTGCCTCTTCAATGCCTCTAGTGTGGGAGAGCCCACCATCTCCCTAGGTCATCGGTTCCATTGGCGTTCTGCTCTAAAAGTCAGGAAGTTTTTCCTGATGTCAAGCTGGAATCTGTTTTCCTGTAACTTGAGCCCATTATTCCATGTCCTGCATTCTGGGTTGATTGAGAAGAGATCCTGGCCCTCCTCTATGTGACAAACTTTCAAGTATTTGAAGAGTGCTATCATGTCTCTCCTCAGTCTTCTTCTCCAGGCTAAACATGCCTAGTTCTTTCAATCTCTCCTCATAGGGCTTTGTTTCCAGACTCCTAATCATCCTTGTTGCCCTCCTCTGAACACGCTCCAGATTGTCTGCATCCTTCTTGAAGTGTGTTGCCCAGAACTGGACACAATACTCAAGATGGAGCCTAACCAGCACCGAATAGAGGGGAACCAGTACCTTAATAAAAGAGATAAGCAAGATTTTGACTAGGAAATTTGCCCCCACTCCTTACTATGCTGGAGAAAACTGCACCCTTTCCGTGCCTTTCCTCCTTAATCTCCCACCCATTCCTCATGCACACACTTTTGTATTTTAATTTTATTTGAAGCACAATCCAAGCATAGTGAATCACTTTGAATGCATACTGATCCCAGTGCAAGAGATCTGGATGTTTGCCATTGACATGATTGGGACATGAAAGGGCTTGATTTTTTTTCACTAGGGCTTGCCATGTATGTTCCTTTCATTTTGTCCCTTCCCCTGCAATCTATACAGGTTCAAGTCCATGATGAAGATACCGGAGTTTAATTTTGTATGGCCAGATGTGTGAGGGAGGCATGGGCAGGGGTTATATCTAACATGCAGCATAATGGTACTGAGAAGGTACCTTCCTTCATTATAAAATAATAGAAACTTAAATTAAAAGAAAGGGACAATTAAAATAAATAGTGAATGGAGAAAATAGCTGCATTATAATTGCCTAGGACTGAGATTAGTCCCAATGTATGATAATATTGGGACTAAATTCTCAGGTCACAGCATCACATTGACGCTGTGTATCAAACTCATTAAAGTAATTAGGGTGCATTTTAAGTTTATTAGTGAACTGACTAATGTGCTCGTTAAAAGGTTGATCGGGAAGGAAGTCAATAGATAAAACCAATAGCGCTCTTGAGAGTTTGTACCACGTGCAAAATCTCTCTCAGAAAATCATGTTATCAGTTTTCTTGTGGCTCATAATCAATCACAGTGACAAAGAGTTGATTTGAAACCAATCTTCTGTTGGTTAGTTGCAAATTTAACTTTTGATTGTGCATATGTGTCATTTGGTTTTTGTCAAATGGAGAGAGTGCAGGGCTGGTTTGCAGGGGGTGGCAGAACCCCTTTGCCCTGTGATGCACACACTTGGTATCACTTTACATGCACCTGGGGATGTTTTGCTGCAGATGGAGTTTTGTTCGAGGTTTCACCAGATATTGTCATACTGCTGAAGAGCCAAGCTGCTTTTTAAAACAAGTGCCTCTACCTCTTCAGCAGTCAGAAGTGATCTCAAGCATAACCCTCCTTGGACAGGAGTTAAGAGCATCTAAAAATAAACCGAGCTTCATGTTGTTGACTTTCTTACTTCACAGTTACTTCACAGTGTGTAAGTATATAGTGAAGTAGAGAATGATATGAGGTAAGGAAATAAGAGCATTCAGTTTGTACTGTTTTGGAAGGACTTGATTTCTATAGTATTATTGTTAATTCTATGAAGATCTGTCTTATTGGAATGACAATGTTCAGTTTTGATTACAATGACCATGTTTGCACATCATACTAAGCCACAGATTAGTAGGATGGGAATGAGAAGTAACAAGGCATAGTGAGCCTTGGGCTCACACACTCCCCCTCCCGTCTCCTCCTCCCACATGGCCAGATGGAGGAGTTCCAGAAGTCTTTGCTTTGGCTTTTCCTCAATGACGGGTTGTTGTGTCATCCAGACTGACAAACTGTGGTTAACATTCACTATGGTTAGTTTCAAACAAGGCAACTTCAAACCATAGTTACTGAAGATGGCCTGTTTAAACTAACCATGGATAAGATTAATCACAATTCTGGGTCAGGCTCCTGTCCATGAGAGGGGAGCAAACTCAAGTCTTGCTGGGGCAACCCACTCCTGCTCATTCATATTGGTCTCATGAATCAGCAGGAGCTATGGAAATTTAGCCATAACCAAAACTGAAGATTGTCATCATTGAAGGCTGATCATGATGTGCAAACGTGGCTATTATGTGAACTGTGTCAACTGAAAAGAACTGTTCGTGGGTAGATGTGAGGTGATATTGTGAAATGTGAGTTGCAGTGGCAGAGGGCATGATCTGCATGCGATTGGGTCATAGCCTGGGTGGAGTCCAAGGGTTCTCATCTCATGTGTGAAAGCCATATAGTTCACATTGGGAGCCATGCTGCCTCACTGCAGATGAAGCGTTGTCTAATGTTTTTACTAATGCTGCTGAGGAATAAAGGTACTTTTTACACGTAGATTGTTTTTTCAGCACTAGGAACTACTGTAATGAAACATCAAACAAAGCTTTGTCTGCATGCAAGTTTCTCTCCCTTCCTCATGGCATTTCTTCTCTACCTCATGGCCTATATGTCTGTGCAATTAAACTGAGGAAAAATTGTCCTTCAGGGGTGCTCATAAGAAAATGGAGATATTTCAAATAGTCTGCTATGTGTTTTAGTTTCATAACATCTATCTATTTACTTTTGAGGTGCATATGTTCCTGGGGGGGGGTCTATACATGGGGAAAGCACCAGGGTGGCTTTGCAGTGGCACTGTGTTATTTATATGATGCAGAAGCCACTGCTAGACATCCCAGGGCTTTCCCCCGAAGACCTGAAATATAAAAGCCGGGGACTTACACTGACATTTTTGTCCAGAGCATGGCGGGGACAGCGCGTCGCTGTCTGTCACTTCATTCCAGAGTCATGGCAGAGGCATGTCCTGATGAATGGTGACCCCTGATTGGTTGCCATCTACCCGGACAGGGGGGAGGGGATGGGCCGGCAGGCCAGTGAGCTGAATGGCCACTGGAATGCCCCTGTTCTGCCTCTGGAGTGGGGAGATTCTTCTGCCTCCCTCCAGTCTATCTCCAGTGGGGTGGGGTGGGGTGGGTGGGGGATGCCACCCAATTCCCTTGAGGGCATGGAGGCTGCAAAATCACCCAGAAGGCTTGGATGTTCTTCTTGTAAGGGAACAGCCAGCCGAGATCCATCGAGGTGCTTTTCGTGGTAAGCCAAGCGGCGGGAAACACCTTGTGAAGAAGGGAAAGGCAGGCAGAAAATAAAATAAAATTGCCCAGCGTTGACCAGGGTCTCCCCTCCATCTGCAATCTGGACCCATGTCAGCTGCCCCCCTTTAAAACCCCGTGGGGTTAACATGGCGCAACCATGCAGGAGCAAAACGGGGGGGGGGGTTGAGAGCTCGCGGCGCCAATGCACCGTCATCACAACAGCCCCCTGGAGATTTGTGCAAAAGAAGAAAGGAAAACAAACAAACAGACAGATGAAGTTGGAGCCCTTCAAACACACACGCCACTCAATTCTTTCTATTTTGAATGTGAAGTCAAGGCTGCCGTCCCTCATCAAAGCAGAAGCTGCACGTGGTGCTGTGACTCCAACTTTTTGGATATCTGCAAATTGGGTCGCTTTTACCATTTGCCACAAATGAAACCCTGCATAAATGGTTCCCTTGTTCTGTGCCCTCTGCCCTCGATTCTCTTGCTGCTTCACCTGCGATGATGTGCAGCAGGAAAACGCCCATCCGCTGAGGGCGGATTAGGCAGAGGTGACAGCACTAAATAGGTATTAGAGACATGTCAAACTGAGTTAAACAGAAAAAAAAAAAGATTAAGGGGAAGATGTCCCAGGAAGATGTGGCTAGTGAGCAAAGAGCATTTTTTCCATCATAATACGGGGGGGGGGGGGGGAAGAGAGGTAAGAAGGAGAGGGAATTTCAGGGAACGGAGAGGCCTTGCATCTTAGTGTAGTTGGAATTCTTGCGACGTGCAGTTAGAATTCTTCAATACCTTATAAATGCAGCGCAGTGAGATTGGGAAGTATCCCCCAGTGCATCTTCATATGGTCATCTGGTTAATTTTTGTGTGCGAATGTTGCTGTCGCAAGGTGGATTGAAGTCTTTGCTGAGAAACAAGCCATGCCTGGCAAAAACAAAATAAAGCACCAAAAAATGCGGCACGGTGTGATTCCTCCCCCTCTCCACTTTAAAGGAAGCAAATACCCCCCCCCCCTCTTCACATGAAGCACTGAACAATTGCTGAAACAATGGTCCCTTTTAAAGGAGAGTGGAACGTGTTCACAAAATCAAATCCTACTGAGAACCAGCATAGTGTGTAGATTGTCAGACTAGGATTGGGGAGGTTTAGTTTCAAGTCCCAGCCAGCCATAAAGCTCATTGGATGTCCTTGGGCCAATCACTATCTCTCAGCCTAATGTACCTTACTGGGGTAAAATGGAAAGGGGGGGAATCTTGTATGCCACCTTGAGCACCTTAGAAAAAAAGCAGGATGTACATTTAATGAACTGTTTATGTGAAGCTATATTTTGTACATTTCCTGCCTCCAACTTTTCATGACTCAGGTTTCACATTCCTTTTGGCTGAATCTGTGGTAGAGTGCAGTCCTATGAGATTGCTGCCTGTTGGAAGGAAACCTCCAATCTCAGACGCTTCCAAGTATCCTGTGTCCTGCCGGGCTTCTACCAGTGGATTTGCTGGGAAAGGTTACAACAAGCCCAAACCACACAGACAACCTTTGAGGATATGATGGAGGCTGCAAAGTAGGCCTCCTTTGCTGCCCTCACCACTGCGCAGTAGGCACGATTATGTGCTCTCATGTGTGTTCAGTTGGCCTCACAATGAGTCTTACATCACCTAGGTTCTAGCTGTCTCCCAGCCCGTTTCATCACCTGGAGCTCACCAGAGAACCAGGGAGTACCATGGGCTCCACACTACTGGAGAGGGATCTCCAGAGGGATCATGTCAACAGCCCGTCATATCTCACAATTCTGTTGTGTGACTAGAGCCTCCACAGGACCACTGTTTCTGGCTCATGGAAATTCTCCCAGTGCATTCAGGAACCCATGCGATTTCATCAGCTGCTGGCGGTGAGTCATCTTAATGGGGGCCCCACCCCAGCAGGGGAAGACTGGCCCTGTCAACCCAACCTTCACCAGATAGTGGTCTGGTGACAATGGAGCAACTTAAACCCTCCACTCGATATCCAGGCCGCCCCCCTCACATTCAGAAACAAAGACTAAACTGAGAGTATGCCCTGCCCTGTGTGGTTTCCAAGCCATCCTATGGTCTCTGGGATGCTCGCACAGGGACCCTAGGATTGCTCTCTTAGTTCTTGTCTGCAAACAATGCAAACATGTTGTGTTCGAAATCCCAAACATGATCACGAGCAGGAGCACAATTCTCAGGAAATGTTTGACGTTTTCCAAGCTTGCCTTCAGATGTGAAAGTGTGCACTTCCAAAAAACTTCATTTTAATGCTTTCAGAAAAGTGCGCTTTTGTGGTATGTGCTTGGAAAAGTGTGCATTTTTCACGTTCGAAAATGTGCGATTTTCCTGTTAAAAAAAGAGATGCTCGTGTTCAGGAGTGAAAACAAGGCAAGACAAACATCGCGGTGGGAAACAGAACCACAGTGAACTCGAACCTCACTTGTTTCCTCATCCCTAGATATCGCTGGGCATATCTCCACCCACGTGAACAGCTCTACTTTTTGAAATCAGTCAGAGAAATCTTGCTTTGGGCCCCTTTGCTGATTGTTGCAGGGATTAAGGAAAGGAGGTATCATCATCTGGGCAATTGAGATTCTAGATGGGCTGGATTTGGCCCCGGGTTTGGGGTTCTACACCTGTGTGTGGTCTGCTCCCACCGGTGGTGGCTCTGCAGGCTGTCAGGCAGGCCTGATTTCCATCAACTGCACCCTGCTGCTTTTTTTCAACTAGAGATGCCATCAGTTGAACCTTGGACCTTCTGCATGCAAAGCTCTCCTGAGCTACAAGTGGGAGCAGAGGGGAGGCTCCGGAGGTTCAAGAAACCGAATCCCGACCTTTCCTTGGAGCTAGGTGCCAGGTTCTTTGGATCTGGGCCTCTTCATTTAAGAGAATCTGTTACAGAGCATTCCATGAAGGGACAACTTTAAATGCTAGATGATCATTTTGGCCTCAGGCAAAGAAAGAACTCTACTGTGTGGAGAGAGGGGCGGGGAAACCTGCTGCATTTTCATGGCCTGATGGTTTAAACTTTTGTTTTGCAAAGGGCTGAATTCATCACAATTATAACTACTAAGTAATATGTCCTTACCCTTGCAGCAGTAGGAGTTAATTGCATGCTGCTTACTTCAAGGAAACAAATAAGAGGGCAAAGCATGTGTATAATAAGACTGTGTCTAGATGCCTCCTTAAACCATGAAGCCAGGTAAATATTCACAGAGGTTGCGGTGTTTTTCCCCGCCTTTCCTATAGGGTACTATGTGTGAGCTTCTGCGGGACTTTGGAAGTGAAACCTTTTTAAAGCAAACATCACACAGTTGCTACTCAGTTGTTGCATTACATCCAGATGCTGATCCTGAGGACAGAACTTCTGGTGCAGGGAATCACATTTCCCGAGCAATCACATTATTTACCCAGCACTCAATATTTTGTTGCTGGGAAAATGTTATTTCCCCCCTTAACCTCCCGCCAGCTAGCTTGTGGCTCTCCAGATGTTGTTGGACTGCATTGGCTATGCCGTCCAGGGCTGATGGGAATCGCCGTACAACAAGACCTGGAGGCCCACAAATTGTCCACCTCTGAGCTAGCCTGCCAATTGCAATAATGAGCGCAAAGGTGAGTAGGGTATCGTTATGTGAGTGCCTGTGATCTCGATGAGTGGCAAAACTCCTTCCTATCCTATCAGGGCTTGCACGATCTTCAAATGCTTTTATGGGTATAATTCAGCCATTCTTCATTGGATTTGTTAAAATTATATCCGTCAATAGGTCTGATTATACCCTTTATAAGATAGACTTTGTGGGCTGAATTCAATACGGATAGCAAGGGCAAACCAACTTTGATTTTGTAACCATTAGACTTTTCAGTTGTTATTATGAAACACCCAGCCATTTTAACTATACAGTTGCTCCTGCCACTTAACTGCAACCATTAAATTATATATAAACTAGGGATGGACAAACATGCCATGGCCAGCACCCTGGCCCTCCGCCGTTTTTCATCATGAGTCCATCCTGTGCCAGGTTTTGTGCTATTTTTGTGTGTGGACTTGGATCCACATAGCCTTTTTGTGTGTGTGTGTGGGGGGGGGGCACATACTTAAACATGTACATTTTAGGTGCATTTTTCAAATTGTACACATTTTTGTTGTGTGTATTTACATCTTTGGAAAGTATCCATTTTTCTTTGCCCACTTTTCAAAACTGTGCATTTCATCCGATGCTTTCTTTTTTGTTCCACCGAATGCATTCCAAGTCTTCAAATGTTTTGATTTTTAGATGCAAAACATGCAATTCTGTTGGGGATGTAAATCCATTCAGTGTTTTAGTCAGAACCAGATGGAATTCTAAATGAGCTATCCAAAGTGCTAAACCCTATCCACAAGATGGATTCAGCAGATTGGATTACTTTTTTAGAGTTCTGTCTGGTTTGGACTAAAAACCAGAATGGATTCACAGCCCCAACGAAATCCAAGCTACCATCCTCCACTGACCTCAGCACAATCTTACCATGGACCACCCTGCTCAATGAGCAATTGGACACTATGCCCTGCTGTAACTTCCTCCTTCCTGCTTGAAACTTTCTGGCCGATCACAGTTCATGTGCCGTGCATAGGACCCAACCTTACATTCACCATTTCCTGATGGCCTCCTACCCTAAGGTTCAGTTGTCCTGTCCATTTATCAGTATCTCCTGCTTCCATTTTGATTTTGATCCTGCAGACTGTATCCCTTGAATTCAACATTTACTTGCCTAATGGACTATAAATTTGCCCGTATCCTCAGCTTCCCACATAGAGACTCATATTCTATTGAGCTGCAAGGAAGTCCTGAAAAGTAGTGCAGCCCCTTCATGTACAATGAATTGTCACCCTTTTGGACACTCTGCAGCCTCCACTCCCCCATCCCAGAGAGATAATTCTTTTAGGGTTTTGTGGGGTGCCATTTAAAAAAGCACAACTGTGCACTGAATCGGCGTGAAGCTTTAAGTGGGATTATGGGTTTCATAGTTGTTTCATTAGCCTTTGAAATGTGTTATTCTCTTCCTTTCATTGTAGCAGCCTGTTTCTGTAGATGCGAGTGATGACCTGCGCCATGATCTTCTCTGAGAGATAATGGAAAGATCTTTTGAAGATGTTGTCAACATCTTTTGATGGCATTTTCATAGGGATTTGAAAATCGACGGAGTGATGTATTTGACTGAATTAAATTACCCTCAGAGTGGTGTCGTATGCTGTGGGGAGAGGAATGCATGTCCAAGCGTACATGTGTTCTTCCGCTGCCTCAAAGGGAATAGAAGTGTGAGGAAACAAATGACAGTGAAAAATTTAGCTACTGAGGCATGAAACGAGAGGATGAAGGTAAAATGCTGTTAGCCTGGTGAGCAAGCTTCTGGGAATAATGACACTGTGGCCTTTCTTAGTGCATCACAAACCTGCCAGAAGGACAAAGTCAGAAACTTGCGTGTAAGCATCTACACTTCCATTGTACAATGAAAGGCTTAAAGGGAATTTGCAAGGGCAAAGAGCACTGAGTGGCTTTGTGGTTTTGTTTCCAAGTTATGCAATTAACAGCTGATAAAAGTATGGTTCTCGAATAATCTTCTTTACTCAGAAGTAAGTCTCCCTAAATTCAGTGGATTTACTCCCTAGTGCTGGGGGAGCAGAAAGTAGGTTTGGACCTACGGGTAGGTATTTGGTGATTTGCAATATGTTGACAATTGCAGTCTTTACATGGCCCCAGTGAAACATACAGACATTCCCATTGACTTTAAAACTCAATACGGGAAATAGCATACTCTGTGATCTTGGGCAAAAATCTTCTTTTTAAAATTAAGAACAATGTGGTATCTCGTTTCTCAGCATAGTATTGAACTTTCCCACCCTTCCCTCAAAATAGCATGGCAAGTACTCCACTGGAAAAAAGCATTTCCTTACCTGTGCTAATGGAAAAGTGTGATAAAGATCTTTGAATAATAGGGTTTAGAAATATCTGCTATTGGGGCCTCAACAGTCAGCGTTCCCAGTCTGTACAGCAGTTTTCCTTTCGAGAGGAAGCAAGACTCTGGCATGTGCAAGGAAGACATGTCATCCAATATTTCCAACAGAATACTTGTGCATCTCAGATGAATTATTAAATGCAAATTCAGCAATGTGAGGGAGGAAAAAACAGATTATTTTTCTTTTGAGTTTGCTGATTAGTCAATTGCTTAGTTCATGGAGGATGCCACTTGTGTCAAGTTTCTGTACACTTTCATAGAATTGGAGCATGATACTTACCATATCTCAAGTGAATGATTTTTCAATTAGTCTGCAGTTCCTTGGCTGTATTTCCTTTGCAGTCCCACACGAGTGATGTAGAGCAAAGGTTTAAGAGGTTTTGGACAATTTATGACATTGGGAGAGACTATTTGTTAAGAAACAATATCTGCGGCAACTTTTACATTCCATTTTAGTCTTGGGTCTTTTGTTTGTTTTTATAGCGCTGTTCTCTAAGATGTTAAAACTAGCTTTAAGGTCTTGTTAAAATACAGCGGAGGGGGCAGACGTAAAGCTTTGGGAGCAGGATATTATGAGGGAAACAATGATTCCACAATGCAAATGGGAACACACTTGGAATTTATTTTATTTTACCCTGCTAGATACAAGAGAAAGGAAGGAAAGATCAGAAACATTTGAAAATGAGATCATACAGCATGTGAACTATACAGACATCTTGCCCATGTTTTTTTTATGAGAAGCCTTACTGACATTTGAAAAGCTGAGCCCTGTTCCTTAGTCTTACGGTTGACTGACATTTAAGGGCAACAGAAGGCTTGGTTTTCTCCCGACTCCTTTTAAATTGAAGTTTTCATAAATCAGTGCAAGGGGAGAAAACTGGTTACATCTTACAAAATGTGACTATCTGGATGGGAATATGAAAAAGTCACCTGTGACATTTTAAACACGTTCCTGACTCTTGATACACCTTATATATTGTGCCGAGCCTAAAAAGAGAAAAAGACAGAAAATGGTATCATTTCAGGACTTTGCTTTGAAAGCGTGGACACTATCCTAAAGGGTTTTCCAATTGAAATGGAATACCTTAGGGCAGGAAAGAGAGATCATAGGAAAATGTGCTATACTCTCAGGCTTAGCCTCTGGCACATGATCCCACCGCACAGAATAGCAGCAATTTCAGGAATCATCCACTCTCGTTTGCCATGTTGTGTCATTAGGTTCTAAGTTCAGATGAGTACCTATGATTGAAATAACTCCAGTGTTAGATTTGCAAAGGTTTCCATTCACTAGTTAGCCTGTGATAATGAACCATGTATTTTGCTGTTCACTAAGGCAGGAATATCCATATTCACCCTGAAATCTCATTCTAGCCAGAATTCAAAGACAGCTCTATTCTAGGCGAAGTTCAACAGACTGCCCACTACATTATCCCCAGTCTTGAGCAAAAATAGAGTTGCTGTTGAATTTTGTCTAGTGTGAAATTTGGGGTGAATATGGAAATTTCTGCTTATTTTTTTTCCTGGAGGGAATCTAAATTAGAGTAGAAATGAAAAAAGCATAGCTGCTCAATAAGGATTTAAAGTCATGCCTTTTTTGGCCATGGAATTCCACTTACGGTTAAATTCAAAGTCAAGCAGAATTTCTGAAGAATTTTGTGCGCAGCAAAAAAAATAATGCTTTGGCAAGATCAGCAAAAATCTTTAACACTTTGCCTATCCCTAGATTTGGAAGCTAAGAGCAAATCCCTGCTTATCCAAGAAGAACACTGAGTTTCTGGGGGCACTTTTTCAGCCTATCTCTGGATGCTTCCAGACAAGTCTTTTATGGCATCCTTGCCCTGGCTCACTCATATGATATCATGGGGAATTGGGCAGCACACAGTTGACCCTCTTCGTTTTCTTACCCTAAATTAATCATGTGGGAGGACCCAATCCAGTTCAGGAGCACCACAAAAATTAATCCATTGGCACTAAAGAAGGCTCCCCCCACATGTTTTTAACCCCTTTGTGAGAGATGTGTGTATGAATTCCCTTCATGCTCAGTAGCCCTGAATGCTTATTTTTGTGTAAAAGAGAGAGAGAGAGACAGGATGAGTTGCGCAGTAAATATTTAACATAACAAATATATAGTTTGACCCCAGAATGATAAAAACAAGGAGGAAGTCCTTTCTGTTGTAGGTCTTTGGAGCTTGACACGGTAGCCTTATTTTGAATTCTTGTTGATGAGCATATTTTTATTGTACCTTGATTATATTTTAGAAAGTCAGGATTGACATCCACTAGATAAATAATACTGGATTTTCAGCGTTGATGTGTCATATAGTATTTCATATGCATAATTTCCAAATGGGTAGCCTTTTTAGTCTGTTGTAACAAAAACAACAAAGAGTCTTGTGTCTCCTAAAAGACTAACAGGTTTATTTTAGCATAAGCTTCCTTGGATTACAGTCCATTTCATCAGAATGTAAAGTGTTACCCTGAGTTGCAGTTAGATACACGGATGGTTGGGGTTGGATTGTGAACAGTAAGGTCAGAAGGAAATGAAATAGAGAAAGCATAGGCAGTGGTAATTACTGTTATTAACGGTAGCCATTCAAAAGGTAGTGGAGCAGCTTTGAACATATGTTGCATGATAAAAACAACAACACCTTTATCCTCATTCAAGCTACTGGTGATAGGATCGAACCTCTTCATGTATTGTAATTTGGCAGTTTTACATTGTAGTCTGTTTTTGAAGTTCCTTTGGAATGTCTTGGGAGCATGAAATGTTCCCCCATGGCCATTTCTGAGGTCAGATTTGTGTCCATTTATTCTTTTGCATAGAAACTGGCTCTGGGCAGTAGGCCTGTACTTGCTTACATCAGCCTCCAACCTGTAACAGCTACTCACCAAGCCATAAAAGAGAGAAATGGACACAGGGACCTTGTCACAGACCCGGATGCCGACTCTGTCCCCGACATGATCACAAGTCCTTATAATGTCAGCCATGACATCAAGTATGCATGCACCAGCTCATCTTCCAATGTGATATATGCCATCATCTGCCAACAATGCTCTCCTGCATTCTACATAGAACAAGCAAACCAGGCTTTCCCAACTTTGCACCCTCCAGATGAACTGCACTGCAACTCCCATCATTCTCAGCCATCATGGCTAATCATGGGAGTTGTTGTCCAACACATCTGGTGGGTGCCAGGTTGGGAAAGCCTGCTCTACACCAACAACTAGTTTGTGAATGACCAACGTTAGTAACTTACTTACCACTGACTATAATTTCTGCATTTTCACCCCCCACAAATGATTTGTAAATATATCTATAACTCAGAATCTGAAGCCGATGAAGTTGACAACATAATAAATTTGTTAATGTTTAATAAGATGTAACAAGATTCTTTGTGTATGAATTATCAATATCTTTATGATACAGTTTTAATGGTTTGATATTGCTGTGAGCTAACTTGTGAGCCTCGATAGGCAGAAAGGTGAGCATCAACTAGGAATCCATAGATACACTCACCATGGATGCCATATAAATGCCCCTCTCAGTTCTGTTAAGCATCCTTTCCCTTCTTTCTGATGAGACTGAATGGGTTAATGGAGATGAGGCCAAGGCAGACTTTTAAGGTACTCAGTACTTCGTAGTTCAAGCTAACAGTGTGATGTTAGGACTGAGTGTTTGGTCAGTCAGACCTGTGGCTACAAAGGCTTGCAGACCCAAAAAGAGAAAGTGGTGGCAGATAATGAGTAAAAGAACCATGCAGGGCAGGCATTTTTAAATGGTAACAGTTTTCATAAGGTCATTTAGGTGGTTGTTAGAAATGCAAAGGTTGCAGTACAGCTACAGTAGAACCATTGTGTTTTACAGCCTGATCTTATTCATGCTTAGAATTAAGTCTCACTGAATACAGTGGGGCTTACTTACAAGTAAGTGTGCATAAGACTATGGGGAGCAGTCAAAGTTCATAGTCTGGAATATTTGGAAGTTAAGGTTATAATTGGAACACAGCAGATTTTTAATAGCGGCTTTTGCTCAATTTTTTTAATAAACCATTTTAGCCAGTTTGGGGAACCCTAAATAAAGGATCGTAATTAGCTTGAAAAACTGCACTCATGAAGTAGATTCTATAGCCTAGACTATGAAAACTCATTGCTCAAAAATTGTTAGTCTTTGACCCTGTTCAGGTGACATGCTAAGCCATGGTGGTTAAACATTTTGAGCTAAACATTATGGCTTAGTGTGTCATGTGAACCATGACTTAGCATGTTGTGTGAACCACTCCTACCATGGTGGCTACATAACCACAGTTTAAATACACTCACTAACCATTTGATGAAAAAGAGTTAGTGGCTTAACCATGGCTTAGTGTGTTGTCTGTACAGGCCCTTTAAGATGGCACAAGACTCCTGCTCCTTGAAAAAGTTATGATCATTTCTTCACTTTTGTAATTGTTTTATATAGGGAATTAAAATAGAGTCCGTACTGACCCAAACCCGTGCTTTCCCAACCTGTTGGGTTTTGTACTAGAAAATATAAGTTATCCTTAATGTTTGAACTTTTTTATTTTAAAACATTCTATACTATATGGGGAAGAGGGGAGAGATCTGCCTTAAATATTAGAAAAGGGGAAAAGGCAAAAAGATATGAGATGGATCATAGATATTTTTTTTAAAAAAAAATCATTTCATATGTTCATTAACCTAGATAATGCCAAAGTTATTAACGGTAAGTCTGATGAAACTCATCATCTATTTTGAAAATGCATATTCAATATTGTTGCTGCGTTGTCAGTAGTAGAAAAGTATGATTGTCTACCAAGGCAGGCCAGAAGTTGTGGATCCTTGACAATAGATAGATGATAGATAGATAGATAGATAGATAGATAGATAGATAGATAGATAGATACTAATGAAGTCTATTAATATCTGGCCCACAAAGTGAATTTCCATAGCTTCCATTATGTGAATGTGTTTTGATATGCGTTCTGTTTATGATTTAAATCAAGAGTGTTGCAACTTTAGCATTCTTTCCTGCTTACAGGAGGCGCTCTGCTTCAGACAATTGCCCTACATGAATACAGGGTGACCCAGTGGAGGTTGGTGGCTCTGGTTTCAGTGAGGCTGTGAACCTGCTCTGCATTTCAGTCAGAAACAGACCTCTAAAGGAGCTATCCATGGTGCTGAACCCATTGCCCTTCATGAGTAGAGGATGACAAAAACATGCCAGGAGGGTTGCGGTTAGAGCATTCCTTCTCCTCGTGTGTTGATTTGACCTGGATTCTGAACATCTCAGCTGGGCATGTATGTGCCTGTTTTGCATGCATGCCACCATCATTCAAGAGTTTAAAACTCCTGTGCCTGAGTGGGTGGACAATGGTGTGCCAACACAATCCGGACTCAAATGGGCTACACGTAGAAAGAAGGTATTAAAAGTGCAGGCAGGCAGAGGGTTCCAGATGGCAACAGCATTATTGAGGCAAGTTGCACACTACATGGCAATAATATATGTTGCCAATATCTTTGCCTCAGATCACAGATATAAAAGCCATGTGATCACTATAGCTTTTGGTATCACGAGCCAAGCGCCCATACAAACCTGCTGTACGTTTGACATGTGGTGCTTGCGCTAAGCTTAAGCTGACCTAAGCACATCTAATTTTGAAAGAGAGGGGGGGGGAGAGAGAGAGAGAGAGGGAGAAGGAAAACAAAACTGAAAGAGGGTAAAGTACAAATACTCTGCAGATATGGACTATGTTGAATTTGTACCATTTAGAGGTATAAATAGGTCCCGTTTGAGGCAACAATAAATGACTAGCCCAAGATCAGTCAGCGAAATCCATGGCACAGAATTCCTAAGAAGAAATAACATTGAAATAATAGAAATAGCGTTCCTCCGAGCATATGCAAGGTGTTTTCGTCTCAGGCATTATTAAGAATATTTATACACCACTTCTCATTTGAAACAAATCCCTGTTTGAGCAATTGCAGCTTCTACCCTCCATACACACTTAGCACCGAGAAACAGGGTTTACAGACTGTTGGCCTAACTCTCACTCAGATGAAGGCCCCCAACATAACTCTTCTGAGTTCTCCAGCGGACCAGGACCTTTGTAGCGCTAGGGATTGAAACAGGATTCCTGAGGAACAGACACCATTTAGCTTATTCACCATGCCACCATGAGAGATGGTCTGAGAATGGATCTGCAGGCACTTCAGATAATCTAACAGAAACTTCTGGGTAGAACACTCCAAGCCTCCAGAGAGCTTCTGCTATTGGGAGGTATTAAAATGTAATACATATATACATACATACTGCCAGGATCAGATTGTCATCCTAGTAGCAGAAGATTCAGGAAGAAGTGGTTTGGATGTAATAGAGCTGAAGAAAGTCTTGTGCAGGATTTCTGGGGAAGAAAACAAAAAGGGGTAGAAGTTAATATGGGGAGACCTGAGAGGAAGATGGGAGCTTTGAAGGCTGATGGAAAAAGCAGGGTTAGAAAAAGGAGGAATCTTATTTGAGCTGTTGAGATCCTGAAATAGTTGCAGTGTAATCAGGGATGGAATAAACAGTTACATTCGCCCCATCACCCCTACTCCCCCCGGTTTTCATCCACGGTTTCCCCCTCCGTTTCCTTAGCGAGTCGAGCGCTGGGCACTTTCTCGTCTGTGCGATGTTGCACTATTTCAGCTCATGTATCTTGTCACCTGTATCGCTACTCTGCTGGTGAAATCTCCCACCCCACCCCCTACGTTTATTTATTTATTAAAATATTTATATCTCGCCCTATATCTCAAGGATCTCAGGGCAGCACACAGATAAAATCATACATATAAAATAGAACAAGAAATATACAATTCTAAAACAAATTAAACCATTAATATGGTAAAACCAATATGAAATTTTAAAAGATGAAACCTTCTCCTTCCCCCTGCAGTTAATTTTTTTATATTTTTAAAATATTTTTATTTCTGCACAAATACTGTAGTACGACAGCCTGAAACTGCACAATTACAGTAAAACAACACCCTATGCTTTCCCCTAAGATCATATTAAACAATATAAGTAAAGAGAAAGTATTACAATTAGCTTTTGGATAAGTTTGTAGTCAATGTTGGCATGGCAAGGGGAAGCCAACATTTTTCTGGTCAGGGAACCTAGACATGCCTACTCAGGAGTAAGAACCATAGAGTTGAATGGGACCAAGTCCCAGGCAGGGGCAGGGGCCTCGCTCGCCTTCTCTGTGGGTGTTCGGACACCCTCTCTCCCTCCCCTTCGGTTGAGTGGAGAACCGCCCCACCCACCTCTTTTGCTAGTGAGACCTCCCTTTGACACACACGCCCCCAATAAAAAAACAGGATGGTCTGACATAGTGCAAGGACAGCAATACATGGGAGGGAAGAGAGGATTTATTGCCAACAGAGGGGGGGGGGAACAGAGTTTCTCTGTTCCATCTAGCCCACTTTTTACTAGTTTGTGAATCAGAATGTCATGGGGCACTTTGTCAAAAGCTTTGCTGAAGTTAAGATATACTATATCCACAGCATTCCCACAGTCCACAAGGGAGGTTACCTGGTCAAAAAATGAGATCAGATTAGTCCGACAGGATTTGTTCTTGACAAATCCATGCTGGCTTCTCGTAATCACTGCATTGTTTTCAAAGTGTTTACAGATTGACTTCTTTAAAATCTGCTCCAAGATTTTCCCAGGGATGGATGTCAGACTGACAATCTGTACTAGTTACCAGGTTCCTCCTTTTTGCCCTTTTTGAAAATAGGGACAACATTAACCCTCCTCCAGTCATCCGACACTTCACCCATCTTCCATGATTTCGCAAAGAAAATAGAGAGTGGTTCTGAGAGTTCTTCTGCCAGCTCCTTTATCACTCTAGGATGCAGTTCGTCAGGCCCTGGAGATTTGAACTCGTTCAAAGAAATTAGGTGTTCCTTGACCATTTGTTTATCAATCTCAAACTGCAATCCTGCCCCGACAGCTTGTACTTCACTTTTTCCAGGGGGGTCATAAACCAGCTTTTGAGAGAAGACTGAGCCAAAGTAGGAATTGAGCACTTCAGCCTTTTCTTTGTCATCTGTTACCTATATGTCATCCTCCTGAAGCAATTGAACCACCATTTCTTTCCTCTGTCTTTTACTATTCATGTATCTGAAGAAAGCTTTTTTTACTGCTTTTAGCATCCCTCGCTAGTTTCAGCTCCTTCTCAGCTTTAGCCTTCCTGATACCATTCCGGCACTTCTGTGCTACTTGTTTGTACTCTTCTTTTGTAGCCTGGCCTTCCTTCCACTTCCTGTACGTATCTTTACTGTGAGCCTTATAAATGTGTGTGTATGTGGGTGGTTTCATGAATGTCTACTTATAAGTCCTCCATTGCACATCACTGAAAATGCAAGGGAGGAGGGGAGGGAGATCAAGATTCCGTTCAATGGCCCACACTTACGCAGTTGTTAGTGTTCATTTCTCCTCATGGGACTCTGCCCACCCAACCCCGAACTAATAGAGCTTCAGTTCCTGTTTGCCCGCAAAAGCGGGTTCTCTCTGAGGAATACAGCATTTTACTGAGTTGCGTGTACTGCAGAAGGAGCTAATTCGGTTCAGCGAAAATCCAGAGTTTACCCAAATCGCCTCAGAAAGCGTGTCTGATTAGATCAGGCCCTGTTGAACGATCTCGGATGCATGGCATTTACGAAACCTGAATACAGAAGGCAAGATCTTAAAAGGGAACCCTATTCCAGTATCTAGGGAAGCATATGTTGCCAAAGCCAAATGCTAGGTTTATTGCTGGATAACTCATTAACTTAAAAACAGAATATGGATGTAAATTATAACCTTTGTTATTACTCATAACCATAGTTCAGATGCTAACATGGCAGCTTGCCCACTGTTCCTTTATAAACCACTAACCTCGAGAATAAATTATACATGAGACATAATACATAATTGTCTTTAAAAAGGCAATCATTGTTCTAAAAGGCAGGCTTTGCTTTAGTTTTTTCTTGAGAAATGTACACAGCTAAGCTGGAAACTTTTATTGGCCGTTGTCTCTTTGAGGTATTGTAGATGCTTGGTCAGGAAGGATGAAAACAAGGACTTCAAAGAGGGAGTTGTGCCATGCCTCCTGCTCCCCCCCCCCCAGTTGACAAGGTGACAAGCCCAAGACAGGCCATAGCTCAGTAGATCTGCACCTGCTTTGCATGCTTAAAGTCTCCAATTCAGTCCCCGGCATGTCCAGTTCAAAGCAGGGCTGGAAAAGACCTTGGCCTGAGTCCTTGGAAGAGCTGCTGCTAGAGCTCTGAGACGTATCTGCTGTTCTCTGCCCCAGTTTGTCTCTTGCAGCTCTAATGCAGGCTCTGGCTGAAATTTATTGAGGAGAGGGGTGCATCTCCCTTCCTGCGTCTGTTGGTTCGCACCTATAAGTGTCTCTTTGAGGCAGCTCTTGGTATTTAATTTATTTAGCTAATTCATAAACTGTGTCCACTACAAAATAGCATTAAAGGCAGCCAAGAACAATAAGATACAAGATAAAATGCAAAATGAAAACATAAATGCAGCTCAATTAAGGGCGCATCAGTAATAACCATGCCTAGCACCCACCAGTTAAAACCTCCTTCATCAAGCAGCTTGAAAGCCAAAGGCCTTTCTGAATAAAAATATCTTTGCCAAAAGGTAGAAGTACAACAAAGATGAGACTGGTCTCCCACGGCAGGCAGTTGCACTGCCTGGAAGCAGCCACCAAGAAGGGCCTCTTGTGTTCATACCAAAGGTGCCTTCTATGGTGGCGGCAGAGAAAAGGGCCTCTTGAGGATCTTCAAACCCAGGCACACTTAAAGGGAGAATGGGATCTTTCATAGAGCCTGTCTCAATCTGGGTAGGGCTTTATAGGTCATAACCATCAGCGAAGCCGTTGTAACGAGGGAATCACATGTTCCCTGTAACTGACTCTGGTCAACAGCCTAACCACAGCATTCAGGGACAACTGGAATGTGAACATTTTTGAAAGGCAACTACACATAGAGCGTGTGTCCATGTGGGCAGATATGACATCTCCAAGAATGGGTGCAGTTACTGAAACCTGGATATCCAGGTTAGGGGTTGAATCCAGGAGTTATACCCAAACTATGAACTTCAGCCTTCAAGGGGAGTGTAAACCCATCCAAGACAGGAAGCTTGCCTTCATGGCACAGCATTAATTATTTTATTATTATTTATTCCATTTATATACCGCCCCATAGCCGAAGCTCTCTGGGCAGTTTACAAAAACTAAAAACATTGAACATTAAAACAAACAAGCCAATATACAAAATTTTAAACCATAAAAAGCATAAAAACAGATTATAAATACAATATCATTTTAAAACAATGCCGTTCTGTCGCCAAACCCCACATTATCACTGTTGTGGGGGGTGGGGGGTGGCAAGTAATATTGACTGGAGGAGGCAGTCCGGCTTCTGGCGACCAATCAGAGGTCACGTTCTGCCCCAGCGTGACGCCGGAGCGAGGTCAGACTGCAGAAGAGCCATAGTGACCTCGCTCCCATGGGAAAAGTCAGGGGAAGTCCTGCTGGTGCACAGCTTCACGTGAAAACCCCATGGTGGCTGCTGCATCATATTACCGACGTAGTGCCACCGTGCAGCCACCATGGGGCTTTTAAAACATATAGGCAGGCACAGGATGAATCCCTGTTCCCTGACCTTTCAGCAGAGCACCTCTGCCTTTTCTGGATCAAGTTTCAGGGGTTTTTTTGTTTTTTTTTTAAAAAAAAACACACCAATTATTGTCCTCCGGCTGCAATAGAAGACTGGGAGTGAGCCCAGCTGGGTGAAAATTGACCCCAGGATGGGGATGTTTTGCAGGGTGATTCAGGGAGTGCAGAAAGCTTAAACAGCCCACTCTGGCACATGCTCCTTTTCTCCCTTCAAGGGAATAGAACTTGCATATTTCCCTGGTGGGTAGGAAAGTGACTTATCGTTTGCTGTCTGTTTGCAGTTTTGAACAGAATAATGGCAAGAAGAAAAAGTGTTCAGTAGCCCTTCCCTCCCCGTGTTCTTCCACTCCAGATCACAGCCTCTTCTGCTGCTTTCCAGTTTTTAAACGAATTCCCTTTGGAAACTTCGCTTCTTTCGTGTCCCACATATCATTGAGTTTGGCCCTGGGGTGTCTCTTCTCAAGACAGCATTCGGTCTGAAAATGCCGCAGTTTCCCAGCACGGAAACACAGTATTTCTTTTTTTCTTGTCACCGAGAAAATGTGACTTTTCTTCCCAACAAGCATGTGCCATACTCCTGTGAGCGTTGTGTGGAATGTGGCCTTGCGAATGTAACGGGAAGAGCTTGGAACCTGGACTGTATCATCGACATAGAAGATGTTTCAGATTATTAGAGGAGTTGCTTCTAGAGGTTGGCAGCTTTACCCGCCCCACGCCCTTGGGTCATTCTGCAGCTCCTTCTGGCTTCTTCTGGAGCAAAGAGCCTGAAACCGGGACTACGACATCAACTGTTATAGGCTCTGCTCTACCTACACCCAGGGCCGTGCAGAGCTGGTCATATGCCCAGGCCAGATGGGAAGTGTGTGCCCCCCATTTCAAAAAAGGAGGACAACATGGCCGCCCCAAGGGGACGTGCCCACCGACATGTCCATTCTACATAACACCTTCATAGTACACCTATTCTACAACACCTCAAGGCACCTATATCCCTGCCCCGCATGTGGCATGCGTAAGCTGGGGGGGACCTCCCCATCGGAGTGCCCCCTCAAAATCGTGGGCCCCGGGCCAACTGGCCCCACTGGCCCCTCCTCTGCTCGGCCCTGCCTACACCCCATATATTCCTAATACTGATGTTTCCAACATGGTGGTCATGGACACCTGTTTTGTGCCCACCAGGCTCCCAGCTCCTCCTGATTTTTATTTTGTTTCTTACAGTTTTAATTAACATTTTAAAACTGTTGTCTCTTGATTAAGTTTCAGGGTGTTTTTTTAAAAAAATGTTCACCGCAATTGGTGAAAAAAATGTTCACCGTAAATGTTCACCGCAATTGGAGGTGGGTGAAAAATGGCCACAGGATGGGGGTGGTTTGCTGCAAAGAAAAGTTCTGCCCTTCCGCAACATGTTGATTTTACTTTAAGAGCAGTTGGAGCTCTGACCCCTACCTCTGCTTAGTACTTAGGTTCTTGGGCAAATTACTTTTCTTTTTGTCTCACTTTGGCTTCTGGGAAATGGGTTTTCTATGACTGCCCATGCTGACCATGGCAGCCATTTTATGAATGGGTAATGTGCCCCATGGCAGCCATTTTGTGAGAGTACCCATGACACTCTCTCAAAATTCCAAAAACGCCCACCAACCCAAAAAGGTTGGGGAGCTCTGCCCTTTTCACTATTCTGTGGATTATAATTGTAAGTTTCTTTAGGTCCCATTCTTGGCTAAAAAATGGAATATATAAAAATAAGTTCTGACTGGATAATGCCTGTGACATTAGTTACCAGTGACATAGCTTCCCACCTCACACTATTTAAATACCTTTTTTTCTATATGTTGAGCACTTCCACATTTGGTCAATTTTGTAAAGGTTAAAGCCTGTAAAATCCACTTGCTACCTACTGATCAGAGAGTAGGGAACTATCTCACTTTTCCTACCTACTTCATTTCCAGTCCTTCTACAGGACATGATGACCAATTTGTTTTATCCTCTCTCTGTTTGAATGCAGTTAAGCAGTTCATGGGCCCACCAGTGACTTTCATGATAATTCTATAGAACCTTGTCTCCCTGTGGCCTTTTTTTTTAATAGAGAAAAGCATGTTGTCAAAGCTGATCATCAACTTTGACACATTCTTCCTCCCATGGGCCAATCCTGGAATGTCAGGCTTTCATCCCGGCCCCCCTCCAAACCGCTCCCCTTCCGACAAGATAAATTGAGTTCCACATAGTTTATTTTTGAGAAGATTTTTGGGGACAAAACTGCTCACTCCTTGTTGGCTTTCTGTGAACATTAAACGTATGACAACTGTGAAGGTTTCTCTCAATATCCTTGACCAATTGACAGTGTACCTACCCACTGTCCTTTAAGCACGGCATTCCGTATGATGCACATCTTCACAGCCTAAATATTCTTAGAATTAAAGGTATTATGCACCCCTGAAATGCTGCTGGTCCGATGATATCAAAATACAGAGATAAATGTTTAATGAAGTGACAAAGGACGTGTTTTTGTATTTTTTCTTCTTCGCTTGAACTGATTAGGTATTCATTTGTTTTGATTTAGAACGATATAATGTTACTGTCACTCAGATGGTACTTCATAAGTAGAACCGCACCATTTGCTCAGATTATGTTACACAAAAAGGAACACCTCCCCTCTTATACTTTATGAACTACCAGTCTCCCAGGTTACCCCCCCCCCTTTCCTGGCTTAGTTTTCTCACATTTGCTATTTTAAAAATGTTAATAGTACCTCTTTACTGCAAGTCTGCCTATCACGGTCCTTGTACTTTTTTTTTTTTTTTTTACAGTCAGATTCTCAATTAATTTTGTTTGCTTGTTAGATACTCTTGTAAAGCAGGTTAGCTGTACTTTGTCTCCTGTGCTTCTTTTTAAGCTTGCAAGAGACATTGCAGAAAACATTTCACACGGGAACGTATGTGTCACTATAATAATTGATACTAGAAAGTTATGTGAAGGTCTTTTCGTTATTAAATAAAATAGCCTTTCCTAACAATGGAAAGATAGATGATGGTGGGAGAGTAAGGAAGAAAGTGGCTCTAAAAATGACCCACGAGTTAAGATATATAAACTACAGGAAAAGAACTCACATGTTTTTATCCTGGCTCAGAAAGGTCACTATTTTTCTACAACAGTAACAGAATAATGACATCTTCAGTTAACAAATAATTGCACAACAGCACAATCTGAAGCACCTATAGATGTTGCTAGTAAATTGCAGGGAATTCTGTATTTCCCGTCTTTGTTTGCTGCCCTTCCAGTGATTAGAGACTGTCAGTCAAAACCTGAACTCCTGTATAAAGCTAAATAGGAGCAAGATCTTTTGTATTTCTGAAGGGTAGGCACACTTGAATGCCAGCACGGGCAAGATAGTGGTTGCTTTTGTACCCTGACTTGTAAAACGTCAATACTACATCTCAAGCAGCAATTCAACTGCAAGGTGCATTCGATGAGATTTTAAATAAAAGTTACCCTTAAAAATATGGCAGCAAGAACTGGAAATGAGACATGCCCACTGAGATCCCATTTGCTGAATGAGTGGGTTGTACCCTGTATGGCTCTTATAATGCTCTATTTACTGTCCCAATGAACAAAAAGGATTTTTAAAAAAGTAATTCTAATGCTCTTTGCTTAGAGCAAGGAGCCAGCTGAAGTCGGCTCGTCAGTTCCACCTAGTATGAAATGAAAACAACTGAATGGCGTGTGGTTTTAGGGTGCTGATTCTGGGATTGCGAGTTCTGACGGGTTCTATTCTGGTTGTGGTTCAGCCTGGCACTGGCTGGCTTTTATTTGGCGGCAGGGCATCAGACATATTGTGAGGCTAGAGGAACTAAAAGAGGCTTTGTTCTGAATGCTGTGAACTGTGCCAATTTCTGCTATATTCATTGTCACCAAACAAAACTAACGCTACCGACAAACATCTTGGTCTACCTCCAAACTTGTATGGATGGCGTTGACTTCTGAGCATATATAAAAAGAGCCATAATGTTGTTGTTGACATTATGGTTTTGTTGGAAAGCACTACATTGACTTTGCTTAGGCAGGCAGAAGTCCAGATTGGGGGGTCCCATTGGCACCCCCACCATGTCTCCCCCCCCACCTCCCAGCAGCCAGCTGCATCTCCCACCTACCCCACCTCTCCCAGCAGTATAGGCAGTCTCCAGGGAACCCCCTGACACGCCGCATGGCTCTGAAGAAGGACCCCATCAGAGCCAGGCATTTGGGCCAGGATGGCTCTCTGCAGAGCAATGCTAGCTGGTGTGGCTTTTCAGAGAGGAAGCCCACCCACCCACTCACTGGCTTGCTCTGAGAAGATCCCCAAGTGAGCCAGAGGGTGGATGGTGGATGCTGTAGAGAGCCCTCCCTCCTCTCCAGTGGTTCTCCCACTGTGGCATTTGCCATGGTAGAAGAGCAGGTCTGGCAGGTCAGTCTGGAGCACCTGATGGAGTCGCGCCACTGGACAGCAGTTCCAAAGAGTCCTGTTGGCTCTGCTGTCTTGGGTGAGTGGCCAGTGGGGCTCTCCAGTGCACCCACATGGCCCATGGTACTTGCCCACTTGGGCCCCTATCCACCTCATGGTCCCTGTAGGGAGCCCTCTCAGTTGGGGGAGGGAGTGTGCAATTCACCACTCCTTCCACTCCACCACTTGAGGTGGGGGATTCCGTCTGCCTCAAGGGAGGGCCAGCCCTCATTTACTCACGTGAACAGTGTTCCCTTGGAGAAAGGAACTCATGTAACGTTGTCCTTTGTTCTCCTGTGAACTGGAAAACCACAAGTTGCAATCTTCCAGTTCCCAGGAAAGCAGGCACAACCTCACAGGCAAATAATCAGAACTGACACTCAGCCAAAGAGGAAAATGTGGGAGTAGTTCTTAAGTTTGCCTGCACTCTCCTTTCATCCTCCTTACTGTGCATATGAGGGCTGTCAGGCATGGAGCTTTGCTGGAGCATCGGTAGGAAAACGCAGCTTCTTTCCCCTTCATTTTGCAACTTGGAGTGATTCACTGTCAGAGGTGTCAGAATTAGAGTTATTGGTTCATGTCTGGCTAAATCTGGTGCAGTGATGTTTCTCTGTACATCGGATCCCTTGCAGGAAACTTCGGGATAATCTTCTCTGCTTATGGACAGGGCCGGCACCAGATTTGATGGGTCCCTGGGTACGTGCCTTTCACTGCCCCCCCGCCTCCCTTACGAGGGAGTGGATGGGAATCACAGTAGGCAGCAGAAAATGTGGGCTGTGCTGCTGAAAGACCAGTATTTCCTCAACCCAATGCTGTGAAATGAAGCACCGAGGAGGCAGCTACAGCTACCACCTTACCCTCAATGCCTGGGCCCAGAAGCACCAGGAATAAGGGAGATCGTAGCAGCTGTGATCACCTGCCCCAGCCCTTGTCTTTGCACTTCTGGGCCCCCCCCAAAAAAGAACAAAAAGGTCCCGTGGGCTCTGACATTTGGTCTGCCATGCTGGCTGCCGACCGCAGGCCCTGCTTATGGAGATCTTCTGATGATTCCGAATCAGAACTCCCTGTAATGCAGCAGTGAGAGTATGCAAATAAAATGCTAGGTGCTTAATAACTGTTACTTTTTACGCTCCCTTCTCCTTTTCAATTGCTGGGGGGGGGGGAACGGCTCCCCCATCAAAACCGAAGGTAAAATGTGGCTTCGTTTCCCCTGGTGAAGCTCTTGTAAGCTTAAGAATTCAGGAAAAGTTCGCATTGCGTTGGAGGCCGTCCCAGTCCTTGCAGCAAGATAAACATGAAACAATTCTCGGTTGGAGTGAGAAGAGGTATATGTGCCGTTCTTTTGTTCGTCTCCTACTTTACGTGGAGAACTTGCCAGCTCAATATTACAACTGTTTCATTATGCGTTTGTAGGACATGAAAGTCAGGCTAGGAAATACAAGTCATAGGGTGTTTTTTTGTGTTTTTTTTGGAAATAAGAAATGTTGACAATAATTAAAACTGAGAATACGCCAGATTTTTTTTTTTACTCAACTTTTTCATACTTTTTCTTTTAAGTAAATTACAAGGAATAAATTGTGTACTTTGAAACAAATGGGATTATTTCGAGGCTCATCTCTGAAATGAAAATAGAGCTTGGAAGACAGGCCTGCTCTGGGATCTAGGAATCAACCCGACCCATACTCCAGAAAATCTAATTTTGCTTCCATTAGTCAGGAACTCAAGGAAAGGTATGTTCAGGTTTAGTATCTTGCCATCTTCTCCGCTCGTGAAGCTTCATCTAATATCTTTCTTATCCTGGAAGAGCTGCAAAATAAGGCTAAGACTGTGTGGGCCAGTAATTGAATTTTGGATTCTAATATTTGTATCGGCACCAGGACTAAGACAAAAGGGGAGCGTTCTGGCCTGCCCTAAGTAGGCTCCCACTCCGATGACTCTGAGCACACAGCTTGCTCCAACAAAACCTGGAGATTGACTGAGGCCTTATAAATCCCTCTAGCCGGATTATTCCTTTTAGGCCGACCCTCCTGTCTGAGGAATATGACCTCCTAAAGGGATAATGCCTGGCCTGAAAGTACGTGCTGCTCTCTGACACCTGGAGTGCTCCCTGCACTGTTGGGCAAGCAGTGTAGAACAGGAGGCATAAGATCCAGTATTAGTCCTACTTTGAGTGGCCCCTTTGGAAGGAATGGGGCTTCAATTAGACAATGGGTCTACTCAAAGCAGGACTAACATTGAACACATCAGAAGAGCCATACTGGATCAGACCAAGGGTCCATCTATCCAGCATTCTGTTCACACAGTGGCCGAGCAACTGTTCCACAGGAGACCCACAAGCAGGGCTTGAGAGTCAGAGCACCCCCCCTCCCCCCCGCCCATGTTCTCCAGCAACTGTGTGTGTACATAGACTTACTGTCGCTGATGCTGGAGTTAGCATGATACTACCCAAAGTCAGGCTGTTAGTATTTAAGCACTCAAATCCCTCAGCTGGGATGTATAAATCCGTCAGTTTCACTTCCTCCACATTCAACTTGTTTAAATCTTGAGTGCTTTCCATCCTGTTTTGAAGAAATTTGCAGATTTTAGTTTGTTCCTGTCAAAGAAACACACACGAACCAAATGAAATTCTTATCATCTCTACCTATTGTTAGTTGGCCTGATGTATACATACCACAGAATTCGGTGGTATATTGGACTGTATCAGTGCAGAGTGCAGGCAGGGACTATTATTTTTGAAGTCTCCCCTATGTTAACAAAACGTCTGCCTGCCAGAAGAAATCTAGCACATCAGAAACACGTGTTTGCTGATGTGCTGGTTTTCTGCTTACTGGGAGATTTTTATGTAGGGGGGTTCTCAAAGATTATTTCTTGAATGTATTTATACCCGAACGTATCATACAAAAATGTGATGCCCACCCCAGTCTGAAGTGGTGGACTACCCTTTCACTTCCGGACTCTGTCCCTTAATTCCCACCTCATCTGCTGCATGTTGAGATGTCACCTTCAAAGCCAAGTTATCCATCCAGCAGCAACTTGCTGGATTGCACCATTGCCATGTCAGGCAACAGGTGGAAGATTTGCTTATTTGAAGGCTCCCTCATAAATAGTTCCCAGCAAAGAGAAAACTAGCATGTTTGGAAGAAAGATTTAAGCTAAGCCACTTTCTTGTCCAGAGCAAGTTTATTTATTTTTTATATGGGGAAACACTCAAACCTGAGATCTCCCCCTTACAGTCTGAAGTAGCAAAACCCAGCAAGAGCAGCACAGTGTGGCTTGGCTCTCATTGAGGAGGACTGCAGGCTCACTAGTTGATTGCTGGCTTGGAGAAGGCTGGCAGGAAGGAACTGTCTCTCCTTCTGCCAAACTAACTGTCATTCGGGAGGCTTGTACACATGCCAGCTGAATTAGCTCCTTGGCAAAACAGGCTGATGGACATGAGGCTATGGTACCTCTTAAGACTTGAACTTTTCAAGTGAGAAGGCCTGTTTCAAAACTCCATTTCCTTTTAGCTTTTTCTCCTTTCTCTCTCTTTCCGTGCAGGATGGACATTTGAAACAGCAAATGCATAATTATTCAATCAATCAGTAAAAGTTTATTGTTTTAGCCTTAGGAATGACGAGCAAAAATAGGCATAAGAGTACATTTATGCAAACTTTGTCCTCTCAGATCAGCATGGCAGTGAACAACATTAGTTTTGATAGATGTTCTCCTTCAGGTCGGCCAGAGTCACATCTTCCCATTACGATGGAAGATGGACAATTGTTTTTATGAGAGTTGCAGGTGGTACAATAGAGCCCAGGTTTCCTGTGTTGTTGACATTTTTTTAATGGACATTGTTAGGTTGTATCCATGGCGAGGAAGCTGGGCCATACCCACCTCTCCCACCCCTAACAATTGTGCAGGGTTCTTGATCATGGGGGGGGGGGATTCTAAGCACACTCAGCAGAACATGTTTAGAACCCTCATTTAGACCTTCCCACTCAAGGCTGGAAGGCCGAGTGTGGAACTGTGAAAAGACGACATTGCGGGGAAGTTGGCATGCACAGACCTGAGTCTCCCTGCACAGATACAATTCAATGATGCCTGAATTGGGCTAACGTGTGAGGCTGTTAGGGTGACCAACTGTCAGGAGTTCCCCGGATTCGTCCTGGTTTTTGTTCTATCCTGGGTGTCATGGGGGATTTTCTGTAATTTTCTATGATGTCCTGGAAAGAAACACTTTCCCCTTTAAGGCCGCCATTAGCATGGTGGGAGGGAATGATGTGCTTTCTGGAGCACGGCTTTCTGGAGCACTCCCTCCCACTGCTCCAATCAGGGCCTTAAAGGGGAAAGCGTGTCATTCCTGGACATCATAGAAAAGGCCCTGACTGGAGCAGTGGAGGGCGGGAATGACACACTTTCCCCTCCTCCACTCCAATTAGGGCCTTTAAGGTGGCGGGGAGGGGATGACGTGCTTTCCAGAGGCCCTGGAAAACCACTTTCCCATGCCCCCCATAGGGTGTCTTCTTCTTTGGTTTCCCAAATATGGTCACCCTACACTAAACTCTCCCCACAGATATGCATCCTGTTTTGTCTTTCCATGTTTCTATACTCACCCTCTGAAAGCAAAGATAGTTTTGGAATGCTTTCCTTATGTAGGGTGACCAGATAAAATCCAGGTCAGGGCTCATGTAACTTTAACAGTTGTAGAGAAAAAGGAATTTCAGCCAGTGTCATTTGTATGCAATTAGTTCCTGGTGGAATTCCCTCTTCATCACAACAGTTAAAGTTGCAGGGGCCCTGCCTTCTTTTGTATATGGTCACTCTAGTATAGTGCCTGCAACTTTAACAGTTGTGATGAAGAGGGAATTTCACCAGGAACTAATTGCATACAAATGACACTGGCTGAAATTCTCTCTTCTCTACAACTGTTAAAGTTATATGAGCCCTGTCCTCCTTTTCATATGGTCAGCCTATTCCTGGTGAAATTCCCTCTTCATCACAACTGTTAAAGTTGCAGGGGCCCTGCCTTCTTTTGTATATGGTCACTCTAGTATAGTGCCTGCAACTTTAACTGTTGTGTTGAAGAGGGAATTTCACCAGGAACTAATTGCATACAAATGAAACTGGCTGAAATTCCCTTTTCTCTACAACTGTTAAAGTTACATGAGCCCCGACCTGGATTTTATCTGGTCAACCTATTCCTTAGGTTACCAGAGCCTAACATTCTGGGAGAAGCTTCGCTATCGTGTGTGTACATGTGTGTTCATAAAAATACAAAAGAGGAAAACCTATCTCATGGCCATCCTGTATTTCTCAATCCGTAATTCTAGGAGTTGGCTGCACTTATCCCCAATTGCCAAAGCTAAGGAATGGAAAAGCCTCACTTCTGGATAAACATATTTCTTTATCACAGGTTCCCCTGGGGATTTACATTCAGATAAAATAAAACTAGTTAAAACCAATTGAAACATGCCAACAAGCAATATGTTCGTCTGTAAGCTGCTTCTTTGCCTATCGTTTCGTTTCCCGAAGACCTGTGTAAATAAAAAGATCTTCATCAGCCTATAAATAATTGCAGGCAAGCCCAACTGACAAGCTGCCTTTGGCAAGGAATTCCATAGACAGGGTGGCACTAAGCAGAAGGCCCTATGCCTTGTAACCACCTGCTTATGATGTTCAGCCCGTGGTGCCTTTGAGCCAGGGCCTCCTCAGATGAACTTAGAGCACATGGAGAAACATGTAGGAGTTCGTAGTCCTCCCAGGGGGCTCAGTGCTGCATTCCAGGGGTTTCCTATTGTACCATTAAATCAGCCATGTGAGGTGAGCCCAAGGCTATGTGGTGAGCGTCACACCTGAGTGGGGATTTGAACCCAAGCTTCCCCAGTTTACATCTAACGCAGACTCTACTGCACCCGCCTGGTTCTTGTGCTTTGCATGGCAGAGCCTTTTATTTATTTATGTATTTTAACTACAAATCTCTACTCCTTATACCAGGGGTGTTGAACTTCTTTCCGTCTGACAGCTGAATTCCACTTTAGAGAAACTCTTCGGGGCCACATTCTAGTGGTGAGTGGGGCTGAAAGCAAAGGGGGAAAGGCCCAAAATACCGGCATATTTTAGTTTAGAACTCTTAGTGTCGGTAACTGAAACTCAGGAGAGGCATCCCAACCTTTTAGAATGGGGAAAACTGCACAAAAGCCGAACAACCAGCAAATGATTGGTTTGGGGGGAAAGGGGGTGGGGTCAGGAGTAGGGGGCGTGGCCATCTGGGGGACCTGGAGGGCTGGATAGGTGCCTCAGAAGGGCCAGATTTTGCCCATGAACCCAAGGTTTTGCAGTGTGCAGGCCGTCTTTGATTTTCTTGGATTAGGAACACAATGGTGAGCATGGCATTTCCCCCTTAGTTTGGAAACACTTCAGTGGGCATTTGACAAACTGGAGGGCACTTGGTGCTTTTAATTTTATTCAAATTAATATTTATGCTGAAATTATGCAATATATCAAATATCGTGAATTTATAAAAATAGATGACTGCTATTTAGACTTTGGCTGTTTCACATTAGTTGATGGTGCTGTTTTCCTAATGTACACTTACCCTTGAGATCTAGCACCTCTAAATTTAGTAACCAACCATGGTCCAGCAAATTTTATATTAATCCTTGCATGCCATTGACTGTATCGGTTTGTTTCCCTCTTATAAACACTTTCCAGCTTTTGCTGTTGAAATCAATACTTTTATGTCTGTCTCCCTCCTCTGCTTCTACGTCGTGGCTTCAGAATGGATTCTCTTTGTAGTAAAGAGTCCAGCTTTACAGATTGTATCTCTCCCTTCTTAGACTAATAGATTTATTATATCTTTTTCCCTGTTACATGAAGATCCCTATGTTTGTGCGTTACACTCTAATTAAGGGTTGGTATCCAGCTGTAGTGGCTTACATTTCTCTAGCAGCTTTTATGGTGTTGTCACATGGAGTTAGCTCCATCCAAAGGCAGCCAGATTTTATAGCTGTTAGAGGTTTTGAAGGAGATTACCATAATTACAAATGATCAACATTCAGTGCTTTGGTGCCCCTCCTTTCCGCCACCCCCTCGCCCTTTGCACAGCTTATCACATTGCAAACTGTGGAAGTGACTCCATAGGGAGCATTGCCGTGTTAGTTTGGAATGGTAAGATTTATGGACCGAGTTTGAAAAGATTCTGCTTTCTTTAATTTGAATAGCTGGGGTTTGTTGCTAGTCTTCCACTGAGGCCCTCAACAAAAACAATTTATTTAATCATAAAACCACAACACAATCCAGTATAAGATGATAAGTCAAACCAAGTAATGGTCCCAAAAGCTTGGGTGAAATTTGAGTGAAGAGGCAGGGTCATGACTTGGCTGCCGAAATGAAGTCAGCAGCCTGACCTCTGCTGGGAGGGCGTTCCATAATGTCGCCAAAGCTGAGACGGCCCTATCTCGCATCACTGCTCACAAGGGGGGATGCGGAGGAGGGCCCCCTTGGCAGATCTTAATGCTCAGTCAGGTATATGAACAAAGCAGTGCACCCTCAAATATTATGACCCCAAGTAAATTAGAGCTTGAATACCATCACTTGAACTTGGGCTGGAAGCATATTGGCAGCCAGTGCAGTTCTTTTACAACTGTTTTACAACCCCCCGAAGATGGAGTGACGGCTAGCAATTTGGATTAGACGTTCAAAAGGCCTGTATGATGTTCGTGATTGTAAACTAGCTGCTTCATTCAGCACTAGTTGCAACTTCTGTTTCATCCACAAGGGCAGCCCCTCATAGAGCATATTGCAGTAATCTAGATGGGAAGTTACCAGTGCGTGAACTCTTGAGGCCAGGTTATCCCTGTCCAGGAACGGTCATAGCTGGTGAGGCAACTGAAATTAGCCCAAGGCTCTCCAAGCCATTGAGGCTACTTAATAAAGATGGATCTAGGCCCTAGACTCTAGGAGTACTCCCAAGCTGCATCTCTGTTCCTTCAGAAGGGGTACAACCCCATTCAGGGCAGATCACTTACCCAATTCCAGGATCTAGGAACCACAAATCCACAGAGCCTCCTTCTCAATAGATCTTCTTTTGGCAATGTAAATTGCAGGTGCACCCCCTGCCTTCGCATTCAGATCATGAATGCATAGGGTGCAGGGGGAGTGGGAGGGAGATACTTTACAAAAGACAGCCCTCAGTTTTGGAGAGCTGGCAGTCCTTTATTTTAAGGTGTCCTCTGTTTGAAGAGGTGAACTGTGGCTTAAAGTCAGAGAACCATAAGGAGAGAGACGTTGTCCATCAACACTTATCACCTGGATGGCAGACTGAGCAGGCACAAAGGTCACCTAGCCAGTCTTCCCCATTATGGTGAGGTATTTTGTATTTCTGTTTAAATGATAGTTATTTATAAATTTGCATATATATATATATATATATATGCAAATTAGTATCTTCGTTTGTTCTTTTTTTTTGATGATGCATGTCTTCTTATTTGACAATGCATGATTGGCCACCATAGGACTGCAGTGGGGGACAACACGTGCTAACTCCAGTATCAGAGGCAGTATGCCAGTGTGGTGTTGTAGCTAGAGTGTTGGACAGTCGGGAGATCTGGGTTCTAGTCCCCACTCAGCCATAGAAGCTCACTGGGTGACTTTGGGCCAGTCACAGACTCTCAGACCAACCTACTTCACAGGGTTGTTGTAGTGAGGATGTATGCCACCTTGGCTTCCTTGGAGGAAAAAAGGTGGGATAGAAATGAAATGAAATAAATAAAATAAGTATGCCTATATACATCAGTTGCTGGGGAACATGAGCGGGAGGGTGATTTTAGGTTTTCCACAGGCAGCTGCTTGGCCACGGTGTAAACACAGTACTAGACTAGATGGACTCTTGGTCTGATCCAGCCTGGCTCTTCTTATGTTTTTAGGGTCCTTCTCCAGATGGAGTCCCCTGCACTTATTTTTGAGTAAGGAAAAAAAGATGTAGTTGCATTCTATGTTTTTAAAGTAATGTGGTTTCACCCTCAGATTAGCTCACTGACTAGATCTCAAGCTAGGATGGTCCTGGAATCTCAGGCTGCTAATCATCTAAACCGACTAAAGATAAAAACATGCAAAACAAACTTGTGGGGGAAGGAGTGGAATTAGTCAGCACTTTACTGATTTAAGTTCACTGAAAATCACAGTCACTTGGCCTATTTTGTTACATTTTGAAAGGATGTTGTATTTCTCTACCAAATAAATCAGTGCAAACTCCTTTTGATTTGCATAAGAGGAGGATGTTTATGAGTGCCTCTTCTGGACAGGGATAGCTTGGCCACAGTGGCATGGGCATTAGTAACCTCAAGTCTGGATTACGGGGGCGTGGCCTAGCAAAACATGGGATAGGTCGCAAATCCTTCATCCTCCGAAAGAAGCAGTGAATTAACTGTAAATTCCCTATCTTAAAAGAGCGATTTGTTATATACAAGTCTGCTAAGGAGAGGGGAAAGCTTGCTAAAGAGACTGCAGCTGGAAGAAGATTTATGATTTTATAACCGGCTTGGCAGAGGGAGGTGACGGACCGACAGCCTTGAAGTACGGTGAAGGTAAATAAAAGACGTATATACAATGCTGGCTGATTGAATGGACGCTAGAACGATTGCTAACTTTCAGGAAAGAGCTTTTTAAGCTTTGGAAAACTTTTAAGCTTTCAAGCGTGGAAAGACTGCTGGTTGTATAACTGAGTGGCTGAGAGGAGGGGCTAACTCTACCCGAGGAGAAACGAAACTAAACGTTTCAGCCGTGGCAATTAAAAGAACAATTAAAAGATTATAAGTGATTAAAAGGCTGTTCGGGAGACAGAGAAGCCAGAGGGAGTGACTGAGGGAAAGAGATTTTGATCCCTGGCTTGAAGTGGCTGTGTGCTTATCGGATAGGCTTGAATAGTGGATGATTTATGAGCAAGAAGAAAATAACTTCTTGGAGTCGATCTAAGGGAGATCGTCCGTCCGATAGAAGCTACAGACTAGTCCGTACTGATAAAATGTCAGATAAGGATTCTGAAAAGACAAAGAAGCAATCCCCTAGTCATGCCGGAAATGCCAGTGCTAAGACTGGAATTAAGCCAGGTGCAATTCCTAAAACAACCACAGGGAGGCAAGCTGACCCAACAGATGAGCTGATTCAGACTATCCAAAAGATGCTGGATCTGGCCATTTTAAAGCAAGATGGAAATATCGAGCAGGCTTTATTGAAGCAAGAAGAACGATTGGCTAAAAGGATTACCGATTCGCAACAGCAACTCTTGGCAGGACTTCAAAAGGTGGAGAAAGAAGTTGGAGCTTTGCAGGAAGAAACTGGAGAACTAAAGGTTCTATATAAGAAACAAGAGGAACAGCTAACGCATCAGGATTTACGGCTTATCGCGATGGAAGACAGAGACCGAAGAGCAAATATATGCATAAGATCTTTTGGGGAGCAGCAAGGGGAGACCCTTAATAGTATAAGAGAATTAATCTTGGCATGGGTCAAACAGCTGGCGCCACAGGAAGATTGGAGAATGGAAGATATTGAGCGGGCCCATAGAGTGGGATTTGGAAAGACAAGAGAGTTCCCAAGAGACATTATTGTGAAATTTGCTAATTATTACAAAAAAGAAAAATTAATGCAAGCAGTTAGAAGTCAAGGTCAACCAACGCTTCAAGCAACACCAATTGAGGTCTTCCAGGATTTGTGCCCCCAAACGGTGCAGTGGAGGAAGAGCGTTAGAATCTGCACAGGGGCATTGAAGAAGAAATCGATTTCCTATAATTGGGGATACCCAGTTTTCTTGAGATTTAAGTGGAACGGGAAGCAGCAAAGAATTACATCTTGTGAGCAAGGAATCGAGCTATTGGAGGAGCTGGGCATAATGGATGCCACATCGGCTGGAGGAGAGAAGCAAGACGAAGGCGCGGCAGGAGGGAGTAATGAATAGAAGATACGGAGGGAGGGTAGACGTTATCCCGGAATGTTGGGCCGAGTTCCCCCCCCCCTAAGAGTTCTAAGAAGATTGGGACCAATGCCCAGGAAGCTGGTGAGGAGGGGGGTGAAAATGGGGGTGAATGTGGGGGGGAGGGTTGGGGGGGGGAATGTGTTACACAGAGGGAGACCGACTTAAAGATGTGTGTGAAAGTGAGAGATGGAAAATAAACTTAGATTGGCAACATTGAATGTTAAAGGGCTAGGAACAGTAATAAAAAGAAAAAGAATTGAAATGTTATTAAAGAACAAAAAAATAGATGTAATTTTTTTGCAGGAAACTCATCAGGCCAAAGATGGAGTTAATGAGCTTCGAATGAGGGAGGTGGGCGTTTACGAGAAGGCATATGGAACTTCGAAATCGAGAGGGGTGGCAATAATAATTTCAAAAACATGTGGTATAACTATTCAAAGTGTAAAGAAAGATAAAAACGGGAGGTTTCTTATTATGTTCTGCAAGTTGGGAGAAGAGGAATATGTATTGGTGAATGTCTATGCTCCAAATGGGAAACAAATGGATTTTATTGATGAAGTATTTAACGTGTTGGGAGAAGTGGGTAAAAAGCATATTGTGATGGCAGGTGACTTTAATATGGTACTAGATATAGGGAAAGATAGGGATAACATACTAAAAGATACTAAGAGGGTGGGGAAGACAGAGTTAAGCAAATTAATGGAAGGGAAAGAATTAATGGATGTGTGGAGAGTTTTAAGAGGGGAAGAAAGGAAGTATACTTTCTATTCACAGAGATTCAAGAGCTATTCAAGGATAGATTATATTTTTGTATCAAAAAATATGTTACCCAAAATTATAGATTGTGATATTGGAGTTATCAAGGTTACTGACCACGCGTTAATGATAATGGACATGGAAACCAAAAAAGATTATAGACAAGCGAAGAGATGGAGATTGGATGTAAGGTTGCTGAATAAAAAAGATATAATGGAGAAGATAAAGAAAGAATTGCAGGAAATATGGGAGATTAATGAAAAAGAGAATAACCGGCAGGACATATTGTGGGATACAATGAAAGCTGTGGTAAGAGGGATTTGTATTAGGGAAAGTTGTACATTAAAAAAACAACAGGAAGCCCAAAATAAAGAGATTGAAGAGGAGGTAAGGAGTTTGGAAGATAAGTTAAAGGAGACAAAAGATAAACGCCTAATTGCCCAAATTCAAGCTAAGAAAAAGGAACTAGAGAAAGAAGAATTAGAACAAGTACAAAAAAATTTGTTGTATTTAAAAAGAGATTTTTTTGAATATAGCAATAGGAATTCAAAGATGCTGGCCAGATCCACACAGTTAGAAAAGGCTAAGAATATGATAGGGACAATTAAGGATAAGTCAGGGGATAGTTGTAATTTAATGAAAGATAAATTAAATATATTTAAGGATTTTTATAGTGAATTATATACATCAGGGTCGGGACCGCAAGATAAGGTATTGGAATATGTAGAGAGGAATTGGAAAATAAAATTACAGAAGCAGGATAGGGAATATATGGAAGGTTTAGTTACTGAAAAAGAGATAGAGGGAGTTATTGATAAACTGAAAGGAGGAAAATCACCAGGGATGGATGGTTTGGGGTCAGAGTATTATAAGCTTTTTAAAGGAATTTTAATACCAAGATTAAAGAAACTATTTAATAATATAATAGAGGGGGGGAAGACTCCGCCATCATGGGATCATTCCCTGATTATATTAATTCCAAAACCAGGTAAGGACTTAACGGATCCCGCATCATACAGACCAATTTCCTTAATAAATCAAGATTCAAAGATATTTACAGCAATATTGGCAAAAAGAATGGCTACATTTATTTGTAAATATATTAAAAAAGATCAGTGTGGATTTATACCGGGTAGGCAAATGTCTAATTTAATGGGAAGAGTACTAAATATAATTAGTATTATAAAAAAAAGGAATTTAAAAGCAGGCTTGCTAGCATTGGACATATTCAAAGCCTTTGATTGTGTGGAATGGCCAGCACTTAAAACAATATTAAAAACATTTGGGTTTGGAGACAAATTTATGGGAGTGATGGATAAGCTGTATAAAAACAATAAAGCGGAAATAATGGTTAATGATGGGTTAACGCAACAGATTACACTAGCCCGAGGAACTAGGCAGGGATGTCCTCTTTCACCGATCTTATTCGCAATAGTAATAGAAATTTTGGCAAATGTAATAAGGGAAGATGAAAGAGTGAAGGGGATAGGGAGAAAAGAGAAGATTAAAATGAATATGTTTGCGGACGATACTTTATTGACCGTAGAAGATCCCCTAGGGAGTGCAGAGGTGATTAAGAAACATTTAAGAGAATTTGGAGAAATTACGGGATTAAAAGTAAATTGGGGGAAGTCAGAAATGATGTTATTTAATTATAATAAGGAAGAGCTGGAAGAAGGTAAGGTTAAGTTGGGTCTTAGACTTAAAAATATAGTACGTTACTTAGGGATTAATATTGATAGAGATTTAGAAAGGCTAGAGGAACTTAATTTGGTAGCTTTAAAAAAACAAGTAGGGGAGAAATTAGAAGTATATAAGAAATTAAAACATTCTTGGTTTGGTAGAATAGCAATTATTAAAATGAAGATTTTACCTAAGATTAATTTTTTGTTTAGAATGTTACCAATTAAAATATCAGATGTAGAGTTGAAAAGTTGGCAAAATATAATTAATGCATATTGTAATGGGGATAAGAAAGCTAGGATTAATAAAGGGTTATGGTATAAGGCTCAAAAGAAGGGAGGTTTAGGACTTCCAAATATTAAGTATTATTATATAGCTAATCAGTTAAGATATGTTATAAGTGGTATTCTAGGGGAGGAAGATTTGGAGTGGTTGGAGACGCAAACCAGGGAAATAGAATATAAATTGAAAAATATTTTTTTAAAAAAAATTCAGAAGAAAGAATTAAAGGGACTGGACAACCCTTTGTTGGTAAATATAGTGGAGATCTGGGAGAAATGTAGGGGGAAGTTGATACCAGGAGATTCACCACTTGCCCCAGTGGTAGTAGTGGAGAATTTCCCAAGAGTGTTAAAAGTGGAGATTGAAGCGAGATTGAAAGATAAGGAAATAATTAAGTTAAGGAAGTGGATGGAAAATTTGAAGGATAATGAGCAAATTAAAGAGCTATTGATAGGTCAAAAATCAGCATGGTTTAAATGTATACAATTAGGGAAATGGACTCAGGAATGGAAACTGAAAAATAACAAGTGTAGAAATAATACAAGATTTGAAGATTTAATAGAGTCAAAAGGTAGGAAAGAAGAAAAGAAAATTAAGAAAGGGTTGACTAGTGAGATATATAAAATATTGATAGAGGAGGAGTTTCAAAATTCACTTAAAGCAATAAAAAAGGTTTGGGAAGAGGATGTGAATGGAGAAATTAAGGAATACAACTGGGAGAGGTTGTGGAATGCAAGAATGTTAAAATTGTTATCGATCAGAATTAAGGAGAATTTTTACAAGGTATTGTGGAGATGGTATCTAACACCGGTTAGATTTCACCAGATAGACAAAAAAATATCTAAAAATTGTTGGAGGGGATGCCAGGAGGTTGGAACTTATTACCATATGTGGTGGAGCTGTGAATATGTACAAAAATTTTGGAAAAGGGTATTTGAAGAAATAAGTGAAATAATTGGAAGTAAAGTGGAATTAAACCCGAAGCTTGCTCTACTAGCAATATGGGATAGAGGGGAAGAGGACAAAAATAAGAGAGAATTGATAAACAACCTCCTGACACCTGTTAGACTAATGATTGCAAAAAATTGGAAAGGACAAGGAAGCTATACAATAGAAGAATGGTATAAAGAAATATGGGATATGGCTTTGAATGATATGCTGACTTGTAAAATGAAATTAAAGAGGGGAATGTCCGGTAAAAATGATTTTGGGGAAATATGGAGTCCCCTATTGGAATATGTATTAAGATTGGGGAAGGGACAAACACCTTCAAAAGAGTCGATAAATTTCTGGATAGAATAAAAGATTAAGAGAAGGTCTCATGGTGTGGGGGCGCACGGGGGGATTGTCGTGGATTATGTATGTATTTTATGTTATTATTATGTTGAAATTAATAAAAATTATTTCAAAAAAAAAAGAAAAAAAAGTCTGGATTACTGCAACACGCTCTATGTGGGGCTGGAGCTAGTGCAGAACGCAGCAGCTCAGCTGTTGTCAGGAGCTGCCTCTTTTCAGCATATAACTCCTTTGCCGAGGGAATTGTACTGGCTACCTATTGGCTACCAGGCTAGGTTTTAAGGTTTTGGTACTAGTGTACAAAGCCCTAAACAACTTGGGACCAGGATACCTGAGAGAACGCCTTCTCCCTTACCAACCTGCCCGATCACTGAGGTTGTCAGAGGGCATGGTCCTGGTGGTTCCACATGGACCTGTGGCCCGATTGGAATCCACCAGGAGAAGAGCCTTTAGTGTAGTGGCCCCTTCTCTGTGGACGTCTCTGCCCCTGGAGGACAGGCAGGTGCCAACACTAGGCTGCTTCCAGCACCTCCTCTGCTTTGAGAAGCCTTCCTCAACTGACTAGCCACTGTTTTTCTGGTTCCTTTGTTTTTAAATAGAACAATTTTAATTTGCCTTTTTTAATCTTCTTTCTTTTACTGTTTATACCTATGTTCACCACTCTGGAATCTGTGTTAGATAATGGAGTGGTATAAAAATATTGTAAATAAATAAGTAGTACCTTTTAATTATTGATATGTATAGCAAATTATGACCACCTTTTGTGCTGAATAAGTAATAGCCCATAGAACATATATGTACCAATAAAGAGGGGTCTGTGTGCTAGTCAGTCGAAGGTTCTGGCATATTGTCACCAAGCTGAATTTGGTTGACTCAGTGATACTGATAAAAAATAATAGGAAATATTTAATATTGAGCAAATGCCTGTAGTGAGCAGGCTTTCTCCCTGACCACAAGCTTATAATAAACTAGGTACAACACATGCAGTAAATAAGGGTGGGAAGTTGAAGAAAATTAAAAAAGAAAAGGTGAGGGGCTGAGCTAAAGGATGGAGAGTAACCAGAGCACCAACAAAAGTTAAGTTAAACTTATTTTTAAATTCCCATTATTGGTTTGTTTTAAGAAATAACATGCAAGAAGTAGATCATGCTAGAACTGCCATCTTTATTCTATCGTACTACTGTTTTGGGCTGAGAACTTTTGATAAAAAGGGGTTAAAAAGCAAGCCATAACAAGAACATCTTGGATAGATGAATCCATTTATCCACTAATTAATAGCATACTTCTAACAATGGAAAGCCATTAAAACATGAAATCATGTTTTCTGAGTCACATTTATCAAACACTGTACATACCGAAGTTCTATTATTTATACAGGGTGGGTTTTTCTTTTTTAAAAAATGGATCGTATGGATTTTTCCCACTCAATATAAAACCGGTAACAAAAACACATTTTTATCTCCTTTTTCATTTTTAAAAAGGTACCCAAGCTAAAAGGAATATTAAATAAGACTGGAATGTTTTATGTCAACAGTAGCCTTTATGCTGCGCTCTTTAGATAAAACTGTGAATATTGGAAAGAGGGTGGGGGAAAAAAAGATAAGTAACTCCCTTATTCATCTTAGTCCAAAATCTATTTTACCCGCTGCTGCTTGCTGGCATTGTTTGATGATATGACACGGTAGCAGAGCATCAGATTATAAGTAAAGGAGATTCCCAATTTAATAGTTACTCACAGAAATCAAAGTATTTTCCCCTTTATCTCAACATCTCCCCAAAAAGTAGCTGTTAAATTTTAAATTATGCAGTTGTCCCGATTTATCATCATATCATGGTTGCACTTAGCTGTCTAGCATCAGGAAATCCAATAAGTCCTGTCATACAAGAAGAAAAGAGAACCCTATTGGATAATGGTTTACATCCCTCCCAACAGTGATTTATTTATGTCACAAGACTTAATTTTATCACAAGGCAGATGCTCCGTCTATATCAATGCAATGCCAGCCCTGCATCCATTTATTACGCACAGTACCTGATGTTATTTTCAGATACATATTTTTTTTGCTCATTCAGTATGTGGAGTGATTAGCTGGTGTTTAATCACATGTATAATTTTCAGTTTCATAGTTCTCCAACACAATAAAGGAAGTCCGCTGTGAAAAGGCATAATATTAGATTAAATTGCAAACAGCAGCAGCTGGTGGTAACATTTTTTGATCTCTGGTACTTGTCACGGCAGAGCATGTCAGATGGAATAAGGAGAGCTTGCTCAGGTACAAATGTGCTAAACTTTTGTTTTTAAATAAGTTAACATTGATATTTATTGTGAAATAAATTGTGAGGTATTTCATCCTCATCGTACGCAACAGCTGCTTTTTTGTTTGGTTTTTTTTTTAACATCAAAAGCAAAATCTAGCTAAACAGGAGCAGCAATGACGATCTTGCACCCTGCGAACAATTTCCTCCATTCAGTCTGGCATTTAATACAGAAAATATTCTTCTGAATAATCACCTTTATTCTGTCGGGCAGCCGAGGTCCACAGGTTGGGATATTCCACCGACTGTCATTAGGCCGTGGGAGCAGGCTGCATCTGAAAGACTTGTCAGCTTGCTCAACTTTTCAATCAGCTCAGGATATACGTGATTTCCATTTGACGTTCTGCCTGGAGGAGTATCTATTGTCAGCTGTCGCTGACAAGTGATGGTGGATCTCTGACTTCTAGGAAGTTTTATTTTCTGCTGCTGCTGCTGCTTCTCCTTCTTTCCCCTTCACATCCTCTACTATTCGCAGTTTTATTTATTTAAAAACCCCTTGACCCGCCATTTCGGCATGGAGTCTGGAGAAGCAAAGGCAGGCCTGTGACAGGTTCTCCTCCAAGTTGCAATTTGGCGCTCTCGCGACAAGTAAGTTAATAGACAGGAAAGGAGACCAAGTTAATGACAATTCTCCAAACAGCTGTTGTACGATTCAGCTCCACTACCTCAGTTAATTAATCAGCACCTTGCTGGCAACTCTAGGGGAGATACTCGTTAGATACTGGAAGCAAACAGACAATGCTTTCATATCAAATATGTTCAGCAACATCTAATACAGCGATAACTTCTGCAGAAGAGGCCGGGGAATACTCTTAAGTCATCAAGGTTCTGAAGAGGTGGCGTTTGATATTTTACAGCACAGAGAAGTGGTTTATGAGTTACATATGTTGTTCCTTGAAGTCTGCCCTATTAAAAGAGGAGGTTGAAAAACAGCTCCAGGGTGTTTTCTTAGACATTCATATAGCTTTGTTATTCCTACTGGAGGGGTGGGGTGGGATTATAGGAGAGAAAAATTGGTGTACTGTTAGACTTGCTGGTTAGATGCCAGTGCAAATATGTAATAAATTAAACCACTACTTTTTTTTGTTTAAGGAAGCATAACTGGTGTTTTAAAAATCATGCTGCTGTATCTCATGGTTGCAGTAACAAAATAAATTTGCTTCCAAGAGCAGAGCAAGGCCATCACTTCAGAGAGAGGAAAACTGCCTCAAAGCTTCTCCTCTGTCTTTGGTTTTAAACAGGAGATGCTTTGAATCCTACCTAGTGGGTCAATATAGCATTAATATTTTATGAGTGATAATGCATAGAAACCTTAAACCAATGAAATTACATCTGGATATTTTTGGTATACAGTATAATTTGGTACAGCTCTCAAATGGATGTTGGTTTCAAATTCAAAGCAAAGCTTGCTTTTTCAATCATTCTTCATCTGCCATGAAAATGCACGGTTATATACCCAACTTCATAGCATTTGCTTTTTAGATTTAACCCTGCTCATGTACACATTTGCTAATTGCAATTCTAATTATTTTCATTTCGTTTTGTTTTCATTTATTACATTTCTATACCTCCCAATAGCCAAAGCTCTCTGGGCAGTTTTCAAATATTAAAAAAAATCTTTAAAATACAGTATTATGAATGATATAACAACAGTTTAACTACAAACATATGAACAGGGAAGACACACATGTGTATCCAAACAACATGATTTGATTAAAACCCTATGCTGCCAAATGCCTGGGAGTAGAGGGAGGTCTTAACCTGGTGCCAAAAATATAGCAATGTTGGTGCCAGGTAAGCTTCGTTGGGGACTGCCAGAATTGGGGGGTACCACCAAGAAGGCCCTCTCCTTTCTTGACACCTTCTGAGAGTGCCTCGGAGGAGGCACTTGGAAAAGGCCCTGGATGAAGGGGGAGGTATATGAGTAGGTTCATTCTGGGAGAGGCACTCTGAATTGTCCATTTAAGGGATGTTGAAGGGATCAAAATATGTGTTTCCGGTCAGGTTGCCCTTTGCTTCTTCAGCTCCATTTAAAAATACTATTTTATTGATATATTAAGGATGATAATAGCCTGCATAAGATTTAGTTATACGGATAATTGACATATCCCATAAGCCAGGTGTAAGCAAACATTTTGGGCTGTGGGCACATTTGGCAATTTGAGAAACTGTGCTGGGAACCACACAATCCATTGAAGTATTTTTTAACTTCCATGCCTACAAAATTTAGAGAATTTGGTAATTGTCATATGGTATGTTAGGTGTTGTCTTTTGTTTCTTTTCACATATGACCATGATGAGGAGGCTTTGAGTATAATTTTAAAATGCTCTATGATACAAATACACCTCATCCCTCCCATACTTTGGTTTCTTTGGGGGGGTTTGCCTCTAAGCTACTGAGTTGGGAAATAGATGGTAACATTGCATGGGAGAAACAGTAGATGTACAGACTAGGGCTGTGCACTGCTTTGGTTCTGGATCCAAATCCTGAACCAAAGCAGGTCAATTGGATCCGCTTCAGTACAAATCTGGATCAAGACCGGATTGGGCCAAAGCAGTCCAAAGTGGATCAGATCAGGTTCGAAGTGCCCAGCAGCCACCCATCCTCCGTGAGAGCTGCTATTTTTAAGGAAGATGGGGCACTGTATTGCTGTAGATATGTTGCACACACCCGCGGACGTAAAGGACCAAAATGGGAGTCCAAAGGCCTTGCCAATCTACTATGAATTGCTCAGAGATCTTCCAGTAGATCCCGATCTACCCTCTGGCTATAAGGATCTAGAACTCTGATCATTTCTGTATGGAAATAAAATGCTATTCTGTTTGTAAGGTGCCTTGAGTCCCAGTATTGGGAAAAAGGCAGGATATTATTATTATTATTATTATTATTATTAATATGGCAGTACGTGAGATGGACAATCACTACCACATTGGATTCCTGCTGTCAATAGAATTAAATCCATGCTGTAAGGAAGGAGTAAATGTGCCCTCCCCATTTTGGGGGGATTCACAATAGTCTATTGGGCCTCATCTACAAGAATTCGGCTTTACGCCTGGTTAGCTGATTATGCGCATATTCGCAGAAGCGCTTTATCGTAAATGGAGGTAATTGAGCACTTAACGGGTGACCTTACCGGTTGTTTCAAATGCGCTTTACAAGTAGTTAATGTGGAGAATCGCTTGTTCACATAGTCAAAATGCGCTTTAACTGCTGGAGCAAAATAAAACTCGCTATTTAATGCGCATTCGATAATGCGCATAATCGGATGTTTAAAGCGCCTCTACGCCCGATTTGCGCTCCGTTCTTGTAGAGGTAAATTTTTAATGCGCCTTGAAAGAGCTTTAAATGCCTCTTGTAGAGGCAGCCTTAGTTACCTAAGTAGCTAGAATTCTAAAGGTCAGGATGATGTCCTGATGCACCTCATTTCTATACAAAACTATCAGCAACTAGTTAGTACTGCTGAAGGCAATGTTAGCATCAGCTTCTCAATGAAAGCAGGGAAGATATCATATTACCTATGACTGCATGTCAGTGATAAATTTAAGTTTACAACACTTAAATGCAATTGTTTATATGCAATTGCATTATTAACCCAAATGGCTTCTCTCAAATATCATTGCTATTTCCTGGGTGGGGGGTCCCATGGTAAGTGACCTTTGCATCACTTCGAAAAAATGTGCTGTAATTACATGTTAATGGGCAACCCGCCTTAAACTTCCTTGTTGCAGTTGTTCACGCTCCAACAAAAGCAGGATTCAGGCTTAATCCTGCCTAATCTGCAGTTTTTTTAAAAAAGGGGGGGAACATCCTCATATAAAAAAGACCCCCCCCCCCCAATCCAACATCTCAGATATGGCTTACTTTCAAATTTGCACTTCATAAGTATCTGTCTTTACCTTGTTCTTGTGAGATGTGTGTTGCTGAAAAGGGAGCATGCATTCATCCAGACTTGGCAAAAACTGTATCTGTAATTTAAAAGGGAAAAAAGGTATGAAATCATTGCTGTGCTTCCTTTATTCTGGGAAAGGCCACTGGTCCTACGATTCTGCATACATTTCTAAAATGTATTTGATGGCTACGGGTATAGAATGCCCATGGCTGCTTTGTGGCATGACAGTCCTAAACTGCAAGGCATCCCGGCATCTGTTTTCAAGGAGTTAAGACATAAAGTGTTGGCATTTCTTTCCTATAGATCCGGGAATAAAGAGGTTGGGACGACTCTGTTGTGAAGGTGTGTGTTGCAGATAAGGAGGACCTTCGTTTCTCCACAATTTATACTCTTTTAAATCTTCTTTTCTCGTCACTCCTTGGCCACGCTGCTCCTGAGAAACAATGTTATGTGTGCCTACAAAGATTCCCACCAGCTTCTCTGGTGCTAATTGCAAAGTTCTCTGCTGTTGAAAACTGAAGCAAAAAAAAGAACTGCAGAGTTGGAAGTGGGGATAAACGAGGAGCTGGAGAGTTGAATGTCCTCTCTCTTGAAGCCCCCTTTTTGTCTACTGATGGGAAGGAAGAGAGGAAGAATGTTAGAACAGGTGCCTGCCAAAAGGCTGGCCCATGATTTGTTGTGTAAGCTGAATGGTCTGTCTCAGGTTGTCCCTCCATCATTTTTATTTTTATTGTTTTTGGTTATAAATGGGGCACTTCGCTCATGACGAGTGACAAAGGGTTTCTGGTGTACGCCCCAAACCTTCATTTTATGGGGAACATTAGCTGCCAGTGAGTGCCAGTGAATGCTTTTCTTTTAAAATAGCACTCATAAGGCAGCACAGTTAAGATTAGGACCATGGTACCCACAGGAGGCTGGTTTTTGGGGGATTGATGTGTGAGGGAAAGGCTAAATGTCTCCTTCCCAGGTGCTGTGGCCCTGATCCTGGTCTCTCTCTCTCTCTCTCTCTTTCATACACACACATGTACTTTGATCTTTTAGTTTTCCTTTGAAGCCCAAAATTGCCTGGGACTAGGATACATCCCATAAGAACCTTCCATTGGACATTTGTGTAAGCTCCTGGCCCAAGTGCAATGGTTTTAGAAGTTAGATTTTGAGCATCAAGGAGCAGAAGTTGCTCACTGGTGGTACATGTCCTTCTGAACTCCCTTCCCAGCTTCTTCCTTTGAATTTGTCACCAGTCTGCAGCTAGTTTTATTTTGCTGTTCTTATAGTTTAAACGGTTGTTTAAAATTGTTAATTTAACCTTTGTGGCTTATGTAAATGTGGCTTTTATTGTGTTGTATCTCACCCACCTCTTGGACTACACACAGTCCTCCAAGACATAGACACCTGCAGGAATTTTTTTCCAAGGAAGGTGCCAAAATATATACATATATAGCTTGTCTCAGAGAACATGGGCCGATCTACATACAAGGTTTTTGACGTTTTATAAGGGTTATGAAAACTCTTTGGGCCACATGACGCACTCCCTATAACGTTGTATATCTGAGGTTTTTTAAAACTCCCTTCACTTATATACAACGGTTTCACTTTTAATAAATCGTTTTAAGTAAAATAATGTGTCCTTCCTTACCATTTGTGATTCCTGGGGGCAGTGCTTCCTTGACCAGCGCCCAAATGCTTAGCAGTTGATTGGTGGGGAAGAAAGAGGAAGTGGGTGAGTGAACTACAACTCCCACAATGCCTAGCCCCATACTTGCTAGGGTATGACAGAGGAACAAAGGAGGAAGTGGTGACTGAACTACAACCCCCACAATGCCTTGCCCTAAACTCATTGAAAAAACGAAAGAGAAAGAGACAGGGCAGAACAGCGTGTGAGTGCACACACCGCTTTAAAGACTGAAGACTGTTCTCCTGTAACGTGAGTACTCAGTAATGTGGCCTAAGACGTTTTAGAATGCACCTATTTGGAACATTTTAAAATACTTTTTAAAATGTTCCAAAGGACTGTGTAGATTGGCCCCATGTCTACCATTTCTCATTGTTCTGGTGGCTGAGCAGCAGTGAGGCCTTCTGAGAAAGTCGTATTCTTGGTCTATCTCCCCATTTTTTCTCAGGGTGCTCAGATGCAGTAGAAATTCTCAATTCATACCCTGGCCCCCTTTACCCCCCCCCCCATCACTTAATTAGTTGCATTGCTGCTACAATGTCCAGACAAGGCGGCACTGCTCAGCCCACCAAGATGACGCTACAATCTGAGTGACTCCTTCAACAAGGGGTCCCCACCTTTCTAACATTCTCAAGTTCCCAGGGAAACCTTACAGTCTCAAGGCCGAGGGAGGGGGGGGTGAATCTACTCCGTTTTTTCTCTTTCCCTGAGAACTCTTACAGAGATAAATTTGTACAAATTCTGACATTACAGACTAGTTCTAATTAAATCTAATTATAACCTGCATAGCCTCCATGGCCTTGCAGAAACCTATACCTGACAAAACCTGGTCTTCTGAATTATTTCTATGGGGTCGCAATCAGCTCTCCACCAGAGAAGACAAAACAATAGCTTAAAAATCAAACAAGAAGTTATTTCACAAGACACTGGGTGTGGCAGTCATTGTGTATGGCTTCATTCATTGGCTAACAATATTAAAGGTGGGAGTGGCCTAGAGCCTATCTACACTACTGCTTTAAAACGATTTATAACAGTTTTAAACCTGTTAATAACGGTTAACCGATTTAAAACTGTTATAAACCATTTTAAAGCAGTAGTGTAGATAGGTTCCTAGTTTGTCACAAAACAGTAGAATAGTGCCTGGACATTTTGCTCATATCTTGGGTTCTATAAGGACCCGTGACTTTAAAAAAAATGAAACCTGAGGATCTGGGGATTGTGGCTCATCGGGGGTGGGGGGGTGGGGGGGCGGGGGGCTCCTCCCTGCAGTCTTCCATGCCTACACGCCTTGACAATTTAACTGGAATAAAACTGATTCAGGTAAAGGAAAAAGGAAGAGATAATTGAAACGGATTTCATAATTCTAGAAGTTACCATCTAATATTTGTTGTATTAAGCAGTTTATTTTTTGTATCATCAAACAGTGTATTTTGTTGTAATATCAGCAATAGTCTGTATGATCCTAATATCAGACACTGTATATTTATATTTTCAGTATATACTTATTGCATGTACTACAAGACTGTCAATACACATTTATGAGTTGGGTTGTGTGGTTTGATTACAAAAATTGGAAATTTATTTTCTACTGGGTTTGCTCGGTAACAGCATAGTGACCACTCTTAGTCTGCACTGAACAAGTTTTCATAGAAAATTGATCATTCAGTACCAGTAGGTCCTTTTTTTTCCGGAGCTTTTACACCGCTCGGTAACAGCATAGTGACCACTCTTAGTCTGCACTGAACAAGTTTTCATAGAAAATTTATCATTTAGTACCAGTAGGCCCTTTTTCTTTTCTTTTGCTTGTGAAGTCTCCTCTTCTCCTTTGTGTGTGTGTGTGTGTGTGTGTTGTTGTTGTTGTTTTGGTATAAAACTGATTCAACCTTGTAGATCTGTCTCAACTCTTTTGAACTTTAGGGATTAATTTGGATCATATTTGGATCAGATGTTAGGCATGTCAAGAGATGGCAGTAAATGTAATAATTCTTTGAACGGAAGTACAAATTCCACACTTCTTTTCCTTGAGGACATCCTTTTATTAGGGAAAGCAGCTGCTGGTATATCATATCAAGTAGAGGAAAGATATTTGTGGGGGAAAGAAGGAGCTGCTTAGCTCTCTTTTTCCCAGGCATTTGTTCATTCACAATTCCCCTGCCTCATTGTTTCCTTTTTCAGGAAGGAGCTGAGGAAAGGCAATTTTGAGCAGATCAATGTCGGCTCAAAGTAAAGCAGCCCGACCCTGAAGTTTTCCATTCTGTCTCAATCACCTTCAGCTGCTTTACCTGACAAGAAAGTGCCCTTACTGCAGCATTCCCCAAAGTGGTTGTCTTCCAGTTTTGTTACACTACAATTCCCATCATCCCCAGGGAGATTGAATTTGTAGTTCAATACATCTGGAGGACACAAAGTTGGGGGAGGCTACCTTAAGAGAAAGAATTAGGCAACTACACATAATGTGTACTTTTGCCCGTTGTCTGCCAGTAAGTAAGAAATGGTTTTGTGTGCAACATTTTTGTCTTCTGCTCTGTTCTTGCCACTACCTTTTCTGTTTCAGGAAAGAAAATGAGTTAGGTAGTGTGTGATGGAGACCTGTTTCCTGTTTCCTGCCGAATTTGTTGCTCCAATTCAGCTGCTGCCTTGAAACCACATTCCCCAGAATGTGTCAAAAACTGTGGGAAATTTACGTTGCTTCCCAACTAGGGATACTTGAGGAATTGATTTGGTCTCGGTGAATTTGGAGTAGCGTTAGGATGTGAACCTAGTTATCCACTGGATTTCATGCTTCTTGGATGTTCTGATACAGTTCTTGGCTCAAAAAATAATGCATTTTAAAATTGCTTATTGAGAGAAAATATGTATATATATATATATATATATATATATGTGTGTGTGTGTGTGTGTGTGTGTGTGTGTATGTTAAAAAATAAAGCCCAAAGGTTAATGCAGAATAGAACAGACTTACGGGGGCACTGACCAGAAGTAGACCAATTTGTCCACCTTTATGGCTTCCGCTGGAGAGGATGAAGCAAAAGGTTAATCTGGAGACTTCCACAGACCTGACACTTATCATCATTTTCTCCAGCCTCCAACTGTGCATGCATTGGGAATCAGTACTGGGGGTGGGGTGGGATGGGTAAGTTCCCTTGTCAAGAGATTTGGCTCACTGCAAATAGATACTGTGTCAGTTACAGTCTTGACCAACTTTCTCTGACTCCACCCCCTCCAGGTGTGTTGGACTACAAGTCCTACCATCAATTTTTTTATTCGAACACCTTGATGGGTAAGGCTGCTCTAGAGCGATAGCGTAATAGATATGGAAAGTCGTTTGAGGTCATCTAGTCCAACCCCCTCCCCCGGCTCAATGTAGCATATATAGTGCAGGATGCAACTACAGCATCCCTGACAGATGGACATCCAGACTCTGCTTAAATAATGGGAGAAAGGACCATAGTAGTCAGATGGCTGGAATCTCCAATTCCACATTACATTATGGCAGCCCTACCCAGCATCTATTTTATTTGTTTCTTGTTGCAAATGCCACTTTCCAGAAGAGAATATTGGTTTTGGACATTTTCTGAGAATTACAAGGGAAGAACATAAATGTAATCATCACGGCAGAATGATTTTCCAGACCTACCTGTGTTCCCATTTCTTTCTTTCCAAGCTTCTGTGTCTTGTGGAGTTCAAAGTGCAAGAACCAGGTTTTTATGGGTAGGAAAAAGAACCTGTATTGTTAGACCATCCCCATAATTTTTCAGTGGTTGGGTACAGAGTCATTGTTGCTCTGACACCCTTTTCCTACATGGTTCTGATTACCACTTTCCAGCATGGAAGATATTTCCTCTGATTTTGCCAGTGGAGAGAATTTTCAGTAATGTGCTTGGCCGAAACCCGCAGAAGAAGAAAGCGCTTCCTTCATTTTGCCTGTGAGGCAGCTCACAGATGGTGTCCTGACCTCATCGTCTCCTTAGGATAATCCTCTGCATCTGGGTATTTGGACTTCTCTTTGCCAACTTTTCTCTTTCCGTGGCACACATTTGGGAAATAAAGCCCCTCTGCACCTGGGTGTAAATGTCCATTTTGTTTGCTTAGTGGCTGCTTTGCTACACAAGTCTTTTAGAGCAGCTCTTAGAATATATATCAAAAGTCGTTCCTGAAGAATATACCTTCTCAGTCCTTTTCTATACTATCCTTTATAGTTCTATGCATTGGGATCATAACTATAAACCCAAAGGAATATAAAACTCTACGTAGATTCCGTCACCCAACTTGTACCGATTCATATTCCATGTAATACTCTATAATAAAATAATTAATTCTTCCTAGACTTTGGGGACACAGTCCAGGGCTCTGCAGCCTGGGGGAGGGGAAGCAAATGGTCACCCAAAGAGTGGCATGTGATGAGGGCAGCATTTTAATGCTGCAGTCATAGGGTGACCATATTTTGGAAACCAAAAAGGAGGACAACATGGCCGCCCCAAGGGGGCGTGCCCACCAACATGGCCAGCCTCCAAGGGGGCGTGCCCACCAACATGGCCGGCCTCCAAGGGGGCGTGACCACCAACATGGCCAGCCCCCAAAGGGACGTGCCCACCCAAAGATGGCCTTCGTCACATGTCTGATTTCACAGCACACAATTAAGACAAACCTGTTCTGCATAACATCTTCATGTTAAAATCACTGAGACATTCAGTGTATCTGAAATTAACTTCACTCCTACTTTTGTAGCTTTTGCTGTACTTTAAAGCTTTTGCTATACTTTGTGTGATACAGTCTCCTTTTCCCTCACATATCTTTTCTGACTGCAAATCCTTCACTGGATGACCGTAGTCTCACCTTTCCTAACATTTAACACTCTTTCCTCATCACCTTTCTCATATCCATACTCACAGATTCAGCACTAAACAAATGAAGCAGTTGACAAGTGCAGAAAAATCTAGTACAGGAAATCTAGTACAATAAATGAGTAATGTAGCATTCAGAAAGAGTATAAAATACTATTACCCTACAAACAGTCATGGAACAAAATGGACTAAAGGCTTGTAGCAGTTATTTCTCACTAGCATCTCTTAACTTGTTTCAACTTCTGGTTTATCAGTGAGAAACTAATCTAAAAATGTGTCATTATATCTCTGGTTCATTAGCCATGTAAACAAGCCCATGGTCAGTAGAGGTACAAAGAAAGGCCAGAACAGATGCCCATTATCACAATGCTAGACAAAGATCTTTCCCTCCTTTTATCCAAATGTCTCCTGAATTTACACTGCCTCAGTGTGCAGAGAACAGAAATCCCAATCAGAGAGTTTAATATTTTACCCAAAGAAAACTGAGTAGCAGATAACTCAGAAGCTATCATCTCCCTATGTCCTATCATACAATGCTATCCTATGACAACTCAGGAATAAGTCCTGTTGACTTCAATAAACCGTACTCCCAGATACATATGGGATTGCAGCTTCTTCACATTTGTTCACCTTAATATAGCAAGTGCAAGCCCCTCCTGTCAAGGAAAACTGTGCACTCACCAGAACCCGGCCTCGTGGATCATGCAACCAGCAGATGCTCTCAGAACGATGCTTTCAGAGCCTAGGAGTCCCAGACACAGTCAAACAAGACAAGACAAGCCACACTATGCACTCATATATTATCTTGCTGGGACAGAACAATTCTGGGACAAGGCAACACTTTGCTATCAACCAGACATAACAGTCATAAACAAAAATGAAAAACACACTACTTCATTGACATAGCACTACATAATGACACAAACGTTGCATTAAAGGAAGAGGGAAAGAGAAAACTATACACCACTGGCTATGTAAGTTAAAGAACTATGGTAACAGGAAAAAAGTTACAATTATTCCATTAGTTAGAGTGATTATGGAAAGGAGGACAGGGATCCTGTATCTTTAATAGCTGTATTGAAAAGGGAATTTCAGCAAGTATCATTTGTATGCATGCAGCATCTGGTGATATTCCCTCTACATTACAACAGTTAAAGCTGCAGGAGCCCATCCTAGCATGACCAGATACTAAAGAAGGCAGACATACACACCCCAGGAAAGATCAGCAGTAGCAGCATCCACGCACACCTCATGCTCACTGAAGGCAATAAAAATTAAAATTTACATACCCCTGCACACTTGCCCAAAGTGGGGGAAAACTCCACATCCTCCTGAAAGCAATTTAAACAACAACAACCTCCACACACACACTTAACTGGAAGAGGGGATAAAAATCCACCCCCACGCTCTCCAAAGGCAAAATAATAATGACAATATTAATAATAAACCACCCACACAATGCAAAATAAAACAAAAACATGCACACACCCATTGCAATAAAATAATATTAAAAATACAACACTCACCCACATACCCACCCAAGGAAAAATAATAAAAATCCAGACAAGCACCAAGGCAAAAAACAACCAACAGAACAAATACACACACTCACCAAGACTGAAAATACAATAAATATCCACACACACCAGCATACTCACCCATGGCAAACCTAATAATAATTTTAAAACACACACACATGCACCACCCCAATTAATTCATCAAAATATATCAAAAATATTAAAGAAAAGTTCACTAAACAGTAGCAGCACCCAACGATAAATGAAATCACATCCAGGCAGCCCCAGCCCCGAGTGCCAGGCCAGGCTAAGACGCCTGCACTCCCGACTGGGCCAGGCCACCCCATGGGCTTGAAGTCCAGCGTGTCATACTCCAGGCCAGGCCAGACTGCCCCACACCCGGCCAGGAATGCCCCAGGACACCGGGTGAGGATGCTCCCCCACTGCGCCGCCCCATGGGTCACACTGGGTCAGGCTGCACTGGGTCAGGCTGCACTGTGCCAAGCTGTGCTGCCCGCACGCCATGCCAACTTGCGCGCCGTGCCAGGCCGTGCCACCCTGCACTGGCCCAGCACCCGTCCACCCCGCTTCCGCCTCGTCAACCCCACGCCCGCCCATCTCGCATGACCTGCACACTTGCCCGCCGCACCCTATGCCCGCCCCACCCACCCCGCAACCAGCAGCTGTGCACCCCACAACCACTCCACCTGCCTCACCTGCAGTTTGCCTGCCCACCCCGCACTCCACCCCCGCGCACCCGCTAGCCTCGCCCCACGCCCACCCCACAACTGCACACCCCACAACCGCACACCCCACAACTGCCTCATCCCACCCCACAACCCACTTGCCCCACCTGCACTGTACTCACCCCGCGCCCACCTACCTAGGGTAGGCTGACCATCTGAAAAGGAGGACAGGGCTCCTGTAACTTTAACAGTTGTAGAGAAAAGGGAATTTCAGCCAGTGTCATTTGTATGCAATTAGTTCCTGGTGAAATTCCCTCTTCATCACAAAGTTGCAGGGGGCCTGCCTTCTTTTGTATATGGTAGGGTGACCATATGAAAAGGAAGACAGGGCTCTTGTATCTTTAACAGTTGCGTAGAGAAGGGAATTTCAGCTGGTGTCCTTTGTATGCATGCAGCACCTGGTGAAATTCCCTCTTCATCACTGTAGTTAAAGCTGCAGGAGCCCTGCCCGCTTTTGTACCTGGTCACTCTAGTATAGCTCCTGCAGCTTTAACTACAGTGATGAAGAGGGAATTTCACCAGGTGCTGCATGCATACAAAGGACACCAGCTGAAATTCCCTTCTCTACGCAACTGTTAAAAGTTACAGGAGCCCTGTCTTCCTTTTCATATGGTCACCCTAATTTAAATGGAGTTTGCTTCTTTCCATGCACTTAAGCATGCTTAAGGAACGTTAGCAAGTGTTCCTTAAGCATGCTTAAGTGCATGGAAAGAAGCAAATTCCATTTAAATTAGGGTGACCATATGAAAAGGAAGACAGGGCTCCTGTAACTTTTAACAGTTGCGTAGAGAAGGGAATTTCAGCTGGTGTCCTTTGTATGAATGCAGCACCTGGTGAAATTCCCTCTTCATCACTGTAGTTAAAGCTGCAGGAGCTATACTAGAGTGACCAGGTACAAAAGCGGGCAGGGCTCCTGCAGCTTTAACTACAGTGATGAAGAGGGAATTTCACCAGGTGCTGCATGCATACAAAGGACACCAGCTGAAATTCCCTTCTCTACACAACTGTTAAAAGTTACAGGAGCCCTGTCCTCCTTGGTCACCCTAAGGAAGCCCCAGCAGGTGCCCCGCGCCCCTGCGCCGCCCCCCCGCCGTGCGCCTCCGTGCCGCCCCCCCGCCCCCCGCCCCCGCATGGCACCCCCACCCGCCCCGCGCCCCTGCGCCTCCTCCACACCCGCCGTGCGCCCCCGCGCCGCCCCCCCGCCGCACGCACCCGCGCGGCCCCCCCACCCGCCGCGAGCACCTGCACCACCTGCACCGCCCGCCCCGCCGCGAGCCCCCGCGCCGCCCCCCCGCCGCGAGCCCCCGCACGGCACCCCCACCCGCCCCGCGCCCCCGCGCCTCCCCCCCACCCGCCGCGAGCACCCGCGCCGCCCCCCCCGCCGCGAACACCCGCGCCGCCCCCCCGCCGCGAGCACCCGCCCCGCCCCCCCGCCGCGAGCACCCGCCCTGCCCCCCCCACCCACCGCGAGCACCCGCGCCGCCCCCCCACCCCCACGCGCTCCTTACCTGCTGCTGCTGGGGCGTCCGTTTCCCTCCGTGCTTGGAATCTACTGAGAAACAGGCTTCTTGGCCTGTCTCTCAGCAGTGCGCCGAGTGATGACGTCATCACCCGGCGCGCTACTGAGGGATAGGCCGCGAAGCCTGTTTCTCAGTAGATTCCGAGCACCGGTGGGAAGCCCCAGCAGGTAAGTGCCCCGCGCCCCCGCGCCGCCCCCCCCGCCGTGCACCCCCGCGCCGCCCCCCGCTCCGCGCCCCCGTGCCTCCCCCACACCCGCCACGCGCACCCGCGCAGCCCCCCCACCCGCCGCGAGCACCCGCATGGCCCCCCCCGCCGCGAGCACCCGCACCGCCCCCCCCGCCGCGAGCACCCGCGCCGCCCCCCCGCCGCGAGCACCCGCACCGCCCCCCCACCGTGAGCACCCACACCACCGCCCCCCACCCACCGCGAGCACCCGCGCCGCCCCCCTACCCCCCACACGCTCCTTACCTGCTGCTGCTGGGGCGTCCGTTTCCCTCCATGCTTGGAATCTACTGAGAAACAGGCTTCTTGGCCTGTCTCTCAGCAGTGCGCCGAGTGATGACGTCATCACCCGGCGCGCTACTGAGGGATAGGCCGCGAAGCCTGTTTCTCAGTAGATTCCGAGCATCGGAGGGAAACGGACGCCCCAGCCGGTAGGTGCCTCGCGCTGCCAGCCTCCCGCCACCGCCGCGTGACCCCCCGCTGCCCCGGTTTGCCCCCGCCGCCCCGCGGTTGGCCCATCTCGCCCCAGGGCCATCTGGTCACCGTTTTGGGGGGCTAAATTTCCGGATTTGGCCCCCCAAAACGGTTTTTTCCGCCCGGATGCGGATTTGCACCCCATTTCCCGGATATGTCCGGACAAATCCGGGCGTCTGGTCACCCTATGCAGTCATGATGGCGCTATGATTTAAATGTGTTTATAATGTGGAATTATAGAAGCCCAGAGTGTTGTTTTTTTAAAGCAGGGTTGGCAAACAGTTTTGCTGCTGTTCTAACTTATCAGGAATGTAGAAGCAGTTGAAAATCTAGGAAAGGCAGCGGAAGGGTGGGAAGAAGAGAAATGTTAATTGTGTGCTTTACAGCTGAAGTAATACGCAAGTAGCGGGCAGGGGCATAAAGCTATTAAGTCCAGGTCTACCATTACCTAACCTCACCACAGTTGCAATACACATACTGTATTTGTTTGATTTTTTCCCAATGTTTAAGGTGCAATCCTATGCATGTTTAGACATAAAAAGTCCTACAATTCCCAGCATGCCTTAGCCAGCGAGGTTGGCTACGCATGCTGGGAGTTGTAGGGCTTTTTCTATTGAAATATGCATAGGATTGAGCAGGCATTGAGGTGTCAGACCCTGTTAAAGTGAATAGCTGAGAGGAAGGGAATAAAATGGTGCCCATTCAAAATATTGGGGGGTCTAAATACTCCAGCATGATGAAACCCCTCACTCAACAGCATGTTTTTATGTTAATAGGTAAGTTAATTGGGGTCTATTAGGCTGCAATATGAGAAAGCTAAAGTGCTTTTTCTCAAGAGGAGAGGACTGGCATGCATGAACATTTGCAGGAATCAACTCTCCTTCCTTTGTGGACTCTTCTGCGACTGAGATTCTAACAAATCGTGGCAGAAACAGCATTAGATAAATGAGACTTGGTGTCTTCAAGCACAGTGGAAGTATTTAAAACAAAAGTCTTGGTTCTGGGAGTGCACTTTCAAGAAGATTAGATGTACTTAAACCTGACTGAAAACTAATGAGCTGTAAGTCCGCAGTTAAACACCTAAGGCTGCAAACTTGTGTGCACCTGTTTCGGAACAAGTCCCATTGAAAGCAGTGGTTTTTACGTCTGAGTACACCTGGTTTTGATCAGGTTGTCAGTTTCATTGCTTTCTCTGGGACTTAATGATGTCTTGCTTTCTCTGCTTTGCATGTTTAAAGAGCTACACAAACACATCTAGTTGAGCTCCAGTACTGTGGTTTTTAAAAAATAAAATAAAAATAAAAAGCAGCTTGCAGAGGGGAAATTAGAGTGGAGAAGTAGCAGAAGAGCTCTAAACCCTTGCTGGTTGTTCTCTATTCTAATTGCCCCTCAAAGTAGCATTTTCCTCCGCAATGTTCCAAAGAAATATTTAGAACTTCTTCATTCATTGTCTTTTCAAAGAATTACATTATAAATGTCCCAATTTCAGTACTCAAGGCTATTTCAATCGGAATGCTTTCCTCAAAAATATCTCCCACTTCCACACAGCAAATTAAACGTCTCAATGCTGACATGATCAGTCAGGTCTCATTGGTTTTGCCCTTGTGGATTTACTCTTGTCAGGGATGGAGGGGAGGGGAGGCATCACTTGTACCGGTGTTATACTGGGAATCAGGCTACAAATGTTGGTAGACCATTGGCCTCATTTATAGTCGTAGATAATACGTGTTCACCTACCTTTGTCAGGAATGGCATTAAAAAAGTTCTGATTCATCTTTTGCATTTTAGCATTGTATTAAACTTTGTTTACTGCTTTGAGAAACATTATGGAAATCTCAAGTTGAATACCCACTGGGAGCTGTATTTCAGTTGTGTGTGTGTGTGTGTGTTTTTAAAAAAGTTTACTATTGTACGTCTGCAACAACTTCTCTTGCCGCTACCATTTCTGTCTCTGGGTACTCAAAAAGGCCAGCATTGTAAATATAAATCAAAAGTGCCCACGAAATGTGCAGTACTTCTCAGCAGGAATGTAGCCTTTAAGAGACATTCACTGTGTTCTTAGTGCTTTGAAACAGCAAATAAATGGTATTATTTATATTTCTGGAAGGCAGATGGCAGTTTCTTATGGTTAACACAGTATTGTAGTAATTACTGCAGGAACACAATCTAACCTAATGTGTATTAGTTTTGCTTTCTATAATCTAATATGCATTAACACTGCAGCGGGCTGTGCTTACTAATGACTGCATTAATGCACACCATATGCATATTATAGTGCATTGTTTTATTTATATTGTATAATTTCCTGCAATGTGTACAGTGCTGACAATTGAAACCCATAGTAAATGATAAAACAAAGTGGACTGGTCATACATTGCGTTTGGAGCACATGTTATATTTTCACAGCTCGCCAAAAATGAAGCAAAAGGTTGCTAGCTGAAATTACATGTTCAGTTTAAGATTATCAACATAGAATTTATGAAGAATAAAAATTAATGCTTAGGTTTCAAGTGTAAAGTAGTTAAAAGGGTACTATCACAACTGGGTTGGACCTATGGCTTCTTATTTGTTAGCAGCCCTCAGCTAAAGTGGACACTTATAACCTAGATGAAGAAAAAACCAAACATAGTACCCACCATAAATCGCATAGTTCATGAAGGTTGATAACAAAACTTTAATCAAATTTCCCCCCAAAAAATGATATCAGAGGTGCCTGTGTATATTCTTGCTTGGACAACATATCTATGGAATGTTGAATGAAGCAAATTTAGTTGAAATATTGTTAGTGGGATTTCTCAGGGAACTTTTTCACAGTCCTAGTTAAGGGATCGACACGTTGATGGTATGATGCGGTTGACATCAGCTGAAACAACACATTGGCTTAGTTTGGACGACATGATAATCAACGGGGGGAGGAACAATCGTCAGTTGTGTTGCTTATCTTGTTGTGAGGAGGGGCAACACAATGCAGACACAACTGATGGAACGCTATTTGAGGCACTTAAGCAATGGAGAGAAACAACAGGCTTGCACGTTGTTTATCCCAAACTCCGTTGTTTAAAGTGTTGTGTGTCGGGAACCACCCTCTCTCCGTGTACTATTCCGTTTGGTCATAGAGTTCACCAGCCAGAGCAGCCGAAAAAATCCCAACTGCTCCGATACAGCTGGCAGAACTTGCGGTGCATGCTGGGATACGGCCGGAGGACTGAAGGAGGTGGGAGGGAGGAGATGCAACAGCCCAGAAAGATGCTGGGACTTTCAGCTGTGGGATGGGGGGGAGGGGCAACATGTTGTGTGGAGGGCACTCCAAAAATAACGTGCCGTCTGTTGCCTCTTCCCGTAAAGTGTCGCCAGTATCTGAAATATGCAGGTGCCACTGAAAACTACTGCTGCAGTTTCTCCCCTTCTCTCCTCTTACAGATTACTTCATGCATTAAATGTATGTGTTTTCCTAAGCCTGCTCCACATCATTTGGGGCAGTGAATTGCATAACATTGTCATATCACTACATGAGATGAGTTACACAAGACATTACAGAGGGGAAAGGGGAGAGTGAGTCACATGGCTGCTGCTTTTGTCAGCACCCATGCACCATTGTTTTATGTATTGTGTAGTTCCAGCAATAGCATCTGTGGTTACTCCGTATCATTGTTCATCCGTCCCTTGTACAGTTGCAAGGAAAAGGAAAAGGCATCCAGTGTGAGGTGCAGTGAAATTTGAACACAGAACCCGCCAATATGGAGGTAAATGGCATATACCTCTTTTTAGAAGCAATCCTACCAGGAGACATTTGTGCAAGCAAACATTTAAGCTCTAAAATCCAGTGCAATTGCAGATGAAAGGATTTCTGAGATATAAATGGCCATAATGGAAAAGTTCCAATCAATGGGAGATGCTCCCTTGGATTTGCTAACTTCTTATTGCAGATATAGGGATGCCAGGAAAACCTGAACTCAAAGAAGTTGCCTCAAAGAAGAGGTTAGCAAGGAACTCTGAATTAATCTCTGGGTCAGAATAAAATCCAAGCCAGAGAAGAATTCATATCCAAACCCACTCCCTTCCCCCCTTAGTGCTTAGGAAGCAAGGTATTGCAATGTGCCAGGAAGCAAGGTAAGAAGGGCCTGATATCACTAGCCATGATAAGCAATACACCATAGGCCAAGGGTCTGCGGAGAGGAGGGAGAAATTTCCCTGCTTCCCTCTCCCTCTCGCTGCTGCATGGGGTGTTCCACCAGGTAAACAGGGTTAAATGAGAGAGAGTTTAGGTGGTGGTGGATGCAAGCTGCGTGGGTGGGAAGGAAGGAAGGAGTTTGGGGGGGGGGGCAAAGAGTGTAATACATCAGGCAGAATTCAGGTTGGCTTGAAAATGAACAAAGCTTTTTCATAATTTCTTGGGAAATGTTTGGTTTCAATCTGAGCCAATGATCTGCTTTGCATGATCACCATGTGCCGGTGCATGCTGGGCACCATTTGCCTAATCACCCATGGCCTGTTGTTGGGTTATTTGAGGGTTGTTTCCCCCCTCAAATAAGTTGTGCTACTGGGGTTTGGATAGCATGACAAACTGCGCCTGAGTAGGTAATTAGGCAAATGGTACCCAGCATGCGTGGCTTGTTTAAGCTGCAGCGATTGTGTGAACCAGAACAGTCTGATGTACGGCAAAAGTGACTCACTCAACTCTAGTCTGATAGTGTTGCTAACTTTGGTGGGAATCTTGTCACTACATTCTTATGCTGTCATCAGGGAGAGCCTTTTATTGGATCATCTTGGAAGAAGGCCTTACTTTTGTGCCTGAATTACATGGTTTCCCAGCACCATATTTCCCTTGTAATCGGTGCCCAACATGGGGGGAAAAGGATCTTTCGGCCAGACTCAATCATGTCTGCCTTGAAAAGAAGTGAGATGGTCATACTCCGCTCCACTTGTAAGGCAAAGACAGTGGTTGAGATATTTTTGGGGGGGATATCAGCAAACAGGAGGCAGTGCTTGAACCTTCCCATGCCCAGTTATTATCCCCTGCAAATACAAATGCTTTCTTGGCCATTTTTTATTCATTGCCCCATCTCCCCCTGCATCCAGTCCCCAAAACAAGAGCACCAGAAGAGCCATGCTGGATCAGACCAAAGGCCCATCTAGTCCATGGGGTTCTAGTCCATGGGGTTGATCTGAGAATAAGATGAGAAGAATCCAGTCTGATGCCCCAACAGCCTTAGAGGAAAGGCAGGAAACAAATGCGATGAATGAAATAAACAAATCACATACCCTTCTTCCTTCACAACTTTAAAATCATGCATAATTAAATTAACCTTGATCTATCTTTGTCCAGTATCATTTACACATTTTTGTGGAACAAATAAATAGGTGATACTAAAACTACCAATAGTCAAGTAGTGTTGAATGAAGAAAGCCCACTCTTTATTGCAGGGAGAACTTAGGAGTGTTTGAAATAGGCTGACCATATGAAAAGGAGGTCAGGGCTCATGTAACTTTAACAGTTGTAGAGAAAAGGGAATTTCAGCCAGTGTCATTTGTAGGCAATTAGTTCCTGGTGATATTCCCTCTTCATCACAACAGTTAAAGGTGCATGCCCTATACTAGAGTGACCATATACAAAAGAAGGCAGGGCTCCTGCACCTTTAACTGTTGTGATGAAGAGGGAATTTCACCAGGAACTAATTGCATAGAAATGACACTGTCTGAAATTCCCTTTTCCTACAATTGTTAAAGTTACATGAGCCCTGTCCGCCTTTTCATATGGTCAGCCCAGTTTGAAAACAATATTTTATTCCAAGCTCTTGCTGGTTGCAGCCATTTTTGACACAGTGGGCCTGCCCTATTACAAAACCCTTCATCATGCTTGTTCGCGATTTAGCACCCATAAAAAGCACATCAGGAGGAAACACATCCATCCGTTCTCGTTATTTCACTTTCCTGAACTCTCATTTTATTTTTTTCTCCCTCTCTTATCCAGTACTATATTGCTTATTTTAAGCCATAAGACTGATGAGATCAGCTTAAAAACAATTAAAACGGAAAATGTAAGGTTCCAAAAGAACATAATTTTACATGATTTACTGTCTGGCTTTTTTCCTAAGCACTCCACAATACCCATCATAACATTTGGTAAATAACCGAATTGAAGGGTTTCAGTCTTTTTATGCAATTCAAAATAACTACTGTTCCCAGTCCTACAACCCCCACCTCCATCTCATGCGTTTGCTTGTGCAAACTGTTCTAAATGTTGGATGGGAAAATTTTACTGAACAGAACGGGACCGACAACTTTACTGTTTAAAAATTAAACATTTTCTTTAAATATTAAACGTTTTAAAGTTTTCTTCTAATTGCGAAATCTGTTAAATGAGATTTGAAACTGTTAAAACATACACTGGCAGAAAAACAGGAGATTTCAACAGAAGTTGAGAAAGCATTAAATGGTTTCACCCAAGGCAGCCATTTAGCACCCAGCATAGAAAAGATGTGGTGTATACACATCAACGTTGTCATGTCTCCCATCCCATTTTCAGTGGCATTTCTGAGGAATTGCAGCCTAGCCAAAGTAAAAACAGGGGTGTCTTTTATCAGCTTAGGCTGATTGGCCACCTGCAGCCCTATCTAGAAAAAGAAGACCTTGCTACTGTAATTCATGCCTTTGTTACATCCAGACTAGACTACTGCTATACATGGGGTCTCCTTTAAAGATGGTTCAGAAGCTTCAGCTGGTGGAGAATGCAGCCACTTGGATGCTTGTGGGAGCTAAATGGTCAGAGCATATAACGCAGATGATAATGATCATGACAGTGATGGTGTTGATACTGCATTTCTGTTTTAAAAACCCCATCAAGGTGGTGTAGAAAGCAAATTTCCTTTAATAATTGAAACTTTAATGGAGCAAGAGAAGAGAAGCAAAACAGAAGAATCAACATATTTGCTGAGAAGGACGTTGGAAAGGAAGTCCAGCAACATAAAAGACCTTAACCTAACTCATGGCAGAAAATAAAGCGAATAAGTGGTTGATATGTAATAAAAGAAGAAGCTGGAACAGTTGGACAGTGTATTATGAAGAAATACTGTTAAGTTGAGGAGTGTTCTAGAAGAAAGTGAGGACAATCATTCCTTTCCTATCCTTGGAAAAATATTGACAATTAGAGAGTGTGTGCAGGAAGCATTGAGAGAGTATTTGGAATTAACTTAACCCTTTCCCCAATGACAGAAAAACCGAAACAAATAGTTGTTAAATGAATGAGCACTAGAATTAGAGATGCAATAATTCAGCATGTCTGGACTGGTATCAAACAGTATATTGTCTACCATGAAATCCAAATTATGGGTGATGTTAATTGAGAAGTACTCATACAGAGGGGAGAATTCAGGATTCTGATGGATAAACTAAGGCTGCAATCCTATACCCACTTACTTGGGAGCATGTCCCATTGAACTCAATAGTGCTTAATTCTTAGGAGACATTTATAGGATTGAACTGCTAGGGAACACAACGTTAAGGTAGAAAGGGTTAACCTCCCATCCAGCTGGATGATGTAATTAGGAAGGGACAGCTTTGTGAGTTGATTGTAATCAAGCCCTTGGAAATATCAGCTCTGTCTCAGTTCTGTTAATGATACAGATATTATATACATGGAATGTTTATTTTAAGACTGATTGTTTTTGTTAAGAACTTAAGGTTATTGTTGACGTGGTTGATGATGCTCAGAATGGGTTTAAGAGAACTAGTACAATAGAAAATTCAAATGGAGCTACTACTATACAAACTAAGATAAAATGTAATGAAATAACTAATCCATACTGCTAAGCATAAAAAAGTGATAATAAAAATTTAATAATTTAAAATTTGTATGATTTAACACATAACATAGAATTATACCAAAATAGAAGCTAAACAGTCCACAAGCACTAAATGGAAACTACACATTTCACTTGTTTCTACTGGTCATGTGGAAGGGCTACATCCACCTGCCCTAGACGCGTTTCAACCACAAGGGTCTTCATCAATGGGATAAGAAATTGGTCAAAATTATAGCCCCAAACACTTAAATCGCGTTTCCTTACTGTTGCTTCTCCGCCCGCGCGTTTGTCCCTCATTACTTCTTCTTTTGAAAGAGGAAGTAAACAACCTGCACACGGCCCATTCAGTGGGCTGTTTTGATCGTGCTGCTTCTCCTGCACACAGGAGGAGATAGCGGCAAGTTCCGTCTCAAAAATAATTTGGATTTCCTGGGGTCTTTTTTGGTTGCGCCAAGAAGACTAGAAGGGGCGGGAAGCACACAGGACGCAGACATCATCGTGAATAGGACCTGCGAAAATCCACGAGTTCCAGTAATGAGTGTGCAATAAAATGCTCATCTGATGATGCCCTGTGTTGGTCAGCTTATGGGTGCATCAGAAGAGGAAGGGGGACTTAGCATTCCCTCCTATCTCGTAGCTGTTGGTTTATAGCTGAAGCATCCATAAACCAGGTATTCACTCAAAACAGGCTTTCAGTAGAACTCTGCCTGCAAAGTACGTATGCACGGCAGGCTGCATGCAAAGAACGTATGCACGGCACCTAAGCCTGCTGTGCAATTCTATGAACACATTGTTTAGGGTGCAATCCTATGACCCCTAGAGCGGTCATTGGATTTTTCAGTTTCTGGGAACTGAGGTTGAGCCAGCGCATCTAACATGGTCCCCAGAAATGTGCTCCCTGTCTCCTCCCCTACCCCCTCAGATCCAGCATGGTTCTTCTCCATCTCTGCGCTTGGAAATGGAGCACAGACTGGGAAAAGGGGGCGATCCTAGGGTGGGAGGAGAGGAGACCATGGAAGCCATGCTATGCAGCTTTGCATGCACCACACAGCCTCTCTCCTGCTTGCTCTGAATCTTCCTGGCTGGACAGGTGAAATCACCCGTCTAGCCAAAAATGCAGGATGCCCATAGCACAGAGGCAACGATTGCCTCCATGCTCCGGCCCCCCTGCATTGGATAGTCATCAGCTTCCGAGTTTGGGGGCTGATGACTATCTCCATAGCCTTCCCCAGCTAAATAAGCTCTCAATACCGTTTTCATTTAGACCAAATTTCACTAACTCCACACCAACCTATTCCTCAGAAGCTGGAATAGATAAAGAACACCAGTCCCTCCAGCTCTTCCCATTTCTTCTGGCTGCTAGGGCTAGATCTACACCTTGTGTCAAATCATTACGAATGTGGAATAAAAAGCAGGAAATAACACTATGAAAGCACTACATGGAATATGTCCTGTGCCCCAACAGTCAATACCGCTATAAAGCAGTAGTGTACATCTAGCCTAGGATGATTCAGATGTTTCAGGGATGACTTGGGCCAGATCTACACCCCAGGTTATAACAATTTTAAAGGGGTTTGAAACCGGTATATGGAATGTGTCATTGGCCCCCACAGTTGTCAATACCGTTATAAACCCTTATAAAGCAGTAGTATAGATACTGCCTTGGTGAAGTTTCTTCTGCTCAGACAGAGCACAAATATATTGTATATAAGTTGGTTTGCTTGTAAAATTGTCATGTTTGGCATAATAAATTTCAAAGTATTTATTCAGACAAAAATTACAATTTGCAGATTATAGTTTTCAATGTTTTTTAATTTTAATAATAATAATAATAATAATAATAAGAAGAAGAAGAAGAAGAAGAAGAAGAAGAAGAAGAAATGAGCAAACCAAGGTATACACAATACCTTTTTTTGCTCCTAAAGTTACAGAGTGACTTTAGATTTGTAATCAACACACACACACACACACACACACACAAATAAGTATTGCTTATTTTTTCCCCCTCAAAATTTCCATTTCCCCCTGAACCTGCTGGAAGAAAAGTTGTTTTTTTCTCCATGGCTTCAAAATTTCTGAAAATGTTACATCTCTGCTTATAGCACAATCCCATACATGTCCACTGAGAAGTAAATCCCATTCAGTTCCAAGGCAGTTATTCCCAGGAAATTGTGTATGGGATGGCATTCTTAAATGAGAGGCTATGTATTTTGCACTATAGTCCTTGAAAGTTTAGGATTTGCTATCTATTTGATGAGATCAGGGTGGAGAGAGAAGGTGTGATCCCAATAACCCCCCTCCCCTCACCATGCACTCATCTATGGACAGGTTAAAGGAATGGCTTCAGATCATTTTAACTTAGTAGATAACTGTCATTTCTATAATCCAGAGGAGAAAAGCTTTATTTTTAGTAACACCCTCATAATACGTCTCCTGGATTGACATGTTTTTCTGTTCACCATCTTCTTAAAATGGTTTAAAAAGTAACGAAAGAATTAGAAATCTTTCAAACCATGCAAAGCTATTTTGTGATGTCCCTTTGAATGAACCCAAATCAAAATGTAAGCCTTGAAGATGGAATATCTCATTGTTATTGCAAGTTAAAGATGTAGTGCAGAGAAATTTTAGAGAACTGCAACTATATTTTGATGAAAATAATATGGGAGATTCAAGATTAGATGTGGGGCCACTTCGTTAATGTAACGTCACACAGAAATAAACAAAGAAAAGATCAAAGTGCTTTAAAATTATACGATCCAGAAAGGGAGAATAAAAACCTTAAAGCGAAAGGATCTTTTGATAGATTAGAAATAGCTAAGAGGAAGTTAGCATTGATGGAAGCATATAAAATTGAACAGCCATTATGCTTTTTAACACAGAACCATTTTGAGAACTAACCAGATAAGTTGCTGATCTCAGGGGGTTTATAAACAAGAAGACAGTAACACTACCTTTTTCTTATGTAAAAGCCATAATTTGTATCTGTCAATGGTGGCATGAATTTCTGCTATATTGGTGCAATTCTGCTATACCATAGCACCACCTAGTGGCTGTGTAATGGAACATATAGAATGTCAGAGAAAGAAAAAATCTGGAAAAAAACCACATGTAAAGGAGCCAATCTTAATCCCACAAAGAATCCAGAAGCAAAGGCACGGTAAAGTACTGGGTTAAAAGGCTCATGTATAAAAACTGGTATTCCCAGGTAGGTGTGTATAGCAACCTTACCCAACCAGCATGCTGGCTGGGGATGGTGGGATTATAGTCCCACACATCTGGATAGCATCAGGTTGGGGATAGGTGATGAACAGGATAGCAGCCATGATCAATTAGTTATCCCTAACTTAGGGATGAGCAAATGCCTGTTTCTGATCTGTGTTTCACATGAATTCACCCTAAGACTATTCTAGGGCTGTGCAGAGCAGCTCTGCTCCACTTCAAAATTCGAAGTGGAGAGCCATTGAGGGTCTGCTCTGTTCTGATTTTCGGAGCGGCTCTCTTGCTCCACTTCGTCGGATTACCCGTTGAAGCTCCACTCCATTTTCGGATAACTGCTCCATTATAGTCAATGGGAATTAACAAAAATGCTCACAGCTCTGTCATTTTTAAACATAAAGAGATGAAACTTGGCAACATGATGGATCTAACGTAGGGGTTTCGTCATGCCAAATTTGAATCAGTTCTGTCTATCACTTAATTTTTGAGGATTTTTTAAAATTTCAAATAACTGCTCCATTGTAGTCTATGGAAATTAACAAAAATGCTTTCATCTCCATGAATTTTAAAGATAAAGAAATGAAACGTGGCGCATGATAGCTCTTAAGTGTGAAGCAGATCTGTTAATCCTTTGATTTTAGGAATCTTTTAAAGTTTGAGGTTTTAAAATTATTTTTTTTAAAAAAAACCACTGGAGCCATACCCTTCAAACTCAGGTTGTCAAACCTCCTCTTTGGGGTTTTGCACCTCATTGGAGGGAGCTTTTATCCTTTACTTTGCTGATGCAGAGCTTCAATGCTGCTGGTGGAAGTTTCTACTCCAGCCTTCTCCAACCTGGTGCCCTCCAGATCTATTGGACAGAACCCCCCTCCCTGCATTGGAAGCCCAGCTAGCCAATAGTTTAAATGAAATAAAGAGCTTGCCTGACTCAGGTGTAGAAGGTTACTCACTCACAATGCCAGTCAGCCAGCAGCACTTTCACACTGTGGATGATTGACTTCTATGAGTCCGAGCAGAAATGCACTCCCTCTTCCCCACTCCCCAGCCAGAACCAGCAGCCAGTTAGTGTTTCCCACTCCCCTGAACACTGTGATTGGAGGAGAACAGGTCACAGACAGCACTGTGGCAATTCCTAATTGATTAGCCGCAGATGTCAATATCATTCCTATTCAGCATCTTCCAGATATGGAGATTGAGGCCAGATCTACACCAAGCAGGACATGACACTTTGAAAACAGTTTGAAAACTGTATATGGAGTGTGTCCTGGGCCTTAACAGTTGTCACTACTGTTATAAACCATTTCAAAGCAGTAGTGTAGATCTGCCTGAGACACACACACACACAGCACTGACGTCTGAAAAACAGTCTGATAATTTCAGAGACTTTAGAAGCTCCGATTGGGCATGTCTCCACTCTGATATTAATCGATGGGTTTGGAAACGTCCAATCTCTGCCCTGGAAGATCGAATGCTCCACAGATGTTCGCGGTTACCAGATAATTCCGAGGCAGAGAGCACATCCCTACAAAAGACTAACATGAAAAAGTGAGCAAAAATCTTTTATTCTCTCCTGAGAAATTTCCCATTTCACACTTTATTTTAAGATGGCTATGCTCCTTCCAGGAAATGCATTGCTAACCGAGAGAAGTCTCTCTTTCTAGTGCTTAACAGGTTTTACCACAAGAGTTTTACCCTGTCTGTAGTTTGCTTGTGGTTATTCCGAGACTGAAATCTATATTTTAATGACATTATGGCTTTCAGCAGCAAACTAAGGACAGAAATATTCTATACTTGCTGTGTTTTTCCAAGATGGCACAGGTCTGAAATATTCATGAATATGCATTGGACATTTAAAAGTGGAAGAGCCAGTATGGGTCAGGTCAAACCTATAAATCTTCATCTATGGTTGTTTTTCCAAGTGTTCCAAGCTTTTATGTTTTACCTAGGGGTACTTTCTCAGGAGCACTCTCTTTCCCACACCCTGATTACTTACTTGAGAATAAACAGTTGCCTATGATTCTGTTTTGCAATCACTAATGGAGATTACAGATTTGCTGTTGTTGGGTAAAGGGAGACTTGGTCCAACTGGGGAGAGCAACTTTTTGCCTTGTCCTTCACTCTTCTCCAGGTATTTATCAAGCCCTGAAGCTTGCCAGAAGCTGTGAGGAAAGGGAGCCTTGACTCAGTAACTATTTGCTATGTCCCTCTCTCTTTTCTGGATCCTTATCAAGCCCTGAGGTTTGCCAGAAGCATGAGCCAAGGGACAAAAGCCAATGGGTTCTTGGCCTTTGGAAAGTAGCCTGTGGCATTGGTTAGAACTGGGAATTGCTGTGAGCTTAAGTTGCTGCTGCCGCCAGAAGACTAGGCATCTTAATTCTTGGTGGGATCCATGCTTATACATTTATCTTGCTGCGAAAACCTTATTTGTGAAAACCTTGACGGTTTTCAAAGAGTGTTCCGAGGAACCCTGGTTGTCCTCAGTGAGTAGATCAGTATTAGTGGATAACTTTCTTAATAGTTTGTCTACCACTTCTGACCTTGTTGTGCCATGTAATTGTGTAGCCTCAGGGGAACATTAAGCACATTCTAGACTGCATTCTCAGCTCATGGGAGCAACAATGAAGCCTGTCAGCATATTTTATTGGTCACCAGTCATGCCAAAGGGGAACCTGTGCAAATGGCCCAAAATTCTACCCATAATATTTCTATAGATGTTCAGGAATCATTTTTTCGCTGATAAATGTTGTGAAATGTCATTTTTATGATGATGTTGTTCCCCGCCTCGATCCAGAGGGAGAGGCGGGTAATAAATAAATATATTATTATTATTATTATTATTATTATTATTATTATTATGTAATTCTTCAGGTATTAGGCACTCATTTGCCATGCAAATACAGCACCAGCAATTATCTTTACTGTAGGCTAGTTCTCCTGTTATGCACTCATAGATACTAAACAAAGAATCATAACTCTCATCCCTTCAATGCCCTTTAAAAGAACTGCAATGGCAACGTTCCGAAATAAATCTTTTGGATTTCTGCTTGTTTTTCAAAAATAGCAAGTTGCCGCCGTATTCCTTACTTCTTCAAGGCACAAACAGATTGATGAAAAGTATTCTGGTGGGTACTAAGTTAATCAAATTAGATCAGCAGGCACTTCAATGGCAGGCAAGTATAGGGTGAAGAAACATAGAATAAAATCCTAATTCAAGTTGGAAGAGAATACTGTATTAGTCAAACATGTTCCAGACTTCTAGAGTCGTTCTTTTCATTATTGCTGGAGTTTTTTAATCGATGCTGCTGTTGTTATTGTATTATTCATATACGTGACATATTACAATCTAACCAAGACACGCTCCTGCCGCAAGAAGCTTACAATCTAATCTTTGACAATGGAGAAAACAACAGAGCGAGGAGATGGGAGAAGCAAAGGTAACATGAATATATAGTACTTAATGAAGGACTCAGTTCAATGAGCAACTGTAGTAAAAAGAAAACAGAGTGTTAGGTTGCATAATAAATGAAAAGGAAATAACACTGAATTTAGGATGATAATATTATTATTATATAAACTCACAGTTCACCACCAGTTCAAAGTACAATTTAACCTTTGGATGTTTTCATTTTCTCAAGAAATTGACAAATGCTCTTTAATTGCTATTTGATTTTCTGTATTGCCCATCGTACCTTGCCAGCATGTACAAGGTGATTTTTTGATATCACTATGCAGAAAAGGGACTTCTAAACAGCACTCCTATTGCTCCCCAAATGGTGGCTGCGTGGCCAAGGCTGTGTTGTATCTTGCCAAAATGGATGCCCATTGCTATTGGAATGGGCATCCATTCCAATAGCAATGGGCTATTGGAATGGATGACAGAACATACCCCATCAAAAGAGGATTGAAAATATTATTGGTATTTGCTTTGCAAATGCAATATTTATTTTTAAAAAGACACAATCAGAAGACAGAAACAGAATTATGCTTCTGCATGTTTCGTAATACAGGAACAAGGAGACATTCAAACAAATTGAATAGTGTCCAGTTAGACCTGATTGCTGAAAGGAAATAACATTTTAACACAATGGATTGTCACACAAACTGGCAGTGGAAGTCATTGCTACAGAATATGCCAGAGGCTAACTGTCTGGCGAGATTCAAGGGGATAATGGAAAATCTTGGATGGGACCATTATTAAGAAATGCAATAGTAAATGAGAGAGAGGGTGTTTCTACTACTGAGCCAAAGCCAATCTGTAATTATATGGTATTAGAATGAAACCTTCCATAGAGAAAGCATTTCCACAGTTGCACTGTCATTTCCCACTCTGGACAGTGGTCTCTGCCAGTGACAGGATGCTAGGTTAAAAGGGCTAGTAACATGACCCCTGTTTTCAGGGAAGGCACATAGCATACTCAAGAGAAAACCGGGAGAGGAGGTAATATGGGAGAAACTCAGGTTCAACATCTGGAATAGCTTGAGAATTCCTCAGGTTTCACTCAGAATATGGCACTTTTGCCACTCTCCTCCATTATGCTTGCAAAGTGCAAACAGGTGGAACAGTTGCTTGTATTGTATCATACACTGTTGAGGCACACTTGAGGGTGCTTAATGTTTATAATCCCCCCTACACACACACCTTTTAAGGCACATTTCGGAAGAGTAAAATGGCATTATATAGATGCAGAAACCATTAAGGTTTCTGGTGCCCTGTGGTAGGAAGAAATATATTAAAAATTGATTTTGGTGGTTGCCTTTGTCTTGGTAACATTTATAATAAGGATCACAGTGGAAAGTATCATTTGAAGCTGAAATGCAAAGCTTTTTAGTGTGAAAATATGTGCCAACTAAAGTGTTTAGATAAGTAAGTAGTTAAGTAGTGTTTAGACACTAAGTAAAATGGTCAGGATCTGAGTAAGAGGTTTTAAATTGTCCATTAAAAAGTGACATTAGCATTCTTGAATTATTTACATAAAAACCAAGATATTTGCCACTTAAATTAGGCATAGTAAGCCTTACCACCGGACCAAGTTAGAAAATATAGCCCCCTATGAATATAACATGGCAACAATGCGTGGAAATTGGTAGCATAAATTCTGGCTTTTATTTTGGTATGGCATTGCGGACTGCTGCAATATAAGTCCATCTTGCATGATGTCAGAGATGAGAACTAATGGTACTTGTTATTGTTTTGTTCCTGGGGTTTGGCCTTCTACCACTTCGATCGTTGAAGGAGTCTCTGTGCCTCCTTGAGAAGTGAATTGTGAGGCCTTCCATAGCTGCTTCTGATTTCACAGTTGCACTATATCAAGCAAAGCCCTATTGAAAGTGAAGTTCTTCATAAACTCCTCAGGAATAGGTCTCAGTGAGATTCAGATTGAAGGTGAGCTTCACATAAAGGAGTGTTTCCTTTGATACAACCCCCCCTCCCCGCACATTGAACACTGTCATGTCGGGAAGAAGGGACGAAGCCTAGCCTAACTCCTGAGAGGCTGATTTGAAGTGTGCAGGGATTATTTTTAAATATATATATATTGCTTCGAGGTACATCCAGCCATTTGAGTCTGTCCCTGGAGTCTGAAGTGGTGTAGCTTTCATATACAAGTCAGTGAGAACTAGACTCTATGCCTACACCCACACACTTGGAATCAAACCCTGCAAATTTCATTATATGAACCGGACCTACATCTTACCAATTACAATGTATTGCCAGATCGTGGCCTGATCCTAAATAAACCAATCCCAATCCTCTTGCATTCAGCAAGTGCAAGCTCCTAGGGCTTCAAATGTCTGGCCGCAGTTAGACCATTAGGGATACAATCCACCATGTCTTTAGGGGGTATGGCTGCAGTGGGTGAAGGGAGATGAATCCAGTGCTATGCTCCTGTCTCCTAAAGAGATGATCAGCCTTATCTCCAGTGACTTCATTGGAGCTACATATGTCCAACACTGGCTACTGGACACGGCAAAAAAAAAAAAGGCATACAATATCCATTTATGAACCTCCATGTGCAGAGGCAGTGTACCTCTGAATACCAGTTGCTGTGGAACAAACTGCAGGGGGAGGTTATCGCCTTCAAGCCCTGCTTTTGACCTTCCCAGAAGCATCTGCCTGGCCGCTGTTAGGAGCAGGATGCTGGACTCTTGAACTGATCCAGCAGTTCTGTATTCATGTTCCAATGGAGGCTCCTTTCTATAACACGCAAACCCCAAGCTGAAGGGAAATATGGACCCATTGAAATAACTTCATGGTACATTTTGAAGTGCCTGTGCTCACCCTGACAGTCCCCATAGCCTCACCTCCACAGAGAGTACAAAAATGCAGACAGCTGTGTTGATCTATAGCTAGGTGTGTGTGTGTGTGTGTGTGTGTGTGGTGTATACACGTATTTACGCCAAAGAACAGCAGGACGTCGCGAATACCTAACTTATTAGGATCAACTGACATTCATAGAATAGTGATCTGGCAAAGGGCAGTGGAGAATTTAAGATGTTTTACTCAGATAGGAGAGACCTGAGATTGCACAAGAAAGGGAAAGAGTGAGACACAACATGTCCACAACATGACCCAAAATAGTTGTTTTTAAATGATAATTGTATTTATCACATGTTCGTATGCTTTTTATGGTTTTATGGTTTAAAATTTTGTATATCGGTTTTTTTTAACGCTCCATGTTTTTAATTTTTGTAAACCGCCCAGAGAGCTTCAGCTATGGGGCGGTATATAAATGGAATAAATAAATAAATAAATAAAGGGCATTAGGCCACCAGCTCAAGGTTTTCTGGGAGTAGAATAGTATGCCCTTGTGTGCATGAGGGAATTTGTATGTGCACAGAACAATTTTATCTATAGCAGAGTGAGAAGACACTGCACACTTGGATTTAAATCCTATCAGTAGGTCTAGCAAGTTCATCGGATTACAGTTGCATGTGACCTTGGGACTTCAAGTGAATATATTTAGGAATACAACATGGTGTGCAGAAAGAAACAACATGGCGTGGTACAGCTTCTACTATAATTTTGTTAATCAGACGTGTTGTTTTCTTTGTTTTCTTGTTTTGTAACTTTGCAAATAAGGGGACTTTTGAAACAGCTTGATAGAATAATGCTGTCAACATGTTTAGATTTATCATGCATTTTAAAATTCAATAGAAGTCTTCAGGGACCTGGACCAGTATTTTTTTTTAAAAAAAAAAGCAAAAAAGGAAAGAAAAACCATTTGATTCAATATAGCAGTGATGGTTTGAAGTGTTAATTGCCAAACCACCTAAAGTGTATAAAGAATGTCATTTTATGCAGTATAATCCATCATATTTTAGAAAGTTGGGTGATGGATTAATAAACACTGTAAATCTTACATGCAAACAAAATATTTATAATAAATGGACTGCAAACTAAACAGCCCTTCAGTTAAATTAATATAAGTAGTAGCCAGGATGGGGAGGCAGAATGACTCCAGAATCATGACAGTATGGATCTTAATGCCCAGGAAGTTGCAATTCTGTTGTGTGCTTTCTTTGAAAATGTTTAAGCTATATAATGGAAAAGTCTCCTTAGATTAGATTGTGGCCAGACCTACACCTTGTCGAATCATTACGAATGTAAATAACACTATGAAAGTGGTGTATGGAATGGGTCCTGTTCCTCAACAGTTATCAGTGCACTTTAATACTGCTATAATGCAGTCGTGTAGAGGAAAGAATGCAGGTGACTTCAAGGTCCCTGAACATCTGGGAGATAACATGGAAGCCTGTTGGACAGTTAGGCTGAAAAACATAAGGAGACAATAGGTTGAATCCAATACTGCCCATCCGCTAGTGCAGTTGGCCACCTATTCTGGTCCACGTGTGGCCAGCCCTGCCAATTCCGTAAGCAGCCCCTGCCACTTGTGGAACGACAATTTAGTGCTTCTGGGCGCCAGCCTCAAAACAAGTGGAAACGATCATTTCTGGAAGAGAAATTAGGTCGGTGGAGCTCCCTTTTGCAACCTGCACCCTTCCAGGAACGAATGTTGGCACTCGTTTCGGCCTGCCTGTGGAAGTACTAAATCCCCTTTCTGCAAGTGGTACTAGGGACTGCTTGCAGACCTGAACTGGCGGGCCTGGCCATGTGCACGAGGGCAGTGTTGGATTATGCCCAAGGGCAGCAGGGAGTGTTGAGCTTTTCTACACAAGGTATTTGCCATGAACTCATCATTCCGTACTCATGGTTGTTCACGGGTTCTTTAGAAGATGTTGTGACCCTCCAGTTTCACTTCTGTGCCTGGCCAGCAGTTTTGGCAAGTTTTTTTAGAACGGGAAATGCAGCATTGAATTGTGAAAGCAAAAGGAAGTGCAATTTCCTTTTGTGTATGTGCACTATTCTGCTATACAACAGTGCCACTTAGAGGTTATGCAGCGGAAAAGCAGGAGTGGAAATGCTTCTTGTGTAGTGCATGGATTTCAAATCTGCAGCGAAATGGAAGCTAGATGCAGATGAACAGCCTCATATAGAAAAACTCCATGTTTAAAGTGCTGGCTTCTCCATCTTGTTCTATAAGACATCCCTCCATGAGCAGACTCAGTAGCGCAGTCACTCTGAAACTTGTGAAGCTATGCCCTCTGCTGTGGAAGCTCACTACCCTTGCCTCTGATTAATCTAGTGAGCAAGATATTCTGCACATGCTCTGAAGCAGCCTCACATGTTCCAGGTCAGTGTCTGGTGGCACAGAAACAAACAAACAAAAAGCTCTAGATTAACCCTTACCTCAAATGCCCTTGTCCACAGGAACCTTCATCTAGACCCATTGCTATGTGAGCAGTCATTAATGAGGAAAAAATACACTTTGTAGATACTCAAAGGCACTGTCGCATTATTTCACGCATTCTGCTGTTGAACCTCAACATGAAAACAGGTTCTGGGCTGCAATCAGGCACAAATAAAAGCTTGGGATGTTTATTTGCCCTCTTCCCTTATGCTCCCCTTCTCATCCATCCATTTTCCTCCACACCCAAGGAGGTGAAATTCAAGCCTGTCTGGAAGTCATGTCCTCTGGTCAACGCACTGGTGAGTGGCATCGACCTAACTCTGTGCCTGTGTGGGAATATAGACTGCATTTGTTCAGCGATGAGATACATGCCCTCTGCACATGCTCAAAAACAATGTTTCACATGAGCTGAGATGGATCATACCTCAGATTACGTGCTGGCTGGCTCCCTGACTCTTCTTTGAACTCACTGGAGGAGATAGCTATGTGCCAAGGGTTTGCCCCGAAGCCATCCTGCTGCCTTCCAGTATGGTGGTGGATGCTGTTGCATTGCTAGCACTGAAGAAAAATTCAACTGCTTGTCCAGTCAGCTTTTGGATGCGGGATGGGAGGGGGCCCACCTTGTTCCTCAAGCAGAAAAATCCCTTGTGCTGGCTCAGTCAGATGGGACAGCTACTCCTCTGATTATTCCCAGAAGTGTCCTGTCCTTCGGTTGTTGGCAAAGCTTTTGTTATTGAAACTAACATTTACCATTCAATTAATACAAAATATATTATGCTTATATGAGAGGCAGTTTTTCATCCAGGTGGTGGAACTGAATCTTTCAATTGCACAGGAATGGGAATGAAGTCTACTCGGTGAGAATTCCCTTGTGCTAAACATAGAAGAGATGCATGAAATTCTAGTGTAGAAAGTTTGCTTTATCTTTAAGGAACATTGAAATTGGACATCAAATAATATAGTAACGTAGGGACGTTTTTTTAAAAAAATTCAACAAGAAGCAAGCAAATTTGTGTGATAACCAATTTCATAGCAAAAACTTTGCAAGAAAAAAAAGATGCATGTCCAACGCTGATAAGACATTGTGTTTGCAAACTTGGAGGCATCTTTCTTTGAATGTTACCCTGTATGTAGTGCAAAACATTTTCTCCCGCAACTGCAAAGACATGAATTGCTGCTAGCTATATTCCATACCTGTAACTGCCTGGTTATCAGGGCTGGACTATGGGCAAAATTCCAGAGAGAGGGAAGTTAGGAACTGGGAACATTCAGCATTGGAGGGCAAACCAAGTAGACCTTGTTGCTCAGGCAAGAATCCTCTGCAACAGGATTTATACTCCTTCCTGCCCAGAGGGATCCAATAGCCATCCAGGATGGGAGGAGTCAGTCCAGGTCAGGAAGATTCTTTGCTTGCAAGCTGCCCCCTGCAGTTTAGTGATGCACAACATGGGGCAGTTGCATGCTGTTCCTGACACTTCTGGAGATGTGGACTGAGACATCACCAATATGTGGGTGACACCCAGCCTTGTCTCTCCTTTTCATCAAATCCTGGTGGTGCAATGGGTGTTCTGAACCAGCGCCCGGGTGCAGTAATAGACTGGATGAGGGCCAATAAACTGAGACGCAATTCGGACAGGACTGTTAGTGGATAGTTTGTCTGTTTTGGAGGGGGTTGCACTCCCCCTAAGGAATCAGGTTTGTAGTTTGGGGGTGTTCTTGGACCCATCACTGTCACTTGAGGCACAGGTGGAATTGGTGGCATGGAGCTTAGGCTGATATACCAACCATGTCCCTATCTGGACAGAGATAGCCTAGCTACAGTTATCTATTTAGGGGTGTGCTCTCCGTCCTGGAATTATCTGATCACCGCGAACATCTGCAGTGCATTCGGTCTTCCAGAGCGGGGATTGGCTGCTTCTAAACCAACAGAATCATTTCAGAATGGAGACATGCCCAGTCGGAGCTTCTAGCATCTCCAAAATTATGTCTTTTTCAGACATCAATGGTGAGCCTATCTACACTACTGCTTTAAAACGGTTTATAACAGTTTTAAACCGGTTGGTTATTAACCGGTTTAAAACTGTTATAAACCGTTTTAAACCAGTAGTGTAGGTGTGTGTGTCAATTGAATATTTCTATATTTGGAAGATGCTGACTGGAGTGAGGGTATATTGACATCTGTGGCTAACCAATAGCCATTAGCCACACTTGTCTTCCTGTCCCCCCTCCAATCACAGTGTTTTGTCCTCCTTGCCTGTCATCATTCTAGTGAGAGAAATACAAGCGAGAGAGAGAGAGAGAGAGAGAGAGAGAGAGAGAGAGAGAGAGATTTGCAGCCAGCTAGGCAGCCACTGTCTCTTGGTCTGCTAATATTTCTAAGCTCTTTTGCCTTCTTAAAATCATTAAAACTCATAGTGAGCTGTGTTTCTGTAGTCTGCTCCCTCCCCACTGGAAAATCTTTTTAAAAACCCAAGCCTGCTAGTGTGTGAGTGTGTGTTTGTTTGGTTTAATACTCCTATTCTTAGCATTGGCTGGCTGGGCTTTCAGTCCATGGTGGTGGTGGTCCTCGTCTTGTCTCCCTCCTCCCTCCTCCTCCTCCTCCAAGCCTCATACTACCTCCTCGCATATAGGGGGAAGCTGTTGTTGCCTTGACTCGCTCCGATGTGCCAGTGCTGGGAGTGTTGGTGCCTTGCTTCCTTCTCCTACCTGTCCTGCAAGCCTCTGGTCCTGTCCAGTGTCCTCTCTGTAGATGGCCAAGCTGTGTTTATTAATTATAGTGCTAAGCGCTTTTAGTGCTATCCCACAGCTTTGTTTTCCTTTCCCTCTCCGACCCCCTCTAGATGGGTTCCATTTGACGCCTGGTTAGCCGATTATGCGCATAATCGCAGAAGCGCTTTATCGTAAATGCTTGTAATTGAGCGCACAACTGGTAGCCTTACCGGTTGTTTGAAATGCACTTTACAAGTAGTTAATGCGGAGAATCGCTTGTTCACATAGGCAAAATGCGCTTTAACAGCCGGAGGAAAATAAAACTTGCTATTTAACGCACATTTGATAATGCGCATAATCGAATAGATAACGCGCCTCAACTCCCGATTTACGCTCCGCTGTTGTAGAGGTAAAATTTTTAATGAGACTTCAAAGAGCTTTAAATGTCTCGTGTAGAGGTAGCCTCCCTCTCCATACAGATCAAGGCACGAGAGGTGCCTGGGAGGACATTTGAGTTCGGACTTTAAAAATTCCCTATAAATCCCTGAAATCTGGAGGGGAAAATTGGAATAAAACAGAACCCCCCAGTAATTTGAAGTGGTATAGTCCTTCCTTGGTGGTTTACCACCTGTATCAAAATGAAACTTTTGCAAAAGGGGGGGGGGGAATAACCCAGAAATTCAAAGCCAAACATTTCAGAACTACATATTTGAGCAGGAAAGTGCAAAGGCTGCCAATCCATTTTTGCAGGTTTGCAAATACTGTCAAGCTTTATTTATTTATTATATGCAGAAATATCAACCTTCGAATATGCTGGAATAGTTTATTTGAGACATTTATCCATAAGAGTAGATATGTGACTTTTGCAAAGTGGATGTAGATTACTGTTGTGCATGCATGGGTTTCATACCAGCCATAGATTTAATTGTGCATCAATGTTCCCCCATTCAAAGATACAGCCATATGATACAAATCTGAATTTTTGTTGTGCAGCTCATTGGATCAGTTGCCACTGCCTTTTTGGTGGATCCAATAAAAATATTTGTAAAGCTGCTGCCTATTCAGGACACTTATCTGCAGTAGTGAATGTGAGCTTTTTTACATGAGGAATTTGTTGTGGGCTTATCATTCCCTTCTCAAGGTTGCTTATGGGTTCTTTAGACAATGTCATAACCCTCCATTTTTGCTTCTGTCTGTCAACAGCGCTGTCTGTGAGGTTTTTTAGAGCAGGGAAAATGGGATATTATTTTTAATGGAGAAAGAAAGTTTGATTTTCTCTTGTGTATTTGTGCTATTCTGCTATACGACATTGCCACCTAGAGCTTATGTAGCAGAAAAGCAGGAAAGGAAACTTGTGTGGTGCTCAAAACTCAATTCTGCAACGATATGGAAAATTAGATGCAGCATATTAACAGCCTTGTGTAGAAAAGCGCTATATGTTTTTTGTTTCAGGAGTGGAAAATCACAGATATTTATGGCAAGCCACTATTTGAAGGAAATCCTCAGCTGTTTGTTGTTGTAGTAGTTGTCGTCATCATCATCATCATCATCATCATGGCTCAAGCTGGACTGAAATGCTGGTTGAAGTTTCAACAACAGAGTGGGCCTGCTTGGGAAAGATTTCCAGCAGGTGTCCAATGTGTGGAATGTGAGGCAAATCCTATTGTAAATTAATTGATCCACATTCATAGCAGAGCATACCCTGCAAGGAGGGAGCGTTGAGTTTAATTGCTTTTTCTGGAAAGACTACCTTGACAATGTAGCTGTTGCCAAATCCCAGTGCCAAAGATGTGACTGGCAGCATTAGACAGATGAGAGCAGTTGCTATACAGGCAAGTCTGAGGAAAATCAGTGACGGTCATGTTCAGTTGCTTTCTGATGATGGGACATTCTAAGTATCAGTAAATCCCGGCCGGAGGTGGTGGTGGTGTCAACGGCTTGTTACACTGATAAAAACCTATAGCTATCAGCAGTGTCAATCCCAAGTGCTTAACCGTCACCTATCACACCTCCCACCCCTTCAAGTAGCACAGTATTGCCATGAAAATAGATGCATTTTGCAATAAACACATGCTGATTTCTGAATCATTAGTCTGGCACCATAACTGCATTTTCAAGCTCTCCTTCACAACCATGTTGCCTGGAATTCTGCAGAAATGTTTTAAATGTGTCTTGAAAGCAGCTATATTTTACAGCAGGCCAAGCCTTTCTCTTTAGAATCCTTTAATGGCCGTGCAGGCATCTCATTCTTTTCTCCTGTGTTGTTTACATGACTGGTATACAGCCAGAGTTTTGCCATGGGATGGGGCTAAATAATGTACCTGTGAAAAAGCAACCATCATTTGGTAGCAAGGCCCATAGTTTCCAGATAGGGGCCCACTGCTACCACCACACTTTTGCAGAAGGCTTTGTTTTTCATTCCCTCTCTAACAAAAAGAAGGCAAACCAAGTAAAACACCAACCTGAGTTTTGTTGTACCAAGTTTCAGGCACTCCAGTAATCCTGTGGGCTTTAGCAAAAGCATGACCCAATCTACACATAAGGTTTATAACGTTAAGAATGGGTTTTGACAATGCATTGGGACACACGACTCACTTACTGAAGCGTTTTATACTAGTTGTTTTTTGGAATGAAAGTGTTAGAGTGATAACGTTCTATTCTTAAAATAACACGATTTTTAAAGAATGATGTGTCCTTTCTTACCATGTCATAGTTACCGAAATTGAAAGTACGGTATCCTATCAGGGTCGTGGGGGCGTTGCCTGCTTTTCCGGCACCCAAATGCTTGCTACTGCCGTTGCTGTTGTTTAAAAATCAACGCAGGCACTTACATGGTTAAAACCACAAAGAAAGGAAGTGAAAGGAAGGGGGCAAAGGAGGAAGTGGGCGGAGAAAGTACTGGGAGAGGAAGCTCCGTTACAGGAAGAAACAAAGAAAAGCCAATGTGTGACCTTATTAAACACATTGAAGGAGGAAGAAATGAAAGACTACAATGGTAAGGAATACTTAATGTGGCCTTTTATTTTTTAAAACATTAAAAATTACAGCGTTACAGTCAACATTTTAAAACGTTACAAGCTTATGTGTAGATTGGCTCAAGGTGAAGGCAAGCATTACCAAGGTGCAGATATAATATTTGCTGCTGAAAATGTTGTAAAACGATGTCACGGGAGACTGAAGTATGGAATAAACTTTACTTAACACTGTGTAACTATTATAATAAAATACAATAAAAACCTTACAGTTTAAGAGAATTGTTAAGGCACTTACACATTCTCTCATGCAGCAAAATAGCATGGGAATGGTATGTTAAGATGCCCACTTAAGGTCTATGCCATTTACACTGTAGAATGTAACACATTCAACAGTTACAAGCCCTGTTGTTTTTGCTTAAATCATAGCTCATGGTTTCCGCTGGTCTATCAGTCCATTTCACTGCTTTCAATGCTTTTTTTTCTGAATTGGGTCTCATTTGGTATTTTATTACAAAGCCAAACATTGTAAGTGTTTGAAGGGCCAAATGAACAGTCAGGAAGCAGCAGGTGAATATTCTGAGAAACACAAGTGAGGTACTTTTATAGAAGCTAAGCTGAGGGCTGTCTATACGTGTTCAAAGAACCTGCAGTTATATGACACAGCCACAGATTCACAGCCACTGCAGGGCTTTTCTGTGAAGCTGTGCTGTTAAAAAGTCGGGGACTTAGCACAACGTTTTCATTGGGAGTGAGAACACACCATCTGACCTCGCTCCATGGCCAATCCAGGGGGCATTCCAGGTGGACGGCAACTGGTGATTGGTCGCCGGAAATCAGTAGGGTGGGGTGGGCAGCTCCCATACCCGGATGACTGTC